>CM031234.1:737696100-740383600 GCA_018340775.1 Taxus wallichiana var. yunnanensis | reverse complement strand
AATAATTTTAAAAGAGACATTGAAATATTGTAAGGCACCTAATTACACCTAAGAAAAAATTAAAGGAATAAAAAAGTTTGTAAAATTAGGATTATAAGACATCTAATAAATTTTTAAAATATAATCAAAGAAATAAAATGATGTGTAAATCAAGTGTAGTAAATATAAAAAGAAATCTAAGGCCTAGGTAGCTAAAAAGAAAACATTATAAGAAACGAATATAATCAAAATCAATGGCTCATGCTAGATTTTCTTAAGAGATGAAGCATTACCATCCAATGACAAAACTAGGATGCATAAAGATGGTGTGGATAAATGTGTAATATTTGTGAGGAAGGTCTGGAAGTATTGTAATTGTACTAAAAATAGGACATATTGTGAACATAAGATAAAAAGAAAGAAATGATAGAGGGATTAAAAATCGCAATAATCAATTGTCGATAATATCCATTAAGGGGAGTAAAGGGAGTGAAAATGAAGGGGGAAGAGTAAGGTTCCCTAAGGGAAATATAATATCCTTAGCGAAGATGCGACACTCTAGTAAAAAGGACATGATTAAAGGTTTTTTACATCAAGGAGAGAAGGAATCCAAAGGATCGAGTTTGAATTAGGTCAACTAGTGAAGTATAAAGGTATATCCATAAGTCAACTATGATACTATGATAGATAGTATTATAGTAGCTAGAATCCTAATTCCCCACAACATTTTCCTTGTTCTCTAGGACCCACTTAAGGGGTTACAGGCCTACTACAAGGATTAGGTATTGGCGTGATAAAACATAGGCATTTAATGGTAGATTTGATACCTCCTACCACAATCGAAAAACCTACCACACCCTAAGGGACCTCGAGACTTGCAACGAGGCCAACTATGGAGTTTGAGATTTCAACCAAGATAAGAGATGTGTCAAATATGATTATATCACATCTTTTTGTGTTTGTGATTGACTTTTATTGTTTGTAAAATTTGCCTTTTTAGTTGCCTTTTATCAAATTTTCTCTCATAATATGGATTCTAAATTTTATTTTCTTCTTTTGGCTTTTACTTTTCCTCCTCCATATGGATTTAGAAGGTTGATTTTGTGGGTATGAAATATGTCTAACAGGGAGCATACACTTAATTTCTATAAAGGAGAACCTAGAAACAAATACACGTAGATACCCCTAGACCTACCCTAAGAAAAGAGTGTGATCTTTGACCTAAGTGTGCCTCAAGTGAAATAAGGAGACGGATAAGTGAAAATTGCAAGGATAGAAGAGTTTGTACAGTAATGGATAAAATTGTTAAAGTATAATAAGGAAAATGTAAAGAGATATAAAGGGGACTCATATTAGGGATGAAGGCTAAAAATGAATGAATTGAGCAATATTCAGGTTAAATATTGTTAGAGATGTCAATAGAAGGAAATACAAACATATGATAGGCCCAACACAAGAATAAAAGTGATGGTATAATTCAAGATAATACGAGACCATAAGTATGCAAAGAACATACCAAAAGATCAAACAAGAAGTGAATGACATAAATAAATCCAACAAGATGTAAAGTGTGTAGTGTGTAAGAAGTGAAAATAAAGATCATAAAAAATAAAACCTACTAAAAGATAAAGTAAGAAAAAAATAGTAAAGGTAAAACTAAAGGATGTTATAGGGAGTCCATAAGTAGTATAAATAAGATGTGAAGGGGTAGTCAACACATGTGAGTTAATCAACCCATAAAATTATGTATGATTGATATGGGATTATAAGGGGTAGCTGAGGTTGTCGGATAATTTGTCTCGCCTAATCTAGGATTGTAAGGGGTAGCCAAAATAGTGAACTACCAAATTGCCTAAATTATGGATGGTCGGGGGTAAATAAATTTGTTGAGCTAACCATATTGCATAAATCTTAGGAAGTAAGGTGTATCCAAAATATTGAACTGCAATCTTGTCTAATCTAGGGATGTAACTAAGTGGTGTAAAAAGAGAAAGAAAAATGTAGAAAAGTAAAAGTTAGGAAGATAGGTATGAAATAGGTGGATGAGGTCAAAAATGACATGTAAGATAGTTAGAAGCATCCTCAATAACCTCATGAATATATCATTGAATTTCATAAATTTCATAACGTGTGGGAATCATAGCGTCCTCAATGTATTTGTGAGCATGGGAGATCTTTTGATGTATCTCATGATGTGCAACTATCATAGACTCTTCTAATCATACAAAAATGCAATACAGCTCCAAGTGTATGTCTATCATGGTGGTTGGAAGCATAGGAATAAAAGGAGGAGGTACCTCCACCTACGAAAAAAAAAATGAGAATGTGATCCCTCAACTAGTTTTTAAGACATATGTGAAGATGAATAGTCTTATATAGGTAAGACTAGAGTATTTAATATAAGAGGAACAAAGGTATTAAAAATATCAACTCAAGGTGGGAGAGGGAAACCACCAAGACTATTTTTATTTTTATTTTTATTTTTGGAGATGGTCATTATTGTTGTTCCTCGTGAACCTTAGCCTCTGCATTATTCATGTGTCACTAATAAGATCAATGATCATTTACATTGTTCCATGATGCCACATGTCATGTACAATATGACTTAGGCTCATCCGATGAGCCTAGAGTCAGAAGCGAAGGTGTGGGTATGGGTGTAGAGGAAGGTAGGGGAGGATCAATAGTAAAAGAGTTAACCATAGGAGTGACAATGTGTTGTATCTCGGGCTCTAAGTCACAACGAGGAGGATTTATCAAGGGTGATGGTAATGATATATCAAGGTCGTTACCCATATGATCATCTTCCTTAGGGTCAAAGTCATCGATTATTGGATATGTAAAATGAAAGGTGGAAGAAATTGAAATTGTGATTGTGATTGAAGAATAATTGTAGACATTTTGGATAAGAAAGAGAAGAACATATTTATTTTTTATATCGAAGGATTTCCAAATCCTCCCATGGGCATATCCAAACAAGAATGGGTATAATGGCTATCAAATATGTTCCACCCTTAAATTCGATGAAATGAAGTTGAAGGATGAGTCAATTGTAGTAAAGGGGGTTCTCTTCAACAAGATGGGAATGGATTCAAGACTAACAAATGTGAGAAGGGAATTCACTTCTCTACTTCCCTTGGTTCTGTAAGGCCAAGGGAAGAGACCCTAACAATTATTATCAAAAGATGAGTCTAAACACACATTAGATCTGGCTATAAATGCAACCTCCATGACTAAGCACCCAATTAAGTGTCACTTGTGACATAGCCACACATTTATAGTGAAATAAATAGAATTGAATTGCTCTATTGCAGAGGTATGAGGATATCCATAACTTACTACTTTTATAACAGGGCTCTAAAACACCTCCAAGTAAGCATGAAGCCAAAATTATAACAAAGATACTTATAAAGATACTCAAGATGAAACAAAAGTCTCAAGGAGGTAGGACAAAAAGAAGAAAGGGGGTTTGATCATTTTAACTTTAAATGTGCCTTGTCCATTGGGCCAATCCTACAAAGATGAGATGAAGGAGTCAAAAATAGCACAAGAATCACTTCAATTTACACAACTACTTCAATTCCCCACAATTCAAATAATTAAAAACCACATACATTGCAATTTTTCTAATTATCATACCATTAGAACTTAGAGTCCAAAATATAAAATTATATAAGTTTGTTTAAAGCAAATGAAACTAAAATTTCACAAGGATTTTATAATTAAGTTCTTTGGTGATTACACACCTAGCCTTTACACTCAAGTACTAAATGATAATTCCAATAATCTAAGTGAATACACTCTTGAACTAGATGAAAGCTTCCATATAAATCCATTATCTCATTTATGGCTCAACAAAACATACATGGTTACTCTCTCAAACCTTCATTACAATGTATTTGAACTAATTACTGCTAATCTTAACTTTAACACCTATAACAAAGCCGAAAATGAACAACTACAAACTAGACCATCAAAGGGGATTAAAGACCTAGCCAAAAATAACAAGCTAAAATACAATCCAATGAAGTGCATGCTTCATCTATTTATATAATTAAGATAACATTCCATACTAGAATTGGAGGGAAGTTTAGAGCTTGAGAACCAATGAGAAGAGAGGAACAAGCATGCACATATTGATTAGTGGCTCGGCATTGATCAAATGACACATGGAACCAATTGACATTCAATTGAAGATCTCAAGTCCATATTCACATTTTTTAGAAGAAAATCAGTCTTAATAATCATGAGAGAGGCCCCATACATGATTAATTTGGAGAAGCGGATTGTCAAATGACGACAAAGGTAGGAAAATGCTATTAATTTTTTTCCACAAAGTATTCTAAAAATATATCACCAATTCACTTCAAATTTGTTCCCAATGTGTAGCCCTCCTCATAATATTTCCAACATTAACAATTTTATGTGATTTGGAGCTCCCAGTTAAGGGGAGAGACCCTAGTAATTCTTATCAAAAGACGAGTCTAAACATACACTTTGGATTTGACTATAAATGTAACTTCTATGACTAAGAACCCAATTAAGTGTCACTGGTGACATAACCACACATTTATAGTGAAATAAACAAACTTGAATTGATCCATCAGTAAAGGTATGAGGATACCCATAACAAATTGATTTTATAATAGAGATCTAAAGCACCTCCAATTAAGTATGAAGCTAAATTTATAACAAAGAGACTTCTAAATATACTCAAGATGAAACAAAAGTCTTAGAGGAGTAGGATGAATAGGGTTTGATCATTTTAACTTCAAATGTGCCTTGTCCATTAGGCCAATCTTGCAAAGTTGAGATGAAGTCAAAAATAGCACAAGAATCACTTTAGTTTACACAACTGCTTCAATTCCCCATAATTCGATAATTAAGAAACCACATACACTAATATTTTCCTAATTATCAAACCATTGCAACTTAGAATCCAAAATATAGCATTAGATAAGCTTGTTGAGAGAAAATGAAACTAGAATTTCACAAGGATTTTATAATTAAGTGCTTTGGTGATTACACATCTGACCTCTACACCTAATTACCAAATGACAATTCCAATAATCTGAGTGAATACACTCTTGACCCAAATGATAGCTTCCATCTAAATCCACTATCTCATTTATGGCTCAAAAAAACATATATGACTACTCTATCAAACCTTTATTACAATGTATTTGAACTAATTACTGCTAATCTTAACTCTAACACCTAGAATAGAGATGAAAATGAACACCTACAGACTAGACCACCAAAAGGGATCAGAGACCTAGCCAAGAATGGAAAGCTAAAATATGATAAGATGAAGTGCATGCTTCATCTATTTGTATAATTAAGAGAACATTATATAATGGAATTGGAGGGAAGTTTAGAGCTTGAGAACTAATGAGAAGATAGGAGAAAACATGCACAAAGTGATTAATGGCTCCATTATTGATCAAATTACACATGAAAGCAATCATCATTCAATTAAATATCCCAAGTCCGCATTCACACTTGTTGAGAAGCACAACACTCTTAAGAATCACAAGGGAGGCCCCACACATGATCAATTTGTAGAAGTGGATTGACAAACAATGGAAAAGGAAGGAAAATGCTATCAATTTTTTTTCAAAAATATTCTACAAATATCTCACAAATTTTCCACAAATTATTTCCCAACGTGTAGCCTCCTCATAAGTTTTATGTGATTTAGAGTCAGTAAGTAAAAATATGGACATTTGAAATTAATCGGCCATTTAACATAGTTGACGGCCATAGGGCCATCAAATTTTACCTTAAAATTGATCTTGTCATGTGTCTCATTCTCATTGGTGACCTTGTCAAATTATTTTCACCTAGGTTGAAACCAAATGTCCACATCCTATTGGTTTCAGGAATATGGGTTCATGAGATTTACCTTTTCATTTGCGTCTCAAGTTCTCGAGAGTTTTAGTGACTAATGATTAGTCCACATGGACTAATCACATATTTTTGGGGTTCACTTTGGGATCTCAGACCTCTCCTTGTGCCCTTAGGATTTTAGGATCTCGATCTCCATGCCTTCATCAATTTTGGGTTCAAACCCAACCTCTTGAACCAAAAATGTTGACTTTGGTTCCCGTGGACCAATCACATCTTTCCATGCTTCGAGCCTTCTCAAATTTCAAGCTCGAACCATTTATCCTTATGATCAATAAAATACTATTGTCATTGGTCCACCTAAACCAATGCCATGTTTTAATGCTCTTGGGCCTTTGGATATTCTTAGGTCTTCTCATGAACCTTTTTCCTTAGTTGTTTTTTCCATCTTCTCGGGACCTAGAACTTTAGAGATTGCTCCATGTGTCTTCCTCATAATCTTTCACTTAGCCCCTTCCATGCCTTAGCCACTTTTCAAACTTGGGAAAAAAGTGAAACGTGGAGCCTTCACTCCACTTAATAAGGGCGGTCACTTGGCATATAATCTCGAGCCCGACCCTTGTCACAATGAATATGGGATTAATTCCCAAGGTGAATGTTGGAGCTTAAAATTGCACCCTAGCCTAAATCATGAAAGATCCATAATTTTGAGACAACATGAGACCGTATCTAAGTTTCAAACTTTTGGATTGGGACAAACATATAAAGAATGTTGGTTACTCGGTTTCACGGATTAGGAAAATCAACAAAACACATGTTAATCTAATGTTAAAACTACTCCTATAACTAACCTACACTAACACATCCAAGGGACTGAGGAGAGCGAGAGATGAAAAAAATAAAAACCTAAGCTAAAAGGGATGATGATAGAAATAGAAAGAAGTTGGAACTCCTCCTATTCCCATTGACACATATGTAAGTTCATAGAGCTAGGATTATAAATATGCACTCAATTCTAATGTAGATAATTGAAATAGTGCAAAATATACAAGAGAGCAAAGATATTCATGCCAAAATTAGAGCACTTGAAGGAAAGAAAGAATCCACACTCGCGTTAATTGATTCCTTACGGTCTACACACAAATTCAAGTAATGAAAATCCTCATTTTCTAGATACGAGGGTTGAAAGCATGGAATTTGAGTTCATAGGTATGAGGCTTAAAAATATGCGAAGGAAGAAAACATGAGCATAAACCTTACAATGAGCATGAGCAATTACATTTATAGAACTCGTGGAGGAAGAAAGAGAAAGAGAAGAAGGGATTAAGAATCGTTATGTTTGCACACCAATTTTTGAAATACTTTCGCACACATATGGACATCATGATTTTTACTGATTTAAATTGTAGTACAGACATATGTTCCCTTTGAAGAAAGCCAACTACCACAACAATTTTTCTTTCTTCTATTACATGCCATAAAAGTATATAAGATTTGTAATACTTCATTAAATTTTTGTGGTTAGGGTGGTTGGTCATCTGGTTCAGAGATTGGCATGACTTTGAGACTCTTTACGGAAGTCTTTTTTTTTCCGCAGATTTACTTCGACTCGTAGTTTATCATGGATTTTCATGTTTCCTAAGTGATGAATGGTGTATGCTTTGCTTGGTGGTGCTCAAGTGTTTATATATTATGTCATAATATTTTCTTTTTATGTTGCGAATGCCTTTCTTTCTTTTTTTTGTGTGATGCTTTATCTCACGACCATGTTCTTTTGTTCCGCATCCTTGACAACCCATGTAACACTATGATTTGGGAAGCTCGTGGAACACTAAATTAGTGTCACACAATTGCCTACCTTAGTTGCTTTTTAATATACCTTTCTATTGTTGCAAAAATTCTAATTTGACATACTTTATCCTTGGTTCTGGAATTGAAAACTCCACAAAATTCTTATGAATTATGAGTTTGTGTGATACTCTTTTTTCATGCTTTGTAGAGCCTCAATTGCTTTCTCATTTCCTCTACTCTACTGACTCTATCCTTAGCCAATTTTCTATCTTTTCTCTAGACTTGAAATCCTTGCAAAGTGCTTTCAATTACTATTGACCCACAAGAGAATGATTGGTGTTGTGGAAGAACGACTTCCTCAATGTTTTAGAGGTCTAATAAACTTTCGTGAAACACTAATTCCGCTAGGTTTTGTATAGATTTTGAGCACTCATTCCTTTGTTCTATGGGTTAGGAGAACTCCGTAGAACACTACGCTTTGGGAAACCCATGGAACACTAAATTAGTGTCCTACAATTTTTCATGAGATAATTTTTTTTAAATTCCAAGTTAGATGAGTTCAAAATTATAAGGGTGTAATTTTTTACAACAATTTAACGACCTTCAAAGTGGACATTTGCCTCGCTAGATGATGAAGAATAAGTAGCCTTAAAGCATCCATTGGGCATGAAGTCAAGTATAACATTGAAGATAAACCAATATCAACTTTTAAATAATGTATCTTGGATCCATAATAACTTAGAAATGATTTGGAACTCCTTGAACTACCTAATTTTTGCCATGAAAACCTACTCGAGATGATTTGCATATGGGCGCAAGGGGACTCTAAAACCTATGTAAAAGGGAAGATCATACATGTTTCAAGTGAAACATGTAGAGAGTGCACAAACACTTATTACAAAAAAATATAAACACCATAAAGACTGAGGAAAATGCACTCAATCAGTGATCAACACACAACAAAAGGAGGGAACCTCGAAGAACAAAACAAAAAACACAAGTATTTACAAAATGCAACACACAGACTTAATGAAAATATTTAAAATGAATCCCATTAATCGGGATTTGTAATGCTCTTCCATTGAGGTTAGACAACTCAAAGGAGTTGTCCTTTTTGCAGTAGTGATGATGTATGGCCCACTCCACAAAGGCATTAAACTTGGAATGCCACCCTAGTTTATCTCCATCCACATCCCATTTGAGATTCGAGTCTCTTGCTTTGAAATCCCATGGATTAATTTTTTTGTCAAACCATCATTTGGTTGACTCGTGATACTCCTCTAACCTGATCATGGTAGATTGTCTCAGTTCTTCAAGTTCAATTAGTTGCACCATTCTAATTTCTCTTTGATATGCACTTTCTAATTCCAATTTCTGAGCCATCTCCAATGAAGGTAATTTAAGTGACAATGGGAGTTTAGCTTTCCTTTCATATATAAGGAAAAATGGAGAATTTCCAATTACTCCTTTTGTAGTGATTCTATCATCCAAAAGATCATTTTTACTTTAGTATGCCATTGCCTTTGATTGATCTCCATAGTCCTCTTCATGATTATGATCAGATTCTTTTTAGTGGATTTTGACAAGCCATTACCTTACGAGTAGTAGTTGGAGGAAGTATTCAAATAAAATCCATGTATAAGAGCCCAATTAGAGATATTGGAACCTAAGAATGCCTTGTCATTATCAGAAATGATGGTTCGAGGAACCCCAAACCTTGTTACAATGTCTTCTAAAAACCAAGGATGACTGATTCAGTAGCCTCCATGAGTGGTATGACCTATGTCCATATGGTAAAGTAGTTTGTTGTTGTTAAGACTCATTTATGACCCACACTTAACATAGGATTGATCATACCTATGAAATCAAGCCCCCACTAAGAAAAAAATTCATCCATTTGAATGAGATTAAGAGGGAGGGCCGCCATTTTCTTCATGCCAAGAAAAGAACATTATCTCGCATTTTCCACCAATTGATGTGTATCCGGAAATAACACAGCCATAAGTACCCTTCTTTGAGATTTTTCATTATCGTAGCATGAGATGAAAAGTGTCCTCCGTGAGAATCCATCATGGAACTCGCCAATACTTTATATGATTTCTCTCCTTTAATGCATCTCAAGAAGACACCATCAAGATTTCTTTGAAAATAATTCTACCAATCAATTCATAAGGGATTGATTATAACCTAAGATCTCTTATTTTTTATTTTCTCAAACCATGAGGGTAGCTACTAGTTGCTAAGAATGTTGTTATGCCATTAATCTAACTATTGCATCCAAGTTCATTTCCTTTATCTTGAATAATTTTTATGTTGCACATGGGTAACCAATGTCCCGTAGATTTGTAACACTCGCGAATCTTCTTTTGAAGGACTCCTAAGTTCTATGGATGCTCTATGGATACTCCTGGTGATTCTTCCACAAAGAAAGAGACTTCTTCACTATCTTGAGATTCCAAGGAATTTTTTTCACAAATTTCCTCCCTCTTACCAATTTTGTGGCCTTTATGGTCACATCAAACTCCATGATTTTGGTCACCCATATGTATCTCTTCTCACTAATTTCTACCCCATGATGAAATATCTCACACTGGGATGTGATAAAATGAATTTTATGTGGTTGATGACTAACATGGGCTTGAATTTTTTGAGAGCCTGCAAATGGAAAATTCCTACTTCTCTAAATGGCTATAATTGAGCTTGAAATCTTTCAAAGATTTGGCTAAAAAGGCTACAAGTTGATCCAAGTTTTCATCATTCTTCTGTGAGAACTATGACTACACTAAGATCAACACCATAAGAATAAAGGATGAAGTCCTTTACAATATTTGGATTAATGAGTGTTGTAACTTAGAAAATTATGGCTTTTACCTTAAAGCAAAGCTTTCTCTTCCATCCATAGTTCATTTGAAAGCCACATCCTTCTTGAGTATTAGAGTGATAAGCCTGACTAGTCCCGCAAAATTAGAATTAACTTCTTAAAAACATGATTTTTCCCAAGAAATAATGTAGTGCCTTATTGTGAGTTAGCAAGGAGATAAAAAACATGATAGAGACTCTTTTAAGGTCAATAACAATACCGTATTTTGAAACAACATGACCCAAAAGTTTTCCCTGTGGAACTACAAAAATGCACTTCGAGGCTTAAGGATACTTTGCATTCTCTACATCTCTCAAAAAATTTCTCCAAATGCTCCATGTGGTACTGGCCCTCGCTTTGAGATGATTGTGATGTCATCCAAATAGATAAAGATGAACTGATTGATGAGTTTGCAGAAAACTATGTCCATTTCCCTCGAAATGCAACACCCACGTTTGACAAACCAAAGGGAATATTCTTATATGCATATGTTCCCCACTTAGTTCTAAATGAATTTTTGTATTGATCCTCCTCTCTGATCTTAATTTTATTGAAACTTGTGTAGCCATCAACCATAAAGAATCTTTTAGATCCAATACTGTAAAATTTGTTCCATAGAGGGCAAAGGATAACGATATTTTAGGAAATATTGTTCAAGTCCCTAAAATCCATGCAGAGGCTGATTTCTCCATTCTTCTATCTAATTGGGACCAAGTTAGCTACCCAAGAGGAGTACTTGATGGGGAATATAATTTTTGACTTAATGAGTTTAGATAACTCCTTTCTCATGAGAAGCTCAATCTTAGGATTCACTAGTCTTTGTTTTCTCTAATTGTCTTGGCACCGGGATCAAGATCAATGGCATGTTAATAAATGTTAGGTCAAACCCTTTTAATATCCTCATAATTTCTTGAAAATATATCATTATATTTCTGACATAAGGAAATGAGGAATTGTTCTTCATTTTGATTACACACTTTCCAAAAGTAACTCCTTATCTTGTGCAATGGTGATCAATTTGCAATCTTCTTGCCCGTAGATATATTTTTGTTCCAATGTTTGATGTCATCATCAATATTGAATATGTATTCAAGAGTTACCAATCTATTGGGTAACTTGTCTGCTCATAGTTGAATGATTTGATCCTCATAACTTTCCCGCAAACCGGTTGTAAGCTTGAAGAGAACTTATCTTTGCTTTGGATAAACTAAACTACATGTTCATAAATTTTAATCACTTACCAAATGATCTTGTTATCTAGGATGAATGGTCTTAACAACATTTTGACATTTTATTTTCATTAGACAAGTTCTTCCATAGGGGAAAACTTGGAGTCAATAAATACCATTTGATTTGCTTCCTTATTTTGTTTCCACTGGACCACTTGAATGTTAACGACTTCAAAACTATCCAAAAGGTCCCAAAATCGATGCCTATAAGATATCAAAAGATTTTTTTAGCTAACACTTACTCCTAACTTGGTGAATGACCAATTTAGTATCCCCAAAGATCTATAGGGCCTTGATTTGTTTCTTTTCTACAATAAGTAGGCCATGAGCCAATGCCTCATATTTTGCCATGTTGTTTGAGCATGTAAATTACAATCTATGAGCAAAGAAGAGTTTTTTTTCATTAGGGAGAAAAGGAATACACCCGCCTAACTCCATATTTAATTTTAGAACCATCAAAGAACATTTTCCACAAACCAGAAGCATCACTATCTTCTTTATGTGGCACGGGGATTGTGAATTATTCTTCATAGATGTCATAGCTGCATAGACTAGTTTCCATAGCTATATCATAGGGATAAAACTCATAATTCTCTTTAGCTCATTCATCAAGCATGATATCGAATTAAATGAGATAAATGTAATGGCTTGGTGGATTTAGGATCACTTGTTTACATCTCCTTGGACCATGCAATTTGTATTAATAGGACTAGGATCACAGACTTTAGCATGATAAGATGAGATGGGTTCAACTTCAATTATAATCCTAGTTATGTATCTTGTTCTTAATAGCATATGAGACCAATATGAAGAAAGTTATCTCATCACATTAGATGTGAAATTTCTTGATAGGTAGAGGCCAAAAAAGGGTGGTAAGTCAATCACGAATATGTCTTACGTTATGGTTAGGCTTGGGAAAATATGAAGAGTTAAATCTAGATGTTTGATCACCATCAAGTTATAAAACACATTTTGAAGCTGGATTGTAATCAATTCTCAGGATATATTCAATATTATTTGGCATCACTGAGGTACTAACACTAGAATTTATCATGCAATTATGTAAAAAGTGCTTGCCAACAATTATAGACATGTAAAAATGAGGAGGTTTAACAACTGTGCTAGCTTGTTCATCCTTGGGTTGAAAAATGTTGACCATGGAGTCTCGATTTTGCATAGCGGGTTCAAGAGGTGGAAGTTACTTCAAGGCTTCCTGCAAGGGATCCCTTTGTGATGGGATGGATGAGGCATCCCACATTATGACTTTCAAATTCATCATTTTCATATGCTCCCGAAATGTTGAGGGGAATACCCGTGAACTTGTGCAATGAGGAGTGACATTTTTTTCCTCACTTTTTCCATTCACTGAACCTCTTTAGGTGGCGTAATCACTCCATTCCATGAACTTGTATTGAGTTATATATTTAGCATATTTCATGGACTTATAGTGTTAAATATATTTTTCGTATTATGTGGATATAGATTATTCTCGGGTCATTGAGTGACCCGTGGTAAATTAGATGAAGCTAAATTTCTACCCAACTCGCAGATCGAATAGAATTATTACATGAAGTTAGAGAAATAGGAGGAGGATACCTTACATTTATCTATCTCTTTTTGGATATTGTCTTATCGAAAACATAAAGTTATGACTTATTCAAATTACCCATGACTTGCTTAACCACACAAAATCCTTCAAGTCCAAAGAGCATGAAGTTAGGTTTGGGAGTAGACTCTTGTATCTCCTCCGCATTGTTATCTCGATGGAGTCTGAAACTTTATCTTGTTGATAAAATGGAGTTTACACCATGATAGATTTCTCCAACAAAGATTTAATTCCAATGTCGATGCATATTGGTTATGTGGTTGATCATAAGGATAACACCACTCAAAACCTTGTGCCAAATTTTTTTAGACCGGGACAATGGATCTCGCTTAAGCTAAGAGCTGGTAGGGGTTGCGGGTTTGGATTCGGTGATCTCCTTGGTGGATGATTTTATCCAAATATTTAGTTTGGGTATTGAGATCCTTGTTATGGATAACCTTGAGGGGGCTAAGATAATTTTTAAGGGCTTGAGCTTGTTGTCTCTTTAGGGAGACAAGTTCATTTGTCAAATTCTTTAGTTGACACTAATGCTTTCAATTTCTTCTTACTTCATAGTGGAACTAGATGTGGATGGGATGATGAAGGATATGGTTGAGGAATGGGAGCAATGGTGGGTTGAGTACTTGTGGAAATTCAGTGGTAAATGGGCATCGGCAATCTAGGGGCCAATTTTCCTACTTGGATTAAATAGTTTTCGACCTAATCACTATTACATAAAGCATTGGGTAGTTCTCAGAGAACCTATAGATTAAATCATTACTACTATATCAAAATTTAATGCTATAAGAAATTCTAGGAATGCACCTTGAGGAGATGGTCTTATAAGGATTGGAATTCTATCCTATGTCTTTGGAACCTGAAGTTGAAATCCACCATAAGTTTGTTTAGAGCTCGCATGACCGTGGTTAGCTACTTGAGGAGAGAAATGTTGTCAACCTTTTCACCAAATTGTTGAAAAGGGTAGTTCTGAGCTCATCCAAAACTTAGTAAAAATGATCTAAAGCTCATCAAACGCAGTCCCATCGGGTGTGCAAAAACTGTTGGAGCTCAAAATTGCACCCTAACTTGAATCACAAAAGATCCAAAAATTTAGGCAACATGGGACTGTCTCCAAGTGTGGGACTTGTAGCTTGAGACAAACATCTAGAGAAGGTTATTTCCTCAATTATGTGGATTAGAAACCCCAAAACACACCCTAATCTAATGCTAAAACTAATCCTATTGATAACCTACACTAACACATAGATAAGGAACTAGGGAGAAGGAGAGATGGAAAAATTAAAACCTAAGCTAAAAGGGGCGTGATAAAGCACTAGAAATAATGTGGAACTCCTCCTATTCCTAATGACATAAATGAAAGTTCACAGAGTTGGGATTATAAATATGCACATAATTATAATGTAAATGAATAAAGGAATGCAAAGTATATAAGAGGCCAAAGATATTCACACTAAACATAAAGTAATTAAAACAAAGAAATAATCTACACTTACATTAATTGATTCCTTACATTCTACACATAGAGACGAGGAAATAAAATCCTCATTCACTAGTTTTAGAGGTTAAAAGCATGGAATTTGAGTTCACAGTGTGAGAATCCAAAAATATATGAAGGAACAAAACATGAGCAGTAAATCCGTTAAAATGTGTGTGAGAACTTACATTTATAGAACCATGGGAGGAAGAAAAAGTAAAAGAAGAAGGAAGGAACATACCAATCTTTGAAATCTTTTTGGAAAAGCATGTATACCATGATTTTTATAGAGTTGACTTGTAGTACAAACATATGTTCCCTTTAAAGAAATCCAACTACTGTAACATGACATCTTGGTTCTATCACATGCCATCAAAGTATGCAAGAAGACACCATACTTCATTAAAATTTGGTGGTTGGGGTGGTTGGTCATCTAGTTCAAAGATGAGTGTGACTTTGAGACTCTTTGCGAGAGTCTACTATTTTGATGATTTCCTAAAAATTTACTTCAACCCGCGATTTATCATGACTTATCATGTTTCCTAAACGATGAACTAAGATTTATCTTTGGCCACGTTCCTTTGTTCCATGACATTGAAAACTTATAGAACACTATGATTTGGGAAATCTATAGAACACTAAATTAGTGTCACGTAGTTTCCTACCTTAGTTGCTTTTGAATATACCTTCCATTGATGCTTGACTCTAATTTGGTAGACTTTATCCTTGGTTTTGTGGAATTGATAAATCTATGGAATTATTATGAATTTTGAGTCAACGTGATACTATGTTTTCATGCCACATAACCTCAACTCGCTTTCTTATTTCCTCTTCTCTATAGACTCGTCCTTAATCGATTTGCTATCTTTTTCCCCAAACTTGAAATCCCGTAGTGTTATAACTTTATATTGACCCACAAGATACCGATTGGTGTTGTCAAGAACGACTTTGTCAATGCTGCATAGGTCTAATAAAATTCTACGAATCACTAATTCTACCAAGTTTTGTCTAAGTTATGAGTGCTCATTCCTTTGTTCTGTGGGTTAAGAGAACCCAAAAAACACTAAATTTTGGGAAACTCGCAGAACACTAAATTAGTGTTGTGTGGCTTTTCCCGAGAAAAATTTGTTTAAGTCCTAACTTAGATGAGTTGTTCAAAGTTACAAGGGGTGTAATTTTTGACAACAATGAACAAACAAAGTGACCACTATGTGAAGGCTTGAGAGAATAATTTGGTGACAAGTATCCTTGATTTTATCAATAAAAAGTGACCGTATGTTGATTAAAGGAAAACAAGGGTTTGAACGTCAACTGAACGTTTGAGATCTAAAACCACCCCAAAATCTTCCAAGTTTTTAAAAGCCATCCTATACACATGCACACCAAGAGGGGGCAAGTGTTTTAATGATTTTCAAACCATAAGGGCACTTAAAATGTTTGTTGATCATCATGAAAAGTTTTGAAACTCTAAATATTAGTCACAATGTACAAAAATCAAAGTGGACCCAATTTTTTTTCCAACAGGGTCATCAAGCGAATAGTCATCATTATACTCAGAGGTGAAAATATCAATATGGAAAGATTAATTAATCACATCACTAGGTGGTGAAGTGGGAAGCTCCTTAGGAAGAGGCAAGGAAGAAGATATGGTGATTGGAATTATTTCGTGGACCTTCTTGTGAGAGTGAGGTGGTAGAGAAGGGGGTAATTGAGAATTGATAAAATTAGGAAGTTCAATGGTTTTTATTTTAAAATTGATTTCATTTGATTTGTCATCATTTGAGTCGAGGAGGTTAGGTAGTATATCCCAATGCATTTAGGATGTCCACTATATCCTTAAAAATAATTGATGGGATAGTTAAAAGTATTTATACTCTTAAAATGGGACACAAGGAAGTTCCTTAAGAGAAAAATTCATAGAAATCACGTTGTTGGATTTTCTCAAAGTACCATCAATTCGTGTCATTTAAAATCTTGAACACAGGGCCTAAATAGGGAAATTTGACAAACTAAAAAAGTGGATGATATAATTGCATGCATTTGGTGTGTCTATGGTCAACCAAGAAGCATGTTCTATGAAAGACAAAAGTGGACCATTGGGTGCATTTACATTTTTTCATATCTTTGACACGTGATGTGTAGAGTTGAGATTATCGGTAAATTAACTAGGATATTTGTTGAATTATATGGAAGTGACACATATGTCCAAGCCTTTGTCGATGAGTGCTCACTTAACATGCAAATTATTGATCTTGTCTCAGATGAAAAGAGGAGGATTGTTTACTCAAAAGAGTAACATATACAAAATCATAGATTTAATATGAAAGTGAAGAGACAAGGATTAATTGGTGGTTTGATCATTTTGGATTGCAAGCTCTTTGCACTACTAAAGTATACTCTCATCCAATCCATGTAAGGGGGAGTCTTTCCTCAAATATATTAGTGAGGATATATTCATTTCAAAGAGTGCTTTCATGAGATGATTGTGATGTCTATGATAAATTTTGATTAATTTGAATAAGGGTATTTAAATAAGGAGATTGGAGAGTTATTTGATTAGGTCTCAATCTTCCAAGTTAGCTTAGGAAATGCTACTCGGGACTTGAGAAATTTTAATTAAGATATGATATGAGGGGAATGAAACCTCATATTGGACCATACGTTTTTCTCCTAATATATGGTATCATCCCTGTTAGGTTAAAAGTGGTCGATGTCATTAGGGGTGGTAAAAGAAGCAACAAGTGACATTGGATATGTTACTTAAGGAAGGCTAATGGCGTCAAGAGAATTAATGGCAACAAACAACATTAGCCTTATAAGTGCAAGATGAACGATGACATTAGGAGTAGTAGTGATGAAAATGACATTAGTCATGTAAATTTATGATGACCAAAGGTGTCAAGAGCAGAAGTAATGAAAAAAACAAAACTGATGACATTTATTTTATAAGGGTTTTAAGGAATTGATTGATGTTGTGGTGGATCTCGTAAAGTATGGCCCATAGGACATGCTTGGATAATTTTATATATCTAGAAAAAGTAGTGGAGGATGTGATTTCAATAGTTAAGATCACTCTTTTCATGCCATTTATGTTGACGATGTCCTTGAGAGGCTTGGTTTCAAGATTTATGATGGTTTCGATAGTGTTGGAAGAAAAAATATTGTTGTTTCTCATTGTCACGTTAGGAAGTTGCCTCATCATTAGATTGACTGGTTAAGGAATTAATATAAAATTTAAGATGCTTATTGGTTTGATTCATGCCATAAGAATAGTCACACCTTTTGATATGGTCTCAAGCCATGATGACTTCCTTTGATCTCTTGTAGACCATGGTTGAAATTAGCACCAAACAAAAATATGTAGGTAAAAACACAAATATCTTTACAATTTTCATGTGAATGGCCCTAATTGGCATTCCACCAAACAAATATTTTATCATTGAAATAAGGAGGATAAGGGTGAGAAGTATCCAAAGGTGAAGCATATGGCTTAGGGATATACTTTCATAACTCTTCCATGTACAGGGTTGGTGGTTGTTTACCTAGGAAGAAAAAAGATAATTACCTTTCTTAGATTGTGGAGGGTTTGAATCATCATTGTGAATGGTTTTTTGGAAAACATTGTTAGGATTAGGAATTTATTAGACTCCATTGTATGTAGCATTGTGATTTTGAGGTTTCATTAAGATGTGAATATTTTTGTGATTAAGATCGAGGTTGAGGTTGAGTTTGTTTTGGTTGAGGTTTTCAAACATGTGCATGAGATAATATTACCTCTTGGCCTACTCAATGGATTATCCAAAAGGCAAGAGAAAAGGACCTAACCTTGTACTCAAGGCATGGTTCTAAGGCACCGAGGAAGATGCTATGAAGAGAAACATTGGTAAAAGAGTGTTTTTTTCTAATGTAAAGAGTTTTTCATTGTTTGATTAAGGATTGGACATTATCATTATCACATTATTTATAATTAATGAAGATGTTAAAGTTGTTTTTAGGTAGGTATTGAGAATGTAATTCCTTGAGTATAATATTGACTAACTCTTGAAGTTCGATGATGGAGTTAGAAGGAGAGAATGGTACTGATCTATAACTTCAACCATGAGAGTTTTGGCTAAGATCTTGGTAGCTGTATAAGAAATATATTTGATTTAGTACTTGTAGACATTTCCAAAGGATTTAATATAAAGCCTATGGTCAATTGACCTATCATAAGTGATATAAGGGGTGATACCTCCAATATCCATAAAAAAAAGGAGTGAAGGGTTCTCTTTGGATAGATTAAAGCACCTGATTGGTTATGAGAGATTACATAGTTGGATCTCCATTATGATGAACTAGAGGAGGTGGGGGAGGGAATTGATTAGGTATACCCTATCAAATTTATTAAGGTCTAGTGTTCATATAAGTAACATTTATGTTCATTTGAAGAAAATGATTGTTGGCTCGGGCTTGGTTCAAACTCACTTGGTTGATGAGTTGTAAAATAAGCTGATTGGTATCATTGGAGGATTTTTTTGATTAGAATTAGAAATTTGACTATAATTAGTATTTTTAAGTAAATTTATGTTGACATCTCTTGAGTGAGAAGGATCAATATCATAATAGTTTCCCAAATAGAATTTTATGCTTCCGTATGGGTCATGATGGCTTTAAGAGGTGGGCCTACAAAATTGGGCTAAACTAAGATGAATTATTATATGGAAAGAGTATAGAAATAATCAACATTTTCTTCTTCTCCCTCAAACTCTAGGATTCTATTTGTAGTATTAGATCAAGTTACCCTTCTATTGTTGTTTACTTTCTAGGGTATTTCTTTGACATTGGTACTAACCATATAACAATCATAATAGAAGGGTGCAAATTTGAATGAGGAGTCTTGGTCTTGAGAATTGTCGTTATATTGATAATTATAGAGATGATCCATGTTGAAGTTATTGAGGAAATATTTGAAAACATTTAGAGTGATTTTAAAAATAACAAAAAAACACGAATAAGACTTAATTAGAAGAGAAAGTAAGATTCATCTTGAGTTCACCGTAATAGTAAAGCCGATGTGAAGATATAATTAAAAATAAAATAAACGTGAAGGAAAATCAATCAAGATGGAGTAAGGTTCACGCTATGTGAAGATATATGAGAAATATATAAAACGTGAAGATGAATTAATCAGAAAATGGTGTAAGATTCACGTCAAAGTTCATCAAATGTATGCAAACAAAGTGTGGCCTAATAACAATTCCTCTCATCTCTTTATGGTGGCATTGTTCTAGAATAGTTTAACAAAGGGGATAAACTAAATATTCACACCTTAGATTGCAAATTGATGTAGACATGGAACTATAAATGCATTACTCCACATTTTATAAAAGGTATAGTGTTCCAAAGCCTAGACCTAGAACAAGGTAGTAACATCTAACTAGCTTTTGATTGTAAAATGGAGATAATTAGGTTGTAAATATGAATTTAATCAAGGCAAGAATGAGATAAGATATCTAAGAGGTTGTTAAGAAATATTCCCAAGGATTACAAGAGGTCTAAGAGATTGTAAATCAAGTTCAAGGGTTATGTAAGGATTATAAGGTAAGAAACAATAGATAAATAATACAATAAAAAATAGATATACTACCTTATGATAATATATGCATGACCAAATCCACATCATATAAATATGAAATGAAAGTAAAGAAATGAGAGAGGTTAGACATACTTACATGTATGAATGCACCATTGACATATTAATTTACTCTAGGATTGGCAACACATTATGAGAGAGAGTTGATGTGGGGGACCAAAAACATCTAGAAGAAGACCTAAGAGGACCCTTGATTGAAAAATCCAATGACTCAAAAATCTTGATAGACTATGAAAAGTGTAACTCCTATGCTTGTAAATAATAAGTACCCAAGGATCTAAGTGTACACTCCAAATAAAATAAATATGACCAACTTTAAGACCTAAGATTTTAGAGAATATTTTTAAGGGCTAGTAGACTGAATGTGTGATGGATGAGATTTAGAAAGTATGCTAAAAAAATCAGTATAAATGGCCTAATGCATGCATTAATGCTATTGTAGATGCTCAAATTTAGTAATTCTACACTTCGACACTATTGGTTTTGACATTGCTTTCTTTCTCAAACAAGTGCACTGTAACCATTCTCATCTAGTGCATCTCTAAGTCTATTTTCTAGATTGCTTGGTCATACACATTCATCTATTAATAATTTCTAAGGAACTAAATGCATAAAATCCATTTGTTAGCTTCCAAACCTTATACTTTAGATTTCTCCTCTAGGATAAAAATGTACAATAGGGTCAGTTTATGCTATACATCTTGACCCTAGCGTACGATTTTTCCCTTCCTCACTTTGATCCTAAACTTTCACAGTTGCATATTATTTGGATCATTTATTCCTCCTCTGTCGTAGTCTATAAATTAAATCAAATTTGGAAGAATATATAAGCAAGTGAAGCTCACCTCATTTATAACCTAACACTCTTATGAAATCCTATCACAAAAGCTAGCAAAAAAGGCACCAAAAGTTATTGGTGCAGGATATTATTTTCCTCGTATTTATTTACTTGGAATAAATCCTCACCCTTAGTGACTCATCTTGCTTAGATGTACTAAGTGTCATAGGAGTTACTATGACATGTCTTACATGTCGTAGTGCATCATAGGAGTTACATTCCCATTATAGAGTGTAACTCCCCTTCCTATTTTGGGAATAGTCTCATGGAGGAGTTACACGACACTCCTATATGTACACTCCACTTGAGCTATTGAGGGGTTACTTATTTCACAATATTATTTCTTTTGTGAGTTAATTTCATATTGCATTACTTTTTATATCTTCTTATATTCTTGCAATTACATGTGTGCAAACATTATTTATCAAAGATTCTAGCGAAAAATCTAATTTTGTATCAGAGTCTTGATAGTAAAATGCTTGTTTGTTTTTCTTAGCTGTGATATTGTTCAAGTTTTTTTAATTTGAAAAGTTTATGTGCAAATTGGGTTAATTTCTCTATTGAGGGTTTACGAAATTTATAGGGTGCTTCAAAAAAAAACTCAAAAAGCCTTTAGTGGGGTTTTTGGCGATTTGGGGTGTTCCCTACAATTTTATTGCCATCCGGGTGTATTGCGGATTTATAGTTTGTTTGTTAAGTCAACAAACTTACCCCAATACATTTCAAGCTTTTCAAGGTGTTTGACATGTGCTAAACTCGACACTTTGTGTATCGGGTTTTGAGGTGCTTAGTAAGTCAAAATCCCGACTTAGTGTTTCAAGTTTTCAATAGTTCGGGACATCTTAGCATTTTAACACATTTTGCAATCTGTAGTCATACCTATGAATCCTAGTCAATGCCTAGTGTTTCAGATTTTCAGAACTTTAGGACATCTCAACATTTCAACAAAATTTGTAATCTGCGGTCAAAGCTTCAAACTTCAGTCAATGCCCAATATTTCAGTTTTTTCCACTTGCTTGTCAAGTGTCAGGTTTCAACACCTGTCTAATAAATTTCAGGTTCTTACCCTTGTCAAACATGATTTAGGTCCCACATATTATTTTTCAAGTGGAAAAATCTGACCTAGTGTGTTAGGTTTTTAGAGGTGTATGACAAGTCTAAAATCCTGACAACCTATTGTCAGTTTTTTCAAGGTGTTGAGCAAGCTCAAAAACTCAATAACCTATTTCAGGATTTTGAAGTGTTCAAAAGTGCTCAACCCTAATCGTGTGTATCGTGTTTTGGAGGTTTCTAACAAGGTCAAAAACTTGAAAGCCTCCTTCATACCGAGAAGGTGTTTGGATAGTTAAAGATCCCGACCACTATTTTTTGGGTTTTAAGAGGTGCAAAACAAAGTGAAAAATCAATTAGTTCATTTTAGGATTTCCAAGGTGTTTAGCAGGGCCAAAACTCTAATTTGCTATAAATTTCAGCTAATAGCTCCTTTTGAGGTGCCATTTTTTTGAAAGTGTGGTTTTTTTAAGCTCTACACGTTGGAGGTATTATTAATCCTTGTAAAATTAAACCTACATAACTTTGGGGGTTTATTAAATACTATGACTCCTCCTTTTTGCATTCATTATTTTCTGATGTAAAGAGAATGGAGAAAGCATTGCAATAATGAGCTAAACAAGGTCAATAATCAACATGCTTCACCAAATCCCCTTGGAGGATACTTACCCTATAGCCTAAAATGGCCAAATCATGCTAATTTTGGCTTACTTAGACACTTCTCGAGTTTTAACATTTCAATCCTTGTTTATATGCTACATATAATCTAAACAAAAATCAAGATGATTGGAAGCAATAGAAAAACTCACTTACCATTAACCTTCTTTAAACTGCTCTATTTTTGGACTCGGGAACATTGTTTATCTTGGAACTACAACATGGTTTTTAGAGTTGTATATCTCATTCTTGTAGACACAAAATCATGCACTTTGGGTAATTATTTAGTCCTAATTACATACTACTATTTACATGATTCCTAAGTATGAAAACTAATGATTAACCCATGTCTTTGGCCACCTTTCTTTGCTTTATGCTTTTGCTTTAAGTCTTGCACTCTTACTTGCTCAGTCTATCTTTTCACCTTTTGGCATTTGTCATTCGGACACTAGTGCCTAGCTAGGATGTTAGTGCTAGCGCGTCTCCGTCCCCTCCGGGTGCCCTTAACCTCTTTGTAATTTGGTCACACTTTTTGGGTCCTTTCGAGCCGTTTGAGCATCTTATTGTTTTGGTAGTCGGCCTTTTTAGGGTTAACTACAAAATTCAAGCCAGGTAATCATATAAATATAAAGTTATGTGATCATAATAAAGGATCAAGAACTAAGCACTACTTATCACCACCTAAGGTTGCATCCATAAAGGCATTTATAACTCAATTTACATCCATCTAGTTACTTGGTTCATCTACATCACACTTCATAGAAGCGGATTCTATTGTTTCCACACACACATTATTTACATTCTACATCTAGTTACTTGCTCGCTACTCATAAAGTGTGACACACACAAGGGCAATCGTGACACATCCCAACAACCCCTATGAATTAGCTAAGGCTCTTCTAACCCTCTTTGTAATTAGGGTTTCATATTTTATTGCTTAGTTACTTGGGTAGTATTTCGTATTTCATTATTTATTTATTTATTGTTGTTATAACATTTAGATTAGGATATAATATTACATTTTAGCATAATCATTTTGGTGAACCCCACTCGTGATCAGTCATTCGGATCCTTATTTGGCACATCATCTTTTATATCATGGATCCTAAAGTTGCTCAAATTTCTTTGTCTGATTTACTTAAAATGCATCCCAATTGCTAGGCTATTTTGCAAAAATCCTTAGACACCATATATATTCCTAAAGATACCCTTTGCCACATGAAATAAGTCCTATTTTTGATCATCTATCTGATGACCCTAGCCTTCGTGATCCTCCATCTACTCGACCCATGTTAGAATCAATCCAAGCTTTACATTCTTTATTTCAAGACAAAATTTAGGCTATGGAATCCATGATTACATATCTCAAATATGAAACTCAACATCTTAAGGATGCTTCTCAAGATCATGATTGTTATCCTTCTACATCTCATCTTCATTCATCTTCTACACGTGCTTATATCGGTGAGCCTTAAGGCATACCACTATCAGATCCTCTCACCTTTAATCACAATGCTATGTGACACCACATTCTTATGGAGCTCATTAGTCATCAATTGATCACTTTACCATCTACTCAGGGATATCCTCCTTACCGACTTGAAAAATATCAAGGTCATCCATATTAAAATTATCATCAAATCAATATAAATAATGATAATGACTACTATGTTTTACAATAAAGAATCAAGCATCTTGGCGTCGATGCTTTATCTCATTCATTGAAAAACATTCTGCTACATGCCCATATACAATTGTTACATCCCAATGGGTTCCTAAAGCTGATTCCTCTATGTCTAATGAACACCATGCCATCACCTCTCACATTCCTTCTATGGAAAATCAAGTGTCGCTTAAACAACCTCCATTAAGAATCAATCCAACACCCCCTCCTACTAAGTCATCTACGACATTACAAAGTCCAAATATGCAACCGCCTCTCAAAATAAGTCCATCTTCTTCTCCTATCAAGTCATCTGCAACGTCATCAATCCCACCTAAGTTACCACCATTCAAGATTCCTCCCCATCTTGCTCCACTTTTATTTCAAATTCATTTCGTCAAAGCAACTACTCCTATTGATAGCCAAGACACATTTCTGCCACCATTGCATGGTCATCTTCTGCTTTTGCCACACATGCTTCCACCGCTTCACGTAAACTTGGTCTTTGGTAGGTGACTCTTATCCCCTAGATGACACACTCATATTCTTATGGTTCTTATATGACTATTGAGGGATCTCTTCCAATAAGAACCTCATTCCATCACATAATCACTCACACATACATACATTTACAACCATGACACATACAACACAATTATCTATCATTTACTACACCGCTCAATCAATCATACATTACCTCTTACACTTTAACACCATCACACAACATTTATTCTAAACAAACATTCATCACATAACACATCTATCACCATCACTCTTTTCCTCTTACACACATTGCGTCTCATCCTTTACACTCATCATATATTCCCATCATCATTACCCGATGACGCACTCTTGTGCTTCGGTTCACACTTGACTGTTGAGGGCATCCTATACACATGAACCTCACACACTGCATAATAGACACTACACATTTCTCATCTTCACACATCTTACATTTTACATCTTAAATCTTTGTGCTTTATGCATCATACACATTCTACACGTATATCATCTACACATCTTACATTGCATACTATACATCCTACATTGCACACTACACATTACACATCACATGAAAATTTCTCATCACCACATTTATTACACATTAAGCATTTAACACATCTACTTTTACACACTGCACTCACTACCCTATAACGCACTCTAGTCTTATGGTCCATACCGAATTGTTGAGGGTATACATCACAAATGGAACAAATCACATTCACACATTCAATATTTTTCTCGTGCGACATTCCTAAGTTAGTGATATACGCTATATTCTACATCATCACTTCTGTTTGCATCATTTAGTGATATATGCCATAAGCTACATCATCATTTCCCTAGCATCCTCTCTAGTGATATGCACATTAGGCTAAATCATCACTTATTCTATCATTTTGTTGTGATATACACTTTAGGCTAAATCATCACACCTCATCTCTATGTCGCATATCATCACTACACATTCACCACACTACGATACATACAACACATCATTCAAATCATTTCTCAATGATACACTCTCATTTACGGTTCATTCTTGATTGCTGAGGGGGCATAAACAAATGAACCTCACTGCATATAATTCCATTCACTCGGGGGCACGTGGCTCATATCATTCACTCTGCATTCAATTCCATCCATCAACAACATATTACATATCTTGGTTACATGTACTTTTACTTACATTTACTTGTACATGTTCATATTATTACACATGCTAGATAAATATCTTGTATGTCATTATACTTTATCTTACACACATGCACATTCACTTTCCTTTCTAGTTGTGATAGTAGATTATACCAGTCCATTACATGTAACATGGATGCTTGGTGCAAGACTTGTTAGAATTTGAAGATTCTAATAAATACGGATTTAATCAAATTACATATTATATAATGTTACAATAAATATTTAAATAAACATTACATCATAACATAAGTAAATAAATAAATATTTACAGAAATAAATAACACATGTGACACAATATTTATAGTGGAAAACCCCAATAGGGTAAAAACAACTTTGAAAATAAAATTTTACTTCAGAGAACTTATTTTAAATTTAGTTAGATTACCTCCTCCTTTGAAACCCTATTTACCAAGGGTAAAACCAAATTACTTGATTTGCACACCTTTGATATATTTCTTGAATATATCAAATGAGGACCTAAAGTCCTTTTTATATAAGGTGATCGGGTATGTCTCCTGACCCACCTTTTCAACCTAAAATGGTTGACACATACACCTATGTTTATAATATTTAGTATTAGAAATATAATCATTTTATGATATTAAATATTTAACCTAAAATATATACCTAGGTTAGCATATTTAATTATAGAAATAGAAATATTTCATATTATTAAATATTAACCTATATATTAGTGATGGACCCATATACATTAAGGGTTGACCAGGACCACTTAATCATTATATTCCAACACCCCCTTAATGTTAAGTGTGATAACATAACATATACCAATAAATTACCTGCCCATGGTACACTACAAGATTTACAATCCTTAAAACATAAAGGTGTTAGGCTAGCATATCGGTTGAAGTAATTATAACACCTTCATCATACTCAATTTACCTTTTGGTACAAAAGATATGGAATCCCAAAGATCATCCCATGATCAGTGGCTAAGTATGATTTGTGAGTTTTACATGTTCTCACAAATTCTCATAAAATGTTATTGAACCCAAACATTTAGGAGCCTTTTATAACCAAGGACCTCCTTAACAATATGCTTGTACTGGATGTTTACTAGTAAAATCAATAACACTAAAGAGTTTACTGAAGACTGCCTTTAAGATCTTTCTACACTTAAAAAAAAAGAAGTTGAAGAAGTATACATGTCGGAAGGTCTTTTTACACTTTCCCAAAGGTCTTTTACAAATTCCTGAAGGTCTTTTTACAAAAACCAAGTTCCATTAGGAGGTGACATTGTCATGCACACTCCCCCTCAATGGCAACTTCAACAATCCAAACTTTTCACGAAAGTGACAAAACTTTACAGCACTTAGGGAATTTGTGAAGATGTTAGCAACATGATCTTCAGTCAACATGAACTTGATATTTATCTCATGACTTTGCACCTTCTCATGGGTGAAGCATGTATGTATCTCAATATTCTGTCCTCTAATGTTGAATCGGATTCTTAATCAATAGTAATACAACTCGACCAACACATAGAAGATAAATACTTCTTTTAGCTTCCATGTGTATCTCTACCAACAACCGTTGTAGCCACATGAATTCTTTACTTCTTCCATTGTACTTCTCTAGCCTCAGTAGAAAAAATGGAGACTGTTGATTGTATTTGTTGTTCCAAGTAATGGTTCCTACACCAAAAAAATTAAACACATCCAATATATTTTATAACACAACATCAGTATGGTTAGAATCACAAAATTCATATAAGATAACATTTTCATTCTTATTATAATGCAACCCATAATTGATTATTCCTTTCAAATATCTAAAAATTCTTTTTGCAAGATTCCAATGATCTCTAAAAAAGGTTCCTACATAAACCTTGAAATAATTCTTTTTGTATAGGAAATATTTAATCTAGTTATAGTTAGATAAATCAAACTATCAACTAACAACATATATAAAATATGATCAACCTTTTTCATATGTAGATTTATGATCAATATTTATTCCAACTTCCATTGAAGTAGAAAATGGTTTACAATCAATCATAAGAAACTTTTTCAATAAAATGGTTACATATTGTGTTTTGAAAAATAACAATATAATGAAATACAATCATACAAATAACATGATGTGAGAGAGCTAACTCATTCATTTCAAATTACTGCTTTCAATTTCTCTTTAATCCTATGAATTAAATTAGAATTGTCACCAGACATAAGAAAATCATCAACATATATACATATAATGATAATATGTGAGTCTTATTGCTTAGTGAATATATCATTGTTAGAAGAACAATTAACAAAACCTAACAGTTTAAAGAAGGAAGCAATTTTTACATACCAAGCTCTAAGAGCTTGTTTTAAACCATACAAGGATTTTTTAACTTACAAACATAGTTTTCTTTACCAGTTTCTTCAAATTCTTTAGGTTGAAACATATAAAGTTTTTGTTTTAAATCACAATCAAAAATTATTTTCTTATCCATTTGGTGGATTGCCCACCCAAATTGAGCAGAAATTGCAAATAAGACCCTAACGACTCATTTTAGCTACAAGAAATGTCTCAACATAATCAATACCAAGTTTCGAGAGTAAAACCTCTAACAATAAGTCTAGTTTTATGTTTGTTAATACTACCATCACCATTATATTTTACTTTGTATATCCACGTAGACCCTATAATACTTCATGACTCGAGGTTCATACAAGGTAATTAATGCATGGTACATATGATGACTTCTCGGTCATTTTCCTAAGGTTAATAGGATTTGAGTTTTCTAACATAGATTGAGCCCAATTTAATTTCTTATCTAGGAAGATAAGAGTTTGAAAAACATCTATAACATCAAAACATCATCATGACCATTTACTAAATAAGAATCAAAACCATCATTTAGAAGCATTTAATGAAGTAAATTCAAGAGAAGAAGATAAACACATGTAAACCTTTCACTAGACTATATCTATACATTTCATATAAGCTTCGATAATTAGCATGTCCTAACCTTTTATGCCATAGTTTTGAATTATTTAAATTCTCGAGATATAAAATAAAATGTAGAAGAGAAATAAAAAATATATAAAATATTTCTTTTAATTCCTTTAACTATTATAATCTCATTACTATCCTTGATATACCAAATATCCTTCATGCACGCACTGCTTCTAGTTGTGTCCATACCTCTTTCGAATGTTCGATATTACCAATGTGTAGAAGGTACTCATCATTCACATTACATAGAAAGAGCATCTTACATTCATTGCAAGAATGCATTCATGTTATCTACAGTTGCTTGATGACCGATGGGAGAAACCTCAGATCCATAAATAATCATCTAGAGTTTTCTTGCCATAAATTCTATTTTGACTCAAATGTTGTAGTTGGTTTCATTCAGGATCTAGGTTTTGTCAAGACAGAAATAGTTAGACGTCATTGTTTTCCTAAACCTGTAAAACACACCTCATTATAATATACAATGTACCACAGAGTTAGATACATATTTATTGATAAAAATAACACTTTTAATAGAATCAGATCGAAATTTTACAGATCTAAATAAACTATTTGATCATAACTAATTATGTCATTACAATGCATACTAATTAACCTCCCATGATCAAAATAATAACTTGCATTATAAAGGGCTCTGCATTATACCCTAGATTTATATAAAAATATTTCTAACCATATAGAAATGAAGAAGAGACCCCTAAGAATGCATAACAACTTCAAATTTTGAAAATAATTAATGTAGACAAAAATCGCCAACTTAAATTTGACGTCTAAATGACCATCATAATGGCTTATTTTTGGTCTATCATGACGATCATTTGATCAATTTTAACACATTTAAAGTTTCATGGAACCTACGAACTTAAATTTGACGCTAAATGACTATCATATTGTCTTATGTTTGTCTACCATGATGGTCATTTGGCCACCGTCAAATTTAATGAAGCCAAAACTTGAGTATTTCTAGAATGTGAAATTCTAGAATTTCTTTCATCAGATAATATTAGGAGGTTATATTTTAACACATTATAATTTATAATGTAAAAATATATACATTTTTAATAAAAAAATCTAATTTATAGAATGAAAATAAAAAATAACATATAGTTCATAAAAATTATAAACTATAGTATATTGTTTTTATATTAAAAACACATAACCCTTATTTAAGGGGTTTAAAGGACATAGACCGGTGTTAAAAGAATTTTACCATTGCGAAGTAGATTTATGAGAGTATAGATTAACCTGCATATTTTACAGAGGGGACAAGTAATTTCACCCGACCAATGAAATAAATTGAAATCCCTATTTTCACGAATTTTGTCTCCTCCTTAATTTACTCTTAATTTACCTCGCACACATTTAAAAGTATGGAAATATTGTAAAATATTTTATATAATTCCTCCAAGCTAAAAACTTTAAAACTTTTATGTGGCTATAACTACCAATATTTTAATAAATATTTACCACACTTTACGTGGGCCACCAATAAACTAGCTTTTAATATATAGTTTTTTAAAAAAATTATATAAATTTTAATATGATGTTTATATAAATTATTATATAAACCTTATTCTATATTATATATGTTTTTAATTTAAAAATAATAATATAGTTTTCAAATTATATAGGATATAGTTATAGATTAACTATAAACTATAGTTTTTCAAATCAAATCTTTTAGAGGGGACCAAAGAATACGGGTATGAACTTATCTTCCAAAATATTTAACATGTAAACATTTGAAATTATAAAAACATGAAAATTATTTCATATAGTAATAAATCATTTCTTTTTCTGTATGTGACTTTCACGTAGGTAAATATTTGAAGCCCCTTTCACCTATGCACACATCAATCTCCAAACAAACATTAATTCCATATAATTTACAAAATGTAAATGAAATTAAGAATCATATCATATTACATCTCCCCCAAAAATTAGGGATTTAAAATTAAAAAACCTAAAATTTTTACCGAGAGTTTAATTGCACAAATGTAATGCCAAAATAAATTGGGGAAAAAGAAGGGGACCAGATACTTTTAAATACCCTTTCGGGTTGGTTGAAAAAACCCGTACAAATTAAATAAATAAAATACAAAACATTTGATCTTAATTTATTTAATTTACCTCGCTTTGTTACCATGTTAGAATTTGAGGATTCTAATAAATACAGATTTAATCAACTTACATATTATATAATGTTACAATAAATATTTAAATAAAGATTACATCATAACATAAGTAAATAAAGAAATACTTACAGAAATAAATAAAACAGGTGACACGATATTTATAGTAGAAAATCCCAATATGGTAAAAACCACTTTGAAAATAACCTTTTTACTTCAGATAACTTATTTTACATCTAGTAAGATCACCTCTTCCTTTGAAATCCTATTTACCAAGGGTAAAACCAAATCACTTGATTTGCACACCTTTGATATATTTCCCGAATATATCAAATGAAGACCTAAAGTCCTTTTATATAAGGTGATCGAGTATGTCTCCCGACCCACCTTTTCAACTTAAAATGGTTGACACATACACCTATGTTTATAATATTTAATATTATAAATATAAAAATTCATGATATTAAATATGTAGCCTAAAGTATATACCTAGGTTAGCATATTTAATAATAGAAATATAAATATCAACCTATATATTAGTGATGGACCCATATACATTAAGGGTTAGCTGACCACTTAATCATTATGTTCCAATAATACCTAGTACCAGTCCATAACAGACTCTCCGAGGGCATCCACTTTTATATACTACAGGTGTTATTGTTTCATTTTATTTCATAATACACTATTTTATTAGATTATACATGCTTTGACATATAGTTTATCTTTCTAATGTGCTAATAGGTGCTTCATATGTAACATTTATTTTGCAGGACTATTTTCTACCATGGTTATTTGTTATATTGCATGTACTTGCTTGTCATTATTTTCCATTGTATGTGGGATTTTTCCTTTGTTTTGTGTGCACACTTAGTTTTTTTGTGGCCACTACGGTATTGAGTGTCTTACTGCAACATCGTACGTGGTGTCCCATGTTTACAACCACTTTTTAGATTACATTTTGTCTTATACATGCATGCTTGTCTTTACTTGTACTAACACTTGTTTCCTAGCCACTTGTTTGCATGTGCCTTGGTTTATACCCACATCCCTCCCCCTGCGAGGATAAAATTTCAGCGGTTGGTCCTCCTTTGGGTTGCATACTCCTTCAATGATGTCACATGCACCCCAAACGAGGGGGACATAATTTGGATGAATCATTCACCCATACAAAGTATACACAACACAACATAGTATCGATACAATACAATTTTTAGATTTTAAGGCTTAGAATTAGACTTGGGTCTATGACACATCGACCTTTCCTGGATTACTTGAGATTAGGGGCATATCAATAACAACCTTACCTAGATCACTCCGAGACTAGGGGCATATCACATAGTGATTGGTAGTTCAACATAGTCTACAAAACTCCATACATAATGGATTTTACAGACGATGACAGTCCTTAGAATATGCACACAATCTACAATGGTGTTTTACATAGCAGAATCATTTAAATATTGGCAAACAATGCTAGGTAGTTCTCCTACACTTCTTCCATTACACTGGCATGAGATCACCCAAAAAACTTGCACATCGACATCATCTATAGGATCCTTTCTACACTCTTTTCTCATCATGGATCAGGTACACATGTTACTTTTTCATATTTTCAATATTTTCTCTCGACATATTTCCTTACATGCTTTTTATACATATACATGCGTATTTGACTACTTGATCATCTTCTCTTTTGCGAGCCCATCCATATGGGAAGCATGTAGTCAACATCAACAACGACATCACACACATCGACAAAAACAACAGCTTACTGACACCACATTCACACACACGTTTCCACCATAGGCTCATTCTCATCACTTTTTACACCTTTTTATCTTTAGTCTCCATGCTCCATCTTTTATCACTCCACGCTTTGTCTAGTCCCTCGGCATGCTTTCTACATCGATCTACGTGGTTATCAAGTACACATCTCTATCTACTTTATGTTACCAAGCATTCTTCTCACCAACATAAAGTGGGGAAAATAAAGGCACAAAATCACGCACTTTGGGTAATTATTTAGTCATAATTACATACTAATATTTATATGATTTGTAAGTATGAAAAAGTAATGATTAACCCATGTCTTTAGCCACCTTTCTTTTCTTTATGCTTTTGCTTTCAGTCTTGCACTCTTACTTGCTCATTCTATCTTTTCACCTTTAGGTATTTGTAATTTTAGACATTAGCGCCCAACCAGGATGCCGCCTGTGCACCCCCATCCCCTCTAGGTGCCCTTGTCCTCTTTGTACTTTGGTCACACTTTTTGGGTCCTTTCTAGCCATTTAAGCATCTTATCTTTTTGGTAGTTGGCCTTTTCGGGTTAATTATGAAATTCAAGCAAGGGAATCATATAAATATAAAGTTATGTGATCATAATAAAGGACCAAGCACTAAGCACTACTTATCACCACCTAAGGTTGCATCCATCAAGGCATTTATAACTCCATTTGCATCCATCTAGCTCCATCACAAGGGAAAAAGGTTGGTTCATCTGCATCACACTTCATAGGAGGGGAGTCTATTTTTTCCACACATACATTATTTACATTCTACATCTAGTTACTTGCTCGCTACTCACAAAGTGTGACATGCACAAGAGCAACCTAGGGCACAATTCCACACACACACAAAACTACATTGGGTTTGAGATGTAGTGCAATGCTCAGTAGTAAGTCCATCATTATGGTAGCTAAGGATAGTCTAACCCCTTTTTTGCATCAATTTTTTTAGGATTTGATGTCTATTTGAGGGTTTTGTAGGTGCTTTCTTCATTACAAGTTTACAGTGACGTCGACGATCTAAGTGTGACATACAAATGATCAAAGGTGAATAAGTGTGAACCTATTTCGACACATCAGAGGAGGTTTTCTAATCATCTATAGACACCAGGGGCACCCATGGGCACCCCCATCCCTCTCTAGGTGCCCCAATCCAGTCAAATATGTCGGATCTACATTTTTCCAGGCTTCTGTGTGACGGTCTTCCATCTTTGTTCATCCGGTCACCACTGCGACACATCCTAAAAACCCCTATGAATTAGCTAAGGCTCTTTTAACCCTCTTTGTAATTAGGGTTTCATATTTTATTGCTTAGTTGCTTGTGTAGTATTTCTGTATTTCATTATTCATTCATTTACTACTACTATAACATTTAGATTAGGCTATAATATTACATTTTAGCATAATCATTTCCTTGGATTTTTCCCTCATTTACCTTGTTCTCAATCTCCTTAGATATTATCACAACATTTAATATGTTTTGAAACCAAAGAAATGTACGAATGACAAATTTTCTCCAAACTATCTCATTAGGCCTATTATACAATTCCAATGGTTAGTTAGAGTTTGGAGATATCTAGAGACCTCCTAAGAAAACTAGACACATTTATGAGTACCTTTTTTCATTCTTAAGGTGCATGTAAAAACTCATTACTCAATTCTCAATACAAACCACCTTTCTTGATCATCTTCTTCTAGGCCTAATTCTATTCTTTGTAGCCCTATTTTTAATGTTTTCTGACGACCGATGAGAAATGTAGCAATATTTTTGCATATAAATGTCAAATATTCTAGAAGCATGGTAACTATTCATCATAAAAATCCTTCCAAATGTAAATTCCATCCATGATTATAGGGTTTCTAAAAATTTATAAGTTTTAACTAAGTCCCATAAACCTCCAAAATGTGAATAGATCTAAAACTCTATCACAGCTTAGACTAGGGGTTAATAGTCATGACAAATAGAAATTGATGAGATTTTATGAAGACATGCCCAAAATACTGTGATTTCATTCTCATTAGATGACATCCAACCAAATTAAGCCTTTAATCCTCCTTTTTAGACTATCAAATGTGAAAATGAGATCAAACCCTGGCTAAGGTTTCCACTACTAGAGAGCTTTAAAAAGGTTGCTAAAATACCGAGGAAACCATATTATAAGTCTAACATTCTTGTAGCATGTCTTCCCCAACTACTAAAACATATCTAAGCTAATAAGAGAGGTTAATTAATCAATACACTTCAAAAAATTATCAATTACTTGCCATACAGGTGCATGTAGAAGATTGATTTCTAGTTTTAAAGAAGGTTTTAAGGCAAAAACAGAGCCCTCTGTCTCTCATAGACATGAATATGGCCTCAGATCCTCTCAAAAACTTATTGCACTCCTCTAATACCTTGTCTAATTCAAAATCACATTAATGAAAACATTACCAAGTTCTTAAAACACAATCTCGAATGCCAAGACATGGGATTTTAACATTACCATACCAAGCTCTATATCCACAGAGTTATTTAACCTTGAATTCATAAATTAATGCACCTCATACACTTAAATAAACATGAAGAGATAGAAAATCCAGCTTGCATTCAAAATACATGGAGTTTCGTTAATTCAAATTTATCTTCCTTGGTTCACTTCAAGAGTTTCAATTTTCTCTACACAATATTCTACATGAAATATTCATTCTCTACATTTTTTATCATTCCCCCATGTTCCCCCTGAAATATTGATAAGGATAACCCTCTTCTTATCCTTGAGTCTATATCTTTCCACACCCTTTTCAACCCTAACTCTTTCCTAAGTCTAGATGCCCATATATGGCCAAAATGGCACATTACATATTCTTAATTCATTTATTAACTCAACTTAAAATCTATGACTCATCTAAAGCATGTATAGACACACTCGATTCCATCATGAATATTTTTCACACACTTTACAAACTAATACTTCACCTTTACATACTTAAGAATTTGAATTATGGAAAGGAGGGAAAACATAATATGGAGCAAAATTCAAATTTTAAACCTTCTTATTAGCTTGAAATGACCCCCATTAACCCACTAATAACTTCAAGAAACTCCAACAACCTTCCTTGAGCTCAAAAGAAGGAGAATTGAAAATTTTGAATTAACTTTAGTGATGCTCTTGTATCATACTACCAAGGTGGGGAATAATAACCCATGTGCCTTTATGTTTGATTTCTATAAATCTACTTCTCCAAGTGAATTTTGAGCTTCTTGATATGTTCTTAATATTTATTCTTAACTCCTACTATCCTTGTTTTCTCCATGACCTCTTGGATCCCATCTTCTGGTCTTGATTCATACATTTGATTTAAATTTGCACAATTGTCTCTTCTATGCCATCTTCTCTCTTTTTATCTTCAAGTATTCTTCACCTTCTTGGATGAATTTGATACAATTTAGATACTTTCTATCAAGGGAACTATTGTACTCACAACCGTACCTTCACTCATCCTCCTTTGTTCCATCATAACTAACAAATTTTGTAAAATCTCTTCAATTTCACCTATTTAAATCTGACCAACACATTTTAATTCCCCACCAAGCTCTAAATCTGAATTGTCATCATATAACTTTTCCTTGCTTGCCATATTCTCTTCTTGTTCCTTAATTTCACTAGTTGGGTCATTTCTTACAATTTAACGGAATTCACCCAAAGAAGAATCAATATCAATTATCAAATAAGTAGGTTTTGAATCAGATTTTCCTACCTCATCTTCATCTAATGCATGCATCTCCATTTCACCCTTCACCAATCTTGTTCTCTCTGAATTTTTCTTCAAAATAATACTTTCATTAAGTGACTTTGGCTTATTTCCTCCTATTGGTCTCCATATTTCAGTTTCATGGTCATATTGTTTATAGTTTTTCTCCTTGTGTCCAAGCTTTTTATCCTCTTTTTTGACTTCTTGTTTCACCCATGAGCTTGTTCCTTGTATTTTTCTTATTCCATGGTCCACATTCTCTATTCTAAGAGGACTAGATAGTTCCTCTATCCTTCTTAGTTCTTCATTAAGCTAATGTTCATCCATACCTTCACCATCTTCATCATATTTAGGATGCGTTTGCTCAATTCCTTCTTCATCTCTCTCTTTAGGACTGATTTTTATCTTCTCAAGCATTTGAATCATTTTTTCTTCTCTGAAATGAGTACATTCTTCTTTAAATAATTGTTCTTCTCACATTTCCCATACTTGCATTTGTTTCTTTGTATTTTTGTTCTCTTAGCTCTATTTTAGGACTGAATTTTTCCTATTTTCCTTCTTTTTTAAGAGATATATTTTTCTCTAATTCAAATGCTTTCCCATATGATAACTCATGATCTTTCTCTCGATATATTTTAACTTCCTTACTCAATTTTTTTCTTATCTTGACCACGATCTCATTCACTAACTTGTGTTTCTCATCATTAAAATAAACATCTTCAATTTAATTACATTGTTTGCTTATGTCTACTTCATGATATTTTGCTTGATGTGGAATATCCCACTGGTTTCCATCCTCTCTTCCTTGGCTGGTTTCTCCTTATATTTTTGCTTATGAATCTTACTTGATTCTTTACCTTCACTGTGTTTTTGAATCTTTAATTTAGGTCACTTCTCTTTAGCTACCCATATTTTCTTTCCCATGAGCTTGGGCTGATTATTTCTCATGATTTCATTTAATTCACTTGATCCACTAACTGATTGATTCCTTTTTTGAATAATGGCTCCATAACTTCTTCCTTGAGAACTTGACTTAAATGTTTGGTTCACTCCATGCCTTGTCTTCTCTTGCATTCTCTGAAACTAATTTGAGCTTATTCTCTCATGATAGATACCTTCTTAGTTAGAATTTTCATGGATTTCTTTGACAAATGATTTATTCATCCACTTTGGCATCCTATACACATGATCTTGAACTTTTTATGAGAGTTCTATCTCATTCTTCTCTTTGTCAACCTACATATCAACATCCTCTTCTTCAAATATATGATCAAATTCATAAATCAAACTTGTGTTTACCTCATCATCATACTACTGCTTGGTTTCCCATTCTTCAATGTCTTCATCACATGAGTTTTCACCATAATTATTTGCTTTCTACTTATTTTTTTCAGAACTCTCTAAGGCATCCTCATACTATATTTTATCTCCATCACCTTCTTGAGCTTGTTGAAGGTAATCAAAACTAAGATTTTCTTCATCATAAGCATGCATTTATTCTTCTTGTACTGTTTCCATCTCTCCCCTTTTCCTTGTTTCTTCATCTTCATGTTTAGGTGCTTGACTTGCCCCATATTTTTTCTTCTTCAAGGTCTGATTTTTTACCTTCTTCAAGAGGTTCTTCAAACTTGCATTCACATAATTAAACACAATATTAGAAATAAAAACAAGAGACTAAAATGTCTCTTTTAGTGTCTCTTTTATGGAAACTCTTTTCTTCTTCTTATCCATCTCATTAGATGCTTCATTCTGTTGTTCTAATACTCTTTTCATGTTTTCCACAATGAGAATTCTTTTCTCAACTTCCTCTTCAGTTACTCACTTTGTAAACTCATTCTTTCTTATTACCTTATAGGCTGCACCATCATTCTCTACTTCCTTTCTAAATGTATGCTTTACTACCCTTCTCCTCCTCCTCCTCTTTAGTAGCTCTATAGGTGACTTGATTTTCCTTTTAATTGACCAAATACATGATTTATTGCTCATTCTCAGCCACACCTCTTATAGAAATTCTATTTGTCTCACAATACCTCTCAATTCCTTTATCTATTCATCCCAATGTGACTCTTTCTTCTTGTTTACCTTCTTATTCTCATGATTTTTGTGGCTTTTATCTTTCACATGATTCTTATCTTCATCCCTATATCTCAACTTGACCTCCATGCTTCTCAAGTACTGCACTTGGACTATTTTTTCTCAAACCTTTTTCTTCTCTTTATCCTTGTACTTGTTATTCACACTTACACAAGAACTATAAATCAATTTCAAAAAATCTTGAACAAAACTTCATATCGAGGCCATTCCTTCTAATTTTATACCAAATGATGCATCAATAATGTGGAAAAAATGTAACACCGAGCTTAACAAGGTCAATAACCAACATGCTTCACCAAAGGCCTTGCTTGGAGGATACTTTCTCTATATCCTAAAATGGCCAAATCATGCTAATTTTTTCTTACTTAGACACTTATATAAGATTTAACATATAAACCATTGTTTATATGCTACATATAATCTAAATCAATAATCAAGCTGATTTGAAGCAATGGAAAAACTCACTTACCATCAACCTTATTTAAACCACTATGTTTTTGGACTCAAGAACATTGTTTATCTTGGCTCTACAACATGATTTTTAGAGTTTTATATCTCATTCCTTTGATTTATACCTCATTTAAATTATTTTCAATCTCCATAGATGTTATTACAACATTCAATATGTTTGAAAACCAAAGAAATGTGCAAATGACTCTTTTTCCCTCCAAACTGTCTCGTTAGGCCTCTTAAGACAATTCCAATGGCGAGTTAGAGTTGGGAGATATATAGAGACCTCCTAATAAAACTAGAAACATTTATGAGTACACTTTTTAATTATTAATATGCATGCAAAAACTCATGACTCAATTCTCAATACAAACCACCTTTCTTGATGATGCTCTTCTAGGCCTAATTCTATTCTTTTCAGAGTCTCCGATTTTGATGTTTTCCTAACATAAATTTTGTTTTAGGAAGGTTCAAATCACACAAAGGTAATATCAGATATCCATTTAGCTTTTGAAGATGCTCATAAAGTTTCATAACCAAAATCCAACATAAAGCCCCTTTTTCACTAAATTCTTCCCTTACAATTAGGTCATTGTTATAACATAGTCCTTCTTTAGACTCACTTTGTTAGTAAAAACCAAGAAAATGATGTCATGGTACACATTAAATCCTTTATAACATGAGTTGTTACATTTCCCAAAAGATATCAAGCAAGTTTCCACTATTGGTTCATACTTTAAGTCTATCTTTCCTTCTTAGATAGGTCTGTCATTAGAATCTTCACTGCAAGCTTCTTCTTAGAAGAATCAAAGAATGTATTTAAAATTTAAATGATTATATACTCAAAACCAATTCAAATTTTATTAATACCTTATGCATAAGGTTTTTATGAAGTTTCAGTGGTAACCTCTTAGTGTAAACACCCTTTTTACTCCATTATTCTCTCACCAGATGCTTGAGAACTGTAACATTCTTTTTACATATAACTATGAGAGGTTCTAGAAGCATGATAACTATTCATCATACCAATACTTCCAAATGTGAATTATTTCCATGGTTAGAGGTTTTCTACAAATTTATAAGTTTTAACTAAGTCCCACAAACCTCCAAAATGTGAATAGATCTAAAACCTTGTCACGCTTGGACTAGAGATTAACAAATCATGCAAAATAGAAATTGATGAGATTTTGTGAAGATATGCCCAAAAATACTATGATTTAATTTTCATTAGAGGACATCCAACCAAAGTTAGCCTTTAATCCACCTTTTTAGACTATCAAATGTGTAAATGGGATCAAACCACAGCTAGGGTTTCTTGACTACCAGAGAGCTTTAAAAAGGTTGCTAAAATACTAAGGAAACCATATTATAAGTCTAAACTTAATTTAAAATTTCTACCCCAACTCCTAAAATGCATCTAAGCTAATAGGAGATGTTAATTAATTAATACATGTTGGGCTGATAAAATATAGCCTAAGTATCAAAGGTGTAGAAGGATTGGGCGCACGGACATAGGGCACATAGACATGCGTGGAACTATAGTGAAACAAGGCATGCCCAGAAAACATGGAATCAAGACTTAGCCATTTTCTAGTTGAGGATAATTATAGACATGGAGTACGGAGCACGTTTTGTAGAAGGATTGGAGAGCATGCGAGGGATATTTTGGACAAGTATAAGATCAAACACCATGTATAATTTTGAACTATTAATATGATTAGACTACTGTTGTATTATTAGATAATCTATTAATAGTGTGCTTGCATGATTTTGTAATGATCTTGTAAAGGTGTATGACTATTCTTAGCATGTAGCCTTTTTTGAAAGGCACATGGGCGGTGAAGGGAAAGTCCTCACCCCTATAAATATGTATTGATTTACACGGTTTGACAATACCGCTCTTGTAAAAAAGTTATGCTACTGATTTATTGGTGCACATGAGTTATGGTGATAATATTATGTATGTATGAAGCTTACGTGTTTTACAAAAATTGTAAAATGGATCGTTGTGGCTAGATATTGACTGTTGACATATCTATTAATGATTCTTGCATGGTAACATTAATCTTGATTACGGTATGATTTAATTTTGTTTATGATTAAGATCTAGATCTGGTTTATGCACTACAACATACTTAATTATATGTTATGGATATAGAATATAGGTGTATAATCATGCTAACTTCTTGAGTGAGCTGACATAAAAGAGGGACTGGTACCTTTGTGCACTTTGGGTGAGTGCTCGCTTTGGTTGAGTGATGTGTCAAGACGCCTTGGGCTATTTGTGATTTATGCATTGCATAAGTTTCGACAATACTTGATGGAAACACCTTTTATTTTCTATACAGATCACATGGCATTAAAGTACTTAGTAAACAATCTTGTTTTGTAGGGGCACACATTCCTTTGAATTCTGTTATTCCAGGAATTTGATTTCACGATGGTGGTTAAGCCAGACAAGAGTAATTATAGACCAGATCATTTGGGTAGGATTAATTTAGGTGAGGACATGCATATCATTGAGGATACAATGTAGGATTCAAAGCTATTCAGATTGAACCATGTGCCCTATGACTTAAAAGATATTGCCATATTTTTGTGAATAGGTATGGCTCCTGAAGGAATGAAGAGTCTAGAGAAGAAGCAACTTACCATACGTGCCATGCCGTACATGTTGATCAATGGAGACTTATACAAGCTAGGTCAGGATGAATTTTTACACCGGTGTGTACTTGAGCATGAGCGTGAAGCCATTATGGAGGAATCTCATGGGGGAATTACAAGTGGACATTCTACTAAGATGCCACCACTCGCAAGGTTTTATTAGCTGGTTTGTTATGGGAAATGTTATATAAGGATTGTAAAGAATATTGTAAGGCTTGTGACCATTGTCAATGCCTTGGAAATCCTGAGCATAGAGATGAAATTCCTTTGAGGCCTATTGCTAGTGCATAACCTTTTGAAAAGTGGGTAATTGACTTTGTGGGTCCTATTTCCCCACCCACACGTAGGACTGGATCACGCTACATTATAACTTATACAGATTATCTTACAAGGTGGGAAGAAGCGGTGCCTACAAAGGATTGCACAATAGCTACAACAATAAGGTTTTTGTGGGAAAACATTATTAGCAGGTATGGATGTCTATTAAGTTTAACAAGTGATAGGGGTACTCATTTTCTTAATGAGACCATCAAGATACTATTGGATGAATTTATGGTTGCACACCATAAAACAACACCCTATCACCCTCAAGCTAATGGAACTGCTGAGGATTTCAACAAGATATTGAGCCACACATTGACTAAAATTTTTGATGTTGGAAGGAAATACTGGGATGATAAAGTCTCTGCTTTGTACTTTGGGCATACAAGAAAACCTACAAGAGGTTGAATAAATCCACACCATTTTAGTTGGTGTTTGGTGCGGAGGATGTTCTACTAGTGGAATTCATGTTACCTTCTCTATGTATTGCGTGCACAGGAGGTTTGGATGATGAGAAAGCACTTGAAGAGCACATTGATAAACTGATGCAGTTGGATGAGAGGTGCACTTAGCAAGATAGAGTCATAAGATAGAATAGGAAAGGCATAAGGTATGACATGATAGAAATATTAAGGATAAGAATCTTGAAGTTGGACAGATGGTTATTTTTTATGATTCAAATTTCTTACGCCACCCTGAAAGTTTAAAGTGCATTGGTTGGGACCGTATATTGTGACTTACATACTTTATTTAGGTGCTTTTCAGTTAGAGGTGCTGGATGGGACATGGTTGCCCGATTATTTCAATGGGAGTAGGCTGAAGCCCTACTATAAATAAGTCTTCTTGTTGTTTTTAATAAGGTAGTATAGCAATTAGATTAAGTTTCCCTTAATGAAATTCCTTTATATGTGTTTCCTTCATTTTTGTTGTGCTTTGTCAATTTAGTTTAGTGTTTTGTGTAATAAGTGTGCTTGCGCACAAGAAGTTGATTAATTTTTAGTGCATTCATGTGCAGAGGACCATGTATACCCTTAGTGTGGGGTGGATCCAGAAGGATTTACTGGTGCCTTGGAACAAATTCCAGTGCATGAGAAAATCAAACTTATAGGTGCTCAGAGAAAAGATAGACTTGAGAAGACATTTCAAAGAAATTGCTCGGATTGAAGACCACGTAAAGTAAGTTAGATGCCTAATATAATGTACGGTAGGCTACAAAAATGGAAACTACTTAATTAAGTACACATTGGATAGGTACTTTGGTGCATAAAGGTGCATGAAAGGAGGTCTGTGGCCAAGAGGTAGTGGGCATGCTAGAAGGTTATAACTAAGGTGCAAAAAGGTTAGGTGTAGAAATTTGGAGCATAATGTACGGAAAAGAATAGAGGAAGAATTAATGTCACGTATGGTGGTAGTTGGGGAGAAATTAATGAGGAATTTTGAAATGGGTTATAAAGTCGGTGAAGTGTAACGTTATTGTTACCTTGCATTATTGAGCTATTGAATTGCGAAGTGTAAAGAAGAGCTTAGTGTGACAAGCAATCTATAGAGTGATGAACCAAAGCGAGGTTGAGGCACATTATTGGTGGCATTCTATGTAGAGGTTTTATTTGAGGTGGTTGTGTGTGTGCTCAAATGTGGGTTTGTATGGCTATGGTTTGGGGAAAAGAGGTTTGTAGTTAGGGTTTCACGGGTTTGAATTTGAGGTATGCATGGTAAGAAGTTGATAAAATTAAGGTTACATAATGCCCCTATAAGTGAAAAGGAGAAATGACACCTAGGCAAGCCCCAGTCATGGAGAAGGAGGCAGATGAAGTGGCGAAGGAATGGTTGGTGGAAATGTTGTATCCAGGAAACAAAGATAACAAGGTGCAAAATTTCTGATTTTAATCACAAGACCGATAAGACTGTTAAGGATATCATCACAGAAACCTTTCAGAAGACTAATAAGAGGATGGTAGATGGAACAATGGTTTTAGATGATTAGGTGAAGAGATTATTGGAGAGCGTTGGGGTCATGTAACTCTTTGAGCTACCATATTTATGAAATCTTGACCAGTTGTACCACTGGCTAATGTCATGGGTACATGAAGACTTATTTTATTTCACGGGTAGGAGGATGAGGATCACCACTAAACTAGTTGAAAAAGTTATAGGATTACATGACTCAGGGTTAGAGATTGAGGGGAGATAATAGATGATGATGGAGTTGATGTAATGACCAATGCATTCAAATATAAGAAGGGAGGCTAAGCATTCAAGGCCACACAAACATAGAGGATATGGCCACAAGGGTTGCATCGTAGCTGGTAGGTTACAAATTAGGTACTTCAAAAAGGTGGATAGAGGTTAATCAACACTAGCTGCACATAGTGCATAAAATGGTGAGCAAGACCTACTACAAAATCACCTATTATATTACAGAGAGCTTGGTAATGGAGGCACACAGACAAGTTGACAAAGGTGATACAATAAATTGGGGTGCTATTTTAATTTTGATAGTATTTAATAAAATTGGTGTGCTCGATGGGCCAAGGGATAGAGTTTGGGAGTACCCCTTGGATAATAAGTCATCTGCTATAAGTTTTCAAAGTATACTGCCATGGATCCATTTCGGGCACATACAAGGAGCGCTAAGAAAATGGTTCAAGATATGATGCACTCGGGCATTCAAAGGAGAGTGGCACATACCACACGATATTTTGACTGTGTTGGATGGAAAATCCAAGTTTGCAATGTACCAACACTTGATCTGGGAGGTTCTTTATGAAGACAGGAAAAACAAGCCCTTGATGTAAGTTATGCCTTGCCTTCACAACACACTATTTTAAGGATTCAGTGAACATATTGCATAACATGTGAAAGCTTCAATTTGATGCTGACAAGGTAGATGTGGATATACATATCTTGTGTAAGACATATGTGTGGCCAAACATGGAAGCTTATGTAAAAAAATAGAGATAGATAATATTGATATAACTCTAGAAACTTTGGCCGTGAGGAAAATTGCGCTTGCGTGCGTCTATGTCTATCTAAGGCTACATTTCAAGGATGGAAAGGTGATTGCAAGAGAGGACTTAGCTTTACTAGGTCCTCCAAAGGGGAGACAAATAGAGGGCACAATGAGGCCGAGTTGAGAATGCATCCCTAGAAAGGAAGAGCTGGTACTGAAGGCTTAAAGAATGTTTTGGTGCAGCAAGAGGAAGAACAAACATATAGTACATGACTAAATCATACTTGAAGGGTGTTGCATAGAAGGCATATGGGCATGGATGTTGGCGCTACGATGTCACATCCAGTTAGAAGATCACCGTGTGTAACATCGGTGAAAAATTTTGAGGGAGAAAGAAAGAAATGCTAAAAGTATATTCTGTCAAGGATAGTGAGGAGGAGAAGTCTTCACAAAAGAGCGCGTGGAATGATGTTGCCACCCCAAGCCTGGAAGTGTGAGAAGATGAAGAGATAAGTGACGAGCAACCTATGTATGAGGAGGATGCCCCCAGTATAAGTGCATAAGGACCTGTAGATGAAAGTAATGCTGGTGGAGATACAAAAATTATAGTACACCTTTGCGTGCACGTGATATAAAAAAATTTAGGAAGGAGAGGAAATAGATCATAATGTGGGCACCGAGGTACAACAAAATGTGGACACCGCTACACAAGAGAATGTGGGTGAGTGCATCAGTGAACCTAAGGAAGATGAGGTGGTAAGAACATGAAACCTTGAATATGTTGATGACACCACCAAGATAATTCATGCTAGGTTCTAGAGTACTATGCCAAGGGAACAATTATATGGTTGGGACTTGATGGACCTAGACATGGTGACCATGTGCACTCATAAAAAATTGTTATGGAGTATGCAGAATCACATGGATGAGCTTGAATTTTATGTTTGTGAGGATTCATGTGTGTCATGAAGAATGAAGAAGGTGCCACATACTCGCCATATCACCATCAAGCCAACTCAATTCTCGGATGAATAGGTTAGTAATGCTTTAACTAAGGTGTCTGCGGAAGTTATATGCTGGAATATTGATAAAGTAGAAACTATTAAGGCCTTATTGGAGGATAGAAAGGATAAGGATACTGAAATCAAATGCTTGACAGAGGAGAGAGATAAAGCTAAGGTGAAGGTGCAAAAAGTTCTTCAAATGGTGGAATAGATTGGGGATGAGATCTTAAAAGAGAGACCACAATATGAGGAAAAGGTGGCTGAGGAATTCCCTTCTTCCCTACATTATTTGCACACATTAGTTCATATGATATTAGATGAAGGACTAGTGCACATGCCAAAACCTAAGGATGTTACGGGACATGCATAGAAGGCTAAGGAAATAGTCGTGTGCAAAATTACTAGCTATGAAGCATTACTTTGCGCAGATAGTAAGAGATGATTTGAAGAAAGTAGATTTGGCATTCAACATGTGCCCGAACCCCGACACAATTATAAAGACAAGGAACATTGAAGAAAAGAATGAGGTCCTCAAGGCAAGAATTAATGAGACACTCACACGAGTGGAGAGGTTGTCTTTGATAGTAAAGAAGCGTGATGTGATTGCAAAAGCCCAAGAACCACAAAAGGAGAAAATAAAGGACATTGGAAAGTTAATAACACAACGAATGGATGTTATGGATGGGATGGTCTCAAGCATGGCAAATGTTCTCGTGGTATTATGTAATGATGGTGATAACATGACACTTGACGATATGGAGGAAGTACTTGTAGACATTCTATACAAAAAAAATAAGGAACTAAGTGACTGGAATGACCTAGAGGAAGAGATCAAGAATGAATATCTATAATTGATTCTCCTTATGGAAGAAAAGAGTGCCAAGTATTTTCTCATTCTTTGTATAGATATTCTTTCATTCTTTATTCTTTTTCTTGGAGAGATAAGTTATGGTTTCCCATTTTTGGGGACAACAATGAAATTAGTGTGGGGTAATGTTGGGTTGATAAAATATAGCCTAAGTATGAAAGGCACAAAAGGATTGGGCACATGGGCATAGGGCGCATAGACATGCGCGGAACTATACCGAAGCAAGGCGGGCCCGAGACAACATGAAATCATGACTTAGCCATTTTCTAGTTGAGGCTAATTATAGACATGGAGTGTAGAGCACGTTTTGTAGAAGGCTTGGAGAGCACGTGAGGGCTATTTTGGACAAGTAGAAGATCAAGCGCCATGCATAGTTTTGAGATATTAATAGGATTAGACTGTTGTATTATTAGATAATCTATTAATAGCGCGCTTGCATGCTCTTTTTAATGATATTGTAAAGGCACATGACTATTCTTAGCATGTAGCCTATTTTTGAAAGGTGCATGGGCGGTGAAGGGAAAGTCCCCACCCCTATAAATATGTATTGATTTACACGGTTTAGATAGTACCAATCTTGTAACAGAGTTATGCCGCCAATTACGGGTGCACATGACTTATGGTGACAATATTATGTATGTATGAAGCTTCGTGTTTTACAAAAAATATAAAATGGATTGTTGTGGATGGATATTAATGTTGACAAAATTGTTAATGATTCTTGCATGGTAAAGTTAATCTTGATTCTGGTATGGGTTAATCTTGTTTATGATTGAGATATAGATCTAGTTTATACACTATAATATACTTAATTATCTATTATGGATTTGGAATATATGTGTATAATCATGCTAACTTATCAAGTGAGCTGACATAAAAGAGGGACTTGGTACCCTTGCGTGCTTCGGTGAGTGTTCGGTTCTAGCCGAGTGTTGTGCCGCATGCCTTGGACTATTGGTGATAAAAACTAGGCTAAAATACACTTCAAAAAATGATCAATTACTTGCCATGCATGCCTCAGTAGAAGATTGATTTCGAATTTTAAAGAATGTTTTAATGCAAAAATAGCCCTCTGTCTCTCATAGACATGAATATGACTCATGATTCTCTCAAAAACTTATTGCACTCCTCCAATACCTTTTCTAATTCACAATCACATTAATGAAAACATTACTAAGTTGTTAAAACATAGTCTAGAATGCCAATACATGTGATTTTAACATTATCATACCAAGATCTATATCCACAGAGTTTTTAAAGCCTAAATTCATCAATTACTATACCTCATACACTTGAATAAACATGAAGAGACAAAAAATCAAACTTGCATTCAAATGACATGGAGTTTCCTTAATTCAAATTTATCCTCCTTGGTTAACTTCAAGAATTACAATTTTCTCTACACAATCTTCTACATGAAACTTTCATTCTCTACAATTTTACTCATTCCTCCATGCTCCTTGAACTCTTGACAAGGATAACCCTCTTCCTATCCTCGAGTCTCTATCTTTCCACACCCTTTTTCAACCCTAACAACTATTTTCTAATTCTAGATGCCCATATCTAGCTAAAATGGCACATTAAATCTTCTTAACTCAACTTAAACTCTAGGACTCATCTAAAACATTCCTAAAAACACTCCATCTATCATGAATCTTTTCACACACTTGACAAGCTAATACTTCACCTTTACATACTTAAGAAATTTGAAATAGGAAAAGGCAAGAATACACAATATGGAGCAAAATTCATATTTTAAACCTTCTTATCAACTTAAAATGACTCCCATTAAACCATGAAGAACTTCAACACACTCAAAAAACATTCCTTGAGCTCAAAAACACGATAAGAAGGAGAATTGACAATTTCAAATCAACTTTAGTGATTCTCCCGCATCATTTTATTTTGAAAACACACTCAAATATGCAAATGTATGTCAATATAGTTGTTATTCTTCCTCCCTTTAACTATCTTGAATAGAAGACTTCCATGTCACCTGCTTTGTGAAAATAAGAAGCTATATAAGATAACTATGGGTTTGAAAATTGGACCAATAATCGTTGTAGATAAAGATAAATGGTTTGACAAGTGTGATGAAGCCTATGGTTTCTTGTGCCTTTCTATGTCACCAGATCTACACTTTCATATAACTGCTACCAAAACACCCAAGGATGTATGAGACACCTTAGAAAAACTCTTTGGGAAACATGATGAAATGAGAGGGCATGAACTGGAAAATGAGATGATTAGTCTTAGCCCTAGTAGTTTTGACACACTTCAAGACTACTTCACCAAGTTCAAATATGTGAGAATGCAATTAAAATAATGTGGAATTCAATAAAATGACTTACAATGCATTCTTTCTATCCTTGCCAAACTAGGTCTTGACTATTTTTTTTTTTACCTTCCATCTAACCAAAAGGGAACTTAGAGCACAATGGAAAATGTCATCCTTTGATGAGTTTGTTTCTAACTTAACTCAAGAATAAGATAAACTAATTCATATGGGTGCACTAAATTCCACTAAACCACATGCAGATACTTGTGGGGAATGACATCCAAAATGCTTAAAAAGAGAAGAAACAAAACAACAAGGATCATGAGAACAAGAAGGATCAACCCACCACCAAACCAAATTCTTCCACTTCCTCTTCTAGTGTTAAGCCTAAGAAAGAGAAGATCAAATGTGGGTATTGCACATGTAGGCATGATGAAAGTAAATTTTTGAAGAAGTAGATTGACCTCCTTACGAGTCTTCTTGAGAAGAACAACATAGGTGTACTTGAGTCTATCAAACCATCTTCATCAACTCATGAATCTTCCAAGGCAAATGAAAATGGAAAAGGGAAAGAGAAAGAATCAAGAAAGGAGAAAACAAAGGGGAGAGCTCTAGTTGTAGTGGTACCTCCGACTCCTACATGGGTTATTGATTCTAGTGCATCACATCATATGGCATCTTCACATGTGGAGTTCACTTCCTTGGAGCCATGTGACATGTCTACTATTTGACTGGGTGATGACACTTATACTCAGGTTTTTGGGAGAGGGTTTGTTGAAGTGAGTGGTGGAACATTTAACAATGTTCTAAGTATTCCATCACTTTCAACTAATCTCCTATCAATCTATCGATTACTCACCTTGGTCAAGGCATGCGGGTTGAGTTAACTCTAGATTTAGTATATGTTAGAGAGTTTCATAGTGACACTATCATTATAATTGGTTTAGTTGATCATCAGACTCGACTATATTCCTTCTCTCGCTTTGTCCCTCCTTAAGCGTCTTCATCAGATTCACCTGTACTTGATGCCACTTCTAAGCTCGAGTAAATTTCTAATGATGAGATCTAGTCTTTTAGCAAAAATGACTGTAGTAGTGATGGGGACCCACCTCGACCATCTACTTATCACCTTTCAACATTTTAGTAGTTATTTCTTGATCCACCTACTTTTAGTCCACCACAAAAATTTGAAGGAGTAAGAACTTTGATTCAGGACTCATCAAACATCGTACTCTTCTACACAATTATAGGGCCTTCCACATTCCTTCATTTTTGCTACTTCATATTCACCATCCCTTCATGGAGTAGCTGGCACTCCTACCTTGCATTATGATCATGTTTCCTTGGATAGGAACCACACCTTGGTCAAAGATCCATTATACACTTGGTGGTTTTATTCACTTGTCCACGATAATGCACTCTTCACTACATCTACTTCTGATCCACATTCACTCCAGGAGGTTGCTTTGTAGGATACATGGTGGCTTTAGATAGTTGTAGCTTTGAGTGGGGATTTCTAGTCCTACCTTCTCTTCTTTGTCTCTCTTTTGGGGGAGTTTTTTCCACTAGGTTTTCTCCTTTTACTCCACTTTGTGAGAGTTACATTGTACTTGGGTACCTCATCGGCCTTGTTATTGGGACCCACTTTATTTTCTACCCACCTAAGCTATGCTTAAGGGGGTGTTGGTGTAGGATATTATTTTCCTCATATTTATTTACTTGGAATAAATCCTCACCCTTGGTGACTCATCTTTCTTAGGTGTACTAAGTGTCATAGGAGTTACTATGACATGTCTTACATGTCATAGTGTGTCATAGTGTGTCATAGGAGTTACATTCCCATTCTAGAGTGTAACTCCCCTTCCTATTCTAGGAATATTATCATGGAGGAGTTACACAACACTCCCATATGTACACTCCACTTGAGATATTGAGAGGTTATTGATTTTGCACCATTCTTCTTTTTGTGAGTTAATTTCATATTGCATTACTTGTTATATCTTCTTGGATTCGTGCAACTACATGTGTGTAAGCATTCTTTATTAGATATTCTAATGGAAACTCGATAAAATATCCCTACACTTTATAAAAAAATCTACACATTCATTAGGGAAACACTATCTACAAGTTTGAAGCTTCCCACTAGGTCTAGGGGACTACTTCCCACATTTGCAAGAGAGAAACTCAAGTCAAGTTTTGTCAAAGAAAGAATGTCAAATTTTATTGCACTACAACTAGATATCACATGCTAGGTAGAGAATGATGTTTGGCTTCGACCTCTTTAGAGTAGTGCCAACATCGACAAAGGTGCTTCCAGAGTGCCTATAACCCAACTAATGTTTGTTTTGCAGGACTCTCTATCCATGGTTAGGGTTTGAAAGGTTGATAAATGCATTCAAATGCTCCCATAATGTAAATGATAATGACAAATAGAGAGTCATGAAGATATTTAGACAAACAAAAATCCGAAAGTTATAGATCTTGGTCATGAGTAGGGTCAAGACCATACAAATAGGTCAAGACCATACAAATGTTCCTTCCCCTACTTTGTATAGTCCCGCCCAAGAGTATCTCTAAGTCATAGTTCCATTTTCAAATCATTATCAGGTTGAGATACCCATGTTCCATCATTCAAATCACCCAAAATTTCCCAAAATCATATGTAATTAGCTAAGTACACTTAATCCCATGTATTTGTGAACTTATATTATATCGTGTACATTTGTTACAAGTATTAATGCATTATTCTGATATTGAATGGTTAATGTTGGAAGTTAATTAATCAAAAACCCCTATAGCTTCTATTTCATTCCTTTTGGTTATGTGTAAATCTTAATCAAATTTAAAAAAGGGTGAAAGCATTTTGTGAACTCCGACTCTTAAATTGAACATCATATCTCAACCTTTTATGGCCTTGGATTTCCTTGTTATTTTCATATTTATCTTTTATATCATCATGCATCTACCTTCCAAATTCTATGATATGTGTTGTAAGTCTAAGGATCCACACTCACATGGTGTTATGGGATACTATCCCTCTAACCAGGTGCACACCCATACTTCACATATGAATGAAGTTCCTTATTCTCATCTCAAGTGTTATATGGTTGACGCGGATCCCGCTTATCTTGATATACAATCTAAGGAAAATCCTATTACTATTGACCACCAACCATGTTAGTGTTATCCGGGTTTTGATCCAAATACAGAAAACATAAACACCATTCCTATCTGGTGTAGGCTACCAGGATTGCCATTGCATCTATGGGATGATGAAATACTGTTAAATATTGCAAAATCCCTTGGCTCACCTATTGGATTAGATGGACCCACAAGAAACAGATCCAGGCTTGCTTTTGCTCGGTTCTGCATTGTCTCAGCCATTGATCAGGAGTTTCCAGAGCACATAATATTGAAAACTAGATTTGGATCATGGACTCAAAGAATTGAAGTTGAGACCTTAAGATGTAAGCGATGCCAAAGCATTGGTCACTCTGACGAAAACTGCAACAAGAAGAAGACCCCTCTTTTGGTTTCTGTTCAGCCTGAGATTGACGCAGATCTAAACAAAGTCAACAAGGATCCAAGCCAGGAAAGGAAAACTGAAGATAAAGGTCCCAGCCAGAGAAATGTGCAGTTAAATAGCAGGGGAAAAAAAAAGAAAAAAGGGGGTTTTAGAACTCATATTAAGAAACATCTTGTCTGGCGTCCCAAAGATGCTACAATAGCTTCCCCCAACAAAGAAGTAGTGGTCAAAACTATGAAGGCATCTCCGGACAAACCTTTTGAAACTTCTGTGAAGGATGACCTTGCTAAGGATTCCTTGGAAGTGAACGAACAAGAAGGTGTAATCCCTTCTGGTTCAGATGAGAAAGAAATCCTGACATTCATTAGAGAGGAAGCTTGCAACAAGGAGAATATGGATGTGAGTGAACCCCTGGCGATCCTCTCTTCTGGAGAGACTGGAAATGCGGATCCGCTGCCTTACCTCAGCATTTCAACAGCGACTGCGCAGGACTGTTGCAGCCTCAAAACTGCTTCTGATCATACTCCTGACAGTATCCATAAGGAACAAAAGGTAGGGGAGATCACGCCTACCATGGAAAAGAAGACCTATTTAATCCCTTCTGGTTCAGAAGAGAAAGAAATCCTGCCTTTCGTTAGAAAGGAAGCTTGTATCAAGGAGGATATGAGGGTGTTTGAGCCCCTGGAGTCTCTCCCTACTGGAGAGAAAGGAATTGAGGATCCGCTGCCATACCTCAGCATGTCAACAGTGACTGAGCAGGTCTGTTGCAATCACACTCCTGTCAATATTCATAAGGAACAAGAGGAAGGGGAGATTACGCCTGCCAAGGAAAAGGAAGATCCAGACTCTGGGTTCACTTTGGTCATCTCAAAAAAGAAAAAAAAAAGAATGGAAGGTTTTGAAAGGATCCCAGAATCACTTTATAGTGAAAAGAAAAAGGAAATTGACAATTGGGACACCTCTACCTCCAGAAAAACCAGATCTTCAGTTAGACGATTAGCTGATTTTGGAGGAAGCTCGAAAAGAGGAAGACCCTCTAAAAAAACTCTCAGAGCTAAGAAAACAGAGAGGGATATTGCAGATGGTGTTCAGCGACAACTGAACCACCAAGCAAATCCAACTACCAACCATTCCATATGAAGATCATATCTTGGAATATTAGAGGCCTTAACGGTTACTCTAAGCAAAGAAACATCAAGGAGTTACGGGACTCCAGTAACCCCAGCATTTTGATTCTTCAAGAAACTAAGATGAAAGCAATGACCATGGATAATATTAAAAATAATTTTTGGGATAGCTCTGAAATGGCGGCTGTTGATTCTCAGGGTGCTTCCGGAGGGCTGGCAACTCTTTGGGATAAAAGGCACTGTACTGGTATGATCCTTAGTGATAATTTTAATCATCTTGCAATTAAGTTTGTCACTATTGAAAAAAAGTGTGAATGGATCTTGTCTAATATCTATGCCCCTAACTCTGCTAGTGGTAGAAGAAAACTATGGGCTGATCTTAAAATCTTTAGAAACCAGCACAGTTCTGCTAACTGGCTTATCATGGGAGATTTCAACTCCCCTCTAAACCCAGGCGAAAAGTTTGGGGGAACCCCCACCTTCTCTAATGGTATGGAGGATTTTGCTGATTTTATCACTGAACAAAACCTCATTGATGTGGATCTGCATGGTAATAAGTATACTTGGAATAATAGAAGGGTGGGAAAGGGGCTCATTCAGGTGAGACTGGACAGGGCTCTTATCTCGGCAAACTGGATTCTTAGCCAAGACTTTTACCTCTCTTCCCTGCCCAGAATTGGATCGGATCATAATCCGATTGCTTTAAGCTTTCTAAATTGGACCAAACCTGCAAGAAGCTCATTCAAATTTGAAAAAATGTGGATGGAGCACGTTGATATCTATGATAGAATAAAGGAATGGTGGGATTGGAATGGGGAAGGCACTGCCCAGTACAGATTGGTCCAAAAACTCAAAAATGTCAAAAAACAAGTCAAACTTTGGAACAAAAATGTTTTTGGAAACATCTTCGGAAAAAAGAAAGAATTAAAACAGAAGCTTCAGGATCTTGAGATAAAAATGGATACTATGGGGAGATCAGTTGAAGATGAAGTAAATGAAAAGAGAATTCTTTCTGAGTTACACACGATATGCAGTAGAGAAGAATCCTTTTGGCGCCTTAAATCAAGGGCTATCTGGCTTAAAGAGGGGGACAGGAATACAAAGTTCTTTCACATGACCACTCTAAAGCACAGAGCCAGTAATAGGATATTAGAGGTTTCTAAAAGCAACGGAAGTATTACTAAAAATCCAAACAGCATTAAGAAGCAAGCACTTGAATTCTACAAAAATCTTCTTAGAGAGAGTAATGTCAGCAATCCGGAAGCTATTTCCTTCATGCTAGAGGCAATCCCCCAGAATGATATTGAAGACCAGAAATTCAGAGATATCACTAAAGCGGTCGCGCTCGATGAGCTAAAAAAGGCTGTTTTTTCTCTTGAGGGGGATAAGGCTCCTGGACCGGATGGATTCTCCATTAATTTTTTCCAGAAATTATGGGAAATATGCTCGGAGGATCTTCTCAAAGCGGTTAATGAATTTTTTAGATCGGGAAATCTTCTAAAAGAACTCAATAACACACACATTGTGCTGGCACCTAAGAAAATGAATGCAAAAGATTTCAAGGATTTCAGACCCATCAGTCTGGTTAATGCTATTTTTCGAATCTTCACCAAAATTATTGCTTCTAGGCTGCAGCTCATAATGAAGGATCTCATCTCAAAGCAGCAGAGTGGCTTCATTAAAGGCAGGATAATACAAGACGGTGTGATTATGGTACACGAAACTATGCATTCTATGGAAAATAACAAAAAGGCAAACATGATCCTTAAGCTCGACATGAATAAAGCCTTTGACAAAGTTTCTTGGGTCTTCCTTGACAGGATTCTATCTAAATTTGGGTTCACAGAAAAGTTTAGAAAAATTGTTAAATCATGTATATCTACAGCCAGGTTCTCTGTGGTTGTTAATGGAGAGCCTGTGGGATTCTTCACCAGGCAGAGGTCTAAGGCAGGGAGACCCCATCTCCCCCCTTCTCTTCATCCTTCTGGCTGACAGCCTTAGTAGAACAATTAGCAGAGCGGTGGAAGACGGCCTTTTAAATGGTTCTAAACCCACTTCTCTCAGCCAAGCTGTCTCTCATCAACAGTTTGCAGACGACACTATCCTTCTTCTTCTGGCCTCAGTGGTTGAAGCTAAAGCTATCAAGGCTCTTCTGCAGCTTTATGAATCTGCTTCCGGGCAAGAGATCAATTACGACAAAAGCATCCTTTTTTTCTTTAACACCCCTGGGGAAAGACAACTCAAGATTGCTAAAATTCTGGGCTGTAAAATTGGTACTCTTCCAGCAACGTACTTAGGCCTCCCTCTTGGCACGAAGAAAGTCTCTCACACGGTGTGGGATGATTTATTGTCGAGATTTCAGAAAAAAATGGCCGGTTGGAAAGGGACCACTCTCTCTAGTGCTGGTAAGTGCCTTCTCATTAAAAGCACACTCCAAAGTTTGCCCATATATATCATGTCACTATTCAAAATTCCTTCCTCCTTCAGAGAGAAAATTGAAAGGATTCAGAAAATTTTATGGCAAGGCATGGAAGAAAAGTTCAGATTTCACCTTGTGGCCTGGGATAAAGTCTGCACCCCTAAATCTAGGGGAGGGCTGGGAATAAAAAATATTGAGAAAATGAATGAGGCACTCATTGCTAAGATGGGCTGGAGATTGCTTTCGGAGAAACAACCCTGGATTGATGTTATTAAAACAAAATACTTGAATCAGCAAGCTGTTTACTCCTATCTGCATGATGAGCAACTCCCCAATGGTTCCATTTTTTGGAATAATCTGGTTAAGAGTAGAAACTTCATTAAGAAGGGAAGCAAATGGAAAGTTGGGGATGGCAGCGACATAAACTTCTGGGAGGATAACTGGTCCAATGATAATCTCTTGGAGAGATTTGGGATTGCTAAGGACAGCCTTATAAGAAAGTATGGAACTAAAGTCAAGGACTACATTGATGGAAATGGCACCAACAAGAATTGGAAAAGACTTACTATGGAGAGTATTGAACTGAAACAAATTATCTCCTCCCTCCAAGACCTTTTAGATCTCTTCCCTTTGTGTCAGTTGGATTCCAAGGATGAGCTGATCTGGAGCAATTCACACGATGGTAAATACTCAGTCAAATCTGGTTATACCAGTCTTTTCCACAGTAACCAATCAGATTTTAACTGGAACTTGATCTGGATGCCTGAGTTAACCCCCAAAATAAATTTTTTTCTTTGGCTGGCCATCAGAGGCAAAATTCTCACCACTGACAATTTGATGAAAAGAGGATTTATCATTCCCAATTGGTGCCACCTTTGTAGGAATAACTATGAAGACATTAGCCATCTGTTCATACATTGTGATTATGCCTTTAGAGTTTGGAACTTTGTCCTTTCCAAATTTGAAGCTCTCAGGTGATCTTAGGAGGATCTTATTCAGCTATGGAATCAATGGAACCCACCATTCAGACATTGTGCTATCAAAAGAATCTGGAAATTAGCCATCCCGCATTTAATTTGGAGGATCTGGAAGGATAGAAATAATATAGTTTTTAGAAATAAGAAGCAGAATTTTAAACTCACTACTGGCAAGATCTCCCAAGGCATCAAAGAGGACATGGCCAGATTTAAACCTCCTAAGAACAATTGTTACCCTGAAAATGAAAAGCACATCTTATCAAATTGGCAGATCGGATATTGGAGCAACCCCGGGAATAGTGTGGATAGATCTTTGGTCAAATGGCATCCCCCTGAATCCAATTGGTTCAAGCTGAACTTTGATGGTGCCTCTAAGGGGAACCCTGGAACAGCAGCTGGAGGAGGAGCAATACGGGACCATAAAGGTAATTTGATTGTTGCATATGCTGGAAAAATGGGAATCCAAACCAATCATTTTGCAGAAGCTTTATCTGTTCTTTGGGGTTTGAGAGTTGCTCGGGCCCAAAATATCCAGAACCTCATTGTTGAAGGGGACTCCCTTAATATTATTAATCTGCTCAATCAGTCCTCTTCTCCTAGCTGGAATATCAAAGATTTTATCTCACGAGTCCATAAGCATCGAGTCATACCTTCAACAACATCGAGAATCATACATACTTACGGGGAAGGAAACAAGGCGCGATCATGGCCAATTATGGCATTAATTTAAATTTCACTATTTGGGATAATGATAGTATCCCTAATCGCTTCACAACAAAGATACATGCGGACCTTCACACGCAAACAATCTCTAAAGATATGCTTTAATCTTTGGAGAAATCCATAAATTCTTCCACAGTCTTTGTTTTAGTTTATTTGGCGTGGCATATGATATCTACTCCAAATGATAGCAAGATTTTGTTTAGGAACTTCAAGTGGAGTTGTCTAAATTTAAAAACAGCGCACGCGGGGAAGTACAATAGTGTTGATATTCGGTTGCCAAGCTCCGCGAAAACCGAAGATAACTACAAGGTGAAAGGCGACGAGGATAAGGGTTTTCACGCGACTTCACGCAGAGACTCGGATCGGCAATCCTCACCGTTCGTGGGAGGACCAACGGCTACAGTTCCCATTTTTATGCGACCCGCAACGGTGAGAAACGAACCACTCTCAACGCCCAAAGGTATTTTGAAAATTGTTGTAACCAGCACATCCTTGTGAAGATGGGAGGGCCTCCCTGCCAGATTGAGCCGTGTGCAGACCCTGACTGGAAAGATAACACTGAGCTCTGGAACATTCTTAGTATTGGCGGATTCACCAACTTTGTGGAGAGAGTGCAAGGGCATGATCAAAGCATCTCTGTTCGCTTTGCCAAGGAGTGGAATGAGAGGATGGTCGACTATGGAGGGCAGAAGATTCTTATTAATGACGAACTCATAGCCGAAGCGACTGGCCTCAGCTTGGAAGGATACCGCTTCTTCAACAAGAGGGTTATCAAAGAGGCTGAAGAGAGAAGATTTGTGGAGGAGGAGGAGAAGCTTATATTCAACACCGCGGGTCTGCTTGTTAATTCAATTCCTTCTCCGTATGATGAAGTCACCCGCATGATGATTCGCTACATATCCTTGGAAGGCAGGTTTGTTACTGTCCCTGCCAAGCACCTTGTCTTTTTGAATCACTTTCGTAGGAGTAGGTTGGTTTGCTTCCCCACTATCATTAAACTCTCTTGAGCGCTCCATTTTGGAGTTCGAAGCATACCGGGTGGTTCCCCTTCACCAAGGGCTTATTCTGCTTATTCACAAGCCTGCCTTATCAAATTCCCCGGTCTCCCTTCCTCTCCCGCTGGCTTTGTTGGGCTCCGTTGCTGCCAGTCCTGTCTCCCCTGTTGTCCCTGCTGCTGCCCCCGCCTCCGGTGCTGATGCCCCCATGCAGGCTGCTCATGCTTCTCCTTCTTTTCCTCCTGCTGCTGCCCCTGCCACCCACACTGTCTCTACTTCTAAACGTGTCACCAGGGCTTCTAGGAGACTCAACCTTGAGTCTACTGCTGAGGGGGATGAACCTTTGGATGACATTGCTCGTGATCTGCTGAACATTAGTAGTGCCAGTCCCCAGGCGGCACCAACGGATAACCCTTCTAGAAGATTGGAGGCCTTAGAGGCTGAGCTTAAATTGCTGAAGGATGAGGTAAAAAATCTTGCTAAGCAAAAAGGCAAAAAAAGCATTGAGGGAGAAGGGAGCATTGGCAATAGCCAGCTTGATGAAATATACAAAAAAGCCCGCCTCCTAGACTCCCGCCTTGGGAAAACGAAGACTAGGCATGAGTATAATATTGCAGCATTCGGGGCCATAGAGGAATTCATCGAAGGTCATGCGAAGTGTTTCGCATCTCGCGGTGTCCCGATTACTCTTTGGGGCAATGAGAAAGAGAGTAAAAGAACCAGAGAGAGGAGCTCGATAAGACGGATGCTTTGCTCATATGACCACGCCTTTGGGTATGTATCATGCTTGGAAAAAGTAAAGATGAGTATTGATCAAGCGGCCAAGAAGTAGTCCGGTTTTACTCTTGCTTCTTGGGTCATTTTATAGGCTTCTTGTTTGTTGCCGTTGTTTTTCTTTGTTAAGTCTCGTTTGTGTTCTTGTTTCTAGGCTTCGGTGTTCTTTCTTTGTAACTTTTGTGCTTTGATCTGACTTCTCTGCTCCTCTCTCTTATTCAGGCTTTTAGGCCTCCTTTTGTACACAAGGGTATAGTCCCTTTCAAAAACTATTTACCAATATTAAAAAAAAACCATGTTAGTGTTATGCCCCATTAAGTCCTATGGTTAATGTGGTGACCAAAAGACATAATAAGCAACCTCACAAAAATCACCTTCCTCCCCCACCATCTACTCCTTTGCTAAAACTAATATCCCATCTAAGGAGTATGATTTATTTCAACAACTTAGTAACACCCCTTCCAAGATATATCTCTTGGAGCTACTTCAAAAAGTTCTTTTTATAAATACATATTATAAGACACCTTGTGCTCTTTCACTTTGGCCAATGATACTCATCCAATTTCCTTTGCTTCTCTTATGGATACATTTAAGGAAATTTATAATGCTATTACTTTTGACTGATCTGAGATCCCTTCAAATGTTGATATAGAATAATTCTCACCCTTATTCATTACAGCAATGCATCCAAGGATTCTTTATCAAGAGGGTTTTGGTAGATAATGGATCTGGTCTTAACATTTGTCCTAAATCACTACTCATAAAATGGGTATTTCTCCTCTTGTAATTAATCATGACATTACCATTGTGTGAGGTTTTGACAATGTTACATGTTCTACATTAGACAATATTACTTTCAATTTTCTAGTTGGCTCTACAATGTAACCTACTACATTTCAAATCATGGATATTGATATTTAATGTAATTTTATTTTGGGTTGTCCATGGATTTAGGATATGCAGCTATTTCATCTACTTTCCATCATTGCATAAATTTTTTGCATAGCAACACTAAACATGTCATGTTTGCTAATCTAAACACTTATCAATATTACAAAGTAGATATGTCCAATCCACAGGTCCCTTATGTCACTCCTTCATCATAACACATTCCCATGGATAAGATAGATACATATATTTTCTTGAAGCTAGTTATACTTCAAAGCCTATATCAATTACACCCCCTCACACTAAGGTATTTATGGATATTTCTTCCATGATACCTCCTTCATCATCTACTTCACCACCCGTTTTTGCTTCTAATATCTTAACTAATGCTACTCAACTTCCCGATGCATATAATTCTACTACCGATAGCCATGATGAGACAATTGCACTAACAAATGAAACTTCCATACACTTAATTTTAATCCTATTGATGAAGATAAGTCTATGTTTCATTCTCTTTTTATCTCCACTCACCTTGAACATTACCAACTTAGGGACACTACCTCTAGTACTATTGATTCTACTCCTCTTGATCACATTTCTTCCTGACGGTCCTCTTCATTGTCCTATGTATAATCTAGTCTACACCTTATATGCTTCACCAAATGCTATATCTAGTATGATTCCTACTCGTATCTACACATTGCATGAGTCACTTTCTATCTTACTTGACCATGGATTTATTTTGTTTCCTTCTAAATGTCATCACTCTACTAAGAAGCTTTCTCAACAACCTGGTCATCCATTTTGTAACTACCATCACATTTATAGACACGATACAGATCATTTCCAAGCCTTAATTGACAAAATCAATACTCTTAAAGTAAGTGGACATGTTACTATCTTATACAATGCATCCCTACCTTCCAATTGGGTACCTCACTTTGATACTTTCACTAGTACAATTTATATTCACAACCAATATTGGACACATGTCCCCTTACATCTAAATACTAATAAGAATATATGTACTTATGAGGCTTTGCACACTTTAAGACTCGTACCATCTGATATCACACATATTCTCACTTTTAATATGAATTTTCAAGGCTATGTTATGCTTATGATATCTTATGGCTTACATTTTATTGCAACTAAAGTTTGGGTTTCTCTTAATTCTCAACCTACACCATTGGCCTTTGGTAGATCTTGGTTATAACATATATCTGGTACACTCAATGAACATAATACTAGCATCAATTTTCCCTTGATAACATGCATGGTTACTATTTATAATGAATCATTACTTGATTATCAACCTAACATGACACATTGGACTCATGTTATGAAAATCCAAGGTCCTCCTTACATCGATGAAGACTGCATTATGACTCTACATCACTTTCATGAGACATGATTGTTCCTTGGTTCCTATTTTTAGAAATTTACTAACATGGTTAATCCTAGACCCATTGGGTTTCATCCCACCATGGATGATCTTCTCAATGAGATTTGGTATCCCTTGTGCTACCCCTTTTGTGTACATAGTAATATAATAAAATTATAAAAACATTCAAATATTTTCAAAATTACAAAAATTAGGACATGTTTCTCTAACATACATTGTTAGCACTTTACATTATACATATTGTTTATCCTTCTGGTTTGATAGATAACATTTTTATTCTTTACACACATGCATTTATGGGGTATATTGAGCATGATGTAGGACATACAAATTGATACATGATTATGGGAGCTATCATGGTTCCTTACATAATTTCTTGGGACAGTCCTTCACACAATCCATGTGCTATTATTTCATTATAATACCTTTTTCACTTCCTTATCATGATTAATTACATACACAATTTATTTTCTATCTTTTGAGCTAATAAGGCTCTCTCACACACACACTAGGTAGCGTATGACAATTGTTATTTTGCATACATATATTTACCACTTTTTATGTCATTTCATCACATTATGATACTTTGTTTTCTATACATGCTTACTAGTTGTGTGTGTAGTTACTTGTTTGCTACTCGATTATAGCCTAAGATCCTTGTTTATCTTCTAACACTATGGGTGTCTCGTGTTTGTGGCATTATGCCTTCTTTTATGAAATTTTTTGATTGCAGATCAAGGGCCTTAATTATCTTATGACATCGTGGGTGTCCCATGTTTGTAGGCACTAAGCCTTTTGTGTGACACTATTTGCACTACTATATTTGCACTTAATTCTAATTACATATGCACTACTATTGTTGTTTCTACTAGTTATTTTATTGAAATTTTTGTTACTATTATTTCTCTTGTTGTGTGTTATGGTATCCACCATACACATCCTCTTTACATGTACACATTCTTCTTGGTGTCCACCATATAATCCATTCATGTTTTTTCTATGTAGATTATCAAACTTATTAGACATGGTTACACATCTATTCTTTTGATCTGCACACTTAAATTCTTTATCACATGTACCTCAAAAGAGGGGCATTCATATGATTATATTCTACACATACAATAAACACAAACATACTTCTAGGTTCACACACAATTAGGCACATGGAAAAGTATTCGTTCTTAACATCACATACAAAAATTTAGAAAATAAGCATAAGGTAAAAACGATTTAGATTATCAAGACTTATGGACGTTATGTGATCCATTTCTATAGTTTTACCTTAAGGGAAGTTACAACTTTCTCAAAACAGCTTTTAGGTTTTCACCTACAAAACATGTTTTTGACACAATTTCAGACTTAGATGACTTATTTCAAATTAGTTACAGGGGAAATGAAGTATTTATTCCTTCTTCGTATAATACTCATTTTTAGCTTCACAAATATTGGGGGCATGGTTCTCCTTTTTCCAGATACATTTTAACACATTTCACCTCTATTCAAACTTCTACTCATTTGTGTGACATGTGGGGAGGGTATGAGTGAAAGTTATTCTCTTTTATATTGTGTGTTAATATATGTAAAATCGGGCTTAGAACCATCTATAGTGGTACAACACATAGTGGGGCCATGGAAGGTATCAAAGTGGATAAGTTATTCATAGGTAGTCCTTCCTCTCCTCTTACACTTAAAGGGGAAGATATTAGAGTTGCTAAATGACTTTGATACACGGTCTTCTTCCTTTACGGGGTGCTTCATCTCCTCATTATTCTTCTCTCTTTTTGACATTTGTGTGTTGGGTTCCATGCACTCAATACTCTAACATCTCATCAAAACACTTGGGGATTGATCACCCCCAGCTTATTTAGAAAAGTTAAACAATCCAAATCTCCAAGTATAAGTAAGGAATGAGAAACTCTTCTCTCTGCAAAACAAACATGTGTATTCCTTCCACATTTTGTATATATTTATTTCACTATTTATAGTTTTAAATTTCATTTACATTACATATTTTCATTTGATTTAAAGTTTAATTCTTTATCATGGACATTGAGTACAATTTGTGTTACAAGTTTCATTATGGAGCTCAACACCAACAAAATAGGATTTTGTAAAATAAACATCGAGTGAAAACAAAGTGTGTCTACACACTCCATTATCTTTTCCTTTAAGAATGTAATTTCATTTCATACTTAAAAGGGGGAAAATGTAAACAATAAATTTTAGTAATTATACTCTTTAGATTCCATGGTTTTGGCATTTCTCTCTTGCTCAAACAATCACACTATACCCATTATTATTTGGCACATCTCTAGGTATCTTATCTCGCTTGTTTTGTCATACACACTCATGTATATTGACGCTTCGAGAATTGAATTCATGAAATCCTTTTATAAACTCCACTTTTTACCTTCTAAACCTCGTAGTTCGTGTTATCCTCTAGGGTCAAAAAATACTAAAGGGTTATTTTGTGCCATATGGTCCTAACCCTAGGGTAAGTTCACCAAGTTGGGGGCAAAATGGGGGTCTTAAGTGGATGCATTTTTCTAAAAATAAAAACTTAAACTTGTATCATTTTTTTGAAATAATTACACTCAAAATTGGAAGATATTGTATAAACATGAATCAGAGCATTTTGAGTCTAGTTTCTAAGCTACTAAATTTTATTAAAAATGGAAAATAACTAAAATACCAACAGTGCTCTATTTTTGTAAAAAAACATAATGGAGTGACTTTCGTGCCCCCCATAATTTTTGAGAACCATTTAGTATTTTTGAAAACCCTTTGGTAGAAAGATAATTAGGAGCATATAGTTTGGGCTACATTGTTTTTAGATTTTTTTAGTGTGTATTTATTTTTAATGATTTTTCTAGTACATAAATTTTAAATTTAAAAATATAACAAAGCTTTGACCATGCCCCCTAACTACCTCAAAAATATCAAAAATTATAAATATTTTTGAATGTGTAGAGAATTTTTCCTAGTTTAGATAGTATATTTTTTTCAATTTCGATGAGCCAAAAAAAAAGATATATGTGTTTAGACTTCAAAAAATAGCTATAAAAATGCATTGTTAGAAAATAAATAATATGGAAATCTTATATTAGTCAGAAAATTTGAAAACTTATATTTTTAGAAAGTAGATAATCTACTCTACATTATGGTATAGTTTTTTAAATGAATCGACCATTTTATGTCAATTTATGATGGTGGAAGAGAGTTTTTTGCATTTTCCTATAAATACACGTAGTTTATTGTGTTTGTGCGAGTCCATGCCTCGCTTGATTGAGAATCCAAACCAGATCCAACCCTCAAGGCATGGCTTGAAAAAATTGAAACAAAAAAACTAGTCTCATACTTTAAATTTATTTTAGTAAATATAATATGTTAGGGTCAATCTGCACCTTATGGAACTAGTCTCATAGCTCCATCTGTCATGTTTTAGAAGAAATTTTTATAGTATAATCTGTCTTAGGTCATAGGTAATTTTATAGGATTTTAACATTCAACCTAAATCTTTTTAGCATTTAATTTCTACAATCAAAACCCTAAACCCTAGGCCCTAAATCTTAACCCTTAACCCTAAACCTTAACCCTAAACCCTAAACCTTGAGCCCTTAACCCTAGACCCCAAACCCTAAACCATGATCCCTAAACCCTAAACCCTAAACCTTAAACATTCAGCCCTTACTTGTGAGCCATAACCCATAAAACCTGAGCCTTAAGCCCTAAAATCTGAGCCCTAAGCCCTAAATCCTAAATCGCGATCTATGAGCCTTAAATGCTAAACCCTAAAATCTAAATCCTAAAACCTAAACCAAAAACACTAACCCAAACTCTAAACCCTAAAAATTAAACCATAAACCCTAAACCCTAAACCCTAAATATTGAATCCTAAACCCTAAACCCTAAACCTTAAACCCTTAACCCTGAGACCTAAACACCAAAACCAAAACCTCAAGTCTATGACCTAAACCTTAAACCTCAACCTCAACCCCGAGCCCTAAACCCTAAACTATAAACCCTAAACCCTAAAACCAAAATAATAAACCTTAAACCCTAAACACTAAATCATGAACCCTAAACCCTAAACCCTTAACTATAAACGCTAAACCCTAAACCTTAAACCCTAATCCCTAATCCCTAAACCCTAAATCCAAATCCTTGAGCTCTAAACCCTAAACCCTAAACCCGTAACTTTGAACCCCAAACCATGAGCCATAAACCTTGAACCATGAACCCTAAACCCTAAGCCATAAACCCTAAACCCTAATCCTTGAACCCCACACCTTGATTCCTGAGCCCTAAACCCTAAACCATGTACCATAAGCCCTTAACTCTAAACCATGAGCCCTAAAGAATAAACCTTACACCTTTGCCCTAAAAATTAAATCCTAAACCCTAAACCCCTAACCCTAAACCCTAAACCCTAAACACTAAACACTAAATCCTCAAACCTAAACCTTGAACCCTAAACCCCGAGCCCTAAACTCTAAAAATAAACCCTAAAATCTAAACCCTTAACCCTTAACGCTAAACCCTAAATCATGAACCTAAAACCCTAAACCTAAACCCTAAACCCTAAATCATAAACCATTAACCCCGAACCTTGAACCTTGAATCTTGAACCCTAAACCCCAAACCTTAAATCCTAAACCATGAGCCCTTAACCCTAAACCATGAACCCCAAACATCTCTGCCAAAAACCTAAACCCTAAACCCTAAACCCTTAACACTAAATCCTCAACCCTAAACCCTTAACCCTAAGCCCTAAACCATAAACCTCGAGCCCTAAACATTAAACCCTAAAACCTAAAACCTAAACCATAAACACTAAGACCTAAAACCTAAACCCTAAAAATTGAATCCTTAAACCCTTAACCCTAAACCTTAAACCCTAAACCCTAAATCCTCTAGAGAAAGAGAAAGCTCTTATGCTACTGGAATGGATAATAAATTTGACAAAACTTCCTAAAGTGTTCAAAATAAGCATAGAAAATGTGGAATGGCTAAGAACACAAAGGGGTTATCAATCACCTAGTAAATATTTCTTGTTTAGTTCTCGAATGGGAGTTAGCGGCCTACGACTTAGTGACCTTCCTTTCATTGATAATTCCTTCTATGATAAACCCATAGATCCTTTCAAAAGTGCCTTAAAAAATATAGTGGTAGTCATCAAGCTTAGTGAAGGGTGTGATATGAATTCTAAACAACTTGAAATTCATACAGATTTAGAGGTCATAACACAAATTTACAAATATCTATATCATTACAGATGGAAGCCAAGTAACGACCTCTCCCTATATCTAAGAATCAAGGACTACTTGGGTCTCAGTGGAAAGATTGAACATTCAAGAATCATTGAGTTTCTGAATGAGCATGTCGTTGCATCTAGAGAAACATTTTCAAACATTAGAGTAATGCATCTCTGAAAATAAACTTGAACCTTAGAAATCCTCTCAAATTTCTAGCTTACATAAGCATTGGACATATCAAGCTTATATAAGCATTGACATATCAAGATTTGTTCTTTGAATGAAACCTTTATTCCCGAAAAATTACAACTAAAAGAATTATTCAAAAGAGCGTCAAAAACATTTATTTGTACCAAATTATTCTTGATATCTAGCATTTCCCTCCTTTAAAATATCAACAAATGAAAGACATCAAATTGTGATGACTCTCTTTGAATGTTCTACCTATGAAGAAGATGAACCCTTTTTAGTTGAATACTATCTCAATACTAATAAGAATGGGTAAGACACAAAACATTATAGTGAGTGAAATAGTTCCCATGTGATGGGAAAAATAAGATAGATGTATTAGGTAACATTTCTTTATACCGAATTGTTCTTGGATATCTGGAATTTCCCTCCTTCAAAATATTAGCAGATGAAAGACATCAAATTGTGATGACTCCTTTGAATGTTTTTCCTACAAAGCAGATGAACCCTTTTTAGTTGAATACTCTATAACAATACTAATAAGAATGGGTAAGACACAAAACATTACAGTGAGTGAATGGGTGAGCCTAAACTCGAGCACTAAAATCTAACCCCTAAACCCTAAAACCTATGCCCTAAACCCCGAACCTTGTCCCTTAAACCTTAAACCATAAACCCTAAACCCTAAACCCTAAATATTGAGCTCTAAACCCTAAACTCTAAATCCTAAACGCTAAAACCCAAAACCTAAACCATAAACCCTGAGTCTTAAACCCTAAAACCTGAGCCCTAAAATGTAAACCGTAAACCCTCAACCTCAACCCTCAACCCTAAAATGTACACCCTAAACCCTAAAATCTAAACCCTAACCCTTGATGATAATCATATCCTGACTCGTCATTGTACCCAAATCTCTCCAAAGAACAAGCTAAAATGAGCTAGTCATGCCACCGAGGTATCCAGACCATCATGTGTGAAGTATTAAGGCATCATCTATCTCCATGAGATACATATGAGAAAATAAACGTATGAGAATCTTGAATTTGATTCCATGAAAGGATTATTTTAGAGCTAGTAAAGGTGAAGGGATGATCTTTATATGGAGTACCATGTTTCTAAGAATGAGCAATCAATTGAGTTCACTTAGTACTATTCATAAAAATCATTCAACACCTAGTAGTGTGATCAAACCTTAAGGAGGAGGCACATTACAATCACTTCATTTTTGTCATAGGATAGGAATCCCATTCAAGGAGAAATCCTCTATCTACAAAGTAAGGATCTCATTTTAGTAAGAAGTAGACAACCATCATAGAGTTGATTCATGGTCACTAAAGTGAATTATGGACCAAATTTAAAAATTGGTACCAATTCAAGCAGTGGTAGGGCCAAAATCTAATTTAGAAGGTCAAAAAACCTACAAAACAACTATATACTTTCCCAAAACAAAGACCGACTACAATATATATGCCCTAAAATTTTTAGGTCCTTTGCTGAAATCCTGAAAATGAGTAAGTACTAACCAAATTAGATTTTGAAAAACTATCTTCTAGATTATAACTGTTGGAGCTATGGGACCACTTCTATTAGGTGCAGAGTGACCCTAACATCTTATATTTACTAAAATAAATTTAAAGTATAAGATTTATTTTATTATTACTTAAACATTTATTTTTCTAAGTATAAGCCCCCAAATACACATATAGAGTCCATACTATGCAAAACATGTACACATTTTAGGCTCGGTAAAAACCAAACCAAGAAAAATGCAACGCGAATGCGTTATGGAAAAAAACATACGTGTTTCAATGTTTTCAAGTTTTTTCCACTTTTTTCCCCCAACTTGGTGTACTTACCACATAGTGTATAGATTTTCCCTTGCTCACTTTGATCCCAAAATTTCAATTACATATTATTATTTGGGCCATTTAATCCTCCTAAGTCAACCTTTTTAACTTAAATCACCTTCAAAAGCATATATAAGTAAGTGAAACTCACCTCATTTAGAACCTAACACTATTATGAACTCCTATTGAAAAATCTAGTACAAAAAGCACCCAAATCTCCCTAAACTTCACAAATACCTTTGCACATTCATTAGGGAAAAACTTTCTAAAAGTATGAATCTTCCCACTATGTCTAGTGGACTACTTCCCAAATTTGTAATCATATAAAGTCACTCACTAAAGGAGATATGTAAGAGAGAAACTCAACTCAAGATTTGTAAAATAAAGAATGCCAAATTTGATTTCACTACAACTAAATATCACATGCTAGGTGGAGAATGACATGTGGTTTGAGGCCTCTTTGAGTAGTGCCAATACTGTGGTTCATGGGGGTTACCACAATCCAATTGATGTTTGATTTTTATGAATATCTATCCATGGTTAGGAATTGAAAGGTTGAGTAGAGCATTCATAGGCCCCCACAATGTGACAGACAAAGAGTGATGAAGATATTTAGATAAGTGACAAACCCAAAAAGTTACATATCTTGGTTTTGAGCAAGGTCAAGACTATATAAACAGATCAAGACCATATAAATATTGTTTCCCATAATGTATGTTCCTACTTAGGAGTATCCTCAGGTCATAATTCCATTTTTAAGCATTCTTAGGTCTAGATATCCCCTGTTCAATCATTCGGATCTCTCATACTTTCCTAAAATCATATATAATCAGCTAAGAGCACTCAATCCCATATATTTATGAGCTTGCATTGTATCATGTACATTTGTTACAAGTATTAATGCATTATTATGATATTGAATGGTTAATGTTGGAAGTTAATTAATCGAATAATGCCCCGTATCTTCTCTTACATTCTATTTTGGTTATGTGTAAATCTTAATCAAATCTAAAGAGGTTGAGAACAATTAGGTGCTAGTCGATGGTATCGATCATGGTTGATATAGTTAGTTGTGACAAAACTTCAAACAAATGACATTTACCATGGTTGATTCCGTCAAGAAGGGAAATCCACCCAACAAATGCCATCAACCATGGTAAATGTCATCTAAGAGGGAAATGTGGGCATGTAAAATCCAAGAAACTAGGTTAAATTGTCAAGAAGAGACTCTAGAGTTCTAAAGAAGATAATGACGAAGGTGTGAGTGTGTTGAAGATAGGTTTATGAGTGAATACATGGAGATAACAAGACAATATCATAGGAAGATTATAAAAGATGATAGTAAATGATGAAAAAGACAACACATAATGGGTATGACAACATGTTTGATGTCAAATATAATCAAGTTACACATCACAACTCTCTCATAAGAACCAATACTAAACAACCCAATATAACCCAAAAGATACACCTATCTATTTTAAGCTACTCCCTACTCCCAACAATATCCCTAAGAACATCATTTCAAGGAAGCTAATGCATTAACAATGCCCGTAAATAACAAAAATCAATAAAGTGAAAATTTACTTGTATACAAAGTGCTGAAGTTATTACAATTTTTATGGGTTATCACCTTATAATCCTCTCAAGATGAATGTTTTTTCCTAGTAGAGATTTTTCCATCGTTTGATGAAGGATTGGACATTCTCATTATCACCTTATTTATAATTGATGAAGATATTCAAATTGTTTTTAGGTAAATCTTGAGAATGGAATTATTTGAGTAGAAGATTGACTAACCCCTCGAGTTCGATGATGGAGTTAGAAGGGAGAGAATGGTATCGGTGTAAAGTATCATCCACAAGGGTTTTAGGTAAGATCTTGGTAACCACATAAGAGTTATCTTTGATCTAATCCTTGTAGACATTGCCACACACTTTAATATAAAATATTAGGTCAGTTGACTTGTCATAAGTGATAGAAGGGGTGATACCTCTAATATATATAGTGGCTATATAAGCATTCAAGGGTTCAATCTGAATATATTGAATAACCTTATTGGCTATGGGAGGTTACGTAGTTGGATTATCATTATGATAAACTAAAGGATGTTTGGGAGGGAAATGATTAAGCATAACCTACTAATTTTTTATTGTTTATTGTTTATGAATGCAATATTAACTTTAATTTAAAAAATCAATTATTAGAACTAGCTTCTTGTAAGCTCATATGGTTCATGATTTTCAAGAAAATATAAGTGGAATCATTGGAAGATGAATTCTGATTAAAATTAGGATTGGAATTAATATTAATATTTTGAGGCACATTTATTTTATCACCTGTTAAGTGAGAAGGATAAGTATCGAAGAGTCTCCCAAATGGAATTTTATGCCTCCATATGGGTCATGAAGGCTTTAATAGGTTGGAACCAAATTGGGGTAAGCTAAGATGAATTCTTACATGGTAGGAGTATAGAAATATTTAACATTTTCTTCTTATTCCTCATGCTTAGGATCTAGTTTTGATATTTTATTGTTGATATTAGATCATGCTACAATCTCATTGTTGTTTTATTTTTATGATACTTATTTAGGATTGGTATCAACCATTTTGCAATCATAATAGAACTTAGTGAAGGTTAGATTTAGGATTCCTAGTCTTGGGAATCATTATTAGATTAATTGTTACAAATATGATCCATGTTGGAGTTAAAAAATATTATACAAGATTAAGGAAGGACTTAGAGTGATTTTTAGTGATTTGGAAATTGTGAATAGGAATCAATCATAAGAGTTAGTAGAATTCATGCCAAGTTCACCGTGAGTGTGTACAAATAAAGAGTGGTCCTTGAACAATTACTTTTATTTCTCTCTAATGGGGTATTATAGATTAGGATGAAAAAGAGGGTCAAAATAAATATGTACACCCTAGGATGTAAATTTATGTAGACGTGGAAATAAGAAGGCATTACTCCACACTCTATAGGAGGTATAAGGTTCCTAATACTAGACTTAGAATAAGGTAGTGGTGGTTAACTAGCTTCTAATTGTAAAATGGAAATAGTAAATTGTAAATACAATTGTAATCAAATGGTGATAAACTAATATCCAAGAGGTTATTAGGAAAGATTCACAAAAATGGAAAGTGAGGTCCAAGATATTTCAAAGAAAACTCAAGGGTCATTTTTCTCGATTTAAGGTAATGACTGATACATAAATGATGTAATAGAAAATAATTCTATCCTATCCTAATCTATGCATGATCACATCCAAAACATACAAATATGAAGTGAAAGTAAAGTAACAAAAGAGGTTAGAGATACTTACTTGCATGAAGGCACCATTGGTGTATTACATCCCCTAGGGTTGGAAACACCTTATGAGAGAGAATTGATGTGGGGACCAAAAATATATGGAATATGATTTAGAAAGACTTTGCATTGAAGACTCAAATGAATCTAAAGGATTGGTAGACCATGGAAAGTGAAAATCCTATGCTTGTAGATCCTAAGTACCCAATGCTCTAAGTGTGGACTCAAAATAAGACAAATATGACAAGCTTCATGATCTTCTAAGATTTTATAGTAGGTTTGGAGAGCACTAGAAAATTGAAAGTGTGATGAAATCCATTCAAAAAGGATGCTACAAAACATAATATAAATATCCTAATAAATACATTCATATTTTTCTAGCTAAAGGTATCAACCAATGTCAATTCCATCGGCAATGACATGATACTAACTTGATAACATCAACCATGGTTGATGCCATTAGTGAAGGAAAATTACTACGCCATCAACCGTATTCAATACCATCTAATATGGAAACACATATATGGGAAAAATAAAAAAGTGTGTCAAACTACTAGGAAAAGGATTTGGAGTGATAAGGATGATAATGAAGAAGGTGTGAGTATGCTGAAAGTGGGTGCAAGAATGGATATAAATAAACAATACTATCATGTCACAAGGATACTATAAAATAAGATGGTGAAGGATGCAAAATACAACACATAAAGGGTATGACAACATGTGAATATATATAAAATCATACTACACATCAAACTCTCTCATAATAACCATTGTTGACCATCTCAATGTAACTCGAAGGATGGAAACAACCATTCTTGTTTAATTACTACTCTCAAAGCAAAGTATCCTTGAGGATAACACTCTAGGTAATATAATGCACTAATGGTGCGCGTGAAGAACAAAATTTGGTAAAGTGAAAAATTATGTGTATACATCATTTGCCATCCCATTTTGGTCAATTTTTTGAGAAATTGTAATAAATTTTGGAGTTATAGTCAATCCCATTATGGTCATTCTCAAGAAGGGAAAATATTCAAATAAATGCAAGAAGGGAAGGATATTTTTGAGAAGATTAATCAAGCTATTTCTTAGGCCTCGGTGTTAGTAAACCTAGATTTTGAGAAAGATTTCATTCTCTATGCCTTTAATGACCAACATATCACTAATATGGTGTTAACTCAAAAGAATAATCATGATATTGAGTATCTCTTCACTCTTACAAGCCAAAAATTCAAATATTATGAAGTAAAGTATGGATTCATTTAAAATAATACCTACACAATCCTTAAAGTTCTAAAAGTTTACAAGCATCTCCTATCAAGAAATAGATTCACATTTTTTTCATTCATTAGAGCATAAAATACTACATAATAGGAGGGTAGATCAGTGATAAAAAGTAGGTTGGATCACAAAATATTATATTTTGAAATTCTATCTATCATATCTCACGACCACTCCAACACTAGTAACTTATATATAAGTAGGTCCTATTATTTCCCTCCCCAACTAGAGCACTGGAATCCAATTCCATCCTATCTATAGGGGAAGCTAAAACACCAACTATAAATTGAAAAGATGATTCCCGACCCAATTTGAGCCAAAAATAAGGATTAAAAGACCATCCCCTAGATATAAATCTAGTTGGGGAGCTATCGTGACAAGACAACCCAAAAAATTTGAAATTGAAATATCTAGTGGAAAAATCCTACATTCTCGAACCATAGATGGGGGTCAAGATAGGGATATAAATGTGTAATAAGATATACCAATCTATTAAGAGGCAAACCTCTCTACTAATATTTATCTAAAAACTTGAATAATTCATAAGAAGTTATATGTTTCCATGGTGATCATCCCTTAAAAAAGCAAATAAATATCCCATTAGATTCATAAGATAACAAGATATCTCTGGGCTAAGTAATATCCCTTTATCCTTAATAAAACCAAAAGGAAAAATTAGACTTCAAGTCATCCATATGAGTTGATTGGTGGTATCATGTTTAAAATGAAATTAGATGGTGTCCTCCTAAGGTGTGTTGAAATTAAATATATGGAAAGAGTGTTGAAAGAAATCCACCAAGGATTATATGGTAGTCATTTTTCTCCTTGCACAACCACCAAAAAAATCATGAGGGTCGATTATTTTTAGCCCACATTATTTTTAGATCCCTTGAAATGGGTAAGACAATTTCATGAATGCTCATTATTCATTAGAATAATATAGAAAGCCACTCCCTTTGAAAATCATGGTTGGTTAACCTTTATCTAATGGGGATTAGATTTAATTTTCATGATCAACCCTTTTCCAATATACCAAGTGTAGATGGATCCTAATTGTCACTAACTACTTCATAAGATGGACCCAAATGGTTCCACTAAGGGAAACTATTGAAGACATTGTCATCAAATTCCTTGAGAAATTTGTTCACAAGGTTTAACATCTCACATAAAATAATATCTTATAATGCCAAGTCATTAATGAGATTCAAGATAACTAAGTTTTCTCTTAGGTATGTCATATACTTTAAGACTTCCTCTAATTACTACCATTGAGGAAATGAGCTTCCAAAGTCTAGAAATAAAAACATGGTCAAAATCATGAAATGGAGCCAAATATAATGGCATGCCAAGGCAAATCAAGGCTTATGGGTAAATATGATCACTTTAAAACACTTATTCAGAAACACCCCTTTCTTGATAGTATATAGAAGGAAGCCAAAATTTCACTTTCATTAGAACTTATGGCCTTATAGTTCTCTCATCAATTAGAACTAGATCATCACGATGAAAGAGTAGCCAAAATGGAATAGTTGGTGAATCTTGAAGAAATTAGAGAAAAGTATATAAAAGGGCTCTAGGTTCATTAATAAGCAGTAAACTTCTTTGATAAATGGATGACTATTAAATGGTATGAGGTAGGTGACATTGTATACAAGTGGGACAATGATTTATCTAATCTTGGCGACATTAAAAGTTTAACACAATTTGGAGCGTGTTATATCGTATCACCATTAACAAAAATAAGAATGCCTTTGAGCTCTTAAGGATCAATGGAGAACTTTTGTCAACCCTAGTTAATGGGATATTTCTCAAGAAGCACTTCATGTGTGGATGCTACACTATTTGCAAAGTATTTTATTTCCCCTTTCATTTTGGTTTACCCCATTTTACAAGCCCCTTGTGAAATTTTACCAATATCTAAGAAGAGACAATTCTATGAGATATTTAAATTTCCAATAAAGTCAAGTATCACCCCATGCTAAATATATGTGTAAAATCTATTGGATTCTTCACACATAGCAAGAAATTTACCACTATGAGTTTTCAAAAATGCTGAATGATTCCCCCTTGGTTACTTTATTAACCTCATTCTCTTAAAATTTCAAACTATTTGGCACTTCTTATTTTATGGATTATGTATCCCATGACATTTTTCTCTTTGCACATGCCATGAACCATGCTTTATGAACCACACATCATTTGAATGCCTTAGCTCATTTTTTTGCACTCTATTTAAGTTACACCACCCAAAAATATTCTATTTTTATATCTTTAATGTACTTTTCCCTTTTCCACATTTATCATGCCACCACATACCTTGAAATAATTCTTCTAGTTATTTTATGTTGCAGATAACTTCCAACAATCACTATTAGTTCATAATTTCTAGTTATTTTATGTTGTAGATAACTTCCAACAATCACTATTAGTTCATAATTATGTACCCAACTACATTGAATCCGTGGGGATGAAAAGTTGCTCATGGGGATTTTCCTTCTATTTTTGAGTGTTTGAAGAGTTAAAGACTATATTTGTCACATGAAATGAAGTAACTTTATGAAATCTTATGATTCAAGATACTTTTAGGTACCATTTAGACATGGAAATCCATTTATCCCCTAGATCTACTACTTCCAAAATCTTTGATTGATTACAAAGATTGGATCTTTAAGAAATTTTAGGCTCTAAATTCTAAAAAAGAGGAATGGTTTACGATTTCTCATTCATTATATAATTCACTTGTTTTTCAAGTACTTTCTCTTATTTTTCATAATAGAATATATTTATCTTTATTACTATTCTTTTTCTCCAAATTCAATTTAAAATTTAATCTTCGATGTATGGCATTTTAGCCTCTATATTGATTTAATTTAATACATGTTGGGCCTCATTTATTTTGTAATATAACCACACATACGTAAAAACTAATAAAGTTATTATGGTTTATATCTTCCCTTCTCTTTTCTCTTGCCTTTTCAAATCTCTTATAGATCATTCTTACCTCATGTTATGTTGTGATTTTATATATGCGTATCATACTTGTAATCATTGAATATATAATGTTATCCTTAAACATAGAGAGAGGAAGACCCCGTTTATTGGTATATCACCTCCCTTTTAAATTTTCTCTCACCCTTTCCCCATCAATAATTTATTTCAGATTTGTACGTTAGTAGGAACACTAGAAAATATCATACAAGAACCGAAATTCTCTAGAAGTATGCTTTAATTCACAAGTCACAAACTTGAGAAGCACTCCCATTTTGTGTTGAAAGTAAATAAAATTTTACAAGAAGATATTTTTAATTACCAACACTCTTCAATTTTATATTTATAAGTTAGGGTTAGGGTTTAGGAACATATTTACTAAAAATAGATTGTGAAAAAGTGACAATGATCAATATCCAGAGGAATGAGCTATGTAGAGTTTCATAAATGTGTCTATAAAATTAGAGTTATCAAACAAAGTGTAGGGCGGGTTCATCCAAACTAGTTAAAAATGTATTGATATTTGTTTATAGCTAATTCTTCACTTTGGTGTGCTAATCAAGATATCTATATGTTATCAATTGATTTATTTGTGTCTTTTGGCTATGGATATGTGTTCAAATGTTCACGATCAAAATTATGTGATTGGAAATGGATTCTTATTTTTACAAACCCTATCTCTTTGGTTAAATATTTAAAAAGGCATTACTCGATTGGGTTGTCAGATCGACCTCACCCCACCTCTAATGGTGTGATGAGAATTACACTATGTACTAATACCTCCTGAAGAGGGATAAATTTTCCCATAGTTCTCCCACCCAATGAATGTGTGAGAGTGTGAAAGAAAAATTATTTTGGAAAGATCCTTATAAGGAATCCAACAACTTGGAAATGATATTTGGTGTAAGTTTTAACATGTGACAATGATTGAGGGAAACAACATAAGATGTATTTATACTCGATAGCCTACTTATGTGATTCAAAAAGTGATAGTGCAATGATATACCTTATTTGAATTTAAGATCCCTAGATAACCAAAGATTCTAGAGGTGTTCATTATGAGTAGGGTGTATGTGGTTTTATATATAATTTGTGTGAATGATTTTACCACTCAATTGACCCCAATCTAATCCGTAACTTGTGCATTTGAAAAATTTACTATTGAAAGTTCTTCGTAAAAACATTGGCTAGGTTAAAAATCGTTATCTAACTCTTCCCTTTTTAAGTGATTCTACCCATACTTATCTTGGGATCTAATCAAAGTGGAGATAGGTAATCACGAGTTTGAAGATGCATTATGCATATAATATGAAGGTTATTTATGAGATAAACTAAGTGAAAAGTACTAACTTGATAGCTTTGGAGTATTGAATTGAGCAATATACATGTAGGATTGAGTCAATTAACTATATTAATGGGATAGGGATGGGATAAATGCCAAATAATTATTTATAAGTTCCTTTAATTAAAATATATGGTACTACTTGTATGAACTTAAAATGGTTTTGATGCTTAAAATACATATGAAATGGTCATAGAAAAGTTTTTAAAGACAAAAAAGTCAAGTTAGGATGTAAAGAATGTTACATGTTGAATATTTGAGTAAATTAATAAATAGTAATCATAAAATTTAGAATCAAAGTTTAATACTATAAACAATGATATAAGGATAGAACTATTGCTTAAAATAAAAGAAGGGATTGATACTTAGTGTATAGAGAGCTATAAAAGTGATCTCAAGGGCGTTTGACAAGATTTCCACGCTACCTATTTCAGATTAGTGAAAAAAAACAAGAAATCAAGAAACCTCAAATTATGGGAGGGTTTAAGGAACCTCTTGATATAGATAGGATGATATGGTATGGGTGCACAAAGAATGGTCCTCCTTGCAGCGAGTCCTCAACCTGCAAAATAATGAAGGACTAAACACGAAAGGGGATTAGTAAGAGATATGGTGGGTTTCCCAATGAAAGTCAGCCCCAAGAAGCATAATCTCCCTCAAGAGGATGTCAACCCACGTAGTGATAACAAAGAGCGATAATGTGATAATAGAAAGGAAATGCTGATAATATAAACTGAACTAAATATTTGATAAGATAAACTAATTAATACGATGATTAAGGATGAAAGTGATAGAAAAAATGAACAAACTACAAAGGGTCGATGATGACCCGGAGTAGAAATGCAGAGTCAGGTAGCGACACGAGAGAAGAATAGAGAGGGAATACAAAATAACACCAAAATGTGAACTGATAAGTTATAACAGATAACTATATACAAGCAAGATGAATAGTATGTCACATGGATGAGTCAGATATAAAGTAAACTAGATGGGATTGCATGTAAAGTGGATAGGATGGATTAAGAATGAGGTTGGGAAAAATGCGAGGCTATGGGAAGAACACGAATGGGTCTAATCGATGGTGACCGGACTAGAGATGGGGTGCTAACAAAGAAATAGGATAAACTACTGGATATGGAGGTGATTGAAGCTAACCAGAGGATGAGGTAGAGATTGAATAACACCTATAAGTGTTTGAAAAATAGAATAAGCACATGCATGAACCAAAGCTCCAAAATATCCTTCAACTTCAAGCTCTCAATATAATAGGGAGAAACCAAAGATATCTCAACCGATCATAATGGATTCACACATAACTTAGAAAGGACAACATTCACAAAAAAACACAGAAGTATTGAGATTTTATAGCCTTTTGGAAAGGGGGATAGGTGTTAAATATCTCAAGGTAGGGTCGACGGCGACTGGTCAATCACCGATGACTAGAGTGTGTAGAATTCCACTTGAACGTTACAATGACAAATGAGGATTAAAATAGATTTTCAAACGATTGATGAGCTATTTTTAGGTCTGCATGTGTGTAAGAGGGTTTAAATGGGTGTAAGGGAGGTGGAAGGAATCTTAGGAAGGGATAAGATTAGTGGGGGAATCCTAGGGAGGAATAAATGAAGGGTAGTAATGGAGAGTGATGGGAATCCCATGGGGATAATTAAATGTGGGTAATTAGGATAGATTTAGGATAATTAAAATGATTTAGGATTATTTAGGATTTAATTGATTTATTTTAGGATTAATGGGGTTAATGTGAATTAAAAAGGGGGAATATGGTAATTATGTTAGATAAGGGGGATAATGATAAAATAGGATGGGGGAAAGGCTATGATTTAAAAATAAGAGGAAAGTGAGTGTGCTAAGCGAGGGCGGAAAGTGAACATAGGATGAAGGCACGGGGAAGTGTCAAAATAGATGTTTACATTTTGACCCTTTTGTTGAGGGGGTTTGCGATAAAAAACTGTGATACAAAAATGAAAAAAGGTTGATGGATTAGATGACGAAGTGGTATCGGTAAGGTGATCCCCATCAAACTAGGGATTGATGACAAGAGAAGGAGTGGAATTGGTCACAAGTTTGAAAAGATCAATGAGAAGGGCGGGTGGGGAAGAATGGGAAAATTAAAGGTGTGATGCCCTAAGGGATCTTAGACTTACGATGACTAAAATATGGTGGTGATTTTATGAGTTACGTGGTAGGAAACAAAGGGTATGATCTTCAGGGAGACGACAACAATGTCTTACAAGCTATTAAGTAAGTGAAAATCACTATGAAATGGAGGGAATCCAATGGTAAACCACTCAAATGGATGTAGGCTATGGGGACAAATCGATCATAGGCATACATCAAAATCATGCATAACCAAATGCGACTAAAACCTGCTATCCTTAATATATGAGGAATCAAGTAAAAACTGTGCATCTTTTAAATAAGACAAGGATGAGGATAGAAGTAATGATGATATCCAAGGGAAGGGCACAAAAAGTGTGGTATGGATGTTATTGAAGATTGTGGAAAAAGGGAAAAGTGGGTTGATGACGCTTGTAGTGAGGTGGCGGTGTCCCACGTAAATCGACGGCTGTCCCATAGGGGTTGACAATGATGAAGGGGGATATAAGTCTATGAATTAGCCCAAAGTGGTCATTTTTTGCACCTGAAAATGGTGACCGAGAGCTCTAGTTGATAAATGGAGATTGGGTTTGTGAGTGAAAATAAGGGCTAGAGAAGTGGCGAAGAAGAGGCAGAGGACACACCGGATGGTGAGTAATGGAAACCGAAGCTTGATTTTGATTTTTTTGTATTTTTGAATATTGAGATGGGTCTTAGGGAAGTCGGTGGTGATTAGGGGTAGTCACTATTGACCCACCCTTAAAAGGTGATGATTTGTCTTTGGAAGCATTAAACCGTTTGGGTCGACGTCGACTGGGTAATAAATGATAGGGTTAGGATGAATTTTAAATTTTAATGAGGATTTGATGAAATTAATGATGAATAAACTGATATTTGATTGGTTGGTTTGTGTTTGCAGGCTCAGGAGACACTATATTTTAGAGACAGGGTCCCTACCTTCTATGATTAGATCCAGGGAGATATAGCCTACGCTGAGTGGGATCACTTGGTAATAGTGGTGTTAGGTGGTTTAAGATATTATCAGAGGAACCCATGAGGTATGTGTTTGATGATCACAATAGTGGAGATGTGGGATGTGCACACATGCACATTCTAGTTTAGGATGGGTGAGATGACCATCACCCTAGAGGATGTGTACCACATTATCAGATTTTCGATATAGGGGAGTAGATATTTCCCATTATAGTGGATGATCGACCGACAATGTTGACACGATTGTTTGTGGGTGATGTAACACAAATTATATTCTCTTCAGGGGATTTTAGATATGAGATGAGATATGACCACAAAGTTCTACAAAGTAGATTGATTTGTTTATTGATGATGGTGATATCCTGTTACGCACTTCCCGATTCAGAGACGTGAGGTTTCCATTTGAACTAGCGGGGATTCTCAGGACATAGTGGATCACCGCACCATGTTTTTCATTTAAGACAATGTTGCTTGGCATAGGTGTACCATGAGCTAGTGATGTATAGACTGGGTGGAGGATGGGGTTGGATGTTGGGTTTATACTCACTACTAGGATTATGAGCACATAGCAGCTTATCGTGCCAAACAGGTTCCCGTGGATCACATGGGATCACATTGAGGTTCCCGTGGGGTTTCTTAGATAGAGGGTAGACCAAGATTTTAGTGATAGAGGAGGTGGGATGTAGATTGGTACACATATAGGTTTATAGAGATCGAGGGGAGAATATTAGATGATGGCCATATAGATACTTTCCAAAGCATGGCTGGGATATGACATTGAGTTATCATGGATGAGGATGACTAGGTGGGTTTAGGGCTAAAGATTGGAGATGATCGAGGCATGCGGTTTGATAGGTCTGACGACGCTTTGGTGTCATGTAGACAAGGTGCCTAGGAGCCTATTTTGTATAGGCGGGAAGAGGGAAGAGGGATCTATCGAGATATATCATGATGGATCCATTAGAGGAGGTGGAAATACCATGGGATGATGATGATGATGTAGGGGTCATAGCAAGGTTTGATAATGGGATGATTGCGGCTTGGGTAGCTTGGCTAAATAGAGAGAGGGGAGATGAGGAGGAGATGGATATTGATGTAGATTTAGATAGAGGAGGTAGTGGAGATGGGGGTAGGGGAGAGTCTTTAGAGATGACACGATTACATGTGGAGTTAGAGAAGATGCATGTGGAGAGGGATACTATGATAAAGAAGAGAGATGCAATCACGCAGAGAGGGGACCGAGTCACCCAGATAGGGATCAGTACCATATACATAAGGAGGCTTATAGGTCCCATTTTGGAGATTTGGAGACAACCATAGCTACCAAGGTTACGGGTGGTGCATTAGAAACATCACATGGAGGAGGAGAGATGGAACCTCTTGACATGATTTCCATGGATCGATATAGATGCTTATCTACAAAGGCTAAGTATTATGAGGGGGTTGTGATCAAGAAGTTTCCATGGACACTACGATATTGTGATCCTATGCAGAGGCGAGAGACAATTGAAGATAGGCCATCTGGGAGCATAAAAACCTTGGCTTAACCGCATTGAGGAGAGGGCCAGGTGGAGGTGATGAGGTTGAGAGAGAGACATATGGGATTGCCGCACGGTGTGCAAGAGTTTAGGCTCTTTGATGTGAACTTTACTGGTTTTACTGATATCTCTACTTTGAGAGAGAACCCTTAGAGGTTGATGATGTATTGAGACACTTATATGATATATGATTTTTTCATGGTTTAACATGTGTCATATGTATGATGTTCGATTATTTGATTCATGCAGATGTTTATGTGAGATAATGATGATATGTGTTTGCTTTTATGTGTCTGATGATGATGATGAGAATATATGTATGTGATTGGTATATTGATTTGTGATGAATGTGATGGATAACATTTTTTTAAATATGTGAAATTATAGATAGATAGTAGATGTGATTGATGATGTATAGAAATGTTAAATTTGGGATACGTAGCATGCAAATGATATGCGTGGTTGATGACTAGGATAAGTAGAAAGAGATAGGAATGACTAATTATAATAGAATACCAGTTCTTGATTGGTGAACTATGGGTATGAATGATGCTACGTCATATCAAGGAATGTGTGGGTAAACAATAAAAGGATCTAAGTAACACAATATACACGTGACCATAATAAGTGATGGCACATAACCAATGACAGCTTAGTTATACCAAAAGACCATGACAAAGGTATGGATGAAAGAATCTCACAAACCTAATGATGACATGACAAAAGGGTTTATGATGTAGCTTGTACACGAGAAGATGGTTCTCCATAAGTGGTTTTCTCTAAGTCTATGCCACACTGCTTTGGGTAGGGAAAAAATACCAAACCGATCAATGCGAGAAGTTTTCTATGGATGCTACTAGAAGGCTGATTGATGTGGGAAGCATTTAATGTAATGATACAAGAAAGTATCCATCATTTGAGGGTATGGTCTACTTTATACATTTATGATTTTGATGGCAAGAATGATATACATGATAGCCATCCTTCGAGGGATTAGTCTATTTATTTGATTTGATTTTTTTACATGAACAACTTTCCTTTGGGGAGAAATGTTTTTTTGATAACTTGACTTTTGATAAGAACATCCATGAATTTTTACTTTTACATGGGGAAGAGCTAGGAATAGTTAGGTAGACCACTTAGGAGGGGATAATGGATGTACAAGTGACACCTTTAGGACCCTTAGCATGGTTCCAAGAGGTAAACAAGAGGGTGATGAATGTAATGATTATAGAGTTCTCACCAAAGAGGGAGAACCTATCCATAAGGAAAATGCTATGGACAAAGTCGTGGTGCCCATATTTAAGGTCATGACTAGGAAAGTGATGGTAGACCACATTATTCCAGATCATTACAATGATAGATGGAATAGGGCTAAAGATGGAAGGATGGTCTAAGGATATGACTAAGTCCTCACTAATGGATAGGCTAGTAATAGAATGGTTGCAAGTGTAGACACTAAAATTAGATCACACTCCCTTGGTCCCCTCACAAATAAACACCTTGAACACATACACCTATGGCCCCCTTCACCCCAATATAATATTAATTTAATTAAATTAATTCATTATCCTCACCATATTTATTATTTAAATATCCTAATTGGGATAATGCCCACATATCCACCTCACCTAGACACCTCATCAAGCCACCTCACCCTAAGACCTATTCTTAGTAAGTTGCCATAACTAACTAAGACCTACCCAAACCCTAAAAATCAATGCCTACATTCCCTCTAACCATATTCCCACCCATTAGAAGGAAGCTTCCATGCTAATCCATGGAGTAAATGAAAACGAGATCCCAAAAATCAAGGGGATCTACCTAGTTTAGTAAACCTAGGAAATCCCACCCTAACCGATGCCGGTTACCCTTAACCGACGCCGGTTACCCTTAACCACCACCGGTTAAGCCGAACCACCGTTGTCGATTACCATTTAATCCCAAAAATAACCTTATTTCAAGGTTGGCACATTTCTGAGAGATAATCACATCTTTTGAGAACAAGTGACGAAACCAGAGCTGCATGCAAGCAAGAACCAACGTTAGTATACACATCAGAGCATCCATAGCCAGTACCTAAAGCAATCACATAGCCATCTACCTTCACGGGAGCATCCGGAAGCACCAACACTACACCAAGTTCATTCCATTTGATCACCCACCATTACCAACCAGGCATCAAGCTCATACAAACAAGTAAGTTTTGTTAACCAACACTCATCTATTTATCATTTGGTAGATCCTTTTACATATGTTATTAGCTTTTTCTCTCATTTCCATTCCCCCATCATCTACCTCCATGAAAACTTGACCATCTTTTTATCCATACCCTTGCATTGCCCATACCTGACCTTAATCATTCCTGTGCATATCCTCGGATCCATACAAATCTTTCCATTGCCCTTCCATCTTCATCTAACCTCAGATCTATCACCCAACCAAGTTTTATTGAGTTTCCTGTACCCCACCATACCACGCCGGTTACCCACAACCATCGCCGGTTAGCCTAAACCAATACCGGTCATACCAAACGACATCGGTCTCTATGTATTTTACTAGAAACCAAGAACAAAGCTCCTAAACTTCCACCAAATACCCAAAACCACCTAGAATCTCACCAACCAATACAATACCTTGACAATGACCTTGACCTTCATATTCAATCATAGCCTAGCCTATTGTGAACGAATTTTCTTATTGTAGATGAATGAGATACCTAAATCATTTTAACTACAAGTAGATTTCCTTTATTTCTCACATTAATTTTTTAAATAATGGATTGATAATCATCTAGGAAGTATCACACTTCCCGGATCTAGCACACGCTAGGTAGTCCACTGCATATATTGTTTAACTTTTATTTGGTGGTCTTGTGTTCCATTTCAGGTAGTTCCTCCAAGAAAAAGGAAGCTCTCACAATCAGCTATGTGGATTCAAAAGTCATACGCACGCAACAACCTACAACCAACATTTCAATAGGTATTCCTCCTAACCCATTACCCTTATTTGTTTTGTCAACATTCAAAGAAATGCTCTAGAATCAGGTGAAACATTTTGGCACACTGGTGGGACCCATTCGGGTTCTTTGCATTCTTTCATTTCTAGGTGAAAACGTTTGTATGTTTGTTTCTTTTCTAAAAGTTCTTACATTAAAATTTCTCCCTGGAATCTTCTTCTCTTCTATTGTCTAAAAGCAATCATATTTTGGTGCTTAAAATGAACATTTCTTCCCTTTCATTAGTATCACATTAGTGAAAGAGCATCCCTTCTCCTGTTCATCTATTTGTGGCATCAAATTCTACATTTCGATTTGGGTTTAAAAATCATTGCATTTCATTCTACTTTTTTTGCATTAGCTCACATTAATTGAGGGCAACCTATACGCTGGAAGTCATTCCCAGCTGATGGTTGACAAAATGAATCATAGAAAAGCACTTTCTTTCTCTTTCTCTCTCTCTGAGTCTTATCCAAACACCACAAAATTGAAAATATACACATTCTTAAACAACATCTTTCCTGGAAGAAGTTGTAGGTGATCACATGATCACGGCACATAAGGGCACCCAACTGGTTATCTCTTCTGAGTCATACTCGAGAAAAGCCCACCCCCACCATAACATACATCTAAACCTCTCCTCAGATATCCTTCTTCATAGGAAGCCATCCTCACCAAAAAAATCTATTCTACAGTTCATGAGTCAGTCCTTAAATAACATAAGCTAAACAAACATAATAGAAAAGGCACTCTTAGGATCATATTTTTCTTAGTGTTTCTACTTGGCTTGCATTTTGAGGTGAGAGGTCACACTCTTCATTTTTCTTATTTCTCCTTGCACACTCCTCATCACAGTTGGTGTATTCCAGCTTCATCTGAGTGTGCTTGACCATATTCTCATCATTCTCAGGATTCTAGGTTTGATTCCACATTAATTTTAACTCACAACCACATTTTCTTCATCACTATTTCAATTTCACAGTAACCGTGTCGGTCCAATGACCATCATCATCACACCCTCTAACATCATCATGGTTTTACCCAACCGGTGTCGGTTCCCTATTCTTTTGGTTAACCTACCCAAAAGGACACCTATTCACCTTCTTTTCTTTTAGTCTCTCCACTCTTATCATATTCATTGACTTGGTAAGTCCCATTAACATCTTGCATACTGGGAAAATTATTGGCCTTTTACCTTGTTTTGACCAACTGTCCACTTTCCACAAAGTGACCACCACGGTACCTTACCGTGATTAGCGCGGTTTACCTAACCGCATCGGTTATACTTGTGTCATTTTCCAGCTGACATTTGGTACCTAATCCACCTACTACCACCTATTTCTCCTATCTCTACTATATTTCTGTGTCATTTACAGAAAAAATAGTCCAACCCGATCAGTACTTGTTCACATGGTGTTGACCCGAAGCCAAGCGAATGCCCTCATATTCCATGCCAATCATCAACCACTCCCCCTAGTCCTTCACCACCTTCTATTTTATCACCCATGGATCCTACCCAACCTATCACTATCGCCACAGAGACGAGGAGTTCACACGACTCCTTGACCAAAATCCTTGCCACCTTGCAGTTTTACCTTTCCCACTCATCCACTCGAGATGCCTCGGGTCAGTTGATATACAACATGCCCGTATCTATCCCCCGACTCTCATTCCCACTCTGCGCATCAGCCCCATCTGGCTCCCATGCTTACCCGCATCTACCTTACCCCTAGTCATTTCATATAGCTAGGCCCTATACCCGCTATGACTGCCACCACATCTGCTACATCCATTTGCACCCGCCACATCCACTATACCTTCGCCAACCACCTAGAACACAACCTCATCCGCCCCTATTATCTCACATATACCCATAGCTACACACCACCCCTGTGTCGGTGACCCCTACCCCTTTTCAAAATGTCATCCTTTCTATTCCATAATCTTTAGCCCCCATTGCCACTAGGGTCACCACGACCCTTCCACCTCCATATACGTACTATCAACAACCTCTCTGTTTCATCTATTATTCACTCTGGGTACGTGTACCCCCTATTTCACTACCTTCTTCTCAATCTACCTATACGGCAGCACCATATACTGGAATGCCACCCCATTATATGCCCAACACCAACCCTCTTATGCTACAAGAGTCACCCATCCATCACAACCTACCAACGACCTAATTAAGTTAATGATGGACAAGATGCAGACATTGGAGGCATCGGTTTCTAGCTCCCGCAACACTCTCACCTATGATGAGATTTGTAATGAGCCTATACACCCATCCATTCCTATCCATCCATATCCCATGCATTGGGAAATGCCTAAATTCAACCATTTCAATAGCAAAGAAGACCCACAACAACATTTGCGGTCTTTCAAACATGGGTGTTATCTGATCGCCCATGATGATGCTTTGCTCCTGAGGACCTTTCCCATGTCTCTGACTAGACCCATGTTAGATTGGTATAGTGGGTTACCTAGACACTCTATATTCTCATTTAATCAGGTAGCCCAAGCCTTCTTGGATCACTTCTCCATTAATATCATTAAGAAGGTTACCATGACTGACCTATACTCTACGCGTCAGTATGATGATGAATCTATCACATATTTTGTTGCTTGTTGGTGTAGCCTGATCAATCAACTCACATTCCAACTACCACAAACCGAACTCATCAAACTCTTCACATGGGCTTGTGCTAGGCATATCTCACCGACCCTAGCAGGTCCAAACCTTCCAACCTTTGACAAAGCATTCACCATGGCACGAAAGCTAGAGATTCGGGCTATTGAAGAGAAGAAAATCCAATTACACAATAAGAACTTGGCATTCAAGTCAAATGATACCTCTTCTTCTTCAAAACCACATAAACAATTATTCAAAGGCCAAGGGGACCGCTAACGCAGTGGTACTCAAAGCCAGCCTAGCTCATCCATCAAATCAAGCTAGCCCCTCATCTAATCTCTCACCCATTCAAACTTTTCAATTCAAGATGGAACAACAATGGAAATATACCCCAATTGGGGAACCTTATTCTTCTATCTTAGAGAAGCTCATCAAAGCTGAGGGCCATCACCCTTCCTCCCATGAAACCACACACTAGTTTTGACCCTACTCGCCCCACACCCGCATGGTATAAAGAGCACGACTTCTACAACTACCATCGAGTAAAGGGTCATAGTGATGGAAATTACATCACCTTCAAAAACATTGTCCAAGAAATGCTCGAGAAAGGTGAGTTAACCATGGATAATCCTAATGCACCTACCAATCAAAACCTACACATCTTCAAGAAACCCTTTCCTAATCATGCCCCTTCTTCTGATCAAACCGAGAGACCTCAACTCATGATAGCCATACCCGCGAGGTCCATGCTATTTTCAATGATACACCCGATGCTTCCCAATTACCTCATATTCCTTCCATAGGAAATTCTAGCCCGAAGTCCTCCTACATTGAACCCACCTCACCTATTCCTCCACCCATAGAGGAACACCTTTCACCTCCTTCATCACCCATGGAGGAGCCTTCCATTAATATCAAGACTATTTCACCTTTGGCTTCTCCACCTAGAGAGCCACCCGATCACCATCGCACTTCTCTCCATCCCACAGAGGAGCACCCACCATCTCCTCCACCCACAGAGGAGCACCCATCATCTCCTCCACCCATAGAGGAGCACCCATCATCTCCTCCACCTATCAAAGACCCAATAGAGATACCTTTTCCTCTAGGTGATCATTCTCCATCAGCTACCCAAGATCCTGTAGACTTACTTTCGGCTCTCTTACCCACGGAAGCCAAGCTAGAAAATTCCCCATCTCTAAGACAAATTTTACGGAATTTCCATTAGGTCCTCATCAACCTCACCTACAGACATGTGTCATTCTCACGCTTAGCCGATCACTTAGATTATGTGGATAGAGCCTTACTTTGGGGTGTCTCTTCTACTTCCTGTCTCAACGCAAAAATGCAGATGTCACTTGCTGACACTTCCACTATCTACCCAAAATATTTCAACCAATCAACCAAACACAACCACCTCTATCACAACTTCTTCCACGACACCCATCATAGCTCAACACACACCCTTACCCATAACCCAACATACATCTAAATCCAAACCCACACCTACATCATCTTCCTCACTAAACCTATTACTACCTTAGGGGTCACCCCAACCACCAGCCTTACTCATCCACCTATCAAACTAGATTTAGCTACATCCTCCAAAGTCAACACCAAACCTACTCCGACACCCAAACAAAAGAACCAAGCCCATAGAACTCATACCCCAGCTGCACCAATCACACCTTCATCACCTTCACCCTTTCCATCCATCTTAGGACCTCAACCTCCCAACACGGTTAAGAAACCTCCACCCATCAATAAACCAAAAACACAACAGCCCATTCCTTCCTCAAACCTCTAACATACCCAAGTGCCCGACACGACTTACACCCACACCTACAACATCTTTACCACCCATACCTCCAATACCATCGATTACTTCTTCACTACCCACTACACTTCAGTCTCTTTCCCTCACACCCCCTGACATGACCCACATCATCTACCTTCACAAACCTCTCCGTTATCCCCATGGTAACTCACCCCTTCTTCCCCATCCACTTTTCCCTCTAGATCTCATACACCCATATCACCTTTACCCAAGAAGGTGCAACCTAAAGACAAAAATCCACTACCCTCCAATAAGGTAGTCAAAACAACCACACACCTCCTACCAGTTCATCTACCATACCCCTACCCAAGCAAACACGACCAACACCCAAGACCACACCAACACCCAAAACCATAGCTCACCCACTCCCCTCCTACAAAGACCATTCCTCAACAATCAGCCACACCTACGCCCAAACCCACTTTCACTTCCCATTGCAACCCACTAGCAGGGTCCTATGCCAAAATCTTAACCAACCTCCTTGAGACTTCTGTCATCACATTACCACCACTTAGACCTTATGACCCTCTCAAACCCAAGCCAAAAGGGTTTGATGACACTAAAATTTGTGCCTACCATCGTGCCAGGACACGATGTGGAGAACTACAAGGCTTTGAAAACCATCCTTATCCAGTTGTGTCCTCCTCAAAGAAAACTTTGATGATGATGACCTTCTCGATGAGGACCCCATTTCACCAACACCCATTCCCACAACTCTTCCCTCACTACCTACTCAACGACCCAGACCTTTACCCCCACAACTCCTAGAACCACCTCCGAGATTTGAAATTAACATGGTTTGCATCAATGACCTCGCCAAACCTCCACCCAAATGTCGATGTGCCCAACTCATCTCACAAAGTTCCTTCCCACCATTGGGATTTTTCCCTTCATGTCACTATACCTTTCATGGCTCACCTACCTCACCTACCTCCCCACCTCAGATCAACATGATCCACGTTGCTACCCATGCTCAAAAGGACAAAGGCAAGGAAAAGGCAAACTCGACTCACCAACCAATCCTATACCCAACATACCATCTACACCCACACCTAAAATCACTATCCGCATGGCCCCACATATCCTATTTCTAATGGGGTCACACACCACACGATGCTCAAACAACTACACCAATCCCCTCAAAATGTCCTTATATGACCTCATCCAAACCTCGAAATCCCATCATCAAGCTCTCATGGAGGTCCTTCAATCTATTGAGGTTTTACCCAATGACCCTACACCCATAGCCTCCATTATCACACCCCATCATGTAGCCTCTCTCACCAAATTACCACCTTTATCCACACCTCAACCTACTCACCAAGTAGCCTCCCTTAGCTTCTCAGAGGAAGAGATCGCACCGCACCAAACAGATGACCTAGACCCAACTCTCTTCATCTCTGTCCACATCATGATATATATGTACGACATGTGTATGATCGATGGGGGTGCTAGCATTAATATCATTTCATCCCATGCATTCACTCAAATGTGCATACCTAACAATTACATGCATAAACATCCTGTCATGTTGCATTCATTCAATGATGCTATCACCTCTACACTAGGCACCATCATCCTCCACATTTGCATGGGCCCCCACACTATTCTAGAGTTATTTTACATCTTGGAGGGGGAATTTCAATATAACTATTGCTTGGGCAGACCCTAGATTCATGTCATGGGTTGTGTTCCTTCCACTTTGCATCACTGTGTAAAGTTTGAGCATGAAGGACACACCTATACTATTCCAGCTGATCCATCACCTTTTAAAACATGCAACATGCTTTACCGACCCAATGACATGCTTATACCCATTAAGGCATCTACCTCCATGACCACTACCACTTCACCTACACCTCCGCTTACTAATACAATCACTACCTCAACCGCACATACCTCCTCCATTCCTACCACTACCACAACCTCCACGGCCAAACCATCAGCCTCCCAATCTATTAGCTCCACCTCCATGTCGACCTCCAACACATCATCTATTCCAGCTACCCACATACCAACCACCGATCCCTTGGAAGGCATTTTTCAATGCCTCACTCTGGGGAGTATCACCTATATAGTGTCAACACATTCCTTACTCCACAAGAGTATGGAAGTCTTCACCAACACCCTCGTTATGATCACCACATAGGAGAACACCTCCTTTATGGTCCTCCCCACCTTCATACTAGTCTCACCTATGGGGGACTTGATACTACACTTACACACCCAACCACCATCACAAACCCACCCATTTTCCGCTGACTTCCAGTCCACTCACTAATCACCATTTTTCCCACACCTTCCTACACCGATGTGCATGGAAGGGTTTTGGTTTTGGATTTTATGAGAAAGGCCACCATACTATTATTCCATGTACTACCCACAAACATAACGACCATAGTAGTGGTATCGGCTTTGCTGAAACCACCTACCAAGAAGGCCCACATTGAACTCATCAAGGACATCAACCCTTCTCCACCTTCTTCACCACCATCACCACCTTCACCGATGGAGTCGATGGATCCAATCCATTCCTCCTAAATTTTTTTTTTTAAACACCATCTCCTTGGGGCCTCTGACTTATCAATGCAGAGGGCGAGGCTCCTTCCTCTCTTCCCTTCCTATATCCTAAAATGATCGATGATGATACACCTTCGATTAACATCGTTCAATGTCAGGATGATGAATCTATACTCACCTACCTTGGTGCAGAAGACTCATATATTCATCGGTCATTACCATCTGAGATGTAAACCATGTTGAATGAATCAACTATCGAGATCAACATTCATACTCAGGATGACCCGCACATCCTAAAGATCGGTCAATCTTTAGATGTTGTTGAACAGAAGCCATCACCTCTTTTCTCAAAAACCATAACCATGATTTCACTTGGTCTTACGTAGACATGCCTAGTATTGACCCCACCATAGTGGTCCACAATATCATAACCATTCCCGATGCCAAGCCCATCAAACAAAAGATGAGGAAAATGCACCCTCACATTGCCCTTCTTGTCAAAGAAGAACTTCAACACCTTCTTTCTGTTTCCTTCATATTACCCATTGATTATCCTCATTGGATTTCTAACATTGTCCCTATCACTAAGGTGATAGGGGGACTCCACATTTGCACATGATTTCCATGACCTCAATCTAGCTTGCCCAAAAGATGACTTTCCTCTACCTGTATTGACCAACTGGTTGACCTTACCACTAGTCACGAGATGCTATCACTCATGGATGGCTTCTCAAGTTATAACCAAATCTTACTTGCCCCAGAGGATCAACACAAAACCACATTCATCACCCCTTGGGGACCTTCTACTATCGAGTCATGCCTTTTGGCCTTAAAAACATCTGGTGCCACATATCAACGGCTATGACTTACATCTTCCATGACATCATGCATCGTATATTGGAAGATTACGTGGATGACCTCCTTGCCAAATCTAAATGCCGCACTCCAAGCACCTCACCATCCTAAAACCATCTTTGACCACCTTATTAAATATTACATTCACCTTCAGCCCAAGAAGTGTGTCTTCACGGTCCTCTCAGAAAACTCTTGGGATTTATCATTTCCCTACGTGGTATAGAAGTTGACCCTACTAAAGTCAAGGCCATTCTAGAAATGCCTCCACCCACTAACCTTAGGCAACTCCATAGCCTAGCAAGGTAAGTTGTAGTCTATTCACCATTTCATTTCACAATTGTCTGATCGGTGTCAACCATTTCATCATCTTCTCAAGAAGGATGTCTCCTTTAAATGGGATGATGATACCACAAAAAGCTTTTGAGGCCTTAAAACAATACCTTCTTCAACCCCCATACTCATTCCACCTAAAGATGATCAACCTTTCTACCTATACATCTCAGCTACCGATCACTCTTTGGGGGCCATGCTCACTCATCGTGATGAACAACATAGGAGCAGGTGGTTTATTACATAAGCCATACTCTTTTGGACTATGAAACCCATACACCCATCCCAAAAACTTTTTTCTTAGCCTTAGTTTTCATTGCCACAAAACTCCGCCATTACCTACTCAACCACAAAACCTATGTTGTGACCAACACCGACCCCTTACACTTCATGTATGCCAAACCTTATCAAAATCAATGTGCCACATGCTGGCTTATGCTTTTGGCCGACCTCTTGACCTTGAATTCATCCATCAAAATTCCATCAAGGGCCAAGCTATCACCGACCAATTGGCCGACACACCTATTTCTGGGATCAACCCTAATTTTGACTTTCCGTGATGAGTCAATTACTACCCTTTCCCTAGATGAACCCGCTTTACCAAATGACACTCTTCTTTGATGGTTCCAAGTGTCAGTGTGGGGGTGGGGCTGGTGTTATCCTCATTCCACTTGATGGTGAACCCATGCCTTTGTCTTTCAAACTTGATTTTGATTGTACAAACAATATTGCCAATACGAAGCACTCATATTAGGTCTCCAAGCCACCTACGCCCTAGATGTCAAATCAATCAACATCTTTGGTGATTCTCAATTGGTCATAAACCAAGTCAATGGTATATACCAATGTCATAATGAGATACTTCAAAAGTATAAACATCATGTAGACATACTTTTGACCACCTTTGACCATTACGCCCTTCAAACCGTCCCCCGTTCAACCAACAAATTTATAGATACCATGGCCTGCTTGGCTTCTCAAATACCCGCTTCACCTACCGATTCTAAAATCTTTGTCACCATACAATGACTCCAATCACCCTCTTATTTACCTCATGACATTTACTCCATCGAACCATCACCCCAGACCCAGTGACCTTTGGTATAAACAATACTCCGACTATCTTTCTCTCTCCATCTTACCTCCTGATCTCACCATAATGGACAACGCACCTTCCTTAAAAAGGTCTCTCATTATGTCATCATGGGGGCCTCCTCTATAAGCATGGCTTTGATGGTATTCTCTTACGATGCCTCATGAGTTCTGAAATTCCTTATACCATTAAGGAAGTTCATGATGGCATATGTGGAGGTCACTTCAGTGGCCTTGCTGTTGCTAAGCGTATTCTTCACCTAGGCTATTACTGGCCGACCCTTAACCATGATTGTTGTGACTATGTCAAGTGTTGTGTAAAATTCCAACAACATGCCAACCTTCATCATACACCTAGTCATGCCTTACAGGTCACCCGTGACCTTTGGCCCTTTTCTCAATGGGGTTTGGATCTTGTCGAGAGATCAATCCCCATTCTTCCCAACGACATCAATGGATCATCACCACTACCAATACTACACAAAAATGGGTTGAAGCCATACCACTCATCTCCATGAAAGCCGAGAAAATATGTGAGTTCATCAATCATCACATCATTTGTCACTTTGGTGTTCCTCATCGCCTCATCACTGATAATGGAAAACAATTCAAAAATAAAACATTGTGAAAACTTTGTGACCTTTCGACATTCAACTAAGTTTCTCATCACCTTATTACCCACAAACCAATGGCCAAGCCAATCCACTAACAAAACCTTGAAACAAAATTCTCATGAAAGTGGTTAACGATACTGGGAAGGACTGGCATACACACATTCCTTTTTCCCTATGGGCATACCACACTAGTATTCACACTTCCACTACCTACACCTTTTTCTCTGGTCTACGATACAGAGGTTGTTCTACCTCTCAAAGTCCAAATTCCCTCACTCCACATTTCTCTCCATGACATGCTCAATGATGATGAATTTTTCAGGACCATTTAGCACAACTTGAGTTATTAGATGAACGTCATCTTAACGCTCTTGACCACCTTCAAGTTTACCAAAAATGTATCAAACGTGCCTATGATAAATGTGTCCATGAACGAACCTTTCACGTTGGTGATCTCATCCTAAAAGAAAATCAACATGTAACTAAAGTAAAAAAAGTAAATGGGGAAAATTTTCTCCTAATTGGCTTGGACCATACATCATGACCCATACTTATGGATCAGGTGCTTATCATTTATCTTCACTCGATGGTAAACCCGAACCTGAGCCCCTTAATGCCTTGCATCTTCGACCATTCTACTATTGACTTTTAGTCCTACCTCACTTTTTCCTCTTTCCATGCTCATCCCTTGAGCACTATCCACTTCCTATGCCATCACCAATGATTAAATAAGAATCATGTGCATACTGTCACCTTTTATCTTCTCTTAAATATGTGTACCACGGCATTGCACATAGACATGATTCTCATGGATACTTTTTCATCTACCTTTAGATGAGATCCCATGGTCATTTCACCCTACTTTCTAACAAGAATCCTATTCTTCACCTTGGTCTTGTCCATGACTTCAAATCCCTCACATGGGATCCAACTCCTTGAGTCAAACTTCCAATAAAAAGATGACTCCCTCAAAAGGACATCTTCCTCTCTACAATCATTGTTATAAATAGACTGCTCCCTCGAAGGACAAGCTATGTAAAGCTCTTTCAAAAAAGAAGAAGAAGAAGAAGAAGAAGAGAAAGAATCTGAAGCTTCCCACATCGATCAGCTTCACGAAGACCTCAAGGAGTTAATTTCCTCATCCCATATAGACTTCCCACATCGATCAGTCTATCTCAAATATCAGTCAACACAGAAAGCCTTTTAGTCATGGACTTGCCCATTGTGACCTTGGATCTCTTTCCCAAAGAGCATGCTACCTCATACCATATAAAAATTAACCACCTTTCACCCCTCTCACCATTCACACTCCCATTTCCTACCGCCTCAAGGGACCTCTTGGAAACCATGACATTTGGTGATCATGTGACTACTTTTCACCCTTAGAATAATCAATCATGCAATGTCTTTTAGGGTCTTACGTTCATCACCTCCTCCAAGGTATGACCTACTCATTATGATCCTAACCAATCAGGTGGCTTTCTTGCCCCCTCTTATCTTTTAACCTTCTTTATTACGTATTGATTACCTTATACAAGACTTGGTCCTCGACGCTTACCTTTGGGGTAATCTTCTTCTTCTACCACAATCAAAATCACCTATACCAATTTTCCCACAACTCACCCATACCTAATAGACCTAAACCCAAATCATGCCTAAAACCTACCAACTCATTCTCATACCTCCTCATATTCTTCCCTAGCTTATGGGAGAACTACATCGGCTTGAGGTCCTTTCACCGGACTATGTAGGCAACACTCTCGAGGGCATGGGGCCCTTGGAGGTTAGCTCGGCCACTCTCTACCCTAACCAATTCATTTTTCATTTTCCTCAAATCACATTCTACCCTACTTAGTTTCCTTTTATATCCAAAATTGGAAATTAAACCAAACAAACAACAAATTGCTTCACATTTTTATCATCATCACAACATACATTTATTATGACTACCATTTCTCTACCATCATCATGCATGTATTATAAAACATCTTAAACATGACCCATATCATCATTCATCACACACATTAATGAATTACAAACTCACCCTCAATCCATGCTTTTAACTCAATCCATGCCTAAACCAAACCTAACTCAACCATGCCTGCCTATACCAACTCACTCCTAACCTAACCATGCCTATGACCTGAATCCATCATGCCTAACCTAACTCCATCATGCCAACCAACCTGACTCAACCATGCCTAACACACCTACCATAAGTCCATCTATGCATAATAATAAAATGTTATCAACACAAACACATAATTCCCATAATCATCATCATCTATATAAATACAATATCCATATACATATATCACAAATATCTTGTCACACACAGGATGGTGTATATAATCTAGTCTCTCAAAAATCTCATATACATCCTCACCATCTTCAAAGCACACATACCGGTATATGCTCAAAAATACAAAACTCTCATATAGCCTCACCATCTTTGGCACGCAGGCCGGTATATGATCAAAAGTATAACAACTCTCTGGCACGCAGCCGGTATATATCAAAATCAAAACTACATCAAAATCAAGGGCCATATATCAGCCATTATCATGGTGGAAATCCTCCATATTTGTCTTGCCTATCCCCTCTCGCATCCTCGGCCCTTGTCTGCAACCTCGCTAACATCTCCCCACTCATCATAGGTGGTGGCTAGGTCCCTACTGGTAAATCAACTAGAACTAGCCTCTGTGAACTGGTGGCCTCACCTTAACCATGTCTCGAGGCTCGATGGCCCCCTATTCTCTCCACGCTATGGGTGCGTGATCTGGTCCTCTCACTAGAGGCCTACTGTGCCCTATACTTAGCATACAATAGAAAATATATCCTGCCACCATCACCGGTCTTGGTAATACTGGGATTCATCTCTCACCTCCCGTAACCTAGATATGGTACTATCTATGGTGGCCCCATCAGCCTCTCGACCATGTACCCGACCTTCTGTGGGAACCTATCCCACCCCTGCCTATGAATTGGGACCCTATCCTGGTGCCTGTGGTGGCCCCATCGGCCTCTACTCCTATATGCAACTCGTATCCGGGCCTCGTAAGGCCCCACTTGTGCACGTGCCATGGCTAATCGCCTCTGCAACCCTATAACATGTGCTCGTAGGGTGGCCACCGACCACACCATCATCATCATCTCCATCTCCACCCTGGGCCATCTCGGGCCTAAAGATCGCCACCTGCATGCAACTCAGCCAACCTCTATCTCTAAACTAGCTAACTACCCCTACACCATCCCTAACAGGGTAATCGTGGTCACCACCGCCCTTTATAGGGCATCTCTTTTGCATCGTGATAATGGCTAAATCTAGCTGCCTCACTTGGGTGGTACGCTTGCTCATAAATGAGTTGCCCACCACTATCTCGTATTTGTCTATCACTCGCACCATCAATTTTCTAGTATACCACCTACTCCTCCTACCATGTGGGCACTGTCGGATATGGTAGAGGCAATGGCCTCTCCACGTCATCTCTCCTGTATTGCGGGAAAGGTAGAGGTATGTCCTGTGTAGCACCTCAAACTGCCGTTTAACCCCATCAACCGGTATCATTTCTGCTCCCTAACATGACACCCTCTATCCATTTCGGTAGTCAAGGCCATTCAGCTCATCATGCATCTGCATGTATGAGGGATAACCCACATACGGTCTCCATATGATGTCCACCCGAACAACCCTCCAATAAATGTCTCGTAATACGCTGCATCATGTGTAGCCATGTCGATCAACACTATCCAATCACGGGTACCCATCACCTACCCCACTCACACTAATCTCGGTGGAAATGCATCTCAAGTTGGGGCATACCCACTGGGTGCACACAAACTATGTGCTCATAGTCCCAGCAGTGTAGTAAAAATGTGCAACATAAGCTTAACCTACATAGACACCCATTTACCCACAACTATATGTATAACTACACCAGGAATGTTGGCACCTAATAAAAGTAGGTCTGATCCATCACAATTTCATGTAGTACCCCCATCAATGAGTGGGGAAACCTCCCACCCTCTTCATCCGGCAGTGCGAAACAACACACTGCCTCCATCAATAAAACAACTAGCCTTGTCTCCTCTGGACGGGCTAGGTACATCCCCCGTAACTCAAGATGGCACTATGGAATGTCATGTCTGCCATTACCTCCCCAAAATTGTCAACATCAACTCCTTCAAGGCCTCGGAGGAGATCGAGTACACTGCGTCCCCCGTGATCGATAATCGTAGGATCCTAAACATGTCCTCCAGGGTGACTCTCATCTCACTCGTCGGTAGGTGGACGCGTGTGTTATCCTCGTAAAATTGGCAAGGGAAATTTTATAGATAACTATACCAAAATTTTGTTCTGATCCCTCGTCAGGGATCCCTTGCATTCGAACGTTGCAAATCCCTTCCCCGAAATCCTGTTTCTCAACTTAGCCGTTTTTTGTCTTTTTGGGTGGGTGCATATAATCACTATGCAACATCACATGTTCATGCACCCCCTTTTTAACCCTTTGGCACATGCTTTCTTGTGTCAATAGGTGTTTTGGTGCGCCTCCCCTTGTTGGGTCTTTCTGTGCACCAAGGCGCGTGCGCCTTCCTGTCAACATAACTTTTGTTGCACCTCTTTTTGGTGTGCCAAAGGCACACATATTCCTCTATCAACACCACTTTCGCACGCAAAAGGCACACATATCTTCATGTTGACAAGCATTTTGGTGTGCCAAAGGGTGCATGTTTTCTCGTGTCGATAGCTCCTTTGGTGCGCCACTTGAAAAGGTTGGTGGCACATTTATTGCTACCTCACCTAGAATAGGTGTGTCTGTGTTGTCATTATCACCAATGCGAATCACGTGATTTTTCTCTGAGCTTGTCAGCGCACCTACCCCGTCACTTTCGATTGCTTTGTGGACCCCTTTCATGCATTTCTTCGTTATAAAAAGCCGGGTAAGAGGTCCTCTTTCTTTTGTGCTTCATGTTTGTGGTTTTTGGCTGTTTGTGGATGTGATTTGGATTGAAAAGGATGAAATCATGAATTTGCTTCCCCCTCGTTGTCTTTTCCACATTTCCTCCTCCTCTTTCCAGATCTGCTGGTAGAGGAAGCTCTGTCCTGAGATGATAGCTTGAAACCCCTTTGTTTAAGCCATTTCAATCACCCAAATGAAACTTGCAAAGAGAGCTTAACCATATGTAAACCCCTCTGAGAGAAAAACTGAACCTAAAAGAAAACTGTATTTTCCTTTGGCGCATTGGCATACCATGCAACATCAAGGACAGTTGCACCCTTGGCGCATCTGTCATCCCTGTTACATCAAGAGCAGCCGCATCAATGGCGCGCATTCCCGCCTTGCTACATCATAAAAAGATGCGCCCTCATGGCGCACTTCCCTCGCTTGCTGCAAATGCTTACCGTGTGCCCTCTTGGCGCATCAATCTTGGCGCATCAGACTTGAGTGCAACATCACAAATTCCTGTGCCCTTAGGCGCACCCAACATCCATGTAGCAGCTTTTTCTATGCGCCAAGTGCAAAGCTATAAACGGTGCAGCGTCTCCCTCATCGCAACAACATTGTGTCATGCAGACCTTCCATGCACCGTGCCAAGTTCCCCTTCGGCGCATGAACATATGATGTTACACGCATTATTCCTATGCCCTTTGGTGCACCCTGTACCCATGTAACATGAAAATAATCTATGCCCTTTATAAAATAAACACATGGCGCAGGCGCACTTGTCCTTACAGCAACAAAGAATGCACCCTGCAGTGTCTATGCGCCATGCACCCTTCGGCACCGATCTAACCCTTGCAACACCCTTTTCCTGTGCGCCTTACCTATTTAGCCCTGCATTCTGCAATATCCATGCGCCATGCGCCCTGAGGCCCCAAAATTGCTAACTCTTTCTTCTGTCAGCATTTCAATGGAAAATCAAGCAGCTGACATGGCTTTCTTCGATTGGGTTTCGCTTCTTATTCTTGCAGATCAGCAGCTAAGTTTAGAAGAACATATGTCAACATCAAGCAAGAGACCTACCAAATCCAAAGGCAAGGCCAAGCTCACAGAAGAAGAAATGAAGTATAAGTATCAGAGGGTCAGAATGCCCGACTCCTAGGCCAAGTGTGACCTGGACATCAGAGACTCAGAGTTGGATCATATTGATATGGAGGAATTCTGGGCCAGGACTCAGAAGGTCACAAGAAGTCCATGAATGGACAAGTTGATAGGCAGTGCATTGCACTTTACTGAGGGAATCCCAGTCAGCGCCGTTAACAAAGAATTCATGATGGTGGTTGCCCGATGCTACAATAAAGACACAAGATGTGTCATAAATGAGAAGGGAAAGGTCATAATCAACCTCACTTCCCGCCACTTTGAGATAATACTCGGCATTCCTCATCACCGACACTTTGTGGCCGTCAGCTGAGAGGATTGTATCAAATCCTGGGACGACAATGAAGATCAGTGCATGCAACTGATGAATGAAGTATATCTGAAGAACAAGAAAGTAGTGACCCGTTGGCCACAAATCATTCACCGCAGTGATTTTTCAGAGGAGCTCAGTGACACCATCACATTCCTGAGTAGGGTGTTTGGGCTTCCTGACGCCCACTATTTCCACAAATGGATGCTGCGGTATTTAGAAACAATGAACAAAAATGTGCCCGATCAACGCTTCGAATGGGTAGAAATTATAAGCAGCACGATATCAGAGCAGCTGCAACAATTCCCCACAACAGGGAGGTTCTACATGAATTCCTATGTTGTTTATGCTGCAGCTTCTGAAAGGGACTATCCAGCTCTGATGCGGAGTGGGGTTTGGCCCCAAGTTAGAATCTATGAATACTATCTAGAGCTGAAGCTGGAGAATAGCATCCCTCAATTTACAAAGATCAATGATGCATTTTTCTATTTCATCATCTGCCTGTTGAGGCCGAATATGACTTACGGTCACACGACCAAGAGCATCGTGGCAGCCACTGAGAAATGGGGGGCCCTGTTCACCCAATTCCCCACATTCACTTATCTGAGAGCGGCTAACTTCTTGGGAGAGCCAACTAGACTGCCAAGATATGCTGGGCCCAAGTTGATTCTGCTAGAGCTGTCAAGACAGCTAGTCACTTATCATGAAAAGTGCCTAAAAAGAAAGAAGGGTGGAACTCCTTTCCCCCTCACAGTGGGTAGATATACATGTCTTACTCACCACAAGGCAAAAGACATGTTTGCAGAGCTGGAGCTACTGAATCTGAAACATGACTTCCCGGCAAGGCCTACCTTCGACCCGAGAAATTGTCTGCCAAGGGCTAAGCTTGATCCGATCCACATCCCTCAGATCGAGGATATCTACATTGACCTATATCATGAGGTGGAGCTCAGGAGGAAAGACCATTCTCGTTTGGCCTTAGTAGAAATCATCCAATATGGGGTAGCCATCATCCCCAAAGGCTACCAAACTACCGAAGAGGAAGTGGATCAAGTATATCTTGACACAGGTGGGGATGATTGGCCTTTTGCGGCAATTGATAGGACTAAAGCACCTCAGACAATTGAGGAGAGGGTCAAAGAAACTCTGCGCAGAATAGAGCATTGGTGCCAAATGAACGGACTCATCTACCTCGGGGTTGATTTCACAACCTCTCCATTGGGTAACGCACCTCCTCGATCAAAACAGTAGCCTAAAGGTAAAGGAAAAGGCAAAGAGGGTGAATCCAACACCACTCAAGAGGAAGCTCCTGCAAGTCCTCCTTCCACTGCACCCGAACAAGTTGTAACTCTGGCTTCTCCAGAGAAAGAAGCGAAAGAAGATGTTCCAATGGGCCCATCCACTCATGATGTCGCCACCGCTTGTAAATAACCAAGTCCCTTCGTCCCTTCTTCTTCTCCTCCTTCCCCTTCTCGAGTGACTCAAACGACCATTCCTTTGGTCGTGTCCTCTCCCCCTTCTTCTACCATTCCTCCCGCTTCTTCGTCCATCTTCTCTTCTCTCACGGACCTGTCCCCCTCCATTTCTTCTCTCATCTTTGAGCTCCCTTCCCTTCCTATGTCTTCCTCTTCTACAGTATCTCTTCCTCCCGTGAACACTTCCTTGGCTTCCCTCTCGATGCCACCTCCAAGTGTCTCCACATTTTTCCCTTCTACTACTGTAGCTGCCCCCTTCTCTGTTCCTGGTCCTTCTCCCATAAGTCCAACTTGGATCTCCCAGCACTTAAGTCAGCAGAAAAGGAAAGTTCCCATCGCACCGATGGACTTCTCCGTGATCCCATCAAAAGGGGTAAAGAAGCAGAAGCCCGTCACATGCTTCTCTTAGAGTGCTTCGGGAGAGAGGGTAATGGAAATCGCATACCCCAATCTTCTGAAGGATAAAAAGGATCTGTCTCCCACAGATTACACAGTGACTCAGTGTCACAATGGGTACGCTCTTCCGAAAGCCTTCAGGAGAAGCCCTATCTCGTAGTTAATGCCCTCTGCAAGAAGCTTCGAGAAATAAAAGAAGAGAAAAGGTTATTGAAAGATCAAAATAAACATCTGCTCCGAGCCTTACAGAATATGGGCAGTGCACCTCCCACAACTGCCGCCGAGACTCCTATGCCTCTGAGCTAGGATAAAATTAATGAATATGCAAAGATCGGCAAGCAGGGCATGGCAGTTTCAGCTTGGAGGAGCCAAATCCTCAAGGACAGTGAAAGAGTGATCGCCAAGTTCTCTGATTTATATCTGAACATCAACAAGGTGAATAAGGAGCTCCAAGTGTTAGCAGGACCCATATCAGAAGAGTTGGACCATGCTAGGCTGCAGCATGAGACCTTTCAACAATTTTTTGACTGTTTAGTCGAAGATTTGGTCAAGTTCGGCATTTTCGGTCATCCCAGGGCCCTCAATAAAGTCATTTCCACTCTGGATTACCGGATGGATCAACTAGAATTCATCCTTGAAAAGATTGATAAGGTAAAGGAAGAAGCCCCGACGCAATGCACCAAATGGAACAAATCGTTCTCAACATGTCACTAGGGTTGCTTAATCCTTCCTTTGCCTTAAGAAAAGTTGATGAAACCATCTAGATCTTCAAGGAGATCATTTCACAAGGGTCAGGGCCGAGGTCACTTTTGACGCAGAGTCCATCAATAACTCGGCTGTCGGGACTTCATTGGGTTCCTCATAGAAGCGAGAAAGAATATTCCAAACTCCCAGAAGCTCATAGATGAGTGGGAGACTTGCGAGGTGATCAGTGAGCGACACAAGGATCCTTCCTAGGATCAACTAGGGCCCATGATCAGCAAGTTCATGGAATACCGCGCCCAATTCCACATCTCGTCACCTGAGCAGCAGCAAAAGTAGGCTACCCCCTTTCGGCCGCAGGATGACGATGATGAATAACTTCTCTTTCTTCTTCTTCTCTCTCTTCTTCGACTTTCTTTTTGTGAAATATCTAAAGTATGTTGACACAAATGATGACATCATCCATGTTGCACCATGGGATGATGTCATCCATCAAGTTGTCAAAAGTCAACATGACTTTGAGATATTTTGTAAATATCTTTGTAAATAGGTGGTTGGCTCCTTTTTGCCTTCTTTTCTCTCCTTCTTCTATAAATACCCCAATACTTGTTGTATTGGAGATATGTGAATATCTTTCAGATGAAAAATAGAAGTGAGGAGAAAAGATTTTGAGCTTTTTGTAACAAAAGAATTATTAATACAATATTTAGACTTTGTGCTGAATACGTGTGTTATTTGCATTGGATCTTTCTTACGTTAGATCTGTGTGCTTGTTCTGTTGGATCTACTTCTATTTTATTGTCATTTATTCATCAGTATTGCTTTGCTCGTTTATGCAAGTAGGTTTGGCTCTGTTTACTACCAATCCCAAAACATAAACCCTCTGACCTTTCTGCTTTGGAATTCATTTCTTTTCTTTCTTTGGATCTGATCTTTCTCCATCCTCTCTTTCATTCCTTTCTTTTCGCATTCGAAACACCCTACTGGGATGAGATCCCAAACCCCCGAAAGTAGAATATTGTGAGACTTGCACAGATTCCTGTTGGTAGAATAGCAATAAACCGGCCACTTTGCTAACTCAAAGAGGGGCTATGCCCTGCACACTGTTGGCTCGTTTATCCATAGATCTGCCCAAGCGACAGATTTTCGGACCAACAACGTGTTAGTCACTCAATCCCATCTATCTATGAGAGCGACCATCATACTTAGCTTCCAGACTACATTCGATAGTCTTTGACCCTAATCGTGCCCACCTCCTCCACGTGCCACCACTCCTCAACGGTCACCACACCTCGCACTCTCAAGAGCGGGGTGACACCTGTCTCTCATCCGTAGCTGATCTCTACCCCGAATCCAATACAAACATCAAATTAATCTACTATCATCATACCCATACTCACCCACACACTCACCTATACCCACTATCTCACCTCTTTCTATCTTCCCAACCTATCTCCCTATCCAATTTTCTCTCCACGCTCTCCACCCTCACCCACTATCATTTCCCCATACCCATCTTACACCCCGCCTAAACTAGGTTCTTCCCAACACATCCTCTTCTACCCTTCCCTATGTCACCCAATCAACCTCGGGGCCCTTTCGACCCCTTTTTCTCCAAAACTCCGACCGATGCTTTGATTATCTATAACCGACCCCGGTCACCCCTAAATTGGCATCGGTCACATGTTTTGTGATCGATACCGGTTTGACACTACGACGCCGTCACCGCGCAGAAAAAATTGTGACCCCAAAACCCTACCCTCTCAAAAACTCCCTCTCTTGACCCTTCTACCCACCCATTCTCACTTACACTTCCCCTTAACCCCATCCCACCCCCTATTCACCCACTTACCTCTCTTCCCGTTCCTATTCTACCCAATTCACCTTTCCCCATTTCGAATTTCATTTCCCCAAAACCCAAATTTTCACCACCCAACCTCTCACCTAATCTATTTTAGAAAACACAGAAAGGTTTGATGCTTACCTCATCATGCTACTTTGTCATCATGGTGGCACGTCCCGCCACCGCACCGGTGGCCCACCCTATCCCTCTCTAGCCTTTGCATCACCAATCACACCTCACCTCTAACCAATAAAATCCAACAATCTAATCTCATGGACCCCCTTCTCAACTATCTATCACCCTCCGTTCGGCTCACCAACTTAGCTTTCCATTCCGTCCAGACACTTTCCAAATTTCTCTCTCTCTCTCTCTCTCTCTCTCTCTCGTGTCATTTTCCTCTATTTCGCACGAGATAAATGATTTTGAAAAACACATAATTTTTTTCTTTTTTATAACATCCCGACCTAACCGACACCAGTTTTACCTTCACCGACATCAGTCACGTGCCCTACCTTACCATGGTTGGTTACCCTATACCGGCATCGGTTACCCTTGACCGGCATCGATCACCCTCTCTTCCACATTGCCCACACTTTCACCCTATTACCCTACCCATCACTCTTTTTTCCCTCACCCAATGCTTACCCTGACCATTCACCTCACCCTCGACCTCATCATTTACTACCTAACCTTGTCCTCATTTGGGGACTCGTTATTTTACCCATACCTCGGCCCTACCATGTCCTGTGACCTAGATATTTGGACCTAGACCATCGCTAGTGACCTTTGACCCCATGTGTTTGCTATATCTTGCGACACTTTTACCTATGTTGTTGACCTAATGACCTTACCTTGCCTCTTGCTGTGACCGTTTATCCTGACCCAACCCTCGGTGTATCGAAACATACCTAAACATTCCTGCACCTAACTTGCGTCGTATTTCTTGACCATATCCTATACCTTGGATACCAGAATCACCTCAACCTTGTTTGGATAAACCTATTAACCTTAGACAATGTAGAGTTTGCCTGCTCTTCAACTTGGTACTATTCTCAGTAGTTTATATGTGTGCGTGCGTTTGTTGTCACTACCTTTGACCCTGACCCATTACCTAAATTACCTGAGTAGACCTTTTTCCCTTTTCCCCATTCCCCACCTTCCTCTTCATCACATTCACCTTTTAATCAAACCACTCACACGCATTCCGCCTTCTACCTCGCGCCTTCTGGTTTAAGGGGATCACCTTCACCCACACATGGGGTAACCACATCTTATTTTTGTCAATGTCACTTACCAATACAAACTACACAATAAAAAGGGAAAAATGTAGACACTAAAATTAGGTCACACGCCCCTTGGTCCCTCGTCAAATAAACACCTTGAACACATCCACCTAGCCATGGCCCCCTTCACCCCACTATAATATTAATTTAATTTAATTAATTCATTATTCTCACCATATTTATTATTTAAATATCCTAATTGGGATAATGCCCACATATCTACCTCAATAGACACCTCATCAAGCCACCTCACCCTAAGATCTATTCTTAGTAAGTTTCCATAACTAGCTAAGACCTACCCAAACCCTAAAAATCAATGCCTACATGCCCTCTAAGGACATTCCCACCCGTTAGAAGGAATATTCCATGCTAATCCACTGAGTAAATGAAACGAAATCCCAGAAAATCAAGGGTATCTGCCTAGTTTAGTAAACCTAGGAAATCCCACCCTAACCGACACCGGTTACCCTTAACCACCGCCAATTAAGCTGGAACCATCGTCGGTTACCATTTAATCCTAAAAACAACCTTATTTCGAGGTTGACACATTTCTGAGAGATAATCACATCTTTTGAGAACAAGTGACGAAACCAAAGTTGCATGCAAGCAGAACCAACATTAGTATACACATCAGAGCATCCATAGCCCGTACTTGAAGCAATCACACAGCCATCTAGCCTTCACAGGAGAATCTAGGGAAGCACCAACACTACACCAAGTTCATTTCATTTGATCACCCACCATTACCAACTAGGCATCAAGCTCGTACAAATAGTAAGTTTTGTTAACCAACACTCATCTATTCATCATTTGGTAGATCCTTTTACATATGTTATTATATTTTGCTCTCATTTCCATTCCCCCATCATCTACCTCCATGCAAACTTGACCATCTTTTTATCCATACCCTTGCACCGCCTATACTTGGACCTTAATCATTCCCGTGTATATCCAGTGGTCCATACAAATCTTACCATTTCCCTTCCATCTTCACCCAACCTCGATCGTCACACCACCAAGTTTTATTGAGTTTTCCTTTACCCCGACCATACCTATGCCGATTACCCACAACCATCACCGATCACCTAAACCGACATCGGTCATACCGAGAATGATGTCGGTCTCTGTGTATTTTACCAGAAACCAAGAATAGAGCTCCTAAACTTCCACTAAATACCCAAAACTACCCAGAATCTCACCCTGACCAATACCAATACCTTGACAGAGACCTTGACCTTTAGATTCAATCATAGCCTAGCCTGTTGTGAATGAATTTTCTTATTGTAGACGAATGAGATACTTCGAATCATTTTAACTATAGTTCTCGCATTAATTTTCTTTAAACAAAGGATTGATAGCCGTCCTAAGAGGTATCACACTTCTTGGATCTAGCACACGATAGGCAAATCCCACTCGCATATATTGTTTAAATTTTATTTGGTGGTATTGTGTCCCATTTCGTAGGTCCTCTAAGCAAAAAGAAGCTCTCATGATCAATTGTGGATTCAAAAGTCATACGTGCGTAACAACCTACAACCAATATTTCAATAGGTATTCCTCCTAACCCATTACCCTTATTTGTTTTGTCAACATTCAAGAAATTCTCTAGAATCGATGAAACAACAAGTGTAATGCATTAAGAGGCTCCATTTATGGTTTACCATCAAGGGAGGCTAAGTGATAAGCTTTCGATCCATACTTATGTGTGATAATGTATGGCCCAATCCAGTTAGGGGTGAAATTTCCATGTTGGCTCCTTTCTAGAGTGGTGATGTTCTTATTTTCTTTAAGAATGATGTCACCAATATTTAAGTCACGAGGTTTGAGGTGTTTTTTATAATCACGGCTAATTCGATCTTGGTATACTTGATGATGCTAAAGGGGGATGTGGCGACACTCATCTAATAACTCAGTTGTGCTAGATGCTCTTGACGATAGTCCTCATAAAAATAAAGTCATGAAGGGAAACACATAAGGAAGGAATATGAACCTCGAGAGGAAGGAAAGTTTTGAACCATAGAAGAGAGAAAGGTGTAACTCCTATAGGGGTGTAGATTCTAGTCCGATAGGCCCAAAGGGTGAAAGGAAGCTAAAGGTTCCAGCTTATGACCTACTTTATCGATAGTTTTAGCAAGGATATTATGTAGGGTTTGTTAGAAGCCTTAGCTTGACCATTGGCCTAAGGATAATAAGGAGAGGAGAAACTAAGTTTGATGTCAAGGCATTGCTAAGTTTCTTAAGGTATTTGTTTTTGAAGGAATTTCCATTGTCCATTATGAGCCTATGAGGGATGCCAAAAAAAAATAGTGTTTTGGTAGATGCATTGATGATTGGGTTAACTTTAGTTGAGGTGAGTGGAATTACTTCTACCCACTTGGTGAAATATTCAGTTCACGGTGATGATAGAGTGGTGTTACTATGAAGAATGAGGATTGATGGTGCCGATAAGATTGAGGCCCCATTGTGAGAAGGACCAAAGGTCCTAAGTCATGCTATAAGGCCTAGCTAGGAATGTGGATAAGGTTGGAATTCTGGTGACATTTTTCACATTTCTTGACATATTCACATTAGTCTTAATTAAGAGTAGACTAGTAATAACCCAAGGAAAGGATGCACTTAACGACAAATGAGACATTAAAGTGCTCACTATAAATGCCATCATGGACTTCTTGGATAGCATAAGAAGCCTCATGGGATTTAAGGCATCGAAGGAGGATACCCTCAAAGTCACATTTATAGAGAACACCACCAAGAATTATGTAGCGGGTTGTGTGCTAGAGAAAGGACCTTCTACCATTCTTAGAAAGGTTGAGGGGATATTAGATTGGGATAGATAGTCAAAGATATGGGAATACCAAAGATCAGAAGAATTAGTATCAACATGGTTAACATGAGGAAGCTCATGAGTGATCTGATCCTAAAATGGACAACAACGAATAGTTTGGATTCTTTCATTGTCCAAGGGATGAGGAATAACTTGATGGAATAAGAGTCAAAAGATTCAAGGAGGAGAAGAATGATATCTCTATATTTCTAAAGGGTATCATTTTTACATTGATATTCACCTATGACTTGTTTGACAATAAGATCAGAGTCCCCATAGATGTCAATAATTTTAACACCTAAAAAGGTAGTAGTTTCAAGACCTAAGATAAGGGCTTTGTAATCTGACATATTATTTTTGCACTCAAAGTTAATCTTATTTATGAGGGAATAGGATTACCCCAAGGAGGAATGATAATGACACCAACGCCTCCCCTTATTGACACTTGGATCCATCAAGAAGAGGGTCATCTTAAGGGTACCATACTCATGATGAAAGTGATTGATGGATTCGTAAGGGAATTAATTAGGAGGAATATGAGTGTCTGGAAGAGGGGTTTCCACAAGTTGATCTACAATAGCTTGGACCTTAATAGATTAATGAGAAATGAACTCAAGGTCAAACTTTGTCATGAGCATGAGCCAATGAGTGATGTGATCACTATGGTATGGTTTGGAATGCATAGTTTTAAGGATGTGGAAGCTGGTAACGACAAAATTTTTGTGATTAAGGAGATAGTGACGAAGCTTGGAAGTGGCGAAGAAGAGAGTGCAACACATCTTCTTAGCTTTAATATAATGAGTTTCATAATCAAGAAGAGTATAATTGATATAATAGACAACCTATTCTTTTCCTTTCTTGTCGCAAAGTGTCAAAGATGACACCTAGAGCATGATTGGAGGCATAGATGTAAAGGTAGAAAGGCTCCCCCCATGGAGGTGTGAGAATATGTGGAGAAAGAATATATTGTTTTAGATCATCAAGGCCTTCTGAAAAGTGGTATCCCAATTAAATTGGGTGTCCTTACGAAGGAGATGATGGAAGGGTTGGCAATGGTCAAAGAGTTGTAAAATGAAACATCATATTGATTGGAGATGACCTTGAAGGCTAGGAAGTTGAGTTAAGTTAGAAAGGGGAGGAATTTTAAGAATGGTTTTGATTTTTTCGGGGTTGACCTCAATGACCTTGATAGAGATGATGAATCCAAGGAGTTTTCTAGTTAGGACTCTAAACACACACTTGGTTGTGTTAAGGAGAAGAAGAAAGCAAATAAGGTGCTCAAAAAGGATTTCAAGGACTAAAATATGGTCGAATCAGTGCTTGGATTTACCCAAGAGGTCATCAATGTAGTCTTCCACTATTTTATGGATAAGGTCATGGAAGATATAGGTCATCACATGCTGGTAAGTGGATCCAACATTTTTCAAGCCAAAAGGCATGACACGATAATAGAAATTCCCCAAGGGGTGATGAAGGAAGTCTTATGCTGGTATTCTAGAGTGATGAGGATTTGATTATAACCAGAAAAATCATCCATAGGAGAGAGCATATCATGGACAGCCATGAGGTTGATGAGTTGATTGATGTTGGGAAGGGAAAGTCATCCTTGGAACATGCGAGGTTTAAATCTTGGAAGTGAGTACGAAGCGGATATTTCCGAAGATTCGGTAATGGGTCTGATATTAGAGACCCATTGCAGATAGTTGATATGTTCGATGAAGTTAGCAGAAAGAAGATGTTGAAGTTCTTCTTTAATAAGAAGACCTATGTGGGGGTGCATGTGACACAACTTCTATCTAATGAGTTTAGCATCGGGAACATTGACGATGTTATGGATGAAGCTGGAGCGTTCAAGACCCGACATGTCAGAGTATGACCATGCAAAAGCTTGATTATGTTTAGATAAAAAGGATGTGAAGGCATCAAGCTCTTGAGGATCAAGATATTGGCCAACTTTGAGGATGCGGGGCTCCTTAGAGGTCCCTATATTGATATCGATAATTGGTTCATTTAGAAGGGAGGAAGTGTTAGGGGAAGGGAATTTTGGATATGAAAATCCTTAGCCCCCATGTAAGATAGAATGGAGTCATCATCACTATATTAAAGGATGTTGATGGTAGGGGAATCTTCACCTATCATTTTAGGATGTTTAAGAGGAAAGGATCAGTTTCATTTTCAACCTGATAAGTGACCGGTCCGAGGGAAATGGTGGAGACTAAAGAAAACGTTAGGAGGGATAGATATGGTATCATCTGGATTGATGAGATAGTCAGATGGAGAGAAGGGAGGTGAATAAATTTCAATGAAAGAGGATGAAAAATTTCCTAAAGGCGGATGGAGGGATCTTTACATCCCAAGACAAGTTTATCATTTGGTTCATGGGGTTGCTTAAAGGGAAGGTTGTGGGCACCCTGTTCATAACGTCCCAAGCCAAAGCCCTTCCAGGAAAAATGATAGAGGTATGTGTAGGAAAAGGATGGTTTTCTGAGGAAGCTAAAACCACCGGTGTATGGTTTGGTGTGAGGGTGATCTTCAGAATGAGAGGAAGGATGATCAAGGCCATTGTAGACTAGATTGGTTTTGAGGAAAGAAGGTCCAAATGAGATGATTTCCCCAATGTTAGATTGATACATGGGGGCCTTATCAGGGTGGCCGAGGTGGTTAGGAGAAGGAAGATAATTAAGAGTGAGGAGTTGATACTCCCTAGGGAAAGGCATTGCATAACATCATCAAAATATCCATCATGGGGTAACTTGGATGCAGGCACAAAAGAACTGGTGGATGATTCAAAAGAAGGGTTTGATTTAGGGACAAACACATCATTTGTTTGATAGGTCATATGACATTCCTTGAAAGGAGGGGAATCAACAGGGAGGGTGTGAATCTTCCCTTCATATTCATACTTAATGTAGTGGTGAAGGGTAGATGGAATGCAGTATATGGCACGAATCCAAGGGTGTCTAAGAAAAACATTATAATGAAATTCCCCTTCTATGATGTAGAAGACCTCATGAATAATTTTATGGCTGATGGGAATGGGAAGGATAACTATTCCCAATGTGGGGGTGACATTGTCATTAAAGGAAAGGATTAAAATAGGGGATTCAACAATAATGGTGTCAGGAAGTTTGAGCTGATTGAAGGTGTGAGAAGAAATTATGTTGATACTAGCACCATTGTTAATCATAGTCCACTAGATGAATGTGTCATTGATGTAAACTGTGATAAAGAGAGGAAGACCATGTTCATCAGGAGGAATGTTAGGGATCTCGAAATCCTTGAAGAACATGGTGGCGATACTACGAGAGCATTAACTAGAGCTGCGAGGGGTTGAGGATCATCGAATGACATGGGGACATCTTAATAGAGCTTTGGTTGAGCTCATAGAGGGAAATCTTAAAAGGATATTGGTGCAACTATTTTATGATAGTTTGTTTGATAGATGTAGGATTAGGAGTGGCCAGGATAGAAACCTCAGCCTTGGAGGAAGAAGAAGGAGGTAATGGTAGAGGATGAGCAATGGATCCACTAGGAGGAGCAACGATGATGATATTGGGTTTGGATGAAGTGGATGGTTGGGCCTCGTAAGGGTGAGATCTAGTAGCAACATGGATAATGTGTATGTAAAGAGGGGGATTTTCTTTAGTAAAAAGAGAAGCCGGAGGTGGAATAGTGGTGAAAGTGGACTTAGAAGTCTTGGATTTGATGGGAAGGTTGGATTTGGATGAATATGGGCAATGGATGGAAGGGATTCCTCCTCCTTAATGAGGAGGTCATCCTCTTCCATAAGGTTATTGATGAGGGCGCAAAGGTCCTTGCAATGCTTAGTAGATGTGGCCAGTGTACATGATGATAGGAACATGTTGAGCATGGGAAAATGACTAAGTCCTAAAGAATAAGGTTGGTGCAAAAGAGGAAGGTGCTTGAGGATGTGTGCGTGGGAGGACATGATTTACGTGTCAAGACAAACAAGACAAGGTTGTGCCTAAAAGGTTGACACTTAGCAAATTTTGGAAAGTAAATCTAAAGATAGACATGGAGTAAGGATCACATATTTTAGAAGAATTGAAGAATACACAAAGGCTATTTTGGGATCTTGGGAAGACTAAACAACATGCATAGTCTAGAGCTAATAATAGGATCTGAACTAAGAGTTAACTGAAGAAGATCTATTGTTAGAGAGCTTGCATGATTTTGTACTTAGCTTGTAGTGGCGCATGGCTATTATTAGCATGTATCCTATTTTTGGAGATGCATAGGTGGTGAAGGGAAAGTCCCCACCCCTATATATATGTGTGATCTACATAGGTTAAGGGATCACTTTTGTATTAGAGTTATGTTACTAGTTTGTATGTGCGCATGACTCATGGTGACATTATTATGAATGTAAGAAGTTTATGTGTTTTGCAAGTATTAATATAATGGATCTTATTGGCTAAATATTGGTGTTGGAAGTATCTCGAATATGGATCTTGTATGGTAAATCTGATTATATTACTTGTTTAGTTATTCCTTCATATGGTTAAGAACTAGATCTAGTTTATGCACTATTATGTAATTGATTATCTCATTATGATTTGAAATATAAATTCAATCATGATAAAATTTTAAACAATCTTCTCTAAAGAGGGAACTGGTACCCTTACACAATTTAGGCGAGTGCTTAGTTCAGCCGAGTGATGTGCCATCGCACCTTGGGTTGTCGGTGGTAAAATCTAGGCTCAAAGACAAACAACATTAGGGTCAAACCAAGTAGGCTTTGGCCTACGTGGGTCAAAGGGTTTGATGGGAGGAAGGGTAACCATAGATGCATGGAGAAGATGCTTTAAGAATAACACGGTATAAGATTCAATAGATGGTTTGAAGGTTGATGTCATAAAATAAGTGGATGGGTTTGGTTTAGAGGAAGTGGATGCGGTTCGGAGTAGGGTCTTGTACTTAGGAGTCTTGACCACTAATTTTGATGTGGAAGGGATAATGGTGGTTGATTGGGGTGGAGGTAGTTTAGATGATGATTTTCTAGAAGTGGTGGTAGAGGATTTGGATGTTGAAGGTTGGGTTTTATCATTTCATGTTTTGATTGTCTTGGATTTTGATTTAGATATATTTAATGGTTTAGAAGAATGATTGGAATTTAGAGGGTGTTGATGACTTGGGTTTGGATTGATTGGTTGATTGTGATGTCCTGGATGAAGGTGTCGGTCCTAGGAGAGATAGGGGTGGTCTTAAGATAGATGGTGTGGTATCAATTGGTTTGATCTTAGGAGAGAGAATGTCTATCTTCATGTGAGGGCGTGATAGCTAATTTTGAGGAAATACACCAAGGGGCTTGGATCTTGATTGTGAAGAAGGACCCTTGGGAGGAATGAAAATGATTTTAACTGGGAAGTCTGAAGTTTGGGTTGTTGGTGGTGGGAGTAGTTTTTGTTTAAGGATGTCTAAAGATGAGCTAGATTGAGGTGATGTGAGTTTGTCTATCTTCGTGGATGAGATGGGGTCTCATTTAAATTTATGGTGAGTTGGAGTGCTTTTAAAAAATATTCAAATGACTAGATTGAGGTAGAGAGAGGAGATGATGTAGAGGGAGTAGATGATGTGATGGGTGTGGGTAGCAGTGTAGGAAGGGGGATTAGGGTTGATTCTAAGGATAATATATTAGGTAAGGGAGGAATAGATGTGGGTGAAGAGATGGGTATGATTAATTCTTAAATAAACGAAGGTGAGGAGGATGTAGAAGGTGGTGGAGATATTGATTCAATGGGATAAGATGTAGATGTTGAAGAAGATGGTGAAGTAGGGGCATTGTATAACTGAATTACAAAGGATGTTACTGAAGTAAGAGAAGTTATAGGATCGAGATAGAGGATAAGGAGTGGATGTTGATGATGTAGTCAAGATGGTAGGAAGAGGATCAATGGAAAGTGTGGGAGTAGATGAGGGGTTAGGTATGGATATGGGTAATGTGATGGGAAGAGTGGGTTCAGATATAGTATATGTGTCCTCGATGATGGAAGTGAGTGAGGTTGATGAAGTGGTTAAGGAAGATGATGTAGGGGCATTACTTAGGGTAATAATGGTGTGGGCCTTAGGTGTTAGGGATGAGGAAGGAATTACTTGGCTAGTAGGAGGGTGGTTATTGGGCTAGTGAATTACAACTTGAAAAATAAAGGCGCATATGGTTGGGGTGCATGGACATACGACACGTAGGTATGCGAGAGATGTAGTAGAAAAGGGTACGCCCGGAGGCTATGACTTCAAGACTTAGCTGTTTTGGTTACAATGGGCTAAATATAGACATTGAGTGTGGGACACACAAAGGTATGAATACTTGGAGACTAAGAAAAGACTACTTTTGGATAAGTGGAGGATCAAACAACATGCATGCAGTGTCTTAAGCTAATAATAGGATATGAAGTAGGAGTTAACTATAGGAGATATATTATTAGAGAAGCTTGCATTCTTTTTGTATTGTAGCGGCACATGGTTATTCTTCACATATAGCTTATTTTGAGGATGCTTAGGCGGTTAAGGGAAAGTCCCCACTCCTATAAATATGTATTGATTTACATGGTTTAGGGATCCACGTTTTGTTAGTGTTATGTTGTTGGTTTATGGGTGTACATGACCTATAATGATACTCTTATGTATGTATTCAACTTCTATGTTTTCAAAGTGATTAATACAATGGATCTATGTGGTTGGATAATGGTTATTGATATTACTATGGATGGATCTTGTATGGTGAATCTGATATTAGTTCTTGTCTGATTCTTTATGCACTATGGTTAAGATCTAGATCTATTTATGGTTTATCCTTGCATGTTTGTTATGGATCTGGAATATATGTGTGTTTATCATGTTAACTCCTTGAAAAATATGTCATAAAAGAGGGACCTAGTACCCTTGCATGCTTTAGGTGAGTGCTCAGGTCTTCCTGAGTGATGTGCCAGTGCGCCTTGGGCTATTTGGTAAAATAAAAGACTACATTTTGGTTCCATTACTGGGACCTATTTTCAAGATATTTGCAAGGATGTTGCATGATGAAGACGTACTAGTTGACTTTGGCCAATATTGATGATTGGGTAGAGAATTTAGAAAATATTTTACTTACAAATTTAACACTGGACCTAAATTTAATGCATGCACATGGGTTGAACAAAATCAGATCATGATATCTATGAGACATTATTTTCCTATGTCTCTATAGAGATTTATGAGTGTTTGGTAAAGCATACGCATGAAAGAGAAATTGAGGTATAAAGAACTTGTTTATACGTTGGAATATTACCAAAATTTGCACAATGCTGATCTCGACTTGGACACACGGTGTAGATCATTGGTGGAGTGGTGTTTAACATAGCTACACTTTAGAGTATGTAGTTTCTACTTATTTCTATCCATAGGTTATTGAGTTATAGTTCTTGCGTGAACCCTGAGGATCTTATTTGCATGATATCCCTTTAGTGATTAAGATCCTAGTCATAACTATAGATGTAGAGGTGTGACCTATGGCTAACTAAATCCCACCGTGTGTGGGGGAAAGAGTAGGCATGGTGAAAGATAGTAGACATGACGATGGAGTGACATAGAGAAGATATGAGGCTTAAGTTTAATGAATAGTGTGAGAGGGACTTTACGAAGATACGTGATGATGTGGAGTGAATGGTTCTATGGAGAGAGATGGCTTATGAAGGATTTGGAGGTCACATGGAAGACATGGAGCCGAAGCATCTGGAACTCCCCCATTTGGGAAAGCATGGTAGAGAACCCTCTTTGGCTTCATATGAGAGAACATATGAGGAAATATTAAGGACCACGAATGCGCATCTGATCCCACTTGGTGACATAGCCCTTACACTTGGTGTTCTAGTTTCTGAGAGAGTTACTGAGAATCAGGCTAGTGTATGTGCTTTAGTAGCGATAGGTAGATTTCATTTCCCATTAAGTTCAAGAGTTAATTAGATAACATATTCATAGATGGTGGTGAAGATGTAATCTTTATTATTCAGAGTCTGGTTGAGGTATATTTTCTCGGCACATCATCTACATAGAATGTGGGCACCTAAAATGTTGGCAACATGTCTAAGATTAGCACAACTTTGTGGAACGTGGGAATTCAACTTAGGCTAAATGTTGGGATAAAAGGCATCTCCATTTGTCTAGTACCCACTACAATAGGGGGTCGGGAGGATCTGGTGGTTAGTGATATAGTGTATCTAGTGGTTTTGGAGGTGGAGGGAATACATGAGGTAATACATGATCCGGATCGGGGTGGGCGGGGTTCACTAACCCCAACAAGTTTATTACGAGATGTCTCTTCACCTACCAGAATATAGAGGAATTGAATATGTAGCTAAGCACATGCATATGTGTGAGATATTATGGCACACTAAGGGGATTACAACTCTTGAGCATAAGGAAAGTCAATTTGCTACTACTTTGCAAGGGCGCACACATAGTTGGTATAGGAAATATGATCCAAACTAGACTTGTGTAGACTATACCGCACTATGTGATTCTTTCTTAGTAGAGTTCCATATACCTGATTTTGAATAGAAGAGCATCAACACGCTGAAGTACATTAAGTAGGGCATAAATGAGAGTGTAAGGAAGTATGATGCACACTTTTAAAATTTTCTATCAAAGTTTTCTTATGATATTCACCCCACCATCATGGTTAATGGTTTTTTGGTGGCTTGATCACACCTTTCAGGAGGGCACCCTCACACAATAATTTTATAGATCCACACAAGGTAATCGGAGGTAGTTATGTGTTCTGAGGTAGTTGAGAGCATAGACACTAGAGTTATCTCATTTTTAGAAGCCCAGATTGCACATCTATGGAAAATTAGTTAGAGAAATTGTTAGCTAATTCAGCCCATGAGACACACAATGGTATTTGGTGTATAGATTACGAGGTGGAAGGACATACCAAGGATAGTTTCCCTCATAAATCGGTGTGCACCATGTTGCTGGATTGTGAGATCTGTCATTTGGATCATGATTCAAGTAGGTGCCCTTGCTGTAGTGCATGATAAGGAAGAATGTGTCTTATTACTATAAGATTTGTAAGTCTACCACACATGATACAAATAATTTTAGATTGATTGATCAGATTCATGATGTCATTAAAACTGGTGTATAACAAACCAATGTTGTAAATAATTCAAAGGAACAAGGTGAGCATCATAATCATAATCAAAATGAAGGGTAATTTGATGGAGGTGGTAGAGGTAGAGGCTACCATGGAGGATTCAGAGTGGTTGAGGTCACGATGGTAGTAGAGGTGAATTTACATGAGGAACATGTTATACATGTAGATATCCTGATCATTATAAGCACAAATTCCCTCAAAACATTATTTTCTCTTGGTGCGGAAAGGGTCACAAGTTTGAGGAATGCCCAGATTTGTATGAGCATATGAGAAAACAACACAAGTAGGATAAGGGTGCAGGAATGGTTAGATAACAACGCACCGTGGAAGATCAAGGGATGTCTAAGTTAGCACTTGACCTTGAGATAATCCCAGTATTGGTTACTACACGCATTGATGATGCGTGCACTCATGAGACTCCAAAGAAGAAAATTGTTATTACAAAACATGAAGTATTACATGCAAAGTATCTAGATCCTACTCATCAAAAGGAAGTATATCAAGAGACTATGGAGGTTATTAGAAACTTGTAGGGTGAGATATAATGCTTGAAAGAGTAGTTATGAAAGTTGGAGTAGACAAAAGTGGTTGAGCTTCCTTAGAAATATGTTGATGAATTAAAGGAGGTTTGTAAGTTATTGTGCCAGAAAACATCATTCCTTTGTTAGGGGAATGGTTAAGGGAGAAGATACCACGCATTGGAGTTGAGCACGAGAGACAGATATTACATGCAAACTTACCTCCTCATAGTCTTGATTATGATAAAGAAATCACTTTGAATGCAGTTGTTGATGGATGGATGGTGAGTAACATTTTGATTGACACAGGTAAAAAGTGAATGTACTCACCTTAGCCGTATGGGAATTAGATGTGGATGCCACAATCATAGCCATATTCAAATGTGTTGTGTATAATAAACATAACTAAAGCCACACCCATTGATTTTTGAAGGATACCACTATTACTACACAAGGGGCCAAGTTTATCGGGAATTTGAAGTCTCGCACTTTCCAAAGCAGATAGTTTCCCAAATTTACTTGGGCACCCATGGTGTTACGCAAATAATGTTGATATACACTTTAATAAGATTTACATCATTTTTAATAACAAAGAAGAGCACATGATCATACCTTTGACAAATGGAAAAGCCACACCTTATGTAGAACCCTTGAGTGAAGAATATTTAAACAAAATTTATGTACACACCATTAGAGATCTTGAAGTTCTTGAGCCATCAAAGGAAGGAGTTATTCAATGGGATGATGCACAGCCATGAGTGATACAACAAGCATTGCTTGTGATAATTGAGCATATGATAATTATGAAATGGTTGGGCATGAAATGAAGAGTGCAGTTACTCACGAAAGCATGCCACATTGTGTTAGGTGTTCAGTAGAACCAGTACCAAGGGACACCGGTGAAGGAAATTGTGATGCATTTATTCACACTATGGAATCCCAATGGACATATCAAGTGGAACAAAGGAATATGCTGATATATACCTTACGTGGGAAAATAGCGCACTGTGGAATACACACAGAGATAGTCTTTTAGAGTGGCGAGAGGTGAGAATCACCTTCTCTACTAGATTTTTTAGGAGCAATGTGCCTACCAAGACATGTGAATTTCATGAGAAGGATTATGATTCACATCACATTTAGATGTGTGAGAGAATTTATAAAGAGGGACATGAGGCCTTACCACCATCACTATGGGTGCACAAGTTCTACTTCAATCTATGTGGGTCGCGCATGCATGGTATGTTTATGTGGAATAGAATTGAGAGACCGTGAATTAGAAAGAATTAATTGCAAGTATGATTCAAACCTTTAACAAGTTTTCTACTAAAACTCTAGTGAATGAGGCATTACATATTATGAAGCATTTGATTATGGGAGATAGTGAAAAGGATGAGGATATTATTCAAGAATTACTAGGTGAGTTAGATCTGGATGCGCACTTTGAAGAAGGAGAGACAAATGAAGAAAAACTTGGATGCGTTTGCCTAGGAAAAGAGAAGTGAAATTTGGTTTACATGTTTGATGACAAGGAAGTGGAAAATATGGATGTTGATCATACTGTGGGTATGCATGACGTCTTGGACATTGTAGATGAATAGGCTCATGTGTATGATGAGCCTATGAAATGAAGAAGGTTAACATTGGGATAGATGCGAAACCTAATGAGGCCATTATTAGTGATTAATAGTCTGAATCAAAGGTTGTAAAGATAATTGAGCTGTTGCATGACTTCCAAGACTTATTTTCCAAAGGTTCCCATGAGTTGAAAGGGGTACATCAATCTTTGGGTGAAATAAGGATCAAGTTAAAGGAAGGTGCGTGCCCAGTTAGGAAGAGGCCTTATAGGATGAATCCTAATCTACACGTCAAAGTAAAGTAAAAGATTTATAATATGTTGAATTCTGAATCATTGAGCCCATTGAGGAGTCGAGTGGGTCATCCCTATGGTGATAAGCATAAATAAATATGGAAGAATACGAATCAGTGGGGATTATAGGGATTTGAATGTCAGATGTGTAATAGATCCCTTTCCCACACCATTTAATGAGGAAATCTTGGAAGGAATTACCGGAATGAGATCTACTCCTTCACTGATGGATTTTCTGGATATCATCAGGTGAGGATTGCTAAAAAAGATCAAGAGAATAAAAAATTCATCATGGAATGGGGAAGTTTTTCATATACGCTTATGTCATTTGATTGAAGAATACACATATAGTCTTTTCGCATTGTTGTGAAAGCATTCGAGGACTTCATTCATAAGTTTTTATAGGTTTACTTGGATGATTAGATAGTTTATGGGCTAGTAAAATATTGTTGTGATAATTTATGACTTATGTTTGAGATGTTTCGGTAGTTGAACATCTCCCTAAACATTAAGAAGTGCATTTTTGCTATACTCTTTGAGACTCTGTTGGGACATATCATATGTAAAGAAGGATTGTTGATAGATCCTGCTAAGGTTGCTATCATCTTGGGATTAGAGAAACCTACTAACCAGAGTGAGGTGCACAGATTCTTGAGGCACACATGTTATTACAGAAGTTTATCTAAGGTTATGCTAGGATTTTCACGCCCTTAGAGGAATTATTGAAGAGTAAGGGAAAGTTTCATTGGGTGACGCACAACAATGCATGTTTGAGACATTGAAGTAAAGGATAATTTATGCACCTATTATACTCTTTCCATCATGGACTAAACCTTTCCATGTGCATGTAGACACCTCTGGCATGGCCATTGGTGCAGTATTAGCCCAACTTGGAGAGGGTATTGTTGATCATCCTATTTGTTTTGCAAGAAAGAAATTGACCTCGACTGAACAAAATTATACAACTACAGAGTGTGAGGTGTTGTCCATGATTTATGCATTGCACAAGTTTAGGAAATAATTTTTGGTCACTCTGTTCATATTTTATACAGATCATATGAAACTTAAGTATTTGGTCAATAAGCCCGGTTTTCAAGGGCACATATTCAGGAGGATTATATTGTTCTAAGAATTTAAATTTACCGTAGTACTGAAGCCATGCAAGAGTAACTTAGGACCAAATAATTTATCAAGGATTAACTCTAGTGAGGACACATAGAGCATTGAGGACACAATGCCAAATGTACAAATTTTCAAATTGAACCATGCACCCTTTGACTTAGAGAATATTGGAGTATTTTTGCTTACGAGTGTGGTGCCCAAGGAATGAAAGCTTTGGAAAAGAAACAACTTACTATACGTGTCATGCCTTACATGTTAATTAGTGGAGATTTATAAAAGTTAGGCTAGGATGAGGTTTTATGCCAGTGTGTACTAGAGCATGAACGTACTACCATTATGGAGGAAGCTCATGGTGGAATTGCAAGTGGACATTATGTAGGAAATGCTACCATGCACAAGATTTTATTAGCAAGCCTTTGGTGGGAAACGATTTACAAAGATTGTATAGAATATTGTAAGGCTTGTGACCATTGTCAAGCACCTTGGGAAGCCTGGAGCATAGAAATGAAATGGCTTTAAGGACTATTACTAGTGTAGAACCTTTTAAAAAATGGGCAATTGAATTTTTGGGTCCTATTTCCTTACCTGCATGTAGGATTGGATCACACTACATTATAAATTGTACAGATTATCTTATAAGGTGGGTAGAAAAAACACCTATAAAGGATTATAAGGCATCCACGACAACAATGTTTCTATGGGAGAACATCATCATTAGGTATGGATGTCCACTAAGTCTAACAAGTGATAGGGCACTCATTTTCTTAACGAGACCATCAGATACTATTGGTGGAATTTATGGTTGCACACCGTAAAACAACACACTATCACCCTTAGGATAATGGAACTACCGAGGCTTTCAACAAGATATTGAGCTACACATTGACTAAAATTTGTGATGTTGGAATTAAAAGGTCAGGATGATAAAGTCTTTGTTGTAATTTGGGCATACATGAAAAACTACAAGAGGTTGAATAAAGCCACACCCTTTCGCTTGGTGTTAGGCACAAAGGATATTTTACCAATGGAATTCATGTTACCTTTCATGTGTATTGTGTGTGCAGTGGATTGGATGATTAGAAATAACTTGAAGAGCACATAGACAAAATGATGCGATTCGATAAGAGGCATGCTATGGCTTATTAGATCCGTAAGATAGAAAAGGCTAGACAAAAGGCATGCCATGATAAACATATAAAAAAATAAGTAAATTGAAGTTGGGCGAGATGGTCCTTTTGTATGATTCAAAGTTTTCGTGCCATCTTGGGAAGGGCATTGGTTGGGACCATATGTTATGAATTACATACTTGATTCGGTGCACTTACCAGCTTATAGAACTAGATGGGAAATGATTGCCTAATTATTTCAATGGGAGTAGGCTAAAGCCCTACTATAAATAAGTCTTCTTGGTGTTTGTAATAATGTAGTTTTTCTAGTTAGATTATAGTTTCTTTAATGCATTTCATTTATCTCGTGTTTCGTTTCATTATTGCTATGCTTTATCAATTTGATTTTGTGTTTTGTTATAATAAGTGTGCTTTGCGCGTGAGAAGTTAACTACTATATGTTAAATTCATGTGCAGAGGACCACACATACTTTTAGTGTGGGGTGGATCGAGAAGAATTGACTGGTGCCTTGTTTCAAATTGAAGTGCATTGTAAAATTACAGGTGCTTAGAGTAGAGATAGGTTTGAGAAGAATCATATTGAAGACCGCATGTAAAGGGATGGACACTCAATATAGCATGAGGTAGGTGACGACAGATTGGAAACTACTTGGTATGAAGCACATTGGATAGGTAATTTAACGTAGGGAGGTACGCATAAGGAAATATGTGGCCAAGAAGTAGTGGGGCACTAGAAGGTTATGACTGAGGCATGGAAGAGTTAAGCACAGAAGGACATGAAACAATGCACATAAAATAATGGAGGTGGAATTAATTCCATGTACGGTGGTAGTTAAGGACGAAATAATGTGGGAAGTTTTGAAAAAGATATAAATTCAAATGAGTGTAACGTTATTGTTACCTTGCATCCTTTGAGCTATTAAATTGTGAAGTGTGATGAATATCCTAGTGTGACGAGTGATTTGTGGGGTAGAAAACCAAGTGAGTTTGAGACACATCATTAATAGCTTTCTCAGAGTGTTATTGAGCTAGTTGGGTTATTTTTCGAAGGTGGGTTCACGCTATTAGGGTTTCACAAAGGTAGAGGTTTAGTTAGGGAAAAATACGAAGGGTTTGATTTAAGCATGAGGCATGCATGGTAAGGAGGTGACAACGTTGAAGTTACAGAACATACTTGTGAATTAAGAAGAGAAATGACACCAAGGAGAGCTCCAAAGAGTTGAGAAGGAGATAGTGGAAGAAGTAAAAGATTGGCTGGTCAAAATGTAGTAACTTGAAGAGGTGGTTGAGGGTAGGCCATGGAAAAAAAGATAACACAATGCAAGAAGATTAGTGATTTTAACCATATAACTGAGAAAACCCATAAAGATATCATTACAAAGACCATTCGGAAAACAAATAGGAGAAGAACATACGGGAATAGGATCTTGGAAAATAAAATTCAAAAGTTATTGAAAGCTTCAAGGTTATGTAACTTTATGAGTTACCATATTTTGGAAAGCCCGACCAGTTGTACCAATGGTTAATGTCCCGTGTGCATGAGGATTTCTTCTACTTCGCGAGCAGGAGGATGCGGATTACAACTAAATTGGTTGAAAGGTCACAAGTTTTCGTGACTCACATTCGTAGATCAGGGTGACTTGTCCGATGATGAAAGAGTTGAGGCGTTAACCACCACTTTCTAATACCAAAAGGGGGAAAAGAATTTAATGTTACATGTATAGATGATTTGGCTACAAGGGTTGCAACGTGGCTAACAGGTTACAAATTGGGTGCCTCGGAGAGATGGATAGAGGTCAATAAGCGTTGGCTACATATCACACACAAAATGGTGAGCAAGACCTACTATAACATTACAGGTTACATTGCGGAGAGCCTAGTAGCAGAGGTGTACATCTAAGATGAAAAAGGTGATAAAATAACCTAGGGTGTTATTCTAATTTTGATTATATTATGTGAAATTGGCATGCCTAATGGGCCAAGGGAGAAAGTATGGGAATATCCCATGGAGAATAAATCACTTGCAAATAATTTCTCCAAGTACACATGCCATGGTTTGATCTCGAACACTTATAAGGAGTGCTAAGAGAAGTGGTTTAGGAGAATACACCGGTATTTGAGTGGTGCATACCGCACAAAATTCCTAGTGTTTTAAATGGACAAGAAAATTTCACGACGTACCAACATTTCATCCTGGGAATATTTTTCATGAAGACGGGTGAGAAGAGCCCATGGTGTAAGTTACCCTTTGCTTTCACTACATGTTATTTCAAGGATTCGGTGAACATGTTGCACAATGTGTGCAAGTTGACTTTTGATGTTGATAAAGTAGACGCGAACATACATATTTTACATAAGACATATGTATGGCCCAATAAGGAGGCATATGTAGACATCATTGAGACAGTAACATTGATATAACTCCTGACTCTAGGCCGTAGGGAAGATTGAGCCCACATGTGTATACATGTACCTGAGGCCTTGATTTAAGGATGGAAAAGTAATTGCAAGAGAGGAATTTTCTTTACCAGGTCCTCCAAAGGGGAAAAATAGTGGGAAAAAGTGTACCATTAGAATATACACCCACTAGGAAAGAAGAACATGGACATGAATGTTTACAAAATGTCCTAGCGCATTGAGAGAAGGAGTAGGAAGAAAACGCTACCCTTGATCATGGAAGATGAATATTGTACAGGATGTGTATTGGTGCAAGTGCTGGCACTAACCCATAACACTCAAAAAGAAATCACCGTGCGTAACACTACTAAAGAGGGAGGAGGAGTGATGCAGCCTATAATTCACCAATAAAATCCCATGTGTGCTGGCACATCACTCAGACTAGACTAAGTGCTCACCCGAAGGACACAAAGGTACCATGTCCCTCTTTAGGGTTGTTGTTGCAGGACATTAGCATGATAAAGACTTAAATAAGTTAGATCCATGACTAATACATCATTCTACAGTGCATGTTCAGATCTAGATCTTAAAGTATCATGAATCAAACAATAATCATAGCGAAATCACTCATGCAATAATAAACTATAACCATGATTAACACCTTGATTCAGTCAATAACCTCCATTATTTTAAATGCAGTAATACAAAGAAGCTTCTTACGATAATGACATCATATGATCATGTGTGTATAGATATCATAGTATATTCTCACAGTAATCCAACCTTTACATACTATTCTCACACACACCTACACTACACAGTTCATTACATATTTATAAGGGTGGGGACTTACCCTTCACCACTTATCTAATCCCAAAATAGGTCGCATGCTATTATTAGCCATGTGCCATTATAATAATAGCCGGCATGCAAGTGCGCTAATAATAGACTTCTTCTAGTTAATTATTAGTAGTAAATCTATTCTCAGCTTGTATTCATGCAAAGCGCTTCATAGCTGATCCTCCAAAAATAGCCAATGCGTGTCACACAAGTCTTTAACCGGTTTGTGTGCTCCGCACACCATCTTCCAAAAATAGATCTTCATCATGAAAATAGATAAGCCCCAATATGTCTTTGTCCTCAACACGTGATTCCTTCCTAATCCTCCCATGCATTTGAATGTTCTCTGCTCTTCCGTGTGAACCTTCTATATGTTTTTGCTAAGTGCCAGATTTTTTATGACCAACATTACCCCACACTAATTGCATTGCCACCCCGGAAATGGTTATCTCCAAAACAAATCAAAGAATGTGAATAGAGAGATAGAAAGAATTTTATGAATAAAATAATGAATTTACCTGCAACATCATCTACTTCAACCTAAAGAATCAATTCTGGATATTCTTCTTTTATTTCTACCTCTAAAGTCTACCAATCATTGAGCACGACCTCTTGCATTTTCCTCGGGATATTCACCTGCAATTAAATCCAGCTCATATTTTTCAATCTCTCCTTTCTCATTTTTCAAGACCAACAAAATGTTGGACATGGCAATCATTCTTCCTTCTAATAAGGCCAAATTTTGTGAGATGATTTTTCAAGCTCATCTCGCCTTTATTTGTTTAGTTCTTATGTTGTTTGTAAGGGCCTTGCACTTCTACTTGACAAGTGCTAACCATTCTGCATGGCCCAAGGTCTCATCTTTCATGGATTTTAGGACTTCATTGTCCTCTATAATGGTCTTGGTTCTTATAACAACTTTTGGGGTTGTACAAATATTCAACGCTTGATCTACTTTCTTCAATTCCTCCTACAAGCTCTGAAGCAACCCCTCATATGATGCAATATTTCTCATCACCAAAGATTTTTCTCTCTCTCAAGATTATTTGGTTCTGGCATGCACAGAGGTTCATCTTCAAGCACCAAGTCCACCAAGGTTTGTACATAATGCATTGCCAAAGGAAACATTTTGGGTACCTTAGGCTCTAAGTGTGGCTTTGCTTTCATGATATTATCCCTAACTTCCTCTGCCATGCTTGATGAAAACAATGTTCTTCTTTTATGCCAAGTATTTTTATTACTTTAGGTGTGCTATTTCTACATCCTTGGCCTTGATCTCTTCCCTCAACACCCTAATTGTTGCATCCTTATCCACATTTTGTCATGCCACCTCTGTCGAGACTTTCACCAAAGCATTGCTCACTTGTTCATCTGACATAATAGTAGGCTTTACTATTATGTGTCTGGCCTGAGGTGTCTTCTTCAACCTCCTTGATACACATGAATCTTCACATACATAAAAGTTTGGTTCATCTGTGTGCATGTGCATAGACCATGAAAGTTGCTTCCTTGTGCGTATGGTCACCATATCTTCATCCATCAGCTCCCACCCATACAAATCCTTTGGTGTCACCATGATTTGAAAATGGGTACTTGAAAAATTTACCTATGTCCTAAGCATAGCCCATGACTGATGTAACATATTATCCACTTGTTCTCTTCAATCTTGGCCCCTTCGGAACTTGAGCTTTAATATTCCAAGCTTGTTCTCATGTACTGAGCGAGTCTCTTGTGCTATCTCATCTGCCTCTTTTTCTCCTTTTTCTCCATCCTTCATTTATTCATCCTTTAGTTCTTCCACATCCTCTGGAGGTGTATGTGATTCGGGTGCACTCTCCACTTTTCCACCTCCTCGTTCAACTTTAAATTCCTTCTTCTCTTCTCAGTTGTCTCCTTCTGTGGAGAGAGTTGAGGTGATATGTGCACTGATTGTGGAGTAGCACCTTGGGTCCTTGTTCTCTTGAATACTCTTTTGAAGTGGCAATATCCTTATACTGTAGCCAAGTCCTCATCTTCTCCTTCCTTCCCCTGAGGTGGTGTAGTCATGCGCTCTATTTCTACCTTGTCTATAGGTGCCTCCTGCCTCTGTGCTCCAAACCACCACTATCTTCATGCTCCTCTTCTTCATCTTCTACTTCTATTATCTCAATGGGATTAGGTGCTTTGGAACATTTTTGATTGTATCCTTACCATTTGGAAGACTCCGGGAGTGCAAACTCATTCTCCACATTCTTATTGTTCTCCACTTGAGCTTGAGTTAAAGGTACACAAACACTTTGCTCCAACGTCTCCAACAACCAAGCTTACAGGCTTCATGCTTATAATATCTGAGATCAGCCTCTCAATGTAGGCAATCCATCCTGGATATACATATGTATTTCTCAATGTATGGTAGTCACAATCTACCTTGTTTGCATTGAATCTTAGGTGGCGCGCATCCAAAAATTGGTGAACTAATGCCTAGAAATATCTTGTGTGAAGGCATATGGTAATTTTCACCATGGGCTCCAAGCCCCATATTTCATGGTGAACCATGCGATGCAAAAGTGCTGGTATACCACAAAATGCACTTGCCTTCCCTACTACCGAAGGTAACTCCTTGGGTATGTGCCATTCTTCTTCGAATGCTTTGCACGGAGCCTATCATACCATTTCTCCACCCTCTGTTTGAATGGTCTCGCTCATTGATCCCTTGCACAAGTACTTGCCAAATCTTTTCTCAAGTGAATTTTTCTCCACAGGGTATTCCCAAATTTTCTCCTTTGGCCCATTGGGCACCCGATTTCCATAAACACTAGAGACAATAGAACAACCCCGAAACTAATTTTCTCTCCTATGTGTGCTTCTTCAATGATAGTTTCCATGATGTAACTGGAGATGTTGTAAATCACTCCCTATGAAATATTCTTTGCAATGTGTAGCCACATTGTGTTTACTTACAACCACCTTTCTTAGTCATTCAAATTTGTTACAAGATGTTTAGTCTTGCACTACTTGGGTACTTTTTCAATTTGTTTATGTCCATTCCACATGGACCCTTGGTATACCCCATCTCCTTCTTTGTCTCCGGATAGTGGCACATGGGTAGAAAGGAGAGTAATTTCTCGAAATGCAGATATCAGAGGGCATGATTATGGGACAAGAATGGGATTCCCACATTCATCAATGTGAAATATTTCTTCATACCATTTGAAAAATATCTCGATGCCACTATCTTGGTGCCATTTGAAAAATATCTCTTTTCTACCCTCTGTAATTGAGCAAGTTGAAACCCTATTTTAAATCTTTGTGCCCTAGTGGAAATCATGTGCCCTAGCTCATTTATAATGTGTTTTCTTCACTCAAACCCTTCACCTATGGGAGCATGAGTTTCTTTTGTGCACAAACCTTCTCTCCACATCTGATTTCACACTGCTTTTGCACCTCAACATGATTTCTCACCTCCTTTACACTTATTTATTTTTAAATTATCTCAATTGCAACAATAAAAATGAACTTACGTTCCATCCTTATATATATTTTCAAAAATTTAGTGCATTTATTACTCCTCCACCTACCAAAATCCCTCTCATTAATCGACCATTTTTCATTCCTTCCATGTGGTACATCTTCGCGCCAAAGCTATAACCTTTTAGCATGCCTTCCTACCTCCTAGCCACATACTTCTCTTTAGCATGCCTCCATGCACCCGATTACCTTGCCATTGTGCCTTCCCTTGGTAGTTCCCATGGCCTCTGCTTACCTCGTGTTATACTTATTTTTTCATTCACCTCCACCTATGGTCCTCATTTCCGAAGAAATCTATTTCTTTCAATTTTACAACTTGAATAACACCCGTAGTAGTTTGTTCCTTTCATGTGTACTTATCTTCATCAGTCCTATACCTAGATATAAATAATCACCCACACTAATGGTATGTGTAGTACTTTGTGGATATAAATTCTCCAAATAGTAATTAGTTTCTTGCGTAAACACGCTTATTACAAAAACACACTAACTAGATTTACAAAACATACCGATGAAGAAGGAAATACATTAAGGAAATGTAGAATTGAAAACCTAATATAAATGGCAACACTGCCTTATTACAAACACCAAGAAGACTTATTTATAGTAGGGCTTTAACCTACTCCCGTTGAAGTAACTAGGTAATCTTATTCCGTCAAGTGTCTCTAATTGGAAAGCACCTGTTTTGAGTATGTGAGTGACAACATATGGCCCCAACCAATGTATTTTGAGTTTTCCTAGATGGCGTAAAAATTTAGAATCATAAAGGAGCACCATCTATCCAATTGTGAAATTTTATTCTTGATGTGCCTCATGCCATGCTTTCGCTTGGCCTTTTCTTGTTTTTGACTCCACTTTGCTATTTCTCGTAGTTCATCCAGGTTTGATTAAATTTTCAATCCGTTCTTCTAATGCTTGCTCATCAACTAGACCTCTAAAGACGCATAATACACAAAGATGGTAACATGAATTTCATAGGAAGAACTGTCGCACCAAACACTAACCGAAATGGTGTGGCTTTGTTCAATCTTTTATATGTTGTTCGATATGCCCAAAATATTGCAGATACGTTATCTCCCAATCCTTTCTTCCAATATCACAATTTTTGGTCAATGTCCTGCTCAAAATTTTGTTGAAAGCCTCAGTAGTCCCATTTTCTTGAGGATGATATGGTGTAGTCTTATGGTGTGCAATCATGAATTCATCCAACAAAATTCTGATTGCCTCATTCAGAAAATGTGTGCCCCTATCACTGGTAAAACTTAAAGGGCATCCATACATTGTAATAATATTTTCCCATAGAAACCTGGCTGATGTAGCCACTATACAATCCTTTATAGGAACCCGATTCTACCCACCTTTTCGGATAATCATGCAAGTTATGATATAGTGCGATCTATTGCTACGCGCAAGCAATGGTGAAATAGGAACCAAAAAATTTATAGCCCATTTCTCAAACGGTTCTGCACTATTAATAGGTTTTAGAGGCATTTCATCTCATTGAACTAGTTTTCCAAGACGTTGATAGTGATCACATGCCTTATAAAATTCCTTACAATATTTATACGGTGGTCTCCCACCATAATCCAACAAGTAAGATATTGTGCGTAGGGGTGTCACTGCATAATGGCCACCTACAATACCACCATGAACTTTTCCATAAGATCTATACACTCATGCTTTAGTACACATCGACACAATAATTCATCTCAACCTAATTTTTATAGGTCACCACTAATCAACATATAGGGCACCGGGCGTATGGTAAGATATTTCTTCTATAAGGATTTCATTCCTTCTCGCACCATGCCCATGTTTGTAGAAAGAAAACAATGTCCTTTAATTATGATGGTGCACGTTATAACCCATATAATCGTGCCTCGGGCATGGTATCTTCAATGGCCGATGCTTCTTCTCCCGATTGTATTCGGATAAATGGTCTGGTCCAAAATTACTTTTCCTTGGTTTTACCATGATTGTGAAATCAAATTCTTGAAATAAGAGTACCCATATGCATATGTGCCCCTCGTAAAAGCAGGCTTGTTTACCAAACTTCAATGCCATGTGATCTGTAAAAGAAAAATGGTGTAGCTAAGCAGGTACTATCAAAATCTATATAACACATAGATCATTGACAAAGCTTTGTGCTATGTAGTTGTGTAATTATATTCTGCAGATTCAAATTTCTACTAGTAAATCATATAGGATGATCTATGATACCTTCTCTAGGATGAGCCAATACCATGTCAATGGTCATGTCGAGGCATCCACATGTACATGAAATGGTTGGTCCCACAAAGGAATATGTAGAATAGGCATGGTAGTAAGTTTCTCTTTTAATGTCTCTTCAAATGAAAATAGATAAGTCCCAAATCTATCTCTATCCTTAGCATGTGATTCCTTCCCAATCCTCCCGTGTGTTTGAATGCACTCTAATCTTCTAAGTGAACCTTTTGTATGTTTTTCTCTAAGTGCCGATTTTGTCGACCAATAAGGAGGAAAGAAAGAAATGAAAGAGGTGTATGTTGGTTAAGGACAGTGATGAAGAAAAGTCTTCACATAGGAGCACGTGGGAAGTTGTTGCCACACATAATTTGGAGGCACAAGAGGAAAAGAAGATAGGTGGTGAACAACCTTTATATGAGGAGATAGGTGGCAATCAAAATTTTTCTAAGGAGGATGTCCCTAGTGTAGGTATACAGGGATCCAAGGGGAAAACTACACTTTGGTGGAGACATAGAGATAGTAGAACTTGTTGCACACACAAATAAGGAAACTGATGGAGAAGAGGAAGTATAGTAGAATGTGGGTGCTTTGAAACATAGGAGCACATAGGAGAGTGAACTTTGTGAGCCTAAGGAAGATGAGATGGTAAGGACACATAACCTAGGCTATGTTGATGACACAAGAAATATAATTATGCCAGGTTCTTGAGTACCGTCACAAAGGAATGACTATATGGGTGGGAGATGATAGATCTAGATATGGAAACTACACACACCCACAAATTTTTTTGTCGAGTATACAGACTCACATGGATGAGTCTGACTTTGATGTATGTGAAGAATCATGTGTGTCATGAGGAATGAAGAAAGCACCATATTCTCACCATGTAACAATCAAGTGACTCAATTTTCAGATGAACAAGTAAATAATGCCTTAACGAAGGTATCTATAGAGGTTGCACACAAAAATATCAATAAAGTGGCAACTATTCAGGATTTGTTAGAAGATAAAAGGATAAATAAGTAGAAATTAAATACCTAACAGAGGAAAAGGAGAGAGATGAGGTGAAGGTGTGTACAATACTTGACATGGCAAAGTAGAAAAATGATGAAATTTTGAAGGAAAGGTCACATTTGGAAGAGAGTGGCTGAGAGATTCCCCTCTACTATGCATTATTTGTGAATGTTGATTCACATGGTGTTAAACAAGGCTCTAGTACAGATTCCAATACCAAAGGATGCTACAACGTATGGGAGAGAGCTAAGGCAACAATACCATGTTAGATTACATGTTATGAGTCTTTATTCCAGACCTTGAAGGATGAAATGAAAAAGGAAGATTTGGCATTGAACATTTGTGTGGATCCTGAGATAATAATAAAAACAAGAAATATGGTGGAAGAGAATACAGTCCTTGCAAAAAGAATAATGAGACACTTGGGCACGAGGAGAGGCTCACTTTAGTAGAATAGTAGTGTGATGTGCTTATCTTGTATCCCAGGACCCTCACAAGGAGAAGATAAAAGAAATTGGGAAACTCATAGCGAGAATAGGTGAAGGTACATGAGGCTGAGTCTATATAGGATTTATAATGTGGCCAAAAATCACAAAAATTTCCTATTGGATGATGAGATTCCAACAATTACACATAGAAGGAAATGTTTAGATGTGTGGATTGATATGTGTTATTTGGATGTGTGTGGAAATGAGTGAATGTAAGAAGATTACCCCCTAGTTATACTATGTGAACAAGAAAACAATGAGGAGGTTCTTTTTAACACCCAAAAATGAAGTGTGATGATTCAATGAAAACATCGAAAAGATTATTGGAAAGAAAAAATATAGATCAAGTATGGAAGTGCAAAAGAGATCGGGCATGTAGACATAGGGTGCACGGGAGCACACAAAAGTATAACAGAATGTGGTGTGCCCAGGAACAATTTGAAATCAAGGCTTAGCCATTTTTCGAGTGTGGGGCTATTTTTGGACGTGGAGTGTAGTGTACAATTTTTAGAAGAATTGGAGAGCATGTGAATACTATTTTGGGATTAGTAGAAGATCGGGTGTCATGTAGATTTTTGGAGCTAATAATATGATTATACTACAATTGTATTATTAGCTAATCTATTATTAACAAGCTTGCATGCTTTTGTATTCTCATGTAAGGGTGCATGGCTATTATTAAGCATGTGGTCTATTTTTGGAAAGGTGCATGGGTGGCGAAGGGGAATTCCCCACCCCTATAAATATGTATTGATTTGCATGGGTTTGGATATACCGTTTATTATAGAGTTATGCTATGGATTTGTTAGCGCGCATGACTATGGAGACTGAATTATGTATGTATGAAGCTTCGTGTCTTGCAGTACTTAATATGATGGGTCTTACTAGTTGGATATTGGTGTTGGATATAATCGAACATGGATCTTGCATGGTAAATTTGATTATAGTAATTGTTTATTTATTCCTTCATATCATTTAGATCTAGATTTAGTTTATGCATTGTGGTTTAATTGATTATCTATTATGGATCTGAAATATACATTCATTCATACTAACATATTGGAAAACCTTCTCTAAAGAGGGACCTGGTACCCTTTCACACTTCGGGTGAGAGCTCAGTTCAAGCTGAGTGATGTTCCAATGTGCCTTGGGTGTTTGTGGGTATATTCTAGGCTACATCATTAGTTCCATTTTGGGACCTCTTTCTTAGCTATTTTTCAGGATGTTGCATGATGAAGACATACTAGTTGACCTTAGCCAATATTGAAGAGTGGTTAGATGATCTAGAAGAAGAGGATGCTCACAAATTTATCACTAGAACTGAGTTTAATGCACGCGCGTGGGTAGAGAAGAATATGTATGATGCATTATATGGGACTTTCTTCACCATACTTCATATATAGCATGTCACGAGTGGTTCGTTGCTAATGCATCTAAGAGGAATTAGAGGTTTCACACACTTGTTTGGATGTAAGAATAATTCCAGGCCTTGTATGATGCAAATATGATTTGGACGTGCTTTGTGGATGTTTGGTTATGTGGTGTTTTGAACAACTATATTATTGAGTACGCAGTTTCCACTTACTCTTTCCCGAATTTTTTGAGTTCCGGTTCTTACGCAAGCCCAGAGGAACTTACTTAAGCAGTATTACTTTGGAAATTAAAATCTTGATCATGACCTTGGATTTGGAAGAAAAACCTATGGCTATCTAAACCCCACCACGCGTGGGTGTGGGAGAAGGTTTAGTAAAGATGGTATAACTAGTGGAAAAGAGACAGAGAGAAGAAAGGTGGAATATGTTTAATGAAGCACACGAGAGGGATCTAATGAAGTAATGAGAGATCATAGAAATAATGGTGTTGCGGAGGGAGATGGCTTGTGAAGGATTTGGAGCTCACGTAGAGGACATGGAGCCAGAGCATCTAGAACTCCCCATTTGGGAAAGCATGGAAGAGAACCCTCCATGAATTTAGATGAAGGTGTGTCGAGGAAAGATTGTGGACCATGGGCATGCATCTAAACCTACCTAGCAACCTAGCCTTTGCACTTGGTTTTATAGATTCTATGGTAGTTAACAGTAAAAAAGCTAGTGTGGGTAGTAGAGTTGCAGTAGATAGAGTCAATTTGTAGTCAATTTTGGGAGTTAATCAGGTATCTTATTCATCTATGGTGGTGAAACATTCCTCTATGTTATTTGGAGGTTCAAATTTGGAGGTATCATTTGTGGCACATTGTCAACATAGAACATGGGCAAGAAGAATGTTGGCATAATGTTTAGAAGTAGCACAACTTTGCAGTGTGGAGTCTAATTTAGCATGACCATTGGAACAAAAGGAAGTGCATCCTATGGTCCATTGCCTACTTCAGGAGGAGGATCAGGTGGTTCGAGTCTTTGGCGGATCTAGTGGTTCTAGGGGTAGAGGAAACACATGACGTAATAACAATATCTGGATCTAGTGGGCATAGTTCGCACTAGCCCCAACAAAATTATGTGGAGATGTCTCTTCATCTTCCAAAATATAGAGGAATTGAAGATGTATCCAAACACGTGCATATGTGTGAGATACTATGGAACATGAAGGGGATCAACGGTCGAGAGCACAAGGTGAGTAATTTTATAACTACATTGTAGGGGTGCACACATAGTTGGTACAAAATTTTTGACCCCGACCAAAATTTTGTAGATTATCTTGTCTTGGGATGCTTTCTTGAAAGAATTTTATATCCCGAGTTTTAATAGAAGAGCATAAATGTGTTAGAAGACATTAAGGAAGGCACTACTGAGAGTGTTTGGGAGTATGATACTCAGTTTAAGACCCTTTTTTCCAAGTTGTATTATGACATACACACAAACACGCATGCTTAGTGGTTCATTTGAGGATTGATCATGCCTTTTAGAAGAGTGCTTTTACATAATACTTATATAGATCTGCGTGAATCACTTGAAGCAACCACAATGCGCTGAGGTGGTAGGGAGTGTAGACACATGAGTGAGCCCATTCTTGAAAGCACAGATTATAGCAATGGCTAAACAAATAGAGAAATTATCAGCTAATTCAACGCATGAGACACACAGTGGGATTTGATGCACAAATTATGAAGTGGAGGGGCATACTAAGGATAGTTTCCTTGTAAATCAGTGTGCTCCTTATTCTGGATTGTGAGATATGTCAATTAGATCACAGTTCAAGTAGGTGCCCTTTCCTACAAATGCACGATAAGGAAAAATGTGTCCTCTTCTGCAAGATTTGTAGTTTGACCACTCATGATACTGAGGATTATAGGTTGATTGATTAGATCCATGATCCGATTAATATTGGTGTCCATTAGACTAGTGTTGTAAATAACTCTAAGGAGAAAAGTGAGCATCATGACCATGATCATAATGAAGGGCACTCTGATGGAGGCCATGGTAGAGGTTGAGGTTACTGAGGAGGATTTAGAGGCCAAGGTCATGGTGGTGGAAGAAGTGATTTCCCTCATGGAACTTGTTATACATGTAGATCCCTTGATCATTACAGGCACGAGTGTCCTCAGAACATTGTTTGTTATTTTTGTGGAAAGAATCACAACTATGAAGAATTATTGGACTTGTATGAACATTTGAGTAAGAAACAAAAACAAGAGAGTAAGGGAGTGGGAATGGTAAGAGTGCAACATGTTGTGGAAGATTAATGGATGCCAAAGTTAGCACTAGATCCTGAGTTGGTTCCTATGAAAATTACTATCCATGCCGAGGCTATGCATGTCGGGGAAGTTACAAAAAAAAATCCTGCCATTACTAAGGAGGAGGTTCTACATGCAAAGTATCTAGACCCTATGCATCAGAAGGAGGTTTATAAAGAAACCATGGAGGTAATTAGAAATATGTAGGGTGAGATACAATGTTTGAAAGAGAAGTCGCAGAAGTTAGAACAAAATAAGGTAGTTGAGCTCCATTAGACATATTTTGATGATCTAAAGGAGGTTTGCAAGATGTTGTGTCAAGAGAACATTATTCCTTTATTGGGGAATTGGTTAAAGGGAAAAATCCTCATATTGGGATTTAGTATGAAAGGCATATTTTGCATGCTAACCTTCTCCCTCATAGCCTAGATTATGACAACGAGATAAATTTGAATGCTTTGTTGTGGATGGTTCGATTTTGAGTAATATTCTAATTGATATAAGCGTGGAAGTAAATGTACTCACTTTGGATGTGTGGGTTCAGATGGGAAGACCACCATTGCAGCCATCTTCAAATGTTTTGTTTATGGAAAATAAGACTAAAGCCACGCCTATTGGTGTTTTAAAGGATGCATCAATTACTATATAGGAGTCAAGTTTACTGGGGACTTTGAGGTCTTAGTACTTGCAGAAGCTGATATTTTTCCAACTTTACTTGGGTGACCTTAGTTTTATGCAAAAAACACTGATATGTGCTTCAATAAAGGGTATATAAGTTTTGAGAACAACAACGAACATATTCCATGAGTGATACTACAAGTGTTGCATGTGATAAATGGGCACATGACACTTATGAAATGGTTGGTAGCGCAAAGTGAGAAGTGCAACTACGCGTGTAAGTAAGCCACATAGTATCAGGTGTTTGGGTGGCAACCAGTACCAAGGTACACTTGGTGAAAATAATCTGAGGTATTCTTTCTTGCTATGGAATTTTAGTGGGAATGTTAGGTGGAAAGAAGGAATATGTTGGTTTATACTCATGTGCGGGATGGAAGAGCGCTGTGGATGGTTCATAGGGATGATATTTTAGAGTGGAGAAAAGTGAGGATTTATTTATCTACCAAATTTCTAAGGAGTAATGCACCTACTCGAGATCTTTGCATTTAATGGAAATGAACTTGTTCAACACCACGTTCAGTAATGTGAGATACCTTAGACAGGTGGTAGGAAGCTTTACCACCTTTTTGTGGGTACACAAGTCTATTTCACCTTGCGAGGCTATGCGCACATGGTATTTATACATAGAGTTGAATAGAGAGACCAAAAATGGCAAGAACTTTCGTAGGTATGATTCAAACCTTTGAATATTTTTCCACTAAACTTTGGCAAATCAAAGCGTTATAAGTTATGAAGCGCTTAACTATGGGAGATAGTGTAAAGGATGAGAAGATCCTTCAGAGTTGTTAGGTGAGTCGGACACAGGCACACTTTGAAGAGGAATAAATAGATCTTTGAATAGACCGCAGGTGCACTGCTTAGAAAGATAAAAGGGTAAGATAGTCTATATATTTGATGATGAAGAAGTGGAGAACCTGGATATTAAGCATAAAGAGGGTACACGTGAGATTATGGAAAGTGTAGATGAGAAGGTGCATGCCTACCATAAACCTATGAAGACTAAGAAAGTAAACATTGGAACATTTTTTGAACCAAAGGAGGCCATCATTAGAGATTATTGGTCTGACTTCAAAGTTGATAAGATAATTGAGTACATTGTGTGTGAATTCCAGCATATGTTCCTAGAGGCTATCATGAATTGAAAGGAGTACATGAATCTTTGGGTGAAATGAGAATCAAGTGAAGGAAGGTGTGCACCCAATTCGAAGAGGCCTTACAGGATGAATCCAAACCTGCGCATTAAGGTGAAAGAAGAAATTAAAAAATGTTGAATTCTAGAATCATTGAGCCCATTGAGGAGTTAGAATCGATGAGCCCTATGGTGACCAGAGTATCGAAGGATGGAAGAATATAGATTTGTGTGGATTACATGGATTTAAATGATGCATGTGTAATTAATCCCTTTCCCCACACCATTTACTGAGGAAATTCTGGAAGGCATTATAGAACACAAGATCTACTCCTTCACTGATGGATTCTCTGGATATCATTAGGTGAGGATAGCTAAAGAGGATCAAGAGAAGACAACTTTCACCACTAAGTGGGGAAGTTTTGCATACACAATTATGCCCTTTGGATTAAAGAATGCACCTATAGTATTTTTACACATTATTATACAGGCATTCTAGAATTTTATTCATAAATTCTTATAGGTGTATTTGGATGATTGGACAGTCTATGGGATTGTGAAGGATCACTGTGATAACTTAAGGCTCATGTTTGAGAGATATCAGAAGTTGAGCATCTCGTTAAACATCAAGAAGTGCGTTTTTTCCACACCCTTTGGAATTTTTCTAAGACATAGCATTGTAAGGAAAGTTTTCAAGTGGATCTTGCTAATGTTATTATTTTGGGCTTAGAGAAACTAAGTAGCTAAAGCAAGGTTCATAGATTCTTGGGACACACATGATATTATACAAAGTTTATCAAAGGTTATGCTAAGATCGCTGCGCCCTTAAAGGAATTATTAAAAGGAAAAGGCAATTTTTTTTTTTGGGGAGGCACAACAACTTGCATTTGAAACAACGAAGAAAAGGCTTACCACAACGCCTATTCAAGTGCTTTCCTTCATTTTACAAACCTTTTCAAGCTCATATAGACACCTTTGACATGGCCATTGGCGCAATATTATCCCAACCTACGTAAGGGATTGTTAATCATCCTATTTGTTTTGTGAGCAGGAAGTTGACTCCAATAGAACAAAATTACACCACTATAGAGCACGAGGCCTTGTCTATGATATATGTGCTCCATAATTTTTGACAGTATTTTCCTAATACCCCATTCATCTTTAATACTGAGACCACATAACACTAAAGTACTTGGTAAACAAGCCCATTTTACAAGGGTGCATATGCCGTTGGGTTATGTTATTCCGGAGTTTAACTTTATTGTGGTGGTTAAGCTAGGAAAGAGTAGTTCTAGTCTAGATGATTTATCTAGGATTCAATAGGGATAAAACGTGAAGATAATTAATGATACAATGCGAGATGCACATTTATTTAGGTTAAATCATGTGCCCTCGGACTTAGAGGATATTTTTGTATTTTTGCAAACATGTGTGGCACTTGAAGGTATGAAGGCTTTGGAGAAGAAATAACTTGTTATCCACGCCACACCTTACATGTTGATCAGTGGAGACTTATACAAATTAGGTGGGATGAAGTTTTACACTGGTGTGTACTTGAGCATGAGTGTAAACAAATTATGGATGTGGCTCATGAGGGCATTACAAGTGGACAATATGTGGGAAACACCATTGCGTGTAAGATTCTATTAGCTGGTCTATGGTGGGAAACATTATACAAGGATTACAAAGAATATTTTAAGGCATGTGACCATTTTCAGTGCCTTGGAAAGCCTAGGCATAGAGATGAGATGAATTTGAGGCCTATTGCTAGCGCAAAACCTTTTGAGAAGTGGGTAATTAACTTTGTGGGTCCTATCTCCCTAGGTGTGTAGGAATGGATCATGCTATATTATCACTTGTACAGATTATATTACAAGGTGGGAAGAAGTGACACCTACAAAGGATTGCATAAAAGTACAACAACAAGGTTTCTATGGGAAAATATTATTAGCAGTATAGATGCCCTTTAATTTTAACAAGTGATAACGGTACTCATTTTCTCAATGAGACCATCAAGATACTATTGGATGAATTTATGGTGGCACACCATAAAACAACACCCTATCATCCTCAGGAAAATGGAACTACTGAGGCCTTCAACAAGATATTGAGTCATACCTTGACTAAGATTTGTGATGTTGGAAGAAAATACTTGGGATGATAAAGTCTCTACTATACTTTGGGCATACATGACAACCTACAAAAGGTTGAATAAAGACACACCCTTTTAGTTGGTGTTTGGCATGGAGGTTATTCTACCAATGGAATTCATGTTACCATATCTATGTATTACACACACAGGTGGTATAGAAGATGAAAAAAACTCTAAAAACGTATTGAAAAACCGATGTACCTAGATGAAAGGTGCACTATATGGCACGATGGAGTCAAAAGCAAGAAAAGGCTAGGAAAAAGGCATGACATGATAGGCACATCAAGGATAAGAAGCTTGAGGTTGGACAGATGGTACTTTTGTATGATTCAAAGTTTTTGTGCCACCTTAGAAATCTTAAGGTGCATTGGTTGGGACCGTATGTTATAACTTATATACTTGATTCAGGTGCTTGCTAGTTAGAGGTGCTAGATGGAACACGATTTCCTGGTTACTTCAACGGGAGTAGGTTGAAGCCCTACTATAAATAAGTCTTCTTGGTGTTTATAATAAGGTAGTATTTCCACTTAGATTATATTTCCTTAATGCATTCCCTTTATATGTGTTTCTTTCATAGTTGCTATGCTTTGTCAATTTAGTTCAATGTTTTGTGTAATAAGTGCGCATATGTGCTAGAAGCTGATTACTATCTAAGTGATTTCATGTGTAGAGGACCACACATACCCTTAGTGTGGGGTGGAGTATATAAAAGGTTCATTACCAAGTTTGAATATTATTTGAAGACGAGTATGCATAAGAGAGAGTTGTTGTGTAGCATGATGGAGTAAAAAGCAAGAAAAGGCTAGGCAAAAGGCATGACATGATAGGCACATCAAGGATAAGAAGATTGAGTGTGGACATGATGGTACTTTTATATGATTCAAAGTTTTTGTGCCACCTTAGAAATCTTAAGGTGCATTGGTTGGGACTGTATTTTAGAGTGTGGACAGATGGTACTTTTGTATGATTCAAAGTTTTTGTGCCACCTTAGAAATCTTAAGGTGCATTGGTTGGGACTGTATTTTATAAGTTATATACTTGATTCAGGTGCTTGCTAGTTAGAGGTGCTTTGGATGGAACATGATTTCTGGCTACTTCAACGGGAGTAGGTTGAAGCCCTACTATAAATAAGTCTTCTTGGTGTTTGTAATAAGGTAGTATTGCCACTTAGATTATATTTCCTTAATGCATTCCCTTTATATGTGTTTCCTTCATAGTTTCTATGCTTTGTCAATTTAGTTCAGTGTTTTGTGTAATAAGCGTGCTTATGTGCTAGAAGCTGATTACTATGTAAGTGTTTTCATGTGTAGAGGACCGCGCATACCCTTAGTGTGGGGTGGAATATATATAGGGTTCATTTCCAAGTTTGAATATTATTTGAAGACGAGTATGCATAGGAGAGAGTTGTTGTGTAGGGGCTTGAAGGAAAGGTGCAGATAGAGAAAATTGGAAAGGTATAGATAGAGAAAAAATTCTCATGATTGAAGACCACATATGGATAAATGGACACACAATGCAATGCGAGGTAGAATTTAGTAGTGAAAACTAATTAGTGAAGGGCATAGTGGTGAAGTACTTAGACACATGAGGGCACACGAAAGGAGATTTATGGCTGAAAAGTAGAAGGCGCGCAAAAAAGGGTTATGACTATGTTGCGGAAACAAACAACATGAAATAATTGAAGAAATGACAAATCAATGATGATTACGGTCGTAGGTGGAGAGGAATAAATGTGGAATATTTTGGGAAACTATATAAGGACATGTTGCAAAATAATTTTTACCTTTGCATACAAGAGAATTCGAGTGAGTTAAAGTCAAGCAAGCTAGCAAGAGAGTTGTGAAGTGTAGAGAGCTATGAACCAGTTGTATTTTGTCAGATTTGTGCATATGATAGTCTCGTGCTCCATTTGGTGAAGTGTTTGAGCAAAGAAGAGGCATGTGGGAAAAAATATTGAAAGATAGGGTTTAGAGTTGAGATAGGGAACATGGAGTTGAATTTCTAGAGCTCAAAGAAGGTAAAAGAACACACCTTTATAGTTATTATGACACCAAAGAGAGAACCTAGAGCACCCACAATGGGAAATAAGCCAAAGGAAGTTGAGATTGAGGTAGAGGATACTCCTGAAAGTTGTTTCTCGAAATACATGACGAGAAGGGGTTTATATGGCTCGCGATTGGGAGTCACATGTTATACTGTGCAAGGTGAGTGATTACAATCACAAAACGAAAGATAACAAGGATGAACTAGATAAATTATTGGTAAAGAAGACAAATAAAAGAACAATGGATGATATGGCCATGTATGATGACGTGGGTGAGAAGTTGTTGACAAAGGTGGGAGCTTTACAACATTGTACGAACTACTATTTTGGAAAAATAAAAAAATAATACCAAAGGTTTATGAGCAAAGTCCATGAGGAATTTTTCTATTTTGTTAGGTGATGTATGAGGCTCACTGCACCCTTGATTGGGAGTTTGATAGGACTTAGGAGTTCAAGAACTAAAGTAAGTAGCGACTTAACAGAGAAGGAATTTATAATGGTGATAAGGAAAGCATTGGGTTACTTAAAGGGAGGGTGCATGATGGATATAGAGAAGCTATAGAAGTATCCGATGGCTTAGGTAGTAGTGCACCTCATAAAGTTTAATGACCGAAGCGGTATTCGTAGGTAAATACCTTATGGCTACATATAACAAAGAAAATGAGTGAAGGGGTAACTTATAACTTAGCAGGATTCATTGCTGAAACTATCATTGAGGAAGCGCACAAAGGAGATAAGATAAGTTTTAGCACAATCCTATTATCTCTTATGTTTATAGAAATTGGGGTGCCCGATGGGCTTAAGGATAAAATTTGGCAATATCCTAAGGTGAAGAAATATTTTGCAGATAGATTTGAGAAGTATATGTGTGATGGGACCATGAGTGGCCCCTTTAAGCAAAGGGAAGAGATGTGGTATGAGTGTTTGCACACTGCATTTGAAGAATAATGGAGAATATGAAAGGAACTTCCTGTGGTATTGGGAAAACAAGTATAGTTTGTAGTATATTAGCACTTATGCATCACACATTTTGGGATGAAGGACATGAAATGGAGCCATTGGTGTAAGCTTCCATATGCCTTCACTGCGCACTAGTTCCAAGCATCTGTACATAGGTTTTCGATGCGCATTAACTTCCCTTCAATGCGGACAAGGTAGACTATGACTACCACACCCTTAGGAAGACTTACATGTATCCAAGTAAGTTTGCATACATTGAAAGGTTAATTTATAATGATATTAATATGAAGGAAATGAGTTTGGAAATTGGTGAGATAGGGGCAGCCCTTATATATATCCAACTCAAGCCTAGGTTGGAAAATGGAAAATATGTGGAGAATGAGTTCAAACTTCCTGGCCCACCCAAGGGGAAGCATATAGTTGGAACTTTGGCAGATGAGGAACCAGCCTCACTCCTTGTGGAGGAAGGAGTGGTGGCTTAGAACACGGGGCAAAAAATAACCTACGACTGGAGGGGCACGAGAGTGCAAGGTGACCCCTCCATTGCAAGAAAAAGATGATGAAGTATTGGAAACTTGTGCCACAAATATCAATATGGATCAGACCACTGAGGAGCCTCAGTTTAAGAGGGTGCTAAGATGAACAAGGGCTTGGGGTGCCATAAAATCACAACCCTTAAGGAGATCACCTAGGCCTTCACCTCGTAAAGTAGAGCCATAAAAGAAAATAAGGCACAAGTATAAACTTAAGAAGGATGATGAAGATATTGAATATGGGGAAAGCACACCAGTACTCTAACGCGACTTGAGAACATAGAGGAGCCTTGGGGAGAAGAAATGAAGAAAGATGAAGAGGAGATGAAGGAGACATGTATAAAAGTAGATAAGGGCAATCCTTCAGTGCACCCCATCTTAGCCTCAGGTTTAAGAGGGTGATAAGATGAGCAAGGGCTTAGGGTGTGATAAAATCACAACCCTTAAGGAGATCACCTAGGACTTCGCCTCAGAAATTAGAGCCAGAAAAGAAAATAAGGCACACGTATAAACTTAAGAAGGATGATGAGGATATTGAATCGGGAAAGCACACCGGTACTCCAACATGACTTGAAAACATAGAGGAGCCTTGGGGAGAAGAAATGAAGAAAGATGAAGAGAAGATGAAGGAGACATGTATAGAAGTAGATAAGGGCAAGCCTTTAGGTGCACCCCATACTACACAAGAAGGTGAGGGACCAATACTGGATTCAAGCACCTGAATTTCAAATGGTAAGTGAACAAGGAAGGAGAAGGAGGATGAAGACTATGAGATCCCTACATTTAGGTATGTAGAAGACAAAATAAAAATCATATGCACGTGGTTCTAAGGCACTTTGAAGCCTAAGGATTTGTATGGATGTGAGCTCATGGATGCAGAAATGGTGAAAAAATGCACACACATGAATTTTCTTGGTCTATACTGAGACTCATATGGATGATCCTAATTTCGACATGTGTGAAGAGTCATGTGTTTCATGAAAAATGAAGAAAGTACCCAACTTCAGGCTTGTAAATGTCAATCCCACTATCATGTTGGATGAGCAGGTGAGAAATGATTTGGTGAAGGTATCTAAAGAGGTTACACGTAAAAACATAAATAAAGAGGAAACCATTAGGGAATTTATGGATGATAGCAAGAAGGAAAAGATACAAAGATAGAGTGTTTGACAAAAGAGAAGGAAAGGGCTAAGGTGAAGGCGGAAGATTTGGTTAGTATGGTGGAGGAAATTGGAGATGAAATTTTAAAGGTAAGGCCGCACCTAGAATCACAAGTTCCAGAAAATTTTCCTTCTGTGATGCATTACATATGCACACTTGTAAATTTTGTAATAGATGAATGCCCAATGCATATGCTAAAACTTAAGGATAAAACAAAACATGCGCAAAAGGCCAAGGCAAGTATTTCATAAAAAATCACTAGTTATGAATAAGTGTTGTGACCTTACAAGAAGAATCTGAAGAAAGAATATATGGACTTGAATATATCGTGGCCCCTAATATAATCATAAAGACAAGGACCATGGAAAAACAAAAACAAATCCCTTAGGAACAAAATAATGAAACACTTGGGCACGTGGAAAGGATAAAACTGGTAGAGGAAAAACACGACACACTTGCGGCTTCCCACATCCCATATAAGGAAAGAATTATGGAAATTGGGAAGCTCATCACAAAGAGGATGGATGTAATGGAGGGAATGGTCTTGAGCATGGTTAATGTACTCAGGGTCTTGCAGAATGAAAGTGAAAAGATGAATTTCGATGAAATGGATGCCATATTCATAGACATTGTTGATCGAGAACACTTGACCAAATCACATAAGAAGTCCATGTGGAAATCAGGTCATATTAAAAGGTGTGAGAGGATAGGAGAACACGCGTGTGGAGCATAAGTTCAGCTTTCGGGACGTAGCCGTTTTCACTCATGAAGGTCTATTTTTAGAGATGCCATGCAGAGAAAACAAAACGAGGCAAAGAGGTGTGCGCCATGCATTGGAAATTTTTGGAGGATAGGATACAAAGCAATTTGCATGGACATAGGCCAGAAATAGATCTACTACTATCAGTTAACTACCAGTAGTTTATTGTTAGTGCACTTCCATGTGTGGCTATTTTTGTAACGGTGCGTGGCTAATAATAACATGCGACCTATTTTGGGATTAGATAAGTAGTGAAGGGAAAGTCCCCACCCTTATAAGTATGTAGTAAAATATGTAGTGGATAGAATATATAGATATGTAGAGACAGAGAGGTATGTATGTGTACATAAGGAGATTATGTTGCTAAATCTGTTACGCGCATACTACTATGTTATTATAATGAAGCTTCTATATACTTATTGCATTTAATATAATGGAGGATATTGGCTGAATCTAAGTGTTATTTCTATGTGTATCTGAATCTAGTATGTTCTTGATTTCATCATGGTTAATACTTAATTTTGTTCTCCCTTAGATATAGATTTGGCATGCTTTGTAGAATGATGTGTTAGTAATGGAACTATGTGTTAAGTCTTCATCATGCTAACATCCTGCAACAACAACCCTAAAGAGGGACCTGGTACCTTTGCATGCACTTTGGGTGAGCACTCAGTCTAGGCTAAGTGATGTTCCAATGCATCTAGGGTCTTATTGGGATTGTACTACTGAATTCTAGGCCGCATCATTGGTTCCATTTCCGAGGCATCTTTTTCAGTTGTTTTTAGGATGGTTCATGATGAAGACATACCGGTTGACCTTAGCAAGTGTTGAAGAATGGATACATGATCTGGAGGAAGAATACGCATGACGATTCAACATTGGATCTGAGTTTAACACACACGTGTGGGTGGAACAAAATCTATATGATAGTTTATATGAGATATTTTTCACTATCTTTCCAATAGAATTATACGAGTGGTTGATTGCTTATGCATCTAAGTGGAATTGGAGGTATCACACACTTGTCTAGATGTAGGAAGAATTTTAGGCCCTTTATGATGCTGATCTGATTTGGACTCAAGCATTAGGATACGTGGTTTTGTGGTGTCTTGAACAGTTATATCTTGAATACTCAATTTCCACTTATTCATGTCCAGAGGTAGCTGAATTCCAGTTCTTACGATATCCAAGGGGAGCTTACCTACAAGGCATTCCACTAGCGAATCAAGATCTTGATGGTAAATTTGAATTTGAGAGTAAACCAATGGCTAACTAAACCCCACCATGCATGGGGGTAGGAGTAGGTTTGGTGAAAGATGGTAGACCTAGTGAGAAAGGAAGAGAGAGAGGAAAGGCGGCTTAAGTATAATGAGGCATGTGAGAGGGAGATAGAGAAGCATCATAACATTTGCAGAAAGTATGGCATTGAGGAGAGAGATGGCTCATGAAGGATTTGAAGCTCACGTAGAAGACGTGGAGCTAGAGCATCAAGAACTCCCCCATCTTGGAAAGCATGACAGGGATCCTTCCTCAGCCTCACATAGAAGCACCTAGTAGAGAGACTACCTGGGCCAGTGGGCATGCATCTAAATCCACCTGGTAACCTAGCCCTTGCACTTGGTTTTCCAGTATCTAGTATGACAAGTAATCAACAAGTGAGTTTGGGAAGTAAGAGAGTAAGTACATCAATGACAGGGAATATGACTTCATTTTTATTTAGAGGTACATTTTTCAGTGCATCATCCACATAGAACATGAGCACGCAGAATGTTGGATTCACCTCTAGAAGTGGAAATACTTCATAGACATAGGGGTTTAGTATAGTACTACTATCAAAGCACAAGGGAGTACGTCTACAGGTCCTATTCCCAACTACATAGGTGGAGGATCAGGAGGTATGGGTGGTTCTAGTTCACGGTGGATCTGGAGGTTCTAGAGGTAGGGGAAACACATGAGGTTCTGGATCAGGTGGGCAAGGTCCGCACCAACCCTAGAATATTTACATGGAAATGTATCTCTTCATCTTCCAGAGTATAGGGGCATAAAGGATGCTACTGAACATGTGCATATGTGTGAAATATTGTGGCATGCGTAAAAGGGATCATGGCTTTAGAGCGCAAGGCAAGCCAATTTGCTACCACATTATAGGGACATGCACACAACTGGTATAGGAAGTTTGACCTTGATCAAACTTGCATGGATTATGCAACATTGAAGGATGTGTTCTTGAAAGAGTTCTATATTCCGAGTTTGAGTAGAAGAGTATAAGTGCACTCAAAGATATCAAGCAAGGCACTACTGAGAGTGTGTGTGAGTATGATGCCCATTTTAAAACGCTTTTATCTAAGCTTTCCTATGATATTCATGCAAGCCAACATGCACAATGGTTCATTGGAGGATTGATTACACCATTTAGAAGGGCATTATCACATAAGACATATATTGATCTACGCAAGCACTTGGAGGCAGCCCTACATGCTAAGGAAGTTGGGAGTATTGATACTAGTGTTAGCCCATTCTTAGAGGCACAGATTGTAGCTATGGAAAAGTAGTTAGAGAAATTATCAATGAAATTCAGCCCATGAAACGCACTGGGGATTTGGTGTACAAATTGTGAGGTGGAGGGACACACCAAGGATAGTTGTCCTCATAGGTCCATATGTTCATTGTTGTTAGACTGTGAGATCTGTCATTTGAATCATGATGCTAGCCACTATCCTTTACTACAACATGCGATAAGGAAGAATGTATCCTGCTATTATAAAATTTTCCAGTCCATGACCCATGATACTGAAGATTGTAGATTGATTGGTCAGATCCATGATGCTATAGACATTGGGGTATGATAGACAAGTGTAACAGATAGTTATAAAAACAAGAATGAGCACCAGGATCAGGATCACAATCAACTACACTATGATAAGAATGAGGGGAATTTTGATGGAGGTCGTGGAAGAGGACGTGGATATCAGGTGGATTCAGAGGACGAGGCCATGGTGGTGGAAGAAGTGAGTTCCCTCATGGAACATGTTATACATGTGGATCTCCTGATCCACTATAGGTGCGAATGCCCCTAAATATTACATGTTCTTTCTATGGAAAGAACCATAGCTATGAGGAATGCCCGAACTTATATGAGCATCTGAGTAAGCAACATAAAAAGAAAACAAAAGCATAGGGATGGTTAGGATACAACATGATGTGGGTAAATCAATGGATGCCCAAGATGGAAGTAGAATCCGAGGCACTACAAGTGAAGATCACGACCCACGCTTTGAGGCGGCACGCACTGCCAGGAAGCATTACAAAAGAAACCTACCATCACTAAAGAATAAGTTCTTCATGCATGGTACCCAGATCCTGCCTATCAGAAGGAGGTTTATCAGGAAACCATGGAAGTTCTAAGGAATCTTCAGGGTGAGATACAATACTTAAAGGAGTAGAAGAAAGCATCAGAGATGGTCCAAACTGATATAGATGACTTGAGGGAAGTGTGTAAAATGTTGCACCAGAAAAACATCATTCCATTATTAGGGGATTGGCTCAAAGGAAACACTCCATGCGTGCAAGTACTGAGACTGATGACAATCCCCGTACATGTGAATCTTCCCCCTCATAGCTTGGATTATGACAAGGAAATCACTCTGAATGTTGTTGTGGATGGGTGGCTATTGAGTAATATACTGATTGATACAGTACAGTGAAGTCAATGTTCTTACCTTGGATGCATGGGTACAAATGGGAAGACCCCATTGCAGCCATCCTCTAATGTATTATTCATGGCTAATCAGACTAAGGCCACTCCTATTGGAGTTTTGAAGGATGCATCCATTACCATACAAGGAGCCAAGTTCACTGAGACTTTGAGGTTTTAGCTGCAGAGTTAGATAGCTTCCCACCTCTATTGGGACATCCTTGGTGCTATGTAAATAATGTTGATCTTCAGTTCAACAAGGGCTATATCAGTTTTGAAAACAAAGAGGAAAGAGTTATTATCCCTTTAATGATGGAAAATTGCACCCTATGTTGAGCCCTTAAGTGAAGAAGATCTTAATAGGATTTATGTACGCATGCCATCCGAGATCTAGAGATGATTGAACCAACCAAAGAAGGAATAATTCAATGGGAGGATGCATAGTCTATTAGCGATACTACAAGTTTTTCTTGTGATAATTGGGCTCACAACACTTATGAGTTGGTAGGGTGCAAAGTAAAGAGCATATTTCCTCGAGGCACAAAACCGCATTATGTTAGGAGAATAGGAAACAACTCGGTACCTTGTTACACAAGAGAAGGGGATCCCATGGTATTCCTATGCACCATGGAAGAAAAGTGGATAGACCCACTAGAAAGAAGAAATATGCTAGCATATACACTGTGGGACAACAAAATGCTGGTGGGTGATCCACAGGATAATCTTGTTGGATGGAATGAAATTGGGATTGCTCTTACTACTAGGTTCTTCAGGAGCAATGCACCTACTCAAATAATTACTTATCATGGTAATCATCCTGTTCAACACCACATTCAGAAGTGTGAGAGACTCTAGATAGAAGGGCAGGAAGCTTTACCACCTTCACTATGGGTGCACTAGTTTTATTCCACTTTACAAGGTTACGCGTGTGTGCTTGGTATGTATATGCAGAACTCCATAGAGAAACTGAAATTGGTAGAATTTAATTACAAGAATGGCCCAAACATTTGACTTCTTCTCTACAAATCCTCCGGTAGAAGAAGCATTAAAATCATAAAGTGCTTAACTATGGGGGATAGTGCTAAGGCTAAAGAAATCCTTCATGAGTTATTAGATAAGGAAGACTCAGGAGTGCATTTTGGTGAAGAACCAAAGGCCGATGCAACATTACTTCAACGCACTTACCTTGAGAAAGAGAAAGGAAAAATGGTCTACTTAGTAGATGATGAGGAAGTAGATAATCTAGATATAAACCATTCAACAGGGAGGTGTGAGGTATTGATAGTGTAGATAAGACCACACGCCTATCATGAACCTATGAAGACAAAGTGGGTGAATATTGGAATGGATACTGAGCCTAAGGAAGCCATAATTGGAGACTATTGGTCAGACTCTGAAGTGGAAAAAATCATAGAGTTACTAAGGGATTACTAGACTTATTCCCTAGGGGGTACCATGAACTTAAAGGCATGCATGAATCATTAGGGGAGATGAAGATAAAGCTTAAAGAGGGTGCACGCCTAGTTAGAAAGAGGCCTTACATAGAATGAACCCCAATTTGTGTGAAAAGGTCAAAGAAGAGATTGATAACATGTTGAAGTCTGGGATTATCAAGCCCCTTGATGAGTCAGAATGGGTTAGTCCAATGGTGATCAATATCAAGAAGGATGGATGGATTAGGATATGTGTGGACTACAGGGAGCTGAATGTTGCATGTGTAACTGATCCATTTCCTATGCCATTCACTGAGGAAATACTAGAAGGAGTTGTAGGGCGCAAAATCTATTCATTTACAGATGGGTTCTCTGGGTATCATCATGTTTGAATTACCCAGAGGATCGAAAAAGACTACATTTACTACTGAATGGGGTAGCTTCACCTATACTATCATGCCTTTTAGTTCTGAAAAATGTGCCTATTATATTTTCACACATAGTTGTCCAAGCATTCAAGGAATTTATTCACAACTTCTTACAGTATATTTAGATGATTGACAAGTGTATGGATTAGTTAAGGATCACTGTGACAATCTGTGCTTAATGTTTGAATGGTGTAGATAGTTGAGTATCTCTTTGAACATCAAGAAGTGCATATTTGCTACACCATTTGGGATACTTTTAGGACACATAATCTGCAAGGAGGGTTTTTGGTTGATCCAACAAAGGTTGCAGTCATTATAGGCCTAAGGGAGCCTACCAATCAAAGTGAGGTGCATGGATTTTTGGGTCATACAGATATTATAGAAAGTTTATCAAAGGATATGCCAAAGTTTCTACACCATTAGAAGAGTTACTAAAAGGGAAAGGTACGTTCTACTGGGGAGAACAACAACAACGCACATTCGAGACATTGAAGGAGAAACTTACTACCGTGCCTATTCTACATTTTCCTTCATGGGAAAACCATTTCATGTACATGTTGATGCCTCTAGCATGGCCATTGGCATGGTGTTGGCTCAACCTAGAGAAGGTATTATAGATCATCCTATCTGTTTTTCTAGTAGAAAGTTGACTCTGCATAAATAGAATACACAACTACAGAGCACGAAGCTTTGTCAATGATCTATGCACTTGCATAAATTCCACTAAGTACCTACTAGCTACACCATTTTATTTTATACAAATCACATGGCATTGAAGTATTTGGTAAATAAACTTGTTTTACAAGGGCACATATGTCGATGGGTGCTCTTATTTCAAGAATTTGATTTCACAATTGTAAAAACTAGGAAAAGTAATTCTAGACCAACCATCTATCAAGAATATAATCGGAGAAGAAGCACAAGAAAATTGAGGATACCATGCTGATGATGCATAGTTATACAGGTTATAACGTGTGCCATCAGAACTAGAGGACATTGTTGTCTTTCTACAAATAGGATGACACCATAAAGGAATGAAATCCTTGGAGAAGAAATAACTTGCTATACGTGCCACACCTTATATGTTGATCAGTGGTGACTTATACAAATTGGGCCAGAGATGAGGTATTGTGTCATTTTGTATTGGAACATGAGCACACAATATTATGGAAGAAGCTCATGGTGGTATTACAGGTGGCCACTATGTCGTGATGCCACAACACGTGCAAGATTCTACTCACTAGACTATGGTGGGAGACCCTCTATAAAGATTGTAAGGAATTTTGTAAGGCATGTGATCATTGTCAACGTCTTGGAAAACTAGGTCAATGAGATGAAATGCCTCTAAGACCTATTGCTAGCGTAGAACCATTTGAGAAATGGGCTATATATTTTGTGGGTCCTATTTCACCAAATGCGTAGAACTGATCACACTACATCATAACTTGCATAGACTATCTGACAAGGTGGTAAAGAAGCACCTACAAAGGACTATACAACTACTATAACAACCCAATTTCTATGGGAAAATATTATTACAAGGTATGGATGTCCTTTGAGTTTGACTAGTGATAGGGCACACATTTTCTTAATGAGACAATCAAAATTTTATTGGATGAGTTCATGATTGCACACCATAAGACTACACCTTATCATCCTCAAGAAAATGGAACTACTTGAGGCTTTCAACAAAATTTTGAGCCAGACATTGACAAAAATATGTGATGTTGGAAGAAAGGATTGGGATGATAAAGTATCTACAGTACTTTGGGCATATCAAACAACATATAAAAGGTTGAACAAAGCCACACCATTTCAGTTAGTGTTTGGCATAAAGTAGTTCTTCCTATGGAATTTATGTTACCTTCTTTGTGTATTGCATGCATTAGAGGTCTTGCTGATGAGAAAGCTTTAGAAGAATGGATTGAAAAGTTAATTAATTTGGATGAGCGATGAGCCATAGCACGTTGGAGTCAGAAGAAAGAAAAGGCCAAGCAAAAATCATGGCATGACAGAAACATAAGGGACAAGAAGTTTGAGATTGGACAAATGGTGCTTCTCTATGACTCTAAGTTCTTGTGCCATCTAGGAAAACTTAAGGTACATTGTTGGGCCGTATGTTATCACTTACATCCTTGAAACAAGTGCTTTCTCAGTTAGAAGCACTTGATGGAACATGGCTACCCGGTTACTTCAACAGAGAGTAGGTTGAAGCCCTACTATAAATAAGTCTTCTTAGTGTTTGTAATAAGGAAGTATTTCCATTTAGATTAGGTTTTCAATTATGCATTCCTTAATGTGTTTCCTTCTTTGTTGCTATGCTTTGTCAATTTAGTTATTGTTCTTGTGTAATAAGCGCACTTACGCGCATGAAGCTAATTACTATTTGAAGAATTTTATGCACAGAGGACTGCACATACTTTTAGTGTGGGGTGGATTGGTGATATCTAGGTACAAAACTATTGGAATTAAATGATGAAAGGAATAAACTACTATGGGTGCTATTCAAGTCAAAGGATTGCCTCTAAAAAGTGACCAAAGATGGAGATGGATGAAGGGACAGTATAACACGAGGTAAGTGAGGCCATAACAACTACCAAAGGAAGGTGCAGTGATGAGGTACTTGGGTGCAAGGAAGCACACTTGAAGAGAAGTCTGTGACTAGAGGGTAGGAAGGCATGCTAGAAGGTTATAGCTAGGGGTGTGAAGATGTACCATGTGGAAAGAAAAAAATTGGTCAATAAATGAGAGGACATTGGGTAGGTGAAGGAGCAATAAATGCATCAAAAATTTTTGAAATCTATATAAGGATGGGATGCAAGTTCATTTTTACCATTATGATTAAGATTATTTGAAAAAGAGCTAAGTGCAAAGAGCCGAGTGATCAAATTGAGGTGCGAAAGGTGTGTAGCTAGTCATGACAAAGAGATCTATGTGTAGAAAGAGCTTGTGTCCCCATGGTGAAGGGTTTGAGTGAAAGCAAGGTGATGAAGAGGAGTGAGGGCACATGATTTCACCTAGGGCATGCTGAATTGAGCTAGGGTTTGATTCACACATTGTAGAATTCAAGAGGTGAGTATTTATAAAGGATTGCAAGGAAGAAATGGCACCCAAGAAAGTAGTTATAGCAGAGTGAAGGGAAAGAAGAAGGTGGTCGTAGAAGAAGAAGAAATGACCCTGAAAGTAATTTTTCTGAAATGCAATATCTAGAGGGGGTCATCATAGGCCAGAGTGGGATTCTCACATAAGGAGAAGCAAGGTGAGTGAGTACAACCACCATACCATAGAGAATAAGAAGGAGCTTGATGCCTTGCTAAACACAAAGATGAATAAACACACGGCAGAAGACATGCCGGTGTATGATGATGCTGGTAAGAAGCTCTTGAAGAAGATTGGATTTTACCAGCTATACGAGCTCCCTTACTTTGGGAAATATGAGCCCTTGTACCAGTGGCTCATGAGAAGAGTGCACAAAGATTTTTCTACTTTGCAAGATGCAGAGCTAGAATTTCAGCCATGCTAATCTCCATAGTAACAGGATTGAAGGGCATAGAGAAGATTTGAAGAATGATTTAATAGACAAGGCTGCAATCTTGGAGACCAGAAAGGAGCTAGGGTACACAAAGGGTCCACATGGCATGGACATAGATAAACTAAAGAAGTATCCAGTTGTAAAGCAAGAAGTCACACATCTTGTTATGAAGCTAAATGACCAGAAAGGTGGTCACAAGTGAACACCATGTGGCTGCATGTTGCGAGGAGGATGTCCAAAGGGGTAGTCTACAATATTTTAGGCTACATTATAGAGACGATAGTCGAGGAAGCACACACAGAGGAAAGATCAGCTTTGGAGCTGTTCTGTTGTCGCTTGGTGTTCATGGAGATCAAAGTACCTGATGGACCAAAAGAGAAGATATGGGAGTATCCCATGGAGCATAAGTCACCGGTGAAGTGGTTCAAAAATACCTATGTGAAGGATCCATGATAGAAAAAGTCAAGAAAGGGATGAGAAGTGGTATGATAGGCTCCACATGACCCTTTGAAGAAGAATGGCACATCCCCAAGGAATTTCCTTCGGTGGTTGGAAAGGCAGTTCAGTTCACTATATACTATCACTTTTACATAGCGTGGTTCACCATGAGGGATGGAGCATGGAGCCCTTGGTGTAAGTTACCATATGCCTTCATAACAAGGTACTTCCAGTGTCAGTACACATGGTTCTCGATGCATGATGATGCCTAACATTCAATGTGGACAAGGTAGATTGTGACTACCACATGCTAAGGAAGAAATATGTGTATCCAGGATGGGGTGCATATATTGAAAGGCTCATTTTAGATGTATTGAGCATTAAACCAGTAAGTTTGGTTGTGGGAGATGTTGGAGCAGCACTGGTGTACCTTCAACTAAAGCCCAAGTTGGAGAATAACAAGTATGTGGAGAATGAGTTCATGCTCCCAGGGCCATGAAGGGTAAGCATACCATGGAGAACATTCCAATGCCTAAGCCCACAGAGCCAATTGAAGTAGAGGATGAGGAGGATGAGCACGAAGATAGTGGTGGTTTGGAACATAGAGGTAGAAGACATCCCACAATAAGGATGAAGTTGAGTGCATAACTACACCACCTCATCCACAAGAGGAGGATGAAGAGGACTTAGTTGTGGACCAAGGAGAGCATTGATTTAAGAGAGTATTTAGGAGAACAAGGACCCAAGGTTCTACTCCAAAAATAGTGCGTAGATCACCCAGACTCTCTCCATAGAATGAGACAACCACACAAAGGAGAAGGAAACTAAAATTGAATGAGGAGGCGGAAGAGTTAGAAGAAAGTGTGCTTAATTCTCCTACACCTATAGAGAACATAGAAGGACAAAAAGATGAAGAAATGAAGGTAGGAGAAGAGGAAGAAAAGGGAACAAATGAGATAGCTACAGAGACTACTCAGGACATGGAAACACAAGTCCCAAATCTGGAAGCTCAAGTTCCTAAGTAGCCTAGGTCAAGAAGAACAAGTGGGGAACACATTCCACCAGCCATGGGTTATGTTGAGGACACAGGTAAAATTGTCCACACCCATTTTTTAGAGCACACTGACACAAAAGGAGTTATATGGCTGGGAATTAATGGATGAAGATATGGCTACAATGCACACAAGGAAACAATTATCATGGTTGATGCACACACACATGGATGAACCAGATTTTGATGTGTGTGAAGAGTCATGCGTGTCGAGGAGGTTGAAAAAGACACCTCAAGCTAGACACATAACAATAAAGCCTACTGTTATGTCAGATGAACAGGTGAGCAATGCATTGGTAAAAGTCTCAACAGAGGTGGCAAGGTGGAATATGGAAAAGGATGCCACAATTAGGGTACTAAGGGAAGAGATCAAAACTAAGGATGGGGAGATAGCGTGCCTAACATAGGAAAGAGACTTAGTGTAGAAGAAGAACTTTGTATTTATCAGATCATTGCAGAGGAAATTGGTGATAATGTCATAAGAGCTAGGCCACACTTAGAGCCAAAGGTACCAAAGATGTTTCCTTTGGCAATACACTATATAGGTACATTGGTGGAATTAGTGCTTGAAGATGAACCTCTGCATATGCCAACGACCAAAGGATCTAACACAAGATGCAAAGTGAGAAAAGGATTCAATGATGTGAAATATTACATCATATGAAGGTTTCTGCAAGCACTACAGGAAGAACTGAAGAAGGCAGACCAAGCCTTGAACATCTATATAGCTCCCGAGGTGCTCATCAACATAAAAACCCTGGAGGAGAACAATGAGGTCCAAAAGGTGATGAAGGATGACACATTGGGCCACACAGAAAGATTAACATTGGTTAAACAAAAGCATGAGGCCCTGATAACAACTCAAGAACCACACAAAAATCAGCTAGAGGAGCTTGGGAAACTCATTATGTAGAAGATGGATTTTCTAGAGGGAAGGATGACTACAATGTCCAACATTGTGTTGGTCTTGCAGAATGAGAAAGGAGAAATTGTGAAGGATGAACTAGAGTCCATTGCTGTGGACATTCTAGAAAAAGTAGAGGAAGCACTCATTGAGTGGCAGACCTTGGAGGCCAAGATAAAGGAGGAATATCCTGAATTAATTTGTCAGGTTGTAGAAGAAGAAACTATAGGTTAAAAACATTCTTTAATTCTTTCAATTCTTTCTATTCATCTATTCTTTGATTCGTTTTGGAGACAACCATTGCTGGGGCGGCAATGCAACTAGTGTGGGGTAATGTTGATCAAAGAACACTTGACAAAAAGCACACAAGAAGTCCACATGGGAAAGTAGGTCATATTCAAAGGCGTGAATGGATAGGAGAACACACACAGAGTAGAAGTTCAACTTTCAAGACTTAGCCATTTTTTACTCATGAAGGTCTATTTTTAGAGATGGCATGTAGAGCACACAAACAAGGCAGAGACATGTGCGCCACATATTGGCTATTTTTGGAGGATCAGATACAAAGTCACTTTGCATGGACATAGCTGGAAATAGATCTACTACTGTCAGTTAACTACCAGTAGTCTATTGTTAGTGCACTTGCATGTGTGGATATTTTTGTAACGGCGTGGCTAATAATAGCATGCGACCTATTTTGGGATTAGATAAGTGGTGAAGGGAAAGTCCCCACCCTTATAAGTATGTAGTAAACTATGTAGATGATAGAATATATAGATATGCAGAGATAGAGAGGTGTGTATGCATACATAAGAGAGATTATGTTGCTAAATATGTTATGCGCATACTACTGTATTGTAATGAAGCTTATGTATACTTATTACATTTAATATAATGGAGGATATTGGCTGAATCTAAGTGTTATTTCTATGTGTATATAATCTAGTATGTTCTGATTTCATCATGGTTAATACTTAATTCTATTCTCCCTTAGATATAGATCTGGCATGCTCTGTAGAATGATGTGTTAGTAATGGAACCGCATGTGTGTTAAGTCTAACACCCCCGCAACATGTAACACCCCAGAACTATTGTTACTTCCTCCTGAGCATTCAAGTGTTGATATATGATTTCTTCTGTAAAAGGATGTGTTCCTTTGATTGTGAAGTCATGCTTGATATGGATTGTATCTTCTTTGCTCTTGAAGATCTTTGACTGAGTCAGGATATGCTTGGACTCTTTTATTTCTTTCATTTTTAGCACCTGAGTTTAATCTGATTTCGGATGAATTGTGGATTTACCCATCTTTATGACTCAGCCTTGGATCAGTGGCATTGATCCAAGAGATGTTTTAAGTTTATTCTAGATGAACAAAAATTATAGACCTTACGAAGGTTGCAAGGTCTGAATGTGTTGAATGAGCAATTCAGGAGTTAACTCAGGCTGATCTTGTTAAATGAATTGGTTCCCGATATCGTAATATCAGGAAGGTCTAGACCTTGAGCCAGGTAATAAATTCTGGTATATACTGCTAGCTTATTATCAATGCTGGATAGAATCCATTTCGGGAATATTATACTCTGTTGGTTCTTATACTGAACGATTCTATTTGTTAGACCTAGAATGGATTCGTTAAGGTTAATAACCTTAACCTAAACTATAACCTATGGGTTGAATTAGTGCTAATCTAACCTAGCCCTAAACTATAGGTTTAATGCTCCTAAGGTTAGCGACCTAGCACTATGGAAGTAAGACTAAAGTATCACCTTAAGATCGAACCTATGTTTCTAACCTAACTAATGATAGTGGATGAAGGGGGACCTATGAAGGGGTGCGAGCCGTGGGCGGGGGTTTCCATGGCATTAAATGAGAAGGATAAGCATGAAGGACAAGGGATATGGTGGAGATTTCAAACGGCTATCGAGACCGATGTGGCAGAGTCGCCAAATCTGGAAATGGTCTTTGGTTTGCATTTGTCCATCGCCAACTATGGCGGTCGGTGGCAATGGAGATTGGGCGGGAATCTTGGAGTTAATGTCATTGATGAACTCGGTTCCCGAGCACGGATTGCTCGGGAAGGCATGCAAAATGGAAAACTAGTTGGTTGTTTGGTTTTCCATATGCTCCGGTTTTCTCTCTGTTTGATCACTGGTTCTTCGAACCAGTCTACTTGGTGTTGCATGGCAACTATGAGAATAACTAGCTCTTTTCTCTGTCGAGGAAAGTTTATAAGGCATGAGGGTAACAAATTATTGTTGCTGAATCTAACGTGGAAGAAGAGGAGAAGGCTCGAGTTCATTCAGAGGTCTTCTTCAGATTTTTAAAGCAACATTACCAGGCATGATAGGCCCTGACTTTTAAAAATCTTGCTTTACTTCAAATGCTTTCATTAAAACAACTCTGTTCAGGTGATTTCAGTTCAGTTGGTTTGAAGCAATGTTTTGGTTCTTCTTTTCCTATGGAATTATGAATCTCGGGTTTTTCGAAGACCTTGATGGAATGGTTACTGTATTTATTCTTCCTTTTGGATTCATTTGGATTAAAGACCGGTTGTGCTCTTATTGTTGATTGAACCCTGTTTATTCTTGCTGTGAATACTTGAAGTTCTTCTGTTGGGAATGCTTGCTGTGATTATTCTACTTGATTGTGACTATTGTAGAAGTCCTCACTGTGTTTGTAATTTTTGGGATAAAATCCGTCGAAAGTTTGCAAGGAATATCTGCGAAAATGACTCAGTGAGAGTCCTTTTAATGTTTCGTATGTTTTCATCTTCTGCTTAAGCTTAGTTTTGAATGTTGTTGTTTTGTTGTGAATACTGTTGATATTGACTCAGTTGGAGTCCTTGGAATGTAACTAGTGTTTCGACTTCTGTAGAAGGAATACTTATTGATATTGATTCTGTTGGAATCCTTAATATGTATCTTGTAATCGACTTCTGTAGAAGGAATACTTATTGATATTGATTCTGTTGGAATCCTTAATATGTATCTTGTATTCCAACTTCTGTCTAAGCTTAGTTGAATGCGGTTGTTTAGTTGAGAATACCGATGGTATCGACTCAGTGAGAGTCCTTGAAATGTATCTTGTATTTCAACTTCTGTCTAAGCTTAGTTTTGAATACAGTTGCTTAGTTGTGAATACTGATGGTATTGACTCCGTTGGAGTCCTTGAAACGTATATTATGTTTTTAACTTCTGTAGAAGTTTTGCTGTGAGTACTATTGGGATTCTTGAATTGTTGTCGTATGAATTCAACTTCAATCGAAACCTTGGTTATGAGTACTGGTTGGAATTGACACTGTTGGAGTCCTTGATATGTTGCGAGTTGGCTCGATTCTCGAATTAATGCCTCGTGTGCATGCATGCATATCGTATAGACTCTTTCTTACATTGTTGTGTTATATTCAGTTCACTCCTGTGGAATTAAAGGATGGGTTTTCTTTACAAACATGACTCTGTTTGAGACCCTGTTGTATTTCGTAGTAGCTCGACTTCGGATGAAACTTTGAGGAAATTATTGTTATGAAATTCGGCTTCTGTGAAGACCTTGTTGTGATTATTTTTCTTGAAATTGACTTCTAATACAGGTCCTTGCTGTATAATTGTAGGGATTGTTTCAGTTGAATGAAGCTGTGCATGTTTGTGTTTCGACTCAGTGTGAATGTCACTTTATTTGCATATGGAAACGTTATTTGTTTTTAATGATATCTTGTCTCATGTTTGACTGAAACAAAGAGCTCTTAGTTGTACCATGTCAGGCGATGGCGTTGGGTATTTTTCATGTTGATGAATGATATGGAAAAGGTTGTTGAGTCTTTCATGGTCAGATTATTTACTGTTGCTTGTCGCGAGAGCTCTTGTATTGCTTAATAGCTACAGGTGATTTTATCAATGAATTTAGATGAAACTGTAGTTTCTTCTTGTGGTCTCGACTGTTTAAATTACATGCGTAAAAGTAATTGCGTTATTTTAGAGGAGTCGGTACAGTCCTGAACATGATTGAAATGGGAATTTGATTTACTCTATTTCCTTCTCCTGAGCTGTAAATTATATGTTGATGTGTAATAAGAGGAATAAGAAAATACTCTCTCTCTCTTATTCTAGAAACTTTATGTGCTTTCTTCTTGTATCCTTATGCAATCTTTACGATAAGGGCATAACAAGAATAGACTGTGGTGTTGTATGGAGAGACTGGCATAAAATGTGTGTGGTTGTATAAGTAGGTATACTTATCAATACTATTAAAATAATGTATGATTGAAAGGAAGTTACGATAGTTGAGCTTGTTGAATGTTATAAACGCCTTTGAGTAGTTGTTAGAAACATTCTTATAGGAGTTTCTTTGTCTTTAGAATGGTTGTATTCTTTTGTTCTTAGTCTCTAACATATGAGATGAGTAGCCTTGATTTATGTTTGGAATTTGAAGAAATGATTTCATTTAAACATGTTGTTTAATGAGGATAATTGGTGGATTGCAATTGTTTTAAGAATTAGTGCTTATCATGGTCAATTCATCAATCGACCCGTGTTGAAAATTTTGTAGATGGTTGCCGTAAGTGGTAAAGACACACGAGATCGATATGATGTTGATTGTTTAATTTGGTTTTATGATGAATTCCAATTTGATTCTCTAAATGTACTACTTGAAGAAGGATGTTTTTTTGCTGTTGAGTATTGTATCAAATATGTTGAATACATAAAATGTATTTAATTAGCTTAGAAATGAATGAAATGAGGTATTCGTTACTTATGTGTTTGCATTCGTATCTTGATGGATTGAACTTCTTTGGTTCGAATCATTTTAAGAGCATTGTTATTATTGTATACCTTGGAGACATTTGGGATTCTCTAAGTAAGCTTTGCAAAGATTACGTGACTGAATACTTGTGAATGTTTAGTAGTTTTGTTATGTTCTATCTAAAGCTAAATTGGAATTTAGATCACTATCTTTCGAGAAGCTAAGGTTAAGATAAACCTCAATAGGAAGCTAAACGGGCTGAATAAATTATTACTTCCTAGTCTTGATCTAAGTGAAGACAACATTTAATTGGATTTTTAATCACTATATCTCAATACTAATAAGTAAGATATATTTTAGTTATGAGAACTGATATAAACCTAAAAGGGTATGGTTAGCAACCTTATGTGAAGATTAAGGGCTATTGCCTAGTTTCGTTGATTTAGATTACTGTTTTTCAATGAACTCCTTGATGAGACCTCAATTCTTAATAACTTCTCTTTGCGTAATGGGTTTTATTAAGAAAGGTAATTCTAAGGTAAGGAACCCAGGGGTTGGGAAAAGACTACCCTAAAAGGAGCATCTTAAAGTATAACTTTAACTCAACGTATGTAACACCTTAAAAATAAGTAGATCTTTTCGAGGTAGATTTGAAGGTTGATGGCACAAGTCAACTACTGGGTTGTACCTTCGAGAAGATTAGGATCTTCTCGAAGATACAACAATGCAAGTGACTTATGGTGACACCCTTTGCATTGATCATTAAGATTTACACCTTAAACTTGAACAAGTTTTACTCTGGGACTGGTTAGGAATGTGGTCATGTTATAAGGCTGCCCCTAGAGACTCGGGGTATCTTGACACACTGGGTTAACTAGGGTTGACCCAGAATGTCAGCGTATCCCTAGTCCTCGTGAGCATCCTTATAACGTTGTCATATTATTAATCCGTTCTGAGTGAATAACTTGGGAGAGAGAGACCGATGAGCGAGTCGTCGTATAAGACATTCTACATAACATAGGAATGGGGTGAAGGACGTATTCTAGATTGACGAGTATGCCGTCAAGGAATACGAGACATAAGCAGTATGTTTCAAATCTTTGGCCAAAGTATCGCAAGCTGCTGATTGCGTTGTCCTATGTCACCTAGTCTAAGGGATGAGATGCTGATGAATAATGGTAACAATTATTCAGATAGGTTCCTTGGACAGAGCATTCTGAATCCTAGATTAGGGAAGAGAACCGCAAGAGTGATGTGTTAAAATAAAAACGCCAACTCTTTGATACTCATGAATAGATCGGTAGATTACCGAGTCATGGAATGAATAGATCGGAGGTACTCTGAGTCATTACAGCTGCATATGGTTATCTATTATAAGAATGGTTGTTTTGATTTGTGAGTTCTAAATTATGTATTTAGAACTAGGAAGCATTTATCAAAAAAATAATTCTTGTTCTATTGTACTAAAATGGAGATGTTACACAACAACAACCTTAAATAGGGACTGGTACCTTTGCACATTTCGAGTGAGTGCTCAATCTGCTCGAGTGATGTGCTAGTGCATCTAGGGTCTTATTGGGCTTGTACTACTCTTTGAATTCTAGGCTACATCGGACATTCCAGATAAGACAAATAAAGCACCAAGTGACTAGAATGACTTAGAGGTAGAGATTATGAATGAATATATAGAGTTACTCCACCCGTAGAAGAAAAAGGCATCGAGTAGTCTCTATATTATTTTGTCCAAAATAATTTATTTATTCTTTCATTCTTTATTCATTATTCTTGGAGTGATAAGTTGGAATTACCCATTTCTAGGGGACGGTAATGGAATTAGTGTGGGGTAATGTTGGGAAGACAAAATACATCTCAAGTATGGAAGTACAAAAGGGATTAGGTGCACGGACACGGGGCACGTAGGAGCACGTGGAAGTATAATGAGAATAGGGCATGCCCAGAACATTTTGAAATCAGGACTTAGCCATTTTTAACATGGGGCTAATTTTAGACGTGGAGTGTAGAGCACATTTTGTAGAAGACTTTGAGAGCACATGAATAGTATTTTGGGACTAGTAGAAGATCGAGCACCATGTAGAGTTTGGAGCTAATAATACGATTATACTACAATTGTATTATTAGATAATCTATTATTAGCAAGCTTGCATGCTTTTGTATTATCATGTAAGGGCATATGGTTATTATTAGCATGAATCCTAATTTTGGAAAGGTGCATGGGTGGTGAAGGGAAAGTCCCCACCCCTATAAATATGTATTTATTTGCATGGGTCTAGATATACCATTTATCGTAGAGTTGTGTTACGAATTTGTTAGCGTGCATGACTATGGAGACTAGATTATGTATGTATGAAGCTTATGTGTTTTTAGTACTTAATATGATGGATATTATTGGCTGGATATTGGTGTTGGATGTAACTGAACATGGATCTTGCATGGTAAATCTGATTATAGTAATTTTTTAGTTATTCCTTCATATGGTTTAGATCTAGATCTGGTTTATGCATTGTGGTTTAATTGATTATTTTTATGGATCTGAAATATACATTCATTCATGCTAACATCTTGGAAAATCTTCTCTAAAGAGGGACCTAGTACCCTTGCACACTTTGGGTGAGCACTCAATTCAAGATGAGTGATGTGCCAACATGCCTTGGGATTTTGTGGGTATATTTTAGGTTACATCAAAGATATGCGGTCAATGAAAGAAAGTGAGAATAAAATAAAGATGAGGAGTACTTGGTATTCACTTTTCCTATTTATCTAACTTTAGAAGAAAATAAGCATGTGAAAAGGAAAATCCAAGCAATCTCGGGCCAACATGAGCAAGTAAAAGTAAACTCCTACATGCATTGTTAGTGGAAAGGAGATATAGAAGAATATGAAATGGAAGAAATGAAAAACAAAGATACCTCACCAAAGGAAGGGGGTTCCAATCATGCACACCGAATGTTTAACAAGATTTTTGTGATACCTATTTCAGATTAGTGAAAACCAATGAGAAATAAAGAAACCTTAAATTATGGGAGGGTTTAAGGAACCTCCTAATATGGATAGGATGATATGGTGCTTTGGTGCAAAAGAATGGTCCTCCTTGCAAGCTGAGTCCTCACCTAAAAACATCGAAGGGATAAACATGAAAGGGGATTAGTAAGAGATATGGTGGGTTTCTTGAAAAAATCCAGCCACGAGAGGTGGAATCTCCCTTAAGAGGATGTAAACCCACATAGTGATAACAAAGAGCGATAATGTGATAATAGAAAGGAAATGCGAGAGAATAGATTCGAACTAAATATATGATAAGATAAACTAACTAATACAATGATTAAGGATGAAAGTGATAGAAAATGAGAACAAACCACGAGAGGTCGATGGTGACACGAGAGTAGAATAGAGAGTTAGCGGCGATATGAGATCGAATAGAGATGGAATACAAAGCAATAACCAAAATGTGGACTGATAAGCTATAATAGATAACTAGATGCAAGTAGGATGAAAAAGATGTCATAGGGATGAGTCAGATGTAAAGTAAACCAGATGGGATTGCATGCAAAGTGGATAGGATGGATTAAGGATGAGGTTGGGAAAAATGCAGGCTATGGGTCGATGAAGACTAGGTATAATCGATGGCTACGGATCAAAGATGGGGTGCTAACAAGGAAATATGATAAACTTCTAGATTTGGGGGTGATTGAAGCTGATTGGAGGTGAGGTAGAGCTTGAAGAACACCTACAAGTACCTAAAAAATAGAACAAGTGCATGCACAAACCAAAGCTCCAAAATATCCTTCAAATCTAAGCTCTCAATGTATAAGGGAGAAACCAAAGATATCTCAAATGATCAGAATGGATTCATAGATAAATCAAAAGGCACAACATTTGCAAAAGCACACAAAAGTCTAGAGATTTTTCAGCCTTTTGGAAAGGGGGGATAGGTGTTGTTAAATATCTCAAGGAAGAGTTGACGATGACCAGAGTCAATCACTAATGATTGGAGTGAGAAGACGCCACTTGAGGCGTTACTGATGACAAATAAGGATGAGAATATATTTTGAAATGATTGGTAGGCTATTTTTAGGTCTGCGTATGTAAGAGGGTTTAAATGGGTGTAAGGGAGGTGGAAGGAATGTTAGGAAGGGATAAGATTAGTGGGGAATCCTATAAATGAAGGGTGGTAATGGAGATGATGGGAATCCCATGGGGAGATAATTAAATGCGGGTAATTAGCATAGATTTAGGATAATTAAAATGATTTAGGATTAGTTAGTGTTTTTAATTGATTTATTTTAGGATTAATGGGGTTAATGTGAATTAAAAAGGGGAATATGGTAATTGTTGGTCTTGAAACTTGTACCGCATCTTGAATCCATAAGGATTAGGGTGTTTGAGATGATAATGGAACCGTCCCCAAGTTGTGGGACCTTGCGCAGCTTGGGATGGATCTCCGGAGAAGGCTGGTTCCTCTATCTATTTCTACTGCTACTGCTACTCCTAGTGTTGAAAGGGGAAACTAAGCTAATAAATGCCAAGGGACTAGGGATAGAAAGATAACATGAAAGGAAACTACACTAAAAGGTGATAACACCAAAAAAGAGGATGAACACTATCTGTTTTGAGAGAAAATGAGAGGAAATGTGTAAAAGAAGGCTAGGCACATATAACATGACTTAAAACATATTCACCATATTAGTTTCATGGGACACAACCAAATAAGGAGCTGTAAGGGATGTGAAATGGCACAACCAGCACACAACACAAAAGAAAAGGCAAGAAGAAGGAATGCAAACATGTTAGGACAGAGAATAGTCACAAAATGATGCTTCTATTACTTCCAAAAATGCACAAAGCTGTTACAATGGTGAAAAAGGATGGTATCCATATGTAAGAGACATATCCAGAGGTTAGAAACTCAAAATACAGAAAGTATGAAGTCCTTAGCAAAATGCATAAGGATCTAGAGTGTCCAACATTAATAATGAGCCCAAATCTTACATTTATAGATGAATCTGTAGAAGAAGAAGAGAAGGAGGAAAACTTGAATTTGAAATACAACCACCAACAAGAAGCATTCGGTGCACAATCCTCCTAAGAATATCTTTGAATGCACTTCCCTAGGTCTGTCTTGGCATGTTGTATGAGGAAGGAGGGTGAATCAGATTAAATCAGGTGGTTGGAGTAATTAGATCTACTCATCAATGCTCAGAGAGACATTTTCCCATTTCTTACCTACCAAATCCACCAAGAATTTGAATTTGAATATACAACACTGTAGCTGATGTCAATAGCTCTCTGACAAGTCCAGTACATGCCCGGTTGAAGCTCTATAGCAAAATATATAGTTGTCGAAGTTTTTCGAGCCATCGCTGCACACAAGACACATGGTGCACATGGATTGGCTGAAATGATGGCCAACTATGCAAAAAAATTTCATTTCTGCCATGTGTCACTCACTGATTTGTTACAAGGATTTGACACCCTATTGGTGTGCTTTAATTGGTTATGTGTGGCACACTCAAGCATGTCAAAAGATGTCCCGTGTAGAAGGGTGTAAAGGAGGGCACGAGGGAAGGGCACGCGAGAGGAAAAAAGAGGAATGTGGAGAGAAACATGTGCACGATGCATGTGGGGAGATAAGGAAAAATCATGAGTAGAGAACGCATGGTCAAGGAGAAAATATTACAAAGTAATGGGCACGATGCATAAGAGGGCAAGGGACTTAACTAATTGAAGCAAGTGTGAGGCGTACGTATAGGGAAGAACTACTTAGGAAGAAAGTGAATGTGTAGAAGGTGGGCGAAGGGAGGAGTAGAACAAAGAGGAAAAAAAAAGTGGAAGGAGAGAATAGAAAGCACTCGAGTGCATGAGGTAAAGAAGGGGTGTTAAGGAAAAAAATTTAAAAAGGAAATGTGCCAACTGAAACTAGGCATGTACTGAACCTTGAATGAGGAGCTGAGAGCCAAAATATGTATACAAGCTACCCAAATAACTAGGAGAGTTATTTGGATAATAGTTTTGGTAACTTTTGGGGCCATCTGCTTGCTAGATGAAGGAGAACAGTAGCCTGGAGCATCCATTGGGCATGGAGTCTGCTATGTAATCATGAAACTACCCCATAGTCACTTGAAGATCATATCTTGACTCTTATTCTACATCTTGTAATCTGTTGAAAGAAGGCACATGCCCTAGAAGCAACAGAAGATCGTCAAATTACATTTGTCAAATTTCTCTGCTAAGGTATTTACTATCTTCTGCCATTGCTCTGCTCCCACTTAATCAAAAACCCTCTATGAGTAAATTTTGTCAACACACAAAACCTCCAAACAAAATCTCTGATACCGGTTGTTGGGGTTAAACCATATAACAATGTTGCACAGATCTATAATCAGATAAAGCATACAAGCAATCAATGTGGAAATAACTAGAAGATGAAATAAACAAGAGAAAGATTACACCAGATTTAACGTGTTTCACCCAATGTGGGCTATGTCCACCAAGAAATGGCCAATATTATTATTCAATACTTTACAGAGGAAATAAAATGAAGATCTACAAGTCTTCCAACACCTCACAGGATGTTCAATGCTCTTCCCTCACTCAGCTACACAATCTTGCTCACCAAGGAAAACATACAACAACTAACTACTATCTTCTTCTCTCAAACTTGCTTTTCTTTCCTTACACTCCAAAACAATGCATACATGCACGTGAGTCTATTTTAGGCAATTTATCTTTGATTTTACAAATAATAAATCATCTTTAAACAATTAATCTATTTTATTTTCTGGCCCAAAAAAATAAAAGCGTCATTAAGCAGCAGTAATCGGTGGTGGTTACACCTGACCAGCACCGCACGGTTACACCGACCTAATCTTGTTTGGTAGACCGATGCCAACTACACCTTAAGCGATTCCGATTCTTGTTAAACTAGTAACACTACAAAAGCAAGTTCTTAGTGAAGCAATTTAGCTCCACACTCAACAATATCCCACTTGGAGATCAATTGCTGCACTATGTTGTGCATCACCATCCTTGGTTCCTTTTTGTTGGCCCATTTCTTTCTCTCCAAGTCTTTAAATTTGAAGACCAACAGAAATGGAGTGAATCTCCAACTTCTCCCTTACCAATGGCTTCGTTATCATATCTGCAGGGTTCTCATCTATATGGATTTTCTATAACTTTAGTTGTCCATCCTCCAACACATGTCGTATGAAGTGATACCTCAACTGAATGTGTTTCATTCTTGAATGAAATGCTAAGTTCTTTTCCAGATGGATCACACTATGACTATCACTGTATAATCTACAATCCTCTTGCTCCTTACCCAACTCTTTCATGAACCTTCTCATCCATATCATCTCCTTGCTAGCTTCTATAGCTGCAACATACTCTGCCTCTGTAGTAGAAAAATCCACAACCTTCTACAATCTCAAAATCCATCTAGCCTATGTACCACCTCACGTGAAAACATATCCATTAGTGCTCCTCTTTCCAAATATCCAGCCATATCTGAATCAACATAGCCACGTAAAGAAGTATCTGACCCTCCATAACATAACTCCATGTTGGATGTCCCTCTAAAATACTTGAGAATCCATTGGACTACTTTCCAATGTTCTTTACCTGGATTAGCCATAAACCTGCTCACAACTCCCACTGCATGTGCAATGTATGGTCTAGTACAAACCATGGCATACATAAGACTTCCTACTATTGAAGCATAGGGAACATGTGCCATGTACTCAACCTCCTCGTGTGATGAAGGACACTGATATTTGCTCAATTTGAAGTGTCCAACCATAGGTGTACTAATAGGTTTTGATTTTTGCATGTTAAACCTTTCCAACACCTTATTGATATAAGCCTCCTGAGATAAATACAACTTCTTGTTTTCATTTCTTTGTGAATTTGCATGCCAAGGATTTTATTTGCAGCTCCCAAATCCTTCATTGCAAATGTGTGAGCTAAATTTTCTTTAAGCTTACCAATGTCTTGCATCTAGATCCTACAATCAACATATCATCCACATACAGTAACAAAATAATATAGCTCCCATTTTCAAGCTTTTTAAAATAAACACAATGGTCAGATTCACATCTCATAAAACCATGCTCATGCATAAATCTGTCAAATCTCAAATACCATTGCCTTGGGGCTTGCTTGAGCCCATATAGGATCTTTTTCAATCTGCACACAAGTTTCTCCTTACCCTTGACTTCATAACCAAGCGGCTGTTGCATATAAATTTCTTCCTCCAAATCACCATGAAGAAAATCATCTTAACATCAAGTTGTTCTAAATGCAAATCTTCTGTTGCAACCAAACTTAGAACAATACGAATAGAAGTCATCTTAACTACAGGAGAAAAAATCTCATCAAATTCAATACCTGATTTCATGCAAATCCCTTTACCACAAGCCTTGCCTTGTACCTCTTTAGTCCACCTTCTTCTTCCTTGATCCTATAAACCCATTTGTTCTGCAGTGTTTTCTTACTTGCTGGCAACTTGACCAAATCCCATGTCTGATTTTGTTCCAAGGAGTCCATCTCCTCATCCATGCCATGCTCCCACTGCTCGTGGGTATCTACCTACATTGCTTCTTCAAAGCTTTCTGGTTCACCACTATCAGTCAGTAATAAATAAGAAAGTGAAGGTGAAAATCTCTCTAGAGGTCTACTTACCCTTTGTGACCTTCTCACTGAAATCTGAGGTGTTTGAGGCTCATTCTATGCCTGTTGCACATTCATGTCAATTTACTCGCGGTGACCAATGCCGAGTCACCTCAACCGACCGCAGGTTCCTCTCGCCTTGACCGACGTGTCGGTTCTAAGACTACTAACACTAGTTTCTACCATTGTTTTCTCTATTTCTAGTTTTGCCAACCGACACCGGTTAGCCTGACCGGTGGCGGTCTCTATAGAACTCGACACATGTGTCTGTGTAAGTCTGCTTTAGGTCCGAAAGTTGATTTTCCTTCAAAATCTCCTCAACTTGTTCATGTTTAGGCACCAAAACTTGATCCCTGTACATTCTCTTTTCATTCCAATCAACGTCACAACTCCTAACAATCTTAGAATCTTCTAAATCCCAAAATTGATATCTAAAATCACTAGAGCCATAACCAATGAAAGTACATCTCTTAGACTTAGCATCCAACTTCTTTCTATTTTCTCTATCAACATGCACAAAAGCTTCGAGCCAAAACTCTAAGAAAAGAATAATTTACCTCCTTTCCGCACCAAACTTCTTCTCGGTATTCCACCATCTAGTGCTTTGTTGAAGGTCCATAGTTTATCAAGTATATTGTTGTATCCACAGCTTCTACCCAAAACTTTAAAGGCAAGATGACATGTATCCTCATGCTTCTAGCACATTCCATGATTGTTTTGTTCATTTTTTTGTAACTCCATTCTCATGTGGAGTTCTAGGAACCATTCTTTCTCTTCATATTCCATTCTTTGAACAATAATCATCAAAATCCTTACTGCAGTACTCACCACCATTTTTAGATCTAAGGCACTTCAATTTTAAGTTTGTTTCATTTTCTACAAGGGCTTTCCATCTTTTAAAAGTTTCAAAAACATCAGATTTATGCTTAATACAATAGATCCATACCTTCCTTGTGGCATCATCAATGAAAGTCATATAATATTGGAATCCTCCAATAGAAGATACATGGGTTGGTCCCCACACATATGAGTGTACAAGCTCTAATTTCTGCTCCTTCTTTGTTGACCCAACTTTGAGAAATCTCACTCTCTTCTACTTTCCAAAAATGTAATTCTCACAAAATTCAAGATCTAATTGTTTCAAATCTGATAACTTACCATTTGCCTTTAATATCTACATTCCTTTTTCACTCATATGGCCTAGCCGATTATGCCACATGTTTGCATCTAAATCTATAGTAGATAACATAGAAAAGGAATCAATAATACAAGTAGACAAATATAAAGTTCCTACCTTCTTTCCTCTTGCCACAACAAGAGATCCCTTGGTAACCTTCCAAGAATTGGCTGTGAATGTAACCACGCATCTAGATTCACCAAGTTGCCCTATAGATATTAGATTTATTTTGAGGCTTGGAACATGCCTCACATATTTCAATACCCATGGGTTTCTATTATGCAACTTTAGATAAACATCACCTTTACTAGTAATATTACATGGCTCATCATCACCTAAATAAACATGTCTAAAATCACCCTGAACATAATTTCTGAAATAACCCTTATTAGGAGTAGCACGGAAAGAAGCTCCAGAATCTAACACCCAAGATTCTAATCTATTATCCAAGGAGAGAATAAGGGCATCTTGATTTACCTCACTTACAACGTTTTCCTCTTTACCTTTTTCTTTGTCTAATACATTCTCTTTGTTTTCCTTGGACCAACACGCCTTTTTTACGTGTCCTCTCTCTCCACAATTCCAACAAAGTAAATCTATGTACCTAGATCTAGATCTACCTTGTCTTGACTTCGATCTCCCATTATTCTTGCTCTTGGATGGCCTCTCCTTAGATATTCCCCTACTTTCTACAGTTAAAGTGTTTCTAGATGATGAATCTCTTGAGATTTTCCTACGTATTTCCTCATTAAGGATTACACTAACCCCATCATCAAATGTCAAACCTTTAGAAGTAGTTTTTGTATTACTAATAGCCATTACCAAATTATTCCAACTATTTGGCAAAGAGCATAAGAAAAAAAGTGCTTTCACTTCATCATCAAACGAAGTTTCTACCGCTTTTAATTGATTAACAATAGACAGGAAATCATTCAAATGATTAGACACAGATCCACCTTCTTGCATCTTATAATTAAACAATTTTTTCATCAAATATACCTTATTCAAAGCACTAGGAGTTTCATACAAATTTTCTAAAGATTTCATCAACTCTACCGTGGTTTTTGCATCTATAAAATTTGAAGCCACCGATGCTGCTAGGCTCAATCTTATAGATCCCAAAGCCTTTTTGTCAAGAACCTTCCATTCTTCATCTATCATCAAACTTGGCTTTCCTTGCTCATCCAACAGTAAGTATAGATCTTTTTGATATAAATAATCCTCCACTTGCATTCTCCATAGTTGATAATTACATTATCAAATTTATCTAATTGTTATTTACTATCTTCTCGCCATTGCTTTGCTCCCACTCAATCGAAAAAACTATGTGAGTAAATCTGTCAACACACAAAAACTCCAAAGAAAATCTCTCGAGACCCGATTGCACGGGTTAAACCATATAAAATTATTGCATAGATCTATAATCAGATAAAGCATACAAGCAATCAATGCGGAAATAACCAGAAGATGAAATAAACAAGAGAAATATTACACCAGATTTAACGTGGTTCACCCAGTGTGGGCTACGTCCACCAAGAAATGGCCAATATTATTATTCAGTGCTTTACAAAGGAAATACAATGAAGATCTATAGTCTTCCAACACCTCACAGGATGTTCAATGCTCTTTCCTCACTCAGCTACACAATCTTGCTCACCAAGGAAAAACATACAACAACTAACTGCTATCTTCTTCTCTCAAACTTTCTTTTCTTTCCTTACACTCCAAACAATGCATACATGCATAGGAAACTTATCTTTGCTTTTACAAACAATAAATCATCTTTAAAATAATTGATTTATTCTATTTTTCTAGCCAAAAATAAAAGCGTCATTTTTTTATTAAGGGCAAATAGTTTTGAACGGACTATACCTTGTATACAAAAGGGCTCAAAAGCCAGATATCAGAAGTGAGAGAAACAACCCAGAGAAGGGAAAAACAACTAACCTCAGAGGGCTCATCAGCCAGATAAAACAACAAATTAGAAGAAAGGATCTAGACGTAAAATGATCCAAAAATAACAGAAGAGATCAAAAAGAAAACAATAGATATCTATCATAGAATATCTCCGCCAAAAATAGCTCGGATCTGCGCGTCATCAAGAACTTGAGCGATGAAAAGCAGTAGCACAACACCACGTTACTTTATAGCCCTATCAATCTTGGTTTTGATCACTTACAGTGAGACAAAGAAAGCAATGGCTGTGGCCTGAGAAGAGTCTTTCATATCCGCCTGAGAAATTGCCATATCCCTTTTCTCTTTGGGGCCCCAAATGTCTTCATTAACCCCGCTTAGGCTGCATACACTATGAACATGTTGTTCAATGAAATTATAAATACTTTTAAGAGCAGATAGGATGCAGTCATTACAACTTTTACATTTCCCATTCTACCATCCAAAGACTATAACTTCTTGAATACTTCAACAATAACCCCCTCCTCATCATCATTTTGTAGTAATCCTTTTCCCTTAGCTTTTTCCATATTTTTGATAACCCTTTTGAGCTCTTGTATTTCCTTATCCATCCTGTCCACTCTGACCATCAAAGCGTCGTTACACGGCAACGCGATGGTTACGCCTAACCTAATCTGCCTGATCGGACCGACATCGGTTACTTGCAAACTAGTAACAATGCAAAATCAAGTTCTTAGTGAAGCAATTTAGCTCCATAGTTAACATGGGCCACTCCAAAGTGCATCAAAATTTGAATGAAGCCCTATTTTATCTCTGTCAGCATCCCATTTTAAAACCAAGTCCCCAACTTTGAAAGCTTGAGGCCTAGCCTTTCTATCGAACCAATTATTTATTACTTCTTGATGTTGTTACGGCTTGATCATGGCAAAGTTCCTTATCTCTTTAAGATCAACCAACTCTTCCATTATGATTTCTCTCTGGTTTGCGCCTTTGAATTCTAGTTGTTGGGAAAGTGCTAATGAGTTAAACTCTAGTGTCAAAGGAAGGGTAGCCTCCTTACCATATAAAATATTACAAATTAAAGTTCTTATTGCCCTTTTGATTGTGATTCTATTTTCCCAGAGCACGCTCGATACCTTTGTATGCCACTATCTTTGGCTGATGTTCATTGTGCACTTCATAATTCTAATTAGGTTCTTGTTTGTTGACTCTTCCAGACCATTTCCTTGGGGAAATAGTTGGAAGAGGTTTTCAGATAAATGCCTAGATTTAGAGCCCAATCAATGATTTTTGTCCCAAGGAAGCATTTTGCATTATCAGAGATGATGGTTTGAGGAATTCCAAACCTTGTGACTATACCTTCAAGAAAGTCAAGGATGACTAACTCGGTTGATTCCTTGGGTGTGACTTCTTCTGTCCATCTAGTGAAATAGTCTGTAGTTGTTATCACCCACTTGTGTCTAATGCTTGAAGGAAGATTGATCATACCTATGAAGTCAAGACCCCATTGCACAAAAGGCTAATCCACTTAGATTGGTTAGAGGGGAAGTGCTGCCAATTTTTATTTCCTGCAAAGAAAGCACACTCTTTGCATTTCATGACCCACTTGTGTGCATCTGCAAACATGGTAGGTTAGAAGATACCTGCCATTATGATTTTTGTTGTTGTAGTTTTGGTAGAAAAGTGTCCACCAGAGAATTCATCATGAAATTATGCTAACACTTTTTCAATATGCATGCCGTTGATACATCTTAACAACACGCCATCAAGATTTCTTTTGAAGAGAATTCCATCAATCAACACATAAGGGATAGATTGTAGCCTCAAATGTATTATTTTTCTTTGTTTAAACTTGGAGGGTATGTGACCTAGGAAAGGAATGTGATCATGTCCTTCATCCAGTCACGCATGCCAGGATCAATATTCTGCTCAAGCTCAGTGCATGGAAAACCTTCATCCAGAAATAATGAAGTCTTATATTCATTTTGCAAATCCTCAACAATCTTCCTACAGAGCATGCTACCTCTTACCAATTTTTTGGCTTTGATAGTCACATCATACTCCATGATTTTGGTCACCCATTGTGCTCTCTTTTCACTGATCTCTACTCCCATGATGAAGTCTCTAACAGAAGAGTGGGATACTAACACCTTAATATGATTTGTGGCGAGCATAATTTTGAATTTATTGAGTGCACGCATGATGGAAAAGACTTGATTCTCTATGTAATTGTATCTTAATTCATAATCCTTCAACGTCTAGTTGAAGAAAGCCACTGGTGTTTTCAGCCGTTGTTCATTTTCTTGTGTTAGGACAACAACAACACTAGTATCAATGCCATAAGCATAAAGGATGAAATCCTTGGAATAATCTAGGTTGATGAGTGTTGGCGCAAAAAAATTTCTTACTTGATTTTGTTGAAGCTTTCTCTTCCTTCTACTATCCATCTGAAGGCTATGTCCTTCTTGAGCATCAAGGTGATGGGCCGAACCAGTCTTGTAAAGTTAGGGATAAAATTCCTAACAAAGTTGATCTTACCAAGGAATGACTATAAGGAATTTTTGTGCACTAGCACAAAAAGAGCTAGGATGGCTGAAACGCACTCGGGATCAATCGTGATACCATCCTTCGATACCACATGGCCCAAGAGCTTGACTGTACCATCAATTAATTACACTTCTTCAAAGTTAAGAGACACCCCATACTTTCTGCATCTATCAAATACTTTCTCTAGGTGTGTCATATGATCCACGCTTTACTTTGAGAAGATGTTATGTCATCAAGGTAAACCAAGATGAACTCATTGATGTAACCTTTGAAGGCAATGTCCATGGCACATTGAAATGTTTCCCCTGCATTTCACAAACCAAAAGGCACTTTTTGATATGCATATGTTCCCCATTTGGTTGTAAACATTATTTTGAATCAATCCTCATCCTTGACCATGATCCGATTGAAACCCAAATACCCATCTAACATAGATAATCTCTTCACGCCAGCCACAGTTTGCAGAATCTGCTCCATCAAAGGCAAAGGATAATGATCCTTCAAAGATGCCTTGTTCAAATCTTTGAAATCAACACAGAGTCTAATTTCACCATTCTTCTTTCACACTGGAACTAGATTCATGACCCAAGTAGAGTATTTGATGGGAAAAATAATTTTTGCCTCAATGAGTTTGGATAATTCCTTTCTCATGAGGGGATCTATCCTTGGATTGAATGGTTTTTAGTTACATTTGATGGGCTTAATACCAAGATCAAGGTCAATGGAGTATTGAGCACTTTTTGGATCAAAGCCTTTGAGGTATTCATAATCCCATGGGAAGATATCATTTTATTTTTCATAGAGAGAGATGAAGGCCTACTTCTCTTCTTTGGCACAAGCTCTCTTGAGTAGCAACTCCTTTCCACATACAATAGTATATGTGGAGTAGTCTTCTACGCGGTGTGCATGTAATTTTATTTACCCTTGAACTCATCATCGGGCCAATTTTTTTATCTAAGGTGACCAATCCTTTAGGAAACTTGTTTGTCTTCAGTTTTATTACTTGGTCACCATATTTGTCATGCAACTTAGCTTGCGTGCTTGATGAGAACTCACCTCATTTTGGATGAACCAGAAAATTTGTGCATCATTGTCAAACACTTTCTAGGTGGTGTTGTTGTCAAGAATGGATGAATTGATCACTATCTTGATGTGCTTTGAGTGTTTCCTTTGACAAAGTCCTCAAAGCGGAGAGAACTACAAACCAAGAATGAACATTTGATCAGCTTCCTTGTTCATTTTGCATGGTACCACCTAAAAATTTAGAGCATCAAAGCTTTCAAGGAGGTCTCAAACTTTGTACTTATAAGATTTGAAAATATTATTCTTTGTCTGAATTTTTTTGTAACCTGGTGGATGACCAACTCTGTATCCCCAAATATCTGCATCACCTTAATTCCTTTCTTTTCATAATGAGCAAGCCATGCACCATTGCTTCATATTATGCCACATTATTGGAGCATGTAAACTGCAGCCTATGTGTGAAGAAGAATTTATCATCCTTAGGAGAAATGAGAACCACTCCTACTCTCGTGTCATTTCTACTTCTAGAACCATCAAATTATAACTTCCATAGGCTAGGTTCAACTTGGTCTTTCTTGAGCGTGTGTGGAAGCACAACTTCTTCTTCAAGAATGTAGTAAGTACCAAGCCCAATTTCATAAGATTCTAGTTCTTTAGCATATGGATCAAATTTATGGTGCCTCTTCACCCATTCATCAAGCACTAGATCAAGAATAGAGGGTGGAAGAGGCTTCTCTTTAGGAACTAAAGCTTGTTCTTGGATTAAACAATTGGATTGGAGAGGGGATGAGACATATGACTCTACATGATAAGAAAATATAGGCTCAATTTGTATGGTAAACTAGGTACCATACCTTGTCTTGAGTAACATATGAGACCAATAAGAAGAAAAGTAACCACCCACTTGAGCAGTGAAATCTCTTGATAGACATAGGGAAAACAAAGGAGGTAAGTCAATGATTGACACATCTTGAGTAATTGTTAAACTTGGACATGCATGAAGGGTCAACTCAAGATCCTTAATGACTCCTAAGGTATTGACAATTGAGCCATCAAGTTGTAGGACTCCTTTAGATAAGGGGCTATACCTAAGACCTAGGACATCAACTATCTTCTTGGGCATAATAGAGGTACTAGCACCCAAGTCTATCATGCAATTATGGACAAGATGTTTTCCTATGATCAAATATATGTAGAAGGGTGGGGTTTTAACAACTTTACTTACTTTTTTCTCCTCCTCTTGGCAGATGTTGATAGAAGTTTGTGGCTTGTGAATAGTTGGATCAGCACGTGGAAGTTGGGCTAAAGCTTCATGCGGTAGATCCCGTTGAGAAGGAATAGTCAAGGCATCCCACATTGTGACATTTATGTTTGTCTTGTTCATTTGGTTAACAATGTTGAATGGGAAATTTGTTGACTTGTGCATTTGGGGAACAACATCCCTTTTTGACTATTCAAGTGTAGAAGAAGGAGCTTGACCTACCAAAGGAGGGGTGTGCGCTACTTCAGAGCCTTGTGCGGGGCCTCTTGCATAGGGACTTGAGCATTATTACTATTAGATGCCTTGGCTACTTCTTTTTCTTTTGAGGGGCAGCATGTGTTCTTTGGGAGTGTGACTCGCATGCATGACTCTAACATCCTTATATTATATTTTATGTTGTCTGCAACTTGGGCGTGCGGTCTACTTGTATCATCTGCCACTTGGTTGATTGCACATAAGTCCTCAGTGCCAAAGAACACCAAATTTTCCCTTGGAGGAGCTTGTGGTCTTTCTTGGTTTTTTGCTTCAAAGGCACTTGTTGAAGGCTCGTACGCTGAAGCATTCTAGATCATGTAGGCCTAGGGTGCATAACATGGGTCCAGTAATATTTACTATGAGGCATGTTGTAAGGGAAGCACCATTTTGAATCTTGTGCAAAATTGTTTTAAACTAGAATAAGCATCTGACTTGTACTAGGTACTAGAAAAGAGGGCGAGAGGGAAAAAACTTGCAAGGGGAGATGAATGTTAGCTTTCCATCTATCACTTTGCTGGTTGGGCACATATATTTGGTTTCCATATTGATTCCACCAAGGCTGATTGATTTGGCTATGTGCATGATTGAAATTACCTCTATACACTTGCACACCGTTGTTTTTCGAATGATATGACTTTATTTGATAGAATTTTGATTAGAGCATTTAATTCCTCATCTTCATTTTGCTACACTGAAGAGTAGGATGTAGATGCAATTGGTTGTGTGATTTTCTCAGGAACATGAATAGGGGCCACAAAAGGCTGGGGCACTTGTAACATTTCTAGGAACAAGTGAATTAGAGGTTTAAGAGCTATCTTTCCCACCTGAATAAGACTATTTTCTGCCCTTACTGAAATACTATAAGTAGATGGTAAGGTCCTACCTCCCATAGATTGAATCATGACTGAGATATCACTATTCAACACTTTTAAATAATACAAAAAAGCGTGTTGGGTTGTAGGTATTACCACAAGAGGGATTCTGTCCCAAGTCTTCTAAAATCTGATGTTGAAATCAGTCATCTACTCATTGGGTGCCCTTTTTGTTGTTGTTAGTTGCTCCACCAAAGATAGGTGATCTAACTTGTCTTCAATGTAATTGAAAATAGTTGTTCCCAACTCATCCCATGTGGTAATAGATCTAAGTCTTAAGCCTCTGTACCACTTTGAATCACTTTTCCTTTGAAATAGGTCAAAGTAACCTTATCTACATCATCATGTGTGATCGATAGAGTGAACACACGTTTGCTACATCCTAGATATGAATGGGTTAATTTGAATTAAAAGGGGGAATATGGTAATTGTTTTTCTTCAAACTTACACCTACATCTTGGATCTGGAAGGAGTGAGGTGTTTGAGACAACAATGGAACCATCCCCAAGTTGTGGGACCTTGCACACTTAGGATGGATCTCTGGAGAAGGCCGGTTGCTCTATCTATTTCTACTGCTACTATTACTTCTAGTTTTGAAAGGGGAAAATAAGCTAATAAATGCCAAGGGACCATGGATAGAAAGATAACATGAAAGGAAACTACACTAAAAGGTGATAACACCAGAAAAGAGGGATGAACATTATTTGTCCGAGTGAAAATGAGAGGATATGTGTAAAAGAAGGCTAGGCACGTATAGCACAACTTAAAATGTATTCACCAGATCAGTTTCATGGGACACAACCAAATAAATAGCCGCAAGGGACGTGAAATGGCACAAGTACACAATGTAAAAGAAAAGGCAAGAAGAAGGAATGCAAACATGTTAGGACAAATAATAGGAAAAAATGATGCTTCTATTACTTTCAGAAATACACAGAACTATTACAATGGTGAAAGAGGCCGATATCCACATGTAAGAGTTAGATCTAGAGGTATGTAACTCAAAATACAGAAAGTATGAAGTCCTTAGCAAAATGCATAAGGATCTAGAGTTTCCAACATTAATAATGAGCCCAAATCTTACATTTATAGATGAATCTATAGAAGAAGAAGAGAAGGAGGGAAAACTTGAATTTGAAATACAACCACTAACAAGAAGCATTCAATGCCTGTAAATCCACCTAAGAATATGTCAAATGCACTTCCCTAGGTTTTCTTGGCATGTTGGATGAGGAAGGAGGGTGAATAAGATTAAATCAAGTGGTTGGAGAAATTAGATCTGCTCATCAATGCTCATAGAGACATTTTCCCATTTCTTACCTACCAAATCTACCAATAATTTGAATTTGAATATCTAGCATTGTTGCTGATGTCATCATCTCTCTGACAAGTCCATCGTGCAGTAATCGTCAAAGATCTATAGAAAAATATATGGCTATCAAAATTTTTTCAGAGCCATCGACACACACAAGACATGTGGTGCACGCGGATTGGCTGAAATGATGGCCAATTGTGTAAATATTTTGTCATTTCTACCACGTGTCACTCATGGATTTTTTACAAGGATTCGAACTCTATTGGTGTGCTTTGATTGGTTACGTGTGGCACACTCAAGCATGTCGTCAAGATGTCTTGGCATAGAAGGGCACAAGGGAAGGGTGGGTGAAGGAAAAAAAGGAAGGTGTAAAGAATTGTGCACTCGACACATCTTTGGGAGATGAGGGAAAATGGTGAGTAGAGAACATGTGGTCAAGGTGAAACTATTACAAAGTAATGGGCATGATGCATGAGAGGGCCAGGGACTTAGCTAATTGAAGCAAGTGCAAGGCACATGCACATGGAATAAATGTTTAGGAAGAAAGTGAATGTGTAGAAGGTGGGCACAAGGGAGGAGTAGAACAAAGAGGAAAAGGAAAGTGGAAGGAAAGAATAGAAAATTCCCGAGGGAGCATGAGGAAAAGAAGGGGTGCCAAGGGAAAAATGTAACCAAGGAAATGTGTTGAGTGAACCTAAGCATGTGTAACCTTCAATGAGGAGCTAAGAGCCAAAATATGTATACAAGTTACCCAAATAACTAGGAGAGTTATTTGGATAATATTAATTATGTTAGATAAGGGGGATAATGAAAAATAGGATGGGGGAATATTGTGATTTAAAATTAAGAGGAAAACAAGTGTGCTAAGTGAGGGTGGAAATCACATGTGGGATGAAGGCATACGGAAGTGTCAAAAATAGGTGTCTACACTGGTGTCCATACTAGATGAAAAATCTAATATGAGTATGGAAATTCTTTTATTTTACACCCTTATTAGATTATATCTAGGTTTAGTGAGTTAAGTACACTAAAATGATATAAAGGGGAAATACAAAAGGACATTATGCTTAATTAACTTCAAAATTTATTTATGTAATATAAGAACAACACATTAATTCTTACAATTAATGTAAAAATAAGATATGAAATTGAAAACACAAGATTACGAGTGCACTTAGCTGATTATAGATGAATCTTGGAGGTTTTGGGTGTGACAACCGGTGGAACTATGATCATTGTGATGACACAAAATAGGTTTGCATCTAGGAATCCTCGTTAAGTAATTTTGGTTGTTCTCTTGTGTTGATTATGCTCAAGTGGTCTCACCCATCATATTATCTCCCTAGTTTGACATTGATTTTAAATTTGTATTCTTGAAACAACATCAACCCGATAGATATTAATCCTCAAACTTGAGAGTGATTCATTCTTGGAACTATAGCTATAAAATAACCTAATACATGATTGTATATATCTACAAGGACCGTTCATATGGTTTTGCACCTACTATAAAATTTTGGACCTACTATGAATCTAGCTCTATAACATCCCAAGGATTTCACCTACCTGAAAATGTTTGTAACTATTGAAACTTAGTTGGTTCTCATGTTCGAATACCTATGAATATTCCAAGTGAGGTCTCAAATCCTATCCATTGCTAAGAGAACCTGAAAAATAAATATTAATTGGGTTGAAGTGCAATCCTTGTACCATCGATGTCGAATTACCCTAAAGATCCCTCAAACCACACAATGTTCTCCACCTAGCATGTGATATCTGAATGAAGAAAATTATATTTGGTAATTGAAATACTCTTTAATAATGCTTGAGTTGAGTTTATTTCTTGCTAATAATTGAAGCGGTGATTTTGATTTCTTACAAATGAGGGAATATGATTCTTTGACTATGCATATGATGCTTAATACTTGTAGTGATTGCTTCCCTAATGAATGCACGTAATATTTGGAAATATTTAGGGAGCCTTGGGTGCCTTTTGTGAGTTTTGTAAGAGAGTATGTCAATGTAGTGCCATATGATTTCCATGTTCTTAAATGAGGTGAGTTTAACTTGTTTATATAGGGTTCCAAAGGTGAATTATCATAGAAAGGTTGACGCAAGGAAGTAAATGACCCAACAAATAATATGAAATTAAAGCAAAGATAAAGGATATGTCAGTTTAAAATTGTACAAGTTGGTCAAGACCGGATATCACAAGCCAACCAAACTAGATGTTTTACACAGAATGAGAAACATGGAAAATATAGGTTGCATCCTATTAAGTGGAGTTTATTTATGTATTTTATGCATTTAGTTCTTAGAAATTTTTGACATATCAGTTTGCATGACTAATAAAGTTAGACAAAAACCTCGAGATGTAATTAGTGGGCATAAAAATAGAGATAGTAAATTTCCAAATTTGAGTGTCTATAATTTTGTTTCTAGACTTACGCCTAGAAATAACTCATGTATAGAACTCGTACATATACTTTTGGTGTATAATATGACCTAATATCTCTTTGTATGATTTTAGACCTGAAAATGGTAGAGCTTTGTAACTTTTCCTACCCATACCTAATCTGAAAATAGTTTTTATTATTTTTCTCCACGTCTCACACACCTTTGGCACCACCTATAATGACCTATGATAAATAGAAACCCTAGATACCTATAAAAACTTCATGAAACAATTAGATAACAAAAGAAGAAATTCATGTGTGGGTGAGGTTTCACTAAACTTAGTGGTCATCCCCTACAAAACCAATCCAAGCATTATACTACATTGTGTCAAGTGAGAGCAAGCCTCATATAGCTCTTCTAGTGTTGATGTAAGTAATTTATGCAATCTAAGCTAACCCCTTATGTTTTTCCTTATGTCTATTAACACAAAGATAATATATGTAATCTGTAGATAGAATACAAATACACCCAACATGGTAGTAGTGTCATGTGTTGTGCTTAAGATGTTAAGATTAACATTTTTTTCCTTTAATACTTAAAAATGTTTTAAGTGACTTATTATTGCTAATATGTGCCTTTAAGATCTTTATATGATTTGAAATAGTGTAAGCTAGAATATTTAACCTAGTTTGATTTCTTCATACCTATGTGGTGGTTACTCTAAGGGATGTGTAACTAATTTTAGAATATTGAGGATAACCTTGAGTGATTTATTTTTGATATTTGTAATGTATGCTTATAATAATTCCATATGATTTGTAAAGTAAAATTGAATTACTTATATATGTTTCCAAAAGTTAGATATATGTACTATGGCCAACCTAGGGAAGATGAAATGTCACATATAAGATTTTTAAATTAGAAAAAGAGTCATTAGATGAGAGGTGTGGAACCATACAGGTCATCCTAGACCATAATAAAGGTTGACCCCAGTATATGGTCTCTTATAAGGATTTAGTGATAAAAGAGCCAAATTATGGAAAAGATGCACAAGGATGAATTACTACTTTAGATAATTAATATTTCATGAATGAGAGATAAAGAAGTGTGTAGAGATTAGTAATTCATGTGTGAGAAAGAAGGATAAGTAAATGTAGTTAAGAATGTGAGAATTTGTCTTAGTATGGGAAAAAAGTAAAAAAATTTCATTGCCAAAGGATACGTTACCAAATTTGAGTGTTTATATTTTCCTCCCCTTCAAGTTTGGAATTGAAAATTGCATACTTAAAGGAAAACATACGTGAGTGTGTGCACACACTTTTATTTTGTTGGATTAGTTTATTTGCATTGGTGTTAGCATGTTTCATGGTGAAACTTGAATTGCACACATAATTTGCATTTTTTTATTATTAATGTCCTTTGCATTAGTGTTTACATGTTCCATGGAAAAAACTTCTGTAGTTAACATCCATAAAATAAATTTAACTATAAATAAAACATAAATAATTATTGTAACTTTAGAAAATTGAGATTGTATAAAGTAAAGAGATGTAAAGCATATAAGGAATACTCCTATTTACTTTGTTGAGGGATAAGCTCTCATTCTTATTGTGTTTGGAGATCCTAATTTATGTTGAGTTATTTAATGATTGGGGATGATCAGTCTATAATTTTTTGAAGGAGAAACTAAATTAGAAGAATAATTGAGTACACATGACCCAATACAAAATAATATAGGTACCACGAGATATTTATCCCAAAGAACCCTAAAAAGAGGGAAAAGTATTGTAAAAATCATCTAGCCACCATGATATCTTCCCACACAAAGAGATAGAGGAAGGAAGAATAACCTACAAAGTTTTTAGCCACCTAAATAACTTCCTATCTCACATACCACACCATTACGGATGGATCTACATCTAATTTTGTAAATAACAAAAATTGAAAGGGAATAAATGGCCCACACCCCCATCGTAAGCTATAATAACTAAGTTTTATTATGTAAATGTTGAATGATGTAACTGAGAATAAGGCCCATGCCCCCATCCCTTGTATCCACAAATGTATTTGAGTAATATAATGGAGAAGGAATGAATTACTCATGCCCCTTATATTATTCTATGAATTGGGTCATATGTATTTGAATATGTACTAGACGTGTATAAATATTTGTAAGAATATGAGAATGATGGAATTTTATGCGAGTTTTCCCCTAAGATGGAAACATATAACTCAAGCTACAACATACTATGGTTTCATCCCTTATTGGATGTTTATATACTAGTGTGAGTTCTAACCTTTTTACGTATTTGTTCCAATTTATGAGGATTTGTATAATATACCATGATTAATTCCCCCTGTTTTAAGGCACGTGAGATATAGTAATAGATCATGTGGCTCAAACAAAATTATGTGTACCCATGTTAAATAAATCTCATAATATGAATATGAACACATGGAGAGTGGACATGGTGGCCACTATTGGGATTGTGTGCATGAAAAAGGATGTGCACATGATGGAGACCATAATGCATTAAGAAAGAAACATGTAATAATCCAACAACAATAATATCAATAACAATCATGTGTTAGAGAGGAAATCACATAAGTAAAAAAGTATAGAAGTAAGATAACAAAAGAAGTATCATGTAAAAAGAGTCATATAAAGGCTTAGATCTAGAAACATGGGACACCTAAGTGTCACATGAAAATAGTAAGGAAATCATATAAGTTGCACACAAAGAAGCAATATCACATATACTAGAAGAATATACCCATAAATATAGGACACCAAAGTGTCACAAGATATCCATTATGAAGGAAGACAATCCATAGGCAAAGAAATAATATCATATATAATAGAGGAATAAATCCAAAACATAGGATGCCAAAGTGTTGTAAGATAGTCAAGGCACACAAGTTGCATACAAGAAGTAGTCAAGTATTCAAGAAATCAAGTAAGGAAGAAATGTAGATATAAATTATAGAAAATAGTAGTGAAAAATCACATGGAACAAGATAAAGTAACTTTACACAAGACATGAGTGATAGTCCAAAAGATAACATATACACAATATAAGGTTTTAATCATAATGAGGAAGTAGAAAGTAAATGATACGAAAAAAATCACCTATATAGTGTGGGATATGGCCTTAAATGATAAGAGTCACTGGAAGGGACTAGGTTAGAACCTATCATCATGTATCCAAATTTTGGTTTCCCTACATCAATATCAACATACCTCATGAATGTATGTGTGTAAAGAGTATACTGAAAAATATGTTTTCTATTAAACCAATATGAAAAATGACATGTGTAAAGTGCAGTGCAATCTATCAAATCAAGTCATGTATAAGTTCTAGTTTTTCATTTTTGAAAAATATTTGATTATTTTTGTATTACGTGATTATTTGAATGTTTTTGTATTTTTGAAATTAGCTATGCATGAGAAGGATGTAAAATAAGAGCTTCCTAATGAAGGAATCATTAGGAGGTGGAGAAGACCCATGGAATAAATGAGGTTGGTGCCTCAAATGTTCCATAGTAGAAGATGGAAGATCTTGTATAATTTGTGTAAAAACCATAATATGTGCCATGGGAGAGCTAGGATGGAGAGATTCATGGGGAGTAGTATGTGCACAAGGATATCTAGTATGACGCTTGGGAGGGAGAGAGACACTAGAAGAATCATGTGCATTAGGAGATCTAGTAGGAGGACTAAGAGGAGAGACCCACAATAAGAAGCATATACAATATAAGACATAATAAGAGACCTAAGAGTAACAAACCCACTAGAAAAAGCATACATATAATAAAAGACTAGTAGGAGGCCTGGGAGGAAGAGGCACATGAGAAGTAAAATGTGCATTAGAAGACCTAACAAAAGGCATGGGTGGGAGAGACCCATGATATGTAGAACATGTAATAGAAACAAAAACCACAACTTTCTGACTATGTAATTTAAGTATTGAGGCCTCATATGGGATACCATTAACCATAACAACATGTTGATTGTAAAAGAATTTGAAACAATGATGAAAGATATATGTTATATCCTAAAAATATGTAGCTAAGGGAAAGCTAGACACATGTGACATGAACCAAAAAAATTAGTAATCAAAAAAGGAATAGCCATAGTAGTATAACCAATTGTAAGAGGTATAATTATAGACACATATAATTTGATTGAAGCAACTTTATTACTAAACTTGCAATAACTATTCTAATCCCCATTAATTAACTACACTATGCTAGTTAAATAACCTGCCTAACTCTCTCTAATCCCCTAAATCATACTAATACCCCTCTAAATGGATTCCACAAGCCTATCCCTATTAATTAAGCCACTTAGGGTTAATTAATCCCCTTTCACTTTCTAAAAGGCACTTACCTTTCTAAAAGTGCATTTCCCTTTCCAAAGTCCATTTCATTTGGATTTCACCTTTTGGGCCTTTTTGTCCCACATGCATCCAAACCATCCCTTTCTTGAAATCAAAAAACTATAAATAGACCTCTACCCCCTCACTTTTTCCAAGAACACTTCTCCTTCTTTAGTATAATTATAGTATTTTTCTAGGATATTGAGTATTCTTCCATTGTTATTGAGTTATTATCTTCCATTGCATATTCCAACTCAAGCTTGAGTAAATGAGGGGAACCATATGGTCTTGTAGCCATTAATGGTGATCCCTCACTCTCAAAACCTTGAGCATCAAACAATCAAATTTGATTGCTAGGATCTTCATAGGTTCATGTTTTGTAGCATTCAAAGAGTAGAGAGTAGTATATACATGTTAGTTTGATGTTTTGTCAAAGTTATAATGCATGCATAGGAGTAGCTCTTGTTTATCTCTTATCTTGATGGTTCATAGTTGAGTTGGTAAAGATTTGAGGTTTCTTTAGTGTTCTAGCCTCATTTCTATAGATTTTCTAATTTATACATGTTCACATATGGCACGCCCAGTGGGACCTTACTCCATGGTCTCTAGAAGTTGTTTTTCAAGATTTTTACTTCAAGTTCTAACCATTTTCATGCATTTTGAAGGTTAACTAGTGTAGTTTCAAGATTTTGATAATCTTAAAAGTAGTAAATATTCCTTTTGCATACAAATTTATTGGGTTTATGTTAGAAATTGAATTAAAAGGAAAAAATCTAACCTATTTACAGTTTTAGATTTGTTTCTCGTCATTTTTTTGGTTTCTCAGGCTCGCACGCAGTGTTTTGGAAAGGTGCGTATATTTCAAAAATCACGCGCATTTGTTTGACAACATGCACACATGTTTGTAGGAACGCACACATGTTTCCCTAGCCACACACATGTTACCCTATATTTTTGACCCCATGTCAAGAATTTGACTCAAGTTGTGCATATGTCATGAACATCATGTATATGTTTACATGCATGCACATACATCTCTCAAGACACGAGGCACTTATTAAATATTTGTGTCAACTAAATTTTTACCTTACACACACATACATTTATAATCACGTGCACAAGCTTAGAAGGGTGCACAAGTATCATTCTGCCAATGCACATGTTAATTACTAACTTTGTTTTACATAGAGCCGCACACTTTTCATTTTAGGCACACACATGTCATAAAGGGTGAGCAGGCGTTTTGTTTAAAAATCAAGATTTTTATAACACTCATAGGGGTTGATTCTTTGGAGTTTCTAACACTTTGTAGGTTTTTGTTGATACTAATAAGTGGTTTTGTAGGTTACTTTGATGATATTGTAGTTTTGTGCTAACTTTACTTAGTTGAGTTGATGAATGTTGCATTGTTACTTGTAAGGTTTGGATCATGTATGCTCTTCCCTCACACCTTCTAGGTGACCTTGGGAACCAAAAACGGTTCAATATATTTCTCATGCTTTCAACACAAACACTTCAATTTGGATAAAAGGAAATAAATCTAATGCATTTGGTTTATAGGTGTTTTTCATTGTTTTCTAAAGCTAGTGAGTTTGTTCATTGCGTATACTCGCCTTTACGTCTAACGACAATATTAGGAATCGAAACAACATTCAAATCTCCTTTTATAATGCCCTTAACTACTAATCTTGGTTTGTAGGACCAAATATTTCTTGCAAAATAATTGGAGTCTAAACAAAGGCTAACTCATTTCTTGTAGGTTGCCAAACGGTGTGCGACAAAAACCACATTAAGTTCAAAATATAAAAACACACCATATTCAAAACACTTGATTTATAGGTTTAGATAAGGGTAAACCCATCTACTTTAAACTAGGAGAAACTCCCTTGGCATAAGCCTTAAGCTACAACAAAGGGGATGCTCCTAGGAACCCCAAAGTAGTCCACACAAGAGGGAACCTTGTGGATGAAATGGGAAGTGCTCTGCTTACCCACTTGACTAGTTTTTACATTTGTGAGTTAGAGTCAAAGTTATCCATATCACGACCCCAATGAGAATACATGTGAACGCATTCATTGCTCATTATATTTGAAGGGGGTAAAGTAAAGTTGGGATACTCCAAGGTTTAGTCAGTGTGACTTCCTTGGCAAACCAAGCTCGCAATAGATAAACTTGTGACACCTAGTTGAGAGAACCACCTAGGAAAGCCATATCATCTTAGAGCCCACTTTGTTGTATCAAGCCATTGTGTTTTATAGAGCTCTCATGAAGTGACAAATTTCTTGAGTCAAAACCTTGTTATTTGAACAAGGTGAGAGTCCACTTAAGTTGAAGCTAAGTGTTATTCATCATGAGACCTATGACGTGTTACTTTGTCTTAGTTTTTCACTTATCTTAAGACAAGGTGAAACTCTGCTGAAGTTACACTTAGTTTGTTTCATCCTCACTTGATCTACACCTTTTCTATCTTGTTGTCCATTTGGGATGAAAGATAAATAACACACATGGATACCACTAGAATAAAATGTGTCCACCACTTTTGTAGTCTACTTGCATGACTAGGTTGCAATGTTGGAATGCAAGTGTTGAAAGTGTGAATGGTACATGCTCATATTCTAGTAGGCCCCTTATCTCAAACCCATATTGAGACACATTATCATTGTAGTTAGGATTGAGTCATCATTGATTTTCCTTAGAAGTGTTATGTTGTTTGCATCGCCTCACCACAATTATGATACTTATATCTCGTTTCTAGTAAATGTAATCTAAGTGTCTCTATTGTGGCGTTATGTTGCCCACATCTTAGAAAATCCTTAGCATACTTTGACTTGGTTTTATTTCAAACATTACCTCAATCTTGAAAGAGTTTTGATTACTTTGTTTGCGTCATCTCGATACTAGTGTGATACTAATACCTCACTTTTTCGTAAAATCTTAGGTAATGTGTCTTAGTAGTATTGTTACGTGGCTTACATGGGTAAACTCCACTCATTTTAGGGTTCATGTCTTGCATGTACCTAGACTTGTCATAGTATCCTTTGATTGGGAGTCACATCTACCCCTTGTTAATACTTACGCCATGTTCATCTTGAACTTGACATAAGTGTTGACATTGAGTTGATCATTTATATGTCAAACTATCGTTGAGAAACATAAGGTGTAAATTATTGGTTGATTGACTGGTTTACTCATAGACTTGCATGATTGTTCCTTGTGTGATAACAATTGCATAGAATTATATCTAGGACAAATCATTAGATTCTTTGATTCTTTAACCCATTATTTGTTAAAACATTGATTGGTGAAACATTGAGACTTTAGGAAACTTATACCATGTTGCACCTAGGTTTGTTACACCTTGATTACACTTAGAAAAAACCTAGTATAGAAGAGACTAGTGATGCCACCTATCACAAAACAAATTATAAGAGAATTAGAGTTAAATCCTTTTGGAAAAAACTATCCCTTTAGTGGTCACAACTTAGGTCCCCTCTTTTCAGAGGTTAAAGACACAAAAGTATTAATTGACCATAGTGGGGATGATACTGATTCATCTAAAGAGCAAAAACCCTTGATCTCGCTCACTTTGATGAACTCATATTCTATAATAGAGATAAATTACTTGCATGATTCCTAGAGTTGGGATCGAAATTACCACAAGAACGTGAAGCATCTATCAAAACCATTAATCAAGAAGAGGAAGAGCCACAACAACCTCCCCTTATCGACATGGATAATCCTTTTGATGAAGGATACGCTTCCACTTTTGGTGCTCATAATAAAAACTTTGAGAGTGAAGGGCCAAAACAAATAGATGGTTCTCAGAGACCATACTTTAAATCCTCATGCAAAGTTAGGATCGAACGTGAACACAAGGAGTTACCTCCTCAATATGACAAAGAATATGATCCTCAAGCCAAAGAAGAGGTTATACAAAGACAAATACTGAATCTTAGTCAAAAGTTAGCAAACTTAGGTTCCTTGAGCAAGAGTACACGTAAGGAAAAAATTAAATCCAAATTTGGTGAATTTCACACCAAACCTTATGACGATGAAACATTAAAGGTTACTCGAGTGAATAGACCATCATCCCCTATGAAATAGCAACTCATTACACAAGAGTTACAATCCATGAAGAACATGCTCACAACCCTCCAAGAGAGTAACATAGGCCATAGTAAAAATTACCAATATGAAGAACTATGTCCTTATCCCTTTGATAGAGACATGTTACGAGTGTCATTCCCTAAAAAAATTGATTGTCCTAAATTTGACAAATATAAAGGTAAAGGTGATCCTCATGATCATATTAAAGACTTCTACATGGATTTCTAGGAAGTAGCTTTTAGTGATAACTATCTCATATGTTTGTTCCCTCACAACTTAGGAGGACAAGCACTAGAATGGTTCCTCAACATACCTAAGGTAACAATTGCAATATGGCCCGCGCTAGCTGAATTTTTTTACATAATTTTTCTTTTAACATGGAGAGTGACATTACCATGGTAGATATTTGCAATGCAAAACAAAAACCAAATGATACCTTTGTTGGTTTCTTGCAATGATGGTGGGGGTTAGCAAGTCATTTCCTTGTCCCATTCCAGAAAAGAAAATGGTCAACATCTTTGTTCCAAACTTGAATCAAGACATAACCTTTCATCTACAAATGCATCAATCACTAACTTCGAAGAAGTTATTAAGAAGGGAATCCAAATTGAGAAGGATCTCATAGAAAAGGGAACGATCAAGCCCTTTTCAAAAGATAAACATGAGTCAAAATATGTAGAAAAACCCAAGTTCTTCAATAAGAACAAGAATGTCATTGGAGACAACATCACGAGACTCCAAAATATTCCAAGTTGTACAAAATAGTTCACTCTTGAAGCTTACACAAGGACCTTGCCCAAAAGTGCCCTCGAAATTTTTTTTTACACCTTTAATAGAATCATTATCTGCCATCCTTAAATAATTAGATGTTGTAAACATGGTGCAGTATCCAACTACAACAATTACTTATCCAGATGATGTAGTTAAAATAGTATGGTTCAAAGAACATGAATACTATGACTTTCACCGTGTCAAAGGAAACAAAATTGACAAATGTCTAAAGTTCTAGTATTTCATCCAAGACCTTATTGAAGAAGGAAAGATTGAGGTGGATTCACCTGAATCAGACAAGGTCCTAACGAGAAGATGGGAATATTCAAACACCCTTTTCCTAAGCATGATAAAAAGGAAAAGATTTACTAAATCAAAGTCAATCCTCTAATGACTATAGAATTGTTAACTATGTGTATCCATCAAACAATAATCCCTTTGATTCCCTCATAGGTTGTATTCATTCATCTAGTGAACAAGTAAACACTATTAGGATCTTAGGTAACAGTTGCGCTATGGGAACATGACGTGCTCACTTAGTGATCCCGAACCTCCTCTACCTATCCCTCAGGAAGGTCAGTATGACTTATTAGAACAATTGGAGAAAACCACGACTAAGATCTCGATCTTAGACCTTCTCAAAATATCAAATTATCATAAGGACATACTATATAAAATGCTTTAGGGATCAGGAGTATCCACAGATGTAGATCCTACACACCTCCAAGAAATGGTTACAAATCTTAATCCTAATGACTATATATCTTTCGATTGGAACAAAATCCCACGTAATAATCCTGAACAAAAATTACCTTTGTATATAGAGGTATTCATTACTCATCATAAGATAAAAAGAGTGTTTGTGGATGGTGGATCAGTCTGAATATTTATACATTAAAGCTTTTCAGGAAGCTAGGCCATACAAAAGTAGATCTGGATGCTAATACCATTACGATCATGACTTATGATAATGAAGAGTGTGAGTCAACAGGTACCATAGTGATCCCAATGGAAGTGGGGCCCACATATCATGATACAAAGTTCCATGTCCTTGACTTGGACCTTCCATATAACATGCTCCTAGGTCACCCATGGATTCATGCCATGCAGGCCATTCCTTTGACCTTCCATTAGTGTATCAAGCTATGTCATGGAGGATAGACGATCACCATCCCGGTGATCTAGAATGCATTTACACAATGTAGACCGCATAGTTTTTCTCGTGTAATATATGAATGTCCTTCTTTCGATATTGTTGTGACGTTACAAACCGAGACTATGAAGGATCGTATAGATCTAGATACATTGACTCCTTGCAATCATAATTTTCCCTCATTAGTCAATCCCTTTACCTCATGGGAAGCAACGTTTGGAAAATATGGCCCAAATGATGAATTCAATCTTCAACAAGCCCTTTTGATATCTGATCTTTCAGTATCACTTAAGACATGTGGTAGACCATACTTCCAGTTCAAAAGCACTTGGGCTAGTTGCCCTAAACCCTTTGAGAGGTTTATTCCTAGTGGTCTCTTGTCAGATGAGAAGATGCTAGATACACCTACCAAGATGGGTACCTAAAGGAACAATGGCTTCATGTCACTAGGCTCCACAATATATTAAGGGTCACCGAATGATGCATGCCATGGGTTATAAGGGATTTGGATGTGGCAAAAATTCACAAGGAAAATTAGAGCATGTTTTTATTCCACATTATAAGTCAAACAAAAATGACCTTGTATCGACCTCATGGGATCGACCCTTGAGATAGATGTTACCTCTTCTGAATGAGAGGATAACTCATCTCATTTACAAAGCGATGTAGATTCCTAATGTAGCTTATACGAGGACCTTGCCTCTACCAATTTGTTTCTAGATTTAGCTATCTTCACCCTTTTTGATCTAATTCCTAAGCCAATTTCCAATTCACCCTTGTATATCCCGACCTCATTGATTGGGATCAACAACTTCACGTACTAGTTGATTTATTTGAAAATGATGAGGAAATCACAAAGTTCATGGGACTTAGAGATAAAATTCCAAACAGTGACCATAAGAAGGGTTTCTCCATTAAATTGGATGCATGCACGTACTTTGGGGAAGAGGTAGAATTGTGTGGTTGCCTAAGAAAAAAATAGTAAGCAAGGGTAAAAGTACTATAGAAAAGCCTTGCAGAAAGAATAAACCAAAGTCCCATAGTGAAAACCTCTTTGAGGCACTTGTGGATAAACAAATAGAAGAATCAATGGAAAATATAGTTGATCAACGTTGTATGCAATGGAAAGTTGCACAAACTATGGAATGAGGAAAAAGAACCTCAAATCTTTGCTTTACTCATCCATGCACCATGAGATAAGAGCTAAAAAGAAAATATATATGCATATATAAATTTGAAACAAATATTCAAACCCTAACATATATACTACTCTCTACTCCATGAAATCTTGATAAAAATGAACCTAGTTAGATTCTAAACAATCAAATTAGATGTGTTGTTTACTTGAATGGAGGTGAAGAGGTCTCTCTAAAATGGCTACAAGACCAAGTTAGATACCCTCTTACTAACCTACTATGAATTTATGGATGCAAGATGGAAGAGCTTCACCAATGGAGGATAGCCAAGATCAAATGCCTATTAGCTTGGCTAATTCAAATGAGGTCTAATGCCAATATATCCAAATGTGAGAGAGAAGGACTTATGAGTGAAGTTGTAAGTTGAATGGGTAGGCTTAGCCTTGTATTTATAGTTTTCTAAATGGAAGAGTTTGAACTTTGGGTACATGTGGGACTAAAGCTCAAAAATCACTTTTAGATTAGATTAGGATAAACATGCTTTAGGCTTAGTTAAGATAGGATTAGGCTATTTAAACTTGATTGGAAAGTGATTAGAGACTCATTGAGAGTTAGGAAGGGTCTAGATAACCAATTTTGATTGATAGATAGCCTATGAAGCCAATAGAAGTGGTCTAGAGAGAACTAGGGAGGTTTTGAATGGTCAAAAGGAGGAATGTTTAGCTAATAAGAGAGATATTAGCCAAATAAGATGATTAGAGGAGGAATACGACCGAAAGAGTGTCATGAATGGGCATTCGAGAATGGAGCGAAGTATGGGGATTTAACAAAGTGTCGTTAATTGATTGGATTGGATGAAATGATAAGTCTAAGCATATTTTAGGTGTCGACATTTTCCCCTCTTTGGGGTGGCGTAAGTGACGTCACTTCAAAGAAAGTAGACAAGTATAAACAAGTAGAAATTTTTGAAGGGATAGAAGAAAAATGAGTAGAATGAAGGATGCCCCCTCAATTGGTGATGGGGTGATAGAAGAACTTGATCGATGATCAAAAAATGATAGAAATATAATAGAATAAATGATAATGTGAATAAGAAGAAAAAAAGGGGATATAGAAGAAAAGGAGTATGAGAAAGGGGGAATGAGCTAACATCCATCCAAAGGCCTTTTAAACAACTTTATTTTTCATCATATTGCTAAAGATCTTCATCATTGGTGCTTATTAAAAATAATGAACAAAAGTGTAGTATGACATGAAAAGCCATATATGAACAAATGTCCATTGCTAAAAACACAAACTCCATGAAACATACAAAATGCAATGCAATACAAGAAAGTAAAATATGCATAACTCCATGCAACATACATAATACAATGCAATACGAGAAAGTAAACAAGCTAAACCTAACAGAGAAACATAATGTAATGTTTTTGTTATCAAGCTTCAATTCCAACCTATTCGAATTAACGACAAGGGTTAATGACGGTGCCCCAAGCAAGGATACATGTAAGGGGAAAACAGAGGACACTTTAGTCTGATGAAAAAGCAATGTGCACTATGAAACAAGATGCCGTGCAACTCGTTATGCCCCGTGAGTACGAGACAAAGTAAGAAACCCAAATTTTGTTGATGGAGGTAGATCAAGATGATCCACGAGTCATGCACATGAACAAGTGAGAACCAAAGAGTGATATTTTGTAGGATGATTTTCAATTTTTAGAAGTTTTCTTAAACATATTTGAATGTTTTGATTTTTCTAACATATTTGAATGTTTTTGTGATTTTTCTAACATATTTGAATGTTTTTTATTTTTATAACATATTTGAATGTTTTTATTTTTCTAACATATTTGAATGTTTTGTGATTTTTCTAACATATTTGAATGTTTTGATTTTTCTAACATATTTGAATGTTTTTGTTGTTTTTGAAATTTTTTTTGAAACTATGTACAGGAAGACAAGGAAGCGTGGATGCCCCCAATGATAGATGGGATGTACAAGGGCATAAGGCCATGTGTGTGCAAGAAAGGTGAAGATGCAAAAATGCCCCAATGATTAGGTGGGAGTATTCAAAGGCAAACTCTTCACAGGTAGAAGTGGGACCCAAGGCCATTATGGATAGGTTCAACATGATGATGATGAACGTAAACCAATGAAGTGTTGGGAAGGAGCAAGGATGCCCCCAACGTAAGTTGGCCTAAAAGCACATGATAGAAAGGAAGGAGAAGATTTTTTTTGTGGAAGGGGACAAAGGTGTCCACAAACATGGAAAATAAGTAATCTTATACACATGGATGTTCTGAATGAAATAGAAAAATGATGTGAATGATATGAACGTAGCTTAGAAGCCTCGCGATGAAGAAGCAATTAGCCAAAGAAACAAATTGTGAGACAAGATATGGAATAGAGTAAGATTTTGAACAAGGTCCAAAAAAAGACACTTGGTAACATACTAATCCTGTTTACTCATAGAGATCCAATGTGTGCACGTGGAATTTGTTACCTCTTGAAGGGAAGATTTAATAGACAACAAGTGAATATACCTTAGCCAATGTGTTGGAATGATTGATTATGAAAGGTGATTTTGTAAATGGATGGTGAAAGGATAGTTGTACATTGCTCCACTGCTAGCCAGGGCGTCCATAGATGCATTTGATTCTAATCACAACATTTCTCTACTTCTAGTTAGGCGTCCATAGCCTTGATAAAGATTATTGGAAATACCCCAAGAGAGAGTAATATATCAATTTACTTTTTCTTTGTATCTTTTAGCTTTTGATTTTTGATTGATTTGGTTTCTTTTGATTTCTGAAAACTTATTTTAGCTCTCTTGCTTGACAAGGGGTTAAGAAGCACAGATGACTTAATGGAAGGAGGTGGAAGTGATTATGATGACGACATTGGCTAGTGTCAACAAATATGTCCAAAAGTTCTTTACAACAAGTTTATTAGATTTTGAATGTGATAGGATCTCTAAGAGGTAATTCATTCTTTAATTTACCAAGGTGATAAAATACCAAGGTCAAATGGATACCATAGAGATAAATGTCACAAAATGCATGTGAATAAGCTAACCAAAACATCACCGAAGGGATGAAAATGGTAGGGAGACTTGTAGAAGAATAGCAAGGAAGGGAAGAAAGAAACATCCATGTGTACACAATACCTGATTGCAATGTTTGATCTTTGTACCTTTGATTTTTGTTGTGTGTTCTCAATGTTTTGCATTTTTGAATTTATTTTTGATTTTTATATTTTTGATAGTTTTTGGAAAGGTGGGACCAACAAATTTAGTTTGTATGATAAGATCCAACAACAATGTTTGCGACTTCCTTGATAAGGGAGACTAGGCGTGTTTTTTATCAAGAGTGATATGATCCTTGATCACGATGATCATGGTGAGTTCACACTCAAAAAATGACTATGATTTGTTTTAAAACATGGGTTTTGTATGTGGGAGTTTGAGTTCCCTATCCATAGGTTTTTACACTTTACGCCATACTTGATGGGTACGTTGGTGTGCATTCTAGAATCACGTTTGATTTTGGATTTTATGATCATTGGAGTTGTTGGTAGCTTTGGATCTCTTCAGATTTTTTATCTTGGCTTGATAAAGAACCTATCTGGGTTTCTTATAAGCTAATGCTTGACTTGTCTGATCTCGTGAAGGAGAAGAAAGTGAGCGTGGACATTTAGAACTGATGTGAGAAATGACCATGGGCTTGCCACAACCATTGATAGAAGAAATATGTGATGGATGAAAAGGATATGGTCCAAGAATTGAAGAAGATGGGATATTGGGAGGTGAGCCATGGATAGAAGATGAAGGGCTGCTAGGATGTAGCCTAAGAATAGAAGAATAAGGGCTACTAGGATGTGACCCATAGATAGAAGACAAAGAGCTACTAGGATGTGGCCAAAGAATAGAAGATGATGGAATACCCAGGGGTGATCCATACATAGAAGACAAGGGGCTAGTTGGACGTGCCTCAAGAATAGAAGATAGTGGGATACTCAAAAATGTCCCACAAATAGAAGAGGGAGGGCTACTAGAAGGTGACCCACACCTAGATGAAGATGAAGGGCTACTTGGCGTTGACCCCATAAGAGATTTTGATTGAGGAATTATGATAGACAAAGAGTGATTGGGTGATGAGAAGATAGTCCATGGATCAATGTAAGACCTAAAAGTTTCCTCGCTAATGAAGAATGTGAAGATGGAAGAATAAGAGGAGGATCAAGTTGCATGATTTGAGGCTCTTCCTCTATTTCTTAATAAAAGGAATCAACATTTTTCTCAAAATATGTGAGCACATCGAAGTCTAAAGAGAATCCTTTCTCGTAATCTTCTAAACAAATATCTTCATGTGTCCCTATAAATGCCTTGATTGTTTCTTCATTATGAAAGAGGTCAATCGGTATATGAGTTGTTGATCAATCACCAGGGGTTGATTGGAAGAAAGAGGTTCACTTGGTGTGGAAGACTTAGAAGATGTTTGATGATTATTCATAGAAGAAGATGATGTAAGGGATGAAGAATATGTGTAGCTAGATGTCTCGGGAGTAGAAGAAGGTGGTGTGGACCTACCTATATGATGGTATATCATCTGTAAACTAGTAGGATTAAGTCCAAAGTCTATATATTGTGACACATGGGTCGATTCAGACGTTTGACTCAAAGGACTTTGAGTCACATGAATCTTCAAAGAAGGAAGACTTATTGGGGGTGATTGATGAAGAAGGTCTTGTGAAGAAGGGGAGGACTGTGATTCAAGAATCACATTAGATGAATAATAACAAGGGTCTTGCAAAGAAAGAGAGGACCGTGATTCAATAATTGTATTATATGTTTGATTGGAGGGATTTGGAGTCACACGTATCTTCAAAGGAAGAAGACGTCATTGAGGTGACTGATAAAAGGGGTCCTGCAAAGAAAGGGAGGACTGTGACGTAGGAGTCATATTAATTATATGATGAAGACATTCCTACAAAGATAGGGAGGACCATGACATAGGAGTCACATTAGACTACTTATGAGTCGAATTAGATGAATCCGAATAGTAGTTTATATTTGAATATTAGTTTAGATCCAAATCATTAGAAGAATCAAAAGAAATGTTTAGATTGGAATCCTCATAAGAAGAGGAAATGTTTGGATTAGAATAAGAAGAAGAGTGGGGGGAACCTGAATAATAATTTGGATCAGACATGTCTAAATCATACCACCGACTATGAGATGAAGGTGGGGAATGAGTTACCCATATGGGCTCTTTAGCACGAAGAACAAAATGAGGTTTGGTCATGATGGGCATCTTTTGATTTGTACACTGAAACTTTGATTCCTTATTGTCGTATGTATAAGGAACCTTGCAATAATTAGTCATTGTTGGCGTTGTTTGATACAAATACCTAGACCTAAATAGTGTAATTGAACTTCTTCAAAGTGAAGAAGGTTTCATGTTAATTTGGGCAACATAACGACAACCAACTAGACATTGTGTAAGTGCGAAGATGCATGTATGATTTTTCAAAGAAGCTCTAAGGAAAATAGTCATCGTGACGATGCAATCTCGATGAGATCGAAAGGGATTGTCCTAGAAAATAAATTTTTTGAATGAATAATCACAAGGAACAATCATGCGAGTGTGAAACACAAATCCAATCAACAAGGAAATACACCATATGAAAATGCATGTGAAAAGTGATAGTTCGATGCAAAGGTGATCAACAAAATGTCAATATTTACGTCAAGCTCGAAATGAACAAGGCATAAATATTAACAAAGGGTAGATGCAACTCCCAATCAAAGGACACCACAACAAGTTCAACAACCTACAAGACCTAAATGTTAAAGGGAAAGGTTTACAAATGTAAGCCACGTAACCACACCAATTGGACACGTCTATCAAGCTTCGCGGAGAAGTGAGATATTAGTGTCAAAGTTATATCGAAACGATGCAAACAAAGTAAGCGACACCTTTCAAGATTTGGGACAATGTTTGAAATCAAAATAATTCAAAGTATACTAAGGATGTATGAAAACGTGGGCAACATAATGCTATAATGCGAGACACTTAGATCATGTTTACGAGAAACATGACATAAGTATCTTAATTATGTTGAGACAATGCAAATGAGGTAACATGTCAAAGGGAGATAAAATGATGAATCAATCCTAACTATGATGATGATTTTGACATGGGTATAAAAATCACAAAGGATACCAATGATATAAATATGCCTCCACACACTTTAGACGTTTAACTTACCCAACCACAAACATGGATGGGCATAAACGGACAAAAAAGTGGTAGAAATAATTGATTGGTAACACAGAGGTAGTCACCCTTCTTTTGATAAACAAAGTTTAAAAATAATGTGAACGAATTAGATCAAAATGGGGATGAAAAATGTTGGCTTCACTTGGTGAGTTTTCCTCACCTTAAGGAAAGTGAAAAACTAAGCGAAAGTAACGTGTCACACGTTTTGTGATGAAAATATGGCTCACAACTCAACACTGTTTTAGAATGGTCAAAGTGGGCTCCTGGCCAAAGTATATTTTCCTAGGTGGTTCTCTCATCCTAGGTGTTACAAAGTTGTTCACGAGTGGGGTGATTTACCCAAATAGTCCCGACTATCTTGGGAGTATCTCAACTTTTCCCCCTTCAAGCATAGTGGGCAGTAAATGCGTCCATTGTGTACTTAAAAGGGTCGCATAGGGACAACTTGTAACTCTATCTCACAAAGGAATCACTAGTCAAGTAGGCAGTGTGGAGAACTTCCTGTTTCGTCCACAAGGTTCCCTCTTGCGTGGACTACTTTGGGGTTCCTGGAACCACCCCCATTATTGTAGCTTAAGGTGTTATGCTAAAGGGGTTATGTTCTAGTTGAGTGGATAGGGACGTACCCTTTTCCGAAACTTGCAATACAATGTTTTGAATATGGTGTGTTTTTTTATCTTTCTTAACTTAATGTGATTTTAAGTAGCACACCATTTGGTAACCTGCAAGAAAAATATGTATTAGTGGGTTTGTGTTTTGTCTTTGACGCCTTTCTTTTACAAGCGTTAGGTCCTGTAGACAACGAGTTTAGTAATTTTCCATTGCAAATTGATATCAATAAAGGGAATTTACACCTTGCTTTTGATTCCTAAGATCACCAAAAGGTGCGAAGGAAGAGCATACAAAATGTGAAAATTCTTACTAAATCACATAAAAATTACTTTATCTTTTAGAACAAGTGTTTTTAACATATGATACAAAGTTGTGCAAGTGTTTTTGATCTCCAAGATCACTTTTGAAGGCACAAGGAGAGAGCATACACACTTTACAAAACCTTGCTCAAGCTAAGAAATGAAAAACTTAACTAATTTAGTCAAAAATAAAACCAAAATAACCTGCAAATAATTGATTAGTGCTACAAAAATATTTCAAAGTGTTAGAATGGCCAAGAAAACACTTTTTTGAACTTTAAGATACGTTAGAAAATGAATATTTACCTAATAATGTAAACCATAAATTTTTAGTAAGTCAAAATCCTAATTTTATGATTCCATTGTGTATTTCACTTCAATACCTTTCCAACGCAACAAAAACGGAGTCGTTTTGAGTTCGGGAGCAAAAGTTATGGCCTCCGGAAGATTGCTAATGATGCATGCGCCACTGTTTGTGTACTTGCACCATTATTAGTGTACTGTGCCCTGATTTAGTGCCTGCACACCACTATAAAAAAAATGATAGTCAGAGTTGTACTGCGTGCACAGAATGGTATGTGTGCTCCCTTTCCTATAGGTGGCTAAAAATATGAGATTTTTCAAAAATAATCTCAAAAATATCAAAATTTTATCGATTTGGTTCAATTTTGGTAGCACTTCACCTCCTTTGATCTTGCAAAGAGCACAAAAACAAGACAAACCTAGTTTAACTAGTTATGAAACCTGATTTTAGCCATTAATACAAGAAAAGATAGTGAAATCAAAAACTTGAAACTAATCTAAAAAAACTTTGAAAAATTAATCTAGAAAGCTTGAAACTAATCTAGAAATATTCAAACTAAAAAAAATTAGAAACTAAAACAAAAAGCTTCAAAGTGACTCCATTAATGGAGGATGGACAAAGTGTCCCATCAAGTGTGCCAAATGTATGCAATGGAAAGTTGCACAAGCTATGGAATGAGGAAAAATAACCTCAAAGATTTTCTTTACTCATCCATGCACCATGAGATAAGAGCTAAACAAGAAACTATCTATGCATATATAAATTTGAAACAAATATTCAAACCCTAGCATATATACTACTCTCTACTCCATGAAAGCTTAATAAAAATGAACCTAGTTAGATTCTAAGCAATCAAATTAGATGTGTTGTTTACTTCAATGGAGGTGAAGAGGTCTCTCTAAAATGGCTACAAGACCAAGTTAGATACCCTCCTACTAACCTACTATGAAGTTATGGATGCAAGATGGAAGAGCTTCACCAATGGAGGATAGCCAAGATCAAATGCCTATTAGCTTGGCTAATGCAAATGAGGTCTAATGCCAATATATCCAAATGTGAGAGAGAAGGACTTGTGAGTGAAGTTGTAAGTTGAATGGGTAGGCTTAGCCTTGTATTTATAGTTTTCCAAATGGAAGAGTTTGAACTTTGGGTGCATGTGGGACTAAAGCTCAAAAATCACTTTTAGATTAGATTAGGATAAACATGCTTTAGGCTTAGTTAAGCTAGGATTAGGCTATTTAAACTTGATTAGCAAGTGATTAGAGACTCATTGAGAGTTGGGAGGGGTCTGGATAACCAATTTTGACTGATAGATAGCCTATGAAGCCAATAGAAGTGGTCTAGAGAGAACTAGGGAGGTTTTGAATGGTCAAAAGGAGGAATGTTTAGCTAATAAGAGAGATATTAGCCAAATAAGATGATTATAGGAGGAATACAACTAAAAGAGTGTCGTGAATGGGCATTCGAGAATGGAGTGAAGTATGGGGATTTAACGAAGTGTTGTTAATTGATTGGATTGGATGAAATGATAAGTCTAAACATATTTTAGATGTCTACAAATGTGAAGATAAAAATATTTTTCAGCCACCTGTAGAAGTGGATCTTACTCTCCCTTGATCCTACACGGATGGAGGACGCATCAAAGATGTTAGTTGAAGAGACAATCAATGTCAACATTGGGTCAGAAGAGGATCCTAAAATGATAAAGTTAGGAGCTTCACTCTCAGCACAAGAACATAAAATCTTTGTAGCACTATTACGATAGTTTGCAAACATATTTGCATGGTCATACATAGATATTCTAGGTTTGGACCCAACATTGGTCATGCACAACCTTGTTGTACACCCAGATGCCAAACCTATCAAGTAGAAACTAAGGAAGATGCACCCAAGAGTTGCACTACTTGTCAAAGAAGAGCTAGAGAAACTATTAGCAGTAGGTTTTATCAAACCTATTGATTATTCAGAATGGATATATAACATAGTCCCAGTCTAGAATAAGCCAGTTGGCATCAAAATATGCACTAACTTCAGAGACATCAACAAAGCATGTCCCAAAGATGACTTCCCCTTACCTAACATTGACATGATTGTCAATTCAATTGCTGGTTATGAGATGTTGTCCTTAATGGATGGATTTTTAGGCTATAACCAGATCAAGATTATAGAGGAAGACCAACATAAGACTACTTTCATCACCCCTTGGGGACATTTTTCTATTAGGTAATTCCTTTTGGACTCAAGAATTTCAGGGCTACATATCAACAAGCAATGACCGTCATCTTCCATGACATGATGAATGACATCATGGAGGATTATGTGGATGATATCCTAGAAAAATCTAAGACCAAAGAAGAGCACCCAGAAGTGCTGAGGTATATCTTTCAATGCCTCCGAGATTACAAGGTTCACTTGAATCCCAAGAAGTGCATCTTCGACATACAATCGGAAATTTATTGGGTTTCATTGTTTCACAAAGAGGGATAGAGGTAGATCCCACCAAGGTTATAACTATTACAAAGATGCCTCCACTAATGAACCTCAAACAAATACAAAGTTTACAAGGTAAGATTCAGGAAATCCATTGATTCATATCACAACTTGCAGATAAGTGTCATCCTTTCACACATATGTTGAAGAAATATGTCACATTTAACTGGGACCTAAGCTGTAAAAGGCCTTCATATTGTTTAAACAATATCTAACAAGTCCACCTATTCTCATGCCACCTACCCCAGATGAACCCCTCTTTGTTGTATATTTCAGCTACCAAATTCGCTATTGGTGCACTGCTTGCCCAATATGATCTTGGACATAAATAAAGGGAGGTTTATTACCTTAGCCACACGTTAATTGCCTATGAGCTTAACTATCTTCAAATTGAACATGCTTAGCTAGCAGTGGTCTTTACATTTCAGAAGCTTTGCCACTATCTCCTTAATAATAAGACAATCTGATATCCAAAGTTGACCCTCTCAAATACCTCCTAAATAAATCTTCCCTTACAGGGCATATGGCTAATTGGATCATCCTCCTCGCGGATCAAGTGGCTGAAGCTCCCCTACTAGGAATGGAACCATTGTGTCTAGATCCGGTAGATGCATCTATGTTGTGTATTGAGGAATATTTCATGTGGCAAGTCCACTTAGATGGGTCATTCACCTTTCACGGTTCAGGAGCAAGAGTGGTACTTATCACTCCCACTGGAGAAGTCATTACGTAGGAATTTTGTTTGGGATTCCCTTGTATGAATAATATTACAGAATATGAGGCACTCATCACCGGTTTGAAATTAGCTATCACATGGAACATCAAACATCTACGAGTCATTGGTGACTCCCAATTGATCATTAAGCAAGTTAATGATGAATACAAAGTTAAAGATGAGAAGCTTGTTTCGTATAAGAAATTGGTTGAAACTCTGAAGGAGTACTTTATACAGATTATCTTTGAATAGAGGCTAAGATCACATAATCGATCAGCAGACATCATGGCTACAATTAGGTCTTTACTCTGCATTCCACCTCAGGAAAACAAGATGCCTTTCTTTGAACACTTGTGAGTGCCTACATATGACATGCTAGAATCTTGTCTAGCATGTGAAGTTGTTGGTCCTCTATCCCCTTAGTATGATCCCATTTTTAACTACTTACAAGATGGCACTTTTCCCCTAATATCTCCCATACTGAGAAAAGAGCCCTTATCTGCCATATAGCCCGTTATACCCTCCTAGGAGGAACCCTCTATCATTGTGGCTATGATAGGAATCTACTACATTGTCTTGATGTGACCGAGTCAGTCCAAGAAATTAGAGAAGTGCATGGAGGTGTTTGTGGAGCACACACAAGCAGAATGGTCCTTGCTAAGAAACTATTAAGAGTAGGTTACTATTGGCCTACCATGGAAGCATACTGTTGCAAATTTGTCAAGAAATGTGAACTTTTTCAAAATTATGGAAACTTGATACATGCACTAGCACAAGATTTACAGCCCATCACAACACCCTGACCATTTTCAAAATGGGGACTTGATCTCATAGGGAATCTCACTCCAACTTCCTCAGATGGCCACACTCATATTATCACCGCCACTAAGTACTTCACCAAATGGGTAGAGGTTATACCTCTCACTTATGTAATCGGTGCACAAATCTCCAAGTTCATAATGAACCATCTCATTTTCTGTTACAACATCCCTCCTCTATTGTAGTAGACAATGGTAAATCCTTTAAGAACAATATGGTCAAAGTGTTATGCCAATGCTTCCACATCCAACTCAAGTGGTCAAATCCCTATTACCCTCAAGGTAATGGAAAAGCTGAAGCCACTAATAAAACCCTTGTTCATATCATGGAGAAGATGGTTAGAAAAATTGGCTGTAATTGGCACCTACAGATCCATCCCACCCTCTGGGCCTATCGAACCTCCATCCGTACCCCTACTAGTGCTACTCCTTATTCATTAGTATTTAGCACTAAGGCCATTATACCCTTGGAAATTGAGCTTCCCTCCTTGAGAATATCTCTTCGGGACTATCTAGACAAAGATGAAGACTACAAGGTAGCTCGACTAGTAGAGTTAGAGCTACTGGATGAGAAGTGTATGAGAGCACTCAATAATTTGAAGGTTTATCAAAATCGAGTGTCATGAGGATACAAAAAATGGATCATACCTTGTCAATTTGAGGTAGGAGATCTCATTTTAAAATAAAACTAGTTTAACACGTCAAGGATCGAGAAAAGGAGAAGCAAGTTTGAGCCCAACTGGTTAGGACCATATGTTGTGGTCGCTAAGTACGGTTTAGGGGCATATAAACTAGATCACTCGGATGGTGAGGAATTAAAGGAACCAATGAATGCAATACATCTCAAGTGGTTCTATGCTTGAATATGAGGTTCCTTAGAAAAGAAAGAAAAACAAGCAAAAAAATAAAAAATAAAAAAAAGTAAAAAAGAAAACAGGTTGTCCAACTGTGAAAACCACACAATTTTGGCATATTAAGAAATTCCTTGGGTGAAAACCAGCTTCCAATGCTTAAGGAGGATTTGTTTTTCACAAGAAACTCTCACATCTGGATAGGTAACAATCGCTTTTATCTAGGGCTAGTTTTCCTAAATTCTAGGGGTCCTCTTAAACCTATCTTTCAGGGCCTTGATCTGGCTGATCTATTCTTGTATATATGTGAAGGAATTAACTTTGTATATTCCCATCTAACGTTGGGGAAAATTTCACATTTTCACTATCTTACACATAACAAGTGGCATTCTTCCTTTGTACATCCCGTTATCGTTAGGGCCTCCCACGCTCCTTCATTTTCTTTACTTAGCTTCGGAAAACCTCTCAAAAAAACACAAAAACATTCAAATATTTTAGAAAAACATAACATATGAAAACCCTTTTTTAGGGAAAAAACTACAAAAACAAATGTGAATAGTATCCTTAAAAATTATCTTTGAGATAACACCAAAAACAATATAAAGTGATTCAAATCTATCCCGCAAAAACAAAGTAGTGAGTTGCTTACTTTTAGTTGTCGATTTGTAGAGTTTTGATTGCATTATCTTTCCATGTTGTGTGCTTTAAATTGGATTCATTTTCTTAGTTTAAAGTGTTACTTTAATATGTTGTACATAGGTACTTGACTCAATTTATCTCACATACTTGCCAATAGTTGTGTTGTGTTTGTTAGATTTGATTAAGTTGTGCTTGTTGTTTGCTTGTACAGTTTTTTCATCATATCATCTATCATATATCATGACATCTATACATAATATATCAATAAAATCTAAGATACGTCATCATGAAAATTAAAATCAAACATCTATCCTAAGCTAGACCATAATAAAAATGTGGACAATCATAAGTATCACATGCAACAAAACATGATATCATCTATTGATATCTCATACACACAATGTGATAAGTAGAACATTAACCATCTCATCAAAACATGTGATATCATCTATATTTTATCTCATAAATCAAAGAACATGTGATACAATCATAAGAATCATGAATAAAAGTCCATACTATTCATAATCATCATCATATATACGATCTAATAAATTAAATTTCCATATACAATATGTCTCTATACATAATAATCTAGATACAAAGTATGTTATCATGGAAATGGGTAAAAATGTGCCTTCATCATGAGGCATAATAAAAAATAATACATGTACATCGATAAAAAATGAGCCTTCATATCGAGGCATCTATCCAAATTACATACATGTGTATACATAAAAAATGAGTCATGTCTGACTCGATCCCTCCTGGGGACTAGTTGGTTTCGAGGTGATGGGGATCTCATCATCCGAGTAATTTTCTACCCTGTCTATGACCCCGTATACTTCTCAATTGATCTAACCGATCCCGAGGCCACTTCTCTCTGTGATATTACACTCATTCTCATTGATTCTTGACTGAAATTCAGCTCTCTTTGACCCTCTAGGAGAAACCATGTGGTATAAATATCTATAGTAGGAATCCCTTCCATTGGCTATCATCAAATCCATATGTATACGTGGTGTCACCACGACTCCATCTATATGCCAAAATGAAGTCACCTCTGCAGAAATTCTAGAAATCTCTTCTTGTCCCATTGTTCGCTCAGTAGTAAGTTGATCCCTCTCTGCAGTAATATCTTGTATTGGGCCATGGAATGTTGTAATAGGGATATAACCTATAGCATATGAGCTTCCATATGCTAAATCTATTGTCATAACATGACACCTTCCCCTCCATCTCATTTTCCACCTCCTAGACTATGTGTTGGGCTAGCAATCGCCCCCTCCTATACACCTCCCCACGAAGGACCCCGTGACACCGCTCTCTAAGGATGCACCTGTTGTAATGGTACTGGATCCCAAATGGTATGCCCACTTAGGGCATCTATATCTATGGAGCTATGGGGATCTATCTCTTTCTCGGTCTACATACTTGTGCTTGGGGTGTACTTGTAAATGACCTTGTCCACCACCACCATCATGGACCTGACCATCAAATCCATCATCCTTTGATCCATTGTCATCATTGCCACTAAACTACTCTCTTGGTTGTCTAACCCATACATCCTGACGACCTTTAGAATAGTAAGACGGTGTGGAAAAAAATTGATATACCAAGGTCCATATGTTGTTGCCACTCCATTATCCTTGATCTTCCTCAAAGTGGGCCATACATGTGGTACCATCTGATCAAAGCTCACTCGGGCTCACTTTGTATAAATTTGTGGCCCCATATCGAAGTAATCTCTAGCCCAAATTACATACCACATATCATAACCTCAGGTACATCCCGTACGATACCAAACTACCATTAGAATTGGTCTACTATGTAAAACCCTATGATATAACCTCGACTACCTATCAAAAAGTGCTCAACCATCGCTATACTAAGCTCATGTGCATCCTCTGCCCACATATACTACCGGTATGGCCTCCATACTATCATGTGTTGTTGGATCTCATCAAAAACTTAGTGATAGTGATATGTGTCCCCCATGTGTCCATGAATATCATCACCATCTAGGACCCATCCCATCACTGATGGCTCATCGGGAGCCCCCGACGTGTAATGTGCCTATAGGGCAGCCAATAACTATATGGTCCCAAGCCCATATCGGTAACAAAATATCTGGACCCATAGTATTCTAACCATAGTATGTGATGAAATGTAAGTCCTAGTATAAATGTGCCAGCATGCACGGGCCCCAAAAATATATCTCACCTTGAATCAATCCTCATATCATGCTAATGAGGCCAAGTGGAAAAGATGTCCTTGTCTTGTCAAAAATAGGATGCCAATGAAAAAGGCCATAAGATAGACTACTACTCATGATAGTCCTAGATCTATAATACATTGGTGTATTCACACCATAATACCTCGGTGAGGTATCTCATCACGACCAAACATCTTGACCAAGTAGTCAATAATCTACACCCTATCACTAACATACTCTATCAACTACCCCTTATTAGGCATGCACAATATGCACCATAAATCCTCTAACGTAATGGTCATCTCTCCAGTTGAGATCCGGAAGCACTAGCTCTCACTATGCCACCTCTTAGCTAAGGTTGTGAGTAGGCCATGGTCTAGAGTGATATATGGCATCCATGCCACGTAAGTTAGTCTTGTGACCTCTAACAAGATATCTAGAATCTACCTATCTTATCGAGATAAGTCTCGCATCCAGATTGGCCAAACAATCATGACGATCTCTCGTCTACAAAGCTGGTCATTGTCTCTGCAAGATAACAAAACACTTGTTAAGACTTTCTCTTCTTCTATCTATCTTCTCCTATTTCATCCCTAACATTCTTCGACGTATTAAATCATATTTTCTTTTATACTAACTCCTAAAAATCCTTCTAAGTGTTGGCTAAAACACATCTTTGGTGCATGCGCCCCCTAAGGATGCCTACATGCCCTTATTGACATCTTCATGCCTAAAACATGTGCATCATGTGTCCAGTGCATGTGTACCCTTCATGACGCATGCACCCACAAAAATTTATACCTCCCAACATGCACATGTGCATCCTTCAGACACATGCATTCACGTTTTAACACATGTGCCTATGCGCACATCATTTCCCTCCCAGATGCTTGCATATATCTTTTAGCACCTACACTTGTGCCTATACATACATGTTTTTCAACGTAGAAATGTGTGTGCACATTCTCTTTTAACACATGCACTCATCTCGAGGATGCTGCGCACCCCTAAGGCATGCACACATGTTTTTGATACCATATTTATGCTAATAAATGCAATTAAATGATAAAATTGATAGAGAAGGATAGGGCACTCATGAAGGGTCCATCGTCCTCCTCCTATGCATATTCTATACCATGTCTCGCACACACCTCCTACGGTTCTCGAACTCTCGCCATCTCTCTCATAGCTTAGAGTGCCTCACGATAAAAACCAACAAAGTTTTGGTAAAAATAAACTACTCAAGATGATTTACCCTCCATTGAGGAGGGTATATAGGGTCATTTTGACCTTGTTATGCTATTGTTTTTCCCACCATGCTCATTTTCACCTCTTCTATAACTATTCACATAGTTTATTTCTAATAAATTAACATTTTCACTTATTTTTAACCCATATGGGCATATTTTGTGACCCGACGCCCTTTTCTTCTCTTTGGGGCATTTTCTGTGCTTTTAGGTGATCTTTCAATCTCTAAATTCTTAAGGCGATCAAAACTCTAAATTTTTTTTTTTTCAAAAAATCAAAAAAATTGTAAAACTTCAAAAATTAACAAAATTTGGTAAAAAGCTCATATTCAGCTGAAATTTGTGTCACACATATGATATTCATCTCATATCTTGCTTGCATTTTCACGTGTTTTAGAACCAAATGACTCACAGATCATCTGGATCTACAACCATTTACAAAGCTAGACTTCTTGCTTCATCTATACTCTGGGGCACAACGAGTTTCCTGGTACTATTTCATAGTGCACAATGCTTTCTCATTAGACCTTGTGTCCTTCATCAATTCCCCTCGCATGTATCCTTTCTTGGGGCACCAATTTTAACCCTTTTCATTTATCATGAACATTTGGGAACTGAAGCTCAATAACAAAACATTTATGCAACTATCTTGAACATTATTGGTTTCAGATTGGTGATTGTACTTGTTTCCCTATTAGATCAACTTGTTTACTTCTTGTATTGCATTGCATTTTGTATGTTGCATGGAGTTGGAATTTTAGCAATGGATAATTATTCGTACTCTAGTTTTCATTTCATTTTACACTTTTATCGTATGCTTATATTTTAATAAGGATCGATGATGAAGATTTCTAGCAATGTGATGAAATAAAAGTTGTTTAACATGGTATTAGATCATTGATAGATCAATATCCCTTCCTTGTTATTTTTCTCCTATATCCCCTTTCTTATTTCTCCATTGTTCTACTATTTCACTTGGTGCATCATGTCCCTCCTCATTCATCTATATATTTCCTTCTTCTTTTCGATCATCGATCGACCTCTTCCATCACCCCATTGACACTTGAGGGGGAATCCTTTACTCTACTAATTTTTCTTTCACTCCTTCAAATTTTTTTACTTTTTTATGCTTGTCTACTATCTTTGAAGTAGCGTAAAATATGCCACCTCAAAGAGGGGTAAATATAGACACCTATAGTTTGATCAAAACAACTTTATTACTAAACTTACACTAATTATTTTAATCCCTATTAATTAACTACACTATGCTAGTTAAATAACCCGCATAACTCTCTAATCCACTAAATCATACTAATATCCCTATAAACAACTTCCATAAGCCTATCCCTATTAATTAAGTCAATTAGGGTTAATTAATCCCCTTTCAATTTCTAAAAGGCACTTACCTTTCTAAAAGTGCATTTCCCTTTCCAAAGTCCATTTCACTTGGATTTCACCTTTTGGGCCTTTTTGTCCCACATGCATCCAAACCATCCCTTTCTTAAGATCCTAAAACTATAAATAGACTTCTACCCCCTCACCTTTTCCCAAGAACACTTCTCCTTCTTTAGTATAATTATAGTATTTTTCTAGGATATTGAGTATTATTCCATTGTTATTGAGCTATTATATTCCATTGCATATTCCAAATCAAGCTTGAGTAAATGAGGGAAACCATATGGTCTTGTAGCCATTAATGGTGAGCCCTCACTCTCAAAATGTTGAGCATCAAACAATCAAATTTGATTGCTAGGATCTTCATAGGTTCATTTTTATAACATTCAAAGAGTAGAGAGTAGTATACACATGTTAGTTTGATGTTTTTTCAAATTTATAATGCATGCATAAGAGTAGCTCTTGTTTATCTCTTATCTTTATGGTTCATAGTTGAGTTGGTAAAGCTTTGAGGTTTCTTTAGTGTTTTAACCTCATTTCTATAGCTTTTCTGATTTATGCATGTTCACAATAACAACATGTCCAAATTTGATCTTAGTAACAAAATTCACTTGTTGTTTAGTATATCCAAAATAATCTATTAACTTGAAAGTGCATATATTATGTCTAGCACTATTATCAATCAAAAAATTATGTAGAGGATGTTGAACAAAAAACATGGATGTATAGTATATTTGAAACAATATCATGAACCTTATCAATGTTATCAAAATTAATAACCAACTGAGAAGGTGGCATACTAGTAAAATTACTAATCATAAAATCTAATGGATGATCATAATGAGCACGAGGAGGTATAACATGATGAGCATGGTACACTTTCAATTAGATTTAATGGTGTTGTGATCGAGGAAGTGGGTGATTAAACATTTTTAGTTTTACATTATCATTAGTAGGCTTATATGATTTAACAGAATGTCTCATTCAATAACATTAGAATTAATAAGATCTTGTATCACTTTTAAAACACTAATTAATAAAATTTCTAACACATCTATGATAATTGTAAAAGGTATTAACATCAAAAATTTACCATGAGGTTTACTTGGTAGTAACCTCGATAGTTGGAGGGATACATGCAAGGTTGCACTCGTGTAATTATTTAAGTAATAGGTGATTTGCAAAATGTAGCCATGTGAATTGTCATCGAGGAGCTTGTAACTAAATCTTTATATGTTGTTGAGCCCAAATTTTTACTATGTATTAGCGGAACATAAAGCATTTTGGTCCAAATATGGGTAAGGCAAAAATTTGGAAACCTTTTGGGACCTTGGGGTGGTAGACACATGTAACAAAGGAAGAAGTGATAATTTCAATATATGATTAATGGAATAATAACTGAAATATGACACACAAAAATGGGTAAAGTAACGATACTTGGTGTTTTTGAGAAGAAAAGGAGGCTTGAAAAATGGTACATCTGAAAATCGATGATATTTTTGACATGTGATGTTTGGAAGACCTAGATGACATTGAAGATACATGACATGTGAGCTTAATTCAGTGGCAAGAAACATCTAAACATTAATTGAGATTACTTCCATAGAAGATGAGGATTTTTCAAGAGTGCACCATAATCGTATTATTAGATCCGAGAGAAGCAAGGTGAATAAGGGAGGGTGCTTGGAATATATCAAGTAGAGTTAATTAGGGATATTAGGGTGACACAAGGATATAAGGCCAACATGTACTACTAGTACATGTTGCAAAAAATATGGTAGATTAAAACACAATGACAAACATGTAGATTTTGAAAATTATGGCTAATGATTGTAATCTATTACAAGTCGGCATATGTAATTAATGATTTATGTTGGTGAAGGGTAATTCTTCACTAGTATCCATACCTATTCATCTTTTGGTTTTGGGTTGTTAAGTGATTAATATTTTGTTGTTCATTTTTGTATATGTCTAATTAGTGGAATTAATATTATGGTATTGATGATATTTAGCAATTTCCACAAGCTTCTAGTTATGTCCATTATTGATTTATTCTATTTTAGTTTTCATGTGTTGAGTAATTTGATGTGTGGTTATTTGATCTCTTCACTATCATGATGTAGGTAAAATCGAGAGGAAATTGTCCCCATTTGATCCTCCAGGTGAGTGTTAAGGTGAACCTCCTTGTGTGTTATATCGACACAAGAGTCTTGGGTGTTCTAAAATGCATTACATGATGCCCTAAAACTTTACACATACTTTGTTAAATGTGGGATGTGAAAATCAATCAACAATTGTGTTCCTTTTTTGGGACCTACTACATTAAGTTGCCATGATTGTATTAAAACAAAATGTTTCAGCTTAGTCTCAAAACATGAAACAATGGTTAGAGTGGGTTTAAGAAGATTTTGCAAGGATATATTCAAGTTGCGGTGACTCTAAAAAAGGAAATGGGTGGAAATATAATTCTCTAATACTTTCTATGAAATATTATTTACTAAATTACTAGCACACTTACATGCATGGTTAGAATCTTATGCTACACACCGGGTATAAATTTGGGGTGGAAGTATCTTTAGATTACTGAGCATCTATGAATATTCTCTTGATTAGATATCATATGTGCTTGTGTGGTTGGTGTTTTTGGACTAAAGAAATTTTAAGTTATGTACTAGAGTATGTTGTCTCTACTTACTCCTTACTGAGGAAGTAGAAATCCGGTTCTTCCATGAGCCATAAGGGACCTATGTGAAACATCTACTACTTAAAGATTAAAATTTTCATGATGGATCTTGGTATTAAAAACCTTTTCCATGGTTATCTAATTCCTTATGTGCACAATAAGTGTGAAAGGTTGAATAAGGGAGGCGGAAGGTTGATTAAGAGTTCAATATGGATGCTTGGTGAGCAGATCTTGGGTAGCGATGATACAAAAAGATCAATAGAAGGTGTTATGATGCATAAGCATCTTTATACATATTCAGAATTTTGGGTTTACATAGTCATTAGAGTGTCTTAAGTCCACTTGGATGTTTGTAGTGTTTCTAAGTCCATTTGGACTCCATTGGATGTCATAAGTGTTCTTTGGAGGTTTCTCTCCAAAACCACATTTCAAATATTCAAATTGTCTTATAGGTAGGTTATAGGCCTAGGTGTTAGTATATGGATATTAAATGATGTAATAAGTGCTCATGAGACATATTCTCCACCTTAATATGACCTACTTAACTCTCTGAGGTGCTAACTCACTTGGGTTGCTTAGCCATGGGTGAGTTAGTGGGGTTAGAATCCTAACCGCCACCTTTTGTTATATTTTCCTAGAGGTATTCGAATGGGAGTATGAGTTAGAGATAAGGAGTTCAATACATGTGTAGGAGTGATTATCATATCCATGAGAGATCAAGTAGAAATTTTGTAGTGTGAAGACATCAAATAAATGAGTTCTTGAGAAACATATGCAAAAATGTGATGAATGTTATAAATTGGAAAATGATTGATTTTTTTGTCTATTTAATGTTGTTCATGGCTTGTAATGGTTATATGCAAGTGTGTAATGACCGACAATCAAAACAAATATATGAAGGGACGATGAGATGTGTTGAAGCATTCAAAAGGTTAGGCTATGTAGAATATGGGATTTGTGAACATAATGTTAGGAATTAGTATTCACATGGTTTATTATAATTGGTTAGTATGTTTATATTGTTATAACAAATGTATAACAATATATTAGTATGGGAAGTTTATTGTTTTATATACTTCCTATTTTATAGGAAGTTGTTCAACAACATTCCTGGCTATATAATAGCCATTGTATTAGCAAGAATATATGGAGAATTAATAATATATTCGGTGTTCCTACTGTGTATTATTTACATTTGGCATCGGAACAGGTTTTGTGTATGTCATGGAGTCTTAAAATTGAAGAGGGGCAAATTGATTATTCTATTGCCCTGGCATATGAAGTCTATTAATTTGATAAGTTCAGATTAATTAGTTTTTTAAGTTTGTATATTTACAGACGGCGCTGCATATTGGAGCACGTGACTAGATCTATCTACTTGCTACATTGTGTAGAGATCCTTCTTACATTGTAATAATAGTGAAGGCTTTTAGTGACTGTGGTGTATTCATTCATCCTTGGCTTCATTCTCATTGCATTTGGATTGGAGCTGAGAATATTGTGTCATTCCATATTCCAGAATATCTAAGATCGAATACAAGGTGTTTCAAAGAACTCAGTGAACTGTCACCTCTTGCCTCAGATTTACGTGGACTGTGGAAATTGTGTTTAGTGGCCAGTCAAGAGTGTGAGCGTTTTGTGCTCTCGTGCCCATTCTGATGTCTTAGACATCTGTAACAAGCACCAAATCCTCCCACCCAAGTCATTCCTTGATCTGAAACTTGAGGTAAATCGATCTGTTTTCTATCGGCTTGGAAAAGAGACGTGAGCAATATAATTTGTGTTACCACAGTTTTGCATCTACAACTGAGCTTCAAAGGTAATGAAACAACTTTCGAGGTGTATGAGATCGACCTTCTATTAGAATTTTATTGATGCCTATGGATGAGAGATATTTCTTCAGCCTTCCATGTTCTTTTATGCTTCCACTATCCACGATTGACATCTCTGCAAACTCACATTTGCAAATTGATTAGAATTCGGATCTGTGACTCTAAAGTTCAGTGATTCTTGCAGATTATGTGTGAAACTGATCAGCTGAGACAATAATAGCAGATAAAGCCACGTCATTTGGGTGCCACGTGTCTATTTTGCATAACTCGCTGTAATAGTTGATGTCTCCATGCACAATAATATTTATGGGCTATGGGAATAAGGTATTTATAGTTAGTCAAGTCTAAAATATTTATTCATTATAAGTCTAGTTGTATTTAGTGGTCGGTATTACCAATTCAAAAGCCTTAATAATTGTGTGTCTAAGGATTTAAGTCATTATTTATGTCATAGAATTTTATTAGTATATATAGTGGTCTATTTAAATAATTTTGAGAATATTCATTTCAAATCTATGAAAATAGAGTCTTAGAGTTTTTGTATGTAAATCATATTTTTGTCGTCATATGTATCATAAATTTCAATAGTCTTATTGTTAGCATTATTTGTGAGTTTTTGTAAAAGTTTCATTTTGTATTGAGTCATTGTCAAAAGTCAAAAACTTGTAAATGATTCGAAGTCAAAAGTTGTAAAATAAAACAAAAATTCTTTATGGACACATTTTCGGTGTTACCCGAAATCTCAAAACTATTGATGCTCAAATTCCAAATTTTTGAGTTAGCGAACATCGAAAATGGAGGAAGGAGGAGGAGGTCGAACAACGAACTCGTCGATCACCAATGACGGGGCTGCACATGAAATGATTTGGTAGCACAGTGTGCGGTGTGAGTACTTGTTTTTGAGTTTCTTTGTGTTCCGTTCGATTGTGTGGTGTGAATTTCAGGTTGGTGTGATTCTTTTTTAGAGTTCCTGTTTTGTTTAGTATTTGATGGATGTTGGAAAGAGATTTGTGTTGGAGCGCAGATGACTATCAGTGATCCTCTAACTGACTTGGTCCTCTGACTGCCGTACTTCGTTGGAAGATGGTCAGTTAGAAGAATACGTTCACTAGCATTAGTGACCATGTGCGCAAGAAGACCTAACTAGCAAGATCCATTCAGGAGTATGTTCTTCGATGCATTTTTCTTCTCAGTATCTATATGAGTGGAATTTCACATTGTGGGGGGGAGTACATACCAATGTTCCATTCCCATTCTGCACCCAAAAAAACTTAGTCAAAGAAAGCTTCCAGTGGCAGTGGCAGTTTTCTATGTTGTTCGAGATCGAGTGGCCGCGATCAATGACAGAGACTACAATTAAGAACATTATGATTCTTATAGGAAGTAATGTGAAATATTTTTAGTATTTCTTCTATTGTGCAGTTTTGAGATATGCATGTTGTGTTTCCTACATAATTCCGGATGTATAAGCATAGTGGTGAACAGTAGCACGAGTAGTTCGATTCATGGATCTTGAAAGGGTTTGTGGGAGGATCCGAAAACCACACGAGGTCAAAATTGATGAGGTTCTGTCATGTCAAGGTTTGTGGTAAGCCTGTTTAAAACCATGGAAGGAGTGAGCCTTTCTTTTGGATCAAGGTCATGAGTCTTAGAGTTGGACATGCCACATGGGTGAGCATACTGCCGATTGAGTGTGTGGATGTTTTTCTACCATGTAAACACTAAGGGGGAATGTTAGGAATTAGTATTCACATGGTTTATTATAATTGGTTGGTATGTTTATATTGTTATAACAAATGTATAACAATATATTAGTATGGGAAGTTTATTGTTTTATATACTTCCTATTTTATAGGAAGTTGTTCAACAACATTCCCGGCTATATAATAGTCATTGTATTAGCAGAATATATGGAGAATTAATAATATATTCTTGTTCTACTATGTATTATTTACACATAATACACCGAGGTAAGAAAAATTTAAAGGATTTAAGAACTTCGTGTGAAATATTTAAAGGTTATTAAGGGGTTATGAAATTTATTATGAGGATGTGAAAGGGTTAACAAGTGCCCGAGCATAAGCATGTTTTGTAAAACCTAGACTAGTGAAAACAAGAATGTACAGTCTATACAAGTCTAATTTATTACTTTTTAAGTCATAGAATGTGTGTTGGAACATTTATATGTGCTAAGGAAGGTTTTTAGAATGTAAGAAAGTATGCGAATATTTTTGAATTATCAATAACATTTCATAAAGTTTAAATAAGATAAACATACTAGAAATCCTTGTCATAAGCTAAGATACCCTATCATAGGGGTTTCGAGATCATGAAAACTATAAAATGTTAAGGATAAACTACTATAAAAGTTTCCAAATGGTTTTCAAATAAGATTAAGGTAAGTACAAAGTGTTTAAAAGGTAGAAAAGAAGAACTTTAGTCTAAACTAGTCAAAGTCTTGTCCTAACTATGTATGAACAATCTTGAGAAGTTTATAGAAGGAGAATTGTGTGATAAGTTCTTATTTGTGTCAAAGAATATTATTTTATGAATGGATGAAGTTATGTGGGTGTGTGAAGGATAATATAAGTTTTGAGAGTGTGGTTCAGTGATTAGAAAAATGATAAGTTTAAAAGCACATTCCTAGATACAAGCCTCGTGATCGATCCTAAATAGTGAATAGTAATCTTCGATGGGAAATCCATAAGAAAATGATGAACTAAAATTTTGTATAATGTGTGAGTGTGATTTTAAGATTGAAGAAAGAGGAAAGAGTCTCCAAAGAGTCACAACCATGAAAATAACATGATTGTCTTGTATTGTCATCTTTAAGAAGCAATAAAGGAGATAATAACTTGAAAAGAGTTGAAGGTATCTAAAACAATGGAAAGTGATTGATTAGAGTGAGTTGGTGAGAAACATGAGTAAAGAGAGTGAGTTAATGTGTGACAGGTAACTTAGAGAAATACAAAGGAAAATGTGAAACAAAGTCTTGAGGACTATTTTAGTGTCAAGAGAATAAGGATCCTTGAGAAGGCAAAAATAGGCATATAACATGAATGCTGGATAGTTGGAGCATTGAAATGTGTTTGAGTAAGGTGTATGGGTGTAATGGAAGGTGATTAAAACATTAGAAAAAGAGTAAGTGATGAAACCCTCTAAAGTGCTTAGAAACCCTAACAACCCTAAAGAAACCTAGTTGAAAAGAAGTAAATTGTGTAGGGACTTAGATCATGAAATTTGGTATGAAGAAATAATGCAATAAATGGTATCATGTTCACTAATTAATTTTTCATGAATTTTTTTGGATTATTCAAAACATTAAGCTTTGTGTGTAAACAAGGCTAGTAAGAAGGCTTGTTGAAAACGGTAAAATAGGAATAAAAGTGAATTGGCTCATATATGTACCTTGAAACTTTGTAGTCTTCTTGAGAGGCATAATGGGTATTGGAAAATATTGACAATGAAGCTTGAGGGTTTGTATTATGGTATTTTCATCAAAATATGCCAATTTGGAGGGTTAAAAAATTGAGGTCTACAAGGTGATTGATAGAAAATGAAAGTTTAAGATTTATATAAGTGACTAATCATGTGTGTTAGGTGTATTTGAGAAGGTGGAAAACATTATTTGCCCTTGATTTTGTTGGAGAAATAATTTTTGTGATGATAAGCAAATTAAGCTTCTTGGGGTATCTTGAAAGAGCATGGTTTTGGATCCTCTTGTAAGGTGATGAATCTAACTTATTGGCTTGTGTGCAGTTCATTCATTTTCTCTACATGTTAACTAAGAGAGGCATTATTAAATAGAGGAAGTAAAACTATGAAATTTCTACAAAGACCCATTATGAATGGGAATGGCATGAGGCCAACCTCTATTAAGAACAAGTATGCTTAAAGGAAGAAATTAAGTATATTATTGGGGAAGAGAAAGCTATAGAGATTGTTGAAACTTAATGTAATGCTAGATTCCTCTCTTCTCAACCCGATAATCATACTCATGTGTCTAGATATCTTGAGATAGAAGGCATCATGAGTATTGAGTGATATAGTGATTACGATAGTATAACTCCAAAAAAATGGATAAGGCAAGAGATAAAGAATTATTGGATGGAGTGACACCTTTTATTTTAAAACAATTTACACTTCATAGGCCACCAGTAGAGGACCATCTAGCCTCTATTCCTTTTATAAATCCCATTATTACATGAAAGTTTGGAATGGTGAGAAATGTTCTAGTTAATCGTGTCCCCCAAGCAGTATGTAAGTTAGAGGAACCATGAATGTTCCTACAAAACGTAATATGCCTTGAAATCGAAAATAGTTGTCACCATGATAACCACACAATATACGATTACTATCATTGCACCCATCACATCGAAAAGAAGTGGTGGAGCCAAAACCTTTAGAGTAGGCCGAGAAAATAAGAGCGTAAGGACAAGGAAGGATTACTACTATGAAAAATATACTACAACTCCTATAACCTAGATCTTCTATGATATGTATTTACATATCCTATAGTATTGTAGAGAGGGAAATACATATGATAATGTAAAAATGAGGGATGATTTGATGAGAAAAGGACATCACTTCCCTTGAACAAAAGACAAGCCAATTTTCCACTACCCTTTTAGAATGGGTACATACTTGGTATCACAATTATGACCCGTAACAAGCTATAATAGACTATAAATGGTTAAAGGTTATCTTCTTAAAGGAGTTTGATATATTGGAGTTTGAGAAACATATCATATCTAATTTGAAGTATATTTAACATGAGTTGAATGAGAGTGTGCACACATATATTGTGAGATTCAATATATTGATCTTTAAGTTGTCTTATGAGATTCATCCATTACAAAATGTCCAATTGTTCATTGAAGGCTTGTTATTTCTTGTTTACCACAAACTCTTGATAAGACATTTATAGACCCAAGTGAGGCTCTGGAAGCTACAATTTGTGCACTTTTAGATGGAAGCATTTATACTATAACAAACCATTTCATGGAAGCATATATCATGATGATGGATACTCACTGGAAAGGTTAAATATAATAGTTCACATGATACATGCAATGGTATTTGGTGTAGTGATTGTGAGGTTAGAGGACACACCAATAAGTAACTACCCCGACAGAGTCCAGTGCACCCTACCAAAAGCTTGTAATTTTTACCAAGACGACCATGATGTTTTTATTTCCATTTGCTCCACCATGCCACTTGTGTAACATCCTCAATCAAGACTTTAGAAAATAGGGGATTTTTTTAACATAATTTTCACTGTTCTAAATTTGCATAATTTAGAAAAAACATTCCATTGTTAATCTGTCACATAACAAGAAACCATATGCAACTGTAATGACTCGGTATAAGATCGATCTCTCATTTCATGACTCGGTGTTAAACTGATCTCTCATGTTTCATTATGTTCATGTGTATACCAAGTATACTTTTGGTTCCTTCACCCTTTAAGGGTCAATCAAGTGTTAATGTCTAAGAATCCTATTTGAGTATCTGTTACTGATACTCATCTGATATCATGCAACCTTAGACTAGGTGACATAAGATAACACAACCAATTATTCATGATACTTTGGCCAAAGTTTAAAATATGTTTGTCATGTTTTTATTCCTAGACAACATACTCATCAAAAGGAATATGTCTTTCACCCCAATAAAAACTATTATCTAGTTCAGAATTCCTTCACTACTATTAATAAATTCTAGATCTTTGTTTCATACTAAATAGGGACAACTAACATGAACTAGTGTGGACAATATACTCATGGTGACTAAGGGTAAGTAAACATACTCAAATCGACTTACGTCAATTCGGTGTGTTTATTCACCCTTGGTCAACATAAGTTGATGTCAACACTAGGCTATATGCCTATCACAGTTTAGAGTAAAATAATTACCTGAGATCCCACTTTATGATAGTTGTGTTAGAAGAGCTAAGTGGAATATTGAGGCATAGTGGATTCTTCACGTTATCTACCTCATGACCTACAACATTATATGGAGTACTGTGTAACAACAACTATGCTATGACAATCCACTTAGTTCCAATAAAGAAATTGTCATACTTAATGAGCTTAATAATTCTTTGATTTCCAACTTGTTAATTAGTTTATGTTTAATCATTAGGTTTCATGACTAAGGATCAACTATTTGGATGAAAAAAATAGCCTAAGTGTTTAACGTGTAAATGTGGGGGCGAGAAGAGCACGTGACAATACAATAAGGTTAAAGCAATCAGATCGAACTTAGTTGTTTTGTTGTTAAGGCTATTTTTGGAGATAGTGTGTTGAGCACATAGTAACGTGGAGACTTGTAGATCATGCAAGGTTATTTTGAGATGTACAAAGAGCAGTTCAAGCGCCATGCAGATTTTTGATTGAATAATAGGATTTCTACTTAGAGTTAACTATAGGAAATCTATTATTAGAGTACTTGCATGCTTTTGTATTCCTTTGTAAAGGCACATGGCTATTATTAACATGTAGCCTATTTTTGGAAGGTGCATAGGTAGTGAAGGGAAATTCCCCACCCCTATATATATGTATTGATTTGCACGGTTTGGAGAGACTAATTATTATAGAGTTATGTTACGGATTTGTTAGCATGCATAACCATGGAAACTGGATCTTGAATGTATGAAGCTTCTATGTTTTATAGTATTTAATATAATGGATCATATTGGCTGGATATTAGTGTTAGATGTGACTAAATCTGGTTCTTACATGGTAAATCTCATTATAATCATTGTTTAGTCAATATTTCATATTCATGCATTGTGGTTTACTTAATTACCTGTTATGGATCTGAATATATACATGCACAATCATGCTAACATTCTAGACAAGCAACTCTAAAGAGGGACCTGATACCCTTACGTGCTTTGGGTGAGTGCTCAGTTCTGGCTAAGTGATGTGCTAGCATGCTTTGGGATTTGTGGGTATATTCTAGGTTGCATCATTGGTTCCATTATCGGGACCTATTTCTCAATTGTTTTTCAGGATGTTGCGTGATGAATACATACTGATTGACCTTGGCAAGTATTGAGGAGTTTTTAATTGATTAGGAAGAGTAGTATGCTCATAGATTAAACACCGAGACCTAATTTTAATGCACATGCGTGGATTGAGTAGAATCTACATGACTACTTATATGAGAGCTTCTTTGTTATCTTCCCGATAGAATTGTATGATTGGTTGGTTTCTTATGCGTCAAAGAGGAATTGGATGTTTCACACGCTTATTTGGATGCAGGAAGAATTTTGGGCCTTGTATGATGCAGATATGATTTGGACGCACTCGTTGGATGTTTGGTTTTATGGTGTTTTGAGAATTTATATCCTTGAGTATGCAGTTCTGAAGTGTATATTTTCCACACCCTTTGGAATTTTTTTAGGGCACATCATCTATAAAGAAGGCTTGTTGGTGGATCCTGCTAAGGTAGCTATGATTTTGGGCTTGGAAGAACCTACTAACTAAAGAGAGGTGCATAGATTCTTGGGGCACACAGGTTATTAAAGAAATTTTATTAAGGTATATGCCAAGATCATTGTGCCTTTGGAATAATTACTCAAGGGAAAAGGAAAGTTCTAGTGGGGTGAGGCACAACAACATGCTTTTGAAACACTGAAGGAAAGGCTCACTACAACGCGTCTATTTTTGTTTTCCTTCATGGACCAATCCTTTTCACGTTCTGAAGCCTTTTCACATTCATGTAGATACTTGGAATGGCATTAGTGCCGTATTAACTATTCCTAAAGAAGGGATAGTTGATCATCCTATTTGTTTTTCTAGCAAAAGTTAACTCCAAATGAACATAATTATACAAAAAAAGAGTGTGACACCTTTTCTATGATCTATGTGCTCCACAAGTTTTGATAGTATTTTCTTGTGACATCTTTCATATTTTATACAAACCACATAGCATTGAAGTGCTTTGTGGAAAAACCTATTTTTAGAGGCGCATATGTCATTGGGTATTGCTTATTTCGGGAGTTCAATTTTACGATTGTGGTTAAGCTTTGGTAAGAGTAATTTTGGTCTAGATAATTTATCAAGGATTTAATCTAGAGAGGATGCACGAGCATTAAATATACAATGTCATATGCACAGTTGTTCAGGTTGAACCACACAGCCTCATGCTTGGAAGATATTGTTGTCTTTTTACATACATGTGTGGTGCCTGAAGTAATGAAGGATTTAGAGAAGAAACAACTTTCTATCTCGCATCGTGCCTTACATATTGATCAGTGGAGACTTATACAAATTAGGTCATGATGAAGTTTTACACCGTGTGTGCTTTAGCATTAGTGCGACACAATTTTGGCAGAGGCTCTTGGTGGTATTACAAGTGGACACTATGTAGGGATGTCACTATGTGTAAGATTCTAATAGTTGGACTATTGTGGGAAATATTATACAAGGATTGTAAAGCATATTGTAAGGCATGTGACCATTTTCAGTTCCTTGGAAATCCTAGGCAATGTGATGAAATTCCTTTGAGGCGTATTACTAGTGAAAAAACTTTTGAGAAGTGAGAAATTGACTTTGTGGGCCCTATTTCACCAACCGTGCACATGGGATATGATCACGATACATTATACCTTGTATATATTATCTTACAAGGTGGTGGAAGCAACCTACACATGATTGCATAATAGCTACAAAAACAAGATTTATATGCGAAAATATTATTAATAGGTATGGTTGCCCTTTAAGTTTGACAAGTGATAGGGGGACTCATTTCCTGAATGAGACTATCAAGATATTATTGGATGAATTCATGGTTGCACACCATAAAACAACCCCTTATCACCCTCGGAAAAAGGAACTCCTAAGGCCTTCAACAAGATATTAAGTCATACCTTGACCAAAAATTTTGATGTTGGAAGAAGAGATTGGGATGACAAGGTTTATATGGTACTTTGGGCATACCAGACAACTTACAAGAGGTTGAATAAAGAAACACCCTTTCAGTTGGTGTTTGGCACAAAAGTAGTTCTACCCATGGAATTCATGTTACCTTCATTACGTATTATGTGCACAAGAGATCCGCTAATGAGCAAGTGTTGGAAGAATGTATTGACAAGTTGATGCAATTGGATGAGAGGTGCACCATAGCAAGATGGAGTCAGAAGCAAGAAAAATCTAGACAGAAGGCATGACATGACAGGCACATCAAGGATAAGAAGCTTGAGGTTGGGTAAATGGTACTTCTGTATGATTCAAAAAAATTGTGCCATCCTGAAAGCTAAAAGTGCATTGGTTGGGAGCATATGTTATCACTCATATGCTTGATCTATGCACTTACCAGTTAGAGGTGTTGGATGGAAAATAGTTTCCTAGATACTTTAACAGAGTAGGCGAATCCCTACTTTAAATAAGTCTTCTTAGTGTTTTTAATAAGGCAATATTCCCACTTAGATTACGTTTCCCTTCGCACTTCCTTTATATGTTTCATTCATGGTTGTTATGCTTTGCCAATTTAGTTTAGTGTTTTGTGTAATAAGTGTGCTTACACACCGGAAGCTAATTACTATATAAAGTGCTTTCATGTGCAAAGTATTGTGCATACCCTTAGTGTGGGGTGGATAAAGAAGGATTGACTAGTACATAAGAGAAACAAACTCATAGGTGACCATAAAAGGGAAAGCTTTCAAAATAAGAAAACTTCAAGAAGATTTCTCAAAATTGAGACCACACGTAAGGAGATGGGCACTCAGTATAACACAAAGGAGGCTGCAACATTAGAGACTATATAGGATGAGTCACATTAGATAAGTACTTTGGTGCAAGGAAGTATGGGTAGAGGAGATCTGTGATAGAATGGTAGTAGGCGCACTAGAAATTTATGACTGAGGCGTGATAATTTGAGTTGTGGGAAAGTTTGAGGCATAAAACAAAGAAGTGCAAAATGTGCAGAAGAGGAATTAATGCCACGTACATTGGTAGGTGGAGTAATTAATAAAGGGGATTATTGAATTTTTTTATAAAGCCAATGTTTGAAATGTCTTTTGGTACCTTATGATTTTAAAGAGAAGTGATAAGATCGAGGAAGATTTGGAGATAAAGAGCACTCTGCAGATCCACTGTGCCTATATTGGGAATCAAAGCACATTGTTGAGCATTCAGACACAAAATTAAGATTTGGGTAGTGGTTCATGTGTGTGGAGAAGGGTTTAAGTGTGACCAGGGTTTGAGGAAGTTAGACAAAGAGCTAGGGTTTCATTCACACTTCCATAACTAACAAGAGAGATGGCACCACAAAGGGCTCTGTTGTGGAAAAGAGGTCGATGAACCAATAGAAGAGTGGTTCATGGAGATGTTATACCCGTGAATAATTGATTGAGGGATGACCATGGAAATAAAAAATAACATAGTGTAGGGTTTTCGACATCAACCATTGAACCGATAAATACATGAAGAATATTGTAGTAGAGGTCTACAAGAAGACTAACCAATGGTTGGTAGATGGCACTAGGGTTTTGGATGCCTCTGTGAAAAAGATACTCAACAGTGTGGGGTCATGCAGATCCTCAAATTACCCTACTTTGGGAAGCTCGAGGACTTATATCAATGGATTATATTACTTTTAATTCATAGGCAGAAGGATGTGTATCACTGCCAAGTTGATTGACAAGGTGACAGGGTTGCATGAATATGGCTCTGGAGATTTCTAGTGGTCTATTAGATGATGAGGGAATCGATGTGAAGGCCACTTTGTATAAGTATAAAAAGGGGAACCGAGATTTTAAAGTGACCAATATTGAAGACATGGCCATGAGGGTTGTAGCATGCCTAACAGGAAGCAATTTGGGTGCAACTAAGTGGTGGAATGAGGTGAATATGTGTTGGTTGCACATAGTGCACAAGAAGCGAATAAAACATACTATAACATTCACCGGAATATTGTGGGGGAATCTAGTGAATGAAGAGCACATATAGATAGATAAAGGTAAGAAGATCACTCGGGTGCCATTATTTTGTTAATTGTATTCAATGAAATTAGCGTGCCTAAAAAACCAAGGGATAACATCTGGGAGTTCCCTTTAGAAGATAAATCTCCAGAAAAGAAATTCACAAATTATACTCTGCGTGGAACTATTTCCAATGCATATAAGGAGCACCTAGAGAAATGGTTTAGGAGGTTGCGCAGGGTGTTTGAAGGAGAATGGCGCATCCCGCATGAACTTCCCAAAGTGCTAGATGGAGAAGTCAAATTCGTAGTCTACCAACATTTTAGCTTGGGGCGTTTCCACATGAAGACGGGTGAAAGAATCCCTTGGTGTAAGTTTTTATTTGCTTTCACTGTGAGATATTTCAAAGATTTAGTGAATAGGTTCCACAAAGTGTGAAAACTTTAGTTTGACACGGACAAAGTAGACGTAGATATTCACATTATGTGCAAGACTTATGTATGGTTGGGAAAGGAGGCATATGTAGAAACAATGGAGTCTGACAATGTTGATATTAGGCCAGAGAGATTGGCCTTGGAAAATATTGAATCAACATGCATGTATATATACTTGATGTCATGGTTTAAGGATGGTAAGGTGGTGAAAGGAAAATATATGGCTCTTCTAGGTCCTTTAAAGAAGGGGCAGATGGTGGGGACATCAAGGCCAGTTGTAGCTGTGCCACCCACTCAAGAGGATCCAATGCCTATGGGTTTAGGGAATGTATTGAAGTAGGGGGAATAATAAGAAAGCACCAGACCGTGGATCACACAATGAGAGTCTTGCACAAGAGGTGAACATCTAGGGATACCGACGTAGGAACTTCACATTCAAGGTGAGGAGATCTTTGCATTTAACTCTAGTGAAGAATGAGTAAGAACAAAGAAAGAATCACATAATGTATGTTCCAATGAAGGGTAGTGAGGAGGAGAAGTCCCCTCAACAAAGCGCGCAAGACAAGGATGCCACTCTAAGTATGGAAGAGAGACGAGAAGAGGCCACTCCAAGTGTTGAAATGCAAGATGATGAGGACATTGGGGACCAAGTAGTTTATGAGGTCATTGACCAAAGTATAAGTTCCCATGAACAATGCTCGGGTGGGGATGAAAGCAGCGTTGGTGGCGACACCGAGGTCATAAAATTCCCCACATCTATAAAAGGAGAGAATGAGGAGGAAGTAAAACAAAATGTGGGTGATGTAGTGCAACATGACACAAGTGTTGAAGTCCAAAGCAAGATGAAGGCACGTCTGCCGCTTAAGAGAACATTAGGGAGCACCCAGGTTAGCATGAGGAAGAAGAGGTGGTAAGGACTCAGAACTTGGGCTACGTGGATGACCAAACTAAAAATTTTTGCACCTACTTTCAAGGTACCTTCCCAATAAGTAGTTGTATGGTTGGGATTGGATGGACCAAGACATGGTGATTACATGCACTCGCAAGTAGTTATCATGGATTTTGCAAAATCACATGGATGAGCTTGAATTTGATGTTTGTGAGGAGTTGTGTAGTTCAAAGAGCGCAAGAAAGGCACCTCATACCCACCATATAACCATAAATCCCACACAGTTCTTAGATGAACAGTTAGTAATGCACTTGTTAAGGTGTCAATAGAGGTAGCGTGCCACAACATTGATATGGCGGAAATTATCAGGGGTGCTCTGGATGAAAAAAAAGGATAAAGAGAATGAAGTCGAGTGACTTGCCAAGGAGTGGGATAATGCAATGGCCAAGGCACAAAATGTTAAGAAGATGGCCGATCAGATATCTGATGAATTATGCAGAAAAGGATTGATTATCAATAAAAATTTCCAAGGGATTTCCCGACCGCCCTTAGATATTTGCGCACAACAGTCAAACTACTTTTGGAAGAAAGAAAAGTGCACCTACCGAGACAAAAAAGTGCTACAGAGGAAGCAGATAGGAATAAGGTTGCATTTGCAAGGAAAATTTCTAGCTATGAGGCTATTCTGCAAGCCTTAAAGGATGAAATGAAGAAGGTAGATGTGATCTTGACCATGTGTGTGGCACCGATAGCATGGTGCAAACAAGAACAAAGGTAGAAGAAAATGAAGTTCCGTAGGTGGAAAAGGAAAAAACACTTGGGTGCATAGATCGATTAAATTAGTAGAAAATAAGTATGACGCATTATTCTTTGCCAAGAAGAAGTATATGGATCAAATAAAGGACATTGGGAAGCTTATAGCCAAGAAGATGGATGTAATGGAGGGGATGGTCTCTAGTATGGCCAATATCTATCGGATTCTACAGAATGAGGGGGAAAGATGACTCTTGACGAATTAGATGGCATAGTGGCAGACATCCCCAACAACACAAATAAAGCACTAAATGACTAGTACGCATTTGAGGTAGAAATTCAGAGTGAATATCTAGAATTAATTCTACCAGAAGAAGAAAGGGATACCAAGTAGGCTGACTTAACACCGGAAGGATTGTTCTTTGAATACACGTATTTACTCTTTCATTCATTATTCTATATTATTTGGAGTGACAAGACGGTTACCCATTACGTTCTTTGGGTGAGTGCTCGGTTCTAGCTGAGTGGTGTGTTAGCACACCTTGGGATTTGTGGGTATATTCTAGGCCGCATCATCAACTAAGTTCGATTCGATTAATCCTTAAAGTAAGGATCATATTACACCTTCTCATAATTGAAGGTATGAAGATAAAATCTTCATTTATCTTAATGAATTAATTATTCATTTCCCATTATCCCATTAAGCGATAAATATCAATATGATTTTAACAAGTAAAGGACAACATTTTAGTCTCATTAATTGAGTCCAACAAGTAAGTATAAATCAGATTTGAATAGTTGTTATTTTAAATAGAGTGACTTTAATATCAATTATCCTCATCATAACATAACCTTATTATTATTCCAGTTACCTATGCATTGGTTTATATTTAAATATGATCTTATATCCCATTGGACCTTATAGATCTAAATATCAACATAGGTTAAAATTCATACAATATGTACTTTTCAACATAATAAGAAAGTTTCCTTTTTCCTCCATTTAAGGACTTATTATTTTATCTAAGAATCAACAGTGTTACTTATAGTATATTCCTTATAAATTTCACAATGTCATTTCAATATAAACATAGTAATTCATCTCCACATCTCATGAATAAGGTTCTATATATCATCTATATGATTTCATATCCATTCTTTCTTTATTTCATTGGACAAATGGACTTTATGTATAGTCCTTCACATAATCAACAAAACAATCCCCATGGTGTCTAATAAGTCATGTATATGTAATACATAGGACTATTTAATTAAACAACCAACATGATAATGAAAGGATCAAATTAACTTTATAACACATCATTCATTAGGATAATTTGAACAGTAAGTTTAGAATTCATCTTTATTCCAATCAACTTAAAGTATCATTATAGATATATTAGTCTACAATAATCAACATGTTTCCAACTATTTACTATAAAAAGGGGCCATAAGCCTTTCAAGTTTCAAAACATCATACTTCAAGGAAATGATACAATAATCATGTAATGAATTAATTAAATTTATCAATAAAATAAATGCAACTTCTATAAGTCTTCCTTCTTTCATCTTTCATGAACTCCATCTCAAATATTGCTAGCATGTGTCAGGTTCATACGAACCCGAGCATATTGTGTAATAAATCTTCGAATAGTATGCTCTATTTAATAATTCCATGAAAGGATTGTTGCTTTAAAATGAAATTATCCTAAAGTTCAAATAAGATTATACATCTATTTAATAAGGCTCGTGAACTTTGAAAAAGAACCCATTAAGAGAAATCAATTGATTGCAAGTAATTACGAAAGTATTTCAAGCGGTTAGACCAAGTCAAACAAGATAATTTGAAAGCATACAATTAATCAAATTGATCACAAAGTAAGGTACGGGGGATGTCATGATTGCGGTAATATGATCCCATACTCATATTATTACAAGTCATAAATCTTACTATCTAAATTTAATATAACTTTATTTGATTAATATATATATATGAATAAGTCATATAATAGCAAATCAAGTAAATGAATTGTTGTAATAAAGTATCAAGATGCGTGTTTCACCATTTTTATGGATTTGATGAAATAGATAAGGTGATGGGCGAAGGAGGAATACCTATTGTGATATTCGGTTTAAAGGTCGTTGTGTGTGTTCGACTTCTTGATCCAATCTTGACTGTAAGAGATTCCTTTTGGCTAGGAGGAACTACGAAATACGAAACAAGACCACAAAAGTGAGTTAAACAATATATAGTAGTGGGCTGCCTAGCATGTGCTAGATCTAGGAAGTGTGATGCTTCCTTGGTGGAAGTCAACCCACTACTTAATACAACTTAATGCAAGAAATGACGTAAACAAATGATGTCCTACTGTAGTTGATATGATTTGGGTATCTCATCCAAATAAAATAAGAAAATATAATCTAACAGGCTAGGTTATGATCAGATCTGGGAGTTGGGTAAGTAGTCAAGGTGTTGGGACAGTCGGGGTAAGATTCAGGTAGTTGGGATTACTTGAATGTAGATTATTAGATTTCCATTATTGGGAGAATTACCAAATATAGAGACCACATTTGTGAGTTGTGACCAATGACATTAAGAGGAACCGATGATGGTTAAGGTGAAATGGTAGAAATTCAATAAACTGGGTTTTGGGGGTTTTTCTGAGATTGAACAGAGATGGTGAAGGGAATAGTTAGGTCTGTGGAGGTGTTGGGAGTACTCAGAGGTATTCAGGAATCAAGTATAGGTGATTAAATGATTGTGGGTGATGGAATGGTTGGGTTCACAAGAAGTTAACAAGGGTGGGATGAAAAATGAAAATAGATACTTGATAAACAGAGATGAAGAAACTTTGTAATCTAGACAAGTATGAAATGATGTAGGTTAGAGATACACTTACCGATGTTTGTAGATATAATGGCTAGATGATGATTATGATTAATCTATGGAATGGTGCTCGAAGTGCTTCCCAAAATGCTATCGTGAATGCAAATACCTTTGGATCCGTCTTGGTGTTGGCTATGGCTGTCTGGATGTGTGAAAGGGCTCTGCTTCTTTCTTGCATGTAGGTCTCCTTCGTTCCAAAAACTTGAGAATGTGTCCAACCCCTCAAACAAGGTTACCAAAATAAATATATGGTAACCGAAAATGGTTTAGGGTGACTGCATCGATTTCGGGTTTACCGACGCTTCTGGTTAAGTTAGGAAATCCTAGGTTTACTAAAAATGGAAGCTCTTGGCAATCTTTTGGCTAGCTTCTATCTATATCCTACGGATCAAAATGGAATGTTATGTTTTAATGAGCCAGGATGTGGTTAGAGGGAGAATAGGCATGTGATTTTAGGGTTGCACTAATTCTAAGTTAATTAAGGCAAGTAGGGCTAAGTCTTAGTTAGTTATGGTGAGTGATTATTGAGTCCTAAGTAAAAGGGAAGCATGCTAAGAATAGGTTTATGATGAGGTGTCTAGGTGAGGTAGAAATAAGTTTTAATTAAGGTTATTGAATAATGAATATTGTGAGCATGTGTATTACTTTAATTATAAATAATTAAACTAATATTAATATGGGGTAAAAGGGTCATGGTTAGGTGAATATGTTTAAGTTGGCAATTTGAAAAGGGACGAGTGTTACCCAATTTTGGTGTTTACATTTTTCCCCTTTTTGTTGCAAAGCTTGTATTGGTAAGTGATCTTGACAAAACTAAGAACCGATTACCCATGTGTGGGTGAAGGTGATCCCCCTCAAACTAGACATTGATGATGTGTAATACGGAATCGGTGAGTGGTTTGATAAATGTGTAGTTGGTGAAGATAGGTGGGAAAGGGTGTGAGTACGATGGGAAAGGGTGATGGTCAAGTTAGGTAATATGGCATAGGTCGGGATAAAAATTGGGTCACGAGTAATGGCAATTAAATACATGCACACGTATAGATTGAAATACGGTACTGCAGGTTGAAGAGCTCACAAAATCTACATCGTCCAAGATCGATAGGTTTATCCAAACAAGGGTAAAGTGATTCAGGTATCCAAGGTATAGGATATGGTCCGGAAATACAACGTAGGGTAGGTGCAGGAATGTTTAGGTATGTTTCAATACACCAAAGGTTTGGGTTGGGATAAACAACAGGGTAATAGTCAAGGTATGGTTGTTAGGCTAAAATAACATAGGTAATAGCATCACAAGGCATAACAAGTACATAAGGTCAATGGTCACACCAAGTAGGTTAGGTTCGGTAAATAGTTCATGGCACGTGTAAGGCTAAGGTATAGGTAAAATAACATATCCTAAGACACAACTAAAAAAATGTAGGGGTAGTTTGGGCTCATATGTAGGGTTCCATAGGTGTATAGGCTGAGGAAAGGGGTGTGGGCACTAATGGTTGTAGGTAAAGGGGGCTTAGTAAGGCCAAATAGTTGTAAGGGTTACCGATGTCGGTTTTCTAGGGCACAATATGATTGGCATCGATCAATTCGGGTTGGGTTTATAAAAAAAATCATATTTTACTGAGAATAATTGTTGTGTCATGACTTTGGATAAAATGATAGATCTGTTTGACCTTTTGTAATTTTTCGAGAAAGAAGGATAGGGCATTGGACACGGGCCGAGGTGGAGAGTACGAGTTGGTGAGAGGAGCTAGGAAGACAGTCCTGTCGACACTAAAATTTTCCTCCATAATTTCTATTTCATTAATGTATGTATTAGGAATAGGATGTTGTTAAGTATAATTAGTAGTAGTGTCTGATAGAAGATAGCGGTGCCGTTAGTACAGTGCCGCCAATAATGTGGAGTATGGTAACAGTCAAAGTACAATAGGAATGTTGTAAAAAGTAAATATTTGTCATAAGTGGTCCTTTCGTTAAAATGTCAAAGTTTGGGTAGTTAGAGAAGTAGGGTCTACATGATTAGGAATTAGAAATGTTATATTGGTAATAAGGACAAGGAGTGAGGTCATAAATATTTTGTATATTTTATTTGTAAAAAGTCTAAAAATGTGGAACCCATGTAAAATGATAAGGCTTATCTTATCTTAAAAGATAAGCTTACATGTATGCGATAAGAGTTAAGGTATGGAATATGATTTGTCAGTGGATTTCTTATCCTATCTTAGAGATAAGATGGATAAGCCTAGAAGTTCTATAAATAGAGAGGCCACCCCCCTCATTTAGCATAGAAGGAAGTAGTGAGAAATATTGTAGGAAGTGTGCAAAGGAAGCCATCAGTTTAAAGGTGTGTTGAAGAAGCCATTAAGAGGTGTAATTGTAAAGTTTTTCCCATAGTCTTGGTGAAAGGCAAGTGAAGTCAATAACACTTGAAGTACCTCATGGGTGAGATTGTAACAATTTCATGTTAATATTATAATTTACTTTGATATTTCAGATTTTTCATCATTTCGTCTTATCATAGTCGATAGTATTCTTGTGTTATGTTGTTTTTTTGTTTCAGATTACATCCACCAAACTAAAGGTCATGCATTAGTAAATAATCATAGCACGAGGAGTTCCCGATGAAGAATTATCATAGTGCCGGATTGGTGATGACAGATCCATGAGTTCGGGGGATTGATTTGATTCGTTGGATTAGAGTGGATTTGGTGATTTGGGCATGGAAGAGGTAGGAGAGGGTTCGGTGGGCCATCGGTGCACCGGTCGACGTACCACCATGCCTACGACACTATGATGAGGTAGGATTCGATCCCAATTTCTCATTGTTTGAAAATAGGTTGGTAAAAGTGGTGTTGGGTAAAATTGTGTTGGGTGGGGGTATAATTTTGAATTTTTGGTTAAAAATTGGGCAATGAGGGAGGGGGAGGTCCTAGGTAGGGTAAATAGGGGTGGGGGTTTTAGGTTAGGTTTTGGTAAGGTAGGATAGGGTTCTAGGTTAGATTTTAGAAGTTTGGGAGAAATAGGGGTTTCTCGGATTGATCACTGCATCAGAATCGTGACCGACAACGTCCATAGTTGGCCGACGCGATTTTCATTAGTTGGCATCGATCAAGAATCAAGTGACCGAGCATCGGTCATGATGGACCGATGCTGGTTAGAAGTGGCCGATGTCAGTCCGATTTGGGGAAAAATAGCTCAAGAAACAAGGTAGGGAGGGAGAAAAAGAGAGGCAATTAGGTGGAAAGGTAATTTTATTGAGAATGAGTAGGGTAATAGGCATAAATGGTACGAGTGGGTGGGTGTAAAATGGGGAAATCTGTAGTGTTGGGGTACAATAAGAAATAAGGGTTTGGGAATAGGTTTGTTGGGTAAGAGATGTGTTGGGTATGGTCAATATTTAATAATGGCATGGTTTGTTGGGTGCAGGCTAGGGACCATTTACGGATGAGAGACAAAGTATCACCTCTATTACTAACTCTATGAGGGAGCGTGATGGAAGAGGAGTGGTGTCACGTTATAGATGTCGGCCTTATTGGGGTCAAACGATATAGGCACATAGTTCAAGAGCCGAGCTTGATGGTCACACTCATCGATAGATGGGATTCAACGACCAACACATTTCATCTGCCGATGGGTGAGATCACGGTCACCTTAGAGGACGTGTATAGGATCCTACGATTACGCTAGTGGGGACTGTCATCACCAATCCGGCATTATGATAATTCTTCACCAGAACTCCTCGTCTTTATGATTATTTACTAATGCACAAATTGCCTTTATTTTGGTGGATGTAATCTAAACAAAGCAACAAACGTAAAACAAGAATACCATCGACTATGATAAGACGGCATGATGACAAATTTGAAATATCAAAGTAAATTATAATATTAACATGAAATTGTTACAATCTCACCCATGAGGTACTTCAAGTGTTATTGAATTCACTTGCCTTCCACCAATACTATGGAAGAAACTTTACAATTACACCTCTTAATGGCTTCTTCAACACACCTTTAAACCGACGTCTTCCTTTACACACTTTATACAATCTTTCTCACTACTTCTTTTCTATGCTAAATGAGGGGGTGGCCTCTTTATTTATAGAACTTCTAGGCTTATCCATCTTATCTCTAAGATAGGATAAGAAATCCACTCCTGACAAATCATATTACATACCTTAACTCTTATCTCGTACATGTAAGCTTATCTCTTAAGATAAGATAAACCTTATCATTTCACATGGGTTCCACATTTTTAGAATTTTTACGTATAAAATACACAAAATATTTATGACCTCACTCCTTGTCCTTATTACCAATATAATATTTCTAATTCCTAATCATCTAGACCCTACTTCTCTACTTATCCCAACTTTGACATTTTAACATTACTGCACCACTTACGACAAATATTTACTTTTACAACATTCCTATTGTAATTTGATCGCTACCGTACTCTACATTATTGGCATGCACTTTATCGACGGTGGTGCTGTTGTCTTCATCGACGCTACTACTAATTACACTTAACAACATCCTATTCCTAATACATACATTAATGAAATAGAAATTACGGAGGAAAATTTTAGTGTCGACATCTTCCCCCTTCCTAGCTTCTACTCCGTCCTCGGAGTAGACTATTCTGGTGCTTGGAAAATCTTCAACTTGTCGTGGTTGACCCATTTCATAATGGGAGTGCCATCCAATTCCTCCAGTTGGTACGTACCATTTTCATGCATAGCTGTTATTTTGTAGGGCCCCATCCATTTTGGAAGAAATTTTCTCTGTCTTCTTTTTTTGTATCTGGAATCATATACTAGAACCAAGTCATTCACATGAAATGGAGACCAACGAGATCTTTTGATCAAAGTATTCCTTCTACTTCATTTTCTTCTTATGGCTTGTATCCTTTGCTATTTCCCTCATTTCCTCTAGCAAATGAAGATGTACCAACCTTTCTTTTACTGAATCACTTTCATCCATCCTTTCATTTTTCATAACTCTCACAGTGGGAATATCAAACTCAATAGGAAGAACTGGATCAATGCCATAGGCCAATTGAAATGGGGAGTATCCTGTTGCTGATTTTGATGTTGCCCTATATGCCCACAATACTGCATGAATCTTTTTATCCCACTTATGTACCTGCAAGGCTGCATCTTTTGCTATAATTTGACACAACACAAAATTTGTTCGTTCCACCTGTCCATTTGTGCTTGGCTTGTATGTTGTTTCCGTCCCGTGCTTAATAGAAAATTTATTGACTAGGGCTTCTACTACCTCATTAATGAAGTGGCTTCCTTGATCTCATTACAATTTCTAATGGACAACAAAATCTGGTGACAATGCGTTCATATATGAACCTTGCCACCTCATCCATAGAAGTTGTTTTCAATGGCCTAGCTTCAACCCACTTGGTTAAATAATCTGCATGGCAACTACATATACTTATTTTGGCGTGAGGTAGTTGAAGTGGACTATAATGTCTATTCCCCACTTTTCAAAGGGACCAAGTGGAAGAATAGGACATAATGGAGCTGATGAAGTCTTACAGATTACCATGTGTTTGAAAAATATCACATGTCTTACAATAATTATAACAATCTTTAAAAAGAGTGGGCGGTGATAACTGCATCCAAGATCCTTCTTGCTATAAGTTGTCCAGAGAAGTTCCCTCCACATATACCATTGTGGAATTCTTCTAACAGCTTCCTTCCCTTGATCACGTCCAACTTGCCCTCTTGATCTTTGTCCATCGTGTCCTATTCGAAATAATACTCCATGCATAATAGAATATGGACGACTGGGCTTGAGTAATCTTTCTCTTAGTCTTTGCATTGGCACCATCAGAAACTTGAATTCATTCAGATAATTCCAAATATCTATGTATTCACTAGGGATTGTGTTAAGGGATAACAAGGCTGCATCGGGGAAATCATCATCATCACAAGATTATCCTAAACCATCATAGGCTCGAGAGAGTGCATCTGCATTGACATGCTTCTTTCCTGGCCTATCTATAATATCAAATTCAAATTCTTGTAGAAAAATTATCCATCTTGCTATCCTCCTTGATGGGTTAGGCTTATTGATAATATATTTTAGAGCCTGATGATCTGTTACAACTATAAATTTTTGCCCTAGCAAGTAATTTCTAAACTTCTTTACAGAAAAAATGATAGCTAGAGCCTCTTTTCGATTCATGATAATTTACCTCAACACTCGCTCATTTGTCTCGCTCCCAAAGTAAATTGGATGTTCATTCTCATTTTCATCCTTTTGGCTCAAAGTACTACCTAGTGCTACATCCGAGGCATCGAGTGTACACAATGAATGGCTTGCTCCAACTGGATTCTTTAAAACAGGTGAAGACACCAAGATGCTTCCTTCCGCTTGTCCAAAAGCTTCATGTACCTTATTTCCTAGTTCATAAGTAACATCCTTCTTCAAGAATCAAGTTAGTGGTCATGCAATCTTTGAGAAATTATTGATGAACCTTCTATAGTAACCCACATGGCCTAAAAATGATCTCAACTTACTTTATTAATAGGAAATGGTAAATCTTTGATTTTGAAACTTTATCGGATCGGTAATAACATCTCTGGATACAACATGCCCTAACAAAACACCTTTAGAACATCTAAAGACACACTTTGTAGGGTTTAGTGAGGCTTGTGCTTCATCTAACCTTTGAAATGTTGTCTCCATCTGGTGCAGGTGGTCCAACTTGCTCCCATAGATGCAAAAATCATCTAGAAATACTCTGATGAAGGTCCCAATGTAGGGTTCGAACACCCTATTCATCAAATGTTGGAATGTTGTTGGAGCATTACACAACCCAAAAGGAATAACTCTATAAGAAAACGTTCCCCAAGGAGTGGTGAACGTGGTCTTCAGCTGATCTTTCTCTATTATACGGACTTGGTTGTATCCGCTATATCCATTAGCAAAACTATAACACTCCTGGCCAGCTACTTCGTCCAAGATCTGATCTGAGAATGGAAGAGGGTAATAATCCTTCTTTTTTTCCTTATTGAGCTTCCTGTAATCAACAAAAATGCGTAGCTTCCCATTCTTTTTTATTGAGATCACAATGGGAGAAACCCATTCGAATTCTCCACAAAGAAATATGAATCTTGCATCAAACAACTTATCTATTTCTTATTTTACAGTCTTGGAAAAATTAGGATTCATTCTATATGGCATTTGCTTTATAGGCCTAGCACCATCTACCAGCTCAATAGAATGTTCTACCCAAATTACTTGACGGAGTTCCTTGTAATCAAAAGTGAATATGTGTATGTACCTTCGAAAGAGCTGGAGGTAGGATTCCTTCTCACTCTCCATCACAGCATCACCAATATTTATTTGTTGGAGACGATCATCAACTTCTTCTTCAGATAATTTATGGGGTCATGAGTCGGTGTGACTGGAAGGATATCCATGACTGAAACATCAACCTCACTTTCTTCATCTTCAGTGTCCACTTCACTGGTACTAGAGTAATCAAAGGATTTCCAATCATCAGTTTCATCACTTGAATCCACAGGTTTTGCCTTATGATGTGGAGGGATCACGTTTATCTTCACCCTCTCTCTACCACGTCCAAGTGTCATAAAGCCTTCATTCCGGTAGTTTCTTGCATGAACTCTCCTTAGCCATGGTCTTCCCAAGAACATTGGGTACGCAAGCATTACCATTTTTCATCACCCGAAAGTCTACTACACGTACAACACCCATAACAGATATTGCCACATTTGAAACTACATCTTCTCGGTTTAGTTTTCCTTTATTTAATGACCTTAACATAAGTGTTGAAGGGTGATCAATTTTAAACCAAAAATATTCATTACTGAGACTTCGGTCATTACATTAATCGCAGCACCTCCATCAACTAAGACATCATGAATTGAAACACCATTACATAATACCTCGGCTTGTGGAGTATAGGGATCCGCCTCTGCCTCCAAAACAGGGGACCTCAACCTCCTTCCTTCGTTGAGCATTGAGTCCACTTTGCAGCTCCCGCCTCTTCTCGAAGACATAGCCAAGAGTTGACCATATGTAATATTTGCGAGCCTTTTGGACGAGATATTCCAAGATGGAGTATGGTCATTGCCCCCGTGAAATCGAAAATCCTACACACCCAACTTTCTTCTCCTATGTTTCTTACTAGTTTCTCCTTTCATCTTCTTAGGATCATTTCCATTTTGATTATCTTTTTCTTTCTTTCTTTTTGTTACAAACACATATACTTCATTATTTCTGCTCTTATCTACTACATCAAAAGAATTCATAGGTGCTTTTCCTTTATCATTATCTCCTTTACCAGATGTAGAAGCTCTATCTGACAATTATACTTATAATGACCCTTTTTATAACAACCATAACATACAACTTCAGAAATATTTCTTTTTGGACCTCTATCTCCTCCCTAAGAACTAAATTATTTTCCTTGAAGAAGATTAATAGTTAACTGACCCATATTTTTGAGTAGATCTTCATACTCAGTAGATGTACTAGGAGAAAGATTTGTGCTCACCGAGAGTGGTTGTGGATTCTGGAGCAAAGGTGTTGGTGTAGGCTCTACTTTAGCAATAATTTCTTTGGGCTCCTCTTCCATGCTTTCTTCTTGCCTTCTTGCAATCTCCTTTGCTTGTTCAATGGTAGCTGGGCGGTCATACTTCACTCGTTGTCTGATCTCTAGCTTCATCCCAAGAATGAAGTGCTTACATAGGAGATTATCCACGCCATTCATCAACCCATCCGCTAATCCTTCCTTCCAGATCTGGGCGTCGAGCTTCCTCCTTAGCTCTAGAACACGAGCATGATAATCCCTTATCTTCTCCTTCTCTCCTTGGGTTAGCTTTGTGATATCGATCATGAGATCTGCATATCTCTGTTGTTCACCAAATTCTTCAAGAAAACTTTCAGTTAATAAATCCCATGAGTTTTTCACATTATCACCTAGTGTTTCAAACCACCTAAGGGCTGAACCATCCAAAAAGGTAGGAAAAAATTCAGTCCATTGTTACAAATCTGAAATATCAAAGTAAATTATAATATTAACATAAAATTGTTACAATCTCATCTATGAGGTACTTCAAGTGTTATTGACTTCACTTTCCTTCCACCAATACTATGGAAGAAACTTTACAATTACACCTCTTAATGGCTTCTTCAACACACCTTTAAACTGATGGCTTCCTTTACACACTTCATACAATATTTCTCACTACTTCTTTCTATGCTAAATGAGGGAGGTGGCCTCTTTATTTATAGAACTTCCAGGGGTTATCCATCTTATCTCTAAGATAGGATAAGAAATCCACTCGACAAATCATATTCCATACCTTAACTCTTATCTATACATGTAAGCTTATCTCTTAAGATAAGATAAACCTTATCATTTCACATGGGTTCCACATTTTTAGATTTTTTACAAATAAAATACACAAAATATTTATGACCTCACTCCTTGTCCTTATTACCAATATAATATTTCTAATTCCTAATCATGTAGACCCTACTTCTCTACTTATCCCAACTTTGACATTTTAACATTACTTTGGACTACTTACGACAAATATTTACTTTTTACAACATTCCTATTGTACTTTGAATGTTACCGTACTCTACATTATTGGTGGAACTCATCTTACACCACCATTATCTTCTATCGACGCTACTACTAATTACACTTAACAACATCCTATTCCTAATACATACATTAATGAAATAGAAATTACGGAGGAAAATTTTAGTGTCAACAGGATGCAGTTGTATCCTATTTCTTCAGAGGCATCGAGGAGCTAATTTTAATGTTATTTGGAGGGGGGTGGTAGAGATGAGGTTCCATAGTGCAAGCCTGAGCTATGGAGAGATGTACGTGGCCCATCCTGAGGAGATGAGGCTAGTGGTCTTGATTATGGAGGTAGTGTGTTGTTTTGCACTTGCCAAATGTGGAGGGTGGGAGATTCCCACGGGAACTAATGGGGGTTATCCATGACATGATGGAGGATAGGACCTATTTTTCTTGGGCACCAACATACTTGGTGTAGCTATACAGGGAGTTATGGGCCTACGAGTGGTTGCAGAGGTTCAGCTTGTGTTGCACCTTTCTCTTACACTAGTTGGGCATACGAGCACATTGTATGTGTGCATCTAGTTGGTATGCCCCGACCGGATGCATTCAAGGTGGGATTTGTTTGAGTTGGCTACAAGTGTTGGGTGCTTGTTGTTGGAGATTGTAAGACTTCCAGGGATACTCACGATGTGGCATATTATAGGTAGAAGTTAGAGGGATTATATGGTGTTGACATCATTTAGAGGTCGTGTGTTGGCTTCCCTTCATACATGAAGATGGCAGTCGAGCTGGATGAGTTACAGCTACTTAGGTGGATACAGGGATGTCGTGTTGGTGAGCACGAAATGATACTTGTAGCCGTGGTCGATTTACGATTTGGGATGCCCCAAGATGTGCCACCATCATTCCGTTAGTACATGAGGGATGACGTGGAGAGGCCTATGTCTCTACCATAGCCAACAAAAGATCGATCGGCCCAGGAAGGAGGAGTAGGAATCGACTCGACGGATTAATGACATCAGGGTTACAGATAGGTATAGGCAGTGGTGGGTAGTCTAGCTATGAGCAACACCACCTAGGCCATGGTAGCCAAATTTGGCTACCCTTACGATAGGATACTTTGCGGGGGTAGGTTGCACACCTTACAGCCCGCATTATAGGTTTACATGGGCATATATAGGGTCCAAGGCATAAGTGGCCACATAGTAGGCACAGTGGTGGCCTTACAAGCCTAGATTACCCAAGGATAGGCACCCACACACAGTGGCGGACATGGATACATGGCACAGTGGCTGCCTTGCAAGCAAAGGTAGTAGGTTGTAGGGTTAGTTGCCACTACATAGGTGCATATTTTGACCTTACGAGCCTAGGTCGTAAAGACAAGCACCATCACGAGCTTAGGGACAGGTCCCATGGTATGTACATGGTCTCGAGACCAATGGCACTCCACATGCAGACTGATGACCAGAGTTCGAGGATGCCCTGAATGAGGTGTGATATTATCAGTTCCCATCTAGTAGGCCTCAAGAGAGAGGACCCAATCTCACACACATAGTGTAGAGAGTACAAGGGGCCAACTAGCCCAAAGACAAGGTCAAGATGAGGTGATAAGCGCATGGCGTCCAGGCCCAGTAGCAGGTCAGGAAAATGCTACTCTGAGACCCATACGAGGTAGAGAGATGCCAACAGGGAGCCACAGTAGGGTAGAGGAGGAGGAGACAAATCAGACTGGTATGGACATCAAGTAGGGTGACAATTAGTCACTTTATAGGTTTAGGATATATATTTTTGTATATTTTTATTTATATCGGCCTGTGTGCCAAAGATAGTGAGGATGTACATGAGATTTTTTGAGATTTTGATTATTATACCAGCCTACATGCCAAAGATGTTGAGATTGTATATGAGAGGCACGTGTATTGATTATGCTTTTGTGCACATATGTATAGACACATAGATTCTGATGATTTTGATATAGAGATGGTGATATTCATGATACGATGTTGTAGTTATGTGTGTAATTTCTAGTGTTATTGTTTATGTGATGGAAACTAGGTGGATTAGGCATGATTGAGTCAAGGTCATAGGCATGATTGAGTGAGGTCACTTAGGCATGGTGGATTCAGGTTGGTTTAGGCATGATGGAGTCAGTTTGGTTTAGGCATGATGGAGTCAGGTCATTTTAGGCATGGTTGAGTTAGGTTGGTTTAGGTATGGTGGAGTTAGGTTGGTTTAGGCATGATTGAGTCCTGTTTATAATTTTGATTTAGTGTCCAAGTGATTGGGAATATGGGAAATAAATGATGAGTTATATGTATGTTATGGTGATGTTATAAAATGGTAGGTATGTATGTTTTTATGATTGTTTAATTTCCAAGTTGTTGTGTAAAATGGGAACTAACTAGGATAAAATGTGAATATAAAGAAGGGGGAAAATTGGTTAAGGAAAAGAGTCACCGAGCTAACCTCTAAGGGCCCCATGCCCTAGGAGTGCTACCTACATAGCCCTAGCAAAAGGGGCCTCGGGCAATGTAGTTCTCCCATAAGCTAGGGAGAATTTAATGAGGTAGAGGACTAGGTTGGTAGGTTTTATGTATGATTTAGTGTAGGTGATAGGCATGGTTGAGGTGTGTAAATGTAAGTGTCGATGATCTAGTCCTATATAGGATAATTAATAAGTAATGATGAAGGTAAATGATAAGAGGTGGTAAAAGAGCCACTTAATTGATAAGAACCCTAATGAGTCTACCATACCCAAGATGGGCTTATGAATGTAAAACCCTGAAGGCATTGTATAATGGACTATTCTAAGGGTGAAGAAAGTCACATGATCACGAAATGTCATAACTACAGAAAGTCCCTTGAGTAGAGAGAAAATTAGGGGGAAAAGGCAATGAGGTGAAAGTGGGTGGTTTAGCGTAACTTAGTGTACGACGACATGTTTACTTGGCAAGAAACCCATGATCCAAAAATAGGCAAGTCCATGACAAAAATTTATCATTTTCTTCATTTTTATAGACTAATCAATGTGGGAAGTCTATATGGGATGATTATCTTATCTCCTTGAGGTCTTCGTGAAGCTGATCGATGCGGGAAGCTTCTGAACATTTTATTGTATTTTTGCAATGACTTTATATAGTTGTCCTTTGAGGGAGCAGTCTATTTATAGCAGCGAGATAAGAGATGTCCTTTTGAGGGAGTCATCTTTTGTTGGAAGTTTGACTCAAGGAGTTGAATCCCATTTTATTTTTGGATGTTTAAGTCATGGACAAGACTATAGAGGAAGATTAGGTTCTTGTTTAGAAGACAAAACCATAGTACACAGAGGCTAACTATGAAAGAGATGGTTTCAAGTGACGAATGACCATGGGATTCCATCTTTGAAAAAGATGAAAAGTATCCATGAGAATCATGTTATGAGTAGAGCCGTGAAACTCATATCAAGACAAGGTTGACAAGTAACATATAATCACATGATTCTTTTTAGTTGTTGATCCTCAAAATGGGTAACATGGAAGAACAACGCTCAAGGGATGAGCGGTCAATAGATAGAAGGTGATATAGGACTTGATTTCAACAATAAAATGGCCTAAGTTGTAAGGCATCAAGGGCTCAGTTCGGGTTTACCTTCGAGTGAAGACAAATGATAAGCACCTAATCCATATGCATGAGTAATGATATAGGTTCTAGGCCAATTAGGAAAACTTTCACCGTTTACTTTTCTCTTTTTGGTTACATGTTGATTTTTCTTCGAGATGAGGTCATTGATCTAAAAGGTTCATTCATGGAAATTTTTTTCATAGGCCCACTTGATACGTTTTTGGTAAATTTGGATATGGCCAAGAGCATTGAGATGATGTTAATCTAACAACTCAAGTGGTGTTAAACGGTCCTCGGTGAAAGGCATCATCGTTGATCATGTCTTTTAGTGAGATGTGGAGAGATGGAATCTAGACTTCGAGAGGCAAGACAAAATTCGATCTGCATCAGAGACAAAAGAGAAAGGTGTGGTAGTATTCGAAGTGTGAATACTAGTGTTGTATGCCCACAAGGCAAAAGAAATGTGCGTATGCAAATCCTTCCCAATATCACCGACTACTTTCATAACAATTTTGTTCAAGGTTTTATTGGTTGATTCTTCTTGGCCATTTGTTTGTGGGTAATAAGGTGACAAGAAATTGAGTTAGATGCCGAATCGTCACAAATTTTTCATAGGGTTTTGTTTTTGAATTGCTTTCCATTATCGTTATGAGGCGAAAGAGGAACACCAAAGCAACAAATGATGTGGTGGTTGATGAATTCACATATTTTCTTGGATTTTGTAGAAATGAAGGGAATGGCTTCTACCCATTTAGTGTAGTATTCAATGGTGGTTATAATCCATTGATGGCATTGTGAAGAATGAGGATTGATCTCTCCAATGAGATCCAAATCCCATTGAGAGAAATATCAAAGGTCTCATGTGACTGTAAGGTATGACTAGGTGTGTGATGAAGATTAACATGTTGCTGGAATTTCACACAATGTTTGACATAGTCACAACAAATGTGGTTTATGGTTATTGATAATTAAGAAACTAAAGAGACCTTCACAAATTCCATCATGAACTTCCTTAATGGTGTAAGGAATTTCAGAAATTATAAGGCATCATAAGAGAATATCATCAAAGTCGGTTATAAACGAGACCACCCATGATGACATAGCCAGAGACATTTTTAAGAAAGGCACATTTTCCATTACGAGTGAGATCAGGAGGTAGAATGGAAAGGGAAAGATAGTCTACAAACTTATTATACTAAAGGTCACATGGGTTAGGTGTAAGAATGTGTTTATTGATAGCTAAGCAACTAAAGTGACCTCCACAAATTCCATCGTGAACTTCCTTAATGGTGTAAGGAATTTCGAACTTATAAGGCATCATAAGAGAATATCGTCAAAGTCACTTATAAAGGAGACCACCCATGATGACATAGCGAGAGACATTTTTAAGAAAGGCACATTTTCCATTACAAGTGAGATCGGGAGGTAGAATGGAAAGGGAAAGATAGTCTGCAAACTTCTTATACTAAAGGTCACGTGGGTCGTGTAACAATTCGATAGAGTGGACCTCATGAGCTAAATAAGAGGGTGATTGCAACCTTTTTATTGTGAGAAAGATTTTAGAGTCGGCGGTGAAGTGGGTATCTAAGAAACGAATAAGGACATGGTATCCACAAATTTATTGGAAGAACGGGGGGTGGTTTGAAGTTCATAATGGTCAAAGGTAGTCAAAAGTATGTTGACATGATGCTTGTAATTTTGTATTATTTCATTAGAACACTGGTACATACCATTGACTTGATTTATAACCAGCTGGGAATCACCAAAGATATTGATTGTCTTGAGATATAAGGCATAAGCATCCTAGAGACCCAATACAAGTGCTTTGTATTTAGTGATATGGTTTATACAATCAAAATCTAGTTTGAAAGATAAAGGCATGGGTTCACTTCCAAGAGGAATGAAGATAACACCTGCAACACCCCCATGTTGACATTTGGAACCATCAAAGAAGAGGGTCATTTGGTAAGTGGTATCATCCAAGGAGAGGGTAGCAATGGATTCGTCGAGGAAATCAAAGTTAGAGGGTTGATTTCCGGAAAGAGGTGCATCTTCCAGGTTGGTTAGCAATGGTGTGGCCTTTGATAGAATTTTGATGGATGAATTCAAGGTCCAAGTTGGCAAGAAGCATGAGCCAAAGCATGTAACATGTTGATGTTGGTATGGTTTGGCATACATGTAATGTAAGAGGTCGATTGGTGCAAAAAGTTTTTTTGGTTGAGTAGGTAATGATGAAGCTTGGTGGTAACAAAAACTAAGGCTAATCGAGTTTTTTTCGGCGTGGGTGAATCTAGTTTCATAGTCCAAAAGTGTACGGATTATGTAATAAACTACTTTCTCTATGTGTTGCTTGTCACGATGAGCAAGCATAACACCTAAGGAATGGTCGATGAGCGAAATGTATAGGTAAAAGGGTTTGTTATCCTTAGGAAGAATGAGAACTGGTGGTTAAAGAGGGTATTGTTTTAAGGCGTAAAGGCTTTGTGGAATTCATCATCCCATGTGAATGAGACGTACTTTTTGAGGAGATGATGAAATGGTTGACAATGGTCCAAAATTGGTGAGATGAAATGACAAATAGATTGCAACTTATCTTACAAACCTCAAAGTTGACAGAGATTAGTAGGTGGAGGAATTTCTAGAATAGCCTTCACTTTAGCAAGATTGACTTCTATGCCACGTAAAGAAATGATGAAACCAAGGATTTTTCCTAAAAGTACCATAAATACACACTTCTTAGGTTGAAGGAAAACATAATACTTGATGATGTAGTCAAAGATGACCTTAAGGACTATCAGGTGTTTCACCCGATGTTTAGATTTGGCAAGAAGTTCATTTGTGTAATCTTCCAATATGTGATGCACAATGTCATGGAAGATATAATTCATGGCTCGTTGATATGTAGCACCAGCATTTTTAAGGCCAAAAGGCATCACCCGATAGCGAAGGTCCCCAAGGAGTGATGAAGGTAGTTTTGTGTTGATCTTCCGGAGCTAGTAGTATTTGATTATAACCTAAGAAATTGTTGATGAGTGATAACATCTCATGATTTACTTCGGTGAGATCAACTAGTTGTTTAATACTTGGTAGAGGAAAATCATATTTAGCGAAAGCAAGGTTGAGTTCACATAAATCCATGCAAATGCAGAGTCCCCTATCACTTTTGTGACAGAATAATGTTAGAAATCCATTCGGGATAGTCAATGGGAAAGATGAAGGAAACTGAGAGAAGGCACTCAAGTTATTCTTTGACCGGATGGGCAATGGGAAGATGCATTTTCCGCAGCTTTTGTTTTATGGGTTTGGCATCAAAAATGGTTATGATATTTTGGACCACAATTTTGGGTCAATATTGGGCATATCAGCATGGGACCAAGGAAAAGTGTTGCTATGGCTCTGGAGGAAAGAGGTAAAAGCTTCTTGTTCAGCAGCATCTAAATATTGACCTATCTTGAGAATGTGTGGGTCGTCCTAAGTGTTAATGTTGATTTCGATAGTCGATTCAATCAACATGGTTTGCATCTCAGAGGGTAACGACCAGTGAATATAAGAATATTCTCAGCACTCAAATAGGTGAGGATAGACTTATCATCCTCACATTGACTGATGTTAATAGAAGGTGTATCTTCATCGATCATGTCAAGATATAGGAAGGGAAGAGAAGAAGGAACCTCGCCATTTCCTTAATAGATCATAGCTCCATGGAGATTGTGTTTACGAAAAAAAAAGTTATGAGGAATAGATTCGGGATCTATGGACTCTGTGGGTGAAGGTGGTGATGTTGGTGAATGAGATGGATAAGGTATGTCTTCTTCAATGAGGTTTATGTGGGCCTTCTTGGAAGGAGGTATGGAAAAGCCAATTCCACTACAGTCGTTGTGCTTGTGGGTGGTATAAGAAATGATGGTATGGCATCCTTGTTCATAAAAACCAAAGCCAAATCCTTTCCATGCATAATGGTGAAGGAAAGTGTGGGTGAAGTAGTGGTTAGTAAGGGATTGGAGGTCAAATGAAAATGGTCATATTTGGGATGGAGGTTCGGTGAATAAGTGGTAGTATCAAGTCCCCCATACGTTAGGTTAGTACAAAGGTGGGGAGGACCATAAGGGAAAACCTCACCTATGTGGTAGTCATAACTAGGGTGTTGGTGCAGTTTCCATAATCTTGTGGAGTGAGGAATGTGTCGATATTGTATAGGTAGTACTCCCTCAGAGTGAGGTGTTGAAAAACACCTTCTAAGGGATGAGTATTCGATATGTGGGTAGCGGGGATAGATGATCCATTAGATGATTGGGCAGGTGAGGTATCGGTTGGTTGGAAAGTAGATGGGTCAGTTGTAGAGGTTGTGATGGCCATAGGAATATAAGAGTTAGATGTGGGAGAGGTGGTGGCAACATTGGTGGATGGAGTCATGGGGATAGTGGCAAATGCCTTGACTGGTACAAGTACATTGTTGGGTCGATACAACATGTTACAAGTTTTGAATGGTGATGGGTCGACGGGGATGGTATAGTTATGTCCTTCATGTTCAAATTTTACACAATGGTGTAAAGTTGAAGGGACACAACCCATGACACGAATCCAAGGTATTCCAAGTAATAGGTTATATTATAACTCCCCCTCTGAGACGTAGAATAATTCCTCGACAAAGTCAAGGCTCTACATGAACATGAAGGATAATGGTGCCAAGGGTAAAGGTTATGGCGTCGTTGAAGGAGCATAGCATAACTGGGTTATTATGCATACAATTAGAAGGGATGCACATTTGATTGTATGCATGGGAGGATATGATGTTAATGATATCACCACCATCAATCATGATGTGTCATACATATATGTTATCGATATATATGGAAATGAAAAGGGCGGGATCAGGGTCATCTGACTAGAGAGGTATAATCTCCTCATCAGAGATGTTGAGGGCAGCGATGTGAGGATCAGGTATGGGGGTAGAAGAAGAAGATGATTTGGTAAGAAAGGAAATGTTGTAAGGGGTAATAATGGAGGCCACTGATGTGGGGTCATAGGTTAAAACTTCAATGGATTGCAAAACCTCAATAAGGGCTTGTCTATGAGATTTAGAATTTTAGACAAGATCATACAAAGATATCTTTAGAGGGGACTGATGTAATTGTTTTATCATTGTGTGATGGTGCCCCTGTCAGAGGTAGGGGATGAAGGTATGTGGATGGTGATTTTTGGTGCAAGTGCAGATGGTATATTGGGCACGAGATTGCTTGATGGGATAGTAGCTTTTTCTTTTCCTTTTTCTTTCTGAGCACATGTGGCAACTTGAACCATGTTAATTCGAGGGGAAATGGTAAATGGAGAAGGTGTAGGATAATTAGTGTAATGACATGATGGGAAAAAACCTAAAGGTAAGGAAATCCTTGTGAAGTGAGTCGGGAACACTAGAATTTGGGTGGTGATTTGGCCAACTCTCTAATACGGACCATGTTGATCTCAAATTCTAGAGGTGGATAAAATGGTTGTGGGTGTGGAAATTTTGATCACCGAATGGTAAAGGATGATGATGTGTGGTGACAGTGGATGGAACATGGTCCTCATCAATAATGTCATTATCGTCAAAAAAATTGGGAGGAAAAATTTGGAGAAGAATGGTCTTTATATCCTTACAATTTTCTACATCATGTCCTAGCACACGATGATAGGCACAAATCTTGGTTTCATCAAACCCCTTTGGTTTGGGTTTGAGAGGATTGTAAGGTTGAAGCAGTGGTAATTTGATGACGGAATTATCTAAGATATTGGTTAAAATGTTAGCATAGGACCCCATTAAAGTAGTTTGGGTGTTTGGTTTGTAGGTGAATGAGGTGTAACGTGGGCTCACGAGGCAAGAGTAGGTTGTTTACCTTTTAACCGGCCTTGGGTAAGAGACTGCTTGATCAAGGTAGATGGATGGGTCCCTAAGATAGATGGAAAGGGGGAAGGTGAAAATTTGTGGTAGGAGATATTGGTGTATGTGGTCTAGAAGCTTGGGTTTTCTTTTTAGACGAGGGACAATGTTGGTGCGGGTTTGAGGTGATGCTACTAAGTCTAATTTGATAGGTGGGTGAGTAAGGCTTGATGTTGGTATGACACCCAAGGTAGTGATGGGTCTAGATACGTATGAAGATATAGGTGTGGGTAGGATTTTAGGTTTTGAAATAGTTTTAGTTACTGAGGTAAAGGTTTAGATGAGGGTATAGATAATGAAGAAGAAGTCGTTTCAATGGGCATGGTCGGTGTTGATTTGGTTACTTGAAAATACCTTTGGGTAGATTATGGAAGTATCTTCGAAAACATTTGAATTTGAGTTGAAAAAGAGAGCCGAAGACGCCCCTAGAGAATGGAATTATCAACGTAATCCAAGCGATCAGCCAATCGTGAAAACGGGATTGTTGAAGAAGAAGATGGAGTTGGTTTTGTGGTAATCCCTATAAAATATGTCTGTGAGACAGGTAATTGAATAGCCTCGGATTCTGTAGGTAAAATATCTAAGATCATGTCAATGGGGTTCTGGAATGTTGAGGAGGAACTACCCCCAATAGGTAGAGGCATGTCTAACAAGTCTCCCATGGGTAGGAGAGATAATAGGTGGGGTGATGTGGAATTCTCCCTTAGTCGAGAAGAAAGCAATGATGATTCTCTTGTGGCTAAGAGAATTAAAAGTGTTGACTATTCGGTAGGTTGTGAGGTAGATGATGAAATGGTATCGATAGAAGGTGTGGGTTCCTCCATGAGGGTACGGGGAGATGAAGGGAATCCTCTGTGGGTGATAGAGTAGAAGCGGTATGCTCCTTTGTGGGTAGAGGGGCTCATGCCACTTTCCTCAATAGAAAAAAATAGGTGGGATGTGAGGAACGGTTGGTACGATATCAAAACTACATGGACTTCACAGACATTACTATCATCGATGAAGGTTCACTATTTTAATTAGACGATGGTTTATGATTAAAGAATGAATTTTTAAAGATGTGTAAATTTTGATTTGTTGGTGCATTCGGTTTTTCACAACGAGGTCTCCATTATCTATCATCTCTTGGACAATGTTCTTACAATTTATGTAGTTACCATCACTATGGCCTTTAACGTGATTGTAATTATAGTAGATGTGTTCTTTATACCATGCAGACATAGGATGGGAAGGATCGAAACATGTATGAGGTTTTATGGGAGGAAGTGTAATGGCTCCAACTTTAAGAATCTTTTCCAAGACTGAAGAATAGGGCTCTCCAATTGAAGTGTGATTTTGTTGTTCCTACTAGATCTAAAAGGCTTGGACATGGGAAATATTGGAAGAAGGTTGGGCTTGATTAGAAGGATGAGATGGACCTGCCTTGAGGACTACCATGTTAGCAGATCCTTTGGGCTTTGAATAGTTACTTTGGGGTTTTGAAGAAGAAGATTCGTTTGATTTGAACATGGCATTCTTGTTTCATAATTGGATTTTCTTTTCTTCAATGGTGTGAATTTCCAGGTTTTGTGCCATGGTGAATGCTTTGTCGAAGGTTCAGAAGGTTTGGACCTATAGAGTTGGTGAGATGTGTCTAGCACAAGCTCTAGTGAACAATTCAATGAGTTCAGTCTGAGGTAGCTAGAATATTATTTGGTTGATAAGACTCAGCCAGCAGGTAACAAAATCTGCGATAGATTCGTCTTCATATTATCGTGTCAAATACAGGTTGGTCATAGTGACCTTCTTGACTACATTGATTGAGAAGTGGTCTAGGAATTCCTAAGCCACTTGGTTGAAGGAATAGATGGAATGTCTAGGTAAAATATTGTACCAATCTAAGGTGGGTCATGTTAGGGACATGGGAAATGTTTGTAAGAGAAAAGCATCATCATGGGTGATTAGGTAGCACCCTTGCTTGAATGACCAAAAGTGTTGTCATGGTCTTCTTTACTTCATGAAGTGATTGAATTTAGGCATTGCCCAATGCACAAGGTGGGGAAAAATGTGAATAGATGGATGGATAGGCTCATTATGAGATCTCATCATAAGTTAAAGAATTACGTGAGCCAAAAGCATTCTTCTAAGGTCTACATTTTTTCCACCATCATCTTAATGAGGTCGCTTCATAGGTTGTGATGAACGGGTGCCCCGTAGAAAAAGGGGGTTGATGTTGAATGTATGAGGTGGGTGATATGTTAGTGCATGGTGGTATTGATTATGAGAACCGCACCGGAGGAATAGATGTATGCGGCACATGCCATAATAAGTGATAGATGAGGTCGGGGTTTCTGGTAAGTATGTATAAGTGGGTGGCATAGTCATAACAAGTCTAGTGATGATTGGGGTTAATGACCGTGGGATAGAAAGGACAGGGGATCTAGAAAGGGGTGTAGGCCGCCGACACCATATTTGGTTATGATGTAATAGGTATATGTGAGGTGGCTGGTGTAGATGGGGCTATACTCAAAGTGACTTTCAAAGTGTCAATTGATGTCATGGGGTGTGATAAATGATGTAGATGTTGTAGAAGTTATAGCGGCTATGGGATCTAGCCGAGTAACCAAAGGTGGTAAAGTGAATGATAGTAGAGAAGAGCTGAGCTGGTGCTAGTTGACACGAGAGGTGGGGGTGAGAGTAGGAGTGATAGACATGGGCATGTCATATATTAACTATCCCGAGGAGTCCCGTGGAAGAATGAGCAAGTTAGTACTGGAGGGTAGTGGGATTCTAGTCAAGGAGTCTTACAAAATTCTCATCACCGATAGTGATGGGGAAAACTCCGAGTCGATCCATAGGTGATAGGATGGATGAAGATGATGGACTAGGTGGGAGTGGGTGATGGTCGTGAAATATAAGGGCATTAGTTTGATCATGCGAGTCAACACCATGTGAATTAGTGTTGACTTGGTAAGACTATGTTCTGTAAATGATAAAGAAAACAATAGGGTGGAAAATAGTTGATTGTGAGAGGTGAATTAGTAGATGTTTTGATTTAAAAATCAAAATACCAAAAATAACACCAGCTTAGACCAACCGATGATGGTCACAGTAACCAATGTTGGTTACCATGGGAAAGAGACAGCTTTGAGAAAATGAGATAGAAACTAGGGAAATTCAATTAGGGAAGCTATATTTAGTCAATAATATCATAATGCAGAGGATATGGTGACACCCAAAGATTTTAAACAAAGAAGAAGATGAGATGAGTGCTCTTTGGGTAGATCACGACAAAAAGCACGATAACCGACATCACGTAAACCGATGACGATCAAATGTAAACCGATGTCGCTATTGTGAAATCTATAGAATGAAGAAAATTTTCCTTTTGTGAATTAAAATTGAATGAGATACCAACCCAAAAGTCTGAGTATGGGAAAAATGAGTCCTGACACACTCGAAACAACCAAAATACACAAATTATGATTATGGAGTGTGAAAGGAAATAAAAATGGAGAATACGACCTCACACCTCAAAACGCAAGTCAAGAAAAAATCTAAGAAAAACACGTACTCCTATAAGTAAGGTTAGTGTGTTTATCTTATCCTATTTAAGGACTGACTCATGAAATCGAAATCAAAAAAAATTTGGTTGGGAAGAATTCCTACGAAGAAGGAAATTATAAAGGTGAGGTTTAAGGTTATGTTTTGGCGGGGGCGGTCCTTTCTCTGATGGGTGACTGGATAGAGATAACCAGTTGGGTGTCCATTGTCAATCCTCTAATCGTGTGATCATTGATAGCTTCTTCCGGGTGGGATGTTGTTTAAGAAGGTGTATGTATTCCAATTTGTGTCGCTTTGGCAAAGAAAGAAGAAAGAATGTGCTTTCTATGATCCAATTATGTCAACCATCACCTGGTCATGACTTCCAGCATATAGGTTGCCCTCAATTTTAATGTGAGATATAATGCAATAAATTAGAATGCCATGTAAATGTTTTAAACCCAAATCGAAATGTGATATTTGATGTAGCAAGTGATGAATAGGAAGAGGGATGATCTTTCACTAATGCAATGCTAATGAAAGAAAGATGTATTCTTTTTAAAGCACCAAAAAATTATTGCTTTTAGACAATAGAAAGAAGGGGAAGATTCTAGAGAAGAAAATTAATGTGGAAGCTTTTCAAAAGGGAAAAAAACACACAACTTTCACTTGGGAATGAATAAAATGCAAACAAACCCTTGATGGGTCCCACCGGGTGTGCCAAAATGTTTCACTATTTTCTTTATGGATTTGATGAAACATATAAGGTGATGGGCCAAAGAGGAATACCTATTATGATAGTCTATTTAAAGGTCGCTTGCACGCGTTTCTAACTTCTTGATCCAATCCCGACCGTGAGAGCTTCCTTTTGGCTAGGAGGAACTACCTAAAATATGAAATAAGACCATAATAAAGAGTTCAACAATATATGGCAAGGCTTCCTAGCGTGTGCTAGATCCAGGAAGTGTGATGCTTACTTAGTGGCAAAATCAACCCACTTCTTAATATAACTTAATGCAAGAAATGATGTAAACTAATGATGTCCTATCAGTAGTTGATATGATTTGGGTATATCATCCAAATACAATAAGAAAATCCAATCTAATAGGCTAGGTTATGATAAGATCTAGGAGTGGGGTAGGTAGTCAAGGTGTTGGGACGGGTCATGGTTAGATTATGGGTAGCTATAATTACTTGAATGTAGAGTGTTAGATTTCATTATCGACATGATTACCAAATACGAGACCAACGTTGGTGAGGTGTGATCGACGACGGTTAAGAGGGAACTGATTTACTGTTAAGGTGAAATGGTAAAAATTCAATAAGTTAGGTTTTAGGGGTTTGTCTGAGATTAAATAGATATGGTAAAGGGAATAGTTAGGTCTGTGGAGGTGTTGGGAGTACTCAAAGGTATTCAGGAATCAAGTATAGGTGATTAAATGATTGTGGGTGATGGAATGGTTGGGTTCACAGGAAGGTAACAAGGGTGGGATGAAAAATGCAAATAGATACTTGATAAACAAAGATGAAGAAACTTTGTAATCTAGACAAGTATGAAATGATGTAGGTTAGAGATACACTTACTAGTGTTTGCAGATTTAATGGCTAGATGATGATGGTTGATCTATGGAATGGTGCTCTGTGCTACAAAAGCTGCTTCTTGAATGCTACCGTGAATGCAAATACCTTCGGATCCATCTTGGTGTTGGTTGTGTTTGTCCTGGATATACGAAAGGGCTCTAGTTCTTTCTTGCATGTAGGTCTCCTTCGCTCCAAAAAACTTGAAAATGTGTCCAACCCTCAAACTAGGTTACCAAAATGAATATATGGTAACCAATGATGTTTTAGGGTGATCGGTGTTGGTTTCGGGTTGACTTGAATCGGTTAAGGCAGAAATCCTAGGTTTATTAGAAATGCCAAATCATGGCAATATTTTGGGCCATCTCTATCTATATCTCATGGATCAAAATGGAATGTTATGTTTTAATGAATGGGAATGTGGTTAGAGGGATAATATGCATCTGATTTAGGGTTGCACTAAGTCTTAGTTAATTAAGGCAAGTAGGGCTAAGTCTTAGTTAGTTATGGTGAGTGAATATTGAGTCCTAAGTAAAAGGGAAGCATGCTAAGAATAAGTTTATGATGAGGTTTCTAGGTGAGGTGGTGGGGTGAGGTGTCTAAGTGAGGTGGAAATTAGTTTTAATTAAGGTAATTAGATGATGAATATTGTGAGCATGGGTATTAAGTCTTGTATATCCATTTATGACTTAAATCAAATATCTTGCTAAATAAAGTTTATACAACTTTATTTGAATAAGTTAATAATAAGACATATATTAACAAATCATAAAATAAAACTATTGATATTAAAATTTATTTATTATTAAAGTTAACAATCATGTAATCCATACATGTGTCATTGCTATCTTATAACATGTCAAATATGATTATTCAACTTCTTCAACCATAACTCTATCATCCTAACAAAGCTATAACAAACCATATTTTAAACACTATAACTCACCATAATAGTCAAGTGATACTACTTAATGGAATTTCATACCAATTTCCAAACCTTGTAATCCTAATATTACATCCACTTCTAGAAAAGACAAGTCGAAAGAAGATGTTCATCTCTAAATTATTCATAAGTCATGGCATACAAGTAACAAGACTTAACTTCTAAATTCGAACATATAAATACTGAATAAATGAAGCATTCCAATAAAATACAAAACCTCGACTTACTCAAATAATAACATCTTCACAGTCTTGAGAAAGACAAGATTAAATAAATGAAATCAATCCCTTGAAGGTTCGAATTGAACTCAAACTTCACCAATACCAAGTTCAAAACCAACTACTTGATCAACCAACTGTATTAGTTCCAAAAATTCCTACAATGATTATAACAAAATGGAAATGAAGTTATAGAACTCGATTAACACACAAAAACTACTTGGAATCCTTAAGGATCTATTACAATAAAAAGAACAAATCAGTCATAGTTTAAGGTGTCCTTAATGGACCCGAAGATATAAATCCCCAACAAAACTATGGATTCCATGAGGGAACCCATTTTATCCTAAAAATTTGAACACATATAGATGGTATCGACTTGGCCTTGAGTCTTAAGAAACATAACTAATCATGAAGTACAATTGATAAAACATTACGGAAACCTTACTAGGTTGATCACTAAGATAAACGCAAGCACCCATAATATTGCAGAGTCGTATAACAACATAAAGCTCAAAATCCAAACGATGGAGTTCATAACCATCATTAAAAGCATATAGACCATTTAAACCCTGTTATGGATGGTTAAACCATTTCCAAAATTTATACACCCACAAGGTACTAAAAAATGAATACCCAAACAAAACAGGTGTACCAGATCATACCCACGATCTCCATTTTTAAGAAAAATAACATTTAGACTTAACTTGCTTTTCCTAGTGAATTGGGTTTCATCAATACCAAGTTTACTTTCTTAGGAAGCACCAAACGATCTAAATCAAGAATTCATAGAACAGTAAAATGACTCAAAGAAGCTATGCTCCAAATATCAAGTTATAGTCCATATTACACTTCCAAGAATAACTTAAAAAGATTTTTCCAAATAGATTCGAACCACATTCAAAGTTCCATCTAATAAATAAACAAGATACACAAAAACAAGAACCGGAGAATTAATTTATAAGAGAGCGAGTTATTTTCCTGATTCCAATAAACAGAGAGAGAATTTAAAAGAGTTAAAGCCTATCATGTCTGGTAGAGCTCTCATAAATATTTTCCAAGCTCCCATAGTTTCTTTCCAATCTCCCGTAAAATATCTCACATACATTTTGCAATAAAAACCACCAAAAACCCATTATTTTCTGTCTCCCCATTTTTATAGACTCAACAATAATTTTTTTCCACTAAATCCTCCATGCGATGGAGAGGTCATAAATGAACCACAAATGAACTAATATTTTGAACCACAGATGATCAACATGCAGAACCATAGATCTCGAGATACCCAATGAAAAATCAAAACCAACTCCAATTCCTTTTGCCAAAACCATCTAGCGATTTTCAAGGAGGTTTTTTCTCTCATCAAGACCATAAATGCCATGGTAGACTATCAATTGCCACCCAAAACCCGCCAACCATTCATTCAAACTTAAAAATAACTAATAGTTAAAATAAATTATGTCAAACCTTTTAGTGATCTAAAATAATGTGCATGCCAAAATAGAATGGGTCGCTACCAAATATGGTGGTGCATACAATTAAACACCCAATTTAATTCACCAAGCACTCCCAATAAATGGTGCCACCACCTTTACCTTAACCCACAATTCCAAATAATGTCAACCATAGTTGTCCATAGGTTTTAGGTTCCCACCTAGTAATGTATGAACCTTAACTTAGGTTGATAAAATAATTAATATACACTAGGTTATTAATAATTCCTTTAGTGTATAGTTTTCTTAGAATAGGTTAAGTTTAGGTCCCTTAATATTCAATAGGATCATCCTCCTTAATAATAATTGAACCAAATAAAAATCAAGCATCAATGTGATCAGTATCAATAAGATGTGACAAAAAATTATTACTTTCCACATTATAATAGACTAGGGTAAGCCTTTAAGAAATTAAAATAACCCAATGCCATAATCGAATACCCAAGGAGATCAAAAATTATATGACTGTGATAATAAAATGCTACGAAGTAACTCCTACAATTTAAAATCAATTACTTCGAATAAGATAGTATGTCAGTAATAATAATGAAGTCAATTAGACTTATAAAATATGATCATAATAATATATCGATCAAAAGCATGCCTTGGATCACTGAAATTGATCCAAGGTGTCATCTTTCTTCAAATATAGATGTAATAATCTAGGGAATAGAAAAAGCATATCAAAACTTAGATTAACCAGCATTCTGCTTATCCTTCTATCCCAAGAATATGGGTTCTCTTTCCATAAGTCAAAATCACTTGGTTTATTTCTAAAAATCATGTCAAGTGATTATTCAATGGAAATCATTATAAGTGTAACAATGTCACAAGATTATTTAACAATTAGATTTAATAGATTTTTATATCATTACAACAACCATGATCTACCAGTTCCTAAGAGTTCAACAAATCGAACAAAAATCAAATGTTAATGTTTGCAAATTTTAGTAAAGAAGAAAGTACATATATCAACATGGCGAGGCATTACATACCTCCCTTTTAAAAAGTACCATCGTCCCGATGATTAACTTAGTCCACATATTGTTTTTTAAGAATATAGGCATAAATATAACTTATTCATCCATAAAATTCCCAAACAGTAAGAAACAATGTAGAAATTCAAGTTTTCCATAGTCTTATTACAACATCATAGAGTTGTACCAAGATTTTATTTAAAAGTGTTTTCCCAAAAATGGCAAAAATCAAAGATAGTTTTAAAATCAAATATCCAATATCATATAAATCATAAATTTTATGTTCAAAATAGATAAGGAAAAACAGTTTACATATGCTCAAGATTCTCCCAAGTTGCACTTTCTTCATTAAATTGGTCCCACTAGACCTTGCATTGACTTATTTTGTAGTTTTGCAAGTGCAAATTGTGATTTTCTAGAACCCTTACGGGTTCAACCATCTTTAATCCTAGTTCTTGGACCAACAAAGAATTCCAATTCAATATATGTAATAAATCTGAAACATATTTCTTAAGCAAGGAAATATGAAAAACACCATGCATTTGTGCCAATGTGGGAGGTAATGTTAAATGATATTCCACTAGATTAATGACTTCCATAATTTCGAAAGGTTCCACATAACGAGGTGAAAACTTGGCTACTTTTCCAAAAGTAATTGAACTCTTTTTAGGCTTGACACATAAATAGAATTTTTCACCAAGTTCAAATTTTCTATCTACCCTCTTCAGGTCTGTATAACTTTTCAGCCTATCAATAGCTTCCTTTAATCCTTCATGGATTAATTTCACTTGATGTTCCATTTTAGAAAGCATTTCCACTTCAATTACCTCTCTATCTTCTATATTTTCTAGCTAATGAGAGGTTCTCGCACTTTTAGCCATATAATGCTTTGAAAGGTGCCATTTTTAGAGAGGAATGGTAAGTGTTATTGTATGAAAATTCAACTAAAGGAAGGTATTCTTCCCATTTGTATTGTTGGTCCATATAGTACATCCTCAACATATCTTCCATTACCTGATTAACTCTTTCGTTTTCCATTTGTTTTTGGATGGTACGTGGAACTAAAGTTTAGTTTCATTCCTAAGGCTGCATTTAGAGTTTTCCAAAAACATGAGGTCATTCTTGGGTCTCTATCAGATATAATCAACTCAGGTACACCATGCAACTGAAAATTTCATGAACAAATATTTTTGCAAGGATAGGTGAATAATATTTTAGATTTCTAGCAATGAAGTGAGCTACTTTTTTAAATTTGTAAACCACAACTAAAATAACATCATGCTTATTTTTAGACATAGACAACCCTTATACAAAATCCATTCTTATTACCTGTCATTTATATTACGGTATGCTATGTGGGTATAGTAAACCAGCTAGATGCATATGTTTATCTTTAACACGCTGACATTCTAGGAAATGAGATACGTAATCAATTATATCTTTCTTCATCCATTTCCAAAAATATTGATGTTTAAAATTAGAAAGTATGGTTTTCATGACGCTGGGATGTCCGAATAATGTGAATTGTGAAATTCATTCATTAACTTCTTCCTTAACTCATTTTCTAAGGGTACATACACTCTATTCTCATACCTTAGGATTTCTTCGTTATCAAAACTAAAACCTTTGTATCTTGCATCATTAGAATCAACAAGCGTTGTTTTTACTTTCTAAAAATATGGATCAAACATCATTTCTTTCTTTACTTCATCTTTAAACTGAGTTCTCAAAGTTATATGTGCATAGATGTGTTTCCTACGACTTAGTGCATTTGTCACTCTATTTTCTTTACCTTTAATGTAACTTATATCAAATTCATACTAAGAAAAAAACTCTAAGCATATTTGATGTCTTACATTTAATTTGTTTTGTGTAAAGAAATATTTCATCCCAAGGTGGTCAATTTTTAGCTCAAAGGGTTTACCCAAGAGATAATGTCTCCATACTTGAAGTGCATGTACTATGGTAGCAAGCTCTAGGTCATGGGGAGCATAATTCATCTCATGTAACTTGATTTTTTTTCTTTCATATGTTATAACATGATCATTTTGAAGTAATATACCCCCTTATCCTTCTCCATAAGCATCTCAGTAACAAATGTAAAGCTTCTATTTGGATCTCGAACAGTAAAAATACGTGTTTTAGTTAACTATTATTTTAGTTTTTTTAATGTTTCTTCACATTTATCACTCTAAACAAACATTTTGTCTTTCTTTTGTAATGAAGTAATTGGGGCAGCAACTTTTGAAAAGTCCTTAACGAATTTTCTATAATATCTAGCAAGCCCCATGAAGCTTCTAACTTCATGAACATTCTTAGGTGTTGGCCAATCAATTATGGCTGCAATATTTGATGGATCAACTAATATTCCATCCTTACTTATAACATGTCCCAAATAATGTACTTCAGATTTTTAAAGGAACATTTTGACAATTTTCCAAACAGTTTTCTCTTTCTTAAAATCTCAAGTACAATCCTTAAATGTTCATTGTGCTCCTCCACGCTTTTAGAATAGATAAGAATATCGTCCAAGAATACAAGTACAAACTTGTCCAAGTATTCTTGAAAGATATTATTCATCAAATTCATGAAAGTTGCAGGTGCATTTGTTAAACCGAAAGGTAAAATAGTGAATTCATAATGTCCATACCTTGTTCTAAAAGTTGTTTTATGAATATCCTCATATTTAATTCTCAACTAATGATACCCAGATCGTAGATCTATCTTTGAATAAAATGATGCACCACGCATCAAAACAGATCAATCCTTGGAAGAGGATATCTATTTTTATTGTTGTTTTATTTAACATTTGATATTCAATGTAAAGTCTAAGTGTTTCGTCATTATTTTTAACAAAGATCATCGTTGCTCCCCAAGGCGAGACACTCGGTCTTATCAAACCTGTAAACAATAGTTCTTGTAATTTTGACTTTAGTTCAACTAATTCAGTTGTATTCATGTGGTAAGGTGCTTTAGAAATAGGTTCACTTCCAGGTTTGATTTCAATTGTGAATTCAAACTCTTGTTTTGGTGGAAGACCAGGTAGTTCTTCCAAAAACACATCATTGTACTCTTGTAACAATGGGTATTTTTCCATAAAATCACTACCTTCTTCTACTATTTTAAATATTTTTACTACATATAACATGCATCCTTTATTTTTGGCCTTTTTAAGTTGCATGGCTGATAGTTTTCTAACTGAAATGTCTCTTTTTACTCCTTATATGTCTATTATTTTCTACAAATCATCAAGGCATCTTATGTGTTTTTCAAAATAATCAACCTTTTCTTTATGATCAACAATCCAATTTACACCAATTATGACATCATAAGACCCTAAAGGTGCAACATACATGTCTACTTCTATAGTAAAACTTGGTAATTCTAAGGTTGCACCAAAAAGACATTTATTAACAATGTGGACAACATTATTCCCATAATGGATAGTCCATGATTTTTCCATAATTCCAACTTTTATTTTTAATTTAGAAGCTAATTTACTAGAAATAAAGCATTCTATAGCACCAGTATCAAAAAGTATAGTTACAAGTATACCAAATAATTTACCTAGCACTTCTATGGGTGTAGCCTATTTTTCATCTTGTTTATCAACTACTGCAACATGTATCTTATGTTGTTGGTTACTTGTCATTTTTCTTTAGAGGGCACTGATTTACGTAATGGTCCTTGCCACAGTTATAACATCCCCAACAAGTCCCTTTCTAGGCTCAAACTTATTCTCAACCTTGTAATTACTATTTTGGCCACCAAAAGTTTTCTGCCCATTATTATTATTCTTTTGAAAATTGTTTATGTTATTTGCAGCAAGTTTATTTGTTGTTGTTTTCTTACTATTTTCAGCCCCAAACCTGTTTTTAGTGCCAAACATTTTCCATGCCACCTTCTTGGGTGCAAGTGATGAAGAAGAGTTGGAGATTTTCTTTCGATTCTCTTCCTTATGCACAAAAATTGCCTTCAATTTATGTTCTTGCCTTATGGATTTTTCTACAACTCCTTCCATGGTGGTTGGGTTGTGTACATCTACCTCTCCACCTATGATAGGATTTAATCCCATTATGAACTTACGTATTCTAAATTTTCATTATTATAGTATTGCGGTACATACTTGAGAATCTTGGTAAACTTATCCCAATATTTAGTTACCATTAGTTTTCCTTGAACTAAGTTATAAAATTCCATCATTTTTTTATCATAATAGAGTTGTGGCAACCAACGCTTCCTAAAGTATCCCTTAAACTGTTCCCAAGTGATGTTTTCTTTGTCAATATTTAATTCATCCTTACAGTTGTCCCACCAGGAAGATGCTTCATGGGAAATTTGGTAAGCTCCCCATACTACTTTGGTTTCTTCTGAGAAGTTCCTTATTACAAAGTACTTCTCCATTTTGCTAAGCCAATTCTCATCCCCATCTCCCAGTGTAGTACCATAAAACTTTGGTGGACTTATTCTTTTTATGTCATTAGTAAGTTCAGCTACCAATCTTATCTTCTTATTTTTAGGCTAATTAGGTGTATTTTCATCCACATTTGCAACATTATTTTTGTCATTTCCAGCATTATTATTCACCGCATTATTGTTGTTATCACTGTCAGGATTTCCAGCATTAACATTATTTCCTTGAGGTGGTTGATTGTTATTATCAGCATCATCCTCTTCTTCCTCATTTCCCATTACTTGTTGAAGTAAAACAAGACGATCTCTTGTGTCTAACAGGGAAACAAGGATCTCATCAAGTTTTTGGGCTATAGCTGCCTCACCAACCATATGGTGGTTATTTACAACTTGTCCCCTTGTTCCAACCATTTTCTGTTAATAAAAAATTAAGTTTTTATCGAGATGGACTCAAATAGGTCCAAGATTTGCAACCTTCAGCTCTAATACCAAAATGTAACATCCTCATTTATGACTTCAAAAATAGGGGATTATTTTTTCTAAACATAATGTTCACTGTTCTAAATTCACATAATTTAGAACAAACATTCCTTTCTAATCCATCACATAACAATAAACCATATGTAGTTGTAATGACTTGGTATAAAATCGATCTCTCATTTCATGACTTGGTATTAAACCAATGTCTCATGTTTCATTATGTTCATGTGTATACCAAGTATACTTTTGGTTCCTTCACCCTTTAAGGTTCAATCAAGTGTTAATGTCTAAGAAGCCTATTTGAGTATCTATTACTGATACTCATATGATATCATGCAACCTTAGACCAGGTGACATAAGACAATGTAACCAATAGTTTGTGATACTTTGGCCAAATTTTAAAACATGTTTTCCATGTTTTTATTCCTAGAACATACATACTCGTCAAAAGGAATATGTCTTTCACCCCACTCGAAATTGTTATCTAGTTTAGACTTCCTTGACTACTGTCAATCAATTTTGGGTCTATGTTTCACACTAAATAGGGACAAATCACATGAACTAGTGTGGACAGTCTACTTATGGTGACTAAGGGTAAGTAAACATACTTGAATTGACTTACGTTGATTTGGGTGTGTTTATTCACCCTTGGTCAACATAAGTTGATGTCAACACTAGGCTATATGCCTATCACAGTTTAGAGTAAAATAGTGACCTGAGATCCCAATTTATGATAGTTGTGTTAGAGGAGATGAGTGGAATATTGAGGCATAATGGTTTCTTCATAGTATCTACCTAATGACTTTTGTCATTATGTGGGTACTGTGTAACAACAACTATGCCCAGACAATCCACTAAGTTCTGATAACGAAACTTTCATACTTAACGAGCTCAATAATTCTTTAATTTTAATCTTGTTAATTAGTTTATGTTTAATCATTAGGTTTCGTGCCTAAGGATAAACTAAGTTTGATATGATTAATCCTTAAAGTAAGGATCATATTACACCTTCTCATAATTGAAGGTATGCAAATCAAATCTACATTTATCTCAATGAATTAATTATTCATTTCCCATTAGCCCATTAAGCGATAAATATCAATATGATTTTAACAAGTAAAGGACAACATTTTAGTCTCATTAATTAAGTCCAACAAGTAAGTATAAATCAGATTTGAATTGTTGTTATGTTAAATAGAGTGACTTTAATATCAATTATCCTCATCATAACATAACCTTATTATTATTCCAGTTACCTATGCATTGGTTCATATTTAAATATGATCTTATATCCCATTAGACCTTATAGATATAAATATCAACATAGGTTAAGGTTCATACATTATGTCCTTTTCAACATAATAAGAAAGTTTCCTTTTCTTCCATTTAAGGACTTATTATTTCATCTAAGAATTACATGTTACTTATAGTATATTCCTTATAAATTTCACAATGTCATTTCAATATAAATATAGTAATTTATCTCCACATCTTATGAATAAGGTTCTACATATCACCTATATGATTTCATATCCATTCTTTCTTTATTTCATTGGGCAAATGGAATTTATGGAAAGTCCTTCACATAATTAACAAAACAATCCCCATAGTGTCTAATAATTCATGTCTATGTAATACATAGGACTATTTAATTAAATAGCCAAAATGATGATGAAAGGATCACATTAACTTTATAACACATCATTCATTAGGATAATTTGAACAAGTAAGTTTAGAATTCATCTTTATTCCAATCAACTTAAAGTATCATTATAGATATATTAGTCTACAATAATCATGTGTTTCCAATTGTTTACTACTATAAAAATGGGCCATATGCCTTTCAAGTTTTAAAACATCATACTTCCAAGAAATGATACAATAATCATGTAATCTGAATTAATTAACTTTATCAGTAAAATAAATGCAACTTCCTATAAGTCTTCCTTCTTTCATCTTTCACGAACTCCATCTAAAGATTGCTTAGCATGTGTCGGTTCATACAAACCGAGCATATTAGGTACTAAATCTTCAGAATATTATTCTCTATTTAATAATTCCATGAAAGGATCACTGCTTTAAAATGAAATTATCCTAAAGTTCAAAGAAGATTATACATCTATTTAATAAGGCTCTATGAACTTCAAAAAGAACCCATTAAGAAAGAAAGCATTGATTGCAAGTAATTACAAAATTATTTCTAGCAGCTTAGACCAAGTCAAACAAGATAATTTGAAAGCATAAAATTAATCAAATTGATCACAAAGTAAGGTACATGTATGTTATGATTACAGTAATATGAGCCCATACTCATATGACTGTAGTCATACATCTTACTATCTAAATTTAATATAACTTTATTTATATATATATATATATATATATATATATATATATAATCATATAATAACAGTCAAGTAAATGACTTGTTGTAATAAAGTATCAAGATGCCATAAGATGACAAGTCTTGTATATCCATATATGACTGAAATCAAATATCTCTCTAAATAAAGTTTATACAACTTTATTTGAATAAGTTAATAATAAGACATATATAAACAATCATACAATGAAACTATTGATATTAAAAGTTCAATATTAGCAAAGTTGACAGTCATGTAAGCCATACATGTGTCACTGCTATCTTATAATATGTCAAATATGATTATGCAACTTCTTCAACCATAACTTTGTTGTCCTAACAAAATCATAACAAACCATATTTTAAACACTATAACTCACCATAACAGTCAAGTGATACTACTTAATGGAATTTCATACCAATTTCCAAATCTTGTAATCCTAAGATTACATCCACTTCCAGCAAAGACAGTTTGGAAAGAAGATGTTCATCTCTAAATTATTCATAATTCATGGCATACAAGTAACAAGACTTAACTTCTAAAGTTGAACATATAAATACTTGAATAAATCAGGCATTCCAATAAAATACAACACCTCAACTTACACAGATAATAACAACATCTTCACAGTCCTGAGAAAGACAAGATTAAATCAATGAAAGCAATCCTTGAAGGTTCGAATTGAACTTGAACTTCACCAATACCAAGTTCAAAACCAACTACTCGATCAAACAACTGTATTAGTTCCAAAAATAGCTATAGTGATTATAATGAAATGGAAACAAAGTTAGAGACCTCGATTCACACACAAAAAAATGACTCAAGATGCTTAAGGATTTGTTACCATAAAAATAACAACTTAGTCAGAGTTAAAGGTGTTTGGGACCTTAAGATATAAATCCCCAACATAGCTATGGATTCCATGAGGTAACCCATTTTAGCATAAAAAACCGAACACACCCAAATGATATCGACTCAGCCTTAAGTCTTAAGAAACACAAATAAATCACAAAGTACAATTAGTAAAACATTACGGAAACCTTACCAAAGTTAATCACCGAGATAAACACAAGCACCCATAAAATTTTAGAGTCATATAACAACATAAATCTCAAAAATCAAAAACGATGGAGTTCATAACTATAATTAAAAGCATGTAGACTAGTTAAATTCTACTATAGGAAGTTAAACTGTTTCCAAAATTTATACACCGACAAGGTATTGAAAAAAATGAATACCCAAACAAAACAAGTGTACCAAATCATCTCCATTTTTAAGAAAAATAACATTTAGACTTAACTTGCTTTTCCCAAAGGAACCGGGTTTCATCAATACCAAGTTTACTTGCTTAGGAAGCACCAAACGATCTAAATCAAGCATTCATAGAATAGTAAAATGACTCAAAGTGGCTATGCTCCAAATATCAAGTTACAATCTAGATTACACTTCCAAGAATAACTTAAAAAGATTTTTCCAAACAGACTCAAACCACATTCAAAGTTCCATCTAATAAACAACCAAGATACTAAACACAACCAAGTACCAGAGAAAAAATCATAAGAGAACAGAGTCATTTTCGTGATTTCATTAAAAAGAGAAGAGAAATTAAAATAATTAGATCCTATCATATCTTTTCCAAGCTCTCGAGTTTCTTTCCAATCTCCTGTAAAATATCTCACAAAAATTTCATAACAAAATCAACTGAAATCCCATTATTCCATTTCTCCTCATTTTTATAGACTCAATAATAATTTTCTTCCACTAAATCCTCCATGAAATGGAGAGGTGATAAATGAACCAGAAATGAAAAAACCATTTTAACCACAAAAGATCAACATGTAGATCCATAGAGCTAGAAATAAAATTTGAAAAATGAAAACCAACTCCGATGCCTTTTCCCAAAACCAAATCACAATTTCCAAGGTAGTTTTTTCTCTCATCAAGACCATAAATGACATGGCATACTTTCATTGCCACCCAAAATCCACCAACCATTTATTCAAACTTAGCAATAACTAATATTTAAAATAAATAATGCCAAACCTTTTAGCGATCTAAAATAATGTGCATGCCAAAATAGACTGGGTCACTACCAAAGATGGTGGTGCATGCCATTAAACACCCAATTTAATTCGCCAAGTACTCCTAAGAAATGGCATCACCACCTTTACCTTAACCCACCATTCCAAACAATGTCAACCATAGTTATCCGTAGGTTAGGTCTTAGGTTCATAAATAGGTTTTAGGTTCCCACTTAGTAATGTATCAACCTTAGCTTAGGTTGATAAAATAATTAATATACACTAGGTTATTAATAATTCCATTAGTGTATAGTTGTCTTAGAATAGGTTATGTTTAGGTCCCTTAATATTCAATAGGATCGTCCTCCTTAATAATAATTGAACCAAATAAAAATCAAGCATCGGTGTAACTATATTAATAATACATCACAAAAACTATCACTTGCCACCTTAGAATAGGCTAGGGTAAGCCTTTAAGAAATTACAATAACCCGATGCCATAATCAAATTCCCAAGGAGATCAACAATTATATGACCGTGATAGTAAAATGTTACGAAGAAACTCCTGCATTTTAAAATCAATTACTTCCAAATAAAATAGTATGTCAATAATAATAATGAAGTCAATTAGACTTATAAAATATGATCGTAATAATATATCGATCAAAAAGCATGCCTTGGATCACTGAAATTGATCCAAGGTGTCGCTCTTTCTCAAATGCGAGATGCAATAATCTAGGAACAGAAAAATCATATTAAAACTTAGATTAACCGATTACCTATTTATTGTTCTCGTCCCAATAATCTGGGTTCTCTTTCCACAAATAAAAATCACATGGTTTATTTCTAAAAACTAGTCAAGTGAGTATTCAATGGAAATCATTATAAGTGTAACAATTTCACAAGAGTATTTAACAGTCAGAATTCACAGATTTTGATATCATTACAAAGAAACCTGATCTACCAGTTCCTAAGAGCTCAACAACTCAGAACAGAAATCACATGTCAACGTTTACAAATTTCAGTTAAGAAGCAAGTACATATATCAACATGGTAGAGGCATTACATACCTCCCCTCTAAAAGTATCATCGTCCCGATGGTTAACTTAGTCCACATTTTTTTAAGAATATAGGCATAAATATAACGTATTCATCCATAAAATTCCTAAACACTAAACGAATTATGGAAATTCAATTTTTCCTCAATCTTATTACAACATCATAAAGTTGTTTCAGTACTTATTTAAAAGTGCTTACCAAAAAATGGAAAAAATTAGAGATAGTTTTTAAATCAAATATCCAATATCACATAAATCAGAAATTTTTGTTCAAAACAAATGAGGAAAAATAGTTTTCATATATTTAATATTATCCCAAGTTGCACTTTCTTCATTAAACGGGTCCCACTGGACCTTGCATTGACTTATTTCATGGTTTCGCAAGTGGAAGTTACAATTTTCAAGCACCCTTACGGGTTTAACCATGATTATTCATGGGTCTTGGACCTACAAAGAATTCCAATTCAATACATGTGACAAATCTGAAACATATTTCTTAAGAAATGAAATATGAAATATGCTCTAGGTCATGGGGAGCAAGCGTTGTTTTTACTTGCTGAAAATATGGATCAAACATCATTGCTTTCTTTACTTCATCTTTAAACTAATTTCTCAAAGTTATAAGTGTGGAAATGTGTTTCCTATGACTTAGCGCATCTGTCACTCTATTTTATTTACCTTTAATGTAGCTTATATCAAATTCATACTAAGACAAAAATCTAACCATCTTCATTTTCTCGCATTCAAATTTTGTTGTGTAAAGATATATTTCAGCCCAAGGTGGTCAATTTTTAGCTCAAAGGGTTTACCCAAGAGATAATGTCTCCATACTTGAAGTGCATGTACTATGACAAAGAAGCTCTAGGTCATGGGGAACATAATTCAGCTCGTGTAACTTGATTTTTCTTCTTTCATATGCTATAACATGATCATTTTGAAGTAATATACCCCCTAATCCTTCTCCGAAGCATCTGTAACTATTGTAAAGCTTCTATTTGGATCTGGAACAGTCAAAATAGGTGTTGTAGTTAACTTTTATTTTAGTGTTTTAAATTTTGCTTCACATTTATCACTCCAAACAAACTTTTTGTCTTTCTTTTGTAATGAAGTAATTGGGGCAGCAACTTTTGAAAAGTCCTTAACAAATTTTCTGTAATATCCGACAAGCCCCATGAAGCTTCTAACTTCATGAACATTCTTAGGTGTTGGCCAATCAATTATGGCTGCAATCTTTGATGGATCAACTAATATTCCATCCTTACTTATAACATGTCCCAAATAATGTACTTCAGTTTCGTAAAAGGAACATTTTGACAATTTTCCAAACAATTTTCTCTTTCTTAAAATCTCAAGATAAATCATTAAATGTTCATTGTGCTCCTCTATGATTTTAGAATAGATAATAATATCGTCCAAGAATACAAGTAAAAACTTGTCCAAGTATTCTTGAAAGATATTATTCATCAAATTCATGAAAGTTGCAGGTGCATTTGTTAAACCAAAAGGTAAAACAGTGAATTCATAATGTCCATACCTTGTTCTAAAAGTTGTTTTATGAATATCCTCATCTTTAATTCTCAATTGATGATACCTAGATCATAGATCTATCTTTGAATAAACTGATGCACCACGCATATGATCAAATAGATCATCAATCCTAGGAAGAGGATATATGTTTTTGATTGTTGCTTTATTTAACATTCAATAATCAATGCAAAGTCTAAGTGTTCCATCTTTCTTTTTAACAAAGATCACCAGTGCTCCCCAAGGCGAGACACTCAATCTTATCAAACCTTTAAACAACAGTTCTTGTAATCGTGCCTTCGATTTAACTAATTCAATTGTATTCATGTGGTAAGGTTCTTTGTAAATAGGTTCAATTCCTAGTTTAATTTCAATTGTGAAGTCAAACTCTTGTTTTGGTGGAATACTAGGAAGTTCTTTTGGAAACACATCGTTGTACTCTTGTAGTAGTGGGTATTTTCCATAAAACCACTAACTTATTTTGTTGTTTCGAGATAAGTTCTACATTATTTTAAAGAATGAATCCTAGTGCGTGGTCATTCCTATATGGATGGTGATTAAGGACTACCTTATGTTGAGTCAGTGAATAATGAAAAGTGTATTAACCCTATTCATAATATTACAACACAAGGCATAGAGTAGTTTGATCACACACTATATTTTATCGTCTAATATGATGACATCCATTATGTGTCCGACACCACATATGTTGTTTATGATATCTAGTCTCAAGGTTCTTAAGAGCTTGTTGGTTGAGATTATAGAGTTGTGAAGTCAAACAAGTGCTCACTACCTCATGCTCGAGATTATCTAGAATGAGGTGTGTGTGGCACTTGAGGAAAATATTACACATTTTCCATGATATTAGGGAACTAGTAATATTTAACATTTCCTCAAGAAAATTGAAGAATACATGCATATGGAGAAAATGTGCATCCATGTATTGGTCCACTCCTTGAGAGGTACTATGACATGATGGTGGAAAATCATCACCCTATGTTAAATATGTGGGTACAAGCGTAGGATTTTATGCATTTCATATTCAAGAAAACCAATCACGTGTGTGCCCTACCAAGTTATAGTGGAGTCACCAAACTTGAAGATCACTTGGTTAAGTGTGAAGAAATTTAAATGACTAAACCCTAGGCATTTCCACTTTATTTTAGACACGTGCATTTTATCACACTTTACATTCTTATGTAGGTACTTGGTATGTCAACTAAAAAGTGCACCATGAGACAACCAATTGGGAGGAGTTAAAGTCTACATTTGTGCATACTTTTACATTTTACTCCTACATACTAGGATACAATCTTTACAATGGGTTTGACATGATATTAGGGGTGATGATTCTTTCATGGAGGAGCACATGCTTGTTTTTTGTAATGAAAAGGGGATGGATTTACTAAGGAATTTTGAAGAACATATCGTTAATAGAAATTCTAGTGGGGATGACAAGCAAGTCTAGATAGATAGGAACTGGTTGCAAAAGGTAAGGTGAATGTGGCTTGTCAAGTAGATGAGGATCCTATAAACAATCACCTATGTGTCGAAAATTCATATGGCTCATGTAAATTTATTGACACAAAGGACCTTGTAATGATACGTATCATGAGTCCATTAAGTTTGTAAAGATAAAAATTATCTCTAAAGATGAGCCTAAGGTAGTGAAAATTGGTGATTACTAGTCAAAGGCATAACTATCAAAGATAGTTGAGTTTCTAAGAGACTACCAAAATTTGTTCCCATAAATCTACAAGTAAATGAAAAGTGTTCATCTATCATTTGGGAGGATGCATGCACACTAATATCAAATATGATAACATTTTGGTTAATGACGTGATCGAAACTATTGATGATTTTTAATGGGTGATCCCAATGGTAATAAGTATAAAAAAATATGGGTGTACTTGCATCTATGTGGATTATTGGCATCTTAATGTAGTTTGTGTTTTTGATCCATATATAATGTCTTTTACCCAATAAATTCAAGGTGTCACGTGGCATGAGATATATACTTTCACCGACAACTTCTTAGGCTATAATTGAGTGTAGATTGATGAGGATAGGAAAAATAACTCTTCCACTACTAAGTGGGGTTATTTCATGTATGTTGTGATGTCTTTTGGATTGAATATTTCAACTACAATTCTCTCACACATCATTGTTATTTCCTTTAAATATTGTATCCTCAAATTTCTTCAAGTGTATCTTAATGATTGAAAAAAATATGGGTTAGTCATGGATCATTATGACTACTTGTGCACTATGTTTGAGTGATGTAAACAACTCCAAATCTATTTAAACCTCAAGAAGTATGTTTTTATACTCTATTTGACACCTTTTTGGGACACATCATCTATCGAGAAGGACTCTTGGCTGATCTAGTCAAGATTACATTGATTCTTCTTATGGAGGTTTTACAAAATCAATGAGATTTGTGTGCATTCTTGCACGGGGGATTCACTTAGTAAAAGTATGGTATAGCACGTGCGTTCGAAGGGTATTAAAGAATACCCTTAATTCTAGTTTCTACCTCTAATTATTCAATTGATAATACCCCCTCCTGTTATATTATTAGAATGAAAATACCCCCTATTTTTTCTATGTACCTTACTTACCCATTTTTCAATTACAATTTTATTTACCCCTTTTTATTTCTACCCCAATATATTAGACAAAAATACATTATATTTCTCACTCAAATTTTTTTAATATGCATTTCCTTTCGAAAGATAGTTTGAAGCCATTGAATACATATTACAAGTCACCTTATATATGTTAAGCTTTATTCATTTATCAATAGTTCTTCAAATAATTAAGATGGTGAAATAATATCACTTGTGTTGAAAAGCATACTCAATCCTAGTTTTCTACCATCTTATTATTTCTTGGTTAAGAATCTAGATTTATTTATTAAAAAGAGATTATAATTTAATTTATGACCACACTCCTTTTCCAATTTTAAGGTATTTACTTTTAAAAACTAGGGTTCAAATGTTTTAGTTTTATATTAAAAGTAAACCTCTATTTCCTTTGGCCCATCTCTCTAACCTACCCCCAATACCTGATTCAAAACATTAATAAATTAAACCCTTTCACCCCCTCATGTCTACCGGTATATTGAATTTAATTTTATTAATTTTAATTACCTCAATATGAACCCACGTCTTTAGGATATTGCCTAGCTAATGAACCCCGTGATTCTTGGAACAAGCCGATTCTTAGAAACACATAAAGGGATATGATAAAATTACCATGCCCTTAGAGGAATTACTTTGCAAGTGCGGGATTCTTGAGTGGTTGTTATATTAACTACATGCCTTCAAAATGCTCTAGGAGAAGTTGGAAAGCGTGTCATTTTAGATTTTCTTGATTAAATGACTCCTTTCCATGATCATGTAGAATCATCTAGAACAATTTTTGGTACCATCCTTACATAGATAGGAAAGGAAAATATGGACCACCCCATCTATTTTGTAAGTAGAAAACTCACATCTATGGAAAAAATTATACAACTAAGTGTGAAGGTCTTAATATGATCTATACACTCCATAAATTCTACTAGTACTTATTAGCCACTCCTTTTTTGTTTTATATTGATAATATTGTATTGCAATATTTGGTAAATAAAACTATATTGGATGAAATTATTTTTGACAAATCATCTTATTCTAGGAATTATAGTTTTCTCGTTATTGTGAGGCTATGAAAAAATAGTTCTAGACTTGGCCATTTATCGTGAATTACCTCAAGTGGGTCTATTATAATCTAGATGAAGGCATACCGGATATAATAATTTTTTGAAAAAAACTTGTACCCACCGAGCTTGAAGACATTTCAATATTTTTGATTTCTATATATGCACCTAACACCCCAAACACATAGGAGAAGAAATAATAAGTAGTGCTCATTTCCCTTACCAACTTATTAGAGGTAACTTGTACAAGATGGGGTGAAAAGAAATCTTATGCAAATGTGTCTTAGAACATGATCAACATGAAATATTATGTGAAACACATGAATGCATTTAAGTTGGACACTATAATGGAGAAACAACCACTAAGAAAATGTTGATAGAAAGTTTGCGATGTCAACACTTTTCAAAGACCCCATGACATATGTCGAATGTTACGACCACTATTAATGCAGGTAAGCCTAATGGACATGATGAAATGTCTTTATATCCTATGATTAGATAGGATTTGTTATCCATATTTCACCCCTAGGAGAAGTATTGGATCAGCCACGACCCCATAGAGAAAGAACCAGAGAAAACATGTTTAAATCTTACAAACAGGTCACAAAAGGACTCAACAATGGAGTGGTGGGGCCTACAAAAGACTAAATGACCCTATGCAAGAAGAAAGAGAAGAAATGGCTCTGTCGAGTGAATCCATGTCTTAAATCTATTTAACAAGTTACATGTGGGCTCGAAATAAAATAACAGGGTCAGAGAAGGAGGAGCAACATCACAGAGAAGCCAGGAGAAAGAAAGAGAAGAAATGGAAAAGATCCAAAGTCTTTAGGCTCAAAACAGTTCAGAATGAGTCCAAAAATTGACTAAGTATGGAGGAGACAGTGGAGAGAGCCACATGTCAACATGGTGCTTCTTTAAATTTGAATAAAAAAGGGTAAGCTCAAACGCAGCACCGAGGCTTCCACATGTCCAAAGCCCCAAAATTTGCACGATTGTTAAAAATTCTCCTACTGGGGAAGGGGCCAAGTGTCGGCTCAGTGCATTCCAAAATGGGAGCCCAAGGTAGAGACTCAAACTTGTGCCAGCCCTCCATGTAGCAAGCGGTCAACAGAGGTCAAAGGTGAGTAGGGCGGGCCTCAAAAAAGACTAAGTATAGAAGTGTTGGTGGAGACTGCCACATGTCCAAGTGACGCATGTCCAAGGGTGAATCCAAAAGTGGATACTCAAATACGTGCCGGCTTGCCACGTAGCCCAAGGTCTGAAAAGGTAAGAGGGGCCGTTGAAAATTCCAAGAGTCTATGGAGGCTTCCAAGTGTCAACCCGACGCTCCTTCAAAGGCAAATCTTGATCGGGATTTTAAGCGAGCACGGAGCCTCCACACGTCCAGTCTTAAAAAGGGGACGAGTCACATTGAATAGTCAATGCATGATGGCATGCCGGTGGAGAGTGCCAAGTGTCCAAATGGCACTAGTTCAAGAGCAAGATTGAAAGGGGGTTTCTAAGCAAGCGTCAGGCCATCGCGTGTCCCCAGTCAAATATATGACCCCACCGAGAAAAGGACTTAGGCAAAAAACATAAGTAAATTGAAGTTATCATGGAGGTTGCCACATGTCGGTCTGACGTTATTTCAAGAGTGAAGGGTAGGGCCAAATATCTAAGGTGCATGAGGTTGCCACGTGGACCCTATAGGGGAATATTCTTTAAATATTGTGCTCTATAACCCTAATATTCAAATGGCCATATCTTTCGATTGGAGAATCGATTTGGGTGGGAGTAGACTTTACTGAAATTTCTCGACACCCTCTACACCTTGGCAACATAAAATATCATTTTGGGAAGGCTCTGGTAGGTGAAAACTAGGAAAAAGTCTTCTAGGCCATTAACACAGAATCTGATCTCTTCAACTACCAGATCTGATTCGATTTGATCCGCTAGAGAACTAGAAGTGACATATTGTGGGTGGATTTATAGAAGGCATTGATATTCAGTGGTTGAGCTTTCAAATGGGATTTAATGCGTATCTCAGGGTGGTTGGAGTAGGATTCAAATTCTTCCCTCTTCTCTCTCCCATTCTTCCTATATATTGTAATAGAGGGGCACATTCAAATGGTTGTTCATTTTTCCTCTCTGTCTCCCCCTCTTTTTCTTCCTTAGGGTCGAAAATGGAGTTCAAACCTCCTCCCCTGCTCTGTAAATGGAATTTTTTGCCTCTTGCTCATGAATGATGTTCTATGCAAACTTCAAAGTAATAAAAATGTGTTTTGTGATGCATTTGTCCATCCTTTTCTCTTTTTGGTTGTTTCTTCTTACCTCTCTTCATTACAGGGTATCTATGCATGTTTTGGATGTTTGTTTGTAGATATGGGAGCTGTGTTTGTTGGGTTTGAAACGTTTTCTGTGTGAATCTGATCTTTGTCTTGTGATGCAGTTGTTCATCCTCTCCATTTCTCACCTCCCTTCATTTCATGGCAGTTTGGTTAGATGATTAGCAATTTTCCTTCTCTGGTGTATCACCATTTTAGTGTAGGCTCTATTTTTTCTTGTTTTCTTTCTCTCTCTAGTCTCCTTGGATAGTTAGATTAGGATTAGATTAGCTTTCTGCACTAGAATAGCTTGTGGCAGGTAGTTTAGGAAGAGGAACCAGCCTTCGCTGGAGATTTTCCCATTTGCAAGGTCCCACACCTCGGGGAAATCTCAATGTTATGCAATTCACACCAAATGACTCTACCTTATAAAATCATATCTGACAACTCATTTGGGGGTGCTTTGATTTTGCACTAATGGGATCCTTGTAAGAAATGGCCTATTGAGTATGTGGGCCCTATTAGTCTATTTATGCATAGGATGAGGGATTAATACATAATCATAGTGACAAACTATATCACTTGTTATGATGAGTCCATACTATTAAATCTTTACACTACCACAAATACTACTATATTTCTTTGGGAAAACATCATTAGCTGTTATATATGTCCTCTGAGTTTAACAAGTGACATGAGTACTCATTTCCTAAATGAGATTGTGTATCCTAATTTTTAAGTTTATGGTTGTGCACCAAAAAAATACTCCCTATCACCTCGATCCAATAGATCTATGGAGGAATTCAATAAGATCTCAAATACCACTCTTACTAATATATTAAATATAGGAAATCATGATTGGATGAAAAGTTTTTATTTTTTTGGATTACAAAATGAAATATAATCGATTCTGCAAAATTGACCCAATTTAACTTGTGTTGGGTTTGTAATCTATCCTACCTATTGAATTCATGATCCCATATCTAATGATAATGCATGTGGGGCATGTGGAGGACAAAGAGTCAATTGTTACATGAATTGAGGCATTAATAAAGGTGGATGAGAAGCACATGATCATATAATAGAGCTATAATGTGAAGGATTGACATAAGGTGTAACATGATCACTAAATTAAAAATAAGGTTTCCAAAAATGGAACCCTCATGTTCCTTTATGATTCAATGTATGCCCACCCAAGGAAATTATAAATTCATGGGTTGGGACCTTATAGAGGTTCATGCCATTTTTCCCTGTCAAGGGGCTTGTAAGTTAAAAAATTGAGTGGGGACATGTTATTGAGTAACTTTAATGGTATTCAGATGAAACCCTACCATCCTTGAATTTTTTTGCTTTGTAATAAGGCATATTCCATATTCATTAATAATAAATTAGTAAGTAGAAGTTTAGTTGTAAATTGAGTGAAGTTAGGTAAAAATGTTAAGATAAACTAGTGCTTTTAAATATGTGAATTTCCACACATATTTTAATCACTAGTATGGAAAAAATAATATTCAAGTACCTCTTAGAGTTAGTCATTTCTAATTTTGTCTCAAAATAAATGATTCACCTATATTCTCGCATAACCGAGGAGTGAGTGATGTAACTTGTATAATTAATTTTTCATTTCCTATGATAAAAAAAAATCACACTAAGATGTTAGAGTCATTTTTGAATTTTCCATAGGACCACACATGATTTTAATATGGGGTGGAAAGAGGTTGGGTTTTTCAATTATGAAGACTTGTACAATGGCAAGGTTCATATGTCTTATTGTGGATAAAGGATATCAATATACCGTGTAAGAACAATGTGACTAATTTGATATTTTGAGACAATAACATGAGAATGAGACATAATGGAGCATGAGATAAAGGGTGGGAAATAAAATCATGTATGCAAGGTAACTATGCGATAAGGAAGTTCACAAGGAAAGTAATGTATTGAGCACACAAGGGGTAGTGCATGGTCTAGGAACATAGAAGGAAAAGTGTAGGAAGATGCATGAGGGGAAGTCACACCTAAAATTTTAAAAGTGATGTCTCATGAAGAAGGAAAATTCATGGTGATGACATCACCACCACACTTGTGTTTAAAATTTGAAAATCACATGGGAATCGAAATACATCCAACAACCATTAAACAATACATGTAATTAGGTTTTAAAAAGTGTGAAGAGGAAATTGATGTGGTGTAGCATGGTGAGTTTGGAAAAGTATAAATATGGGTGGAAGATTTCATTTGAAACAAAATTTACATTCAAACTTCTTGAGCTCCTTGAGAAGGAAAAATTATGAAGTTGTAGAGCTCAAAAAAATTGAGTTTGGAAGCCATTGTTGGATAGTTTGAGTTCTTCATGGCTTGGAAGAGTGAAAAAACGGTAAAATATATAGTAATTGTAGAATTACATGTTAAAAATATGGTTGGTCTCCGTTAATGTGGAGGTTAAGGTCAACCCACTAAGACAAAGGGCTTTAGGAAAAATAATCTCCTAAGGGTGAACTAGAGAGGGTTCAAAATAGTAATACGGAGAGAGAAAAAAGGAATTAATGAGGCACATGTAATGACACCCATGGTAGAAGAGAATCTAGGTAGGTCAAGATATGAATAAGTCAAGGAAATGGAAGAAGAGTTGGGTATAATTATCATTCAATAAGAAGTAGGCACCTTTGAATGATTTAGGAGGAATAATATAAAAATGGAACCTCATGAAACCATATAAGAGAGTGAAGACGGCCCCAAGACTCCTTCCCCCACCCACAATGTGTTTATAAAGATACAATACCCCATGAAAATGTTGCATGGAGAGGAATATACATTAATGGTAACTTCCTAGAAAGTAAATGAATATAACTATTACACTCTAGGCCATGATTCCATGCTAGAAAATGATTACATGGTGCAAACAAGTAAGAAGAACCCTATGGGATGATTCATATTTGATGATAATGTAAACTGTGTGTTGTAATACATAGGGTTGTCATAATTATTTGAGTTTCCATACTTTGGTAAACCCTTGGAGTTGGTACATTTTTGTATTTGTTCATTCATGAAGGACATTTCTATTTCACAAGATGAAGGTTAAGGATCACTTATTCTTATGATTATGTCAAGATATCTTCAAGGAGGCTCCAACTATAATAAAAGGGGTGAGTTTTGACCAATGTGGAAAAGGGGGAAAGTTAGAATTACTAGTTAGTATCATCCTTAAGTAGAAAAATATGACGGAGGTGAGTGGATGAGACAAGATAAATAGACCGAGCACGAAAACATTTTGGTCCTTTTGGGTGAGAAACTGCAAGAATGTGAGGGGTTGGAAAGAATTTTAGGTGGAAATATTGTCACCACATTAAAATATTTTTGAATTTTACATACCAGGGAAGTAGTTATAGAGGTGCGTATCAACCTAAACATCAAAAATAAAAGTCCCTAGGGATATAATTTTATACGATTAAGGATGAGGTTATGCATACATAGTTATTGCAATAGGTTGAAGAGATGGAAAAATATAAACAAAAAAAGATGAATTCAAGTTGTGCATTGCTGAACTATAGAATCAAGCTCTTGAGAAGAAAATCCAACTTCAAGAAGTGAAAGAAAGTGGTCAAAATTTAGAGTGCAATAAAAGAAAAATCCAAGAGTCCTCAAAATGTTACCAAATTATTGAAGGATTCACTCACACATGTGAATGGCATAATACAAACTATACATGTCATATTGATGAGGTGGTAGAGTTTTGAAGATCAACCACATAAAGAGGTGACTTAAATTTTTGAAAGTGAATTGGTGAAAGGGTTACCCAAGGGTGAGAAACCTCATTACTATGGAGTAATGAAGTATGTATATTTTGGCATAGTATAAAAAATTTGGTCCAAAATAGGTAAGGCACGAGACTTGGAAACGTCTTGAGCCCTTCTAGTGGCATGCATGAAGAAGAAAGGAAGGAGTGAAAAATTCCATATGTAAGGAATGGAAGAAGCACTTTGCCCAAATAGAACACATGGAATGGACTAAGTGGATGAACTTAGGGTACATGAGAAGAAAAGGAGGATTTGACACAATGCATGTGAAATATTGGTTATTTTTTTGCATGTGACATGTGCAAGAACCAAAATACACTAAAATTACATGAGATGTGAGACTCAAGTTGGTGACAAGAAGATCAAGTGAGATCTAAACGTCAATTGAGATAATTTCAGTAGAAGACTCAAAATATTTTAGAGTATACTAGAATCACATTATTAGATTGCGAGAGAAGTGGGGTACATTAGGGATAGTGGTGGAGTAGATAATCGGGATCTTAGGGTGACAAAAATATAGAATACCAATGTGTGTTATTGACATACATTACATAAATAATGGTAGATGAAATCTTTGTGACTTCCCAAGGGTTCCTCTGCTATAACCTTGGGCCTTTTGTTCTCAATTTCCTTAACTTGGGTGTCATCTCGCTATAACTGCGTGCCCTAGGTGTTTTGTCTTCCAAATTCCTTCTACCCAAGCCCAGAAAAATTCGACTACTTATAATGCACATAACCCTTCTTTGTGCTCCACTATCGGCTCCAACTCACTTCTCCACAAGGACTCATGCACAACTCTCAAGCAGTTCTAGTTTGCACAAAATATGTGTCACTCTTAAGCTCTTCGCACTTAAATCACAAGTTTTCTTTGAAGGAAAGGTAGCCAAATGACTACCCTAACCTATTATTTATAATTTTCCATGGCCCATAATGGTCTAATTTGTACTTCCAACCAATGCTTTTCAAGTCACTTTTCAAAACAAGTACATTTTTCGTTTGTGACAACTTTCATGACTTCACTTCGCATGCGCTACGGCCATGTAACCTTCGGCGAAGCTAAACTAATTCTTAGCCACATACCTCCTCCATGCACCTCCCCGTTCCAAAGTACAAAACCTTCATGTCATATCCCAAGTAGTTTCATATGCCACTGCCTACCTCATGTTACACTATGCGATCACTTTCCCTACGTGGTCTTCAATCATCTCAAATTTCTTTAGAACACTTATATCTAGTACTTATCATATCTTATATATTTTCACATCAACATTCCAAAAAAGCCTTCAACCAAGCCAACATGTATCAAGAGGGAACCAACAATTCTCGTCTCAATACTATGATCTACTCACACTAAAAGTGTGTGTGGTCCTCTGCACATGAAATCACTTGGATAGTAATCAGCTACTGGCGTGAAAACGTGCTTACTATAACAAAATACTCAACTAAATTGAAAAATCATAGCGAAAATGAAATGAAACACATGTAAAGGAAATGCATTAAAGAAATCTAATCAAAATGGTAATGTTACCTTATTAAAAACACCAATGAGACTTATTTATAGTAGGGGTTTAGCCTACTCCCGTTAAAGTAATCAAGAAACCAAGTGTCATCTAATGCCTATAATCGGTAAGCACTTGAATCAAGTATATATGTCACCACATACGGTCCCAACCAATTCACTTGTAACTTTCCATGGTGATGTAGAAACTTGGAATCATAAAGAAGAACCATCTGTCCAACCTCAAGCTATTTATTCTTAATGTGCATATCATGTCATGCCTTCTATCTGGCCTTTTCTCGTCTTCTGACTCCAATGTGCTATAGTGTGCCTTTCATCCAACTACGTCATTTTATCAATGCGCTCTTCAAGTGATTTCTCATCATCCAATCCACCTACACGTGCAATGTGTAGGAAGGTAACATAAATTCCACTGTTAAAACAGCCTCTACACCAAATACCAACTGAAAGGGTGTGGCCTTATTCAATCTTTTGTAAGTTATCATGTACATCTAAAGTACAACAGATACTTTATCATCCCAATCATTTATTCCAACATCACAAATATTTTTCAATGTATCTCCTAATATATTTTTGAAAGCCTCAGTAATCCCATTAGCATTTGGGTGATAGGGCAATGTCTTATGATGCGCCACCATAAACTCTGCCAATAATATCATGATGGTCTCATTAGGAAAATGAGTGCTCCTATCACTTGTCAGACTTAGTGGACATTCATACCTGTTGATTATGTTCTCCCACATAAACCTTGCTATTATAGCTTCCATGCAATCCTTTGTAGGTGTTTCTTCTACCCACCTTGTAAGATAATTTGCACAAGTTATAATGTAGTGCAATCTAGCCATGTGTGCATGTGGGGAAATAGGACCCACAAATTCAATTTCCCACTTCTCAAAAGGTTCTACACTAGAAATAGGCCTCAAATACATTTCATCCCTATGCCAAGGATTTCAAGGCGTTGAAAATGGTCGCAAGCCTTACAATATTCTATACAATCCCTATATATTGTTTCCCACCAAAGGCCTACTAACAAAATCATGTGTGTGGTAGTATTTCTTACATAATGACCACCTACAATTCCACCATGAGATTCATCCATAATGGCAGTATGCTTATGTTCAAGTACACAACAACACAAACTTCATCATGGCCTAACTTGTATAAATATCCACCAATTAACATGTGGGCGTGACGTGTATAGAAAGTTGTTTCTTCTCTAGTTCCTCCATCCCTTTAGGTGCCACACCTATATGCAAGAACACAACAATGTCTTCTAAGTTAGAGGGCACTTGGTTCAATTTGAATAGTTGTACATCCAGCATTATGTCCTCAATTCTCTGTGTGCCCTCACCTGAGTTAATCCTAGATAAGTGATTTGATCCTGAGTTTCTCTTTCCTGGCTTTACCACCACTGTAAAGTCAAATTCCTGAAACAACAGAATCCAATGGCATATGCACCCCTAAAAATAGGCTTATTAACCAAGTACTTAAGTGTCATGTGATCTGTATAAAATATAAAGGGATTTTCCAAAAAGTATTGTCTAAACTTATACAACACGTAAATCATGGAAAAATCTTTGCACTCTGTAGTTGTATAATTTTGTTCGATTGGTTCCAATTTCCTACTCCCAAAAATATATGATGATCAATAATCCCATCTCTAGGTTATGTTAATACTACACCAATGGCCATGCAAGATGCATCAACATGCACATGAAATGGATTATCCTAGGAAGGAAAGAAAAAAATGGGTGTAGAAGTAAGTTTCTCCTTCAATGTCTCAAATGTTATATGTTGCACCTCATCCAAATGAAACTTTCCCTTACTCTTCAACAATTCCTCCAAGGGCACGACAATCTTAGCATACCCCTTAATGAACTTTCTATAGTAACATGTATGTCCTAAGAATCCATGCACCTCACTCTGATTGGTAGGCTCCTCTAAGCCTAAAATAATTATGACCTTAGAAGGATCTACCAACAAGCCTTCTTTGTAAATAATGTGTCTCAATAAAGTTCCAAAGGGTGTAACAAAGATACAATTCTTAATATTCAAAGAGATGTTTAACTACTTACACCTCTCAAACACGAGTCTCAAGTTGTCACAGTGATCTTTTACCAGCCCATATACAATCTAATCATCTAAGTAAACATGTAAAAACATATATCTAAATTCTTCAAATGCTTGCACAAAAATGCATGAAAACATTGCAGGTGCATTCTTAAACCCAAAAGACATTACCGTGTATGCAAAACGTCCCAATTCAGTGGTGAAATTTATCTTCTCTTGATCTTTCTTAGCAATCCGCACATAATGATAACTCGAGAATCTATCGGTGAAAGAGTAAATCTCACACCCTACAATGCCTTCTACAATCTCCTCTCAGTAAAGGTGTGGGGAAGGGATCTATAACACAGAGCAACATTCAACTCCCCTGTAATACACATAGATCCTTATCCGGATATCCTTCTTTATGCTTATCACCATAGAGCTAACCCACTCTGATTCTTCAATGGGCTCAATGATTACTGATTTCAGCATCTTTTCAATTTCTTTCTTGACTTTGATGTGCGATTAGGGTTCATCATGTAAGGCCTCTTCCTAACTGGGTGTACTGACTTCCTTTAACTTGATCCTCATATTTCTTAAAGAGGTATGCACTCCCTTCAACTCATGATGGGCTTATGGAAATAATTCCTGAAGTTGCACATCAGCTCAATTATCTTTGACACCTTCTTGTTCAGACCAATAGTCACCAATAATGGCCTCTTTAGGTTCTACATATGTCCTAATATTGACCTTCTTCATTTTCATAGGCTCATGATAAGTGTGTGCCTTTTCATCTACACTATCTAAGACCTCATGTGTACCTATAGTGTGATCAACATCCAGATTTTCTACTTCCTCATCATCAATCATGTAGACTAGCTTACCCTTTTATTTTTCTAGGCAGGTGTGCACAAGTTGTTCCTCATCTATCTCTTCTTCTTCAAAGCGCACATCCAAGTCTAATATTTAACAAGATTTATTTAGATTTTGCACTATCCCCCATCATAATTCATTTGATCATCTATAATATTTCATTCATCGAGAGGTTTAGTGGAAAATTAATCAAAGGTGTGAATCATACCTAGTCATCTTCTTCCAATTAACTATTGCTCTTGTTAATTCTGCATGAACATATCATGCACATGGGTAACTACTTAGAGTGGCATAGAACTTATGTACCCAGAGTGATTATGGAAAGGCCTCCTGACCCTCCATCTAGAGTCTCTCACACTTTTGAATATGATGTGAGGCATAATCCTTCCCATGAAATTCGTATGTATGTAAAGGTACATTGCTCCTAAGAAACCTAATAGAGAAAGTGATTCTCACTTCTCGCCACTTAAAAAGGTTATCTTTGTGTGCGAGTCCACCAACATGTAGTTATCCCACATAGGGTATAAATTATCATATTCCTCCATGTTACTTGGTCTTCCCACTAAGATTCCATGTTGTGCAGAAATATGTCGGGGTTTCATTCACCAATGTAACAAGGTATGTGGTTATCACCCAAACGATGAATAGCGTGTAGCCCGATCACACACATAATTGTATTCTTGATCTCTCACCCAACCATTTCATACATCCCATGTGCCTAGTTATCATAGAAACACTAGTTATATCACTCATAGAATGAGCATCATCCCATTGAATAACACCTTCTTTAGATGGCTCAGTAACTTCAGGATCTCTGATGGTGCGCACATAAATTCTATTAAGATCCTCCTCGCTTAAAGGTTCCACATAAGGTGTAGCTTTCCCATCTGTCAAAGGAATAATCATGTGCTCTTCCTTGTTCTCAAAACTGATATAACCTTTATTGAAGTGTAGATCAGCATTATTTGCATAACACCAAGGGTGCCCAAACAATGCTAGGAAACTATCTACTTCTGCAAGTGCCAAGACCTCAAATTCCCCAGTAAACTTGGCCCTTGAATAGTAATAGTGGCATATTTCAAGTACTCCAATGGGCATGGCTCTAGTCATGTTTAACATATATAGCACATTCGAAGAGGGTTGTAATGGTGGTCTTCCCATCTAATTTCATGCATCCAAAGTGAGGTCATTCACTTTTGCACCTGTATCAATCAGGATATCAATCAACAACCACCCATCAAAAACTACATTCAAAGTTATCTCTTTATCAAATTCAAGATTGTGAGAGGGTAATTTCACATGCAGGATTTGTATCTCGCTCTCAACTCCATTATGTGCTACCTTATCCCTTAACCATTCCCCTAATAAAGGAATGATTTTTTCTTGGTGTAGCATCTTACAAACCTCTTTTAAGTCATCAACATCCTTATGAGGAAACTCAACTACCTTTTCCTACTCCATCTTTCATGACTGCTCCTTCAAGCATTGTATCTCACCCTGTAAGTTTATAATAACCTCCATAGTCTCCTGACATACCTCTTTCTGATGGGAAGGATCTAGATACTTCGCATTTACCACCTATTTTTCTGAAATAACAGGCTTCTTCCGCTTTGGAATCTCATGAGTGCATACAGCCTTAGTGTGTGTTGTGACTAACATAGGAAACATCTGAGGATCAAGCGTAACCTTCAAGTATCCATTGATCTTTCATAACACATTGTACTCTAACCATTCCTTGTGCCCTTAGCTTGCTTGTGTTGTTTTCTCCTATGCTCATAAAAATCCGGAATTCTTCAAACTTTTGATTCTTTCCACACCATGAGAAAATAATTTCTGAAGGAATTCATGCCTATAATGATCAGGGGATCCGCATCGATATAGGTTCCACATGGGAAGTCACCTCTACCTCTACCACAACTAAGGCCTTTGTATCCACCTTGGTAACCTCTACCTCTACCACCTCCATCAGAGTGTCCTTCATTATGATTATGATAATGATGTTCAACTTGTTCCTTAGAACTATTAACAACATTGGTCTGGCGTACACCAGTCTCAATAGCCTCATGAATCTGATCAATCAACCTACAATTCTCTATATCATGAGTGGTAGACTTACAAATCTTACAATAACAAGACATGTTCTTTTGGATCGCGTGTTGCAACAACAGGCACCAACTTGAATCATGATATAAGTGACATAGCTCACAATCCAACAAAATGGCACACATCGATTTATGAGGGTAGTTATCCTTAGTATGTCCTTTCACCTCACAATTTGTATACCAAATACCACTTGTGCATCTCATGAGCTGAATTAGCTGACAATTTTTCCAACTATTTCACCATAGATGTTATTTGTGCCTCTAAGAACGGGCTAACTCCAATTTCTATGCTCCCAACCGCGCCTCAAAGACACGAGCTACCTCCAAATCCTCCTACATATCTATAAACATCTTATGAGAAAGCACCCTTTGGAAAGGTGTGATTAACCCGCCAACAAACCACTATGCATGTTGGCTAGGATGTATGTCATAAGATATTTTTTCTAGAAATTTTTAAAATAGGCATCATAATACCCGACATTCTTAACTATGCCCCGTTTAATGTCCTTGAGTGTGCTTGATAATTTTCTGTTCAAACTTAGGTATATGAAACTCTTCTAATAAAGCATCACGTAGCGCATTATAATCCACAACATTCTGGTTTGAATCATACTTCCTATACCAACTATGTGCATGCCCTTACAAAGTACTACCAAACTGACTTTCCTTATGCTTAGGAGATGTGATCCCTTTAGTGTGCCATAGTATCTTACCCATATGCACATGCTCAACTTCATCTTCAATACCTCTATATTCTATAAGGTGAAGTGAAATCTCGTAATAGACTTATTGTGGTTGGTGCAGACCGTGCCCACCAGATCCATAACCTATATTACCTCTAATATTCTCTCTAATTCTAGAACCACTAGATCTACTAGATCCCAAACCACCTTGATCCTCTCCCTATAGTGGGCACTGGACTAGAGGATGTGCTACCTTGTGTTATAATAGTTATACTAAATTGAACTCCCATATTATACGAAGTTGTGCTACTTCCAAATGTATTACCAACATTCTGTTTTCCCATGTTCTACCCTAAGGTCACATTAGAAAATATACCGCCAATAGGGAAACCAAATAAGGAAGACCGAGTGAACATCTCGAAAAACTCATGTATTTAAAGGAAAATGAAAGCTACCTGTCACTTCTGAAGCACCTACACTAGCTTGATTCTCAATAATTATCTCAAGAATTGGAACACCAAGCGCAAGGGCTAGGTCACCAGTTTGATCAAATGTACGCTTGCGGATCTTAATTATTATTCTTTAGATGCACTCTCATCAGAATTTGAAGGGTACCTTCTACTGCACTTTCCTAAGGATGGGAGAACCATATGCTCTAGCTCCACATCTTCCATGTGAGCTCCAAATCCTTCCTGAGCCATCTCTCTCCTTAACTCCAAAGACTCCTCAATGTCATGTCTCTTCATCAATTCCCTCTCTTGTGCTTCATTATACTTAAGCCACCTTTCTTCTCTCTACCTTTCTTCCACCATGTCTACCATCTTTCACCACACCTACTCCTTCCCCACGTGTGGTGGGGTTTAGCTAGCCATAGGTCACTCTTCCAAATCCATATTTATAATCAAGATCTTAATTGCTAAAGGGATAGCATGAAAATAAGATCCTTTGGGTTCGCACAAGAACTGAAACTCAAAAAATTCTAGATAGGAATAAGTATAAACAGTGTACTCCAATGTGTAACTATTCAAAACACCACTCCACCAATGATCTACAATGTGTGTCCAAGTTAAATCAACATCATGTAAATTTTGGTAGTCTTCATGTGTCCAAATAATTGTTTTATACCTCCAATTTATCTTTGATGCATATGCTACCAACCACTCATACAACTCTATAGGAAAATAACAAAATAATGTCTCATAGAGTTCATGATACAAATTTTCTTCAACCCACGCATGAGCATCAAAATCAAGTCCAGTGTTATATCTGTGAGCAAACTCTTCCTCTAAATTATCTACCCAACTCTCAATACTGGAAAAATTCAATGATATGTCTTCATCATGCAACATCCTTGCAAAAACTTTAAAATAGGTCCCGGCAATGGAACCAAAATGTAGTCTTTTATTTTACCAAAAACAACCCAAGGCATATTGTTACATCACTCAGACAGATCCGAGCACTCGCCCAAAGTGTGTAAGGGTACCAGATCCCTATTTTATGGTAGCTTTTTCAAGGTGTTAGCATGACAATACATATAATCCAGATCCATAATAACCATTCAAGGACAAAGAATAAAATATTTAGATCACAACCATATGAAGGAATTAACTAGACAATAATCAAGATTAGATTTACCATGAAAGATCCATCAACAACAACATCAATAACAAGAATCCATCCACAACGATCCATTGTATTAATCCATAGCAAAACCAATAGTTGAATACATCAATAGTAACTCCATAAGATCATGCACATAAGTAAATCAGCAGCATAACCTTACAAAATAGACTGATCCTCTAACTGTGCAAATCAATACATATATATATATATATATATAGGGGTGGGGACTTTCCCTTCACCGCCTATGCATCCTCAAAATAGCTTGCATGCCATAAATAGATATGTGTGCATTACAAGTCAACTACAGAAGCATGTAAGCTTCACTAATAATAGATTATCTATTAATAACTCCAGTTCTAATCCTATTATTAACCAAAAATTGTGCATGTCACTTTATCTTCCTTCACATGAGATATTTCCCAAAATAGACTCTACTTGTAACTCCAAGTCTATATGCTCGACCTTATCTTCAAAACATTGCTTGGCCACTACTCCAAGTGTTCATCTCCCAATTCTATCAAAATGTGGCTAAGTATTGAATGTTTTTGGCCCAAGTACCATCCTTTGTGCGTTGTCTACTCTACTTTCATGTGTGCCTTTGTGCCTAACTTTTGTATGTCAAAAACCCTTGTGTTGTTATACCTAGCATCTTTCAAGGGTCCAACACTTATTTACATTGTGATGATGGTATCCAAGTGTTTTGTATCCCTTAGGGCATCACTCTAATATAAAATGTTCACTTGTAGACACCTAAATTTGGTATCTTTACTCTTGTCTTCTCGCGTGTGCATATTTTACCATGATCTTAGCTAGACCCCCTTTTATTTAATTTAATCCTCCTTCATTTAATTAAATTCCCATTTATTATCCCATTCTTATTAATAAAAATTAATTAATTAATTAATTTTAATTAATATTAATTATGCCTAATGGACTTTCCATTTTGGATGTTATTATCCCAAATCTAAGTCCATGTGCTTTTTCCTAGCCTTTATCCTACCTATATTTATCCCCTAAATACCCATGACACGTCCCTAAACAAAATCTTCCCACCTACATGCTTTAAAGCACCTTTCTTCCCTTAAAAACCCAAAATCCCGACCAAAAGCACAAATTCCACTCCTTTGGGGAAAGTTTCCCAGTAGTCGGTGGTGACCCACCCGATTTAAATCGACCTTATTAAACTGAGTGATTCCTTTCCAAAAGGAGACATATGCATACAAACATCTGAAATTTATTGTGACTTGTGAACTCTCTCTTGTGCCTGAGCATTCCTGTAATAGTTACATACCTCTTGGATCTCCTTCTAACGTGAATGCATCACTCATGGACATCCTTCATGAAATTATCATTGTTTTTGTGTTGTTTTATTTAGATATCATTATAGTATCATTTTCTTTCTTACATCTAATATTTTCTAGGATCAAATCATCTTTAGCAGCACTCAAAGCCGCATTGCCAGCCTTCTCTTCCAACTTCTTTACTTGCAGGTTGCCTTTTCCATCCATCTACCTTGGCCTTGTCTAACTCTGATTTAGTCATCGTCGACCCACCCTAATCATCATCAACCAAGGTCTTGTTTGTCAAACATCCCAGCCATGTCCTTTTTTCTATCCTTTTCTCTTCCTTTATGTCTAAGAGATCATTCTACGGGTCATCTCCTAGCATCCACAAGCCTTTGTTGTCTTCCAATTTGTATTCAAACCTTGCAAGTCTGCATATTTCCCTTACAGGTTTAGATCCATTCTCCTAGGTCGTCGTCGACCTGCCTTTTACACAATATGGGTCGTCATTGACTCAGTCAAGTACCATTTAATTTACATTTATTTAGATCAAATTAGTGCTTGGATCCATCCTTATCACTTTCAGATTCAGTAGTATTTTTGTTTCGCATGTTAGTTAGTTATCCATCCTTTACTTCACTTTTTTTATCAAATGGGGGTTGACATCCATGAAAGGAAGGTAACACTTCTTAGAGCTAGCTTTGTCGAGCAACCCCGCATATATCATCTAATCAATTTTTATTCTAGTTTTGCATATTTATCGAGTTATAGCAAAGATCACTCACTTTGCGTTGGTTTATCCACATCATGCATTTGAGGTACCTTAAACCCTCCATTTTCTGAGTTGTTTAGCTTTCTTTAGTAGCTAACATCATTAATTTGAATCAAATGAGAAAAATACAACAACAACACTAGTTATTTAATTATGTGAAATAGATATCCTTTCTTAGGGAATAATAATTACTTCTCTCGTTGTTTAGGTTATGTGTACTCTTGATTCCTCACTTTCATAAAAATATTAGATATTCAATTATATAAATATATGCACATGTTTACAATGAAATACATCATATTGAATCATAATGTGTATGAAAATATTGTAATTGAGAAAATTATAATTGTTTAGTAATGGAGTTAGTAAACTATATAGGACTTATTGTGCTTAGATGTCATTTGATGATTACTAATTATGAGGTTAAACTCCTTTTTATATGATGGATTCTTAAATGGGAGAAATATTGTTAGAAAATGAATTTCTCTACGTTTTGAATGAAGAGTGTGTTTAATTACATTATGGTTTGAATTTTCTTTCAAAACTTGCGAGCAATCCCTTAAGGAGGACTCGTGTTGCTACAATGAATATGGAAAACTGATTATTTTACTTTGTAAACATGGTTAGATGAGTTATGTAAATGTAAGATATAAAAATTGGGATACTTGTATGCATGATTTAATTTCAATATTTGTATATACTAGATTATGGCATATGTTGTTGATCCTACATTTCCTAACTGTATTTTCACTATGATGTTGTTTGAAATAATATATTATTGTGTTATGCATATTATTACTATGTTTTCCTTACTCACTACTATTAAGCATGATAATGATCACTTAAGGGGACTTTGGCTATTTCATTGATTTTAATAACTATATTTGGTTTGTATTCATGAAAGAAATGCTTCTTTTTTATATTGATCTTGATAGTTACATCAATGATGGATTTCATGAGAAAAATAGTAAATGGAAGTGTTTTTGTATTATATATACATGCAAACCTTTACTTGATTAGTTAAGAACTGAATTGTGAATGATGAAAGTTTTGGAAAACTCGTAATTGTGCAGCTTTGGTAAAGATGTGTCATGTCCTTGCATTTTTATCTCCTTTCATACATAATCTACTTGTTGGAACTTGGTGTGCTACTTTAAATCTTGGATGATAAACTTTCATTATATGCCAAAGTTTTTATGTGTTGTGAAGAATGAATGGGTCCCCAAGTTGTTTCTTGAATATAGAACCTATAAGGAATATTAGGGATATAATTTTTTTATATGTAACTTAAGGGAATCATGATGTATGTGTCGTTTTTTCATGCATACCTTTGATAAATGAGTTATGGGAAGCAAGTTTTATTTAGGTTATCTTATAAAGAGTGATTTTTGGTTAGGAACCCTAATGGTGTAGATGGAGATTGTATTTGGATTCAAACATGAATTTGAATAGGCTATCTTTAGCTCTATTCATAAGTTATATACATATAAAATTGAATAACTATTATGAGGAAAATTGGAAGATATACAACATAATTTTTGGCTATTATAAAACGTAGTTGATCATTGCATCTTCGTGCTTTGTAAGTATTAAAATTTCTATTAAGGTAATTTATAGTTAAGTGGAATGTTGTAACAATATAGATATTTTTCGAATGAGGCGTTATGTATTAATAGAATTAGATGAATCTTGAAAGGATCATGAGGTGATCTAGGGACATGTCAAGCATGTGTTTATAAGGATATATAGTAAGCCTTATTGATATGCATAACAAATATTATGATGGGATCAACCCCTAAGACACTATATTGCATAAGGATTGATTTGTTAAAGAAAAATAGGATCTTCTAAAATGGTTTTTGCCAATTACTAAGGCATCTAGAAATTAATTGTTTATTTGTTATGGATGCTAATCTAGCAACAAAAATTTAGAATCTGAAATTACCCGATGATAAATTAATATCTGCATTTGTTTTTATATTTTTAAGGCACTAGTAATCTTATTAGAACTAAAAAGATGGATTAAGGAATAAGTTATAATTGAAGTTAATTTTCTTAAAAATCATAATGTTGATTTTTCTTTCATTACTACAATGATATAGGTAGAATGTCGATGATGATGTTATGATGTCAACACAATTATTATTTTGTCAATAAGTAGAAGAATGAGTTAGAAAATTTCCACACTTTATAAAATGTTAGAGGTGGAACATTTCCTAAAAAGGTGGTGATAATTGATTGATTTGGGATAAAAAAATTCCTTAGAGTATTTATAATTCATAAAATGACTTGTAGTATTATATGTTTAGATTTAAGGTTATGAATAGTTCATTTTATGAACTATTTGAACAACTCGGCTTTATCTAGTAATCTTATCCTAGATTTAGGAAGAAATATTATAAAAATTGAAGTTGGAATCTTTAAGATGTTATAAGAAGAGTCCGAAGAATTTGAAGATTAACCTAATCAAGCGATTCGTAGGGAACATATAGATTAGTAACACCTAACGAGAGGTAATTCTTTTAAAAATACATGTCTTCATCTTTAATGGATGATGGATCATAATGAAGAGTCAATGTTTGAGGTTTCATTTAATTTTCTTTCTCTACGAGAACCAACAGTGGAGGAAGAATACCCTAATAATGTGTATATCCATTAAAAAGTATTAAATAAAGACTGAATGGGGTTAGAACATATACATATTATGAAAAAAGTGACATACAAGAATATTTTGAATGGTGTTGAATGAGAATCCCCATTGGACTAAGTATAAGGGTTGGATAAGGAATTGGAAATGAGAATAAAAGAGATCACTTTGATAAAATATAGAGTTTTTTAATAATTCAAAAATATTGAAAATTATCAATCAGTGATCCTACCCATCAAACCTACACCTAACATGGAATCAATTGATAAATTGGAATAATAGGTCATCTAATTGCTCCAAATATTCCATGTAGTGGGAGAAAATATACGCAGAGAGAAGGAAAACAAAGGATGATGGTGTGTTCAATAATACCAAGTTAATTGAAATTATACAAACCTTAAGAGATAGGATTAACACTCTTAACAATGAATAAAATTTGGAATTAGCTTTTCAATTTTTTTATAGTTTGAGAGAATCATTTAAAAATAAATTACTAAGGAGGAAGTTGAGATAATTGTGTTAGAGGAAATATATTTTTCCATGAAGGAAATGAATGAAATACCATAGGTACTCATAATGTCCATAAAAGGGGGAAATAAATTGAATGCAAAATGAAAGGAAGTAATGGATAAATTTGAATTATTCTAGGTGAAGGTAATAGTTGAGATATGTGTTTTGATAACCACATCTTGATTTTATTTTCAATAGTACTTATGATAATAATTTGTATGTATTTTATGTATACTAAAATAATTTTATATAATTGTAATGCAAGAGAAGACAACACATGAAAATCATGCATCTTTGATAAGGACTACATGTCTAGATTCCAATTATTATGATATTTAATCATTTTCAATCTTGTAATGAACGCACTCAATGTTCATGACCTTTCAAGGAAAAACCTACATTCCATAAAATAGTGCATTAATGGTATAATTTGTGGATACTAGAGGGATTTCAGATTTATAAAGGGTTAATATCATTTTTTGGATCATTGTATAGAGTCTTCACTTTACTTATCTTTTGTATAAGTTCTTTCATGGGTATATTTTGATTCACTTGTGTACAAGTTTGGAGGAGAAACCATAGTTTTTATTAGAAAAGATAATGTGGTTTCACTAGATATGAACAAATGTTGCGATCTAATTTAAATGAGCTCTTGGAGAAATTTCATTCAAGGAAATAAAAATTCAAAGTGTTATAAGATATATCTCTATATTTTTATAGGTTTCACTATGTCTTGGTCTCGTTCATATGTGACTTTATCTAAAGTTTGAGTCAAAGTCCTCTAAGTCTCTCTAAGTCTCTCCTTAAAGGATATTCCATTTGATCAACAATTGGCATGATCTAATGAAATTATATTATAGAGAGGGAGTATATTATCTTGAAAATTTTAAAAATATAGTCTAACATCTTGATTTCACGAGATCTTGATAGGTTCCATCATCCAATGGTTGTGTTAGTCAACGTTTTATCAAATTTTGAAATTTGGGCACTTTGTAAGTCTCTATAAAATATCTTCTATTTGGTTGACAAGTGTCAAGATATAATGGACCTACATTACATAAATATGGTTGAATATTTCCATATATTTAAAAGGTTTTTATAGGATGGTTCTCCTACACGTGTCCATGTGTCATCATATTATTTTCCCAGAGCGTTCATTAGTCAATGATTCCTAAGATACTCCTAAGATAATTAAATCCCATGGAGCTCCTAGATATGACCACACATCACCATATTATGTATGCATCAAAAAAATTAATTGAGGTATCCAAAGTGATAAATTGATCATAATATCCTCAATATCTTACAAGTGTTTCAATCTCATACTCACATATTTTCACAAAAGAATTCTAATTACATTCGAGATCTAAAAATGCTCTATTGTTCCACCCTATAGATGAATGAAACAAGTTTTTATCTAGTGACTTAAGGAAAATTCATCAAAGAAAATAGGAAAATAATTATAAAGGGGATTATCAAAAGGAGACATGGGCACTAAAATAGGACACATGGATGGAAAAATGAACATAATTTCAAATTAACATAATCATACCATGTGTTGGCGAGAAAAAATTTCGGGGACAAATTGCTGGGTTTTTTGCCAACGCTATGGGAGTCTAAGTCCCTCTACTTAACCGGTGCAACTATCGTATATGCATGTGTGAGTGAAAAAGGTGGATTTTTCCTGGTGGCCTTACGGTCGGGGATCCAACAGGGGTAGTCCACTGACCTTGTGACAAAGCTAGCAATCTCTTGTTATGGAAGACATTGTATGAAGAGTGGGAAAGGGGAGTGAGAAAAGAGGTAGGAGAAATAATGTTGTAGGTAGAAAATCATATTCATGCACACACTAGTTAGAAATTTCATCACATGCACTAAAATTAGGAAGAAACAATACTACAAATAACAACAAGACCAATTAGAATTTAATGAACACAAAGTATCAGTAAACCCCTTAGTCAAAAAAGGCTTGAAACTCCTTCTTCTTGTATTGATGCTCAAGCAGAAATTATACATAGTATGAGAATGGAAGACATTGAGAATAGGGGAAAAGTGGCTAACTCTTTTCACTCACAAGTGAGAAAAATATCTCTCATGAACTTACAAGAATACAACCAGCTAGAAAAATTCAGAATTAGAACCTCTTGGAATGAAAAGCTCATTACAATTTATAGCAACCTGAAGTGTCCTTTCACCTCCCTCATATGACTCTTCATTTCCATATTCCACTCGTGACCTTTCGTATTCCATGAATTAAGTATTTCCCTTATAATTTTGAGAAAATACTTTTACAAATTTAAAATAGGTCACTTAAGTGAATATGATGAAATACAATGATGACACATAAAAAGAATTAGAATGGAGAGAAAAAGAAGAGAGGGAAAGAGAGGAAGAGGGAAGTGATTAAGTGGAAAACACTCCTCATGAAAAAATTCTTTGAATGCCTTGATGCAACCATGAACTTTGAGCGAAGATTTCTACCACTGGTGATCTTCTACACTGATGAAGATTTCTCCCTTGAATAACTTTGAATCATTTTCCCAATCTAGTGATGACCACAAGCTCTATGATGCATGGACATCCTGGACCATAAAATGAGTGTTTAGAAACATTGTTATGATGTTTATTGCTGCAAGCTTGAGATGAACACATGCAATGCCCACGATGACCCTCCTTGAAACTTGGTTGATGAACTCCTTGACTCATTGAAATTATTTTGATCAACTCTCTTTGAATCACCTAGCTTCTTAAGTGACAAAGATGAATTCACATGATGTTCCTTGTGATGCCTTGCTTTGTAATATGAGATGATCGTTCCAAACCATGAAAAACCACCATCTCTTCATGATTGATTACACCTGAGAAACTAGACCAACCTGTGCACTAGAAATTCATGTTTCCTTAACACTTACTATATTTGGAAGGGACAACTTACTATATTTAGTAAGTGTCGTAGTTTGCCTTTCTAGACCCCAAATGGTGATATTGACTTGAATGATTATCCCTCAATGTCAAGTTGTGCCAAAATTTCCCTTTGAGAACAACCAATTATTTTTAGAATATGATCCCACACTTTACTATTCTGGGACATACCATCTGTATTTCTCTAGTTTCACCTTCGAACCTTCTACCATAGTCTAACCTCCTCTATTGCTGAGATATTTCTATTTTTAGGAGGTTGTTATTTGGGGACCTGTTATTTTGGGAAGAAGTCATTTTTTGTCTTCCTTTCAATTTTGCCCCTTTTCTGATTGTTCCGAGTGATTGAACTTGAAATTCAGTGGAACTCACCATTTATAGCATGTGAGGAAGTATAACATATGTTATTTTTAGTAAATGGTGAAAATGACCTTTGTTTGCAATGGGAACAACTATTTTGGATTCGGCTCTTCGTCACGAACTCGTGCTCCAATTTTCATCATGATTTGCTTACTAGAAAGCTCAAAAATGAAAAATGAAAATTTATGCTTGGTAAGAGATTTGGGTATGGAGCTACCAGGGAAGAATACTGATAAAAATATCATTCCTTCATATCTTGCTAAATTGATAACTTCATCATGCAAACACTAGTTCGAGAGAAACTAGATTTTTTGGAGACCCTTCCCTCTAAATTTTGGATGATTTCACCCACCGGATCTTTGGTAATTTGAATATTTTTTAAAGAGGGAAGAATGCTGATAAAAAAACACAGCCCTAAATATTCCTAAAAATAGGAACTTCATGGTGCAAAAACTAGTTCACGAGAAACTAGATTTTCAACGATCATTCCCTCCAATTTTCGCGTGATTTCGCTCACTAGAACCCTAAGAAGTGGAGAGGTAGCTCACTGATTTTTTCCACTACTGTGTCATGGAGGAATTAATGGAGCTTAAAATTTTTAGGTCTTGTTTTTTTCTTTTTTTGATGAAATAAATTTCATTGCGATAGGTTTTTGCTTCTTGTCTCACTAGTGAAATTTCTCTTCGATCCAGTTGTTGGTTTGATGGGAATTTGAGCTTTGTTCTTCGTGGAGCCGAAAGTGGAATTTATTTATTGTGAGCATTCCTTGCTGAAAATGGGAGGTTTGAATATGATTTTTAATGGCCTTCAAGAGAGAAGAACTCAGCAACATATGGTTTGTCAATTTGTGCACCGGTTTGTAAGATATGTTTAAATCTTCGTTTCACGGTAATGGAGGTTTATGAAGAATTCCTTCTCTCTTCTCTCATTCTTCGTTCCTCTAGCTCTTTCGATCAATATATTATTTGAAACCTATGAATATTCATGGAGTGGAAGGTTTGGTTTCCATGGCGGAGCTGGTTTGGAAGAACAATGGTGGACTGAGGTGTTCTCTACAACTTTCTTCTAGCAATGGAGAAGTAGTTAGAAGTAAGTAAAAAGAAGGAGTTAGAAAATTTTCAAGTTTTGGAGTTGGATTTGGGTGAATTTTCATGTCCCTAACATCCCTCACCTCAAAGGGATGTGAGGGACATCAATTTCTATAGTGACCAAGACGATGACACTTGGCAACGATTCGACGACATGGAGTGAGAGATAGAAAATCAACTTTAAAGCAATGAGGGGCTGGAAGTGGGTCACATGGGTGACCAGAATTTTCCCTTAGAGGGATGGGCACATTTTTCAAGGTTTTATGTCCCTAAAATGTGAGGGAAATGAGGGACATAAAATTCCACGGTGCTCCTATATTTGACACATGGCAGAGATCCGACGGCAGGGAATTTGATCTCCCACAAGCACTTAGGGCACATTTTTCCAAATGACCTGACGATCCTGAAGGTCACATGAGGTTCTAGATGTAATATAGGGGTGGGAGAATTTTTCCATGGTTTATTTCCCTAACCTTGAGGGATTTCAGGGACACAAAATCTCACCAGGATCTTAGAGTTGACATGTGTCCTCCCAAAATTTGGCTAACTCCCGAACTCGCTCCAAGAGGACAACTTGAGACGATGATAACTTGAGCTCCCAATGGAATTTTCTAGTGAAATTTTATATTAGCCTGGCTGTAAATGGCCTTTTGAATCCAATGGTGGTGTTTTCATGTCTTTATTCTTCCATTTGATTCCTAAAAATCATATTTTTATTTGGTACTCCACATGTGCATGAGAAAAATTGCTTACAAACCTAATGCACAAAAGTGTTGTGAAAAAATAATTTAAACATATTTTAGGGCTTGGAATTATATTTTTATTGATGTTTTGTTTTTCTCCTAACTCCATCCGGAGCTCTCGGAATCACCTTCTGAAGCTCAACGGTTATTTTGGCATGTGCACTAACTAGGCCTGTGAACCCTAATTTTGGTGAAACTACCCCAACTTCTTGAGCCCTTCCAGAATCTTCCTAAATCACTTCCATGATATCCCAAGACCTTTGAATCACCTCTATGTCCATTTTGGAGTTTCTACTCCACTCCAACACTAGGAAGGAAAGTGATAACCCTTCCCACAACTTCCTATAGCTTGTAACTTTTAATGAACTCCTAAAATCACCTAGGGGGAATTAATGGACTTTTCTAAATCAACTAGGAGAGATGAGATAATGCTAATCGAGGTCACTTGGAATGACCGAGCAGCACTTGAGGTGCCTTGGAATTATAAGACTTGAAAAATTAACACAGGGGTATGGTTGTCATGCTCGAAAATTATCAATTTCCTTGTTTTACATTTACACAACAACACCATGTGATATTTATAAATAATTGGAGAATGCTAATGTCGTGAGAGAAGGAAATATCCTCTTGCATGACTTTTTTCAATGAGTTATTTTTAACATTTGACATGCGTGTTTAAAATCCTTTTGGGATTTTTTGTTTCACATTTTGTTTTAAATTCTTTTCTGACAACCAAATTGGTTGAGCATGCAAAAATTATTTTCTTGTTAGTTAATTTTTATTATTTTTAGTTTACATATAGCTTTGGAGATAAGGTGATATCAAATTTACTCTATAAGTAATATATAGACCTGTTTATCTTTAATGATGAATATTGTAAGCAATTTTACAAAGAATCTCTATATGGATTTATTTTGTGATTATTACTTTCTTTCTAAATTTTGGATGAATGTTTTGTTTAAGCGTAGTTTATAGGTTTCACTATATTATATTGTGGGAGATAGATAAAGGTCTACTATTCTATAAATATAGAATTATTTAGGCCATTTTCATCTTAAATCAAGTTGAACACTTATATACAATTTACAATTATTAGTTGGAATGTGTAGCTTGTAATTTCTACATAGATCCGATTAATTACAAACAATAAAAGGTTAATAGATGCGGAAAATAGTCATATCTCAAAATCTTTTTTTACCCTCTTTATAATTGTGTTTGATGGATGTAAAATATGCATAATTAATATTTTGGAGGAAATTTTATCACTATCATCACTTAGACTCATTCATATAATGGATTTTTATTTTGAGAAATAATACAAATTCAATGCATTATGGTTTCAATATCACAATGAATTTTAATAATGCTCTCTTTTAACTCGAAAAAAGGAAATTATATTTTGTAAATCCTCTTTATACCTTACCCTTCTCATGGGGGATTCACAAGAAAAGGATTACCTAACACTTGAGTTCATATTGGGCTTCTAAATATTAGTCAAAATTGACGAAATATATTTCCCCATATTAAGGGGTTAAAATTTAAAGGTTTTTAAAATATATTAGTGGTATGTTACATGGACAAGTAGGGAATATGAAGGATGAGTAATCATGGAATAGATGAAAAAACCCTAAATTCACATCATTTTTAATGTGTGTTTTAAGATTACTAATGTGTTTATGAGAAGAGATCTAACATGTTTTTTTAGAGTAATGCGGTATCTCGTAATCTTAATAGATGAGACATCCTTCATAGTATCATTGTTGAAGTATATTTTTTCATTTTGATTCAAATATTTATTAAGAGAATGGATGTCATGAATAATAATAAATTTAAGTGATAAAAATGCAACCACACATGACCCTTTACAATAGTATATAATTTTTATTATAGTGACAAATATAGATAGAAAAGAAAGGTTGGGAGACATTAAAAGTACAGTGTCAAGGGTTTTTATTTTTTGAGTCTAATGTGAATTTCAATAAGGTTTTAGGAGGAAATATAAATTAATTTTGTGAAAATTGTAAGATACTAAAGCCCAAAGTAAATAGGTATAAATAAAAAGGGGTATAGCAATGTCATAAGAAAAATGGGTAGTTTGGATATATGATAAAATAAGGGGTATTTTATAATTGAAAAATTGTATTAGGAGCAGGTGTTAATAATATAAGTTTGAGAGGTAGATTTAGAAACATGGGTATTATTTAGTATCCTATGAATGCACCTGATAGTTCATAAGTTTACATAGTGAATCCACTATGACCCTTCCTCTTCTATTTTTTAAATTATCAAAATTCATTTAGATTAGTGATCATTGTAAATACCCACTTTAGGTGGGCTTATCTCTATGGGCATCGAATATACCAAATAAACCATTCTAAGGTCAAGGCTACAACATCCTCTCCCATCACCAATGATGATAAAAAAGGAAAATAATTCTTCTTGTAGGACACATAAGACGCTATTTTCAAGAAAGGGTTTCTTAATAAGGCAATTTCACTTCAAGATATACCTACATAGGATACTATTTCACCAAAATCATTACCCGTATCTCAATGTATTTGTAGACACAAAATCACACACTTGGGTACATTTCTAGGTCCTAATCACATACTACTATTCATATGATTCCTAAGTAAGAAAACTAGTAATTGACATCTATCTTTGGCCTCTTTTTGTCTTTCTTGTTTCCTCTTTGGTATTGCACACCCCACAGCCCAATCTAATCTTCATTTCTTTATCTTTATTGACTCTGGACACCAGCGCCTAACCAGATGCCAAAGCCGAGGTGCCCTTATCCCCTCTAGGTGCCCCGACCTCTTTGTATCTTACTCACCTCTTTTGGGCCTCTTTTATCTTTTGGGCATCTTATTTTCTTATGGGTTAGCATTTTAGTTATCAATTACAAAATTCAAACAAGGGAATCATATAAATACAAAGCTATGTGACCAAAATAAAGGACCAAACTCTAAGCATCTATTATCGCTGCCTAAGGTTGCATCCAAAGGCATTTTAAGAGCATCAAGGAATCCATATAGCTTCATTCAAGGGACAAGGGACTACATTTTTACATACATGCATAGGAGGGAAAGTTCATTTTTCATCCACACATCTACATACATCTATACATCTAGTTATTGCTCGCTATCAAGTGCATATTGCACAAAAGCTTCCTAGGGTATGATTTATATACACGCACATAAGAACTACATGGATTCTAAGATGTAGTGCGGAACTCGGTTGTAAGTTCACTCTTTCGGGTGACCGTCAAGGTTAGTTTGACTCCCCATCTGCATATTTTTTTTAGGATTTGATGTAGTTTGGGGTTTCACAGGATATCATTTGTTTTACAGGTTACAGGTGAATTTTACAGACATAATGCGACATACAGTGACCAATAACGAAGTTTAGTGACTATCTTGTGACACAAAAAAATCAGTTACGAGGTATTTTACACCATGAGAACCTAGAAGTAGATTGTAATGCCCAAGCACCCCTAACCCGGTCTAGACATCCTATTCCAAGATTTTTTTTTTTGTGGTTGCGATAGTTTCTTCCTCATGTTTATTAGTTTTCTAGTCCAGAACTCTTTAGGATATATTATGAAATCAACTAAGTCTTTTATCCTCACTTTTACACCTAGGGTTTCATTTTTATCTAGCTTATTGCTTGCGTCAAATCTGTGGTTTAGCATTAATTTATTCATATATGACACTATAATTAGGGTTTAGCATTAATCTATTTTTGTTAAATCATTTGGTGAACCCGACGCTCGAACCCAACCTTGCTTCTAGGTATTTTGTCATCTTTTTATCATGGCTCAATCTTATGGACCATTTACTAAAGCCCACCTTCAAGAGCTCAATGATCATCTTGCTAAACATCCCCAAGATCTAGATCTACTCTTACTCACTACTTGTGAGGATGCCACCAATCTTGTTAAACTTAATGTTCATGCATCCATTCCCTCTTCTATGCCTATTAATGTAGAAACAAAATCATGCACTTTAGACAATATTTAGTCTCGGTCTCATAATACTATTTAGAGGGTTTTGAGTGAAGAAAGCATTAATTAACCCCCATCTTTTGGCCATCTTGTTTTATTTTACTTCATCATTCCCTACCTATGCCATACATATGCCCAATCATTTTTATCACTTTTGCATTAGTTCACCCTTGACTGGGGCACCCATGGGCACCCTGGTCCTACTAGGGGTGCCCCAATCCTTTTTACACTTTCCCACCACTTTTTGGGCTCTTTCTAGCTATTTGAAATTATTATCTTTTTGTTGGTCGGCCATTTTGGGGTTGATTACAAAATTAGATCAAGAAAAACCTATAAATATAAAGTTATAAGACCATAATGAGGGACCAAGCACTATCACTAATATCATCCACCTAGAGCTACATCCATCTATTGCATTAGAGATAATTTGCATCCACATAGCTCCATCACAAGGCACAAGGCTAGGACATCTGCATCACACACAACATAGGGGGAGTATTCTATTCTATTCCATGCACTATCTATTACATTTCTCTACACATAGTAAGCTCACTACATCACAAAGTGTAATTGACACAAGAGTAACCTATGGCATGTTTCACACACACACATACACAGAACTACATTTGTATCTAGAATGCACTACAGTGCTCAGTTAGTAAGACCACCATTGTGGCATCTGACATCATTCTGACCCTATCATATGCATTTTTATTTTTTTAGGGATTGATCCTTGTTTAGGGTTTTGCATGTCTTTTTATTCATCTTGAATATCAAGCAAGACACCTAGTGCCTTTGCGAATCGATGTGGCACACGGCGAGGGTTTTGGACTACCTACCAAACCTATGAAACTAAGTTTGGGACCCTTTGCATAGACCAGGGTGCCCCAGGTCCCCTTCCAGTGCTCTCGTCCATAGAATCGAGTCCAAATCTATCCTTTGCAGGGATCTCAAAGCACGATCATTCCTCTCATATTATTTTTTTTTTTAGAACGCAATACAGTCTGTGAGCTCCTCTAATCAACTAAGTCACTTCCATACTTCTCTTGCATATTAGGTTTCTACTTTCATTAGATTAGTTTCTTGGGTCATTTTCCATACTTATTTATTGCATTCATTTATTGTATTTACATGTCATTCTAGATTAGATTAACTACACATATTCCCCATTTTTAGTTAATCAAATTCTATTCAACCCCCTATTTCTACTCTTCCACCTACTTCTAATTTTTTTGTATCTATTCCTACTCCCACCAACCACTTGACTATGCTTCTTTCTTATCACACGTAGAAATTCTCTACCCCGAAACTCAAGACCTAGCATTTTTCTATTAGGATCTCTAAGTTCAACTTTGTCAAATGCGCAGCTACTTCTCGTGTGTCTCCACCTCTTGATTCCATTATTCCTTCATATTCCCTTTGTACCTGTCATTTCCACTTATGTAATTCCTCCAAACTTTTCAATCCTAAGATTCCCACATTCAATGGCCATGGTGACCCTCAAGAGCATCTCTGAGCATCTCAAGTGGTGTGTTTAGATTATGTGGATGATCATACTTTATTAGCAAAAATATTTCCTAGAAGTCTCTAATACTATGCTATGTATTGGTTCTATGATCTACTTGTTCATTTGATAACATAATTGCTAACTCAACTATGCACCATGAGATAAGAGCTAAACAAGAAACTAACATGAAAGCATTATAACTTTGACAAAAACATCAAAAACTAACATGATAAAGCTACTCTCTACTCTTTTGAAAGCTTAATGAAAGTGAACCTAGTTAGATTCTAAGCAATCAAATTGTGTGTTTGTTTACTCCCAAACATAGTGAAGAGATCTCTCCAAGTTGGCTACATGGCCAAGCTTTAGATCTTCCCTTACTAACTATATTTGGAATGGATGGATGCAAGATGGAGGAGCTCTCAACAATGGAGTATGGCCAAGATCCAAATGTTCTATAGCTTAAAGCTATCACAAATGATTTCTAATGCCTTTCCAAAGTGCTTGAGAGAGAAGGACCATTTGAAAGGAAAGCCTTAGGCTTGTATTTATAGTTTTCTGGTTTGGAAGAGTTTGGAATTTGGGTGCATGTGGGACTAAAGCTAAAAATCACTTTTAGATTAGATTAGGATAAACATGCTTTAGGCTTAGTTAAGCTTGGTTTAGGCTAGTTAACTAGGGTTTAGGCTAGTTAAACTTGATTAGCAAGTGATTAGAGACTCATTGAGAGTTGGGAGGGGTCTGGATAACCAATTGTGACTGATAGATAGCCTACAAAGCCAATAAAAGTGGTCTAGAGAGAACTAGGGAGGTTCTGAATGGTCAAAGGAGGAATGTTTAGCTAATAAGAGAGATATTAGCCAAATAAGTTGATTATAGGAGGAATACGACCGAAAGGTGTCATGAATGGGCATCCAGAATGGAGTGAAGAATAGGGAATTAACAAGTGTCATTAATTGGTTGAATTGATGAAATGCTAAGTGTAAGCATATTTTAGGTGTCTACATTTTCCCCTCTTTGAGGTGGCATAAGTAACGTCACTTCAAAGAAAGTAGACAAGCATAAACAAGTAGAAAATTTTGAAGGGATAGAAGAAAAATGAGTAGAATGGAGGATGCCCCTCGATTGTCGATGGGGTGATAGAAGAACTCGATTGATGATCGAAAAAAGATGACAGAAAAGAGAATAAAAGAAAGAATAGTGTGAAGAAGAAGAAAAGGGGATATAGAAGAAAAAAAGTATGAGGAAGGGGGAATGAGCTAACATCCATCCAATGCCTTTTAAACAACTTTATTTTTCATCATATTGCTAGTGATCTTCATCATCGGTCCTTATTAAAAAGAATGAACAAAAGTGTAGTATGACATGAAAAGCCATATACGAACAAATGTCCATTGCTAAAAACACCAACTCCATGCAACATACAAAATGCAATGCAATACGAGAAAGTAAAATATGCCTAACTCCATGCAACATACATAATGCAATGCAATACGAGAAAGTAAACAAGCTAAACCTAACAGAGAAACATAATGTAATGTTTTTGTTATCGAGCTTCAGTTCCAACCTATGTGAATTAATGAAAGGGTTATGATGGTTCCCCAAGAAAGGATACATGCAAGGGGAATAACGGAGGACACTTCGGGTCCTATGAAAAAAGCAATGTGCACTACGAAACAGTACCAGAAACTCATTGTGCCCCAGAGTACAGTATGAAAAGCAAGTACTAGCTAGCTTTTGTTGATGGAGGTAGATCAAGATGATCCATGAGTCATGCACATGAACAAACAAGAACTAAAAGAGTGACATTTTGTAGGATGATTTTCAATTTTTAGATGAAACATTTTGAATTTTTTTTTTTAAACATATTTGAATGTTTTTTATTTTTTCTAACATATTTGAATGTTTTTTTTCTAACATATTTGAATGTTTTGATTTTTCTAACATATTTGAATTTTTGATTTAAAAGTTTTCTATGTATAGAAGATGAGGAAGCGTGGATGCCCCTAATGATAGATGGGATGTACAAGGGCATAAGGCCACGTGCGTATGAGAAAGGTGAAGATGTAAAAATGCCCCAACATTAGGTGGGAGTATTCAAAGGAAAACTCTTCACGGTAGAAGTGGACCCAAGGCCATTATGGATAGGTTCAACATGATGATGAACGTAAACCAATGAAGTGTTGGGAAGAAGCAAGGATGCCCCCAACATAAGTTGGCCTAAAAGCACATGATAGAAAGGAAGGAGAAGATTGTTTTTGTGAAAGGGGACAAAGGTGTCCAAAACATGGCAAAAAAAGGTAATCTTATACACATGGATGTTCTAAATGAAGTAGAAGAATGATGTGAATGATATGAATGTAGCTTAGAAGCCTCATGATGAAGAAGTGATTAGCCAAAGGCACAAATCATGAGACAAGATAAGGACTAAGTAAGAGTCTGAACAAGGTCCAAAAAAGACACTTGGTAACATACTAATCCTTGTTTACTCATAGAGATCCAGTGTGTGCATGTGGAATTTAATTACCTCTTGAAGGGAAGATTTAATAGACAACAAGTGAAGACACCCTAGCCAATGTGTAGGAATGATTTATTTTGATAGGTGATAGGTGATTTGTGAATGAAGGGTGGAAGGATAGCCGTACATTGCTCACTACCAACCAAGGCATCCATAGCCCCGATGGAGATGCATTTGATTCTAATCACAACATTTCTCTACTTCAGTCAAGCATCCATAGCCCCATAGAGATTATTGAAATACCCCAAGAGAGAGTAATATATATCAATTTTCTTTTTCTTTTAGCTTTTAGCTTTTGATTTTTGATTGATTTTGATTCTTTTTCTTTTTCTGAAAACTTATTTCAGCTCTCTTGTTTGACAAGGGGTTAAGAACCACTGATGGCTTGATGGAAGGAGGTGGAAGTGATTGTGATGATGACATTGGCTAGTGTCAACAAATATGTCCAAAATTTCTTCGCAACAAGTTTATTAGATGTTGAATGTGATAGGATCTCTAAGAGGTCAGTCGTTCTTTAATTTACCAAGGTGATAAAAGACCAAGGTCAAACAGATACCATAGAGATAAATGTCACAAAAATGTGTGTGAAAAGGCTAACCAAAATATCACCGAAGGGATGAAAATGGTAGGAAGACTTGCAGAATAATGATAAGAAGGGAAGAAAGAAACATCCATGTGTACGCAATACCTGATTACAATGTTTGATCTTTGTACCTTTGATTTTTTTTTTTTGTGTTTTCTCATGTTTTTGTATTTTTGAATTGTTTTTTTTTTTAGATTTTTGATAGTTTTTGGAAAGGTTGGGACTAACAAAGTCACTCACATGTGGTAAGATCCAACAACGATGTTTGTGACTTCCTTGATAAGGGAGACTAGGCGTGTTTTTTATCAAGAGTAATGTTATCTCCAATCTCATGATCGAGGAGCTCATACTCAACAAATGACTGTGATTTATCTTGAAACATGGATTTTGTATGTGGGAGCTTGAGTTCCCTATCCATAGGTTTATGCACTTTACACCATACTTGATGGTTACGTTGATGTGCATTCTTGAATCACATTTGATTTACAATTTTGAGATTGTTCGAGTTGTTGGGGGATTTCAGCTCTTGGAAGTTTTGACTTGAGCTTGATTATGAAACCTGTTTGGGTTTCTTATAAGTTAACGCATGACTTGTTTGATCTCCGAGAAGGGGAGAAGAAAGAAATGTGGATTTGATTGATGATAGAATGAGAGAAATGATGGTGGGCTTTCCCACAACCATTGATAGAAGAAATATGTGATGGATGAAAAGGATATGGTCCAAGAATTGAAGAGGATGGGCTACCAGGAGGTGAGCCACTAATAGAAGATGATGAAGGGCTACTAGAATATGGCCCTAAGATGGAAGAAATTGGCTATGAGGACATGGCCCAAGAATAGAAGAAGATGACGAAGGGGCTACTAGGGTGTGGCCCAAGTATAGATGAGGAGGGACTACTCAGAGGGGTCCCATAGATAGAAGAGGATGAAGGGATACTAGGATGTGGCCCAAGAATAGAAGGTAATGGGCTACCAAGAGGTGACCCACAAGTAGAAAATGGAGGGCTACTAGGATGTGGCCCCAAGATAGAAGAAGATGATGGGCTACTCAACGATGACCCAAGGAGAGATTTTGATTGAGGAATGATGATAGATAATGAATGATTTGGTAATGAGAAGATAGGCCATGGATCAATGCTAGACCCCAACATCTCATCATGCTCAAGAAGGTGAAGATGGAATAACAAAAGAAGAATCAAGTTCCATGACTTTAGGATCTTCCTCTTATGTTCTGATAAAAGGATCAATTTCTTTTTCCCCAATACGTGAGCGTATCAAGTTCTAGAAAGAATCCTTGTTTGCAATCCTCTAAAGGGATATCATCATGTAGTCTAATTGTTTCTTCATTCTGAGAGAAATCAATCAGTAGAGGTTGTTGTTCTTTGGCCATAGAAGGTTGAATAGAAGAAACAGTCCGATAAGGGGGAAGATTGATTGATAGAAGAAGATGACTCAAGAGAGGAAGTAGGATTGGTGGTAGGCATCTCATGAATGGACGATTTGGATCTGACCTAGATTTCTTTTCTAGAAGATGATGCAATGTAGGAGAGAAAATAGGATCACATAGCCATCCATTAAGTTGTGACGTAGGAGTCAAATTAGATGATTGACTAGAGGGAATCCGAGTCATGGAACTCTTCGATGGAGGAAGAGGTCATCGAGATGACTGATGAAGGAGGTCCTGAAGAAAGGGAGGACCGTGACTCAAGAACCAAATTAGATGTTCGATCAATGAACTTGGAGTCACACGAGTCTTCAAAGGAGGAAGATGTCATTGAGGTGATTTGGAATAAAGGTCCTGAAGGAAGGGAGGACCGTGATTCAAGATTTGATCTAGGGGTATCCGAACAATAGTTGGGATCCGAGTCTTTAAAAGAAGAGTGGGAGTCCAATGGTAGTTTGGATCTGAATCAAAGAAGAAGAGTGGGGGAACTCGAATAATAATTTGGATCAAAAGCATCCAAACCATACCACCGACTATGAGCTGAAGGTGGGGAACAGGGTACCCAATGGGCCTCTAAAGCATGAAGAACCAAATGAGGTTTAGTTGTAATGGGAATATTTTGATTTGAATTCCTAAACCTAGGTTCCATATTGTTGTAAAGTGTGAGAAACCGTGTGATAGTCAGTCATTTTTGGCATTTCATTTAAGCACAAATGTCTAGATCTAGATAGTGTGATGGAACTCCTTCAAAGGGAAGGAAGTGACATGTCGATTCAAGGAAGCATAATGACATCCAACTAGACATTTTGTAAGTATGGAGATGTGTGCATGATTTTCCAAAGAAGGTCTAAGGAAAATAGACATCATGATGATGCAATCTCGATGATGAGATCAAAAAGATTGTCCTAGAAAATAAGTTTTCTAGATGAATAATCACAAGGAACAATCATGCAAGTGTGAAACACAAAGCCAATCAACAAGGAAATACACCCTATGCAAAATGTGTGTGCAAAGTGATAGTTCGATGCAAAGATGATCAACACAATGTCAATATTTACGTCAAGCTCAAAATGAACAAGGCATAAATATTAACAAAGGGTAGATGTGACTCCCAATCAAAGGATACCATGAACAAGTTCAACAACCAACAAGGCCTAAATGTTAAAGGGTGAGGTTTACAAATGTAAGCCATAACCACACCAATTGGACACGTTAATCAAGCTTCACGAAGAAGTGAGATATTAGTGTCAAAGTGGTATCAAAATGACACAAACAAAGTAAGTGACACTCTTCAATATTTTGGACAATGTTTGAAGTCAAAACCAAAGTCAAAGTATACTAAGGATGTGCTAAAATGTGGGCAGTGTAATGCCACAATGCAGACACTTAGATCACATTTACGAAAACATGACATAAGTATCTTAATTGTGTCGAGACAATGTGAACAAGGTAACACGTCAAAGGGAGATCAAATGATGAATCAATCCTAACTATGATGATGATCTTGAAATCAAGATCAAGTGGCCATCAAAGATATAAGGATGCATCCACGCACTTTAGATGTTTAACAACTCAACCACAAACATGGATGAGCGTAAACAGACAAAAAAGTGGTGAACACTATCTATGACAACACTCCCGAAAGATGCCTTCTCTTGTCCCAAATGGGCAACAAGAATGCAAAGGTGTAGATCAAAAGATGGAAATAAACTAAGTGTTACTTGGGCAGAGTTTCACCTCATCCGAAGGTGAGAAAGAAACCAAGATAAGTAACACATTGTAAACTTCGTGATGAGATACACTTAGATCTAACTTAAATGGATTCATTACCATGTTCAAAAACAAGGTTCTGAATCCAAACAAGTTATCACTTCGTGATGGCCAAGACGCAATAATGGACTAGTAAAGTGGGCTCCTTGATGGAATGGCTTCCTTAATAAGATCTCTCAACTAGGTGTCACAAGTTGTCATCTTAAGAGTGAGCTCGATTTACCCAAAGAGTCACAATGACTATTTGGGAGTATCTCGGCTTTACTTTACCCCCTTCTAATACAATGAGAAACTAGTGCATCCATCATGTACTCATCTGGGTCACCATATGGATAAACTTTGAACTCTAACTCACAAGGAAAACTAGTCAAGTGGGTAAGCGAGAGCGCTTCCTGTTTCATCCACGAGGTTACTCAACGGTGGATTACTTTAGGGTTCCTGAACCACCCCCATTGTTGTAGCTTAAGGCGTTATGCCAAAGGGGTTATGTTCCAGTTGAGTGGATAGGGACGTACCCTTTTCTGAAACCTACAATACAATGTGATGAAATGGTGTGTTTTTTTATCTTTTTAACTTAAATGTGGTTTTAAGTAGCACACCATTTGGCAACCTATGTATGAAAACACTGTATTAGTGGGTTTTTTTTTGTCTTAGCTCCTCCTTTCTTTGACAAGCATTAGTCCTATATGCAAGGAGTTAGTAGTTTTTCCATAAAATATCATGATATTAAAAGAGAGTTTGTGTGTTGCTTTTGATTCCTAAGATCACCAAAAAAGGCACGAAGGAAGAGCATACACAACATGGAAACCCAACTAAAACAATATATGGAAAATACCTTAAGTGTTTTTGTAAAAGGAAACTCATTTTAGCCAACTTTGAACTTTAATCTATTTTAAAGCTTAAATTGAAGTGTTTTGGAAGCAAAAATAGAAGGTTTTTGAAATGTTTTTGATTCCCAAGATCACCTAAAAGGTGCGAGGGAAGAGCATACGCATTTCAAAGGACCCCTACAAATGAAAAATGAACACTCAACTAAGTTATCACAAAAATATGATGGAAAAGCAACCTACAAATCACTATTAGTGTCACAAAACCTTTCAAAGTGTTAGAATGGTCAAGAAAACAAGTTTTCAGACTTTAAGACACGTTAAAAAATGACTATTTACCTAATAATGTAAAACCATAAATTTTTATATAACTCAAAATCCTAATTTTATGATTCCATTGTGTATTTCTCTTCAATACCTTTCCAACGCAACAAAAATGGAGTCATTTCGAGCTTGGGAGAAAAAGTTATGGCCTCCAGAAGATTGGTGGTGAATACGAGTTCGACACGCAAAAAAATGACGCCATGCAAAACCCTAATTTTACATTGTGTGCACCTTTCCAACACAATAAAAATGTTGCAATTTCAACAGCAAAATGGCCTCCTAAGATTGGTGGTGATGACACCATATGCACCAAAATAACGATGCGCTTGTTTCAACACTGTACCCCTAATGACACCTACGCACAAAAAACAAAAATCATAGAAATTTGAAAATTTTCAAAGCAAACAGGTTAAAGGTTAGTCAAAGAAGCCTATTTTTAGCTCAAACCCACAAAATATACATGATCAAGGATGATTTAGCCTACTTAAAAAATGAAATCATGTAAATAACAAGCTATTTATCCTAAAAACATGAAAGTGGTTAGAAAACTGAAAATAAATAGCTTGAAAAGACTCCATTAATGGAGGATGGACTTCATGTCCCACCGGGCATGCCAAATGTATGCAATGGAAAGTTGCAAAAGCTATGGAATGAGGCTAAAGAACCTCAAAGCTTTGCTAACTCAACTATGCACCATGAGATAAGAGCTAAACAAGAGAAACTAACATGAAAGCATTATAACTTTGACAAAAACATCAAAAACTAACATGTATAAAGCTACTCTCTACTCCATGAAGCTTAATGAAAGTGAACCTAGTTAGATTCTAAGCAATCAAATTGTGTGTTGTTTACTCCCAAACATAGTGAAGAGATCTCTCCAAGTTGGCTACATGGCCAAGCTTTAGATCTTCCCTTACTAACTATATTTGGAATGGATGGATGCAAGATGGAGGAGCTCTCAACAATGGAGTATGGCCAAGATCCAAATGTTCTATAGCTTAAAGCTATCACAAATGATTTCTAATGCCTTTCCAAAGTGCTTGAGAGAGAAGGGCCATTTGAAAGGAAAGCCTTAGGCTTGTATTTATAGTTTCTGGTTTGGAAGAGTTTGGAATTTGGGTGCATGTGGGACTAAAGCTCTCTTTTAGATTAGATTAGGATAAACATGCTTTAGGCTTAGTTAAGCTTGGTTTAGGCTAGTTAACTAGGGTTTAGGCTAGTTAAACTTGATTAGCAAGTGATTAGAGACTCATTGAGAGTTGGGAGGGGTCTGGATAACCAATTGTGACTGATAGATAGCCTACGAAGCCAATAGAAGTGGTCTAGAGAGAACTAGGATCTCTGTCATTTGATCGAGTTATGTCATACTCTTAAGTTGCACAAAAGCAAATTGTTGTCTATGGGAAAGATTAAATATCATGATCAAGAATCATCTTCTACTCAATTTTAGAGCAAATCTAATTTTAATTCATCTACTAAGCCTAGATACAAACATGAGCATCTAGGCACTCTTGACCTTTCCTAGGTTCCTATGACCATGGGTCATTATAGTTACATTGTTAGATTAACACAATTTTCAGCGCTTAAAGTACAGCACGATCCCATAAAGCAATCAAAATGCATTCTATCTCCTTTTTCTACTTAGATTAAACTGGATCGAACAAGATCAAAAATAGAGTAAACAGGATCACACCATCTACACTTTGGTGTATAAATTTGGGAAGTAGTCAGGGATGGAGAATAACACTAGACCTTTCTCCCCAACACTCTTCTACCGTGGCATGATATCACCCAAAAACTCGCACTTAGCGTGAGATCTTCCAAAACTCGCTCTTGACATGAGATCACCTAAAAACTCACACTTGGCATGAGATCACCCAAAAACTCACTCTTAGCGTGAGATCACCCAAAAACTTGCTCTTCTTTAGTATTTTAGGACATTTTCTATCCTTTTCACTCATCACGGAGCAAGTGCACATGTTCCTTTTACTACTTTTTTACATTTTTACATATTTTTGCATACTTAAACAGAGTTTTCATATACACATATTTGAATACTCTTTCACTCTTCTTTTACATGTCCATCCTTAATACACAACAAGTATCATCCCTTCATCAAATGATAACAACAACAGGTACAACATGACACAACACATACACTTCACCCCTAGGGTCATTTCCTCTTCTTTGGCTTCCACGCTTCGTTTTTATCACTCCAAGATTTTTCTTGCCTCTTTGTACGCTTTCACCATCGGTCCACATGGTTATTAGTTACATATCTCTTATTTACTTTATATTATTAAGTATTCACTCAAAAACAAAAAGTGGGGGCAAATGTAGACACAAAATCATGAACTTGGGTACATTTCTAGGTCCTAATCACATACTACTATTCATATGATTCCTAAGCCATAAAACTAGTAATTGACATTTATATTTGGCCTCTTTTCTATCTTTTTGTTTCCTCTTTGGTCTTACACACCCCATAGCAAAATTTAATCTTCATTGTTTTATATTGGTTGACTCCTCGACACCAAGACCCTCATCCCCTCTGGGTTCCCCTGAGCTATTTGTATCTTACTTGCCTCTTTTGGGCATCTTATTTTCTTATGGGTCAGCCTTTTAGTTTTCAATAACGAAATTCAAACAAGGGAATCATATAAATACAAGGCTCAGAACCAAAATAAAGAACCAAGCTCTAAGAATTTATTATCGTCACCTAAGGTTGCATCCAAAAGGAATTCTAAGAGCATCAAGGCGTCCATCTAGCTTCATTCAAGGGACAAGGGACTGCATTTTTACATACAAACATAGGAGGGGAAGTTCATTTTTCCATCAATGCATCTACTTACATTGTTACATCTAGCTATTACTCATTATCAAGTGCATCTTGTATAAGAGCTTCCTAGGGCACGATTGCTACACACACACAAGCACTACATGGATTCTGAGATGTAGTGTAGCGCTCGGTTGTAAGTTCACTCAATCAGGTGACCATCGGGGTCAGTTTGACTCCCCATTTACATCTTTCTTTTTATTATTTGATGTAGTTTGGGATTTTACAAGATATCATTTGTCTTGCAGTTACAAGTGAATTTTGCGGACATAGTGCGACACACAGGTGACCAAAAATGAAGGTTAGTGACCATCCAAAGTGACATAAAAAAATATTTTGAGGTTTTTCACATTCACAAAAAGCCCAAAAGTAGACTTCAGCGCCTCTTACCTAGTCCAGTGCCCTCAGGTCTTTGGCTTGTTTAATAATTCCAATATTTTTGTGTGCATTTGCGACATTTTCTTCCTCATGTTTATCAATTTTGTAGTCCAAAATCTGTCAGATATATTACAAAATCAGATAAGGCTTTTATCCTTTATTTTTCACATAGGGTTTCATTTTTATCTATCTTATTGCTTGCATTGAATTTGTGCTTTAGCATTAATTTATTCATATGTGACTCTGCAATCAGGGTTTATCATTAATCTATTTCCTATTAAATCAGTCTCTATACCAAGTATAAAGCTACACAAATTGCCAAATATAACCCCTAAGCATATTTACCTCATCATGCTCTTGATGATCTCTTACAGAGTAGCACATTTTTTCCAATATTCTATTAGGTATTCTATTACACAAACTACTTTTAGTGGTTGTTTATATCCTAGGCCTCATGTAAGGTCTTATATTTCACATTATTCTCTCTCTCTCTCTCTCTCTCTCTCTCTCTCTCTCTCTCTCTCATATGCCTCTTGCTAGGCATTCTATTATATAGGATCTCTTTCTCCTATACCTATTTCTAGGTCCTTTAGTGCACATAATACTCCTCGTGACTCTTTCCATCATAGGTAAACTATTGCACGTATTGTGTCTACTACATAGGCTATACTAGGTCATCCCTCTTCTATTATGACATGATTTAGGCCCGAGCCTCCTTCACCCTATGGGTCCACCCCAAATCCCAACAAGGCCCTCATTGGGTAGCTATTGTGATACCTCCTTTCCTAAACATAACTAATTTCAAAATATAAAAATATTTAAATATTTGCACAAATACAAAATCGGGACCTACATGTGACTGAATTATCTAACTTATTACTTTACATATGTTGCTTGTCATAGTGGTTTGATAAATAACATATTTTACTATATAATATTTACGCACGTGCATTTTTTTAGGTATACTTGAGCTATATATAGGACACACATTGTTTGATACATGATGACACGTTCGACCTAGTCCCTTCTCGATGACATTGATCATTTGGGAGCATCTCCCACACTACATAATTGATTTTATTTCAATTTAGTTACTTTCTATTCCTCATTATGATCAATAATTTATATTATGTATATATTATCTTTTGGGCTAATAGGGCTAACACATCTATCTTGTGTAGCTCTAACATATCTTGTTCTATGTGATTTTTCACTACTATTTGTTATACTTGATTGCTAGATTACTTTTTTACTTGATTATTTGACTACTTGAATGCTTATCAGTATGTAGCCAAAGGGCCCATATTGTTGTTACCAGTTTAATCTACCTTGAGAAATAGATTTTAAAATCGATCAAGAAATTTTTTTGAAAAAATCTTCGCACGAAAGATCTCTACATCTTGAAGTTTCTCCAAGTCATGAAGTCCAAAAATTCAGATTTTAGAATTCAAGGATTTTCCCTTTCAGGGTTTTATTGGCTTGAATATGAAACTCTTTTTTTCAAGTTCCAAAATCTGAAACCCCAAAATTCTGAAATTGCAGACTTTTGGGCTTTCGGGTTTCGAAACTCTAAGTCACAAATTTTAGAAATTTCCTCACGATTTACAAAGTCCAAACCCCAGAAAGTCCAAATTTGAGCTTTCGGGTTTTGGAACTAATGGTCGCACTTTTTGAAAAAATCCTCTCAGACTTCCGAAGTCCGAAAGTCTGAAAGTTTAGACTTTCGTGCTTTTGGTTTTCAAACTCCCCGATTATTTATGAGTCATTTTCTTTCGGACTTCCGAAGTCCGAAAGTTCAAAATTTCATACTTTTAGGTTTTGGAACTCTTCCGAGCCTTTTTATGATTTTCATCCCTTAATCTCTGAAGCCCGAAACCCCAAAATTCCAAATTTCATAATTTCAAGCTTTCGGGTTTCGGACTTTGAGCTCTCTACACATTTAATTCCCAAATACCTCTGTATGGATTGAATTTTTGCCATTAATATCAGGTTTTTCTATTTAAATCACATTTTCCCCTGACACTTTTCTCTGACAACCGATTTTTTACTGTATTTCATACTTTTCAATGTCATCCTCAAGGTATTTTTTATTTTTGGTCTTTTCTTTTGGTTTAAGATCTTTTGTTTGTTTCCTCCTTGTTTATTTTCCTTGTTCTTCCTCTGCATACCTTAGAAAATGACAAATATATTACCCGTCATGATTCTACAATTTGAGTTTCTGCAGGCACTCACAGTTGCAGGGATCCTCTCGAGTTCTCCAATTTTCCCCCTCGACACCTTTTATTTTTTCAGATTTAAGAGATCCACGTTTTTCAAAGAACTCTCTTTTTAGTATTCAAAGCCTTGGATTGTTTGGCGCTTCTCGTTTTGGGGATTGTGCCATTTAGACTTTCAAGTTTCTCATTTTTAGAATTTCAGAGGTCTTCATTTTGAAGGTTTCTCATTTTTGGAATTTTGGAGTTCTTCATTTCGTATATTTGTATTTTGGGTTTTCTTAACTTATCATTTCGGATTTCTCCACTTCATGTTTCTAATTTTCAAGTTTTCAGAGGTTGAAGATTTTTAGGTTTTCAGACTACCTTCTTTGGCATTTCATAACATAGTATTTGATGTCTACTTCCACTTCCAAGGGAAAGGAAAAATGAAATACTCGTTCCTTAAGGTTGCCCCTCACTCTTGCTTATCTTCTGACTTGGGAAACATAGGGACACCAACCTTGGACAAATTGATTTTCCAGACTTCTAGGCAAGGGTAAAGGCCCCAAATAAGAAACCATGGATATAAGGCTATATATACCAGTGGGCTTGCTCTTGCTACCAATTTTCTCACATCCATGCATTTCCCAAAATTTGTTGTGGCTGCAAAAGCATCTCACTTTGATGACGAATCTATTTTAGTTAAAGATGTCGATGGCAAATTCGTGATCTGTTTGGACCCAGATTTCTTCAAATATTTTCTCAAACTCCCTAATATTGAAGACTACGCAACCATTTCACCAGAATCGGCGGTGGAACATTGGGACAAGGAAGTAGAGTTGTGCACAAGGGTCATGTTGAAAAATTATCTGGCCAAGAGCTTTTCTAAATTACCAAAGACCATACATCAGTTAGATTTTATTCAGGAAGTCAGTGACCTTATTGTCTTTACTAAGAAAAGTCTCAGGTCTTTCCTTCACTAAGGAATTTAAGGAGTGGATGTTCTTATATATCACGATCATAAAAAGAATAAGAAATTTATTAGATGGGGGGAGCATATCAGTAGCTCCATTTCTTTATCAGAGAGTAGAGTGCATTCTTCCAAATTTTTCTATATGAAATCCTTATTGGTTTATGTTGTAGTTTCCATGCGATATTTCACCGGATTGAATACCAAGGGTATTCGAAGCACCTCCCAAATTTACGATTTATATCCTCAACTCACACTAGATGAGGGAAGCAAATATACAGGGATCAACAATGCCTTCTTTGTTATTATCCTCTAATGTTTTGATAAGGAGCTATATAATCAAAGAATTTCAGACGAGGCCTTCAAGGAAGTGCATGAGTGGGGAGCTATCTATCTTTAGTTCCCCACATTTACTTACATTTGAATTCCTGGTTTCGTGGGTGCTCCCAGCAAGCTGCCTAGATGTCCCACTGATAAGTGGGTCTTGTTAGAATTGGTTTGGCAATTGCTGGATTACCACAAGATCCTAAATAAAAGGCACAAAGTGGGAATGAAATTCCCTATCTAAATTGGCAGATACACTTTCCCAAATATTTACAAGGCCAAGAATGTAGATGCAGAAATGGCAGAGGTAACCTTGAGAACTTTCCATCCACGAACCAATTTTGACTATTGGGGAAAATTCAACGAAACAGTCGGTCCAATTCCCATGTGCCCCAGTTAGAAGATATATGGATCCATTATCGGGATGAATTTATCATCCGATAGAGAGATTATGAATGGATAAATTTGGATGAAGTTCAAAAATTTGGAATAGCCGACATACCAAAAGACATGTAGGATAATGATGAAGTTTTGGATGAATTGTATAAAAGTAATAATATTTCCAATCAATCGTTGTCATGGATTGATTGGTATGTGGAAGAATGTTACAACACAAAGGAAATGGCGAGACTCATTTTTCAAAGATCTCACATTTCGTTGTTTTACCTTGGGAATCTCACCCAAGGGTTAGAGCAACCTAAAAATACAGGGGCACATCAACCATGAGGCAATCAACACCCACAAAGGGGAAAAGGTCTACCCAAAAGACCCATACGGTTCAAAAAAAAAAAAAAATCATTTGTTTTGGGAGCTCATCTCTTTCCCAAGCTCATGTTCCCAAAGTTGTACCTCCAACAACACTTGTGGTAGAAATAGTTGAAGTCGATTATTCTCCTAGTGTCCCACAAGACCCATCATTTCCCTCTTCTCTTCAATTTTCCCTTCCTATATCGTTCCTTCCACTTCTACCATCATTTCTTCTTTCCCATAACCTTCCATGGCCCATGTATTCTCATCCTTCCAATTCTCTCAAATTGAATAAACTATTGGGTCACCCATTTCTACCTCACTCCCCTAACACTTCCATTTTCCTCCATCTCATCCCCTAACATCATTTTATCAACTCCTATGGCAGTCCTCGATCCGCCTCATCCATCACTACCACTACCATTCAAATGCCAAATAATGTTACTTTGTACTCTTATGGTGGATAATTTTTCAAGTATTGAGTCAACTATGTTATCTTCATTAGCATCAACCATTCCAAAATGGTTGTTCAAAAAAATCCAAAGCAAAAGAAGAAGTGCCTTTGGGAGATGTAATAGATCTGAGAATATTGGAACATACCCAAAAGAGATAAGCCAAGAGGCCAAATATTGTTTCAAGCCTGACGGTGAATGCATCTGGGGAATAAGTTGTAGAGTTGCCACTCCCATTGAGGGAAAAACTAAGGAAACAATTACAGCTACAAATTATCAGATTTCTAGATTCTCATTGGGAAAAGCCACTTATGAAGGAGAAAAGAAATATGTACACACTGCTCTTAGAAATCTGCTGGAAAAATATGATAAGGATAAAGCTTCCAAGGATGAGCTCAAGGCCAAGGTCGAGCAGCTCACTACATTGCTACGAAAAGTAACAAAGCCAACTCCATCTACCGAGGTCTCAACTACTATGGCCATGATGATTTCATCTACTATTGATGATATTTCTTATCACGAGATCAAAAAGATAGGTTAGAAAGGGAGAGCAAGAGATGGATGGATGGAACGATATCTGATGGGAGGTTTTCCCTTTAATTAAAGAAGTTGTTGATATACACAATGATTTGCGAGTTAGGAAAACTACTATTTACAAAATGGATGAAGCTTTTAAAGATAATAACAATCCGAATTTGAATTTGGCAACATGGAATGATATTAGAGAGGAAGACTCAAATCTACTCCTCCAGGAGGATGTAATCAATGATGCCGCAAAGCTATTCAAATATCAAAAAGCCATGGAATTCTGGTGTCAGGAGCTACAAGATCTAATTAAGAAGTTAGATGATAAATGAGTGGAGATCATAGATGCTTTGAATGACATATCAGATGAATTAGATATTTTTAACTATAAATTCTTCAACGAAAATATCGACTCTCTTCCAAAGGAGAAAATAATACGAGAATTTTAAGGATTTGGTGAAATGTGATGATGAAGTTACTAAAACTTTCAGCAGTGAATATACTTGATAGGTTGGTTTTGTGAAAAAAATTCACAAGAAGATTGAAGAAATTTTTGAGTAAACTTAGAAGAGTCCCAGCTAAAATCACGAGGGAGATTGAGACAACATATGTGGTAAATCACTACACATGTGGGCCTAGGGATGATGAAATTCAAGGAATCATTAAACGCTTCATTGAGTATAAACATCGAATGGCTGCATGGGAGGAAACACAACAAAAACCTACATATGAGGAATGAGTTGTAGAACCAAGCCAAAGCTGAGCGGCCATGAAAGGATAGATCCAAGCCACGGATCGGTCGAGTTGCGAGGTTGATCGGGTTAAACCCTTGAAACAAATTTAGTATTTTTATGGGATCATGTTCCCTTGAATTAATGACATTTCTATTATTAGTAAAATGTTAGTTAAAGGCCCAGTTGTAATGGCTCACCTAAAAGAACTTATAAATAGTTAGGTTTATAGAGTCCTTGGAAAGATCATTTTTTTGTGAATTTGTTCTTTAAGCTTGGAAGAGTGCTTGAGAGAGATTTAAAGAACCTTTTAATTATATTCAAAGAGATATATTTCCTTGAAGAACTTGATTTATTGTGCTAAATGGTTGATTTATATATGCTTTGTGAATGTATGATTCCTTAGTATAGATGGTTAGCTTTCCTTTATTTCAGATTGTTTTGTTTCATGTTATGGAAAAGTGATATAACATATTTTATGTCAGTTGTGGAAAAGTCTTTTCCTTCTACATTTAAAGTTATATTATCATTAGCCATCATTGGCAAAATGAATTTTTGACATGTGCATGTGTTTTATCCTCGTGGCTAGTTAATTGTGTGTCCAATCCAATTTTATCTCTCTATTTTGTATGATTCAAGTTTTAACAAAGGAACGCATGCTTCTAGTTTGTGGTATTTTGTGCCCTTCCTAAAAGTTGCAATAGGTGAAGGTGACTAATGGTGTCTACATCTTACTCACATCAACCATTCCTATGATTCAACATATCCTTTTATTTTGTGCATCACCATCCCTAGTTTAGTTTCCTTTTATGGATTCCTTTCCGTAAAACTCAAAAAAATGTTAGCCTGAGAGTAGATAGTCATTTTATTGCATTATGGATAGTACAAAGACTTAGTTTAAGAAAAGGAAGTCGGCCTTCTCTGGAGGTTCACCTTGAACCCGAGTCCCACAACTTGAGAGGTGATCCCATGTGTCCCAATCACACCGATCAACCTTTGTGTATAGTCCGCCATCCGGGGTACAAAGTGATTTGGTGAGAATAGTTTTTGGCATTCCCGATGGGACTGAGAATTAGTACTTCTCTTCTCATTTACACAAATCAAAGCACCTAGCGACTCTATATCTTTGGATTCCAAATATAAGTGCATTAACTTATGCAAAGAATTCAAACAAGAGCTTCTTCAAAGTAGGGAGGCTATCATCACATCAAACTTTCCTTGTCTCCTCCAAAGAGAAGAAGCATATGTGTTTCAACTTCACCAGTTGTAACTTTATCTCATAGGGGTCATTCAACTCCTCCATATGGAAGGTTTCATCAACCAAAGAAAAATCAACCTCTTGTTGTTATGGTGCAGAACTAAGTTTTTCCCCTTTCAATGCAAGTAGTCCACTTCTTTTAAATCAACATGACCCTATACCTGTTGCAAAGACTCAAAAGTTTACCCTTTTACAAAGGAGAGGCTCATGTTACTCCAAAGTAGAATACATTCTTGATGTAGCCAACATCTACGCTGTATATAATATCATGGAGGATAATGTTGTTGTCAGACTTCTGGCCACTTCCTTCAAGGGAAAATCACTTCAATGGTTTTGAGGGTTACATGTTGGTAGCATAACCACTTGGGACGAGTTAGGAGAGAAGCTCTACAAATAGTTCAAAGACAAGAGTGATCACCTATCACTCTTAGAAAACTCACTACCATAAAGAGAGCTCCCTAGGAGTACATGAGAAATTTCAACTTCTGATTTCACAGGACTTGGAATAGGATTCTAGCACTCATTAAGCCTTCTCCAAATAATGCATTTTTGTACTATTTACAAGCTTTGAATAGCAATGTAGCAGTTATGATCCAATCCATAGGGAGATACATTACTCGATGCTTATGAAATAGCCATAAATGCAGAAAATTCCTTAATTCGGGATGGAAAGACAGCTCCTCAACCGCCCATGCCATTTTCTTCGATCTTACAAATAATCACCTACCATTGTGCCTATCCCAAAGAGCTTCTAATCATCCAAATAAATCTTCCCGGCCTCTTAAAATTATCTATTTGAAGTCAAATCATTGCTACAAACCTTTGAAATGAGCTTGTAGCGATTAAAAGGTAGCAGTTCAATATGCTCGACCATTCCAATCCTAATATCAAGAAAATTGTCATCCTTTTCAATCAAATAATCGGCCCGAACCAAGTCATCGCCAAGCAGCGTGAAGCCTTTGAACTTCCAAAACCCTTCTACTACCAGTTCATCCAAATCCATAGTACCAATCTAGAATAACCTCATTCAAGATTATGAGTGGTGTTATCCTTGTTCTCAGCCTCACAACCAAAATCTTTTCCCAAATGGAGTTTTGAGTCAGGCCCTTATGGTCCAAAGCATATCCGCTCCACCTGAATCATCCACCGGACCATCCACTCATGAGAGTCAAGACCAGCCTTCTGATGAAACTATGCTACTAAATTGGCAAACAAAAGACTTTTTGGTTTTAATATTGATGCCTCCACTATAGCATCCAACACACGTTCCAAGAAGAGGGAAATAGATGTGCAATCTTCCAAAACTGATCAAGCATCTATTTCACAATCCCCAAACACAAATATCAGATGATAAAGGCATGGGAAAGAAATCACCAAAGTATCCACGGATCATTCTACAAATAAGGATGAGACTTCAAGTATTGCAATGCCCAATAGGCATTTTACAAAAGAAGACTCTAATGCCCCAAAAGGTATTAGCAAAGTTGGGGCAATTCTATTCAGCATTGTGGAGAAAATGAAGAAGACCAATTTGAGCATCACGATGTGGGATGCACTCTTAATTCCTTCTCATAGGAACTTGTTACGGGAGGCTTTGAACAGCTTTGGTACTACCAACAGATCATTAGGTCAAGAAGTAGTAGTGGCAACCAACCTGTGCCAACCCGAAACAAAAGTGTTTTCTAAGGCTAGCAAGCCTCCACCATTCTATATCTCGTTGATTATCGGTGATCATTTGGTGCACAATTATATGATCGATTATGGAGCTAGTAGTTCTGTAATTCCCAAATAGATTGTAGATGTGTTATGAATTCCATATACTCTAATTTCAAGAGGAGTTGTCTAGTTAGATGGTACTACAGTCTAAACTGTGGGGGTCATTAAGGGGCTTTAGCTTACTATCCATGCCTACCTTAGCTTGACATTCACATAAGAAATATTTGTTATTGACCTCCCTCCCCTCTTTCTCATTTTCTTATCATGTGATTTCACACCAAGATGGGTGATTATTGGTCGTTAGATCGGTCCCATATGATCCTTAGAACTCGATGACAGACAAAGGTGACTATAAGAGTTGAACCTATTTTTCATAATCATGCGGAACCGTACACCACTAAACCCATAAATGGAAATTATGTCGTGTTGATCCGGATGAGGAGGAGACGGATCATGAGCTAACTACTCTCATGGAAGAAGTTCGTAACACCGTGCTTGATTTAAGTAAGTAAGTATCAATCACCAATATGATCGTATGCTGATTTATTAGCGAGATGAAGAATCCAGTTTGTTACTTCTAGAATAAATAGGATTGGGGACACACCGCATTCGTGAAGAAGATATAATCATACCACAACTTGTCAAAACATCAAGCGATTCAAAAGGACTATGGAAAATGTTCTTTGATGGCTCAATAAGTAAAAATGGATCTGGTGCAAGGGTTATGTTGATTTCTCCATAAGGATATAAATATTTCTCTTCTTTTTGGTTGCAGTTTAGTTGTACTAATAATATTGTCGAATATGAGGCTCTCATACAAGGAATTCAACTGGCCTAAAAGAGGAATCCAAACCTTGATCATCTTTGGTGATAGTGAATTGGTTGTGCACCAAGTAACAACCTCGTAGTGCATCAAAAAATGATCTATTGAGATCATATAAAAATCAGATTTGGGCCCTGATAGAAGATTTCAAATCTTTTGGAATTCATGTAATTCCCAGAAAGCAAAATCAAGATGCTAACAATCTTGCTACTTATGGCTCCTAAGTACGATGTACCTACTAACATCATGAAAGAAGAGCAACAGATGGTCAAAATGGTGGTCCATCCTACAATACCAAATAATGTAAGTAGCTAGCAGGTGTTTGATAGTGATCAACAAATTGTCCTCTTCCTACAACAAGAAACAAAGTTCATTGCCAAACATTAAGATAACTTCAAAATTCTTACGGCGATCAAATTATACACAAAAAGGAATCTATCTTCAATTCAAATGATCAGGCCAAATGACGAGCACTAATATGGTGGTCAAGGAAGAGGATTTTGAAGAGGTCAAGGTGGCAAGTGAAAAACTTTTAAAAATTGGTAAGGTATGCACTGCTCAAGAAAAGAAAGATTTCATTGAACTATGTCAAGAATATCATGATATTTTCGCATGGAGTTATAAAGATATGTGTGTTTTTGATCCCGGATTATCTCAACACACCATTGAGCTATATCCAAATGCTAAGCTAATTTGTCAAAATAGAGGCCAATTAATCCTAAAATTGAGCCGCTAATGAGGAAGGAGCTAACCAAGCTTATTGAGGCTTGCATAATTTTTCCCATTAACCATTTCTTGTAGGTAGCGACCGGTGCCCATGAGAAAGAAGAACGAGGAGATTCTGCCTGTGTGTGGAATTCATATATTTGAACCGTGCCTCGTTAAAATAAAATTACCCTCTTTCATCAATGGAGCAAATCCTCCAAACTATGGCAGGGGCTCAAAGGTTTTATTTACTTGATGGATATTCGGGATACAATCAGATCCTGGTCCAAGAATTTGATTAATTCAAAATGGCTTTCACTACCAAGTGGGGCACATATACTTATAACAAAATACCATTTGGGTTATCCACTTGCAGCGGTTGCTTTCCAAAGAGCCATGGACATGGCATTCAAAGGACTCATTAATGATATCATCTTAGTTTACCTCGATGATATAATCGTGTATTCTAAATGCGTCAAGACCATATCACACATCTACGAAAAGTTTTCCAAAGATGTAGAGAATGTGGAGTCTCGCATTTTTTCAGTTCAAGAAGGAAATTTGTTAGGACATGTTGTTTCCATGAAAGGATTGTCTATTGAATTATCCATAATTCATTCAATTATGTCCCTATCTCTTCCAAGTCACAAGAAAGGTCTCCAGAGCTTCCTGGAACCATAAATTTCATGCGCAGAGATTCATTCCTCAATTTGCAACATTGGCTAAACTGCTCACAGCCATGCTAAAAAAGAACATTCCATTCTCATGGATGAAAGACGGAGGGAGAGTTTCGAGGCTATCAAAATAGCCATTTCCCAAGCCCCCACAAAGTGGTAAATCCCAATTCAACAAAGATTTCATTCTCTATGCTTTTGCGGGTCAGGAAAGTATTTTGGGGATTCTCACCCAAAAGCAAAATGACAATTTGATGGAACAACCAATTGCCTTCTTCAGTTAGTCTCTCAAAGAATACGAGCTCAAGTATTCCTTCATTGAGAAACAGGTCTTTGCAGTCATTCGAGCTCTGAAGAAGTTCAGGAACATGTTGTCCAAAAACAAATTACACTTGATGGTTGCTCATCCTAGCGTCATAGATTTTTTGTTGAACAAAGAAATGAAAGAGAAGCGTGCAGGGTGGATCATAAAAGTAATGGAGTATGACATACACATTAAAGTCACTAAACTTGTCGGGGAAAAGGGTTATGCTAGCAGCTTGGATGCAAACATGGAGAGCAAGGATGTAGAGGATGCCATGCTCCTAAACATCGGCGAAGGTGACCGCGAAGTTGATTGGTTAACAAATATGCAAAATTTCCTCCTCTTAGGGGCATATCCTTCAAAAATGGATAAAGTCCAGAGACGCAGTTTTCATCTCCAGACTATTCCATACATCCTGATCAATAATGTTCTTTTACAGAAAGATTTGGTCGGTGTGTTTCGCACTACATAAACCAGAGCAAGTGAGTAAAATTTTAGAAGAATTTCACAACAGTTTATCTAGGGGACATTACTCTACCCGGAAAACTGCCACCAAAATTATGTGAGTTGGTTATTATTGGCTAGATTTGTTCAAAGACTCTCATCTCTAGGTAAGGAAATGTAAGGAATGTGCCCTTTTTGCAGGTAAATAGAAATTAGAAGCCCTTCCCCTACACCCTATTCAGTTAGATCGACCTTTCACTCAATGGGGGTTGGATTTTATTAGGATGATTAACCCTCCTTCCAGTGACGGACACAAATGGGTTCTTACTGCGACAGATTATTTCACTCGATGGACAGAGGCAATGGCTTTGAAATAAAGTAATGAAAAGGCGGTCCTTGATTTCCTAGAAAATATAATGATGAGGTTCGAAGTTTCATTTACCATCATCTCTGATAATGTAATGGATTTCCTTGGTTTAAATTTAAGTGAGTGGGTAGTTACAAATGGGGTCTATCTCAAGACTTCATCCAATTACTATCCACAGGAAACGGGTTGGCTGAATCTAGTAACAAGAATCTCATAAGGATCATCAAACGGATGATGGAAGCTAACAAAAGGACCTGGCATACACAACTTAAGACTGCCTTATGGGTGGATCGAATCACACCTAAAAAGGCCATTAGAAACTCACCTTTTATGTTGGTATATGGGAGGGAGGAAAAGCTTCCGCTCTCCTTGGAGTTACCTTCTTTGGAATTGGCTCATCAACTTGAAGTTATGGAAAATGGCTCCTTAATAGTGAGGTTTGTTGAACTCATGGAGTTGGAGGAAGTTCAAGACAAGGCTATGAAAACTTTAAGCCAACATCAAGCTCAAGTTAAGAAATCCTTTGACAAGAAAGCTTCTGATAGGCATTTTCAAGAAGGAGATTTGGTTCTCAAGTGGGATGAAGACAAAGCCAAACCAAGCAGGCATGCCAAGTTTGACGCTCTCTGAGTGGACTGTATGTTATCTCTAGTTGCAAAGAGGTGAATTCATTTCGTCTATCCAGACTCAATGGAGAAGAACTTCCCATTCACGTGAATGGGATACATCTCAAAGCTTGCTTTTGAGATTGTCTCACCCTTGTACAGTGTTCATTTTTCTTTTCCTCCAAGTCTGCCGCACATTGTTTTGTTTTCTTTCCTTTCTTTTGTTTCTTTTGGGATGTCCTCTTAATGTAGTTTTCTTCCAGACTCATTTTGCCCAATGGTTTGTATAAGGATACCGATCTAAAATCTTTATAGACAAGCATTTCTTAGACGTCACCAAAAATGTTACCAATTTAATCTACCTTGAGAAACAAACTTTAAAATTGATCGGAATTTTTTTTTGAAAAAATCTTCACACAGAAGATCTCTACATCTTGAAGTTTCTCCAAGTCCTGAAGTCCAAAAATTCAGATTTTCATACTTTAGGGATTTTCCCTTTCAGGGTTTAATTGGCTTAAATTTGAAACTATGTTTTTCAAGTTCCAAAGTCAAAACCCCGAAAGTCTGAAATTTCAAACTTTTGGGCTTTCGGGTTTTGGAACTCTAAGTCACGAATTTTAGAAATTTCCTTATAGAGTTCCGAAGTCCAAAACCCCGAAAGTCTAAAATTTTGGACATTCGGGCTTTTGGGTTTGGAACTAATGGTCGCGCTTTTTGAAAAAATCCTCTCGGACTTCAAGTCTGAAAGTCCAAAATTTTAGACTTTCGGCTTTCGGGTTTCAAAACTCTCCCAATTATTTACGATTCATTTTCTTTCGGACTTCTGAAGTCTGAAAGTTCGAAAGTCTGAAATTTCAGACTTTCGAGATTTCAGGTTTTGAAACTCTTCCGAGCCTTTTTATGATTTTTATCCCTTAATATCTAAAGTCTGAAACCCCAAAATTCTGAATTTCAAAATTTTGGGCTTTCAAGTTTCAGACTTTCGAAGCTCTCTGCACATTTAATTCCCACCTAGCTCTGTATGGATTAATTTTTTTCCATTAATATCAAGTTTTTTCTATTTAAATCACATTTTCACATGTCATTTTCACCTACCACTTTGCTCTAACAACTAATTTTTTACTGTATTTTGTACTTTTCAATGTCATCCTCAAGGTATTTTTATTTTTGGTGTAAGATCTTTTGTTTGTTTCCTCCTTGTTTATTTTCCTTGTTCTTCCTCTGCATACATTGGGAAATGAAAAATCTATTGCCCACCATGATTCCACGATTTGAGTTTCTGCAGGCACTCATAGCTATAGGGATCCTCTCAAGTTCTCCATTTTTCCCCCTTAACGCCTTTTGTTTTTTCAAATTTCGAGATCCACATTTTTCAGAGAACTCTCTTTTCAGTATTCGGAGCCTTGGATTGTTCGGCACTTCTCGTTTTTGGGGATTGTGCCATTCATAATTTTGGGTTTCTCATTTTCAAAATTTTAGAGGTTTCTCTTTTTTGGAATTTTGGAGGTCTTCATTTCGAAGATTTGCATTTTGGGTTTTTGAAACTTGTCATTTCGAGACTACTCCACTTGAGTTTTGAAGGTTTCTAATTTTCATGTTTTCGGATTTCTCCACTTGGATTTCTCAACAGATTGTCCTCTTCCTACAGCAAGAAGTGGAGTTCACTGCCAAACATCAAGATAAACTTCAAAATTATTACAATGATCAAATTATATAGCTGAAAGGAAACAAGCTAAAAGAACTTATAAATAGTTAGGTTTATGGAGTCATTGGAAAGATCATTTTTTTGGTGAAGTTGCTCTTCAAGCTTGGAAGAGTGCTCCAAAGATTTAAAGAACCTTTTAATTATATTCAGAGAGATATCTTGCCTTGAAGAAATTGGTGTATTGTGTTAAATGGTTGATTTATATATGCTTTGTGAATGTATGATTCCTTAGTATAGATGGTTAGCTTGCCTTTATTTCATATTGTTTTGTTTCATGTTATGGAAAAGTGATATAACATCTTTTATGTCAGTTGTGGAAAAAGTATTTTCCTTTTGCTATTTAAGGTTATATTATCGTTATCCATCATTGGCAAAATGAATGTTTGACATGTGCATGTGTTTTATCCTCGTGGCTAGTTAATTGTGTGTCCAATCCAATTTGATCTCTCTATTTTTATGATTCAAGTTTTAAAAAAGGAACACATGCTTCGGTTTGTGGTATTTTGTGCCCTTCCTAAAAGTTGCAATAGGTGAAGGTGACTAACGGTGTCTCGCATCTTACTCACATCAACCCTTCCTAAGATTCAACATATCCTTTTATTTGGTGCATCACCATCCCTAGTTTAGTTTCCTTTTGTAGATTCCTTTCCCTAAAACTCAAAAAAATGTTAGCCCGAGAGTATATAGTCATTTTATTGCATTAGGGATAGTACGATTTGCTTAGTTCAAGAAAAGGAAGTCAACCTTCTCTAAAGGTTCACCTTGAACCCAAGTCCCACAAATGCTTGAGAGGTGATCCCATGTGTCCCAATCACACCAATCAACTTGCGTATAGTCCGGCCATTCGAGGGGTGCGGTGATTTGGTGACAAAATTGTCTTGTGACATTATGGTTGTCCCATATGTGTGGCTTTATGCATTTATTATTGGTTCATAATTACTGCTTTTTATATGACTTCATGCACCTTCACTATGATTCTATTACAACATTTTCGGTGTACAATGTTTGTGTCTCTATGCCTTGATATGAATTTTTACTTTCTATTGCTTATGTTAGCTTCATGGACTATTGCTTTGCATATGCATGTGGTTTATTTTAAACATAATTTTTATTGTTTCTATTGTTACTTAAATTTTACATGTTACTTTCTTTGTGCGCCATGGTCTCCATTATGCACAATCCTTGTTACATGAACATAATCCTAATGGTGGCCACCACTATAGCCTTCCATGTGATGTTACATAAATTATCATATTTATCCATCATGGGCATACATTATTTCTTTTAAGCCATGTGTTTGAATGTTTTATCAAACATGCTCATAAAGGGGCATTCATATGGATATATTATATATCTACAAGTGGTACAAGTAGGTTGCAGGGATGAAGAAATTATTTATAGGGTATAGATCCTCATAAACATGAACATATATAGAAAATTACATTATTCACATTGGTCCATAACCATCCAATAGGGACAAGAATGTAGTATTGCATGGCCTCTTATTGGATGTTTTTTTGTCACGGGAAAATTCTCAGAAAAATCTAACATTATCATATTATTACATGCATTTACTTGACTTTTGGTACATATTCGACACAAATGACAAAATTCGAGTAGAATATAGGAGGCATGAGTACTTCATTCGTTCTCCATTGCTACTTAGATACATTTACAAATATATGGTTTGGGGGAATGGGCCTTCTTCTCCTTTGCATTACTCAACATTTACATAATCAAACTCAATTGTACAACACATGGTGGGGGCATGGGTCATCCATTCCTTTTCTACCTTTTGATATATTGACAAAATTGAGCCTAAATGAATCTATAGCATTGTGGTCCATGGGGTTGGAATATATTGAAGAGGATTAGTTCTCCATAGGTTATTATTCCTTTCCTATTTATATTTATGTGGGAAGATATTATGGTGGTTAAATACTCTATACACTATTCTTCCCTCTTAAGGGGGTTATTTAGTATCTATACTCTTCAAAGTGTAGGGTTGTGTGTGCTAAACTTCATATCCTATTATAGATTATCCTTTAGAAAAAATGGGGATTGATCACCCCCAATCCTTTGGTAGCTCAACAAAAATCAACATCTCTCAAGTACAACAAGAACAAGAGATTCTCCTCAAAGAAAAATGAATAAGTGTATTCCTTCCATGTTTTGCATCTTTTTACTTTATTGTGTAAAAGATTTATTTTTTAATTCAAAAGCATTATTTACATTTGAGTTATAGTTAAATTTCTTCTATGGATATTGACTACACTTTTTTCATGGGTTTCACCATGGAACATGCCAACACCCCGAAAGGAAAATAACAATCGTGAAAATAAAAGTGTGTGTGCACACTTAGGAATGTTTTTCCTGTAAGTATTCAATTTTTAATTTTACACTTAAAGGGAAATATACACACTCAAATTTTTATCCTATCATTTGATGATGGTAGGTTTGGATTTTTCTTATGTGAAGACAAATTCTCACCTTTACACACTACTATGTCCTTCAATCAGAAATATTAATTATCCAAAGTAGAAATCTATCTATAGGTATCATTTCCGAAATCTAGCTCTTTCCTCGCTAATTACCTAATTAGGACCATACAACATAGGTATGAGCCATATTATAGTCCTAGATGACCTATACGGTCCCATACATTCTCATCAAACAAATATTTTTCTAATTTGAATGTCTTATGTAAATCGGTTGATCTCCCTACATCGGCCATAATATGAATGTTTGACCTAAGTAATCATGTACAAGAAAGTCAATTACACTTTAGAACTCACTGACATTCTCATAAGATTTATTGAAAATCTAAACACTAAAGCACTCAAGGCTCTCCTTAATCTTCCAAAAGTAGTTGCACGTCATTTAGAGAAACCGACACAAATGTATGAAGCACTAAAACCGGGTTCAAGAGTCTAGATTCCTCCGTTTACAAGCATGTAAAGGTCATAGAACCATGTCTTAGATAGAGCAAGTCACTCCAAGCATTGTCCAAGGTTATCAAGGGACAAAATATACTATTCTAAGCATCTCAAGCACACTACATCACATTACTACCTCATTGGGCACATTTTCTACTCTATAGATAGCCCACTATCTTTGTGTCAAGATACACAAGGGCACCAATATGAGGTTGGATTAGATATGCATGCACAATTACACATACACTAGGATAAATACATGATGTTTGTTCCCACTTGAGGGGATGTAGTGCAACACTTAGATTGGCTCAACACGGGTTGACTACCAGGGCGCCTAGCCTCACCCGAATACTAATTTCTCATTTTTTTATCTAACTAGTTTTATGAATTTTGTTGCAGTGTCTAGGGTTTCTCATTTCTAAGAAAGAAAAGTTACAAAACCCCACTAGGCATAAGTCTAAGCCTTTACCAAAGGATCCAATACCATACACCTTCCATGTAGAGTTGTACGGTCCCAGTACAGGGTAGTTTATAGTTTGAGATTCAAAGATGCAAAGGTGCTTCTTGAATCGGAAGAGCTCTTTACCCAATTTACACACCCAAATCATCTTTTTACCAATTTGTACAATTAAGTGTTTATTCCTTTGTGTTTTTACTCTACCATTTCATCGTTTACTATATTAATATCTATATTTTGGATTGTATGGTTAATGTGAATTAATTTACTCGGAATATTCTACCAAGTAACATACTTTACATCCTCACATGATAAAATCTCACATAGATTTTTAGTGTGTAAACATAAGTATGAATTAGTGGAAAATAGTTTTTATTGAGAAAGGCATACACATAGGAATTCGTCGCTTAATTGCGCAATAAGTTATGGTTGAGCTAAATGTCAAGAATTAATTGTTAAATGGTGATAGTTCCAAATTTAGGTATCTACATGTACCTTACATTCTATATATGTTATCTTAGTTGAGTGTTCTCATGTACCTAACATGTATTCATATGATTGATGTGTCCTTATGTGTATGAATTGTTTTCAAGTGCAATGAGTACCTTCATCATGCTTGTTATATGACCTACATCCTTGATTCAAGTGTTTGTTATGTGTTTAGTCACATTATTGACTTGTTCGCATTGTGTCGATGTTTATTTAATGTTTTATATGATTTCTTGGTGCTTGATGTGTTCATTGGTTTATGTTATTTCCATGTGATGTTACATCTGCTTTATTTTTGTACTCATAATTTGGTTTAGCCTTGTTTTTGTCCCTAGAAATTGTACTCAGAATTATATTGAGGACTTACACAGTTATTGAGACACTTGGCTTCATAGGGCCATCATACCCACCTCATAACCAAAACAAGTGCCTAATTTTTAGTTCTTCTTTCTATATTTCAATAGATTATTGTTGGAACAAACCTATATATGGATATTATTGCACACTCACAAGTATAATGGAGCTTACTTTTGGAGTTTCAAGAGCGCAAAATTTATATCTAGACTTTTTCATATTTTATTTTTATACATATGCACACACATCAAAGTGGGACAAAATACACACTAAAAATTGTCACATGGTATTATTTAGTATTGTTTTTATAATTTAGTGCTTGGTTATGTTATCTATTTTTAGTTCAAATTGGTACTATGGGCCCTTTTGTTGACGTGCACCCTTCCAATACCCTTGTCATGCATTTCTCATATATCTCACTAGTATCATTTTCTTGTCTTCTAATTACGTTTTGCTTTAAACCCTTATAAGTCAAGTCCACTTGCATTTACCTATTCCCCCTTTTTAGGTACTAACCATTGGAAGTTGCAATGAGTGTCCATAATGTTCAATTTGAATTCAAATATTATATATAAATAAATATGTATTGTAATTCATCTAGACGCGAAGAAATTTAGAGGATTCATTATTCATAGGAATCTACTAAACATTTTAAAGAAGAGTAAGCATTCGTTATTATATTTATTGAAGCACTCAAGTTCATGAAGACATGCACTTTATAAAGGGGGTCATTTTGGTCATTTGGTACATAACACATGTAATCATATAGGGGTAATTTTAATTACACCAAAGACATTACATACTGGTAGAAACTCATCGCCTTATAATAGTAGTACTAATGCGGGAACAATCTCAACCATCCATCTTGGAGGTCAGTATCGATGACCTCAAATCTATCGCGGCCATGAACCATCATAGACTCAGGAACTATCATCACTCGGCTGGTGGAGGTCGCTTACAACCCTATGAGAGATTACTTCCATCGTAAGCTCTCGAATTTGACTTGTGGTTGAAGGAGCCTCCCCATTATGTGATACCTATTACAAAGCCTCCTTCCAAAGAGGTAGAGGTTCCTCTAATTATGTAACCCTACCCCCGATAAAATTTTCATTCCTGCCAATGACTAAAGTTCACCATATGCCTGGATTTTGCTCTTCCTCCACAAAGCATTACTTCGGTTCTTTCCATATTGGGAAACTACTAAAGCAACATAATTTGCAAGTTGTGTATGATGTAAGGGCTCTAAATAATTGTAATAATCGTCGCATGTGATATGCATATTTAAAATTTTACTTTCCGTGTAATGACAAAACCGATTGATTCACAATGAACAATAATACATGGAAAGCAACAATTGTCGTATAACCCAATAATTAAATAAAAGACTCAACACATTAAAATCCATTTGTGTTGCAATCGATTTTGATTTCTAAACGAGGTTGAATTTCCCTTAAAATTTCACTAAAGAGAATTTTTTTACGACATCTCCAAAATGGACAACAAAGGCTTTACGGGTAGAAACCGAGTTCCTTCCGACAACCTATCGGATTCCATTTCATCTTGTCTGTCCACACCCAAGCCCGTATTAATGATCTTTAATTAGTCTCTACCATCCACGTGTTCTCAGTAGGGTTTTCTGTAAGGCCCGATCCAAAATTAGTTACATCGGCACTGTCTGCATGTGGGTAAAGCTCAAGTTCACATGTATCCTCCATAGCACCATGCCCACTATCTCCAATTTTATTTTCCGCAACATTATCTTCCGAAACAATATCTTCGCTAGGTTTTGAGCAAACCCTAGCTCAGGCTGATACTCCATATCGAAATGGAGATCATCAAACAGAGTCCAGGAAGCTTGGATTTCATTGGTTCCTTCACCATTGTAAGGGCTTTGCACTTGGTGGGTTTCGATCTTGTAGTGGTCTCTAGGGCCAATGCCTCGTTTGAAGCCATAATCCTAACATTCTAACAAGACTCAAGCATGCCAGAGGACGGGGCAACACACGACAAGCTTCACGAAGTGCCGCCCACCCTCCTGGCGACTCTTCCAACTTAGCGGCGGGTCGTGCAGTCTGCAAACAATCTCCTATGATACTTGAGATCTCTAGTATACACCTTTTTTCCATTATATTGTTCGTCTTAAAGAGTTGAATATGGTGCATACACAAGTTAAATTCACCTTTAAAGTATTCATTGACAACACCTTGTTTTCTAAGATATCTCCAAACTATATTGCCATGATGCCCTGCACACTATATCCCCTTTCTCTTTCGAACAATTGACAAAAAAAAACACATGTTACATATATGCTTCGTCGTAAGAAATATGGCTTCCACAAAATGGTTCCACCCAATATTATACTCACCTTATTGCTTCTCCTCCCTCTAACACCCTCTTTTACACACATTTTCCTCATTTTATGTTTTGCTCCCTCAAAATCAACCTCATCTTAGATTGCCCTTTCGAAATTAACATCGCACACTTATGTGATTGTTAGTTTACATTTTTTTGTACCGATATATCAATATAAATAAAGACAATAATGTAGAAGTGACCCTAATAATGAGAGTATGTAATAGTAAATCCTAAAATTAAAGAGTAATAATATTTGGAATCTCATAATTACATGTGTTTTTGGACATTTTCTACCAAATGACTCCATTAGTGATGAATTTATGTAACTATTGATTTGTTGTTTTCAATATCATTCACCATTAAAAACCCTTATAACTATAAAGATAATTTGACTATTCTAACATTGGCGGTTCAACTACTCGATTAAAATTTGGAGGAAAAAAATGTTTTATAAGTGCATTAGAATTGGAGACTTTGAAAATGAACTCTAGATCAATATAAATAATGGGAAAATAAGTCTAAAACTTTAGATCATGTTAAGAATTAATGAGATGTCATGAAATTGTTGCACCGAAATGAAGTAGTTAAAGTAGAGAGAATGGTTGGGCTTCCACATCAAACCTCGAATTTTATAAAGGAATTCACCAAATATTGATCTTCTAAAGTACACTTGTCTCTTTCCACGTTGGTTACACGTGTCTCTTTCCAATTCGCATCTTGCTTACCAAATGTCAAAAGTTTTTAATAATTTTGGTGTTGATCAACTACTCCATATAATGCTTCCATTTAGGTCGTTGGGAGTTATGGAGAAGAAAAGGATGCTCTTTTTTAAACTTTATTTGAAGTATATAATGCTTCCATTTAGGTCGTTGGGAGTTATGGATAAGAACTATTACACAATTTATATTAATTGTTTTAAAATATAATCAAGTACTAAATGTCATTTGAATAGTTTACATTATTAATGAAGAATTGAATGTATGAAAGATTGGATGAAGTTTATAGGTGTTTAAATGAAAATAAAAACTATTATTAAATGTATTGTTTTTATATATATATATATATATATATATATATATATATATATATTGGTGTAAAGGGAGTATCATATTTAATATTAAATTTGAAATATTATTTTTAATATCAAGTAATAAAGGATGAGGTTGGTATTGTGTCTCAAGTAAAATTTGATGAATATAACTTTTATTTATCTGTATAAATTTTATATTCAATCAAAAATTAAAATAAATTTTTAAAAAACAATTATAATAAAAATATTACATAATAAATGGTCTATTAATTTTTATTTATGACATGGAAAAAGACTTTCATTGCAACCCCTTAAAAATTATTTTCTTTATAAAAATACAAATTTGCTTAAGTACTTTGTCAAATGTTCCATAGGTCGTGTATATGCTTCCTTCCTTCTCATGCATATTTAATGGAGTACTCTAATAGGTACTTTAAGCTCCGACAAAATTCTATTTTCAACATCATAGGTACTCTTTTTATGTGTTTGATTAAAATTGGTGTGCTAAGATTTAAGTTGATTAAATTGTTTTATTTTTTAAAATTTTCAATATGTAATGAAATAAATGTTATTCCTTTTTATATAAATAATCATTTTTATATTTTTTTTCAAAGTATTTATGATAGATACAATTTTAAATAAAATAAGGTACGAAGTGGATTATTTTTAAAATGAGACCATATGTATTTCATACATATTTTTATAGCAAAAAGCAAGGTGTCTATAACTAACAATTGACCTCCAAGGTGTAAGGATACACCAATGTTTGTGAGTTCAAAAGTATATAATTATGTTGTGTTTATAATATGTGGTAGTGAAACAATGAAACTTAAAAGAAACAAAAATTAAAAGTTCTAAGACGTAAAACATGAACCACTGAAACATGAGGCATAAAATTTGAAATCTAAATTCCCTAAAAACTCTAGAAAAATAAAGAGTGCATTCATATAAAACGTCCCTATCTTATTCGAAAACTTGAAAGCATAAACCAAGTAATTGTGATCAAAAGCCCAAAACCTCAAATTCAAAAAAACAGGAGCATGGAAAGTAGCTTGATATAAAACGTGACTATCTTGTTCAAAACTCGAAAATCCATTAATGGAGCAATAGACAAAAGTGAAATACACATCATTGGTTCTAATATCACCTTCTTGAGATTGAAAAACCCTAAAAACATGAAAAAGTAGCTCAATATAAAACACAACTATCCTATCAAAACTCGAAAACCAAAATTCAAACCCAAAAATGCTAGAAGCTAAAACTTGAAAACCATATATCTGAAATATGAAACTTAAACCCGAAGCCCAAAATGTTGAAATCCAAAAGAGTCAAACTTGAAAACTGTAATTTTTAAAACTTACTAAATTCAAAATTCAAAACATGATAATCCCAAACTAGGAAACCACGAAAACACATAAATTATATTGATATACGGTAAAATTGAAAATCTAAAAATCTAAAAATTTGAAACTCAAAAGCCCAAAATCTAAAAACCCTAAAACATATAAAACCCAAATCTTAAAAACTACGAACTTTAGAAGCATGTAAAGATTGAAATATGAAACTCAGAAACTATGAATCACTAAAGTGCCAAAACTGAAAACCCCAACACAAAAAACCCTAAATTTTGAAATCCTTAAGACATAACCTAAAATTGAAAACCCAAAATTTGATATCAAAAATTTATGAAACTAAAATCTCAAGAAAATAAATGCTAAAAACTCTAAGCCTTGAAACACATAACCTAGAAAACCCAAAAAAACCCAACAAGTAAACTTTAAAAAATGAAAACTGCGTGATAGAAAACACCTTTGAACCACTGAAATCTAAAAATCAAAACCTAATACTCAAACCAATAAATTGAAAATGTTGAACTTAAGAACCTAAAAACATAGAAACCCGAAAGTTTCCAACCTAAAAGCTCACAAAATACTAAAACCTTAATCCTAAACCCTAAAAATCACGAAACCCAAAATTTGAAAATTCCAAACCTAAAAATCCTAAATCCGAAACCAAGAAAACCAAAAAGAGAGAATTGTTATAAAGTGCCCCTAAAGCCCAAAACCTAACAAATGAAACTTGAATATTTAAATATATGAACCTAAAACCCTTAAATATTTAAACTTCCCCAATGAGGAAACCACAGAAAACATGGAAAATATATTTATATAAAATTCCCTCAAAATTGAAATTAAAAACTTAAAACTTGAAATTAAAATCCCTCAACTTGAAAATATTGAAAACAAAAAAAAAAACTAGGAAACCTAAAACTTGAAATCTTGAACATGAAAACCCCATAAACCTTAAAACCCAAATCTCAAAACATGAAAACTTTGATATCTAAAAATCCCAAACTCAAAAATCCTAAACTTGAAAACCTAAAAACCAAGATAAAATTATAGAGAAAAACATATATTTTAAATAAATAAGATGGTGAAGTGGATACCCTTAGAGTGGGAGTGTTTCTTCACTTTACGCATACTCATATGGTGATCACTATTTCGAAAGGATCTATAACTAGCAATTTCCCCCTCGAGTTACAAGGATACACCTAAGTCGACGAGTTTGAAAGCATAGAGTTATTGTTTAATTGTATCTTGAAAGTAACAAATTTCAAAAGTTCCAAGACTCAAAATTTGAAACTTGAAATGAGAAACATGAAGCCAAAACCCATAATCAAATTGTTTGAAAACCCAAGAAACAAAAAGAGCAAATTGTTATAAAACATGCCTATTTATTCAAAACTTAAAAGTATAAACTCAATAATCTGAAAGTCAAAACCTCAAATTTGAAAACCTCGTGAAATGTGAAAAGTAGTTTCTTTATAAAACATGTCTACCTTGTTCAAAACACAAAACCTAAAAAACCTCTAATAGAGTACAAATAAAATTGAAATATGCATTGTTGTTTCTAATATTATACTCCCCAAAAAAGAAAACCATGAAAACACAAGTAAATTGATATAAAATATAGATATCAAATTAAATACTTGAAAAAGCAACATAAAACCTTTAAAAAGTCGAAAACATGAAACTTGAAAACCTTATATCCTAAAACACAAAACTAAAAACCGAAACTAGAAACCCAAATAATTAAAGATATGAAATTGAAAAGCTTGAAAATGTTGAAACTCGGTAACCTACAACCCAAAACCTAAAAAAAAGCGAACTAGAAACCTTGAAAATATGGATATTATATTGATATAAAACGTCCCAAAAACTGAAACCCAAAACCTCAAAAGATGAAACACAAAGCCCCTAACTTTGAAAAATACCAAAACACATAAAACTAGAAGCTTGAAATCCATGAACATTGAAACCATGCAAACATTAAAATATGAAACCTAGAAACCATTAATCTCCCAATCAAAAACTTGAAAATGCCAACTTGAAAACCACAGGAATTCAAATGTAAAACGCAAAACCTAAAAACGATATTACATAAAAACAAATAACTAAGAATCCTAAATCCCGAATCCTGAATAATTTGAACTTGAAAAGCCTAAAAACTTTATTACTTTAAAAAAATAACCTAGAAAACCTAAAACTCAAAACCCCCAACAAGTGAACCCCGAGAACACAAAAATTACATTGATATAAAAAAACTTTCAAACCTAAAATTTAAAAATTGAAACAAAAATATCAAAACCTACAAACCAAAAACTCTAAACCTAAGAAACCCAAAAAATTGAAACCCTAAACTTGAAATCCTCGAGCCTAAAAATCCCGAGAAAACCTTAAAACCTAAATATTCAAACTTAAAAAACCCCATAGAACAAAATTTGAAAATTTAAACCTAAAATATCAAATATGGAAATCATGAAAACCCAACAAATGGATTGATATAAAGTGTCACTAAAGCCCAAAACCCAAAAAGTAAACAAGAATCTCAAATATTTGAACCAAGATCCTAAAAAATTAGAACGTAATCGATGAGGAACCCTCAAAATAGGAAAATCAAAATTATATAGATACCTTTGAAACCAAAATTTCAAAATGTGACAATTGAAAGTCTTAAACATAAAAACCACGACAACATGAAAATACCTAAAAACCTAAAACTCAAAATACCCAAAGCTTGAAAACCCAAAAATATTTAAACTTGAATAAAAATATGAAAACCTCAATACTCAATATTTGAAAATTCTAAACTCAAAAATCCTTAATCTTAAAATTGTGAAACCATCAAAATATAATCGATATAAAATCACCCCAAAAGCTAAAACTTAAAATTTGAACCAACAAATTTGAAATCCACAAAACAAAAAACCATAAAATCCCAAACTTGAAATCCTATCAATTTTGAAACTTGAATCCCAAATCTCAAAAAATCCAAAACTTGAAACAAGTGAGCCTTGAACCCAAAAATCTTGAACTCGATAATCCCGAAAATGTAAAAGAATGATAGATATAAAGGACCCATATGACTAAAAACCCATAAAATATAAATCCAAAGACCCCAAAAATTTGAAACATGAACTTTGAAATATTTGAAGTACAAACCCTAAAAGTTACTAAATTTGAAACCCACCAACAAGGACATTTCAAATACACAAAAATACATTGATATAAATTCCCATGAAACATAAAACCCAAATGTTGAAACAAAAACATGGAAATTGTGAACTTGAAAATCTCAAAACCAAAAAAAAACTAAAAACCATAATACCTAAAACTTGAAGTCTCAAAATGTAAAACATCCATAACTTTGAAAATTAATTCTCAAAATCTAAAACCAAAAAACCAAAAATGCTAGCGAGTTAGTTAACATAAATCACCACCAAAATTAATATAAATCACCACCAAAACGTAAAAGGAGAAACCCAAATAGCACTGAAATCTAAAAACTAAAAACATTATCTAAAAACCACTTTTTTTAATACAAAGCACCATATACTCTAAAACTTGAAAGAAGAAACCCAAAAACTAAAAGTACCAATCCTTAAAACCCTAAAAACATTTTAAAAATAGAAAACCCTGAAACATAAAAATAAAAAATCCCAAACCTGAAAACCCCAAAAATCTTAAAACTTGATTCCTAATGATTCATTAAAATCCAGTTATTTTATTAAAAGCTAAATGTACATAGCTGTTGTAAATGAAGTACAATGAAATACAAATGTTAAATAATTTATTTGATGAAAGGAAATAAAAGGGATAAATAACTTACCTCAATTTCTCTTACCTCATGAATGACCACCTTGAAACATCAAAATAAAAACCCCAAACCTAAAAACCCCAAAATCTTAAAACTTGATTCCTAATGATTCATTAAAATCAAGTTATTTTATTAAAAGCTAAATGTACTGAGTTGTTGTAAATGAAGTACAATGAAATAAAAATGTTAAAAATTTATTTGATGAAAGGAAATAAAAGGGATAGAGGACTTACCTCAACTTCGCTTACCTCGCGGTGACACAGGGAGTGGGCAATGTGATGAAACAAAATAACATACTTGTTGCAACGACCCAACAAAAAATGTAGCAAAGGTGGAAACAGCCAGACTAGGGTGCCTAGAGAGGGATGGAGGTGCCTGGGGCACCCTGGTCTTGATTTTGGGTGCCTGGGTCTACAAAAATGGTCAGAATCTGGTTCCATTATGGTCTTTAGAACTTTGCACTTCTTCACCTTTTGTCATGTATATGTCACACTTGGATCGTCGAGGTACCTGTAAACCTATAATGAAGAAAGCACCTGTAAAATCCTCAAATAGACATCAAATCCTAAAAAAAAGATACAAAATGAGGAGTTCGATTGTCATCAGCCACCACAATGGTGGACTTACAACCGAGAGCATTGCACTATATCTCGGACACTGATGTAGTTTTTGTGTTTGTATGTGCAATAGTGCTCCTAAGTCACCCTCGTGCCCCTAAGTCACCCTCGTGCCAATGACACCAAGATAGGGGAAATAACTAGATAAAAATGCAAATGTGTGGTTGGAATATAATGAACTCCCCCTCTATGCGGTCTGTATGTAGAATAATGGCCCAAATGAGGTCCCTTGCTCTATGCAGATAGTTATCCCTTGATAAGAATAGTTCACCCATATAATGGTATGTATGTTGTGTTTATATATGGATCTCTTGTTCGAATTTCAACACTAATGACCCAACATGCCGACTAGTACCTCAAGAGATTAGAGGGAAAACCGAAAATACCGACCTCAAGTGTCAAAAATAAGATCAAACATAAAGAGGAAATGGGCGCTGGGTTGGACAGAAACCCCGATGCTTTGGTGTCCAGCCTAGACATTAGCATCTGAGAGACAAGTGATGAAAAATTAGTTGGGCGATGAGATAGGATTCCTTATGACCTAACTAGAACTATGTGTATTAATGACGAGTGTGAAAGATAAAAACAAATAAAGACCAACAAGAAGACAAGCTGATGGACTATGGGATGGGTCATCAATGAATAATTTTCCTACGCGAGATCCATATATAAAACAGGATACTTGGCAGTATAATAATAGTAGTAAGTGCATGATTTTATTTCTACACCTAAAACCTAGAAACACCAAAACTAGAAAACCATGAACATACGACTCCCCGAACCCGAAAACCTTCAAAAACAAAAAAATACTAATAGAAATAACATAAAAAAACTTATAAACATATAAAAATATAAACTAAAGACCCTTAAAACCAAACGCAAGGGCTAAGGGTCAAGGGTGGGTCAGATGTGTGCCAACGGTTCTTGTCCCTTCACCAAACTCGCTTTCATCATATGCCAGGGGGTCCTTCTACTACGCTTCCCAAATATCATAGGGACATGGTCCTACGGTCCCTTGCCTCTCGCAGGGTTCTCAGAATGTCCACCCAGCCCCATTCCTCTCTATCTTAACACCTCTTCAACGGCCCTCTCTCATGCATCGTTGTATACGCACGATCTCTCTCTTCTCTCTATATATATATTCCATCCGCCCAAAGTAATCTTTCCCAGTCCCCCTCCTTGCCCTGCGCACAAAGCGTGGTTTTATCCAACCATCGAGAGATTTTCTAATCCGAGTTCAATTATTAATATCTTTATAGCTAACAATGATAGCACGTAAATATGGTCCTCTACGCATGCGAGAATTGGAACTCTACTTCCTCTAAGCACGAATACATAGATATCATGCATTCCAAAATTTAATTATTCAATATACCTTTCCCACCAATGATCTACACACGTCCACAATGCATCCAATTCATGGACGCTGATACCTACTCTGACTCCATATTTACTTTCGTTTGATCCTACTTCCTTTGTTCTGCGCATACGTTGCTAACAATTCATACAATTCCTGCAAAAAGAAGCTAAAGAATGTTTCATAGAGCAAATCATGCATGGTGTCTTCGACCCATTTGTGTGGATTGAAGTTAACACCAGTGTTATATCTCTATGAAAACTCGTCTTCTTCATCATGTATCCACCTATCAATGTTCTCCAATGATAAATGAAATACCATAAGCTCGCCACATCTTGAGATCCTGAATGAAATAAGGTCCCGACAACAGAACCAAAATGTTGCGGCTGTAGTCTAGTAAATTAGCACAACTTAGTCAAGCACTCGGCACCTCACTTAGACATAGGTCTAAGCACTCACCTAAACCGCGCGAACTCCTCTGAGAGTTCCTTCTAGGGTGGAAATCAAGATATGGTTCTTGCAATAAGGTTAATCATAGCATGCATAGATATAACATATGAACCGTTGTAATATGCACAAAGATAATTGATCAACCAAAAGAGATTGTATTCATTATACTCATGATGCACTACAATATGATGGGCTCATTCAACCTCCATTGCGGACCCATGCTCAAGGCGGGATTCATACACTTACGCACCCACACACATATTCATCTCTTCCACACCCACTCATTACATGGACATCCACACACACACACACATAGTGGAAACTTGTCCTTCACCACTTTACATGTTTTAATCTATACTTAGACTACTCCTATACATAGCTTGCATGCTTGCGCTTTCCTATATTTAGGCACCATCTTGTGGTTCCCTATGTACAACCCGCTTTAATATGGAAGCTCCATCTTTATCCCGTGATCTATAAATATTTTCTTTTGCATGTGTTATATTTAGATCTGTCACTATCCATGCATAGTTCATGTATATTATTAGCCCCGCCTATGTTTTTCTTGTTTTGTTCGTGCCTTATCCGTGATTTTGTCTATTTATAGCTTTGTCATGTCGACCACGCCAACCCATATTTTTCCTATTTTTAGCCTTCTTTGGAAATTTGGCTAACTCCTAAGTCTGTTGTCCCTACATGCAACCTTCCGCGCATCCTTTCCTCATACCTTCACTTTCACTTCCACATGCTTCTTTAACTTGTGCAAATCCTTCTTTTATGCTTCCACATGTACCCTCGTGTGTCCTTCTGCCTTCATGCATGTCTTCATACTTAGTCATTTCTTTGGTCCAACAATAGATGAGGTTGCCACCATGTCAACCAAGATGGTACAAGATGTCTTCACCATGGTTAGAGATGAAATTGATTGTTGGAAGGAGCTCTAAGAAATGAACTTTATCGATTCCAATTTATTACTTGAGTGAAAAAGTGTTTGTAAGTCGGGAAGATAACTATTCTCAAGACATGGCTATGAACAATTGATTAGAGGATGCGAGAACTCTGTGAGCCTTAGAAGATTTCCCAAATCACATGAACAAAGGCCAAGAAATCAAGGAAGAAATCAATGCTAACTTAAACAACATGAGGTGTCGTTCATTGTATTCTAGTCAGACCACACTAGAAGAACTCTTTGAACACTTCCAAAGTAATATCAAAGGAGAGTTATCGGATCCATAGAACTGTGGTATTTAGCTCATGGACATCATTATTAAGGTCTTAAGCACCATTTTAGATGCATCTCATAAGATTCTAAAATTATTAGATCATTGCAAATCAATGTAAGTTGCAAATGAACATTGGTTGGACATTTTGATGAACACTTTAATTCCACATACAAGAGAAATTCTAAATGTAAAGTGTCAAGATTCAATTCAACAATGAGAGGCCATAAGGTTCCTCTAGTGTAGTGCATTCAAGGGTCTTCATCTTCCATATCTCCATATGGAAGATAACTTATTTCACTCCCTTCTTACTTCTTCCCACCTCTTTCTTTATAAAGAAATCACGCTTTTGTAAAAGTGACTTTGCTCAATTGGTGATTTCTATTTCTTTGTTGGGGATGCACTTTTTCCAATTTTTTCTTATTCATTTAAGTGACTTAATATTCCTTTATTGTAAAATTATCTTAAAATAAGGAAAAGTAACTTATTTTAATCCAGAATATGAGAAGTCGCATGGGAATGTGAAAAGACATGTAAAAGGGATATATATTGGAATGCTTTCTCTATTATAAACGATCGGTATGTGTTCTCCCTAGCATGTTGTATTCTTCCATTTCTCCATAATATTTTCCTCCATTCTCTCTCTTGATACTCAACCAAACATATTACAAGTTTTGTAAGGAAGCAAGGGCTTTATACCTACCAAAATGAAATGAGAATCATTGGTTGAACTTTGTGTCAATTTGTGTTATTGTTTCATGATCCTTATTTGATTATATATGTTTACCTATTTCTTCTCATTGATATGGAAAATTGTTCTGAATTATTGGTTAATAAAATATATATTTTTCTCATTGGCATAACTCCCCTCTCACTTTTCCCCTTCATTTCTTACAATTCTCTCATCTCTTACTTGCAAAGTCTTCCTCCCTAATATATAGTTGCAGATACAACAAGGGTGTTCCTACACATTCCCTAGTCTTTGAGCACACCGAGGTTATAATTAGTGTATATAATTTCTAGTTTTCAATAAATGAGATCCACCCCATTAATAACGAAGGGACCTAATCATGTGAGCATTGATGAAACCCATATTTTGTCCTTGACAAAATATTTTTCAAACACCCCAGAAGTAGATCACCATGGAGAATATTTGATATTCTGAGAAATCCATTTGTCTTCAATAGCACCTCCTCGACATATGGTAGTATGTGCTTGATAGAGTGGAAAAAATAATTCCTATTAGGTTTCTAAATAACTCTCTTTAGTTGGCACATTTTAGGTTTGCAGCACTAAAATTCTTGTTGCTACTCATGTTTATTACTCTTCGTGTTAGTGACCCTCCAAGGTATATTTTTAAAAAGTTGGCCAAAATTCTCAAAGAATTTATTTGGTCTAATGCCAAACAAGCTAGATATTTCCATAGAGTTGCTTGGAAAGTTTATTGTTTCCCAGAAAAAGGTGGTATGGGTATATTTGATGTTTACCAACAAAATATGTGCCAGTGGGTGGTCAAATCCATTGAAGGGAAAAAGACATGGAAACTTTTGCTCGGCATTCAATTTCTTCAAGTACACCCTATGGTTAAAATTGTTGGAAAAAACATTTGGGTTGCATAACTTAATCATTACTTGGGATTTTGTGAAGATCAAAGGAAAATTCATTGTCAAGAGTATCTAGAAAGCTTTTGAGTGTGTCAAATACTTCCTTAAGTGGGTCGGAATGGGTTAAGAACTGAATTTCATTTCAATGATCATAACCGGTGGTGGTCACCAATTGTGACTAGCAATGAAATCTTGCTCTCTAATATGTCCTGGCATCAAAACTCGTAGGTTATACCACAAAAGGATTTCCTCGGTTCGGGATATGGTCACGCATAAGAATTGGATACCTTGGCAAAAAATCAAGCATAAATTCAACTTAAACAATGTGGATCTCCATCTATGCTTAAAATCCAAGAGTTGATGTTGAATATCATGCTTAACATGCATGGCCTACAACCCCAGATTACATGGTAGCGTGATTGGAAATTGAATATTAACACAACCTTTAAATATTACAACTCAAGGTTGTTGTACCATCTATTGAGTCCTTTTTTTTCGCTTGCACTTGGAAATATCAATGCATGTTGGGGTTTACATTCTTGTCCTTGAATATGGAAATTTCACCTTAATAGGATTTAGAACTCCAAATGAGCCCAAAACTGTCACTTTCTTTGGTGTTTTACATACCAGGGCCTTCCATTAGGTGAGAAGCTTAAACATATTGGTATTCTTAACCCAAAGTGCCTAGTCTATTGCAAACCTAAATCTTGTAAACACTTATTTTGGTCATGCCCCTATGCCTAGTCTGTTTGCTCTTGGATTCATCTTGACCCTTTGATCTCGAGTGTTACCTGGAGATTAGATTTTTTTGGTGACCACTCTAATTGGCCTACTTGCATAACTTATTTATGAATTTTTTAGGGCTATAATTTTATTTCGATAGTGGAAAGCTTGAAATGCTACTATCATTAAAAATGAAGAGATTTCTCAACAATTTCCCAGTAATAATAAAGTGGTTATTATTTATTTTGTGTACTTTCATATCCGACCAAGGCTCAAATGATTGTGTTGGAATTTCAATATTTGCAGCAATTACTTGATCATTAGGAGAGTGTTCCTTATACCATGAATTGGTACCTCTAGATGCTTTGAGATTAAGTCTACTACGTGCAAACGAAACCCCTTACATAGTAGACACTCCTCCACTGGTATGTGGTCATTTCTCTATGCAGCCCTCTTAACGGCCGGGTTGAAGTCTGCTACCTCACGGGGGAGATAGCTAGTGGTTCTTCACGATGGACACTATCAACTCACAAAGGAGTTACTTATGGTTGACTCCTGCCACTAGGATGGGGCATTATGGTTCCACTTTCTATATAAGACAATTCACATAACCTTAATGGGTGGACCATTGTTGATCCACTAATAAATGATCCCTCTGCAGAGGGTTCTTCCCCCGAAAAATGATCCACCACCTCCCCTATTGTGGTTGTTGTGTGTCTTTAATTCTCCCTTGGTTGTAAATCATGTGATGAGTTTTCAGTTTTGTCTTATTGGCATTTCTCGTACCGTGGATCCCTCGGTGTGTTTATTTCTTTGGTGTTTGCCCTAAGTTTTCGGTTTTGTCTTTTTGGTGATTATTGAACCATGATTTCTTTTATCACCCTTTTATTATGTTGAAGGTGTTCTCCAAACTACGATAGACCATAACTTGTGAATTCGAATTCACACCACCCACACCGTATCAATGCCATATAGTTTTGTATGTTGTCATTGATAACTTCATAATCACATAATAAAAGAGAGACATAAAGCTTAAGCCTTGAGCCTTCGGATCGTCAATCAAAAGAAGAGAGAATTTTGTCCAAATCAATCCCTGGGAGGTGTACCGTTACTCTTCCCTCGCAACATCGACATCGTGAGGATTCATCAACCTCTTGGTGACTATGTTCCTGCATCTAGCTAAGGTGAAACTCTGTTTGCATCTTGGCAGCTCCTGTAGGTGTTCACGATCCAATCCTCATCAATCATCCATCAAGCTTTCTGCAACTTGCCTCCGGTCGACGCCGACCCATTCCGATTGATGTCGATTTACCTAATCAATGCCGCTTAAAAAATCGATGCGATCGATCACAACTGGTTGACGCCGATCAACTTTGCAGACAAAAAGCAAGTACGAGATAACATAAGTTTAGCATTGTTTTCACGCTTCTGTTTGCTTTTTATATTCTTTTTGCTGTTTACATTCTGTCTTTTATTTTTAATCGGAAAATCTAAACATTTACCTACATCTTTTATCATGTATGCTTCTTTCCTTAATTGAAAACGTGGACTGACATCCGCCGAGGAAGCTCATCGCTTCTCGGACCCGCTTTTCAGGCAGTCCACCCAAATATCTTTTAATGTTGTCTTTTTTTGCCAAGGATTTGTGCGTCGTAGGTTTCTCGGATCTACTTTGCATGATTGCTCGTGTGTGCCCGTCTTGTCTACATTGGCTTTCCTCCCATCTACGTCTTCGGATCCCATCTTAACTATCAGGTATTGATTTCATTTGAGTTTTTCAGGACTTTTGTGTTTAGTTTGGTGCATTAACTTGGACAGGTAACAAGCGCAGAAATTCTTGATCTACGCTTGGTCCATGGAAAAGGACCATGTGAACAACTAGCCTTAAGTCAAAAGGATGAAGCAGATAATGAAAAAGAAAATTTCTTGGTTCTACAGATGATCGGGAGCAAGCAAATGATAATGTGCCCACTCTTTTTGGACTCAAAATATGATACATTTCCTAAAAATAGGACTATGCCCTCCAGAAATGAGCAAATCAAAGAGAAGGTACTTCAGATTACAAGCCATTCCATATGTGCTTGTTGATGGCATCTTGTTCAAGAAGGACATCAATGGATCTTTATTGAGGTGCATTGGAACAGTCAAGTTGAAAAGGTGTTACAAGAATTTCATAATGGAGAGGTCGAGGTCATTTTGCTCCATGGGTAATAACTCTCAAAATAATGAAGGTGGGATACTATTAGCCCACAGGTTTTCAGTGACTATTATACTTGCATCAAAAAGTGTAAAAATGTGTGTTCTTCACAGGTAAGGAAAGACTAGCAGCACTTCCATTGCATCTGATTCAAGTTGACCAGCCATTCATTTAATGGGTATTAGACTTAATCGGGGTCATTAATTCAAATTCGAGCCAAGGTCACAAGTGGATGATGACAGCATCAGACTATTTCACCAAATGGGCCGAGGTGGTAGCACTCAAAGAAGATAATGATTCTAGCATATTGGACTTCTATGAAGGGATAGTAACTAGGTTCGGTGTACTAGCCACTATCAGATCAAATAATGCATTGGGTTCTGGTTCGGTGTACCAGCCATGTTTAATTTTCTCTATTTCCACCACTGTTTTCCATTTTTGCCTCCGAACACTTTCCTGCGTTTCTTCTGCAGTGCTGTCATGACTCACGAGCTGTCACCAAATCGAACACTATATATAATCCATTGCAGACATTTCAGATCAATGGTATAGAAACATGTGAATGAAAACGTGATCAGAGCTTTTTTTTATTGTCTTACAGAGCAGAAGGAATGGACTATTTATAATAATTATAAATCATGAAAATGTGGAACTGGATATATATTTGGTTATGTGGGCACTGTTATAATCAAACTTATTATTTGCAAAAGGATTAGGATGTTGACCACATTGCCCACTGCAGACTCTTATTTGCTCCAACAACAGGAATTTTAAATGTGATTGTTATGCATTTGTTTTCTCTCTATCTTAGTAGATTGTATTATATTTCTCCCAATTTAGCCTTAATTTTGCACAAATAAATTTTGAGCCACTTTTTAAAAGAGAGCCTGTTTATATATTATTATTTATGTAAATATTTAATGAGGCTATGAATACCCTGCAATGGAGATGTGGGTTCAGTTTTTTCACTTCGTTTATGTGGAATTATACATTGTAGTAAAGAATATTTATATTAGATGATGAGATAGTTGATAATTGATGGAATATTTATATTTATATGAGTAAGGAAGGAAATCATTGCTTTGAGCATATATGTGCAGTTGGCCTGAAGGGCATGGAAAAGGAAGATCATATCCCTCACACAAGTTTCCACAATTCAAGTTTATGGGATAAAAATATTTCTTGTTAGTTTCCATTATGTCGCCCTTATTTTTAACGAAAAAAGTAGCAACATTTTATGTCGTTATCTTTTTCCGTTAAAATTAACGATGATTATTGTTTAAAAAATGCATGTTATATATTTTAAAATTGAATGCACATCTGAATGGCAACACACAATTATTATGAAGGGGAGGTAATGGGGTCAAGGTTGAGCAACATGGTCAATTATTTTTGCATGTTTACATTGTTGACTCGAACCTATGTGATGGATAGCCACCATGTGAAAAAATATTAGGAATACAAAACTATTTCTATGTGTAATCATCTCTTTCATTATAAGTGTATTTCCAAGTCCATTAAAATTAATAAGCAGTGTTCATCTACCAGGGGGAATATGATTATCAATAAGGCCCTTCAAATTAAAAATATATATATCCATTGTAAGATTGCATTCCACTTAAAAGATATTTGTTTCTTTAGATAAGTGTAGAATCAAAGAGATTGGCTACTTAAAGTACATAAGTCATCTAACGGTTGGAATAAGGACCCACCAAAGTGGAGAAAGACCTAATGTTGCTGGAGTGCATAAACAACACTAATTTTTTCTTGTATTTTTACGTGGAAGGCGTTTCTAAATTAGAATCGTGACTTGTCAATTTCAACAATGTGTAGATATCAAACAACTCTACATGATGGGGTTGTTGAAGTGCGTATAAATCGGAACCGTCCATCAACATGGGTCTAGTCCATGTCAAAGGTGATTTGAAGATGTCTAGGTGAATTCCCGTCACATTTCTAAAAACATTACCATATTGTCTCTACATACAATCATTGTACCGGTGGAATTTTTTTAGTGTGAGCTTTGTTCATATCATTTTAATTTGTATTCACCATTATAGTATGTGTATTCTAAATTGTAATCTTAAACCATTCAACCTTGTATCTCTTTTGTTTAGTGCCATCATAATAGAGATATGATCTCATATGATTTTTTCATTTGGTCTTTTATCCATCCCAACCATGTATATCATTTTTAATGACAAACACGTGCATAATTATTAAAAGAAGTGTCATGTGGTATTGGTCTTGAATTTAACTGATATATTCATGATCTAGGCGATTTCCATATGCATCTTCCCGATTGATCATTATAAATTTATGATTGTTGGCTCCTCCAAAATTTCTAATTACGCCAAAGGATTTTTCCAATTTAGAATTATTGTGGGTTACTATTGACATTCCATATCAATGAGATATAAGACAACCTCATTTTATTCTCATCCTTCATCGAATGAAAAATCTTTTATCAACATGAGGGACATGCACAACTCGCATAAACACACTTGGAGAAAACAAGATTTGGCCATCTAGTCTACGAAAAATGTGGCATGCCCTTTTCTCTAACCGGGCCTAAATGGAAGTACATGTGCCACATCTACATGGAGCATCTCCTCACCTACCAATTGATCAAATCCTTCCTCCTCTAGCAGAGAGGAGGCCACCAACATGGTGCATTCCATGCTCCACCACTCCCTCTCCTCCAACATCATCATCAATCTCTCTTTGGTGTTTTCTACCTTCTCTATGAATGTATGGTCAATACCTTCTTTTTCTCAAGAATACTTTTTCTTAATCTTAATGACACTTTATTCTCTTTTACTATTATTTCTTGGAAGTCTTGTAGTGTTGTTTTTTTCTTAATCATGATTTATTTTATTATTTCGAGGTTTGGTCACCGTAGACACAAAAATCACACACATGTTACTATTTTACTATGCCATCAAGTATGTTGTTATATGCATGGATCTTAAGTATTAAAAGTATTCATTGGTGACACAATCCCTTGTCGTTTCAATCGTTTTGATTGTTTCTATTGTCTTTCTCTCTCCCATCTATCATTTTTGTACCCAGCTCTGGTCAAGTCATGGTGATCCCTGTCTATCTATCTTTTCACATTTTTCATCATTTATACTAAGACACCAATGCCCATTTTGGACACTAGTGCCCATGCACTCCTATCCTATTTGTTCTTGTCACTTTTTTTTACATTTGTGGTCGGCCTTTATAGTTTTCTAATCCTTATCCCGAGCTCATAGTCGGCCTTTTGTGTCACTAGTGTCGAAATTCAAACAAGAGATCCATATATATACACAACATACACTTTATTATTCTAGCTGGAAATTCTAAGGGAAATATCATCTACATACTATCACTACCATTACAAGGGACTACATTTTTAGGTTGCATACACTACATAGGAAGGGGAAGTACTCAATTCCATATCACACATTGTATCTTATCTAGCAATAGCTCATTATCTTAGCATCATTAGCGCAAGGGCAACCTAAGGACATTATTACACACATAAGAACAAATAACTACATGGAGTCTAGAATGTAGTGCAACACTCGGTCATAAGTTCACTCATTAGGTGACTGCCATGGTTAGTCCAACTTCACATATCACATTTTTCATTTCAATTTGATGTATTTGTGAGCTTGTGTAGGTAGCTAGGGTTTTCTTGTAGGTTACATGTACCCTCGGTGATCAAAGAGTGAATATTATGCGGTTAGAAATAAATAATAGTGAAACCCTAGAGACATAGAAGAAAATAGATTATGACCTTCATGCGAGTCACCAATGTCTGGGAACACTCACCAAAGGCCCAGGTGCCCCCTGTCTAACACCGACTTCTGCTTTACGGCATTATTCTCATAATCCAAATTTTACAGAGAAATTGTGACATAGCCCCAGTCCTATTCAACACTTTACACCACCTAGAACAGCGATTCTGAGATTACACAAGGTTTAACTAAGTCATCTCTCTCTCCTATACTTATAGTATTACATTGCTTGAGTGCTTAGAATTTGTATATCTATTGTATTTTATCATATATGTTACTCTGCAATTAGATTTAATTTAGATTTTATTAAATCATTTGGTGAACCCACTTTTCTTCAAACTTCTTTCCCTAGGATCCCCAAAACCCTCATGGCTAAGAAGAGGTCCTCATCTCCTAAACACCATATGGTCGATACATGCTTGAACCCTGTCTTTGATGATGTTGTTGTGCAATCTGAATTTCGTGACCTCTACCAAAACCCTCAATGTGATTCATCCATCCTTCAACAACTTATTTCTTTCCAAAACACCCTTCCTACTAACTTTCACAACTCTAACATTTGTATAGTCTCTCCTGACCAAAACTTTACTTCATGTTTTCCTTGCTCTTCCGTAGTCACCCATGTCATTGCACCTTTTTCTACCACTATTATAACACATGATAATACTATTGTAGATTCTTTGTTTGGTCATGTTCTTGCTTGTGATAATATGGATGTCAATACTTCTACTTCTAATGTTACAAATGTACATGTGCATGATGTTATTTATACTAGTAGTCAAGATGAATGCAAAGTTGTATCTCCTATTCCTCCTACTTCTGAAAATGTTTCTAATGAATACAATGGAAATGATCACTCACATTCCCATGATCACTCACAATGGCAAGATCTAACCTCTTCATATGCCTCTCACTTCATCAACCTTTCCTTCACATGATATTCTATCTCTCATGTATGTTTTTTTGAACTTTGCAATCTCAAGTTCATGCACTCACCCTTGAAATTAAATCCTATTATGATTCTATTAACAATAAATCTTTGCATGTCAACTAGGTTATTCCTAAAAAGATTCACAATTCAACTTTTCTAAAGGACTACATCATGTCTAACTTCTCATATTTCGATGGCACTAGCAACCCTTATTTACATCTCAAGCATTATTGTTCAACCATGTCTTCTTATTCTAATGATCACTTGTTACTTAAAGCATTTTGTCATAGCCTTGTGGATCATGCTCTTCAATGGTATACCCATTTGCCTTATGGATCCATTAGTACTTATTGTGATATGGAGGATGCTTTTCTTAGGAAATTTATTTCTAACAATGGTCCTAAAGCCACATATGAATGCTTGCCTTCATTACATCAAGGAAAGAAAGAACCAATTGTAGATTACATTTTATGCTTCAATTATTGTATGCATTAGTTATTATTTCAGCCCATTGATTTAGAAAAGTAATTTATCTTTTGTCATGGCTTGATTCTTGCATTAAAAGAAAAACTCTTATATGATACATGTGAATCTTTTACTCTCTTATGTTACAAAGTCATTGATTTAGAATAAGATTTAATTACTGCACATATTATACCACCCCCTTCTACTTCTTCTACTACTTCTTTGTCTACTACTTCTTCCCTCTTTCATCCATTAAGCGCCCTCCACGGTCTCCGTCTTCACCTCCGCGCAAGAATCTTTGTTCACCTCCACCACATCAACATACACCTAAGTCTTCTTCACCTCCTACTCGTGAACCATTGCAATTCTCACATAATGCAAAACCTCATGATGTCTTGTGTGCTTTACTTGACAAACGCTTAATCTGCTTACCTTCTACTAAGCATCATCCACCTCACCGATTGAAATGCTAGGTGACCACCCTTTCTGTAATTTCCACCGCATCAATGGCCATTGTGATAATGACTACTATGCTTTCCATGAACGCTTGCAATAATTAGAAAAAAAAGGTGTCATTGTTTTATGTTGGCCCTCTTGTGAGCTCTCTCTTTCTCCTATTCCACATAAGCATGCTTCCACCACTGTTCACTTGTCTCCTTCACCTCCATCTAAAGTTGTCATCCATCCACCTCCTAAGGTCATAATCTATTCACGTCCTCCATCCAATCCACATATGGTTACATCATCTCATTCTTCACAAATTTCTACACTACCTCATTGGCTTCCTAAGCCTCTTACTTCCGCACTTCCTCCCACCACACCTTCTATTCTTGGTCCCATTCCATCTGACATCCAATTTGGAACTTATTCTCACATCGTTGTTGCTTCACATGCTCCATCTATGCCTTGCAGCCTCTTAATCTTTGGTAGATGACATCCACTTTCTATTTCATTACCCTATGATGCACTCTTGTGTTATGATTCACACTTGATTGTTGAGGAATACTACATTAATGAACCTCTCCTTTCATAACTCATGTGTTGTGCTTCATGTCATATATTTTATAACATCTCCTTGCACATGACAAACCCATTTCTCGATGATGCACTCTTGTTCTATGGTTCATTCTTGACTATTGAGGGGGCATTTATAAATGAACCTCATTCTCACACTAGGGGAAATCACTCTTCTTCCCCCACCTTCATTCACATCATACACTAGTGCCACTACTGTTTTATATTCTCTTAGCATACCAATACCAACACATTGTTATTCTATTATCTTATATTGCCTAAGTAACATTGCTCTTTCACATTATATATTTTATTACATCACATACATCTATTTCTATTCATCACATACTATGCTCTTCATTCTCATTCAAATACAAATCCTATTCTAATAATTACTTATCTATTTCTTTCCACATCATCATACATTGCAAATCAAAACAACCATTTCAACAATACATATCAACCCAAAGTGCAAGCAACAAGCATCACATCATATATCCAATGCACATCACTAACACATATGATACCAATATCCACACACACACACACACACACACACACACACATCATCATCATCATCATCATCAAAAATCATAAGTTAAAAAATACAATAGTTGGGGACGATCCCCCATGCATCAATCCAACATATCTAATACATCATGCATCCTCATCACTATCACTATATACAATAACGAGAGCTCTAGAACTAGAAAATGCACCGCTCAATCTACGTCGTTGATCTCAGCCTATATATCTCTCCAACTAATTCTATAATATAGCAATATCAGCCACCTACTCAGAAAATTGAACATGTAGCTTAACATATTTAACAAACACCTCCCGAGTTATGGTTCCTCCTTCTATGACCTATCTAGCTCCCTTATTTTCTATATGAGCCTCATCGTACTTTCTCAATAACATAGTGTACGTAGTTGTTGTTATAGCCATCACTTGAGAAAATGGGCATGCTCGTCTGCAATAACATCAACTCTCTCTTGTATACCACATCCCACGAGCACATCTAGAGGTACTGATTAAGAAAATATTGAAATAAATAGATGTTAAATCTAAATATGTACCATCACACACACACACACACACACACACACACACACACACACACACACACACACACACACACACACACACACACACACACATATATATATACGCAATAAAGTACGTATTTGACACAAGAAAGTAAGTTATAAAAATATGAAACCCTGTTACAAAAGGGAGGGTAAAATACTTAGTTTGCAATAATACCAAAGTTGTGATGAGCTAGAAAACTGTTGGAACAGAAAGCGGTGTCGCACTTGACCCATAAAAATTTAGAGTTTTCGAGAATGTCGGGACTAGGGTGCCTATGCAGGTCGAGGGCACACTGGACACTTGAGACCTTCTCTAAGTGCATGTTACTACTTAGAACCTATGTAACTCAATTTCATAGGGTCATGAGATTTTCTCCTTTAGTCACATGTATGACATTGTTAATCACCTACTAAAACCTGTAAAGAGCAACAATCACCTACAAAACCTCAAAACACATCAAATCATAAAAAGAAAAAGATGCAAATGGGGAGTCGATCGACCCCAACGGTCACCCGATTGAGTGAACTTATGATCTAGGTGTTGCACTACATTTCAGACTCCATGTAGTTTTGCATGTGTGTGTGCGAGAGAGCGTGTCCTAGTGGCTCTTATTCAAGATGCACCGAGTAGCGAATAATAACTAGATGTAGAAAATGTAAATAGATGTGTGCATAAAAAAATGAACTTCCCCTCCTATGAAGTGTATGCAGAATAATGCATTCCCTTGTCCCTTGAATGGATGTTTTGATGCTCTTATAATGCCTTGAGATGCAACCTTAGGTGATGATAGTAGATGCTTAGTGTTTTTACTTTATTATGGTCACACACTTTGTTTTTATATGATTCCCTTGTTTGAATTTCGTAATTAACCACTAAAAGGATGGCTAATGATAAATAAATATGTCCAAAAGCTAGAAAGGACCCAAAAGATGTGAGCAAGATACAAAGAGGTTGGGGCGCCAGCAATGCTTTGTGCGTCTTGGTTGGGCGCTAGTATCTAGACTTAGAAAAGCTGAAGTGTCAAAATTCGGCTGGGAAAAAGGTGTATAAGACCAAGAAGGAAAACAAAAATCAAGCAAAGATGCCAAAGACAGTGATCAATTAGTACTTTTCTCACTTAGGAATCATATGAATAGTGGTATGTGATTAGGACTAAAAATATACCCAAAGTGCATGATTTAGTGTCTACATTTTCCCCACATTATTTTGTTGAGATAATTCTTGATAACATAAAGTATATAAAAGATGTGTACCTGATAACAATGTAGATCGATGGAAAAAATCGTGTCAAGGAGACAAGAAAAATCGTGGAGTGATAAAAAGTGAAGCGCGGAAGCTAGAGAAGAGGAAGTGAAAATGACCCTAGGGGTGAGAAATATTTGTAGATGTCATGTTGTACCTGTTTTTTATGTCACTTGATGTTGGATGATGTGAATGATGTTTCCCATAAGTATGGGCCTCAGAAAAAGAATATTAAACGAGTAGTAAAAGTCGTGTATATGAAAAATTCGGTCAAAACACGTAAAAAGTATGTAAAAATGCAAAAGGAACATGTGCACATGATTTGTGATGAGTGAAAGAGATAGAAAGGATCTTGAAGATGTTGTAAAAGAATGATTTTTTTGGGCGATCTCGCGCCAAAAGTGATTTTTAGGTGATCTCACGCCTGCACTTGCACAGTGCGAGTGTTTTGGGTGATCTCACACCAAATGTGGAAGAAGTGTAGGGAGAAAGGTCTAGTGTCATTCTCCAACATTTCAATGATTCCCAAAGTATAACCACCATTTTAGATGGTGTGTGTGAATCAGATCCATTTCGATCCAATGTGAAATTAGAAAAGAAGATGTAATGCATGCATGTTGAGTGTTGAAGGATTGCATTTTTCCTATAAAAGTCGTTGTGTAAAAATTATCATGAACTTGTTACGCCCTTATTCTTATATCTTATATTGGATATGTAGTGTCAACATGTGGCTTACATAATCTATCTTCTTGTCATATGTTATTCATTTATGCTTTCATATGTTTAGTAGGTCGGCCTTGGTGTTGGCCATAGCTTAGGATTGGTATATATAGGTGGTAGTGAGGAGTAGTTAATGATGATATTGAGCATTTGAGTCTTATTGTATGGTTTGGAGGTTGCCCCCTCGAAGTGGATAAGCTATTATACTTGCATATTGAGATCATTTATCTGTAATCTTGTGTTCTTTGGTGTTTTATTGTTGGTGATAATCAGATTTATACAAGTAATTTCATTACAAGTGGTATCGAGCTTGATCTCGCCAACACCGTCCAAACCCTAATTGTGAAGGTTCGGCTATATCTCAAAATTGGTAGTAAATTTTTCTGCAATATTTTTTTGGTGTGGCAAAATCAGTCAAGTAAGCTCCTCTCCAAATTTCAATCATTTTGACTTGTTTTGCAAAATTTATAGTGGTTTTATGTTTTTTCATAATTTAGCTCCTAGGGCATTGTAATGTAAGAAAAACCTAGTGAGTGAATGCAAGAAAATAAACAAACTTATTATCCTACTCTAATATTTTCAAAAAGAACCTTTGATAGAGTAATGAATGGAAAGGAGAGAGAGATATATTATGCCTATACTTACCTACAAGTTGCACAACTCCTTATTTGACGTGGTGGATTTGCTCTTGGATTGCTTGATTGAACTTGATTGCTTGCTTCATATTTTGGAGACAATTGGGTAAAGCACTCTCCTTTGATTAGCCTTGATGATTAATGAAGGATGATGATTGATTATGGATGAATAATGGATTGATTGAAGATAAAATGGATGATTGATGAACAAAATAGCATAGTTTTTCTATGGATTCTTAAGATGTGCTCTCATGGAGGAGGAGAGATAAATTTATAGCTGAGGAGTGGAGGATTCAATGGCTAAGATGAAGCCATCTTGGATTTAAATCAATGGTGGAGGATTCATGTGAGGATGGAGGATTCTAGAGTTGGATTATTCTAGAATTTAGAAGAAGCCTCCATTGAATTTTTAATTCAATGGAGGGAGGGAGATATTTGAATTTTTAAATATGAAAGAGGGAAATTTAGAGAGGCTTCTAGAAATAGAAGCCTCTAGATTTAGAGGTTTGAGGATGTGATTAGATTAGGATTAGATTAGGTTAAATAAATATGATTAAGGATGTGATTTCATGGAAAGATTAGGCGTAGGGATGTGTAGGGTAGGTAGTAGGTGAGGTGTAGGAATATTAAATTCCTATAAAATGTTAATGAAGGATTATAATGAAAATATGATATAATAATGGATTAAAAATATTAACGATGAAAATGGGATATTAAAAGGATTAATAATGGAATGATGATGATGATAAAATGGTAAAGGGTAAATATGATAATTTGGATTAAATAATAATAATTAATCTTGCGATTAATTATTATATGGATGATGTTGGGATGTTTACGGGATGAATTAACGTGTGATTAAGCATGTCGAAATTTTATGTCTACATTTTTCCCCTCTTTGAAGTGTTATTGTGCAATAATGACAGCTTTAAAGAAAAAAAAGAAAAGATGATGGTCATATGATGCCCCCTCGACGGGTTATGTTATGTTTGTGGAGCCTATTTGCATGTTAGAATGTGGTACACCTTCTATGTGTTACACTCGGGTATTTTTACGGCGGTCCCACTCGCTGAGTGAGTGGGTTAGGGGGTTCGGGGGTGAAACCCCCCCATGGAAGGGGGTTCAGGTGAAGCCCCGAAGCAAATTTTCATGGGTGGTTTACTAACCCATGGGTAATGGGTAACCGTTATGGGGCTGTTTTTGGGCCCATGTTTTTTCGAGTCTTTTGCCCATTGTTTTGATACCCACGGTTTTTTTCCTTGGTTTTGATGCCCACGGTTTTGTATCAAACCGCTTAGCCAGCTTGCCTATTTATGTGGTCTTATGCATATGATAGATACACAAGTAAATGTATTGTAGATGTGTTTTGAATTCGGGTGTGAATTTTGTAGAGTTTGTTGAGCATAGCTCCAAACGGATCTGGGTATTGTATTGAGAGAGTGGAGGCTTGTAATAAAATTTGAGCAAGTGATTCTTGGTGGACGTAGCCCAAATTGGGTGAACCACATTAAATCTTGTCTCTCTATGTTGTGTTATTTATTCTGCACTTTTATTTGAGATCTGTAATATTTTCTGCATATTAGTTTCTACTGTTGCGATTTTGTAAGGGATTATTCCGCATATTTTATCTCTTATTTCCTAACAAAGTTAGGTGGGGAGGAATGAGTTGGGTAACCACTCAAAAAGAGGAGAGGCCCAAGTTAGTAGGTGAGGAAAGATTAGAGGATGAGAATATTTTAGGATTAGAAGGATGAGGATTAGATGATTATAAGAATAAGAGAAAGGAGAGTTTGAAGATGAGGAAATTAGAGGAATAGGAGAAATTGAATTTTGGATTTTGGATGCCCCATCAATGATGTATGACAAGGGTGAAGATTTAGGATTTTGTATTATGAGAATATATTGGATTTTAGAAATATTGATGCCCTAGTCAACAATGTATCAAAAGGGTTTAAGGATATTGAGGGTGAGAAGATATTGGATTTTGGAGATATTGGATGCCCTAGTAAATAATGTATGACAAGGGTTTAAGGATATTGGAGGATGATAATATATTGGATTTTGGAGATATTGGATGCCCCAATCAATGATGTATGACAAGGGTGGAGTTTTAGGATTTTGGATGAGAGGATGTAGGAGTTTAACATGTTGGATTTAGAGATGAGGATGTCGGATTTGAGGATTGATCGGATATTTGGATATGGAGGATTAGAAGATTGGGGAGGTTTGGATGAGGATGAGAGGATTTAGAGGATTTGAAGATGTTTATTTTTAGATGTTGGAGTTGAGGATGTTAAATGTTGAGATTCCCCAGTCAAGGGGTGAGGATTTTGGATGTGGAAATTGATTGATTGATGAAAGGATTGAGTGGATAGGAGGATGATGATGATATATTGTTAGTTTGATGATGATGAGGGTTAGGTGTGAATGATGATAAGGCTAAAAGATGATGATAGAAGGGGGTGTGCTACCATAAAGTGCCCACTGTTATCATCATTAGAAATTATGATTAATGTGGCATAGAGAAAATGCACCAAGATATAAAAACCATGATGATTGAATTGCCAAATTCCCATGTCCTCATATCATTGGACAAATTAATAGAAAAAATATGGTCCTCATATCATTAGACCAATTAAGACAAAAATTTGGTCCTCGTATCATTGGACCATGTAAAAAGAAACAAAAAAGCGACCTCATATCATTGGCCAAAATGTAAATGTAAACAAACAAGCAAACACACACAATGCATTTTTGTATGGATATTGAATTTATTTTTATTTTTAGATTTTTTAGATTTTGGATGTTTTGATTTTTAGATTTTAGATTTTTTGAATGTTTAGATTTTTAGATTTTTGGATTTTCGATGTTCGATTTTTATATTTTTTAATGTTTAGAATTTTATATTTTTGATTTTGGATGTTATTTTTAGATTTTGGATTTTAGATGTTTAGATTATTTGATGTTAGATGTTGAGATTTTGGATTTGGGATGGGGGAATGGTTGAGGATAGGTAAGATGAAAGGATTCGGGATGGGATAGCTCATGGGGGATGGGAAGGGATGTAAGGTGGGATGTGAATTTCTCCTATAAGTCCCAAAGCATGTTTGGGTAGGATGAAAGGGAAGGATTGAGGAAAATTAGATAGGTTGGATAGGATAGGGATTGGTTGAGGATAAGATTATATGGGATCTAGGATGGGAGATAGATAAGATGAAGAATGTGGTATAGGATAAGATGGGGGATATGGAAGATGAGAATATATGCCCCCAAGTAGTGGGGATATGGATTAAGGGATAAATGTGGTGTGCCCCCAAGTATAAATTAGGGTGGCCAGTGTGGATGGATGGATGGGTTATATTTTACCTCCAGTGTAGGGTAGGATGGGAAGTGAGGCGTAGCTAAAATGGGTGATGCCCCTACTGGATGGTAGTAAATCGCCCCCGCTTATGATGATGACAAGTGAAAATGGACATGATGAGGATTGAAGTAAAAGGAAAGGATTATCGTCTGCCCACGGATGTTAGATCCAAGGTAAAAATGATGTGGATGGATGGAAGGAAAATAAATTCAAGTGATGAAAAAAAAGTGTGACCAAAAATTTGACTAAGGTATAAATACTTGGCAACATGCTAGCCATGTGTCTCTGTGAGATCAAAGTGTGTGTGATTGTGATGGTTAATTACCGCTTGAAGTGAAGACTTAATGGGTAGTATGTGAAGACAAACTAGCTAATGTATAGGGAGTGATTAAGTCAAGTAGGTTGATGGAAGGTGAATGGAAGGTTAAGCCATGTATTTCTCCACTGCCAGACAAGCATCCATAGCCCCGACAAAGATACATATGATTCTTGTCACAACATTGCTCTATTGTCAGCCAAGAATCCATAGCCCGATAGAGTTGTTGGAAACACCCCTAGAGAAAGTCATGAGGCGGATTTTATTTGACAATTTGAATTTTGATATGATTTTGATTTTTTTTTCTTTGTATATTTGGATTTTTTGGCACAAAGAGACTCTACTCTATTGAAAACTCTCAAGGAGTTAAGAATCATTAGTGGCTTGATGGGGGATGGAAATGAGTGTGGTGATGACATTGGCTAGAGTGTCAAAAGATGCACCCAAGGGTCTTCACAACAAGTTTATTAAGTATGTTAAAGTGTGTGGATCTCTAGGAAGACAATAGTTTTGGAATGTTTGAGGCTATGATAGACCAAGGTCACATGGTTGTAGTAGACACTATTGACTTACAACATGTGTGAGCAATATGATCAAGTGTTTAAATGAATGGATTTGAATAAGATATGAATGGATAATACTTGGATTAGATGTAATGGGATTTGGATATTGGATAGAAGGAGGATGGGTGGTAAGGAAATAATATCCGTGTGCGGAGAAAAATTATGTGTTCAATCCATTTTTAAGTGTTTAGTATTTATAGGGGGTGAAATGATTTGTGATTGGGTCAAGTGGTGGGGATGGTAGGATTAACAAGAGGAGTGGTAGAAATGGGTTATGATGGAGTAGTGGGAGGGACATTATTAGTTTTAAGTTTATAACCTAAGCCTAACCGACTTGGATTTTGAGGGAGGGAGATGGGTTCACGAATTCCTTGTTCACGAATGCTTAATCCTTTGCCTCGATGTTTCATATTAGTGAACATATTTTTGGTTATAGGGTATGAAATGGATGGGGATGATGATGCCATGTGGTCATTATGAGACTGGGGGGTTGTAATTTTTCATCTGCTAAGAGGCTAGACTTAACAAAGGATGGGAGGTGAGATTTGTTTTGGTTTTTAGTTGGTGAGGGATTTTTGGATGTACGATGATATTTGGATGGTTGACAATGTTTGGATTTAGAGTGGGATTTGGATGGTGGAAGATTTTTAGGGAGAGGATTGGGATAGAAAGGTGGTGGATAAAGAGGTACAAGGATAATAATTCCTTGGTTAATGAGATTTTGAACATAAGACCTAAATTACATGCAACGATTGGTCGAATGTCCATGGGTGCGATGGAAGTCACAATAATAGTGTTCCTGATACAAAGATAGTTTGGGAAGGTTTTTATCATGTAATTTTATTGGGGGATGAATGATCATGTTGAATATTTTTAGACGATGGAAGATGGTGGTCAAGGATTCTCCTAAAGGAGTGAAGTGGTTTGGGTTAAATGGTTTGGATGGAGTAGGAAGTAATGGTTTGGAGGAGTAGGAAGTAATGGTTTGGAGGGAGTAGGAAGTAAAGGTGCCGATTGGGTGGATTATGAAATGTTGTGGTTCATTTGGACTTATGAGTTTGATTAGATTGGTGGGGCTTAGAAGATGAAGGACATAAGTTAGGCCTGGGGACGAAGTGAATGGTTTGGGCTTGAAGGTCGAAGTAGATTTGGTTGATTTTGGATTAGTTGGAGTACATGGTTTTGAGGTAGATGGTTTTGGCTTAGGAGTAGATTGTTTAGGATTAGTAAATGTAGATGAAGGGGACGGGTTAGATTTCTACGAAGGAGATGGGTGTGATATGGGGGTCACATTGGAGTTGGGTGATGTTGGGGATGAAGGAGATTTGGGAGATGTGTGTGGTGTAGTAACCACATTAGATTTGGTTAATTTATGGGATGAATTAGATGAAGGTGGCATAGGATCCTCATTATATTTCATAGGATATTTGAGAGGAATGGGATTGGATTTGTTAGGTGTGGGATTTGGTGACATAGGAGTCACGTTAGATGTTTTAGGATTGGGGGATGGTGGATCTAAAATAGGATTAGAGGATAGGGTAGTTGTAGTGCCCACACTTTACACACACAAATACAATAGTAAAATACCAGGATAATTTTATTTTTTGACTTACATTGCTCATTGCAAAACACCACAAGGACTCCAAGTAGGAAAACTCAACAACATATACGACACTTACATCAGTCATCAAATCACATAGACACATGACAACGCCATATACCTGTCGATGCCACACTTTCCCCAATGAACGAATGCTAGAAATAACACGACCACAATAAAAAGGGACTTAAGGATTGACAACCCACAACACAACATTACCATGGTTACATCTAGAGTACGTTAAACATCCAATAACATTATTATGTAAGCATAATTTTCTCCCTTTTTCCACCTACATGTTCGAAAATTCATTTCACATTTCAGTTATTGTTTAACCAGCTTAATTTTCTCTTTACCCTTCTAACAATCTTCATAACTTACATAAGTATTTTCCATATTTCAAATTTCATACAAAATTATAATTCTCTCATTCTTATGTTAAGATTATGCTTCCCAAAACACTTATTCAATGTTTAGAATTTAACCTTGCTACACAAGTGAACCTAACGTGATGTCAAGATGAAATCTTGGGATTGAGGGAGACTTAGATTCAAAATAGCTTGTTCCCAAGAACATCCTTCGATCATGGAAAAGTTATTTTGCTACCATTATTATTATAGTTCAATAACTTGTTGAATTCCAATTTTGATTTATATATATATATATATATATATCTTTTGTTTTCTCGAAGTTTGATCACACCAAAGCAATACATATTCTTGAAACACATAAAGATGTTTAAATTAAGTTATAAGGACTCCAAGAGTGACCTTAATCCTAAACTCCAATCTCGTTTTCATCTTACATGACATGCTCTTACATCGCACTATGGTCTCGTTCTTAGCATCGTCTCAAAACAAAAGAGTTACGAAAGCACTTGTCTGACATCTTAAGGAAGTACATGGCTAGGAGCATTATAAACTACACATGAACACAAGTGATCTGTGTTCATGAAGATCCCATATCCTTGCATTGCACGATTCCGCATAAGAAATATTCTTTATTCCTTAATGCCATAAAATGACATAACAAGGGATTAAGGGACAAGATTACAATTTCTAAGGTTCTCTAGAATCAACATCTTTCAACTCAATTTCGCATGCAAGGAGTTAAATTATAGTTTTCTACCCACAAGTTAACATACAAAATCCACTAGGGTTTAGTTTAATTCCAATATGCACCTAATGATCTATGCCTCAACTATATATGATTTTAAGGCAAGCGGACATATTTATACTAAACCACCTTCAAGAAGATACCAAGATGTTATTTTGATAGAAACCAAGGTAGCACCGTTTAGTCGTTCCTTCGAACAAGGACTCATAAGGTGACTTCCAAAGTGGTCTTCGCCACTCAACCTAGTGTCGGACCTGAAGAGAGGGCATTCTTCTCGTGATTACCAAAACTAGAAGGAACCGCATACTCTGGATAAAGTTGGACCATGACATTCCTAAAATATGGGTTCACGACCATGTCGCTAAACATAATGACTATGACGGTAAACTCCAACTAGGGGTTTTATTTACCTAACCTAGAGTGTTCCATCGAGTGCAAAGCTTAAGTTCATTCTACGGTCTTAAATTTCTTATATGGTAAAAAGGATCACACATGCAGCAAGTTATGCACGAATATTTTATTAAGGTTGAGTGTTCCCATTAAAACTCTTTATTATGTTTGCAAGGTAAGAAGATAACCCAGTAATTAATTTAATCATTTATTGAATACTGAGAAAGTACTACAATATATTAACTTCAATTTCAATTTACTATGTATAAATCAAACCCTTTTTGCCATACACAACTAAGAAACAAATTGAATCGGTGATTAGATGCACATTTCCTAAGTATCCCTAAAACTAGCATCTCATGCATATTAACAAATTTCAATTATAACTTTTCTGTAACAAGAGACTACATTAGACAGTTATTCATTTTACAATGACCTATAAAAATTACAATAATAATAATTAAATTACACATCGTCTTTTTCATCGTCATTCTTCCATCCTGCAAAACCCACGTGAGCATGATATCAGTGATAATTCGCTGGCATGGCATCCACCCTAACCTAACATAAGTATCATTTTTCAATTTCCCATTTACATCTGACAATAATTACAATTTGCAATCGAAATAAAAAGGTCTAGAAACATGTATTCATTGCATTTCATTTTTCTTCATTTTGTAACCAGAGAGAGAAAGAGAAGGGAAGAGAGAGAAAACACCATTTTGTCAAAAGTTCTATTTCACACAACAGATACACTAAAGGGTTTTAAACAGTTATTTGCATGTGTTAAAAGTTTCCAGGGTGGTTTGGCAACCCTACGAGGGTCCGCAACTTTCTATTTTTATATTTTCTTACTAACTACAAAAACGTACAAAATGTGCTCGAAGCTAAGAAACCGCTTCCAAAAGTTATCTTCTGATGAGAACGCCCTCCACGATCAACTTTCTACGTGTCCCCAAATATACCAAGAGTTCATAGAAACTGACTAAATTGAAAAAGAGCGAACGATTTACGTTTGGCGGCTAGTTCTCCGGGGCCCCTAGTCGTAGTTGACCCAGTTACAAATGAACAAAAATTTAGCTTGAGGGCCCATAGAACTGAGTCCATAACTGACGTTCGATGGAGGAGCACACAACGAGACATCTCCTACTAGTTCCCTTATATAAGGAGAATTCATCAGAGTCGATGGGACTGAGAACTAGAGAACCATTTTAAAATGACAACAAGTTTTCTAGAGCGACAAGACGAATTGGTCCAGTTTGACCTCACAACCGTGATCGAGGCCTATAAATTTCTCTTTCCTATACTTGAATGTTCCATGCAATTGTCTAGTATAAACACTAGAGTTTTGCGAAGATGGGATGTGATCGACTATAAATATGCCCAAAGTTCTTGATTTACTTATCTATAGGCACGTTACTATGTCAATGTGTGTATCGACGAATCTACAATCAACGATCAATAGGCATCACCTACAATCACAAAACCCACCATTAAATACTACACACTTTCGTAATATCCAATAAAAACAACTAACCAATAAAATGAACAATACTTGTACTCAACTCATGTTGTTGCTACATGTTGTCTACATTGGGGCTAGGTGCCTACCTCCTTATACTCCTACTACCGCCCACCACGTCGCATCTATAACAATCAAAAATAGCAACACCCATCGATGTGTCACCCACCACTCACTATAGGCCTAGGTGCACCCCACATCATCAACATGTATAGGCTCTATAGTAGCGCGTCTATCTCATCTGGACTAGGATGCACTAATTGTGCTCTTGCTCGGCCTCGGCCTCGACCCTATTCCTCTCGCCGCTCTAGTGGAACTCAACCATATATATGGCTCCGGGGGAACATCCTCGACCATGCCGAACTATCACGATACTCATTCACCCTAGAATAACTCTATCACCTCACCCCTAGGAAGTGATCCTCTAACCACATGGTGCATCAAATGCACCACAACTCCACATCATCCTCTACCCATCCACCATAGTCTCTATATGGTCTCCATATAATGGCCCCAAGGCCCATATGATCTAACATCAACCTATAGGTGGTTGTATCCATCCTCCTGCTAAGAGTTCTTACCCCTTCACTGCAAATATCTCAAGTCGAGCCCAATCGGCCCATGGCCCACTAAGTGGCCTTAATATCATTATATGCTCATAGGCCCACACATGTAACAAAGTCGTGGATCCTAGTCCACCCCCATGATCCTCCTATGTAAATCTATACAAATCTCTATACAAGTGGGCCAATACACACCGCGCCCATGCATATCTAGTCCCATGATCCTCTATCCTATGAAAAATATCATACATCTTGTACAATATACCAACTTCGCCACCCTCCATTGCCACCGACAACACTATAATCAATGTAATAAACTTTCATAACCGCGAACACTAGATCTCAATATCGCATCTAAACTGATATAAGTCTCTACCTGTACTCATGTGCCTGTGAAATATCACCTTACTGCCCTCATCTACCTAAGGGCATCCATTATACTCATCACATGTACTCTCTCTCCCACAATAAGAAATCGTAATATCATGTATACATCCTCCAGGGTCACTATCATCTCATCAGTAGGAAACCAGAATGTACACGTATTTGTGCACCATCTATCGTACAAAGTAGTCAATATGGGCATATTATGGGGTACTTCCCCTAATCTAGCAATGTGTCATAAGCTGACATGGTCCAATGTATCCCACTCTACATCTAAGAACCCCAAAGTAAGCAATGTACTTAAATGGTAGCCTGCCTAAAAATACCTCGAGTGTATATCCCTCTACACAATGTAAAAATCAACACAATTCTTCCATTAGTACAACATACATATCACAAAAATAGCTTATCATAGCTTAAAACTGCTCGTAATATAAACATTTCACAACACATTTCCCAAACCCTACTCTGGGATGCCAACACCCAGGAGCAGGTCATGAGTGCTTAGACATAGGTCACTAACACCTGTAATTGGGTGCTAGTGTCCCCAGGGGCAGAATGCCCCGCCGCTTCTCGCCTAAGTCGAAACGCCAAAAATACATAAACGTAATTTTTCAAAAATTAATGAAAACACACATATTTGACAATTTTTTCACAAGTAATCATACATACCAACTCATCGGTTGTCTGCAAAGCCACGACCACTACCACTCTCTCAAATTTAGTCATACTTATTGCTCTAACACGTGGCATATTCCCAACTCGTAGCTCCAATTTTCACTCAAACATGATACAAATGAAAATACTATTCACTTTTCAATATTACTATATATAGTAATTCCAATTTTTCATATACTATAGTTACTATTTGCAACCACTTTTATAACTAATGCATGTTGCACCATTTCGCTCCTTTTTTTTGAGCCTCATAACTTTGTTTGTCTCACCATTTATACCACACGATCATAATTGTGTCTAGCACTGTACCATGCAAATTTCAATATATCATATTCAACTCGGCATATGTACCAATCAATATCCACTCATAATTTGGCAACACTATCTCATATATTTATCGATTACTATTACAACCATCTTACATGTCTTACTTTTGGATCAATGGGCATTTCTTTTCCCCTCACCCTTTCACCGAAAGGGGGGCATACAATCAAGATCATCCTATAATCCCTCTTAGGTTACAATATAGTCACTCAACACTCCTAGCATATTACTATTACAACTTGCTCTCATCTCATTCGAACAAAGATACAATCATTCTATATGACATTCAAATACTTTCTAATTTTTCAAATCTATCTCCCCAAATGACCTAATCTGGGCAAAGCACAAAAATATCTTCGCAAGTAATTTACTAAGTACAAAAATCTCAAAGAAATCTTATATCATTTGAATAAAATCAATCAATCAGTATAATAAGCACATTTACTATCTCTCCCAGATGACCTAACTTGGGAGCTACATCACAATTACTATCACTCCCAGATGACCTAACTTGGGAGTCACTTTACATTTTTATCACTTCCAGATGACCTAACTTGGAAGCCATCTAGCATTATGTAAACTGAAACACTCTTACTATAGGAGTGGGGGAAATGAGACATCATTTCCTTTCCTATACTGCTCCTATATGGGTTCTTCAATTAGGTATAATACAAAACTAAATTTGGTCTCTATCCATCTATAGCGGTTGGACCTTTTGGGGATGTAGTCATGGATGGAGAGTAAAACTATAAATCTCTCCCCAAAACTCTTCCTCTGGTGGTAGGATGCCCAAATCCTCTCATTTTACAAACAAAACCGGGTTGGGAATCGATCACTCCCTACCTCTTCAATATCCTTTGACAACAATTCAAAATCTCCAAAATATCTAAATCATTTCAACTATTTCTCCAAGTGCTCCTTACAACGATTTGCTATCTCCACTTACGCCACATGGGTCAAAACATTGATCCATGGTTCACCACGCTACAAGTTTCTACATTCTACACGCACTTTGCAACATGGCTTCTTTAAATTCTATACATGTATGTTCCTTACTTCCTTTACACTACTTGAATTTCATTCAAATAACATAAAGGGGGAATATAGACATAAAATCATGCACATACTATTATTTTACTATGTCATCAAGTATGTTGTTATATGCATGGATCTTAAGTAAGAAAAGTATTCATTGGTGACACAATCCTTGTCCATCCACTTATTTTGATTGTTTCTATTGTCTTTCTCTCTCACATATGTCATTTATGTACCTAGCTTCGTCAGTCACGTGGATCCCTATTTGTTTGTCTTTTCACACTGTTGTCATTTATCCCAGACACCAATGCCCATTCTGACACTAGCGCCCATGCACTTTTGTCCATTCTGGGTGCTTTTATCCTCTTTGTTCTTTTCACTTATTTTGACATTTTTGGTCGGCCTTTCTAGTTTTCTAATCCTTATCCCGAGCTCATAGTTGGCCTTTTTGTGTCACTAGTGTCAAAATTCAAACAAGAGATCCATATATATACACAACATACACTCTATTATTCGGATGGCAATTCTAAGGGGCAATCTCATCTACATACTATCACTACCATTACAAGGGACTACATTTTTGGGTTGCATATACATTACATAGGAAGGGGAAGTGCTCAATTCCATATCACACATTTGCATCTTATCTATCCATAGCCCGTTATCTTGGCATCATTGGCGTGAGGGAAACCTAAGGACACTATTACACACACAAAAACAAATAATTACATGGAGTCTGGAATGTAGGGCAGCACTCGATCATAAGTTCACTCATTAGGTGACCATCGGGGTCATTCTGAATTCACATATTGTATTTTTCATTATAATTTGATGTGTTTGTGAGCTTGTATAGGTAGCTAGGGTTGTCTTGCAGGTTATAGGTACCCTCAGCGATCAAAGAGTGAATATCAAGCGATCAACAAGAAGTGATAGAGAAACCCTAGAGACACAAGAAAGTATATTCTGACCTTCTATGTAGTCACCAATGCCCAAGAATAGTCACCAAAGCCCAGATGCTCTTGTCTAGCACTGTGTGCCCATGTCCTGGAATTATTCTCGAATCCATATTTTATAGAGAGTAGTTATAACACGCTCCCAACCCCTGTTCAACACTTTACACCACCCATATCAGCTCCAGATTGCACAGATTTAGCTAAGTTATCTCTCTCTTCTATTTACTTATAATGTTGCATTTCTTGAGTGCTTAACATTTGTACATATCTATTGTATTTTATCATATATGTTACTTTGCAATTAGATTTAATTAAAATTTTATTAAATCGGTGACCATATTTTATACTTAAAATATTATGGGATAATTCTTGGGATATTACAATAGTTCATATATTAATTTATTATGTGGACATGGACCTTCTTCACGGAAATGACTATCTAAGCTATTGAGTAAAAACATAAATAGATATGCATGCACAAATAAAATCTTAAGTGGCTCAAAATTAACGTTGCACTCTATTTTGCACTTCAGCTTAGTCTCGATGGAGGTATACACACAATGTTTTGTAAATACCCATGTAAGATCTTGGGAAATGAATAACATGCTCACAATTTTCCTTCTTAATCTTTGAGAAACATTGAAGATTCAATCCTATAAATATTGCTCGACATTTTTACATTTTAAATTTTGTAATGCCTAGAGCATTTTTTATTGGTTGTGTCAAAAGTTACTATCAACTTAATGTACCCTTTGTTATGATGCATGCAACCTCTATTTTATTAATAATATTATTATTTTTGAATTTGTTTCAACCCTTATAATGTGTTGAAATTTTTCTTAATATACCATGCTTCTTTGGTTTTGAAGTATGTTCTATTTTCAATGTTTATGTTATTAAGATAAGAAATAATGTAACAATTTTTTTGTTGTATTACGGTTATGTTATCAAACACACTCTAATGTAAATGTAGCAACCCAAAATGTTACATAGCTAAAAAGTAAGTTTTCTATGTTGGCAAGTAATTAAGATAAATTTAATACTTAGGAAACATTGCATTGAATAAGACAATCATTTGTATTACTTATTAATATCTTTAAGTTTGTGATTGTGTAGTTTTTTTTTTACACTTTTGGCTAGAGCTATGAACTAGAGGGTTAGGGACCCCACCCTTACAAACGAAGCAAGGAACAAAAATAAAAAAGTGAGGGGGAGGAGGAGGAAGACAAGCTTCGAAAGAGAGGAACAACAAAGGGGGAAGGAAGACATAAAATAGTATGAGAACCGCATTGCGGAGGAGGAAAATGAAAAAGACCAAAGATGAACCAAAATGAGAAGTAGGAAGCAATGACCGTAGAAGGAAGTAGCACTTTCGAGCACCATCAAACACTATTCACCACCTAATCACCACTTCCACCTCCAATGTGGCCACCAAAGACAAGAAGAGGCTTCTCAAAGCAAGAATCGAAAGTTGGTCTCGGCTGAGCACGAGCTCGTTGAGAATATCAATAAATGAGTGAACAGGGAAACGGGTTGCGTCAATGTCAATGGGAGGGAGAAGCCTGGGATCATGATGACCATAAAACAAAAATGGAGTCCATAATTTTGGTGTAATGTAATAGGTCCCTATAATGCCTCGCTAAGCCATTGAATCCCATGGCCAAAACCGTAGCTAGTTTGTTGACTTCCTTTATCCCCGGAAGAGGTTTAGGAAGGTGAAAATCCACAAGTTCATCACGAGGACCGCCACGGTGAACCAAATAAATAAGATCGATTGCCACAAACTCTAGATTAGATGGAACATGATGAATTAGGAGGTAGAAAGAGACGAAAGTTTCCGCGATATCGAGTTCACAGAGCTCTGTGAGAATTAAACCGATACGAATCCCCCAAAATATTTTCAATTGCTTCAACTTCCCTATAGGACAAATACTAGAAGACCTCTCGAGAGACGATAACGATCAATGAATGTAGTGAGAGCCAACTCTAGTTATTCATCACGCAGAGAAGGAAAGGGGAACCTAGAAAAGGCATGTTAAAACCATCTAATCTACCCAAGAAGGAAAGTGAATCCAAAAGGTGAAGGCATCCTTAAAAACTGGAATGCACGGAGGACCATCAATCAAGTGAAACAGATCAACTTATCTTCGTGTGAAATGAGCTCGTAAAAATATGATCCAATCTCTTGAATTACTAAAAGTTTTAACGACGATTGGGTATTCGATTGCAAAATTGGCAAGAAAATCAGTGGTGGAATTGGCTTCTCGCTACGTGTGATTTATGCTCCACTTTCTAGATTTTGCCGAGCCAAAAGAGGATATTAGAAATGTAAAAATTTAAGTGCCATGAAAGGGTTGACCCCTTAGTAATGACATGAACAATAATTTGAGAGTCCCTTTGACCTGTAGGGAGTCACACCCCAAGAGAACCGCAAGTTTGACACCTTCGAGGAGGGCTTGGGCTTTGGCTAAGTTACAAGTGCAATCCTTAAGTGGGAAGGACCCGACTAAGAGAAGAGCACCAAACTCATTTCTCACCAAACAACCAGCTCCAGATTTACCCAGTTACCCCTAGAGGCCCTGTCAAAATTCAATTTAAGATTACCCGGGGAGGGAGGCTTCCATCTAGTATTTTTCCTTCTAAGGATTTTTTCAAACTTGAGACAAACCATGGCGAACAATCGAACCCGGATTCGAATTTTTATGAGAGGCCAAGATTTCCTAATTTCAACATCCGAGAAGTGAAATTAGGATTGTTGATATTATGGATACTGACATTTTCTGAGATTAAGATTTTAAGCTTATTGGAGAAGGCTGGGAAGCCTAAAGCTTGATCTCTAAAAATACGGAGATTGTGTTCCCACCATAAATGCCAAATCAGGAAGAAAGGAGCAATGGACCAAATGGAGCTAAAGGAGATCTTTTTACCCATATTAGGCCAAGCTTGAAGAGTGGCTACTATATTTAGCACAGGTGCCCATGCTAAGTTCAGCTTGCCTAAAGCCAATGCCACCCTTGAACGGTGAAGGGGCAGAAGAGAAGGAGGTGTTTGATGTCTTCTTCAACATTACCACAAAGGACACATTTAGAGGGGTTGAAAAAGCCCCATGTTCTTCTACGGATTTGCGTGAGGATTTTTCTTTTAAAAACCAACCAACCAAAAATGGCAACTTTCGGGAGGAGCCTAGGATTCCAAAGAACTAGTCCAACCGGAACCCCTTTATGAGACATGGAGATAAGCTTAAAGAACCCGCTTTGATCAGTATAATTGCTTGAGGGAGAGCCTAACCAAATAAGGTGATCCTCTTGATCCTTAAAGTTGACTTTGCGAGAAGACATGGCCTTTGTGAATAGAGAAACTTCTTAATCGAATGCACCAAGAGGAATGATAGCCTTCCAAAATAGAGAAGGAGAACCATCAAGGTCGAGGATTCTGAAGTCTGTTACCTTGCTACCCCAAACACCTTGGAAATATTCATGACATGATTAAGATATGAATTGAGGATAAGGGGCTTAAGCCCACCCCAACTATCTTCCCAAAAATCAGCACTGAGACCATTGTTAATTTGCCAAGAAACATGATCTGCTATAAGGTATCTACATTTACATAAAAATTCCAAATGTGCGAACCTTTGGGAAGATCTTCACTAGAGAGCAAAAGAACAGATCCAGCTTCCAAGTACTTGTGTGAGAGAACTTGAAAGACAAGCCTTTTGGGATCGGAGATAAAATTCCAAACAAGTTTAGCACCAAGAGCAATATTTTGCAAAGCCAAATCAACAATACCCAAACCACCCAAGAATTTTGGAAGTTTGACATCATCCCATTTAACTAAATGGAATTTCCTCTCTTCATTATTACCCTGCCAAAGGAAGGATCTGACGATTTTTTCAACTTGCTTAAGACAACTTTGGGAAAAGACAACACCGAGAGCATATAAATGGGAAGAGCACAAAGAATCGATCTGATAAGGAGAGCTCAGCTAGCAAGAGAAAGCCACTTCCCTTTCCAAGATTGCAATCGCTGAGAGAGAGAATGAATTAAATTATCCCAGAGGGAAACTCTGCCATACCCTAAAATAAGGGGATACCAAGATACTTATGTGGAAGAGATCCCAATTCAAAGCCCAGAACCTCCTTGATTCTTCGTTGAAGACAAAGAGAAACGTTAAAAAGAAAATGACAAATTTGTGGAAGTTGATTACCTGACCAAGTAGCATCAAAGTAGGAAGTGAGAATGTTGTCAATAGCGTGGGCCTCCGAGATAGTGGCGGAACCAAAGAGAAAGGTATCATCAGCAAATTTCTAGTGAGATAGAGGAGGGAGATTAGCCGTTAAGATAATGTTAGATGGATCCTTACACAATAGGATCCTCTTTCTCAAAGCACAAAAATAAGAGGAAGGAAGATAGGGGGTCACCTTGTCTTAAACCCTAACTGCTGGAGAAGAAACCTTCTACCGAACCATTAACGAGGACAGAGAAATGAGAGGAGGAAACACAATTGAAGATCCAATTACAGAAGTGATCGCTAAAGCCCATTTTCTGAAGGGATTTGAGAAGGAATCTCCAGTTGATACGATCATAGGCTTTGCTGAAATCTAATTTGATCATCATACCAGGGCGGGAGGACGAATTCAGGGAATGGATAATCTCGTGGGAAATGATAATACCATCGGTGATTGACCTACCAAGAATAAAGTTGCTTTGCTCTTGGGTGATCAACTTATTCAAGAGAGGGCTCAACCTAGAAGTGATTGCTTTAGAAATGATTTTATATGAAGTGTTACAGAGAGAAATCAAATGATATTCATCGAGCTTTTCAACAGGATTTTTTTGGGGAACATACAAATAAAGGTATGGTTCATTTCCCTAAAATATTCTCAGATCTCCTAGATTCTTCAGTGCAAGCCAAACATCATTCCCAATAACATTCCAAAAGTCTTGAAAGAAAGTTGTCAGAAACCATTGGGGCCCGGGGCTTTATCTCTTTCCATGGAAAAAATAATGGAGCAAATTTCCTCTTTAGAGAAGGGGGAAAGTAATTTTACATTATCGCTTCTTGCACTACTTTAGGTATTTGGTCCAAAAGAGATTACTGAGAGGCAAGAGGGGAACTGTACTCGCTGCTCAAATTTTTTTGGAAAATAGACACAACTTCTACTTTGATGGGAGTTTTGTTAGGAAAATGGAGTAGTGCTCACATATTTGAGCAAATATATATTTTTGTGATTATTATTAATGTGTAATATGTAAACTGTAAATAGTTGTATTGTTATAGATTTATTATTATAAACAAATCATAACAATATTCTTGTTATGTGAACTCACGTAGAGTTATTTGTAGGAGTGTTATTGAGCAACCTCCATATTTATAGGAAAGCATACTCCTATATATATGTAATCCTGAATGTATGAAAAGACTCAAGAAGCTGAATACAATATAAGGCAATTATTTTCCTGTGTAAATCTGGACCTTCTTTTATATTTGGTATCAGAGCGGTGATAATCCTACCATGAGAGTCGTTTTTTAGCCATACGTGATTAAGTAGTGTGAATCATTAAGATTTTGCCATCTCCATCTTACCTAGAATTCGCTGGTCACTCCACGGCTCTGTAAATTATTCATCCTTGATGCCACATGTTTGCCTGATCCAAGGATGTTTTTTCTGAGTCAAAGACCACAGTATAATTTTGTGCGTATCTACTTGGGTGGATACAACTCGACGTGGAGACACCCGCCAGGTCATTAGATTACACTTATATTACGGCCTTGTTCTTCTCTGAGAGGTTGTGCCTTGCGTGTGGAGACCTATTTTCTTTGGTGTTACGGCCTCTATAGGTGGTGGCTTCCAAAAACTACCCACTCATACGGGTATTAAAACTTGTATGCCAAGTTCAAATCGTCTACATCAAATTCAACATCGGCGGGAATAGTTATTTCAATACAAAGATCCTGCATTTGCATCTTTCAGCAGTTGTGATCTGCATGCGTATTTGATTGATATCAATTTTCACTGGATTCTTCTCTTGCTGCGAACTTATAGCGTGAAAAGGTGTCTCGTATCAACACCCCGAAACTGCACTCACCTGGCCGATCTTTAGCATCGGAAAGATAAGGAATATCCTTTCCGTGTGCATCTGACTGTTTGGCATCTTTCGACCATTCAAGAAATTTTTGTCCATACATTCGCAGGTTTGAATGGATTTCGAGTTGTATTGAATCCTGCACCAAGCCCGCCACCAGTTTTGCACGGAATCCCATTGAAGTTCTTTTTAAATTCTTTCTTTCAGTCGGTCAAAATAGAGTTGAAAAGTTCAGAAGTCTATATATGAGTCGGTCCAATATTGTCTTGTTTTTATGTTTTTTTATATAACTTTGTAGTTATGTATTTGTAATTGTTTGTTACAAAACAAATAAAAATTTTCTATGGTCCCATATAGGTTTTTGGTTAATACGTTGTTATTATTATTTGCAAAAGTAGTTGGTCCCATTTGTATTATATTTGTCAAAAATAGTCAGTTATGTTTAAATTACGTGTCAAGTTTTAGTGTCATTTTAATTTTGTATTAGTCTTGGATTTAATATCCTATGTCTATCTAGAGGGTCATTATGTTATTCAAAAGCTTGACAAGTCAAATAATTCCATATAGGTGATTTTAGGATTTTTAATACTCATTTTCATTTAAAAAGTAATCTCATTTTATTACTTTTTAATTTAGTCAAGTCTTTTTGTCCAATTCAAAATAGTCATTGTCAAAGTCAAGAGTTAGAGTCGTCTAATTGTAAAAGTCTGAAAATTAAAAAAATTTCCTTACGGACGCATTTTCAGTGTTACCCGACGTCCTGGAAAAATAAAGTGTTTCACATTGCGGGAGGGAAGAAAAGAATAAGATCAATGTGGAAACAAATGTGCTTCATGTTCACATCTTGTTGAGTTAGCAACATGACATTGGAGGATGGAGGCACGGAGGCAGGAGGACAATCAGCGTCCTCGAGTTCGTCACTACCTCAGAGGCCGCAAACTGCTTTAGTGACATCTTTGTGTCTTGTGTGATGAATAAGAACAGATGAGCATCCCTGCTCCTCTGCAATGCGGTGCGTGCTTGTGTGTTCCTCGTGATGATAAATTGTACCATTGATACTATTGCAGGAAGTGTTCTTGATCAGACTGATTTGATGGTTGATGTGAATTGGTTGAACGGTCCCAATTCATGTATTCATCTAATAGGTTGAACGGTCCCTAGATGATGTAGTTCCCACAGTCGGTATTGAGGATCGAGACCATGTGCAAGCTACGGAGCGGCATGCTGCTTGGTTGAAGATGGTGTTTTCCCCATGTTCGCACTAAGGGGGGGAATGTTAGGAAAATGGAGTAGTGCTCACATATTTGAGCAAATATATATTTTTGTGATTATTATTAATGTGTAATGTGTAAACCGTAAATAGTTGTATTGTTATAGATTTGTTATTATAAACAAATCATAACAATATTCTTGTTATGTGAACTCACATAGAGTTATTTGTAGGAGTGTTGTTGAGCAACCTCCATATTTATAGGAAAGCATACTCCTATATATATGTAATCCTGAATGTATGAAAAGACTCAAGAGGTCGAATACAATATCAGACAATTATTTTCTTGTGTAAATCTGGACCTTCTTTTATAAGTGTGAGAGGAGATCCACGAGCCATCTTCCAATTTGAGAGAAGAAATATAATTTTGATTTCTTCTAGCCTTGACCGAAGCATGGAAAAACTTGGTGTTCTTATCTCCATCTTTCATCCAGATTTCTCTAGATTTCTATCTCCGTACGTTTCTTCTTTTAGGAGGAGATCCCTAGTTCACTGAGAAGAGCTTTTTCTTTCCTAAATTCCACTTGACTCATGCCTTCCTAAAGACGAATTCATTCAAAGCTCGGATCTCTTTTTCAACTCTTAATTTCTCCTGAAAAATATTCTTGAAGGAAGAGGCATTCCAAGCAAGCAGTTGTTCCTTAAGAAAAGAGAGTTTTTTTGAAAGAATGAACATTTGGGTACCTGACACTGAAAAGGAAGCCCACCATTTTCTGATAAGATCAGGAAGATCAGGATCCTACATCCACATCAGTTTGAATTTGAAAGGGGATCTGTGAGGGGGAATGTCAAATTGAATATTGAGGGAAATGGGGAAATGATCGAGAGCTGACATGGGAATGATGGTGCTATCAATTTTTTTTTCTTTCTACTGACCCAATCTTCAGAAGCCAAGAAGTGGTCTAATCTAACCACAAAATTCCCAAAGCCCAGACGTCTATTATTCCAAGAGAACCAACCTCTCCTTGGCTCAACATCCAACAGGCGAGAATCCTCAACAAAAGTGATGAAGTCCAATTGAGAATGCGGTTGCCAACGAATCCCACCACGCTTATCTTTATCGGAGAGGGTAGCATTAAAATCCCCAGCTAAAATGATTTTGGAATTTACAAAAGAGCGAATATCACCATCCAATCTAGACCAGATTTATCTCTTTTTAATAGGGTTGTTCGGACCATACACATTACAAAGAAGGAACAAAACATCTATGTGCTTAACCTAAACCCGACACCACTAAAAGCTAGGAAAATCCAAAATGAAGTCAACATAAAATTTACTAACCTTCCAAATAAGACCCAAACCACCTGAAGCACCATCAGAATCAACAAAAAAACCACTCTAACCCTTCCAACTACGAAACCAACCAGAAAGGAAATCAACATTGGACATTTTGGTCTCTTGAATTAAACAAAGATCTGCATCCAGTTCAGAAACATAGCACCTGAGAAGATGTTGTTTGTTAGGGGCGTTTAGACCCCTAACGTTCCAAGAAAATATTTTCATCCTTTCTTCAGAGAGGACTCGCCTCTCCTACTAGAAGACGGAAAGAAGGAACCTAACTGAAGTTGTTTACCAACTGCAATCTCCCTATAGGAGAGTCACTCTTTGGAAGGCCTACCCGAAGGATACTTAGGACCCAAATCAGAGAAAAGAATGGATGGGGTGGGGAGGATAGAGTTCCGAGTGTAGATCTGGTTGCACTTAGGTTCTTGAACTAACTCAGACTCCCTGGATTCCTCATCCCCGCCTTCAAATGGGAGAGTAGCCTCAACTTCATTGTCACCTACCCATTTCTCTAAAGAGGCAACATTGGCTCCATACCCTAAGGCCGGGTGATGAGGGTTGTCAATCATCTTCATTAATAATGTCAATCCAGGGCTGGTGTCTGATGGTTGTATGCATTAAGAGAAAAGAAGATCTTTGAAAACAACTCCTTTAAACATAATCCAAACTTGCATAAAATAAATCACACATGCGGAAATGTAAAGGCACACTTGTAAAAATAAAGTTTGCATGAAGGAAACACACTTGCATAAATGAAATTGCTAAATTAAAATAAATGAAAGATAAATCAGACACCTACAAGTTCACAACAGAAATTGTACGGAAAGAAAGATCACATAACATGAAATCAAAAATTTACAACAAAAGGAAAACTACGAATAAAGAAATGAACATAAAACATTGAAAGAAAAGAACATAAAACATTGATCCTTCTTCCTTGGAATGAGTGGTCAGCTCATTCCTTGGAAGAGGACTTAATTCATACTTTCAAACTTAATTCAAAACCTGCAGAACAATTTCACTCAAAAGATTGAGAAAGAACAAATCTATTATTCTTGGTAGGGAAAAATTACATATAAGAGTGTGGAAGGTTGCATTTATAATTTATGCATCCAACCAAATTCTTATTTTGGGAAATACAATCTAATCTTATCTTTATTCCAATCCTAACAACTAAGATCTCCATCTCCACAAAATATGGAGAGAGATATATTATTGGAGTCAAAGTCTTATTTCGCTATTTTAGGAAGATTTGCTCCCAAATCTTCTCCTTGCTTTTTGGTAACAAGAATCACAATGATTTTATTCTCCTACTTTATTGGAAGGAGGTTTTTCCTCAAAAATTACTTTGACCAAATACCTCTCCCAGATTTTCCATTTGACTTTGTTGTTTCTGATTGTGGAACTTTTGGTGCTCGTCTGATACACTTTTTCCTTGGACTATAGCTCACTAAAAGTTAGATTTATCTTTATTGGTAAAACTGTAGCAAATCATAATGATCTATTTTTGTTAAAAACATTTATATAAACAAAAACCTCTCTCATATTTTCCATTTGACTTTTTTGTTTCTGTTTGTGGAACTTTTAGTGCTCGTTTGATACACTTTTTCCTTGACTACAACTCACTAAAAGTTAGATTTCTCTTTATTGGTAAAACCTGTAGCAAATATGAATGAGGTTTTTGTTAAACACATTTCTATGAACAAAACCTCTCTCATATTTTCCATTTGACTTTTTTGTTTCTGTTTGTGGAACTTTTAGTGCTTATTGATACACTTTTTCCTCGACTCACTCACTAAAAGCTAGATTTCTCTTTATTGGTAAACTCATGTAAAATATGAATGAGGTTTTTGTTAAAAACATTGCTATGAAAAAAACCTCTCTTAGATTTCCCATTGGATTATTTGATTATTCACAATTCCTCATTTTATGCAGTGAGTTAAACTAAAACTACAAGTTTCAGTAACTAAAACTGCAAGTTCCAGAGCTACCTCGAATTGTTAGGAACTAACTAAAAACAAATATAACTTTTGCACACGATCTCAGATTGAGATGATTTTTTTAAACTTGCATAATTTTTCAAGAGGAATATGAATATGAAATCATATTTGAGTTTAGATATACTATTCATGATCAATTCCACTTTTCCCAAAACTAGCATTATCTTTCCTTTATGGCCTGCATGCACAAGAATTTGCATCTTTCCTAAATAATCAATAGGATTAGTCAAAAAAATAGATAACAAAATACTTCTAAAGAATGAACAAGATATATATCCTATATTCTATCTTAAGCAAACTATAAGTCCTCGATTACATTTAAATTCACTTTTAAAGGTGACTTGAAGGATATAATACATTTGGCAATTTATGGCCAATTTATGGCCTCATCACCAGTGCCTTCTTGAAGAGGGCAAGGATACGAGTAGAGTATTGTACCACTAACGTAGTTTCCTTAACCAGGGAAATAGTATCCAGATCAAGAAACATGGGTTCGAAAGCCAAAGAATTGCAAGGCATGTCCAGATGATCAACTTGGACATGAGTGGAAGAAGAAGGAACCAAGGTCTCATTAACATACCAAGATTTTTCTATTTTTCTCCAAATGGCATTACTCGAACAAGACCATTCTTACAAGCCTTTTGGAAGTGACCCTTCTGTTTGCATCGAAACAACTGGCTGAGATCCTTTCATATTCGACCCTTTGAACCCATTTTCCAGAAGAGGAGGAAATAACTATGAAGTCCTGCAAATTTTTAGATGTATCAATGGAAACACAAATCTAAGCAAAGGATGAGAGGGAGCCTTTCGAGAGTGACTGGTCGATGTGAACAACTCTACCCAGACTGGAAATTTTTTTAGAGACGATTTTGGGATTCCAATATTCATAAGGCAAAGCATATAATCTAACCCATACTTGAATTTCTTCCATAACTATCTAGCTCGGATCAAAATTAGCACTCCACGCTCTAATATGGATGCCTGAATCAAAATATAAGAAGTCTTTCCTGGCTAAAGTATTGTCGCATTGAGCCTCACTTTTGAAAATAACTAGGAAGAAGCCTTTGGCCAGGAAATGAATTCTGAGACCACTGCCCCATTGAGTGTCGCACCACTGACTTTGAATCTCGTCAAGACAAGCGCAACCCATGAATTTGGAAAAATCACTCTTGACTAGAGAAGATGGAGCTAGGAAGAGAGACCATCCTTGTCATCCAGAGAAACCGACACATACTCTTTAGGCGTAAAATCCTTTTTGACTTGTTCGCGTCCGTGATCACCGGTAGGGGGAAACCAACGTGCACGCCTTGGGGCCCGGGATGCTGAGCGATTAGGTTGGAGACCGCGCCCGCATTCCCGCCCGAGCACTAGAGGAGGAACCATGGAAAGGGTGGCCGTTCTGACCGTTGAAATTTGAAAATTGATCCCGCTCCATCTCAACACCCCTCATCTTCCATATAGTTTTCCAACAAACAAAATTATATATTAAATCATAATAACATCATAATGATCATATATATACAATAATGTCCAAGGTAAATCACAACATCTAAACCATGATAATCAAATCCTCTATGACTTGTACTTATGAAATAATTTTAATCTAAATATTAGTGTGCTCATGAGGCCAAGTATGTCAAACTAAAATGGAAATGTTAAAAGGAAATAAAGATTTTATATTAAATAATATTATATTTGTTTTGCTTTATGGGTCAGTAAAGATTATTTTTAATTATTAAGTGTACATATGTTTAGATAGCCTCACAACTCATGTTTATATGTTTACACATTACCATATCACCTAGCTTTGCTTGGTGGAACCCCCTTTGCATCCACTCATGTTGTGCTCACCTTATGCCATGCATGAGAGCCTTCGTTGAAAATATAATAAAAGGTACAAACATGTATACTAGAGCATGTTCTATTCTAGTGTAAAGTAAAAACATACCAAACTTTATTGTTATTGAAACTCTAGGAAGACAATACTTGTCTAAAAGTTGCCTTGTATGCTTTGAAGTCCCAAATTGAAAAGTCATTTTCATACACTTTCAAGCCCCTTATCAAAAATAGGTCCACGTGTTTTTAATTCCCACATTTGAATGATAATTTGTGTCATGAATAACCACACTATTATGCACCACACCCCCTTTCTCGTTCAAATGATTGACAAAAATGGCATGTGGTTCATATGTTGTTTAGTTATAACAAAGATGAGTTTCAAATAGGTTCCCCCAACATTTTCCCCACCCCTAAATGTATCCTCTCTCAATCTTCTTCTTCTTATTGTAATGTTTCACTCCTCGTGTTTAACTTCTTTAATGCATTCCCTTCGACATTTCCATTGCACCATTCACGTGCGATTTTGTTGCCTCATGATGAGTGCGAGATAGATCGATCAAAAGATTTCCAAAAGTATGACAATGATGGGTGATATGCGGAAGGATGAAAAGAAAGGAAAGAATGGTCAGAAAGGGCAAGACTTTATTGTGATTGTTGATGTTGCGATTTTTATTTTTATTTTTGAATATTTTGTTTTTTTTTAATGATTTTAGATATTTTGATTTTTTTATTATGTGTATTTTGATTTTTATGATTTTGGATATTTTGATTTTTTTTTTTTTTGTGATTTTGAATATTTGGTTTTTAAGATTTTGGATATTTTGATTTTGATTTTGGATGTTGTGATTTTTTTGAGTTTGGATATGTTGATTTTTATGATTTTGAAGATAATAATTTTTATGATTTTAGATGTTTTGTTTTTTATGATTTTGTATGATTTGATGATTTTTTTGTGTTTTAGATTTTAGACAATGGGCGAATGGAAAATTGCAAAGGGAGAAGACTCGCTCTAGCATCGGGATGGACATGATAGTGGATGAAAGGGGGATAGATATGATCAAAGATGATATGGCTTAAAAGATTAAACATAAAGTAGGTTGGGTTTAGGATTTGGGACCAACAGTGTCACACCTTGTCATAGGACCCAACAACAATGGTTGTGATATCTTTTATAAGGGAAACCAAGATTTTTTTGCATCTTAGAAGTGATATTGGCTCCAAGCTTAATAGCCGTGGTGAGATCATACTGACAACCGATTTAGATTTATTTTGTGATTATGTTGGCGTAGGGGAAAGCTTGAGTTCCTTATCCATAATTTTTCGAGTTCCTTATCCATAATTTTTGCACTTTTTGCCATACTTGATGTTTTTATTGGGTTTTGAATTTTGAATTGTGTTTGATTTTTGGTGTTTTGGCTCTTGGATTTATTTTTATTTTTGAAATTTCCTTGATGTTTTATTATCATTTGATGAAGAAGCCCCTCTTTCTTCCTATAAGCTAATGTATGACTCTGTTGGTCTTGGGAAATGTGGGTGAGAAATGGATGTTCGAGATTGATGAGAGGATTGTTTGGGAAGATGGCAGGTTTGTCACAACTACTAGGAGAGGGATGATATGATGAATGGATAGGAGGTGGTCCAAGGATTGATGGTAATGGACAAGTAGGAGGTGAACCAAGGATAAAATGTGATGGGTGAGTACGAGGTTGCCTAAGCATCGATGGTAATTGGCAAGTAGGAGGTGGCCTAAAGATAGATTGTGATGGGCGAGTAGGCGATGGCCCAAGGATATATTGTGATTTAGGGGATGCGATATGTGAGGGATGATTGGGTGATGAAAGGACAAGAGATGGACCAAGGATAAACCTAGAAGGTTTGATATGTAAGGGGAAATGGGATGATGGGAGGATAAGAGGAGGTCCATGTTGGTTAATGATAGATGGTTGATAGTGCTTTGAAAAGATATCTTGGCACATCTTCGCTTTGTTAATTGTTTTAAGTGGACACAAACGATGGTCCTTGACTAATATATTGATGCAAATCAATAAAAAATCACATTACAACTATGATGTCGCTTTTACATGTGATATATTTTTTTACTTCTCTATCCTCTCCCTTATCATATCATGATTTCTATTACACCTTTGACGAAAAAACTAATAACATCGAGGAAAGAAAGATACTAACACTACCTTATCATATCATAGTTTCCATTGCACCTTTGATGACAAATACTATACTTAGTAGCGAGGGAAGAAGGATAGTAATGCTAGCACATAAAGGATACATTTTTACCCTAAAGGTTGAGTTACCTAAACCTCTACAAAATAAGGATTAGAAGAACATAACATGAAAGCCACGACAGGTTATTCTAGGAAAGACCACCATTAAATGTCCCACATTCCGAAACGAATGCCCAACAAACTCTTTAGGCGATTTCTCCCAAGTGCCAAGCCTGCAGCCTAGAGACCTCATGCCTAATGAATGCACAAATAATAGCTACAACCAATGTCACCTACAAATGAAAATAACTACAATTACCTAATTTTGAGAATAAACAATTCAGCTCACACTTGGTGATCAACAACGGTCTACAGGCCTTCAGACAAATGTCTCAGCGATAAAAACGAGGACCAACAAGCTCAAAACTGGGCCTTGTGCATGCGTTCCTCACAACCCAAATCAATTTCAGCCAGTTTGTCCATACCCAAATCTTCAACTAGCCCAAAAGTATCGATTTCAACTCCTGTTTGGTCCACATAGCAGAAAATCAAGGTATGTATCAAAGCCAAAATGTCATTTAATTTATTCTCTGGTTTGGATGGGAACTTGAACTGAGGTCATATGATTGGCAGGTACCTGATAAAGATGGCAGCAGCAGCAGGAATTCAATCAACTAGGGCCCCATTCTGCACCCCCTCAGACCAGTTCAGCCCATGTGACCACCCGCTCCAGAGCCTGTAACTTGGCGCCCAAAGTAGTCCCATTTACTTCTTCTTCTTCATGTTTACCTAAAGGCGCCTCATTGCAATCATACTCTTTTTTCCCATCTACCTTACATTTATCTAAGAGTATTAAGATAGAACCAGTTCAGTTTAGCAGAAAAACCACTGTTGTTCATGCTTCTGCCAGTGAGAATGGAGCCTCTTCTGGACTGTCAATTGATCTAAGAGGTTTGGTTATCTCATCCCCCTTATTTGTGTTCGAAGTATGCTTCTTTCCCTGTGATTGAAGATAAGAGGCGGTTGGTATTTTATATGGGTGTATGGAATATGTTGTTTTATGGTTTTGAGGGCTTTTAGAGGGATTGCTTACATTTATATTGTAGTTTAGACCTTGCATTTATTAGGACTTGCATTTGGGATCTGATCAGCCTATTTGGGTGTGTGGAACATGTTGTCTCAAGATATTGATGTCACCTTCATTGGATTTACATTGATCTTAGATATCTTACCGAGATTTGTAGTTTACGCTTGTTTTTATTAGGACATGCATTTGGGGATTTGATCAGCCGTTTTTTCGAACCATGGATCTGTTAGTTTTAAATTGACTGTTTCACAATATGCTGGTATTGGATGTTGGTTTGTGAAAAATGTTGTAGGGCATGGATGTTGGTTTGTGAAAAATGTTGTTGTAGGGCATGGATGTTAGCTTTATTATGTTTAGGTTGACCCTAGATACATTGGTCACATTTATATTGTAGTATAGGCCTGGTTTTTTTTATTGTAGATTAGTGTTTGGGTATGTAATCGCCTTTTAAAACGTTTAGTATTTAAATAGAATGTTTCACAATGTGCCGGTTTTAGTTGTGTAATTTTTAACCCAGATTCGTAAATCTGATGGTTCATCTCGACTGTGGGAAGATTGGGTTAGGCTCACCTGGGAATATTGTAGAGACGACACTTTGATCTTGAATTGAGCCTCGTACTAGTGAAGCTCTGGGTTCAAATCCAAATCCACGTTTATTAGGGTGCTTTTGTAAATCTTCGCTGCAGACAAATGCTCTAGCAGGTGATATGTTCTATTATGACTTGCAGAATGGATGCTGACCATTTGATTACCTCTAGTGAATAGTGAATTTTCCAAATCATGTAATAATGTTTTTCAATATATCCACTAAATTTATCTCCATCAACACACCACGAATGTTAAAGCAATGTTAGTTTGCCCCAAGGTTGTAATCCCCAGACTAATTAGGTATCCATGTTCCGTCATTGTTTCAGAGATGTCTGCTGACCACTTAGGCTCATGTGATTAGCTTCAAGTACGGAAAAATTCTCTAAATCATGTAAAAGTGCTTTTCCATGTATCCACCAGATGCATATCCATTGTAAACAAATAAACATTAAAACAACCTCGGTATGCCCTGGGGTTGTATAACCCAGATTAATTATGCATCCATATAGCGCCTTCCAGAATGTCTGCCGACCCCTTAGATTACTGGATTAGTTTCAGTGACCAGTGAATTTTCCAAATAATATAAAAATGATTTTCCATCAACCCTATGAACAGTAAAACAGGCCGAGTTGCCTTGAGGGCGTGGTGTGATCTCCTCAGATAAGCAATGGTCAATGGGATTTTACCTTTTAGGTTTGTTTATATTTTTGGAAGTTTTGTATCTGGTGACTTATGCATTTCATGTTAACTTACCGTGTCTGTTGAAGTTTTGAACATCACAACTCTACCCCCTTTTGCTGTGCATGTGGAATTATCCTTTACAAAGACTCTTTCTAGCTCATCTTTATTTTAGTGTTATTCACTGTGGTGCCCATTTGGCAGTTCCCTGGGACCTATGTTGCCAGGAAACGGAAACGGAAACGGGTACGAAACGCGGAAACGGCAATTTTCAAAAAACCTTGGATACGAAACGTCCGTACAATATATTATTAAAAAATAAAATAAAATATATATATATATGCATAGTACTCATTTAGCAAGAGAAAAATGAGAGTGTGATTTAGAATGGACCCAAGAGGTCATTATATAGCTTTTAGGAAGTGTGTTTAGCAAGTCTAGGTAGTTGTATTAGGGTTAGGGTTCATTTAAAGCAAGGTTTTTTTATTTTTTTGAAAAAAGTCGTTTTTTAAAAGCAAAAACTGCTGGAAACGCCAAAAACGTTTCCGGAAACGTTTTTGGCGTTTCCCCCCTTCCCCCGCGTTTCGCGTTTCCGAAACGTTTCCAGGCAGAAACGTGGGCCCTTTAGGCGTTTCCTGGTAACAGAGCCTGGGACAAATTTGTGCAGGACAAATGCTTACACGTCAATTTGTCTTTGGTATCCTTATATCAAGTCCAGGCTTAGTTCATATCAGGGATCACCCTTTAGTATGGGTTTATTTCTCTCTCAGCACTTCCATGATGATTTTTCTTCCTGCGGAGCCTGGGACCTTGAGACCTATTTAGGCATGGCATTTAGCAAACTTGTGTTATTCAGTTTTTAGTTATCCCAAGGATTTCTCACTTCTTCTTGAATACTTTGATTTCAATATCATCCTGAACTTCCTTTCATTTCTCTGAACTAGTTTATCCGGTATTTCTATTTGTTAGTGCAAAAATCCAAAATATTTTCATTTCAGAACTTAGCTGTTCCTTATTTCTCTAAAAGTTTGCTGATCAAGAACTGGTTTCTGGATCAGTTGAAGGGTGTTTGGTGCTTGGATTCCCCACAGAACCAGATTTGGATGTTGACATGTTTTCAGAATGCTTTCCAGACATATTAGAATATTTGGAAACAAACCTGCAATATCCATCATGGGTCAAAAGAGCTAATGCTGCTGAAGGAATCATGACTCTTGCATGATCATGAGATACTTTTTCTCCCAAGGAGCGTTTTAGTTCATGAAATTTGGTGAAAAAAGTGATCATTGTATTTCAAGAGGCATTAATCCTGATTTGCTTTCTAACCAGCCATTCATTTTGTAACGCAGTAAAGAGAGAGAGAGTAATTTGTGGATTGTTCTTTGCAATTTGCTTTGAAAATCTAAATTAGAAGTTGTTTCTTTAGTGTCAAGTGTTCCAACTGTTGGAGTTTGCAGTGTATGTTGTAATCAAACCTTAATTTTGATGCTATTCAATGTATGCCATCTAAAAATTAATACTACTTAATATTAATCTGATAATATTGTATTGAAGTTTCGTGTTTTCCCTGTCAGGTAAAAGAGCATTTATTGCTGGGATAGCGGATGACAATGGCTATGGTTGGGCCATAGCAAAGTCACTTGCTGCTGCTGGTGCAGAAATCCTTGTCGGCACTTGGGTTCCAGTTTGTCAATATAACCTTAAAACTGCCTTTATTTTTTTCAGCAGAATTAAATGGTTGCCTTGAAGACTACTTATATTTGCCCGAAGAGGACTTTTTCATGTCTGAAAGTGCATTTTAATCTTGTACTTTTGTTTTAGTAACCAAATAATTTACCTCTTTGTTTCTTGCTTATATTATCACATCTACACTACCTTACTGTCAACTTATACCTTCTTATTTTAGATTATTTGCTAAAACTGTTTAGCTCATCAGGCCATGAATATATTCAAACCAGCTGGAAGCGAGGCAAGTTTGATGAATCGCGCATGTAAGGGCTCAATAGCATTCTTGTTGATACAACCTGATATAACTCATATACATGAAGCTAATACTTCCATTTATTGATAAATTAAATATTTGCCTTCAAATAATTAGAGCTATGCTTTTTCTTAATGCAGATTGCCAAATGGTTCATTGATGGAGATCTCTAAGATTTATCCTATGGATGCTGTTTATGATACACCTGAGGATGTTCCTGAAGATGTAAGCATAAATAGCGATGCCACATCAATAATTAAATTTCCTAGTTCACATCCTATTTTTAATCTTTGATTCATTTTTGATTTGTTTTAGTGTTTTTAGGCTCGGAAATAATTTTTTCATTCTTTTATATTACAGGTAAAATCAAATAAAAGATATGCTGGAGCTTCCAATTGGACTGTGCAGGTATGTAGTTGAGGTATTGCTTATATTCTCGCTTATCTATTAAGATGTATTGCTGGGGACATTATTTCTGGATCTACTTGGGGACAAATTAAACTAATACCTTTGTGTTATTAAAAGTTTGCACAATATAAAGATAGGGCTACATTCTATTCTGATGCTAATATCTGATTACGCATAATTCAACAGGAACTTGCAGAGTGTGTTAAACAGGATTTTGGAAGTATTGATATTCTTGTGCATTCACTTGCAAATGGTCCAGAGGTAAGGGCAAGCATTTATGTGGCTTGCTTTCTTGTGCTAGTGTTTCAATTTTTCTTTTATCATGTCGGCATGGTTAAGGGATGATTCTTCTTGACAGGTCATTAAACCTCTCCTTGAAACTTCAAGGAATGGATATCTTGCAGCCATCTCAGCATCGAGTTATTCTTTTGTGTCATTACTAAAGTATTTTATTCCTATCATGAATCCTGGTGAGTAAGGCAAGCCTCTTTTGGCATCTCTTGTTATTGATATTGTCATTCGGCTTTGGGTAATTCCTTGTTCAAGTTGATTGAAATGTTCCATCCATCTTGTTTAAAAAGGCTGCCTTTATGAATTTGTTGTCTTGTGTATTATTGAATGAAAAAGAAAGTTTTCTTAACTGAGTAGGCATCCGAACTGTCAAGCATGTATGCTGTGAAGAGTAATGATCCTTCAAATGATTTTCATGCTCAAAATTAATTCTTTCACCCTTGCAACATAGGATATGTTCTCGACCGGATTGAAATGTTTTATCCATCTTGTTTATATAGGTTGTCTATGTGAATTCCATGTTCAAAATGAAATTTCTTGTCCTTGTAATGTAGGATGTTCCCAGCCTGATTGAAATGCTGTATCCATCCTTTTTGTATAGATTGTCAATGTGAAATTGTTGCCCATGTATTATTGAACGAAATTGAAGGTTTTCTCGACAAGTAGGCATCCAAAATGTCAAGCATGTATATTGTGAAGAATTGGGATCCTTTAAATGATTTCTATGCTCAAAATGGATTTTCTTGGCCTTGTAATGTAGGTGGTTCAACAATATCTCTCACCTATATTGCATCAGAAAGGATCATTCCAGGGTAAGCTTATATTGTATTTGGTATTTGATTCCCCATTCCTGAAAATAGTCTAAATGTCTCCTGGACATCTTCAGTAAACTAAATATGCAAGCGAATTTTGGATTACTTGCAGATATGGCGGGGGATGAGTTCTGCGAAATCTGCTCTTGAAAGTGACACTCGGGTATTCCAACTATTTTTGCATCTCTTGATATCAATATAGCTGGTACCAATTGAATTGATATACTAGTTATATATGTATTGGTAGGGGAGTTGTTTACCTTTTGTCCAAAGCATCCATAGGGTAGTGGTTTAATTCAACCTGTAGCTGCTCGACTCCAGAAGGCACTAACTGGTTATCTAATTCTGTAGGTGCCTACATTTGAAGCAGGGAGACACTACAAAATAAGAGTAAACACAAATTCAACAGGTACTCATAGGAGTAACTTTCCTGATGCCATTGGAATTTTTCAACTTTAAGTGATGATTCAATTCCATTATTATCTAAACCAACATTATATGTATGGCTGGTTTGTTTGTTTTCTTTCTACACGTAGGCCCATTGAGAAGCAGAGCTGCAAAGGCCATTGGATTTATAGATACCATGATTGAATACTCAACAGCAAATGCTCCCTTGCAGAAGGAATTGTTGGCTGGTAATTGCATTTCATTGTTAACAAATGTTTTCCTACCTAGAATGTTTTCAATGTATGCTACATTTTTATTCAGATGGGCTAGTTTGTTGAGCAGAAAATAGGTTCACCTTATCTAATGCATGACTTTTTAATTGCTTCTCCAGACGAGGTTGGGAATGCGGCAGCTTTTTTGGCTTCGCCACTAGCTTCTGCTATAACTGGAACAGTTTCCTATGTGGACAATGGGTTGCATGCTATGGGAGTTGGGGTTGATAGTCCAGCCTTCTCTGAATTGGCCATGCCTCAAGCAGAGAAAAGAAAGGTTCCTGCGTGATGCTTATTATAGATCAGTCTGGGCGAGTCAAGATATTTGTCTACCATAGGTTGACATCTAAAAGCAACCATATTCCATTTCGTATAGAACGTGTAGTCTGTTACGAATTATTGTTTATGTATTTTAGTTACTTGGCAGCAGAAGAAATTTTTGTTAGCATGCACTGTGAAAATTCAACAAGAGAAAGGCCTGTCCTCTCCAAAGGAAAATGCCATTTGGAAAACAATGGCTATATAGAGGAATTTTGCTTATATGCTAGCCTTGCATTTGCATATGTTTGTTATTTGAGTGTGGATCTTGAAGAATGTTGCATCAACCACCTTGAGAGTTACTTTTCTAGGTTTGCCTCAAGGGTATTGGGTTGCCCAATTTCTGTTGAATCATCAATATATATCTTCTGGTTTGGGTGGAAGAAAGTAGTAAGAGAACCAAGTGTCATCCAGGCCATTGTCCTTTTTCTTACTAATATGAATAGCTCACATTTAGACTGATCAATTATACTGCCAGGAAAATTTTAGACCCAGTTTAAAATCCAATAGGCCCCTCTTCCTATAAATTAATACCGGTCACATATAGAGTAGAAGTTCATAAAATGAAGGTGCTTGTGTAAAGGGGCTACTATGAGTTGTATGTAATATCACCCAACCCATGTTTTAAGTGTTGGGATATGTTCACTTACTATAATTATTTAAGGTACATGATAGGATATATAAAATCATGAAGGACTTATTGCTTTGCCAATGAAATTTTGATTACAAGAGGAGTTCATCTTAACAACTACAAACAGGAGATCATACAGAGGGTTTTTGGCTGGCAAGTTCATGAGGTTGGAACTTGGGCCTCAAGTTTAGTAAGTGTTCTTTTACTTTACCAATATTTTACCAAAGCATATGGACAAAACCATGGAAGACATTGATCCGTACCATAATTCTAAAAGACAGTCAAGCAAAAAGTTATCAGCGACGACTTGCTTGGTACTTGGGTACCATAAGCCCTGCTTTTCTACAAAGATGTAATGTTTTGTATTATATATCTGGATTTGAGTGTGTTATATCCTCATTTGTTTGTGACGTTTCAGGCCTCACTTGTGGGCCCCTCACAAGATCGAAAAGTCCCTGAAGAGGGGTCTAGAAGCTAGGCCTGAAATGTCCGAAGCATTTATGAAGGTATGTGACAGTTGAATTCAGATCTACAATGCAAAATGTTGACCTCTGGGAATCCCAAATTTTTAAAGATTTAATGAGTCTAGAAACTAGGCCTGAAATGTCCGAAGTATCTATGAAGATATGTGACAGTTGAATTCAGATCTACAATGCAAAATGTTGACCTCTGGGAATCCCAAATCTCTAAAGATTCAATGAGTCTAGAAACTAGGCATGAAATGTCCGAAGTATTTATGAAGATATGTGACAGTTGAATTCAGATCTACAATGCAAAATGTTGACCTCTGGGATTCCCAAATCTTTAAAGATTCAATGAGTCTAGAAACTAGGCCTGAAATGTCCGAAGTATTTATGAAGATATGTGACAGTCGATTTCAGATCTAGAATGCAAAATGTTGACCTCTGGGAATCCCAAATCTTTAAAGATTCAATGAACATGCTTTCTGCTGTCATGAATTTGCCCAAGATTATTTCTTTCCAGAGGATGTTGTAGTTCGGTTCTATTGTTTCCATAATCATGTCGGTGGATGAGCGGACTATATATATATATTTTGTTGTAGGTTTTCATTTCAATTCAAACTCTAATGTTGAAAATATTTAATACCTACTTCATAAGGGGATGGGAACATTAACGCACTATGTTTTTTCTTATTTAATATAATCTCCTTCTCTAGTTATGGAAATATTTATAGTGACAATGTAGCCTCACTCTGCTCTAAATGCTTATTAAGTTCTTTGCCTAATGGAATCTGCAGAATCACAACATGTTGTCTTGAATTCTTGACCGTGTCAAAGTATGGAGTTTCCAGTTAAAGATGAACTTGTGTGACAAGATCAAATCTTGCTCACAACACCACATTCATGGGCCTGTGAATTCTCTAAATCAACATTCAAAAGAACACATTCACCATACCAAAACACTCGGGAACAGCCATGGTCAATTGAAGCATTCATTGCACCAGTAATTGAGTATTCAAATACTATTACAACCTTCCAAAACAGTCGGGAACAGCCATGGTCAATTGTAGCATTCATTGCAACCAGTAATTGAGTATTCAAATACTATTACAACCTTTCAAGTACTAGATGATTCTTTGATATTCTTCAGGGATATAAAAGTCATGAAAACTACTTGTAGCAACTCTTTCCAATCCCCTTAAACAAACATTGGAAGATGCATTTTCACAGATGGTGCATAATTTTTATGATTAAAATCCACAGTAAAGTAAAATCTTTTTCTTTTCTGAAGGTGGATTATTTATTAAACTCTGTGAACACCATCTTTCAAAAATGTCTCCATTTTGCTAAAACCATTCCTGCACGGAAAGGAGGATAGCCTAAACTGAAATTTTCAATGCAATCACGTTCTCTATGCCGAGGCAACCTTTCTTTTGATGCTTTGGGCGCCCTCTGAATTTTGTGTAAACTCTCCAACCTTAACACCTTTTCCCTCAAAGTTTGAAGAAAACATCAAATTTCTGTGCTATTTTCTTCTGCATGTTGGGTTGTATGTTTTCCATCAATCTCCTGCTCTCTCATGTCTTTTCCATGTTTTGCTGCCTTTTAGGCTAAAAATGGCTCTTTTTCCTCTACAAGAAAAGATCTTTTGCCGCAGTCAAGAGTTTGTCTTCTACCTCCTTTTGAAGTCCTTTCCTTGCTACATAGTTGTGGATTCTTCCTCCAACGCCCATCAATGTTTTTCAACTTCCATGCATAAGCTCTTCAAAAGATGTCCTTAAGAAATGAAAACAAATGTAATCAGGAAGTTCTTCATGCCACATTGTTTTCGGGTTTCAATGAGGTTATAGGCCGCGTAACAAATAGACTATGGATTCACACCCTTTCAAACACTGCCCAACGTCTTATATGCATGCAACCTCTACAAAAGGCCTAAAAATACTGAAAAGTGGATTTTCCTCTTGCGGTAAATGATTTGAATTTGAATCATTTGGCTGTAGACACATTTTGATCATCGCGGCCATCAAGAAATGGTGATCAACCACGATTACATACGCTACTCCTAGCACGGTGATCTGTTTGAAGTTTGAGGACAGGTTCAACCACCACATCAAGATCACGACTTCTTGAATTCACTAACATGTTTTTTAATGCAAGATTGCCAACCTTACATGGATGCACTTGCAGTTTGAATTTTATGAACTTAGTGCTCACAAATAGAGGTTGAGTGGTAGTACTATTCTTCTTGGTAGTTGTAATGGCCACAACATGCTTTTCCATCTCATCGTGTACATGTTCTTTTAAATTATGTTAAAACATAAAATAATAATTAAAATTAAGATGAATAATTTAGGAAAAATAAGTGTTAGTCCTAATCAAATTTGGATTATGTAAAATTGATATATTAGAATAGTTCAAGAAGTAAAGGCACAAGGAATGGAGAAGATGAAACAATGTGCTCATATGCCAGCAGTAAGCTCAACATGTTTTCATTAAGGGCTACATAAAATATTAGGACCTAGAAATGTATTGTAGAAGGGTTTGTGGGTGTTGAAGGGTTCTATGTCCAATTTTTGTTTGTCTTGGATGCTTTTATGGCCGAATGTGTTTAGTGGCAACAAATTCGTTCTAGGTTGCTTGATGATGTTTAATTCTCTTGTGCAATATCGCCTATTTATGACAAATCAGTATTCCATGTATAAATTGTTTTGATGGCTTGTGAGAGTGCCAAATTGTCTTCTCCTTGTGCAAAACTCCATCGATGCATGCTTGACCACATATAACCTTAAAGAGGGTTAGCTTTTAGGGTTGGAATGACCTTAGCACACCCCCACTATGGTTAACTCTTGCCAACACATCACTACCTTGAAAGGGGTTCAAACTACAAGTAGTTCTCCCAAGGCCTATGATGAATTGCAACTATTAACAAAATATGCAACTTAGAATGGGCTCTCATGTTTGGCTTTGATACTTGATAACATGCAACTTTGAGACTTTGTATGCTACAAAATTCCGCTCTTCGCCGATGTGGGGTTGTTCTTGGAAGATTTAGAAGGATATGCTCTTTGTTGGTAGTGATCTCAAAGGAGTGAGGTGATTCCGAGATGATGAAATAACTTTGAGGGATATTATTTGTATTAATTATGAAACAATTAATTAGTTTTCCACTTCATCTAACCCTAAAATCTTGCCTAGGCCGATTGCAACAAGTCACCCATTTGAATTTATGATTGTTGGAAGAGGGGAGGATGGATTCATAGCATCTAAATGCTTTGGGAGCCAAATTTGTCAAAGGGTTACAAAACTATCCCATAGGCACTATGGCTTAGAATAAAACATGGTAAAGTATTTGTTAAGGTGTAAGTTGACATGTATAGACCGCAAGTGGTTATGATAGTGTTGAATTGGAGAATAGGTATAACCTAGTGGATAAGAAAGGGTGTTTAGAAAGGGAGAATATGCATAAATAATGCTAAATATATATTGATTGACTAAATATTAAAAAAGTGCAAAATATGTTGTGCCAAGGGTCTCAAACCAAATTTAGGTTATTATAGATTGCCCCCTTCTAGTTTAGTATTGAAAAAATGCTAGAGTAAAAGGATAATAGAAAATGCAAAACCTATAAATCTTGAATCATAGGATGATGTAACTCGAAGTTATGCCAATCCAATGCATAAATATGCAAACACGTGAAATTGGAATTAGATCAATGCTCAATAAGAAAGTATACATTTGAAACTTGAAATTTTGAAACAATTGAACTTTGAAAAATTAAAAGAAGTGAGCACAAGAATGACTACACCTTATTGGTATATCAAAATATGCTTCCATAATAGTAACATTGCGAAGAGTGTTATGGGGTGTACATGCCCCAAATGGAGTAACCGTTGAATTGCAAGACCGAGGTGCCCTTGTTGTGTAATGCAAAAATATCAAAAATTGTGCTCGAGAATGGAGAGATGACCTTTATCAAGGAGGAGGTCACACGAATCGTGAATTGGTATGGTAAATTAAAGATTTTCAACTATACACAATGGCAATCCCGTGTTGCAGTAGGGCAAAAAGGCTAACACGACCAAATAACTACACATGCTACTATTTGCTTCAGAGGCCAAGGCTACCGTCATCATCGAGGTATCTCACCGCAAAAAGAAAGCCCAAATTGGCAAACTTGGTAATATTGGTGTCTCTTGGTAAATTGTGTGAATTTTTTTGGTATAATTGGTAGAAACTTGGCAAGATTGGTATTGGAAAAATTAGAAGTCATGTAGGATTTCATTGAATTTGACTGTATGTGAGTAGTATGCTTGACATTTGTTAAAATTTCTAAAGTAAGCCCATTTTATGCCCCCTTTTTAGAGGAGGAAAAGTAGTGTTTACATGTATCTCATCTCAAAAGAAAGAATTGAACACATCATGTGTTAAGCATATAAATCATTTATGCAAGCCATGATTGGATACATATTTCATAGTAAAGATGTCATCATCAACAAATAAGTATGGAACATGTCATCTAAGTATAAGTAAACATAGTTAGAAATCGAGACAAATAATCCACAAAACAAAACACTTAGTACATAACATATGACTTTGGAAAATGCATGCTAACTATCATGACAATAACAATACTAAAGGATCGCATGAGGAGACATGCACAATATAGATTACGACAAGAAACTCATGTAAGCATTGTAATAATTATCATTATTAAGAAACATACAAGAAAACATAACTCAACATGATAAGATGATCCTCGACACATTGATAGATAATCAAGGGATATCATCACACCCGACAAGATGAAAACTTGATGACTTAATTGGTACCGATGGACAAACATGCAACACATAATAAACACACATTCAATCAAGAAACATGGAGAACATTGTAAACATGTAATTAATCAATAAGATAACAAAAAACCCGAAATAATCGAAGTAATAAATAAGCATGAAGCAAATACTAAATAGTAAACATGGAGAAAATGTAAGTACATATAGACAAATAATTTCATCAAGTAAGAAAGGTACAATATCAATAAGTGCATATGAAATATATAAGCAAGGGAAAAACATGTATAAGCATTCTAAGTAACTCTATATCATCAATGGACTAGCATGTAAGGATATAAATTAAAAATTGTGCAAGATAGCCTAGTTTAGGCAATGCTCCCAATGTGGAACGGTTTTCCTGTGTGGGCTAGTGAAGCCACAAAACATATGTGTATCCATGATAAAATATATGTATAACCCACACCTAAACTTATGTATATTGTAAAAGAAAATGCACACAATGAAATAAATATCTAAAATTCTAATAACATTATAAATAACAATGTTTGAGTCTATGCACAAATACAAGAACCTAGAAATATTTCCAAGTTTTTAATTTTCTAGAATATTTGAATGTTTTTGTATTTTGTTAGAATATTATAATAAAAAATTAGTCAATCAAGCAAGGCCGGGGGCGGAGGCAGTAAATAGAAGAAATGGGAGAGTTCTAGATAATCTACACCTTATGTGTACAAGGGTCATGGTGTCTCATAAGCATGTACATGGGTTTTATCATCAAGAAGCTAGTGTAGAAGTTTAAAATGGAATAAATAATTAGGTGGGCAAGGGCCAATGGAAGAAAAAAATCAATTCAAAGCCAAGGGATCAAAGGATGAGCAATAGGAAGAAGATGACATAAAGAATGGATGAATTAATGATCAACTTAAGGTGGGGTGATGATGCAAGAAAACAAATAAGTAATCAAGAAGCTATGTACAAAAAGAAGCTATTTACAATATAAGTGGGTTACATATGCTAACAAATGGTCCCATCGATGGGATGATGTGGAGAACTCAATCAATAGGTGTGTATCATACACAAATCAACGGGTGTATATCATACACACCATGCATAAATAAGTAGGTGTGTCCACCTCAAAACATATGAAATGTTCATAAGTCATACTATAAAGTGAATCACATATAACAAAAGTATAATTATGCATGGGAGATGCCACTTGAATGGTCATAGGAGCCTTATGTAAAATGATTCATGGTCCATGTTGTATGACAGAGAGGTTGTAATATTGATCTTCCTTGACTATGATCACAAGGTTTTCGTAATACTATTGCATGGAAAGAATTATCAAACACTATACACTCGATTATGCAACATATGATGAATGTGTACCATATGTTTGATAGGTAATGTAGGCTATGTAGACTATTGTGGAGGAGAAATAGGTAGTGTCGCAAGTCACGCATGATATTTAAAGGAAACACTATGGATGATAAGTATCTTAATGTTTTGTATATATTTTAAGAGTCTATTTGTCATAAATGGAATGATTGACATCTTATGTATCTATTGGTGTCCAAGTAACATGTCGAACACCTAATTGGTATGCAAAAATAGGAACCATGTAGCTATCATCTTAGATTCAACATGGAGATGTAATACAATGCCCGCAAGAGGGTTTTGATGTTGTATGTCATATCTTTTCACTATGGCTATTGAATCAAATAAGTCCTCAAGAGTATACCTGAGACTAGTGGGGAGTGTCACAACGCATACATGTTTTCTTGGTTTGTTGTCAACCATAACAATTTGTATTGGATGTGAATCAATGAAAACTTGTATGGATAAAGGCTCAGAACAAGATCCATCATTTTCAAGGATCTCAAGGTCATTAAATATAATCATGGGTCTTCTATAGGGTGAGAAACATTATAAATATTGACACGAGACATGGGAGGAGGCATGGTGTGATAAGCCATGTCTTGTTATATACCATGACCAGGGAGGATCCATGAACATATTAAGACATGATTTGTGTTGAAAAACTACTTCATTTATAGGGATTTTGCTTCCATCAAATGGATAATATGTTGTCAATAAGGTATCGATCTTATGTCACAATTTGAAAATTATATTGGTTGAATATCTAATACATTGATGATAATCACAATATGCATCAAGATCATGCTTATTGTGTGATGGTTGAGATGTATTGATACCTAGGGGTAGATGTAAGGGAGGAATACTACACTAAGAAATATATCAAGTACCTTGTGAGGAGGCTCACATAAACATACAAACTATCTCAATTAAGGAGACGAAAGGACAAACATTATACTTGGTTGTGCAACATCAATAACTTTAGTTTCATTCTTATTTATATCATTATCCTTAGCTTAACAGGTAATTCATTATGAAAATTATCTCCTATGGATGTGGAAGCATTGCCCTCATATTTGAACATGATAGCTACAATGATTTTGTCTCATAAAACCTAATTGTTTGGAAACAGAGTCTTCAAAAGATGTATAGTTGGAGAACATGACTTGCCTAAGTAGTGTGGGCCGGGCTTGCAAAGAACACCTCTTGCGATTCACCCCCATCAATGTGATTTAGACATTGGAAACATATTCTTGTATTTTAATACACAATTTATGATGGAAATAGCTTAGTCACTAGTTTTTCATTACTTACATAGTCCATTCATGTAGCCATGAAGGCTCAACAATGTTGTTGTGGATCATCTTGCCATCATATAAATATATATTAGGTGACATGGACCCTATGGGTACGGAGAACTAAGTATCCCGGGAGCTAAATAATTACAGAATATATCATGAGAGATCTTTGTGGTATGTAATTTTCTAGCATCTTGTTGTAATATAGTGAGTTGATCTTGTATGGCTTGCAATTGTTGAACATATGCATATATGTGAGACTTTTTTAACAACATGCACAAACATATTAGAATACATCCCATTGTTGGGGAGTGAGCCATATGGTGAATGTATAACACTAACATCAATCCTATGAGGAATAAGAGAAACAAAATTTGTGTAGGAATAGCCATAGTGACTTGAGGAAGAGCCTGTGATGCCCCATAGAAGGATCAAGTAACACTTGTGAAGTTGTATACATAGACACATTATTAAGAGTAATAAATTCTTTGGTATGAGCATTTAATGTGGAAATGTAGCCTACGGAGATAAGGTAGATTACACTACTTAATGGTTCAACATGAGTTTCCTCAAGTGTAGTGTTTTTAACAAGTGTTTTCTTTATTTACTAAGCCACATAAAGTAACTTGGAAATCTCATCAAAATATGACATAATACATGTTATTTAACATCATATATAATAAGTTGTATCTAATAATTGGAATTATTATTGTTTACATTCACGTTTATATCCACAAGTAGGATTTCAAAATTCACATTAACATGAACATTGGCATCAATATAATAAGAATTATTAATATCACAATTATTTCCTTTTCTTTGCAAGAAGTTGCATTAAAGGAATTAGAATATAATCAATATGAGCACCAATCAATCTAACACTTCACCAAATATGTGCAAGGGTTATAACTTGTTTAGGTGACATAACAATATCACGAAAGTGTGTTAAAATAAAGGATTGATGTTCATGCACATAGAATAAAGTTGTGAACAAGACTTTATAAAACTAAAAATCTGAAATTGACCCTAAAATAAGAAACCCTAAGAGGGGAAATAAATTCCTAGGGTTGTGTGTTAAACAAAGGATTAGGTTCACCAAAATATTTTAATTATATTACAATAAAACATAAAATAATTAAAATTGAGACTAACGATTTAGAAAAAAATGGCAATCATAGTCAAATATGAATTATATAAAATTGGTAAATTTAAACAATTCGCTCATTCTAAAATAGTGAAGAAAGCACATGCATGTTGAATGGAATAAACTAAACCTATTTAGTTCTCATATGTCGTGGAATCTCATTAGGTGTTCATCAAGGGATACATAAAATATCATGACTTAGAAATGTGTTTCGAAAGGTTCATGGGTTATGAACGGTTTCAACTTCAAATTTGTATTTCTTGGATACTTTCATGTATGTATATGTCTAGGGATACAATTATGTCATAGTGTGCTCTCGATTATGTTCAATTCTCTAGTTCAAGTTTTCCTTTTCGTGGTATTTTTATTCTATATTTGGGTTGTTGTGATGGCTTGTAAGAGTGTTAAAATGTCTTCTCCTTGTTCCAAAGTACCCTAACAATGCATCTTTGAAAAGGTGTTATATTTTTGGGTTAAACTCACCTCAGCACATCACCATGATGGATGAGTGTTTCCTTTATATCAATACTCCAAAAAGGACTCGAGACACACATAATTATCCCAAATTCTATGATGAGATGTGACTAAAAAAAGAATACCCAACTTAGAATGGAATCTCGTGCTTTCCTTTGAAACTTGGCAACATGAAACTTTAAGACCTTGTACGATTTAGAATTCTACTCTTGGTTGATATAGGGCCGTTGTTGGAAGTTTTGAGAAGGATATTATTTTTGTAAGTAGTGATATCCAAGGAATGAAGTGATGCTTACATGATAAAATAACCTTGAAGGATATTGTGTAAATATGAGATTTTTTTCCTTTTTCTTCTCAACTCAACTGTAAAATCTTTCCTAGGTTGACTATAACAAGCTACCCATTTGAATTTATGACAATTGGGGGAGGGGAGGAAACTTTTGTAGCACTTGAATGTTTTGGGGGCTGAATTTGTTCAAGGGCTATGAAACCATCCCGCAGACCCTATGTCTCAAATCTAATAATTGTGTAAATTCATTGTTGTATAAATAACAAGTGGTTATAATAGTGTTGAATTGAAGAATGGGGACAACCTATTAGATGAGAGGGTGTTCAAAATGGGAAATATGTGTGAATAAGGTTAAATATGTACTAATGGACCAAATATCATAATTATGTGCAAAAATGTTGTTGCCAAGTGTGTTAAACCAAATTTTGGGTACTAAAATACCTAATAACATGTAATTACTTTTGTATTCTTATTTTTTTGCACCCTTTTAGTTCCTTATACACATCATTTGGGTTTACTAACCCACTAACCATCCTTTTCCAAGATATACTATTCCTTTTTTTCCATCCTTCTCCCCACTTCCACCAAGTTTCTTTTGCACCCTTACTTTGTCTTTATATCCCCATATTTTCTCCTCTTTTGAAGCAACCAATGGATTTTATGACTAATTACATCCACCAAATAACCCTTTTCAGGGAATCCTTTTACATAAACACTACGGAAATAAAATCCCATTCTCGTTCTACAAAGATAATCCTTTCTACACTATTTTATTTCATGGTTACAAAATCATTATAAATGATCTTTACCTTCATTCATACAACTTGATACAAAAACACACAAGGTCTTCTAAACATCTTAGCACCATTATCAATATTTGATGCACACTATGCACATCACTCCTCTTTGCTATAATCCCTTTGTGGTCATTAGACACATCAACCTTCACATTTCTTCTAACACTCCATATGAATATAAAATATATGTAATAACCATGTCATCCTCTTTAATGACACATCCAACCTTTTATGGTGATATTATTTAATAGTCATTATTTTCTCATAATCAAACCTATAAAAATAGACAACATAATGGGGATCACGAGTTACCATAAGAACCTACTCCGATAATACCACCTCTAAAATACTCTCAATTTATCTCGATTTCCTCTTCCAATAATATACACTCATATTCACCTTATTCCTTTTCGAATACATGGCCTTCATAGATTACTATCTCATATTTTGTAATGGTTTCTTTTACAATCTCCTTTTCATTTTCCTTTGGTTACTCTAAGAAAATCCATGCTTCTCCTTTAACTACTTCATCATCCTTTTCTTCCCATGGGATAAATCATTTTGAAATTAAGTCTCTCTATAACTACTTGTCGTTTTTTTCCTCAAGGGATTTTTCACAACCCCAATTTTCTTCATTGTATTAATCTAGACCTTCTTCTTAATCACTACTTATACATCTTCATCTCTTTGTCTCACTCTAATGACATTCCTTCTTCTTCTAGCTCCCTTACAAAAATAATATCCCTTTTTAGTATGTATAGAATGGATTGCAAAAGTCACTAACTCCTTAATATATTGAATATTTGACATGGATAATATATAAAAGAATTTGTAATCTCCCGTGGGCATAAAAGCTTTGTTTTTCCCTTCCTTCCATTTTTCCACAGTCACGTTTTGTTTTCCCTATCAATTTTTGTCCCAATATCTATGGAAAAGTGGTCCTTTCTCGATACCCGGTATGCCTTTCGATTGATCTGCTCGGTGGATCACATTTGGGCCTTATATCATTTCCAAATTCTCTTTTCCTTAAAGAAAGATTCATTTCCGGCAAATGGTGATTTCCCTACATTTTACGGTTTGACAGGTGTGTTTTCCCATCAAATTTATATCTCAGCATCTATGGAAACGTGGCCCTTTCTAATTGATGTGGCTCAATGGGGAATTTTGAAACTCTAAGGCCCACTTCAACTCAAGTTTTGTCCATGTGGAGGGCCGCGCTCATCTGTAAAATTCACCTCTTGGTTTGACCTTTGAGTTGTGCCAGGAGACACGTGGAGGTTTCCGCTACCTTGCCCAGACTTAGACATTTTTTCATGCGGCCGGTGCAGCTTTGTCGACCATGGACACGTGGAGGGCCAACGCTCATTTGAGGATCCACCTCAGGGTCCCACCTTAGCAGCTTGCAAAGGGGACACGTGGTGAGCCCGCGCTTGTTCAGGGTCTCCACTTTTGGGCACCATCTCAAAGTTGTGCCACAGGGAGACACATGGAGGCTTCCGCCGGCTCCTCTTATACTTAAAATTTTCAAGCAACTTTCTAAAGGCCTGGGACACGTGGAGGGACCCACGCCTGTTTGGGGACTTGCCCCTAAATTTTATTTTTTTTCAGAAGCGCCAGAGGACACTTGGAGGTTTCCACTCACTCTACCCTTGCTTGACTTTTCAACGGCCAAGGAAAATTTCTCGGACCCTGACACACATGGGCACCTTCCACTGTCCTCCTTCAAATTTTCAACAACTCTTTCTGAAACCGAGACACGTGGTGAGCCCACACTTGTTTGGGGTCTCACTTTTGGGCACCATATCAAAAGAGTGCCATTGAGACATGTGGAGGCTTCCACTGCTGACTCCTTTTATACTAAGACTTTTCAAAGGCCAAAAGATGATTTTTCTTGGGCCTATGGCACGTGGAAGGCCCACGCTTGTTTGGAAACTTGCCTCTATACTTCACCTTTGCAGTTGCACCAAGGAAACACGTGGATGACTCTAATCTAAAGTTGAGAAGGGGAATAATCAATGGTTGTGCATTACATCTATTTTTTCTACCATTTTTCTCCAAGACTCCTGGAGATGCAAATACGCACTATTTTTCATCATTTTTTGATGAAATTCCTTGTCATTTTTGTCTACAAAGTGCCATTGAATGGATTTAGAACTTAATTTGTGAGTCCAAGGATTGTTAAGGTTGATATTTTGAAGTTGGAATTGCTCGGGAACTTGCAAAAATGTGAATTACCAAAGAAGCTGGATGCGGGAAGAGTTGCAGAGGAAAGAATGGGAAAAGGATGAAATGATGGAGGTTAGCAGGTGCAAAAGGATGAAAAAGGTGTTTCCTCGAGGGTGAAAAGGATTACCTATCAGATCCAACTATACAGAGCCACCGAAAATGATTAAAATGGGGATTTCTCACATGAAAAAAATAAGAATGATTAGAAGGACTGTCAAAAAGTTGTGGCATGGCATCCTAGTCATTAGTCGAGGGTCTTGAGAAATGTGATCAATTCATAATTTGTCCACCTAGCAGCTTTCGGGTATGAATTTGTTAAACGTCACTTTCTGAGAAAAATTGGTAACAAGCAAAGGTTCCTCAAATATTCTTCTTTTTTTGGGGGGAAAATTTGGGATGAGTGAGCAAGTGAAATGTATAAATGCAATGAGAATACTCTTGCAAAGGGTCAGGGTTGAATTCTTAAGAGAAAATTTGAGAGAGCCCATCTTCCTGAGAGACCAATCTGAGAAACCTGTTAATTTCCTATGTTTTAGATTTCAATCACGTCAAGTTGGTCAGAGTGTACAACCATTGACAAGCTCTAGACTGTTCAAAGAAACTTTCCCTACTGATGAATCTAATCAATTTTGAATTAATCTGTGTCAATCTTGGACCAATTTGTGTCTACTTTATTTCAGAATGTCTACAAGTAGTTTTTCTTATTCCTATTGCAATCTTGTGTTAAAGTCCCTCCAAATCACACAGATCTCATCCCTTGTGATAGTTTAGTGGCATTTGCAATTTCATTTCAAGAAGAGCCTTCATCCTGTGATGAGATAAACAATTTAAAATCACTTTATCATTTTTTGATAAAGATTGTCTGTAAGCCTTCGAGTGTATCTTAGGCATGAGGAACCAGGGGTCTTTGATGTTTAATTGAGTCTTTAGCTCGAGCCTTCATGTTAAATTCTTGAGATTGTGTGAAACCGTGCAAATATGGGCCTCCATTGATGCACACCTTCTGGTTGAAGGAATATTTTAGCTATTCTGAAAGCTTTCTGTCATTTAGTATTCCAATTGTTGTGAAGGTTCTCAAAGATCTGGCATAATCAATTTTATCCTGCTTAATCTCCCACCAAAATTATTCAAAACAATGAATCCCACCTGAACTACCCCTATTTTCCCTGTATGTCCACAAATGTATAAATTCTACTACCAAAATATGTAGAAGCAATCAGATTCCATAATGTCTTTAGTAACCTTAGCCCTTGTTTAGGAAATATCACCATTCTTTAGAAGTGACAACTCGTGAGAGTTAAATTGTGGTGCATTGATCATATTTTCTCAGGGTCTCCTTTCAAATTTGTGCAAAGAAGGATATCTTCATTCTCCTTCACCGAAAAAGGTTACAAAATGGGTCCTCTCACCCTAGTCAAAAGGCACGGCCTAAAGCAATGAGGATAGATCAAATCCTTAATGAAGGTGCTATCCATTTCTCCGATGCCCAGTGACAAAGAGTCAGAAAAATCCCCTCCCCGCTACAAAATGACTCATAATATGATCTGTCTGTCTCTCAGTGTCTTGCTAAATCTTGATGTTGCTCGCTCGGTTTCTAAGGGAGAATCAATTTGGATACCAACACTAGAATGGCACCATTTTTTAGGGGATTATTTGAGCTCTGAGATTTATTTGTTTGAAACAACACTAGAATGTGCCATTGCAGGACATTTGAAGTTTTGTGCAAACCAGAATGGCATTAACACCATTTTAACAAAGTTCAACAATGCCTATATAGACCCTGGTAAATGCTTCTTACAAATTTTAAAGTGTAAATACGTTGTTGAAATGTCATCCTTGTGTCCAGATTTGTAAGAATCAAGCAAAGTTACAAGTTCTGCGTGTAATATTTCCAGTTTCTGTTGTTTTTTTCACTAAGTTTACATCATCAATGTTAAATATGGGTAAAGGAAGGTCGATCTATGAAGCTTTGCATGAATTTAGTGTTGAAAGACATTTGAAAACCAATTTTAGTGCATTTACACAACTAAGGTGAAAATCCTTAGTGGCGACTTCGTATTGAATGAATTTTTGATAAATGCCAGTGTCTTAACCTCTGTCAATTGCAATTTATCACTAATCTTTGCAAAGTCTGGAAGGAAGAAGATATTTCTTCACTAGAGACCCTACTAAAAGTTGTTTCTAGAGCTGGGAAAGATGAATTCAGAAGGAAGAAGAATCTGAAAGTTGTTGAGATCAGAAATCAAGAAAAGAGTTATCAATTGTGGAAACTGATCACCTGTCATTGAAGATTTCCATACTTCCTCAAGTGCTTCTAAATCAGTAGTCTTTTTGTAAATCTGAATTCTCCAACTGGAGAGGGTCCTTCTTTTGTATTTGAAAATTTTCATCATCTCATTTTGTCCCTGTGTTCTCCAAAGCTGATAGGATCTTCCAAGAAACAAGTTTTTAGAGAACATTCATTCTTGAGAATTGCATTCTGTGCCCCACAAACCCCTCACTCCTCATCATTTTGTTTCTCCTATAAGATCACCTCCCCAAAACAATATGGCCCAACCCCCACCCAGACCTCCATTTTTTGTGAACACTTTTGGTCCTATAGATTTTAGAGGTATGGCTGGATATCCAAATGTTGTGCCCCAAGATGTTAGAAATAGATTGCCTAAATTTCAAGGAAATAATGCTATTACTGGGGATCAACACTTAAAGCTTTTTGTCAATATGATGGAAGAATTTGAGATTGAATTTGAGGATGTGTACATAAAGTTGTTTATTCATACTCTAGAGGAGGATGCACGGGACTGGTATAAATATTTTCCAGATAAACTCCATTGATTCATGGATAGAAATGAAGAATGCTTTTAGATTGTAGTATGGAGATAAAATAGACCCTAGGTTTCTTTTATCAGAATTTGAAAATATAAAAAGAATCCTAATGAGTCTGTTCATGACTTCAATACAAGGTTCAATAAGACCCTAAATAGGCTACCTGTGATCCTGAGGCCAAGTGATGTTTCTTGTTTGATAAAATACTCTGATGCTTTTGATAAGAAGGTTGCCTATTATTTGAGGGATAAGAACCCAACAACATTGAGGCAGCCTTCACCATGGCTTTGCAGATTGAAAATAATATCAAAGCAATTGGTAAGCCTCCTAAGAGGGAAGGTATCAAGCTGATCAATCCAGAGAAGCCTCAATCAAGTAAGTCTGTGGATCTGAGGAGGTTGTGAAAAAATTTGGCCGAGAGCTGTTAAGGAAATATCCTATAAACTGGCTAGAGAAGAGAAGGGGATTGGACAAGGTTCCCAAGGTCATCATAAAGCACAAGGTCAAGAAATATTTTAAATCATCCTAGGGGTGATCAGAGATCTGATGACAGAGGCAAAGGACTCATGGGATCGGGAAATAGACAGCCCCAAGCCCATGAGAAAATAGAATTGTGCCTGATCCTTTGACTACCAGAGTTGTTGTTGTGGAAGAAGCCAATGAAATTGAGTGGTGTGATAGATGTTTCTTGCCACATGCCCCATGTGATGAAGACAAAGAAGTTGAGGAAGTTGATGATGACACTGATGATGATGTGTGCATGGTGGGGTGCTCTACAAGCTCACAACAAGGAGCAACTTCAACTAAATTAATCAGTGCTAAAATTGCTACATGATTTCTGGGATTACATCCACCGGGTATTACCCCTTCCTCCCTCTCATACTTTTGAAATAGATATGGTACAAGATTTTGAATTTCCTAGTAATGATTTTGAATACTTAAGGGCATTAATGATTAAAAAGTATGATGGAGGAATCCCTTCTGAGGAGGATAGGTAAGTTGTTAATGAATGTTGTAGTTGGCCATGAAAAGGAATATAACACTAGGAGTAAAGTTGTCAAAGGGGCAGGCCTCAAGCCAAACCAAAAACTCCAGTTCTCACCAATATCTCAAAAGAAACTCCTAAGAAAGATACATCTGAAAAAGCCTTGTGTCCCCAAACAGAACTGGTATCCCTACCCATGCTCAGACCATGAAAAATCCTTTGTTGTCATAGATGAGTTTCTTAGTCTTCCTCCAAATGCTTCCTTGCCCAAATATGTTCCTTATGACATTGCCCAAGTCTTGAGTCAAATCAAGATTTTGTTCCAATTGTTGAGCTTCTTAGGATTCTTGAGCACAAGAAAAGGGCCTTTGAGTATTTGGGATTGAAAGAAGAAAAGATTACCCAAGGTAGAAATGTAAACAATGTTGAGACTCCTCCTACCATTGTAGAGTTGAAAACCCCAAGTGCTGGAAGAACTAGATGAGCCACCTAAGTATATTTGGGAACATCCTTGGTTGAGTCCCAATTGAATGTAGATCCATTTTTCACTACTCTGATTATTAAGGACAAGGCTGTTACACAATTGTATGTTTGATTCTGGAGCATCATGCAATGTTATGCCTCTTGAGGTCATGAATGAATTAGATATCAAAGTGACAACAACTTATGGGAAGTGCACTACCATGGATTCCAGAGAGGTGCCAAAGGGTTGGATGTGTCAAGGGTCTGATAGTGCAACTTGCAGCTTACCCAGGCAAGAACTTAAAACTAGATGTTGTTATTGTTGATTGCCCTACCAAATGGGGAATGTTGTTATCAAGAAAATGGGCTACTAGTGTGGGTGGTAGTGTGCAAATGGATATGTCTTTTTCCACTATACCTATTGAGGGAAGCCTTGTAAAGTTGTATGGTGAAAAGAAGATGCTACATCTCATTGAGGATCCCAATAATGCTTCCTATGAAGTGTTATACACTGACACTGATGTAGATAACTTTTTTGGATTTGCTGATGGTAAAGAGCACAAAATTGATCAATGCAAGTCTCTTAATCAAGTAGGTTCTCCTTGGACTTTTTGTTTGATGGGGCTTGCTCTAAATTTGGAAATGGTGTTGGTATTGTTCTGATATCTCCAGGCCAGAAGAGTTTGTTTTCTCTTTTAAACTCAACTTTGAGTGCACTAACAATATTGTTGAATATGAAGCACTATTATTAGGTTTAAGAATTGCTTGGAAATATGGTATTAGAGACATCATTGTTAAAGGAGATTCAAAGCTAATTGTCAAGTAGGTTAGAAAATTGTATGCAACAAAAATCGAGAATGAAGCAGTATAAGCATGCAGTTTGGGATTTCATTGAAATGTTTGACTCCTTCAACATAATACATCACGATAGGAAGTACAATACTCTAGTAGATAAATTGGCCGTATTGGGGTCCAAATTTGAAAATTATACTATATCCCCTATTGTGAGTATAATATTGAGGTATTGACTAGGCCATCTATTCCTGACAATGTTAAACACTGGAAAGTGTTCAAGATGATGCCCAGGTGCAAAGGTTTTTGTAGAAACCAAGGAGAATTTTCTGATCAACGTATAGATTGGGAGCCAATGGTTTGTGTGGATGATGGAAAGGAGACTTTATTTGGCAAAGACATCATTCAGTTGAAGACTAATACTATTCCCAGAGGTTTGGTAGCACTTGAATCAAACTTTGATAATGTTGATTGCATTGTCAATAGACACATGTCAACCTCAAGGGATGTTGAAGAGCACGACTTGGGCACGAAGGATAAACCACATAAGATTTGGTTAGGTAGCAATCTGAGCAAGGAAGAAAAGCAGTCGTATGTCCAATTGTTGAAGAAATACCAGATCGCTTTTAAGATGGTCTTATTCTCGAACTCAAAGCATATAGAGAGATCTTTTCCAACACGAAATTCCCTTATAATCTTCTTCCAAGCCATTTAGGCAGAAATAGAGGCCAATCAATCCACTCCTTTCCTTGAAGATGCAAGAAGAATTGAAAAATTTTAGGGATGGAGGAATCATACAACCCACAAGGTACTCATCATGGGTTGCAAACTTGGTACCTGTCAAAAAGAAGAATGAAGATATAAGGTTGTGTGTGGACTTTAGAAACTTGAATAGAGCATCAATGAAGGATAACTACCCTCTACCAAATATGGACAATATGTTACAATTGGTTACTTGGTTCGAATTTTATCCACCTTGGATGGTTTTTCTGGATATAACCAGGTAGTTGTGAAGGAATCAGAGCAAATCAAGACTACCTTTACCACTCCTTGGGGAACATATGTATATGTCAAAATGCCTTTTGGTCTAATGAATGCTGAGCCACTTTCCAAAGAGCAATGGATGTAGCTTTCTCTAGCTATATTAATGATTTCATTGTTGTATATCAAGATGATGTGACTATTTTCTCCAGAAAAGGAGTGACCACCGCAACACTTAGAAAAAATGTTGTTAAGATGCAGGGAGTATGGTATTTCACTAAATCCCAAGAAGTGCCATTTTGGAGTTTAGAAAGAAAAGCTACTTGGACACATTAGTGTCAAAGGAAGGGGTCATGATTGATCCTAAAAGGGTAGAAGCCATCAAAAAGTCCCTATTCCAAGAACCAAGAAGGGAATTCAATCTTTTTTTGGGAAGATTAATTTTATTAGGAGATTTATCTCCAACTTTGTCTGAACTAACTATCCCAATCACTAACATGCTAAAGAAAGACCAAAGTATCAAATGGGAAGAAGCAACTATTCAAGCTTTTGTTGGGATCAAAGAAGCATTAAAGAATGCCCCTATTTTAGCAGCTCCAGATTATAAGAAGGCTTTCCAAATGTTTTCTTTTTCTTCAGAAAGTACTATTGCATCTGTATTGTTGCAAAAGGATGATGAGGGAGCTGAAAGACCAATTGCCTTTTTCAGTAAGGCATTACAAGGAGCTGAGCTAAAGTATACTATCATGGAGAAGCAGGCATTTTCTTTGGTAAAAGCAACAAAGGTCTTCAGGCCATATATTCTGAGTTCCAAAGTCATTGCTTATGTTCCCCACACCATGGTGAAAGATATCCTATCAGAAATGGAGGTTTCAAGAAAAATATGCCGATGGGTAAACAAATTACAAGAGTATGATATGGATATCCAAACAAAAAATTGGTCAGAGGTTTGGGCCTGAAAAACTTATGGTAGAGAGCAATCTGCAGACAATTGAGGTAAATGAAGTTAAGAAGAAAGGTTGAATGTCCTTGAAAAATGATAAATTCTGAATGGTACAAGGACATCATTTTTTATCTCAAACATCTACAATGCCCTAAACATTTGAGCAAGAATTAGAAAAGAGCACTTAAGTTAGCTTCCCAAAAATATGTCATTACTGATTTTGGGTTAGCTTGGAAGAACCCTGAGGGAGTTCTCTTAAGATGCATTACTGAAGATGAAGCCCCTAAGATAATTGTTGATCTCCATGGAGGAGTTTGTGGGGGACATTTTGTTGGAAGAGTCACAACTCATAAAATCTTAAGGGCTGGTTATTGGTGGCCAACTCTTTTCAAGGATACAACTCTGTTGGTAAGAAAATGTGAAGAGTTTCCCAATGCTTTTCTGGAAGACTAAAAGCTTTAGGCTCCCTTCCTTTACAACATGTATCAGTTGAAGCCCCATTTAGGCAATGGGGAATGGATTTCATTGGGGAAATTTCTGATCCTTCAAGTGCATGCCATAAGTGGATACTAGTGGCCACATATTACTTCACCAAGTGGGTGGAGGCAATCCCCACCAAGAAGGAAACTCACCAAATTGTCATGGATTTTATCTTGAATTATATCATTTGTAGATTTGGGGTACCTGCAAAAATAGTTGCTTGATAATGCCATGAGCTTTCGAGCTAAACCTTTGGTGGCCATGTGCCATGAATATGGGATCAATTTGACATATGCTTCTAATTATAATCCCCAAGGAAATGGACAAGTAGAGTCCAACAATAAAAATATGTTGAAGATAATTAGAAGAACTTTGGAGTTGAACAAAAGGAAGTGGGGTGAGCATTTGAAGTTTGCTGTTTGGGCTGATCGAATCACTATTAAATGAGCTACTAGAAAAACCCATTTGAGTTGGTGTATGGAACTCAAGCTCCTTTCCCCTACATATGCAATTATCTTCATTTCAATTTCTTCAACAACTGGAAGATCAAGAGGTTAGTCCCTATGATGCTCACATAAATCATATTGTTGAGTTAGATGAAGAAAGAAGGGCATCCCATCAGAGGCATGTAAAATTCAGAGAAAATTAAGAAGTTGTTTGATAAGAAAGTGACTCCAAGAGATTTTAGTGTGGGAGATCTTATGCTATTGTGGGATAGCAGGCACAAGGATAAGGGAAAACATGGAAAGTTTGATGCATTGTGGATGGGCCCTTATTCAATTGACATTCAAATTGGTGAACATACCTTCTTCTTAAAAGACTTAGATGGGGAATTTCTTGAGTTACTATTAATGGCAGGTAATTTGAAAACATTTCCTTGATTGATTTCTTAGAATCAAGGTATACACCATTGTACAATGTATAGTCTTTTGGTTTCTTTCTTTCATGTTTTTTTGTTTTGTTTCATCCTAGTCCTTGGCGCCATTTTTTGGTTTCTCGGTTTGTCCTTGGGGAGTTGGTTATTATATCGTTCTTTCGATTCTAAAGCTTGTTCTTTGACTCCGTTTCCCAATGGTTTATTTTGGACTTGGTCTGCTATTTGTTCTTGTGGCACTCACAGGAGTGCCCATCCCCGAGTCGGAGCTGATGTTGGTGCTCAATTTGATCTCGCCCCATTTGTCCTTGAAATTCTTTAGTTTGCAAGCTCTGTCGTTTTCTATCTCCCCATATTGATGCATGAAAGCTCTATCCTTCATTTGGTTTCCATGATCAGTCCTTTCCTTTGGTCGAGGATCACATTAAGTCCAGAATTTTTTTTTCGTTCCTCTATCCATGTGAAAGAATTTGTAACTTGGGCGTAAACTCGGGTTTTTTCCCTTCCTTCCATTTTTCCACAATCACATTTTGTTTTCCCTATCAATTTTTGTCCCAATACCTATGGAAAAGTGGTCCTTTCTGATTGATGTGGCTCGTGGATCAAATTTGGGCCTTATATCATTTCCAAATTCTTTTTCCTTAAAGAAAGATTCATTTCCGGGTGCAAATGGTGATTTCCCTGCATTTTACGGTTTGACAGTGTGTTTTCCTTATCAAATTTATATCTCAACATCTATGGAAACGTGGCCCTTTCTGATTGGATGTGCTCAACTCGGTGATGAATTTTGAAACTCTAAGGCCGCTTCAACTCAAGTTTTGTCCACGTGGAGGGTCGACGCTCATCTGAAAATTCACCTCTTGGTTTGACCTTTGGAGTTGTGCCGAGGAGACACATGGAGGTTTCCGCTGGCCTTGCCTAGACTTAGACATTTTTTTCATGTGGCCGGTGCAGCTTTGTCGACCATGGACATGTGGAGGGCCGATGCTCATTTGAGGATCCGCCTCTGAGGTCCCACCTTAGCATTTGCACCAAGGAGACACGTGGTGAGCCCGCACTTGTTCAGGGTCTCCTTTTTGGGACCATCTCAAAGTTGTGCCAGGAGACACGTGAGGCTTCCACGCGCCCTCTCTATACTTAAACTTTTCAAGAAACTTTCTAAGGCCTAGGACACGTGGAGGGACCACACGCCTATTTGGGGACCTACCCCTAAAATTTTATTTTGAAGAAGCATTAGGAGGACACTTGGAGGTTTCCGCTCACTTTTCCCTTTCTTGGACTTTTCAACGGCTGATGAAACTTTCTCAGACCCTGACACATGGCGTCCTTCCATTGGTCCTTCAACCTTTTCAACAACTCTACGCTGACTAAGACACGTGGTGAGCTTGCACTTGTTTGGGGTCTCCACTTTTGGGCACCATATCAAAAGAGTGCCATTGAGACATGTGGAGGCTTCCACTGGCTCTTTTTATACTGAGACTTTTCAAAGGCCAAAAGGTGATTTTCTTGGGCCTGGGCATGTGGAAGGCTGCGCTTGTTTGGAAACTTGCCTCTATACTTTACCTTTGTAGTTGTGCCAAGGAAACATGTGGATGACTCTAATATAAAGTTGAGAAGGGGAAGAATCAATGGTTGTTGTGCATTGCATCTATTTTTCCACCATTTTTTCCAAGACTCCTAGGAGATGTGAATACACACTATTTTTCATCATTTTTGATGAAATTCCTTGTCATTTTTATCTGCAAAGTGCCATTAAATGGATTTAGAACTTAATTTGTGAGTCCAAGGATTGTTAAGGTTGATATTTTGAAGTTGGAATTGCTCGACACTTGCAAAAATGTGAATTACTAGAGAAGCTAGATGCAGGGCAGAGTTGTAGAGGAAAGAATGGGAAAAGGATGAAATGATGGAGGTTAGAGTGCAAAGGATGAAAAAGGTGTTTCCTCGAGGGTGAAAAGGATTACTCATCGATCCAAATTTTGTATAGAGCCACCGAAAATGATTAAAATGGGGATTTCTCACATGAAAGAATCAAAATGATTAGAAGGACTATCAAAAATTTGTGGCATGGCATCCTCATTCATTAGTCGAGGGTCTGAGAAACATGATCAATTCATAATTTGTCCACCTGGAAGCTTTCGGGTATGAATTTTTTAAACGTCACTTTCTAAGGCAAATTGGTAACAAGCAAAGGTTCCTTGAATATTCTTCTTTTTGGGGGGAAATTTGGGGATGAGTGAGTGAGTGAAATGTATAAATGCAATGAGAATACTCTTGCAAAGGGTCGGGGGTTGAATTCTTAAGAGAAAATTTGAGAGAGCCCATCTTCCTGAGAGACCAATATGAGAAACCTATTAATTTCCTATGTTTTAGATTTCAATCACGTCAAGTTGGTTATGAGTGTACAACCATTGACAAGCTCTGAGATTGTTCAAAGAAAATTTCCCCTGCTTGATGAATCTAATCAATTTCAATTAATCTATGTCAATATTGGACCAATTTGTGTTCTTTTTTTTCAAAATGTCTACAAGTAGTTTTTCTTATTCCTATTGCAATCTTGTGTTAAAGTCCTCTCAATCACACAGGATCTCGTCCCTATGATAGTTTAGTGGCATTTGCAATTTCATTTCAAGAAGAGCCTTCATCCTGTGATGAGATAAACAATTTAAAATCACTTCACTATCATTTGTTGATAAAGATTGTCTATAAGCCTTTGAGTGTATCTTAGGTGTGAGGAACCATGGGTCTTTGATGTTTAATTGAGTCTTTAGCTTGAGCCTTCATGTTAAATTCTTGGAGATTGTGTGAAACCGTGTAAATATGGGCCTCATTGATGCACACCTTCTAGTTTGAAGGAATATTTTAGCTATTCTGAAGCTTTCTGTCATTTAGTATTCCAATTGTTGTGAAGGTTCTCAAAGATCTGGCATAATCAATTTTATCCTACTTAATCTCCCACCAAAATATTCAAAACAATGAATCCTACCTGAACTACCCATGTTTTCCCTATATGTCCACAAATGTATAAATTCTACTACCAAAATATGCATAAGCAATCAAGATTCCATAATGTCTTTAATAACCTTAGCCTTGTATAGGAAATATCACCACTCTTTAGAAGTGACAACTCGTGAGAGTTAAATTGTGGTGCATTGATCATATTTTCTTACGGTCTCCTTTCAGATTTGTGTAAAGAAGGATATCTTCATTCCTTTCACCAATAGAGGTTATAAAATGGGTCATCTCACCTCGGTCGAAAGGCATGGCCTAAAGCAAAGTGAGTATAGATCAAATCCTTAATGAAGGTGCTATCCATTTCTCCAATGCCCGAGTGACAAAGAGTCGACACATTAGATAACAAGTTTATCTTCTATTTTTATTCTCTACCTACTTCCAAAGCTAGAAAAATAATCTTGACATTTCACGCTTCTCTCCTCATGGGACCGCCTCACATTCATTGTTTTATCTCCATGTTCTTCTCAACAATATTAATACCAACATATTTCTTACTTTTAATTATATAACTCCTCTTAGATTTGTAACCAACATTGATACAATATGATCCATTCAAGGTATCTAGTTTTCAATTAAGGATTGTCTGTCCTTATAACTAGATCGAATATCTCACACAACAAAATATTCGAGGACCATGAAGACTATAACCAAACAAAATAACATATCCACCATTGTTAACAATGATTTTATAAATACTCAAATTTGGTAATTTGAACTTTTGATACTCTTGATTTCACTCTGCATTCTTGTTATGACAAGTAAACCTATCCATTCCCACTTAACACTTTTCAAGGTCCATTTCTTAGCTTGTTTATCCTTACACAATGACATGTCAACACATTCTGAGAATACAATGCACAAAATGAATAGAAAAACATTTGTTTATAATATCCAAACTTCATTTGGCATATTTCCTTCTCCCAATCAGGGTCATAAAATTTGGTCAGGAATTTATATCTAGTCTCGACTACTGTATGGTCTTGGACCTACATGTCTTCAAACTGCACTTTCAAATTAATATCTTTCGTTGGGTCTTATACTTCATTTGGATTGATATTTCTTAGGCAACTAATCTATCGAACCCTATATAAGAAAGTAAACACTACCTCATTTGCTAATATAGAACTCCCAAGGCAATGCACCGAGAACTCATTTCATACACTTGCAAAAGGCATCAAAAGCTCCCTGAATCTCACATTGTCATATCTAAATTCATTTGGACAACACCCCCATCAGGTTTGAAGCTAAAAATAGGTCATGAAAACCATTTCTCTCTTCCATAAGCACTCAAATATTATCTCTCTAAGTATTTTAGCAAGAGTAAATTCAAAGAAAGAATGATCAAAGAAAATTCCAAATCGATATATCTATCTATATATCGATGCTAGGTGGAGAAAAACATGCGATTTGAGGCCTCTTAAGAGTAGTGCCAATGTCGGCGGTGCATGGAGGTTCCCAAAACCATTTTAATGTTTGTTTAATAGAATTATTCATCAATGGTTAGGGTTTGAGATGATAATCAATCCATTTAGAGAGCCTCACAACATTGACAATGACAAATAAATTTAGGAAGGTAAACACTACATAAAGCTACATAACTTGAATCGAGTAGGTCCAAGACAATATAGTTAGATCAGGACCATATGGTACCGTCATGGTAGCTTGGTAGGACCCTCCTAGGTGGATATCCAATTAGTTTCTATTGTCATTTAGGCTCATATCACCCATTTCCAATAGTATACATTCCTATATCTCTCTAAAAGTCATCTATAATCAATTTAGTGCCTCTATAAATCTATTTTGAGCTTTCAATTGCATGTTTTTTTATATTTAAGGTGGGTTGAAGGGACTGTTCCCTATTTACAGAAGGAGGCATAGCCTCAGATAAGTCCATACAACAACCACAAAAACCCAGGTGGCATACTAGCAAAAACCACATTTTATTCTATACCTATACATAGTCCCAAATTATGCTTATAGGATTATAAGATAGAAAGATTAATACCCGAGTCGGCACATCCACTTCTAGCTCGGGCGTGTTGTGAGAACCTTCTTCCACCAAGAAAGATTTGATCCAACATCGCGCCAGATGTATCTAAATGCACCACTCGCCAAGGAATATGACTCATCCCACCAAGACGAAACAGGAACCAACGGAGCCCCTAGAGCTTTGATATTAGGCAGTTGTATACGAATACAGCCTAAATTTTTGTCCTTGGCATAAGAAGAGAGGGACTCAAAAATTCCATCAGCACATTGAAACAACGCTTGAGATCTAGGAAGGCCGGGCGAGCAGACGATGAACCCAGGGAGACATCCTGAGCAGACCATGAAACCATGTTTAAATTAGCCACCTCCGAAGCGAGGTTTCCGCAGAAGGTTGGGCATAACCAGTGGGCCACGACATTAACCACGTCCACCTTCGAGGGATGCAGAACCAATAGGTTTTCCACAAAAAGGGAGGCAATGCCACTGTTTACCCTTGGCCATCCCTCCAAATTTAGAAAATCCTGCCCCAAGACCGATTTGATCACCTCCAGGTCCTCCGCGCACGAGATGAGGAAAATCTTCCTCAGCCTGCCATCAGTAACCCTGTTTCTAAAATCCATTTCCCTCGCATCACAAGAAAGAGCCAACACAGGAGCCCGAGGGGGTGCCATCTCGCATAGCAAAAAGAAGGGGGATGTGTAAAACTGCCACCCAAACAATCTTAAATAATCTCCTTACGCTTCACACGTGGGGAAGCTGTCTTCGAAATCATGTTGGGTAGAGTCCCTCGTGGCAATCAAATGAAATCCCTCCCATGCTGAGCAATTATTTTCCACCCTTTCCTCACATGCGTGGGGATGGAATATGCGTGGGATGCAGAAAAACTAGTTAGGCAATCTAATGTCTTCAATACGCACTAGTGGAATTTGTGAATCTAAGGCAAAGAAGGCCCTTCTAACCTGAACTGGTGTGATAGATCGATCGGCAAGGATGACTGCTCGAAGGCTCCAATCAATATCGAGCTCTGGCGTGATTCGATCTATGGGTTGTGGAATACGTGGAAAATGACCTGGGATAGTTTCGTGTATGTCTCCAGATAAGGTCATATGGTGGGTAATGAATACAATCGACTCTACGGACGATTCTCTGGCCTAGTCCAGAATTCTCTAGCTTTGTTAGCCGCTATATCTAGTAAGGATAACTTGTTCGATGATGGTGGGTGGAAGTGGGGTAGATCTGAATACTAATATACGTAGGCCAGTGTCTATGTCTGATTGACTTATGGATTCGTTAGGTTGCGGGATTTGTGGATCACAACCGTAGACTCTTGGTTGTTGCGGTCCTGCTATGGTCATGTACGAAATCAAGTCCTAATCCCTAGTATCCAATAATCATATGCTTTCTCAGCTTCTATATTTAGGATCAATAACTGCGTGATCTTCTCAGAGTACCTCACAGGCGTTCTTGCAACCTGGATTCTTAGGCTGGTATCTATATCTAGAAGAGTGTCTCCTGCATCTGGCTGTGGGACCAAAGGATCACAACCAAAGGTTTGTTCTCTTTCGAACCCTTCTACAGTCATGTGTATGTTTGCCTAGGGTAATCTGTAGTTCGGTTGATTTGACCAAAACGTGTGTGCTTGGTCGTCTTCTATATTTAATCCCCTCAACTGAGAGCTGATCTGTCATAAATCTGTTGTTGTTTGGAAGATTTGTATTCTAAGGTTCTGGTCTATGTCAACTATTGCCGTGATGAGATTGGGTTGAGGCACAATTGGCTCAAATACGTATTCCCTGGGCTCCCTAGGTCCCGTGATTGTCATACAAAACAATAATGTAAATCTAACTGCAACAAAGCAAATTTTAACTACGTGGAATAAATCTAGAACATATATATAATTTCTATTTTTGTATTTTCTGAGAAACTTTAAGAATTTAAGAAAGCAACTATTTAAACGTATCTAGAATTTGACAACTAAGATAAAACTTAAAACAAACAAAATAACCGAGTGTAGTTATTTATGTGTAATTTGTAGATCTATTCTAAATAATGAAATAACTTGCTTAATCTATTTGCCAGACTCTCGATCCTACCTCAGAAGTGAGGAATGAATCATAGTTTCTCAGAAACTATCAATCCCCACACTTCCTGCAATATCATCGAAGTAAACTTAACTGAAAAGAAGTGATTATCTACTCTATTTGATATATTTCTAACTTTAGAACTTTGAAAGCTAGAACCTGGATTCTGCAGAACAGTGTGAATCCAATGGTGTGTGTGATCTTGTCCCCTCAGTGTGATCTCCTCGTTCCTTTGTGTTCACGTGAATCCAGAAAAGTGTGTAATGCTAGCATCAACAGAAGTAGATATTGGGACAAAGGCAGCTCAGAATGCAGACTGAATATAATGCGAGTAGGAGAGGGATAGCGCAAGAGTACAGAGCTTGGCTTATGCAATTCCTAGCGGGATTTATTGCGAGTCATGCAACATAAAGCGTCCAGAACCTGAAACTATCCTGTTTTGAGGAGCAAAACCTACAACTTTAATGGCTTCCTAAGCTATTCTACTCCAATGGATTGGGTGAAATAACAGCACTGCCTGCACAAGATGGATATGTGGCTTACCAACAGCTGAACAATGCTAACTAAACATGCAAAGAATTGAAACTATGGCTTCTAAGCAAAATAATAGACTGAACTATTGAAAATGAGAGCATGAAAAGTGAATGAGGGGCAGACCATTTGTTTGAGCACAAGCCATTTATTTATAGCTTTTCATTCACCCAAAGATCAAAACCAAACTGAACTCTAAAACTATAAACAATGGCCAAACACTATTCCAGGGGACCAAAAACATAAATGCAAGCCCAAGTCGGCAAAAAAAGCTGGTGAATCGTTGATTTTTACGTGAGTCGCGTTAAAAATGCTTTCTGGAAAATGCGTAAAGGACCACCACTCTGAGCAGGGCGGCGGTTACAGGACCGCCGCCCTGATCAGGGCGGCGGTCACGAGACCGCCGCCCATGCAGGGCGGTGGTTTCATCACTGAAGAGCAAAAGGCCAAGAAAAGAGGGAAAAGGGAAAAACAAAGCATGTGGGGGCTAAGCGGGGCATGCGGGATGTTAACACACACTTGGAGATCTTTTCCGGATTCCGAACACCTTGCGAGGAGACTGTATATCATCATTGGGGCACTTGTCACGTTGTTCGCGGTATAGTACCTTACAATTTTGGGTACGTACATATTGCCCCCTCGGAGAAGCGTTTTAGCCATGGAGAGGCGTAAAACGGTGGGTCAGTATGGCAGTCCCGAAATGGGAAGTTAGAAGTTATACCTGACACGTCCATGTGTGTTGAAATGACGCCATCCAAAATTCCCGCTACCTGCAAAATGAAAAGAGAACTCAAGTGCAGATAGATACAATAGTTTGAAAAATAAACTAAGATAACAGGGAATGAGAACGTACCATTTGTGCGAGGATAGGAACTTACCTCCATCAGCGCTCCAAACCTGTGAAAAAGTCATTTTAAAATGAAACAGAGTGCTATATATATGAAAGTGGGCCCATTTTCCTATTCATTTGCGTGAGTCGATTTGATTGATTTTGAGCTCTGGGACCCACGGTGATGGTTTCTTGCGTGAGTAGAGTCAAAACGTCCACAGCGAGATAGCGATCATGCCTCCACGTGCGGAACATCGACCTCGCGAGATCACAGGTTAGTTTTCTTCAGTTTTTCCTTTTTCCCCCCTTAATTTTGAAATGTTAAAATCTTTGTCATGGGGGGTCATTTTTGAAAATGCTAGTGTTAAAAGGTCCACCTAGGGGGGGCGCCTACTGGGTAGGCTCTGTTTTTAGGTTAAATGGCCATTTTTTGCACTTTTTAGGCCTTTTTAGTTTAAAAACCGCGTGGGTTTTCGGACCACGACCGCCACCCTACCTAGGGTGGCGGTTTACACGACCGCCCGCCCGCGCTCGGGGGCGGCGGTTACACGACCGCCACCCTTAAGGCGGCGGTTACAAAACCGCCCCTCTGCTCAGGGCGGCGGTTTTGCACAGAATGCAAAAGAATCCTTTTTTTGAAAATGTTTTTTGCTTTTCTAGCATTTCTACGTGCTTACATGGTTTTCTAGTATTACTCGGATGCTAACTTGCTTTGTTTTGTGTGTTTTTGGGTGTATGCAGGCGAGAGAGGAGTACATCCAATGGAGTAGAGAGAGGGAGTGTGATTGGCTCCCAGGGGTACTAGATGCCCTCTCACAGGATGAGGAGGACACACTTCAGAGGGCTGGCATATTGCGCATATCGCGCGTGCCCCATGTTACACCATCTAGTCACATCCTTTGTGACCTATTCTCATATTGGGATGCAGATCGGAACACCTTCCGATTGCCAGGGGTCCGTGGTGAGTGGACCATTACATTGGAGGATGTCTATCGTATTCTAGGGGTCCCGATCATCGGGAGACGACTCACCCTAGAGACAGCAGGCTCACGGGCACAGATTACACAGTGGGCCACATATATGGGAGATGCAGTCATCTCCACGGGGTCGAAGAAGGGGGTGAGAGTTCGATCTATTCCTTCTTTGCCCATCCCCTTACTTCGCCAGGCCATCATGGGGATCCTTGCCTCGAGATTGATCGGGGACAAGGGAGAGGGGACACATTATTATCTTCTTTGGGCCCCCATTATTACACGAGATAGAGGGGCATGGTCGGAATATGCAGGGGGCGACATTCTTTGGGACTACCTACCATGACTTATACAGGGTAGTCCATTTACAGGGGCAGTCATTGAGCCACCCGACTCTAGTCATGAGTTGGGTCTATGAGCATTTCATCCCCTATGGCAGGGGTGTGGAGGTGGCAGATCCAGGGGCTGTGAGGGCAGCCGATGGGACGGACATGTCGGTGCTTAGAGCACCTCATCGGCCCGATTGCCTCCTGCTACTGCCCCGACATGGAGGCCACACCATATCGAGACTATATGGGCATATGGGGCGAGGAGACTCTTACCTTGATCTCCTGCTCCACGACAGGGCAGCTTATTGACAGAGTGGGACGTGTGGAGATGCACCCCTTTGGCCGAGTTCCTCAGCAGTTTGGCTTACCATACACGGATATGCTTCCCCCAGTGGCGCCAGTCTACAGATCAGTTCGTGAGGCCAGAGGGGGGCCTAGAGGCCGAGGTTGGACAGTGGTTACTCCTGGCATTCCCATTGCAGCCAGGAGGATAGTACGTGCTAGAGGGAGAGCCGGTGCGCCTCAGGCACCTTTGCTTCAGATTGCTGCGGGTCCTGCTCATAGCAGCGATGACCCTATTGATATTGACTCCGAGTCTGAGGAGTTCACAGAGGGAGGAACAGAGGAGGAGACCGATGACAGCGATCCTGAGTGGCATGACACTCAGGATATTATGCAGGCAGAGAGGGCCGAGCAGAGCGCAGAGAGGGTGACTCTGGTTTCAGAGGAGCCACTCTCCCAGGGCCGTGGTAGAGAGGATGAGTCCGTTGCGGGCGATACGTTGCTCCCACCACAGGAGCAGCCCCTCAGTCGGCAGCGGCATCCGCGGCAGGTGCCGGCCCCAGCGACCCATCCTGGAGGCCTGGTGATCCGAGTAAGTTACCCTTTCTCCCTTTTAATGTTTGCTTGTAGGCTCTCCTTAGTTGCAATCTTGTATTCCTAATTTCTTGTTTGGTTTCTAACTTGTTTTCTCCTTTGTTTGCAGAGACTGTTGATGAGTGGCGGGATTTGATCCGTAGGGTATGTACTGATTCCCTGATGATCCCCATGGATAGGACCCGTGCGGAGAGTTCCCGTAGACACTTTGGGAGCCTTGACGGCGGCCGTAGGCATACCGACGTCTTTGCTCCAGTCTGGCATGTGGCCAGGATGGTATCGACCCTTCGCACCGAGCTAGCGGGGTACAGGACGGCTGAGCGTCTTATGAGGAGCCGTTCTCGTGGTGAGACTGTGGCTGCTCCTCGGGACCCTGAGCCCTCCATACATTCAGAGCGCCGGCGTAGCCGAGTCCTAGGCGTGGGCGTGCACCTTCGGAGGGGTCGCGTAGGGATTGAGAGGCCACTTGGCTCTCGTAGATTTTGTACTATATATTCTTTGTATATCCCGGGCTCTTTGAGCGTTTTGACCATGCTTAGTGCATGATGGCATTGTATATAAACATTGATCATTTATATATACGTATTTATTTTGGATCAAAATCTTGGCACTCATGGTTTCCTTTCTATTTCCAGTTTCCCTATGTATACTACGATGTATGTTTATATGCTTTTTAGAATGTATGCAATGGAGAACAAATGATGTAAATGTTTTTATTTCCTTTTGTGTTTCATGATGCTGATATATGGTGATGTAGATATAATGTGATTTTGAATCTTAGCTTCTGTAAGCAATTTTGGATACCTCATGTTTGTTTTGCAAAGTGATGAATACAAACCAGTATGATGAACAGATAAACTTGCCCCACTCCTAACTCCACGCAACTAGTAAGATGCGAGGGCTTATCACCAAGAGTCAAGAAGGGCACAAGTTATGAAATGTGCTAAAATGATAGTGATGAAAGACAGACAAAGCTTTGGTGGAACCAAATTGGAAGCTACAAGCTTACTCTACCCGAGTGACTTCATAGTTTAGAATGCAACTTACTTTGCGGTTTATCTAGACTTAGATCCGTAGATGGCCACATAGTAGACAAAATCTGGGTTTTTAGGATTTTAACTCTCTTGGAATTTTGAACATCTGATTCATTTATTTTTGACTCAAAGTTTCAAAGTTTGAATTGTTTGTGTATGACCATTTGCATTTATTTGTCAAGAGGACCCCCTACACTTTGCCCCATGCTACTAGTAAGAAGCGTGGGTTTAACACCGTGGGCAAAGCATAGGCGAGTAAGGGCATTTCCATCCTTTCCCAACCCTACGTCACTAGTAAGAGATGCAAGCTCATCACCAAAGGTTGGTGGGGCAAGGAAATGTGTAAAATTAAAATTTTCTGTTTGATCAACGTTTGACTTGTTTTCTTGAGTAAAACGTCAGTATGTGCTTATTTCCAAAGAGACATATATATGGGATAGATGTGACACCATGAAGCTTCTAGAATAGACCATAGGCAAGACACCTATCCTAAGAAGAAACTAAAAGTGAGAACAAGCCCGCAGATCTTGGTATGGTTACCGTTTAAGACTTTGTCATATCTAGCTTTATTTGATAAAATGATTCCGAGATAATTTGATGACATCATGAAAATGGAGAGGTATGATTAAAGAGTTTATGCCAACAACATCATGAGTTTGTAATGAATTGCTTTGAGAATAGATTCCTTGATCACAATTTGTGTACAAAACAAATGGACAACATGATCCTAATCTGTATGAAAATGCAATGTAGATAGTTATATAAGTAGTGCTAGCTACTTATGCGTAGAACCGCTTGAGGTGCAGGGAATTGACTGTTTCACCAAATTCCTCACCTTCTAGCGTACATAAGAGGTATGCACCATTTCCATAGTCCTTCATGACTCGGTATGGGCCCAACCATTTGGGCGAAATTTCCTTCCTTCGCCGGTCTTCTTGTCGATCCGGCTGTCTAGCCTTAGAACTAGATCACCTTCGTATATGTCACGTTCATAGACCTTCTTGTTGTACTGCCGGCACATCCGGTCAGCATAAACTCTATGTCATTGTTCAGCATCTAACCTAGTTTCATCTAGGCTTTCTAGTTGGGAAAGACGTGCTTCTCTGTAAGCGTCTTCATCCAGAATCCCTTGTAATGAAATGCGGAGACTGGGTATTTCAACCTCGAGTGGGAGAACTGCCTCTGCCCCAAACACTAGTGAGAAAGGAGTTGCTCCCGTTGGTGTTCTTATTGAGGTTCGGTGGGCCCACAAGGCCGGATATAACTTCAAATGCCAATCTCGTTTGTTTTCTTTCACAGTTTTAAGGAGAATGGCTTTTAGTGTCTTGTTTGTCGCTTCAGCCTGTCCGTTGGCTTGAGGGTAATACAAGGAAGCCGTATGATGGCTTATCTTAAATTTATTGCATAGCTCGCGAACCTCTTCATTCTTAAAAGAAGTTCCATTATCGGAGATAATGATTTGTGGGATACCGTATCTGTAAATGATTTGGTTCAAAATGAACTTGGCGATTACAGAACCTGGTACAGTAGTAAGAGGCATAGCCTCTACCCACTTGGTGAAATATTCGGTGGCCGTGATTATAAAATTATGGCCATCTGTAGATGAGGGAGAGAATTTCCCTATCAAATCAAGACCCCATGTAGAAAAGGGCCATGGAGTAGCAATTGGTTGTAGAGCTTGTGCTGGCATATGAATTTCGTGGGAGAATTCTTGACACTTATGACACCTGCGTACAAACTCCATTGCGTCGTGTTCTAGAGTGGGCCAGAAATAGCCCATTCGATGTATTTTGCGAGCGGTGGCATGGCCACCGAAGTGGCCTCCACACATTCCACTAGTGAGATTCATGGAGAATCTTCTTGGATTCTTCTGTGTCGACACATCTCAAGAGCATTCCATCGAATGCTTTTCGGTAGAGTACTTGCTCTATGATGACGTATTTGGCTGCAATAATACGTAACCACCTTCTTTGTTGCGGTGTAGCTCCTTCTGGGTACGTATGGTCCATGATATAATTAATGATATCAGTGTACCAGGGACACTCAGAGATAGAGGGTCGGGTTTCGATGTAGTATACGCACTCATCTGGAAAATCTAAATCTACTAAATCACCTCCATCTAATGGGTTATCAGCTAACCAATCCACGATGATTTGTCCCTTAACCGACTTCTGATTTACAAATGTTAATTTGAATTCCCCCATTAAGGTTATAAAACGTCCAGCCTTTTTAGACAAGGATCCTTGTGTGAGGAAAGTTCGTAAATGGTCCATTTTTACCATGACCCTCGTTTCTTGATTCAGCATATAGTGTCTTAAGCGTTTAGTAGCAAAGACTATGGCAAGGCATTCTCGTTCTTGCTTTGTGTATAACGTGTTTCATAGTCAAGTAATGTTCGACTAATGAAATAAATCACGTGTTCCTTTTTGTCATTGTCTTCTTGGGCCAACATACAGGCCAGCGAGACATCGGTAGCTCGTGAATACAAAATTAACGGGCGGTCTAGCTTGGGTGGCATTAGCGTAGGTGGTGATAACAGGAAACACTTAACTACATCAAAGGCTTCATTGCAGTCTTCGGTCCAATCAATGCTATAATCCTTCTTGAGTAAATTGTTGATTGGATGAATGGCGAAGCTTAAGTCAGGATGAATCTCTGGATTGCACCCAGTTTTCCGAGAAATGACCTGATTCCAGATTCATTCGAAGGTGGGACCATTTCGAGGACAGCCCGAATTTTGGTTGGATCAACATCTATCCCTCGTGATGATATGATGTAACCTAGGAGCTTTCCTCCTGTTACACCAAAGACGCATTTCTCTGGATTTAGTGTGACTCCATATTCTATTAGGCGTGAAAGAATGACGCGAGTACTTACGGATGGTCCTGGCTTCTTGCTTCTTGGCCTTAGCCAACAAGTCATCTACGTAGGATTCCATGATTTTATGAATTAAATCGTGGAATATATATGTCATAGCTCGTTGGTACGTAGCACCAGCGTTCTTGAGGCCAAATGGCATAACAACATAACAATAGGTTCCCCAAGGAGTTATAAACGTGGTTTTGGCTTGGTCTTGTTCAGATATTCTGATTTGATTGTATCCCGAGAATCCATCCATGAGAGACAAGAGTTCAAATCCAGTTGTTGCATCAACAATGACATCTATGGATGGTAATGGGAAGTCGTCCTTAGGACATGCTTTGTTAATGTCTCGGAAATCTATGCAGATGCGTATCTTCCCATTCTTTTTGAGAATGGGAACAATATTAGATACCCATTGAGAGTAATCGACTGGTTTGATGAACCCTACTTGTAGGAGTTTTATTATTTCATCTTTCACCATGAGAGCCACCTTGGGTTTCATGGGTCTTGATTTTTGTTTAACTGGTTTTGCATCATTTAGTGACGAGGTTGTGCCTTTGCATGTGTGGTGCTGTGCACTGTCATTTCCTTATAATTAAATGCAAAAGCTTTCTGATGTTCCTTGAGGATCTGAGTGTGTATTTCTACTTCTTCTGGGGTTAACGAGGACCCTAATTTCAATATTTTTGGTTCATCCTCCGTTCCGATGTTAACATCAATTGTTTCTTCGATTAAAGAGGCATTACCTTCTTCAAACTCAGGTGGGGCTGGAGGTAAATCCAAATCGTCCCCACTTTCTACCATGTATACGCTAGGTTCCATTATGGGATTTCCATAGTAAGAAGATGAATGTGGGATTAAGGACAAATCTATCATATGATAGGAGAGATGTAGTGCCGCATAGGCGTTTAAGTAATCCAAAGTGGCCATATCACTATCAACATGGTCTAGGATAGTAGATTCATTTTTGTTTAAAAGAGAATTTGTCGTTGTCTTTATCAATGGTTCATCACGAAGGGATACTATGAAACGGGTATCCTCTAACTTATTGCTTGGAGTAAAACGTGATGCGGAAGTTGCTATTGAATCAGCGAGAAGATTTTCTTCTCGCGGGATTGTTTCAATTGATATGAAGTCAAATTCCTTGCTTAAATCTAATACAACTTTTTTGTAAAGCTGTAAATGCTCGGCTTTGGTTTCATATATCTCAGAGACTTGGTTTGCTACCAATTGTGAGTCTCCTAATACTCTGATGTTATTAATACCGATCCTCTTGGCTAAAATGAGGCCAAGGAGGAGGGCTTCGTATTCAGCGCCGTTGTTTGTACATTCGAAATTGAGTTTGAAGGTGAATGGTAGGACCTTTCCTTCAGGGGAAGTAAAGATTACACCAGCCCCCGCTCCATAATGGCATTTAGCTCCATCAAAATGGAGAGTCCAATATTTAGCTGGGAATATGGATGTTGGGATATTTGTTGTGTTTGCGCATTCTACTTCCACCATACAGAGATCCTCAGCTGGAAGAGAACCAACACCTAGGGAATTTCCCATGCCCACAGAATCAAATGGTAGAAACATTGGTAGATCTGTTCTAGTAATTCAACGATTTTTGCAGTAGTTCCTAATGATACCATTTCTACAATGTTAGCCTCACCTTTTGAGGTGGGATTGTCTTGACTAGATTCATAGTCTCAAGATCCGTTGTAGGTACCAACTTCTCCTCTGGTTTTGCGTCAGTGGGTTTATTAAGTTGGTTTGTTGGAAGTTCAAATTCCGAGTGCACACCTGGTCTTTTCTTTAAGTCAGCTAGGTGTATATCGAAAGGTTTTGGATCACCTTTGGCTACAAACACCTTTCCTAGATGCAAGAATCTTACTTCTTGGAATAACGTAGAAGGGATTGCCTTCATTCGGTGTATCCATGGTCGGCCGAGGATCATATTATAATTAGTTTCCCGATCTATAATATAAAACTCAGTCAGGATTGTTTTGGGTCCTAAGGTGACCGGTAGTATTATAGTTCCAATCGAAGTGGCTTTAAGGCTATCATAGCCTCTCAATGTATTTCGAGTGGTGGAACAGTTTGTTTCCCCATATCCTAATTTGAAGGAAAGAGAAGGGGACTATGTTAACTGCGGCCCCATCATCAACCATTGCTCATTTTACGTAGTTATTATAAACCCATACTTGTAAGTGTAAGGCTGGATCACCTCGGCGTGCAATCTCAGCATCTGTAGGCATTTTACTTATTTCGAATATGAATTCGACATCCTTGTCCGGCTGCCTGGAGGATGAACATCAAAGTCTACATGATTTACCTGTGTTTCAGGAGGTGGAGTGATGTTAATTAAATGACCTAAACCTAATGCTTCTAAAAGAGCAGCCCTGTGAGCAGGAGAGTTTTTTAGTAAGTCTAAAAATGAAATGTGCGAGAAGGTTTTTGTTAGGTCGTTAATTAAATCATAGGCACCCACGGGTTTTTCTACTATTTGTTGACTCTTATCTGTTTCTGGCAGGTGACTTGGGCTTGGTTGAGAGAAATATTCTCGTGTTCTTGTTATAGCTTCGATAGGTAGTTCAGCGTCTAGTTCTACTAAACTGACTATCTTGGGTCTCGGCTGATTTCCTAATTGTGGCGCAACTGATGGATTTAGTGAAGTCGAGGCTTCATGATCATTGTTTCCCATCATTGCACCCTTGTTCGTCCCAGTTGGATTTAGTTTGTTATTATCATGATTTGGGAGTGGATCGTTAAAGATCTTGAGGGGAGCATTCTGAGGGGAAACTGCCCCTGCGAGCGTGCTTGGTGGTGGTGACACGGGATCTGCCAAAAACAAATCTGTGAAGAACTGTCTTTGTTCTTCTGGAAAACGTTGCATGAATTTATTGTAGTCACGGCACGTTCTAGTATCATGACCTCAAATTTTGTGGAAACCACAATATGAATTGGGATTGTAATTCCTGGTTTGTTGGTTTGGTGTATATTGTGGCCTAAAACTCTGATCAAACTGTTGCCTATTAGGATTAAAGTTTTGCATTTGTTGTTTCTGGCTTTGATTTTGGTTTTGATAACCAAATGAGTTTTGGCTTGGCCCTTGTATGGGATTTCACCATTGTTGTTGTTGTTGTGGATGGTTAAAATCCACTGTATTGATTGTCGGGGTAAAGTTGTTGTTTCGTTGGTTGTTTGTTTGTGATGGAGTATTGACAACATTTACCTTCTTGGGCTGGTCGGTTACTCCATCTGTTGTTACACCCCGATTTTTGTTAAGGATTTTAGGTCCTTGATTGACGTTTGCGGTGGTGGGATAATTTGTAGTGTTCTGATTGGGGGTGATTAACCTCCCGTTTGCTCCATATGTTTACGACCACTATCAATTGTTGCTTGATCTATTCGAAGAGCACTCTCTAGTACTTCATCGTAAGTTCGTAATGGGAACTTCTGGACTTCTTCCTTCACTTCTCTGCTAAGCGAATGAAGGAATAAATCACATAGTTCCATTTGATCCATGTTTGGCACACTTTCCGAGGAATAAAGGACTGTACGCCACCTTTGGATGAAATGGGCGACAGATTCGTTGTGTTCTTGTTTGATGTGTAAGAACTCCCTGATTCCTGTTCTTAACAGTTTGTTCATGTCAAATGCCTTAATGAACTCTGATACGAGTTGTTTAAATGAATGGATGGAAGCCTCAGGTATTCTATAATACCAATCAAGAGCGATGCCTTCCAAAGTTTTGGGGAATATTTTAGCAACAACCCCATCCCAAGGGAGTAGTTCTCGTATGGCTGTAGCGTAAGCTTTGATATGCGCATTTGGATCTCCCTCACCTTTGTACTTGGGTAAATCGGGAAGGGGTCTTGGAAGCATGACGCTTCGTATGGCGAAGTCTAAGGGCTCTTTCAAATATTCTGAATAAGTCCCTATCGCATAGGTTTCGACCATTGATGGTGGTTGCTGAGGGAGTGGTGGTGGGATGGGTTGTTGATATGGCGCAGCGTATGCGTTAGTAGGGGCATAAGGAAACACCTGTGTTTGAGCAAGCATGCTGGGAGAGGAGAACATATCTCCTTGTGGTGATTTGGAGTACATGTTTAAGTATGACGGGGTATTGTCCAGGAATGGATTGTTTGATACTAGGCCGGGAGGAATGGTGTTAGAGATGATGGGCCTAGTTGGCGTTTGTTGTGGATACTGAGGAGGCATGCCTAACGTGCCTACTCCTGTGAGGAGATCTACTTGGCTAGGATGGCGTGGAGGATTGGAACCCCCTGTTTGCATGAATTGCGAATTTTGACTTGCTTGGGCAAGTTCTAACCCTCTCACTTTTTCTACTAACGTTGAAATGACTTCATTTGGTGAAGTCACGATATTCTGCCTTGGTGGCGTTTGTTGTATACCATGGTTTTGTATAGGCATGTGATATCCTGCTATGAACTGATCATTATCTTGCCAAGTTTCTCTGAGAGTATTTCCTATATGCAATGGTATAGAGGTATTTTCTTGAAAAGAGACCTCGGGTTGTGTTTGTAAACCTCCTACAGGTGGGTATATACCCCGAGAGCGTTGTTCACTCCTAGGATAACGTATTGATTGTTCATCATCTAAGACCAGGTATGGGTCTGATTGTCTACTAATTTGTGGTCTAAGTAGCATCTGAGGAGATGATCCAGATTCTCCGGTGAACGTCATATTATTCGAGCCTGAAGGCTCTGTTTGTTGTTTTTGAGGGGGTTGATCTAACTCCTCAGTTTGAAAAGATGAATTATATCTGATTCTTGGAGTTTGTGTTGACAACTGATTAGTTGAGTAGTTGTCACCCCATACCGAGAGTGAGGGTGATGATTGTCTATTCTGTTGGGCGTAGTATGCCTCAAGACCCAAGAGGGGTCTGCCATATGCATCGAATCCCGACATATTCGGGGGGTATATGAATACCCGCAGAATAATGGGAGAGAACGAAAATGATTCGTGAAAGCTAATGAGGCGGAGAAGATGAAAAGTAAACTAAACTTGAAAGAAAACGTAATACTATGACTCCAGACGAGAAAGTAGGAAGTTCACGTCAGCTTCACTAATTTTGTTTGTTTCACGTCGGGTTCACCAATTTTGTACGCGGAAAAGTGACAAGCGAGCGTGGGAATCTACAAGTAACTCTTCCACGTACCCGACCTCCCGAGGTCGTGCCGAGACAGCCGGTGGGGATGGAATATGCGTGGGATGCAGACAAACTAGTTAGGCAATCTAATGTCTTCAATACGCACTAGTGGAATTTGTGAATCTAAGGCAAAGAAGGCCCTTCTAACCTGAACTGGTGTGATAGATCGATCGGCAAGGATGACTGCTCGAAGGCTCCAATCAATATCGAGCTCTGGCGTGATTCGATCTATGGGTTGTGGAATACGTGGAAAATGACCTGGGATAGTTTCGTGTATGTCTCCAGATAAGGTCATATGGTGGGTAATGAATACAATCGACTCTACGGACGATTCTCTGGCCTAGTCCAGAATTCTCTAGCTTTGTTAGCCGCTATATCTAGTAAGGATAACTGTTCGACGATGGTGGGTGGAAGTGGGGTAGATCTGAATACTAATATACGTAGGCCAGTGTCTATGTCTGATTGACTTATGGATTCGTTAGGTTGCGGGATTTGTGGATCACAACCGTAGACTCTTGGTTGTTGCGGTCTTCTTATGGTCATGTACGAAATCAAGTCCTAATCCCTAGTATCCAATAATCATATGCTTTCTCAACTTCTATATTTAGGATCAATAACTGCGATCTTCTCAGAGTACCTCACGGTGTTCTTGCAACCTGGATTCTTAGGCTGGTATCTATATCTAGAAGAGTGTCTCCTGCATCTGGCTGTGGGACCAAAGGATCACAACCAAAGGTTTGTTCTCTTTCGAACCCTTCTACAGTCATGTGTATGTTTGCCTAGGGTAATCTGTAGTTCGGTTGATTTGACCAAAACGTGTGTGCTTGGTCATCTTCTATATTTAATCCCCTCAACTGAGAGCTGATCTGTCATAAATCTGTTGTTGTTTGGAAGATTTGTATTCTAAGGTTCTAGTCTATGTCAACTATTGCCGTGACGAGATTGGGTTGAGGCACAATTGGCTCAAATACGTATTCCCTGGGCTCCCTGGGTCCCGTGATTGTCATACAAAACAATAATGTAAATCTAACTGCAACAAAGCAAATTTTAACTACGTGGAATAAATCTAGAACATATATATAATTTCTATTTTTGTATTTTCTGAGAAACTTTAAGAATTTAAGAAAGCAGCTATTTAAACGTATCTAGAATTTGACAACTAAGATAAAACTTAAAACAAACAAAATAACCGAGTGTAGTTATTTGTCTGTGTAATTTGTAGATCTATTCTAAATAATGAAATAACTTGCTTAATCTATTTGCCAGACTCTCGATCCTACCTCAGAAGTGAGGAATGAATCATAGTTTCTCAGAAACTATCAATCCCCACAACTTCCCAGCAATATCAAAAGTAAACTTAACTGAAAAGAAGTGATTATCTACTCTATTTGATATATTTCTAACTTTAGAACTTTGAAAGCTAGAACCTGGATTCTGCAAAACAGTGGCGAATCCAATGGTGTGTGTGATCTTGTCCCCTCAGTGTGATCTCCTCGTTCCTTTGTGTTCACGTGAATCCAGAAAAGCGTGTAATGCTAGCATCAATAGAAGTAGATATTGGGACAAAGGTAGCTCAGAATGCAGACTGAATATAATGCGAGTAGGAGAGGGATAGCGCAAGAGTACAGAGCTTGGCTTATGCAATTCCTAGCGGGATTTATTGCGAGTCATGCAACATAAAGCGTCCAGAACCTAAAACTATCTGTTTTGAGGAGCAAAACCTGCAACTTTAATGGCTTCCTAAGCTATTCTACTCCAATGGATTGGGTGAAATAACAACACTGCTTGCACAAGATGGATATGTGGCTTACCAACAGCTGAACAATGCTAACTAAACATGCAAAGAATTGAAACTATGGCTTCTAAGCAAAATAATAGACTGAACTATTGAAAATGAGAGCATGAAAAGTGAATGAGGGGCAGACCATTTGTTTGAGCACAAGCCATTTATTTATAGCTTTTCATTCACCCAAAGATCAAAACCAAACTGAACTCTAAAACTATAAACAATGGCCAAACACTATTCCAGGGGACCAAAAACATAAATGCAAGCCCAAGTCGGCAAAAAAAAAGCTGTGAATCGTTGATTTTTATGTGAGTCGCGTTAAAAACGCTTTCTGGAAAACGCGTAAAGGATCACCACTTTGAGTAGGGGCGGTGGTTACGGGACCACCGCCCGATCGGCGGCGGTCGGTCACGAGACCGCCACCCATGCAGGGCGGCGGTTTCGTCACTGAAGAGCAAAAGGCCAAGAAAAGAGGGGAAAAGAATTGACACATCCCGCACTGAGACCCCAGTTGCCCCTGGAAGCCCCATCAAAATTTAATTTTAAAAAACCACAGGAAGGGGGCGCCCAAATAGTGTTTCTTCTAGCCAGGGAGGAAGACACTTTAGACTTCATAGCACCATCCATAGGCTTGATTATCAATGGCCAACTTCTTTCCAGCAGTCTGTCATGGGAAGTAAAAGGGCAGGAGCGTGACCAATTAGAAGACACAGCTTTCTGAGATAGCTCTTTCCAACCGTAGGAGAACCAAATTTACTGAACCATATTCCTCCCTAAAATCCTTTTGTTTCTCTCCCACCAAAGGTGCCACAATAGAAGAACCAAACTACAAAGCCAAATAGAAGAAAGGGCCCCCGAGTGAGAATTAATAGGCCAGGCTAGGATAACATCTGTGAGGGATTTAGGTTGGACCCACGAGAAGATTTAGCTTGGCACATAACCAATTCCAGCATTCAACTGCAAAGGAGCAATGTAGTAGTAAATGATCCCTATCTTCCACATCCTTTTCACATAGGAGGCATCTAGTGGGACCTTGAAAACCAAATTTTTTCCTTCTTTCTTGAGTTAATATCTTGCCCTTAAAGGCCATCCAGGCGAAAAGACCAGCTTTAGGGGGCAATGGGATTTCCAACAATCTTTCCACACTGGTTTTTCAGGGGAAATATCCTCATGAAGCAAAATATACCCAAGATGAGGGGAATAGGATCCTGAGGGAGATGTAGTCCAAACAATTTCATCCTGCTTATTTGAGATCAAAATTTTCCTTTCCTGCAAAACAGATAAAAATTAGCTTCTAAATCAGGAGAGAGGTTCAGATGGTCCACTTTTTTCCATTGCAACATGGAGGGGAGGGAATCGTTCAGTTCCCCATAATTGGACACAAAAGGGCCCCAATCAACAAGCAATCTCCTCTTAATATCTGAGAAAGTAGGAGAGTCTCCAAGGGTAGGGTATCCATTCCATGGATCATCCCAGAAGAGAGCTTTCTTTCCATTGCCCACTTTCTAGTCCGCATAAAAACAAACAAAGATCTACATTCAATCATGAAATTCCATATATGCAAGCCTTTGGGGGTTTTCCACCGGAGGATGGACTCAGGAAGGAGGCACCCAAATATTTCTTTTCGAAGACCATGCTGAGAAGACAGTTGGGGTTGGAGATAAGCTTCCAGACCAATTTAGCTCCAAGGGCCACATTTTGTAGACCCAAATTTAGAACACCCGCACCACCAAGCTCTTTAGGCTTAGTAAGGGTATCCCAACTAATCAGGGGGAGATTATTTTCCTCGGATAAACCCTGCCATAGGAATTTCCACAAAATGCCCTTAATCTTACCAAGAATACCCTTAGGGATTTTAAGGACCGAAAGGAGATACAGAGGGGCAACACAAAGGACTGATTTTACCAGCAAAAGTCTCCCGAGAAAGGAGATCCATTTACCCTTCCAGAATTCAATTTAATAGTTAGAGAATTGAGGAGATCAGTCCATAGAGAGTTCTTGCCTGCACCTTTAAACAAAGGAATACCGAGATACTTGACAGAAGGAGCCCTTTTTTGAAATTGAAAATATTTAGGATTCTTGCTTCTGTTTGCAAGGTAACATTGAAGAAAAAAATGCAGGATTTAACTACACTTACATCTTTCCCACCACCCTGGAGTATATTCCCAAAGAATCCTTTAACTCCTTAGCCTCCCTAAGGAGGCTCTTTTGAACATAAAGGTGTCATCAACAAATTGTTGATGAGTGAGAGGAGGAATACCATCCGCAATCTTTAAACCAAAAATCTTACCTTCCCCTAATTTATGTTTGATGGACCTACCAAGGGCTTCAGCCACCAGAATATATAAGAAAGAGGATAGGGGATCCCCTTGCCTAATACCATGATTACTTCCAAAGAAGCCTTCAACACTCCCATTAATAAGAACGGAGAAAGAGGGGCCGGAGATGCAACTGAAGATCCATTCACAAAAATGCTTGGAGAAGCCAAACTTTAGAAGGACCCTGATGAGAAACCTCCAGTTAAGCTTATCATAAGCTTTACTGATGTCTAATTTTAGCATCATACCAGGGGTTTTAGAAGAAGAAAGAGAGTGAACCAGCTCATGAGACAAGATGACACCATCCAGAATAGAACGACCAGGCATGAAACCAATTTTCTTAGAAGAGATGAGGGGATCCAAAATAGATTTCAACCAAAGGGCAATGGCTTTGGAGATGATTTTGTAGGATGTGTTACAAAGGGAAATAGGCCTAAAATCCTCGAAGGAGGAGGGTTGAAACATTTTAGGGAAAAGGTAGATGAAGGTGTTATTTAGCATTCCGAGCACCGAGCGGGACCTCCGAGAAGCCTCCACAACCTGCCCATACATCATAACCCACAATACCCCAAAATTTCTGAAAAAAATCTACAGGAAAGCCATCTGGGCTGGGAGCTTTATTCTTCTCCATGGAGAATACCACATTCTCAATTTCTAGGAAGGAGAAAGGCTTCAAAAGCGCAGAGTTTTGATTTTCAGAGATGAGAGTGGGAATAACATCTAGAAGGGAGGTCTGATCGGCCTTGAAGGAGGCAACATCCTCGCTAACAGGAGGAGAAGAAATTAATCCCTTCAGATATGATGTCCTGTTGATCCACCAAACTGACCCCCTCACTATTTTTGATTTCTGAAATGAAATTCGAATTCCTTTTGCTTTCACAGAGGCATGAAAGAATTTAGTATTTTGATCACCGTCCTTCAGCCAGAGTTCCCTAGATTTTTTCTTCCAATAGATTTCCTCCCTAAGAAGCAGTTCACCTAGCTCACTTAAGAGAGATTTTTCATGAGCATAATCTTCCTGGAACATCCCATCACTGAAAACTTTTAAATTAAGGACATGCAATTCAACTTCAACTCTGGCCTTTTCCTGAAAGATGTTTTTGAAATGCTTGACGTTCCAATCCTGCAAGTCCTTTTTTAATCTTTTCAATTTTGAGCCAACACAAACATCTTGGAACCCTCAATATTATAAGAGTTCCACCAGAGATCAATCCATCCCTCAAGAGAGGCATCCCTCATCCACATTAGCTCAAATTTGAATGGGGATCGAGGAGGGGAGACATCGAGATCAACAGACAGGGACACCGGAAATGATCCGACCCAGACCAAGGTAGAACCAAACATTCAAGCACAATGTCATTTAAATTCCAGCTAGGGCTGGCTAGAAATCTATCCAGTCTTTCCGCTATATTACTAAAGCCCTTACGCTTATTACTCCAAGTAAACCAGCCCTGCTTAGGTTCAATATCCACAAGGACACCTTCTCTAATAAATGAGTAGAAATATTTTTGGGATTGAAGGTTTCTAGTGATCCCCCTTTCTTATCCCTACAATCTGAGATGGCATTGAAGTCCCCACCAAGAATGAACATCTGATCACCCATAGCGGAGACTGCTTGAAGCAATTCCCCCAAATATTTTTTTACCCAGAATGCTAGGAGGGGCATAGATATTAAATAAAAGAAAATTGAGCTGAGAGCGTCGGAAACTTACTTTAACAGATTGTCAGCTGAGAGATTGGGCTTGCAATTCCACCATTACATCACCTTCCTTCTAGACAATCCCGAGCCCCCCAGAGGAAGCCAACAAATATGAAAAAGACCCCTTTCCAACCTCTAAAAGACTTATTCCAAAGGCATTCGGCTTCAGCAATAGGCAACTTAGTTTCTTGAAGAAGAACCAGACAAGCCTCCAAGGAGAGGATATAACGCTTAAGCAAGTGTTGTTTGTCAAAGGAATTAAGCCCTCTGACATTCCAGGAGAAGACCTTCATTGAACACAGGGAAGGGTTTTCACCTTCCTAGAATCAACAAGATCGAAATTCAAGGTTTTTTGCTTCCCTACATCGACCTCTAATTGGGCCAATTCCTACTTTGATTTTCTCCCCCTTTTTCCTGTGGAGCCAAAAATAGCAAGTCCCCATACCATCTTGGCATGGAGCTAATTTAGAAGGGGCCAAGCCGGGAACTAAAACTTTCGGGGCAATCTCTCCCTCTTCCAAGGTCCTTGCTTGAGAGGGGAAATTCCACATCCCGAGAGAGGTTGTTTGAAATCCACCCACTAAGAGTTGCCATCGAGGAAGCTTTCCCCTGCACAATACCTTCCTTAATCAAGGAGATAAGAGCACCTGAATCTCTATGAACATCCTCCATTTCCTACAGCAACGAGTGAGGACTTAAGCTATCCGGAAAGCCAACAAGGGGCAAAAGGGGGACAACCAAACCATTCGAACCATCGTCAACAACTAGAGATTCAAAAAGGGAAGGGGTGGAAGATTTGATCAGAGCCAAATTCGAACCATCAGAATGAGGGGAAGAGAGGGATCCAACCTTTTGATCAGGAACCTGGCAATCCTTCTTCAGATGCCCTAATGCCCCGCAAGAAAAGCACTTGATACTCAGCCCCTCATAGATTATTTCAGACATTCTGGAGCCCTTATGGGAAGGCGTAAAAATGGAACTCGCAAGGGGAAGACAAGTCCATATCCACACATATGTGCGCCAAAGAGTTTCTCCATTTAAGAAGAGACGGGTTGGAAATAGGCACCTAAGAGCCGAGTGATTTGGCTATAGATTTAAGAGAGGCGAGTTCTGAAACTCTACAGAAGTTTTGGGAAATTTAACCAGAGCGGAGCTCTGTGAATAATTTCCATCCTTGGATCAAAATCAGAGGACCAAGGTCTCATGTATAAACTGGAGGAGTTTAGGAACTAGGGACCACCCTTAAATACATTTTCCACTGAGGACACAGAGTGAAACAGGACTTGAAAGAAACCATTCTGCAAAAAGAGGATCTTGAGATTTCCTTCCCTGCCCTAGAACCAATATAGCCAATTCCTGATTTTTCTCCTGGAGAACTTGGCACCAACAAATTTACAACAAATTGCTCTCTTTTCACAGATATCAACAAAGTCCTTTTTCCTCTCATGTGGCAGATCGACTGAACCAAATCCTTGGAAAGTTTGAATTCGATCCCGCCCACCTTGAAATATTTCAGGGGGCATGAACCGCGCACCCCCAAACCGCCAACTGAAGAGGGGATCTCCTTCTCGATGGTTTGGAAGCAGAGGACCCTTTTCCCGGATCACTTTCCTCGAGCAAGTTTTTAACCACCGAAAACCCTAACTGTGAGACCAGAAGTTTAACGACTGCCCCAGGGACGAAAGACCTAACTATAGTAGCCACCCCATCCTTCGCCAGAGCATCCGCGCCAGGCCCGATCCATTCCTCACCACTTTGCTGAAGTTAAGAGGTACCCTATTCACCCCGCAGGTGACCTCCTTTAGCTTGGGTGCTAAAAACGACTCCCGCAAATAGTTTGAATTTTCACGGATTCACAAAGGGTTCACATTTTTGAACCCATACATTTTATTGATCACAACATAAAAATTTATTAATCGCTTTCAATTGCATGTTAAGTTGATTTTTATATATTTTATTCTTTCTATTTGACCTTGTGTTACAAATTTGAGTTATTTTTTCTATTGTAATGTCTTTATAAGATATGTAATCTAATATAATCTAATCTAATATAAAACTAATTAAATTGACCTAAAATTTAATTAAGGGTAAACATTTTGGTGAACCTTCTTTTGATCAAATCCTTAACCTAATCTAGGATCTATTCCCTGTGTATTAGGCCTATTGATATACCAACCCTAGGTACCATAGGGAAAATGTTGTTGTTTCTTTTTCATTGGATTATATTATTTCAAAGTGCATATGCTTTAATCCTATTCCTTCTAACATAGTGATTAGATTTCCAATTAGTCCATTGAGCATCTTGAGATTTTTCTTCCTATTTTCAAGAGTCCTAATTCCATGGCCTAATATATAATGTATGTTGCTAAAAATTTAGCCATCCTTAAACATGCTAATAAGGTCTCATTGCATGATCTTAAAACTCATATTGAGCCTTCTCGATGATTTTTCCCATGATGATAATAACATTGTGGATATTGATCAAGTACAACTTGTGTCTAATTTTCATGAAAAAATTCATCAAAATCCTCACCACATTGAGCCTATCATTAAGATTCTTCTTGTTAATAATTTGGTTTGTGATCAAAATCCTAGTGAATAGCCCCTTATTGGGAAAACCCAACCTTCTTTTTCTTTATTGACATTTATTATTCACACATATATGGTGCCAAGGGCATTTCATTCCCTAGGAAACCTAGGTAGTTTCCCGGGGCATTTGATGAGCAGGGGCGTTAGAGGATTTGTCTAGGTTGGTTATCTAAAATCAGCTACAATGATGATCACAATAAATTATATATATATATATATATATAGACACACACACACACATACATATATTTTCCAAATTGTTAGACTTCAAACATGCTCTCTCTTTCTAACGATCGAGTGCGTCTATATCATTTTATATCTTCACCTATCAAATATTTAGAATCATACAATTTATAAAACATTATTTTGTAAAGAAATTGTAGCTCTTCATTTATGCCATTCTTTGCTTCACTCCGTGCAGATAGAGAATTGAACAATTGTTACACCCAATCCAAGGTACAAATCTCACTCCTTTCTTGGTAAATAAAATGGCATTGATGCATTGCATTGTTAATTCCCTCCATCGTAATAAGAGAATTTATAAATAATTTAGTTGTGTGTTATGAAGATTTATAGATTCTGTAGACACTAAATCACGCACTTGGGTACATTTATAGGTCCTAATCACATATTACTATTCATACTATTCATAAGCGAGAAAAATAATATTTGAGCTCTATCTTTGGCCTCTTTTCTATCTTTATTCTTTTCTCTTTCGTCATACACACCTCACATCCCGCCGATCTTCATTGATTTATCTTTATTGAATTTGGACATTAGTGCCTGGGCAGCTAGGATGCCGCGCCTAGGAACCCTCATCCCCTTTGGGCGTCCCCACCTCTTTGCATCTTATTCACCCCTTTTGGGCCTCTTGTTTTCTTAGTGGTCGAATTTTAGTTGTTAATTACGAAATTCAAACAATGGAATTATATAAATACAAATCTATGTGACCATAATAAAGAACAAAACTCTAAACATTTACTATCATCACCTAAGGTTGCATCCAAAGGCATTATAAGAGCATTAAAACATTAATCTAGCTATTATCCAAGGGACAAGGGACTAAATTTTCTACATACACGCATAGGAGGGGAAGTTCATTAATCCATACACACATCTATTTACATTACTACATATAGCTATTGCTCGTTATTCAAAGTGTCTTGCACAAGAGCCTTCTAGGGCACAATTCTAACACACACATATAAAAATACATGGAGTCGAGATGTAGTGAAATGCCCAAATCGTAAGTTCACTCTTGTCAATTACCTCCTGGGGTTAGTCCGACTCCCCATTTACATCTTTTTCTTTTTAGGATTTGATGTGTTTTGGGGTTTTACAGATATATTTCTCTTTGTAGGTTATATGAGAATTCTAAGGACATAGTGAGACATATAAGTGAACAACAATAAAGGTTAGTGACCACCTTATGACACAAGAAGAATAAGTTTTTGACCATTTTCATAGTCACAGTTCCTAACAGAGGTCTCCAGTGCCTAGGTGCCCTTGACCTAGCCCAAACGTCTTGGTTCAACTTATTCGACAGTTCCCAAAATTTCTATGTGTGTTTGTGCTAGATTCATCCTCTTGTTCATCGGTTCTCTAGTCCAAGACACTTTGTGATCAATTGTTAAATTAGCTAAGTCTTTTATTCCCTCTCTTGCACCTAGGGTTTTATATATATTTTTATCTTATTGGTTATGTCAATTCAAGTACTTTATTGCTTATTTATCATATGTTACTATGCAATTAAGGTTTTAAAATTTCTATATTTATCAAATAATTTAGTGAACCCGAATTGTATCATCATTCCCCTATGATGCACTCTTGTGCTTCGGTTCACACTTGACAGTTGAGGGCATACTGCATACATGAAACCCACTTACTACACATTTCTACACTTGGTGCATTCACGACACATATTTCTAGCATTGCATTCTCACACAACACACTACCCTATGAAAAACTCTAGTTCCACGGTTCATACTCGACTATTGAGGGTATAAATCTAAAATGAACCTCACCGCATTCACACTTCTCACGCTCTATGTTTCATTGATCTATCTATCTAGCGCACATGTTCAAACTATTTTCCGATGACGCACTCTTTTTCTATGGTTCATTCTTGCCGAGAGGGTCTTTTATAAATGAACCTGATCTCACTTATACACATCCACTCGGGGAAAACTTCTCCTATCACATTCACATTTCATATAATTTCATTTCACACTTTCAAAACATACTTTGTATATCTTGGTTGCACACTATTCATGCTTACTTATACTCACATGTACACTTTTCTTACTATGCTAGTCAGATATTTTGTATGTCATTATCTTTCCTATATACACATGCGTATTCACTTGTTCTCTAGTTGTGAATGTAGACTTTACACCAACTTAAAATGTACTATGGATGCTTGACATTTTACCTCTTACCAGTCCCATTGAGGTCACTGGGGCATCTACTCTTGCACATACTACAAAGGTCTATTGTTTCATTTTATACTACTTATTCTTCCTATCACACTACTCTATCGATATATACACGTCTTGACATATTTTTTATCTTTCTAACATACTAACAAGTGTTTCATGTACAACATTTACTTTGCAAGAACTATTTTCCACCATGGTTATCTGTTATACTTTTCTTGCTATTGTTTTCTATTATTTTGCATTATCTGTCATTGTTTGTGGGATTTGCCCTATGTCTTGCTTTTTCATTGCTTGTATGCTTTTAGTGCTTCAACCTTGATTGTCTTGCGACATTGTGAGTGATGTCCCATGTTTTCAACCTGATTTTCATGGTCTACATTTCCTTCTTGCTTTCTAGATTACACATTGTATTCTTTATGCGTATTTGTCTTGTTTACAATAACACATGTTTTTAGCCACATTGTTTGCATGTGCCTTGGTTTCTACCATGCACAATCCCTTCCCCCATGCAGGGTATCAGATCAGCATCTGGTCCTCTCCTTTAGGCCACATCCTCCTATAGATATCACATGCACCCTAAACAAGGGGGAGCATACATTGGGTGAATTAGTCACCCCACTCAGTGTACATAATTACACTTCACACTTGCACGTAACAAGAAAAAAAAATAATCTTTAATTACGAAACAACCCAAAATATGACTTGGGTCCTCAACATAACACAAACGCCAATGCCCAGATACAAACATGAATGCCTAGGTGCTCTTGACATTTCCTAGGCACCTTTGACTAGGGGTAATTATAGAATTTTTTAAAGATCAACATATTTTTCATCATTGCACAAAGTCGTTTGCAGACAAGACAAACACAATCCTACATCAATTAGAATGCATTCTATCTCCTTTTTTCTTTTCCTACTTAGATCAAACTATAACAAATCATGATCACACCATCTGTAGTGGTGTATAATTTTTGAGAAGCAATCAGGGATGGAGAATAACACTAGACCTTTCTCCCCAACACTTCTTCTGTCATGGCATGAGATCGCCCCAAAAAATCATTCTTGGCATGAGATCACCCAAAAACTTGCTCTTGGAGTGAGATATCCCAAAAGATTCACTCTCCTACAATAGTTCAAGACACTTTCTATCCTTTTCACTCATCATGGATCAGGTGCACATGTTCCTTTTACTACTTTTTCACATTTTTACACACTTTTTACATATTTGGATTGAATTTTTCATATACACATATTTGACTACTCTTTTCTCTTCTTTTTGTAGGTTTGTCCTTATGAGAAGTAATAGTCACATCAATAAACATATCAAGCACAAGTGATAATAAAAACATGTACAACATAGTACAACACATATGCTTCACCCCTAGGGTCACTTCCTCTTCCTTAGCTTCCACGCTTCATTTTTATCACTTCATGCTTTTTCTTGTCTCCTTGGCATGCTTTTTCCATTGATCTACATGGTTATCAGGTACACATATCTTATCTACTTTATGTTATCGATTATTCAATCAACAACATAAAGTGGGGAAAATATAGACACTAAATCACGCACTTGGGTACATTTCTAAGTCCTAATCACATACTTACTATTCATATGATTCCTAAGCAAGAAAACTAGTAATTGAAATCTATCTTTGGCCTCTTTTTTATCTTTCTAGTTTTCTCTTTGATTTTACACACCCCACAACCCAGTTTGATCTTCATTGGTTTATCTTTATTAACTATGGACTCCAACGCCCAACTAGGACACAAGCGTCCGGAACCCTCATCCCCTCTGGGCATCCCCAACCTCTTTGCATCTTACTCATCCCTTTTGGGCCTCTTTTATCTTTTGGTCATCTTGTTTTCTTAGTGGTCGGAATTTTAGTTTTCAATTACTGAAATTCAAACAAGGTAATCATATAAATACAAATCTATCTCGACTATAATAAAGGACTAAGCTCTAATTATCTACTATCATCACCTAAGGTTGCTTCCAAAGGAATTATAAGAGAATCAAAACATCCATCTAGCTATCATTCAAGGGACAAGGGACTACATTTTCTACATACACACATAGGAGGGGAAGTTCATTTTTCCATACACACATCTACTTACATTGCTACATCTAGCTATTGCTCATTATTTGGTGCATCTTGCACAAGAACCTCTTAGGGAACAATTCTACACACACAAAAACTACATGGAGTTTGAGATGTAGTGCAACACTTGGTCATAAGTTCACTTTGTTGGGTGACCATCAAGGTTAGTCCGACTCCCCATTTGCATATTTTCTTTTTAGGATTTGATGTGTTTTGGGGTTTTGCAGATATCTTTCTCTTTGTAGGTTCCAGAATTCTACGGACATATTGCAACATGCAAGTGACCAATAATGAAGGTTAGCAACCACCTTATGACATAATAAGAATCAATTTTTGACCATTTTCGTAGTCACAAAAAGCTTGACAGAGGTCTCCAAAGCCTAAGCACCCTTGACTTAGCCTTGACGTCTTGGTCCAACTTATTTTGGCAGTTCCATAATTTTCTATATGTGGTTGTGATAATTTCCTCATCTTATTCTTGAGTTCTCTAGTCTAAGACACTTCAGGTCAATTGCAAAATTAACTAAGTTTTCTATTCCCTCTTTTGTACCTAGGGTTTTATATTTCTTTAGCTTATATCTTGTGTCAATTTAGTACTTTATTACTTATTTATCATATGTTACTCTGTAATTAGGGTTTTACAAATTCTATATTTTTAAAATCAAATTCCTATTAATTGTAACATTCTAAAATAAAATTATTACCTTTCAAAATTAAAGGAAAAAAAAACCATAGAAAGCAACGAAAAAATTCCACACAAATTTAGAAAGAAGAATTCTTGACAACCCAATAAATATTATTAAGGTGAACAATGAAACAAATAATATCATAATAAAATACGGACACTCCTGGGAACATCCCTCGAATTGAATACCTTCTAGAATAATAATAGTTTGAAATTTACATGTCAATTTATGTATATTTCATTTATCAATTTAACATTTAATACATGTTGTACACACCACGATATAATAAATTATCAAATGTTTTTAAGAGGACATAAAAGATAGTAAGGAAAATGAGTGAACGTAAATTTCTATCTAAGGCCGAATTAAGGTTTTTGATCTCCTAGCAATACTTGGAGCATATACCCCTCCCTTCTAGTTGTTCATCTACCTACCCACCCTATTTATATTTTAAAAATTATAGTGTCATTTTTAACAACACATAGAGTTAACGCTAGAAAGGATTATTTCATGCCTTTTCCATAGAAAAATTGTCGATGACACTATCATAACTCCCAAATATTTGTAGTAGCCCCAAGATATGCACCTAATCATGTATGCATGTAATGAATTCATTTTCCACCTTACTACCCAAATCCAGGACACAACTAGTAGATTGCATAGCCATAGTTGTGCATACCAACATCTGTAGCAACAACCAAGCACAAAAACAATAAAGTGTTGAGACCCAACCCACACCACCGAGAATACACTCCACTAAACCACAATAGAGATGAAACAATCATATCCTCCTTACCAACAAGACCCCCATGTTAACCAATAGAAGACACAACAATGAATCAAAAATTCACAACATTCTTCCACAAAAACCACCGAGACCACAATATGCTTGCTCCCAACAAGTGCAATTCCCGAAGGTCACCAAGGAAACATCACATCAACACCTCTTCCTAAATAATTCCTTGTAATTCTTCCCAATATATGACATCGTTACTAGCCAAGAGAAAAGGGTGTTAGAGATATTGCAAGATTTTCCATACAATCCATCAATCTATTAACTTCCCGATAACAATTTTGGAAGGAAACGGATTTGAACCACCCTATCATTAACATTGCTTTCTTAATAAAAGTTTTCAATAATAAAATTGACATCTTACCTATCTTTAACGGCTATATAATTAGCAAGGAATCCAAATCTAGCATTAATTTACAATATCCTCTCTCTTTCACAACTAAAAGAAATTTTAAAGTATCCCTTACTTAAAATTCATTATTAGAAGTGTGTGGTAGGTGATTGATCCCCTATAGAAAAAAACCCTTTGATCCCTTATGAGGAACCCTACTCCAGCCCACACTGGATATACCTTTAAAGATCCATCAAAATTAATTTTAAATACCTCTAAAGGTGGTGATTTCTAAAAAAATCAATTCTTACCCCATCTTTCTTCTTCTTCACCTTTGACTTACAGGAAACTACAATGATTTTTGACCAATTCTTAAAAAATGACTTTTCAAAGTTCGATAACCCATCTACCTCTATCAATTGTTGATTCACTATATGTTTAGTAATTTTTACCTCAATCCTTTTCCAACACTACTCCCAAGACATGTATTCCAATCTAAATGTCATCCTATATCTCTCAGCCAAACATTTTATAACACAACAACATGAGCCTCATCCCACAAAGCTTTCAAATTATCTGGACCCATTGATCATGCCCATAATACCAACTTCACCTATTTTGGATAGACCAAAATCATTCTTAGAAGGAAAAAAAATTGAGGCAATATCCTCCTCATGTACTCACAATGACGAAGGATATGCTCAATAGATTCAACATCTCTTTTACATAATACACAATAAGATGGCCCTATAAAATAACCCATTTTTCACATCTTGTCTTTTGTAAGGATTTTCCCAAAGAGAAGAATTCCAAGAAAAGGCATTTACCTTAGGATTTGACACCTTTTCCATAACATAGTGGCTAACTAATCTTCCTTAGCCTCAAAATTAGCCATCAAAAACTTATATCTAGCCCAACTTGAATACCTTCCAAAGAACTTCCCCAGTCACCTCAGGAGTCCTCCCTTTTAATACCTCAATGTTTTGAGAATTAAGAATCTCTTGCAACAATTGTCTCTTAAGAAGAGGGCATTAAACCTCCTCTAAAGATTTCCAATTTCTAAAATAGTCAACCCCTCCATAAAGGTCACCCAATAATCTACCAATTTCAACCCTTACTATGATTCTAAGACACCCTTGATGTTACGTAGATCCTCCCTTGATCCCAAAGTAGCCCCCAACCATCAATCAACCTCGTAAGTTTTTTCCCATTCCCAATATCTAAAGTGAGATTATCACAAATGATAAAATGAGATTTCAAAATAAAGTTCTGAATTGGAAAAGCAAAGGGTAGGCTAACGGATGTAAATGTTCTTTCTAGGAAATTTGAGTCAAGGTATTTTCCCCATAACATTATTATTCATATTTTATCATTCTCCTTGTAGATAAGCCATGCAATCTTATCCCCAAATGCTAATGATTGTTGATTGATATAATTCAACCATATTCCCTCCATATCCTTAGGATGACAAAACTTTTCCCATTTTACCAAATGGATCTTATACTTTAATTATTTCTCATGTAATAAGAGATGCCTAATTATTTTATTTATCCACTCCACCACACTTTGTTTGGGACTAGTAAAAATAATAATAAATGGGAATTGCTTTCAATATAATTTTTTTAATATCAACCTACCCATCAGGATAAAATTATTTTCCTTCTAAGCCTTTAGCCTTGATTGAACCCTTCTAACCATTTCGACCAGATATCATCCTTTTCGTGTCTAGAAAAAGAGGGACCGCAAGATGCTTACACAGAAGCTATCCAACTGGAATTCCCAAATCATTGGTAGAAAATGGTCATCAATCCATTGAGCGGGGAAATAATGCAAATTGAAAAAATCATAAAAATTATTCCATTATTTCTGCGAGAACGGACACAAGGTAAACTACCTTTCCAACTTGAATTACCCTCATATTGATAGTTCAAGAATTCAAAAATATGGGGATATCATCAGGGTTGATTCAATTGAAAAAATATGAAATTATTTTGAAAATTCATTATCTAGCTTTATAAATAATATCTTATCTCTCTCACGAGACATTTACAAAGAACATTATAGATTTTTCCAAGTCGATAAGCTGAATTGAAGCATCCTCGTAATATTGTAGCCCAAGGCTTCTCACATATCAAGCTCAACAAATAGTAAAGTAGCATCCATAAATTGCAAGTGGGTGGATGATTCCAAATTGTCAAAAATCTTCAAACCTCTCACCATCACAATCTCCTTTTCGCTACGGATCACCCTACCAAGTGCTTCAACCATATTTATAAATAGGTATGGAGAGAGAGTATCCCATTGAGAATACCTCTTAAATTTTAAAAGAACCCCACTGGATTTACATTTATTAAAATTCAAAAGAAGGTCCCTATTACACACCTTGACACTCAATCTACCCAATCCAAATGAAAACCAAAGGAAAGGAGTAATTTTTTCCAAAAAACCAGTTTACCCTTCATAGGATTTCATAATGTCCAGCTTGAATAATATTCTCAAATTCTCTTCGATTTTAATGAATGCATAATTTCATGAACCATCACGACCCCATCCAAAATATTCCTATTGCTCACAAATCCCTCTTAATCCTTGTAAATAATGGAAGGTAGAAGACTCTTTAACCTCTCATCAATTACCTAAAAATAATCTTATAGATAGTATTCGAAATCGAGATAAGATGGAAATCAACAAAGGTTTCTAGATATATTTTTATAATAAAAAAATAAATATACAATTAAATTTTTTTAACACATCTTTAGACTACAAAGATTCATTTACCACATTTGTTACCTCTCACCCCATCATCTCCCAAATTTTCGGTAGAAATTCGTGAGGAAACCATCTAGCCTAGGAAATTTCTCCAAATCCATTCACTATAATACAACCTAAACTTCCTTCATCAAATTCATTTGAATCAATGAAAATGTTAGGGAAATTACGGGAATGTATAATTAACAAATTATAAATCCACAGAGTAATTTCCGAAGATTCTAGATCATGATGTGTAGTTAAATTAACCATACATTTATATGTTTATAGATTGCAGATAACAAAATGTAATAACAAGATCTAAAAGAAAATAATAGTAAAATAAATGAGAAAGATAACACCATATTTATAGTGGGTAAACCTGAAGGAAAAAAAATCCATTGAAATAAAGTACTTCCTTTATTAAGAATTTCACAATAGCTTTAACCCAACGACTTCCACTTCACTCCTCGATCTCACAAAAATAATTACAGACACTGTGTCTTGCAGTTTTACAGTTCACTTATATAAAATATCTTGAGAATTCACATATAGTATGTATCTAAATCGATATCAATCTCGTGAGGGATCATCCTATATATATAGGATGGGTGATCGGTCATACCATTTCACTCTTAAATCTATGGAAGACTGACATAATAAAGTTTATTAAATAAAATTTAAAATAACATGGGGCGGGAAGTGGTGGTCCACCTAAACGGTATCCCCACTTGACATTATCACCCCAACAAAAAATTCTCCTCCTCGATTATAATTTCAAGAACTACGGATGAAAATTGTTCACCCTTTTCAGCACTAATGTCTCGAAGATTATGAGAGAATTTTTTTGGAAAAATCACTTCTTCCCCTTTTATCTCTACTTTGAATCATCTAATATTATACCCTCTAAATTCTTAATCAAACTAATTCAATTAACATGTCTCCTAGACACCTTAGTTTGAAGGAAAAAATTAGTGTTCCTATCTCTCTCCTTTATCCATAATTCTCTTGACTTTTATTTCCAAAAATATCTTCTCACAAATACACTTCATGAAGTTGAATCAATAATCTCCCCTTTTGGAAAATAAACCTATCTATCTTTAAACACCTCTACATTTCATCATTCAAGGATTCTAAATCAACCTCCAACCTTGATTTCTCATAAAATATATTCCTAAACACAATCTTATTCCATATTATTAGCCGATCCTTCAGAAATTTCATGTTGTAAGAAAACATAAACATGGAAATCACCTTAGGGGAATGTAATATGTCCACCAACTCTTTATATTTTCCCAAAAATCCTTATGCCTAAGCCACATTGGATCAAAATTAGATGAACATATATCTAATGGCTGAACCATTTAAATATGTAGCAAAATTAGATAATAATCCAATCTAGAAACCTTTAGAATATCATATTCTAGCTTCCAATTCACCTTCAAGCATTCCATGTTAATAAAAAATTAATATAGTCTTTCCATGATGTTGCAAAACCCCTTCCATCGGTTTGACCAAATAAATTTACCTTTTTTAAATCATAAATCCATTAGAATATTCTCATCCATGAACTCTTGAAAATCAAATTTTGATTGGGATACCCTAGTCGACCCCCTTTCTTATCCCATGCATCAAGGATTTTGTTGAAATCTCCCCACTATCATACACACTTCCCCAAACTTATCCATAAAATTAATTTACCTACCAAGTTTCCTTCTTCTTTCAAATATTATTACAACCATACGCATTAATCAACACACTAGAGACATTTTCCTTAAAACTATGAAACTCACAAGCTAACCAATATTCCCCTTTCTCCATTGATTTAACCATAACATTGCTAGAATTTAAAAGAGTACCCAAGACACATGAATTCTATCTATAACACAAGTCAAGCTTGGAAAAAGTTTCCATTCGGACATAAGAAAAATTTCCACCTCCTCCATAGCCAACTTTGTATGGAAAAAAATCGAGACTCCGGCAGACCATAAATTTTGTTTAGGGAATTCATAGCCCATACATTCCAAGAGATAAAAAACATTAACATGTTGGGGGATCTCCCCCTAAGTGAAAAATATCTAGGCCTAAACACATCCAAAACACACATCAACCCTTTAAGAAGTTCACTTTGAATCCCAAATATCCTATTCCCACCCCTTGACTCCCTCCTCAAATCTTTCTACCCCAGATGAATCATGTGCCCACCTTATTTTCCTACAATGCCCTTATACCATTCCTTTCGTGAAATAAATGCTAAAATATTTAGAATCCAATTACGGGACCTTGTAAGCACCTATACAACTCCTCCTCATTCTTTTGGCCAAAAATAATAGTCTTACTTTTGACCTTATTCAAGGCCACCTTATACAGACTCCCATCCATGACACCACCCCCATTCATATCCCACACACCAAGTTCTACAAAGGATTCTTCTTGTCCCTCCTTTCCTCTAATTCCCAACCATATGGAACCCATCTCCATATTAGAAATCCAAGCCGAGGAACCCAAATCAAGCTCTCCCATAGTCCCCAAGAAAAAGCTGAAGCTAACTCCCATCCCCATCTCTCATAACAGGTTAAACAAGGATATTCTCAACCATCTAACCTAACTCCCTTTAATTTATACCCCTTTAATATTTTCCTTATTATCAACGATTCAATCCACCTTAACCAAAGAAAGCTCAAACAAGGACCCCATGTTCTTCTCCCTCAACTAATCCAAACAAAATCCAATGCTCACATTACCAACCAACACATCCATTTTAACCTCCTTTCCATGCACAACCTAACATCCTTTCCCCATGCCATCCTCTAGTATCCCTTGACTAGTATGAGATCTAGAAGACCCATCCCAAGGATCGAGAACCCTTCATCTATAGACCTCCTAGCACACTTCCATTCCTTTCGTGTTCCCTATAATAATTATATTCCACAATATCCATACAATCTCCTAACCCTTGTCCCCCTTTATCTCTCATTAATTTACACCATTTCTGAGTAACTCTTCTCCCTCAACCCCCATATGGTGTCTCAAACATCATAAATTGGAAAAAATCTCCCCATTTACTATGATCCAAATATTTTTTAGGTAACACCAAAGAAGCATCAACCTAAATTTTAAATCTTGCATATATTATATAATTTAAAAGGTAATGTTTGGAACTTGTTGGTATCAAATTTGTTCTCCTTTTAAGTCGACCAGCACCATAGGTGTGTCATGGAGCTTAAGGATAGATAATACCATGTTGTATGTCATTAGTAAGTGGGGATAATTCCCCTTTCTCCATTGATTTAACCATAACATTGCTAGAATTTAAAAGAGTACCCAAGACACATGAATTCCTATCTATAACACAAGTCAAGCTTGGAAAAGTTTCCATTCGGACATAAGAAAAATTTCCACCTCCTCCATAGCCAACTTTGTATGGAAAAAAAATCAGACTCCGGCACCATAAATTTTGTTTAGGGAATTCATAGCCCATACATTCCAAGAGATAAAAACATTAACATGTTGGGGGATCTCCCCTAAGTGAAAAATATCTAGGCCTAAACACATCCAAAACACACATCAACCCTTTAAGAAGTTCACTTTGAATCCCAAATATCCTATTCCCACCCCTTCAACTCCCTCCTCAAATCTTTCTACCCCGATGAATCATTTGCCCGCCTTATTTTCCTCTGATGCCCTTATACCATTCCTTTCGTGAAATAAATGCTAAAATATTTAGAATCCAATTACGGGACCTTGTAAGCACCCTATCTGACTCCTCCTCATTCTTTTGGCCAAAAATAATAGTCTTACTTTTGACCTTATTCAAGGCCACCTTATACAGACTCCCATCCATGACACCACCCCCATTCATATCCCACACACCAAGTTCTACAAAGGATTCTTCTTGTCCCTCCTTTCCTCTAACTCCCAACCATATGGAACCCATCTCCATATTAGAAATCCAAACCGAGGAACCCAAATCAAGCTCTCCCATAGTCCCCAAGAAAAGCTGAAGCTAACTCCCATCCCCATCTCTCATAACGGGTTAAACAAGGATATTCTCAACCATCTAACCCTAACTCCTTTAATTTATACCCCTTTAATATTTTCCTTATTATCAACGATTCAATCCACCTTAACCAAAGAAAGCTCAAACAAGGACCCCATGTTCTTCTCCCCTCAACTAATCCAAACAAAATCCAATGCTCACATTACCAACCAACACATCCATTTTAACCTCCTTTCCATGCACAACCTAACATCCTTTCCCCATGCCATCCTCTAGTATCCCTTGACTAGTATGAGATCTAGAAGACCCATCCCAAGGATCGAACCCTTCATCTATAGACCTCTAGCACACTTCCATTCCTTTCGTGTTCCCTATAATAATTATATTCCACAATATCCATACAATCTCCTAACCCTTGTCCCCCTTTATCTCTCATTAATTTACACCATTTCTGAGTAACTCTTCTCCCTCAACCCCATATGGTGTCTCAAACATCATAAATTGGAAAAAATCTCCCATTTACTATGATCCAAATATTTTTAGGTAACACCAAAGAAGCATCAACCTAAATTTTAAATCTTGCATATATTATATAATTTAAAAAGGTAATGTTTGGAACTGTTGGTATCCAAATTTGTTCTCCTTTTAAGTCGACCAGCACCATAGGTGTGTCATGGAGCTTAAGGATAGATAATACCATGTTGTATGTCATTAGTAGTGGGGATAATTCCCTTTCTCCATTGATTTAACCATAACATTGCTAGAATTTAAAAGAGTACCCAAGACACATGAATTCCTATCTATAACACAAGTCAAGCTTGGAAAAAGTTTCCATTCAGACATAAGAAAAATTTCCACCTCCTCCATAGCCAACTTTGTATGGAAAAAAAATCAGACTCCAGCACCATAAATTTTGTTTAGGGAATTCATAGCCCATACATTCCAAGAGATAAAAAACATTAACATGTTGGGGGGATCTCCCCCTAAGTGAAAAATATCTAGGCCTAAACACATCAAAACACACATCAACCCTTTAAGAAGTTCACTTTGAATCCCAAATATCCTATTCCCACCCCTTGACTCCCTCCTCAAATCTTTCTACCCCCGATGAATCACATTTGCCCGCCTTATTTTCCCTCTGATGCCCTTATACCATTCCTTTCGTGAAATAAATGCTAAAATATTTAGAATCCAATTACGGGACCTTGTAAGCACCCTATACAACTCCTCCTCATTCTTTTGGCCAAAAATAATAGTCTTACTTTTGACCTTATTCAAGGCCACCTTATACTGGAACTCCCATCCATGACACCACCCCCATTCATATCCCACACACCAAGTTCTACAAAGGATTCTTCTTGTCCCTCCTTTCCTCTAATTCCCAACCATATGGAACCCATCTCCATATTAGAAATCCAAAGCGAGGAACCCAAATCAAGCTCTCCCATAGTCCCCAAGAAAAGCTGAAGCTAACTCCCATCCCCATCTCTCATAACAGGTTAAACAAGGATATTCTCAACCATCTAACCCTAACTCCTTTAATTTATACCCCTTTAATATTTTCCTTATTATCAACGATTCAATCCACCTTAACCAAAGAAAGCTCAAACAAGGACCCCATGTTCTTCTCCCTCAACTAATCCAAACAAAATCCAATGCTCACATTACCAACCAACACATCCATTTTAACCTCCTTTCCATGCACAACCTAACATCCTTTCCCCATGCCATCCTCTAGTATCCCTTGACTAGTATGAGATCTAGAAGACCCATCCCAAGGATCAGAACCCTTCATCTATAGACCTCCTAGCACACTTCCATTCCTTTCGTGTTCCCTATAATAATTATATTCCACAATATCCATACAATCTCCTAACCCTTGTCCCCCTTTATCTCTCATTAATTTACACCATTTCCTGAGTAACTCTTCTCCCTCAACCCCCATATGGTGTCTCAAACATCATAAATTGGAAAAAATCTCCCCATTTACTATGATCCAAATATTTTTTAGGTAACACCAAAGAAGCATCAACCTAAATTTTAAATCTTGCATATATTATATAATTTAAAAAGGTAATGTTTGGAACCTGTTGGTATCCAAATTTGTTCTCCTTTTAAGTCGGACCAGCACCATAGGTGTGTCATGGAGCTTAAGGATAGATAATACCATGTTGTATGTCATTAGTAGTGGGGATAATTCCCCTTTCTCCATTGATTTAACCATAACATTGCTAGAATTTAAAAGAGTACCCAAGACACATGAATTCCTATCTATAACACAAGTCGAGCTTGGAAAAGTTTCCATTCGGACATAAGAAAAATTTCCACCTCCTCCATAGCCAACTTTGTATGGAAAAAAATCAGACTCCAAAGCCACCATAAATTTTGTTTAGGGAATTCATAGCCCATACATTCCAAGAGATAAAAACATTAACATGTTGGGGGATCTCCCCCTAAGTGAAAAATATCTAGGCCTAAACACATCCAAAATACACATCAACCCTTTAAGAAGTTCACTTTGAATCCCAAATATCCTATTCCCACCCCTTGACTCCTCCTCAAATCTTTCTACCCCCGATGAATCATGTTGCCTTTTATTTTCCTCTGAATGCCCTTATACCATTCCTTTCGTGAAATAAATGCTAAAATATTTAGAATCCAATTACGGGACCTTGTAAGCACCCTATCTGAACTCCTCCTCATTCTTTTGGCCAAAAATAATAGTCTTACTTTTGACCTTATTCAAGGCCACCTTATACTGAGACTCCCATCCATGACACCACCCCCATTCATATCCCACACACCAAGTTCTACAAAGGATTCTTCTTGTCCCTCCTTTCCTCTAATTCCCAACCATATGGAACCCATCTCCATATTAGAAATCCAAACCCAGGAACCCAAATCAAGCTCTCCCATAGTCCCCAAGAAAAGCTGAAGCTAACTCCCATCCCCATCTCTCATAACAGGTTAAACAAGGATATTCTCAACCATCTAACCCTAACTCCCTTTAATTTATACCCTTTAATATTTTCCTTATTATCAACGATTCAATCCACCTTAACCAAAGAAAGCTCAAACAAGGACCCCATGTTCTTCTCCCCTCAACTAATCCAAACAAAATCCAATGCTCACATTACCAACCAACACATCCATTTTAACCTCCTTTCCATGCACAACCTAACATCCTTTCCCCATGCCATCCTCTCTAGTATCCCTTGACTAGTATGAGATCTAGAAGACCCATCCCAAGGATCAGAACCCTTCATCTATAGACCTCTAAGACACTTCCATTCCTTTCGTGTTCCCTATAATAATTATATTCCACAATATCCATACAATCTCCTAACCCTTGTCCCCCTTTATCTCTCATTAATTTACACCATTTCTGAGTAACTCTTCTCCCTCAACCCCCATATGGTGTCTCAAACATCATAAATTGGAAAAAATCTCCCCATTTACTATGATCCAAATATTTTTAGGTAACACCAAAGAAGCATCAACCTAAATTTTAAATCTTGCATATATTATATAATTTAAAAGGTAATGTTTGGAACTCGTTGGTATCCAAATTTGTTCTCCTTTTAAGTCTCGACTCACCAGACCATAGGTGTGTCATGGAGCTTAAGGATAGATAATACCATGTTGTATGTCATTAGTAGGCTGGGATAATTCCCTTTCTCCATTGATTTAACCATAACATTGCTAGAATTTAAAAGAGTACCCAAGACACATGAATTCCTATCTATAACACAAGTCAAGCTTGGAAAAAGTTTCCATTCGGACATAAGAAAAATTTCCACCTCCTCCATAGCCAACTTTGTATGGAAAAAAATCAGACTCCAAACACCATAAATTTTGTTTAGGGAATTCATAGCCCATACATTCCAAGAGATAAAAACATTAACATGTTGGGGGATCTCCCCCAAGTGAAAAATATCTAGGCCTAAACACATCCAAAACACACATCAACCCTTTAAGAAGTTCACTTTGAATCCCAAATATCCTATTCCCACCCCTTCAACTCCCTCCTCAAATCTTTCTACCCCCCGATGAATCTGTTGCCCACCTTATTTTCCTACAATGCCCTTATACCATTCCTTTCGTGAAATAAATGCTAAAATATTTAGAATCCAATTACGGGACCTTGTAAGCACCCTATACAACTCCTCCTCATTCTTTTGGCCAAAAATAATAGTCTTACTTTTGACCTTATTCAAGGCCACCTTATACAGACTCCCATCCATGACACCACCCCCATTCATATCCCACACACCAAGTTCTACAAAGGATTCTTCTTGTCCCTCCTTTCCTCTAATTCCCAACCATATGGAACCCATCTCCATATTAGAAATCCAAACCGAGGAACCCAAATCAAGCTCTCCCATAGTCCCCAAGAAAACCGAAGCTAACTCCCATCCCCATCTCTCATAACAGGTTAAACAAGGATATTCTCAACCATCTAACCCTAACTCCCTTTAATTTATACCCCTTTAATATTTTCCTTATTATCAACGATTCAATCCACCTTAACCAAAGAAAGCTCAAACAAGGACCCCATGTTCTTCTCCCCTCAACTAATCCAAACAAAATCCAATGCTCACATTACCAACCAACACATCCATTTTAACCTCCTTTCCATGCACAACCTAACATCCTTTCCCCATGCCATCCTCTAGTATCCCTTGACTAGTATGAGATCTAGAAGACCCATCCCAAGGATCGTAACCCTTCATCTATAGACCTCCTAGCACACTTCCATTCCTTTCGTGTTCCCTATAATAATTATATTCCACAATATCCATACAATCTCCTAACCCTTGTCCCCCTTTATCTCTCATTAATTTACACCATTTCTGAGTAACTCTTCTCCCTCAACCCCCATATGGTGTCTCAAACATCATAAATTGGAAAAAATCTCCCCATTTACTATGATCCAAATATTTTTAGGTAACACCAAAGAAGCATCAACCTAAATTTTAAATCTTGCATATATTATATAATTTAAAAAGGTAATGTTTGGAACTGTTGGTATCCAAATTTGTTCTCCTTTTAAGTCTCGACCAGCACCATAGGTGTGTCATGGAGCTTAAGGATAGATAATACCATGTTGTATGTCATTAGTAGTGGGGATAATTCCCCTTTCTCCATTGATTTAACCATAACATTGCTAGAATTTAAAAGAGTACCCAAGACACATGAATTCCTATCTATAACACAAGTCAAGCTTGGAAAAAGTTTCCATTCGGACATAAGAAAAATTTCCACCTCCTCCATAGCCAACTTTGTATGGAAAAAAATCAGACTCGAAGACCATAAATTTTGTTTAGGGAATTCATAGCCCATACATTCCAAGAGATAAAAACATTAACATGTTGGGGGATCTCCCCCTAAGTGAAAAATATCTAGGCCTAAACACATCCAAAACACACATCAACCCTTTAAGAAGTTCACTTTGAATCCCAAATATCCTATTCCCACCCCTTCAACTCCCTCCTCAAATCTTTCTACCCCGATGAATCATGTGCCCGCCTTATTTTCCTACAATGCCCTTATACCATTCCTTTCGTGAAATAAATGCTAAAATATTTAGAATCCAATTACGGGACCTTGTAAGCACCCTATACAACTCCTCCTCATTCTTTTGGCCAAAAATAATAGTCTTACTTTTGACCTTATTCAAGGCCACCTTATACAGACTCCCATCCATGACACCACCCCCATTCATATCCCACACACCAAGTTCTACAAAGGATTCTTCTTGTCCCTCCTTTCCTCTAATTCCCAACCATATGGAACCCATCTCCATATTAGAAATCCAAACTGAGGAACCCAAATCAAGCTCTCCCATAGTCCCCAAGAAAAACTGAAGCTAACTCCCATCCCCATCTCTCATAACAGGTTAAACAAGGATATTCTCAACCATCTAACCCTAACTCCCTTTAATTTATACCCCTTTAATATTTTCCTTATTATCAACGATTCAATCCACCTTAACCAAAGAAAGCTCAAACAAGGACCCCATGTTCTTCTCCCCTCAACTAATCCAAACAAAATCCAATGCTCACATTACCAACCAACACATCCATTTTAACCTCCTTTCCATGCACAACCTAACATCCTTTCCCCATGCCATCCTCTAGTATCCTTGACTAGTATGAGATCTAGAAGACCCATCCCAAGGATCAGAACCCTTCATCTATAGACCTCCTAGCACACTTCCATTCCTTTCGTGTTCCCTATAATAATTATATTCCACAATATCCATACAATCTCCTAACCCTTGTCCCCCTTTATCTCTCATTAATTTACACCATTTCTGAGTAACTCTTCTCCCTCAACCCCCATATGGTGTCTCAAACATCATAAATTGGAAAAAATCTCCCATTTACTATGATCCAAATATTTTTAGGTAACACCAAAGAAGCATCAACCTAAATTTTAAATCTTGCATATATTATATAATTTAAAAGGTAATGTTTGGAACTGTTGGTATCCAAATTTGTTCTCCTTTTAAGTCCACCAGCACCATAGGTGTGTCATGGAGCTTAAGGATAGATAATACCATGTTGTATGTCATTAGTAGGCTGGGGATAATTCCCCTTTCTCCATTGATTTAACCATAACATTGCTAGAATTTAAAAGAGTACCCAAGACACATGAATTCCTATCTATAACACAAGTCAAGCTTGGAAAAAGTTTCCATTCGGACATAAGAAAATTTCCACCTCCTCCATAGCCAACTTTGTATGGAAAAAAAAATCAGACTCAAACCATAAATTTTGTTTAGGAATTCATAGCCCATACATTCCAAGAGATAAAAACATTAACATGTTGGGGGATCTCCCCTAAGTGAAAAATATCTAGGCCTAAACACATCCAAAACACACATCAACCCTTTAAGAAGTTCACTTTGAATCCCAAATATCCTATTCCCACCCCTTCAACTCCCTCCTCAAATCTTTCTACCCCCGATGAATGCATTGCCCTTTATTTTCCTACAATGCCCTTATACCATTCCTTTCGTGAAATAAATGCTAAAATATTTAGAATCCAATTACGGGACCTTGTAAGCACCCTATACAACTCCTCCTCATTCTTTTGGCCAAAAATAATAGTCTTACTTTTGACCTTATTCAAGGCCACCTTATACGAGACTCCCATCCATGACACCACCCCCATTCATATCCCACACACCAAGTTCTACAAAGGATTCTTCTTGTCCCTCCTTTCCTCTAATTCCCAACCATATGGAACCCATCTCCATATTAGAAATCCAAACCGAGGAACCCAAATCAAGCTCTCCCATAGTCCCCAAGAAAAACTGAAGCTAACTCCCATCCCCATCTCTCATAACAGGTTAAACAAGGATATTCTCAACCATCTAACCCTAACTCCCTTTAATTTATACCCCTTTAATATTTTCCTTATTATCAACGATTCAATCCACCTTAACCAAAGAAAGCTCAAACAAGGACCCCATGTTCTTCTCCCTCAACTAATCCAAACAAAATCCAATGCTCACATTACCAACCAACACATCCATTTTAACCTCCTTTCCATGCACAACCTAACATCCTTTCCCCATGCCATCCTCTAGTATCCCTTGACTAGTATGAGATCTAGAAGACCCATCCCAAGGATCAGAACCCTTCATCTATAGACCTCCTAGCACACTTCCATTCCTTTCGTGTTCCCTATAATAATTATATTCCACAATATCCATACAATCTCCTAACCCTTGTCCCCCTTTATCTCTCATTAATTTACACCATTTCTGAGTAACTCTTCTCTCCTCAACCCCCATATGGTGTCTCAAACATCATAAATTGGAAAAAATCTCCCCATTTACTATGATCCAAATATTTTTTAGGTAACACCAAAAAGCATCAACCTAAATTTTAAATCTTGCATATATTATATAATTTAAAAGGTAATGTTTGGAACTCATTTGGTATCCAAATTTGTTCTCCTTTTAAGTCGACCAGCACCATAGGTGTGTCATGGAGCTTAAGGATAGATAATACCATGTTGTATGTCATTAGTAGCTGGGGATATGGTCTAGTTGGCACTCGTATTTGTAGAGAAATGGATAGCACTCCATTAGGACTTGATCTTATCATAGTTGTTTTAGGTTGTGCCTTACTGAACCAAGGTAAGAGGACATATTTTGTAACCTTGTAATGGTGAAGGAGATGAAGATGTCCTTCTCTTTGCTTTTAATTCTATGATGGAGACCTTGATGAAAACATGATCAACACCCCAGATATGAACTCTCACAAGTTGTCACTTCTCAAAACATGGGTATGTTCTCAAAACAAGGAAAAGGTTACTAGAGACATTGGAAAATATTGATCTATTATGCATACTTTTACAAATGGATTTTGATATTTTTGGGAATACAAATGCAAATAAGGGATAGTACATGATAGGATCTTTGTTTGTTAGATGATTTTTGGTGGGGGATTGATAAGACAAATTGGGATAGATTAGATCTTTGACAATCTCTACAATACTTGAACAACTATCAGATGAAATGCCTAAAATAATCAGGATGTTCTTTCAACCAGAAGAGGCACAAATGGAAGCCTAGGTTGCACTCTTCACACAATATTTGAGAACTCACCACAAAATCTTGAAGTAAAGAACTCAATTAAACACAAAAATCCATGATCAAACCATGCCTAAGGTACCCCCAAAGGCTTACAAGAAATCTCTGCAGTCAAGGAAGGTAAAGTGATTTTAAATTTTTTATCTCCTTATTAGATGAAGGTTCTTCTGAATATGAGATTGCAAATGCCACTAAACTATCAACCAGAAATGGAGATCTTGTGTGACTTCTAAAGACTTTCAATGCAAGATTGCAACAAGAACAATAAAATTTATTTGTAGGCATTTAAAATTGATAACAGACATCATATTGCCCAAAGAAAAACACAGATTTAATTCAAAACTTGTTAGATTCAATAGCAGGGGAGAGTTACATGAACAATCTCAGAGCTGTGTGGTGGCTATACACTTGTAACCAACCCACATACATGAATTTTCCAACACATGAGACATTAACCTGGTTCTTTGGTGGATTTTCTCAAGAGATAAGCCTTTTCTCAAAATTCACTCATGATTTTCAACTCCCTCTCTTTACAAATTCTCCAAAATGCACTATATATCCTATGCCACATTGGAGCCTTCTTTCCCAAGAAAATAATATGCCATGGGATCAAGTTTGTTACAACAATTCTTCATGATTTAATGAAAATGACATTAAACAGAAAAACACTCACATGCTTTGCCAGGTGTGTCAAAAAGGATTAAATCATTACAAATATCTGGATCATTATCCATCATGTAGGCACATTTTTTATCATTGAGGCATGTAAACACCTTTGACTCATCATTTTCACCTTTTTACCTTTTCAAACTACCTCTACAACTTTTAATTTTGTCATTTCACGTTTTTTCACGGGCCTGAGCAAAAAATACATCAAAAACACCATAGACCAAAGAATTAAGTCATGAAAATGATGCCAATGTTCTCATAAGGCCAAGACGACACAAAATCATATAAGATTTGATGAAATTTGATGCAAAAACATGATTTCCAAGCTTCTTGGAGCTCTCATGGCGGCCAAAACAAATGGATGCATAGTAACCATGCGATTTCATCCACCTTTTAATATCAGCCCTCCACATGGAAGATGTAATCCAAAAATAAGCTCAATATTACCTTTTAAAACTTTGGATAAGGTAGGACACGTGGCCAAAATTGATTGGAAACCAATCCAGACTCACTTTTGACTTTTTGACATTTTTGAAAAAATGGAAAAATTTGACCTTTTCCTCCACCCCTCCACCGTTGAATTTTAGAGCTTACACGTGGCATATGGTGGATCCCTTTGAAATCACTCTTTTCCCCGTGGGCCCGCACCTCTAATTTTTTCCCTTGCCACGTGTCTCCTTGGGATTCGCTAGTGGGCCAGCGCTTCAAATTTTGATTTTGAACTCCTTTGTGAAAAAAGGAAAAAATCCACTTCTACCTCCGCCTGGCCCATCGACCCGCCTTTACTCATGGACACATGTCCGCTTGTGATTGGTGCGGAGCCATTCTTCATTTTTTACCTTTTAGACAACAAAGGCCAAAAGTTATAAAAATTTCCTTCGGCCCCTTCCTCCGCCTTTTGCCCTTTTGGACACGTGTCCTTTCCTAATTCGTTGCGGAGATTTGGCCCAAAATTTCAATTTAGCCCCCCTTTTTGCTAAGGAAAAATTTCAATTTTTTATCCACCAGGCCACCGACCCGCCTAAAACTGATGCCACGTGTCCTCCTCTGATTGGAGTGGGGAGAAAACTAATTTTGAAACTTTATAAATTTAGAGCCAAAAACTCTAAGTCCCCTACGGCCCACACTTCCATTTTGAAACTTCTAGGACACGTGTCCTCTTGCGATTGGCTGCGGGGTTTCGGGCCAAAATTTCACTTTATCACTTTGAGCCATAAAACATCAAAATTCTCCAAGTCCCCCCACCACCCGCATGCCCTCAGACCAAAGTATGTGCCACGTGTCCTCTCCCTATTCACTGCGGGCCTTGGGCCAAAAATTTGTCTTTGAAAATTTTGTAAAATGAAATCAAAATTTCCTAAGGAAAGTCCGCCACCCACCAATTCCTTAGCCAATCAAAACATGCCACGTAGGCACCTCTTGTAGAAGGCCGAGCCACGGATCAAAATCTTCCTTTTGCAAAAATTTCAAAAATGATAAGTTAGAAATATTTCTTGACACCCCCTGGCCAATAGGAACCCGCCACATTGCCATTACCTTGCGATGATGAATTTGATGGGCAAATGACACCCGTATGACCGTCAAAACATGAAAAAATTAAAGGATGCCCTAGAAATAAAATTTTTCAACAAGGATTGCAAATTTTTGATTTTAAATCAACTGAATCATGTTTTGACATTATTTTCAACCTTAGGATTGGGAAATTAACCCATACAATTTAGATTTGATCAATTTCAATTTTTTGCACGATCTGGTAAAGGGAAAATCGACACAGCCCGCAAATTGGAAAAACCTAGGGCACAAATAAGAGCACACATGGATTTCTCTTTTAAACCAGGGCAAAACAACAAGTTTATGGGCATTTTGAAGCATTTCAACCAGGGGGAGAAATTACAGGTCACCAATTTGAGAAGTAAAATGTTTCTGAACAAAAATGGACATGAAAAATTAGGGCACACTATGCAAGCTCAGAAATGGCACCAACATCGGCTCATGCTTGGGGATGGGTACTCCCAGTGAGTGCCACAAGGACAAAACATAGACCAAGTGCCAAAAATACCATTAGGCAAAGGAGTCAATACACAAGGCAACATTAAACTAGAACCACCATAAAAATGAATTGAGAAAACAACTAGGAAGGATGCCAAAACAAAGGGAAAACCACACACCACAAAAAAAAAAAAAAAAAAAGCAAAAACAAAGACTATACAACTGTACAATTTGTGCATACTTAATTTTGGGGACTAATCCAAGAAATGTTTTAAATGCTACCATTAACAGTAGCTCCAAAGAATTCCCCATCTAGATCTTTGAGAAAAAAGGTATGTTCACCGGTTCGATATCAATGGCATAAGGGCCCATCCATAATGCATCAAATTTTCCATGCTTGCCCTTGTCTTCATGCCTACTATCCCAAAACAAAAGCAAATCTCCAACATTAAAGGCTCTAGGAGTGACCTTCTTGTCAAACAATCTCTTCAATTTTTCCCTAAATCTGACATGCCTTTGATGGGATGCTCTTCTCTCCTCATCAAACTCAATAATCTGATTTATCCTTGATTCATATGGGCCAAGCTCTGATCTTCCAACTCTTGGGAAAAATGAAATGAAGATAATTACGTGTGTGCAAGGGAAACAAAGCTTGAGTTCCATACACCAGCTTCAAACGGGCTTTTACCAGTAGCTCTTTTAGGAGTTATCCTATCAGCCCAATCTGCAAATTTCAATTGTTCACCCCATTTATTCTTGTTTTGCTCCAAGGTTTTTCTAATGATCTTCAAAAAATTCTTATTGCTGGAATCAGCTTGTCCATTCCCTTGGGGGTTATAGTTCGAAGAATAAGTCAGATTGATTCCATATTCATTACACATTTCCATTAAAGGTTTGGCTTTAAAACACAAGGCATTATCAGCTACAATCTTGACTGGGACTCCAAATCTACATATGATATGATTTAACAAGAAGTCCATTACCACTTGGTGTGTTGCCTTTTAGATGGGATTGCTTCAACCCACTTTGTAAAATAATCAGTGGCTACAAGAATCCACTTATGGCCAGCACTAGAAGGATCTAAAATCTCACCAATGAAGTCCATCCCCCATTGCTTGAAAGGAGCCTCAATTGATACAGGCTGCAAAGGAAGGGAGCCTAAAGCTTTCAGTATTCTAGAGAAACGTTGGAAACTATCACATTTTCTAACTAGCTGGGTTACATCTTTGAAGAGAGAAGGCCACCAATAACCAACTCTCAAAATATTATGTGTTGTTACTCTTCCAACAAAGTGTCCTCCACAAAATCCCCCATGGAAATCAGAAACTATCTTGGGAGCTTCATCTTCAGTTATGCATTTCAAGAGGACACCTTCAGGGTTCTTCCAAGCCAGCCCAAGGTCTGTGATGATATATTTTTGAGAAGCCAACTTGAGGGCTCTTTTCTGATTTTTATTTAAATGATTAGGACAATAAAGGTGTCTAAGGTAAAATATTACATCCTTGTACCACTCAGAATTTACCAACTTTGCAAGCACATCTACCCTTTCTTCCTCTAGCTGATTCACTTCCACATTCTGCAAGTTGCTCTCAGCCATGAGCTTAGCAAGACCCAAACCTCTTACCAACTTTGTGGTTTGGATGTCCATATCATACTCCTACAATTTGTTCACCCATCTACATATTTTACTTGAGATCTCCATCTCTGATAAGATGTCTTTCACCATGGTGCGGGGAACATAAGCAACAACTTTTGAACTCAATATATAAGACCTGAAAACTTTTGTTGCTTTCACTAAGGCAAATGCTTATTTCTCCATGATTGTATACTTTAACTCAATAGCTTGTAAAGCCTTTCTAAAGAAGGCAATAGGCCTTTCAGCCTCATTCTCATCCTTTTGCAGCAAAACAAAAGCAATGGTATACTCAGAAGCAAAGGAAAAGATTTGGAAAGGCCTCTTATAGTTTAGGGCTGCTAAAACAGGTGCATGTTTAAGTGCATCCTTAATTCCTTCAAAATCTTGAATGGCAGCATCCTCCCATTTGATAACTTGGTCCTTCTTTAGCATGCTTGTGATTGGAAGAGTCAACTCAACAAAGTTGGAAACAAACCTTCTAATAAAATTAATCTGACCAAAGAAAGACTGGATGCCTTTCTTGGTTCTTGGGATAGGTACCTTGCTGATTGCTTCCACTCTCTCAGGGTCTATCATAACACCATCTCTAGACACAATATGTCCAAGAAGCTTGGCCTTTTGCACGCCAAAATGACACTTCTTCGGATTAAGAAAATGCCATACTCCTCGCATCTTATTAGCATCTTCTCCAAGTGCTGAAAATGATCACCTCTCTGCCTTGAAAATACAATCACATCCTCGTGGTAAATAGCAATGAACTCATTAACGTAATGAGAAAAAGCAACATCCATTTCTCTTTGAAAAGTGGCACCAGCATTCATCAAACCAAAGGGCATCCTAACAAAAACATATGTTCCCAAAGGAGTAGTGAATGCTATCTTAAGTCTTTCTGATTATTTGAAAGACTTAATCTTCTCTATATGCCTTTGTATGAATGGTTTGGCATTTACTTCAAGAGGGATCTCATGCTGAAATAAATCTTCTCTATATGCTTTCAGCTCTGAATAGGACCAAGCAAGGCAGTCTTGATATTTTTTCAAGAGTTGGGCATAGGATTGTTTTTCTTCTTTACTTAAATTTCTGCCCAACCAAACCTTCCTTGGTTTTTCCTTTGTTCCCAAGTCATGCTCTTCCACATCCCTTGAGGCAAACATGTTTCTATTTATGATGCAATCAGCATTGTTAAAATTTGACTCAAGTGCAACAAGACCTCTAGGAATGGTGTTTGTTTTCAATTGGATGATATCTTTTCCAAACAAAGTTTCTCTTCCTTCAGTCATGCATACCATTGGCTCCCAATCAATATTCTGATTTGCAAAATCACCTTGGTTTTGCAAGAACCTTAGCACTTGAGCATCATTGTTAAAAACTTTCCAATGTTTCACATTATCAGGGACAGCTGGCCTAGTCAACACTTCAATGTTGTATTCACAATAAGGTGAAATGGTGCAATCTCCAAACCTAGAACCCAACACTTCACAACTTTTCAGCAGTAGCATTGAGACCTCTGTCATGATACACAATGTTAAAGGAATCAAACATTTCAATTAGATCCCAAACTACATGCTTATACTATTTCATACGCTGATTTTTGTAGCATACAGTTTTCTTATTTGTTTGACAACCAGCTCTGAGTATCCTTTTGCAACAATATCTTTCATTCCATACTTCCATGTAATTCTTAACCCTAACAAAAATGCCTCATACTCATCAACGTTGTTAGTGCATTCAAAATTAAGTTTGAAGGAAAAAGCAAACTCTTCCAAACTAGGAGAAAATAGAACTATACAAACACCATTCCCAAATTTGGAGCAAGCTCCATCAAATAGCAAGGTCCAAGGAGAACCTACCATATCAAAGCACTTTGATCTATCCATCTTGTGTTCTTTTCCATCAATAAAACCAATTAAATTTTCAACATCTACATCAGCAAACAACACCTCATAGGAAGCATTGTTGGGATCTTCAATTAGGTGCAACATCTTCTTTTCACCATAAAGTTTGAAAAGGCTGCCCTCACTGGGAATGGTAGCAAAAGACATCCATCTGAACACTACCACCAACAGTTGCAACCCATTTTCTTGACAAAAGCATACCCCATTTTATAGGGCAGTCAACAATTACAACATCCAGCTTCACATTCTTACCCGGATAGGCTGCAAGTTACACTACCAAACCCTTCACACAACCAACCACTGACACTTCTCTTGAATCCATGGTAGTACAATTCCCATAGGTAGTTGTCACTTTCATATCCAACTTATTCATGACCTCTAAAGGCATGACATTACATAATGCACTAGAATCAAATATACAATTGTGAAGTATCCTATCTTTTATGAGCAAAGTTGTGAAGAATGGATCAACATTCAGTTGGGAATCAACAAAGAAGTCCCCAAATATACCTTAGGTGTCACTCCAAGATATTCTACTACTGGTGGTGTTTCAAAGTCAACAATGATCTAAGGTGGAGTTTCAACAACATTTACATTTCTGCCTGGAGTAACCTTCTCTTCTTTCAATCCCAAGTACTCACATGCTCTCTCCTTATGCTCAGGAATCCTAAAAACTCAATGATTGGAAAATTCACTTTAATTTGGCTCAATACTTGGGCTATGTCATATGGAACATTCTTTGGTAGGACAACATTAGAAGGGAAACAAGAAGATTCATCAGATGGAGAAAGATTCTTGGCAGCTTGGGCATGAGGAGGACTGTAATTTTTGTTTGGGACAACGAAGCTTAAGCAAGTGTCTCTTTCCTAGGAGTTTCTTTGGGAATGCTTGTGAGAAAGGGTGTTTTAGTTTTGGCTTGAGGCCCAACTCACTTAACAACCTTGCTTCTAGTGTTATAAACTTTCTCTTGAGCTACAACAACATTCATCAACAATTTTTTATCTTCCTCTGAAGGGATACCACCATCATACTTCTTAATCATCCAAGCTCTTAAGTATTCAAAGTCATAGTTAGGAATTTCAAAAGCTTGCACTACATCAACTTCAATAGCATGAGGGGGAGAAATACGTGTACCCGTTTGATGCAATCTCAAAAGGCGATAGAGACCTAACACTTATTACTTCAGGTAGATGTTGCTCCTTCTTATGATCTTGAAGAACATACCACCATGCAAATATCATCATCAGTTCCATCCTAATTATCAGCTTCATCAACCTGTTGGTCCACTTCACATGGAGGATGAGGAAGAAAACATCTATCACACCAATCCATAACAACAACCTCATAAACGGAAGCAACCCTAGTAGTTAAGGGATCGGGCAACACTCTTCCTTCATGTGCATGAGGTTGTCTATTTCCCCCTCCCATAGGTCCTTTACCTCTATCATATTGTCTTTGATCACCCCTAGGATGATTGCAAAATATATCTTGTGCTTGATGCTTACGCTGACCTTGTGAAGTTTTCCTAATTCCCTTCTCGGCTTTTGCCAACTTGTATGAGATATCTTTGTGACCCTTTCGCAAAGTTTTCACAACCTCTTCCAAATCAGCACCTTTGCTAGCTTGAGGTTTTCTGGTTTATCAATTTTACACCATCTCTCTTGAGAGGTTTCCCAATTGCTTTGATATTGTTCTCAATTTGAAGTGCCATGGAGAAATATTGTCTTAGATTGGTTGGGTTCTTGTCTCTTAGGTAATAGGCTGCCTTCTTATCAAATGCATCTGCATATTTGATTAAACAAGATTCATCACAAGGCCTTAGATTAACTGAAAACCTTTTCAAAGTTTTGTTAAATCTTGTGTTGAAGTCATGGAATGATTCATTAGGGTTTTTCTTGATATTCTCAAACTCAGATAAAAGAAATCTAGGATCAGTCCTGTCACCATATTGCAACCTAAATGCATTTTTCATTTCATTCCATGAATCAATAGAATTATTGGGTAGAGCCTTGTACCAATCCCTAGCATCTTATTCTAGTGTATGAATAAACAACTTAATATACACATCTTCAAACTCTATCTCAAAATATTCCATCATATTATCAAAAAGTTTGAGATGTTGGTCACCAGTAATAGCATTGTTACCCTAGAATTTTGGCAACCTATTTCTGACATCTTGTGGGACAGCATTTGGGTAACCATCCATTCCTCTAAAATTTATAGGACCAAAGGTGTTAACAACAAATGGAGGTCTAGGCTGATCCATATTGTTTGGTGGAGGTGATCTTGGAGGTGAAACAAGCTGATGAGGAGTGCAAGGTCTTTGGGACTCAAGAATGTGATTCACAAGACTGGTATTCTCTAAGTGCTGATTTTCTTGGAAAGTTTTACTTGAATTAAAACATAGAGGTGTAGATTGGAGAAGGAGCTTACCAGGTATAGTAGAAGGGCCTTTACTAGATGAGGCAAACATGTTTATGAGAGGATTTCTTCAATCGAATCACTTGAAGAAGAATGATAATTCTCTACCAAAGGATGATCTCTCTCACCAATGGCTATATATTTTCCTGATGTCTGACCTTTAACCACTTTCCAAACTCTTCTCCCTTCCAACTCTGAGTTTCTTGAATCTGAGAACAATTTTTTAGCAGAGTCTTTAAGGAAGAGAGATCTTCTTCCCTCCAGTTTTGTAGAGATCAACAACACAAAAATAAATGACAAAAATCTTAAGACACTGGTATTTTCAAGATCAAATCAGCATGGAGTCGCCACTAAGGAATTTCACCTTAGTTGTGCAAGAATGCACTAAAATAATCTGTCAAAATTTTGCTAGCACTAGAAACTTTGCAAAGCCTTATAAATTAGACCTTCTTCTTCTTAGATCAATCAATCATAATGCAACCAAAGTGTACAAACTACTGGGAAATGAGAAAAGGCAAACAAAGCTTGAAACTTTTGCTTAAAACTTGCAGATCTGAAGCATAGAATGATATTTTAACAATGTAGCAGCTCAAATAATTGAATACATAAATGCTCAAACTCTTCAAACACTTCAAAAACACCAAGAAAATCCAAGAAGTCCCTGGCAATGGCGCCACTCATGTTGGTATCCAAATTTGTTCTCCTTTTTAGTCTAAGTAGCACCATAGATATGTCATGGAGCTTAAGGATAGATTAGACCATGTTGTATGTCATTGGTAGCCAGGGATATGGTCTAGCTGGCACTCAGGTTTGTGGAGAAATGGATAGCACTCCAATAGGACTTGATCTTGTCCTAGCTATTTTAGGTTGTGCCTTGTAACCAAGGTAAGAGGACCTATTTTGTAACCTTGTAATGGTGAAGGAGATGAAGATGTCCTTCTCTTTTCTTGAAATTCTATGATGGAGACCTTGATGAAAACATGATCAACACCCCAGATATGAACTCTCACAAGTTGTCACTTCTCAAAACATGGGTATGTTCTCAAAACAAGGAAAAGGTTACTAGAGACATTGGAAATCCTAATCTATTATGCATACTTTTACAAATGGATTTTGTTCTTTTGTGGGAATATAAATGCAAATTAGGGATAGTACATGATAGGATCTTTGTTTGTTAGATGATTTTTATGGGGGATTGACAAGAAAAACTAGGATAGATCAGATCTTTGACAATCTGTACAATACTTGAACAACTATCAGATGAAATGCCTAAAGTAATCAGGCTATTCTTTCAACCAAAAGAGGCACAAATGGAAGCCTAGGTTGCACTCTTCACAATTTTTTTGAGAAATCACCACAAAAGCTTGAAGTAAAGAACTCAATTAAACACAAAAATCCATGATCAAACCATGGCTAATGTACTCCCAAAGGCTTATAAGAAATCTCTGCTGATCGAGGAAGGTAAAGTGATTTTAAATTTTTTATCTCCTTATCAGATGAAGGCTCTTCTAAATATGAGATTGCAAATGCCACTAAACTATCAACCAGAAATGGAGATCTTGTGTGATTTCTAAAGACTTTCAATGTAAGATTGCAACAAGAACAATAAAATTTATTTGCAGGCATTTAAAATTGATAATAGACATCATATTACCCAAAGAAAAACAAAGATTTAATTCAAAAATTGTTAGATTCAATAGCATGGGAGAGTTACATGAACAATCTCATAGGCTGTGTGGTGGCTATACACTTGTAACCAACCCACATTCATGAATTTTCCAACACATGAGACATTAACTGGTTCTTTGGTAGATTTTCTTAGAGATTGAGCCTTTTCTCGAAATTCACTCGTGATTTTCAACTCCCTCTCTTTTACAAATTCTCTAAAATTCACTATATAACCTATGCCACATTGGAGCCTTATTTCCCAAGAAAAGAATATGCAATGAGATCAAGTTTTTACAACAATTATTCATGATTTAATGAAAATGACATTAAACATAAAAACACTCGCATGTTTCGGGTGTGTCAAAAAGGATTAAATCATTACAAATATCTAGATCATTATCCATCCCGTAGGCATGTTTTTATCATTGAGGCATGCAAATACCGTTGACTCATCATTTTAACCTTTTTCCTTTTCAAACTACCTCAACAAATTTTAATTTTTTCATTTCAAGTTTTTACATGGGCCTGAGAAAAAAATACATCACAACACCATAGACGAAAGAATTAAGTCATGAAAATGATGCCAATGTTCTCAGAAGTCCAAGATGACACAAAATCATATAAGATTTGATGAAATTTGATGCAAAAATGTGATTTCCAAGCTTCTTGAAGCTCCCATGGCAGCCAAAACAAATGGATGCACAGTAACCATTGATTTCATCCACCTGTTAATATCAGCCCTCCACGTGGAAGATATAATCCAAAAATAAGCTCAATATTACTTTTTAAAACTTTGGATAAGGTGGGACACGTGGCCAAAATTGATTGGAAATCAATTCGGACTCACTTTTGACTTTTTGACATTTTTGAAAAAATGGAAAAATTTGACCTTTTCCTCCGCCCCTCCACCGTTGAATTTTGGAGTTGAGACGTGGAATATGGTGGATCCCTTTGAAATTGTGCTTCAATTCTGCGCATTTTGACCTTTTTGAAATTGGGAAAATTTTCACTTTTTTCCCGTGGGCCCGCACCTCCGATTTTTTCCCTTGCCACGTGTCTCCTTGTGATTCGCTAGCGGGCCAACGCTTCAAATTTTGATTTTGAACTCCTTTGTGAAAAAGGAAAAAAACCCCTTCTACCTCTGCCTGCCCACCGACCCGCCTTGCTCTGTTGGACACGTGTCCACCTGTGATTGGTGTGGAGCCATTCTTCATTTTTACCTTTTAGACAACAAAGGCCAAAAGTTATAAAAATTTCCTTTGGCCCCTTCCTCCGCCTTTTGCCCTTTTGGACACACGTCCTTTCCTAATTCATTGCGGAGATTCGGCCCAAAATTTCAATTTAGCCCCCCTTTTTTGCTAAGGAAAAATTTCAATTTTTATTTGCCCAGTTGCCCCACCTAAAATCGATGCCATGTGTCCTCCTCTGATTAGAGTGGGAGAAAACTGATTTTGAGACTTTATAAATTTAGAGCCAAAAAACTCTAAGTCCCTTGCGGCCCACACTTCCATTGTGAAACTTCTAGGACACGTGCCCTCTTGCGATTGGGCTGCGGGGTTTCGACCACAATTTCACTTTATCACTTTGAGCCATAAAACATCAAAATCTCTAAGTCCCCCCAACCACCCGCATGCCCTCAGACCAAAGTATGTGCCACATGTCCTCTCCCTATTCGTTGCGGGCCTTCGGGCCAAAAATTTGTCTTTGAGAATTTTGCAAAATGAAACCAAAATTTCCTAAGGAAAGACCACCACCCGCCATTTCCTTAGCCAATCAAAACATGCCACGTAGGCACCTCTTGTAGAAGGCGGAGCCATGGATCAAAATTTTCCTTTTTGCCAAAATTTCAAAAAATGATAAGTTAGAAATATTTCCTAACACCCCCTAGCCAATAGGAAACCGCCACGTTACCATTACCTTCCGATGATGAATTTGACGGGCAAATGACACCCGTATGACTGTCAAAATGTGAAAAAATTAAAGGATGCCCTAGAAATAAAATTTTTCAACAAGGATTGCAAATTTTTGATTTTAAATCAACTAAATCATGTTTTGACATTATTTTTAACCTTAGGATTGGGAAATTAACCCATACAATTTAGATTTGATCAATTTCAATTTTTTTCATGATCTGGTAAAGGGAAAACGACACAACCCACAAATTGGAAAAACCTAGGGCAAAAATAAGAGCACACATGGGTTTCTCTTTTAAACCAGGGCAAAACAACAAGTTTATGGGCATTTTTGAAGCATTCCAACCAGGGGGAGAAATTGCAGGTCACCAATTTGAGAAGTAAAATGTTTTTGAGCAAAAATGGACATGAAAAATTAGGACACACTATGTAAGCTCAGAAATGGCACCAACATTGGCTCATTCTCTTGGATGGGTACTCCCAATGAGTGCCACAAGGACAAAACAGAGACCAAGTGCCAAAAATACCATTGGGAAAAGAGTCAACATGCAAGGCAAAAAAACTAGAACCACCACCAAAAACGAATCAAGAAAACAACCGTAAAGGATGCCAAAAACAAAGGGCAAACCACACACCACAAACAACAAAAAAAAATGCAAAAACAAAGACTATACAACTGTTTGTCAATTTGTGCATACTCAATTTGGGGACTAATCCAGAAATGTTTTAAAATGCCTACCATTAACAGGTAGCTCCAACAATTCCCCATCTAGATCTTTGAGAAAAAGGTATGTTCACCAATTCTGATATTAATGGAATAAGGGCCCATCCATAATGCATCAAATTTTCCATGCTTGCCCTTATCTTCATGCCCACTATCCCACAACAAAACCAGATCTCCAACATTGGAGGCTCTAGGTGTTACCTTCTTGTCAAACAATATCTTCAATTTTTCCCTAAATCTGACATGCCTTTGATGGGATGCTCTTCTCTCCTCATCAAGCTCAATAATCTGATTGATCCTTGATTCATATGGGCCAAGCTCTCGATCTTCCAACTGTTAGTAAAACTGAAATGAAGATAATTGTAGGTGCAAGGGCAAAAATCCTAAGTTCCATACACCAATTCAAATGGGCTTTTACCAAGGTAGCACTTTTAGGAGTTATCCTATCATCCCAAACTACAAATTTCAATTGTTCACTCCATTTATTCTTGTTTTCCTCCAAGGTTATTCTAATGATCTTTAACAAATTCTTATTGCTGGACTCAGCTTGTCCATTCCCTTGGGGGTTATAGTTCGAAGAATAAGTCAAATTGATTCCATATTCATTACACATTTCCATTAAAGGTTTGGCTTTAAAACACAAGGCATTATCAGCTACAATCTTGATTGGGACTCCAAATCTGCATATGATATGATTTAAAAAGAAGTCCATTACCACTTGGTGTGCTACCTTTTTATATGGGATTGCTTCAACCCACTTTGTAAAATAATAAGTGGTTACAAGAATCCACTTATGGCCAGCACTAGAAGGATCTAAAATCTCACCAATAAAGTCCATCCTCCAATGCTTGAAAGGAGCCTCAATTGATACAGTACCGCAAAGGAAGGGAGGCTGAAGCTTTCAGTCTTCTAGAGAAATGTTGGAAACTATCACATTTTCTAACCAGCTGGGTTGCATCTTTGAAGAGAGAAGGCCACCAATAACCAACTCTCAAAATATTATGTGTCATTGTTACTCTTCCAACAAAGTGTCCTCCACAAACTCCCCATGGAAATCAGCAACTATCTTGGGAGCTTCATCTTCGATTATTCATTTCAAGAGGACACCTTCGGGGTTCTTCCAAGCCAGCCCAAGGTCCGTGATGATATACTTTTGAGAATCCACTTGAGGGATCTTTTCTGATTTTTATGTAAATGATCGGGACAAAAAGGTGTCTAAGGTAAAAGATTACATCCTTGTACCACTCGAGAATTTACCAACTTTACAAGCACATCTACCCTTTCTTCCTCTAACTGATTACCTTCCACATTCTGCAAGTTTCTCTCAACGATAAGCTTAACAAGACCCAAACCTCTTACCAACTTTATGGTTTGGATGTCCATATCATACTCCTGCAATTTGTTCACCCATCTACATCTTTTACTTGAGATCTCCATCTCTGATAAGATGTCTTTCACCATGGTGTGGGGAACATAAGCAAAAATTTTGAACTCAATATATAAGGCACCGAAAACTTTTGTTGCTTTCACCAAGGAAAATGCTTGTTTCTCCATGATTGTATACTTCAACTCAACAGCTTGTAAATCCTTTCTAAAGAAGGCAATAGGCCTTTTAGCCCCATTCTCATCCTTTTACAACAAAACAAAAGCAATGGTATACTTAGAAGCATAGGAAAATATTTGGAAAGGCCTCTTATAGTTTAGGGCTGCTAAAACAAGTGCATGTTTAAGTGCATCCTTAAGTCCTTCAAAATTTTGAATGACATCCTCCTCCCATTTGATAACTTGGTCCTTCTTTAGCATGCTTGTGATTGGGAGAGTCAACTCAGCAAAGTTGGAAATAAACCTTCTAATAAAATTAATTTGACTAAAGAAAGACTGGATGCCTTTCTTGGTTCTTGGGATAGGTACCTTGCTTGATTGCTTCCACTATCTCTAGGTCTATCATAACACCATCTCTAGACACAATATGTCCAAGTAGCTTGGCTGTTTGCACACCAAAATAACACTTATTTGGATGAAGAGAAATGCCATACTCCCCGCATCTTATTAGCATCTTCTCCAAGTGCTGCAAATGATAACCTCTCTTGCCTTGAAAATACAACCACATCCTCTTGGTAAACTGCAATGAACTCATTAATTTAACTAGCAAAAGCAACATCCATTTCTCTTTGAAAAGTGGCACTAGCATTCATCAAACCAAAGGGCATCCTAACAAAAACATATGTTCCCCAAGGAGTAGTGAATGCTATCTTAAGTCTTTATTCTACCTTCGGGGGTTTGGGATCTCATCCCGTTTGGGTATTTCCATTTGTGAAAAGAAGGGAAAGAAGCGAAGTGAGGAGATAGGATAGATCCAAGGGAGAGAAAAGAAATGAATTCCAAAGAGAAAAGGTCGGAGAGGGTCTATGTTTTGGGCTGGTAGTAAATGAGCCGAACCTACTTGCATAGACAAAAAAAGCAATCTTGATGAATAAATGACAAAAAGTAGAGATAGATCCAATAGAATAAACGCATAGATCTGACATAAGAAAGATTAAATGCTCATAACACACATATTCAACACAAAGTCTTAATATTTGTATTAATGTTTTCTTCTGTTACAAAAAGTACAAAGCCTTTTCTTCTCACTTCTATTTTTCATCTAAAAAGTATCCACCCTCTTGAATACAACAAGTATTCAAGTATATATAGAAGAAGGAGAAGAGAGAAGGCAAAAAGAAACCAACAACTAATTACAAAATATCTACAAAATATCTAAAAGTCAATGTTGACTTTGGGCAACTTGGTGGATGACAACATCCCATGGTGCAACATGGATGATGTCATCATTTGTGCCAACATACTCTTAGATATTTACAAAAAGGAAGCCAAGAGGAAGAAGGCTATTCATCATCGTCTCACGGTGAAAAGGGGTATCTTGCTTCTGTTTCTTGTTTCGGGAGAGGTGATGTGGAACTGGGTCCGATATTCCATGAATTTACTGACCATCGGCTGAAGTTGATCCTGGGCAGGACCCTTTGTATGATCGCCGATGACCTCACAAGTCTCCCGCTCATCTCTGAGTTTTTCAGGGAGCTTGAAATATTCATTACCTACCTCCATCAGGTACCCCACAAAATCACGGCAAGCCAGAAGGTTATTGATGCATTCGGTGTCAAAAGTGGCTTCTGGCCCTAGCCCTTGCGAGATGATCTCCTTGAAGATCCGGATAGTTTCATCTGCCTTCCTCAAGGAAAAGAAGGAGTAAGCAAGCCCGGAGACATTCTTAGAACAATTTGCTCCATTTGATGCATTGCATCCAGGGCTTCCTCCTTGACCTTGTCAATCTTCTCCAGGATGAATTCCATCTGATCGACCCGGTAGTCCAACGCAGCAAGGATTTTGCTGGGTACCCTGGGGTGATCGAAAATGCTGAATTTTACCAAATCATCGACTGAGCAGTCGAGCATTTTCTGGAACATCTCGTGTTGCAACCTAGCATGGTCCAACTCTTGGAGATAGGTCCCGATCACCTAGAGATCTTTGTTCACCCGACTAATGTTCTGATACAATTCGGTGAACTTGACAATTACCTCCTCGCTTGTCTTTGAGGATCTGATCTCTCCAGGTGAAACTTGCCATACCTTGTTCACCAATTTTGGCGTATTCATTTATCTTATCCTGGCTTAGGACCTCAGGAGTTTCGGTGGCAGTTGTAGGAGGTGCACTGCCCATTTTCTGCAGGGCGTGGAGAAGATGTTTGTTTTGTTCTTTTAATAACCTCTTCTCTTCCTTTGCTTCTTGAAGTTTCTTGCAAAGGGCATCCACCATGAGATAGGGCCTCCCCTTGAAGGCTTTCAGAAGACGTTCCCATTGTGACCTGCGTCACTGTATAATCTATAGGGGACAGATCCTTTTTATCTTTGGAGGAGTCGGGATATGTGATCTCCATTACTCTTTCTCCCGATGCACTCTGAGAGAAGCGGGTTATAGGCTTTTGCTTCTTAGCCCCTTTGTTGGGATGACGGAGAAAGTCCATTGGTGCAATAGGGACTTTCCTCTTCTGTTGGCTCAGATGCTGGGAGATCCATGCTGGACTTAAGGGAATGGGACCAGAGGTGGAAGAGGGAGCAGCTGCAGTGGATGAGGGAAAATGGGTAGAGACACTTGGTGGCGGCATCGAAAGGGAGGCCGAGGAAGTGCTCACGGAAGGGAGGGATACTGCAGGGGAAGTAGTCATGGGGATGGAAGGGAGTTGAGAGATGAGAGAAGAAATAGTGGGGGGACAGCTCCGCGAGAGAAGAGAAGATGGAGGGGAGGATGAGGAAGGGGAATAGTAGAAGATGGGGGAGAGGATACGACCAAAGGAATGGTCACTTGAGTCACGGGGGGGGAAGGAGGAGAGGGAGAAGGAATAGAAGGGACCTCAGTAATTGTAGCTGTGGCAACACCCTTGAGTGGATGTGCCCATGTCGAACACCTTCCACTTTCTTTCTTTCTCTGGGATACAGAGACTCACAACTTTGTTCTTGTGCGGCGGAAGGAGGGCTTTCAGGAGCTTCTTCTTGAGCGAGCTTGATTCTCCCTCTTTATCCTTGCCTTTTCCCTTTGGCGATGCTTTGGCACGGGGTGCATTGCCCAATGGGGACGTGGTGAAATCTACTCCGAGGTAGATAAGGCCATTCATTCTGCACCAGTGTTCTATCCACCGCAATGTTTCCTTGACCCTTTCTTCGATGGTCTGGGGTGCCTTTGTCCTGTCAATTGCAACAAACGGCCAGTTGTCCCCATCCGTGTCTAGATACACTTGATCAACTTCTTGATCAGTTGTTTGATAACCTTTTGGAACAATGGCCACGCCATATTGAATAATCTCTGCCAGGGCCAGGCGAGAGTGATCCTTCCTTCTAAGTTCGACCTCATGATACAGGTCGATATAGATGTCCTCGATCTGTGGAATGTGGATTGGATCGAGTTTTTCCTTGGGAAGGCAATTTCTTGGATCGAAGGTGGGCCTTGCTAGGGAAGTTGTGCTTTAGATTGAGCAGTTCTAGCTCTGCAAACATCTCCCGGGCCTTGGTGTGAGAAGTGCAGGTATACCTGCCCACTGTGAGGGGAAAGGGGTTCCACCCTTCTTTCTCTTCAAACACTTCTCATGGTAGGTTATGAGCTGTCTGGACAGCTCCAACAGGATCAGCTTAGGGCCAGCATACCTTGGCAATTTAGTGGGCTCCCCCAAGAAGTTAGCTGCTCTGAGATAGGTGAAGGTGGGGAATTGGGTAAATAGTGCTCCCCACTTCTCAGTCATTGTGACTATGCTCTTGGTCATCTGACCATGAGTCATATTTGGCCTCAAAAGGTAGACGATGCCATAGAAGAAAGCATCATTGATCTTGGTAAACTACGAGATGTTGTTCTCCAGCTTCAGCTCTGGTAGTATTCATATATCTTTACTTGAGGCCAAACCCATCGGCTCAGTGCTGGATAATCCCTCTCTGAGGCTGCAGCATAGACTACGTAGGAGTTCATGTAGAACCTCCCCATTGTGGTGAGTTGTTGGAGCTGCTCAGATATGGTGCTGCTTATTATCTCTGCCCATTCAAAATGCTGATCAGGCACATTCTTATTCATGGTTTCTAGGTACCTGAGCATCCATTTGTGAAAGTAATGGGCGTCAGAAAGCCCAAAAACTCTACTTAGGAACGTGATGGTATCACTCAGTTCCTCGGAGAAGTCACTACGGTGAATAACCTGTGGCCACCTGGTTATCACCTTCTTGTTCTTTAAGTACACTTCGTTCATTAGTTGCATGCATTTGTCCTCATTATCCTCCCATGCCTTGGTGCAGTCTTCTTGGCTTATAGCCACAAAATGTCGGTGGTGAGGAATGCCTAGCATGATTTCGAAGTGTCGGGTAGTGAGGTTGATTATGACCTCGCCCTTTTCATTTTCGACACACCTTGTGTCTTTGTTGTAACATGGGCCACCACCATCATAAACTCATTGTTTACTTTGCCTTGTGAGGATTCCCCCACAAAAAATGTAGACCACTTGCCCCACCGACTTGTCCATCCAGGACTTCTGTGACTCTCTGGTTACGGCCCAAAATCTTCCATGTCAATGTGGCCAAGTTCAGAATCCCTGATATCCAGGTCACATTCCACCTGGGACTCGGGCATTCTGACCCTCTGATACTTGTATTTCATCTCTTCCTCTGTAAGCTTAGCTTTACCCTTTGACTTGGTTGGCTTTTTGCTTGATGTAGACATATATGGATCGAGTTCGATTGCTGATCTGCGAAGAAGAAGAGCGAAGTCCAATGCAAAAGAGCCATGTTAGTTGTCAGATCTTCCATTAAAGCACTACAGAATGAGGAGTTAGCAATTTTAAGGCCTCGGGGCACGGGGCGCGAGGAACACTGCATAGGTGCGAGTTAATAGAATGGCGCACTTGAATCGAGTGTTACTGAGGAATAAATCAGCGCCAAAAGGCGCGGGGCACAGGATTTTGCATATGACATTATTGTTATTGTAAGCGGGGATGCGCCTGCGCCATTTATGTGTGTTTTATACTAGGGCACAAATAATTTTGGTGTTGCATGGGGGCAGGGTGCGCCAATGGCGCAAGTATTTTGCATGTAACATGGAATTTTGGTGCGCCAAAGGGCGCAGGATTATGCGTGTAGCACTTACTTTATGTGCGCAAATGGGGCTTTTGGCGCGCGAAAAGCTTACATAACATGTTTGTTGTTGTAGAAGGGGATTGCGCTGCGCATGCGGGTTTAGGTTTTACTTGGTTTATGCATGGCGCGAGGGATTTTACATGTTGCGATCAAATCAAGGTCGGTGCGCCCTCTTGCGCGACTATTTGTTTTCTATAACAAGGGTGGCGATTGCGCCAAGGGAAAAATGAGGCCTGAAACAACTCTTAAGTTTTCTTGCCTCTTTAGTTCATGATTTTTAGGTTTTCTTGACATGATTTGACAGTGGGAGGAACACAACAAAGAGGTCTAGGTCCATTTTTGAGGCAGAGCCCTCTTGGCCAGCAGATCTGGAAAGAGGGTGAAAATGGCTTGGGAGGAAGATTTTTGCAAAATGGGCGAGGAGGGGTTTAAAGCTTCTCGAGTCTATGCATCCTACCTCACAAACAACCAACAAAAAAAAACACAAGAGAGAGTAAGAACCACTTACCCAGAATATATAGAATGTGAGAGATGAAGTGGGGTCCACGAACGCGATACGAGAATGACGGGCGTGCTGACAGGTGCAGAGGAATAAAGTTTTCACGTGTTTTCTGATTGTGAAAGTGACAGGGCGGATGCGCCTATATATAGGCAAAGGTGTAATAAATGTGCCAACCACTTTTTAAAGGGCGCACCAAAACACGTGTCGACACGTAAAACTTTGCGCCCTTTGGCGTGAATATGGTTTTGTCAACATGAAATTATTTGCCTTTGGCACAAATTTAGTACTTATCAACACTTCATTTTGAGCGCCTTGGCGCACCAAAACAATGGCGCAACATTTTTTTTGTTGATAGGAAGGCGCATGCACCTTGGCGCATGCAAGAAAGGCGCATCACGGGAAGGCGCAACAATTGATGTGTCAACACTTCAAAGGGTGCGCCAAAGGAAATGAAGGGGGCACAAATTTAGTCTGTGTTGCATAGATAAAAGGTGCGCCCACCAAAAAAGGACCAAAATGACTAAGTTCGGAGAACTAGATTTCCCGGAAAGGGATTTTATAACATTCCAAACACTGAGGGGCCCCTGACGAGGGACCAAGACAAAATTTTGGTATGGTTACCTGTAAAATTGCCCTCGTCAATTTTACGGGATAACAGCTGGCTCTTTCTGGGGACTATCTTTGAGCGAAGCTCAAGGGTAGAGAACCCCAGATCAACATGTGCCTATCCATTGGGCTAGAGAGTCAAAAACAAGGGCGACGAAAGCAAACACACAACAAAAAAAACACACAAAAAGCAAAACTGTACAAAGAAGAGAGCAAGCTCTACTTCCTAAATATTTTGAGATGCTTTGCCGCTAGGGAAGCGGGAGATCAGTTCCATCTAGATACGAGAGATAGAAGCTATTCTCTCCATTGAGTTGCTTGATCTTGAAAGGCCCTCTCCATAGAGAATCAAATTTCCCATGCATGCCCTTTGGCTCTCTTCGTTTGTCCCACAAAAGGATGAGATCTCCCACTTGGAAATCTCTTTGCTTAGCCTTTTTATCGAACAATCTCTTAACTTGATTCTGATGTTCGGTGATCCTGTCGACCACTCTTACTCTTTTTTCTTCGAGCTCTATAGATACATGATCCTCTTTTCAAGAGAATTTTGGAAAGTCTCATCTTGATTGCTCGTGCCAAGCGCAGAGCAGGAAGTTCTACAGAAATGGGAAGCTCGGTGTCGATCCCATATAACACTTGAAAAGGTGACATACCGAGAGACCTCTTGGGAGTAATGCGGTCCACCCACAAAGCGTCATCTAATGACTTGTGCCACGTTCGCTGACTCTCATCAACTAGCTTGTATGATGATGTCACTAAGTTTTTATTACTTGGATTACTGCTGACCATTTCCCTGGGGGTAATAATCCGAGGCGTGGGCCAAGATTATCCCATGTTCATAGCAAAAAAACCAACAACTTCTCATGAGGAGAAGTTGGAAGCATTATCAACAACAATTTTGTGTGGAATGCCAAATCTCACGATGATATTCTCTTTGATGAAATTGCAAACAACCTCAGAGGTGGCATTCTTGATAGGTATGGCCTCCACCCATTTGGTGAAGTAATCTGTTGCTGTCAGGACATAACTATGTCCGGCACTCGATTGGGGATGGAGTGCTCTGATAAAGTCAATTCCCCACTGTCTGAATGGTTCATCAATAATGACCAGCTTGAGGGGAAAAGCAGCCAATTTTGGTTTGCCAACAAATTGTTGGCAGAGCTCACATTTTGCTACCCAGGTGGTTGTATCCTGAAATAGCGTTGGCCAATAGTACCTGGCCCGGATGATCTTGTGTGCCATCACGGAAGAGGAGAAATGACCACCACAGGCTGAATCATGAAAACTCTCAAGTAACTTTATCTTTGTGGCTTATCAACACATCGCAAGAAGATGCCATCTATTCCACGTTTGTATAAATAGTCATCCCAGATGACATATCTAGCTGCTCTGAGCTTTATAGCACGTTTCTCCTTTGAAGTTAGATGAGCTGGACACTCACCATAAGTGAGAAAGAAAGCAATATCAGAATACCATTCATCATTGGTAGCGACAAAAATAGGACCATGGGTAGAGAATCGGCTTTCTCCAGCTGGCTTTGTGCTCCATTGGTGCAATCATCCTTTTCCTCAGGGTCTTCTGAATCTCGGTTTTCAGCCATGAGCTGACATAGGCCCTTGCCTCTTACTAGCTTGGTTGGTTTTATATCTAGATCATACTCTTGAACCTTTTGCAATCAATTTCCTCATCAAACTCCTAACTCTTGTTGAGTTAAGATTGACTTAACTGCCGTGTCAGGGACCAACACCACCCTTGTGTGAGAGTTTAGAATGTAATACCTAAAGTTCTTGATGCTTTGACAATGGCGAAGGCATGCTTTTCCAACTGAGACATTTTTAATTCATGAGGCTTGAGAGGAGAGCTCATGAACATGAATTGGGGATTCAACATCCTCAGAATTCTTTTGCATTAGGATGGCCGATACAGTATGCTCAGATGCATAGCTATACATGATAAAATCCTTGGAGAAATCGGGACATACCAGGACTAGTGCGCGAGCGATGGAGGCTTTTATATCCTCGAATGACGCCTTTCCTTCTTCGCTCCACCGGAAAGTTGGTGACCCTTTCATCATGTTTGATATGTGGCGAGTCTTTTCAGCAAAGTCGGGAACAAAGCGCTGAGAAAAGTTCACTTTTCGAAGAAGGAGTGAACGCGGTCTTGCTTGTGGGTAAAGTAAGGCTCTGAATAGCCCTAACCCTTTCGGCATCTATCTTTGTCCCTTCTTTCTTACAACCACGTGCCCAACAATTTTCCTTCTGTGACCCCAAAAATAGACTTTTTTTGGATTTAGGGAGATCCCATGTTCTCTCGGCATCTAGTCAATACTTGTTCCAAATGATCACAATGATCATTTCACTATTTAGAGAACACAGTTAAGTCATCCAAATAAACTACGATGACCTTCCCCATCATGCCTTTGAATGCGAAGTCCATTTCCCGCTGAAAAGTGGCGCCGGCATTGGTCAGGCCAAAGGCATCCTGCTATAGGAAAATGTGCCCCAGGGGGTAGTGAATGTTGTTTTGAATTGGTCTTCAGGTGAGACTTCAATCTGATTATAGCCTAAAAACCATCAAGCATGGACAACATTTCGAACCAGTTCTTGCTGCAGAACCTTGATCCATTATGGGAAGTGGGTAGTTATCCTTCAAGGATGCTTGATTCAAGTTACGAAAATCCACGCATATGCGTATCTCACCATTTTCTTGCGTACTGGCACAATGTTTGCGACCCAGGTACTGTGATGGATAGGAAAAATGATCCTTGCATCCAACATCTTCTGAATTTCAGCCTGGATAGTACCTGAGATCTTAGGATTATAGTGCCTCTGTTTCTGGTGAAAGGGTTTGACATCCTCTTTCAATGGGATGTCATGTTGGACGTCTTTTGGCTTGAAAGACTTTAGATCGGCATAGGACCATGCCAATACATCCATGTATTTCTTCAGCAATTTGACAAACTTCCACTTTTCTTTGGGTGTGCAACATTTTCCGATGTTCACAAACTGCGGATGTTCTACCGAACCTAAATTGACCGGTTCGGTTTCTGGGGAGGAGTTAGGATCATCTTGCCTTTTCTTCCTAACAAAATGATCATGTCTATCAAACAAAAAAATGTTCCAGAGAAACCAAACCTTTTGGAATTTTATTTCCTTTGAGCTGACATATGCCATCACTTCCATGTATTCCCTTCATCTTGATCCGTAACAGATTCACGGCATGCGAAGTGGATCCTTCAAAATGAAGCTCACTAAAATTTTCTACCTTTTCCAGAAAGGCAATAAGTTGATTGTCATTGTTGAATACCTACCAGTGCTGAGAATTGTCTGGCACGCTTGGGTGAAAAACTACCTCGATAGTATATGTGTCTATTTTCAAACCTGGGTGAGGGAGCATGAGGGATGTTGAGATGGCTAATGAGTCAGCCATGTCATTCTGAGCTCTTGGAATGGCTTTTATTGAAAAAGTGTCAAACTCCTCAATGTTGTCCCATACCGCGTTGCGGTAATGTCTGAGCCTTTCATTTTCACTTGATATATCCTTTTAACTTGATTTACGACCAGCTCTGCATCACCCTGTACTTTTAGGTTCTTGATTCCTCTTTCCTTTGCGGCTTGCATGCCAAGTAGCAAAGATTCATACTCAGTAGTATTATTCATGTTGAAAAACTACAACTTGAAAGAGAGAGGAATAATCTCCTCCTCGGGAGATATTAGCACGGCTCCAGCGCCGCACCCACTAGTCATGCGCAGCTGCCATCAAACTGTAATGTCCATATCTTGTTAAGATCCTTTTCTTGGATGAGAATATCTATTCTATCAGACTCTGTAGACAAGAAATAGTTCCCCATCCCTGATGATTCGAAGAGAATTTGGGCTTTGGGGTCATCAGAATTGGTAACCAAGTATTTCTTTTGAGATTCTAGCTCCAGCGTTTGCATTATACCTTTGATGGGGATTCTAGCCTTAGACCAGTCCATATGAATCTCTCCACCAACCTCACTGCAAAAACTCCTTCCTAATAGAATTCCATATGTTGCTGGAATATCGGCGACAAGAGGACGGTCATCTTTACTCTTTTCTCTGGGAACGCTGCAAATGCAACTGCGCATCTTTGATTTGACCGATCAATGGAACCTGCTTGGTTTCCAAGGAATAACATCTGCCAAAAGGCTTGGTAAGGGTGAGAGGCCCGGCATGGGTGACCTTTGCCGGCATGGCATGACGTTATCGGAAGCCCCGAATCAATTATGCGATTCTTAGTTTGTGGCCATTGATTAGGAGGGAGAGATAGAAAGGTTCTATTTTTCCTGATGCAGATGTCGAGGCAACATTTATGCGAGATGCAGGAGGAGTAGAAAGGATTCCTTTTGGGGAGGTCTAGAAAAGTTATGATAGCTTGGCTTTGAATATATTCGGTCAACCTTACAAGCTGTTCGGGATTAGACTAAAGATACTTCGGCTTCAGACATTTGGATCTTGGTCTTTTAGCATGATCAATTATGTCAAATGTGGCCAAGGGTTGCGTTGATGAAGGAATGAGTCCCTCATTTCGCGATGGTAGGGTAGGATTACTGGTCTTGATAGGAATATGAGAGGGCTGATTCGGAGGGGAGATAGGGAAAAATATTTCTTTGAAAAAGACTTAATAACAAGTTGAGCAGGAAGGGGACTACCTCTTTTAGCGATGGTTGGAGGCGTGTTTGACACGGCCTTTTCTTTCTACATCTTGGTAGCAACTTCTGCTTCTTTTCCTTGTGAGCGGGTGAAAACAACATATGATTGCCCTTGCATACCCTTGGGTACCCTCTTCTTCATCAGATTCCTCCTCATCAAATTCCATATACCCAATAGTAGAGTCATCAGTCGGTTCACCGACGTCTTGATCATCTTCACCTGGCGATGAAGGTTCTTCATAATTTTGCTCCTCTTCTTCGATTTCGGCTAAAGCATTGACCGGAGGGGCCTCGAGCGCCAACCATGGAGCAGCTGCAGGTAGGCGCGGCCTTTGTGAGATGTTATTGGAAGTGAAATTTCTTCATGGGATATCCCGGTATGAAGAGCCGGGAGAAGCTTGAGCTAGCTGCTTTTTTAATGCGAGCAAATCATTCGCCATCTTTTGAAATACCGATCGGATGAAGTGGCGGGAGAAGGAGCTGAAACTTTCAGCTTGGATGGCTCTCTTTTTAATTCACCAGATATTAGCAAGTTATCTTCAATCCGTATGGCAGCAGCTTGGGCGAGAACCAAAGTAGTGACCTGTTCTTGCAAGAGTAAGAAACTTACTTTTGAGCTCATGGCATTCACGAAGAAACACTTTTGATTTTCTGGCGTTGGCAGCATGGCAGGTGGAACTCGGTTGATTAGTGAATTGAAATGGGTGATGAAATCATGCATGGTTTCATTGACCTCCTTCTTCAGGTGAGTGATCTTGGACAGATAGTAATGCGAACACGTCCTCTGAAGGCTTATACCTTTCTTCAAATGCAGTTCGTAAGGTGGCCCAACTAGTAATAGATCCGGCGGCAAATGCTGAAACCATTCCGCTGCGGGTCCTTGCAAGGTCTCTAGAAAGAGGTGAACTGACACATCTTCATGGGTCACATCCAGGATACTGCATGACATGATGAATGCGGATATGTGTGAATCCATGCTTTGGTTTCCGCTCCCATCAAATTTGGGAAAATTCTTCCGGTTTCCATGAGGGAGCGCGTGAACAGGATGTGGCAAAGCGAGAGGGCCCATAGCATTTCCCCATGGTACTGCCATTTGAATGGCTGGAAAAAGGACACGAGCTGGAAGCACAGTTCCACTGAGCGAAAAGCACTGCAAAGAGATGAGGATGTTCCTTGTGAGAGATGCTTCCTTCGTGGAGGTGAGACACTTCTGGATGACCGGCCAGCTGAACTTAGCGATGGGAAGCGTGTCGGTGTAACACTGAAGTTGTGCCTTTGAAGTAGATCAAAAGTAGGATCGATTACTCCACGAGCTCTTCTTCTATGAGTAAATGGTTCACCCAGCAGTGTACCTTCTAGATCTGTAATATTTTGGAGCAAATTTTAAAAACTCTTTTTGGTTGTACTTGCTGATTTTCTGATTTTTTTACAAAAAATCAGCAACATGTACTTTTCTAAATATTTAATTTTATCCCTCTTTTGAAAACCGATTGCGGTTTAATGACAAATGTTAATGAGGATAAAATAATGGCCAACTTAGTAGGCTGATTTTCGGATCTTAGAGTTGACTTTTGGTAAGGGTTTGAAATTTTGCAAAACAGTCAAAACTTCAGATCTACGGAAAAATACGGGTTTTTGTAAAAACTCAGTGAACTAAAGATCTCTAACTAGTCCCGATCTATGGATCCTGAAGAAGAAAATTTTCAGTTTGGATCACTTTTGCAAAAATTTTGGATTTTGAACAAAAGTTAAAATTTGCAAACAGGTAGTGACTTTTTATTTTTTTTCTGATTTTCTAACATACCACTACCATAGATCTATTAGATCTGTTCGATCCCCAGTAGAGTCGCCAAAAATGTTGGTCAAAAATCATGTCGCTTGGGCGGATCTATGGATAGACAGCCAACGATGTGCGGGGCATAAGCCCCTCTTTGAGTCGGAAAAGCGAAACTAGGTTTATTGCTATTCTACCAGCAGGAATCTTGTGCAAGTCTCACAATATTCTACCTTCGGGGGTTTGGGATCTCATCCCAGTTGGGGTATTTCCGACTGTGAAAAGAAGGGAAAGAAGCGAGGTGAGGAGATAGGATAGATCCGAAGGGAGAAAAGAAATGAATTCCAAAGCAGAAAGGTCAGAGGGTCTATGTTTTGGGCTGGTAGTAAACAGAGCCGAACCTACTTGCATAGACAAACAAAGCAATACTGATGAATAAATGACAAAAAAGTAGAGATAGATCCAACAGAATAAACGCATAGATCTGACATAAGAAAGATTAAATGCTCATAACACACATATTCAACACAAAGTCTTAATATTTGTATTAATGTTTTCTCCTGTTACAAAAAGTACAAAGCCTTTTCTTCTTACTTCTATTTTTCATCTAAAAAGTATCCACCCTTTGAATACAACAAGTATCCAAGTATATATAGAAGAAGGAGAAGAGAGAAGGCAAAAAGAAACCAACAACTAATTACAAAATATCTAAAAAATATCTAAAAGTCAATGTTGACTTTGGGCAACTTGGTGGATGACAACATCCCATGGTGCAACATGGATGATGTCATCATTTGTGCCAACATACTCTTAGATATTTACAAAAAGGAAGCCAAGAGGAAGAAGGCTATTCATCGTCGTCTCACGGCTGAAAGGGGGTATCTTGCTTCTGTTGTTGTTTGGGAGAGGTGATGTGGAACTGGTCGATATTCCATGAATTTACTGACCATCGGCTGAAGTTGATCTTGGGCAGGACCCTTTGTATGATCGCCGATGACCTCACAAGTCTCCCACTCATCTCTGAGTTTTTCAGGGAGCTTGAAATATTCATTACCTACCTCCATCAGGTACCCCACAAAATCACGGCAAGCCAGAAGGTTATTGATGCATTCGGTGTCAAAAGTGGCTTCTGAGCCCTAGCCCTTGAGAGATGATCTCCTTAAAGATCCGATAGTTTCATCTACCTTCCTCAAGGTGAAAGAAGGAGTAAGCAAGCCCGGAGACATTCTTAGAACAATTTTCTCCATTTGATGCATTGCATCCAGGGCTTCCTCCTTGACCTTGTCAATCTTCTCCAGGATGAATTCCATCTGATCGACCCGGTAGTCCAACGCAGCAAGGATTTTCTTTGGGTACCTGGGGTGATCGAAAATGCTGAATTTTACCAAATCATCGACTGAGCAGTCGAGCATTTTCTGGAACGTCTCGTGTTGCAACCTAGCATGGTCCAACTCTTCGGAGATAGGTCCCGCGATCACCTGGAGATCTTTGTTCACCCGACTGATGTTCTGATACAATTCGGTGAACTTGACAATTACCTCCTCACTGTCTTTGAGGATCTGATCTCTCCAGGTGGAAACTGCCATACCTTGTTCACCAATTTTGGCGTATTCATTTATCTTATCCTGGCTTAGGACCTCAGGAGTTTCGGTGGCAGTTGTAGGAGGTGCACTGCCCATTTTCTACAGGGCGTGGAGAAGATGTTTGTTTTGTTCTTTTAGTAACCTCTTCTCTTCCTTTTCTTCTTGAAGTTTCTTGCAAAGGGCATCCACACTGAGATAGGGCCTCCCCTTGAAGGCTTTCAGAAGACGTTCCCATTGTGACCTGCGTCACTGTGTAATCTGTAGGGGACAGATCCTTTTTATCTTTGGAGGGTTGGGATATGCGATCTCCATTACTCTTTCTCCTGATGCACTCTGAGAGAAGCGGGTTATAGGCTTTTGCTTCTTAGCCCCCTTTGCTGGGATGACGGAGAAGTCCATTGGTGCAATAGGGACTTTCCTCTTCTGCTGGCTCAGATGTTGGGAGATCCATGCTGGACTTAAGGGAACGGGACCAGAGGTGGAAGAGGGAGCAGCTGCAGTGGATGAGGGGAAAATGGGTAGAGACACTTGGTGGTGGCATCGAAAGAGAGGCCGAGAAAGTGCTCACGGAAGGGAGGGATACTGCGGGGGAAGTAGTCATGGGGATGGAAGGGAGTTGAGAGATGAGAGAAGAAATAGTGGGGGACAGCTCCGCGAGAGAAGAGAAGATGGAGGACGAGGAAGGGGGAATAGTAGAAGATGGGGGAGAGGATACGACCAAAGGAATGGTCACTTGAGTCACATAGGGAGGGGAAGGAGGAGAGAGGAGAAGGAATAGAGAGGGACCTCGGTAATTGTAGTAGTGGCGACACCACCTAAGTGGATGTGCCTGTCGGAACACCTTCTGCCGCTTCTTTCTCTGGGGATACCAGACTCACAACCTGTTCTTGTGCGGCGGAAGGAGGGTTTTTAGGAGCTTCTTCTTGAGCAGAGCTTGATTCGCCCTCTTTATCCTTGCCTTTTCCCTTTGGCAGATGCTTCGGCCTGACAGGTGCGTTGCCCAATGGGGACGTGGTGAAATCTACTCCGAGGTAGATAAGGCCATTCATTCTGCACCAGTGTTCTGTCCACCTGAATGTTTCCTTGACCCTTTCTTCGATGGTCTGGGGTGCCTTTGTCCTGTCAATTGCAGCAAATGCGGCCAGTTGTCCCCATCCGTGTCTAGATACACTTGATCAACTTCTTGATCAGTTTGTTTGATAACCTTTTGGAACAATGGCCATGCCATATTGAATAATCTCTGCCAGGGCCAGGCGAGAGTGATCCTTCCTTCTAAGTTTGACCTCATGATACAGGTCGATATAGATGTCCTCGATCTGTGGAATGTGGATTGGATCGAGTTTTTCCTTGGGAAGGCAATTTCTTGGATCGAAGGTGGGCCTTCTCTGGGAAATTGTGCTTTAGATTGAGCAGTTCTAGCTCTGCAAACATCTCCTGGGCCTTGGTGTGAGAAGTGCAGGTATACCCCATTGTGAGGGGGAAAGGGTTCCACCCTTCTTTCTCTTCAAACACTTCTCATGGTAGGTTATGAGTTATCTGGACAGCTCCAATAGGATCAACTTAGGGCCAGCATATCTTGGCAATTTAGTGGGCTCCCCCAAGAAAGTTAGCTACTCTGAGATAGGTGAAGGTGGGGAATTGGGTAAATAGTGCTCCCCACTTCTCAGTCAGTGTGACTATGCTCTTGGTCATCCGACCATGAGTCATATTTGGCCTCAAAAGGTAGACGATGCCATAGAAGAAAGCATCGTTGATCTTGGTAAACTACGAGATGTTGTTCTCCAGCTTCAGCTCTGGGTAGTATTCATATATCTTTACCTGAGGCCAAACTCCACATCGGCTCAATGCTGGATAATCCCTCTCTGAGGCTGCAGCGTAGACTACGTAGGAGTTCATGTAGAACCTCCCCATTGTGGTGAGTTGTTGGAGCTACTCAGATATGGTGCTGCTTATTATCTCTGCCCATTCAAAGCGTTGATCAGGCACATTCTTATTCATGGTTTCTAGGTACCTGAGCATCCATTTGTGAAAGTAATGGGCATCGAAAGCCCAAAAACTCTACTTAGGAATGTGATGGTATCACTCAGTTCCTCGGAGAAGTCACTACGGTGAATAACCTGTGGCCATCTGGTTATCACCTTCTTGTTCTTTAAGTACACTTCGTTCATCAGTTGCATGCACTTGTCTTCATTATCCTCCCATGCCTTGGTGCAGTCTTCTTGGCTTACAGCCACAAAATGTCGGTGGTGAGGAATGCCTAGCATGATTTCGAAGTGTCGGGCAGTGAGGTTGATTATGACCTCACCCTTTTCATTTTCGACACACCTTGTGTCTTTGTTGTAACAGCGGGCCACCACCATCATAAACTCATTGTTTATTTGCTGAGGGATTCCCCTAGTAAAATGTAGACCACTTGCCCACCACTTGTCCATCCAAGGACTTCCTGTGACTCTCTGTTACGGCCCCAAAATCTTCCATGTCGATGTGGCCAAGTTCGAATCCTCGATATCCAGTCACATTCCACCTGGGACTCGGGCATTCTGACCCTCTGATACTTGTATTTCATCTCTTCCTCTGTAAGCTTAGCTTTACCCTTTGACTTGGTTGGCTTTTTGCTTGATGTAGACATATATGGATCTGAGTTCAGTTGCTGATCTGCAAGAAGAAGGAGCGAAGTCCAACGCAAAAGAGCCATGTTAGCTGTCAGATCTTCCATTAAAGCACTACAGAATGAGGAGTTAGCAATTTTAAGGCCTCAGGGCGCAGGGCGCAGGAACACTGCAGGTTGCAGAGTTAATAGAATGGCGCACTGAATCAGAGTGTTACAAGGAATAAATCAGTGCCAAAGGGCGCAGGGCGCAAGGATTTTGCATATGACATTATTGTTATTGTAAGCGGGGATGCGCCTGCGCCATTTATGTGCATTTTATACTGGGCACAAATAATTTTGGTGTTGCATGGGGGTAGGGTGCACCAATGGCGCAAGTATTTCACATGCAACATGGAATTTTGGTGTGCCAAAGGGCACAGATTATTGTGTGTAGCACTTACTTTATGTGCGCAAATGGGGCTTTTGGCGTGGCGCAAGAAAGATTACATAACATGTTTGTTGTTGTAGAAGGGGTTGCGCCAGTGCCGGGTTTAGGTTTTACTTGGTTTATGCATGGCGCAGGGATTTTACATGTTGCAATCAAGGTCAGTGCGCCCTCTTGGCGCGACTGTTTTCTGTAACAAGGGTGGCGATTGCGCTAAGGGAAAAATGAGGCCCGGAACAACTCTTAAGTTTTCTTGCCTCTTTAGTTCATGATTTTCAGGTTTTCTTGACATGATTTGATAGTGGGAGGAACACAACAAAGAGGTCTAGGTCCATTTTTGAGGTAGAGCCCTCTTGGCCAGCAGATCTGGAAAGAGGGTGAAAACGGCTTGGGAGGGAAGATTTGCAAAATGGGCAGGAGGGGTTTAAAGCTTCTCAGGTCCAATGCATCCTACCTCACAAACAACCAACAAAACAAAACACAAGAGGAGTAAGAACCACTTACCCGGAATATATAGAATGTGAGAGACGAAGTGGGGTCCACGAACGCGTGATACGAGAATGATGGGCGTGCTGACAGGTGCTAGAGGAATAAAGTTTATCACGTGTTTTCTGATTGTGAAAGTGACAGGGCGGATGCGCCTATATATAGGCAAAGGTGTAATAAATGCACCAACCACTTTTTAAAGGGCACACCAAAACATGTGTCGACACGTAAAACTTTGCGCCCTTTGGCGCGATATGGTTTTGTCAACATGAAATTATTTGTGCCCTTTGCAAATTTAGGACTGTCGACACTAGATTTTGAGCGCCTTGGCACACCAAAACATGGCGCAACATTTTTGTTGTTGACAGGAAGGCGCATGCACCTTGGCACATGCAAGAAAGGTGCATCACGGGAAGGCACAACAATTGATGTGTCAACACTTTAAAGGGTGCGCCAAAGGAAATGAAGGGGGCGCAAATTTAGTCTGTGTTGCATAGATAAAAGGTGCGCCCAACCAAAAAAGACCAGAATGACTAAGTTTGGAGAACTAGATTTCCCGGAAAGGGATTTTATAACATTTTGAATGCTTGATGGGCCCTGACGACGAGGGACCGAGGACAAGAATTTTCTTCAAGAGGGATCTCATGCTGATATATATCTTCTCTATATGCCTTGACTTTGAATAGGACCAAGCAAGGCGGTCTTGATATTTTTCAAGAGTTGGGCATAGGACTGTTTTTCTTCTTTGCTTAAATTTCTACCCAACCAAACCTTCCTTGGTTTTCCTTTATTCCCAAGTCATGCTCTTCCACATCCCTTGAGGCGTACATGTTTCTATTTATTATGCAATCAACATTGTTAAAATTTGACTCAAGTGCAACAAGACCCCTAGGAATGGTGTTTGTTTTCAATTGGATGATATATTTTCCAAAAAAAGTTTTTCTTCCTTCAGTCATGCATACCATTGGCTCCCAATCGGTATTTTGATTTACAAACTCACCTTAGTTTTGAAATAACCTTAGCACTTGAGCATCATTGTTAAAAACTGCCAATGTTTCACATTATCAGGGACAACTGGCCTAGTCAGCACTTCAATGTTGTATTCACAATAAGGTGAAATGGTGCAATCTCCAAAACTAGAACCCAAAGACTTGCCAACTTGTCGTAAGCTGACCAACATTGAGACCTCTCGTCATGATACACAATGTCAAAGGAATCAAAAATTTCAATTAGATCCCAAATTGCATGCTTATCTTTTTCATACGCTGATTTTTTTGTAGCATATAATTTTCTTATTTGTTTGACAACCACCTCTGAGTCTCCTTTTGCAACAATATCTTTCACTCCATAATTCCATACAATTCTTAATCCTAACAAAAAATTCCTCATACTCATCATTGTTTTTATCATTCAAAATTAAGTTTGAAAGAAAAAGCAAACTCTTCCAAACTAGGAGAAAAATGAACTATACTAGCACCATTCCCAAATTTGGAGCAAGCTCCATCAAATAGCAAGGTCCAAGAGAACCTACCATATAAAAGAAATTTGATTTGTCCATCTTATGTTCTTTTCCATCAACAAAACCAATGAAATTCTCAAAGATCTACATCAAGAATGTCGACACCTCATATGAAACATTGTTGGGATCTTCAATTAGGTGCAACATCTTCTTTTCACCATAAAGTTTGACAAGGCTGCCCTCAATGGGAATGGTAAAAAATACATATCCATCTGAACACTGCCACCAACACTTGCAGCCCATTTTCTTGACAAAAGCATACCCCATTTGGTAGGGCAGTCAACAATTACAACATCCAGTTTCAAATTCTTACCCGGATAGGCTACAAGTTGCACTACCAAACCCTTCACACAACCAACCACCGACACTTCTCTTGAATCCATGGCAGTACACTTCCCATAGGCAGCTGTCACTTTGATATCCAACTCATTCATGACTTCCAGAGGCATGACATTACATGATGCACCGAATCAAACATACAATTGTGAAGTATCCTATCTTTTATGAGAAAAGTTGTGAAGAATGGATCAACATTTAGTTGGGAATCAACCAAAGATGTCCCCAAATATACCTCAGGTGTCTCTCAAAGATATTCTACTACTGGTGGTGTTTCAAAGTCAATAATGATCTCGAGGTCAAGTTTCAACAACATTTACATTTCTGCCTGTAGTAACCTTCTCTTCTTTCAATCCCAAGTACTCACATGCTCTCTTCTTATGCTTAGGAATTCTAAGCAACTCAATGATTGGAACACTCACTTTAATTTGGCTCAATACTTGGGCTATGTCATATGGAACATTCTTTGGTAGGACAACATTGGAAGGGAAACAAGAAGATTCATTAGATGGAGAAGGATTCTTGGCAGCTTGGGCATGAGGAGGACTGTAATTTTTGTTTGGGACAGCAGAACCTTTGGAAAGTGTTTCTTTCCTAGGAGTTTCTTTGGGAATGCTTGTGAGCAAGGGTGTTTTAGTTTTGGCTTGAGGCCCAAATCCCTTAACAACCTTGCTTCTAGTGTTATAATCTTTCTCTTGAGCTACAACAACATTCATCAACAATTGTCTATCTTCCTCTGAAGGGATACCACCATCATACTTCTTAATCATCAAAGCTCTTAAGTATTCAAAGTCATTGTTAGGAATTTCAAAAGCTTGCACTACATCAACTTCAAGAGCATGAGGGGGAGAAAGACTTTTATCCGTTTGATGCAATCTCAAAAGGTAGCAGCAGTCCTAGCACTTATTACTTCAATAGATGTTGCTCCTTCTTGTGAGCTTGAAGAACAATCCACCATGCAAATATCATCATTAGTTCCATCCTCATTATCAACTTCATCAACCTATTGGTCCACTTCACATTGAGGATGAGGAAGAAAACATCTATCACACCAATCCATAACAAAAACCTCATCAATAGTAGCAACCATAGTAGTTAAGTGATCGAAACACTCTTCCTTCACGTGCATGAGGTTGTCTATTTCCCCCTCCCATAGGTCCTTTACCTCTATCATCTTGTCTTTGATCACCCCTAGGATGATTGCCAAATCTATCTTGTGCTTGCTACCTAGGCTGACCTTGTGAAGTCTTCCCAATTCCCTTCTCAGCTCTTACCAACTTGTATGAGATCTCTTTGACAACCCCGCCAAAGTTTTCACAACCTCTTCCAAATCAGCACCCTTGCTAGCTTGAGGTTTTTCTAGGTTTATCAATTTTACACCATCTCTCTTGAGAGGTTTCCCAATTGCTTTGTTATTGTTCTTAATTTGAAGTGCCATTGAGAAAGCTTGTCTTAGATTGGTTGGGTTCTTGTCTCTTAGGTAATAGGTTGCATTCTTATTAAATGCATCTGCATATTTGATTAAACAAGATTCATCACAAGTCCTCGATTAACCGAAGCCTTCTCAAATTTTTGGTAAACCTTGTGTTGAAGTCATGGACTGATTCATTAGGGTTTTTTTTTTTATATTCTCAAACTCGGATAAAAGAAATCTAGGACCACCATGTCACCATATTGCAACCTAAATGTATTTTTCATTTATGTCCATGAATCAATAGAATTATTAGGTAGAGCCTTTTACCAATCCCTAACATCTTCTTCTAGTGTATGAATAAACAACTTAATATACACATCTTCATACTATATCTCAAAATATTCCATCATATTATAAAAATTTTGAGACGCTTTGGTCACCAAATAATAGCATTGTTACCTTAGAATTTTGGCAACCTATTTCGACATCTTGTGGGACAGCATTTGGGAACCATCCATTCCTCTAAAATTTATAAGACCGAAGGTGTTAACAAAACATGGAGGTCTAGGCTGATCCATATTGTTTGGTGGAGGTGATCTTGGAGGTGAAACAAGCTGATGAGGAGTGCAAGGTCTTTGGGACTCAAGAATGTGATTCACAAGACTGGTATTCTCTAAGTGCTGATTTTCTTGGAAAGTTTTACTCGAATTAAAACATAGAGGTGTAGATTGGAGAAGGATCTTACCAGGTATAACAGAGAAGGGCCTTCACTAGCTGAGGCAAACAAGTTTATGAGAGGATTGCTTGAATCAGAATCACTTGAAGAAGAATGATAATCCTCTACCAAAGGCTGATCTCTCTCACCAATGGCTATATCTTTGCCTGATGTCTGACCTTTAACCACTTTCCAAACTCTTCTCCCTTCCAACTCTGAGTTTCTTGAATCTGAGAACAATTTTTAGCAAATTCTCTAAGGAAGAGAGATCTTCTTCCCTCCGCTTTTGCGAGAGATCAACAACACAAATAAATGGCGAGATAGCTTAAGACACTAGTATTTTCAAGATCAAATCAGCATAGACTACGCCACTAAGGAATTTCACCTTAGTTGTGCAAGAATTCACTAAAATAATTTGTTAAAAGTTAGCTAGCACTGGAAACTTTGCAAAGCCTTATAAATCAGACCTTCTTCTTCTTAGATTAATCAATCATAATGCAACCAAAGTGTACAAACTGCTGGGAAATGAGAAAAGGCAAACAAAGCTTGAAAGTTTTTCTTAAAACTTGCAAATCTAAAGCATAGAATGATATTTTAACAATGTAGCATCTCAAATAATTGAATACATAAATGCTCAAATTCTTCAAACACTTCAAAAACACCAATAAAATCCACAAAGTCCACGGCAACAGCGCCACTCGTGTTGGTATCCAAAAATTTCTCCTTTTCAGTCTGAGCAACACCATAGGTGTGTCATGGAGCTTAAGGACAAATTAGACCATGTTGTATGTCATTGGTAGCCAGGGATATGGTCTAGCTAGCACTCAGGTTTGTGGAGAAATGGATAGCACTCCAATAGGACTTGATCTTGTCCTAGCTATTTTAGGTTATGCCTTGCAACCAAGGTAAGAGGACCTATTTTGTAACCTTGTAATGGTGAAGGAGATGAAGATGTCCTTCTCTTTGCTTGTAATTCTATGATGGAGACCTTGATGAAAACATGATCAACACCCCAGATATTAACTCTCACAAGTTGTCACTTTTCAAAACATGAGTATGTTCTCAAAACAAGGTAAAGGTTACTAGAGACATTGGAAAATCCTAATATGTTATGCATACTTTTGCAAATGGATTATGATCTTTTGTGGGCATACAAATGCAAATCAGGGATATTACATGATAAGATCTTTGTTTGTTAGATGATTTCTTGTGGGGGATTGACAATCTGTACAATACTTGAACAACTATCATATGAAATGCCTAAAGTAATTAGGATGTTCTTTCAACCGGAAGAGGCACAAATGGAAGCCCAGTTTACATCTTCACAATTTTTTTGAGAATTCACCACAAAAGCTTGAAGTAAAGAACTCAATTAAACACAAAAATCCATGATCAAACCACGCCTAAGGTACCCCCAAAGGCTTACAAGAAATCTCTGCAGTCAAGGAAGGTAAAGTGATTTTAAATTTGTTTATCTCCTTATCAGATGAAGGCTCTTATAATATGAGATTGCAAATGCCACTAAACTATCAATAAAAATGGAGATCTTGTGTGACTTCTAAATATTTTCAATGCAAGATTGCAACAAGAACAATAAAATTTATTTGCAGGCATTTAAAATTGATAACAAACATCATATTGCCCAAAGAAAAACACAGATTTAATTCAAAACTTGTTAGATTCAACAACAGGGGAGAGTTACATGAACAATCTTAGAGCTGTGTGGTGGCTATACACTTGTAACCAACCCACATACATGAATTTTCCAACACATGAGACATTAACCTAGTTCTTTGGTAGATTTTCTCAGAGACTTAGCCTTTTCTTAGAATTCACTCATGATTTTCAACTGCCTCTCTTTTACAAATTCTCCAAAATGCACTATATATCCTATGCCACATTGGATCCTTCTTTCCCAAGCAAAGAATATGCCATGGGATCAAGTTTGTTACAACAATTCTTCATGATTTAATGAAAATGACATTAAACAGAAAAACACTCGCATGTTGCCAGGTGTGTCAAAAAGGATTAAATCATTACAAATATCTGGATCATTATCCATCCTGTAAGCACATTTTTTATCATTGAGGCATGCAAACACCTTTGACTCATCATTTTCACCTTTTTACCTTTTTAAACTACCTCTCTGAACTTTTAATTTTGTCATTTCACATTTTTTCATGGGCCCGAGAAAAAATACATCAAAAACACCATAGAATGAAGAATTAAGTCATGAAAAGGATGCCAATGTTATCAGAAGGCCAAGACTACACAAAATTATATAAGATTTGATGAAATTTGATGCAAAACGTGATTTTCAAGCTTCTTGCAGCTCCCATGGCGGCCAAAACAAATGGATGCACAATAACCGTCGATTTCATCCACCTTTTAATATCAGCCCTCCATGTGGAAGATGTAATCCAAATTTTTTTGAGAACTCTTCACAAAATTTTTGATAACTCACCACAAAAGCATGAAGTAAAGAACTCAATTAAACACAAAAATCCATGATCAAACCATGGCTAAGGTACTCCCAAAGGCTTACAAGAAATCTCTGCATCGAGGAAGGTAAAGTGATTTTAAATTATTTTATCTCCTTATCGGATGAAGGATCTTCTTAATATGAGATTGCAAATGCCACTAAACTATCAACCAGAAATGGAGATCTTGTGTGAATTCTAAAGACTTTCAATGCAAGATTGCAACAAGAACAATAAAATTTATTTGTAGGCATTTAAAATTGATAACGAGACATCATATTGACTAAATAAAAACATAGATTTAATTCAAAAATTGTTAGATTCAACAATAGGGGAGAGTTACATGAACAATCTCATAGTGTGGTGGCTATACACTTGTAACCAACCCACATACATGAATTTTCCAACACATGAGACATTAACTTTGGTTCTTTGGTAGATTTTCTTAGAGATGAGCCTTTTCTCGAGAATTCACTCGTGATTTTCAACTCCCTCTCTTTTACAAATTCTCTAAAATTCACTATATAACCTATGCCACATTGGAGCCTTATTTCCCAAGCAAAGAATATGCAATGAGATCAAGTTTGTTACAACAATTATTCATGATTTAATGAAAATGACATTAAACATAAAAACACTCGCATGTTTCAGGTGTGTCAAAAGGATTAAATCATTACAAATATCTGGATCATTATCCATCCCGCATGCATGTTTTTTATCGATGAGGCATGCAAATACCATTGACTCATCATTTTAACCTTTTTTCCTTTTCAAACTACCTCAACAACTTTTAATTTTGTCATTTCAAGTTTTTACACGGGCTTGAGAAAAAAATACATCACAACACCATAGACCAAAGAATTAAGTCATGAAAATGATGCCAATGTTCTCAGAAGTTCAAGATGACACAAAATCATATAAGATTTGATGAAATTTGATGCAAAAATGTGATTTCCAAGCTTCTTGGAGCTCCCATGGCGGCCAAAACAAATGGATGCACAATAACCATTGATTTCATCCACCTTTTAATATCAGCCCTCCACGTGGAAGATGTAATCCAAAAATAAGCTCAATATTACCTTTTTAAACTTTGGATAAGGTGGGACACATGGCCAAAATTGATTGGAAACCAATTCGGACTCACTTTTGACTTTTTGACATTTTTGAAAAAATGGAAAAATTTGACCTTTTCCTCCGCCCCTCCACCGTTGAATTTTGGAGCTGACACGTGGCATATGGTGGGTCCCTTTGAAATTGTGCTTCAATTCTGCGCATTTTGACCTTTTTTGGAAATTGGGAAAATTTTCACTTTTTTCCCCGTGGGCCCGCACCTTCGATTTTTTCCCTTGCCACGTGTCTCCTTGTGATTCGCTAGCGGGCCAACGCTTCAAATTTTGATTTTGAACTCCTTTGTGAAAAAAGGAAAAAATCCCCTTTTACCTCCGTTGGCCCATCGACCCACCTTGCTTTGTTGGACACGTGTCCGCTTGTGATTGGCACGGAGCCATTGTTCATTTTTACCTTTTAGACAAAAAAGGCCAAAAGTTTTAAAATTTTCCTTCACCCCTTCCTCTGCCTTTTGCCCCTTTTGGACACACGTCCTTTCTTAATTCGTTGCGGAGTTTTGGCCCAAAATTTCAATCTAGCCCCCCTTTTTTGCTAAGGAAAAATTTCAATTTTTTATCTGCCTGGCCGCCGACTTGCCTAAAACTGATGCCACATGTCCTCCTCTGATTGGAGCAGGGAGAAAATTGATTTTGAAACTTTATAAATTTAGAGCCAAAAAACTCTAAGTCCCCCCATGGCCCACACTTCCTTTTTGAAACTTCTAGGACACGCGCCCTCTTGCGATTGGTTGCGGGGTTTCGGGGCACAATTTCACTTTATCACTTTGAGCCATAAAACATCAAAATTCTCCAAGTCCCCCCACCACCCGCATGCCCTTTGACCAAAGTATGTGCCACATGTCCTCTCCCTATTCACTACGGGCCTTCGGGCTGTAAAAATTTGTCTTTGAAAATTTTGCAAAATGAAATCAAAATTTCCTAAGGAAAGTCCACCACCCACCAATTTCTTAGCCAATCAAAACATGCCACATAGGCACCTCTTGTAGAAGGTAGAGCCACGGATCAAAATCTTCCTTTTTGCCAAAATTTCAAAAAATGATAAGTTAGAAATATTTCCCAACAACCCCTAGCCAATAGGAAACCGCCACATTTCCGTTACCTTCTGATGATGAATTTGACGGGCAACTAACACCCGTATGACCATCAAAACTTAAAAAAATTAAAGGATGCCCTAGAAATCAAAATTTTCAACAAGGATTGCAATTTTTTTAAAATTTTAAATCAACTGAATCATGTTTTGACATTATTTTTGACCTTAGGATTGGGAAATTAACCCATACAATTTAGATTTGATCAATTTTGATTTTTGCACGATCTGGTAAAGGGAAAATGACACGGCCCACAAATTGGAAAAACCTAGGGCACAAATAAGAGCACACATGGATTTATCTTTTAAACTAGGGGAAAATGACAAGTTTATGGGCATTTTTGAAGCATTTCAACCGGGGGAGAAATTGCAGGTCACCAATTTGAGAAGTAAAACATTTCTGAGAAAAAATGGACATGAAAAATTAAGGCACACTATGCAAGCTTAGAAATGGCACAACAGATCTGAAGGTAAAAATTTCCTTAGAAAAACTCCAATCCATTTTAAAATAACCCCTTCCAATACTCAAATGAAAGTGCATACAATCTAACTAGATGTGTTGAAAGTGAATCCTATTCCCCAAAGTCAAAAAGTTTGGTCTCCATGACTGAATAAACAAAGAAATCCCATTTACCTTCTTCATAGAAACTTTTAGACATTTGTTTCAGGATTCTTCTTGATGTAAACAAACCAAGAAGAAACCTTTAGGAAGGAAAACGAAGGAAGAAAAATCTATCCCTCGCTATGCAAAAGAAAACATCTCCTTGAAATGATAAAATATTAAAGTACATCCTATTAATTTCCCAATAACCCCCATTCTTATCCATTTCAAATAAAATTGGTTCTTATCCAAACAATTGATCCTTACTTCCTTTGTACCTCCCCAAAAGACTTTATCCACCCCATAAATTGCTATCCATTCATAGTCATTTTTTGGTTAAGCATACCTTTCTCACCGATAAGTGAAGCAACCAAACGGCTGGTATTTTCACATCTATTGACACAAAAATCATTACATATAAGGCCAAATAAAGTGACTTAATTCTTGGGTCCATTTGTTTAAATATTCCCACAAAATTTCCTAACTTCCAAATGATCTCCTCCTCCCCCGAATACTCAAAGGTAAACACTTAAAATCTCACTCGGACCTTTCAAAACATAGGTCTAATCTCCTTAAAGATAAAATTTTACTTCCAAGCATGTACAATAAGTAGCATCCCCAACATCCAATTTTTCTATTGAAGCACTCTATATTAGGAACCTTCATGAGGAAATATATCATAAAATAATTCTCGAGAGAAATAGTAATTAATAAATAATCAATTATAGCCACAACTATCTCAACCAAGTTTGAAAAACATGCAGCCCCTTCCATACCCACTTGCTCTTCCAAATAATAGTGTGTGATACCATTGATATCCTAAGCCCATGCACCTCATTTCCAACTATCTCGCACAACTTAAGCATACAATATTATGCCATTTTCCCCACCAAATTTACCTCACATATCCTTGTCCATAGGGGTATCGTATTGGCCCACATTGCAATCCCAATACCTATATCCCTTGAATCCCTTTTCATGACAAAGATACCACAATCCTTTCTTCCGGACCCCAACCCATTTTAATTTCTTGTGAACCTAAATTTACTTCTCTAAATACGGTAATAATGAATTAGAAACCTGACCTACTTCTCCCACACCCCCTCACTTCACTACCTTCCACGTAATACCAAAATAAAATATCCTTCATCCCTCCTACTACAATACCTCTCAAACCTCCTCACTTGCATTATCCCCTTAACTGAAGAAAAAACATCCTTCTATCCCATAAGACATCTATATCTTCCCTCCCATTATCCTACCTCAAGCCTTCAACCCGATGATCCTTCTTTAAATTAAAAGCTTGCTCCTTTTGCTTCACCTCCTCCTTCCCATCCACACATTCCTTTAAAGGATAAATTAGTTTTTAATCCTCATATTTGTGAAGGGTATTACACACTTTGCTTACACCAACTATCTCCTCCAAGATTTACCCATCATCGTTTTGTATTTCCCCAAGGGTCTAAGATGTTACATATATTCTCATATGTCTTCTTCATATGATTTCCCTCAATGAACAAAGAAGGTACCTATAAGATCTCTCTTTCCACTCATAAATATACATACCAATATCTAATCATTCCCTAGTCTAACAAGGTAACAATAAAATTTTCACCCCTAACCAAACCCACTCTTCATCATCTAATCATCCTCTCTGAACCAACCACCCCTCTTGCCCCTTTTAAAAACACCCTTGGAGGCCCCTCCTTAACTCCTCTCCAAAACCTCCAAAATTATTTCAAAATTCTCCTTCTAAATCCCAATGAAGAGATTCAATATGACCTCCACAAATAATACCTTTTCCAATTCTCATGTCCAATCCTCCTTAGTATATATATGACGTTCCTCAAGCTTGACTGGACCATAAAACTCACCTCGTTATGTTTCCCATCCTCAAATTTTCCTTTACAACCTTCCCCTTTCACACAAGATCCCACTTTGATCATATAATAATATGAAAAATATAGTTATTCAACCCTCATTCCAAAATCCAAAACACCTTATTTCCACTTTCCCTCCATCTATCCCAAGCACTCCAATTATTGTGGACTTTGGATAGCTAGAAAAACAACACATTATCATATCGAGTTCGATTAAGCTCTTCATACCACAATGATCGAATAGCCAATGAACAATGAACCATATCTAAATCTATGGATATTTTAAAAGCATCTAACATATCATGGTACTAAGATACCATGCCATCCATCTCTACTAACTCAATCTTCTCTCCGCATCAAATAGATTCAAAATCTTGGGTCATAGGAAAACCATAATGGAAACCTTTTCTTACTTAATAAAAATCTATTCAAAATTTTCAATATAAAAATTCCCCATTTTCAGTTCTACAATCCCTTGGATCTAACCTTAATGAGATATATGAGTCTATGGTCACAAAACCTACAATCCAATTTCCATGTTAGATCCCACCCCTACCATCCCACACCCACCGGAGATCCAACATTTAATTCCCCTCCTCTTCCACAATATCACCCCCAATCACCTTATTTATAGCACCCAATGACTTACCCCTATCCGTAGTATCAAAAACTCAATCTTATCCTCACCAATAACAAATGCCTCCTCCACACCTTCATTCACATCCATTTCTCCACGCCTAATAGTAGATTCATTTATTTCGCTAAATACCACCATATCCCCATCTACAACCTCAATCCTCACTATCAAATTTACATTATATGCTTCACTTTAGCACCTCATTTTTACCTTTTTCCTTTCATTTTTAAGTCATTATTATTTTCATTTTTATTGTTTTACAAAACCTAGGTCAAACCCTAAAAATAAACTACATCATTAATGTATGATAGAACATCATCAACCAAGTAGGTAGTTTCCTACTTCATTAACCAAATTCAAATTAAAAAACAAATGGGATTCAAATTCAAATTCAAATGGGTTTACAAGTAAACTCACGTATTGTGATCATTCACATAAGTATCACTTAGAATGATTTTATAACAGAGGAAGTATATAAGATTTACATCAAGGTTGTTGTGATGTGGAATTTTCATACATAATTGTAGATTAATATCACCATTTAATACTTTCTCACAAATAAATGCATATTAATCTCGATATGCTTAATCCTTTGATGTTGAAATAAATTATTTGTAAGAGAGATACAACTCACGAATGTCACATAAAAGAGGTTTACTTCCTATGACACCCATATGAATATCTTTCAATATTATTTTTAGCCACATGATTTAATTTAATTTGAATTAAATATAAATATTTCAGATTTGCTATTGAAAAAAATTATATATAAATGATGAAGTATAGAAATGACACAAGAAAGTTAAGATTTAAAATATAGATCTCTAAGAAATAGATAAAGAAACATGAATTAGCTGATTTACACTCGATCTAGGATTGATCTGGACTAGGAAAAGTGCTGAAAATGATGGGCAAAGTGTCATAACCACTCACAATAAATTCTAGGATGCAGGAATATGGCTGGACATGAATTCCTGAGATAGGGAAAGGGTGTTGGGGTGCTAAGGATTGCCTATGGGTACTAGTGATTACAAATGAGCTCAGGATCTTCTTTTTGATGTGTTGTAAGGTATTCACTATTGTTCCATGTTGATTTCTGATAATCACTCCTTGATTTATGAAGATACTTGTAACTTGCAAAATAAGATTTCACCTGCAAAAACCCACAAACCACATCAAATCTAAAAATAAAGATGCGAGAACGGGAGTCGATTGACCCTATTAGTCACCCCAAGAGTGAACTTATGACCGAGCGCCGCACTACATATTCGACTCCATGTAGTTCTGTGTATGTGTAGAAATTATGCCCTTGTGCAAGTGCACTTGATAGTGAGTTGTAGTTATAATGTAAGAATGTGTGGATGAAATAGAATGAAGTTCCCCTTATTATGATGTGTATGCAGTATACAACCCTTTTCGCTTGAATGGATGCTAGATGGATGCTTTAGAGTGCTTTAGGTGCATTTTGAATGTAAGCTTAGGTGATGATAATATATACTTAATGTCTATTCCTTAATTTTGAACACATAAGTATGTATTTATATGATTCCCTTGTTTGAATTTTGTAATTAACAACTGGAAGGCCAAACCATAAGTTAAAAAGATGCCCAAAATATAAAAGAGACCCAAAGACACGAGTAAGGTGAAAAAGGGTTAGGGGCACCCAAAGGGGACATGAACGCCCGAGTCTTTGCTTTCCTAGATGGGTGCTTTGGTGTCTGAGTCATAAAAGATAAATCGAAAATTATGACCAGATTTTAGGGCATGCAAGACCAAATAGAAAACATGAAACAAATAAAAGAGGCCAAAGATATCCATCAATTACTAGTTTTCTTTCTTAGGAATCATATGAATACTTGTATGTATTTAGGTCCTAGAAATATAACCAAGTGTGTGATTTTGTGTCTAAATTTCCCCCACATTATGTTGTTGAGTGAATACTTAATAACATTAAATAGATAATATATGTGTACCTTATGATCTTGTATAATGTGTGGTGAAATACGTTTGAGTGGAAAAGTGAAGTGTGGAATGATGCAAAGTGAGGCATGAATACTAGGAAAGAAAAGTGACCCTAGGGATGAAGCATACACATTGCATTGTACCTATTTTTGTATTGTAGTTGATGCTTCTTGTAAGGACATACATTTAAAAATAAGAGTGAGAATATAGTCAAATTCATGTATATGATAAATCAGCCGCATAAGTACGTAAAAGTGTGTAAAGGAAAGTGTGTACCTAAAGTAAAAAAGTGAAGAAGGTTAGAAATGTGTCATGTAATGTCAGTAAAGAGCAAGTTTTTGGGCGATCTCATACCAATAGAAAGTTATTTCGGAGATCTCATACCATAGAATTTTTTTGGGTGATCTCAAGCCAAGTGTGATTTTTGGGCGATCTCATGCCAAGAGAAAGTTTTTGGGTGATCTCATGCCAAGAGTGAGTTTTTTGGGCGATCTCATGCCAAAAAAAAGTATTGGGGAGAGAGGTCTAGTGTTACTCTCCTTCCATGACTCTACCCGATAAGCACCACTAAAGATGATGTGCCCTTATTTTGTTCATGTTTTCCCTAATTGTTTTAAATGTATTTATTATTCTGATTTAAATTGATTGTAGGAGATTACATGCATGTTGTTGCTAGAGGACTATGCCTATAATTGTGAAACTACTCTAAAGACTTATGTAGAATATATTGATCTAAGAAACTGATGGTATCTTCCCCAAGGAAATTATTTCCTAGGAGAGGTCGGAGTGCCCAAGTGCTAGTGTCGACTACGAGCACTGGGTGTATCGTGCTATGTCGAGGACCAAAGTTAAATTCTCGGGGTTGTTCTGTAATTGTGTTTATGAGCCTTTTCTATACTTGTGCTAAATGAACTATATCTTTGAGCTATTGTAGGGGTGATTTGATCACCCAATGTATGCCCCCACCGTTTTGGGTGCATGCGCCATTAGTAGGAGTGTGTGGCCCAAAAAGAGGACTTGATGTTAATTTGAACTGATATCTGCAGAGTCTAGGGATGTGTATGGTAGAAACCAAGGCACATGAAAAAGTGGCTAACAACATGTGTTAGTAGAAAGGGTAATAAGCATGTCATACAAAAAAATGTAACAATTAAGTGCGCATGTATAGTGGACCATGAAAAGTGGGTTTCATACGGGGGACATCACTCACATTGTCACAAGACAACTAGGGCTGAAGAAGCCAAAAGCATACAAATAGTGATCAAACAATACATACAACATAGATCGAAAACAATGACATATAATGGAAAAAATTTCAAACAAATATGTATCGGATAATCATGGTGACATATATTTTTGCAAGGTAAATGTTACACATGAACCACTGTTAACATGTTAGAAAGATAAATAGTATATCAAGGCATGTATGTATCAATAGAAAGTAATGTGATAGGAAGTAGAAGTAGTAAATAATGAAGTAAAAACACACGTAATGTGTGATAGTAGGAAGTGTAGATTCCCCGGGAGCCTCGGCGGGACTAGAAAAGGAGTGCAGTGTCGAGCATCATTATAGTTTGTGAAAATATGTAAGAGATCTGCATTCACAATGAGAGACCAAGTGAACGTGCATGTGTATATGATAAAGATAATGACATACTTGAGCATGTGAATAACCTAGTAATCAAAGTGCATCATGTAAGTATAAGAAAGTAAGCATCAATGTAACCAAGATATGCAATATGGTGTGTATGAGTGGGATGGAATGGTATGCAATGTGAATGTGATAGGAGCATCGTGCCCCCCAGTGGATGTGGATGAGTATGAGATGATTTTAATTTATAAAATACTACTCAACAATCAGGAATGAACCATAGAACAAGAGTGTGTCATCGGGAAATGGTTTAATAATGTGCACTATAAAAATATATCATGAAGTATATAGTGTAAAATGTGTGAGTGAGGTGAGGTTCATTTCAGATTCGACCCTCGGCTGATCAGTATGAGCTGAATGGAACTAGAATGCTTCATAGGGTAATGGTTTGATGATGTGTGCTAGAAAGATAGATCATAAAGAATAAAGCATGAAAAATTAATGTGGTGAGGTTCATTTCAGATTGAGACCCTCAAAACCAAGTATGAACTGTGGAACTAGAGTGTGTCATAGGGTAATGGTTTTATGATGTGTTCTAGAAAGATAGATCATGAAGTATAAAGCATGAAAAGTGTGAGTGATGTGAGGTTCATTTCAAATTTAGACCCTCATCAGTTGAGTATGAACCATGGAACTGGAGTGCGTCGTAGGGTAATTGTTTGATGATGTGTGTTAGAAAGATAGATCATGAAGCATAGAGCATGAAAAATTAATGTGGTGAGGCTGATTTCATATTGAGACCCTTAACAATCGAGTATTAACAATGGAACTAGAGTGTGTATAGGGCAATGCCAATATAATGTGTGTATAAAGATGTTTAAGAGTACTTGATAAAGATTAAGTGTGAAGCACAAAGCATGATGGTAGATTTAATAGACAACCGATGATGCTTTGGAGGGGGAGAAAGTGTAATGCCCACCAAGTGTGTGATGGAGATCTATGTGGTGATATGAGAAAGACCATGCCATGGTGGCGAGTTTGAAATGCATCCTAACCATCAATATAAGGAGAAGTTTGTTTGACAAAATGAAGTGGACACTTTGAAGTGGAGGTTATGAAGGTATCTTGAATGACAATGGATTATTTGGGATTGACAACAATGTAGTAGAATTGAGAGGAGGAGGGTGTTTCTATCCTTTTTGCATACAATCGGAGACTGAAATAGATAAGGGTGATGGGCGTAGGAGGAATACTTGTTATTGGGTGATGGGTAGAAGGTAGAATGTGTGCATGTAGACTTCCAATCTCGGTCGATCATGTGAACTCCTTTTTGGCTGGGAAGGACTACCCTGTAATAGAAAACAAGACCACAAGAGAGAGTTAAACAATATATGGCAGTGGATTGCCTAGCGTATGCTAGATCTAGGAAGTGTGATACTTCTTAGAAGGATGTCAATACAATGTTTTATAATTTAATATTAAATAACTAAAATATGTAAATAAATTAATCTAGTGCTAGTGTTCGATTTGGGTACCTCCGATTACTATTAGCGTCGATCCAATTAGATACTAAAACTAAGCGGTGAAAGGTCTTTGGGTCGAGGTTATGGGTAGTTTAGGTGGTTCGCGGTAATAGAAAGAGGGTTGATTTGGGTATTGGGTAGGTTGGGTCAGTTTTGGTAGGTGGTGAAGGTTGCTTTAGTCCGAATCAGTATTAGCAGGACATAGAGACCGACACCTTTGGTCTATCTAACCGATGCTTGTTTGGGTGAGACCGATTTTAGTTAAGGGTGACTAGTATTGGTCACTATGAAAGTGACAGGGTTTAGATAGAGGGTGTTTGGGCTCTACTCTATCTAAGAATAGAGAGTTGGAAGGGTGTTGGTGAGGTGCAGATAAGGGGTAGGTTTAGGATAGGTGTTTTGGGTCTATTAGGGTAGAGTTGTGGGGAGATGAGAAGTAGTAGGGAAACTAATGTCGGTCGGGTGGAGCCAACCACGCTTATAGGGAACTGGTGATGGTCATTGCGATCTAGACAGAGTGTGAAAATGGAGATTGGGTGCTCTCTGTGTTTGGACAGAGGGCTAGTAAAGAATATAATAGGGTGAGAGGGTCTTATAAAGGGATGTGGGTTTAGTAGGTAGGGTTTTAAGAGGGGATTTAGGGAGGATAGGTGATGGTTTTGGGGGATAGAAGAGAGGGTGGCCCTTGGGAGAGGAAGATGAAAAAAATAAAAAGACACCAATGAGGGGTGAAATGATCTATTTACCACCCGAGTCCAATGCATGTAAAACACCGAGTAGGCTGATGCGAGAGAGATGGTGAGTATTGGTGAAGGATAGGAGGTGGTTAGAAAGCTCCTGCATGAGGTTATTCTTGGCTTCGAGTCTCTTCGGTGGTTGATCTCACAAATGATCTTGTGAATGCTTCCACTTCTGGTTTCTTAGCTTGGAGTTATGTTTTCCAACTAGGATGTCAATAATCCAAATGCCAACCAAACAAAATGCCAACCAACCCTTTTGGAAGAGCTCAAACTGAGCATTTACAGTGACCAAGCACCAGGTCCCACTGACGACATCGGTCAAACTATGGCCGACACCGGTTATGTCATGGGGTTTATTTTTTTCAAATGTGGGAATATACATTCCCCACTTGATTTTAAGTGGCGGAGCACATGCACCCTCCACCCTTAGAATGGGGAATAAGAAAAGTAGGGGTCCTATAAGTGGGGTGGCCACTATTATGGCTTCTAGAAGGTTATGGGATAGCTATGGGTAAGGTGAGGAAGTGGAATGGTAGGGTGGAGGGGTAAGTAGGGTAGTGGAAGGGTGATGTGGAGGGGCTAGTGGGGTAATGGAATGGTGAGGTGGTTGGGTGAGGTGGCTGGTCCAGTGGCAAGGTGAGGTGGTCTGGTGAGTAGGTAAAGGGGCCAATTTAGTTAATTAATTTTAATTAAATCCATGTGTGTGTGATTGAGGGTCATTATGGTGTGTGAAAGGGGTTACGAGTGATTAAATTAGGGTTAAATCAATCACATGTGTAGAATGTGGTTGTTTGGTCATTTTGGAGGAGAATGATGAAATGTGACGTGTTTTTAGTGTCTAAAATTTAGCTCTTTTTGTTGGGTAGCCTGTATTGGTAGGTGGCGTGACAAAAATGAAGGTTGGTTTTTGCCCCATGTGAAGTTAGGGTGAGAAGGTGAATTTTGGGTGCCCCAAATAGGGGCATGAGTGATCCCCCTCAAATTAGGCACCGATGATGAGGAATAGAGAGAGTTGGTGGGTGCTTTGATAAAATGGAGGTAGGTCCTGAATAAGATGAGGGTCTTGGTATGGTGGGTGTAAAAGGTAGGGGGAGTAGGTAGAGCGGGTAAGTAGGTAGAGCATTCAAACATATGCACATGTTGTAAAATGCAATGAGGTACAAGGGTTGCTCAACATAACAAATTTACGTTAGCTAAGGTCGCAAGGGTCATCCAAACAAGGGTTATTGAGGTCTGGTATCCAAGGTAAAGGATACGGTCTAGACACACAACGAGGTAAGATGTAGGAACATGTAGGTGTGGTTCTGGTACATCCAAAAGGTCAAAATGTGAAGGTTTTGTTTGGATAAGGGTCACGACCATAGGCAAGGTAAGGTCATTAGGCTAAGAAAAATAAATCTTGTCATCGCAAGATGCAATGAGTGAGGACATGAGAATATCCACATAATAAATGGTTGGGTAGGTATGTGTGGGTAGTGATGTAGCCTAGAATTTAGTAGATAACACCCTAGATGTCTTTGGCACATCACTCACCTAGGCCGATTGCTCACCCAAAGCATGAAAAGGTACCAAGTCCCTCTTTAGGGTTGTTGTAGTAGGATGTTAGCGTGATGAATGAAGAAACATATAGATCCATAAATAATCCATCATTCTACAATGCATGCCATATTCGGATCTATGAAAGAACATGATTTAAATAATAATCATGATTGGATCAAGAACATGCACTACTTAGTTACACATAGGAATGACACTTAGATTCAACCAATAACTTCCACCTATTAATAAACACATAAGCTCCTTACAATAATGAAAATCTATACCAATGTGCATATGGATCTCGATACATTATTCTAGTCATATTCACATATCTCTTTATGCTTACCTCTTACGCTCTGCATATACCTATATATATCTCTCCACAACTATGTGTTTCACATCATATATATAGGGTGGGGAATTACCCTTCAACACTTATCTATTCCAAAAATAGGCCACATGCTATTAATAGCCACACGCCATTTACTGAGCATAACCACAATGATATCTATAGACCTCTTACATTTAATCGAAGTGACAATCTTATTCTTAGCTTTCCTCCATGAAAAATGCTTCAATCCGATCCTCGAAAGATAGTTAATGCATGACGCACCCGTCTCTACCTTGTTGGTGTGTTCCGCATGCCATCTTCTAAAAATAGGTCTTCATGCTCAAAATCGGCTAAGTCCTAAATGCTGAACTTTCCCTCTTCACACGGAGTTCTTCTGTCCATTCGTGCCCTTAAACTTGGCCTATTTTCCCATGCGGACTTCTTGTGTGATTTCTGTCAAGTGTTCTCTGATCAACATTACCCCACACTAATCTCATTGTCACCCCGACAATGGGTATCTCCAAAAACTGAAGTAAAGAATAAAAGAATGGAAAGAATAAGAAAGAAAGAATGTAGATGAATAAAGAAGTTTTATGAGGTATCCTCCTCTGTATTAGTTTTAAGGATTAACTCTGGATACTCCTCCTTTATTGTGGCCTCCAAGGCCTGCTTATTCAGCGAGCACTTGTTCTCCTTTTTCTCGGAATGTCCACAACAATGGAATCTAATTCATCCCTCACAATTGCCCCTTTTTCATTTTACTGAGAACCAACACAACACTTTGGACATTGAATTCATTCTTCCTTCTAGAAGACCCATCTCTGAGAAATGAGCTTCCCAAGCTCTTCCATCCAATTCTTGTGTGGCTCTTGTCTTTGCTAGGGCCTCACACTTCTGCTTAACCATTGATAATCTTTCTACACAGCCCAATGTTTCATCCTTCATTTCTCTCTGGACCTCATTATTTTCTTCTAGGGTATTTATGTTGATAAGCACCTCTAGAGCTGTGCAAATGTTCAAAGCTTGGTCTGCTTTCTTCAATTCTTCTTGTAGTGCTTGGAGCAGCCCTTTATAGGATGCAATCTTTCACATCACAGAAGCTTTCTCTCATTCTGCCTCTTGTTTTGGATTCCTTGGCGCTGAAATGTTCAGAGGTTCATCTTCAAGTACCAGGTCCACAAACTTTCCTACATAATGTATCACTGAGGGAAACATCTGTGGTACCTCTGGTCTCCAAGTTTTGCCTAGCTCTTATGAAATTATCTCCAATCTCCTCTATGATGTTGATAAATACTTCATTCTTCTTCTGCACTAAGTCCCTCTCTTGCATTATGCATGTTATCTCTACATCCTTTGTCTTTAACTCCTATTGCAATTACTTTACAGGGTGCCATTTCTACCTTGCAATCATTTGTAGATCCTTACTTGCTCAAATTGCAGGTGCAAAGCAAACCCTAGTTCGATTCATGTGCCCTAGGTGAAATTATGTGCCCTAGCTCATCTCTGTCACCTTACTTTGCTCAAACCCTTCACCAATGGGGACACAAGCTTCTTACGTACACGGATCACTTCGTCATGACTTGTTACACACCTTTCTCACCTCAAAACAATCACTCGACTCTTCACACTTGGTTTCTTTCAAATACTCTTAATCACAACAGTAAAAATGAATTCACATCCCATCCTTATATAATTTTTTTCAAATTTTGATGCATTTATTGCTCCTTCACCTACCAAATATCCTCTCATTCATTGACCAAATTCGTTCATTCCATGTGGTACATCTTCGTGCGCCAACTATAACCTTCCAGCTCACCTTCCTACCCTCTAGTCATAGAATTCTCTTTAGAGCATGCCCTTGCACCTGAGTACCTCGTCACTGTACCTTCTCCTGGTAGTTATCATGGCCTCTACTTACCTCACATTATACTTTCCTTTCATTCATCTCCATCCTTGGTTACTTTTGAGAAGCAATCTTATTTTGACTTAAAGCACACCCATAACAACTTATTCCTTTCACCTTTCAATTCCCACAGTCTTTTACTTGGATAACTACAACCACCCCACACTAAAAGTATGTGCAGTCCTCTGTGCATAAACATGCTTCATGTAGTAATTAGCTTCATGCGCGCAAGCATGCTTATTACATAAGAACAACAACTAAATTGACAAAGCATAGCGACAATGAAGGAAATACATTAAGGAAATAAAAAATTGAAAACCTAATCTAAATGGCAATATTGCCTTATTACAAACACCAAGAAGACTTATTTATAGTAGGGCTTCAACCTACTCCCATAAAATAACTAGGTAGACGTGTTCCATCAAGTGCTTCTAACAAAAAAGAACCCAATTCAAGTATGTAAGTGATGACATACAACCCCAACCAATGTAATGAGAGCTTGCTTGGATGGTGCAAGAACTTAGAGTCATAAAGAAGTCCATTTGTCCAACCGCCAACTTCTTTTCCTTTATATTTATGTCATGCCATGCTTTCTTCCTGGCCTTTTCACCTTACGAATCCATCGTGCTATGGCTTGTCACTCATCCAGTTGAATCATCTTCTCAATACACTCTTCTAAAGATTTCTCATCATCTAGACCTCCAGAAGGTGCGCAATGCCCAAAGAAGGTAACATAAATTCTATAGGGAGAATGACTTTTGCACCAAACACCAACTAAAATGGCATGGCTTTGTTCAATCTCTTGTAATTTGTTCTATATGCCCAAAGAACAACTAAAACTTTTTCATCCCAATCCTTTCTTCTAACATCACAAAATTTTGTCAATGTCTGGCTCAAAATCTTGTTGAAAGCCTCAACAGTTTCATTTTTCTGAGGGTGGTAAGGTGTAGTCTTATGGTGGGAAACCATAAACTCATCTAATAGGATCCTTACAGATTTCATTTAAAAAGTGTGTGCCCCTATCACTTGTCAAACTTAAAGGAAATCCATATCTTGTAAGAACATTCTCCCATATAAACCTAGCTGATGTAACTAATGTACAGTCCTTCATAGGTGCTGCTTCAGCCCACCGTGTGAGATAATCTATGTAAGTAATGATATAGCACGATCTAGTCCTACATGTGGCTGGAGAAATTGGTCTAAAAAAATCAATGGCCCATTTCTCAAACGGTTATGCAATAGTAATTGGTGTCAAATACATTTCATCTCTTTTTCCTAGTTTTCCTAGGCACTGACAATGGTCATATGCCTTACAATATTCTTTACAATCTTTATACAATGTCTCCCACCATAAGCTAGCAAGTAGGATTTTTCAGGCACTTACATCACCTGCATAGTGGCCTCCTGCAATACCACTATGGGCTTCATCCATAATATCCTTGCGCTCATGCTATAATACACAACGGCGTAATACTTCATCTCTACCTAACTTGTAGAGGTCACCACTAATTAACATAAACGGTGCCATGCGTATAGCAAGTTGTTTCTTTTCTAGTGCCTTCATTCCTCCTGGTGCAACACTAGTCCGTAGAAAGATAGCAATGTCTTCTAACTCTGATGGTGTTGTAACCTATGCAATTGTGCATCTGGCATGGTTTCTTCAATTGTCTGTGCTTCCTCTCCTGAGGTAATTCTAGAAAAGTGGTCTGGTCCAGAGTTACTTTTCCCTGGCTTCACCATAACTGTGAAATCAAACTCTTGAAATAGGAGTACCCATTTGCATATGTTCCCTTGTAAGATGGGTTTGTTCACCAAATAATTCAATGCCATGTGATCTGTATAAAAAAAGGGGTTGCTAACAAGTACTATCAAAACTTGTGCAATACATAGATCATTGAAAAAGCTTCGCACTCTGTAGTTGTATAATTCTGTTCAGCAGGTGTCAACTTCCTACTAGCAAAGCAAATAGGATGATCGACAATACCTTCTCTAGGTTGAGCTAATATTACACCAATTTCCATTCTAGAGGCATCCACGTGTACATGAAATGGTTTGTCCCATGAAGGAAAATGTAGGATAGGCACGGTAGTAAGTTTCTCTTTCAATGTTTCAAATGCACACTACTACGATTCTCCCCAATAGAATGTACCTTTTCCTTTCAGTAACTCCTCCAGAGGTGTGGAAATTTTTGCATATCCCTTGATGAATTTTCTATAATATCCTGTGTGACCTAAAAATCTGCACACCTTGCTCGACAGTGGTAGGGCACTTCCAGGCCTAGAATGAATGTAACCTTAGTTTGGATCAACATGTAAACCTTCCTTGCAGATTATATGTCCTAAAAGTTTTCTAAAAGGTGTAGCAAATATGTACTTCTTGATGTTTAAAGAGATACTCAATTGTCTGCATCGTTCAAACATCAAGCAAAGATTGTCACAATGATCTTTCACAAGCCCATATACTTTGTCTAATCATCTAGGTAAAATTGTAAGAAGTTGTGAATAAAATCTTTGAATGCCTAAACAACTATCCACGAGAATACAGCAGGCACATTTTTCAGTCCAAAAGGCATCACAGTATAGGAAAAGTTGCCCCATTCAGTAGTAAAATTTGTCTTTTCTTGATCCTCCTGAGCAATCCTAACTTTGATGATACTTAGAAAACCCATCTGTGAAGGAATATATTTCACGCCCTACTAATCCTTCCAAGTATTTCCTCAGTGAATGGTGTAGGAAAGGGATCTGTGACACATGTTGTATTTAGCTCCTTGTAATCAACACAAATTCTGATTCATCCATCCTTCTTGATATTGATTACCATTGGAATAACCCATTCTGACTCATCAAGGGGCTTGATAATTCCAGATTTTAACATGTTATCAATTTATTCTTTTACCTTTTCTAGAAAATTAGGATTCATTATGTAAGGTCTCCTTCTCATTGGGTGTACACCATCCTTAAGCTTTATCTTCATTTCCCTAAGTTATTCATGCACACCTTTAAGTTTGAGTGAATAAGTCCTGATAATCCCTTAGTAACTCAATGATATTTTCCAATTCCGACTCGACCAATAGTATCCAATTATGACCTCCTTTGGCTCGCCTCCGAACCTATATTCACCTTCTTTGTTTTCATGGGTTTGTGATAGGTGCGCGTATCCTTATCTCGAACTATCCAAGACCTTGCACACCCCTTGTGAATGTTTAATAACCGTGTTCTCAACTTCCTCATCATTCATGATGTAAACCATATTTCCTTTCTCTTTCTCAAGGAAAGTGCATTCAAGTAGTATGGAGTCCATTTCTTATACCTTTTCAAAGCGTGCTCCAGACTCTGTCTCACCAAATAATTTCTGAATATGCTCTTCTTGCTTTGCACTATCTCCCATAGTTAAGCACTTGACAAATTTTAATGCTTCTTTTCTTTGGAGGTTTAGTCGAGAAGTAGTCAAAGGTGCAGAGCATTATTGCGGTAAAATTCTTTCAATTCCTAGTCTTTCAATGTAGTTCAGCATATACATACTAGGCATGTGTGCATCCTTGTAGAGTGGAATATAATTTATGCACCCGAGTGAAGGTGGTAGTGCTTCTGTCCTGCTTGTCTAGAGTCTCTCACATTGCTTTGAATGTGGTGCTTTGAACAAGTTGATCACCATTATAAGTGTAAATTTGCGTAGGTGCATTACTTCTTACAAACCTGGTAGATAGGGAAATTCTAATCTCCTTCTACTCCATAAGATTATCTCTGTGAACTACCCAAGAACGCATCGCTTTGTCCCATGTAAGGTACATACTAACATATCTCTTCTCTTAATTTGTTCTTTCCACTTTGTGTTTCCATGGATTTTAAAAATACGGGAAGATATTGTACTCTGTATACAAAGGTACTACACCACCTATCCATCGAACAGAATGAAGTCCATTCTTTCTCACAACTATGCTTTTACCATGCGACCTACTAGTTCATATGTACCATGAGCCTAATTGTCACAAGCAATACTCATAGTATCACTAATAGAGTGAGAATACTCCCACTGTAGGATGCCTTCCTTTGATGGCTCATTGACCTATGGGTCTTGAATAACGGGTACATAGATTCTATTTAAGTCCTCCTCACTTAGAGGATCAACATATGGTGTAGACTTCCCATTTTTCAAAGGTATCACAACCCTTTCCTCCTTGTTCTCAAAGCTGATATACCCCTTATTTAATCTCAAGTCAGCATTATTTGCATAACACTAAGGGTGTCCAAGAAAGGCTAGAAAACTGTCTTCTTCTGTAAGTGCTAATACCTCAAAATCCCCAGTAAATTTGGCCCCTTATATGGTTATAGATGCATCTTTCAAAACTCCTATAGAAGTTACCTTAGTCTGGTTTGCTATAAACAACACATTAGATGATGGCTGCAATGAAGGCCTCCCCATTTGTACCCATGCATCTAATGTAAGAACATTTACTTCCGCACCTGATCAATCAATATGTTGCTCAACAACCATCCATCCACAACAACATTAAAGTAATTTCCTTATCATAGTCAATGCTATCGGGGGAAGATTCGCATGCGGGGTCTATCATTTGGTCTCAACACTTACTCGTGGAGTGTTCCCTTTTAACTAACTTCCTAATAGTGGAATGATGTTCTCTGGCGCAACATTTTACAAAATTCTCTCGATCATTGATATCGGTTTGGACTATCTATGATTCTTTCTTCTACTCCTTTAAGTCTTGCATCTCACCACTGAAGATTCCTTAGCACTTCCATGGTATCCTGGTAAAATTCCTTCTGATGAGCAGGATCTGGGTACCTTGCATGCAAAACCTCCTCCTTGGTGATCGTAGGCTTCTAGTGTAATGCCTCTCTTGTGTGTGCCACTTCAGCTCATGTAGTAATCTTCACTGTCAATGCCTCAATTCCTGGTGATATCTTGGGCATCCACTGATCTTCGACCACGTGCTGGATTCTAACCATCATGACACCTTTGTTTTCTGCTTATGCTTCTTACTCGAGATGCTCATATAAGTTTGATAACTCTGCTTACTCGAGATGCTCATATAAGTCGATAATTGTGGTTCTTTACAGAAAAGAACATGCAATATTCTGAGGACATTCATGCCTACAGTGGTTAAGAGATCCACATGTATAACATGTTCCACGATGGAACTCACCTCTTCCTCCACCATGGCCTCGTCCTCCATATCCACCATGATATCCACGCCCTCTTCCATGACCTCCTTCAAAACGGCCCTCATTCCTATCATAGCACGATTGATTATGATCCCAATCTTGGTGCTCATTATTACCTTTAGAATTATCTGTTACACTTGTCTGTCGTACACCAATGTCTATAGCATCACGGATCTGACCAATCAATCAACAATCCTCAGTATCATGAGTCGTGGACCTACAAATCTTATAAAAGCAGGATACATTCTTCCTTATTGCATGCTATAACAAAGGACAATGGCTAGCATCATGATTCAAATGAAAGATTTCACAGTCTAACAACAATGAACCTATAGATCCACGAGGGCAACTATCCTTGGTGTGACCTTCCACTTCATAATATGTACACTAGATCCCGAGTGCATTTCATGAGCTGAATTTCTTGATAACTTTTCTAGTTGCTTTTCCATGGTTGCGATCATGCCTCTAATAATGGACTAACACCGGTGTCAATGCTTCCAACTTCCTCAGCACGTAGGGCTGCCTCCAATGCTTTACGTAGATTAGTGTATGTCTTATGCGACAACGCCCTTCTAAATGGTGTAATTAATCCTCCAACAAACCATTGTGCATGTTGGCTGGCGTGAATATCATAAGACAACTTAGATAGAAGTGTCTTAAAATGGGCATCATACTCACGTACACTCTCAATAGTGCCTTGTTTGATATCTTTGAGTGCATTGATACTCTTCTACTCAAACTTTGGGATATAGAACTCTTTTAAGAAAGCATCCTTCAATGCTGCATAATCCACGCAAGTTTGATCAGGGTCAAACTTCCTATACCAGTTGTGTGCACATCCTTGTAATGTAGTAGGAAATTGAATTTCCTTACACTTAGAAGCCATGATCTCTTTCATACACCACAATATTTCACACATGTGCACATGCTCAAGCAACATACTCTATGCCTCTATAATTTGAAAGATAAAGAGACATTTCCATATAAATATTATGTGGTTGTTACGGGCCTTGACCACATGATCCGAACCTCCCGTGTTTCCTTTGCCTCCCGAGAACCACTAGATCCATTGGAACTAAAACCACCTATACCTCCCGATCCTCCATCTATAGCTAGAACAGGACTTGTAGATGTACTCCCCTATGCTCGATAGTAGTACTATATTGAAACCCTACGATCGTGAGGTAGTTCCACTTCCAGAGAGGTGAATCCTACATTTTGCACGCTCACGTTCTGTGCGGATGATGCACCTAAAAATAGTCCTCCAAATAACATCGAAGTTGTTTGTCCTACCATTGATGTACTTGCTCCCTGACTTATTCCTTCTCTCCTACTTCCCAAGTTAACTTGCTAGTTACTTATCGTACTAGGTACGAGAAAACCAAGTGCAAGGGCTAGGTCACTAGGTGGATTAAGATGCGTGCCCATGGCCTAGGTAGTCTTTGGTGGCGTACTTCTGTGTGAAGCCAAGGGGGATCTCTGTCATGCTTTCTAAGATGGGGAGTTCCTGATGCTCTGGCTCCACATCTTCTACATGAGCTTCAAATCCTTCACGAGCCATCTCTCTCCTCAACGCCATACTTTCTGCAATAGTACGCTACTTCTCTATCTCCCTCTCGCGCGCCTCATTATACTTAAGCCACCTTTCCTCTCTCTACCTTTCTACCACTAGGTCTTCCATATTTCACCCAACCTATTCCTACCCTCACGCGTGGTGAATTTTAGTTAGCCATCGATTTACTCTCCAAGTTCAAAGTTACCATCAAGATCTTGATCGCTAGTGGAATACCTTACAAATATGCTCCTATAGGATACATGCAAAAACTAGAATTCAGCTACCTTCGGGAAAGAATACGTTGAAATTGAATATTCCAGAATATAACTATTTATAACATCACGAAACCATGTATCCACAACGTGATTCCAAATGAGATCAACATCATAAAGGGCCTAAAATTCTTTTTGTGTCCAGACAAGTGCATGATACCTCTAATTCCGCTTAGATGCATAAGCAATCAGCCACTCATATAATTCTACTTTGGAAAGATAGAGAAAATATCTCATATAAACTGTCATACATATTTGTTCTACCCAAGTGCATGTGTTAAACTCAGATCCAATGCTGAACCGTCATGCATATTCTTCCTCTAGATCATGTATCCAATCCTCAATACTTGCTAGAGTTAACCGGTACGTCTTCATCGCAAACCATCCTGAAAAAAACTGAAAAAGAGGTCCTAGAAATGGAACCAATGATGCAGCCTAGAATTTACTAGATAACACCCTAGACGCGCTGACACATCACTCAGCCTAGACTAAGTGCTCACCCAAAGCACACAAAGGTACCAAGTCCCTCTTTAGGGTTATTGTAGCAGGATGTTAGCATGATGAAGGAAGAAACATATAGATCCATAACTAATCCATCATTCTACAATGCATGCCATATTCAAATCTATGAAAGAACAAGCTTTAAACAATAATCATGATTGGATCAAGAACATGCACTACTCAATTACACATAGGAATGACACTTAGATTCAGCTAATAACTTCCATCTATTAATAAACACATAAGCTCCTTACAATAATGACAATTTATACCGATGCACGCATGGATCTGATACAATATTCTAGTAATATGTACATATCTCTTTATGCTTACCTCTTATGCTCTACATATAACTATATATATCTCTCTACTACTATGTGATTCACATTATATATATAGGGTGGGGAATTTCCCTTTACCGCTTATCTATTCCAAAAATAGGCCACATGCTATTAATAGCCACATGCCGTTTACAAGCATAGCCACACATACAAGTGTGCTATCTATAGACCTCTTATAGTTAATGAAGTGACAATCCTACTCTTAGCTCACCTCCATGCAAAATGATCCGATCCGATCCTCTAAAGATAGATAATGCATGGCACACACATCTCTTTCTTATTGGTGTGTTCCACATGCCATCTTCTAAAAATAGGTCTTCATGCTCAAAATCGGCTAAGTCTTGAATGCTGAACTTGCCCTCCACGAGTGGATTCTTCCTGTCTATTCGAGCCCTTAAACTTGGCCTATTTTCCCGCATGGAATTCTTGTGTGAGTTCTATCAAGTGTTCTTTGATCAATAGGTAGGTAGGTGTGGGTAGGGTAGTGGTAATCAAACATATGCACACACAGAGATCGTAACATGGTACCAGGGTGAAGAGATTTTGAACTCTACATCATCCAAGGTCGATCGGGTTATCCAAACAAGGGTTGTTGAGGTCCGATATCCATGGTAAAGGATACGGTCTAGACACACAATGAGGTAAGATGCAGGAACTTAGGTGTGGTTCCAGTACATCCAAAAATGTCAACGAGTTAAGGTTGGTTTGGATAATGGTCACGACCGAGAGGCAAGATAGGGTGGGTAGGCTAACGGTGTGGTAACATCATCGTAAGGTAGAGCGAGTGTGTAAGGTCGATGCTCACACCAAGGGGGTCAGGTGTGGTGCGGGTAAGGCTACGGGAGGGGCATAAAAATGCCTGATTGAGGGTGAGGTTGGGTGATAAATAGTGAGGTCATGAGGATAAGGTGGAGTGATAGAGTTAGGCTTTGTGGGTGAGGTGAAAATAGGTTTCAAGAAAGTAAATAAGGTGCAACGAGGATGCAATGGGGTCAACACAGTAACTTAGGCACCGATCATGTTCAACCGATCTTTGGTCGAGGGGAGCCAACCATGGTAGACTAGGGCACATGACCAATGTTGGTATATGTAAAAGTGACGTCGGTCAAGGTGGGGAGAGGTTAAAAAGGAAATTTCCAATTTTTGTAGAATCATTTGTCATTTTCCAAATAGGAGAAAACAACAAAGGAGAGAGAGAAAAGGTGGAAAGTGACCAGTGAGATAGAGAGCTGATTTGGCGAGCCTCGTAGTGGGTAATTAGTAGGTGATAGGTGGGTCCACGAGATCTATTTGATCAATTCAGTTGGTTGGAGGTGAGGAGGTCGGTTGGTGATGGAAGAGGTAGGAGAGGGATTGGGTGGACCACGGAGTGCAACGACGACCGCCACCATGGAGATGGTAGTGCGATGAGGTCGAGTCAATTCCATTCCTTGTTTTGTGAGGTAGATTGGTGTATAGAGGTTGGGTGAGGAAAAATGGGTTTTTGGGGGGAAAAGTGAATTTTGAATTTGGGAAGAAAAATTGGGTGTAATAGGAATGGGGAAGGGTGTATTTAGCTAAGTGAGGGGTGGGAATGGATTGAGGGGGTTTGAGGTAGGAATGGGTGGGTAGTTAGGGAGAAATGGAGAAGTTTTTAGGAAATAGGGGTTGGGTGTCACAGATTTTGATTGCTACATGATGATTGACATCGGTCAAGGGTTGGATAACTTTGGTTGGTGTGGTAGCCGGAATGGTCATGAATGAGGTGACCGATGCTTTAGTTGTATTAGTTAGTGCTTGGTGGAGACAAGCAATGATGCCGATCATTATTTGGAGATAAATGGGCAAAAAATGAGGTTGGGTGGGTGGGTGAGATAGGTAATGGTATAAGAAGATGTTGTGGATGGAAAAATAGCACAAGGGAGAGGTTTAAATAGGTATGGTTGAATGGTAGTTGGTTAGGGTTGGGGTGGGTAGATAGGACATGTGATAAGAAGGTAATTTGTGAGGGAAAAAAGGTAGGGTAATATGTATAGGTGAGGTGTCGGGTGATTACTTGGTATGGTGAAGGTTTATTAATGTGATGGTTTATTAGATGCAGGTGAGAGATTAGCTGCGGATGCAAGATAGGGTACCGCCCTTGCTCGTGGAGGTATGAGGGAGCACGACCATTGATGATTGGCGTCGTATTTGTAGAGGTTAGCCTAATTGGGGTCACATGCTACTGACACGTAGTATGGGAGCCGAGTTTGATGGTCACCCTCATTGATAGATGGGATTCAGCAACCAACACATTCCATCTACTGACGGGTGAGATCACAGTCACCCTGGAGGATGTGTACCGGATCTTATGGTTACTGATAGTGGGGACACAAGTGTATTTGATCTCTTTAAGAGGCATCTACGGAGTTAATTTGGATAGTGTTTGGCGAGGGCTGATGGAGTTGATGTTTCATAGCGCCGGTGAGTTATGGAGACATGTACCGGGTCCACCCGAGAGGAGATGAGGCTACTAGTGTTCTTGATAGAGGCAATTGCTGTTTTTCAATATTAGATGCGAGAGGGTGGGAGATTCCCATGATCATTGATGGGGTTCTACATGATATGGTGGAGGACAGGACCCATTTTGCATGGGCACCCACTTTCACAGTGCAATTATCTGAGAGCTATGGGCCTATGGGCAGCTACGGAGGTTCAACTTGTGTTGCACCTTCCTACTACATTATTGGGCACACGAGCACATTATGTGTGTGCATCCAGGTTGGTATGCCCCGATTTGGATGAATTCGAGATGGGTTTTGTTCGAGTGGGCTATAGGTGATGGGTGCCTACGATTGGAGAACCTTGAGCTCCAAGAGTTACACATGATGTAGCCTATTATAGGTGTTTTGCTAGAGGGGTTGTCCGACATGGACATCTTTTGGAGGCCATATGTGGGTTTCTGTCATATGGGTGGATGGCGAAGAAGTTAAAGGAGATCTGTTGCTCCAATGGTTAGAGGGGTGATGTGCGGGAGAGCATGAGATGATACCCATAGATAGGATCGGAGCGTCAATTTAGGCTACCTCGAATATACCCCACCATTCCCATAGTATAGGAGGGACGACATGGAGAGGCCTCTACATTTACCACAACCCGATAGTGCCTACAAGGAAGGAGGAGTAGGTGAAAGACCGGCAGATTGATGATGTCAAGGTTCTTGATAGATACAAACATTGGTGGTCCATACATTTACAAGCGATACTGCGAGGTCGGGGCAGCCAAATTTAGCCACCATCACAGTTCATAGGGATGCCCTATAGGGACATGTGGCTACCCACAGTGACACAATGGGGATAGTGTAGGGTAGTCGACGGTGTTCGAGAGGCACATGTTACCACTTTACATGTACGGTGTGGCTGCTCTTCTCGAGCCTAGGTAGCATAAGGACAAGCACCCACACAGGGTGGAGATGGGGATGGGGTACATGTGGCCGCCCTACAAGTGCATGTTACAAATTTATAGGGCAAGTTGGCCACTCCACGAGCACATGTTGTAGCCCTTTAGGCCCGAGATATAGGCACGGGGTTAGGCGGCCGATGGTACCACCACAAGCAAAGGGAAAGGTCCCACTTTATAGGTAGGGGTAGGATAGGGTCCCACAGGATAGGTGCGGGGTCGGAGGCCGATAACACCACTGCTGCGAGCAGTACCTATAGCTAGGTTGAGGGATGCCCAGGAAAAGTGAGGTACTATCGGGATCAATTGATGGCCCTGGGATATATTTCCTACCCTATAGAGAGTATAGAGCACAAAAGGCCTTGAGTGAGAGGACCAGGTCATGTACCCATAGTGTGGAGAGAATAGGGGGTCATCGATCCCCGAGATAGGAGTCGAGAGCAAGGCCACCGGTTCATGGAGGCCAACCCCAGGTGAGGTACCAGTAGAGATCCGGCCAAGACCCATGGTGGGCGGTTAGATGTTAGCTGGACATTGTATGGGGGCAGAGGAGGAGGAGGAGACATGTGAGAAAGACATGGAGGATATCCATCGGGGATGCCTGATAGCCGTACATACCTCCATTTTGGTTTAGTTGTTTATTTTTGATATATACCGGCCTATGTGCCGAAGAGAGTGAGGATGTACATGAGAGGTGATATTTCGGTCATATACCAACCTGTGTGCCGAAGATGGTGAGGCTATACATGAGAGGTGTGATATTTTTGGTCATATACTGACCTGCGTGTTGAAGATGGTGAGGCTGTATATGAGAGTTTTGAGAGATGCATATTATTTGGTATCAGTGTATATTGTATGGATACACAAATTTTGATGATGAGATGGATGTTTTCTTTGATGATGTACTTGTGTTGGTAGAATTTGATTGTTATGTGTAGATGGATGGAAACTAGGTGCATTAGGCATGGTGGAGTCAGGTCATAGGCATGATGGAGTCATGTTATAGGCATGGTTGAGTCAGGTGATAGGCATGGTTGAGTCAAGTTATAAACTTGGTGAAGTCGGGTTTGTTGTTAGGCATCGTTGAGTCATGGTTGGGTGGCTGAATTAATTTCTCAGGTATTTGATATGATGAAAAATAAATGATGATGTATGTACATGTTTTGTTTTAATTTGTGGTATTGTATGGTAGCATGGATCATGTTGGTATGATCACAGGTAATGTATGATTGTGGTAAATGTGATGAAATGAATGTTGTGATAGTGTATTAATTTCCAATTGGTTGGTAATAAAATGGAAACTAACGAGAATAGAATGTGACTGGAATAGGTAGCCAATGTTGAGAGGTGAATGGTTGTGGATGGGAAAAGGCGAAGAAGGTGATGATGATGGTCAAGCTAACCTCTAAGGGCCCCATGCCCTCGAGTGCTACCTATATAGCCCCAGCGAAAAGGGGCCTTAGACCGATGTAGTTCTCCCATAAGCTAGGGAGGAATAAAATAGGTATGGAGAAGGGTTGGTAGGTTTGAGGTAGGTTGAGTTCATGGTCATGTAGGTAAGGGTAAATAGGTGAGGTAGAGTTTGGATCAATGGTACGGTTGAGTAGGTAAGGGTCATGGGTATGGGTAGATAGGTAGGGTCAATGATTGGGTTGAGGGTAGAGGTATGGTTGATTTGGGTCAAAAGTAGGGGTAAATGGGTAAAGATTGTGGGTAAGGGTAGATGGGTAAGATCGGATGTTGGGTCAAATGCATGGGTGTGTGTTGGTAAGGTGATTTGGGTCGGGTATGTTGTGAAATGAGGATTAGTAGGTCAAGGTAGGTGCTAGTGAGAGGTGGGTAGAGGTGAGTAGAAATCGGCATTTTGGTTCAAGAGGGTCAACAGTTTGGAAAGAAGGTAAGTGTAACAGGGTGGATGATACTACCGGATTGGGGAGGACCATCGATGTGCAAACCAAGGTAGGAACGATGAATGCCAAGTCCCTACAAACTCTTGCATGTTAGACTATTCTAGAGGTGAAGAAATGTGCAGGATCATAACAGATTGTATTAGTGACATCATCCCGTGGCGGGTAGAAAAAGTAGGGTAAAAGGGGTGATATGGTGAAGGTTTAGAAACATGGAGGAGGATAACATACCTCTTATACAAGATGTTCAAAACCCAGATAGATGAGTCCATGGCGAAAAGGGTGTGTTAATTTTGCTTGATAGACTGATCGATGTGGGAAGTCTATGTGGGATAATTAGATAATCTCCTTGAGGTCTTTGTGAAGCTGATCGATGCGGGAAGCTTTGGAATGGGCCTAGTATTTTTGACTAGGTAGAGTATGGCTAGTGCGGTATAGTTGTCCTTGAGGAGAAGTCTATTTATGGCTACTAGATACAAATGATAGATGTCCTTTTGAGGGATTCATCTTTGTGCTTGGAAGTTTGACTCAAGGAGGGTGATCCCATTTGATAGGTGAATTTGTTTTTACCAATTAAGCCATGGACAAGGCTATAGAGGAATACGAACAACGTGGGTCAAGAGGTAGAGTTGTAGGTGATCAAGTTGGATGTTGTGAGGGGTATATGGAGTGGTATATGACCATGGGATTCTGTCTACAAGGGGACGAAAAGTATCCATGAGAATCATGTCATGAGTAGAGCCGTGGTACTCATATTGAAGACAAGGTTGAAAAAGTGATGGAAAATCACATGATTCTTTGTTTAATTGTTGGTATGTGAGGTGGTGACAAAAGGAGTGGGTGCCCATGGGATGAACTGTAATAGTCAACGGGTGATAGAGAACTTAGTTCAACAATAGAACGGTCATAGATGCAAGATGTTAAGGGGCTCAGGTTTGGGTTTACCATTAATTGAAGATAAATGATAAGCACCTGATCCATAGGTATGGGTAACGATATAGGGTCAAAACAAAATAGGAGAATACTTACCCTGTAGATGTTTCTCATCTTTCATGACGTGTTGATTTTCCTTTAAGATGAGGTCATCAACTTGAAAGGTTTAGGGTTGGACTCATTTTTCATAAGAACGTTTGATGCATTTTTGGTATATTTGGAGGTGATCCAGAGCGTGAAGACGACATTCATCTAACAAATCTAGTTGTGCGAAACGATCTTGGAAAAAGTCATCATTGGTGAGTATATCTTTGAGCAAGATGCAGAGAGATGGGATCTGGACTTCGAGAGGAAAGACAACCTCAGTACCATAGACCAGAGAGAAAGGTGTAGCAACAGTCGATGTGTAAATACTAGTGTGGTATGCCCATAAGGAAAAAGGAATGTGCATATGCCAATCCTTCCCAGTATCGTCGACCACTTTCATGAGGATTTTGTTTAGGGTTTTGTTGGTTGATTCAGCTTGGCCATTGGTTTGAGGGTAGTAGGGTGAAGAAAAAATGAGCTGGATACCAAAGGCATCACGAGTTTCTGGAGGGTTTTGTTTTTGAACTACTTTCCGTTATCAGTGATAAGGCGGTGAGGAACACCGAAGTGAAAAATAATGTGATGGTTGATGAACTCAAAAATTTTCTCGGCTTTTGTAGAAATGAGTGGAATGGCTTCTACCCATTTGGTGTAGTATTCAGTAGTGGTGATGATCCATTGGTGGTGTTGGGATTAAACGAAAGGAGGTGACAGGTGGGTGGAAGTGGTTAAAGGCTAGCATGAAAAACAAGAGTGTTGGCTTGGTTGCGTGTCAACACCATGTGAATGAATGTGTATCGGTGAAGCTATATCTTACGATGACACGAGAAAGAAAACAAGAATGAGAAAATTAGGTATATGTAGGTGGATTTGGGCAATGTAGCGATTGGAAATCGAAAGCAGTCTAACCGATGCCGGTTAAGGATGAACGATGTTGGTTACGGGGTAACCACTATCGGTTAATATGGGAAAAAACGGTTTTTACCGGACGAGGAAAAAGATAATGATGGTCGAGATGAACAAGTTGTATAATGAATGTTTATCAAATCATAGAGAGTATAAGGACTCATAGGAATTCGACAAAAGAAAGAAGATGAAATAGGTGTCCTTTGGGAAATTTAACCCAACATAACAGAAAACCGTGCGGTTAGAAAAAAATGATCTCAGTGTCGGAGGGTTACCGATGCTTCGGTCACTTTGTGAAAATTGGAAAAATGTTAAAAAAGGATTGTTGGGAATTTGAATAAGATACATAATCAACAAAAAGGTCTGGAGATGATGCAAAGAAGCCCTGTCGGTCTCATAGGAATTCAGAATACTCCAACTATGATTGAGGAGTGTGAAAGGTGAAAGAAAGAATAATGAAGAAATACAACCTCACACCTCAAAACACACGTCAATCAAATGCTAAAACACAATAGACAACAAGTGATTTTAATGTGTTGAGCTTATGCTATTTAGAAGACTGACTCATGAATTTAGAGTAGAGTTTTTGGTGAGGAAGGCTTCCTACAAAGAAGGAGATATAAAAGGAGAGGTTTCAGGTTATGTTATGGCAGGGGTAGACCATCCTCTGAGGTAATGACTAGATAAAAGTAACCAGATGGGTGCCCACTGTCAATCCATTGATCGTGTGATCTTTAACAACTTCCGGGTAAGATTTTGTTTAAGAAGATGTGTATTTTCAATTTTGGTGCAGTCTGGTAGAGAGAGAGAGAGGTGCTTTCTATGATTCTTTTATGTCAACCATTAGCTGGGCATGACTTCCAGCATATAGGTTTCCCTCAGTTTTAATGTGAGCTAAATGCAGCATACAAGAAATGCAATGCAAGTGTTTTAAACCCAAATCAAAGTGTGATGTTCGATGTCGTAAATAATGAATAGGAAGAGAGATGCTCTTTCACTAATGCAATACTAATGAAAGAAAAGAAGTGTTCTTTTTATAACACCAAAACACGATTGCTTTGAGACAATAGAAAGAGAGGAAGATTCCAGAGAAGGAGATTAATGTAGAATCCTTTTAGAAGGGAAACAAACATACAAATTTCACCTAAGAATGAATAAGATGCAGGAACCTCGGATGGGTCCCACCGGGCATGCTAAAATGTTTCGATCCTTTTTACGTATAATCGGAGACTAAAAATATAAGGGTGATGGGTGTAGGATTAATACATTGGGGGTGATGGGTGGAAGGTAGAATGCGCATGTGTAGACTTCTGATCTCGGTCGATCGTTTGAACTCCTTTTTGGTTGGGAAGGACTACCCTGTAATAGAAAACAAGACCATAAGAGAGTTAAAAATATATGGCAGTGGACTACCTAGCATATGCTAGATCCGGAAGTGTGATACTTCCTAGAAGGCTGTCAATCCACTATTTTATAAATTAATATTAAATAACTAAAACATGTAAATAAATGAATCTAGTGCTAGTGTTCTGATTTGGGTACCTTAGATTACTATTAACGTCAATCTAATTAGATAATAAAACTAAGCGGGTGAAAGGTCTTGGGTTAGATTATGGGTAGTTCGGGTGGTCCGCAGGTCATAGAAAGAGTGTTGATTTGGGTATTGGGTAGGTTGGGTTAGTTTTGGTAGGTGGTGAAGGTTACTGAGTCTGAATCATTAGCAAAAATAGAGACCGACGACTGGTCCTGTCCCGACCGATGCCGGTTTGGGTGAGACCATGCCCGTTAAGGGTGACCAATATTAGTCATTGTGGAAGTGACATGGGTTTAGATAGAGGGTGCTTGGGCTATAATCTATCTCGAGAATAGAGAGTTAGAAGGGTGTTGGTGAGGTGCAGATAAGGGGTAGGTTTAGGATAGGTGTTTTGGGGTTTTGGGAAGGTTTTGGGTCTATTAGGGTAGAGTTGTGGGGAGATGAGAAGTAGTAGGGTAATGGCGATGTCGGTCGGGGTGGAGCCGACCACATTTATAGGGAACTGGTGATGGTCACTGCGATTTAGTTAGAGTGTGAAAATGGAGATTGGGTGCTCTCTGTGTTTGGACGGAGGGCTAGTAAGGAACAAAATAGGGTGAGAGGGTCTTATAAAGGGATGTGGGTTTAGTAGGTAGGGTTTTAAGAGGGGATTTAGGGAGGATAGGTGATGGTTTTGGAATATAGAAGAGAGGGTGTCCCTTGGGAGAGGAAAATGGAGAAACAAAGCAAAAAGACACCAGTGAGGATGAAGTGATCTATTTACATGGAGTCCAACGCATGTAGAACCCTGAGCAGCTGATGAAGAGAGATGGTGAGTGTTGGTGAAGGCTGGGAGGTGGTTGGAGAGCTCTGCTTGAGCTTCTTCTTGGCTTCACATATCTTAGTGGCTGATCTCACAAATGCTCTTGTGAATGCTTCCACTTCTGGTTTCTCAACTTGGAGTTCTGTTTTCCAACCAGACATCAACAATCCAAATGACAACCAACCAAATGCCAACCAACCCTTTAGGAAGATCTTAAAATGAGCATTTATAGGTGATCGACACTATTCCCACTGACCGACATCGGTCGACTGCGTACTGAAATCGGTCGATTTGTGACCGAAAACGCAGTTATGTCGGGGGGGTTTGTTTTTTCAAAAGTGGGGAATATGCCTTCCCCACTTGATTTTGAGTGGCGAAGCACATGCACCCTCCACCCTTAGAATGGGGAATAGGACAAGGAGGGGTCCTATGAGTGGGGTGGCCACTATTAGGGCTTCTAGAAGGGTATGGGCTAGGTATGGGCAAGGTGAGGAAGTGGAATGGTGAGGTGGAGGGGAAAGTGGGGTAGTGGAAGGGTGATGTGGAGGGGCAAGTGGGGTAATGGAATGGTGAGGTGGTTGGGTGAGGTGACCTAGTGAGTAGGTAAATATTCCAATTTAATTAATTGATTTTAATTAAATCCCTATGTGTGTGATTGAGGGTCATTATGGTGTGCGAAAGGGGTTGCGGGTGATTAAATTAGGGTTAAATCAATCACCTATGTAGAATGTGGTTGTTTGGTCATTTTGGAGGAGAATGATGAAATGTGATGTGTTTTTGGTGTCTATTAGGGGTTAGATCAATTTTTAGAATAGTTTTCTTAGGTGGAATCGAAATGATGTAGATTACTTGGTAGGGGAGATAATAGGGCACATAGTTTTGAATATAGTCGATACTAGGTTGGATAGGTGACACTTGGTGGATGAAGGAAAAACATTACTAACTATGGAATAATGCTCATTAGACATGGACAGACTAGATTTAGGATCCCCTTGGGATTTAACAACTGAAGATGAGCATGAAGCAAAATGTTGTAAAGAAAATGAGATAAAACCCTTATGCACAAGGTGCTTAATTCTTTGCTTTAAAGCATTGCAATCATTTTTATTATGTCCATTGAGTATATGATAATTTCAAAATGAGAGACCTTGATAGTTAGCAAGTTGATAAGGAGGGTAGTAAATAGTATATGGAAAGTTGATCAACTGGTGAGTGAAAAGTTGAGCAATAATATCATGTTGCTTAACATTGAGATCAAACTTGAGAGGTGTCGGTAACATTAAGACTTGAGGTTCAACGACATGAACACATGTAAAAGACATAAAAGTAGAAGGAGAACTAGTATAGGCTTGAGAAACATCCTTGAGATGTTGGATTTTAGCTTTAAGAGATTTAATTGTTGATTCCATAGCTTGAATTTTGTTTTGAAATAAAAATGTAAAGCTTGAATTGACTCTAAGATGGGTTGATTGGATGGAGGATTAGGAGTGATGGAGTCATCAAATAGACGATCGAAAATGACACTTACTTGAGCGGGTGGCGTATTGCAAGGGAGATACATAGTGTCTAAGGATTTTGGAGAAAAACCATGCAAGGTAGATGTATTTGAAGTAGGTCATGCAAAGAGATTTTGGTGTAAGGACAGAGACACCAAAAGAAGAGAAAGAATGTAGTCAAAGTCATGTATATGATAAATAAGAGAAAAGTATGCATAAGTATGTAAAAGTGTGTAAAGGAAAGTGTGCACCTGATGTAAAAGAGTGTAAAAGGATAGAAATGTGTCATGTAATGCTGTGAAGAGTGATTTTTAGTCGATCTCATGCAAAGTGTGCATTTTTGGGAGATCTCACGCTAAGAGCGAGCTCACCAAAATGATCTAATTTAATTTGAATTAAGTCTAAATATTGTAGATTCACTCTTGAACCAAATGATATATAAATGACACAAGAAAGCTAAGATTTAAAATATAAAACCCTAAGCAATAGATAGACAAAGATGACTTAGCTGATTTACTCTCGATCTAGATTGGGAAAAGAGTTGAAAAGTTGGGAAGAGTGTCACAACCGCTCACAGATAAATTCTAGGATTTAGGAATATGGATAGACATGGGTTCCTTGGATAAAGAAAGGGAACACAGGGTGTTGAGGAATGCCTTAGGCACTTTGGTGATACATGAGCTCTAGATCTACTGATTAACTAAAAATGGACTAACTATGTAGTATGGGAATAGTTAATATAAGCTATGAATAAGCTGTAATAAAGTAAATAAATGTAGTAAATAAGAATATAAATGAGATAAAAAAATATGCAAAAGGAAATGCTAACCCTAATGTGTAAGAAGGAAGCAAAAAGAACTCAAATTTGAATAACGAGATGCCTTTTGGAGAGTATCACATAGGTGATTGGAAAACTAAGGAGCAGGAACAGATCATGCAAAAGTTCCAAAAAGGGTGGATCTGGAGGATCTAGCTAGAATGGAGCACCGGAGGAGGACTAGGGTGCTTATGAGTGCTCTGTCTGAAATTTGGGCACCACTGGTCTACAAAAAGCTCAAACTGATCTCCACTAGTTTGGAATATGGTTTGAAACCCTCATTGTTTGTTGCATAAACTTCGCTATCCCGCTTGGATGTCACCAACAATCTGAGATGAAAGAAAGATGTGTAAGACCCCAAAACAAATGTCAAACCATAAAAAATAATAATGCATATGAAGGGGTCAGACTGACCTCAACTGCCATAATGGTGGACTTACTAAATGATTGATGCACTACATCTTAGACCCGATGTAGTTCTATGTGCAAGTGTGTGTGCAAATGCCATAAGTTTCTCTTATACCGGTCACACTTTGTGAAGTAGTGAGTAGTAACTACGTGTAGAAAATGTAAAAGAATGTGTGCATGGAATATAATAGAATACCTCCCCCCATGAAGTGCGATGCGATGTCCTAGCCTTGTGCCTTGATGACAAAGCTATGTGGATGCAAGTGATATCCAATGTAATAGATGGATGCAAATCTAGATGCGTGATAATAGTAAGTGATGTTAGGTACCTCATTATAGTCTTATAACTTTATATTTATAGGGTTTTCTTGATCTAATTTCGTAACTAACCTGAAAAGGCCAACCATGAGAAATATAATGACCTCAAATGGTTAGAAAGAGCCCAAAAAGTGGTGGGAAAGTGTAAAAGGACCGGGGCACCCATGGTGGGACCAGGGCACCCATGAGTGCCCCAATACTAGCTTGGGTGCCCCAATTGAGACTAAAATAATGGGAAATGACCCAAATAGACTGGGCATGTGGATGCAAAGGGTCGGTAATGATGAAATAAATAAAACAAGATAGCCAAAAGACAAGGGTTAATTAATACTTTCTTCACTCAAGAACCTTCTAAATAGTAGTATGAGACTGAGATAAATAATGTCTAAAGCATATGATTTTGTGAATACATCTACTTTCTAATGTTTTGCAAGGTCTTCGCTATTGTTCCTGTTGATTACTTGATAATTGATATTTGATCGCGAGAGAAACATGTAGCTTACAAGAGAATAGTTCACCTACACAAACCCATAAACCACATCAAATATAAAAATAAATATGTAGAATGGGCGATCGACCGACCACGAAAATCACCCGAGAGAGTGAATTTACGATCGGCGCAACACTACATCTAAGAATTAATGTAGTTCTTGTGTGTGTGTGTGTGTGTGTTGTGTGTGTGTGTGTGTGTGTGTGTGTGTGTGTGTGTGTGTGTGTGTGTGTGTGTGTGTGTGTGTGTGTGTGTGTTTGTGTAGAAATGATGCCCTAGGATGCCCTTGTACAAGTGCACTTGATAATGGGATGTAGCTAAAATGTAAAAATGTGTGGATGAAATAGAGTGGAATTCCCCTTCCTATGTTGTGTATGCAGCCCTTGTCCCTTATAAAGAAAATGAGATAAAACCATGATGTGCAAGGTGCTTAATTATTCGCTCGCAAATCATAACAATCATTGTCATTATGTCCATTGATTCTATGATAATTACAAAATGGGAGACCTTGATATTTAGCAAGCCAATAAGGAGGGTAGTAATTAGTAGATGACAAGTTGATCAATTGGTGAGTGAGAAGCTGAGGAATAATATCATGTTGCTTAACATTGAGATCAAACTTGAGAGGTGTCGGTAATGGTAAGACTTGAGGTTCACTGACATGAGCACATGTAGAAGACATAGAAGTAGAATGAGATGTAGAAGGAGAACTAGCATGGGCTTGAGAAGCATCCTTGAGATGTTGGATTTCAGCTTTAAGAGATGTAATCATTGTTTCCATAGCTTGAATTTTGTCTTGAAATAAACAATGTAAATATTGAATTGACTCTAAGATGGGTTGATTGGATGGAGGATTAGGAGCAATAGAGTCATCAAATAGATGATCAAAAATGGCACTTACTTGAGCGGGTGGTGTATTGTGAGGGAGATACATAGTGTTTAGGGATTTTGGAGAACAACCTTGTAAGGTGGATGCATTTGAAGTAGGTCATGCATAGATATTTTGGCGTAATGATGGACCTACAAAAATAAGAGCAAAAATGTAGTCAAATTCCTATATATGATAAATCAAATAAAAGTATGCATAAGTATGTAAAAGTGTATAAAGGAAAGTATGTACATGATGTAAAAGAGTGAAAAATGATAGAAATGTGTCCTTTAGTGTTGTGAAGAGTGATTTTTGGGGCAATCTCACGCCAAAAGTGAGTTAAACAAAATGATTTAATTTAATTTTAATTAAATCTAAATATTAAAAATTCACTAATGAACCAAATGATATATAAATGTTGAAGTATAGAAATGACACAAGGAAGCTAAGATTTAAAATATAAACCCATAAGCAATAGATAAAGAAAGATGACTTAGCTGATTTACGTTGGATCTAGGACTGATCTTGATTGGGAAAAGTGAAGAATAGGATGGGCAGAGTATCACAACTACTCACGATAAGAAATGCAGGATGCGGGAATATGGCCAAACACGGGTGTTTGGGATAGGGTAATGACACCTTGGGTGTTGGGGACCACCTGCAGGCACTTTGGTGACTACACAGGAGCTCAAGATCTACTTTTGATGTGTTGTAAGGTCTTCACTATTGTTACCTTTTTATCTCCTAATAATAACTTCTTGATGCCAAAGATACATGTAACACCTGTAAAATAATAGTTCACTGCACAAACCCACAAACCACAAAAATCTAAAAAGAAAGATGAAAAATGGGGATTCATCACTGACCCCGAGAGTTAAATTATGATCGAGCATTGCACTACATCTCAGAATCCATGTATTTCTAGTGTATATGTAGAAATGATGCCTGTGATGCCCTTGTGCAAGCGCACTTATTAGCGGGAAGTATTTAGATTGTAAGAATGTGTTGATGAAATATAATGAACTTCCCCTTCCTATGCTTTGTGTATGCAAATTATTCAACCCTTGTCCCTTGAATGGATACTTTCGAGTGCTTTAGGTTCCTTTTAGATGCAAACTTAGGTGAAGATAGTATATGCTTAGTGTTTGTTCCTTTATTTTGAAACAATAGCTATGCATTTATATGATTCCCTTGTTTGAATTTCATGATTGAGAACTGGAATTCCAACCCATAAGTTAAAAATATTCCCAAAAGATAAAATATGCCCAAAAGAAGTGATTAAGGAGAAAAAGGGTCAAGGGGCACCTAGAGGGGACAAAAGCGCTTGGGCGCCTTATCTATGGTTGGGCACTAGTGTCCTGGAGTCATAAAATATAAATTAGTAAAATTATGACTGGGATTTAGGGTATGCAAGACCAAACAAAAATAATAAACAAAGAAAAGAGGCCAAAGATAGTAAATCAATTACTAATTTTATTTCTTGGTAATCATATGAATACTAGTATGTATTTAAGACCTAGAAATATACCAAAGTGCGTGATTTTGTGTCTACACCACATGGCTTCTTTATTTTCTTACGTAACACTTTTATATTTGTATTTCATAGAAGAGATATATAATGTATGTCACTTCTTTCTTCTCCAAGTGATGTAAGTTACACCAAACTTGAAAACATATCCAGAAGTAGACTTTTTATCTAAAATATCACCAAGATGGCCAAAATCACAATAACCATATAATTTTGATTCATAAAAAACAAGAATAATATAAACCATAATTGATTGTACCTTTAATATATTTTAAAATTATTTTATCCATTTTCTAATGATCCTCATATGGATCTTACATAAATCTAGAAGAAATACCTACTAGATAGGAAATATCAAGTCTAGTAATAATTCAATAAATCAAACTATCCTCAAGCTACTTGTATAAAGTAAGATTTACTTTCACATATGTAGGTTTAAGATAAATTTTAATACCAACTTATATAGGAATGGCCACATGTTTACAATCAATATTATTAAGTATTTTTAAAAAATTAAGATATTGAGATTAAGACACAACAATAGAGTTCTTATCCTGGAAATAGTCGTATCTAAGAAACGATGCAAAAGGAATATATTTAGACAAGATTGTGTTTTCATTCTTCAAAGGGATAAGCCCTCCAAAATTAATATAACTAAATCCAAACGCATTACTTTAAATAACCTCAAAAATAATAAAAATCTATCCATCATCAAAGCAAATAAAGGTAATGTGGTTATCGTTCTCAACCATGACGATTATGTTTCTAAAATGATTAAACACCTAAATTGTGGTAGCTATAGGAAATTAAACAAAAAACCAATTAAGAAAAGTTTAAAATTCATCTCTAACACTATAAAAAGTCCTCGTTAGATTAAAATACCAAGAAAAACCTTATTCTATCTAAAAAAATCACCCCGAGAATTTATAACCAACCTAAAATTCATCAAATTGATGCTCTATCTGTCAAATTTTCAACACCATCCACTCCCCAACCTATAAAATTGCCTCCTTTCTCATTAACAAACTTAAACCTTTGGTGGGAAACTCCTCTTCGTTTATTAAAGACTCATTATCCTTTGTCAATTTTATTAAAAACCAAAAATTGGATAAATTTGGTTTTATTGTTATTTTTGATGTTATTTCCCTTTTTACTAAAATCCCTATTGATGAAGCCATATTTATCATCAAGTCAAATCTATGATAGTGAAGCTACCAATCTAGAGAGCTCATTTTACGCTCTGATTTTTAGCTTTAATGGAGAAATTTATGAGCAAATCTGAAGGTATTGTTATGGGTTCCCTCTCTCTCCCATAATTGCTAATTTATTTATGGAAAATTTTGAGAAAAAGTGATTAACTCATACCCTTTAAAACTAGAATGGTGGAAAATATTTGTCGATGATACTAATGTATTTTGGGTTCACGGTATGGATAGTCTTAACATCTTTCCATGAAGACCTAAATAGCATTTCTCCCCACATTCAATTTACCATGGAAACTGAGATTGATGATGCAATCCCATTCCTTGATATCCTTTTAAGAAGAAAAGAAAATGGTTCTTTATCTCGTTAAGTTTATAGGAAGAAAACCCACACCGATTGTTACCTTAGAGCCAAATCCCATCATCACCCCTCTCAGAAAATTGGTATTCTTAAAAATATATCCTGCAAGGTTGTTGATTACGATAATGAGCTCATTGATCTTTAATTTAATCATATTGTGAAGGTTTTGAGGAAAATGGCTATAATAATAAGGTTTCTAAGAGACTGGAGGCCTTAGAGGCTGAGATAAAAATCTTGAAGGATGAGGTCAAAAATCTAGCTAAGCAAAAAGGTAAGAAAAGCATGGAGGAAGGGAGCATTGTGATAGTCAGGTTGAAGACATATACAAAAAGCTGACCTCCTTGGACTCCCGCCTTGGGAAGGCTAAGACTAGGCATGATTACAACATTGCCGCCTTTAGGGCCATTGAGGAGTTCATCGTGGGGCATGCCAAAAGTGTTTCCAACCTCAGCGGTATCCCGGCTGCACTTTGGGGCAATGAAAAAGAGAGCAAAAGAACCATCGAGGAGCTCGATAAGACGGATGCTGCCCACATGACCGCTTTGGGTATGTTTCATGCTTGGAAAAAAGTCAAGATCAGTGTTGATCAAGCAGCCAAAAAGTAGTCCTGCATGCTTCTACTGCTCTCTTTTGTTATTCTTACTGTTTCTTGGCTGTCGGGTTACTGTTTTTTTGCTGTTGTTTTGCTGTTAAGCCTCGCTTGTGTAGCTGTTTCTGGGCTACGTTGATTTTCATTGTTCCTCTTGGACTTGGTTAGTCCTGCTATGTTTCTCACTCTTATTCCGGCTTAAAGGCCTTTTTTTGTATTCAAGGGTATAGTCCCTTTCAAAAAACTATTTGCCATTATTAAAAAAATAAGCTAACATCCAACACTCTTAAGAATTTTATTAATCCCACTCCTAAAACTTTAAATCAACATGAATTAAACCGTAAAATTATCCCCCTATATTAAAAACACCACTGATAGAATTAAAAAAATATTCAAAAAAGGTATCACCACCCCCTTCACTCCCATTAACACATTAAGGTATAATCTCAACTCTCTTAAGGATAAAATTGATGTTAATCTCCACAATGGTGTAATCTATATGATAAAGTGATCTTGTGGAAAACCATACATTGGTGAAATCGGTAGATTGGTCAAAACTCAGATTTCAAAAATGATAGAGACATAAAATGTGATCATATTGATCGATCATCGTTGGCACAAAACTCACTTAATACTAAACACTCCATTTGTGTCTCAAGATAACTTTTTAAATGGAACCTTCATGAAGCCATTGAGATAATGCGCGGTGAAAATAATATTAGTCATGATTTGGGTTGGTTCATCGAAACACTTGAAAACCTCTTATTCATGCTCTTCCTAAATGAATTATATTTTTTATCCTTCTCTCCTTTTCTTACATTCTCTAAAATTAAATTTTTAATAGGCTTTAAAAATTAATATTAATTTTAAACTATTTTTAAATAAAAAACAAATAGTATTTCCCAAACTAAATCTCTTTGTAAATAAAATTTTATCTATTTTGAATAATGTTATTTTAGCGAGTTTTCAATCTAATATCCCCTTTTTAAATTATATCTTTTTTGAATTTAAATATCCTCTTTCCCGTTTTTAATTCTCCTACACCACCTAACTTTGGTCTTTTATTGTGAAATGTTAAATTGTATATATTTATATTAGCTTGATTCATAAATCTTTCTATAATTTTAATCTTTCCTCCCTAATGATGGGTCTAGTTGTTGACACAAACGCAGGAATCCCTAATTCAAATACACAATATTCCAAATAAAATTGATAATTTTGAACTATAAAAATATCAGATCTTCAATTTTAAAATATATTTTTAACTTAGTTTTAATTTTGAAAATTAAACTAGTATCATTCATGGTAATAATTAGGTTATCAACATATAAAATAATTATTTTAATGTGAATATTTCTAGTTTCAACAAACAAATCATTATTTGGAAAATAATTATGAAAACCAAGGTCTTTAAAAATGTTAATCTTATCATACCAAGCTCTAAGAGATAATTTTAAACCATACAAATATTTTTTTGGTCAACATATGTAAAACTCTTTTCCGGGTTCCTCAAAACCTCTAGGTTGAGTCAAATGAATTTCTTCTTTTAGATCACCATTTAAGAATGTAGTTTTCACATCCATTTGATGACTATCCCAACCATATTGAGAATCTAATGCTAGGAGGATCTTAATTGTGTTCATTTATTTATGGGAGAAAATGTTTCAACATAATCAATTTTGGGTTTCTAAGTAAACCCGCAAGCCACCGATATTGCCTTAAATTTATAAATTTCTCCTATAGAGTTATATTTGATTTTGTCTGACCATTGAGAGCCTAAAATGATTATTTTAGACAAAGAGGGACTAGTTCCCATATATATTTTTAATGAGAGCATTGTATTTAGATTTCATAGCATTTCTCATCATTTGTCGTGGTTAGCCTCTTCAAAACTTGTGGTTCACATTCATAAATCAACATTAAGGCATGATAAGTGTGTTGACTATGATTCATATTTCTAGGGTTATTAGGATGATAATACTTTATAAAATTTAGAGAACAATATAGATAAAAGTCCTATATATTTATTTTTTAAAATTAAAATTCTATCATCTTTAACAATATTGAAGAAGATATAGGAGTTGTATATATTATGCTCTAAATTGGATAAAATATTGTTGGTGTGTATTATTTTCCACATCATTAGGTGAGTCATCTCACTTAGGTGAGATCGTAGGTCCATGTGTCATTTAGGGGTCATTATGAGATTCTCTTATGCATCAGTGTGTCATATGCGTCATTGGGAGTTACACTTCTATTCTGGGAATGTAACTCCCCCTCTCTACTCGAGTTGTCATGATTGCAACACTGGGGGTTACTCAACACCTCCTATATGTACACCCCATTTGATCTATGAGATAGAGGAGAGTTTTATGGCTTAACAAGGTTCTACCTATGTTTCAAATATTTGCATGCACATTTAGTTGATGCTCGCTCCTCCCGAGATCTCTTCACACTGCTGTTCGCACGTCTGTTGATGTGCACATCATCCCTCGTGATCCTCGCTTGGGTTTTAAACCCTCTTTCATGGTATCAGAGTGGATCTTGTGGATCTGTGTACTCATCGGAATTTTGTGCATGTTTTCTAGCTTCTGGTGTGATATTCAAATCTCTTTCAGCGTGTGTCATAATGGAAATTCCGACCGTGCTCTTCTTGCATTGATTCGGGCATCATACCTCTCCTTGGGTTGTTCGTGTGTTTGAGGTGGTTGTTCAAGTTTTTGGTGTTTTTCGAGTTTAGTGTCTTTGACCACTCAATTTTTTGGGGTTTGGAGGTGTTTTTATGAGGTGTATTGCATTTCAAGATCTTGCTACCTTGGACTCGGGCATGTTTGCAGTCTAAACATGGTTGTTTTGGATTGTTCAAACTCATTTTTTTGGGTCCCTCGTGCCCACCTACCCTACACCAGTTTCTTGCTTCCTTGGAAGCTCAAGTTCTTCCTCTGGTGGATGTTTTGACTTGCCATTGTACTGCCATTATCTCTGGCTTGGAGGATCCCTTTTAGCATTGTTCGTGGGTGAGTCCTTTTGTGCTTCCAATCAACTCCGTTGTCTGTCATTTTGCTCAACGTTCAGCGTTCCCGCTGGCCATTTCTTTTGACGATCACTCAAAACCTGCATGGAATCTACAGCCTCCTTTAGCGTGGCCTTTTTTGCTTTGGAAAATGTTATTCCATGCCCCTACATTTTCTCCTCTACTCAGCTATTCTCCCTACCACGTGGAGGCACGCTCAACGTTTGTTACTCAAATTACTGCATTGAAAAATGTTTTGAATCCTCGCATTTTTCTCCTTTGCAGACCGTTTTTGGGTGGTTCGCTTCAACCGAGCCTGCATGTTGCACAACTTTGTTCACCCACACATCCACATGGGCTTCTTACCTACTCGGTCAAGCCGTTACCTACCCAACCGTGGACCTACAACACCTGACACGTGGTCTATCCCACACTAAAACTCGGACCTGGTCTTTTTTGGCAGTTTCATCTTCATTTACTATCACACTGACCTTTCACCTCAACGTGGGCCCATGCATCCCTTTTAGAATTGTTTGCAAGTTAAAAAAATCCCTTTTTTAATGTTTTGAGGTAAAAACATTCCTTGTATGGCATTGTAATAATTTTCGGGCTCTATTTTGCTTGTTTTAATGTCCTTCATTCGCATGTCGAAGACGAAGGGCGAGGTTCGGGGTTGGCAGGAGGCTAATCCCCCCTCGCAAGCAAAACAAACCCTACCTAAAATTTGATGCCATTTCCAATGAGTACCCACATGACACCCTTTGCACCCATTTCAGGCATTTTTAATGCATTTGCAGCATTTATTGGCATTTTCCATCAGTTGCGGGAATCGTATTTATGCTATAACTTTTGACTCGTTGCTCGTTTTTTAGCGCTTCTTTAGTCAAAGTTGCATGATTTTTCACACATTACATGATGGAATTGTTATTTTTATAAACAAACTACTTTATAAAGTTCCACAATCAGGGGGTTGGCTAGTACTCTTGGGTTTTTACATGCAGACGCATTATCGGCCAAGTCCGACGTCTTGCTTTTGTGCACCTTGCACTTTTGATTCCACATCATATAGAGTGCTCTTTCCAGACTTAAGAATCATAGGATCACCTTATAGCCTTCTCCACTTCTCACCGGGAGAGGGAACTATTCAACTTGGCATGCTTCCATGGAACGCGTTACTTTGCCCTTACGAGGGTCTTTTACCCTTCTTGCTTGGGCTTGTTCTTTCACCCACCGATCATCATCATCTAGAGGACTTTCTTGAAACTTTTGACTATATATTTGGTCACATGATTATGCATGTCTCTCGATCTCTCTCGGTTTCATGTGGCGACTCATATCCACCCCACTATGTTTGGAGCATTCTTCGGTCCCTCATGGAGACCCTTCATATACGGCCGCCATTGTTGCTTGCTATCGATCCATTTTCTCCTCTTGTTCTTCATGTGATGGAAGTTCCACTGACATAGACTCACTTGATTCTACTTCTGATGATGAGGATTGTGTACCCAATTCTGATGTCGAGAGTACTACAGAGGACTCTTCTCCTCTTTCTCTCACTATTCCAAAGAGTGTTGACACATCCCACATCTCATCAAATATCAAGTAGTCTCCTTCTCAGTCTCATACAGTCATCACACTAACCTCTTTTCCACCTTCAGTGTGTGAGGCCCCTTTCACTCCTCTACCTTCATTGGATGACTCATACATATCTGACATCACTCTTCTGTTTGTTAAGCCCCCTCATTGGGATGAGTATCTGCCTGACCTTAGTCATCTTTTCGCAAAGTCTACTTGTGATGCACTATAGGTCCCTCATCCATCTACAAGTGTTTCAGAGGATTTCATCATCTCTATTGTTGGGAGTTCCCCTTTTGGGACTCTTACCACTTCCACTTTTCCAGAGACCTTCATTGATCCACCCTTGCTTATGGATCTATTTTCTGTTGTGGGGGATGTTTTGTTTCCTTCACATCAATTGGACATCCTTTCTATGAGTGTTCACCCTTCCTAATCTGATAGTTCTACACACGTGGCATTACATTCGGTTCCCTTGCACTCACTTACTAGACTTATGTCACACTTTCGTGGACCAGACTCATAGTTCTTCGTGCTACTGCCTTCGTTTTCCTTCATGGAATGGGAAAAATTTCAGCATGTCATTTCTATCCTTCCTAAGGGTAGGCACACTTTGTTCGGTGCAGGTGGCTCTTCTTGATCCCAGAGGCAGAGGATATCTTCATCGACATTCTTTTGGGAGACCTCTTAGAGGTGTAGAGTTTAGATCTATCCATGGCATCTTCTGCATTCCTCTCGTCTCCCTCTTCTTTTCTCTTCTTCTTCTTTTCGAGAGATTACCTCTTTGTACATGGGTACCTTTTCAGGCTTGTCTAGAGCTAGGACCCATACTTGGCATATTTCTTAGATTAGATAGTGTTTTTTCTCTTGTGGTGGATGTTTTTCCCACTGGGTTTTCCTTCACTACTTGGGACCTTTTTCTTGTGTATGGGTACCTCATCAGGCTTTGTGCCGAGACCCATTTCTCGTTTATACCTTACCGCCTCATCCTAAGTTATGATGAAGGGGGTGTTGGTGTGTATTATTTTCCACATCATTAGGTGAGTCATCTCACTTAGGTGAGATCATAGGTCCACGTGTCATTTAGGGGTCATTATGAGATTATCTTACACGTCAGTGCGTCGGTCGTCATATGCATGCATAATTGGGAGTTACACTTCTATTATGGGAATGTAACTCCCTCTCTACTCGAGTTGTCATGATTGCAGCACTGGGGGTTACTCAACACCTCCTATATGTACACCCCATTTGATCTATGAGATAGAGGAGAGTTTTATGGCTTAACCAGGTTCTTCCCGTGTTTCAAATCTTTTCATGCACATTTGGTTGATGCTCACTCCTCCCGAGATCTCTTCACGCTGCCATTCACATGTCCATTGATGTGCACGTCGTCCCTCGTGATCCTTGCTTACGGGTTTTAAACCCTCTTTCAAATATCATCATCCTCATAACCTTATAAAGATGACTCATAGTCAACACACTTATCATACATTAATGATGATTTATGAATGTGAACCACAATCATTCGAAAAGGCTAGTCAATATGAATGATGGAGAAATACTATAAAATAGTAATATAAATATCTCATTAAAAGCAATACACTACGGTTAGTCTCTCCTCCATACAAATGAAGAATTATAGGCTCTCGGTGGTTGTACAAAATCTATTAGAGTAGGTATTTACCTTAGCTCATCTTCACCTAGGTACATTATTTACCTTTATTGTATTCATCCTCACCCACTTATGTGTGTGGATATTTATTTTTAGTTATTTAGATATTAGGGGATATTATCTAGTTTTTAGGTATAGTTCTTTCCTTGATCTATGGTATTGACTAGTTCTTTCCTTGATCTATAGTATTGACTAGATCCTTGATGTCTAGTTCTCTCATAAATCTATGGACTTGACTAGTTATTTGATGACTAGTTCTTTCCATGATTTATGGTTTGATCTACGACCTTGACTGGTTCTTAGATTGTTATTCCTTGCCTATATAAGCAAGGCCCATTCTCATTGTATTTCATTGAGTTCCATAATAATATATGATATTGTTGCTCATTTGTTTGTAAAGGTTTTATGTAAAGTTATTCTAGCGAATTGCTTTCATCTTATTGATCGTGATGTTTGATTAACATCTATGTTCTTAGTTTGGTACAATCTAATTATTGTTCCTTTTATGGTATCGAGAAGGAGATTGTTGTTGAAATCCATATGTAAGTTTTATTTTACAAGCACTTTTTGTATATTCATATATTCGGGATTGTCCATATTTTGTTGCTGCCTACATTTTTATGCAAAACAGAGGCAACCATTGGATTTAGAAGGTGGGAAAACCCTAAGATTGATTGTAAACTCAACCATTTCTAGAGGTAGTCATTTTTAGTTTTTTTTTTTGCAGAGAAATGTCTTGGTTCACCTCGGTATTCGTGCAAAATAGCAAAGAAACGGAGGAAATCAATTTATGGGTTTTTTTAGGTTTTTCAAGGTTGCATTCTATAATTTTATTATGCGGAAAAGAATTTTCTAGAATCGTGCAACAAACTATTTCTTTCTTTCCTTTTTGGCGAGGGTCCATGGGTTTAACATGTGCGAGTTTGCTATTTCAAGAAAATCCAAAGACTACTATTTTGGGTAGAGAAATAGTAATTTTTACCAGAATAAGTAGTTGGATGTGACTTTCTTGAAAACAAGTGACACACCCTAGAATAGTAAGTTGCACACACTCATTGAAATCCTTAGCCCCTGGTCATATGGTATGGTCATGCTTAACTCTAGTCCCCTTTCATTTTATTTGTGTGGTGAAGGCAAGAGCATTTTATTCTGTTTTAGTGACACCTAAAATAAATAGTAGAGCATAATATTGAAAAACTTGTAACTTTTGATCGGTAACTTGGTTTTGAGTGTCATTTTTTACAAAAGTGTTTGTTTTTGTGCTCTTTCCATTGGAAATATTTATTTTGAGAATCACACTATAATTAAAAAGTGTCATATTGTAACATGCACTCATTATAAAGTGCCAAAATATGGGGGATCTTGTTGCATTGCTTGGGGTCTTATTGTATTGCTTGGTTGTTACATTTCTTTTGGTGTTTTTGAGGATGGCGTCTATACATTTGTATTAGATCATGTTGAGCCATTAACAACACATAATTACCACACATGGAAACCAAGAATGGAAACAATAATTAAGCGGAAAGGATTATGGGCTTTAAATTCTTCGAGAATAGTTAGTGTTCACTAGGAATATAAGAAATTTTAGTACCAAGTGCAAATTTGATGAGTGTATGGGTTTGATAGGAACTTATGTAAGTGACAGTCTTTTGTTTCATTAGAAAAATGTGTCTCTCCTTTCAAAATTTGGGAGAAATTGAAGGATTTATTTAGTAAGGTGGATCATATGAGAGCCATGCACCTTGAAATTGAGATCACCTCTCTTGAATATTTTCCAACAATTATAACTATCTTACTAAGTTCAAGCATTTGTTGACACAATTGAAGGGGAGTGGAAGAGATAAGAAAGATGAAGAGTGTGTTTACTTAATTCTATGCAAGTTGAGAGGACCATTCCAATTTTTTTGCTTCTACTTTTTTCTCTAGCATGGATGCCTTAGGTGACACATTCAAAATGCCTAACTTGGAAATATTTTGTGAAAGACTTACTAGGAAGAGTCCAAATTGTCTCACCTTGAGTCTTCCACCTCTCAAAAGGCATTAGTTGCATCTAATCCTAAGGGCAAGGGAAAACCAAATCCACACCTTCTCCATCTCAAAATGCTCCTAAACCCCAAGAAAATAACTCAAAATGCAAGGAGTCTTCTAAATCCAAGAATAAGTCTAGCCGTTCATGCTCTTTTTATGGGGGTAGTAATCATGAAGAACATAGGTTTTATAAGCAAATGCAAGCCTTAAAGGATGCAATCAAGAAACACAAAATTTCTATCTCCATGCCACCTCCTTCTAATCAACATGAAAAAGCACTTAATTTTGTTGGGAGATCTCAGTCACCACTTGCAGATAGTTAGGTTATAGATTTTGGTGCTTCTCATCACATGACTTCTTCTAAAGAGTCTTTTGTTTCTCTAGGTTTGAGTTCTACTTCCAAAATTGAGGTTGGATATTCTTCCTTTCTTTTTGTTAAAGGAAAAGGTGATATACAACTTGATGGTGGAAGTATCCAAGATGCATTATATGTTCCTAACATCACTACAAATTTTCTTTCTATATATCAAATTTGTCATTCTGGTCAAGGAAAAATAGTGACTTTTACACCACATGGAGCAGAAGTATGAACTTTGTTGGAGCCTCATTCACTGGTTTCTCAGGGTATTGTTGATCATAGTTCTATACTATATCACTTTGAGGGTTTTGATGACACTTATTCTATAGGGACAAGATTGGTTTCTCATGCAGATTTAGAGAGTAAGCTTTGGCATGAAAGATTTGGACATCTCAATTACATATATTTGAAGGAGTTGAGCACTCATGGTATGGTAGATGGTCTTCCTAGAGTTTCTTTTCTTGAGGGAGTTTGTCATGGTTATGCATTAGGAAACAACACCAAGATCCTTTTCCTAAGAATTTATTTAAGAGAGCTTCTTCACCACTTGAGCTTGTGCATAGTGACTTGATGGTTTTCCTACACCATCTTTCAATGGAGCTAAGTATGTAATTACGTTTATTGATAATTTCTCCAGGCGTACTTGGGTTTATTTTCTCAAGTACAAAAGTGATGTTTTTTCACACTTCAAATTCTTTAAGGATTTGGTTAAGAAACAATCTTCTAGTAGCATAAAGAACCTTCATACTGATAATGGGGGAGTACTTCAGCAATGATTTTTCTAAATTTTTGGCAACTCAAGGCATTATTCACCAACATTCTGTTCCTCATACTCCACAACATAATTACTTAGAAGAAATGAAGAATAGAAATTTGAAGGAAATGGCTAATTGTATGATGCATTCTAGATATTTACCTCCTATCTATTGGGTAGAAGTAGTTAATTGTGCTAACTACATTCAGAATCACACACCACACAAAGCACTTGAGCATTTGACTCCAAAGGAAGCTTGGTCCAACACTAAGCCAAATGTCTCATTTTTTTAAGTCTTTGGGAGCCAAGCTTGGACTTTATGCCAAAGAAGAAAAGGAAAGCTTTGGATAATAAGAGTAAACCCTTGATCTTTGTAGGGTATTGTGAGGACATGAGAGATTATCGTCTTTTAGATCCTGATACACATGACATTATTTTTTAAAAAAATTTTCAGTTTGATGAGCACTTCACTCCTCATGATTCTTCATCTTCTTCCATGCCTCCTTATTCTTCATCTCATCTTGAGGATCCTTTCTTTGAGGAGGTTTATGAGGAGGTTATCGATGTTGTTGAGGATCCTATCCCCACCGATGTTGTCACTATGCCTAAGTGGGCTTGTACTACGCTTTCGAGGCAACACCTTTCATAGAGGATCTTCCACCCACTAGGCATCATCACGTGCATTCTATAAGTTCTAGATTTTGTGTTAGGCGCTTTACGAGGATCCACAATATTTTTCAAAGGCTCATGGGATACAATAGTGGGATGATGTGATGACAGCTAAGTATTCTTCTTTGATGAAGAATCATACTTGGGATTTGACATCTCTTCCTAAAGGAAGAAAGATGGTTAGGTGTAAGTGGGTATACCAAACCAAATATGTAGTTGATGGGTCCATTGACAAGTATAAGGCTCGTCTTGTTGTAAATATTTTTCACAAGTTGAAGGTATTGATTACTCTAAGAATTTTTCACTTGTTTCCAAGATGGATTCTGTACACCTTGTACTTGCTCTTATTGCATCACAGGGGTGGCCCATATACCATATGGACGTGAAGAGTTCCTTCTTACATGGAGATCTACAAGAGAAAATATACATGGATCATCCGACTAGATTTGTTCAAGATTCTTATCTTGTTTGTACCTGATCTGAAGGTCTCTCTATGGTTTCAAACAAGCCCCTCGGGCTTGGTATGAGAAGATGGATTCTTTTCTTATATCTACTAGTTTTTTCATTGCCACTCTGATCATACAGTGTATCTCCAACATGTTGGTGAGGATATTTTGATACTTTTCTTGTATGTTGATGATCTGTTACTTACTGGAAGCTCTTCTTCCCACATTTAGAGTATTCAGAGGGATCTTTCTACATAGTTTGACATGACAGATCTTGGGCTATTGCATTATTTCCTTGGTTTGCATATTTCTCAGACATATTCAGGGATTCATTTGAGTCAGCAAAAGTACACCCATGATCTTCTTTGGCACTTTGATATGGCTGATTGCAAGCCAAGTCCATCTCCTTTTCAGTATGGAGTTACTCTTACTTCCACATGTACCACACCACTTTGTGATCCTACATTGTATAGGTAGTTGGTTGGGAGTCTCATGTACTTGACCCATACTCACCCTGATATTTCATTTGTAGTAGGGCTTGTATCTCGGTTTGCACATTCTCCTCATAGTAGTCACTGGAAGGATGCTAAAAGGATTTTGTGCTATTTGTATGACACTTCCCACTTTGTCCTACACTACACTAGGGGTTCTACTCAGTTGGTTGGGTATAAAGATTTAGATTGGGTAGGTTCTATTGATGACAGTGTTCCACTTCTGGATATCTTTTCTATCTTGGTTCTTCTCTAGTTTCTTGGCGTGCAAAAACAACATGTTATTGCACTTTCATATTCAAAGGCAGAGTATAGGGTAATAGTTACAATAAGTCGCAGATTCTTTGGCTTCTACAGTTATTGATAGAATTTGGATTCCCATAGGATTCACCGAATGTACTTTTGTGTGATAACCAAAGTGCAATTCACATTTCTCACAACCCAGTTGAGCACCAACGGACCAAGCATATTGAGATGCACATCCAATTCATTTGTCAACACATTTAGGTTGAAGTTCTTTGCTTGGAGTACCTTTCGACTCAAAAGTAGATTGTATTCATCTTTACAAATCCTTTTTCATCACCTTGCTACCTTGAGTTGTGTGGAATGCTTGGGGTTTCAGAAGTTGTTCTTGGGGGGTGTTCATGAGAACATCTTCCTTCTTCTTCTTCTTTCTCTTTCCTTCTAGTAGGATTCTTTCCTTCTTTTGGTTTGAGATTTCTTCATGGATATATTGTACATGAGTACCTCATCAGGCCTAGTTTTTGGGACTCATACTATGGACATGCCACTTCTATTTTGGCCCCTAGCTTCACTTGAGGGGGTGTTAGAGTAGGTATTTACCTTAGCTCATGTTCACCTAGGTACATTATTTACCTTTATTGTATTTATCCTCACCCACTTATGTGTGTGGATATTTCTTTTATTTATTTAGATATTAGGGGGATATTATTTAGTTGTTAGGTATAGTTCTTTCCTTGATCTATGGTATTGACTAGTTATTTCATTGATCTATGGTATTGACTAGATCCTTTATGTTTAGTTCTCTCATAAACCTATGGACTTAACTAGTTATTTGATGACTAGTTCTTTCCATGATTTATGGCTTGATCTATGCCCTTGAATGGTTCTTAGATTTTTATTCCTTGCCTATATAAGCAAGGCCCATTCTCATTGTATTTCATTGAGTTCCATAATAATATATGATATTGCTACTCATTTTTTTACAAAGGTTTTATGTAAAGTTATTCTAGCGAATTGTTTTCATCTTATTGATCATGATGTTTGATTAGCATCTGTGTTCTTGGCTTGGTATGATCTGGTTATTGTTCCTTTTAAAATCAAATATAAATATATATGAGAATTTGATAAATTTAAGGAAATATTAGTAGATCAAGGGTTTACTCAAAAAACTAGAATTGACTATGATGAAACCTCTTCTCTCATGGGAAAAATGAGCACAAATAAGACCCTCCTAGCAATAAGCTTTGCTCAATATGGATGGGAGATTCATCAAATGGATGTGAAAAATGCATTCTTAAATGGTGATCTAAAAGAAGAAATTTATATGACTCAACCTAAAGGTTTTGAGGAACCTAGAAAAGAAATTTACGTCTGTTGACTAAAGAAATATTTGTATAGCTTAAAACAAGCTCCTAGAGCATGGTATGCTAAGACTAACAAATTTTTCAAATACGTTGCTTTTAATAATAATTTTTTAGATAATGATCTATTTTAAAACTAAAAATAGTCATATTATAATAATTCTTTTATATGTTGATGACCTTCTTACTACCATCGGTGATACTAGTTTAATTTTCAAAATTAAAACTAAGTTGAAACAATATTTTGAAATGTATGATCTAGGAATTTTACATCATTTCTTAGGCATGTCATTATTTTAGGATCAAAACTCTATTTTTGTGTCTCAAATCAATGTGTTTTAAAAATATTTAATAGTATGGATTGTAAATATGTGGTCATTCCTATAGAAGTTGGTATTAAACTTGATCCTAAACCTACATGTGTAGAACCAAATTCTACTTTAAACAGTAGCTTGTTGTTAGCTTGATTTATTTAACTACTACTAGACCTAATATTTCTTATGTAGTAGGCATTTCTTCTATATTTATGCAGGATCCATATGAGGATCATTGGAAATTTGCTAAAAGAATTTTAAAATATAGTAAAGGTAAAATTGATTATAATTTCGATTATTCTTCTTATAATGATGTAATGTTATATGGTTATTGTGATTTTGACCATGTTGGTGATATTTTAGATAGAAATTATACTTTTGGATATCTTTCAAGTTTGGTGTAAGTTCCATCACTTATAGTAGCAAGAAGCAACCAAAATTATATATCTCTTCTACAAAATCTAAATATACAAGTGCTATGAAATAAGCTAAAGAATCCATGTGGCTAAAAATATTGTTGTAAGAACTTCATATTGAATTTAAAGGAAGTACACCTCTTCTATGTGACAACTAGAGTTGTATCACTCTTGTAAAGAATCTAGTTTAGCATCAAAGGACTAAGCATATTGAGATACATATGCATTTATCTGTGAGAAATTACTTAATGGTGATATTGATCTACACTTTTATCCTACGGTGATCAAGTATCATATATTTTCACGAAGTTGCTTTGTGCCATAAAATTTTTCAAGTTTGTACAATTCTAGGCCTTTCAATCAGTCATTAAGGGGGTTTGCATGAAAATACCACCACCTAATGGAATTTTTGTAAATCTTATATACTTCCTTTGTTATAAAATCATTGTAAAATTTCACTATAAGTGAGACTTATGTGAATGATCACATTCTGTGAGTTTACTTGTAAAACCCATTTAAATTTGACATCCTATAAATTTTAATTTTAAATTTTATGTATATTTGTATTCAACTAGTTTTCAACCTTATTATAGAAAGATTATTTTTATGGGATAACCAAGCATTATTAGTTTCAAATAGTGAATTTTCATTAAACATGTGTATAGATGTATTTTGAACAACATTAGAATCAACCCTAGGTGAAGAAGGAGGTACATGGACTATGATCACACAAAAAGTAATATTCTTCATAAAAACTACCATGCATAACCACATCATTTTGTAAATCATTCTCATTCTCACTAGACCATAAGTACTTTAATAAATCATTCATAGCAAGTTAGGGATTTTGAAGCACAATACACTAGGGATGAATACAATTATCATGTAAAGGTATCTCTTAGGGATCAAAAAAATTAGGTCTATGTAAAACCCTAATAGATAAAATAAACCTTAGGTTGGGATTTTGATTATAAATCAGGTTCACCAAAATGTTATAGAAAATTAGGGTTTCAAGATCTAATATAACATATTAATGAATACAATAATTTGGAAACAATAAAATGAACTCTAAACAATTTTAGAAATTTTTTAATATGAATCTTGACCTTTTCACTAACTAGAATAAAAAAGAGTAATTATGGTTAGAAATACAAACTAGAATACACGAATAGAATGTGTTACATATGGATCAAGTTATGTAAAGGGATTTATTAGAGTGTCATACATTTTCTCTATAAATTGAAATATTGGAAATAAATCTTGAATGGGTCGAATTTTCTTGGAAGGTACCATATACGAATCTATCTTGGGTGCTAGAACCTATCCCCATGTATTTTTATTTACTCATCTATCTAGGTTTTATTTCCTATGTTTTATCCTATACTTTATGTATCTAGAACTTTGAAATCATTATATATATTTATATATGGATCCTCCTTGATTCAAAACTAGGTTTGTGGCATTGGCCTAAAAGGGGATTTTAGTATGATTTGAGTTGGACTATCCACAACCACTACAATGTTAATGTGTTTCCTACACAACACAAATATGAAGAGATATCAAACTCATCTAGTTCTCCTTCCTATGCTATGTGTGAGAACATGTGATTATAATATGTGAAACTACATGAAACTCTCTTATTTCCAAGTGGCACACACATACAATTATTCTTCATATTTTGACGTAAATACTTTGGTCCTTTAGAGTAGACAATACATGTAGTGTACTTGATAGTGATTTTTATTTTTAGTTTTCCCCTTTTTACAATTCCCTTTGGTTTTTCCTTATATATTCATCAATCTCAAGGAAATAACCTTTTGGCATGTAACCGACACTAAAATAAATTTATTAATACAAATAATTTGACAAGAAGATTTCTACTTTGAAAACTAGATTATAATTCAACATGGAATGTGTTGGTATCCCTAAGATGTGTTTGGAGCATAATATAATTATGATTTTTAACACATCCATTATATAACACATAAATTCCGTAGTCACAATAATAGAATGGGGATCCATTGAAATTACAAAAATAGAAGAATGAAGACTAGGAGTTATTTAGGGACTAACATGGAGGAGGTTGTTAAATTTGGTAAGATTTTTCTCGAAATCATATATTTCATTATATTTTCATCAAACAATTACATTGAATATAAAGGTTAAGTAACTCATATGATTTAGGAGTTTTCTCTAACTACTCTACTAACATAGACGAGTTCTTTTAACAACTTGTATTATACTTATATTAATATTAATATTGAGTTGTTTCTCAACAAATAAATATTCTCTCATACAAATAAATATACCCACCCAAATACATATACCAATACTAGTGTGAACATTAACAATTCTAACATTCCCCTTAGTTTTTACATGAGAAGAAAGCACATCCCAAGAACTGGAAAGAGAATCATATGCCTCTGCATATATTTAGGTTTCAAACTATCATCTATATCTTGTTGTCTAGATCTTGTTGCACATAATCACCCACTTGACCCCAATTAACCCATCACCGAGATTATCATACTTGAGGTGAGTGTAAACATGAAAATAAAAAATATCAATGTTTTTCTTAAATCCTTATGCATTTGCAATGCTTCGATATTTACTAGATCCATACTAAATAAATTAGATTATGCATACCAAAAACAGAGGATGAAAGAAAGGAAGGAACCTAAAGATCTCATACTCGTAATGCAAAAAATTTTATATAGTTCCATCCAGATTGAGCTTCACACATTTCTTCATAAATGTTGGAACCTCTAAAAATTCTTTGGAATATTTAGTATCAGTAAATAGAAATATCGAGTTTGTCGATATTTCTCAAAACCCGCAGATGCACGGGGGTTGAAGAATAACATTGTGTTGTATATCAAATATGATGATTGCTTCATCCAGATTAAATAAAAAAACATCCCAAGTTCAACCTTACCACACCCTTGCGATGGTAATTGAAAAAAATGTGTGGATAAAAGTTGACAGATCATCACATGCTAAACACAAACTATCCTCGTATTTGATACAACATTTACAAATACACTTAATTCCACAACACCCACATGCCTACATAAGTAGAAGATGCGAGATGTATAAATTTTTCAAAACTCAATAAGCACAAATATGTGCACAAGACAGTCACAAAATCAAATAGAACCCGGATAGGTCACACAAAGATCACGTGTAAATACAAAAACTTAAAAATAGTTAATCGACTTCTCGAGTTGATAGATTTCATATGCAAGAAAATTTGCGTGATAAATTTTCCCTACTCGCCAATTTCAAGACTCCATAACTAGAAAAAACCTCTAAGCTCTAATACTAAATGTTAAGTTTGGTCAAAGTTTTCTCAGAAATCACATGTTTCATTATATTCTCATCAAAAAATTACATCAAATATAAAGGTCAAACATCTCCTATAATTTAGGAATTTCTCACTCTACTAACATAGATGATTTGTTTTAATAACTTGTAGTATACTTATACTAATATTAATATTGAGTTGTTTCTCAACAAAAAATATTATCTCATACAAATAAATATACCCACCCAAATACATGTACCAATACTAATGTGAACACTAACAATTCCTAACGATAGCGATTCAAAGAGAGGAAGTGCCAATTATTTATTAACTAAAATAAATGTGCCAAATATATAAAATATTGCAAAAAGTATTATTAAGAGAAGTATTGTGCCAAATTTGGGTATCTACACCTTCTAACCATGTTGGATAATTTCCCATAAACATCATAATTTGCATCCATCTCCACCTTTTATTTATCTTTCAAATATGTCATACAAATCTTAGGGTTCTTGTTGAGTGGATGAAAGTGGAATATGTATCGAGAAGGCACACGAGAAGGTTCATGTGAGGGAACATGGCACAGTCAAAGGCGTGGATGGATATGGGAGAACACGCACGCAAAATATAAGGGTGGATTTGGGACTTAGCCATTTTCACATGTACAGGATATTTTTGGAGATAGTGTGCCAAGCACATAAATTGAGAAAATACTTGCACGACATGCATCGAATATTTTGGAAGAACGGCTACTAAGTGTTTTGCATGGATGCAGGCTAAAGATAGAATTATTACTGACAATTAACTAGAAGAGATCTATTGTTAGCGCACTTGCATGTGTGGCTGTGATTGTAAAGGCACATGGCTATTTCCAGCATGTGACCTATTTTTGGAGTTATGCAAGCGGTGAAGGGCAAGTCCCCACCCTTATAAATATGTAATGATCTACATAGTAGAGGGTGAATGTGTGTGAGAATTGAATTACTGTGAAGTTATGCTGCCAAATCTGATGCACACATAAGCTATGGTATTATCTATTGTAATGAGCTTCTGTGTATTTATCATGTTTAATATAATGGAGTGTATTGGCTGAATCAGAGTATTAATCCTGAGTATAATTAGTTCTTGCATACTTGATTTCATCATGGTTATCATTTAAGTCTGTTATTCTCTAGATCTAGATTTGAACATGCACTTGTAGAATGATATATTAATTATGGATCTGAATGCATTAAGTCTTCATCATGCTAACATCTTGTAACAATAACCCTAAAAAGGGGCCTAGTACCTTTGCATGCTTCGGGTGAGTGCTCAATCTAGGCTGAGTGATGTGTCATCATGCTTGGGCTTTTACTCGTAAATTCTAGGTTGCATCATTGGTTCCATTCTGGACCTCTTTTTAGTTGTTTTCAAGATGGTTCATGATGAAGACATACCGATTGACCCTAACAAGTGTTGAGGAGTGGATACATGACCTAGAAGAAGAATACGCATGGAGGTTCAACACCGGATCTGAGTTTAAAACACACGTATGGGTGGAACATAATCATGATGACAGGTTTGTATGAGACCTTCTTCACAATTTTTCTAGTGGAGCTATACGAGTGGATGATTTCTTATGCGTCTAAAAGGAATTGGAGGTATCACGCACTTGTTTAGACGTAAGAAGAATTTTAGGCCCTCTATGATGCTGATTTGATTTGGATACATGATGTAAATACTTGGTTTCATGGTGTTCTAAACAATATATTATGGAGTACTCGATTTCCACTTATTTTTCCCAGTAGGTAGCAGAATTCCAATTTCTAGGATATCCCAAGGAACTTACCCATGAGAATTCCACTGCTATCAAAATTTTGATGATAACCCTAAAATTGGAGAGAAAATGATGGATAAATAAACCCAACCATGCACGGGGTAGGAGAAGGTTAGGTGAAAGATGGAATACTTAGTGTCGGAGAGGTAAAGAGAAGAAAGGTGGCCTAAGTACAATGAGGCACGTGAGAGGGAGATAGAGAAGCATCATGACATTGCAGAGTAGATGGCATTGAGGAGAGAGATGGCTCACAAAGGATTTGAAGTTCACGTAGAAGATGTGGAACCCAAGCATCAGGAACTCCCCCATTTGGGAAAGCATGATAGGGAACCCCCTCGGCCTCACGTAGAAGCACACTAACAAAGACGACATGGGCCACGGGCGTGGATCTAAGTCTACCTGGTAACCTTGCCCTTGTGCTTGGTCTTCCAAAGTGTCTAAGCTGAATAGATAGTCAGCAAGCTAATTTAGGCAGTGGAAGAGAAGGATTAAGTCATATAAAAACACATCGATAGTAGCATAAATGTCTTTATTATTGTTTGGGGTACCTTTTCAGGTGTATCATCCACACATAATTTAGGCGCGTAGAATTTTGGACTCTCTTATGGGAGTAGTAACACTTCGCAGACCATAGGGGTGCAGTTTAGTACTACTATTGGGACACAGGTGATTACATCTTCTGGTCCAACTCTGGCTACAAGTTCAGGATCAGGAGGTATAGGTGGTTCTAGTTTTGGTAGATCTAGTGGTTCAGAGGTAGAGGAAACACATGAGGTTCTGGATCAGGTGGGCAAGGTCCGCACCAACCCCATAATATTTACATGGAGATGTCTCTTTGTATTCTAGAGTATAGGTGCATAGAAGATGCTATCAACACGTACACATGTGAAATACTTGTGGCGTGTAAAAGGAATCATGGTTTTGAGCATAGGGCAAGTATATTTGCCATTACATTACAAGGGTGCACACACAACTGGTACATAAATTTTGACCTTGATCAGACTTGCGTACACTATGTAGCTTTAAAAGATGCTTTCCTTAAGGATTTTCATATCCCTGAGTTCGAGTAGAAGAGTATAAGCGCACTCAAGGATATTAAGAAAGGCACTACTGAGAGTGTCAGAGAGTATGATTCTCATTTCTAAACATTGTTATCTAAACTTTCTTCTTATATTCATGCAAGCCAACACGTGCAATGGTTCATTGGGGGATTGATTACACCTTTTAGAAGGGAACTATCACATAAGACATACATTGATCCACGCAAAGCACTTGAAGTAGCTTTATGCACTAAGGTAGTTGGAAGTATAGACACTAGGGTGAGCCCATTTTTTGAAGCACAAATCACAGCTATGGTGAAATAGTTGGAGAAGCTATCAAAAATTCAGCACATGAGACATGCATAGGGATTTGGTGCACAGATTGTGAAGTGGAAGGTCACACAAAGGATAGTTATCCCCACAGATCAGTATGATCATTGTTGTTGGAATGTGAGATATGTCATTTAAACCATGATGCTAACCGCTTCCCATTATTACAACGCACAATAAGGAAGAATGTCTCTTGGTACTGTAAAATTTGTAGGTCCACAACTCATGACACATAAGACTGCTAGCTAATTGGTCAGATCCATGATGTTATAGATATTGGTGTGCAAAAGACAGGAGTTTCAGATAACTCTAAAGGAAAGAACAACCATTAGGATTGGGATCATAATCAAGCATGCTATGATCGGAATGAAGGGATTTTGAAGGAGGATGTGGAAGAGGTCAAGGATACCGTAGGGGATTCGAGAGGACAAGGTCTTGGTGGTGGGCGAGGCAAGTTTCCTCACGGAACATGTTATACATGTGGATCTCCTAACCACTACAGGGCGTGAATTTCCTCGAATATTACACGTTCTTTGTGTGGAAAGAATAAGAGTTATGAGGAATTCCCAGAATTATATGAGGATCTTAGCAAGCAACATAAATAATAAAATAAAGGCACAGGGATGGTTAGGATACATCGCGCTATGGAAAATCAGTAGATTCCTAAGTTAACTAGAATCTGAGGCATTGCAAGTAAATATCACTACCCACGTTAAAGTGGCACGCACCAAAGAAGCATTGCAACACAAGCCAACCATCACTAAGGAGTAGGTTCTACATACACAGTACCCAAATCCTACCCATCAGAAGGAGGTTTATTAGGAAACCATGGAGGTACTAAGAAATATTTAGGGTGAAATATAGTATTTAAAGGAGCAATCACGGAAGATGGAGAAAAAGAAAACATCAAAAATAGTCCAATATGATATGGATGAATTGAAAGAATTATGCAAGATGTTGCGCCAGGAGAATATCATTCCACGGTTAGGTAACTGGTTAAAGGAAACAATCTACGCGTAATTCTTGAGACTGGACAACAGATCCTGCATGTAAATATTCCCCCTCATAGCCTAGATTATGACAAGGAAATAACTCTAAATGCTATTATGGATGGGTGGATTTTGAGTAATATATTGATTGATACAAGCGTGGAAGTCAATGTTCTTACTTTAGATGCATGGGTACAAATGGGGAGACCTCCATTGCGGTTATCCTCGAATGCATTGTTCATGGCTAACCAAATTAAGGCCACCCCCATCGAGTTTTAAAAGATGCATCCATTACTATACAGGAGCCAAGTTCACTAGATATTTTGAGGTTTTAGCGTTTGCGGGAGAGTAGATATCTTCCCAACTCTATTAGGGAAGCCTTGGTGCTATGCAAATAATGTTGATCTTCGGTTCAACAAGGGTTATATCAGCTTTGAAAATAAGGAGGAAAGAGTTATTATCCCTTTAACAGATGGAAAATTTGCACCCTATGTTGAGCCCTTGAGTGAGGAAGACCTGAATAGGATTTATGTACGTGTTGTCCGGGACCCAAAGGTACTTGAACCATATAAAGAAGGAATCCTTCGGTGGAGGCTACATAAAATCTATTAGTGATACGAGTATTGCTTGTGATAATTGAGCTCATTGTACTTATGAGTTGGTAGGGCATGAAGTAAAAAGCACATTTGTGTGGGACATCGACCGTGTTGTATCATGAGAATAGGTAATAACTTAGTACCTCGTTACACTGGAGAAGGAGACCCTATGGTGTTCCTGCACACCATGGAGGAACAATGGATAGACCAGTTGGAGAGAAGGAATATGCTAGCATATACCCTATATGGGACAACATCGTTTGGCATGGGTGGTTTTGCGAGATAATCTTGTAGGATGGAATGAAATTAGGATTTCTCTTGCTACTAGGTTCTTCAAGAGTAATGCACCTACTCAAATATGCACTTATCATGGTAATCAACCTGTTCAACACCATGTTCAATAGTGTGAGAGACTTTGGATAGAGGGGCAGGAGGCTTTATCACCTTCGCTTTGGGTGCACGGGTTTTTTTCCACTTCACAAGGTTACGCGTGTGCTTGGTATGTATATGCAGAATTCCATAGAGATACTGGAAATTGGTAGGATTTAATTATAGGAATGACCCAGACATTTGACTTCTTCTCTACTAAACCTCCGATAGAAGAAGCATTAAAGGTTATAAAGTGCTTAACTATGGGGATAGTGCGAGCGAGAAGAACTCATTCTTGAGTTATTTGATGAAGGAGACTCGGGAGTGCATTTTGTTGAAGAAACAGAGACAAATGCCACACTACTTTAACGTGCTTTCCTTGAGCAAGAAAAAGGAAAAATGGTCTACTTAGTGAATGATGAAGAAGTAGAAAATATGGATGTAGACCATTCAATAGGTAGGCGTGAGGTATTGGAAAGTGTAGATAAGAGCACACGCACCTATCCTGAACCTATGAAGACAAAGACAGTGAATATTGGATCGGATCTTTGAGCCTAATGTTATGTTTGTGGAGCCTATTTTCATGTTAGAGTTTGGTACACCTTCCATGTGTTACACTCGGGTATTTTTACGGCGGTCCCACTCGCCGGTGAGCGGGTCAGGGGGGTTCGGGGGTGAAGCCCCCGAAGCAAATTTTCATGGGTGGTTCATTAACCCATGGGTAATGGGTAACCGTTATGGGCTGTTTTTGGGCCCATGGTTTTTTCGGTCTTTTGCCCATTGTTTTGATACCCACGGTTTTTGCCCTTGGTTTTGATACCCACGGTTTTGTATCAAACTGCTTAAGCAGTTTTCTATTTATATGGTCTTATGCATATGATAGATGTACAAGCAAATGTATTACAGATGTGTTTTGAATTCGGGTTTGAATTCTGTAGAGTTTGTTGAGCATAGCTCCAAACGGATCTGGGTATTGTATTGAGAGAGTGAAGGCTTGTAATAAAATCTGAGCAAGTGATTCTTGGTGGACGTAGCCCAAATTGGGTGAACCACGTTAAATATTGTCTCTCTGTGTTGTGTTATTTATTCTACACTTTTATTTGAGATCTGTAATAATTTCTGCATATTAGTTTCTACTGTTGCGATTCTGTGAGGGATTATTCCGCATATTTTATCTCTTATTTCCTAACAATTGGTATCAGAGCCTGGTTTGGTTTGCTGAAGTGTTGAATCACAGGGAAAGTTTTTAGCTTGAGTGGGAGCTATGGAAGATGAAGGAAGATCTAGGGTTGATAAATTCAACGGGCAGAATTTCAGTCTTTGGAAGATGCAGATGGAAGATTACCTTTATCAAAAGGATCTTTATACTCCGTTGTCTGAGAAGGTGAACAAACCCTCGAGTATGACAGATGCGGAATGGGATTTGCTGGATAGGAAAGCACTTGGAACGATCCGGCTGAGTCTTGCATCTTCGGTATTATTTAATGTCTCAAAGGAAAAGACTACAAAAGATCTAATGGATGCATTAGGGAAGTTGTATGAAAAACCCTCTGCCTCTAATAAGATATTTTTAATGAAAAAGTTGTTTAATATGAAGATGTCTGAGAATAGTTCAGTAGCAGATCATTTAAATGATTTCAATACGGTTGTGAATATGCTAGCTTGATTCTGATAGAATTTGATGAAGAAGTTAGGGCTTTATTAATTCATGCTCTTTACGAGAGTTGGAACAGCCTGGTAATGGCGGTAAGTAACTCGGTTCCAGCTAACTCGAAGTTGAAGTTTGAGGATGTTGTAGGGGTGATTCTAAGCGAGGAAATGCGAAGAAGAAGCTCTGGGGAATCTTCTACTTCAGGGAATGCTTTGACAGTGGAAACTAGAGGGAGACAGAAGAATAGAGGAAACCGTGGAAAATCAAAAGATCGGGCAAGGTCAAAATCCAAGAACAAGATTGTATCTTGGAATTGTGGAAAGCTTTGGGCATGCGAAGAAGGATTTTTGGGAGCTTCGGGATAAGAAGAAACAACGGGAAGAAAACAAGGAGGCAAATGTGGCATCGGGTAATGTATGCGGGATGCTTTGATTCTTTCTTTGCATAATATTCTTGAATCTTGGGTTTTAGATTCGGGGGCTTCTTTTCATGCTACTCCACATAGGCATTATTTTGTTGATTATGTTCAGGGATTTTGGGAATGTTTTCTTGGTGATGATGAGCCTTGCAGACATAGTTGGAAAAGGTTACATTCGGAGTTAAGATGCAGAATGGGAATACATGGCTATTGAAGGATGTCAGACATGTGCCTACATTAAGGAGAAATTTGATATCGGCAGGGCAGTTGGGAAGTGATGGTTGTACTGTGATATTTACAGCAGACTCTTGGAAGGTTACCAAGGGTGCTCTTGTGGTGGCAAGAGGTAAGAAGGTTGGAACCTTGTATTTAACCACTGATAGTACTAATGATTGTAATCTTGTGGCTTCAGATGCAGATACAACATTATGGCACTATAGGCTCGGTCATATGAGCCATAAGGGCATGAACATCATAAAGAAGAATTTGCCTGGATATACAGAAACATGTTTGGATTTCTGTGAAAACTGCATATATGGGAAACAGAAGCGAGTAAGGTTTCTCAAGGTTGGACCTACGAAGAAAGAGAGTAAGTTAGAGCTGGTACATTCTGATGTGTGGGGGCCGGCTCAGGTATCATCTCTTGGGGGTTCAAATTATTATGTTACTTTTATTGATGATGCAACAAGGAAAGTTTGGGTTTATTGTATTAGACACAAATATGATGTATTTGACACTTTTGTTAAATGGAAAGCCTTGGTAGAGAATGAAACAGGTCTTAAGCTAAAATGTCTCAGGTCAGATAATGGAGGGGAGTATTGCAGCAATGAATTTAATGATTATTGTTCTAAGAATGGAATCCATGAGCAAAAGAGCAGTTCCAGGAACTCCGCAGTGAGAATGGGGTATCGAAAGGATGAAACAGAACTATAATGGAACGTCTTAGGAGCATGAGATTACATGCGGGACTGCCTCTTTCCTTTTTGGGCGAAGCGGTGAGCACGGTGTGTACTTGATAAACAGAGAGACCCTCAAGTGCTTTGGATGGAGGCATACACGAGGAGGCATGGTACGGTAAGAAAGTTGATTATTCATTTCTTAGAGTCTTTGGATGTGAAGTGTTTGTTCATATAGACAAGGATGATAGGACCAAGCTAGAGGCTAAATCGGAAAAATGTACTTTCATTGGTTATGGTGGTGATGACTTTGGGTTTAAATGTTGGAGTATTAAGGACAAGAAAATCATTCGGTCTAGGGAGGTGGTCTTTAATGAGAAAGTCATGTATAAGCAACGATTGCGGGAAAACAAGGAAGAATCCAAAAAGAATATGCGGTGGTAGAGGATCTTCCGGATGGGAAAGTGACCCATGAATCGATTCGGGAACCTATTCAGCAGAACCCCAAACTCCTACGGTGAGGAGGTCTTCTAGGGTAAGAAAAGAACACAGACAGTTTTCTCCTTCTCTTTATTATTTATTACTCACTTTGATAGTGGAGAGCCGAGAGCTTTGATGAAGCAATGCGGGTAGATGCCGGTAAGAAGTGGGAGCAAGCCATGGATGAGGAGCATAAGTCTCTTATGGAGAACCAACTTGGGATTTGGTGAAGCTACTCTTAGGAAGGCAAAAGAGCATTGCGAGAACAAGTGGGTGTATAGAGTTAAAGATGAAGAAGGAGGAAAGAAAAGATATAAGGCCCGGTTGGTGGTCAAGGGTTTGCACGAAAAACAAGGTATAGATTTTGATGAGATTTTTCTCCCTTAGTAAAAATGACTTCTATTAGAAGCTGTTCTTGGAATAGTGGCGCGAAAGACTTGCACTTAGAACAGATTAGATGTAAAGACTGCTTTTCTCCATGGTGATTTGGAGGAGGAGCTATATATGCAGCAACCGAGAGGGCTATGAGGTCAAAGGTAAAGAGGAGATGGTGTGTAAACGAAGAAGAGCTTGTATGGCTTAAAACAAGCTCCACGTCAATGGTATAAGAAGTTTGATAGCTTCATGATGGAGCAAGGTTATATTAGATGTCATTCTGACCATTGCGTGTATACAAAGAAATTTGAGGATGGAAGTTATATTATCCTATGTTTGTATGTTGATGACATGTTGGTTGCAGGTAAAAACATGCAGGAAATAAAAGTACTCAAGAAACAGCTAAGTGAATCCTTTGATATGAAGGATTTGGGGGCAGCCAGACAAATCCTTGGTATGAGGATAACTTGGGATAGGAAGGAACGGAAGTTGACTTTATCTCAGGAAGAGTACATTAAGAAGGTATTAGACAGGTTTAACATGCAGGATGCTAAACCGGTTGGGACTCCTTTGGCAGGCCATTTCAAGTTATCAAAGGAGCAGTGTCCCAAGACGAGACGAGAAAGAAACACGATGTCAAAGGTACCTTACTCATCGCGGTTGGCGATTTGATGTATGCTATGGTGTGCACTAGGCCTGATATTGCCCATGCGGTGGGAGGCTGTGAGTAGATTTATGAGTGATCCGGTAAAGAGCATTGTGAGCGTAAAGTGGATCCTTCGGTATTTGAGAGGAACCATGGGGACAGTTCTGTGCTACAGTGGATCAGACACCACTTTACGTGGTTATGTAGATTCAGACATGGCTGGAGATGTAGATAGCAGGAGGAGCACAACAGGTTATATTTATACTATAGGTGGGACAGCAGTGAGCTGGATTTCACGACTACAGAAGCTGGTGGCTTTGTCAACCACGGAGGCTGAGTATGTTGCTGCCACAGAGGCAAGCAAAGAGATGATTTGGCTACAACAATTGCTTGAGGAGTTGGGGCATAAGCAGGAGGAATGTAAGCTATATAGTGATAGTCAGAGTGCTATACACCTAGCTAAGAACTCTGCTTTCCACTCCAGGACGAAGCATATATAGTTGAGATATCACTTCATCAGGACAGCTTTGGAGGAAGATAAGTTGAAGTTGGAGAAGATTCATACCAGTCAGAATCCTGCAGACATGATGACCAAGGTGGTCACAAGGGATAAACTAAAGCTATGTTCAGCTTTGGTTGGCCTTCGCGGATGACAGTGAAGGGTTGAGAAGCTTGCTCAGTGGAAACTAGTCTCCAAGTGGGAGATTGTTATGTTTGTGGAGCCTATTTTCATGTTAGAGTTTGGTACACCTTCTATGTGTTACACTCGGGTATTTTTACGGTAGTCCCACTTACAGGGAGCGGGTCGGGGGGTTCGGGGCGAAGCCCCCGAAGCAAAATTTCATGGATGGTTCATTAACCCATGGGTAATGGGTAACCGTTATGGGCTGTTTTTGGGCCCATGGTTTTTTCGATCTTTTGCCCATTGTTTTGATACTCACGGTTTTTTGCCCTTGGTTTTGATACCCACGGTTTTGTATCAAACTGCTTAAGCAGTTTTCTATTTATATGGTCTTATGCATATGATAGATGTACAAGCAAATGTATTACAGATGTGTTTTGAATTCGGGTTTGAATTCTGTAGAGTTTGTTGAGCATAGCTCCAAACGGATCTGGGTATTGTATTGAGAGAGTGAAGGCTTGTAATAAAATCTGAGCAAGTGATTCTTGGTGGACGTAGCCCAAATTGGGTGAACCACGTTAAATATTGTCTCTCTGTGTTGTGTTATTTATTCTGCACTTTTATTTGAGATCTGTAATAATTTCTGCATATTAGTTTCTACTGTTGCGATTCTGTGAGGGATTATTCCGCATATTTTATCTCTTATTTCCTAACACCTAAGGAGGCCATAATTGGATATTATTGGTTTGACTCTAAAGTGGTAAAATAATTGAGTTGCTTTATGGGATTATTAGGAATTATTCCGTGGGGGATACCATGAACTTAAAGGTGTGCATAAATCATTAGGAGAGATGAAGATAAAGCTTAAAGATGGTGTGTGCCCGGTCGTGAGAGACCTGCGCATGATGAACCCTAACTTGCGTAAAAGGTCAAAGAAGAGATTGACAAAATGTTGAAGTCTGGAATCATCAAGCCCTTGGACGAGTCAGAATGGGTTAGTCCAATGGTGATTAGTATCAAGAAGGATGGTCAGATTAGGATTTGTGTAGACTACATGGAGCTGAATGCTACATATGTGACTAATCCCTTTCCTATGTCATTCACTGAGGAAATACTAGAAGGTGTTGCAAGGTGCAAAATCTATTCGTTTACAGATAAATTCTCTAGGCATCATTAGGTTAGGATTACCCAGGAGGATTAGGAAAAGACTAATTTTACTATTGAATGGGGTAGCTTTGCCTATACTATGATGCCTTTTGGTCTGAAAAATGTGCCTGTTGTATTTTCGCACATAGTTGTTCAAGCATTTAAATATTTTATTCACAACTTCTTGTAGGTTTATTTAGATGATTGGATGGTGTATGGACTTGTTAAGGATCACTATGAAAATTTGTGCTTAATGTTTGAAAGATGTAGACAGTTGAGTATCTCTTTAAACATCAAGAAGTGCATATTTTCTACACCATTTGGAATACTATTAGGACACATAATCTGCAAGGAAGGTTTGTTGGTTGATCCAACTAAGGTTGCAGTCATTATCAACCTAAAAGATCCTACCATTCAAAGTGAGGTGCGTGGATTCTTGGGTCACATGAGGTATTATAGGAAATTCATAAAGGGGTATGCCAAGGTTGTCGCACCTTTAGAGGAGTTATTGAAAGGAAAATGTATGTTCTACTGGGGAGAACCACAACAATGTGCATTCAAGACATTGAAGGAGAAACTTACTACCACGCCTATCTGTGCTTTCCTTCATGGGACCAACCATTTCATGTACATGTGGATGCCTCTGGTACATCCATAGGCATGGTGTTGGCTCAGCCATGAGAAGGTATTATAGATCATCCTATCTGTTTTGCTAGTAGAAAGCCGAACTCTACATATCGTAGATTGTAACTATAGAGCAAAAGCTTTGTCAATGATCTATGTGCTACATAAATTTAGATAGTACCTACTAGCTACACCATTTTTATTTTATAAAGATCACATGACATTGAAGTATTTTGTAAAAATCCCATTTTATAGGGGCGTATATGTAGATGGGTACTCTTATTTCAAGAATTTGATTTCACAGTTGTGGTAAAACCAAGGAAAAGTAATTCTAGACCAGACCATTTATCCAGAATACAATTAGGAGAATAAGCACAAGCAATTGAAGATACCATGCGAGATGCACATTTATATAGGCTACAACACACACCATCAGAATTAGAGGACATTGATGTCTTTCTATGAACAGGTATGACATCAGAAGGAATGTAATCCTTAGAGAAGAAACAAATTTCTATACGCGTGACACCCTATATGTTGATTAGAGGTGACCTATGCAATTTAGGTCGGGATGAAGTATTGCGTCGCTATGTAATGGAAACATGAGTGCACATATATCATGGAGGAAGCTCATGGTGGTATTACAGGTGGCTACTATGTAGGTGACGCCAATGCATGTAAGATTCTACTCACTAGATTGTGGTGGGAGAACTTATATAAATATATAAGGCATATTACAAGGCTTGTGATCACTTTCATCACCTTGGGAAACCAGGTCAAAGAGATGAAATGCCTCTAAGACCTATTACTAGTGTAGAACCATTTGAGAAATGGGCTATAGATTTTGTGGGTCCTATTTCACCACCACGTGTAGGACTGGATCGCGTTATATCATCACTTGCATAGACTATCTGACAAGGTGGGTAGAAGCAACACCTACAAAGGATTGTATAATGGCTACAACAACTAGGTTTTTATGGGAAAATATTATTAGAAGGTATGGATGCCCTTTGAGTTTGACCAGTGATAGGGGAACACATTTTATGAATGAGACAATCAGAATTTTATTGGATGAGTTCATGATTGCACACCATAAGACTACACCATATCATCCTCAGGAAAATGGGACTATTGAGGATTTAAACAAGATTTTGAGCCAAACATTGACAAAAATTTGTGATTTTGGAAGGAAGGATTAGGATGATAATTTTTTTGTAGTACTTTTGGTGCATAGAATAACATATAAGCGGTTAAACAAGGCCACACCTTTTCAATTGGTGTTTAGCACAGAAGCTGTTATTCATATGGAATTCATGTTACCTTCTTTGCATATTGCACGCTCTGGAGGTCTATATGATGAGAAAGTGTTAGAAGAATGAATTAAAAAGTTGATTAAGTTAGATGAGTGAATAGCAATCGCACACTGGAGTCAGAAGCAAGAAAAAGAAGGTAGAAAGCATGGCATGATAGGCACATTAGGGATAAAAAGCTTGAGATAGGATAGATGGTGCTTCTCTATGATTCTAAGTTTCTATGCCATCCAAGAAAACTTAAATTACATTGGTTAGGACCATATGTTATCACTCACATACTTGAAACAAGATCTTGTCAATTAGAAATGCTTGATGGAATATGGTTACCCGAGTTACTTCAACGGGAGTAGGCTGAAGCCCTATTATAAATAAGTCTTCTTGGTGTTTGTAATAAGGTAGTATTGCCATTTAGATTAGGTTTTTAATTATGTATTCCCTTAATATATTTCCTTCTTCGTTCTTTATGATTTTTCAATTTAGTTGTTTTTTGTGCAATAAGTGCATCTCGTGTGCCGTGAAGCTAATTACCATTTACAATATTTTTATGCGTAGAGGACTAAACATACTATTTGTGTGGGGCAGTTGTTGAGAAATATGTACACATAAAGGAATAAACTACTATAAGTGCTATTCAAAGTTTGAAGAGTTTGTGAAAAGAAGATTGCTTCCAAATGAGGACCATGTATGGAGATAAATGAAGGAACAATATAACATGAGGTAAGCGGTGGCTGTGGAGACTACCAAAAGAAGGTACAATGATGATGAGGTACTCAAGTGCATAGAAGTGCGCTGAAGAGAAGCTTGTAGCCAAAAGGTAGGAAGGTGTGCTAAAAGGTTATGACTGAGGCACAAAGATGTACCGTGTGAGAAAATTATGAAAAGGGTCAATTAATGAGGAATGTTGGTAGGTGAAGGAGCAATAAATGCACCAAATTTTTGAAAATATATATAAGGGAGGGATACGAGTTCATTCTTACCATTGTAAATTGCAAGAATTTGAAAGAGCTAAGTGTGACCAAGCTGAGTGAAGAGTGTTGAGGTGTGAAGAGTGTGAAACCAGACGTGAGAAGCATATTTGTGCGTAGGAGAAGCTTATGTCCCCATTGGTGAAGGGTTTGAGTGAAGAAAAGTGTTTGAAAGAGCTAGGGCACATTTTTTCAACTAGGGCACGTGGATTCAAGCTAGGGTTTGAGTTTGCACGGTGCAAAAGCTAGAAAATGAGCATTTGAGGACTTAACGTTGCTATTTACAGATGACACCAAAGAAAGCACTTGCCGTAGGAGCAATAGGGAAGAAGAAGATAGAAGAAAAATTTGAAATTGCTTCCAAGAGCAAATTTTCAGAATGCAAAGATACCAAGGTGTGATAGTAGGACAAGAGTGGGACTCTCACGTCAGAAAATGCAAGATCAATGACTACAACCACCGCACATCAGAGAACAAAAATGAATTAGATGCACTATTGAATATAAAGACAAACAAGTGCAAAATTGAAGATATACTGGTGTATGATGATACAAGAGAGAAGCTACTAAAGCACATTAGAGTTTACCAGTTGTATAAGCTTCCCTATTTTGGTAAGTATGAATCTTTGTACTAATGGTTGATGAGAAAGGTGCATGAGTATTTCTTCTATTTTGTCAGACACAAGGTAAGGATTACAACCACTTTGATTTCCACTATAATAGGATTAAGGGGCACAAGAGTGGACTTGAATGGTGACTGACAGATAAAGCAACCATCTTGGAGACATGGAAGGAGTTAGGATACACAAAAGGTCCATGTGGAATGGATATAGATAAACTAAAGAAGTATCCCGTCGTACAGGTAACTACACATCTCTGGTCACTAAGTTAAATGATCAAGAGGTGGTCCCAAGTGAACACAATGTGGCTACACATTACAAGGAAAATGTCATAGGGAACAATCTACAACATAGCAGGCTACATTACGATATCATAAATCGCCGAGGAAGCATGCACATGAGAGAAAATTAGTTTCGGTGTTGTCCTATTGTCCTTAGTATTTTTGGAGATCAGAGTGCCTAATGGGTCGAAGAAAAAAATCTGGGAGTACCCCATGTAGAATAAGTCCCTGGTAAAAGGTTTGAGAAGTACTTATGTGAAGGGTCAATGAGTGGGTTGTTCAAGTAGAGGGCGGAGATGTGGTATGACAAGCTCCGTATGGCTTTTAAAGAGGAGTGGTGCATCCCTAGGATTTCCCTTCGGTGGTGGATAAGGCGCCTTCGGTTTACGGTTGTATCAACACTTTTACATTGCACAATTCATGATGAAGGATGGTACTTGGAGCCCCTGGTGTAAGATGCCATATGCCTTCACAACACGTTACTTCTAGGTAGTAGTCAATCAGTTCAATAATGCGTGATGCCTGAACTTTGTTGTAAACAAGGTAGACTATGAATACCACATGCTTGTGCAAGACCTATGTCTATCTAGGGTAGACCACCTACATAGAGAGGCTGATTTCATACATGATAAGCATGAAGCCCATGAGTTTGGTGATTGGAGATAGTGGGGCCACACTTATCTACCTTTAGCTCAATCCCAAGTTGGAGGGAAAAAATATGTGGAGAATGAGTTTGCGCTCCTAGGGATGCCTAAGGGAAAGCATATAGTAGAGAATGTACCAGCTCTAAATCCCACTAAAACTATAGAAGTAGATGATGAAGAGGAAGAGCGCAAAGATAGTGGTAGCTTGGTACATAGAGGATGAAGGTAACCCTCAAACAAGGTAGAGTCTGAGCACGCAAGTACTCCACCCCAAACACAAGAAGAAGGGGATGAAGAGTTGGAGGTTGGAGCAGACCCTGAGGAACACCACTTTAAGAGGGTGTTTAGGAAAACAAGGACTCAAGGTGCTACTACCCGATCAATACAGAGATCACCGCAAATTTCTCCACGAAGGAGACAACTAAAAGAGAAGGAGAAAATTGAAGCTGGATGAGGAGGCGGAAGAGTCTGAGGAGAGCGCGCCAAATCTCCTACACCACTAGAGGATGTGGAAGAGCCAAAGGATGAAGAAATGAAAGATGGAGATGTGAAGAATGAAGGAGAAAGAGTAAAGGAAGGGGAGACATAGCAAGATAGTGCTCAGAAACTAAAGATCCACTCTAAATCTTAGTGCGCTAGTTCCTAAGGGGCCAATAAGTAAACAAACAAGTGGAGAATTTATTGTTCCATCTTTGGGCTATGTTGAGGACACAAGAAAAATTTTCTCATGCCCATTTTCGAGCATAGTGATCCCTAAGGATTTATATATATGGGAGCTAATGGATGAGGACATGTCCACCATGCGCACAAGAAAGAAACTATCCTAGTCTATGCACACACACATGGATGAGCTAGACTTTGATGTATGTGAAGAATCCTATGTGTCAAGAAGGTTGAAGAAGGCATCATAGGATAGACATATAAATGTTAAACCTACTATTATGTCTAATGAGCAAGTAAGAAATGCCTTGGTGAAGGTATTGACAAAGGTGGTGTAGAGGAACATAGACAAATCTACCACTATCAAAGCATTGAGGGAAGAGATTAAGGCCAAGGATGCTGAGATCACGTGCTTGAAACAAGAAAAGGACCTAAATCAGAAAAATAATGGGGTTTTTATTGGCATTGTAGAGGATATCGGGGATCATTTCCTCTACAAGAGACCACATTCATAGCCAAAAGTACTCAAAATTTTCCTTCGGCTATGCACTATGTGCGTACTTTGGTTGATATGGTGCTTGAAGAGGGACCAGTTAGGATGCCAATGCCAAAAGACCCTGAATAGGAGGCAGAGAGGGAAAAGGATATAGTAATTAGAAAAAATTCATCATACGAGGCATTGCACTGAAACCCTTCGGGAGGAGTGAAGAAAATTGATCAAACATTGAATATCTCGTACGGATCTAGAAGTAGTCATCAGAAAAATGATGATGGTAGAATACAATGAAGTCCTAAAAGCTATGAAGGATGAAACATTGAACCACGCGGAGATACTGAAAGTGGTAAAGAAAAAGCACAACACAAGAACAGGTTGGAAGAACTAGGAAAACTTATAGAGCAAAAAATAGATCTGCTAGAAGGGAGAATGCTTACAATGGATAACATTATGTTGGTATTACAAAATGAGAAGGGAGAAATTACATAGGATGAGATAGAGTCTATTGCGATGAATATTCCAGAAAAGGAAGAGGCCGTGCTTTGAGTGAGTGGCAAATATTAGAGGCCGAAATAAAGGAAGAATATCCAGAACTCATTCTTCTAGTTGAAGTAGAGGGTGATGTAGAGTAAATCCTTATTCTTTGTATAGAAATTATTTCACATTATTTCCATTACTTTATTCTTTATTGTTCGAGGAGTAGCCATTCTTTGGGGTGACAATGCAGTTTAGTGTGGGGTAATGTTGAGCGGATGAAAGTGGAATACATATCAGAAGGCACAAATAAGGTTCACGCGAGGAATAGGGCATAGTCAAAGGTGCAGATGGATAGGGGAGAACACACGCGTGAAATATAAGGGTGGATTTAGGACTTATCCATTCCACATGTACATTTTTGGAGATAGCATGCCGAGCACATAAACCGAGAAAAGACTTGTGCAACACACATCAGATATTTTGGAAGAGAAAATACTAAAGCGTTATGCATGGATGTGGGATAAAGATAGAATTGCTATTGATAGTTAACTAGAAGAGATCTATTGTTAGTGCACTTGCATGTGTGGTTGTGATTGTAAAGGCGCATGGCTATTTCCAGCATGTAACCTATTTTTGGAGTTATGCAAGTGGTGAAGGGCAAGTCCCCACCCTTATAAATATGTAATGATCTGCGTAGTAGAGGGTGACTGTGATGTGAGAACTGAATTACTTGTGAAGTTATGCTACCAAATATGATGCACGCATAAGCTATGGTATTATCTATTGTAATGAGCTTATGTGTATTTATCATGTTTAATATAATGGAGTATATTGGCTAAATAAGAGTATTAATCCTGAGTATAATTGGTTCTTGCATGCTTGATTTCATCATGGTTATCATTTAAGTCTGTTATTCTTTAGATCTAGATCTGAACATGCACTTTGTAGAATGATATATTAATTATGGATCTGAATGCATTAAGTATTCATCATGCTAACATCCTACAACAACAACCCTAAAGAGGGGCCTAGTACCTTTTCATGCTTTAGGTGAGCGCTCAATCTAGGATGAGTGATGTGCCAGTGCACTGGGCTTTTACTGGTAAATTCTAGGCTACATCAGTCCTCCTTGGAATTATTCTTGAGGTGAAATCCTATGAAACTTGTGACACTTTATGTTAATCTATCCATTTATAACACAATGACTATGATAATTTTTGGATCCTTAAAAATGTGTAAAGTGATGAAATTTTGTACCTTTATAATTAACCTTTTTGGGGCTTTTGATGGTTTGTATTTTTCATTCTTGTATGAATTTGTTAAATGATTTGTATTTGAGGACTCGCTCTCTCTCTCTCTCTCTCTCTCTCTCTCTCTCTCTCTCTCTCTCTCTATTCTTATTTCTTTTTCATATAGTATGCATGCACACTACTAGGATTTTGTTCCAACTTGTTTCCCTATCTAAGATATTTATCCGCTAATCACATACCCCGACGATTTACATAAATGGTTAATTATTTAGGGTAATAATCAATGGTAGATTATCTTAATCAATCATTTTCCAAGGGTAATTGTAGAAATATCAAGAATAATCATTAAAATAAACTAAACAATGATATATAATGAAACAAAACACTAGAAATGAAGAGGAGAATAAGACTTAGCTGATATCTTGTATTGTGTGTTGATTTAGGTTGGTCGATGAAAGGAAGTGGCTGAAAACAATTTGATAGAGCCTAACTAATGAAATTGTGACCTGAATATCTACATGGCCCAAAACATACCCCCAATATGTACATTTATATATGCTTTGGTCCCTATATACTTCCAAATTCTATAAATTTATACTCATGTTTGTTAGTTATTATTCCAGTCATGTTTGGAATCTATACCTTTGATACTATGTGATGCTCATTGTACAAATTGATCCAATCTTCAAAACCCTAGATGGTGAGAGATTACTTTGCAAAAAAATTTTAGGTGGTTTGTGGGCACCCCCACACTCTACCGACATCACCGCTTACTCCAAAGAGGGGTCAAAATACACATCACTCTTGTCTATCATGTGATATCTATAATGTATGCAACCAAATTGATAACCATGATCTTGTAACAATAGGATTGTACTTGATACTTTCCCTAACTTGACTTAAATTTTATAAGTTGTCTTTTCTACTTACATATCTGATTGGATGAATTTCCTATAATGAGTATGTAGAGTATATGAAACTCAAGGGAGTTTTGGAGTACCTTTTCTTGTGATTGCTCTTAGTATGTGTTCATTGGAATACTAGGAGTTAAGTAGATAGAATGATCTCTTTAATGGGAGATAAATAACTTGCTTATATATGTGTTATGGATTTGGAAAAATTGGGAAAGGATGACTAGAAGTTTACTAAAGAGATTGAAATCAAGAAAATTACTGTTAAAGGGAAATGGACCAAAGCGGCTAGGTGGCTCCATAGTGTATAGATGTTATGGCCATTTCCAGGGCACTTTGGTACCATATGCATGTGCACATGATCTTGGAATTTTAATGGTAATAAGTGAGGGTACAACCTTATTTGATGGATTTATATGACCATTATACGAACAACTAGGTCATATATGTAAGCAAGAATGAGTGAGATATAGCTAGGGATAGGATAATTGGTAAAATTGAGAAAGTTTGTACTAGTGCAAGATTTTTTTACAATTTGTATCATTACAAGTAATGAATTACCAAAATGAGTGTCTACATTTCCCCCTTTAAGTATGGAATTGAAAATTATGTGCTTAAAGGAAAATTCACTTGAGTGTGTAGACACACTTTTCCTTCACTTGGAGTGCCTTGTGCTTATGCTAGGACTTTTCATTTTCCAGGTTGTGTTGTGTTTGTTTTACCTAGACATTCTATCTACTCATTTAATCAGGTAGCCCAAGCCTTCTTGGATCACTTCTCCATCAACGTTGTAAATAAGGTTACCATGGTGACCTCTACTCTATGCATCAATACGATGATGAGTCTATCACAGATTTTGTCACTCATTGGCATAGCCTGATCAATCAACTCACATTCCAATTACCACAAACCGAACTCATAGAGCTCTTCACTTGGGCTTGTGCTAAACATATCTCACTGACTCTACAGGTGAAAACTTTCCAAACCTTCAATGAGACATTCACCATGGCATGAAAGCTAGAGATTTGGGCCATCGAAGAAAATAAAATCCAACTACACAATAAGAATGTGACATTTAAGTCAAATGATACCTCTTCTTCTTTGAAACCACAGAATAATTATTCAAAAGCCAAGGGAACTGCTAACACAATGGTACTCAAGGCTGGCCCAGCTCTTCCATCAGATTAGGCTAAGCCCTCATCTAATATTTCCCCTATCTAGACTTTTCAATTCATACAAGAACAATAGAAATACACCCCAATTGGGGAGCCTTATTCTTCTATTTTAGAAAAGCTCATTAAAGCTAGGGCCATTACCCTTCCGCTGTAAACCACACACTGGTTTTGATCCTGCTCACCCCACACCTACGTGGTACAAAGAGCATGACTTCTATAACTATCATTGGGTAAAAGGTCATAATGACGGTAATTACATCACTTTCAAGAACATTTTCCAGGAAATGCTCGAGAACGGTGAGTTAGTCTTGGATAATCTGAATGCACCTGCCAACCAAAACCTACACATCTTCAAGAAACCATTTCCTAATCACGCCCTTCTTCTGATCAAACTAGAGAGACCTCAACTAATGATAGCCATACTCGCATGAGGTCCATGCTATTTTTAGTGATGCACCAGTTTCTTCCCAATTGCCTCATATTCCTTCCATAGAGGAAATCCTATCCCAAAGTCTTCCACCTACACATGAACCCACTTCACCTATTCCTCCACCCACAGAGGAACACCCTTCGTCTCCTCCCTCACCTGTGAAGGAGCCTTCTGTTAACATCGAGACCACTTCACCTTTGGCTTCTCCACCTAGAGAACCATCACCAGCAGTACCTCTCTGACCCATGGGAGATACTTGTTCATCTCCTCCACCCACAAAGGAGCACCCATCATCTCCTCCACCTATCAAAGATCCAGTAGAAATGCCGCTACCTTTAGGCAACCATTCTCCATTAGCCACCCAAGATGCTACTAACTTACTTTCATCTCTCTTACCCATAGAGGCTAAAGTTAGTGAATTCCTGTTTCTAAAACACATTTTATGGGAATTTCCATTGGATCCACATCGACCTCACCCACAACAGTTCCATTCTTGTGCTTAGCTGATCACTTGGATTATGTTGATAGAGCCTTACTTTGGGGACGTCTTCTAATTCATGTCTCAACACAAATGCATATGTCACTCACTGACACCTCCACTATCTATCCAAAAGTGTTTCGACCGACCGAACCAAACACAACCACAACTATCACAAATTCCCCACGATACCACTCATGGCTCAACTCACACCTCTACCCACAACCCAACATGCATCTACATCCAAATCCACACCTACATCATCTTCCTTACCTAAACCTATTACTACTTTGGGGGTCATCCCAATGGCTAGCCTTACTCATCCACCCATCAAATTAGATTTAGCTACGTCCTCCAAAACTAACACCAAATTTAACCCGACCCCTAAACAGAAGAACCAATCCCCTAGATTTCATACCCCAACCTCACCAATCACACCCTCATCACCTTCACCCCTTTCGTCCATCCTAGGACCTCACCCCTCAACCCTAGCTAAGAAACCTCCACCCACTGGTAAACCAAGAATGCAATAGCCCATTTCTCCCTCGCAGACCTCTAATATACCCAAGTGCCCCACACAACCTCCACCTAAGCCCATAACCTTTTTACCACCCATACCTCCAATACCGTCAATAACCTTTGCCTGCCAATGAAACTTTCTTCCCTTTCATTTACACCACCTACCCGACCTACACCATCTACCTCCACAACACCTCAGATACCCCTATGGGTAACCCACCCTCTTCTACCATCCACTTTTCCCTCTACATCTCGTATGCCCATATCACCTTTACCTAAGAAGGTGCAACCTAAAGGCAAAAATCCACTACCCTCTAATAAGGTAGTTAAACCAACCACACACTCTATTTCTAGTTCATCTACCATGCCCCTACCCAAGCAGACACGACCAACACCTAAGACCACACCACACACCAAGTTAGTAGCCCAACCCACTCCCCCTCTTGTAAAGACTCTTCCTATACAATCATCCACACCTACACCCAAACCCACATTCACCTCCCACTGATCCACTAGCGGGATCCTATGCCAAAATCTTAACCAACCTCCTTGAAACTTTTTTCATCACATTACCACCTCTTATACCTTATGACCCACTCAAACCCAAACCAAAAGGGTTTAACAAAACCAAAATTTGTGCCTACCATCGTGTGCCAAGACATGATGTAGAGGACTGTAAAGATTTGAAAGCTGCTCTTGTCCAGTTGTGTCCTCTTGAAGAAAACTTTGATGATGATGACCTTCTCAATGAGGACCCCATTTCACCAGCACCAGTTTCCATAGTTCTTCCCTCATTTCCTACTCAACGACCAAAACCTCCACCCCCAAAACTCTTTGATCCATCCCCAAGATTCAAAATTAACATGGTTCGTATAAGAGAGTTGGCCAAATCACCACCCAAATGCCATTGTGCCCAACTCACTTCACAAGGATTTTCTCCCAATAGGTTTCTCCTGTCATGCCATTATACCACTCATCCTACACCTTCTCCATTTACCCCCTCCCCTTAGATTAACATGATCAACATTGCCACCCGTGCTCAGAAAGAAAAGGGAAAGAGAAAGCAAGTGACCCACCAACCAACCCCATACCCAACATACCATCTGCACCCACACCTAAAGTCACTATCCGTGGCCCCACATATCCTATCTCTAATGGGGTTACACATCACACGATGCTCAAACAATTACACCAATCCTCCCTCAAAATGTCCCTATATGACCTCATCCAAACCTCTGAATCCCATCGTCAAGCTCTCATGGAGGTTCTTCAATCTATTGAGGTTTTACCCAATGACCCCACACCCGTAGCCTCCATTATCACACCCCATCATGTAGCCTCTCTCACCAAATTACCATCTTCTTCTACACCTCCACCTACTCACCAAGTAGCCACCCTCAGCTTCTCAGATGAAGAGATCACACCACACCATACTGATGACCCTGATCCAGCCTTTTCATCTCCGTCCATATTAATAATATATATGTATGACATGTTATGATTGATGGGGGCGCTAGCATTAACATCATCTCCTCCCATGCATTCGACCAAATGCGCATACCCGATAATTGCATGCATAAACATCCCATCATGTTGTGTTCATTTAATGATGTTATCACCTCTACACTTGACACCATCATCCTCCATGTTTGCATGGGCCCCGTACTATTCCAGAGTTATTTTACATCTTGGAGGGGTAGTTTCAATATAATATGTTGCTTGGTAGACCTTAGATTCATGTTATGGGTTACGTTCCTTCCACTTTGCATCGTTGTGTGAAGTTTGAGCATGAGGGTCACACCTATACCATTTAGGTTGACCCATCACCTTTCAAAACCTGCAACATGCTTTATCGACCCAATGACGTGCTTGTACCCATTAAGGCATCTACGTCCATGGCCACTTCCTCTTCACCTACACCTCCACTCACCAATGCTGCCGCTACCTCAACTACACCTAAATCCTCCATCCCTACCACTGCCACGACCTCCACCGCCGACCCATCAACCTCCCAATCAGTTAGCTCCACCTCCGATCCAATCTCTAACACATCGTTTATCCCAGCTACCCACATATCGACCACTCGATCCCTTAGAAGGTGTTTTTCAACACCTCACTCTAGGGGAGTATCACCTATATAATGTCAACACATTCCTTACTCCATAAGAGTATGGAAGCATGTACCAACACCCTCACTATGATCACCTCATAGGAGAGCATCTCCTTTATGGTCCTCTACACCTTCGCACCAATCTCAGCTATGGGGACTTGATTTTTCCACTTATACACGTGAACCACCATCACAAACCCGCCCATTTTATACCGACCTCCAATCACTCACCAATCACCGTTTCTCCCACACCTTCCTTCACCGATGTGCGTGGAAGGGTTTTGGTTTTGGCTTTTACAAGAAATTCCATCACACTATTATTCCATGTACTACCTGCAAACATAATGACCGTAGTGGTATTTAATTTTCTGAACTACCTACCAAGAAGGCTCGCATTAAACTCGTTGAAGATATTGAACCTTCATCACCTTCTTCACTTGCATCACTTTCTTCACCACCTTCACCGACAGAGTCGATGGATCCAGAATCCATCTCTCCTAACTTTTTTTTTCATAAACACCATTTCCTTGGGGCCTCTCGGCTTATCAATGCAAAGGTGAGGCTCCTCTTCTCTTCCCTTTTTGTATCCTAAAATGATCGATGACGATACACCTTATATTAATGTCGTTTGATGTCGGGATTATGAATCTATACTCACCTACCTTGGTGCGAGAAGACTCATATATTCATCATTCGTTACCATCTAAGATGTAAACCATGTTGAATGAATCGACTATCAAGATCAACATCCATACTCAGGACGAACCACACATTGTAAAGATCGGCCAATCTTTAGATGCTTGAACAGAGGCCATAACTTCTTTTCTCAAAAATCATAACCATGCTTTTGCTTGGTCTTACACTCACAGCCCGGTATTGACCCCCACCATAGTGGTCCACAATATCATAACCGTTCGATGCCAAACCCGTAAAACAAAAGTTGAGGAAGATGCACCCTCGCATTGCTCTTCTAGTTAAAGAAGAACTTCATGCCTCCTTCTGCTTTCCTTCATCTTACCCAATGATTATCCCGATGGATTTCTAACATTGTCCCCATCACTAAGGCGACTAGGGACTTCACATTTACACATATTTCGTGACCTCAACATACCTTTCCTAAAAGATGAATTTCCTCTAGTCGGTATTGACCGGTTGGTTGACCTTACTACTTTAGGTCACGAGATGCTATCACTCATGGATGGTTTCTCGAGTTATAACCAAATCTTGCTTGCCCCAGAGGATCAACACAAAACCACATCCATCACCCCTTGGGGGACCTTCTACTATCGATTCATGCCTTTTGGCCTTAAAAATGTTGGTGCCACATATCAGTGGGCTATGACTTACATTTTCCATGACATCATGCACCGTATATTAGAATATTACGTAGAAGATCTCCTTGCCAAATCTAAATGCCACTCCAAGCACCTTGCCATCCTAAAAACTATCTTTGACCGCCTCATTAAGTATTTTGTTCACCTTCATCCCACGAAGTGTGTCTTCATGGTTCCTGGGAAAGCTCCCGGGATTTATCATTTCCTTACATGGTATAGAGGTTGACCTGCTTAAAGTCAAGGCCATTCTCAAAATTCTTCCACCCACTAACTCTGCGGAAACTACATAGCCTACAAGGTAAGTTGTAGTCTATTCACCGTTTCATTTCATAGCTTTTCAATTGATGTCAGCCATTTCATCATCTTCTAAAAAAGGATGTCTCCTTTAAATGGGATGATGACTGCAAAAAAGCTTTTGAGGCCTTGAATCAAACCTTCTCCAACCACCCGTAGTCATTCCACCTATATACGATCAACCCTTCTATCTATACATATTTGCTATCGATCACTCTGTTGGTAGCAGATTTAATCTCCTTCACAACTTGAGCAACATCATGGATTTTACAAGACACTCAGAGGTAGATAAATGATTTATATGTCATTTTGTAGCCGGGAAGCAATTTATCTGACTTGTTAGCACTCAGGATTTGAAGAAGTGGGTAGCACCTTGAAAGGATTTTGATCTAATCCTCACTATTTTAGGTTGTGCCTTTCAACCAAGGTAAGAGAACCTATATTGCAGCCTCTGTTTTGTGAAGGAGGTGGAGATATCCTTATACTATGCATATTGTATGGAGATGGCCTTGGGAAAACATGATCAATTTTCCATTATTCAAACTCAACAGAGTTGTCACTACTAAATGATGGAAATGCTTTCAAGACAAGGCTAAGGCTGCTAGAGACATGGTATGATCCTGATTTGCTTTGTGCATTTTTGTAAATGGATTGTATTCTTTTGTTGACACACAATGCAATGCAGGGGTAGTATGGGGTAGGATTAGTTATTCTAAATGAATTTTTGGTGGGATATTTTAGACAAGACTAACCAGAATTTGCCAAATTCTTTGAGGACCTTTGCAAGAAATTTGTAACACCTAAACAACAGGATGCTTCAAAGGGGTTAAGGTACTCCTTCAACTAGGATATGTGCACCAAATGGAGGCCCAAATCTGAACTCTTCCACACAATATTTGATAACCTACCACAAAAGCTTGAAGCAGATGAACCAACAAAGTATCCAAAATCTCTATTTTATCATGACCTAAGGTGCACCCAAAGGTTTACAAACAATCTCATAATTCAAGGAAGGTAAAGTGATTTTAAATCTTGTTTATCTCTTTATCAGATGAAAGCTCTTCTGAATGTGAGACTACAGATGCCACTAAACTATCAACAAGAAATGAGACCATGTATGATCAAGAGATATTTTAAACACAAGACTGCAACAGGAGCAAGAAAGCACAAATTGAAAACATTATGAACATAAGTGCATGCAAATTTTTCCAAGAGACAACACAAAATAATCTAGAAATGACCAAATTTATCAGTAGGGGAATGTTATAAGAACAATCTTAGAGCTTGTTGATGGATTTACAACTGAAACCAACTCAACATGATACAAATCTGATGCAAAAAGGAATTAGAAATGGTTCTCAAGTGGTTTCTCAGAGAATGGGATTCTTCCCATTTTCCCATTGAAATTCTAAGTTTCTTCGACCTTTTGCATGTCTCAAAACATGCATTATATAACTTTCAATTACATTTGATCCTTCTTTCCCAAGAAAAGAATATGCCCAACATCAAGTTTGTTACAAAATTCCAACATGATTCGCAGATAGGGACATTTAACAAATTTGCAACAAAAGTTGCAGTGTTTCTAAAATGGTGAATCATTACAAATCCTTCATCATTATCCATTATGGAGGCATGTTTTCATTCTCCAAGCATGCAGACCCCTTTCATTTCATCATTTCATCCTTATCATTCCAAAATTTGATTATGCTGCAACTTTATAATTTGATATTTCACATTTTACACGGGCCTGAGTAAAAATTTATTTCAAAAACACCTCAAATCTGCAAATTAATCCCTAAAACCACTTGCATTGATCTTTACAGGCACAAAGGACACAAATTCACCAAAAATTTGATGAAAAATGATGCAAAATTCACATTTCCACACTTCTTGAGCAAAAATGGTGGCAAAAATGAAAATGTATAGTTACCCTTGATCTTGCTCTTTCTCCTTCAATCTAGGCCCTCCATGTGTCAAACTATGATTGGGAATGAATTCGGGCTCACTTTTTGACTTTTTAACATTTTTGAAAAATGGAAAAATTGAATTTTTCTCCGCCCCTCCACCCTTGAAATTTGGTGATGACACGTGGCATATGGTGGGTCCCATTGGGATCGTGGCTCAATTCTGCGCATTTTGACCCTTTTTTTGGAATTTGGAAAATTTTCACTTTTTTCCCCGTGGGCCCACACCTCTACCTCTATCCTTGACATGTGTCATCCTCTCTATTCGCTAAAAATTTGTGGGCTTATTTCATGTTTTAACCTCTTTTTTCACCGAGGGAAAATTTTCTCATTTCTCCCCATGGATCCGTGCCTCCGATTCCTTCCTCGCACGTGTCGGGGCCGTTTGTTCATCACGTGGGAGCCACACCTCAAATTTCCACACTAAGTCCTTTTGCAAAAAAGGAAAAATTTCCCCATTTCCTCCGGCGGCCCGCCGACCCGCTCTGCCCGACCACGTGTCTCCTTGTGGTTCGTTTGGCGGACCCGCGCTTCAAACTTCCATTTTAACTCCCTTTGCAAAAAGAGAAAAATTCCCTTTCGCCTCACCATCCCGCCAACCCGCTCTACCCTCTGCACTGCCACGTGTCCTCCCCTTGCTCCATTGCGGACCCATGGCCCTTTCCTCACCCTTTGTCCCTTTCACCAAAAAAGGCAAAAATGCCTAAGTTCTCCGCCAGCCTCCCACTCCGCCTCGTGAGAATGTGACACGTGTCCTCCTACGGAGTTGCGGGAAATTGCAATTTTTTTCCCAAAGCCAAAAATGCTAAGTTTTTCAAACAAACCCACCAATCCTTGTCCAACCAGAAGTGGCCACATATGAGACATCGTTTGAGCTTAATTTTGACTGGGTAAATGACACCCATACGACCATCAAAAAAACATGTAGAATTTACCAGAGATGCCCGAATTTGATTTTTTCTTCGTGGGTGAAGGATTTTTTGGTCAAAAACAAAGGGAATGCATTTTAAAGCAATTTTCGACCATGGAAAAGGATTTTTGAGGGAAAAATGCAAAAAATGAACAAACACGAGCTCCATAGGCCGGGAAAATGGAAAAAATGATAGAGGCCGTGGATTTGGAATTTTAGGGCACAAAGTAAGGCACACATGTATTTTTCCTTCAAAATGGGGCAAAATAATAAGTTTATGAGCTTTTGAAAGCATTCAATTTGGAGAACAAAGTTTTCAGACCACCAAGTTTGAAGAAAAACATTTTAGAGCATGCAAACCAATGGGGAAAGATGGGAAAATAATAGAGGATCAAAATGGGCACCAACATCGGCTCCTACTCGGGATGGGCACTCCAAGTGAGTGCCACAAGAACACTAAGTAGACCAAGTGCCAAAATAATCCATTGGGAAAAGGAGTCATGAGCCAAAACCACCAAAACCCAACTGAGAACCCGACAAAAATGGCTACCACACACCAAGGCAAACCAAGAACCACCAAAACACCAAAAATAGAGCAAAAGCCAAACACTATACACTCGTATAATTGATTCAAAGAAAACAAATCAAGGGGAAACCCCAAATTTCCTCCATGCTGGATATGACCATGCTAAGAGGTTCTGATATGTTTTTAGCAACTGGAAATATACCTCTTCTTCTTCTTTGTTTAATTTTTAAACCATCCAGTTTCTTTGAAGCTCCTCCATTGTGCTCAGGTCAAACCTTTTAGTATTTTTCAAGGTTGAATCAAGGACCAAATCTCCAAAAAAAGCATACTTAGGAGATATGTTTTCAACAACTTCATACTCCCTAAAATCCACAAAACTCACAAAGTGATCAGTACTAGCATCTGCCTACAAAACTTCATAAGATGCATTACTTGGGTCTTCAATAAGGTACATCATCTTCTTCTCTCCACATAACTTCACTAAGTTTCCTTCAATGGGGATAGTGGCATAAGACATGTCCATTTGGACACTCCCACCAACACTTGCAGCCCATTTCCTTGATAATAACATACCCCATTTGGCAGGCAATCAACAATCACAACATCCAATTTCAAATTCCTCCCGGGATAAGATGCAAGCTGCACCACTAGATCTTTGACACACCCAACTACCGGCACTTCTCTTGAGTCCATGGTAGTACACTTTCCATATGCTGTTGTCACTTTGATTCCCAATTCATTCATGACCTCCAAAGGCATGACATTACATGATGCCCCGGAGTCAAACATACAGTTATGTAACAGCTTGTCTTTGATAACCAAGGTAGTGAAAAATGGATCCACGTTCAACTGAGATTTAACCAAAGAAGTTCCTAAGTAAACCTCAGGTGGTTCCCCCAACTCTTCTAACACTTGTGGTTGTTCCAATTCTGCAATGGCAATAGGAACTTCAACCTTGCTTCCAACTCTGCTTTGGGTACTCTCTTCCTCTTTGAATCCTAAATATTCAAAAGCCCTCTTCTTGTGCTCAGGAATCCTAAGCAACTCAGCAATTGGGACAAAAATCTTGATCTAACTCAAGACTTGGGCAATATCATATGGAGCATTCTTGGGCAAGGCAGCATTGGAAGGGAGACAAGTAGATTCATTAGATGGTATGGCAGTCTTTTCAGTTTGGGCATGGGGAGGATCACAAGTTTTTCTTGGGGGAATAGGGCCTTTACCGATGTATTTTTCTTTGGAGTTTCTTTAGTGAGCAATGGAAATTTTGACTTGTTTGTTGCCCCACTCCTTAACAACTTTACTTTTAGTATTGTGCTCCTTCTCTTGGGTAACTACAACATTCATAAGCAATTGCCTATCCTCCTCCGAAGGGATACCACCATCATACTTCTTAATCATCAAAGCTCTTAAGTATTCAAAATCATTATTGGGCAGCTCAAAGGCTTGTACATTATCAATTTCTAAAACATGAGAGGAAGAAGAATGTACCCATTGATACAATCCCAAAAACATAGCAGTCCTAGCACTTATGACATCCATTGAAGTTGCTTCCTTGGTGAACTGCGGGGGATCTCCATCATGCAGATATCATCATCAATTTCATCATCAACTTCCTCTTCAATTTTCTAATCTATTCCACATGGAGGATGGGGTAAAAACATCCTGTCACACCAATCAATCTGATTTGCATCATCAACAATAGCCACCTTAGCAGTTAGGGGATCAGGTAACTACCTTATTTTCCTTGGCCTGAGATTGTCTATTTCCAAATCCAATAGGTCCTTTACCTTTTTCATCAAATCTCTAATCACCCCTAGGATGATTGGAAAATCTGTCATGGTTTTGTGCTTTTTGCTGACCTTGTGAAGTTTTCCCAATTCCTTTCTCATCTTTGCCAACTTATATGAGATTTCTTTGATAGCCCCTACCAAAGTTTTCACAACCTCTCTAAATCAGCACCCTTGCTAGCTTGAGGTTTTTCAGGGTTTATCAACTTTACACCATCTCTCTTGAGAGGTTTCCCAATTGCTTTGATATTGTTTTCAATTTGAAGTGCCATGGTGAAAGCTTGTCTTAGATTGGTAGGGTTCTTGTCTCTTAAGTAATAGGCTTGCCTTCTTATCAAATGCATCTACATATTTGATTAAACAAGATTCATCACAAGGCCTCGATTAATAGGAACCTCTCAAAGTTTTGTTAAACCTTGTGTTAAATTCATGGACTGATTCATTGGGGTTCTTCTTGATATTCTCAAATTCAGACAAGAGAAATCTAGGATCAGTCTTGTCACCATATTGCAACCTAAATGCATTCTTCATCTCAGTCCAAGAATCAATTGAATTATCAGGTAGAGCCTTGTACCAATCCCTAACATCCTCTTCTAGTGTATGAATGAACAATTTAATATACACATCTTCAAACTCTATCTCAAAATCTTCCATCATGTTAACAAAAAGTTTGAGATGTTGATCACCAGTTATTGCATTGTTACCTTGGAATTTTGGCAATCTATTTCTGACATCTTGTGGGATAACATTTGGGTAACCATCCATTCCTCTAAATTCTATAGGACCAAAGGTGTTAACAACAAATGGAGGTCTAGGCTGAGCCATATTGTTTGGTGGAGGTGATCTTGGGGTGACACAAGCTGATGAGGAGTGCAAGGTCTTTGGGGCTCAAGAATGTGATTCACAAGACTGGTATTCTCTAAGTGCTGATTTTCTTGGAAATTTCTATTTGAATTGAAACACAGGTGTAGATTGGAGAAGGAACTTACCCGATACAGCAAAAGGACCTTCACTAGCTGAGGCAAACAATTTTATGAGAGGATTGCTTGAATCAAAATCACTTGAAGAAGAGTGATAATCCTCTACCAAAGGCTGATCTCTCTCACTTATGGATATATCTTTTCCTAGATGTCTGACCTTTAACAACTTTCCAAACTCTTCTCCCTTCTAACTCTGAGTTCCTTGAATCTGAGAACAACTTCTTAGCAGAGTCTCTAATGAAGAGAGATCTTCTTCCTTCCATTTTTTAGAGATTAGCAACACCAAAGTAAATGACAAAAGGTTAAGACATTGGTACTTATCAAGATCAAAACAACATGGAGTCGCCACTAAGGAATTTCACCCTAGTTGTGTAAATGCACTAAAATACTCTGTCAAATATCTATCAAAGACTTTAAAATCTTGCAATCAAAATTTATAGATCGATAAACCTTCCTTTCTTTGAATTTATCAATCATAAAATGCAAATGAAGTGTAAAATGCTAATGAAGTGCAATAACTGTGGGTTTGAAATTCAAATATCTCAAATGGTAAAATTATAGGTAGAACTTATATCTTCACTTAATCCTTACAAATTTGATTATAAAATGATACATAGATTTGTAATTGCACATAAATCACAGAAAGAAGTATTACCAGGGGATTTGAAATATTAAAATATTGAATAATGTCTGAATTGTGCCATTTCGGTGTTGTTGACGGGCTAAATATGGACTATGTCCAATCTCAACAGTAAATGAATCAAAATCAATCTCAAGATTGGTTTGGGTGTTCATACCTGTTTTAATCTCCTTGGATTGAGCAAAACATGGATTTTACAAGACCTCAGAAAATGATTTATATGTATTTTGTAGGTGTTGTTGACTGGTTAAATAGACATGGATTTTGAAAATGAATCAAAAATCAATCTCAATCAATGCAAATTATTTCCCAAGGTAAGAGAATTCAAAAAAGTCCCCCAGGTGGAGATATCCTTATATTGTGTTGTTATGAAATAAGGAATAAAATATGAGAAAAAACCCTCACGAGAATGGCACCATTTGGGTGTTGGTACCACAAAGAGACAGATTAATCTCCTTCACAACTTGAGTAGCATCATGGATTTTACAATACACTTAGAGAGCTAAATAAATGATTTATATGTCATTTTGTAGCTGGGGAAGCAATTTATCTGACTTGTTAGCACTCAAGATTTAAAGAAGTGGGTACCACCTTGAAAGGATTTTGATCTAATCCTCACTATTTTAGGTTGTGCCTTTCAACCAAGGTAAGAGAACCTATATTGCAGCCTCTTGTTTTGTGAAGGATTTCCACGCCTTGTGGAGATATCCTTATACTATGCATATTGTATGGAGATGGCCTTGGGAAAACATGATCAATTTTCCATTATTCAAACTCAACAGAGCTATCACTACTAAATGATGGAAATGCTTTCAAGACAAGGTTGAGGCTACTAGAGACATGGTATGATCCTGATTTGCTTTGTGCATTTTTGTAAATGGATTGTGTTCTTTTGTTGACACACAATGCAATGCAGGGGTAGTATGGGGTAGGATTAGTTATTCTGAATGAATTTTTGGTGGGAGATTTTAGACAAGACTAACTAAAATTTGCCAAATTCTTTGAGGACCTTTGCAAGAAATTTGTAAGACCTAAACAACAGAATGCTTCAAAGGGGTTAAGGTACTCCTTCAACTAGGATATGTGCACCAAATGGAGGCCCAGATCTGCACTCTTCCACACAATATTTGACAACTTGCCACAAAATCTTGAAGTAGATGAACCAACAAAGTATCCAAAATCTCTATTTTATCATGACCTAAGGTGCACCCAAAGGTTTACAAACAATCTCAGAATTCAAGGAAGGTAAAGTGATTTTAAATCTGTTTATCTCTTTATCAGATGAAAGCTCTTCTGAATGTGAGACTACAGATGCCACTAAACTATCAACAAGAAATGAGACCATGTATGATCAAGAGAGATTTTAAACACAAGACTATAACAGGAGCAAGAAACACAAATTGAAAACATTCTGAAACATAAGTGCATGCAAATTTTTCCAAGAGACAACACAAAATAATCCAAAATGACCAAATTTATCAGTAGGGGAATGTTATAAGAACAATCTCAGAGCTTGTTGATGGCTTTACAACTGAAACCAACTCAACATGATACAAATCTGATGCAAAAAGGAATTAGAAATGGTTCTCAGTGGTTTCTCAGAGAATGGGCTTCTTCCCATATTTTCCCGTGAAATTCTAAGTTTCTCCGACCTTTTGCATGTCTCAAAACATGCATTATATAACTTTCAATTACATTTGATCCTTCTTTCCCAAGAAAAGAATATGCCCAACATCAAGTTTGTTACAAAATTCCAACATGATTCATAGATAGGGACATTTAACAAATTTGCAACAAAAGTTTGCCAGTGTTTCTAAAATGGCGAATCATTACAAATCCTTCATCATTATCCATTGTGGAGGCACATTTTTCATTCTCCAAGCATGCAGACCCCTTTCATTTCATCATTTCATCCTTATCATTCCAAAATTTGATTATGTAACTTTATAATTTGATATTTCACATTTTACACGGGCCTTGAGTAAAAATTTATTTCAAAAACACCTCAAATCTACAAATTAATCCCTAAAACCACTTGCATTGATCTTTGCAGGCACAAAGGACACAAATTCACCAAAAATTTGATGAAAATGATGCAAAATTCACATTTCCACACTTCTTGGAGCAAAAATGGTGGCCAAAAATGAAAATGTATAGTTACCCTTGATTTCTCTTTCTCCTTCAATTTGGGCCCTCCACGTGTCAAACTATGATTGGGAATGAATTCGGGCTCACTTTTTGACTTTTAACATTTTTGGAAAAATGGAAAAATTTGACTTTTTTCTCCGCCCCTCCGCCTTTGAAATTTGGTGATGACACGTGGCATATGGTGGGTCCCATTGGGATCGCGGCTCAATTCTACGCATTTTGACCCTTTTTGGAATTTGGAAAATTTTCACTTTTTTCCCCATGGGCCCGCACCTCCTTCTGTCCTTGACATGTGTCATCCTCTCTATCGCTAAAAATTCACGGGCTTATTTCATGTTTTAACCTTTTTTTTTTCGCCAAGGGAAAATTTTCTCATTTCTCCCCATGGGTCTGCGCCTCCGATTCCTTCCTTACCACGTGTCGGGCCGCTCATTTCATCACGAGCCATGCCTCAAATTTCCACACTAAGTCCTTTTGCAAAAAAGGAAAAATTTCCCCATTTCCTCCAGCAGCTCACCGACCCACTCTGCCCACCATGTGTCTCCTTGTGGTTCGTTTGGTGGACCCGCGCTTCAAACTTCCACTTTAACTCCCTTTGCAAAAAGGGAAAAATTCCCTTTCACCTCCACCGGCCCCATCCGACCCACTCTGCCCTCTACTCCTACCACGTGTGTCCTCCCCTTGCTCCATTACGGACCCATGGCCCTTTCCTCACCCTTTGTCCCTTTCACCAAAAAAGGCAAAAAATGCCTAAGTTCTCCGCCAGCCTCCCACTCCACCTTCGCATGAGAATGTGACATGTGTCCTCCTGCGGAGTTGCGGGGAAATTGTGAATTTTTGCCCAAAGCCAAAAAATGCTAAGTTTTTCAAATAGACCCACCGATCCTTGTCCAACCAGAAGCGGCCACGTATGAGGCGTCGTTTGAGCTTAATTTTGATGGGCAAATGACACCCATGACTGTAAAAAACATAGAAATTTACTAGAGATGCCCGAATTTGATTTTTTCTTCATGGGTGAAGGATTTTTTGGTCAAAAACAAAGGGAATGCATTTTAAAGCAATTTTTGACCATGGCAAAGGATTTTTGAGGGAAAAATATGCAAAAAATGAACAAACATGAGCTCCACAGGCTAGGAAAATGGAAAAAATGACAGAGGCCCGTGGATTTGGAATTTTAGGGCACAAAGTAAGGCACACATGTATTTTTCCTTCAAAATGGGGCAAAATAATAATTTTATGAGCTTTTGAAAGCATTCAATCTGAGAATAAATTTTATAAAAAACCAAGTTCAAGAAAAACATTTGAGAGCATGCGAAACCAATGGGGAAAGATGGGAACTTCATGTATGCCAAACCTTAACAAAATCAATGGGATGCATGCCGGCTTATGCTTCTAGCTAACCTCGACCTCAAATTCATCCATCAATAGTCCATCAGGGCCAAGCTATCACCGACAAATTGGCCGACACACCTATTTCCGGGATCAACCCTCTAACTTTGACTTTCTAGATGAGTCAATCTGCTACCCTTTCCTAGAAACCCACTTACAAAATGACACTCTTCTTTGATGGTTCCAAGTGTCAGTGTGGGGGTGGGGCTAGTGTTATCCTCATTCCACTTGACGGTGAAACCATTCCTTTATCTTTCAAACTCACTTTTGATTGTCTGAACATTATTTCTGAATATGAAGCACTCATATTGGGTCTCTAGCTGATTACGCCATAGATGTTAAGTAAATCAACATCTTTGGTGATTCTCAATTTGTCATAAACCAAGTCAATGGTATATACCGGTGTTGTAATGAGATAATTCAAAATTATAAGCATCATGTGGACATAATTTTGACCACCTTTCGACTGCTACGCCCTTCAAACCGTCCCACACTTTACCAACAAATTTGCACATACCATGGCCTCGCTTGGCTTCTCGGATACCCACTTCACCCACCGACTCTAAAATATTTTCACCGTCTACAAAGACTCCAATCACCCTCTTATTTACCTCGTGAATTTTACTTTATCGAATCACTCCTAACCCAAATGACCTTTGGTATAAACAATACTCAAACTATCTTTCCCTCTCCATCTTGCCTCCTGACCTCACTCGTGATGGAAAATGCACCTTTCTTAAAAGGGTCTCTCATTACGTCATCATGGGTTGCCTCCTCTATCAATGTGACTTTAATGGTATTCTCTTATGGTGCCTTATGAGTTATGAGATTCCTTATACCATTAAGGAAGTGCATGATGGCATATGTGGAAGTCACTTTAGTGGCTCAGCTATTGTTAGCGTATTCTTCACCTAGGCTATTACTTTGACAACCCTTAACCATGATTGTTGTGACTATGTTAAGTGTTGTGAAAATTCCAACAACATGCTAATATTCATCATACACCCAAATATGCCTTACAGGTCACCCGTGACCTTTGTCCCTTCTCTCAATGGGGTTTGGATCCGTCGGAGAGATCAATCCCCACTCTTCTCAAAGACATCAATGGATAATCACCACCACCAAATATTACACCAAATGGGTTCAAGCCATACCTCTCATCTCCACAAAAGCCAGAAAATATGTGAGTTCATCAATCATCACATTATTTTTCACTTTGGTGTTCCTCATCACTAATAACAAAAACAATTCAAAAATAGAACCTTGTGGAAACTTTGTGACACCTTCAAAGATTCAATTAATTTTATCGTCACCATATTACCCAAAACCAATGGTTAAGATGAATCCACTAATAAAACCCTAAACAAAATTCTCATGAAAGTGGTTAATGATACCGGGAAGGATTGGCATATGCACATTCCTTTCGCTCTGTGGGCATACCGTACTAGTATTCACACTTCCACTGCTGCCACACCTTTTTCTCTGGTCTATGGTATAGAGGCTATTCTACCTCTAGAAGTCCAAATTCCATCACTTTGCATTTCTCTCCATGACATGCTCAATGATGATGACTTTTGCCAAGACCATTTAGCACAACTCGAGTTATTAGACGAATGTTGTCTTAATGCTCTTGACCATCTTCAAGTTTACCAAAAATGTATCAAACATGCCTATGACAAACGTGTTCATGAATGAACCTTCCAAGTTGGTGATCTCATCTTGAAAGAAAATCAACATGTAACCAAAGCAGAAAAAAGTAAACGGGAAAATTTTCTCCTAATTGGCTTGGACCATACATCGTAACGCATGCTTATGGATCATGTGCTTATAATTTATCTTCACTCGATGGTAAACCCAAACCTGAGCCCCTTAATTCCTTGCATCTTTGACCATTCTACTATTGAATTTCAGTCCTACCTCACCTTTTTCCTCTTTTCATGCTCGTCCTTTGAGCACTATTCACTCCCCCTCCTTCACTATGCCATTCCCAACAATTAAACAAGAATCATGTGCATACCTGTCACTCTTTTACCCTCCCTTAAATATGTGTACCATGGCTCTGCACATGGCATGATTCTCATGGATACTTTTCATCTGCTTTCAGATGAGATCCCATGGTCATTTCACCTTGATTTCTAAACAAGAATCTGATTCCTCACCTTAATCTTGTCCATGACTTAAAAGCCCTCACATGGGATCTAACTCCTTAAGTCAAACTTCCGATAAAAAGATGACTCCCTCAAAAAGGGCATCTTTCTCTCTACATCACTGCTATAAATAGACTACTCCCTCGAAGGACAACTATGTAAATCCTACTTCAAAAAAAAAAAACAACAAAAAAGAGAATATGAAGCTTCCCGCATCGATCAGCTTCGCGAAGACCTCAAGGAGTTAATTTCCTCATAGACTTCCTACATCGATTAGTCTATCTAAAATACAAGTCAAAATATAAAAAAATTTCATGGACTTGCTCATTGTTATCTTGGATCTCTTACCAAACAGGCATGCTACCTCATACCATATAAACTAACCACTATTCACCTTCTCACCATTTGCACCTTCATTTCCTACCGCCTCAAGGGACCTGTTGGAACCATGAAATTTGGTGATCATGTGACTATTATTCACCTTTAGAATAATAAATCATGTAATTTCTTTAGGGTCTTACGTTCACTAGCCTATCTAAGGTATGAACCAACCATTATGATCCTCACCAATCAGGTGGCTCTCTTGCCTCCTCTTATCTTTTAACTTCTTCATTATGTATTGATCACCCTATACAGGACTAGAGCCTCGACGCTTATCTCTGGGAAATTTTCCTCTTTTACCACAATCAGCTTAACATCACACATACCAATGTTCCCACAATTCAACCATACCTAAAAGACCTTGACTCAATCATGCCTATAACCTACTAACCAATTCTCATACCTCCTCTCATTCTTCCCTAGCTTATGGGAGAACTACATCAGCCTGAGGTCCCTATTCACCGGGACTATGTGGCAGCACTCTAAGGCCATGGGCTCCTTGGAGGTTAGCTTGGCCACTCTATATCCTAATCAATTCCCCCTCCCCCTTTCCTAGTCACATTCTACCCTAGTTAGTTTCCTTTTTATATCAATAATTGGAAATTAAACCAAACAAACAACAATTGCTTCACATCTTTACCATCATCATTTATACATTCATTACGTCTACCATTTCTTTACCATTATCATGCATTTTACTACAAAACATCTCAACGTGACCCATATCATCATTAATTACACAAATTCTTGAATTATAAACTCAACTAATCTCAACTCAATCCATGCCTAAACCAAACCTAAACTTCATCATACCTAAGTCAAACTCTGACTCAATCCATGCCTAAATCACAAACCTGACTCAATCCATGCCTCGTGACCTAACTTCGATCCATGACTAAGTCAACCTGACTCGAGCCATGCCTAGAACCTGATTTGATCCATGCCTAAACCACAAACCTGAATCCATGACTCCAATCCATGCCTATGACCTGACTCCATCCATGCCTAAACCAAAAACCTGACTCGATCCATGCCTATGACTTGACTCTATCATGCCTACACAACTTAGTTTCCATCACATATACAAATCAAAATAGCCAGTTAAACACAACCATATACACATCATGCCATAATCACCATCATCTCTATAAATCAATCATCTAAACATGTGTATCCATATACATGACTCTCAAATATCTTTGGCATGTAGGCTGGTGTATATAACAAAATCTCAAAAACTCTCATGTACATCCTCACTATCTTCGGCATGCAAGCTGGTATATATGTCAAAAATATAATATCAAAAATACGACACTCTGGAGCTCAATCATCTCCCCATCTGATATCTAAGCCTATCTCATCTGTCTCCTCCTCCGCTCCTCTAGCCTAGCGTCTGGCTGACCTCCCTCTGCCTCACCTTGGTCTGGCCCCTAATGGTCCTGCCTCTGGAGCTGGCCTTCGTGCACTAGTGGCCTCATCCTGAACCGGCCGCTGGGCTCACTAGTCCTTGTGCTTTCCACACTATGTGTGTGAGATTTCTCTCTCACTCAGGCCTACCATACTGCTGTGCTCGGCATATGATAAGACATATATCCCCACTGCCTTTCAAATGATCCTGGTAGTATCTCACCTCACCCATGGTGTCTCTCAATCTAGCAATGGGTATTATCTGTGGTGGTGCCATCGGCCTCTAACCCTACCCTTCTCTTACTCAATAATGAGACCCTTTCCCTCGCCCATGTGGTTGTGTCATCAGCCCCGGAGCTTGTGCATATACCTAGGCCTAGAGGGCCGCTAGCTATGCTGTGCAAAGGCCAACCGGCCCTACAAACCCGTGACTGTCCTTGCGCCATGGCCAACTCGACCCTCTGTAAACCTATCACCTACACCTATAGGGCAGCTACCTGTACCCCATCTCCATCTCCACCCTCTCCCTCTCCCTGGTGTGGGTGTTGTTCCATGTACTTCTTTTTCCTAAAAAGTAGCCACCTATGCCTACTGTGGTTATAACCTATGCCTCGGCCCCTTTCAGATGCCCCTATACTATGCCCAACTGGGTCACCAGGGTAGCCACTTGCCCCCGTAGAGCATCTCTCGCACTATGATGCAAGAGCTAAATCTGGTTGCCTTGGCCTTGATTTGCGGTAATGCTCGTAGTTGTGTTTCCCACCACTGTCTGTACCTATCTGTCACCTTGGCATCATCTATCTATCGGTCGACCGGCTGCTCCTCCTACCCGGTCGGCACTGTAGGTCATGGCGGAGACATAGGCCTCTCCACATCATCTCTCCTATACTATGGGAAGGGTGGGGTATATCCTGTGGTAACCCAAACTACCATCTGACCTAGTCTACGGGTATCATCTCATGCTCCCCGGCCCACCACCCCTCTATCCACCTGTAAATATGTAACCCATCAAACTCTACCATCATCTTCCTATATGAAGGATAGCCTACATATGGCCTCTAAATAATTTCCATGCCGATAACCCCTCCAATAATCACCTATAATAGGCTACATCATGTGTCACTCTCACCGCTCAGCAATCTCCCATAACCGACACCCATCGCCTGTAGCCCATTCAAACAAAACCGGCTCGAATGCATCGGCCTAAGGCATACCAACTAAGTGCACACACACAATGTGCTCATAGGCCCAATAATGTAATAGGAATGTACAAATAAGAGCAATGTACCATAGTCACCCATAAGCCCACAACTCCCTGTATAGTTGTATCAAGAACGTAGGAGCCCATGCAAACTGAGTCCTACTCTCCACCATGTTGTATAGGACCCCCATCATGGGGGATCTCCCACCCTTTGGATACGGCGGTGAAAAACAAAATACTACCTCCATCAGAAGCACTACCATCCTCATCTCCTCGGGGTAGGATCGATACATCACCCCGTAGCTCATACTGGCACTGTGAAATCCTAACAATGCCAACTTATCTCCAAACACTGGTAATAGTAACTCTTTGGATGCCTCTCGAGGAGATCAAGTAAACTGTGTGTACTGCTATATGTAGTCACAGATCCTCAAACATCCTCTAGGGTGATCGTGATCTCACCCGTCAGAAAATGAAATGTATTGTTTGCCGAATCCCATCTATCGATGAGAGCAACCATCAAACTCACCTCCTAGACTATGTGCCAGTAGCATATGACCCCAATCAGGCCCACATATGCAACATGGATTCACTCCTCATGTTTTTTACTCCCACGTATCTCCATGAGCAAGGGAGGTACCCTATCCCTCATCCGTAGCTGATCTCTGGCTTACTTACAACCAATCATTTTATTAAACCTTGAGCACACTTCAGAAACCTTGCCACCCCTACTATACCACTTACCCTAACTAAATTAACCTTTCACCTATTTCTATGCCCTAAATTCACACCACCTATCTACCCATGCCTCGACCATCACCTATTTTTATTTTACCTATCTACCCATGTCTCGACCCTCACCTATTTTCATTTTTCCCCTCTCACCGATCTTCCTTATCCACCCACCTACCCATACTCATAACTCTTCCCCCCTATCCAACTCTCCCTACCCCTACCTATCTGTCCACAACCCGTCTATTTTAGCTCTTTTTGGGATCGCCTCTCTAACTTGCCGACTGGAATCGGTTATCCTCAACCGACCACAATCCAACGATAACCGACATCGGTCGTCACATCTTGTGACCGATACCGGTCCTTACCCACCAATGCCGGCTAAGAGAAAATCGACGTCACCATCATTGCGCGCAGCAAAAAACCCATGGCACCCTTCCCTTTTTCTCCCCCACTCCTCCTTTCTACACATTTCCCCTACCAATACCTATTCCCACCCCTCACCTACCTAAACCTACCCTCCCTTGTTCCCCTTTTCTCATTACATTCCCTCCATTCAAATTTTAAATATTTCCCCTCCCCAAACCCCATTTTCCTCCTACCCAATTCCTACCCTCCACCTACTCACAACAAACAACAATAGGAATGGATCTTACCTCATCACGCTATCATCTATGTGGTGGCACCTCGGGCTGCTACATAGGTCCACCCGATCCCTCTCCTACCTCTACCATCACCAATCATCCGTTGGCTCAATCAAATCAAAAAAATCACCCAATCTAATCACCGTGCTCATAGACCCGCCTATCGACCAACAATCACTCGCTCTGCTGGCTTGCCAACTTAGCTCTCCATGTCGTTTAGTCACTTTCCACCTTGTTATTTCTCTCTTGTCATTTTCTCCAATTTGGTAAAGGAAAAATGATTTTCAAAACATGGCACTTTTTCTTTTTATAGCCTTCCCGACTTAACCGACGATGGTTTTACCTTGACCAACATCGGTCCTGTGCCCTAGCCTACCGTGGTCGGTTCATGGCGACCAACATTGGTTAATTATGACAGTTGTCAGTTATCCTATTTAGTCTTATTACTACCCATTACCCCTCATTTGCTAACCTGAATCCTTTTTACCTCACCCACACTTGACTTGGACATTTCCCTTTACCCTCTTGACCTCATCATTTACCACCTACCCTCTTCATCATTTGGGGACTCGTTATTTTACCCATACCTCGGCCCTACCTGTCCTGTGACCTAGCTACTTAGACCTGGACCATTGATAGAAACATGTGACCTCATGTGCTTGATATACCTTGCGATATCATTACCCATGTTGTTTTACCTAATGACCTTACCTTGCCTCTTTCGCGACCATTTATCCCGACTCCAAGCTTTGGTATATCGAAACATACCTAAACGTTCCCGCACTGATCTGCGATGTGTTTCCGACCATATCCTATACCTTGATGCCGAATCACCTCAACCTTGTTTGGATAAACCTATCGACATTAGAAAATGTAGAGTTTGTATTCTCTTCAACTTTGGTATTATACTACAATTTATACGTGTGCGTGCATTTGACTGTTACTACCTTTGACCTTGCCCCATTACCTATATTACCCGATTAGACCTTTACCCCTTTACCCCGTTGCCCACCTTTCTCTTCATCACATTCACCTTTTATCAAACCACTCACCGATTTTTCCTTCTACCTCATCAGTTCCTGGTTTGAGGGGGATCACCTTCACCCACACATGGGGCAACCACATCTTATTTTTGTCAATTGCTTACCAATACAAGCTACACGAAAAAAAAGGGAAAAATGTAGACACCAAAATTGGGTCATACTCCCCTTGGTCCCTCATCAAATAATCACCTTGAACACACTCACCTAACCATGGCCCCTTTTACCCCACTCTAATATTAATTTAATTAAATTAATCCATGTCCTCACAATATTTATTATTTAATTATCACACCACCACCTCACCTAGCCACCTCACCCTAGACCTATTCTTAGTATGTTGCCATAACTAACTAAGACCTACCTAAACCCTAAAAATCAAAGCCTACATTCCCTCTAACCACATTCTTCCCATTACAAAAGGAGCTTCCGTTCTAATCCGCAAAAAGAAATGAACAAGATCCAAGAAATCAAGCAGATCTACCCATTTTAGTAAACCTAGAAAATCTCACCCTAACCGACGCTAGTCACCCTAAACCACCGCCTGGTCAACCTTAATCACATCGCTACCATTTATTCCCAAAAAAAACCTTATTTTGAGGTCGACACATTCAGAGAAAAAGGATATGAGACCAGAGCTGCATGCAAGCATAACCAGCATTCATATATGAATCCAAACATCCACACCAAAAGATCGAAGTGATCATAGAGCCACTTGCATTCATAGGAGCATTCTCAAAGTGCCATTACCACATCAAAATCCATATGATCAAGCACTATTGCCATCCAGCCATCAAGCTCATACAACAATAAGTATTTTGTTAACTAGCATTCATCTACTTTCATTTTAGTAAGCTTTATTACCTCTATTATCATTTTCTACTTGCATTCCCATTCTCCCATCATTTACCTTCATGAAAACTTGATCATTCCTTCACCCACACCATTAAATTTCCCATACCCGACTGTTAAAGACCTCTGAGTATACCTAATATTTCCATAAACCTTTTCATTTCCCTCTTCATTGCCATTTAGCCTCAGATTTGTCCTTACAACAAGGTTTTAATAAGTTTCTGTCACCCGACTGTACCAACGCCGGTTACCCATGACCATTTTAGTCCATCCTAAACCGTCATCGGTTATACTAGACCAATGTTGGTCTCTTGTGTTTTACCCTCAGACCAAGAACAGAGCCTAAATTCTCCACCAAATACCCAAAACAGCCCAAAACTGGAACTCACTCAAGATCACTCAAACAAATACCTTACCCTTTAGATTTAATCATAGTTTAGCCTGTTGTGAACAAATTTGCTTATTGTAGTCAAATGAGATACCTAAATCATTTTAACTACAGTAGGATTTTAGTTATTGTTAACATTGAATTATTTTAAACAATGGATTGACAACCTTCTAGGGAGTATCACACTTCCCGAAACTAGCATACGCTAGGCAGTCCACTATCATATGCTATTTAATCTCTTTTGGTGGTCTTGTTGTTCATTTCAGGTAGTTCCTCCTAGCCAAAAGGAAGCTCTCATGATCAGTTGTGGATCAAGAAGTCATACGCACGCAACAACCTTCAACTAGCTTTAACAGGTATTCCTCCTAGCCTCTATACCCTTATCTCTGCTTTCATCACATTCCAAGAAATGATCTAAGAATCGGGTGAAACACTGTGTTTTTAATTTCCTCATCATCCATGATGTAAACCATCTTTCCCTTCTCTTTCTCAAGGCAATCACATTCAAGTAGTATGAATTTCATTTCTTCTTCCTTCTCAAAATGCGCTCCGGACTCTATCTCATCAAATAATTCATGAATATGCTCTTCTCGCTTTGCACTATCTCCCTTGGTTAAGCGCTTAATAAATTTTAATGCTTCTTCTATTGGAGGTTGAGAGGAAAGTAGTCAAAGGTCTAGATCATCCTCGTAATCAAAATTTTCTAGTTTCTAGTCTCTCGATGTAGTTGTGTATATACATACCGGCACATGCGCATCCTCAGTAGCATAGAGTACAATCTATGCACTTAGAGTGAAAGTGGAAATGCTTCTTGTTCTACTATATAGAGCCTCTCACATTGCTGAATGTGATGTTGAATAGGTTGATCACCATGATAAGTGTAGATCTACATAGGTGCATTGTTCCTTACAAACCTAATAGATAGGGTGATTCCAATCTCTTCCCATTCTATAATATTATCTCTGTGGACTACCCACTAACGCACTATTGTCCTTTGCAAGGTATTTACTAACATAACTCTTCTCTTAATTTGATCTATCCACTGTGTTTCCATGGCTTTCAAAATATAGGAAGATCTTTTGCCCCTGTATACCAAGGTATTGTGCTACCTATCTGTCGAACCGAACGAAGTCCATTCTTGCGTGCAACCGCGCTTTTTACTTCACGCCCTACTAATTCATATGTACCATGAGCCCAATTGTCACAAGAAATACTCATAGTATCACTAATTGAATGATAATCCTCCCACTATATGATGCCTTCTTTTGATGGCTCATTGACTCTAGGTCTTGAACAACGTGTACATAAATTTGGTTTAAGTCCTCTTCACTTAGAGGCTCAACATATGGTGTAGATTTCCATTCTATCAATGGTATCACAACCTTTTCCTCCTTGTTCTCAAAGCTGATATACCCCTTATTGAATCTTAAGTCATCGTTATTCACATAACACCAAGGGCGTTCAAGCAAGGCAAGAAATTTTCTTCTTCTACAAGTGCTAATACCTCAAAATCCCCAAAGGAACTTGGCACCTTGTATGGTTATAGATGCATCCTTCAAAACTCCTATGGGATTAGCCTTAGTCTGGTTTTCCATAAACAACACATTAGATGATGGCTGCAATGGAGGCCTCCCCATTTGTACCCTTACATCTAATGTAAGCACATTTACTACATACTGTATCAATCAATATGTTTCTCAACAACCACCCATCCATAACAGAATTGAGTAATTTCCTTGTCATATTCAATTCTATTAGGTGGAAGATTAACATGTAAGATCTGCCGTCTGGTTTCAAAACTTGTGCACAAATTGTTCCCATTTAACCAACTTCCTAATAGTGGGATAATGTTCTCCTGCACAACATTCTCGCACACTTCTCATAGATCATCAATATCAGTTTGGACTATCTCTCGATCCTTTCTTCTTCTCCTTTAAGTATTGTGTCTCACCCCGAAGATTCCTTATCACTTCCATGGTATCCTAGTAAACCTACTTTTGATGAGCAGGGATATGAGTACCTTGCATGCGAAACCACCTCTTTGGTGATCGTAGGCTTTGTGTAATGCTTCTCTTGCGTGTGATGCTTCAAACATGTAGTAATCTTCACTGTCAATGCCTCAAGTCCTTCTGCTATCTTGGGCATCCACTGATCTTCTACCGGTGCTGGATTCTAACCATCCCAATGCCTTTGTTTTCTTTCTTATGCTACTTACTCAGATGCTCATATAAGTTCGGCACTCTTCATAGCTATGGTTCTTCCCGCAGAAAGAACATGCAATATTCTGAGGACATTCACACCTATAGTGGTTAGGAGATCCGCACATATAACATGTTCCACAAGGGAACTCACCTCTTCCTCCACCATGGCCTCATCCTCCATATCCACCATGATATCCACATCCCCTTCCATGACCTCCTTCAAAACACCCCTCATTCCTATCATAGTGCATTTGATTATGATCCCGATCCTGGTGCTCATTCTTACCCTTAGAATTATCTGTTACACTTGTCTATCGTACCCTAATGTCTATAGCATCCTGGATCTGACCAATCAACCAACAATCCTCGGTGTCACGGGTCATGGACTGCGCATATCTTGTAAAAGCAAGATACATTCTTACTTATCATTTTTTATCAAGGAAAATGAATAGAATCACGATTCAAATGACATATATCACAATCCAATAATAATGAGTGTACAAATCTGTAAGAGCAACTATCCTTGGTGTGACCTTCCACTTCATAATCTATACACCAAATTCCTGAGTTCATTTCATGGGCTGAATTCACTGATAGCTTCTCTAATTACTTTTCTATAGCTACAATATTTACCTCTAAGAATAGACTAATGTTAGTGTCAATGCTTCCAACTACCTCAACATGCAAAGATACCTCCATTGCTTCACATGGATTAGTGTATGTCTTATGTGACAGTGCCCTTATAAATGGTGTAATCAATCGTCCAATGAACCATTATGCATGTTGGTTGGTGTGAATATCATAAGATAACTTAGATAGAAGTGTCTTAAAATGAGCATCATACTCACATACACTCTCAGTAATGCCTTGCTTGATATCCTTGAGCACACTAATACTCTTCTTGCTCAAACTCAGGGATATGGAACTCTTTCAAGAAAGCATCTTTCAATGCTACATAATCCACGTAAGTTTGATCAGGGTTCAACTTCATATACCAGATGTGTGCACATCCATGTAATGTAGTAGCAAATTGACTTGCCTTACACTCATCGCCGTGATCCCCTTAGCGTGCCATAAGATTTCACACATATGCACATGTTTGGCAACATCCTCTATACCTCTATACTCTGGGAGATAAAGAGACATCTCCATATAAATATTATGTGGTTGTTGCGGACCTTGACCACCTGATCCAAAACCTCCTATGTTCCCTCTACCTCTAGAACCACCAAATCCACCAGAACTAGAACCACCTATACCTCCTAATCCTCCACATGTAGCGGGAACATGATCTATAGATGTACTCCCCGTGCTTTGATAGTATTACTATACTAAACCCCTACAATCTGTGAGGTAGTTCCACTTCCAAAGGTGAATCCAACATTTTGCACACTCACATTCTATACGAGATGATGTGCCTAAGGATGTTCCTCCAAATATCATTGAATTTGTCTATCCTTCCATTGATGTACTTGCTCCCTGACTTACTCCTGCTCTCCTACTTCCCAAATTAGCTTTCAGTTACTTTTCATACTAGATACTGGAAAACCAAGCACAAGGGCTAGGTCATCAAGTGGATTAAGATGCGCACCCGTAGTCCGGTAGTCTCTCTTGGCACACTTGTGAGGCCGAGGGGATCTCTCATTTTTTCCAAGATGGGGAGTTCTGATGCTTTGGCTCCACGTCTTCTACGTGAGTTGTAAAGCCTTCAAAAGCCATCTCTCTCCTCAACTCCATACTTTATGCAATGTGACATTATTTCTCTATCTCCCTCTCATGCACCTCATTAAACTTAAGTTGCCTTTCCTCTCTCTACCTCTCTCTGCTAGGTTTTCCATCTTTCACCAAACCTGTTCCTACCCTCGTACGTGGTGAAGTTTAGTTAGCCATCGGTTTACTCTCTAGGTTCAAAGTTACCATCAAGATCTTGATCGCCAGCGGATACCTCACAAATATACTCCTCTTGGATACCGTAAAAACTAGAATTCAGCTACCTCCAGGAAAGAGTACGTCAAAATTGAATATTCCATAATATAACTATTTAGAACACCACAAAACCACGTATCCACGGTGTGAGTCCAGATCAAATCAGTATCATAAAGGGCTTGAAATTCTTCCCGTGTCCAGACAAGTGTGCGATACCTCCAATTCTGCTGAGATGTATAAGCAGTAAGCCACTCGTATAGTTATACTAGAAAGATGGTGAAAAACCTCTCATATAAGCTTGCCATATATATTATGTTCTACCCAAGTGCATACGTTAAACTTAGATCCACTTTGTTGAACCGCCATGCATATTCTTCATCTAGATCATGTATCCATTCCTCAATACTTGCTAGAGTTAACCAAAGATGTCTTCATCATGAACCATCCTGAAAAAAACTAAAAAGAGGTCTTAGAAATGGAATCAATGTTGCAGCCTAGAATTTAACCAATAACTCCCTAAATGCACTGGCACATCACTCGCCCAGGCATCGAGTGCTCACCCAAAGCACGCAAAGGTACTGGGTCCCTCTTTACTATTGTTGTAGCAGGATGTTATCAGGGTGAAGGAAGAAACACATAGATTCATAACTAATCTATCATTCTACATTATATGCTACATTCATATCTATGATAGAACAAGTGTTAAACAATAATCATGATTGAATCAATAACATACACTACTCGTTTACACACATGAATGACACTTAGATTCAACCAATATCTTCCATCTATTAATAAACACAAAAGCTCCTTACAATAATGTCAAACGATATCAACATGTGTATGGATCTGATCATCAATTCAGTCATATGCGTATATCCTTATATCTTCATACATTTTTCACACTCATATATATAGGGTGGGGACTTTCCCTTCACCACTTATCTATTCCAGAAATAGGCCGCATGCTATTAATAGCAACGTGTTGTTCACAAGCATAGCCACACATGCAAGTGTGATATCTATAGGCCTCTTATAGTTAACTAAAGTGTCAATCCTATTCTTAGATCATCTCCATACAAAACACTTTGATCTGATCCTCCAAAATAGACAATGCATGATGCACATGTCTATGCATCATTGGTGTGTTCCACATGTTATCTTCTAAAAATAGGTCTCCATGCTCAAAATCAACTAAGTCCCGAATGTCAACTTTCCTTCGTGTGTGGGTCCTTCCCGTCCTTCTACACCCTTGATCATGGCCTTCTCTCCCATGCAAAATCCTTATGTGTTCTCTAACCAGTATTCTCTAATCAACAGGAAATCTACTGGAATCCTATAAAGTATGGAAACATGAATTTTTTCCAAGACCCAAATATCTCTTGAGGTGATTCGAACATTGTAGCTACCCCTCTTAGATCAAGATTAAATATGCCCTAAATTTGGAATTTTAAGTATAATTGGATCTCAATAGTGGTTCCATTGATCTCGTCGAGTTTTTTGGAGTCAAATCATATAATTTTTGACCCCAAAACACTTTCTCTTTCTACCGATGTGGAAATCTCACTCCTAGTATCTCGATTTGGACATGGTGAGTTAAAAATAACTTTCCTAAAGTGACAAGTTACACTTGTTGACCTCCACTATCCCAAATATCCCCTAGGGGATAGAGGGACAAAGGGGACACAAAATTGTGACCCCATTTTCAAGAAAAATCTTTCATCTCTTATAACTTACGACTTCTTCCCCTATGTTGCATGTTTTCACTCTACCACTCACACCCTTTCACGTCTCCTCACCCTCAAGTCACACTTTTTCACCCTAACTATTCCAAATATCCCCTAGGGGATATAAGTGATATAGGGGACAAAAATTGTGACCCCTCTTCCCACATTCATCTCTTAGTCACTTGAGTATTCTCTCTCAACCCCATGTGACCCAGGTTTGGTCCCCAAACCTCATTTTTAACCTCCTCACTCTCCCAAGTTACACTTTTTGCATCATACTATCTCAACTATCCCCCAAGGGATGAGGGGACACAAAATGTGATCTCACCCTCATGGGAAAATTTTTCTAACTCCAATAAAGCAACTAGATCTCAAGTAGGTCACAAAATAAATATAAATTTTAATAACTCTCCATCTCTCCATAACTTAACCCTTTTAACCTAAAAATTGTTGTGATTTCCCTTCCAAACTCCATTAATTTCTAGAAATGTTATAATATTAAATTTAAGAAAGTTTCTTTTTTATTCTACTAAGATCCGGGAAAGAAAACCTCGAAATTTGGAGCAGAGAATCCTAAAGAAAAACATAGAATTTCAAGACCAGTTTTGTTACAACCTAACACCTGTAAGTGTCATTTCTAAAAATAGAACTTGTTCATGGCTGGTCCTGTCTAAATTTTATTTTTTTTTAAATGGTGAATTATTTTCATCCACAACACTTTAAACAAGATAGAAATATCCGAATGAGTAAATTTTGAAAACTTACTAAAAATAGCAGTCCTAGATAGGCCTTGCTAAAAATAGTAAGTCTTATAATCAAGCTCGGAAAGATATGGAAAATCCCATTATGCATGTCTCTTTTATTTTTCCACCATTGCGAAGGATGGGAATTTTTCTCGTGGTCTAGATAGGAAAGAAAACCCCCATAGGCTCTAAAAACATCATCCCATAGGTGATTTTTACATGGCACAATTTAATTCAAGAAGATAGATGGTTCAACTCATCCTAGTTTTGGAATAAGAGAGTCGTCATGGTTGAATTCATCCAATAAGTAGATGTTTTCATCACCAAAGAGAGATAGGAAGCTCTAAATCAAGTCCTCGACAGAGTCTTTCAACCTCTGCAAACATGAATTGAGCCTCCAAGGTGAATAATAGTGATGTTCCTTTATCATATACACTGCTCCTAATGTGTCTCAACCTAAGATCATCATGAGGTCTGTGAAGGATTTGAAACATCAAGAAATTCATTTAATTCAATCCATCAAGGAAATGGTCATCAAGAGCATGATAAGATAATATCACCATGAGTAATGTTTACATTCATCTCAAGCTCACAAACAACGCACATCTCATGCTTTGTAATGTGCTCACATATTGAAGTTAGGAGGTGACATTCATAGTGTTTCAATGCAATTTTGAGGTTAATAACATGGAACTCATTCAAAAATATTCCTTCAAGTTCTATTCAAGGATCAATCATGTTATCTGGAGAAGGAAACCTATTTCCATGAGGAATAATTGAGCAAAAAGGTATTCATATACCATAAGTATGTTTCCACTCATGTGACATCTTGGTTAAGAAAGTGAATTGTGAAGGGGTCATCATGTTCAAAGGTGAAATGTGAAGCTCAAGGAGTGATGTGATGATCATCATATCCTAACTCTACCATTGTGTTCAAATCTCTTTAAGAGACAAGTCAAGATGAGCTAGTCAAGATATCAAGGCATCCAAAACCATCATGTGTGAAGGATCAATAAGTCATCTATTCCCATGAGAAGCATATGAGAAATAAGATGCATGAGCATCCTAAATTTTATGCCATTCAAGGAGTTTTTAGAGCCAGAAAGGGTAAGGTGATGATCTTCATTTAGAGTACCATGTTTGCAAGAATGGGAAATCATCTCAATTTCACTTGATGCCATTCACTTGATAGTGTTCTTAAACACTCATTCAACACCTTGTAGTGTGATCACATCTCAAAAGAGGAAGAACATTACAATCACCTCATTTCAGTTCAATGGAGGGCCATAAGACAAGAATCTCATTCAGGGAACAATCCTTCTATCTACAAGGTAAAGACCTATTTCAGGAAGTAACATACAAGCATAAATAGGTTTGAGCATCATGGAGTTGATTTGTGATCACTAGGGTGAATTGTGAAGGCCTAGAGAAGTAAGAAAGTGATCCTCACTCCTGCCTTGTAATCAGAAGAGATCATCATGTTCCCATCACAATGTAGATCTCATAACAGTGTTTCTGAACACTTATTTGATGCTCTGGAATGTTTCCATTATCTCACAAAAGAAGGAGATTGTGATCACAGCCTCCAAGTCAACAATTTATTCATCAAAAAAGCTTCATCTTCATTATATTGGCCAACCCTTATCTCTCTCTCCTTTTTTCTCTCTGCAAATTCTAATTTTTCATTAAGAATGTAATTTTTCCCTATTTTGTCGTATTCACTTAAGTGACCTTTTTTTTTTTATTAAGGGCAAATAGTTTTGAAGGGACTATACCCTGTATACAAAAGGGCTCAAAAGCCAGATACCAGAAGTGGGAGAAACAACCCAGAGAAGGGAAAAACAACCAACCTCAGAGGGCTCATCAGCCAGATAAAACAACATATTAATAGAAAGGATCCAGATGTACAATGATCCAAAAAACAGAACAGAGATCAAAAAACAAACAATAGATATCTATCATAGAATATCTCCACCAAAAAACAGCTCCAGATCCGCCAGTCATCAGCAACTTCGCAGCCAGTAAATAGCAACACAGATCCACATTACTTGATAGCCCTGTCAATCTTGGTTTTGATCATTTGCAGCAAGACAAAGAAAGCAATGGTTGTGGCCTGAGAAGGGTCTTTCAGATCCGCCTGAGCAATTGCCATATCCCTTTTCTCTTTGGGGCCCCAAATGTCTTCAGTAATCCCGCTGAGGCTGCATACACTATGAACATGTTGTTCGATGAAATTGTAAATACTTTTAAGTGTAGATAGGATGCAGTCATTACGGATTTTTGCATTTCCCATTCTAGCCATCCAAAGATTGTAGCTTCTTGAACACTTCAGCAATAACACCCTCCTCATCATCATTTTGAAGTATTCCTTTTCCCTTAGCTTTTTCCATATTTTTGATAACCCTTTTGAGCTCTTGAATTTCCTTTTCCATCCTACCCACTCTGACCATCAAATCCTCCTCCTTAGGCTCCTCCACCGGTTGGCTGATGTGCAGGAGGTTCTCGGCAAGCTCGAGGTCTTTGTGGCTTCTAAGAACCCTCTAAGAAGTAGGGATCTTAGTTTTCATGCCCTTTCTTTTCTTGCTAGATGAAGCAGTTTCAATCTTCCTTTCGAGCGGGGGGAATGGAGGCGGTGTGTGCAGGGGGAGGAATGGAGGAAGAGGGTGGAGCAGGATTCATGCGGGGATAGTTTGAGCAGTGACGATGGATAAGAAGAATTAGCCCTTGATGCAGAGGAACTTCCCTAGAATGACTCTACACTTCCCAAACAGATTTCTCCAGCGAGTTTAACAGGTAATGAGGGAATCGATAGTTATGTTTCGAAAAAAGTGGTTAAGAAATATCAAATGCTTTTGATGAATAGTAACAAATCTCCCCTTAAGAGTTACATACCTAGCAACCATCCTGGCGAGCTCAGCAAAAGGCTCAGGAATCGAAGTCAGCTTGATGTCAGCTGTCACAAACTCCAGATTTTCTCCTTCATCCAGGAATTTATTTACCTCCACCTCTCTCTCGTCCACCCTCTTATTAAAGAACTTGGTGCCATCAAGACTGAGTCCCGTGATCTGGGTGATGAGCTCCTTCGTGATCTCAACCTCAATGTTGCTATATTTAATAACTCCGATTCTTCCATCCTGCGTGAATTTAATGGAAATATCTTGATCAAAACCTTGAATTTTTTCTATCAAATTTGCAATACCCCCAATTTGAAGATATTTCCAGAGTACAACATCCTCTTTCCATGCTGGATTATGGGTGGGCTCTATTTTGCAAGGCAGTGCCCCCCATTTTTCCAATGACTCTGCCCACAACGGTAAAGATTTTAGCACTATGCGTATCAGACTTAGCTTTGTTTTTGAATCTCTCCCTTCCGTGATAAAAGATGTAATTATTAGACCATACTTTGTAATTAGTGACCCGCTCCTTGGCGTTCTCCCTATGACAAGTAATGATGGCTGTCCAGTTCACACAAATCTCATAAATCACACAAATCTTATATGATGTCATCATTCTGTACTTAAGAATCCGCTCTTTAGCATCAACATTACAGCCATTAGTGATGATTTTCCAAGCCATGTAAATCATTGATGATGTCTTTATTAACTTGAGTGGGTAGAATGTCCCCCCTTAGCCAAGTTTGAAAAGTATTGTTAACTCCAAAGTTTTCCAAACCATCTGTGACCCTATTGCCTTCCCGATAGGTGTGAGTGATTTTAACATTTTCAAAACTCTTGCATATATCAGTAGCTTCAACAATAAAATCTCTAATTGACCAGCTGGGTGTTGCTTTTTGTTTAAGAGATTGATAATGTTCAGAGAATCACCCTCAATTATAATATTCAGAATATTACAATCCCTGGCTAGCCTTATTCCCCATAGAGCAGCAAGAGCTTCAGAGTAATGATTAGTTTGCCTACCCATTTTCCCAGAAAAAGTAGCAACAAAATAGCCTCTTTGATCTCTGATGACTCCTCCACCTCTAGAATCTCCCGGATTTCCTTTTGAGGCCCCATCAAAATTTAACTTATGCCAAGCATTGGGAGGCTTAGTCCATCGGACGGTGGTTCTATCCATACCATTGTTATTCTTTTTGAAGATAGTGTCAATATTCCAATCAGTCAGAATGTATTCTTCTTTCTCAGGGAAAAGTCTATTTTTAGGAGGTTTAAATCTAGCAATATTATCCTGCACAGCAATGATAATTTCTTTGTAGACTTTGTTACATACCTTTCTAGTATTTCTGAAAATGCCATCATTACGAGCCTTCCAAACTCGCCACATGGTGTGAGGTAAAACTAGTTGCCACAATCTCCTCACCACACAATGCTTATAAGGAGAGTCCCATTGTTCCCAGGCCTGAAGACAAGTAAGGGGAAAGATCCATTTCTGATTAAATTTTGCAAAAACAAGATGCCAAATTTTGGAAGTGTACTCACAATGAAGAAATAAATGTTTGATGTCTTCTACCTCTTTCTGACACATGCAACATCTATTCGGCATGATGAATCCCTTCTTAATGAGGTTGTCATTAGTCAGAATCTTTCCTTTAATGATGAGCCACCAGAAAAAGTTCACTCTAGGGGTTAGCTCTGGCATCCACAGCTTATGCCACTTAATTTCACTTTCAATAGAGGCAAAGAAAGAATTGTATCCCGATTTAACTGAGTATTCCCATCAAAAGAATCTTTCCAAATGAGTTCATCCTTAAGATTTTGATTACTAATATGGATTAGAGAAAGTTGATTCTGCAAAGATGAAACATCAGACTGTACATTATCCTTCTCCACTTTTAACTGATTTCCATTTTCTTTTGTTTTCATCCACCTCAATATATCCCTGTATTTTGTGCCCATACTTTGTAATTAAGTTGTCTTTAATGTGTCCATAAGAAGAAATCCAATTAAAATCAGTCCATTTATCAGTCTAGAAGTTAATGTCTTGACCATCCCCAAGCTTCCAGCTACACCCCTGAGAGAGAATATGTCTGCTATGAAGAAGATTGTTCCAGAAAATAGAACCATTTGGAAGAGACTGATCAGAAATAAAGGAAATCTTACTTTGGTTAGAAAGGTATTTGATCTTAACCAACTCTGTCCAAGGCTTGTGTTCTTTTATAAGTCTCCAACCTAACTTTGCAATAAGAGCAGCACTCATATGTTTGATATCTTTGATACCTAACCCCCCAAGCCTCTTTGGTTTACATACCTGCTCCCAAGCCACTAAATGATACCTGAACTTGTCCTCAGTACCGTGCCATAAAAAGTGCTTTTGAATTTTTTCAATACTGTTCGTCACTGCTGCTGGTATGCTGAACATTGACATGATGTAAATAGGCAGGTTTTGAAGCGTGCTTTTTATCAATAAGCACTTGCCTGCGCTTGAAAGTAGAGCTCCTTTCCATCCAGCCTTTTTTGAAATCTCTTAATAAGATCATTCCAGACCTCATTAGAAATCTTTCCAGTACTCAAAGGTAGACCTAAATAAGTAGCGGGAAGTGAATTAATAGTGCATCCTAGAATATTAGCAATCTTTCTTTGCCTTTCCATAGGAGTATTGAAGAAATATATAGAGCTTTTGTCAAAATTAACTTTTTGCCCCAAGGCTTCCTCATAAAATCTAAGGATAGTTTTGATAGCCTTTGCCTCAATTATTGAGGCCATCAGAAGAAGCAGAGTGTCATCAACAAACTGTTGGTGGGAGGAGACCTGATTGCCAGAAGTTGGAGGAAAGCCTTTTATCATGCCAATGCTAATAGCTTTGGAGATAGATCTGCTTAAACTGTCAGCCATTATAATGAACAATAGAGGGGAAATTGGGTCCCTTGCCGGATTCCTCTATTCTTTGGGCAAAAACCAACCGGTTCCCCATTAACAACCACCGAGACTCTTGAAGTAGAAATACAAGAGTGGATAATTTTCCCTAATTTATTTTGAAAACCTTCAATTTAACATTGTAAGAGTATTTTTCATCAATAAGAAAAAGACTCACTTTCATTCCCTAGGAATATGGAAGGTCACAAGTGGTGAGGAAAGGTGAAAAGTCATGTGGGGAAGATGAAAAGACATTTTGTAATGTTATAAATTGGAATGGCTTCCCCATTCCAAAAGGTTGGAAATTGTTGATTGTTATATGTTGTTGAGATTTACCACTACTACATCAAGTAATAAAAGCTACATTTCCTCTATTTATTTGTATGTGTTCCTCTACCCTCTCTACTCTCTAGCTTTGCAAACATGGTGATCTTGTACAACCAAGAAGGAACTTTGTGTCCTTGATTAATGAATATACTATAAGGCCCTTTTTATAAACCAATATTTGACAATATACTTCAAAACCTTTGTTGTGGGCTCAACCCTTCTAGTCATGGCATGTGTGGTTGTTGTGAAGAGGCTCATCCCCTCTAATATACTCAAACCATAAGTTATTTTTGGGATAGACCCCATTTTTTATTATGCTTGGCATGTGTGGCCTCTTAGTTATGGCCTTGAGCTCATTTATTTTTGTCTTGGCCCATACTTTTGTCCTCGGCCTATACTTTACATGACAACTTCAAATTGTGGCCCTCCCTTCACTTTCCTTAGCTCATACATGGTCTGTTTAGGAATATTCACCTATCCTCTTTGTGCTTGATCTCTTGTAAAACAAAAATAATAAATTATTTTTGTGATTGTATTTTTTATAATCATAATTCAAACCCTAATTTTTAGATCAAAATTATAAGAAAACCGTTGACTCGATTTTTTTGAGTCATCCTTATTTTTAATTAATTTACTTGAACTTTAAGCTTATGTAAATATTGAATTTTTCAAAGCCTAGTCAAATGGCCACTAACCGGTCAACCAGCTAGTCGCAAGTAGTTCAGAACTCTCAAAAGAGAGGTTGATGGTTCAAAACCGGCTAACCCCCTTCTTCTTTAGAAAGTTTCCATAGGAAGCAACATAGTATATGGTTTAGATCTTCGATTTTTTTCAAACCTTCAAATCATTTTTTAAAAAGCATCAAGTTTAAACAACTTATTATATCAACTTAAGTCTATATATAAACCAATTGGTATATTAGTATTTTTACTAAAAACTTAGTGTCTAAGGGGTTAGGGGTTTAAACCCCTTCCCAAAAATTTTGTTTTTGTATTTTCAAAAATAACATATATTTTGTTTGATATTAAAATTATGTTGTTTTTAAACTGTTTTTCAAAAAAGAAAGCAATAAAAATTAGCATAAGTATTTTTGAAAATGATTGTTAAATAATTTCATTTCAAAAAATGTAATCATATTTTTCTAGTACAAAAATTAAATTTTTATTGTAAAAAAATTGATAATTGTCATAATTACGACAAAAAGTGTTGTAAAAATTAATTTGTTCAAAATATATAAAATATAATTTTTAAAAATTACAATTTGGTGAATTATTTTTGTAAAGTAGTTAATTTATTAATTTTTGTGAAAAATATGGTGTCTTCTCGGAAAATTTCAATGGATAAATCATAATTATTAAATGGATCAAATTATAGCAATTGGAAAATTACGTTAAAAGTATAATTCCTCTCTAGGAAACTTTGGGATCTCATTGGTGGCGATGTTAAGAAACCCACTTGAGACATGCAATAAATAAAAACTTGAGTTTGTTCCAACAAAATCATAGGAGGTCATGTCCATTATAGTCAAGAGCGTAAAAGATGAATTATTTCTCTATATTAGACATCAATACTCTTCAAGTAAAGCTTGGAAAAACTTGATTCTATGCATGAAGAAAGTCATCTCATGAAAATTATCAAATCGATCATGAAATGTTTCTCTACTATAATTAAAAAAGACAAAAATATTGTTAATTATGTTGTAAAAATTAAGAATATTAAATATCAACTAGATGATTGTAATTGTCAACTATTTTAAGATAAATTGATTTAGGTTATGAATATACATGAAAAATATAGAAACTTTATTTCCATTCCAAAATCTAAGTATCAAAATAAATCTGAATTTCTTGATTTGATACAATATCATCTCTTTTTATTTGAGAAGAAAAATTAATGTAAAAATATTTAAAACAAAATGCATTTAGGCATTTTTATCTCAAAATTAGAAATCATTTCCATCTCAAAACAATGAAACCCTTATTCTAGACCTAATTTCAAATCTAAACCTAATAATAAAAGAATAACCATAATTTCAAAGTGAAATTCAATGGAACCTATCACAAATGTGGGAAATTTGGACATAAAGAAGAATATTTTCATCAAAATAGGAAAATATCAAAAATTAAGAAATTTTACAATCGAAGAAAAATCAAAACCAAAACCAAGACAATAACACAATCAAAAGTATCACTCTATATACCACATTTACAACATTTAATTAATGAATAGATCCTAGGTGTTCCATTTCCTCTGACACATGAACTACATGTGTGATATCCTCATAGATGAAGAATTTCGTGAAAATATCTATCTAGGATATAAATTTTTCATTAAATCTGAAATTTTTGGTAATGGTAAACTAATTAAGGGTGTGACTAAAAATGTTTTGTTTGTGCCAAAATTGAAAAATAATATCTTATCTTGCTATCAATTAACTCAAGAAAATTGTAAAGTTATTTTGTTACAAGATAAGTGGTATGTTAAAAATGAATTTGATAAATTTATTGCAATTGGTATATAGAAGAATGGATTGTACATTTTTAATGGTTTTGCTTCTAATCTTTTTTTCTTCTAACACTAAAAATGAATTGCAACTATGGCATGAAAGATTAGGACATTTAAATTTTAGAAGTATGTCTGATATGTCTCATCTTAATCTTGTGATAGGCCTTCCTAAACTAAAATACAATCATGAAACTTTTGAAGGTTTCTTACCCGAAAGAAACATGTTGAACTAATTCATAAACATCATCTTTTTGAAATGGTTCAACATGTTTATAAAACTTAATAAACATCATCTTTTAGAGTTAATTCATAGTGATGTTAGAGGTCCACTCGAGGTTCCTTCTCTCAGTGGTGCTCTATTTTCTGTTAGTTTCATTGATGATTTATCTAGGATGACCTGGTCATATTTTATTAAGAAAAAATATGAAGTCCTATCTAAATTTCAAGAATTTAAAGCCTTAGTTGAAAATTCTTCTAATTGAAAATTAAAATAATTAGAATAGATAATGGAGGTGAATATATTACTATAATAATTAATGAATTATGTGTATTTTGGGATTCAGAGAGAGCTATCAAATCCCTACTCCCACAATATAATGACATTATAGAAAGGAAAAATAAGACTATTTTAGAAATGGATAGGAAAATGATTCATGCTTCAATGTTCCTAAATTCCTATGGGTATAATAAATGATTATTGTGGTCCATGTTCTAAATAGAGTTCTTACAAAATCCCTACATCAAAATACACCTCTAGAACTATGGACAAACAAGAAACCATATATTGCTTACTTAAAAATATTTGGTAGCCTTGCATCTATTTTCATTCTAAAATTTAAATAGAAGAAACTCAATCCTACCTCTTGATCATGTATATTTTCCTAATCATGTATAATTTTTATTTATGGAGGTAAAAACCAAGGATTGTGATTATATGATTCATCTAAACATGATATTGTAGAGAAAAAAGAAATGTCCACATCCTTGAAAACCATTTTGTGAAACTTCTCTCAAACCCTCCAATATTTCTCTTAAGGAATAAAAACGAAGTCCTAGAGGATGAATATATTTCTAGACAATATAGATACAAAAATTTAGGGGGTCTCTCAAAAAATGTGTTACCATATAAAAGACCTAAATTTCCTCAAATTTTGATAAAATACTATCATCCTAATAACCTTAGAAAGATGACCCATAGTCAACACACTTATCATTCCTTAATGGCAATTTATGAATGTGAACCATAATTGTTTGAAGAGGACAATAAAGATGAATATTGGAGACTTGTTGTAAAATCTAAGTATGATGCTCTCAATAAGATAATACACGATATCTAGTCCTTCCTCCATCTAAAAGAATCATTGTAGGATATGGGTGGTTATACACAATCAAATTTAACTCTATAGGAGAAATTGACATATTTAAGGAAATATTAGTGGCATGAGAGTTTTCTCATAAACATGGAATTGACTATGTTGAAACCATTACTTCCACAAAAATGAGCATAGTTGGGATCCTCCTAGTGTTAGTTGCTTAGTATGGTTGGGATATTCATCAAATCGATGTGAAAAGTGCATTCCTAAATAGTTATCTAAAAATAAATTTATATGACTCAACATGCAGGTTTTGAAAACCTCGGAAAATAAATTTGTGTCCTGTCGACTAAAGAAATCTTTGTATAACATGAAAAAAACTCCTAGAGCTTGATATGCTAATATTAACAATTTTTAAAAGACTTTAGTTTTAGTAATTATTTTTCAAATAACGATCTACTTATTAAAACTTAATAATGATCATATTATAATAATTTTATATGTGTTGATGACCTTCTTATCATCGGTGATACTAATTAAATTTTCACAATTAAAACTAAGTTGAATATATATTTTGAAATGTTTGATCTAGGCCTTTTGCATCATTTCTCGTGCATGGTTATATTATGAAAAGATGAAAAGAGATCTTATATTATATTAATTCAATAAGATACAAGATAGATTTCAAAAAAAAGTGGGTGGTATGAGAGTATGCCCCAAAACCAAAAATGAGGAAACAATGAGAAAAATAGGCCGAGCCAAGGAGAACAAAAACTAGGCAATGCCTAGGAGATTAACAGAACACAAAATTAAGCAATAGTGGAAAACATTCTCAAGGCAAGAGGATCATGGTCATCTAATCAGCCCGAATGCGGAGGTCCTTGCCGACATCTAGAATGTCCCAACTAGTGGGATTTTCTTCTTCATTTTCCGCCTCCTCCCGAGTGGGGATGGCGAGAGAGAGGTGGGGAACTTGTCGAAGGCTGCAGTGGTGGCATGGGCAAAATTCTAGCCATCCAAAGATGCATCTCGAGGGTAGCAAGTGACCCCCCCACCCAAGATGATGAGCAAGGGACCCCCAACCTTACTAGCGAGCTGGTGGTGAGTGGCTCTATCGATGTTGAGGGTGGGCGAGCGAAGAACCCGACTAAATCGAAAGTAGTTAGAAAATGGTTACAATGACTGACCACCACGGCCATTTGGTGAGGAGCCCCAAGATGGAAAGGTTGGATCCTAGTGACATTGCATGGAGCATCCCCCTAATGTCGTAACAGATTCTGGAGGTGGTCCACCTCCAGGTGACTTTGTTTACCTGAACTTGAATCACAGCAGTAAATACATTGGAGATAACCATAGATTTGTTATACATAGAAAATTGTCTAATCAACTTCAAAATTAGCAAAGAAAAAAATAATTTCTTTCTTTCCATATCAAAATAAATTTCCCCTCTAAAAACATGCCAAATCTAGGTGAACATAGGTAGAAGCTTGGGATTATCTCCTAAAAGGATATTCTGCCAAGTAAAGCAATGGGGTCTGAGCGGAAAGAAAAATGAGTGTATCCAATTCCAAGCAAGTTGAGCTTTCGAAAAACTAGAAAAGATGCATTATAGTTTCCAAGTGGCCACAGAATGGGCACTTGGGAGCTGGGACCCCAATTTGAACAAGTCGAGACCCCACAGAAGACCTTGGTGTAGAATACACCACAGAAAGTGGGCAATTTTAGGCTCCACACATATAGACCAAACGGTGTCAAATCACCTGCTCCAGAAGACGGAGTGGAATGAATCCCCATCGAGTGTTGAGTTTTTCAACCATGGGTAAAATGAGGCAAAATCCAATGGTAGCCTTTATTAGCTAAATAATTTCAAATGGGGTATCAACATACCATTTCTAATCCATCCACCAAGGGTGAGAGGAACGCACATAAAATCTTGTGCAATATGTGGTCAGGACCAAATTGAGCACTATAGTGATGTCGGCCTAATCCTGGTTGGTTAGCCGATATCGAGCTTTAAGCTCAAGCCAAGAAAACCAGGATTGAGAGTGTTTACAAAATAAATCTTGGATGGTGTAAATGTCGTGCTTGAAAAGTTTGAGCGCAGGAATCCTCAGGATGTCTACAAAACACTTATCCTAAGCCTAAAATATCGGTGACCACAGAGAGAGAATGATGGTTAATGGAGAGGCCATTATAAAATCCATCACCTTTCCATTGTAGCCATGGTTTGATACACTCCCATGCTTTCCAAATGATTTTAAGCACAAAGGTGCCAACAACTTTAACAGAGTACCAGCAATAAGGAGGTTGAAAAACCCCATACCTTTCCATATAGGGCATCTTAAGGTGATCCTTCTTCGATGCCATGGCAAGAGAACTTTCCACGTTTCTTGGCCTTGGATGCATCGAACAATCCATTTCACACAGAGTGCCCGCCCTTGTCGTTGAATGTCAATAAGGCCCAACCCCCATTATGGGGGGAAGGCAACATATCTCCCAAGCAACACAATGAAAACCTTTTCCAGTGGAGGCATTGGCCCAAAGAAAGGCTTTGAGGAGCTTCTCTAGCTTTTGAATAGAGGCTTTGGAAGGCACCCAACATGAGGAGTAATAAACATGCGTGGCCATGGACTTTAGAGAAAATTTGGAATTTTCCTACCAAGGACAAGGTCTAGTGATCCAATAATCCAATTTTTGGCCACCCGTTGAATAACATACTACCACAATCGACCGATGATGCCTAAAAGGAAAAAGGGATGCCAAGAAATTTAAACATTTCACCATGTGCAAGAATCTTCCACTCAAAAGAGGCCAGCCAATCAGGCACTGGGAGGAAATATTGTCGGTAACACTGGGTTTTTTACCATTAAATGGAAGAACCAGATGCTTTGAAAAAGATATAAAGGTAGTGCATGACATTGCGGATATTGGATTCATCCTCAATAAGCGTGAGAAAGGAATCATCTATGAAGTGACCATTAAGCAATTGAGAATTATTCGCAGAAGGAAATGAAATTCCCCTAACGAGCCCTTGATTTTTGACATGGGCCAAGATACCCAAAGCCTTCAGCTGCAAGCACATAGAGCACATGTGCTAACGAGGAATCCTTGGAAAATGGAACGGAACAATCCAAAGGACTTAGAACTGAGGCCGTTAATGGTGATCTGGGTAGAGGCATCTACAAAAATCATTTTGACCGATTGAATGAAAACAAGGCCGAAGCCAAGGGCTTGGAGCATGACAAGGATAAACGGCCATTCAATCCAATCATAGGATTTCTCAAAATCAATCTTAATGAACAAAGAAAATTGATTGAGAAGTGGGCCCATTCCATGCCTTCCCAAATAGCAATGACGTTGTCTAGGATGTATCACCCCTAAATGAACCCAAGTTTGTTCTAGTTGAATAATGGGGGAGAACATTATGGAGCCTCATAGCCAATGCTTTGGCAATTATTTTGTAGGAGACATTCAACAATGTGATAGGCCTCCAAGAGGTAATTTTCTCTGGATCCCTTGGTTTGGGTATGAATTTGATATTCCCTTTGTTGATACTCACTCCCAAAGACTAGTTCTGAAACCCCTCAAGATAGACTTGAAGAAGGTCTGGACCAACTAAATCCCACATAGATTTTTTAGAATTTTCAAGGGAAGCCATCACATCCTGAGCCTTATCATTGGCCATTTCCATGACGACAACATGAAGGTCATCAATGGTGAGCATTCGATCATAGACCACCTTCTGAGCATGGGAAAGCTTGCATGGCACGACAACCAAACATTGTGCAAGGGTTGTTTGGTGGTCAAGCAGAGGTTGTTGAGCCTGAAAGACCAACTTGTAATGTCGCACAAATGCGTGCAACATGAGTTGGGGGTCTGTAACCCTAATTCCACCATCATTGATGGCCCAAATTTGTTGAGAAGGCTTTTTGGCTCTGAGAGAAAGAAATAATTCTTTTGAAACATGCGGTCACCAATTTTAAGCCAATGCATGCGGGCACGAATTTGAGCTCCTTGAGTGTTGTAGTTGTCAGCAATTTGGATTTTTTGCGAAGCATTATAATGTGAAGTTGCAGAGTTTCTAAGAAAGGGTTTCCCTTAAGTGCAACCACCACTTGACTAAGAGTGGAGGTGTTGGCGCAGTATGAGTGGTTATAAATTTTGGCCAGCTATCTATCATATATTCTAAGGAATCTAGTAGTCTAAGTCATAGCATCCCCCACCATTGAATCCAGCTGCATGCATAGGTGGATGAAAGCACTAAAATGACTAGGTTGGGGGAAAAATTCCACACACACTTGATATGATTGAGAGTGGGCCCATGCTGTATCAAGGTAGTGTTAAGAAATAATTGGCCTTTATGACAAAAAGTGTGCTTATCATGCCAAGTGATACAAAATCGAATGGGGAGTGATCCGAAAGGAAAAAGTCAAGCATGACCTCCACCGACATAGAATAAATGTTGTCAAAATCAAAATAATCCGAGCATGGACAACATGGCTCGATCATCCATTTAAGAACATGATCTGATCCTCCTCAGATTGGACCAAGTGAACCATGCTTCAGAAGTGGGAGTGCATAAAGCATTAGGGTCATAAAACCCAAACTTATTACACATGAAAAACATGCCTCCCTTTTGCCAGCTATCCACCTCATCGGCAAATGGCTGCATTTGTCAGTGGGTGACTCAACCATATTAAAATCACCACTTATGACCCAATAAGCATCGGGAATGGAGCATGTTATCCACCGCCAAAGATCAGCCCTTTCAGCCGCATCGTTAGAGGCGTAAATATTAATGAGGCCAAAAGGGTGGCCATCAACATTAAAGAGGACCCATATGGCACGGTTGGTGGGGTTGATTCCATGGTCAATCAACAGGGCCACCATTTGGGAGAAAAAGGGAAATTAAACCCCACACCCCCACTTCATGATTACTACAAAAGGCCAAGCTATCAGGCTAGATGGATTTACAAACCACCTATAACTGAAAAACTATAAATTTTCACCTCCTGTAAAAATAAAACATCTAAATTGGAAAATCTTTGAGAATCACAAACAATATACTTGTGACATGATTCTGTAAGACCCCAACATTCCAAGATAGGAAATTCATGGATGACGTTGGTCAAGAGCCATGCCTTCAGCATCTAAGCCATCAAGGGCGTCAAATTGATTTTTCAAATTACGTAGTCTTATGCTTTGCAAAAATCCCGTGAGATCAATTTTTCTCCACCTGTCATATTTGATGTTGTATTCTTCTTCTATTAAGTCTACACCATGCATCAGACTATGCTCCTAAGAGATGTAAGGAGGAATTTGGGGCATTTTATATGGGCCCTGTGAGCTGCCTGTTAATAACAATGGTAATGGTTGTGGCATGGTGACATTAGAGACATAATTTGTTTTATCTATGAGTACCAAGGTTGCCACCTTGGGTGTATGGAGTGTAATTTGGTAACTAGATAGATGAGTTGGCAACAATAGTTGGTTCCTTAAGCAACAACAATTGGCTCCTTAGCTTGCGGGCTATGGGTTTGTTCCTTAATAGCTGGCTCATGCTGACCATTCGAACTAGAAGGCTTGGATTGCTGATTTTTGTTCTTATTTTTCCAGCCCCCGATCATTTTCCAACCTTCCTCTTGTGGGGGTTTTGCTAGTTCAAGGGTTGTTTTGGCAACTAGACGATTGTGAGGGACATAAAGGGGAAAATCCTTGATCTTATGATCAGAGGCCTGACAATGGAAGCAAGTGTTAGGTAAGTTGATATATAGAATATGTTGGGAGTACCACTTGTTCTCCCATATGAATTTCCACAAATTCTTTAAGGTCTCGAGAAATATCAACCTCGATGCAAACACACTTCTCTGGGGCAAGCATGATAGACCACTCTTGTTCAAGGCAGACTACCCGCCCAATGGAAGAAGCAATCTTATGCATGAAATGGGTGCAAAGAAAGGGTAGGCCTAAAATTCTACCCATATGGGCACTTTGAGTTCAAAGATACTCGAAACCACAAAGTCTTTGGTCCATGGAGACAGGACCAACAAAGAGTTGTGAACATACTAGGTGGCTTGTCGGCCAAAATGTTGGGGGCATTGGTTGGGTCAGAAAATTGAAAAAGGAAGAATCCTTTGGTCTTATTTTGGACGTTGTTGAGTTGGACCCCATGAGGATTCCATACCAAATTAGCCCAGGATTTAAGCATGCTTTCAAAGGGGATTCGACCCACAAAATACCCAATGAGACAGAATTTTCCCAACCATTGACAAGAAACATTAAAATTAGGAACATGTAAAACCACATCACAAGGAGAGAAACATTACCTCATGGAAGACCTTTGGGAAAAACTTCCGAGGACATTTCATCAGCTGGCACCATTTCTCAAAGACCTAAGGAGAAGACACATAGTATTTGTGCACGGAACAAGGCACACTTTAAGGCATGGAAGGATAGGAAAGGAAACACACGCCATGACAAGTTGATTCAGACTTAGCCATTTTCATGGATGTGGGATATTTTGGGAGATAGTGTGTGGAGCACACATTGGGATGGAGACTTATGTGACACACAAATGCTATTTTGGGAATGAGTGATCTGATAAGTGTCATGCATGAGTTGAATAATAATAGGATTACTTCTTCCAATTAACTATAGGATGTCTATTATTAGCACACTTGCATGTGTGCATGTTATTGTAAAGGCACATGGTTATTATCAACATGTGACCTATTTTGGGAAGTGCGTAGGTGGTGAAGGGAAAGTCCCCACCCCTATAAATATGTATTGAACTATGTAGTTTAGTAGTAGTGAATTATTGTAGAGTTATGTTATTAGATATGATGCGTGCATAACTTATGGTGAATATTTTTAATGTAAGAAGCTTCTATGTATTACATATGTTTAATGTAATGAAGTATATTGATGGATAATGGTTTTAAACATGACTGTAATTGGTTCTTGTATGGTTAATCTTATTATAGTTATTGTTTAATTCATGATTCTCTAAGATCTAGATCTAGAATATGCTCTATGGAATGTTTATGCTTATTTATGGTTCTAAATATGTTGTATCTTCATCACACTAACATCCTACACAAGAAACTCTAAAGAGGGGTCATGGTACCTTTGCACAGTGCTTTGGGTGAGTGCTCAACTCAGGCTGGGTGATGTGCCAATGTGCCTGGGTTTTATATAGTGATTCTAGGCTGCATCATTGGTTCCATTTTTGGGACCTCTTTTTCAGTTTTTCAGGATGTTTCACAATGAAGACATACTCATTTGACCTTAGCAAGTGTTGAGGAGTGGATAAAGGATCTGGAAGAAGAGTACAATCTCGAGGTTCAACATTAGATCTGAGTTTGACACACGCATGTGGGTGGAGTAAAATTTGTATGATTGTTTGTATGAGAGATTCTTTACTATATTTCTAGTAGAGTTGTATGAGTGGCTGGTTGCTTATGCATCTAAAAGGAATTGGAGGTATCACACACTTGTCTAGATGCATAGAATAATTTCAGGCCCTTTATGATGTTGATCTGATTTGGATGCACACTTGTGGATACTTGGTTCCATGGTGTTTTGAATAGCTATATTTTGGAGTACTCAATTTCCACTTATTCTTTCCCAAAGTAGCTGAGTTCTAGTTTTTACGTTATCCTAGGGAACTTATTTTAAGGCATTCCACTAGCAATCAAAATCTTGATGGTAACCCTGAACTTGGAAGAAAAATTGATGGCTAGCTAAACCCCACCATGCATGGGGGAAGGAATAGTTTTGGTGAAAGATGGTAGACCTAGCAATATAGAGAGGAGAGAGAAGAAAGGTGGCTTAAGTATAATGAGGCATGCGAGAGGGAGATAGAGAAGCAACGTGATATTGCAGAGTGGATGGCGTTGAGGAGAGAGATGGCTCATGAAGGATTTGAAGCTCACACATGAGGGCATGGAGCCAGAGCATCTGGAACTCCCCATTTGGGAAAGCATAATAGGGAACCCTCCTCGGCCTCACATGGGAGCACACTAGCAGAGACGACATGGGCCATGGGTGCACATGCATCTAAATCTACCTAGTAACCTAGCCCTTGCTTGGTTTTCTAGTATCTAGTACATCCAGTAGTCAACAAGCTAGTTTAGGAAGTAGAAGAGAAGGAGTAAGTCAGATAGAAAGTACATCTATGGTAGGAAAACATCTTCTTTTTTTTTTAGAGGTACCTTTTCAAGTGCATCATCAGCATAGAACTCAAGCGCACGTAGAATTTTGGACTCACTTCTGGAGTAGTACCACTTTGCCAGACTATAGGAGTTCAGTTTAGTACCACTATTGGGACATAGGGAAGTACATCCACTGGTCCACTTCCAGCTATAGGTGGAGGATCAGGGGCATAGGTGGCTCTAGTTTTTGGTGGATCTGGTGGTTTTGGAGGCAAAGGTAACACATGAGGTTTTGGATCAAGTGGGCAGGGTCCTCATCAACCCAAAATATTTACATGGAGATGTCTCTTCATCTTCCAGTAGTATAGGGGCATAGAAGATGTTGTTAAACATGTGCACATGTGTGAGATATTGTGGTGTGCACAAAAAAGGAGTTACAGCTTCTAAGTGCAAGGCAAGTTATTTTGCAACTACATTGTAGGGACATGCACATAGTTGGTACAGGAAGTTTGACCCTGATCAGACTTGCATAGATTATGCAACATTAAAGGATGTTTTCCTTAAGGAGTTTCATATCCCTGAGTTTGAGTAGAAGAGTATAAGTGTGCTCAAGGATATTAATCAGGGCACTACTGAGAGCATTTGGGAATATGATGCCATTTCAAGACATTGTTGTCTAAAATTTCTTATGATATTCATGTAAGCCAACATGCACAATGGTTTGTTGGGGGCTTGATCACACCTTTTAGAAGGGCATTGTCACATAAGACATATACGGACCCATGCATGAAGCACTTGAAGCAATATTTGCATGTTGAGGCAGTTGGAAGTATAGACACTAGAGTGAGCCCATTCCTAGAGGCACATATTGCAGCTATGGAAAAGTAGTTGGAGAAACTATCGGCAAATTCAACACATGAGACACGCACTTTGGGATTTGTATATAATTGTGAAGTGGAAGGGCACACCAAGGATAGTTTTCCTCATAGATTAGTGCATTCATTATTGCTAGACTATGAGATATGTCATTTGGACCATGATGCAAGTCGTTGCCCATTATTACAATGTGCGATAAGGAAGAATGTATCTTGTTATTGTAAAATTTTCTGGTCCATGACTCATGATACAAAAGACTATCAGGTTGATTGGTTAGATCCATGATGCCATAGATATTGGTGTGTGATAAAAGAGTATCAGATAACTCTAAAGGTAAAAGTGAGCACCATGATCGTGATCACACTCAAGTGTGCTATGATCGAAATGAAGGGCATTTGAAGGAGGTCATGGAAGAGGTCGAGGATACCATGGTGGATTCGGGGCCGAGGCCATGGTGGTGGATGAGGTGAGTTCCCTCATGGAACATGTTTTACATGTGGATCTCCTGACCACTACAGGCATGAATGTCCTCAAAATATTACTTGTTATTTTTGTGGGAAGAATCACAACTATGAGGAATGCCCGACTTATATGAGCATCTTAGCAAGTAGCATAAATAGGAGAACAAAGGTGCACAGGGATGGTTAGAATACATCACATTGTGGAAAATCAGTGGATGCCAAAGTGGCACCGAACTTGAGGTATTACCTATGAAGATTACTACACACGCTGAAGTTGTGCGCATGTAGAGAGCATTACAACAGAAATCCTACCATCACCAAGGAGGAAGTTTTACATGTAAGGTACCCAGATCCTACACATCAGAAGGAGGTTTATCAGAAACCATGGAGGTACTAAAAATATTTAGGGTGAAATACAATGTTTAAAGGAAAATCACAAAAGTTAGAACAAAAGAAGGCAACAAAGATAGTCCAATCGATATTGATGACTTGAAAGAGGTATGCAAAATGTTACACTAGGAGAATATCATTCCATTACTTAGGGAATTGGCTAAAGGGAAACACTCTATGTGTAAGTATTGAGAATGGATGGAGATCCTGCATGTTAATCTTCCCCCTCATAGCTTGGATTATGACAAGGAGATCACTCTCAATGTTGTTGTGGATGGATGGCTCTTGAGCAATATATTGATTGAACATACATGCGCGAAGTGAATGTGCTTACTTTAGATGCATGGGTACAAATGGGAAGACCTCCATTACAACCATCCTCTAATGTATTGTTCATGGCCAATCAAACTAAGGCCACTCCCATAGGAGTTTTAAAGGATGCATCCATTACTATACAAGGGCCAAGTTCACTGGGGACTTTGAGGTCTTAGCACTTGCAGAAGATAGAAACTTCCTAGCTCTACTTGGGTGCCCTTGGTGTTATGCAAAATAATGTTGATCTATGGTTCAACAAGGGGTATATAAGTTTTGAGAACAAGGAAGAAAGAGTGATTATCCCTTTGACAGATGGGAAATTATGCCTTATGTTGAACCTTTGAGTGAGGAAGACTAAACAAAATTTATGTACGACCATTCGGGACCCAGAAGTACTTGAGCCATCTAAAGGAAGGAATCCTCTAGTGGGAAGATGCATAGTCTATTAGTGATACTACAAGTATTTCTTGTGAAAATTGGGCACATGGAACCTATGAGATGGTTGGGACATGAAAGTAAGAAGTGCATTTGTGTGGAGAAGAAACCTCGATGTATTCGGAGGATAGGTAACAACCCTATACCTCGGTACACTAGAGAAGGAGATCCTATGGTATTCTGCATGCCATGGAGGAGCAAGTGGAAAAATCAAGTGGAAAGAAGGAATATGTTAGTATATACCTTGTGCGGGATAACAAACACGTTGGTGGATGGTTCACAGGGATAATCTTATGGAATGGAATGAAGTTAAAATTTCTCTAACCACTCGGTTCTTCAGAGAAATGTGCCTACTACAATCTACATGTATCATGGTAATCAACCTATTCAAGCACCACGTTCAGTAGTGTGAGAGACTCTAGATAGAGGGGTAGGAAGCTTTACCACCTTCACTTTGGGTGCACAAACTTTATTCCACTTTACAAGGTTGTGCACACGTGCTTGGTATGTTTATGCAGAGATGTATAGGAGACTAGAAATTGGCAAGGACTTGATTGCAGGAATGACCCAAACTTTTGACTACTTCTCTACTAAACCTCCGGTGGAAGAGGCATTAAGGGTTATAAAGTGCTTAACTATGGGAGATAGTGCAAAGGCTGAAGAACTCATTCAGGAGTTATTTGGTGAGGTAGACTCAGGAGCGTTTTGATGAAGTAGAAGAGATAGATGCCACACTACTTAAGCACACTTGCTTTGAGAAGGAAAAAGGAAAGATGGTCTACATAGTGGATGATGAAGAAGTAGAAAATCTGGATATAGATCATTCAAGTAGGTACACACGAGGTGTTAGATAGTGTGGATAAAAATGTGTGTGCCTATCATGAACCTATGAAGACCAAGAAAGTGAACATTGGCATGGATGTTGAACCTAAGGAGGCAATAATTGGGGATTATTGGACTGATTTTGAAGTGGAAAAGATAATTGAGTTACTATGGGATTTTCAGGACTTATTTCCTAGGGGCTACCATGAGTTAAAAGGAGTGCATGAGTCATTAGGAGAGATGAAGATTAAGCTAAAGGAAGGTGCATGCCCGGTCAGGAAGAGACCTTACAGGATGAACCCTAACTTATGCGTCAAAGTTAAGGAAGAAATTGAAAAATGTTGAAATCTAGCATCATCAAGCCCCTAGAGGAATCAGAGTGGGTTAGCCCCATGGTGATCAATATAAAGAAAGATGGTCGGATTAGGATTTGTGTGGATTATAGGGAATTGAATGTTGCATGTGTGATTGATCCTTTTCCTACACCTTTCACAAAGGAAATATTAGAAGGCATTACAGGGCACAAAGTTTATTCTTTTACAGATGGATTCTCTTGGGTATCATCAGGTTAGAATTACATAAGAGGATCAAGAGAAGATGACTTTCACCACTGAATGGGGAAGTTTTTCATATATTGTGATGCCCTTTGGTTTGAAAAATGCACCTGTTGTATTTTTGCACATAGTTGTTCAAGCATTCCAAGATTTTATTCACAACTTCTTGCATGTTTACTTGGATGATTGGATGGTGTATGGACTTGTTAAGGATCATTGTGAAAATTTGTGCACTAATGTTTGAAATATGTAGATAGTTAAGCATCTCTTTAAACATCAAGAAGTGCATGTTTTACTACACCTTTTGAACTTTGTTAGGGCACATCATCTGCAAGGAAGGTTTGTTAGTGGATCCAACTAAGGTTACAGTTATTATAGGCTCTGAAGAGAGCCTACCAATCAGAGTGAGGTGCATGGATTCTTGGGTCACACAGGGTATTACAGAAAATTTATCAAAGGATATGTGAAGATTTCACACCCCTGAAGAGTTACTAAAAGGAAAAGGGACATTCTATTGGGGAGAACCGTAACAACGTGCATTTGAGGCATTGAAGGAGAGACTTACAACAACACCTATTCTATGTTTTCCTTCATGGAACCAACCATTTCATGTACATGTGGATGCCTCTGCACAACCATTGGCGTGTGTTAGCTCAACCTAGAGAGGTATTATAGATCATCCTATATATTTTTCTAGTAGAAATTTGACTCATGCAGAGAAATTATACAACAACAGAGCGTGAGGCCTTGTTGATGATCTATGTGTTGCATAAATTCAGATAATACTTTCTAGCAACACCTTTTGTATTCTATACTGATCACATGGCATTAAAATACTTAGTAAATAATCCCATTTTATAGGGGTGCATATGTCGATGGGTGCTCTTATTCCAAGAATTTGATTTCATAGTTGTGGTAAAACCAGGTAAAAGTAATTCTAGCCCAGACCACTTATCAAGGATTCATTAGGGGAGGATGCAGATAATTGAAGATACAATGCCAGATGCATAGTTGTACATGTTACATCACGCACCTTCAGAATTGGAGGATATTGTTGTCTTTTTACGCATGGGTATGGTGCATAAGGGAATGAAAGCATTGGAGAAGAAACAACTTGCAATTCACATGGCACCCTTTATGTTGATCAATGGAGATTTATACAAACTAGGCCGAGATGAAGTATTACACCGGTGTGTGTACTAGAACATGAGCACATAGATATCATGGAAGAGGCTCATGGTGGTATTATAGGTGGGCACTATGTAGGTGATGCGCCACCATGCGTAAGATTCTACTCACTGGATTATGGTGGGAGACCTGTACAAGGATTATAAAGAGTATTGTAAGGTGTGTGATCACTTGTCAACACCTTGGAAAACCTAGAAAAGAGATGAAATGCCTTTGAGGCCTATTGCTAGTGCAAAGCCATTTGAGAAATGGGCTATAGACTTTATAGGTCCTATTTCACTAGCCACGCATAGAACTAGATCATGTTATATCATCACTTACACATATTATCTTACAAGGTGGGAAAAGCAGCACCTACAAAGGATTGTACAACAGCTACAACAACAATAGGTTCTTATGGGAAAATGTTCTTACTAGGTATGGATGTCCACTTGAGCTTGACAAGTGATAGGGAACACACTTTTTGAATGAGACAATCAAGATATTATTGGATGAATTTATGGTTGCACACCACAAGACTACACCCTATCATCCTCAAGAAAATGGTACTACTATTGAGGGCCTTCAACAAGATATTGAGCCAGACCTTGAAAAAAATTTGTGATGTTGGAAGGAAAGATTGGGATGATAAATTTTTTTGTGCTTTGGGCATATAGAACAACCTACAAGAGGTTGAATAAGGCCACACCCTTTCAGTTGGTGTTTGTGCAGAATCAGTTCTTCCTATGGAATTCATGTTACCTTCTTTACATATTGTGTGCTGCTGGAGGTCTAGCTGATGAGAAATCATTAGAAGAAATAATTGATATGTTAATACAGTTGGATGAGAGGTATGCCATATCACGTTAGAGTCAAAATAAGGAAAATGCTAGGTAGAAGGCATGGCATGACCGACACATCATCAAGGACAAGAAGCTTGAGGTTGGATAGATGGTACTACTTTATGATTCTAAGTTTTTACGCTATCTAGGCAAGATCTTAAGGTGCATTGGTTGGGACCGTATGTTATCACTCATATACTTGACTCGGGCTTTCTAATTAGAGGCACTTGATGGAATGCGGTTACTCGGTTACTTTAATGGAGTAGGTTGAAGCCCTACTATAAATAAGTCTTCTTGGTGTTTGTAATAAGGTAGTATTTCCATTTAGTATAGGTTTCCTTTCTATATTTCCTTTAATGTATTTCCTTCTTTGTCGCTATGCTTTGTCAATTTAGTTTGGTGTTTTGTGTAATAAGTGTGTTTTGTGCACTGGAAGCTAATTACAATTTGAAGTATTTTTATGCACAGAGGACTACACATACCATTGGTGTGGGGTGGTTGTTATTTTTATTCACAAATGGGTACACATGAGAACAAATTGTTATAGGTGTTATTCAAGTATGGAAAGGAGTTGTTAGAAAGGAGATTGCTTCTAAAGAAGACCATAGATGGAAATGAATGAAGGGACAATATAATGCATGAGGTAAGCAAATGGCCATGGAAACTACTATGGGAGGTGCAATGGTGAGGTACTTGGTGCACATGGAAGTGAGTATAAGAAGAGAAGTGATAGCCATAGGGTAGGAAGGCATGCTAGAAGGTTATAGCTGGGCGTGAAATTGTACCATGTGAAAATTTTCAAATTTTGAAAATGGTCAATTAATGAGAGGATTATTGGTAGGTGAAGGAGCAATAAATGCACTAACTTTTTGAAAATATATATAAGGATGTGATGTGGGTTCATTTTTACCTTTGCAATCACAAGTATTCGAGCAAGATAAGTGCAAACTGAGCCAAGTGAATCATGTTGAGGTGCGAGAGTTGCAAAACCAGACGTGGAGAGCATATTTTGTGCATGGAAAAGGCTTGTGTCCCCATTGGTGAAGGGTTTGAGCAAAGCAAAAGTGTTGAGAAGGAGCTAGGGCAAGGAGCTAGGGCACACGATTTCAAGCTAGGGGTTTGAACTTACTCGACATAGAAGAAAAAAGGTGGGATTTTTATGATGACACTAAAGAAAGCACCTACAATAGGCACAAAAGGAAAGAAAAAGGTGGAAGTTGAGGTTGAAATTGCTCCCGAGAGAATTTTTCAGAGATGCAGTACCCAAAGGAGTAATAGTCAAACAAGATTGGGATTCCCACATCCACAGATGTAAATTAAATGACTACAACCACCGCACCACTGATAACAAGGGAGAGTTGGATGCTTTGTTGAATAAGAAGACCAACAAGCACACGGTGGAAGATATGCCAGTGTATGACATGACACTTTGGGGAAAAGTTTCTTAAGAAGGTAGGAGTTTATCAACTATATGAGCTCCCATATTTTGGAAAACATGAACCTTTATACCAATGGCTTATGAGCAGAGTCCATGAGGACTTCTTCTATTTTGTCGAACAAAGGGTTAGGCTCACAAAACCCTAATTGTGACATTAACAAGATTGAAGGGCACAAGGAAAAACATTATTAGTGATCTGACTAATAAAGAAACGTTTATAGCCACAAGCAAGGAGTTTGGGGTATACCAAGGGTCCACATGGAATGGACATCTATAAATTGAGGAAGTACCCTGTGGTGCAGGTAGCCACACATCTTCTCACCAATATGGATGATCAAGAGAGATGGTCACAGGTAAACACCATGTAGCTTTATGTTGCAAAGAAAATGTCCTAGGGAGAAGTGTACAATTTAATAGGCTATATTACAAAAACCATTATTGAGGAAGTGCACGCACAGGTGAAAAGATAAGTTTTGGCAGCCATCCTCTTATCTCTTGTATTTGTAGAAATTGGAGTGCCCATGGGCCAAAGAAAAATTTGGGAATACCCCACAAAAGAAGTCCCTCACGAAAAGGTTTGAGAAATATTTATGTGAAGGATCAATGAGTGGCCCATTCAAGAAAAGGGTAGAAATGTGGTATGACCGACTTCACATAGCATTTGAGGAGGAATGGTGCATTCCAAAGGAACTACCTTCGAGTAGTAGGCAAGGTAGTACAGTTCATGGTGTATCAACATTTCTACATCATGCACGGTTTTCCATGAAGGATGGGACATGGATTCCATGGTGCAAAATTCCCTATGCCTTCACAAGCAGTGCTACTTCTAGGCTTGAATTCACAGATTTATTGATATGCATGCCATCTGAACTTCAACGTAGACAAGGTAGATTGTGACTACCACACCCTCAGAAAACATATGTATATCTAGGTCGGTCTACCTACATTGAGAGGCTCATTTTAGACATCATAAATATGAAGCCAATAAGTTTGGCTATTGGGGACAATGGAGCTACACTCATATATCTTCAGCTCAAGCCTAGGTTGAGAATAATAAGTATGTGGAGAATGAGTTCATGCTCCTAAGGCCACCTAAGGGAAAACATATAATGGAGAATGTGCCAGCTCCAAATCCTATCACAACCATACAAATAGATGAGGAAGAAGAGGAACACAAAGATAGTGGAGGATTGGATCATAAGGGCCGGAGAGGCAGCCCACAAGAAAAGTGGAGAGTGAGCATGTAGATACTCCACCACAGGCACAAGAAGGAGAAGATGACTTGGACATGGATGCAATCCCTGAAGAGCATTAGTTTAAGAAGGTATTCAAAAGAACCAAGACCCAAGGCATGGGAACACCACATCCTGTAAGAATATCACCTATACTCTCCCCTCAGAAAAAGCACTTGAGAAGAAGAGAAGGAGAAAATGAAGTTGGATGAGGAGCCTTAAGAGTCTCGAGGAGAGCATTCATGGAACCCTTATGCAACTAGAAGATGTGGAGGAAACCTAGAGATGAAGAAATGAAAGATGAAGAGGAAGGGGTGAAGGAAGTAGAAGAGACGGTGCAAGAGAAACCCAACATGCATGTTACTACTCAGGAAGAAGAAGAAGGGCCAACTCCAAACCTTGGTGCTCATGTTCTAAGGGGCCAAGAACAAAGAGAACAAGTGAATAATATGTTGTGCCAAGTATGGGATATGCTAAGGACACAAGAAAAATCATTCGCGCCTAATTTTATAGCACAATAGGCCTTAAGGAATTGTATGGATGGGAGCTAATGGATCCAGACATGGCCACCACGCACACAAGGAAACAATTATCTTAGTCCATGTAGACCCATATGGATGAGCCATATTTTGACATCTGCGAGGAATCTTGTGTATCAAGGAGAGTGAAGAAGGCACCCCAAAGTAGACACATGATGGTAAATCCTACTCTAATGTCTGATGAGCAGGTGAGAAATGCCTTGGTTAAGGTATTTGTAGAGGTGGCACGGAGGAACATTGATAAGGCTACCACCATTAGAGCACTACTTGAAGATAACAAGGCAAAAACTATAGAAATAACACGTTTAAAAGGAGAAAAGGACCTAGAACAGAAAAAGAATGAGGCCTTCATTAGCATGGCAGAAGAAATTGGTGATTACGTTCTAAAAGCAAGACCTCATCTTGATTCTAAGGTACCTAAGAAGTTTCCTTTGGCTATGCATTATGTGCACACATTGGTTTATTTGGTGCTAGAAGATGGTCTAATTCAAATGTTAGCACTAAAGGATCATGAACAAGAAGAGAAAGAGAAAGGGCCTCCATGGTTAGGAAAATTTCAAATTATGAGGTATTGCTCCAAAATCTAAAGGATGAATCTAGAAAAGTCGACCAAGCTCTAAATATTTTTGTGGCACCAGAAGTAGTGATAAGAATCAAAACTCTAGTTGAAGATAATGACATTCTGAAGGCCATGAAAGATGAGACACTTGGGACATGTAGAAATATTGGCACTAGTGAAACAAAAGTGTGAAGCCCTTGCAATGCCCAAGACCCACATAAGGAGAGAATAGATGAGATTGGGAATCTCATAGTGCAAAAGATGGATCTTCTGGAGGGAATGATGGTCTGTTATGGCCAATGTTTTCCAAGTACTATAAAATGAAAAGGAAAAGATTACTCAGACAAATCGAAGCCATTCCATAGACATTCCAGAGAAGACAAGGACTGTACTAGATAACTAGCAGACATTGGAGGCTAAGATTAAAATATAATATCTAGAGTTGATCCTCCCGATTGAAGAAGAAGGTGTTGTAGAGTAAAGGTCTATTCTTTTGTATAATGATTCTTTACATTCTTTCCATTCTTATTCTTTATTCTTTGGGAACATCAAAAAGAATCCCCATTGTCAAGATGAAATGTACTTTAGTGTGGGGTAATGTTGAGTAGACAATATTGTTCCTAAGGAGAAGACACACATAGGATTCACATGTGAGAACAAGGCGTACTTGAAGGCATGGAAGGATAGGAAAGGAAACATGTTCCAAGATAAAGCTGATTCGGGACTTAGCATTTTCATGGATGTGGGCTATTTTTGGAAGATAGATAGCATGTGAGAAACATTGGGATGGAGACTTGTGTGACACGTAAATTCTATTTTGGGAATTATCGAAAGATAAGTGTCATGCATGAGTTCAAGATAATAATAGGATTACTTATTCCTATTAACTATAGGATGTCTATTATTAGCACACTTGCATGTGTGCATGTTATTGTAAATGTGCATGGCTATTATCATCATGTGACCTATTTTGGGAAGTGTGTAGGTGGTGAAGGGAAATTCCCCACCCCTATAAGTATGTATTTAACTATGTAGTTTAGCAGTAGTGAATTATTGTAGAGTTATGTTGTTGGATCTAATGTGTGCATGACTTATGGTGAAGGTTCATAATGTATGAAGAAGCTTCTATGTATTACATAATGTTTAATGTAATGGAGTATATTGGATGGATAATGGTTTTAAACATGATCTGTTATTCTAAATGGTTCTTGTATGGTTAATCTTATTATAGTTATTGTTACCTAATTCATGATTCTCTAAGATATAGATCTCTAGTATATGGGTTCCATCATGGAATGTTTATGCTTATTTATGGTTCAACTAAAGAATCCAATATGTTGTATCTTCATCACACTAACATCCTACACTAACATCTATAAACATTTCGGTTTATACAAGAAACCCCAGTGATATCATGGGTTCCATCACTTGCACCAAGAAGCGACCAACAATATCTATATTTCTACAAAATTTGAATAAATAAGTGATATAAAAACAACTAAAGAATCCATATGGATGAAACTAGTGTTGGAAGAAATTCATATGGGAATAAAATAAAGTACACCTCTTCTATGTGACGAAAAATTTATATCACTCCTTTGAATCATCAAAGGTGTATTGATATACATATGCATTTATTTTATAGAAAGTCCTTAATGGTGATATTGATCTACAATTGTGTCCTACAAATGATCAATTTGTGGATATTTTCATGAAGCTACTTGTTTCCATAAAATTATGCAAGTTTTATACAATGTTATGCCTTTCAAAGCTTCCATTAGGGGAGCAAGGTGCATGACAATGCCACCTCCAAATGACCTGGTTGTAAATATTTTATAATTCCTCTATTTTTAAAGTAATGTAAAATTTCACTATAAGTGAGACTTATGTGTATGATCACATCATTTGAGTTTACTTGTAAAAGCCATTGAAGCATTGTTTATGGAAGATCCTTGTTTTATAAAAGGCCACATAAACTAATATAAAAATTTATGTATAAACTTTTCCTTGAGGAAAATAAGATGTAAATTATGATAAGTAGATTATCATGTAGTCTGGAATATATGATCTTCACCTTAGCATATGTTTTATCCTTGTTGTCATGTTAGCCTAAATCGTCATGGATGATTTATGGATTATAAATATTTTTGTATAAAAAGGTAACATTGGCATGTTTTCCCACTTAAAATTAAGTATTGTTGGAGTATATAATATTAAATTGGGTCATCTTTTATAAGCCACCATATACACATCCATAAGTTATTAAGTTAATATTCTTGGGTCCATTCCACCCGAGTGTGGAAGATTTAATTAATTCTTACATTAGAATTAATTAAAAGTGTAAATGGTGCAACCAATAGGTGCAATTGACCCATCCTATATAATAGTTTGATCTTATTTGAGATTGGAATTGTTATCGTATGTAATATTTTTATAAGCATTTTACGAGAATCATTGTGTGAGACTAGATTTGATTACTCAATTTGAAGAAGTAAAGATTTAATGTGTTGAGTAAACTATGTAATTTGGATAGTGTTTTGATGGTGGGATTTTTGCCCTTGGATTTTATCCACCTTATATGTTTTTTTCAATGTGTTTTTACTTTTATATTCAATAAATTTATTATTTATTGTTTTATTTGTGCATAAATTTTTTATAATCTTGTGGTTGAGATATTAATCAGTTAATTAATTTTTATTTAATTTAATTAATGGTTAAACTATAGACACTAAATTTTGGTACCTTATCCTTGTGTGATTCCAAGTTTGATTATGTTCCCTTGTTAAAACAAATTCTCACATTCAAAATCTAATCTCCTCATCTCTTTATCTCTTCAAAAATGTACTTATCTTTACACTCTAATCTATCATCAATTCTAAGAATATTATTTAATCAAAGGAACATAAAACCTTTGATATTCATAACACAAATTTTAGTTTTGGTATTTCTCTATCTAATTTTGAAAATGTATGGAAGGGTTGGGATGTAGGTACGGTCTTCATCAACCCATATAGTCTTACCTCTTCACAATAACCAAATCTACTTTCATTTTCAATCATTAATTATGTCATTTCATCTTCCTAAGTTATTCATAATTATAATATTTCACCTATGGAAAGCTATATAATTGAGTGATTATCACTTTATAACTCACTTGGAGTTATTACAAGTTATTATTGCAAATATCATTCCAAAACACTCAAAGGGTTCCTACATCTTCCCAAATCAATTGGACATCATCTTAGAGTACTCCCTAATACAAGTATAAAGTACTTAACCAGGTTAAATACTATATCACCATCCATTTCCAATCATGTAAATATCACAGAGCTATGTTTTATCAATAGAAAATGCACTCCAAAAATTACACAAGGGTTACAATCATTAAAGGGTTAGGTCAAATAGTAGAATCACACCATAGCTCATTACTACCACACTAGGTACATTCCATATTACGTAGTTATCCCATTATCTTGATTTCAAGAGACACAAGGTCACCCCTAGGGGTTTGGTTACCTATAAACACTTGCACAAGCACCTAGGATAACTACATAAGGCTTGATCTTGTAGCAAGGGCATGTAGTGCACCTCTTGGATTAGTTCACAATTGGGAATCTAGCCACCAAGAGTAGTCCACCTCAACCACACACACATATTTTCTCTCCTTTGGTTTGTTAATTATATGATGAATTTTATTACATATTATTATGGTTTTTATTTTCTTTCAAGTTATTATAGGTCATCCCAAAGTTGTGTGAGCAAGAATGACATACAAGGAATATTGTTTCTAGACAAGTGAAGCACGCATAAAGTTACAAATCTAGAGTGTTAAAAGGTATAAAACCATATTACATTTCAGGTATATACCATACAATATTTATATGGTCCTACCCTTTCTTAGTTTTCCATTTCCAAAACATCCATCACGAATCTATAATTCTAAATCATCTTGTTTTATTGTCCTGCACATTCAAATTTTCTCTTTTGTGCCCTAAACAACAAATTTTATCTCTGCTCTTATGTATTTGAGAAAGTACTTATTGTTTATGTAGACACCTAAAACATGCTTACAATCAGCATTTCCTCCAATCCAACCAATTGACGACACTTTGTTAATCAACCCTTCTTCACTCCATTCTCGATGCCCATTCACGAAACCTTCTAAGTCGTATTCCTCCTATAATTAGCTTATTTGTCTAATATCTATCTTATTAGCTAAACATTCCTCCTTTCAACCATTCAAAACCTCCCTAGTTCTCTCTAGACCACTTCTATTGGCTTCGTAGGCTATCTATCAGTCACAATTGGTTATCCAAACCCCTCCCAACTCTCAATGAGTCTCTAATCACTTGATAATCAAGTTTAACTAGCCTAAACCCTAGTTAACTAGCCTAAACCAAGCTTAACTAAGCCTAAAACATGTTTATCCTAATCTAATCCTAAAGTGCTTTTTGAGATTTAGTTCCACATGCACCCAAATTCTCCAAACCAAAAACTATAAATACAAGGCTAAGCCTACCCATTCAAACATAACTTTACATAAGCCAAAACCAAAACAAGCCTAAGAAAGCTTACGAGCTCATTTGCATTAGGTAAGCTAATAAGGCATTTGATCTTGGGTCATCCACCATTAAAATAGCTTCATCTTGCACCCATGTTAGGTTAGTAATGGAATAGCTAAACTTGGCCATGTAGCCATTTAGTGAGATTCATTCACCCTCATGGAGTAAACAACAAAACTGATTGCTTAAGTCTTTAGTAGGCATATTTTGTTAAGCTTTCAAGAATAGAGGTTAATGCTATTTGTTAGATTTCTTGTTTATTTCAAGTTTTAATACATGCAAATAGGATTCCTTTCTCATTTCTTATCATATGGTCCATTAAGGGTATTTTGCACAAAGCTTTGGGGTCTTGCCCCATATCCATAGCTCTTTGTAAAATCTTTCATTGAACACATTTGGCATTCCCTTTGAAGGAGTTACATCCCATTATCTAGGTCTAGGCATTTGCACCTAAATGACACCAACAATGACTGACTATCATGCAGTTTATCACACTTACTACAATACAAAACCTAGGTTTAGCAATTCAAATCAAAATATTCCCATTACAACTAAACCTCGTTTGGTTCTTCATGCTAGAGAGCCCATTCAGGTACCTTGTTCCCCACCTTCAGCTCATAGTCGGTGGTATGGTTTGGATGCTTCTAATCCAAATTATTATTCAGTTCCCCCACTCTTCTTCTTTTGATTTAGATCCAAACTACCATTCAAATTCCCACTCTTCTTCTAAAGATTTGATCCCAACTATTGTTCGGATACCCCTAGATCAAATCTTGAATCACGGTCCTCCCTTCCTTCACAGGACCTTTATTCCAACTCACCTCAACGGCGTCTTCCTCCTTTGAATACTCATGTGACTCCAAGTTCCATCGATCGAACATCTAATTTGGTTCTTGAGTCATGGTCCTCCCTTTCTTCGCAAGACCTCCTTCATCAGTCGTCTCAACGACCTCTTCCTCTATCGAAGAGTTCCACGACTCAAATTCCCTCTAGTCAATCATCTAATTTGACTCCTACATCACAACTTAACGAATGGCTATGTGATCCTATTTTCTCTCCTACATTACATCGTCTTCTAGAAAAGCAATCTAGGTCCAAATCTAAATCGTCCATTCATGAGACGCCTACCACCAATCCTACTTCCTCTCTTGAGTCATATTCTTTTGTCAATCAATCGTCCCCACTTATCGGACATGTTTCTTCTATTCAACCTTCTATGGCCAAAGAACAACAACCTCTACTAATTGATTTCTCTCATGATGAAGGAACAATAAAACTACATGATGATATCCCTTTAGAGGATTGCAAACAAGGATTCTTTCTAGAACTCAATACGCTCACGTATTGGGGAAAAGAAGTTTATTCCTTTTATCATAACATAGGGGAAGAGCCCAAAGTCATGGAACTTGATTCTTCTTCTATTCCATCTTCACATTCTTCTGATCATGATGAGATGTCAATGTCTAGCATTGATTTGTGGCCTATTGCCCAATCATTCCTTATCTATCATCATTCCTCAATCAAGATCTCGCCATGGGTCACCACCGAGTAGCCCATCAAATTCTTCTATCCTCGGGGCCAAATCCTAGTAGCCATCCATTTTCTACTTGTGGGTCACCTCTTGGTAGCCCATTACCTTATATTATTGGGCCACATCCTAGTATCCCTTCATCCTCTTCTATCTATGGGATGCCTCCCGTAGTCACTCCTCATCTATACTTTGGCCACTTGCTAGAAGCCCTTCGTTATCTTCTTCTATTCTTGGGCCATGTCCTTGTAGCCTAACTTCTTCTATCTTAGGGCCATATTCTAGTAGCCCTTCATCATCTTCTATTAGTGGCTCACCTCCTCATAGCCCATCCTCTTAAATTCGTGGACCGTATCCTCATCATCCTTCTACCAATGATCGGGCAAGCCCACCATCATTTCTCTCATTCCTATCATCAATCATAAACGTTCACTTTCTCCCACTTCTCGGGGTCAGAAAAGTCACACGTCAACTTATAAGAAACCCAAACAGGTTCATTATCAAGCTCAGTTCAAAACTTCTAAGAGCTTGAAATCGCCCAACAACTCGAACAATCTCAAAATTGTAAATTAAGCACGATTCAAAATCATACATCAACGCAACCATCAAGTTTGGCGTAAAGTACAAAAACCTATGGATAGGGAACTAAAGCTTCTATATGAACAATCCTTTTTTAAGGAAAATCACAGTCATTTGTTGAGTACGATCTCACTACGATCATCTAGATCGGAGATAACATAACTCTTAATAAACAAACATGCCTAGTCTCCCTTATCAAGGAAGTCGCAAACATTGTTGTTGGATCTTACCACACAGAGTGACTCTGTTGTTCCCAACCTCTTAAAACTATCAAAAATCTAAAAAAACAATTCAAAAATATAAAAACATTGAGAAAACACAAGCAAAATCAAAGGTACAAAGATCAGGAATCGCAATCAGGGATTGCGTACACATGGATGTTATTTCTTCCCTTTCTTACTCTTACTTCTGCAACTCTTCCTACCATTTTCATCCCTTTGGTGATATTTTGGTTAGCCTATTCACATGCATTTTGTGACATTTATATCTATGGTATCTATTTCACCCTGGTCTTTTATCACCTTGGTAAATTAAAGAACGAATGACCTCTTAGAGATCCTATCACACTCAACATCTAATAAAATTGTTACAAAGAACTTTTGGACATATTTGTTGACACTATCCATTGTCATCATCACGATCACTTCCACATCCTCTCATCAATCCATTAGTGGTTCTTAACCCCTTGTCAAACAAGAGATCTGAAATAAGTTTTCGTAAAGCAAAAGAATCAAAAATCTAAATCTAAAAGATGAAAGCAAAAGAAAATTGATATATAACTCTCTTTTGGGGTATTTCCAATAATCTCTATCAAGGCTATGGATTCCTGACTGGAAGTAGAGAAATGTTGTGATTAGAATCAAATACATCTCTGTCAAGGCTATGGATTTCTGGTTGGCAGCAGAGCAATGTACGGCTACCCTTCCACCATCTGAATCACCTATCGCCTGTCAAAATAAATCATTCATACACATTGGCTAGGGTGTCTTCACTTGTTGTCTATTAAATCTTCCCTTCAAGAGGTAGTAAATTCCACGTGCACACACTAGATCTCTATGAGTAGGCAGGATTAGTATGTTACCAAGTGTCTTTTTGGACCTTGTTTAGACTCTTACTTTAGTCCTTATCTCGTCTCACGATTTGTGCCTTTGGCTAATCACTTCTTCATCGCAAGGCTTCTAAGCTACATTCATATCATTCACATTGTTCTTCTACTTTATTCAAAACATCCATGTGTATAGGATTACTTTTTTCCATGTTTTCAGACACCTTTGTCCCTTTTCACAAAAATAATTTGCCTCCTTCCTTTCTATCATGTGCTTTTAGGCTAACTTACATTGGGGGCATCATTGTTTCTTCTCATAATTTCATTGGTTTATGTTCATCATCATGTTGAACCTATCCATAATGGCCTTGGGTACCGCTTCTACCTGTGAAGAATTTTCCTTTAAATACTCCCACCTAATTGCTTTGGGGCATTTTCACATCTTCACCTTTCTCACACGCACGTGGCCTTACGCCCTCAGTACATCCCATCTATCGCTAGGGGCATCCACATTTCCTCATCTTTCTATACATAGTTTCAGAAAAATTAAAAATCATCAAAAACATTTAAATATGTTAGAAAATTCCAAAACATTCAAATATGTTAGGAAAATAAAAACATTCAAATATGTTTCAATAAACATCAAAAACAATATAAATCATCCTACAAAACTTTTCTCTTTGGTTCTCACATGTTCATGTGCGTGACTTGTGGATCATCTTGATCTACCTCCATCAACAAAAGCTAGGCTTGCTTACTTCGTGCCTCAGTACTCTAGTGCACAACGAGCTATCTGGTAATGTTTTATAGTGCACATTACTTTTTCATTAGACCCAAGTGTCCTCCATTATTCCCCTTGTATGTATCCTTACTTGGGGCACCACTTTTATCCCTTGTTGTTAACTCGAATAGGTTGGAACTGAAGCTTGATAACAAAAACATGGTACTTGTTTCTTTGTTAGGTTTGTCTTGTTTACTTTCTCGTATTGCATTGCATTATGTATGTTGCATGGAGTTAGGCATATTTTACTTTCTCGTATTGCATTGCATTTTGTATGTTGCATGGAGTTGGTGTTTTTAGCAATGGACATTTGTTTATATATGGCTTTTCATGTCATACTACACTTTTGTTCATTCTTTTTAATAAGGACCGATGATGAAGATCCTTAGCAATATGATGAAAAATAAAGTTGTTTAAAAGGCACTGGATGGATGTTGGCTCAATCCCCCTTCCTCATTCTCATTTTTCTTCTATATCCCCTTTCTTTTCTTCTTCTTCACACTATTCTTTCTTTTATTCTATTTCTTTCATCTTTTCGATCGTCAATCGAGTTCTTCTATCACCCCATCAACAATCGAGGGGGCATCCTCCATTCTACTCATTTTTCTTCTATCCCTTCAAAATTTTCTACTTGTTTATGCTTGTCTACTTTCTTTGAAGTGACGTCGCTTACGTCACCCCAAAGAGGGGAAAATATAGACACCTAAAACATGCTTACAATTAGCATTTCCTCCAATCCAACCAATTGACGACACTTTGTTAATCAACCCTTCTTCACTCCATTCTCGATGCCCATTCACGAAACCTTCTCACATATTCCTTCCTCCTATAATTAGCTTATTTGTCTAATATCTATCTTATTAGCTAAACATTCCTCCTTTCAACCATTCAAAACCTCCCTAGTTCTCTCTAGACCACTTCTATTGGCTTCGTAGGCTATCTATCACCACACATTGGTTATCCGCACCCTCCCAACTCTCAATGAGTCTCTAATCACTTGCTAATCAAGTTTAACTAGCCTAAACCCTAGTTAACTAGCCTAAACCAAGCTTAACTAAGCCTAAAGCATGTTTATCCTAATCTAATCCTAAAGTGATTTTTGATATTTAGTCCCACATGCACCCAAATTCCAAATTCTTCCAAACCAAAAACTATAAATACAAAGCTAAGCCTACCCATTCAAACACAACTTTACATAAGCCAAAACCAAAACAAGCCTAAGAAGGCTTAAGAGCTCATTTTTGTTAGCCAAGCTAATAAGGCATTTGATCTTGGGTCATCCACCATTAAAATAGCTTCATCTTGCACCCATGTTAGGTTAGTAATGGAATAGCTAAACTTGGCCATGTAGCCATTTAGTGAGATTCATTCACCCTCATGGAGTAAACAACAAAACTAATTGCTTAAGTCTTTAGTAGGCATATTTTGTTAAGCTTTCAAGAATAGAGGTTAATGTTATTTGTTAGATTTCTTGTTTATTTCAAGTTTTAATACATGCAAATAGGATTCCTTGCTCATTTCTTATCATATGGTCCATTGAGGGTCTTTTGCACAAAGCTTTGGGGTCTTGCCCCATATCCATAGCTCTTTGCAAAATCTTTCATTAAACATAGTTTATCAATCATTTTAAGTTTGAATGCATTATTATGATTGTGTATAATTGATGTTGGAAGTTAATTATATTAGAATAGTCTACTTGTTGCAAACCCTTATATCCTTCTTATTTGTTTTGCATCCTCATAACAGAAAAATTAATTAGGGTGTAAATATTTGGTGAATCTGATGTGTGATTGAATATCAGTACATTATTTTAAACCCTATTTTCCCTAGTGCTTCATTTTCTACATTATATATTCGGCTCCATGGCCCATGCTAATGAAGATACCATTTCTTTCCAATACTTCCTATTAATGTACTATCGACACTAAAATTTTCCTCCGTAATTTCTATTTCATTAATGTATGTATTAGGAATAGGATGTTGTTAAGTATAATTAGTAGTAGCGTCCGATAGAAGATAACGGCGCTGCCAGTACGACGCCGCCAATAATGTATAGTACGGCAATAGTCAAAAGTACAATAGGAATGTTGTGGTAAAAAGTAAATAGTTGTCGTAAGTGGTCCAGTAATGTTAAAATGTCAAAGTTGGGGTAAGTAGAGAAGTAGGGTCTACATGATTAGGAATTAGAAATATTATATTGGTAATAAGGACAAGGAGTGAGGTCATAAATATTTTGTGTATTTTATTTGTAAAAAGTCTAAAAATGTGGAACCCATGTGAAATGATAAGGTTTATCTTATCTTAAAAGATAAGCTTACATGTACAGATAAGAGTTAAGGTATGGAATATGATTCGTCGAGTGGATTTATTATCCTATCTTACGATAAGATGGATAAGCCTGGAAGTTCTATAAATAAAGAGGCCACCCCCTCATTTAGCATAGAAGGAAGCAAAGTGAGAAATATTATATGAGTAAGTGTGTAAAGGAAGCCATCACTTTAAAGGTGTGTTGAAGAAGCCATTAAGAGGTGTAATTGTGAAGTTTCCCCATAGTATTGGTGAAAGGAAAGTGAAGTCAATAACACTTGAAGTACCTAATGGGTGAGATTGTAACAATTTCATGCTAATATTATAATTTACTCTGATATTTCAGATTTATCATCATTCTTTTTTATCATAGTCTATGGTATTCTTGTGTTATGTTTGTTGTTGTGTTTCCAGATTACATCCACCAAACTAAAGGCTGTGCATTAGTAAATAATCATAAAGACGAGGAGTTCCCGTGAAGAATTATCATAGTGCTGGATTAGTGATGACATTTTGGTTCCGCTGGGACCATTCCTCGTTGGTGGATTTTCTCGGAGAGATATTCCCACTTAGTCAAAAATCAATTAGAGGTAACCTTGTTTTTACTCATGCATAGTAGTTACCATGGTAAAGTCATTTTTCCATGAATAGTAGTTACCATGGTAAAGTCATTTTTGCTGTGAATAGTATTTACCACAGTAAAGTCACTTTTTACCGTGAATAGTATTTACCGCAGTAACTTCACTTTTTACTGTGAATAGTGTTTACCACAGTAAAGTCAGTTTTTACCACAGTAAATCAAGTTTTACCATAGTTTACCGTGGTCATTTCTATTTTCTATTATAGTGATTTCAATTATTTGTGCACATAAGTCTTGTTGATTGTACTTGTGGGTTGGTATTTCACTGTGGTTACTTTTGAAAATGGGGAAGATTCCTGTTTTTCAGCCCAATCTAATGAAGATGCTTCCTCTTTCATTCAAGAGTTTAAACGATCTTGTATTTGTAATGGCCTTATAAGAAGGGAACAATGGACTGAATTTTTCCTACCTTTTTGATGGTTCCGCCCTTAGGTGGTTTGAAACACTAGGTGATAATGTGAAAAACTCATGGGATTTATTAACTAAAAGTTTTCTTGAAGAATTTGGTGAACAACAGAGATATGCAGATCTCATGATCGATATCACAAAGCTATCCCAAGGAGAGAAGGAGAAGATAAGGGATTATCATGCTCGTGTTCTAGAGCTAAGGAGGAAGCTCGATGCCCAGATCCGAAAGAAAGGATTAGCGGATGGGTTGATGAATAGCGTGGATAATCTCCTATGTAAGCACTTCATTCTTGGGATGAAGCCAAGAGATCGACAACGAGTGAAGTATGACCACCCAGCTACCATTGAACAAGCAAAGGAGATTGCAAGAAGGTAAGAAGAAAGCATGGAAGAGGAGCCCAAAGAAATTGTTGCTAAAGTAGAGCCTACACTAAAGACCTTTAGTCCATAATCCACAACCACTCTCGGTGAGCACAAATCTTTCTCCTAGTACATCTACTGAGTATGAAGATCTGCTCAAGAAGATGGGTCAGTTAACTATTAATCTTCTTCAAGGAAAATAATTTAGTTCTCAGGGAGGAGATAGAGGTCCAAAAAGAAATATTTCTGAAGTTATATGTTATGGTTGTTATAAAAGGGTCATTATAAGTATAATTGTCCGTATAGAGCTTCTACATCCGTAAATGAGATAATGATAAAGGAAAAGCACCTGTGAATTCTTTTGATGTAGTAGATAAGAGCAGAAATAATGAAGTAGATGTGTTTGTAACAAAAAGAAAGAAAGAAAAAGATAATCAAGATGGAAATGATCCTAAGAAGATGAAAGGAGAAACTAGTAAGAAACATAGGAGAAGAAAGTTGGGTGTGTAGGATTTTCTAATTTCACAGGGGCAAGGACCATACTCCATCTTGGAAGATCTGTCCAAAAGGCCTGCAAATATTACATATGGTCAACTCTTGGCTATGTCTTCTGAGAAGAGGCGGGAGCTGCGAAGTGGACTCAATGCTCGACGAAGGAAGGAGGTTGAGGTCCCTGTTTTAGACACGCAGGTGGATCCCTATGCTCCATAAGATGAGGTATTATGTAATGGTATTTCAATTCATGATGTCTTAGTTGATGGAGGTGCTACAATTAATGTAATGACCGAGTCTCGTAATTAATATGTTGGATTTAAAATTGATCACCCTTCAACACTTATGTTAAGGTCATTAAATAAGGGAAAACTAAATCGGAAGGTGTAGTTTCAAATGTGGCAATATCTCATATGGGTGTTGTATGTGTGGTAGACTTTCGTGTGATGAAAAATGGTACTGCATGTGCACTACCCATGTTCAGCTGGGAAGACCATGGCTAAGGAGAGTTCATGCAAGAAACTACATGAATGAAGGTTTCATGACACTTGGACGTGGTAGAGAGAGGGTGAAGATAAATGTGATCCATCGACATCATAAGGCGGAACTCGTGGATTCAAGTGATGAAACCGATGATTGGATATCCTCTCGATTACTCTAGTACCAAAGAAGTGGACACTAAGATGAAAAAAGTGAGGTTGATGTTTCAAATATGGATATCCTTCCAGTCACACCAACTCATGACCCAATAAAATTATCTAAAGAAGAAGTTGATGATCGTCTCCAACAAATAAAGATTGGTGATGTTGTGATGGAGAGTGATAAGGAATACTACCTCCAACTCTTTCAAGGTACATACACATATTCTCTTTTGATTACAAGGAACTCCATCAAGTAAGTTGGGTAGAACATTCTATTGAGTGGTAGATGGTGCTAAGCCTATAAAGCAAATGCCATATAGAATGAATCTTAATTTTTCCAAGACAAAAAGAAGAAATAGATAAGTTGCTTGATGCGGATTCATATTTGCTTGTGGAGAATTCGGAATGGGTTTCTCCCATTGTGATCTCAATAAAAAGAATGGGAAGCTACACATTTGTGTTGATTACAGGAAGCTCAATACGGCAACAAAGAAGGATCATTACCCTTTTCCATTCTCGATCAGATCTTGGATGAAGTAGGCGCCAGAGTGTTATAGTTTTGCTTGATGGATATAGCGGATACAACCAAGTCCGTATAGCGGAGAAATATCAGTGAAGACCACATTCACCACTCCTTGGGAACGCTTGCTTATAGAGTTATGCCTTTTGGGTTGTGAAATGCTCCAGCAACATTCCAAGTGTTTTGATGAATAGGGTGTTCAAACCCTACATTGAGAACTTCATCAAAGTATTTCTCGGATGATTTTTACATCTATGGGAGCAAGATGGACCACCCGCACTGTGATGGAGATAGCATTTCAAAGGTTAGATGAATCACAAGCCTCACTTAACCCTACAAAGTGTGTCTTTGGATGTTCTAAAGGTGTTTTGTTAGGGCATGTTGTATCTAGAGATGGTATTGTACTGATCCCGATAAAGTTTCAAAATCAAAGAGTTACCATTTCCTATAAATAGAAGTAAGTTGAGATCATTTTTAGGCCATGTGGGTTACTATAGAAGGTTCATCAAGAATTTCTCAAAGATTGCACATGACCACTAACCCGCTTCTTGAAGAAGGATGTTACTTATGAACCAGAAATAAGGTGCATGAAGCTTTTGGACAATCAAGGAAGCCCCGGTGTCTTCACCTATTTTAAAGAATCCAAATTGAGCAAGCCATTCATTGTGTACACTGATGCCTCGATGCAAAGACTAGGAAGTACTTTGAGCCAAAAGGATGAAAATGGGAATGAACATCCAATTTACTTTGGGAGCGCATAAATGAGCAAAGTCTTGAGGTAAATTATACTTGTAGAATCAAAAAGAGGCTCTAGCTATCATTTTTGCTATAAAGAAGTTTAGAAATTACTTGCTAGGGCAGAAATTTATAGTTGTAATGCATCGTCAAAGCTCTAAAATATATTGTCAATAAGCCTAACCCATAAGGGAGGATAGCAAAATGGATAATTTTTCTACAAGAATTTGAATTTGATATTATAGATAGGCCAGAAAGAATCATGTCAATTCAGATGCACTCTCTCGAGCCTATGATGGTTTAGGATCATCTTGCGATGATGATGATTTCTCCGATGCAAAGCATTGTTATCCCTTGACATAATCCATAGTGAATACATAGATATTTGCAATTATCTGAATGAATTCAAGTTTCCTGATGGTGCCAATGCAAAGACTAAGAGAAAGATTACTCAAGCCAGTCGTCCATATTCTATTCTGTATGGAGTATTATTTCGAATAGGACCTGATGGATAGTACAAGAGGGCAGTTGGATGTGATCAAGGGAAGGAACTGCTAGAAGAATTCCACAATGGTACATGTGGAGGGCACTTCTCTAGACAACTTACAGCAAGAAGGATCTTGGATGCAGGTTATCACTGGCCCACTCTATTTAAATATTTTTATAATTATTGTAAGACATGTGATATTTGTCAAACACATGGTAATCGTAAGACTTCATCAACTCCATTATGCCCTATTCTTCCACTTAGTCCCTTTGAAAAGTGGAGAATAGACATCAGAGGTCCACTTCCAACTACCTCATGCCAAAATAAGTATATTGTAGTTGCCACAGATTATTTAACCAAGTGGGTTGAAGCTAGGCCGTTGAAAACAACTTCCATGGATGAAGTGGCAAGGTTCATATATGAACGCATTGTCACCGATTTGGTTTTCCATTAGAAATTGTAATAGATTAAGGAAGCCACTTCATTAATGAGGTGGTAGAAGCCATAGTCAATAAGTTTTTATCAAGCACAGGAAGGAAACAACATACAAGCTAAGCACAAATGGACAGTGGAATGAACAAATTTTGTGTTGTGTCAAATTCTAGCAAAAGAGGCAGCCTTGCAGGTACATAAATGGGATAAGAGGATTCATGCAGCATTGTGGGCATATAGGGCAACATCAAAGTCAACAACAGGATACTTCCCATTTCAGTTGGCTTATGGCATTGATCTAGTTCTTCCTATTGAGTTTGATATTCCCACGGTCAAAGTAATGGAAAATGAAAGAATGGATGAAAGTGATTCAGTAAAATAAAGGTTGGTACATCTTCATTTGCTAGAGGAAATGAGGGAAATAGCTAAGGATACAAGCTATAAGAAGAAAATGAAGCCGAAAAAATACTTTGATCAAAAGATCCGGTGGTCTCCATTTCATGTGAATGACTTGGTTCTAGTATATGATTCCGATACAAAAAAGAAGATAGAAAATTTCTTCCAAAATGGATGGGGCCCTACAAAATAGCAGTTGCTCATGAAAATGGTACGTACTAACCGGAGGAATTAGATGGCACTCCCATTACGAAATGGGTCAACCACGACAAGTTGAAGATTTTCCAAGCACTGCAATAGTCTACTCAGAGGACGGAGTAGAAGCTAGAAGGGGAAGATGTCGACACTAAAATTTTCCTCTGTAATTTCTATTTCATTAATGTATGTATTAGGAATAGGATGTTGTTAAGTATAATTAGTAGTTGTGTTTGATAGAAGATAATGGCGCTGCCAGACAACGCCACCAATAATGTATAGTATGGAAATAGTCAAAAGTACAATAGGAATTTTGTGGTAAAAAGTAAATAGTTGTCGTAAGTGGTCCAAAGAATGTTAAAATGTCAAAGTTGGGGTAAGTATAGAAGTAGGGTCTACATGATTAGGAATTAGAAATATTATATTGGTAATAAGGACAAGGAGTGAGGTCATAAATATTTTGTGTATTTTATTTGTAAAACTCTAAAAATGTGGAACCCATGTGAAATGATAAGGTTTATCTTATCTTAAAAGATAAGCTTACATGTACAGATAAGAGTTAAGGTATGGAATATGATTCGTCAGAGTGTATTTCTTATCCTATCTTACATATAAGATGGATAAGCCTGGAAGTTCTATAAATAAAGAGGCCACCCCCTCATTTAGCATGGAAGGAAGTAGTGAGAAATATTGTATGAGTAAGTGTGTAAAGGAAGCCATTAGTTTAAAGGTGTGTTAAAGAAGCCATTAAGAGGTGTAATTGTGAAGTTTCTCCCATAGTATTGGTGGAAGGCAAGTGAAGTCAATAACACTTGAAGTACCTAATGGGTGAGATTGTAACAATTTCATGCTAATATTATAATTTACTCTGATATTTCAGATTTATCATCATTCCTTTTTATCATAGTCTATGGTATTCTTGTGTTATGTTTGTTGTTGTGTTTCCAGATTACATCCACCAAACTAAAGGTCATGCATTAGTAAATAATCATAAAGACGAGGAGTTCCTGGTGAAGAATTATCATAGTCTGGATTGGTGATGACGACAAGATCACCACCTGAAATAGTTGTTTATTCAAGCTTGCAAACAATTGTGGACCCAACATAATATAGGAATATTTGTTACGGTTAAATACATTTTTTCCAAACTCTTTGAATCTCCTTCCAATGAGTATTCTCCTACTAATGAACTAGAAATTACACCTATTCTTCAACATGTACATGATATACACTCGATGATGGGTACTATTGTGATGATAATCTTAGTGAAACTCCTAATGATATTTAACATGATGATAATTTTTTCCCAATTTACATGATAATGTGACAAGAAACAATAATGATTCAATACCGTCTCTTTCAATTGCACATGATACAATTACTACGGTAATAATGGATACACTTATGTGTTGTTTTTATAGATAATGTTACACTTGAATGTGCAAGTCATCATGATACTTATCTTATACATTGAAAGGAATGATAAGAAGATTTTTCCAAGCCATAAAGATATCATATGATAATGGCACATCACATTTAATAAGTTGAAAGGAGTTCATTAGAATAACTTTACACAAAAGGATTTACAAACAAAGATCTCCAATATCATATATAGAAATCCATCATAATTCTATGAATTAACTCAATAATCGGGATGTGTATATTGGAGGAGGGAAGCACAACTACTACCTAGATCAATGGTGAATAAATCCCACTAACTAATACTGGTAGCTAAGATAACTCCACAAGACAACAAGCTAGCTCCACGTAACTAGTAAACTAACTCCACACAAATAGTACACCTAAGCAAGCTAATTCAATAAGTGTATGGATAACCTAAGTGCAAGAATTATCCTAATTAAAAAATATTAAAATAAATAATAACCTACACTAACATCCTGTATAAGCATAGATTAGGTGCAAAAAAGAAGGTGAGTCCTAAAAATAAGGCCTAATGAGGTACCCAAGTACAATAACTAGGAAAAAGGAGTTAAAAATCACCACAAGGTACCCAAAACCAATAACAACAAAGTAGAGAGAAAAATATGTTGCAAGGCTTCCCAAGAAGTTCATCTCAAAAAAACTCATAAAATGTTGAAGAATTTTGATGTGCACTATGGTCCGAATCCACTTCTCAATCACAAAACTCAAAAACAATCGACACTGGCTACACTGAATATATCCATACAAGGACATTATCAATGGAGTGATGTCAAAAGTGAAAAAACACCAAAATAATTTGATCAACTCATTAAAAATAGGTGTGCCACGATCCAAAAACAACTAAGGAAACAAGTCAAGGACACAAAATCCTAAATAATAAGAGTACCATGATCTAAAAACAACCAAGGTAACAAGGCAAGGACATAAGACCCAAAAATAGGATCAACACCACCCCTTCCATACTGTTGAATTAGTGGAATGATGATACAAAATCTATATGAGTTATTAAAACAACTAGTGAACACTATAAAACTAACACTATGCTTCACCGAATATTTCCCCATAAGAGATATTGTCAACATGCCAAAAAAATCGAAAAATATAGATACAAAATCTCTCAACAAATAAGAGAGAGATATTATACCTTCTAAATAAAATTTCTCAAAACAAGGAGCATTATAATGCATATGGTATAGAAAGTGGAGTAAGAAGCCAAATGGTAGAGGGCCCACATATGTAGATTCCTCTCAATGAATACCTATGTCGCCACCATGAGTGATCATAAATCTACCCCAAATCAACACGGATGGATGATGAATATGTTTGCATGTTATTTTGTGTGAAATGCACAACAAGGTCATACAAAGGAACATCGGGAAGTGTGTCGAGTCAATCACATTTGACACCTAAAATCTCAAGTCTCTCAAGCTCCGAGTAAAGGTGCGAACTCATATGTAGCTCTCGATCCTTGGAAAGAGACGAGTGAACAAAAATATGAGTTTTGTCAATGTGTGATCCTAATAAAATACCTTCTCAAAAACCAATGTTGTGCTGAAAATGCAACTTAATAAGTTGAATAAAGGGATTAATACCCTGTGAATTTCTACCAATACCTCCTCTAATGAAACCCATAGAATGAGAGCATGTGAGAACCAAATTTAGTGGTATGTTTCTCAAAGGATCCAGGCATGTCAGTAGAAGCATTTGAAGTGGGATACATCAGGTGTGTTACTATAATAGGTATATGTGTGGAAGTAGAACATGTAGTAACAAGTGTAATAGGCTCAGGAGCATCAGAAGTAGTAGGATAAAAACTGACAAATCAAGGCTAGTGGATGTGGTAGCAGAATCGCAAGTGGACTAGGAGCATGGGAATAAGAGTCCACAATGTGAGGATGATGTTGTAAGTGAGCAAGTTTTGCTTCAGGGAGTGAATGAGGTCATCTTTGTTATGAATGAGGTTATGTAGAAGTGATTTTTTCTTCTACAAATTTTACTATGTCCTCCTGAAGTCCACACTTCAGAGAAAAGCATATCATTCTCTTATGGGTAATAATCCATGATAGTAAAGAGATACTATTAAATTTAGGATGTCAGTTGATATAAAAATGTGTCCACATGTGATTAAAACACCCCCAAATTTTGGAACTTTATGAAGTAGTGTGTTTTACAAATTAAATAACACCAATAGAAAGAGCACAAAAAATCATACACTTTTGAAAAAATGGCATGTAATTCCAATTTACCATTCAAAATTTATTAGAATTAGTATCACATTAGTAATGGTCCATTTAAGTCAAAAATACACTCTTTTTTGTAATTTTAAAAACTTGTTTTGCAAAAATTAAATTATTGACCAACAAAAAAATTCTTTAGGGCGGGAGGGGCTACACTTAAGCATACACTATTAGGAATCACCCATGTTAATCCCTCATGTGACCTCCCATATGACCAAGGGCTAAGATATTTTGTGAGCTTCAAAATTGTCTGTCATGCCAATGGTCGAGTATACATTTGATCTTGGATTTTTGGCACCTTCTGGATCCAATGGTGCCCTTCGTTTCACACAGAAATATGTGTTGTAGAAACATACTAACAATTTCCAAAAAATATGAAAATTATAAAACCATCGCTTGTATAAAAACACTTACAGATGGATGTATACATCATCTACCGCTTTAATACCATGAAAGGAATGATAAGAAGATTGTTCCAAGCCATAAATATCTCAGATGATAATAGAACATCACATTTAATAAGCTGAAAGGAATTCATTAAAATAACCTTACAAAAGAATTTATAAACAAAGAGTTACAATATCATGTGGAAATCCATCATAATTCCATGAATTAACTCAATAAGCAAGAGGGGGAAGTGTAACTACTACCTAGATGAGTGGTGAAGAACCCTCACTAACTAATATTGTAGTTAATCTAACTCCACAAGACTAGCAAGTTAACTCCACACAACTATTACACCTAAGAAAGCTAACTCAACAAGTGTAGGGATAACCCAAGTGCATGAATTATCCTAATAAACAAATAAAAGTATAACTAATAACCTACACTAACATACATGATGATGTGGAAGCTACTAAAATTGAATATCTTTTTCCTATTGTGATATAACATGTTGTTAGTATTTCAAATAATGCATTTTCTTCTCCAATTCTTGTTAGAACTGATTTATATGATATTGGTGATGATGCATCTATAAGTGGTGTTATACCACTAATTCCTAAATTATACTATCACATATAACTATTTATTCATCACATGACTATGCATACTTCTGATACATCGATGGTGCCTATATCTTTAGGGGCATCCCATATTCCTCTTCACAATGCTACAATGACTATATATCTTATATATATTATTGTACACGTGCCTAATTCCCCATCTAATGATATGGAAAAGTCTACAATCATCTCATCTAATCTTTCTTCCTCTACCAATGATGCTCTTGTCTATTATATGTTGGTTATATCTTGTATGCACAAAATCACTCGTGTTAATCTTGCATATGCTACTTTTTACACACCATGGTATGTTTTTATGGCTCTCAATGATTCTATATCACCTATTTTACTTGTGGTTGGAATTGTGTCTCTCCCTATTTTTGAGGTTTATAAAGACAACCCTCATGGAACTCGAATATCTTACATATTTTTTACATGCTTGGCTTCCTCTTACTAATACACCTATACTATTATAAATGTGGCTAATATTATTGTCTATATAGGGTTCTTCCTCATAATCTTATGTGTTTATTACTTCTCATACATATTCTCTATTTATCCTTCTTCACATATTATGGCTTCTAAAAAATCATACATCAAGTATCCTTTGTCTCTTGTGAAACTTTGGGGACTTATGTACCCTCCACTTGTTAAGTGTAACATGCATATTCATGAGGCTCTTATCGGGTATCTCTTGTGTTATACCATTTATTGTACATAGCTAAAATCAAAATACTACAAAAACATTCGAATAATCACATAATAACAAAACATTCTAATATGAGCAAAAAAAAATCAAAACCTAGTCTAGTTCGTTTGGATTTTTTGTTACTTTATACATGATATTTGTAACATTAATTTGATAGATATAAATATATTATTTACACACATGCATTCACACTCAGTATCTTGAGATTGATACAGACACGCACATATTGATACACAATGATGAGAACCATTTTATTCTTTACACCACTCTCTTAGGGAATCCTCCCATGATATATATAGGTGGTTTTGTTTCATTATATGTTACTTTATAAATTCATTGTCATGATTGAGTACATACATAGTTTTTATTGCTACCTATTGGATCAATAGGAGTAACACATGTGGCTTGTGTAGTGTTAACTTATCTTGTTATCTCTATTATTACTATTTTTGTTTGTTATACTTGATTTATAACTTGTTGTCATTCCTTGATTGCTTACTACATGGATTCACTCAATTGTTTTATTTTTTAACGATGTTATGAATATTTTCTTTATATGTCATAAGGGCCTTGTTTGTCTTTTGAAACCATGGGTGTCCCATGTTTTTGGATTCATTCTTATCTTGTGTGTATAGACTTATTTCTCTAGCAAAGGCACATTCTAAAAACTATTGTGATTGTCTTGTGATACTGTGGGTGTCCCATGTTTATGGATTCATGCCTACATATGACTATGTTACAACATGTTATGTCTTATTTGATTATAAATTGTTGTTTCTATTGTTATATTATTGCTAGCTTACAACATACTTAGCTTATCGTCGATAATTACACTAGTATTTTTGTTATACCTTCTAAATTATTTACTATGTTGTTTTTATACTTGTTTTACTATGGAGTAGGATGTGATTGCTAATTTTATTTTTTGTTACTAGTTATTTTATACATGTTTTCTTGTTTATTATTTGTTGCATGTTTTTTTCTCTGCATCATAGTTTAAACCATGTGCAACCCATTTTGTAGGTAAATATTCTCAAAGGTGTACACCAATTCATCCTTCTGTGTGATCCTATGTACATTATCAAATATATAGTACATGGGTACACATATATTATTTTAAGAATTACGCTCTATATATATATATATATATGGGAAGAGTAGGCCTAGGCCATATCTAGATAATAGAATAGAGGGGATTCGGGGTGGGCCTCCTTGACTACTATAAAATAGAGAGTTTTCTATAGATATATAGAGAATTGGGCCATCGTGATATAGATATATATCTATAGGGGAAACCCCCTATATAGATTGGGGAGAGAGGGGAGTCTAGATAGGTCTTTCGGGATCTCCTCTTTGTTTTTTTGGAGAAGACTATAGATGAGATAGGGCCCCAATCCTTAACCCCATACCCCTAGATAGAACTCTAATAGAACTCTATGGGGAGAAGAGAAGATAGAGTTCAAGGGGGCATACCCAATCCCATATATAGATAAGGGCCCAATGCCCCAATCCGGTCACCCCATGCCCAATCCCATATTATCAAACATATAGTATATGGGTACACATATATTATTTTGAGAAGTGCACTTGATTTTTTTATCACATGTGACTCAAAATAGGGAGAATTCATCAAGATATTTCTATAGTTATAGACAAGTTACATGATAAAGGAACATATTTTTACGAGGCTCGAATCCTCAAAAAGGTCACAAATATTAAAATGTGGAAAAATCCAAACATGGTCAAAATAGTACAGTGTAGTCATGACCATGGTACAGATCTTGACCATTTCATGTGTTCCCAAAAATGGAAGATTCACTCAATATTTCAATCTTTACATATTTATTAGTTTTTACATGATTCCTATACATCTATGGATACATATTACATAATTCACAACAAGTTATAGGGGCAAGAGTACTTCATTCCTTGTCTATGACACTATTCGATGTAATTTAAAAATAGGGTTTGTGGATTGTTAAATGTTGGCATTGATGTCAAATCTTGATTGTATGCATGGTCCATGATATAGGTCATTTTTGTCATGGGGAGATTGTTGAGTGATTCATTTATGTCAAAAGATATGGGCATCATGTGTGAAGGTTGATTGCTAATGCGTGAGAGAGAGAATTTGAAGACAAAGATGTTCTTATGAAGGTATGATGACAAGTAGGTCATGGTAGCTTGGTGAGATGAGTAGTCACATGTATGTATATTTTGTAAATCATTTTTTTAGCGTGGGAAGATGGTTTAGAATGCATGAGCATAGGTATACAAGTCAATTTCAATGCCTAGTAAGACATGTAGACCAAGGAGTAAAGAGCAAGGTGAAGAAAGAATGACCTAATGAGGTATGAGGATGAGTTTTCAAAGTAAGTTTTTGCGTGTGATAATTATCAGATGTGTAACAAGTTGTCCCAAGTGTGTTCATGAATTTTTAGGTCTTTTCTTGAAGGGAAAAAACATGAAATTGGTTTTGAAGTCTGCACCTAGACCTAGTTCTTAAGCTCTGCCTATCCTAATGAGGCATGAGGATCATTTTTCAAAGTGAATATGCAAATTTGAGAATGGATAGAGGTGTGAAAAAAATTTCAAGTATGTTTGAAAATTTTCACGTCATGGTTTGGAAGATTAAGTAAGATAATGCATTTTTAGCCTTATCGAGCTCTTCAAATAGAGAATGCAAATGTGAGTAGAAATTTTTGATGCTCATTAGAATGTGTAACATATGTATGGGAACCTAATCTCTTGAGGATAGATGGAGAATGTCCCTATCTAATATCTCTTGGCATTATTTTTGGAATTGAGTCCCGATCTTTATGAACAAACGTTAACACCAAAACAACTTAAACCCCCTTCTAAAACCCTAACATGAAGTCAATGTGAAAGATATTGCTCAAATAGGCTTAAAATGGAATTTTTTTCCAATTTGTATGATTGGATCATGTATTAGAATCTCCCAGCTACCTATAAGTGGTGGTGGGTGGTGGTTAGTCGATGAGAGAGAGAAAATGCATGTACATGTCTATTTTCTAAAGAATTTACTGTAATAGTCAAGTTTTGCATTGGGAAAGATGACTAAATGAATGTCGAGAGGCTTTTAGGAACCTATAATCCATGTATATGATGGTTTTGGATAATTTACAGCCTTTAAGTGGTCTTATTAAGTCAATGTTTCAACAATGGTTTTTGAGGAAAGTATGACAGCTTTGAGTGTGCTTAGAACAATGATGTTCTTAAGCCCTTATGCCCTGAGTTGAAGTATCCAATCAATATTGTGATGATTCTGAGGTCATGTATTAGTTTTTACATGTTTAATTTTCCATGGTTGATTGTTTTAAGATTATACAAGCTTTATTTTGAAGACCGGTTTTGCGGAAGTTTGATATTTCTTGTTCTCAAGAAGGTTTCATGTTGAGAGTGCATGGTGCAAATTTATCCAAGCTTGGAGGAGGATAGAAGAGCTTCTTGGGAATTTTTTGAAAGGTATTTTAGTTTTGAATAAAATCTTGAAGTTCCCAAGAAAGATCATGTTTCTTTGTTATGATGTTAGATCTAATGCTAGTAGGTTTTTTAAGACCTAATGGAGAATTGAACATATTTTGTGTATTACCAACTAAGATATGATGATTTCATGTTTGATTCATTTTTTTAATAATTTCCCATGATCTATCATAGCCAACCTAAGTTTTTTTTTGCTTGATACCTGTATATAAGCAGGGAAAATTAGGCTTATTTGAGTAGTTGAAAGGATGTATGAAATGGTGAGTTAATGTTGTATGCTTGAGAATAATAAGGTCTTATGGACCATATGAGGAGATTATAGGGTTTTTAATGCACATCCAAAAATATTTTTCATGTTTAGGTCAATGCCTATATGACCTAGTGAAGGTGAAGAAGCGTGATTAGCGAAGGAGTGTGAAAAACAATTTTGAGAGTGTTCAAGAGAAGAAGAACAAGGGTGTGGATGCCATTCAATGATTGAGAATCAAACTATGTGCAAGAGGATTGAAAGCATGATGATGTGACTAATACATCAAAGATAGAGATTAGAAAAGAATAAGAGAGTAGAAGATAGCATACGAGAAAATAAGACCACCATTTGTTGAGATAGCAACAAGAATGGAGACGGAAACATTTGTCTTGGATGAGTGGGTGTGTGGTCAAGAAGTGGCTGAGTTGGTGTTGAGTCACTTAGGGAGTTGGTGCTTCCTTGAAATTTGGTGCTTGTTAAAACCTTATGTATTTGGTGCTTCCTTGCAAGTCGGTTCTTGTTAAAACCTTATGGAGTTTTAGATTCCATTTAAGTGGGTGCTTGCTAAATTCAAGTGGGTGCTTGACAATTAGGGTTTGGTGCTCCTTCTGGAGTTGGTGCTTCACTAAATCTTGATTTTTTATCAATACAAATATCAATGGGTTTTCTTCCCTTTGATTTTTTCCCGCATATATGGTGTGTTTTATCTTGCTTTTTGTTCTTTTTGATGGTTGTTTCATGCATAATAAGCTGACAATGGTTAATGGATGTTAAATGGTTGCTTTGATCATTCATGCAACTTAACATAATTTAAGTAAAAAAATTTAAGACACTAATTCACTCCCCCCCTCTGCCACATCTTAATGATTTTATTATTCTCAAAGGTGTACACCAATTCATCCTTATATGTGATCCTATGTAAATTATCAAATATATGGTACATAGATACACATATATTATTTTGAGAAGTGTGCTCAATTTTTTATCACATGTGCCTCATAAGAGGGGGGATTCATTAGGATATTTACATAGATACAAAAATGTTACATGATATAGGAACATATTTTTATAGGGCTCGGATCCTTTAAAAGGTCACGAGATATTGAAATGTGAAAAATTCAAACATGGTCAAAATAGTACAATATAGTCAGGACCATGGTATGGTCTTGACCATTTCATATGTTCCCAAAAATGGTAGATTCACTCAAGATTTCAATCTTTACATAATTTATTAGTTTTTTACATGACTCTTATACATCTACAAATATAGATGACATCATTCACAACAAGTTATAGGGAGCATGAGTACTTCATTCATTCTCCATGACACTATTCGAGATGAAATTTTAAAATAGGGTTTAGAGGCATGGGTCTCCTCCTCCCCTCTATTGTTTCAAAATTCTATATGATCAACTGACTCACATTAGCACCTTATAGGGGTATGTAAATGTCCATTCCTTCTAAGGTATATCTTCTTCATATTGGTAAAAATTGGACCTAGATCTATCTGTAGCGGTTTGGTCCGTGGGTTTTTTGGAAAGTGTTGAAGCAAAATTGAGATCTTTGTAGACTAATATTTCCTCTTCTCTCACTAGATTCCCAAACATGGATAAATTTAAATCAAAAATGAGTTCTTGCTAGACTTTTATTTCCTCCTCTCTCACCCAAATTCTCAAATAAGGAAGGTATCAAAGGACATGGGTTATTCATAGTATAAATCCTTCCTCTTATCTATTATCTCATATGGCACAACATTGGAGACTAATCATCGCCAATCCTTCAACATCTCCACAAGAAAATTCCAACTCTCCAAGGCACAACAATGGGATCTCCTCCCTCTACAAAATGATAAGGTGTATTCCTTCCACAATTTGTATCTCCTTTTTGTAATTTTTGCAATGTTCAAAGTTATAATCTTTATCTATATTTTTAGTTAAAGTTTAGTTTCTATCGTAAACATTGCATACACTCTATTTTTAGGTTTCATCGTGGAGTATGTTGACACCAACACATCAAGATGCCCTTTTAAGGAAAGGAAAATTATGTGTTAACACTTGGGGTTTTTTTCCTTTAAGAATAAAATTTTAAATTACACCTTTAAAGGGGAGAAATGTAGACACTAAAACTTGGTAACTTATACTTTCTCAATGCCAATTTTGACCATGCTCCCTTGCTAAGAAAACTTCTCACATTCTCGAATCCAATATCCTCATCTCTATATTTATTTTACAACTTACTTATACTTACAGCTTTTCTCTGTTGACATTTTTAGAATATTATTTAATCAAAGTAGTATAAAACCTTTGTTATTCATGACACAAATTTTAGTTTTAGTATTTCTCTCTCTAAGTTTGAAAACATATAGAAGGTTTAGGATGTAGGATCTGGTCTTGGCCGACCTATATAGTCCTACCCCTTTACAATAACTAACTCTAATTTAAATTTCAAGTCATTCTTTATTTCATTTCATCTTTCGACGGTCAGACTTATTTGAATATTTCACTTTATAGACATAAAATTATGCACTTATCACTATTACATCATGCCTCTAGTATGTTTTTATATACATAATTTCTTAGTATGAAGATTAGACACTGGTGGCACCTTTTTCCTATTCCTTATATTGTTTTGACTGGTTTTGATTTTTATATTGTCTTATACTTCTTGGATTTACACCTTTTCACTCGGGTCATAGGGATCCATATCTTTTTCCTTGTTCTTTTTTACTTTCCTTAGCTTTTGGATATTATCACCCATTAAGGACACTACCACCCAGGTGCTAGTGTCCCTTCTGGGTGCTTATGTCTATTCTATTTTATTTCCTAAGTTACCATTTGATACTTAATTTTGGGTGTTTTCTAATTCTTTGGGTCGTCCTTTAGTGTCACTAATTGTCAAAATTCATACAAGGAATTCATATATAGACACAACTTACTCACTATTATTAGGGGTTGGAAAACTTGGGTTATTACTTACTATCTACTACTTGGAAAAAGAGAAACATTCAAGGAATGCATTTGGGTTGCATTATTCATTGCATAATAGGGACTATTTCTAAATTCCATCTCATACATTCATATTGGGGGCAAAATAGTTGTATCCTGCTATCTTGGTGTAACTTGTATAAGGGAAACCTAGATTTAAGGGACACAATTCAATCACACACACACTAGAACTACATATATTTTGAAATGTAGTGTAGTGCTTAGTGACAATCACATTGGAGTGACCATCGAGGTCAATCGACTCAAACATATGCATTATTTATTTCATCTAATGTTTGTTTGATCCTTGTGTATGTAGCTAGGGTTTTTTTGCATGTTTTTTTGTGAAATTGAAACCATACACCAAATTTGATGTAACAAAGAGTGAAAGGAATAATTCAAGTTTAGAACTTGAAAATATTAGGAACAAAATGTTTATCAAGATGTTAGGACCTAGTTCAAACACCAGGTTCTGAGCAGTTCTTTCCTCATCTAGGCTTTCCTATTTGAAGGAGTTTCAAATCCTAGTTTCGAGATGAAGCATATTTAGTCCAAATCCATCTTGTTCCACTCAATTTCCAACCTAGATCTCTGAATGCAAGTTAAGTCGCTCGTATTTCCCTATTACACATACTTGCTTGTTTCTTCTTGCATGATAAGTCTTGTTTGTTATTCTTTTTTATTCATTTTATCATATTAAGATTTAAATTTTGGTTAAATCATTTAGTGAACCTCATGTCCGATCGAACCCTATCTTTCCCTAGGATCCTTCATTTTGTGTATTCCTCATGGCTTATTAAAAATTGTTGTGAAACCTTCATCCCAAACCTCCTTCCCCAAGTATGATCTTATTCCTATGACTGGTCTTCAACCTATTTTTGAAAATGCCCGAGAGGAAGAAGAATTTTATCGTAAGTCAAATATTACTTTGCTACATCTCATCCCAAAACCCCTCATCTTTACAAAGCTTATCATCCCTATTCTTGATTTTTTACTCCTACCCCTATTGAGGCTACTAGTTATTTTGAATTTGATAGTGATGTTACTTCTATTTATATAAATGATACATGTGATGATGATTTATTTTACTTTTCAAATGAGGAAGGTTTTTTAATGATGCTTATGATACTCATACTTTTTTATGTTGTATATGCCATCCTAACGGCCCTCTCCGTACTCCTTCCTCTCCACTTACATATGCACAAATCATTAGAGATGATCCTATTGTTTTTAATAATGATATTCATATCCCCTCTTCTTCTTCTCAACCAAGTGATTTTTCATTGAATATTGTGCCTCAAAATTCATATCTTTCTTCCTCCACCTCTTGTGTTCTTCCTAATGATGTTAGTACTCATTTTCCTTCTCATAATGTGTTAAAATATGCAAAATTTAGTGATGCATGTGTTTCTACTCTTGATATTTCTAAATATAGTGTACATAATGATGATCATAAGGATAATATGCATATTTCTTGTGTTCCTTCTTTTGCTAAGATTGTTGATAAAAGTGTGCCAACTTCTTTTCCTATTGATTTTTCTTCTCATGTTCATATACCTATTTCTCCACTTTTTGATCCCAAGATTGAATTTCAACCCAATAGTGCCCCTATGGCTACTTATAATGGTAATATTCAACCCCTTATTGATTATGTCATTCCTCCCTAATAATTTCTTTCTCTTAAGCATGTTATAGGTGATTTGAAAAATAGGATCCATACCCTTACCCTTAAGAATAGGGAATATTATATTAGCATTGATAATTATTATCTTCATGGAAATCTTATTCCTAAAAATATTTACAATTCAGATTTTCCTAAGGGTTTTAATTTTCCTACTTTTACACTTTTTGATGGAACAGTAACCCTTATATGCATCTTAAGGATTTTAATTTAGTTATGGATTCACATTCTAATGATAGATTACTTCTCAAAGCATATCCTAGTAGTCTTATTGATATTGCTTATATTGGAAGCACAGTGAACTAAGAGGGTGTGATTTAGGTCATTAAAACCTTTACTTAATTCCTTTAAGTTGCATACACCATTTAGAGCATCACATCAACATTCATTAACCATTAAGAGCACATTAAGCATGATCAACCATACACAAGAATGAGAGAGTACACAAGACACCAAATATAAGTGGGAAACCCTCAAGGGAAGAAAACCCACTGAAAATTTTGATTATATTACTCAAACCAAAATATTTGCATAAATACGACACATCACACCATTTTTTTAGTGAGACACCAATCCCACAACAAGCGCCCGACCCATAGTTTAGTAGGACACAAATCTTATAAGGAGGCTACAACCCCCTAAGATGATTAAGCACCAACTAAACCACATAAATATGAATACCATTGATGTTATTTTTCTTCTACAACTGATAGTGATCACAATTTCAGCTCCACTCTCTCAAAACCCTCTTCAAACACACTCTCTCCTATTTCACTCAAACTTGCTTCTTCATAGGCTGATTAGGCTTATTTCCCTTATACACTAGCTTTTAAAATCTCATAAACACCTCATGCCCTATTAAATATCTTTCCTAATTCCCTTATACCTCTTACAAACTCTCTCTTAGCTCATGCAGCTTCCCTCTCACTCACAACCGGTCACAAATGACCCAATTCACTCACTTAAATACATGATTCATCTTGTAAACACTACTAGGTTAGACATGACCATCAAGTTTGGACATACCAAAAAAATTACATCTAAAACATCATTTAAAATCATAACAAATACTCGTATAGGTTGGAATGCACCAAGACACTCAACAAGCATAAATTAGGCCAATAATACCAAATTCTTTTCTACCGAGCACTCCATCGACCCCAAGGGAGAAAACCAGATTTTTCAAGACTCATGAATATCCATGAATTTCATACACACCCTATAAACATATTCTACTAGCTCAGGAACCTTTGTATCATTCACTTTATGTAAGTCACCACCAAGTAGGATTGTTTCCTACTCAAACTAAGCACCTTGAAAGAAACCAGTCTTTAAAGATGAAGACCAAGAACTCACCAATCACCTCAACCATGGAATTCAACCACTCATTGGAAATAAAATGATCTAAGTAAAAATTCTAACCACTTTATATGTCATGACTCAACCCTCAAATCCATCATAAAAACTTCTCCCTTCAAGCAACTTAAACTACCCAGAAACCAGTTTTGTAAACTTGACCTTCTCACAACCTTGCTGACACTTTCAAGGCCTATAAATACATGGAATAGAACAAATTTTCATCCCTTATAACTCTTTAATTGATATTAATCATCATATAATCCAATATATTGGTTTTTCAATCCATATTTCACTAAGGAATACAAATTGTCTTGAAACCTAGTCAAGTAGGTCAACTTGTGACCTCAACCATGCCACAAAAATTGGCCTTCATAGCTCAACCAAAGAATGGGTAAATAATACTGTATGTTAACACCACCTTCATTTCAATTAGACTCATCAAATTAGGCCATACATACCCAAGAACCTTCTTCCTCCATGATTGCTAAAAACTTCCCTTTATGCCCAAAAACTAGTTTTCAAAGATTGACTTGTGTAGAGCTCAAAATGTCTTTACCAAGCTCTAAATTCACTTAAGAAATATATCATAGATACCCAAAACTCATAACACCAATTTAGATCATAGGTCAAATGGAAATCATGATCTAAAATCAAACTTTCCTGGAAACAATAAAATCGAGTGGGCTCCACCTAAAGTCAAGATCTCAAACCACCACTATCTAAAATATTGGAGAGTACTATCCATTATCTAATCATCACATTTGAGTATTCAATGCATTCTAGGCTCATACCAAGAATATTTCCTCCATCGCTAGTAAACTAGGGTTTATGGAGGGTTTTGACCAACATACCTTCTTAACAATCGTTCATAAAGTATAGACCCTCATTTAACTTCATTACAACTCTAAGATATTCTTAACTCCATGCCTAAATGTATCTGAAAGATTTAGGGTCCCATGCAAACTTTACGTGTTCCAACCAATATGATTTCTCTCACTTCGACTGGAAAACTCACCTTCTTGAGCTCGATATAGCCAAAAATAGCATAACTTGAGAAAATCTCATCATAATAACCTGAATCTTATCCCATAACACTAGGAAAACCTCTATTAACATCTCAAATACCCACATTATAATAAATATCCCTACATGTTATCAACCACTAAGACTTTTCCAACTAGGTCTTATAATTAGGTCTAGTTCAGACCTAGATAAAGAAAGAAAACATCATTCCTTTACTTCCAAGCTCTTCAAATGGACCTAAAAATTTTGAGACAACATGTCTCACACCTCTACATTCCCTCATGGGCCCACACACCTTTGAACCTGATCATCATGCCTTATTAGGCATCCATGCTCAAGGACAAGGTCTAGGTTAGACCCAAAAATCATGCTCTTAACTTTTACATGTACCTAAAACTCGCATGAGTGTCTCAACCCTCTCTCCTCTTTCTCTCCATATATTGACCATGCTCATACAACTTCCTCATATCTTCATGCCATCATACCAATCCATCCTGCATGACTAGGCCTCCTACCTAGGCTATTTAGACCAAACAACTTTTATGATTTCTACTCATGCACATTTTTTCAGACCATATCACATCATCACACATTTTCTCAAGCATCTAGGAAATCACAAGGACACCCTATTAAATCATAATTTTTCATTAATGTACCTTTTACATCAATGAAAACACACAAGTACTACGCATGCTAACAATCACCTCCTTTGTCATTAATAGAAAACAACCTAATTTTTCTCCCCCTCTTTACATTAATGAAACAGTACATACCTATAATACATAGTTTCCATCTTCATCAGTATAATAGGATCATCTCTTGGTTGGAAACATCAACCAAAAACATCAAATACGCTCACAATCCTGTCATTTTTATTCTTGACTATGTTTTTGACTTCATCATGTCATTTTAACCCCTTAGGTAAAAGCATATCAAAGAACTCACACATGCCAAAAATCTTAATTCTGATAAAAATAAATCATTTTAGACTCATACGCAGCCCAATCTCAGCTGAAGACATCCTAAAATAGACTTGATCTACCATACACATACTACTAGAAACTATTAGGACCTAGATCCTCAAGATCTTCTTCAAACCAAAATTACCAAACTTCTCTCGTGCTTTAAAAGCACACTCATCACATGAAACATCAACTAGTTTCTCCCTCTAATAATATATCATCATCCTTTAACTTCATATGCAAACATAAAAGTACATACCTTGATCTCATGTCATGTAAATGGATCAAACATACCATCACAGATCCTAAAATAATTTTTCATTGTTTTTAATCTTCTTTTCATATCTTCATATATTATGAACTCGTGACTTGCTCCCCCTGAAACTATGCTTACAAAAACAATTACTCTACCTTACTAAGCCTTCTTGAAACTTAAAATGCCTACTTTAATTTCATTGACAACTACCCTTGTTTCAAGAAGCCTTCATATACTTGTAGCTCATCATTACAAACACAACATGCTAGTGTACATTGTCACGATGTATTTATTCAACCATACAAGTCTGCTTTACACTCCTAGCTTATTCTCCTAAGGGTAATAAGCAATCGGGATCCATCTCAAACTCATGCACCAATACAAAACATAATGAATCTTCATGTACATGCTTGTGACAATACATGTTTTCTCGTACAACATTGTTATCACTTCAAGAATGAACTCGAGACATACATTGGCTTTGATGCACTTGCACGCTTTCCACAAACCTTCATCAAGATTTTAACTCTTAATTATATGCCTAAATATCCTTACAAACCATATTGACTTACCATACACCTAGTTAGATACACTACTTCATACCCACATGCCTACAACCATGCTTATTAACCGAGTAACTAACCTTCTTGACTTTCACAGACTTGTTCATGCTTTGCACTTATTCATACTTCTTCCATGATGCGTATTTACACTTGATATATCTCAAAACATGAGTCAAGAACCAATTACATGGCATGTAGACCTAGTCAACTTCACACACATACCTAGAATGTACAAATCCATCATGCCTTTTATGGTCTAATCAAGTCATCATACAGAATGACTCTCTTCTCCATGGATTTAGCAAACTTGCAACATAACATTGCCTAAATTATCTCAAAACATATTGAATACCTTCGAAAACACAATGAGCTTACCTTGACTTCATGAATACACTGCTACTGACATCATACTTCACACCTTTCATGCTCCCCCTTTAACACCATGCTTCATATGGATGGTGAATGCCTCTAAGAATCCTAGTAGAGACATCTTTCTACATAAGGAGTCTATAAAAACATATTAAATAGGTCTCTTGCCCTCTTTGAAACCTAATACTTGCTTTATCCTTATATATTTTGATTTTCACCCTAATAACCTTCCTATTTTACTTCCATTATATGCTTTAGATAAAATCACATTGTTCACTCTTGGCTCCCATAACTTGCCTTGCCTCCTTTCCTACACTCTAGGGTTCTGAAACCTCTTGAATTGCCTTAAAGTACCATAAAAATCTCTAGCAACATGTCCAACACTATTGCAGTTGAAGCACACAACTTCACTCTTACTCTGGGTACCTTCATTCCTCTAATTCGACTTGATGGCTCAAATAGGTAGTAACCATAATTATGACATCTTTAATGATAATTATAGCAAATGATATTCTTTGAATGCTCATCCCTACTATCCCTCCATGGGTGATCATCTTTGACAAACATCTTACATTCCTTTTCTCTATGTTTAAATCCATTACAAGTATAACAATAGCCATTAAAGGATTTTCCATAACTTAATGCATTAGGCTACCTAATGAAATTTTTCTTCACATTTTCTTTGAAGTTTTTTTTCTTTATACTCCTCTTTGATGCTTGAACCTTAAATTTCCTTACTTGTTATAGTATCATTTGTCATCACTTCATTTCCTTTGAGGAAATTCTTGTACCCCCAAACCAATCATGTCTCTATCAGATCTCTGACCGTCTAATAGATCATCAAGATCTTTGGATATTTTTTCAAACTTATGAAATGTCTTAGCCATGTTAGCTACCTTAGTCCTCTCCCCCTTAGAAGGATCATCTATTCTTCAAGTTTCACACATTCTTCTTCTTTGGATTGTAGGCTTCAGTTCATGGAACTCATCTGCATTTCTAGCCTTTTAATAGTTTCATCTAGCTTACTTGTCTCAGACCAATGTTTCTCCTCAAGGTCATGGATCTTTCCTTCATATTCTTTGACTTGTGCTCTTAATTTATTGACATTCTTCTCAGCATGCTTTAGCTCTTTTTGAACACATATTAGCTAATTATTTATGTAATATCCTTCCTCTTATTCCTCAAATTGCATGGAGTCATAAAATATTATAGAGACATCACTCATAGACCTCATAACATCCTTGGCCATGAAAAAGACCTCATCACCTACCTCTTCATGCTTAGATTCAGATGTCAGAGTCAGAAACATCATCATAGCTACTAATCTCAGATGAACAACACTCTTCTTTGAATAGAAGCTCTTCTTGGAATTTTTCTTATTCTCAAACCTCTTGAACTTATTTTTCCCTTATCAAACCCATGATTCATTTTGTAATGATCCTCATCATGCTCTTCATCACTTTCATCCTTGAGCTTATGAGGAAACTTAATGGAAAAATGACCTACTTCTCCACAATTGAAACATTTAAAAGGCAGTTTACCTTTATACTTACCGGACCCTAGATCCAATCTTCTAGAAAACATGGCAATTAGTTCAACATCATTAATATCTTGAGCAACACCATCATATTTATTATTCTTATCCTTTATCTTCATCTCATTATTGAAAGAAATCTCTTTCTTGATAGGTTTATAATCCTTGATCCTCATTTCATATGCAGTCAAGATGTCATGTAGCTCATCCATCAACATGACCTTAAAATCCTTAGCTTCCTCAATGGAAGAAACTTTTGGATCAAACTTGGGGGTGAGGGATCTCAACACCTTTTACACCACTACTTCCTCTTTCATTTCTTCACCTAAACCTCTCATGGAGTTGACAACTTGATCAACTCTGAGTAGATATGCAGCAATAGATTCTTCTTCTTTCATATTTAGGCCTTCAAACTAATTTCTAAAAGTTTGGAGCTTTTCCATCCTTACCTTGGAATATCCTTCATATATGACTTGAAGTTTCTCCCACATAGATTTATCTGATGTACAATGCATGACCTTCACAAGTTCTGATTCATCTAGACCACACATGATTGCATTCATTGCCCTAGAATTGTCATTATTTGTCTTCTTTCCTACAACACTAGTTAGAGGAGTTTGAGGAACAATATACCCATCTATCACATATTTCCAAATGTAAAACCCTAAGGACATGATGTGAGTCCTCATCCTGATGATCCAAAATCATAATTTGATCCATCAAACAAGGGATCTTTGCTTGTAGAAGTGCCACTTTGTTGACTCACCATTTTAGTGCTTCAAAGGATCTCCTTTCAAGTGATTAAACTTCTTCAAAAGGACCTACTCTAATACTAATTTTTAGAAGCACAATAGACTGAGGGGTGAATTATTCCTATAAAACCTTTACTTAAATTATTTAAGTTACATACACCATTTAGCACATCACATTAACATTCATTAACCATTAAGAGTACGTTGAGCATGATCGACCATACATAAGAATGAGAGAGTACAAAAGACACCAAATATAAGTGGGAAACCATCGAGGGGAAGAAAACCCACTTTGAAACTTTTGATTATATTACTCAAACCAAAAGACTTGCATGAATATGACACGTCACATAAGCTTTTTTTAGTGAGACACCAATCCCACAAGGAGCACCAACCCCTAGTTTAGTAGGACACAAATCCTAAAAGGAGGCTACAACCCCTAAGGTGATCAAGAACCAACTCAACCACCTGAATATGAAGACCACTAATGTAATTTTTCTGCTACAACTGATAGTGATCACAATTTCATATCCACTCTCTCAAAACTCTCTTCAAACATACTTTCTCCTACTTTGCTCAAACTTGCTTCTTTATAGGTTGATTAGGCCTATTTCCCTTAAACACTAGATTCTAACCTCTCCTCAAAACCTCATTCCTTCTTTCATATTTTTCCCGATGCTTTTATACCTCTTATACACTCTCTTTTATCTCGCACTTTCCCACTCACTCATAATCGGTCACAAATGACCAAATTCACTCAATTCATCTTCTAAACACTACTAGGTTAGTTGTGACCATTAAATACAGTCATAAAAACAAATAATTACATATAAAACACCATATAAAACCATAACAAAGACCCATATAGGTCGTAAATGCACCAAGACAGTCAACAAGCACAAACTAGGACAACAAGACCAAATCCTTCTCTGGCGAGCACTCCATGGACTCCAAGGGCACAAACTAGCTTTGTTAAGACTCAAGAAGATCCACACATGTAATAAAAACTCTCTCAACATATTATACCAACTCAAGAACCTTTTGATCATTAAATTTATCCAAGTCACCACCAAGTAGGATTGTTTCCTACTCAAATTAAGCACCTCCAGTAGAATAGTCTTCAAAGACCAAAGACTCACCAATCACCTCAACCATGGAATGAAACCACTCATTGAAAATCCATTAATCCAAGAAAGACTTCTAATAACTTTATACATCTTGGCTTAACCCTCAAATCCATCAGAACAATTTCTCTCTTCAAGCAACTTGAACTTCCCATAAAACAGTTTTTCAAACTTGACCTTCTCACAACGTTCTTAACACTTTCAAGACCTCTAAATGCATGGAATAGAATAAATTTCCATCCCTTATCATTATATAATGGATATTAAGCATCATATAAGCCAAGATATTAGTCTTTCAGACCAATTTCACTAAATAACCCAAAATATCCTCAAACAGTATCAAGTAGGTCAACTTGTGACCTTAAACACATTATCAAAAATGACCTACGAGCTCAACCAAAGCATGAAAAACATCATATTGAATGTGTAAAACACCTTCATGGCCATTATACTCTTCAAATTATGCCATACATGTCCAAGAACCTTCTTCCTCCATGGTTGCTTAAAACTACCCTTTAGGCCCCGTTGGTTGTGGAAAAAGATCTTGAGAACAAACAATAGTCAGGGGACAACAATCCCTCCTCTTTATGGGAGAGGTTCCCTTATTTAACACACAACAAATAAGAAAATATACTTATTTACAAATGTATAATCTATCAATATTTCAATGAGGATTTTGATGCTTCAGATGTCTTCATCTCATAGATTTTCAATACAGAGAAAGAGGAAACAAGAAATGTAATTCAAAAGATAAAGAGAAGAGCACTTTCAGACACATAGATTACATAATGGTATCTTACTTATGCTTGATAAAGTGACAAGATTTAAACTATGCATATATAAACACATGACATATATGTAATAGACACAAATTTATAAGCACAACATCGACTACAATACACAAAGTTCTGTTCTCGGATACACATAGCTTCTCATGAATCAGATTGAGAACAGAGAAGATAGAGCACAAGAAAAGATGAAACTTCTTCTGTATTGATTAGCAATTTAGTGCTTTTACATCCAAGACATCAAAATCCAATCCTTTCAAATGACAAGAAAATCTCTTTAAATATCCTTAGGAATGGTTACAAAAGAGCCTTTTTACTTTCCCCTTCTTTTAATCCAAAGATTAATATCTAATTAAGTATTATAACATCAATTTGTCATTTTCTTACATAACATATGGCTAGAGAGAAAATAGGAACCATAATTGGATACTTTAAATAAAATAGGAAACTAAGAACTAGGAATTGGGACCAACAATGGTTGCACCCAAGCTTGAATAAAAATTCTTAGAATGGATTTCCTTTTCTTGCTTTCCTCACTTTCATCATCATAGAGGTCTACAACTATTTCAATATCAGGCATTGTTTCCAATTGCTTTGGAGAAGATAGCTTCTCACTCTCCTGAATGGCTTCCTCCATCTTCTCATCCTTCTTGGCCTTTCCTTTCTTTATGTACACCAAAGTTGAAGGTTCAGGTGGAGAGGGAATAGATTGCTCATGTGCTTCAGAGTCAAGTATAGGAATTTATTTTTGAGGGGTGGAGGCTTCTTGAGAAGAATACTTAGACTTGCCTGCTCTAAAAATTTTCATTTTCATGTCAAACCAGAGTCTAGTCCTTACCAATATAAGGTTTATGAGTTCATTAAAATCATCTCTCTCTTTTACAAACCAATCAATGGTTTTAATATGAGTGTGTCTAATAGATATTTCATATTTAAGGGATTTCAATTCTTCATCATCATCTTGAAGTCCTTCAGGAACCTTGTACACGTCAAACTATTTAATTTATTGCAATGACAATCTGCCAAAGTATCTTCTTCGAGTTTCATAATCATCAGAGAAATCAGCCTAGTAGTATTCAATATCAGCAAGATGATAAAATCCCATTACAAAATTAGTGGCAATAAATACCTTGATATCAAACCAAGTCCTTGGTTTGAAATAGTGAAGAGTGAAGGGAGCTATTGTCCTGTCAACATTTTGGGCATCTAAAGTAGTCCTGCAAGTGTAGTTACCCAATGTGATTGGGAAATGAATGCCTGAAATATTTTTTCCCTGCAAGTTCTATGGAGCTTATCAAACTACTTGCAGATTTCAATCAAGGCCATCTTATCACTACAATACATTGGTAGTTTTAAAGGTATTCCCTCAAATCCAACCAACCGTATGTAAGAGAATTTCCTGAATTGAGTGTAATAACTACCATAGACATCAATCAATTGTTTTTCTTCATTCGAGAATCTCCAAGTGGTGTCACCCTCTAGAAATCTGACAATATACATGGTGAATGCATCATTCACCCTTCTAAAGTGATGGTTATTGATCTTCAAAGTCAATTGTGGACAATACTCATAAATAGGAGCATCTTTCTTGTCTTCAACAGGGGAGAAACCCAACCATTCTCTATATGCAGCAATAGAATACATCAAGTAAGAAGTCATATGAAAATTCTTGGTTCTTTGGACATTTACAAGTTTTTTAGTGAGGCTATCATAGATTATCTCTACCCAATTCAAGATTTTTTTCCTTCACATATAATATTGATGTAAGGGCACATCCAATAATGAAACTCATTGGTAGAGGGCATCCCCATTATTCTAGAAAGGAGAGTGATGACATCTAACAACTCTTCCTTAAAATCAACCCTATACATAGTCTTTGGCATCCTTGAAGCTCCTTTCTTTGGATTCTTAAACCAAGACTTAGCCACTTTGCTCTTATATTGTTCAACACCTGCCTTGATCAAAAATCAACCGATCCTTGTCTTGGTTAAAGGTGTTTGAATTTTCAGCTATAGGAATCTTGAGGGTAGTACTAATACAATTAGCATCCAGTCAAGCTAATACCGTTCCGTGGGGATCAATGATTTCCTTTGTCTCTAGGTTGAAGCATGAACCACAAGCTAGCATGGTATCAACACATTGAACCAAAATTGGAAAACCCCTGCATGAGCAATTTCACTCTCCTTAACTAGTTGAGCAATGGGAGTAGGGTTTTGGCAGTCAATTCATGCCTAGAAATCATCCAAGTCGAGGTGTTGAGCTTCACTATCTCCTATGTTTGGTATGAATGTCTCCAAGGAAGATAGATGCCCATGCCCTTTGTATTTTATCTTCATTGTATGATAGGAGTAATGAACTTCTTTATCTCTCTTAATTTTTCTTTCGACAATCCACAACTTCTATTGCACCCGTAAATTTGAAAATACTTTGGAACAGGGGACTTAGCTATGGCTTCAAACAAAGTGGAGAGAAAGAGAATGGAATGGAAGACATCATCGAATGCAAAGGGTGTGGTAAAAATGATTGATTACCTTGGATATTTATACAAATTCCATTTGAGTAGGTCGTGGGGGGAAATTAATACGACAATTAATGCTTTATACCAACCCAAGACAATGACAAGCGGAAAAGGTGGAGAAAATGCACACAACTGGCCCATGGGACAATGGGACACCTAGGATGTGATGAGCTGAAACACCCATAGTGAATGAAAAGTGGAAAAAATGGACTTGCAGGGAAATGAAGGTCGGGAGCACTAGGGAGATGTGGGATGCAATAAGCTGAAATGTACGCAATACATTAGAATCGGAAAAATTGGAAAAATTGCAAAGACATTCCTTGGGACATTAGGACATGATTTATCTGAAAATCCAAAGTACCCGCAAAGGAAGGAAAATTTGATGTAATGCAGAGAAAATGGGGAATCAGCGAACAGGGAAGCCTAATGGAACTTGGGACGTGAATAACATTAAAACCCAAACTATCCGCACAACAAAGGAAAAGTCTCAAAAACTCAAAATTTAGAAAAATGACTAACTATTTAAAAATGACTCTTCCTTGAGGGACCTTTACAAGGACATTCTGATAGACATCTTACCTAAAATTTTGGAAATTGAGGCAAAAATACATAATTTATGGGAAGGTGACAACAACTGGCTCTTTCTGGGGATGAACTGACTTGGACAAAAGAGAACAAGGTAGGACCAAGAACTCTAGAATCTCTAGGAAAAGACCAGGACAAAACCATTGGGCAAATAGAGTCAAGGATGAAACAATATAGAAGACACACACACACAACAAAGAAACACCACACAAAAACAAAAATAGGAACTATACAAAATTGTACAAAGGACTACCTAGTCACCTAGGACTGAAACAACTTTAGATATTTCCCACTATATGGTAGTGGAAGAGAGGTTCCATCCATATAGCTCAAATAAAATGAATTTTCTCCAAGAAAAATGTTTGATTTTGAAAGGACCCAGCCAAAGAGAATCAAACTTACCATGACTTCCTCGAGGTTCTCACCTCTTTTCCCAGAGTAGGAAAATGTCACCAACCTGGAAGTCCTTGGGTCTGGCTTTCTTGTCAAATAGTTGTTTCACCTTTTGTTAGTGTGCGGTAATCCTATCCACCACTTGCAACATGTTTTCATCCAATTTCTGCAGATACATGATTCTTTTCTCCAAAGCACTAGTGAAATTTGAGTCTTCGATGGCCTTCATCAACTGTAAGGCTGGAATTTCTACAATCATTGGTAGCTGAGCTTCAATTCCATACACCACCTAGAAGGGAGACATCCCAATCACTCTTATAGGTGTGATTCTATCTACTCAAAGATCATTGTAACGCTTCTTATGTCAATTCCTTTGAGATTCATTCACAAGTTTCTAGATAATAGTCACCAAATTTTTGTTTGTTGATTTTTCCTGTCCATTTCCTTGGGGATAGTAATCAGAAGAATGTGCAAGGAAAATCCATACCCATAAAAGAAATCCATCAACTCGTAAGAAGAGAAGTTGGGAGCATTATCAGTGATAATTTTGTTTGGTACTCCAAATCGATCAAGATGTTTTCTTTGATAAAATTACATACCACTTCAAAAGTAGTACTTTTCACCGAAATAGCTTCCACCCACTTGGTGAAGTAGTCGGTAGTAATCAAAACATGAGTATTCCCAACACTGGAATGGGGGTTGAGAGTGCCTACAAATTCAAGTCCCCATTGTTGAAAGGGTTCTTCTATTACTACTTGGTTTAAGTGGTAAAGTAGCTAGCTTGGTCCTCCCCATGAAAGTTTGACAAGCTTCACATTTACCTACCCATTTAGTTGCATCTTGGAACAAGGTTAGCTGTAATAGCCTACATGAAGGATTTTATGAGTAGTCACAAAGAAATGAAAAATTCCCTCCACAAGCTTGATCATGGAATGCTTTAAGCAACCTCTTCTGTTGTTCTTTATCCACACATCTGAGAAATATTTCGTCAACTCCTCTTTTGAATAGGGAATTGTCCCAAAGTACATACTTGTGTAGATTAATGAGGTTCGTCAATCCTTGTCATTAATAATTTCAATCCAGGGCTGGTGTTCGATGGTTATATGCATTAAGAGAAGAAGATCTTAGAAAGAAACTCCTTTAAACACAAACCAAACTTGCATAAAATAAATCACACTTGCAGAAATTGAAAGCCACACTTGCAAAAATAAAGGCACACTTGTAGAAATAAAGTTTACATAAAATAAATCACACTTGCATGAAGGAAATCAAACTTGCAGGAATTTAAACACACTTGCATAAATTTAAATTTCTTGAATTGGAAATAAACATAATTAAACGAAACACCTGCAAGTTCACAACAAACTAAATTTTCACAATACAAAAATAAAAACAATACAACAAAATGAATTACAGACAAATGAATAAACATAAACATAAATACATAGATCCATCTTCCTTGAAATGAGTGGCCAGCTCATTTCTTGGAAGAGGATTTAAATCATACTTCCGATTTTAAAACTACAGAATATTTGAGAGGAAAGAACAAATCTTTATTTCTTAGGAGAAAGAAAATTACATATCTCAGTGTGGAAGGTTGCATTTATAATTCATGCATCCAACCAACTCCTTATTTTAGGAAATACAATCTGATATTATCTTTATTCCAATCCTAACAACTAAGATCTCCATCTCCACAAAATATGGAGAGAGAGATATTATTAAAGTCAAATCTTATCTTGCTTATTTTAGGAAGATTTGCTCCCAAATCTTCTCCTTGCTTTTTGGTAACAAGAATCATAATGATTTTATTCTTCTACATTATTGGAAGGATGATTTTTCTCAAAATATTATTTTGACCAAATACCTTTATTATATTTTCCATTTGAATTTGTTGTTTTTTACTGTGGAACTTTTGACACTTGTCTGATACGCTTTTTCCTCGGACTATAATTCACTAAAAGTTAGATTTATCTTCATTGGTAAAACTTGTTACAAATATGAATGAGGTTTTTGTTAAACACATTTCTATGAACAAAAAAATCTCTTAGATTTTCTGTTTGAATTTTTCTATTTCTTTTATGGAACTTTTAGCGTTAAATCGATACACTTTTCCTCGAATGCACTCACTAAAAGTTAGATCTCTCTTCATTGCTAAAACACCTGTAGAAAATCTGATGATATTTTTTTTAAACACATTTCTATTAAAAAAAACATCTCTCATATTTTTCATTCGAATTTTTTGTTTCTATTTATGGAACTTTTAGTGCTCATCTGATACACTTTTCCTCAGACTGCAACTCACTAAAATTTATATATCTCTTTATTGGTAATACATGTAGAAAATATGAATGAGGTTTTTGTTAAACATGTTGCTATGAACAAAAAAATCTCTCATATTTTCCATTTGAATTTTATGTTTTTGTTTATGGAACTTTTAGTGCTCGTCTGATACACTTTTCCTTAGACTGAGGCTCACTAAAAGTTAGATCTCTCTTCATTGGTAAAACCTGTAGCAAATCTAAATGAGGTTTTTGTTAAACACATTGCTATGAAAAAAACCTCTCTCGATTTCCCATTGAAATCTCTGAGTTTTCACAATCCCTCAAAAACTATCATTCCATTGATGTAAGTTCTGGAACTAAAGTTGTCATTCCTTTTATGCAAGTTCCGAACTAAATCTGTAAGTTCCGAAACTAAATCTGCAAGCTCCATAACTAAATCTGATTTTTCCACGAATTGAAAGTTCTAGAACTAACTGTCATTCAATTGATACAAGTTCTAGAACTAAATCTGCAAGTTTCGAACTAAACCTGCGAGTTCTGAAACTAAACCTACAAGTTCCAGAACTAACTCTATGAGTTTTGGAACTAACTCTATAGAATTCTCAGCTAACTAACTTAAAACAGCTATAACTTTTGCATGTGACCTCAGATTGAGATGATTCTTTTTAACTTGCATAATTTTTCGAGAGAAATTTGAATATAAAATCATATTTGATTTTAAATTTACCATTCATGATCAATTTCACTTTTCCCAATACTAGCATTATCTTTCCTTTATGGCCTACATACACAAGACTTTGCATCTTTTCCCAAATAATCAATAGGATTAGTCAACAAGATAGATAAAAAAACATTTCTAAAGAATGAACAAGATATATATCCTATACTCTATCCTAAGAAAACTATAAGTTCCTAGATTACATTTAAATCCACTTTCAAAGGTAACTTGGAAGGACAAAATAATGGCAAGTTATGGCCAATTTATGGCCTCATCACGGATCTCAGCTTTATGGATCTCTTCTCCTTGGTACTTAAATGGGGTGAACATTCTCCATATGTCAGAAAATGAGAAATGTCAGCATACCATTCATCAGTCGAACTGAGAAAAATAACAGTGGGGATATTTATGTCTTCCTTGGGTAGATCACCTTTAGCACCATTAGCGATCAACTCACAGAGTCCCTTGCCTTAGACTAACTTAGTTGGCCTAATGTCCATATCATACTCCTATACTTTTGCCACCCAATTCCCTCTTTTAGTCCCAAACTCTTGTTGTGTGAGAATTGATTTAACAATTGTATCAGGCACAAAGATAATTGAATGAGAATTGAGGATATAGAAATGAAATTGCTTGACTGCCTTAACTACAGAAAAAGTGTGTTTCTCCATTTGAGTATATTTCAATTCATGAGATTTCAAGACATAACTCATGAAAGAAATGGGTAGTTCATAGCCCTCATGATTCTTCTGTGTCAGAATGGAAGCCAAAGTATTCTCGGTGGCAATAATAGATTAAGAAATCTTTCTCAAAATCAGGACAAGCAAGAACTAGGGTCCTAACGATTGCTTTCTTGATATTTTCAAAAGCTTCTTTCCTTCGATGTCCAAAGAAAAGGATTTCTTTCCTTTCATCATCTGAGCTATACTCATAGTCAACTCTATAAAATCAGGGATAAATCTCCTTAGAAAGTTTATTTTTCCAAAGAAAGAGTGCACACCTTTTTTACTCGTGGGGAGGGAATCTGTTGAATAGCCTGGAATCTCTCTAGATCTATCTTGGTTCCTTATTTGGAAATGATATGCCTAAGAAACTTGCCTTCAGTGACACCAAAAATAGACTTCTTTGGGTTTAGAGATATCCCATGCTCCCTACACTTCTTGAGAACAGTTTCAAGATGTTGGAAATGGTCTTCCTTTTTTTAGAAAAAACATTCAAATCATCAAGATATACAACAATACATTTTCCTTTCAAAGCACCAAAAGCCAAATCCATTACCCATTGAAAAGTGGCACCAGCATTAATTAGACCGAATGACATCCTCTTATAAGTAAAAGTACCCCATGGAGTTGTGAAGGTTGTTTTATGTTGATCTGGAACATCAACTTCAATTTGATTGTACCCTGAGAAACCATCCAACATAGATAGCATTTCGAGCCGGTGACAGCTTGCAGGATTTGATCCATCATGGGAAGTGGATAATTATCTTTAAGGGAGGCTTGATTCAAATTTTGGAAATCCACACAAATTTGAATCTCACCACTCTTTTTTCTTACTGGCACAATGTTGGCCACCCAAGCTGAGTGATGAATAGGAAAAATTATCTTTTCCTTTAAAAGCTTCTAAATTTCTTGATAAATGGTATACGTAATCTTGGGATTATATTGCCTTTGTTTTTGCCAAAAAGGCTTGATTCCTGGTTTCAAAGGAATGTAATGCTACATTTCTCTTGGTTTAAAATATTTCAAATCATCATATGAATAGGAAAGTACATCTACATATCTTCCTAATAAGTTTATCATTTTATTCCTTTCCTCCTGGGTGCAACATTTACCAATGTTGACAAGCTTGGGTTCCTCTTTGCTCCCAATATTAACCTTTTCATACTCTGTTGATTGATGAACCCCATGTGATATCTTTGACTTGATATACTTGTCATGTTTGTCAAACAAATCTTCCAGGCTTACTAGTCCCTTTGGGTATCTTGTTACCTTTTAACCTAATACAACCATCCTTATCAGATTCTTCTTCAATTCCTTCCTCAGTCATGGTAGATGATATGGATTCACGAGGAGCAGCCTCACTTCCTTCAAAATACAGCTGACTAAAATTCTCCTGAAGTTCCAAGAAAGAGAGAAAATGTCGATCATCATTGAATACTTGCCAATTGTTCACATTATCGCACACTTGGCCTATGTACCATCTCAATCATGAACTTTTCTTGGGAAAAGTTAGGATGAGGGTCAATAAGGATCCCGATATGGCAAAGCATCAGCTCTAGTATTCTTTTCTCTGGGCACAACTTCAATAGAAAAGGCATCCAATAATTCAATTGAATCCCACACCAAATTTCTATAGTGCTTTAGTCTCTTGTTCTTAACCTAAAAAATCCCTCTGAATTGCTTGACAATGAGCTCTGCATCTCCTTGTGCACAAATATTCTTAATTCCCATTTCTCTTTCCATTGCTAGTCCCAAAAGAAGAGCTTCATATTGTCAGCACGTATTATTTGTGTTTTCAAATTGAAGCTTGTAGGAGAAAGGGTAAGACTTATTTTTAGGGGAGAACAGGACCACACCGCTCCAGAACCAACTGACGAATAACTACCATCAAATTCAATGGTCTATCATCACCAATCCGGCACTATGATAATTCTCCATCGGGAACTCCTCGTGCTATGATTATTTACTAATGCACACCTTTAGTTTTGTGGATGTAATCTGAAAACACAACAACAAACATAACATAAGAATACCATAGACTATGATATGAAGGAATGATGACAAATCTGAAATATAAGTGTAAATTATAATATCAACATGAAATTGTTACAATCTCACCCATGAGGTACTTCAAGTGTTACTAACTTCACTTTCCTTCCAAAAATAACTATGGGAGAAACTTCACAATGGCTTCTTTAACACACCTTCTAAATTATGGCTTCCTTTACATACTTACTCATATAATATTTCTCACTACTTACTTCTATGCTAAATGAGGGGGGTGGCCTCTTTATTTATAGGAATTCAGGCTTATCCACACTATCTCAAAGATAGGATAGGAAATCTCTTCCGGCTAATCATATTCCATGCCTAAACTCTTGCCTTTACATGTAGGCTTATTTTCTAAGATAAGATAAACCTTATCACCTCACATGGGTTCCACCTTTTTAGAATTTTCCACAAATAAAATACACAAAATATTTATGACATCACTCTTTGTCCTTATTACAAATATAATATTTCTAATTCCTAATCATGTAGACCCTACTTCTCTACTTACCCCAACTTTGACATTTTAACATTACCGAACCACTTACTGCGCAAATATTTACTTTTTACCACAACATTCCTATTGTCGTTGATATTACCATACTCTACTTTATTAGTGGCACAGTGCTAACTGCTGTACCATTATATTCTATCAGAAGCCACTACTAATCATACTTAACAACATCCTATTCCTAATACATACATAATAAAATAGAAATTACGGAGGAAAATTTTAATGTTGACATTTTCCCCTTCCTAGCTTCTACTCCGTCCTTGGAGTAGACTATTCTGGTGCTTGAAAATCTTTAACTTATTGTGGTTGACCCATTTCGTAATGGGAGTGCCATCCAATTCCTCCAGTCGATATGTACCATTTTCATGCATAGCTGCTATTTTGTAGGGCCCCATCCATTTGGGAAGAAATTTTCTCTGCCTTCTTTTTTTGTATCTGGAATCATATACTAGAACCAAGTCATTCACATGAAATGGAGACCAATGGATATTTTGATCAAAGTATTCCTTCTGCTTCATTTTCTTCTTATAGCTTGTATCCTTCGCTATTTCCCTCATTTCCTCTAGCAAATGAAGATGCACCAACCTTTCTTTTACTGAATCACTTTCATCCATCCTTTCATTTTTCATAACTCTCATAGTGGGAATATCAAACTCAATAGGAAGAACTGGATCAATGCCATAAGCCAACTGAAATGGGGAGTATCATGTTGTTGACTTTGATGTTGCCCTATATGCCCACAATGCTACATGAATCTTTTTATCCCACTTATGTACATGCAAGGTTGCATCTTTTTCTAGAATTTGACACAACATAAAATTTATTTGTTCCACCTATCCATTTGTGCTTGGCTTGTATGTTGTTTCCTTCCTGTGCTTAATAGAAAACTTGTTGACTAGGGCTTCTACCACCTCATTAATGAAGTGGATTCCTTGATCTGTTATAATTTATAATGGGCAACCAAATCTGGTGACAATGTGTTCATATATGAACCTTGCCACTTCATCCATGGAAGTTGTTTTCAATGGCCTAGCTTCAACCCACTTGGTTAAATAATCTATGGAAACTACAATATACTTATTTTGGTGTGGGGTAGTTGGAAGTGGACCTACAATATCTATTCCCCACTTTTCAAAGGGACCAAGTGGAAGAATAGGGCACAATGGAGCTGATAAAGTCTTGCGGTTAACATGTGTTTAACAAATATCACATGTCTTACAATAATTATAACAATCTCTAAAATGAGTGGGCCAAAGATAACTGCATCCAAGATCCTTCTTGCTATAAGTTTTCAGGAGAAGTGTCATCCACGTGTACCATTGTGGAATTCTTCTATCAACTCCTTCCCTTGATCATGTCCAATCGCCTCTTGTACTATCCATTAGGTCCTATTCGAAATAATACTCCATGCAAAATAGAATATGGACGACTGGCTTGAGTAATCTTCCTCTTAGTCTTTGCATTGGCACCATCAGGAAACTTGAATTCATTCAGATAATTCCAAAGATCTATGTATTCACTAGGGATCATATTAAGGGATAACAATGCTGCATCTGGGAAATCATCATCATCATAAGATGAACCTAAACCATCATAGGCTCGAGAGAGTGCATCTATATTGACATGCTTCTTTCTTGGCCTATCTATAATATAAAATTCAAATTCTTGTAGCAAAATTATCCATCTTACTATCCTCTCTGATGGGTTAGGCTTATTTATAATATATTTTAGAGCCTAATGATTTGTTACAACTATAAATTTCTGCCCTATCAAGTAATTTCTAAACTTCTTTATAGCAAAAATGATAGCTAGAGCCTCTTTTTCGATTCATATAATTTACCTCAACACTTTGCTCATTTTTCTCGCACCCAAAGTAAATTGGATGATCATTCCCATTTTCATCCTTTTGGCTCAGAGTACTTCCTAGTGTTGCATCTGAGGCATCAGTATACATAATGAATGGCTTGCTCTAATTTGGATTCTTTAAAATAGGTGAAGACACCAAAGCTTCCTTTAGTTGTTCAAAAGCTTCATGCACCTTATTTCTTGGTTCATAAGTAACATCCTTCTTCAAGAACTGGGTTAGTGGTTGTGCAATCTTTGAGAAATTCTTGATGAACCTTCTATAGTAACCTACATGGCCTAAAAATGATCTCAACTTACTTCTATTCATAGGAAATGGTAACTCTTTGATTTTTAAAATTTTATCGGGATCGACTACAATACCATCTCTAGATACAAAACCCCCTAACAAAATGCCTTTAGAATATCCAAAGATACACTTTGTAGGGTTTAGTGAGGCTTGTGCTTCATCTAACCTTTGAAATGTTGTCTCCATCTGGTGCAGGTGATTCATCTTGCTCCCATAGATGTAAAAATCATCCAAAAATACTCTGATGAAGTTTCCAATGTAGGGTTCAAACACCATATTCATCAACCGTTGGAACATTTCCGAAGCATTACACAACCCAAAAGGCATAACTCTAAACGTTCCCCAAGGAGTGGTGAACATGGTCTTCATCTGATCTTTCTCTGCTGTACAAACTTAGTTGTATCATTATATCCATCAAAAAACTATAGCACTCCTGGCCAGCTACTTCGTCCAAGATCTGATCGAGAATGGAAGAGGGTAATGATCCTTCTTTGTTGCCTTCTTGAGCTTCCTATAATCAACACAAATGCATAGTTTCCCATTATTTTTTTTGAGATCACAATGGGAGAAACCCATTACGAATTATCTACAACAAATATGAATCATGCATCAAGAAAATTATCTATTTCTTCTTTTACAATCTTAGAAAAATTAGGATTCATTATTTATGGCATTTGCTTTATGGGCTTAGCACTATCTACCAGCTCAATAGAATGTTCTACCCAACTTACTTGATGGAGTTCCTTGTAATCAAAAGTGAATAGGTGTATGTACCTTCAAAAGAGCTGAGGTAGGATTCCTTCTCACTCTTCATCACAAAGATCACCAATCTTTATTTGTTGGAGATGATCAATAATTTTTTCTTCGAGATAATCTTATGGGTTCATGAGTCATTGTGATCGGAAGGATATCCATGACCAAAACATCAACCTTACTTTCTTCACATACTTCGTGTCCACTTCACTAGTACTAGAGTAATCGAGAGGATGTCCAATCATCGGTTTCATCACTTGAATCCAAAGGCTCTACCTTATGATGCTTTGAGGGATCACATTTATCTTCACCCTCTCTCTGCCACATCCAAGTGTCATGAAGCCTTCATTCCAGGTAGTTTTTGCATGAACACTCCTTAGCCATCACCTTCCCAACAACATTAGGTATGCAACAGTACCATTTTCATCACCTAAAAGGATACCACACATACAACACCCATAACATATATTGCCAAATTTGAAACAACACCTTCTGGTTTAGTTTTTCCCTTATTTAATGACCTTAACATAAGTGTTGAGGGGCGATCAATTTTTAAACCCAACATATTCATTACAAAATCAGTCATTACATTAACTGCAGAACCTCCATCAACTAAGACATCATGAATTAAAATACCATTACATAATACCTCAGCTTGTGGAGCATAAGGATCCACCTCTACCTCCAAAACAGGTACCTCAACCTCCTTACTTCGTCGAGCATTAAGTCCACTTCGTAGCTCCCGCCTCTTCTCAGAAGACATAGCCATAAGTTGACCATATGTAATATTTGTAGGCCTTTTGGACAAATCTTTTAAGATGGAGTATGGTCCTTACCCCTGTGAAATCAGAAAATCCTGCATACCCAACTTTCTTCTCCTATGTTTCTTACTAGTTTCTCCTTTCATCTTCTTTGGATCATTTCCATCTTGGCTATCTTTTTCTTTCTTTATTTTTGTTACAAACACATCTGCTTCATTATTTATGCTCCTATATACTACATCAAAAGAATTCATAGGTGCTTTTCCTTTATCATTATCTCTTGTACCAGATGTAGAAGATCTATATGGACAATTATACTTATAATGACCCTTTTTATGACAACCATAACATACAACTTCAGAAATATTTATTTTTGGACCTCTATCTCCTCCCTGAGAACTAAATTCTGATGGAGAATAACCAGAGCAATCAAACAAATATATGCTGAGACAAAATACACAGGAGACAAAATAATTGATCAAAATAACTCCCGGATAATTTTATTCAATAGATAGTGATCTTTTATACAAAAGCTTGATCCTAATATTTAGGAGTCAAAGCTTATCACTGGACAACTCACACAATCCCACTAATATCTCTGAGTTGTTTGGTTGACAACTAATTACAACCTTTATTTGTTTCACACTAACATTATCTAAATTTCGTAACATTCACCCCCTTAGTGTGAACATGGGGAAGGTTTCATCCTATACTGCATCTAACAATGACTGTGTGATTTTCCAAGGATTCACAAACCTAAGTATGGTTTTTCCATGGTTACCATAAAACCAGATGAAGGTTTATCCATGGTTTACCTACAACCAATTGGTTTTACTGGTTTACCAAAAACCATGTCATTTAATGCCAGTATCCCTTTAACCCCCATCACATCCTGACTAATGCAGGTGATACAATCATGTACTTGATTTAACAAGTTTATTTCCAGAAATGAAACACACAACAGAAAATAAATATCACCAATACAATGCAACATTCTCTTTGTTGGTGATTAACAAGAGATGCAGATTTGCCTCCTCCTCCTTTGCCTCCTACCTCCAATTACTTTATTTAGAATAGAAAGTCATCGGAGTTGTAATCAGGTTCTTCTGGTGTTGGTTCTTCTTCATATTCTAATTCTTCAACAACTACATTGGCCTCATCCATTTTGAGTTTCCCACTGATGACATCTTTTGCTCTGATTTTGCAGAATGGAGACTTATGTCCCTTTTGTTTACAGTAGAAGCATTCTACTTCCTCTTTGTTCCTGTAGGTTTTTGCAAATTTTTTCTTGACATAGAGAGCGAATCTTCCTGATTGTCTTCTTTAGTTCTCTTTTCTTCACTTAGAAGTGCAGATATTATGTCTTCTAGTGTTTGTGTGGGCATCTATCCGAGAGTGAACACAACATTACTGTATTTTGGTGGGAGACTGTTTAGAAGTATGGCTTTAGCATCTTCATCTTCTATTACAGCTTTTACTTCTGCAAGTTGTCTCAAAAGGGACCTTAGTTCATTAATGTGACTTGACATTGTCACACTATCACTCATCCTTAGTTTAAAGAGTTGCAATTTTAGTGAAAATTTAGCATTTGTTGCTTTTGACCCAAATGTTTTGTTAAGAAGATCCCATATCTCTAGTGATGATTTATCTAAATCCACATAGTGTAATTCAGTATCTGATAAAGCAAGTCCAATAATGGATTTTGCCTTGTCATCCCTGCTATGCCATTCTAGTAATTTAGCAGCATCAGTTGGTTGTGTTTCTTTTCCGCTTACAATCCCCCATAGGTTTTTATGCATTAATTGCATTTGGATTTTAACTTTCCAAGTGTGAAAGTTTAATCCGTTGAATTTGTCTAGTGGAATGTCCATTATACCTTAGAGCGTCGGTTTCAACCGAAAATGCACTCTTATGGGAGTCGGTTTCAACCGATATTGCTCTCGATTTATACTATGTATTTAAAAAGTAATAAGAACAAATTACTTTTTAAATTTTACATGGATATTTTGACAATATTCTATTCTAATTTCTAATATAGCTGAAGGCTATACATTAGAAATAAATACTGTCTTTATTAAAGTAAAATAAAGTAATTTAAAACAGACTATATAAAACAAAAACAAAACATTAACGCAGTTTAGAACTGATCCAAGGATCCACGTTTTTTTATTGGTTGTTGATGCTCTTGTAAAAAAATCCTTCACACGAGTCCCTGAATCACTCCTCCCACGCAGATGAATTCAGACTGCTCCTTTCACGCGGGTTTTCTCTCTTCTCTACTTAACAGCATGCAAAAGTTTCTACTAACTCCACGCAGATCTATCAAATCGTTTACAAAACGGATCCTGAGATATACCAATCCCGTCACTCAAAATTCATCTATTTTCCAATGAAAACTACTCTCAACCTGTAAATCAATATCAAAAAATATTTCTGGGTTTTGTTCTACATGATGTTAGCTTTCCATAACATTTTGAATCACCCAATTTCATTAAGAAATGTGAAAGATATCGTAGTTTTAATAACCTGCGTCAAGCTTCAAGTAGCAAACCTGTTACATGTCTTTATCTGAAAATTTCTCCATTTCTTCCTCAAATATCTATCCACCTCTTTAGAATAGCCACGCTCTGATACCAGATGATGGAGAATAACCAAAGCAATCAAACAAATATATGCTGAGACAAAATACACAGGAGACAAAATAATTGATCAAAATAACTCCGGATGATTTTATTCAATAGATAGTGGTCTTTTATACAAAAGCTTGATCCTAATATTTAGGAGTCAAAGCTTATTCTTGGATAAATCACATAATCCCACTAATATCTCTGAGTTGTTTGGTTGAAAACCCGATTACATCCTTTATTTGTTTCACACTAACATTATCTAAATTTCATAACAAATTCTTTTCCTTGAATAAGATTAATAGTTAACTAGCCCATCTTCCTAAGTAGGTCTTCATACTCAGCAGATGTACTAGAAGAAATATTTGTGCTCACCGAGAGTGGTTGTGGATTCTGGACCAAAGGTGTTGGTGTAGGCTCTACCTTAGCAAAAATTTATTTGGGCTCTTCTTCTATGCTTTCTTCTTGTCTTCTTGCAATCTCCTTTGCTTGTTCGAGGGTCGTTGGGTGGTCATACTTCACTTGTTGTTTGATCTTTGGCTTCATCCCAAGAATGAAGTGCTTGCAAAGGAGATTATCTACGTCATTCATCAACCCATCCACTAATCCTTCCTTCCAGATCTGGGCATCGAGCTTCCTCCTTAGCTCTAGAAAATGAGCATGATAATCCCTTATCTTCTCCTTCTCTCCTTAGGATAGCTTTGTGATATCAATCATGAGATCTGCATATTTATGTTGTTCACCAAATTCTTCAAGAAAACTTTCAGTTAATAAATCCCATGATTTTTTCACATTATCACCTAGTGTTTCAAACCACCTAAGGGCTAAACCATCCAAAAAGGTAGGAAAAAATTCAATCCATTGTTCCCTTCTTATGAGGCCATTACAAATGCAAGATCGTTTAAACTCTTGAATGAAAGAGGAAGCATCTTCATTAGATTGGGCTGAAAAAATAGGAATCTTCCCCATTTTTAAAAGTAACCACAGGTAAAATACCACTCCACAAGTACAATCAACAAGACTTATGTGCACAAATAATTAGAATCACTATAATAGAAAGTGACTTTACACCTTTCTACGGTAAAATAGGAATGACCACGGTAAAACTTGACTTACTGCGGTAAAAAACGATTTTACTGTGATAAACACTATTCACAAGAAAAGTGAAGTTCTTGTGGTAAATACTATTCACGGTAAAAGTAAAGTTCTTGTGGTAAATACTATTCATGGTAAAAGTTAATTTACCATGGTAATTACTATGCACAATAAAAACAAAGTTACCCTCCAAATGATTTCTGACTAAGTGGGAATATCTCTCCAGAAAATCCATCAACGAGGAATGGTCCCGCCAAAGGAACCAAAATGTCATCACCAATCCGGCACTATGATAATTCTCCACCGAAAATCCTTGTGCTATGATTATTTACTAATGCACACCTTTAGTTTGGTGGATGTAATCTGGAAACACAACAACAAACATAACACAAGAATACCATAGACTATGATATGAAGGAATGATAAAAAATCTGAAATATAAGTGTAAATTATAATATCAACATGAAATTGTTACAATCTCACCCATGAGGTACTTCAATTGTTACTAACTTCACTTGCCTTCCAACAATAACTATGGGAAAAACTTCACAATGGCTTCTTTAACACACCTTCTAAATTATGGCTTCCTTTACATACTTACTCATACAATATTTCTCACAACTTCCTTCTATGCTAAATGAGGGGGTGGCCTCTTTATTTATAGGAATTAAAGCTTATCCACCCTATCTCTAAGATAGGATATGAATTCTCTTCCAGCCAATCATATTCCATGCCTAAACTCTTGCCTTTACATGTAGGCTTATCTTCTAAGATAAGATAAACCTTATCATCTCACATGGGTTCCACCTTTTTAGACTTTTCCACAAATAAAATACACAAAATATTTATGACATCACTCTTTTTCCTTATTATAAATATAATATTTCTAATTCCTAATCATGTAGACCCTACTTCTCTACTTACCCCAAATTTGACATTTTAACATTACCGGACCACTTACAACAAATATTTACTTTTTACCACAACATTCCTATTGTACTTTACTATTACCATACTCTACTTTATTGGTGGCACCGTACTAATGGCACCGTTATCTTCTATCAGACGCCACTACTAATCATACTTAACAACATCCTATTCCTAATACATACATAATAAAATAGAAATTACAGAGGAAAATTTTAATGTCGACAGGTCCAAACACTATCATTCATCACACCTTTGGGAGCCTTCATTTCCTCTTATGACACGATCATGTAGGTTTTGTGACCAATGTCTTCGTAGAGAATTTGACCTTTAGTCATCATTTTTCTGCACAATATACTTGGTTTGTCTTTCAGGTAACAGCTTCTTCATTTTCCCATTTACTGGGATGAGAGTGTGTGACCAATCCATCTAAATCTATCCTCCCACTTCTTTAAAGAATTTTTTGCTTAGCAACATACCAAAGGATGGGGGAATATCTGCTACTAAAATAGTAGCTTTGACCCTTTTCTTTGGGAAAGCAATAAAGGCTACGTGTGCATCTTTGATCCTTCCTACCAATAGCATGAACCGAAGGTGTGTGTCAAAGTTAAACCTAAAGCATGGGTAAATTTAGCAAGCATCACATTTTTATGCTCCTAAATCAATAACACAATTACTGAGTCTATGGCCAGTTATAAGCAATGTGATATAGAAATTTCAATCTTTTCAGTTAGAGAAGGTGTTGTGGACATGTAGTCATTTTTATACCCTTAGATTAATAGTAAAATCCCATGTGCATTGGCCTATCACCCAGTGAAGCGCTAGCGCTCACCCGAGGCATGCGTGGGCATTAAGTCTCTCCTTTATGTGATTCTTGTGAGAATACATCATCTTATAACAAATAATCAAGTGAAAGTGAATAGAAAAGAACCATGCATGATTCTGAGAACCTAGGACGAGTTGTCACCTCATTGCATCCAGAAAAGAGAAATAACCAACACCATATAGAAATGGTTCATACATAAGGAAATGCACAGTATCATATCATGAACACATATATGATTCAAAACAGAGTCTTATATTCATATTGATGAGTCTAGTAACCACATTACAATCCTTGAGGTCATAATAGACCCTCATAATATTATAGAGCAAATTCATGCATCTAGAACTACACTATGTCCCTCATATTACAAAGATGAATATAGACCCATCCCTCTAAATGTGCCATCACTCCTATATTTTCCTAATCCCAACCCATAGAATCCTCCATGGTGTTTCTATAGAGCTTTGCCTCCTTTCTAGCACCTCTACTCTCTCAGGATGACTCCATGTATATCTCCCTTGTTCTTACCTATGCACCTCATTATATAGCTTTTTGGATTCACTACCATGCCTTCGAGGTAACGGATCATCGACCGTCAAGTGTCCAAGTGGTCCTCCAATGGAGCATGCCTCCTTTGATCCAAGCTCTCCACTTTGTGCAATGATGTTCTTCTGGAACCTTCCATCGCATGCATGGAATATTCCCTTTTGATCCTACAGTTGCCAAGTTGGCACCTTATCCACTTTGCATGCTAAAAGGGTCATGCTTTTCTCGTGTGCTACATGGGACATTGAATATGGTTAAGTCCAAAACCCATCTTACCTTGCGTGCATTGTGTGTTCTGAAAAACCCTATTATAACCCTTCCCTATGCACCTTCAACCCTATGTGCCCTTCTTCTAACAGGTCCCATGTACCTTCTTTTACTTAGTGTTGTCGCTCTCTAAATTCCCCTCTTTTGAATTCAAGTTTCAAAAATTTTGAGTCGGTACCTTGGATTATTGGATCGCATCGAGCCTAGTATTGTTTGTAGTTTTTCATTCCATGGAGAATAGTTTGAAATTTGGGCGTAATGGTGGAGTTTTTCCCCTTATTTTTATTTCTTCCCACAGTCGGGAATGACGGGTGTATCTTCCTAGTTAATTTTTTTCCCAATATCCATGGGTAGTACGTGGACATCCCTAATTAGATGCGACATGGCCATGTTTCAGAAATAGCGGAAGCCTCCATGCATCCAAATGGCACAACTCCAAGGGTAGGGCCCAAGGGACAGTCCTCAAATAAGCGCAGGATTTCCACATGTCCCAGGTCCAAAATTAAGATAGAACAAGCCCAAATCGGCTAAGTATGGAAGGTTCAACAGATGGTGCCACGTGCCTCATTGGTGTAACTTTAAGAGTCGAAGCTAGGGGTAGTTCTCAAACTTGCGCTAGTCCTCCACGTGTCCCAGGTCCAAAAAGGGACAGAGCTGGTTATTTAAATTGACTAAGTATGAGCGGGTCGATGGAAGCCTCCACATGCCTCAACGGTGTGATTTCAGAAGTGAAACCAAAAGGCCGGTTTCTAAATGAGTGCCAGCTCGCCACGTGGTTAGAGTCAATGGAGAGACAAAGTTGGTCGTTGAAAATTCCATGACCAATGGAAGAAGCCACGTGTCCATTCGACACAATTTCAGGAGGCATTTCCAAAGTGAAAACTCAAATGAGCACCACTCTCCACGTGTCTAGGGGTCAACATAAGTCAAGCGAAATAGGCCCGAATTGGCTAAGTGTACAAGAACCAGACAGACTCTCAACGTGTCACTGACACAAATTTAAAGGCAAAAAATGCAAAAGACGTACGCAGGCTTGCTTCATTTTAAATATCTCCCACATGGACGGCCCAAATTTAAATTTATAAAATAAGATCGAATGACCCATATTTAACTGGAAAAATAATGTAACGGCCGTATATTAGAAAGCCTAGTTTTTTTCGCCATTAACGTTTCTTTGCGAATCAAGAATTTGAAAGGGTGCGAATGATTGGAATGATTTATAATGTTTCTTACTTTCTCAAGGAAGTTGTAATTGTCTCTTGTGAGCTATTTCATAGGCTTTCAAAGCCATTGTAAAGGGTGGGAATTTTGATATTCTAGAACTGTAATTTTGAATCTGAAGAAATCAATACAAGGGTTTTCCCCTTTTCCTCTATTTTCTCTTTCCTTCTTGCTCTAATCATGAATCATTTAATCCTTGCATGCTTAGAAACTTTTTGTTCTAGTTTATACAATCTCAAGAACTTTGAGTCTGCGGATTGTGCCCATTATAAACGTGAATGGTTCTACTCTATATCTCATTTTTTTCAATACATATAAGGGTTTTCTCTACCATCTCTTTTCCCTAAAAGTATTGTCTTCTTCTCCTCCCTCCTCTCTTCAAGTCTTCTATCCTCATGTATTGATAACTTTTCAAGCATTAAACACATTTCAAGATATCGGGAAACCACCATTGAATGAAATATTGTGTATTTGTACATAGGTTTTTCCCCTGCTTTCAATAAGGGAACCTCTCCCATTAAAGAGGAGGGACTTGTTTGTCCCCTGACTGTGGTTTCATTCTAAGTGCAAATTTGAAACCCAACAGTTTTTGGCGACTCTGCTGGGATTTGTTCAACAAATTTCCTTTCTAAAAAGAACAACTAATTTGATCACTTATTTGATCTGGTGACTTTAAGATACTTTTAAGTTAGAAGGGCTATTGGAATTGAAGATCCCCAATTTCAACTCCTAGATCAACAAGGTTTTCAACTTCCTCTAACAAAAAGAAATAGAAGAGCTCATTCCACATGCACACCTCCTATTGAAGACAGTGCTTCTGGTAGTATTATTCCTCAAGCACAACTTAGCCCTAGTCTTCGTGCCCTAATTCGTGTTGTTGTCTTAGTTCCACTTCAAGAAATATTTCCAAGGATGGCAGCACCTCTTCCTTGGGGACAAAGAGTTGGGCCTCTGGCTCTTCCTTAACCATTGCATGAGTTTCCTAGGGGTAACAGGAAGAATTTTCCCAAATTTAGAGGTGATCACAAAGTGCACCTTGATGAACACATTGCAGCCTTCATTGTTGCATGTGGGGTCCTTGGAGTTGAGCATGAGGATGTCTCTGTTAGGCTATTTATGGAGACCTTACAAGACAATGTTGCAAATTGGTTTTACCATCTTCTGATTGGACCATCATCGATTGGACTACTATGAGGACTGCATTTGAGTAGTGTTTCAAACCTGTTGAAGATGTGCATGCTTTGCTAGCTCATATTTCTCAAATCAAGAAGGAGCCACATGAGCCTATGAGAGAATTTGTGGCCAAGTTCAACAAGTTGATTAACAAGATTCCACTAAATACTAGGCCTTTTGATCATATTCAGAAGTGTTTCTTCTTGAATGCTTAATTGTTAGAAGTAAGCTATGCCCTAAGGAGAGAAAATATTGTAACTTTGGATGTTAATCAGAGATTGGCTGTTAGTGTGGAAGATGACTTGATCATGTCTAGCAAATTGAAAAGGGATCCTTTCAAATCTAAAGAATCTTCTTCTTCCTCTTCTCCTGAGGTAATGTAGATCAGTTGGTGCAAAAGTTGGCTAATGACCTCATTTCCATCAAGAAACAATTGGCTCAACATGCTCCATATCAAGATGTTTCAAGGAAGAACTTTCATCCTAGGAACTGCTTTCCCTCTTCTCAAACCAAGTTGGCCATTGAAGGTCCACCCCTCAAGGTGCCTGTCAATGCTACTTGTGAAGTTCTTGAGCCTGATGATGAGGAAGAGAATGGGCTCTATGATGAACAAGAAGAGGAATCTGATGAAGAACTGGAGGAGCCTGGTGGTTCTCAAGTTCATTTCCTCACCACTTGAAGGTGTGGATGATGAATATGACTATGATGATGTAGTGGCTAAGATGAATAGTGAGTCATATGTTGTTATGACCGGGAGCAGACCAACAAAAGGAAAAAGTGGTGCAACCTACAAAAAGATCCAAGGAGTACCTGTCACCATCCCGGTGATTGCAAGAAGAGGAGCTCCTATTCCTACTACTTCCACCCAAAAGGTAAGCTTTGTTAGTCCTTCTCCCTCTACTTCTGCTTCTAAGAATTCTTTTCCAACAAATGATAAAGTTGATAGATCAAAATATCCTCCTACTCTTAGTAGTGATTCCCCATCCACATCTGGATCTTTTGACATTATAGACCATCTTAAAAAGACCAAGATTCAGATTTCTGAGGTAGAGTTCTATCAAACCCATCCTAAATCCTTTGCCAAAATGGTTAAATTTGTAAATTCTAAATCTAAAACCCCATCTCATTCTTCTAAAGGCCTTTTTCCCACTCCTTCTCCACCTCAACCCAGCCTTGTGGCTACAGTCACTTCACCCAATGAGAAGATCAAACCCTTCTATGTGACTCTCCTCATAGCTAGCCATAAGCTTAGCAATTGTGTCATTGATTCTGGTGCATTTGATAATGTAATGCCTGCAAAAGTGGCTCATGCTTTGGGTCTAACCCTAACCCACACTTATGGCTCTTTCTATTCCATGGAAAGTAGAGAAGTGCCTTTGGTTGGGAGAATCAAGGATGCACAAGTAGATTTTGTTGCTTTACCAGAGAAGAAGGTCTTGGCTACCATCTTGGTTGTTGATATCCCTCCTTCCTATGGCATCTTGCTAAGTAGGAACTTTTGCAAAGATGTTAGAGGTGATATCTAAATGGATTGGTCACATGCCTTGATCCATGTCAATGGGAAGATGAAGAAGATGCTTTGCATGAGAAACACGCAAAGTATATTGTATAAAAGACAGATGATCCTAAAGCACAAATATTGTATGAAGACATTGGGCATGAGAACTACATGATCATGTCATAAGAGGATACAAGTTTGTCAAAGGGAGTGTTGTTTGATCTTAATGGTGTGTGGACTTTAGAGTTTGATGGAATCTACTCTTTAGCTTGTTCGGAGCTGGTGTAGTGCTCATTTCTCTTGGGGTAAGGTTCATCCTTTCTCCTTCAAGTTTCAGTTTAAAAATACCAACAATACTGCTGAGTATGAGGACAACATTCTTGGGTTGAGCATGGCAAAAGGAAATGGGAGTGAATAACCTTCTTTCTCAATAAGATGTAGAGCTCATTGTAAAACAAGTTAGAGACCTTTATCAGGTAAAGAACAGAAGGTTAAAGCAATATAGGAATCTGGTCTGGGATTCCATTGAATTCCTTGATGCTTTTTCCATTGAAGTTGTGCCAAGGGAAAGGAACACTAGGGCTGAATCTCTAGCTGTTTTGGGGTCCTTGTTGATTCCTCATCCTGATTTCCCTCAAAATAAATTCACCATTGAGATGATCCATAGACCCAATGTGCCTAACAATGCAAATAATTGGCAAGTTTTCAATGATGACCAGCATTTTCTTTCTTTCTTGGAGCTTAGAGACAACTTTGATTAGTTGTACTTTGAAGGAAGTGACAATCTACCTAGAGAGTGTGTGTCATCTATTAAAGAGGGTGTCAAAGAAGAGATGGATCAAGATGGATGCATCAAACCTAAAGGCAAAAAAACCCTAAAGGGCTGGTGATTTTAGAGAATCATTTTGATACACATGATAGTATATGAAGTCTAAAGTTTCTTAAGGAGACTAGAAATCTGTTGAGACCGAGAAAGTGAATATTTGGAGTCTTGATGATCCCAAAATGGTCAACATTGGAAAATGTTGCACACATGAAGAGAAAAAGAAGGTGGTGAATCTTTTGAAGAGGTATGATGATGTTCTCTCTTACTCTTATGATGATATTAAGGATTTTCAACCTAAAGAAATGAAACATTTCATTCCTCTTAAGCCTAGGATCAAACCCTTCAAATAGAAGCAAAGGCAATATAATCCAAAGATAACTGATAAAATTTTCCAAGACATACAAAAATTTTGAAGGCTAAGATCATCTTCCCCATCCACCATTCAATGTGGATTACTAATATAATGCATGTCAGGAAGAAGAATGATGAGATCCAAATCATGTGGACTACAAAAATCTAAATCAGGGTTCTTTGAAGGACAACTACCCTCTCCCCATGATGGACCAAGTATTGCAAGCTGTCATAGGCTTGGAGATGCTATCTATGTTAGATGGATTCTCATGGTACAATCAAGTAGAGGTGAATACTGCAGATCAACATAAGACTTCCTTTACTACTCCTTGGGGCACCTTTGCATACAAGAGGATGCCATTTGGTCTCATCAATTCTTTGCTACTTGCCGAGAGGGCCATGGACTTGGATTTTGGTAGTTTGAAAGGGAAATGCATTGTTGTGTATTTGGATGACTTGAAAATGTTTTCTAAAGCAAGAATAGATCACTTCCAACACCTTGAAATAGTATTAGAGAAGTGTAGAGAGAATGGGATTTCTTTAAACCCTAAGAAGTATGTGTTTTGTGTCACAGAAGGAAATCAGTTGGGACACATTGTTTCAAATAAAGGGATCAAGATTGATCCAGAGAGAGTTCAGGCCATCCAGTAAATTCCTCTTCCTTAAAGTAAGAAAGGTTTCCATTCTTTCTTTGGTAAGATCAATTTCCTAAGAAGATTCATCCCTGATTTTATAAAACTTACTATGAGCATTGCTCACATGATGCAAGGAAGAAAACTTTTGGTTGTTCCTCTTAAGGGAAGAAATCATTTGAGGACATTAAATAGGCTATTTTAAACACTCCAATCTTGATATGCTCGACTTTAGCAAAGATTTCATTGTCTATTGTTATGCCACTGAAAATACCCTAGTTGTTGTGTTAGCCCAGAAGAATGTTGAAGATCATGATCTCCCAATTGCATTCATGAGTTATGTCTTGAAAAATCATGAGATAAATTACACCATGATGGATAAACATGCTTTTGCGGTTGTCAAATTTTTCATGCAATTTAGGTTTTACATCCTTAATTCTCATTTTGTGGTGTCGGTGCCTAATACAACAATCAAATACATTCTTACTCAGCAATAAGTTGGAACCAAGAGAGGTAATTGAGTAGCAAAGGTGAAATAATATGATCTTGACATCAGGCCAACAAAGTTGGTTCGGGGTAAGGGCCTGTGTGAACTCATTGCTGAGGGAGCTGCCAAGGAGTTGTCCAAAGATGGAGTTGATGTCCCTATTACTCTGTTCCTCAGCTCGACAAATTTATGGTAGGCTAACATTGCTCACTTTTTGACCTATGGATAATGTTCATCTCACTTAAGTTCCAAAGAGAAGAGAGACATCAAATTGAGGTCTACACAATATGTGTTATGGGAGAATGCTTTGTTCAAACGAGGCATAGATGGAAGGTTTTTGAAGTGTGTAGATAAGGAGCAAAAAAATAAGTTGTTCTCTTCTTTTCATGACCAAGCTTGTGGAGGTCATTTCTCCTCTATTGTAACAGCTCATAAAATACTTCATGCTGGTTATTATTGGCCCACTCTATTCAGATATGCATCAAAATGGGTTGGTAAATGTGAAGCATGCCAAACATTTGTTGGAAGACCTAAGTTGGTTGCTTTTCCTCTCAAGCTTGTAGTGATTGAAGAGCCATTTCAACAATGGGGTTTAGACTTCATTGGAGCACTCAATCCATCTTCCAGTGTTGGGCATACCCATGTGTTGACTACCACATATTACTTCACCAAGTGGGTGGAAGCCATCCCAGTCAAGAGCACTACTTCCAAGGTAGTTTGCAACTTCATTAAGGAGAACATATTGATCAGGTTTGGGACCCCAAACAAAATTGTGACTGATAATGCTTCCAAATTTTCTTCTACTAAGATGATGGAATTCTGCTATGGGTATGGGATCTCCCTTTCTCATTCTTCAAATTACTACCCCCAAGGAATGGACAAATCAGAATCAAAAAATTAGAACTTGGTGAACATAGTTAGAAAGCTTGTAAATGATTCTCAGAGGAATTGGCACAAGAAACTTTATGATTCTCTTTGGGAAGATAGAATTACACCCAAAAGAGAAATTGGGATGTCTCCTTTTCAAGTGGTGTATGGTGTTGAATCCCAATTACTAGTAATAGTGGAATTACCAGCCTTGCACTTAATGAAGGCTATTGAAGATTCAAGTTTTTCCAGTTCCTTGGACAAGAGGATCATGTACCTTCAAAAGCTTGATGAGGACAGATTACAAGTGGTTGATAGGATAGCAGATCATCAGTTGAAAGTGAAGGATTTGTTTGACAAGAAATTCAAACCCAGAGTTTTGCAAGTAGGATACATTATGCTTCTTTGGGACAAAAGACATGAGCCACAAGGAAGCCATGGTAAGTTTGATTCTCTTTGGATTGGTCCTTTTAAAATCATACATTTTGTTAGAGAGAACTCTTTTTATCTAGATTACATGGATGGATCTCCCCTCCCACTTCCTTATAGTGGGCAGTACCTAAAGTTTTTCAAGTCCTAGGTGGCTAGGAAGTCCTTTTGTACATTACGTTTGGTTTTTGGTTTTGGCTTGTTTCCCTTTCTTGTTATTTGTTGTGTGGTGTGTTTTGTTTTGGGTCTTCCCTTTTGGTTTGTTTTGTTTCTTTTCCTATCTTGTGTGTGTTGCCTTGTATTGGTTCTACCTTTGACTCTATTTGCCCAATGGATAAGGCATTGGTCTGCTTTCTCGAGTTTTTCTATGGTTCTTGATCTTGCCTCGTTCCTCTGTCAAGTCATCCCCAGAAAGAGCCAGTTGTTGTCGCTCTCAAAATTCCCCTCTTTTGAAGTCAAGTTTCAAAATTTTGAGTCGGTACCTTAGAGTATTGGATCACGTCGAGCTTGGTATTGTTTGCAGTTTTTCATTCCATGGAGAACAGTTTGAAAGTCAAGTGTAATGGTGGAGTTTTTCCCCTTCTTTTTATTTCTTCCCATAGTCAAGAATGACGGGCGTATCTTCCCGGTTAATTTTTGTCCCAGTATCCATGGGTAGTACGTGGAAATCCTTGATTAGATGCGGCATGGCCATGTTTCAAGTAATGCAATGCGGAAGCCTCCACACGTCCAAATGGCTCAACTCTAAGGGTAGGGCCCAAGGGACAGTCCTCAAATAACCGCAAGCTTTCCACGTGTCCCAGGTCCAAAATTAAGACAGAACAAGCCCAAATCGGCTAAGTATGGAAGGTTCAGCAGATGATGTCACGTGCCTCATCGGTGCAACTTCAAGAGTCAAATCCAAGGGAAGTTCTCAAACTTGCACCAATCCTCCACATGTCCCAAGTCCAAAAGGGACAGAGCTAGTTATTTAAATTGACTAAGTATGAGTGGGTCGGTGGAAGCCTCCACATGCCTCAACGGCATGATTTCAGAAGTGAAACCAAAAGGCCAATTTCCAAATGAGCACCATCTCGCCACATGGTCAGAGTTAATGGACAGACAGAGTTGGCCACTTTAAAATTCCAAGACTCAATGCGAAAGAAGCCATGTGTCTCGTTTGATGCAATTTCAGGAGGTGTTTCCAAAATGGAAAATCAAATGAGTGCCAACTCTCCACATGTCTAGGGGTCAACATAAGTCAAGTAGGAAATAGGCCCGAATTGGCTAAGTATAAAAGAACTGGCGACTCTCCATGTGTCAGCCTGGCGTAACTTCAAAGGCAAAAATGCAAAAGGCATCCGTAGGCCCGCTTCAGTTTAAATCTCTCCCATGTGGATGGCCCAAATTTAAAGTTATAAAAGTAGATCGAATGGCCCATATTTAACTGGTGAAATAATGTAACATTATATATTGGAAAGCCTAGTTTTTTCATTAACGTTTCTTTGCGAATCAAGAATTCGAATGGCACAAATTATTGGAATGATTTATAACCGCTTTCTTTCTTGCTCGAGGAATTTATAACCGTCTCTTTCGAGCTATTTCATAGGCTTTCAAATCCACTTTATAAAGGGTGGAAATTTTGAGATTATGGAATTGTAATTTCAAATCAAGAAATCAATATAAGGGTTTTCTCATTTTTCCTCTGTTTTCTATTTCCTTCTTACTCGATCTCGTGAATCATTTAATCCTTGCACACTTAGAAACTTTATGTTCTATTTTATACAATATCTAGAACTTTGAGTCTACAGATTGTGCCCATTATAAACGTGAATTGTTCTACTCTATATCTCATTTTTCTCAATACATATAAGGGTTTTCTCTACCATCTCTTTTCCCTGAAAGTATTATCTTCTTCTGCCTCCCTCCTCTCTTTCAAGTCTTCTATCCTCATGTATTGATAAATTTTTAGGCATTAAACACATTTCAAGATATCAGAAACCACCATTGAATGAAATATTGTGTATTTGTACATAGGTTTTGCCCCTGCTTTCAATAAGGGAACCTCTCCCATTAAAGAGGAGGGACTTGCTTGTCCCCTGACTATGGTTTCATTCCAAGTGAAAATTTGAAACCCAAAGACTTAGCCAATATTCTAGGGCCCAATAGGACATTATATTTTGTTGAGGTGAAGAGGTGGGAGTAGGTAAAAGGCCTTTAGAAGTGGTAGGTGCAGGATTGGGTTTGGATTTGAAAAATTTGACAACCTGGGAAAAGGCATCAGGATGCGTCTAATAGAACTCACCTCTAAAATTTAGATCTTGGTTTTCTTAATGTGGTCAATTATGTCAAAGGATCCTGAAGTAGATGGGGTGTTTGTGCTAGAGGGGGAACACTTAGGTTTATCTACTTTGACATTTGGGGCTGCCTTGGTTATAGGATTTGAAGTTGTATTGGATTTAGGGGCAGAAAAGGAGGTAGAGGAAGCATTAGCACTACTTACCTTCTGGGTGGAAGTGGTAGGGATAGGATCTCCTATTTTTGCAACAATTGGGATGGTAACAGGAACTTCCTTGGATCTTTTTATAGGTTGGACCACTTCTTTTTTCTTGTTCATTTATTCTCTAGTCATGACAACATATGATTCATTGTTCATATCTCGCCACTACCTCATCATAATTAACTCCTTCAGTGGTGAGGAAGTTAACCTGGGAATCATTTTCTTCTTCTGGCACTTCATCTACTTCATCTTCAGTTCCTCATATTCTTCAGTTTCATCTTCATCCTTTGGTTCCTGAACTTCACATGTTGCATTGACTGGAACTTTGAGAGGTGGCCCTTCAATTACGAGTTTTGGTTGGATAGGAGGTAGACGATTTCGAGGTTGAAAATTCTTCCTTGGAATATCCTTGTAAGGAGTATTCTGAGCTAATTGCTTTTTGATAGCTATGAGATCATTTTCCATCTTTTACACTAGCTGATCTAAATTGGTTCCTGAAGGAGAAGTCTTAGATTTAAGAGGTTCTTTTTTAATTTTCTAGACATTATTAAATCATCCTCAACACTTATGGCTAAGCATTGATCAACATCTAAGGTAGCAATATTTTCTCTTCTTAATGCATAGCTTACTTCTGGTAATTGGGAATTCAGGAAAATCATTTCTAAATTTGGTCCACATGACGGGTGGCTACTTTGGAATCTTATTAACTAATTTGTTAAACTTGGAAACAAACTCTCACATAGGCTCATATGGTTCTTTCTTTATCTAATAAATTTGAGCAAGGAGAGTGTGTACATCTTTAGCAGGTTTGAATTGATCTTCAAACTAGGTTCTCATGGTATTCTAGTCAGTGATAGTGCCATCAGGGAGATTATAGAACCAGCCAAAGCCATTATCTTGTACTGTCTCCACAAAAAGTCTAACAGAAACATCCTCTTGCTCCACTCCAAGTACTCTGCATGCCACAATGAATGCAAAAATTTGTTCATCTAGGTGCACTTTTCCATCACCTCTAAATTTAGGAAAAATATTCCTATTCCCTTTTGGGAGATCATGTAATGGTTGAGCAAGGGCCAAAGGTCCAACCCATTGTCCCCAAGGTAGAGGTGCTTCCATTCTTGGAAAAATGGTTTGTAAAGGGATTGTGACTCTAGCCAACACCAAAGCTTGGATGCTAGGGATTGATTGTGTTTGAAAATAACCATTTCTTATAATTATATCCTTAGTAGGAGTACTTGTGGATCTTGTTCTCCTTCTCTTTGGAGTTAAAGTGAAGCCTTTTTGTTTTAGAAAATGAAAATTTGGGTCTTCAATACCTTGCGATTTCTGACCTCGTGTATATATTCTATCCATCAATTGTGTGCCATTGTTATTGGTTTGATTTAATGTATTTTGGTGGGATACTGAAAACATGTGCCCCACGATGGGCACCAAAAATTGTTTTTTTGTTAAAAATGATCTTGAGAACAAGCAACAGTCAATGGACAAAGTAGTCCCTCCTCTTTATGGGAGAGGTTCCTTATTAAACACACAAAAAATAAGAAAATCTACTTATTTACAAATGTACAGACTATCAATATTTCAATGAGGATTTTGATGCTTTAGATGTCTTCATCTCATAGATTTTCAATACAAAGAAAGAGGAAACAGAAGAAACAAGAATTCGAAGCTAGAGAGATGAGCACTTTCGACACGTAGACCGCATAATGGTATCTTACTTATGCTTGATAAAGTGACAAGATTTAAACTATGCATATATAAACATATGACATACATGCAATAGACACAAATTTCTAAGCACAACATCAACTGGAAGACACAAAGTTCCTATTCATATACACATAGCTTCTCATGAATCAGATTGAGAACAGAGAAGATAGAGCACAAGAAAAGATGAAATTTCTTCTGTATTGATTAGCAATTTAGTGCTTTTACATCCAAGACATCAAAATTTTATCCTTTCAAAATATTATAAAATCTCTTTAAATAGCCTTAGGAACGGTTACAAAATAGCCTTTTTAGTTTCCCTTCTTTTAATCCAAAGATTAATATCTAATTAAGTATTATAACATCAATTTTTCCTTTGCTTACATAACATATGGCTAGAGAGAAAATAGCCACCTTAATTAGATACTTTAAATAAAATAGGAAACTAAGAACTAGGAGCTGAGATGTTTGAAGAAGTGCTTATAGCACCCTTTGTTTTGAGCACTTGGTTTCTAAATATTTTCAATGCCTCTGTTATGTCCATGCCCCGGGAATTGTTGTATTCGTAGTTGCATGAGTCCAACTACCTAGACACTTCTCCATCTCTTTTCCAAATTCTATGTTTTCTAAGAACTCCTTATTAGCTTCCGTGATAGTTGCTTGAAGTGTGCAAATTTCTTTCATCTTCTCCTTAGATATGGTGTCTGCTTGAACATGTCTTCTCTAACAAATTCCTTGAACTAAGATTTGATTTCCTGAACCGAGAATTTATCTCCTGAATTCTTCTTGAAAATATGGTAGTGAATATCATGAAAGGTAGATGTGACAAAATCTTTAAAAGCTTCTCCTTTCTGCAACATGTTTTTAAGTTCACCAATGGCCTCTTCAAGAACCTTTATCTTTCAGTCGATGTTGAAAACCCATTGCTTAGACAAATTCAATTTTGCATCATCAAATACTTTGCTTTCCAAGAGTATTTGCACATTTGTATCACTCATTAATCAAATATCTTGGATACATTCACTCCACAACTTCAACTCCCTATCTAAACCACTGAGTTTCATGGTAAAATTTAACTAAATTTTAGTAATTTTTTCATATGCTTCCTTAATGAAATTTAAACCTGTGATTATCATGTCATCAACTAAGGCTTTCATTTCCTTTCCATAAGTGGCATGCTTATGAATATATTTAATAGCCTGAACTTCATCATTAGATAGAATGGAAGGTGGTGGAATTGAGGCTAAGGGAGTTGGATCAAGTACCTTATCCTCTACCAATAAGGATCTGATGAAATTTGACAGAATTTTATTTTGCTCCTCCAACTGCTCCTACATTTGCTTTCTTTTTCAACCCTTTCAATTACCTAGACATTGTCTCCTTTAGATTGTGCACTTCACTCTCAGGTGTTGATTCTCCAAGGGGAATTCTTGTTAATTCCAAATCACTTATCACTAGGTCCTTTTCATCCTTGTCAAGCTTGGGTTTAGAAATCTCCATGAATTGTTGGCCTTGAGAATCTGATACTAATTTGGATGTGACTTTATCCTTTTTTTTCAGGTGGGGAGGAGTAGTACCAAGTAGAGTTGTCACTGCATCAAACTTAGGAGAAACAATATTAGAAGTGGCTTTCCTTTTCTTGCTTTCCAATAATGGTTGCACCCAAGCAAAAGAAGAACTAGAAGTGGAGGGGACAATGGGCCCAAGTGCAGGTGTGCTCATTGCACTCAAATTTTGTACAACAACCACTTCTAATGCAGATATCTCAGTTTGAGTGGTGGGCACTTCCTTGACAGGGAATTCCTTAGCAGATGTTTCTAAAACACTCACAGATTTTGAGACTTGGCTCTTCAATTGATCTTCTTTTCACTTCTTTCCTCAGGATTGTTTTTCTTTCTCTTTTTCTTCATTGTCATCATCATCACAGAGGTCTACAACTATTTCAATATCAAGCACTGTTTCCAATTTCTTTAGAGAAGATAGCTTCTCACTCTCCTAAATGAATTCCTCCATCTTCTCATCCTTCTTGGCCTTTCCTTTCTTTATGTACACCAGAGTTGAAGGTTCAAGTGGAGAGGGAACATATTTCTCATGTGCTTTAGGAGTCAGTATAGGCATTTATTTTTTAGGGGTGGAGGCTTCTTGAGAAGAAGACCTGGAATTTCCTACTCTAAACATTTTCATTTTCTTATCAAACCAAAGTCTGGTCCTTACCAATACATGGTTTATGAGTTCCTTCAAATCATCTCTCTCTTTGACAAACCAATCAATGGTTTCAATAGGAGTGTGTCTAATGGATATTTCATATTCAAGGGATTGTAGTTCTTCATCATCATCTTGAAGTCCTTCAAGAACCTTGTACACATCAAAATATTTAATTTGTTGTAGGGACAATCTACCAAAGTATCTTTTTGGGCTTCATAATCATCAGAATAATCAGCCTAGTAGTCTTCAATATCAACAAGATGATAGAAGCCCATTTTGAAATTGGTGGCAATAAAGCCCTTGATATCAAAGCAAGTCCTTGGTTTGAAATAGTGAAGAGTGAAGGGAGAAATTGTCCTATCAACATTTTGGGCATCTAAAGAAGTCCTGCTATTATAGTTACCCAATATAATTTGCAACTGGATGCCTTCAATATTTTTGTCCTTGTAAGTTCTATGGAGCTTATCCAACTACCTACAGATTTCAACCAAGGCCATCTTGTCACTATAATACATTGGGAATTTTAAAGGTGTTCCCTTAAATCCAGCCAACCATATGTAAGATAATTTCTTGAATTGATTATAGTGACTACTATAGACATCAATCAATTATTTTGCTTCATCTGAGAATCTCTGAGCGGTGTCACCCTCTAGCAATCTGACAATATACATGGTGAATGCATTGTTCACCCTTCTAAAGTGATGGTTACTGATCTTCAAATTCAATTGGACAATACTCATAAATAGGATCATCTTTCTTGTCTTCAACATGGGAGAAACCCAACCATTCTCTGTATGTAGCAATAGAATACATCAAGTAAGAAGTCATATGAAACATCTTGGTTCTTTGGACATTTACAAGTTGTTTAGTGAGGTTATCACTGATTATCTCTACCCAATTCAAGCTTTGTTTTCCTTCACATATAATATTTATGTAAGGGCACATCTAATAATGAAACTCATTGGTAGAGGGCATCCCCATTATTCTAGCAAGGAGAGTGATGACATCTGATAGCTCTTCCTTAAAATCAACCCTATACATAGTCTTTGGCAACCTTGAAGCTCCTTTCTTTGGATTCTTAAACCAAGACTTAACCACTCTGCTCTTATATTGTTCATTATCTTGATCAAAAAGCAACTGAGCTTGGTCTTGGGTGAGGGTGTTTGAATTTTCAGTTGCAGGAATCCTAAGGGCAGTACTAATACAATTAACATCCAATCGAGCCAATACCTGTCTGCGTGGGGATCAATGATTTCCTTTGTCTCTAGGTTGAAGCATGAACCATAGGCTAGCACGGTATCAACACATTGAACCAAAATTGGAAAACCCCTACATGATAAATTCCACTCTCCTTAACTAGTTGAGCAATGGGAGTAGGGTTTTGACAGTCAATTCGTGCCCATAAATCATCCAAGTCAAGGTGTTGAGCTTCGTTATCTCCTATGTTTTGTATGGATGTCTCTAAGGAAGATAGATGCTCATGCCCTTTGTAGTTGATCTTCATTATATGGCAGGAGTAATGAACTTCCTTATTTCTTTAAATTTTACTTTCGACAATCCACATCTTCTATTACACCTATAAATTTGAAAAAGATTGGAACAAAACTTGGTTATGGCTACAAACAATGGAGAGTGAGAGAATGGAATGGAAGACAGCAATGAATTCAAAGGGTGTGGTAAAAATTATTGATTACCTTAGCTATTTATACAAATTATTTTTGAGTAGTTCGGTGGAGGGAAATTAATATGATTATACCAACCCAAGACAAAGGGTAAGTGGAAAAGGCGGAGAAAATGCACACAACTAGCCCATGGGGCATTAGACACCTAGGACACGATGAGCCAAAACACCCGTAGTAAATGAAACTGGAAAAAATGTACTTGCGGTTAAATGAAGGTTGAGGAGCACTAGGGACATGTGGGATGGGATAAGCCGAAATGTCTCGCAATACACTAGAATCAGGAAAATCGAGAAAAAAACTTGCACAGATGGTCCTTGGGACATTGGGACGTGATTTCTCCAAAAATTTGAAGTACCTAAAAATAAAGGAAAAATTAATGTAATGAGTAGAAAATGAGGAATCGGCGAACAAGGAGCCCGATGGAACTTGGGACGCGAGGGACATTAAAACCTGAAATATCCGCACAACAAAGGAAAAGTCTCAAAAATTCAAAATTCAAAAAAATGACTAACTGTTTGAAAATGACTCTTCCTTAAGGGACCCTTACAAGGATATTCTAATAGACATCTTACCCAAAATTTTGGAAACTGAGGCAAAAATACATAATTTCTAGGAAGGTGACAACGGGCCCAAAAATCAATCTTCAAATATTTACTTGTGAAGACTTACAAATGGATTTACCAAGCTCTAAATTCACTTTAAACATCTATCATAGCTCCACAACAACTCATAACACCAATTTATATCATAGATCAAATGGAAATCATGAGAAAAATAAAACTTTCCCGGAAATAAGTAAATCTAAGTGGGATCCACCTACAATCAAGACCTCAAACCACCACCATCTAAAAGCTAGGAGAGTCCTCTCCTTTCTCAAATCATTACATTTGATGATGTGATGCATTTTGGGCTCATACCAAGAATATTTCCTCAATCACTAATAAGCTAGGATTTGTGGAGGGTTTTGACCAACATACCTTCTTAACAATCATTCATAAACTATAGACACTCATTTAACTTCATTCTAACTCTAATATATTCTTAACTTCATGCCTCAACATCCATGAAAGGATTAGGGTCCCATGCAAACTTTACACATTCCAACTAAGATGATTTCTCTCACTTTGAGATGGAAAACTCACCTTGAGCTCGATATAGCCAAAAACAACATAACTTGAGAAAATCCCATCATATTGACCTAGAAATTGTCCCATAACACTAGGAAAACCTCTATTAACATCTCTTATACCCATCTTATCATAAATATCCCTACATGTTCTCAACCACTAATACTTGTCCAAGTAGGTCCTAGAATTAGGTCTAGTTCAGACCTAGACAAAGAAATAAAACACCATACCTTTTCTTCCAATATCTTCAAAAGGACCTAACACCTTTGAGACAACATGTCTCACACCTATGCATGCCCTCACGGACCCACACACCTCTGCACCTAATCATCATGCCTTATTATGCCTCTATGATCAAGGACTACAAATCATGCTCTCAACCTATACATGTACCCTAAAACTTACATGAGTGTCTCAAAACTCTATCCTCATGCTCTCCATGCCTTTACCATGCTCATCCATATACCTCATATCTTAATTCGATAATATCAATCAATCCTACTCAAGCTATGCCTCCTACTTAGGCTATCTAGACCAAGAAACTTTCACTATTACCACTCATGCATATTTGTGCACACCATATCACATCATCACACATTTTCTCAAGAATCTAGGACATCACCATGACACCCTATCACATCCTCCTTTGTCATTAATGGACTATTTACATCAATAAAAACACACAAGTACACACATGCCAATAGCTTCTCATTGGTTTCATCATTTTCCTAGTGGATATATTAGTACTTATCTTCATATGAAAGAAGTATTTCTTAAAAAATTATTTCTAACAATGGTCCTAAAGTTACATTTGTTTTTTTCCTTCCTTGCACCATGGAAAGAGTGAACTTGTTAATGATTATATCTTACATTTTAAATCTTGCATGCACCATTTACTTTATCGGCCTATTGATCGGAAATGCAATATATATATATATATATATATATATATATATATATATATATATTCATGGCTTCATTCTTCCTTTGAAAGGAAAATTATTATATGACATGAGTGAATCCTTACACTTATTTTCTTTAAGGTTATATCTTTAGAACAATAAATTCTTAATGAACATATTATTGCACATGCTCCTAGTTCTTATACCACTCCCCCACATAGTACATCTTTGCTTCCTCCTATTTCACCACCTTCACGTTCCACTCCCCCTCATATGTGAGATCCATTATACTTCTCACATTTTTCTATGCCTCCTGATATTTTACACATATTACTTGATGATAAGTTAATTCATCTACCTTTTAATGAGTATCATCCTCCTCATCGATTACGATGTAATCGTAACTATCCATTCTATAATTTCCATAGGATTAATGGTCATAGAGATAATTATTATTCACTCCATGACATGATTCAAGAGTTTGAGGAAAAGGGTGTCAATATTTTTCATGCTCACCATGATGATAGATCACATTCTCTCATGTCGTGACACCACACACCGGTATTTACTACTTTAACTACCTCTCATCCTCCTAAGGTCATTTTTTCTCTTGCTCCCTTAGTTTCAACTATGCATGAGACGTGTGCCCCACTTCCTATTCAACTCCAACCCACATTGGTCTCAAAGGAACATTACTTTTCATTCTACAATTCTTGTGTTGTGGCAATCACTTCAATTTTATCCTTCAACACTAATACTCATGACACTTTGCATCATTTGAGCCACTCGTATGTAGTCGTCTCTTTTCCCAATAGATGTTATTGGTTCCTTAAGTGCTACATGATTTCATGTTTATTATATAACTTTATGTCATTATATCGTGTTACTTACTCTTTCCTAGTTATATTCATCCTCTTTATCCTTACTACTATAAGTTCCATTCGACGATCATAGTCTATGTATGTCTATCATCATTCTAATATCAATCATCACAATGTTATGTATGCTAAAAAAATGTATAATCTAATCTAAAATATATATACCACTATGTCATCACATATTCAACAAATAAAATCAAAGTAAATCAACTAATTAATTACTCATACATGAAAATAAGTACACATCATCATATCAAAAGTGATCTCATAGCATATATATACATCTCTCAAAAGTTCCAAGATACAACATCATGGGACAATGCCCAATATCGTATATATCATACATACTCCTCCCTACTATCGGAGGCCACTATAGGATCTCTAGAACTCAAAGAATCACAACTAGACCTTTTCCTCTGTGTTTGAGACCATTACTCCTCTAATTGTGTATCTGCGTAGTGATGCTTCCTTTTCCTTGCATCTACATATCACCTTTGGATCTCCATATATCTCTCAAATATGATTTGTGCTAGGCCATCTCCTCTAACTTCCTCTCTCACCCGTGATTTTTTTTTCATATCCTCATCTCGCTCTAATTGTATAACTATACATGTGGCTTCCACCACTACCACATGATCAAATAAATGTACATGCTCTCTGAAAATGTGATCCACTCTCTCCAAGATCCCTCCTCCTATGAAAACATCTCAAGGCATGCTACGCGTTAATGTATGTACCATTATACCCATGAACATGCTTCAATACTCATCACCTACAAGACCTACACCATCTTAGTACCTCATCACCACATTACATACTCAATACAAATCACACTATCAAATACAAATCACAATATATCCTACTTACATCATACAACCACTACCACCACTACATCGGCCTTGAGGGTAGGTGTCTAACCTTCTACTATCCCTCCTCTTTCTTTTTTTCACATGGTGGATATCCCGCTGCATCCACCACCATAGGAAACAATAGCACCCATCGGTGCTCCACCCACCACTGAGTATAGGATGGGGTACACCCCATCATCCACTTGAATTGACATTGTCTCTTCATCTACCTCATCTACACCTAGAAGGTGTAACTAGGCTCTGTGAAACCCGACCTCACCCCTGCTCTCCTCAATACTTGAATCAATCTATGTTATATGTATAGACCTAGAGACACATCTTGCGCTATCACAAACTATCGTGACACACACTCATATGGAAAGAAAATAGTCACTATTGGAAACTTTTCCTCTAACCACATACTAGGTAGGATACATTACAACTCCACACACTCATCGTCCCACCCACCATAGTCCCTATAGGGTCTCTAAATAATTGCACTGGCCCCATCCTGTCTAAAATAGACCTATATGTCATGGTATCAAACCCACAACCCCTCGGTCCTTACCCATCTAGCTGCAAAAAAATTTGGTCAAATCAATCCACTTATGGATCCCCCAACGGCCTCACTATTGTTATGTGCTCATATGTGCATACATGAAAAAGTGTAGTAGCACCAATCCCTCCATCTTAATCCTCATGGGTAAACCTATACAAATATATGTACAAATGATCAAACATGTAACAAATCCAAGCATACCGTGTCCCATGCTACTCTAAACTCGTACAAATCTCATACATCATGTATGATATGGACACACCTCCTTCGTCATCAGCTACACATGAGGCCAATAAAACTATAATAAACCTCTATAACCACGGAAAACCTTGTAAAATAATGCCTTGCATATATCTATTGTCATCGTGTATCACCTAGGAAATAACATGAACCCACTCTCCAATTATCGAAAAGTGTAGTATCCTATATAGACCCTACAATGTCACCTTCATCTCCCCGTAGGTAACCAAAAAAGTACATGTATTTTCACACCATATCTTGTAAAGTGTAGTAGTAAAATGCATATTATGGGGCACCTCCCCCAATATAGTGATGTGTTACAGACCCATAATGATCTAATATTTTCCACTCATCCTCCTCTAATCCCAAGGCCAATAAGGTAGAAAATTTTCTATCTACATTGAACTCTTGTGAATGTATCTCTCTACTCGACACGAGAAAGAAAAAAAAAAAAAGCCACAAGTTAGTATTCCAAATCACGCACAAACATGATACAAACCTTACATAGTATTCTGGACAAAAATGCTAATTATCCTAAAAACTACCGACAAGTACTTGGATAGTATTGCTCGAAATGGTTGGTGTCGTCTAAAGGAAAAAAATCATCCCCACGTCACTTTGTCTTAGAGAGAAATGCCCAAATTCTCAAAAACTAATCAAAATTTTTATAAAAGACTAAAACTCACTATATTACTACTTAGTCTACTTCAAAAATACAATACTTACTAGTTGATATATCGTGCAGGTGGATATCACCTCTACAACCCTCTTGAACCTAGTTGGGATCACCTCTCATGCACATGACATTGTCACATTCCGAGCTCAACTAACACTAATTTAATCTACAAATGAGACACATGTTTAATTTTCTAACCTTATTATTTATAGTAAAATCTTATTGCCACCACAATTACTATAGTTATACTTCTTCTTACACCAACTAATTAATCGACACTATTTTCGCCATATTTTGAGCTTCGTTTGTCTATTTTCAGCATCATCCATAACCTTATAATTGTATCTTTAACATCTACCACATTGAACAGTTGAATACCACACTTCCTATATTTTGTTACATGTTACGCTTTAATTTCACTAAATATTACCTATTTTATTTTATATGTTTCTAACTCCTCTCCAAACACTCTATCTACTTTTCTTTCAACTCATGGCTTGTCACCTCGCTTCTCAACCTTCACCAAAAGGGGGTAAATGTTTGGGGTTATATTATTACACCTCCTACAATAATTCAAGAAAAATTTCAATGCAGAATATACGCAACCACATGATTAAATAAAATGTGTATATGGTGATAATTAATTGTTGTTGTGCAAATGTGCAATAGGGAAATCGGAAGTTTCAAGCACAACAACTATACCTTTGTCTTTGAAAGTTTCATGTTTTATCATTCTTCGAACCACTGGTCAAATTCGTCAATCTGGTCACCCCATATTTTATGTCAAATTGGTCCCCTAGGTGATTTAGGAAATTATATTCATTCCCCTAGGTGATTTTAGGGAGTTCTTAAAAGATGTTGTCTTCTAGCAGTATTAGGAAGGGCTATCACCTTTGGTCTTCCCGGGATGGATCAACCCCCTGGAGTGGAACAGAAGGGAAAAATTCAACATGGAGGTGAATTGAAGACCTTATAAAATTAGGGAAATTATTTTGGAATGTTTTGGGAAGTTTTGAAAGACTTGGAGTAGTCAAAGTAAAAAATAGGGTTCACAAGCCTAGGTAGTACACAAGCCTAAACCAGCTGATACGCTTCAGAAGAAAATTTTGAGAGCTCTGGATGGAGTTAGGAGTAAAAAAAAACATCTCTAGAAATATAATTCCAAGACCTAAATTATGGTGAAATCATATTTTTCACAACACCTTGGCGCATAGTATTTGAAGGTAGTTTTCTCAGACACAAGTAGAGTCTCAAATCACAAATACAACTTTTAAGGGATCAAATGGATGAATCAAGACATTAAATCCCCACCATTGGATTAAAAATTCCATTTCTAGTTAGGATCATATAAAATTTCACTAATAAATTCCACCGAGAGCTCAAGTTATCATCGTTCCAAGTTGCCCTCTCAAAGGCAGTTTAGGAGTTAGTCAATTTTTCGGGAGGACACGTGTCAACACCAGGAGCCTGGTAGGATTTCATGTCCCCAAAGTCCTTAAGGTCAGGTACACCAACCTTGGAAAAATTTTCCCAACCCCCATGTGACCTTTGGGACCCTCATGTGACCTCCAGACTTGACAGTTCAGCCCCCAGGTGCATTTTTGGAGCATCCATTCCTTGTCGTTGGATCAAGCGCCACATGTCAGTTCCACAACCACTGTGGAATTTTATGTCCCTCATGTCCCTAAGGTTAGGGACATCAAACATGTAAAATGCACCCATTCCCTAGATGAAACTTTTGGTCACCCATGTGACCCGCTTCCAGCCCCTCGATGCTTTAAAGCTGATTTTGGAGCACTCATTCCCTATCGTTGGATCGCTGCCATGTGTCTCCATCTTGTCCATCATGAAAATTGATGTTCCTCACATCCCTAAGGTTAGGGAAATTAGGGAAAAAAATTCACCCAACTCCAACTCAAAAATTTAAAAAAATCTAACCTGTTGGATGCTTCTTTGTTGCTTCTAGTTGTTTCTCACTTTGCCCAGTAAGAAAAGTTGCGAGAGAACACCTCACTCCACCATTGCCAAATATTGAACCAGCTCCATCACAACACATTATCCTTCACTCCATGATGACACATAGGTCTCAGAAGAATAATTCATTGAGATAATAAAAATAAGTGGAGAACAGAGAAGAAGAATAGTGGAAATCCCCATTGCCATAAAACGAAGATTTGAAGATATCTTGCAAACCAATGCACGGATTAAAAAACTGTCTATTGCTGAGTTATTCTTTCTTGAAGGCCATTAAAAAATCATATTCAAACCTCCAATTTTCAGCAAGGAATTCTCACAGAAAATAAATTTCACTTCCGACTCCACGAAGAACAAAGTTTAATTTCCTGTCAAACCGGTCATTGGATTGAAGTAAAATTTCTCTTGAAGCACCAGAAGAAAAAACCTATTGCAATGTAATTTATTTCATCATGAACAGAGACAAAAACTAGACCTGCAAATTTCAAGCTCCATTAATGGCTGCCATGACATAGTAGTGGAAAAAATCAGCAAGCTACCTCTCCACTTCTCAGGGTTCCAGTGGGTGAAATCACACGAAAAATTGGAGGGAATGATCATTGAAAAATCTAGTTTCACATGAACTAGTTTTTGTGACATGAAGCCCCTATTTTTATGGATATGGAGGACTAATTTTTCATCATATTTCTTCCCTGTCACACGAATAAAATATGTGAAAAAGGCAGTGAGCTACCTCTTCAATTCTCAAGGTTCCAAAGGGGCAAAATCGCGCAAAACTTGGAGGGGATGATCGTCAAAAATATAGTTTCACGTGAACTAGTTTTTGCACCATGAAGCCCCTATATTTTAGGGATATGGAGGGTTGTGTTTTTTTCAATATTATTCCCATTCCATGAAAATATCATTTTCCCACTTGTTCAGATGAAGGAGTTACTCAAACGTGGAGCGTGGAACCCCGGAATAAAACCCAAAACTTTCAAGACTCGTTTTGTCGCATCCTAACATCCACGACACACTTACTAAAAATAGCATGCCTTCCTGTGTAGGGTTATGTTACTTCAGGTAATCTACCATTTGAAGAGGATACGAAGAAGGCGGTAAACACAGAGGGAATATCATAGGCAAAGTCATCAAAAAGGTCATCTCGGCTCGCAATTCACACTTACTAAAAATAGTAAGTTACACTCAAAGAGTAGTTTTGGCACAATGGAATGTACAAGGATAATCATTCAAGGGGACATCATTTTTCGGGATCATCCTAGTCATTTTTCATAGGGCATTTGAGATCCATATTAGTTCATTCAACTTGGTGAGCGTTCGTGAGCTAATTTGAAGGAGTTTCACAATGTGCAAGGAGTTTGAAGATTCAAAGTTTCACTTTGCATTTGGAGCTTTCCATCGACAAGGATCAACGGACTTCATCGGGAATGACATATCCTCTTCTTCTTCTCTCTCTCTTTCTCTCTCCTCTTCCCCCAACTTTCTCTCACTTTCAAATGTTCTAATTCTTCATTGGGGTTTGCACTTTTTGATATGCCTTTAAGTCACTTAAAAGTGACTTTAGAAACATAATGTAAATTAAGTTGCCTTGATTTTATAAAAGGGACTTAAATATTTTGTAGGAATATGAATAGTCTAAAGTTAGAAATAAGGCATATGGAAGGTCATGAGGAAGATGAGGAGCCGTGTCTATTATATAAATTGTAAAGCCATTCCCATTTCAAAGGGTTGGTCATTAATTTTGTAAGCTCAAGAGTGCATTCTACCTTGAGAGAACAAAGGAGATAGATAAATTATTCCTTTCCCCCACTCTCTCTTTTTCCTCCATTCTCATACTATGTACAACTTGGTTTAAGAAATCAATACAAGAAGGAGTTGTGAGCCTTTTTTTACTAAGGGGTTTATTGAGACTTTTTGATCATAAATTCCATTTGGTCTTGTTATTATGCATAGATTTGTTTCCTCTTAATTATAATTCATGTGATAAAACTTCTAATTGATGTATGCAAGAATCTGATTTTCTACCTACAACATTAGTTCTCCTATCTAATTTCTCACTCCCCTTTCTCACTCTTTAGACAAAGTTGTCTCTTGTAGGTATCTGCAAGCTTTGTCGCAGGGTCATTGGAGTGTCCCTGTTGGATCCTCAGTCAAAAGGCCACCACAGAAATCCACATTTTCTTGTGCATGCATATATAGTAGTTGCACCGGTTAATTAGAGGGACTTAGATTCCCAGAGCATTGGCGGAAATCCATAAGTTTGTTCACTTGACAAATTATATAGCCAACAGTTTTGGCATCCAACATGGGGTAGACTTGGTAGCATCTACACCCAAATTACTACCGCAAGGTCTCAAAATACAAAAAAATGAAATATTGAAAAAATAAAAAAAGAGAATTCATAAAAATCCATTTCTGAAAGATACATTGTCAGTTCCTGCACGTGACCTTTCATATTCCACGGTGTCTTTTCATATTCCCACTTCAAGAGTTTCCAAAAGTTGGCTGACGGAAGATACATCAGGTTGAGCAGGTCGAGAGGTGTTGTTGATTCCAATTTCAAGGCTTTGTAAAATCAGCAAGAATGAATTAGAGATAATCCATATTTCTTCTCTCAATCCTCCTCTCCATCTAGCTCTTCAAACAGTTCACTGCAATCCTGCCGAGACTCTTTTTATACTCCCCTTCAAATTCTCCCATTTTTCAACCACCATTGGTCATTGAGTTCCCAGAAGAAGAAGAATTTGTAGAAGCAAGAGAAGAAATAGAAATGAAAATGGAAGATGAAGTAGAAATACCTCAACCCATTGTTTCAGGGGGAAGGAATATAGGCCTACTTTCTCTTGAACCCCCTCATCATAATCTACCAGCTGGGTTCCCATAAGAACTTTCCACAGTTCAAAGGTGACAATTCACAACATCCTGAGGAACACGTCACTGCTTTCACAACATCATGTGGAATTCTTGGTGTCCAACATGAAGACATTTTTGTGAGATTATTCATGGAGTCTCTCCAAGAAAAAGTAGTAGAATGGTTCTACCTCCTACCTGCCTGATCCATCACTGGTTGGGATGACATCAAGATTTCCTTCGAAGAGAGATTTAAATCAACTGAAGACTTTCAGGACCTCCTAATGTAGTTGGCTCAAATAGATAAAGGAGTAAATGAAACTATGAGAGAATTTGTGGCTCATTTCAAATGGTTGCTTCACAGGATACCTGAAGAGGATTCGCCATCTCAAAACAATGTCAAGATATTCTTCATCAATGCTCAATCATCAAAAGTATTATTTTTCTATGAAGAGCCCAACCAAGGAACATTATATAAGTACAAAGGATTTCCATTGAACTTGATGATGATCTCATCCTCTCTGGAAAGGTCAAGAATCCATCAAAAGGGCAAGACCCAACATCCTAGAGATGAGAGAACCAATCCATCACTACAAAATTTGGTGAATGAGATAGCATCATTGAAGAGGGAAATACTTGAACTAGTTTCTTCCCAAAGAAGCAATGAAAATTAGATTGGAGGAATACCTCAAAGGAATTCCTTGGAGGCCCCACCTGTCAATGCAATTTATAGGAGTAAGGATAATGAAGAGGCTTTTGAACAAGAAAGTGAAGGTGGTGGTTTCCTAGAAAGTGATGAGTTTCAGAATGATACACAAATCAGATTCTATGAGTATTTTGGAGGTTATGAAGAAGATGAAGAAGATGCACCCAGTTTCTCATGCACAGTATTCACTCATTCTCAGTCCAAGAAAGGAACACCACCCTCCACTTATTTAAAGAAAAATAAGGTTGATGATCCTCTTATGGCGACTCCGTAAAACAAAATAATTAGTCAAGGATCACCACTTCCTCCTTCCATGAAGTCTGCATTGTTGGAGTTTTATTACTCAGAGCGAGTAAGAAGGCTCCCACTTTTCCAAGTAAGTCTTATGATACCTCTTCCAATTCTAAATCTAAATATGCTCCCGTAAAATCTAATACCTCGAAATCTCCTAGTGTGCAATTAAAAATACCATCCATTCCTCAAACATCAAATCCTTCTCCTAAGCCTATCCAGGACTCCAAAATCAGTCCTGTAGACACTAAAATTTTCCTCCGTAATTTCTATTTCATTAATGTATGTATTAGGAATAGGATGTTGTTAAGTATAATTAGTAGTAGCGTTCGATAGAAGATAACGGCGCTGCCACCAAGATTTACACCGCCAATAATGTATAGTACAAAGAATAGTCAAAAGTACAATAGGAATGTTGTGGTAAAAAGTAAATAGTTGTCGTAAGTGGTCCAATAATGTTAAAATTTCAAAGCGGGGTGAGTAGAGAAGTAGGGTCTACATGATTAGGAATTAGAAATATTATATTGGTAATAAGGACAAGGAGTGAGGTCATAAATATTTTGTGTATTTTATTTGTAAAAAGTCTAAAAATGTGGAACCCATGTGAAATGATAAGGTTTATCTTATCTTAAAAGATAAGCTTACATGTACAGATAAGAGTTAAGGTATGGAATATGATTCGTCAGAGTGGATTTCTTATCCTATCTTACAGATAAGATGGATAAGCCTGGAAGTTCTATAAATAAAGAGGCCACCCCCCTCATTTAGCATAGAAGGAAGTAGTGAGAAATATTGTATGAGTAAGTGTGTAAAGGAAGCCATCAGTTTAAAGGTGTGTTGAAGAAGCCATTAAGAGGTGTAATTGTGAAGTTTCTCCCATAGTATTGGTGGAAGGCAAGTGAAGTCAATAACACTTGAAGTACCTCATGGGTGAGATTGTAACAATTTCATGCTAATATTATAATTTACTCTGATATTTCAGATTTATCATCATTCCTTTTTATCATAGTCTATGGTATTCTTGTGTTATGTTTGTTGTTGTGTTTCCAGATTACATCCACCAAACTAAAGGTTGTGCATTAGTAAATAATCATAGCACAAGGAGTTCCCGGTGAAGAATTATCATAGTGCCAGATTGGTGATGACATTTTGGTTCCGTTGCAGGACCATTCCTCGTTGGTGGATTTTCTGGAGAGATATTCCCACTTAGTCAAAAATCAATTGGAGGGTAACCTTGTTTTTAATGTGCATAGTAGTTACCATGGTAAAGTCCTTTTACCGTGAATAGTAGTTACCTTGGTAAAGTCATTTTTTTGTGAATAGTATTTACCACAAGAAAGTCACTTTTACCGTGAATAGTATTTACTGCAGTAACTTCACTTTTTACTGTGAATAGTGTTTACCACAGTAAAGTCAGTTTTTACCGCAGTAAATCAAGTTTTACCATAGTTTACCGTGGTCATTTCTATTTTCTATTATAGTGATTTCAATTATTTGTGCACATAAGTCTTGTTGATTGTACTTGTGGGTTGGTATTTCACTGTGGTTACTTTTGAAAATGGGGAAGATTCCTATTTTTTCAGCCCAATCTAATGAAGATGCTTCCTCTTTCATTCAAGAGTTTAAACGATCTTGTATTTGTAATGGCCTTATAAGAAGGGAACAATGGACTGAATTTTTTCCTACCTTTTTGGATGGTTCCGCCCTTAGGTGGTTTGAAACACTAGGTGATAATGTGAAAAACTCATGGGATTTATTAACTAAAATTTTTCTTGAAGAATTTGGTGAACAACAGAGATATGCAGATCTCATGATCGATATATCAAAAGCTATCCCAAGGAGAGAAGGAGAAGATAAGGGATTATCATGCTCATGTTCTAGAGCTACGGAGGAAGCTCAATGCCCAAATCCGGAAGGAAGGATTAGCGGATGGGTTGATGAATGGCATGGATAATCTCCTATGTAAGCACTTCATTCTTGGGATGAAGCCGGAGATCATACAACGAGTGAAGTATGACCCCAACTACCATTGAACAAGCAAAGGAGATTGCAAGAAGAAAGCATGGAAGAGGAGCCCAAAGAAATTGTTGCTAAAGTAGAGCCTACACCAAAGCACCTTTGATCCGAATCCACAACCACTATCGGTGAGCACAAATCTTTCTCCTAGTACATCTACTGAGTATGAAGATCTACTCAAAAATATGGGTCAGTTAACTATTAATCTTCTTCAAGGAAAAGAATTTAGTTCTCAGGGAGGAGAAAGAGGTCCAAAAGAAATATTTCTGAAGTTGTATGTTATGGTTGTTATAAAAAGGGTCATTATAAGTATAATTGTCTAGATAGAGCTTCTACATCTGGTAAAGGAGATAATGATAAAGGAAAAGCACCTGTGAATTCTTTTGATGTAGTAGATAAGAGCAGAAATAATGAAGTAGATGTGTTTGTAACAAAAAGAAAGAAAGAAAAAGATAATCAAGATGGAAATGATCCTAAGAAGATGAAAGGAGAAACTAGTAAGAAACATAGGAGAAGAAAGTTGGGTGTGCAGGATTTTCTAATTTCACAGGGGCAAGGACCATACTCCATCTTGGAAGATCTGTCCAAAAGGCCTGCAAATATTACATATGGTCAACTCTTGGCTATGTCTTCTGAGAAGAGGCGGGAGCTGCGAAGTGGACTCAATGCTCGACGAAGGAAGGAGGTTGAGGTCCCTGTTTTAGAGGCAGAGGCGGATCCCTATGCTCCACAAGCTGAGGTATTATGTAATGGTATTTCAATTCATGATGTCTTAGTTGATGGAGGTGCTGCAGTTAATGTAATGACCAAGTCTGTAATGAATATGTTGGGTTTAAAAATTGATCGCCCTTCAACACTTATGTTAAGGTCATTAAATAAGGGAAAAACTAAACCAGAAGGTGTAGTTTCAAATGTGGCAATATCTGTTATGGGTGTTGTATGTGTGGTAGACTTTTAGGTGATGAAAAATGGTACTATTGCATACCCAATGTTGCTAGGAAGACCATGGCTAAGGAGAGTTCATGCAAGAAACTATTGGAATGAAGGTTTCATGACACTTGGATGTGGTAGAGAGAGGGTGAAGATAAACATGATCCCTCGACATCATAAGGTAGAACCTAGTGGATTCAAGTGATGAAACTGATGATTGGACATCCTCTGATTACTCTAGTACCAGTGAAGTGGACACTGAAGATGAAGAAAGTGAGGTTGATGTTTCAGTCATGGATATCCTTCCAGTCACACCAACTCATGACCTCATAAAATTACCTAAAGAAGAAGTTGATGATTGTCTCCAACAAATAAAGATTGGTGATGCTGTGATGGAGAGTGAGAAGGAATACTACCTCCAACTCTTTCGAAGGTACATACACATATTCACTTTTGATTACAAGGAACTCCATCAAGTAATTTGGGTAGAACATTCTATTGAGCTTTGGTAGATGGTGCTAAACCTATAAAGCAAATGCCATATAGAATGAATCCTAATTTTTCAAAGACCAAAAGAAGAAATAGATAAGTTGCTTGATGCAGGGATTCATATTTGCTGTGGAGAATTCGAATGGGTTTCTCCCATAGTGATCTCAATAAAAAATAATGGGAAGCTACACATTTGTGTTGATTACGGGAAGCTCAATAAGGCAACAAAGAAGGATCATTACCCTCTTCCATTCTCAGATCAGATCTTGGATGAAGTAGTTGGCCAGGAGTGTTATAGTTATGCTTTGATGGATATAGTGGATACAACCAAGTCCGTATAGCGAGATAAAGATCAGGTGAGACCACGTTCACCACTCCTTGGGGAACATTTGCTTATAGAGTTATGCCTTTTGGGTTGTGTAATGCTCCAAAGAACATTCCAAAGCATTTGATGAATAGGGTGTTCGAACCCAACATTGGGAACTTCATTAGAGTATTTCTGGATGATTTTTGCATCTATGGGAGCAAGATGGACCACCTGCACTAGATGGAGACAACATTTCAAAGGTTAGATGAAGCACAAGCCTCACTAAACCCTACAAAGTGTGTCTTTGGATGTTCTAAAGGTGTTTTGTTAGGGCATGTTATATCCAGAGATGGTATTGGTACTGATCCTAATAAAGTTTCAAAAATCAAAGATTTACCATTTCCTATGAATAGAAGTAAGTTGAGATCATTTTTAGGCCATGTGGGTTACTATAGAAGGTTCATCAAGAATTTCTCAAAGATTGCATAGCCACTAACCTGGTTCTTGAAGAAGGATGTTACTTATGAACCAGGAAATAAGGCGCATAAAGTTTTGGACAACTGAAGGAAGCCCTAGTGTCTTCACCTGTTTTAAAGAATCCAGATTGGAGCAAGCCATTCATTGTGTACACTGATGCCTCAGATGCAACACTAGGAAGTACTTTGAGCCAAAAGGATGAAAATGGGAATGAACATCCAATTTACTTTGGGAGCAGACAAATGAGCAGTGCTGAGGTAAATTATACTGTAACTGAAAAAGAGGCTCTAGCTATCATTTTTTTGTAAAGAAGTTTAGAAATTACTTGCTAGGGTAGAAATTTATAGTTGTAACAGATCATCAGGCTCTAAAATATATTGTCAATAAGCCTAACCCATCAGGGAGGATAGCAAGATGGATAATTTTGCTACAAGAATTTGAATTTGATATTATAGATAGGCCAGGAAAGAAGCATGTCAATGCAGATCACTCTCTCGATCCTATGATGGTTTAGGATCATCTTGTGATGATGATGATTTTCCCGATGCAGCATTGTTATCCCTTGACACAATCCATAGTGAATACATAGATATTTGGAATTATCTGAATGAATTCAAGTTTCTTGATGGTGTCAATGCAAAGACTAAGAGAAATATTACTCAAGCCAGTCGTCCATATTCTATTCTGCATGGAGTATTATTTTGAATAGGACCTGATGGACAATACAAGAGGAAGTTGGACATGATCAAGGGAAGGAACTGCTAGAAGAATTCCACAATAGTACATGTGGAGGGCACTTCTCTGGACAACTTACAATGAAGAAGGATCTTGAATGCGAGTTATCACTAGCCCACTCTTTTTAAAGATTGTTATAATTATTGTAAGACATGTGATATTTGTCAAACACATGGTAACCGTAAGACTTCATCAGCTCCATTATGCCCTATTCTTCCACTTGGTCCCTTTGAAAAGTGGGGAATAAACATTGTAGGTCCACTTCCAACTACCTCATGCCAAAATAAGTATATTGTAGTTGCCACAGATTATTTAACCAAGTGGGTTGAAGCTAGGCCATTGAAAACAACTTCCATGGATGAAGTGGCAAGGTTCATATATGAACGCATTGTCACCAGATTTGGTTGTCCATTAGAAATTGTAACAGATCAAGGAAGCCACTTCATTAATGAGGTGGTAGAAGCCCTAGTCAATAAGTTTTCTATTAAGCACAGGAAGGCAACAACATACAAGCCAAGCACAAATGGACAGGTGGAACGAACAAATTTTGTGTTGTGTCAAATTCTAGCAAAAGATGCAGCCTTGCAGGTACATAAATGGGATAAGAGGATTCATGCAGCATTGTGGGCATATAGGGCAACATCAAAGTCAGCAACAGGATACTCCCCATTTCAGTTGGCTTATGGCATTGATCCAGTTCTTCCTATTGAGTTTGATATTCCCACGGTCAGAGTAATGGAAAATGAAAGAATGGATGAAAGTGATTCAGTAAAAGAAAGGTTGGTACATCTTCATTTGCTAGAGGAAATGAGGGAAATAGCTAAGGATACAAGCTATAAGAAGAAAATGAAGCAGAAGGAATACTTTGATCAAAAGATCCGGTGGTCTCCATTTCATGTGAATGACTTGGTTCTAGTATATGATTCTAGATACAAAAAAAAAAGACAAAGAAAATTTCTTCCAAAATGGATGGGGCCCTACAAAATAGCAGTTGTGCATGAAAATGATACCTACCGACTGGAGGAATTGGATGGCACTCTCATTATGAAATGGGTCAACCATGACAAGTTGAAGATTTTCCAAGCACCATAATAGTCTACTCCGAGGACGGAGTAGAAGCTAGGAAGGGGGAAGATGTCAACACTAAAATTTTCCTCTGTAATTTCTATTTCATTAATGTATGTATTAGGAATAGGATGTTGTTAAGTATAATTAGTAGTAGCGTTCGATAGAAGATAATGGCGCTGCCGGTATGACGCCGCCAATAATGTATAGTACGGTAATAGTCAAAAGTACAATAGGAATGTTGTGGTAAAAAGTAAATAGTTGTTGTAAGTGGTCCAGTAATGTTAAAATGTCAAAGTTGGGGTAAGAGAGAAGTAGGGTCTACATGATTAGGAATTAGAAATATTATATTGGTAATAAGGACAAGGAGTGAGGTCATAAATATTTTGTGTATTTTATTTGTAAAAAGTCTAAAAATTTGGAACCCATGTGAAATGATAAGGTTTATCTTATCTTAAAAGATAAGCTTACATGTACAGATAAGAGTTAAGGTATGGAATATGATTCGTCGAGTGGATTTCTTATCCTATCTTACAGATAAGATGGATAAGCTTAGAAGTTCTATAAATAAAGAGGCCACCCCCCTCATTTAGCATAGAAGGAAGTAGTGAGAAATATTGTATGAGTAAGTGTGTAAAGGAAGCCATCAGTTTAAAGGTGTGTTGAAGAAGTCATTAAGAGGTGTAATTGTGAAGTTTCTCCCATAGTATTGGTGGAAGGCAAGTGAAGTCAATAACACTTGAAGTACCTCATGGGTGAGATTGTAACAATTTCATGCTAATATTATAATTTACTCTGATATTTCAGATTTATCATCATTCCTTTTTATCATAGTCTATGGTATTCTTGTGTTATGTTTGTTGTTGTGTTTCCAGATTCCATCCACCAAACTAAAGGTTGTGCATTAGTAAATAATCATAGCACAAGGAGTTCCCGGTGAAGAATTATCATAGTGCCGGATTGGTGATGACAGTCCCTTCACCCCCTTATCCACATCTGATCCCTTTGACTTTATAGAATATGCAAACAAAGACAAAGTGCAAATTACTGAAACTAAATTTTTGCGAGACTCACCTGGACAATTTGAGAGGTTTATTCAATACATCGGAGTAGTATTTTAACACCCAATGATGCAACTCCTCATTCTAAAGGAATACCATCAAACCCACCTACCCCTCCCTCGCGAGAACATGTTTTCTCGAGTGCATTAAAAAATGATAAAGTTAAACCTTTCTATATGTCCCTCCTTATTAGATAATATGTATCTTGAACAATTTAATAATAGATTACTGTGCCTCGGACAACGTGATTCCTTTGAAGTTCAAGAAGGCTCTCAAAATTATCATGATTCCACCCAAAGTGGCTCTTTTTACTCTATGGATTCAAGAGAGATCCCACTTGTAGGGAAGGTAAAGATGCACATGTGGATCTCGCTGAGATTTCCAGGACAAGAAGGTTTACTGCAATGATTTTGGTAGTAGACGTCCTAGCCTCATTCGAATGTTGCTGAGTAGAAATTTTTGCCAAGACTTGGGAGGTAAAATTCAGATGAATTGGTCTTTTGCAACCATACCAATGAAGGTAGACATGGATAAATTTCTTCCCGAGAATAAGATCTGTACACAAGATGAAATTCGAGAAGCTAACATCTTGTATCAAGGTAGCATGCAGATGAATCACTTTTTGGCAACCAAGGAAGAAGAGGATATCCCCATCTTGATAGGTCCAGACATGCCTTCTTAGAGAGATTTGGATTTTGAAGAAGCATTGAGGAGATTCAAGTTACAAGAGGGAAGCCCTGAATTTCCAGATGATGCAAACCATGAGGAAGAGGAGATGGTTCTCGATGATTTTCAAGAAGAAAAATTAGCTTATATGTTTATCCAAGATGAGGAGATATTCTCATTCCCATTTGGGGATGAAGATGATCTTATTCATGCCATCTATAAAGAAACAAAAATAGATTTTGATGATCCCGTGAAAGGTTTGAAATAAATATAGGTACAAGAACTACTTAGAGCCATAGAAGAAACTAAAGATCTTGAGCTCAATCTCGAACTCCTAATGCAAGCCAAAAATCTACAAGACAAGCATGAAGTTGATTTGGAAGTCTTAACCAATGTGAAGGTTGGCCATATTGAGATATGGAAAGATGAAAAATATGATGCCTCTATTGAGCTAATGGTCAATGAATGCAATGATGAAATGGAGGTATTTTCTTTCCCATTTGCAGAAGAAGATTTCCATGATGAATAAATAGAAGAAATAAGTTTCGAGGCCTCTGAAGATGAAGCTATTTTCATTGAAGGATCAGTAGATTTCATCGATTCTAAAGATGATGAGGTAATCCCTTTAGATAGTTTCCTTGAGTTGTATTCTTCAAAGGCGTACAAAGAGGAGCTACAAGAAATGATGAAGCATAACTCTGTGTAAGTAATCTTGGATGTAGTAGAAGTTTGAGGAAGATCCTGAGCTGATTCTTGATCTCTTCACTTGTACCATGGACATACAAGACAAGTATGAGTTTTCGAGAACACACGGCATGCGCGCAAGGAAAAATGGGTTTTTACTTGCCGCATTCAAAGCATCCCAAGTAGCACACGAGAAAAACATGACCTTTATGGATAAGGTGCCATCTTAGCGATCTGTGGATCAAAAGGAAATATTCCAAGCATGGGACGAGAAGGTTCTAGAAGACATCATTGCAAGGAATGGAGAGATCAGATCTAGAAATGCATGCTTCCATGAAGGACCACTTCGACACTTGGTAACCGATCTATAACTTCTAGAAGGTATGGTGGTGGGTGTTAAGGTTATAAATACAAGCACTTTGTAGAATAAAAGGATATAGTTGAAGAGAGGTGAAGCCCTGCAAAAAATAGAATGGAGGATGTTATGGGTTAGGGATTAAGAGAGCTCTATGAGCAATAGCACATAGAAGGAGATGGGTTCTAATCCTTCTTTGTAATATGATGAGCATAACATAGTTTTGAGGCATGACTTGGCTCTGCATTATTATATGAGGGTATGTTATGACCTCAAAGGATTGTAATGTGGTTATTGAATCTATGATAATGAATATAATGCTTTGTTATAAATCATCTATGTTCAATACTTATGCATTTCCTTTCTGTATGAATCATCTCCATGTGTTGCTTGTTATATCTCTTACCTGTATACAATGACATGACATCTCTTCCTAAGATCATAAGAATGTGGTTTAGTTATTTTTTTCTTGCATTTGATTGTCTTTCCTAAGATGATGCATTCTCATGAAACTCACATAAAGGAGAGACTCGGTGCCCACGCGTGCCTCGGTTAGCACCCGGTGCCCTTGGGTGATAGGTTTGGAGTGCATGGGATTTTCTGTTCTTTGAAGGGTACAAAATGACTACATCTTGGTTATGTTGCCGGGATATCTTTTTGAATTTGTTATGAGAAATGACATGCATCTTTATCCCTATGATATGGGATGACAAAGCGACTAACCTTAGAAAGTGTTGAAACATGGTTCAAGAGCACGGAGGATGAGTTTGCTCAAATATTCAGCACTAGACCTGAGTTCAATACACGTAGATGGGTAGAAGAGAACCTATACCATGAGCTATATGATACATTCTTTTGTTGTTTCCTAGTAGAACTATATAAATGACTTTTAACATACGCATCTAGATCAAGCTAATACTATAGATCACACGTGTGGACCCAATATGACTATTAGAGGTGCGCAGGATGTAGATCGACTTGGGCGCATGTTTTTGTTCACCGGTGGAAGAGAGTACTAACCGGTTATACTTTAGAATACACCATTTCAATGTATTCTTTCCCGAGAAGTCACCGAGTTTGAGTTTCTGAGGAGCCTAGAGGATCATTTTTGCATGTTATTCCTTTGGCTATGAAGATCTTGGTCATTACTTTGAGTTTATAAGCATTTCCCATGGCTGGCTAAGATTCTCTGAGTGTTGGGAGAGGAAGATAGGGTGGAGGAAGATGGTGGACATTGTGGCTGAAAAGGAAAGGGAGGAGAGACGACTCAAGTATAGTGAAGCTCGTGAAAGGGAGATGACTAGACAACGCGAGGTTACAAGTGTGATGGATCTATGGAGGCAAACATTGTGGGAAGGATTTAAGGTTCACGTAGAGGACGTGGAGCCTGAGAAGTTTGTGCTACCCGATCTTGGCAAGCGCGGCAGAGAGGCCTCTTCAGCTACTAGTGAGAGTTCGTTACATGGAGAAATAAAATTCATCGCCACGCATATGTTCCCACACCTGCAACCAAACTCTAGCACTTGGTTTTCCAAATAAAGGGAGAATTATTGTTAATCCAATTGGTATCAGTGGGAGTGATCAATCGGTGCCCAGGAGATATAATTTTTCATTTGGAACATTCATGGCTACACAAGCCATTCCTGTATTTGGAGGAATATTTGGACAAGGTGCAAGTACGCAAGCTTTGGGTATCACATCTCGAGTGGCGTGGGAAATACAACTAGCAAGTGGGACAATATCACAAACCATTGGTATGCGATTCGGTTGGATGCTAGCAACACTAGGCACAACCACTTATGGTTCTTTGTCGACTACACAAGGTGGATCTAGTGGGTTAGGAGGAAACACTTTGGAGGGAACCAAGACTCTAGATTCGAAGGACAAGGACCAAACCACCTCCCTAATTTTTTTGGAGATATCTTTACACTTACCAGACTATAGGGGTATTAAAGATGTTGTAGAGCATGTGCACAAGTGTGAGTTACTATGACGCATGAAGGGGATCACTACCCTGGAGTGAAAGGAAAGTCAATTTGCAACAATGTTGCAAGGAATGCACATATTTGGTATAGGAAGTATGACTCCCATCAGATGGTGGTAGACTACACTGCATTAAATAATTCCTTCTTAGCATAGTTCCATATCCCATATTTTGAGCGAGAAGAGCATCAGCGCTCTAAAATATATCTAGAAGGAATGGCGAGAGTGTGTGGGAGTATGACGCGTGTTTCAAGACTCTCTTGTCAAAGCTATCCTATAAAATTCATCCTTATCAACATACTCAATGGTTTTTTGGAGGATTCATAACACCATTTAGAAGGGATTTGTCACACAATACTTTCACTGAGACCGTGCGAGGCATTGGAAGCTACCCTGCACGCTGAAGTTGTTGGGAGTGTTGACACTAGTGTTAGCCCTTTTCTTGAGGCTCAAATTTCTATAATGACAAGCTATTTTCAAACTCAACACCCGAGGTTCGTAGTGGGCTTTGATGTATAGATTGTGGGTCTACAAAACGTTATAAATTTGAGTGACCTGATCTATTACAATGCTCATGGTGTGGAAAGAAACACAAGTACAAAGAATGTCCAGAGATTTATGAGCATATGAACCAGCAACACCGAGAAGGACAAGGGTGTTGGGATGGTAAGCATCAAGAAGGTTGATTCATATTGGATGCCAAGAGTGGCACATGAGTCAGGACTAGAACTTGTACTAGTGACGACGCGAGTAGAGGCCGCGTGCACCAAGGAGATGCCAAGACCAAGGACACTAGTTTCAAGAGAGGAAGTAATACATGGAAAGTATCCAGACCCTGCTCATTAGAAATAAGTATATCAAGAGACTATGGATGTCATTCGAGTTTAGAAGAGGAGATCCAATGTCTCAAGGATCATTCCAGGAAGTAAGAGAAAAGAAGGAATGTTGAGGCTCCATAGAAGGACTTGGATGAAGTCAAAGAAGTGTGCAAAATGTTAAGGCAAGATAATATTATTCTCTTGTTAGGAGAGTGGCTAAGAGAGAAGGTACCATGCCTTGGAGTGGAGCACGAAAGGAAGGTGTTGCATGCAAACCTTCCTCCTCACAGCCTTGACTATGAAAATGAGATTACTTTGAATGTGATTGTTTATGGATGGCTTCTGAGAAATATCCTCATCAACATAGGAGTAGAGGTAAATGTTCTTATCTTAGATGTCCGGCATCGAGATGGGAAGGCCCACGCTATAACCATCTTCAAATGTGTTGTATATAGTGAACAAGACTAAGGTGCACATTGGAGTCCTCAAGGATGTATTTATCACCATTCAATGGGCCAAGTTTACTTTGGAGACTTCGACTTCTTGGAACTCATCGAAGCGAGACAATATTCTAGCATTACTTGGGCACCCATGGTGTTATAAGAACAATGATTACCTATGGTTTAACAAAGGGTATATCAGTTTTGAGAAAAATAAGGAAAGGGTGGTCATTCCTTTGACATATGGGAAGTTAGTACCCTATACTGAGCCCTTAGGAGAAGAATTCCTTGATAGAATCTATGTGCACTCCATCAGAGATCTTGAGATAATTCACCCCATGGAGGGAGTTATCCAATTTGAAGATGCTCAGTCCTTGAGTGATACCACTAGTATAGCATGCAAAAATTGGGTACATGGGAATTTTGAGTTAATTAGGTGACAGATTAAGAAGATCTATAACAAGGGTGATAAAGGTGCACTTAGTCAAGTGACTAGGAGGAAAGAAGGCTGCCAAGATACTCTAGAGGGGAATATCCTAAAAGTTTCTTATGGGACATGGAAGCTTAGTGGAAAAATAAGGATGAGAGAAGAGGAATGCTTAGTTACAACCTAATCATGACTACAACATGCTTTGGTGGGCTACACATTAGGAGAACCTCTTGGAGTGGCACGAGGTGAGGATCATGTTTTCTATAAGGTTCTCTAGGAGTAATGTACCCATGGTCATATAAGACTACCATGGTAAAGAGGTCACTTCATTTCATATCCAAGCATGTGAGAAGGCCTAGATTGGAAGCGTAGAAGCATTTCTACCTTTGTTATGGGAGCTTAAGTTTTATTCCACCTTACAAGGTTGTTCATGCGGTTGAATACGTTCATTCGGAGATGCGTCATCAAATGGGTAATTGGAAAGAGTTGGCAACTTATTTCATTCAATATTTTGAGTATAGGAGTACCAAACCATCAGTGGATAAGGTGTTGTAAGTGATCAAGCACCTTATGATGGGGGATAGTGCTATGGTAGAGGATAGGCTACTAGAATTGCTAGGTGAGCCTTCTTTGGAGATGTGCCTCAATGAAGAAGAATCAAAGGAGGTACAGCTTGAGTACACGTGCATGGAAAAAGAAAAAGGAAAAATGGTCTATGTAATAGATGGAGAAGAGATGGAGACTTTGGATGTTAACCATTCGGAGGGTATGCGTGAGGTCATAGACAACACTAATGAGCGAGAACATGCCTACCACGAGCCCTTAAAGACAAAGAAGGTTAACATTGGAGCAGGGCATAACCTAAGGAAGCTATTATTGATGACTATTGGTCGAAAAAGAGGTTTCAAAGATCATTGATTTGTTTCACGAGTTCCAAGATTTGTTACCTTGTGGGTACCATGAACTCAAAGGCATTCACCATTCCTTGGGGAAATGAAGATCAATTTGAAGGAAGGTGCGAGCCTTTGATTCGAAGAGTCCCTATTGGATGAATCCAAATTTGTGCATACGTGTTAAGAAAGAAATAGACAAAATGATATCATCTGGTATCATTAAGGTAATGGAAGAATCGGAATGGATAATCCCAATGGTTATCAATATTAAGAAGGATGGAAGGATAAGAATTTTCATTGACTACAGGGATCTGAATGCAGTGTGTGTCATCGATCCCTTCCCAACCCCCTTTACTGAAGAAATTTTGGAAGGAGTATCTAGGTGCGAAGTCTACTCTTTCACGGATGGGTTCTCAAGGTACCACCAAGTCAGGATTACAAAGGAAGACCAAAGAAATAAAACTTTCACCACTTGAATGGGGAAGTTTTTCCTACATGGTTATGCCTTTTAGATTGAAGAATGTGCCTATTGTGTTCTCACGCATTGTGGTACAAGCATTTCAGGACTTCATCCATAAGTTTCTTCAAGTTTACCTGGATGACTGGACTGTGTATGGATTAGTGAAAGACCATTGTGACAACTTAAGGTTGATGTTTGAGAGATGTCGTAAATTGAGGATATCTTTCAACATTAAGAAATGTGTCTTTGCTATTCCATTTGGAACCCTGTTAGGACACATTATATGTAAAGAACATTTGCTAGTAGATCCTGCTAAAGTTACGATTGTCATAGGATTTGGGGATCCTACTAGTCAAAGCACGATGCATGATTCCTTTGACATACGAGGTATTTAGGAAGTTCATCAAGGGATATGCCAATATTTTTGTGCCCTTAGAGTAATTATTAAAACACAAGAGTGTCTTTCATTGGGGAGAGGCATAGCAAAAGACATTTGACACTTTGAAGGATAGGCTTATCACGGTGCCCATATTATGTTTTCCTTCTTGGGATAATCCTTTCCATGTGCATGTTGATGCCTCATGAACAGCTATGGGAGTAGTGCTAGCACAACCTGGTGAGGGAATTATTGATCATCCCTTGTGCTTTACAAGTAGAAAGTTGACACCAACATAACGCAATTACATAACTACTGAGCGCAAAGCATTGTCAATTATCTACACACTACACAAGTTCAGGTAGTATCTGTTGGTGACACCATTTATATTCTACACAGACCACATGGCATTGAAATACTTAGTCAACAAACCCATTTTGCAAGGGTGCATATGTCGTTGGGTCCTTCTATTTCAGGAGTTTGAGTTCACAGTGGTGGTGAAGCTAGGAAAGAGCAATTCAGAACCTAACCACTTATCAAGGATTGAATCGGTAGAGGATGCGTAACGCATTGAGGATACCATGTCAAACACACAATTGTTTAGGTTATAGTGCGTGCCCTCAGACTTGGAAGATATTGTAGTGTTCTTAATAATAGGTGTGGCACCGAAGGGATGAAATCCCTCGAGAGAAATCAATTAGCAATATGCATTACACCCTACATGTTGATTGGTGGATATTTATATAAGTTAGGTCATGACGAGGTTCTGTGCTGATGTGTATTGGAACATGAGTGTGTAGACATTATGGAAGAAGCACATGGTGGGATTGTAGGAGGACACTATGTAGGAAATGCTACCGCGAGGAAGATTTTATTAGCTAGGATTTGGTGGGAAACCATCTACAAATATTGTATTGAGTTTTTCAAGTCCTGTGACCATTGCCAGCACCTTGGCAAACTTGGAAAGAGAGATGAAATGCCTTTGTGACTAATAGCCAGTGCTAAACCATTTGAAAAATGGGCAATCGACTTTGTAGGACAAATTGCACAAGCCGCACAAAGGACTGGTTCACGGTATATCATCACTTGCCTTTGATTACTTGACACGATGGGTAGAGGCGGTGCCTGAAACGATTACACAACGGTGAAAACTACTAGATTTTTATATCATAAGACTACCCCATATCACCCTCAAGCAAATGGAATCTATGAGGCATTTAACAAAATACTAATTCACATGTTAACTAATATTTGTAACGTTGGAAGATAGGATTGGGATGACAAAGTATCATCCGTTCTATGGGCATACAAGATAACCTAAAAAAGGTTGAACAAGGCCGACCATTTTAATTGGTGTTTGGCACAGAGCTTTTTTACCACTGGAATTCATGTTACCATTGTTGTGTATAGCGCACATAAGAGGGTTAGCTAACGAACAAGTGCTTGAAGAAAGAATTGATAAGTTGATGAAAGGTGATCACTTGCTAGATGGAGTCGAAGACAAAAAAATCAAGACAAAAGGCATTGCATGATTATCATATCAAGAACAAGAAGTTTGAGGTTTGGAATTTGGTTTTATTGTATGATTCCAAGTATCTACGCCATCCTGGGAAATTGAAAGTCCATTGGTTCGGACACATCATCTCGTACATTTTTACTTAGGCACTTTCTAGTTACAAATGTTGGATCGGATGAGGTTACCATGTCACTTGATGGGAGTAGTAGTCAAGCCCTTCTATAAATAAGTCTTCTTGGTGTTTGTAATAAGGTAGATTGCCAATTAGTCTAGAATTTTCCCTTTATGCTTTTTCTTTTCTTGTGTTTCCCTTTCTCATTGCTTGTTCCTTTCTTTTTGTTTCATTTTGTGCCTTGTGCACCGGTAACCACGTTATTTATGTAAGTTGGGTATGCACATAGGACTGCACATCTATTTTAGTGTGGGGTGGAGTGATACGAAGTATAGGCCTATAATACAAGTTTGAGCTGGCAGTAGAAGTTGCGGTGAATGGCCCGATTGAAGGATAAAAATCATGTAAGGTTAAGAAGCGCATAGAAGAGAAGGTGGACGAGAATGGTTGGTGTAAAATATGCTTTACGAAACCACGTACAAAAAGGATGAAGAGCACAAGAACAACATGAGGTAGGCGAGGGAAAAAAATTGGGTAAAGGATAGAAGAAGTGCCTTTGGCGTTGTGGACGCACGCGTAAGAGTCTTTGGTCGGGTTAGATTTTTGTACACCAAAAGGTTGTAAAAGGGTTTTTGTGCAAGATGTGGCACGTGGGTAAAAGCACTTAAATACGACTTAATGGAAAAATCTGCATTTAATGTTAAATTATGTTGGTAGGTGGTATAGCATTTAATGCTAGAAAGAAGCAAAAACTATAAATACAAGGTCGGGTAAATCATTTGTTACCTTGCGTTTACGAAGAAGAAAAATCTCTTGTGAACTAGGGCATCTAGAGAGATTTGTGCAAAGAAAGGAGAATCTAAGAAATCTAAAGTGTGTGACTAGGGTAGATCCATAAACCAGTGTGGAAGGAGTACACGAGCATGGGAAAATTTTTTGAGGAAGCGTCATCTTGTGGAAGGATTTTTCCAGTTAGGGTTTGGTGGCTAGGGCATGGAGTTAGAAGGGTTTCTTCGCAAGGTTGAGCTTTGGGATTGGACAAAGTAGTAGAGCAGAGCAAGGGGAAGAAGATTTAAGTGTTAGCACCAATCAGAAGAATGGAACCAAGGAAACCAACCATTTCACCAAAGAAAACAAAGGGTAAGGGTTCGCCATCATGAGCACCAACAAAGAATGGTACGCAGAAATACAGTACCCAGATGGGGTATTGTTAGGAAAATAATGGGATTCACACTTGCAGAAGATGGTCGTAAGTGATTATAATCATTGAACAAGCACAACATATAAGGAAATGGCACTTGATTTGAGTCCGACTAACTAACAGTAGGATGCCATATGGAATGCCCATTTACAACGATGAGGTGAAGGTCAAACTAGAAAAGGTTGGGTTGTTGCAATTGTACGAGTTACCCTACTTTGGTAAACCTGAGCACCTTTATCAATGGCTGATGTCATGCGTGTATGAGGATCATTTTTATTTTGCGGGGCACAAAATGCACATCACACCACAACTGATATCCAAGTTCACAGGCCTCAATTGTGAAGGAGATAGCATTGATGATGATCTAAGCAACAAGGAAGCTATCAAGGAGATTGTACCGCGTATGACTACAAGAAGGGTTCAAGATACTTTGACATCTCATAAATACCAAACCTAGTGATGAGGATGGCCATGTGCTTGGTAACCAAGCTCAATGATCAAGAAAGATGGACACAAGTAAACAAGGCATGGCTGAATGTATGCCGGAAGATATCGAAGGAACCATCTAAAAATTTCCGCTTTCATCACGAATGAAATTATAAGCAGTGTGCAGGAGGGAGAGAAGATACTCTTTAGTAACGTCCTCCTCACCATTGTGTTTTTCAGATATTGGAGTGCCCGATGGGCCGAGAAAAAAATTTGGGAGTATGCGAAGAGGATTCCTCACCTGCAAAGAGGTTTACGAAATATACTTGTGAAACCATGACGGCCGCTCATAAGGCGCACTGGAGAAATGGTATAAGTGAATGCGTGACACATTCGGGGATGAGTGGAGGATCCCAGTATTTTCCCACACTCATGAGTGGAGAGGTAGATTTTTCAAGTATACAACACTTCTACATTGGCATTTTTATGATGATAGATGGGAACATGAGTCTCGTGGTGCAAACTACCCTTATCCTTCACCACGTTACACTTCTAAGTTAGAGTTAATCGATTCAAGGAGGCCGGAGACTAAGGTTTGGCCTTAGTGAGGAGGATTTAGACCACTTTGCAAGTTGTACTTGGAAGTTGGTCTACCCAAAGAATCACATGTACGTGGAGAGATATGTCTCCCAAGAGATCCCGATGATGAAGCCTTTGACGTTGCTAATTGCGGGAAGGACCGTAGCAAGGGTGTATCTACGAATAAGTCCTAAATTTTAAAAAGGCACTTACATGGAGAATGATGTATCCATCATTTAAGATGCCATAGGGAGGAATAAGTCCACACCTAGAAAGAGAGAAAGAGAAGGGGTGCGAGAAGGCATCAAGTGTTCCAACTACACAGAGACGGTAGAAGCACGCCGAAGACAAGCGTTAAGCCTAGTAATTATGTGTGAAGGAAGAAGTATCCATTCAAGAAAAAAACCCCACAAGAAGAGGTGCCGGAGAATGAAGAACCCTCACCAAGGAGGAATCGCAAAGGAAAGCATCACCTATCAAAGAGAAAGAAAAAGAAGAATCCCAAGTACTAGAATCCCTAATAAGGAAGAAGCATAAGGTGATGGATGAGGCCGATTCAGAAGAAACAGAAGACCTAGATGCCTACATCGGTGACAAGGATGATGATGAAGATGAAAAAGGAGGTGAATACCATCTCATATATGAGATACATGATTCTAAATAAGAAGGAGATGAGGAGTATAACGAAGGAGATGAGGAGAAGGACGATGAAGAAGAGGCTGAGACCCAAGGTAAGGGGGTAGGCAGGGAAGAAGTTACAAAAGAGAAAAAGACCCCAAGCCTCACGAAGGAACATGTAGATGAAGCCATAGAGAAAGAAGTGGAAAATATCATCAAGGACCTGGTGGAACAAGAAGTGGAGTGCAGTATGGATGTGGTGATAAAGGAAGCTGAGGAGGAGAGCATGGGAAAAGAATATGGCAGCATGGGAGGAGATCCCAGTTTGGTTGTGAGATTTCCAAAGGCTGCACGCACATGGAGGAAGAGTGCAAAATCATCACAAGTTCAAGGAATGGGCTACATTTATGATTCAAAAAAGTTGTTACGCGCGTGCTTCCAGAGCACTGTGCTAACAAATAATCTTTTAGCCATGAATTCATTTAATGAGGAAGGTGCATACCCTTGGACAAGGAAAATGTTGTCATGGGAATTTAAGTCCCACATTGATGAGCCAAAATTTGAGGTAAAACAAGGAGAATTGATGAAAGTGTCAAAGAAAAAATGGATAAACCCCTTGGTGAATGCTCAAAGGCTATCAGATGAACAGATCTGCAATGCACTCAACAAATTCTCAGTTGAGGTTGAAGCCAGGATCTTTAGGAGAAATGACAGGGTAAAATTTCTAGAGGTAGAATTGGAGAAAAGGGAAGAAGAGCTCATTGAAAAGACCAAGTACTTGATTTAGGAAGATCTAATCAAGTGCTCAGTTAAGTCATGAGTTAAAATATGAAAAGGCCAGAGTGCACGAGACATACAAGAAAATATAGATGATCACAGATGTCATTGTCCTAAAGCATCCAGACTTGCAAAACTATGGATCATCCTTGTAATTCCTAGAGGACATGGCTTGCATACTTACTATGGAGAGGTGACCACTTTCCCTAGAATCACCGGAAGAGGCATTGGTGCACCAAGAGAAAGAAAATAACATGAAGGTGGTGGAGATTGTTTCTTAGTACAACAAGATCCTCGTTGATGTAAAAGTTGTCACGTAAGTTATTGAGGCTGCTATATGACAACTTCGTAGACAGAGATAGAGTGACAAGTATCCTAGTTTCCACCCATGAGGTGAAACTCAAGGAGTTCCAGGAAAAGAACAAAGGGAACAGGGTGGAGTGAGACAAGATTCTAGCCGAGGTAGAAAAGAAATCAGAGGCCATTGAGACCTTAAGGGGATCAATCAAGAACTAGCTAAAGGAATTATACCCTAAAATCACTCGAGAGAATGGATGCACTCGAGGATTTGGGCAAGTAGCTGGAGGAGATTGTGGAGAAAATGAGTGTTAAGGGAGAGGATCTTAGTTTTGAAGAGGTGATCACCCTAGTGAGTAACCTCTGTCAAAGCGTTGAGAATGAGAATCGACACTTGGGGAAGTTAGAAGCTAATTTAAGGAAGGATTTCCCTCTCCTCCTTTAGAAGTAAATAAATTTTCCCATTCTTTCATTATTTTCCCCATTTCTTCATTACTTCATTCTTCCATTCCAACCTTTTGTAAGGATACACCATTCTTTAATTCTTTATTGAGACTATTTCCGGCGGCGAAGAACAAGTGTAGTGTGGGATGATGTTGGGCCCCAAAATATCAGCTAAGTACAAGAAGGCACGTGGGAACGTGGGACCTAGTTGAAGAAGGGCATGCAGGTTAAAGGTGCATAGGGAAAGGGTTCGGAAGGGTTTTGCAGAACACATGGCATGCACGCAAGGCAAAATGGGTTTTTACTTAGCCGCATTCGGCATCCTAGGTAGCACATGAGAAAAGCATGACCCTTATGGATAAGGTGCTAGCACATGATATGAATCAAAAATGGAATATTCCAAGCATGCGATAAAGGGTTCCAGAAGACATCATTGCAAGGAATGCGAGCTCGAGTTTGGAAAGGAATGCTTCCATGAAGGAACACTTCGACACTTGGTAACTGATCTATAACTTCTAGAAGGAATGGCAGTGGGTGGTAAGGTTATAAATACAAGTGCCCAGTATAAGAAAAGGATATAGTTGAAGAGAGGTGAAGCCCTGCAGAAAATAGTATGGAGGATGTTATGTGTTAGGGATTAGGAGAGCTCTATGAGCAATAGTACATAGAAGGGGATGGGTTCTAATCCTTATTTGTAATATGATGAGCATAATACAGTTCTAAGGCATGACTTGGCTCTGCATTATTATATGAGGGTTTGTTATGACCTCAATGGATTGTAATGTGGTTATTGAATCTATTAATATGAATATAATGCTTTGTTATAAATCATCTATGTTCAATACTTATGCATTTCCTTTCTATATGAATCATCTCCATGTGATGCTTGTTATTTCTCTTACCTGCATACAATGAGATGACAACTATTCCTAAGTTCATAAGAATGTGGTTTAGTTCTTTTTGTCCTACATTTTATTATATGTCCTAAGATGATGCATTCTCATGAAACTCACATAAAGGAAAGACTTAGTGCCCACACATGCCTCGGGTGAGTTCCCAGTGCCCGTTGGGTGATAGGTTGGCATGCATGGGATTTTCTTGTTCTTTGAAGGGTATAAAAATGACTGTAATGAAGGATCGGTAGAGTGCATCGATTCCCAAGATGATGAGGTAACCCCTCTAGATAGTTTCCTTGAGCTGCATTCTTCAAAGGCGTACAAAGAGGAGCTACAGGAAATGATGAAGCATAACTCCATGCAAGAAATCTTGGATGCAGTAGAAGTTTCAAAAGATCCTAAGCTTATTCTTGATCTCTTCACTCGTGCCATGGACATACAAGACAAGTATGAGTTTTCCTTCGATCCCCTCGTGAGTACTCAAATGCCTCATGGTGGAATAGAGATAAAGGATGAATCTAATGTTTCTCATGGAGAAGATTTCAATAGGAATAGACCCAGGAAAGAAAGTAACTCAAAATATTCAAGGAATTAGAATGAAAATCAGCTTTGCGAAAGTGATGAGATGCTCGATGGAGAATCGACTATATGGATAAACATGGAACATGCAATTAGCACAATGAAATTGATTTCAAAGAACATGAAGGCATTGGAATTTCCAAACAAGGACATGAGCATAAATAAGCTCACATGGACTCACTCCTACCAAGTATACATACAATTTTGAAATCACCTAGCTTTCATAAGCAGCTAAGGAGGGGAGGCTACTTTCTAGAACCCGTCAATGGCTTCACCGAACATCATCATTCGGTGTTGCCTCTTCAGGCGTAAATTTTGAGAAATAAAAAGTGCTTCAATGAAAGTGGGTTGCCCCCACCTTGTATCATAGGTGATTTCTAGGTGTGTTTCCCTTTCTATTGTGTGTGTTTCCCTTCCTATTGTGTGTGTTTTTTCCCTTTCGATTGTGTGTGGTAGTTTTCCTTCTTCGCTTTATCTCTCTCTCTTGTTTTAAGTTGTACATGACTCACAGGGCCCAATGGATAAGGAACTGGTCAATGAATTATATGGTCTAAAATTGAGATTCTAGATTCCCATGTCATGTCTTCACTACACTTAGTCCATGCCATGTCCCCAAGCTAGAGCCAGTTGTTGTCATGCAAATGTGCAATAGGAAAATTGGAAGTTTCCAAGCATGACAACTATACCCCTATGTCGAAAGTTTCATGTTTTATCATTCTTAGGCACCCCAGGTCAAATTCTTCAGTCTATTCACCCCCTATTTGATGTCAAATTTGTCCCTTAGGTGATTTAGGAAATTCTATTCATTCCCCCTAGGTGATTTTAGGGAATTCTGAAAAGATGATATCTTCTATTCATTGGCCTTCCTAGACCGGATCAACCCCTAGATCGAACAAAAGTGAAAAATTAAACATGTAGGTGAATGGAAGACCTTAGAACATCAGGGAAATGATTTTGGAATGTTTGGGGAATTTTTAACGACTTGGAGCAATCGAGTAAAAATAGGGTTCACAAGCCTAGGCAATACAGTGCCTAAAAGGTGATGGGCTTTAGAAGAAGATTTCAGGAGATCCAGATGGAGTTAGGAGTAAAACAAAACATCACTAGAAATATAATTCTAAAACCTACATTATCATGAAATTTTATTTTTCACAACACCTTGGTGTATAGGATTTTCAAACAGCTTTTCTCGTGCACAAGTAGATTCACAAATCACAAATCCATTTTTTAGGGATCAAATGGATGAATCAAGACATGATACCCCCACCATTGGATTAAAAATTCCATTTAAAGTTAGGATAATATAACATTTCACCAATAAATTCCACTGGGAGCTCACATTATCATCGTTCCAAGTTGCCCTCTCAAAGGCAGTTCAGAGTTAGTCAATTTTTCGTAGGACACGTGTCGGCACTGGGAGCACAGTACGATTTCATGTCCCCGAAATCCCTAAGGTCAGGCACATGAACCTTTTTAAAAATTTCCAAACCCCATGTGACCTATGGGAGCCTCATGTGACCTCCATACTTGACAGCTTCAACCCCAGTGTGTATTTTTGAGCATTCATTCCATGTCGTCGGATCAGCGCCACATGTCACCTCAGACCACCATGGAATTTGATGTCCCTCACATCCCTGAGGTTAGGGACATCAAACATGGAAAAATTATCCTAGCCCCTAGAGGAGACTTTCAGTCACCCATGTGACCTACTTCCAGCCCCTCGGTGCTTTAAAGCTTATTTTGGAGCACTCATTCCCTGCCGCTATATTTTAGATTCTTTCTATTTTTTTCACCGCCACGTGTCACCTGTCTCTTTCTCATCATGGAAATTAATGTCCCTCACATCCTTGAGGTTAGGGACATCAAGGACAAAAAAAATGTGCGCAACTCCAACTCAAAAATTTATAAAAGAAATCTAATTGTTGGATGCTTCTTACTCCTTCTAGTTGTTTCTCACTACCAGAAGAAAATTTGCAGAGAACACCTCACTCCACCATTGTCAAAGCATGAACCAGCTCCATCACAATGCATTATCCTTCACTCTATGATGACACATAGGTCTCAAAATAATAATTCATTGAGATAAGAAAAATAAATGGAGAACAGAGAAGAAGAATAGTGGAAATCCCCATTGCCATAAAACGAAGATTTGAAGATATCTTGCAAACCGGTGCATGGATTGACAAACCGTCTGTTGCTAAGTTCTTCTTTCTTAAAGGCCATTAAAAATCATATTCAAACCTCCAATTTTCAGCAAGTAATTCTCACAGTGAATAAATTTCACTTCCGGCTCCACGAAGAACAAAGTTCAATTTCCTATCAAACCGGTCATCGGATTGAAGTAAAATTTCGCGTGAAGCACTAGAAGCAAAACCTATCGCAATGGAATTTATTTCATCATGAATGGAGACAAAAACCAGACCTAAAAATTTCAAGCTCCATTAATGGATTCCATGACATAGTAGTGGAAAAAATCAGCAAGCTACCTCTCCACTTCTCATGGTTCCAGTGGGCAAAATCGCACGAAAATTGGAGGGAATGATCGTTGAAAAATCTAGTTTCACGTGAACTAGTTTTCGCAACATGAAGCACCTATTTTTTAGGGATATGGAGGACTGAGTTTTCATCATATTTATTCCCTGTCATGCAAATAACATCTCTAAAAATGTAGTGATCTACCTCTTCAATTCTCAAGGTCCCAATGGGCAAAATCACTCGAAAATTAGAGGGGATGATCTTTGATAAATCTAGTTTCACGTAAACTAGTTTTTACGCCATGAAGCCCCTATTTTTTAGGGATATGGAGGGATGTGTTTTTTTTCAGTATTCTTCCCATGTCATCAAAATATCATTTTCCCATTTGTTTAGATGAAGGAGTTACTCAAACGCGGAGCGTCGAACCCTAGAATAAAATTGATAACTTTGAAGACTCATTTTGTTGCATCCTGACATCTGCAACACACTTACTAAAAATAACATGTCTTCCTATGTAGGGGTGTGCTAGTTTAGGTAATCTACCATTTGAAGAGGATACAAAAAGGCGGTAGACACAGAGAGAGAATATCACAGAAAAGTCATCAAAAAGGTCATCTCGGCTTGCAATTCACACTTACTAAAAATAGTAAGTTACACTCAAAGAGTTGTTTTGGCACAATGGGACGTACAAGGATAATCATTCAGGGGAACATCATTGTTTAGGATCGTTTTAGTGATTTTTCATAGGAAATTTGGGATCCACCTTAGTTCATTCAACTTAGCGAGCATTTGTGAGCTAATTTGAAGGATTTTCACAGCGTGCAAGGAGTTTGAAGATTCAAAGTTTCACTACATTTGGAGTTTTCCATCAACAAGGATCAACGGACTTTATTGGGAACAAAATATCCTCCTCTTCTTCTCTCTCTCTCTATTTCTCTCTCCTCTTCCCCCCAACTTTCTCTCACTTTCAAATGTTCTAATTCTTCATTGGGGTTTACACTTTTTGATATGCCTTTAAGTCACTTAAAAGTGACTTTAGAAACATAATGTAAATTAAGTCACCTTGATTTTATAAAAGGGACTTCAATATTTTGTAGGAATATGAATAGTCTAAAGTTAGAATTAAGGCATATGGAAGGTCATGAGGAAGATGAGGAGCCGTGTCTATTCTATAAATTGTAACGCCATTCCCATTTCAAAAGGTTTGTCATTGATTTTGTAAGCTCAAGATTACATTCTACCTTGAGACAACAAAGGAGATAGCCAAATTCTTGTTTTCCCCCACTCTCTATTTTTCCTCCATTCTCATACTATGTACAACTTGGTTTAAGAAATCAATACAAGAATATGGAGTTTCAATACTTTTTTGACTAAGGGGTTTATTGAGACTTTGTGATCATAAATTCCATTTTGTCTTGTTTCTATGCGTAGAGTTGTTTCCTCCTAATTACATTGCATGTGATAAAACTTCTAATTGATGTATGCAGGAATCTGATTTTCTACATGTAACATTAGTTATCCTATCTAATTTCTCACTCCCCTTTCCCACTCTTCAAAAAAGTTCTCTCTTGCAGTATCTACAAGATTTTCTACGGGGTTATTGGAGTGTCCCCTGTTGGATCCTCGATCAAAAGGCCACCACAGAAATCCACATTTTCTCATGCATGCATATACGAAAGTTGCACCGGTTAAGTATAGGGACTTAGATTCCTAGATCGTTGGCAATAAATCCACAAGTTTTTATACTTGACAATTTTTCTCACCAACATTAATCTAAACTCGAACAACTATAAATAAAGTAATTAAATGTAGTAAAGAAGTATATAAGTGACTAAGCAACTATGAAAAAGTGAATTCTAACCCTAATGTGTAAGAGATAAGAGGAAATAACTCATTTGAATAGAAGATGCTCATGGGACTATGTCATAGATACGACTCAAGAATTTGGAAGTAGGTATGATCATGCAAAAGCACTGAAAAGGATGGATCTAGAGTATCTGGCTAGACTGGAGCACCTAGATACAAACTGGGGCACCTACAGGCACTCTAATCTACAGACTGAGTGCTCAGGTCTATGTAAAATCTCTAAAACTGATCTTCATAGGGTCGATAGATGGCCCGAAACCCTCATTTTTTTTCACATTAAATTCGTTGCACCACCTCAGATGTCATTTTTATTCCAAGATGATGAAAAGACCTGTAAAATACCAAGGAGTATCAAAATCCTTAAAAATGAAAGATGAAAATGAATGGTTTGAATTGACCTCAGTTTCCATAACAATGGACTTACTAACTGAGCGTTGCACTACATTTCAGACCCAAATGTAGTTCTAGTGAGTTTATGCATAATGTACCCTAGGTACTCTCATGACAATCACACTATGTGAAGTAACAAGCAATAACTAGATGTAGAAAATGTAATAGAATGTGCACATGGAATAAAATAGAATCCTCCCCCTATTTTGTGTGTGATGAATATTACCTAGCTTTTTGCCTTGTGATGCAACTATATGGATGCAAGTGATCTCTAATGCAATAGATGGATGCAAATCTAGATGGATGATAGTATTGACAAGTACGTGGTCCCTCATTATGGTCTCATAGATTTATATTTATAGGGTTCTCTTCATCCAATTTCATAATTAACAAAGAAATGGCCGACCACTAAAATAAGAAGAAGCTAAAATGGATAGAAAGTGCCCAAACTGTGGTGAGAAAGTTCAAAAATGATTGGGGTGCCCATGGGTGCCCTAGTACTAGCCCCCATGGGTGTCCCAATCGAGGCTAAAATAATGGAAGATGACCGAAATAGCTTGGGCATATGTGTGGCGAGGTCGGGAATGATGATATAAATCAAATAAAAATGACCAAGAGACATGGGTTAATTAGTACTTTATTCACTCAAAAATCCTCTAAATAGTGGTATGAGACTGGACTAAATAGTGTCTAAACTACATGATTTTTGTTTACATTTGCCCCCACTTTATGTTGGTGAGTAGAAATCTCGGTAACATAAAGTAGATAGAGATGTGTATGTGATGTTGATGTAGAGTAATAAATATGTAGTCTCAAAGGACTAGAAAAAGCATGAAATGACAAAAATATGATGGAGCATGGAAACTAAAGATGAAAATGTGCAAAAAGTGATGAGAGTGAACCTAGGGTGGAACGTGTGTGCTAATGCTGATGTGTGTAGTGTACCAGATGGTTAGTATGTGAAGTGTGTTTTCAAAGCGAAGTGTTTTTGTTGATGTCATTATTGTTTCCCCATTTGACTACTTGTTTCTCATACGGTCGGACCTACAAGGAGAAAATGATCAAGTAGTCAAATATGTATGTATATGTGTGTAAAAATGCAATGTAAAAGATGCATGTAAAAATATGCAAATGAAAGAGTGTAAATGGAACATGTGCACCTAATCCATGTCGAGAGAAAGAGTGTAGAAGGATATCTTATACTGCTAGGGTTTTTTGGGTGATCCGACGCCATAGGCCAAAGAATTATAGAGAGGAAATACTCTATGTCCTCCAACCTTTAACTGCTTCCCTGAACTATGTGTGAAGAGATCTCTATATCGTCCTAGTTTTTAGGTGATCTAATGTCGGTGCTAGAAGGAGTATAGGGAGGAATTCCATTGTATCATCCAACCTTTAACTACTCCTCTTAATGCTAAGTACACCATGTCCCGTAAACACCGCTATGTATGGAGTTTGTAGATTAGTCTGAACTCACTCGTTGTATGTAAACCCATAATGTCAATGGTGGAAATTACACCGAAGTGAACTAGTGTAAACACGTTGTGTAGAGTGTAAAACACCAAATGATGCCCCCTTCTTTGGGGGTGCATGTGACATCGATGATAGGATAATGTGGCTCCAAAAGAGGACCAACCACATGAACCCTGAAACTCTGCCCTACAGGGGGAATGGAATGCGCTTGGTAGAAACCAAGGCGCACACAAACAAGAATGGATAGACAAAGATAAGTGCTAGTACGAACAATAATGCATGTAAAAATACAATGTGTAATCTTTGTAAATAGTGTAAAAGCTACCAAACAAAGTAATGTAAACATGCAAGAAGACAAGGAATCTACACAAATCAGGTGGAAAACATGGAAGATCACTCACGATGTCGCAAGACACGCAAGGCCATCAAGGTCGCATACAAACAAACAAGTGTGCACACCAAACATAAGGAAAGGCCCGTATACAAGAACAAACAATAACAGATAATATAAAAAACAAGTATGGAACAAATATCCATGTAGAAAAAATGCTACACATGAAGCACCCGTTAGCATGTTAGAAAGATAACTAGTATGTTAAAAGCATGTATAACCAAGTAATGTAAAGTGCTAAGTACAAAATGAAACAATAGCACCTATGAGATACAAATGTGGATGCCCCTAGCAACCAGTGTAGGAAGGGTAGAAGGTGAGCATCCATTATACATGTAAGAGACATGTATCTATGATCACAAATAGAAAAAGGCATGAACATGCATGTGTGGATTATATAAATGAACGAAATAAAATTAATCTAACTAGCATGTGTAATAAAGTGACCATGAAAAAGAAAAGTAAGAATGATTAAGAGCAACCATAATATGCAGTATGTTGTGGATGGATGAAATGGAATGCAAAATGGAGTCATAGGAGTTTCATGCCTCCCGAGTGAATGGAAATGTATGCAATGAGGTTCATTTTTTCCCCTTAGTATTCAAGAATGAACCATAAACGATATTTTTCATCGGGAAATGGTCGAATAGTGTGTATAGTGTCTAGTGATGTGATGAGTATGTATATGTAATGATGACAATACCACGACATATAGAAGAAGTAATGCATGCATGAGCCCTATAGCCTAAGTGAATATCACAACACAATGAATGAAATGAGTGATGATTTAGCCTATAAGCATATATCACTCCTAGATGAATAGTAAGGAGTGGTGATGTAGCCTAAAGTGTATACCACTACAAGATGAATAGTAGGGAGTGGTGATGTAGCCTAAAGTGTATACCACTACAAGATGATAGAGTAGGTGACCATTTAGCCTATAGTATATGTCACTATCCTAGTAATGTTGCATGATGAAAGGTTGAATGATAAACGCATGATGAATGTAAGGTCCATTTGATTTGTAAACCCTCGACAATCAAGTATGGACCGAGGAACTAAAGTGTGTCATAAGGTGGTGAGTGCAACACGTAGAAGACAATGTAGTATATGTAATGATGAAAGATGACCATGTGATGAGTAGAATGTGTAATGTACAATGTATAATATGTAATGTATGGTGTAGAATAAAATTAGTATGTATGAGGAGTAGTATGGAATGTTAGATGCAAGTATGTATGATGAAGACTAGTATGATGTAAGATGTGTAAATGTATAAATGTCAAAATGTTGTAGATGAAATATAGAATGTATGGTGTATGACATGTAATATGTGAGTAGATGCAGTGTGTAAGTCCTATAGTGTAGTGTGTGGGGTTCATGTGTGGTAATCCCTCAACATTCAAGTGTGAACCGAAGCACAAGAGTGTGTCATTAGGTAATGACGATGCTAAAACGTGTGATGAATATGCCTATGCAAGGATATGAATGTATAACTATGCAAAAATGAAAGATGATTTGATGCTAATATGAAGAGGGATGTATGAATGTTATGCCCCCAAGTGCATGATGGTGCATATATTGTTCGATAAATGATGTATGAAGGTGGTGAAGTATCATAAATTTTGTAAGATTGATTCAGTAATGGGATAAATAATGAGAAATTGTATAGTATGTGTGACGAGTGATAGATGATTGTAGATGTATGTATGTATGTATGAGTGGTTATGTAATGGATAGATATGTGAATGTAAGATGAAACAAGGTTCTTAATTGTAGAAGACCCCTCAATAGTCATATAAGAACCATAAGAATATGACTAGGTCATCAGGAGGGTAGAGTGACAAGATTCACCTACTAAATACCAAGTTTGCATTTAGCGGTGGAAGCATGGTTGGAAAAAGTACTAGTATGTGATTATGGTGGAATTTGCAATGTGTCATGACCACTAGTAGGAGGATTAGTTACTTTGACGAAATTAATTGGTTGGAGATTATACTTGAGAGGAGGCCACGTTACATTGCTTTTAAATGAGGTATCTTAGGTTGACTTGGTAATAAAATAGATGACTTAGTAGGAGGAAGTGGTGAACTAATTTTGATAGGTGGTTGATTATGTTGACTTGATAATGCCATAGGTGGTTACTTAGGCAGCTTGTGACTAACCAAAGAAGGAGAAAATTTAGGAGCCCATGTGGGTGTAGAATTTGTAGATGGGGACGTAATAGAATGTTGTGCAATAAATGAAATAAATCCTTGATGCTCAAGATATTTGATTCTTCATTGTAAAGTACGGCAATCGTGTTTCATTATTTCCATTGATTTGATGATAATTGTAATATGTACGACCTTGATATTTTTAACTAACGATAAGGAGGATAGTAATCAGTAGGTGGTAGCATGATCAACTAATGACTAAGAAGCTAAGTGAGAATGTCATGTTGCTTAGTATTATGTTTAAATATGAGATGCTCAGGATATGGCATGACCTAAGGTTCAGCTATATGACATGTAGTGGTCATAGATTGAAGATGAAATGTAGAGGAGAACAAACATGAGCTTGAGAAGCATCCTTAAGCTGTTGGATTTCATATTTGAGAGATGTGATTGTGGATTCCATAGCCGTAAACTTGTCTTAAAAAAATAATGTAAATCTTGAATTGTGTCCAACAGGGGTTGATTGGATGGAGGAACACTAGGGTCGATAAATAGATAAGCGAGCATAAGACTTATTTCATGTGGCAGTATATTGTCATCAAAATACTTGGTGTCTACGGACGTTTGTAAAACAACCTGGAAATTAGGATATCTCTTAAGTAAATTAGATAAAGAAACTTGACCCATGATAGAGGAAAAATGAGGATCCTAAGTGTGAAAGATGTTGGGTTCACCAAAATGATTAACTAAAATGTGGATATGGGGATAGTTAATCTAAGATATGAACAACTATAAGTAAATTATATAAATGCAGAAATAAATATATAAGTGACCAAACAACTACGCAAAAGTGAATGTTAACCTTAATGTGTAAGAGAAGAGGAAATAACTTGGCTGAATATAAGATGCTCGTGGGACTGTGTCACAAATATGATCCGTAGAATCTGGAAGTAGGAACAACCGTGTAGAAGCTCCAAAAAGGATGGATTTGTAGTATATGGCTAGAATAGAGCACTTAGAGAGGGATTGGGGTGCCTACGAGCACTCGATCTTCTGATTGAGCGCCCTAGTCTGTGTAAAATCTCTCAAACCGAGCTTCACGAGTTTGGTAGATGGACAAAACCCTCGTTATCTGTCTCATTAAATTTTTGCCTTTGTTTCAAATGTCATTTATATTCCAAGATGATGAAAATACCTGCAAAAGACGAAAAGTATCAAAACCCTAAAAAGGAAAGATGCAAATGAATGGGTTGGACTGACCTCAGCTGCCATAATAGTGGACTTACTAACTAAGCATTACACTACATTTTGGACCTAAATGTAGTTCTAGTGAGTGTGTGCATAATGTGCCCTAGGTTCTCTTGTGTCAATCGCACTTTGTGAAGTAGCGAGAAATAACTAGATGTATAAAATGTAATAGAATGTGTGCATGGAATAGAATAGAGTCCTCCACCTACGTTATGTGTGATGCAGATGACCTAGCCTTTTGCCTTGCAATGGAGTTATGTGGATGCAAGTGATCTCTAATGCAATATATGGATGCAACTCTAGATGGATGATAGTAGTGACTAGTGTTTGGTCCCTTATTATGGTCTCATAGCTTTATATTTATAGGGTTATCTTGATCTAATTTTGTAATTAACCCCGAAATGGCTGACCACCAAAAAGATAAGAAGATAAAATGGCTAGAAAGTGCCCAAAAGGTGGCGGGAAAGTTCAAAAAGGATCGGGGCACCCATGGTGGGATAAGGGCACCCATGGGCACCCCAATACTAGCACTGGTGCCCTAATCGAAGCTAAAATAATGGAAAATGATTAAAATAGTCTGGTCATGTTTGTGGTGAAGGTCGGGAATGACGATAGGAATCAAATAAAAATGGCCAAGAGATGGGGGTTAATTAGTACTTTTTTCACTCAAAAACCCTTTAAATAGTATTATGAGACCACGACTAAATAGTGTCTAATGCACAGGATTTTTTTCTACGCCACACTACACATTGTCGCGTTATTTTCAAATTATCACGAAGTAATATTCAAATCCTACAAAATGTTCTCAATCAAAATCATAAATTTTAATCTACTCCAAGTGTAAAATAATCTCGGACTCTTAAATTTTCATCTCCAAATGACCTAAGCTGGAGGTAATTCAACCTTCCAAAGCTGATTCAAATCAATCAAGTATAATCAAATACTACATTCTAATTGAAGTACAATCACAATGATTAATCTATTTGAAGAGAAAAACTATCTCGAATTCTCACAATTTTCTCGATTCTCACAATTTTCCCTTCAAATGGCCTAATCTAGGGAAATTCAACTCTCCAAAGTAGTTTTAAATCAATCAAGTTCAATAAAATAATATGCTTCAATCAATATAAGTTGTTTCCAATTTCTAATTCCACCATAATCAATATCCCTCCCAGATGGCCTAACACGAACTAATCAAGTTCAAGCACTTTTCCATTTGGCCTGGTTTACACCCTTACATCATAAAGTGGGGGAAATGAGACATCATTTCCTATCATTTTACACTTTACGGGGGTTTATATGTGATAAGTAGGTAAGTAACAATTGGTTCATTTCCATCTCAGTGGTGGAACCTATTTTGAGAAAGTGTCATGGCAGAGAGAAAATTTGATCATTCTCCCAACACACTTTCTATAGTGACAAGACGCACAAATATATAGATTTTTCACACTAGGTCAGTAATTGATCACTCTTAATCCTTCCTTCAATCTCCAAGTTTCAAAGTCTCATATATATCCATGGCACATTTTTATCCAATGAATCTTTCTGCGATAATACCTTCACCGCACATGGATCAAAACGATGATCCATGGTTCACCTTGCTGGGATCTTACTATCAACACACCTCGATACAATTCCTTCGGCCCTCTATGGGTATGCTCTTCTTATATCCTTTATACTATTTAATTTCATTCAAATATCATTAACAAGGAAAATATAGACAAAAAATTATGCACTTATTACTATTACATCATGCCTCTAGTATGTTGTTTTATACAAGATTTCCAAGTATGAAGATTAGACATTGGTGGCACCTTTTTTCTATTCCTTCTATTAATTTGATTGGTTTTGATTGTGATATTGTCTTATACTTCTTGGATTTACACCATTTTTTTGGGTAACAAGGATCCTCTTTGTCCTTGTTCTTTTTTATTTTCATTGGCTTTTGTATAGTACCGCCATTAAGGACACTACCTCACTGGGAGTTAATGTCCCTTCCGGACATTTTTAATTCTCTTTTGCTTTTAAATTTCCATTTGATACTTAACTATGGGTATTTTCTAATTCTTTGTTTTGGCCTTTGGTATAGCTAAGTTTCAAAATTCATACAAGGAAGTTATATATATACAAAACTTATTATTATTAAAGTATGGACAACTTGGGATTTTACTTACTATTTACTACTTGGGAAAAGAGCAACATTCAAGGATTGCATTTGGGATACATTATTCACTACATATGAGGGGTTATTTCTTAATTCCATCTCACACATTCATATTGGGGTAAAATTAGTTGTATCTCATTATCTTGGTGTGATTGGCACAAGGGAAACCTAGATTCAAGGGACACAATTCAATCACACACACACACTAGAACTAAATAGAGTCATAAATGTAGTATAGTGCTTAGTGACAATCACACTAGGGTGACCACCGAGGTCAGTCCAACTCAAGCAAATGCATTATTTATTTCATGTAATTTTTTCTTGATCCTTTTACAGGTAGCTAGGTTTTGTTTTGCAAGTTCATGTGCAACAGTGAAACCATATAGCAAAGTGGATGTGAAAAATAGTGAAAGGAAGAATAAAATATCAAACCCTGAAATGATTAGGAAGAGAGTGTTTACCAAGACACTAGCACCCTGTTCAAACACCATCACCAAAGTGGTCTTATTCGAAGGTTTTTTAGATCCCAGTTTCCCACGATGAAGCTTATCCGATCTAGATCCATCTTGTTTCACTCATTTTCCATCCCAAAAACATCTCAGATTTTTGAATACAAGATAAGTCACTCTTATTTCCCTGTTGTACATAATTTTTGATTCTTGCATGATATATATTGCTTGTTACAGTTGTATTCATTTGATCTTATTCCTCTTATTAATATTTAAATTTCAGTCAAATCACGCGTATAAAAAGATATGCAAGAAATTCATTAACTCACCTGGCATTCTTACAAGATAGTATTGCAAAGATCATTATAAAATCACTCAAAGGGTTCCTAAATCTTCCCAAATTAGCTACACATCATCTAGAGTAGTCCCTACTACAATTTTGAAGTAGTCAACCAGGTCAAAGATTCTAGATTCATCCATTTCCAACCGTGCAAAAATCATAAAGCTATATTTTAGCAAGAGTAAAGGCATTACAAACATCACATAATGGTTTCAATCAACAAAGGGTTATGTCATATAGATGAGGAACACCACATCTCACTACTAACATGTTTTTACATTCCATACTACACATTTATCTCATTATCTTGGTGTCAAGATACACAAGGGAACCCCTATGGGATTGGTTAAATATACACACTTGCACAAAAACCTAGGAGAATTAAATAAGCCTTGATCATGTAACAAGAGCATGTAATGTAGCACTTGGATTGGTTCAACAGTAAGGATTTTTACCAGTAAGGGTAGTCCAATCTCAACCACACATACATATTTTATCCTTTGGTTTTCTAATTCTTTAATGAAGAGTTATATAGGTTAGGGTTTCTAATTTTTTACATGTTATAACAAGTCATCCCAAATTTATGTGATAAATAGTGACATACAATTATTAGCATTTCCAAACAAGTGAAAGACGTGGAAAGTTACGAATCCATCTTTGTCAAAGGGTCCAAAACCATACATCTTAAGGTTAGGACCATAAATTTCAATTTTGGACCATATAGCAATTCTATAGTCCTACCCCTGCTCAATTTTCAGTTCCATATTTCCATTACAAAACCTATTGTTCCATATCTTCTTGTTTCACTATCATGTGCATCCATATTCTCTTTACCTTGTCCTAAATAACAATATTTATATATCATCTCATGTATTTGAGAAAGCACTTATCTTTTATCAATCATTTCGATAATTTCAAGTTTGAATGCATTATTTTGATTGTGTATAATTGATGTTAGAATTTAATTACATCAAAATAGTCTCGCATGTTATAATTCCTTACATCCTTCTTATTTTTTGTGCATCCTCATCACTCATATAAATTAATTAGGGTGTGAACAATTACTTGAACCCACCTATTATAAAACCTTAAACATGTTATATTTCTCTATTTTAGGTCTAAAATTACACTAACATCACCTACATTGACACTTATTTAACGACCTCCATAAATTTTTTGGGGTCATATTTTGTGTGAGTTTCCTCATATGCATTTATTACACCTTGTACTCCTCTTGTGTGTATGCTTTGTTACTTGCCCCAGAATTAGGGGTAGAATTCCCCATACTAGATTAATTGTCCCTCATTGGAAAATACCTCATGCTTTTACTCCGATAAAAATATGGTCCATCCTTATGGACCTCATCTTCAAATGCACATCATATAGTGAGGGTGGCCTTTATTTCCTCCATGCTAATGTGTAGATTTATGAATAATATCTTTAGGTTTGAAGGATTTAGATTATCTTCTATCTTTTTCCACAGAAATTAAAACTTGGAGGAAAAATTTTCACTTGCCTTGCATGCTTCAATATCTTCCCACATGGCCTTTTGTTATATCAAATTTAAATTTGACTCCACCTCTTTGTTCTTTCCCCTTATTACATCTCCTTTCACTTTGTTTTCATTTAGAATTCAGTTTCCCTCAACCTTATCCCTTATTTCCAAAACCTTGTTAGCAATCACATTTTTCTCTATCTCTTTATACATGATTTTCCCATCAATAACCTCACCCATGAGTTGGAATCTAAAACTTGGCCAATTTTTAATTGGCTTAGATTTAGGTTAGTACTTGCTCACATGATTTTAGTCGTATTTTAAATTCATACATGCATTTATTTTTCATTATCATCACCATATTGCTTGGTACTCAATGTGCATTACACGAGGAGATCCATAAACTTTTCCAATTGATCCATTATCTCTAATCCACCCAATGGGACTTATTTTCTAAGGTTATCGTCTACTTCCACCATCTTCCTACATATTTGTAAGAAGAAAAACTTTATGGCCATTAATAGTGCAAGGGAATGTTTACGCTCCTATTTCATCATATGTTCCCTCTTATTCTTTGGTAGGTAGCCAATAATAATGTATCATTGTTATACTTTAGTGTTAGGTAAACATAGTTTACTATAGTTAATTTATGTGATTATTATGTATGTAATTATGTGTTACTATGGTAATTGGTTTGTTACTTTGTTAGATATGTAACTTGTCATGTAATTATATGTTTGAAACCATATTGTTTGGAATATTACAATCACATATGTATATTTTTATTTGGTTATGTTTCTATAACCATATTATAGTCTTATTCACATATGTGTGTATTGTTGCACTGTGTAACTTATTCTTTGTTTGTACTCTCTCTGCTCTCCTATCCCGGTCGATACCAAATCTAGAAGAGGGATGGAAGCCTCATAATTATATTGATATGTAAAAAAATCAAATTACAATAGAAGAGGTTACAATATTTATAGATATTACACAATCGAGTACAAACAGAGAATAAGTTTCATAGGTGCAACAATACACACATCCTTGAATAAGACAATAATATGGTTATAGAAACATAACCAAATAAAAATATACATATGTGACTATAATATGCCAAAAATATGGTTTCGACCATATAATTATATGACATTTAGTTTCTAGTTTGATCAGGGTATTATATTTGTGTTCATCTGATAGCTTATTAGGATCAAGAAATATAATTCCCCCATCCCCCACAATCATGTATTATTGCTTCATATGCAATACCCCTTCTAGTTGAATTTGGCTTCATCTAAGTGTGTGTTTATGGTACATGAGATCTACCTCCTTATGAGGTATAGGGAAATTTCCTTGTGTATGAAATCCTAAAGGTGTAGGTCATCATCAACTATATCCATTTAGTAGCACACCTTCATGGTCCCTTCTTCACTTTCCTTAACCTCTTTCTCTGTTCTCCCTCTATAGGTTCTCCTATTCATTTTCTTCTCCTTTTCATACTTCCTTGTCCTCTACTTTCTTATGTGATCTCTAACATTTCATGCCATTTTTATGTTCCTTCATCATTCATTGGGCATTTTACCCTTGTCCATGTGTAGCCTTCCAAATGCATATCATTCCCTATATGAGGAAATATCAAAGTCTTAAATAACTATGTGGGGAATGGGCCTTCTACCTCACATGCTCTATGCTTTCCTCATAACCGTACTCTAATGTTTGATGTTTGAGGATGTGGTGACACAATCACATGTTCCCTATATGAACCTTATTCGTATTCCTTGTCATCCTCACATTTTCCCATTAATCCTCTTAGTGGGCTATTTAATATTTTTGGATTTAGATCTAGCCTTGGATATCTATTCATGGCCTCCTTCACCAAGATTTCCATTTGTTTTTACCTTGGGAATATCCTTTTTGATTGATGTTAAGGGGACATAACATATTCTAAAAATGGGGGATTGGTATATGTTACACTAGGGATAGACTTGCATGTTGTAGCAGTGGTAGACTTGTATGTTGTAGAGGGGTGTTTTTTGTTTCTTTATAATGGTTTTTAGGGCGTATTATTATCACTTATTATGTATATGGTTTGTCCCTTATCTTCTCTTACATATATATGCATCATGATATTAACCATTGGAAAATCCTCGATGGATTAATTATCCACATCAAAAAAATCCTTCGGCACTTTTGCATTGCCTTAAGTGAAAAGATGTTCTCGTCAATTTCCTCCAACTTCATTGTTTTTCACTTTGAATTGAAATATCAGTCCAACATACTCTCTATGTTCTTTACTAAAACTAAATATGGGAATTTGCACCACCCCAACTACTTGTTAGTTTTTAACCTTATCTTGGTCAAGGATTCATGTTACAATACTTTAAAATCTACATAGTTTTGGTAACCATTGGACATTTCTGGTAGGATGTGTCACTCATTTTTGAATTCATCTACAAAATTCTCATACCATATGCCCATTTTATGCTTACAGATCTTAATGCATACCATCAAATATGTATATATTTTTAACCATTTCACTATTGACATATTTCTCTCTGATAATTCCCATACTTGGTCCTCATATCCATCTAGGACATCGATCTTATATGTCTAATATCATAATTAGGATCATGATCCACCTAAAGGTATCTTCCCACTAATGCACCATTATTGTTCATGTAATGATCCCTCACACATGAATCTGTAGATATTGTGTTTCTTATTCTTTTTTCTATCATTTGGTCCAAACATAAATATTCCTAGTTGATGTTATCTCACCGCCATTCTTAGAAAATATTTACACTAACCATACATGTAATGGTACAATTTTTAAGGTTCTCCAACTTATCCATTAGCATTGTGAACATATCCCTCTTATAATTTATCTCTTTAGTGACACTTTTAATCACCCCACTATTTTATAGTACCATCTATACATCTGCCCACTTATAATACATCCCTAATAACTTATTCTCAATTTTGGGTGATATTTTCTTCATACACTTGGTGAAAAACTAATTTTCATACATCTACGAGAGAAGAAATATTCTCAATGGAAGGGGTTTCCCAAATTATGGTACTTCAAAGAATTGGAAGACCACTATTTTCTCCAAGTCCGACTTTATTTTAATATTGGAGAGTACAACCCCATCCACACCGATTACCACACTTGTTATGAGGTATTCATTTTCAAGATCATTTTAAATTTTTTCTAGTGGTGCTTATATTCTTTAATCTCACATTTTTCAACCTTGAAGGTCAATTCCTATGTGTATATACACTATATTGGGTAGTGCACTTTTGGGATCCCTATCATTTCTTCCTCCACTTTTGGTTCTTATACCTTCTCTTTTATGATAGCCATGTTTCTCATTTTCCGTATTGATTTGCTCCTTTTACTCATAACCACTTGGGATGGGTGGGTTTTTTACGATAGCCATCTTAGAATGGTGTGTTCCCAACATAGATCTTATGGTGTTGGGATTCTCAAAAGTCCCAATTTTATCAACTTTTAGCTTCTCAAACCGTTAATGGAATCCCTACCTACAACTCCTACCTTAAAACATGGTGAAAAAATCCACCTTCTACTCTACCAAATCCTTATTCTCAATTAAATCTTCACCTTTGATTTTTGTTCTCCTACTTCACAAATATTTTTTTGTGTTTTACAATCTTTCATCCCAATTGTCTCTCATTTCCTTGACATGCCCTAACTTCATTCTTATTTGGCATAGTTTCAAGCTCTACACACGAGTATTCATATTGCAAATGAATAGATGAAAAGGGGTGAAGGCCCTTAAATAATTATTTTTGGCATGGCATAGGTGTGATTTCATTAACATTTTTATCTAAATATACACTCACCAATTGTTAACAATGTTTTACAATTGAGGAATATTTTTCTTCTTTCTAACAAGAGGTGTAATTTTCTCTCTCATCAATTTTCTATTTTCTCTTCTTCTTTTTGGTTTCATCAAGTTGGCATGAATCATTCCCTTTTATTCATATGTTCCTAGGTTTTGTGTGCATATTTGCACTAAATTATTTCAAACCTATAATCTTGCATATCCATATACTTATTTGATTTCTTATATGTGTTCACCTTCCTCATTTTCTATTCCTTTAGCACCAACCCTCCTCATAATATTTATGTGCATGATCATCCATGACTTACATGAAATACTATAGTTTTGGTTATAAAATATATTTTATTCCATGTGGATGTGTATGATCCCCTCAATTCATTTTTCATCATGCTCATTTTTGTTTGCACCTTAAGCCTTTATACGCCCAAATTTTTGTGTTCATATATACATTCTTGAAAGTTTTACACCCTAAAATAAATTAATCAATTTAAAATGAACTGTCTTGAAACATTTTAAGATACATTTATAAAAAAACTCTTCTTGATCATGCAAACCAATTCCATGCAAAACTACTCTACTTGTTGAAAATAATGCCTTACTAAAAATAATATACGAAAAAAATAGGAAACCAAATTTAAATTAAATGACTAAAGGAAGTGTTTTTTACGGTATCCCACTCTTGATTAAAAATGATAGGGCATAGATCACCATAAAAATTTCCTTGAAGCATTTCTCCACTTAAAGTGCATAACTTGCATGCACCAATCTCTAGGATCTCATAGATAACATATGGACTAATTCACCCGATATATATCTTACACCGGTGTTTGGCATATCTAGAGTTATGTAAGATAACATGCATCCTCTCTCTTATTACTTTATTCTTGATGTTATTTTCATGTCATTTCTTTTAGTGGGTCTTCTCCACCCTTTGGATCCATCTAGTCAATAATTGTTTCTCAACTAGTTACATCGAGTGCTTCATATAGTTGATTGATGGCTTCACAATCATCAAGGCCTCATAGGCTCTTTATTCATAAGAAGGGTATAATAAATTTTATTGGTGAGACTTCTTCCCCACCAAAACCAACTAAAATGGTGTAAAAAAAATCAACCTTCTTTAGGTTATTCAATATTCCCGTAAGATGAAAAAAACATGGTCATCTCGATCCTTCCTACTTACATCGCACATCTTTCTTAGGATCATACATAAAATTTTGTTAAATTCCTCAATTGTTTCATTGGCCTATATATGGTAGGGGTTATTTTATGGTGCACTACCATCAATTCAGATATAAAAATGTATGTTGGTTTAATGATGAAGTGGTTTCCTTGATCACTTGTCAAGAATGAGAGGGAATCTCTACCTTTTAATGATATTTTCCAAAATGAACCTTTGAAACAATGGTTTTTGTGCAATCACGAGTGAGTGTTTTCTTAACCAATATCATGAGGTAGTATGTTGTAGTGATGATGTAGCATGCCCTAGTTTTATATAGTTTTGGTACTATTAGACCCATAAATTCAATAGCCCATTTCTCAAAGGTACCTTGGGCTTAGATGGGGATCAAGGGAATTTAGGCCCTCTAATTTTTCTTCCCATTCATTTGACTAATATCATACCTAAGTGAAAATTCCTTAGAATCCTTGTATAAGGTAGGCCTTTAAATTCCCGACAATATTATCTTATGTGTGTTGACTTCTCCAACATAGTTCCCACTCACAATGCTTTATGACCCTCATGTAGGATTTCTTCATGCTCATGCTCCAAAACATAGTGCTTGAGAACCTCATATAGTCACAAATTGTATAATTCCCCACCAATGAGATGGTAGGGGGTTGCGTGCATGATGCTTTTATTTGTGTCCTTAATACACCATATTGATGGAGTCATCCTTGATTTCATAAATGCTAAAAGATTATATAAACCCTCAAGGATCCTATTAATTGTGTATAGCTATGCATCATGCATTTTTTCTCTAATATTACATGTAGCCTCCATAATTTTGATTCATAAAAGGTGATCTAGATCATAATTCTACTTTCAAGCCTTTACCTTCACATAGAAGTCAAAATCTTGGAAAAGTGATATCCAATGAAAAATGTGTCCATACACGACAGGTTTGTTTACCAATTACATCAATGCTCACAAAAAATGAATAGCATAAAAGTCATTACTATCAATAATTAGTTGAACTTTTGCAATGTGTTGACCATGGCTAAGGCCTCGTGCTCAATGGTGGTATAATTGTGCTTTACAAGATATAAGTTTTTACTAGAAAAATAGATTAGATGATTCATATTTCCTTCCTTGGGTTAGGTCAATATCATTTGATGGTGTTTTTGGAAGCATTTAAATGGAAAATGAAGGGTTTATTCTAGTTTGTGAACTATAAAAGGGGCACATTGGCCAACTTTACCTTCAAAGTCTTAAATGCCTCACATTTATATTATGTCCACATGAAAGTTTCATCCTTCTTTAGAAATTCTTCAAGGGGAATGGAAACTTGCAATAGCTCCTTATGAACTTCCTATAGTACCCCATGTGGCTTTGGTATGCATGCATGTCCAGCTTGGTACTTGGTAATTCTAGATATAATATCATTGTAATATTGGTTAGGTCCACTAGCATTCCTTCTTTGCATATCATGTGGCATAGGAGGACTTTGAATGAGGTCCTAAAAATGCACTTCTTAGGATTAAAAGAGATTTGTAAATTACAAAACCTTTCAAACATCAATCTTAGGTTTGTGTGGTGGTCTTTCACTAACCTATAAATGGTCTAGTCATCCACGTATAGCTGTAAGAATTTTTGGATGTTAAATGCATCCACCAAAATTTTAGAGGATATTGTAAGTGTATTATTTCAACCAAAGGGAATTACATTCTATGCTAATGAGCCCCATTCTATCGAAAAATTATTATTTTCTTTGTCATCATCAACAATTTCAAATTGATGGTAACCTAAGAATCCATAAATGAAGGTGTAAACCTTACATCTCATCACCCCCTCTAGAATTTCTTTAGTGTAAAGGAGTGGGAACTTTTCATTCACATATGCATCATTGAGAGCATATAATTTTACATAGATATAGAATATTTCATCCTTATTGATGTTGATAATCATTGGTTTTATCCACTCCAATTCCTCCACTACATAAATTACCCCAAATGTTATCATGTTGTCGATCTCCTCTTTGACCTTTGATTTTAGGTTATATTTCATTCCTTACTTATGCTTATAAACTAATATAGTGTGCTCATACAATTTTATGGCCATCTTTCTAAGGGATGAGTGCACTCCTTTCATCTCATGATACCCACTGGAAATAAATATTTTAAATCTTATAGGAATTTGAAAATGCAAATGAGTTCCTAGTCTAACTAATAATCTCCAATGGTTGTAATATGGGGTCCGGATCAATGCCAAAGTTCACATATTTTTTGATGGGATCCTTATAATATTTCTTATTATCACTTCTGAAATCAAGTATTGTACTATCACCAAAGGATTTTTTCATGTTCATGCGGTTGATTTATTCTAGGACATTTTCCTTATTAACTTTCATGAGGCCCTTCCTCTTGTTAGCCACATAACCAAAAATATATCCTTGGTTCCACACATCACTATCCTCATTTCAATTTCTACTTGCATCATCCTCAAACATTTTAGGTAGTGCATATCATTTCTCTTTATGCATGTACTTTTACTCTTTCCTCCATAAGTGTGTAAATGTGAAAAGTGGCACCCTTGATGACTTATAGGGGTATAGTGAGTTCTCGATTCATTGGTTAGAAGTTGAAGGTGTGCATAAATATTATCTTCACCTATTCCCAATATACATTCTCCCTTTAGGTCTTGTTAATGATGTGTCATTCTTGCACTGAAGTTATCAAGGTGTTGTAGATGGAATTAACTCGTATATTTGTTGCCCCGCATTTTGTAGGATTGGTCCATACCTCTTCATTAGGGTACGATGCTCCTTTAGGAAAGAAATCCCATTATAACTTGGATATAATTTTTTTAAATTGTGTATTCAAAGGGAATCCCAATTGCATCCTTTATATTAGTTTACTTTAGTAAATTGGGTTCTAGGTCACCCACCATCGCACAACCATGTTTTTTAAGAATATACACCAAGGGTCTCACTTGATCCTCTTCTTATGAGGGGTGTACCCTCATCCTTCCTTACCTTAATCTCAAGACCCACTTCATTAAGGTACCAACCTTGGGCTTCCATTTTTATGTAGTTACTTTCCTTGACATATAGGTGTATCATGTTTGGATCATTACCTTTCCGTGAGGTGGGCCTTTAGGCATTTTTTCTCCATGTGTACATTCCCTCGGTGACTTTGTGGGATTCCTCCACATACCACTTATAACTATCAATTGTGGTGTCTAACGTGAAGCTGCCACTCTTCCACTCTAAAAATACATCATCCTTGTGATGATGTGATATTCTCCTTAGGATGCAGCATTGTATATGTAGTTAATATCCTCAACTACATCTATGCTCTCTACAAAGAGGGATCCGTGGTTTATGTCAAGGAGATGACCTCTTGGTGATTTCCATTTTGAAACTCATTAATGGTGCTTTCTTGCTTGGTGGGAATTTTGAAATGCATGTTTATATTTTTTCCAAGGCACCATGGCCTCTCAAGTATATTTGGATAGATTTTTGCCTCTACATATTCAATAGTGATCTCTACTACCATGAGCTCCAAGGTGACATTTTTAGTGTCTCGATTGGTATATCATGCATCATTTTTTCCATAAACAAGGCATTGGGGTTTGGATCCAAAGCTAGGATCCCCATTGTGTTATATGCATCATTCATGAGGATTTAGACCTCGATTTCAATATTAATCAAGATATCACACACTTCTTTCCCATTGATCATGGCATTAAGTAACGATTCTTGGTCGAAGCTTGTCTATTTGGCCACTTTCATTTCCCACTTGATTACCTTTTCAATTCTTGGTACATTACCTAAGCATTGTGTCATCCATTTTTAGTAGGGGTAGTACCCATAAGTAGTGTTATTGTATATGTGGAAAATATTAGATAAAAGTTAGAAACCAAAAACAAAGAAATTGATTCCTAAATCTAATCTATTCAACAATACCTCAGATTGAGCTAGATGGAAGGGAGAAATAAATGCAATACCTTCACTTACCAAATGAAGAACTCCCTTGATGCTTTGGATGTGCTCTTGATGGTGGATTGAACTTGGTTTCTTGCTTCATATTTTTGGAGACACTTGGGCAGCACCTCCCCTTGATTGATTGGTGTTTTCTTGATGAAGGATGAATTTGATTATAGATGATGGACTAATTGAGTGGATTAAAAGATAAAAATGGCATAGGTTTTTAAGTATTTCTAAGATGTTATAAGCTAGCTCTCATGGAGGAGGAGAGTTCAATTTATAGTCTGAGGAGTGGAGGATTTAATGGCTAGGATGAAGCCATGTTGGATTTGGATCAAGGGTGGAGAATTGATGAGAAGAATGGAGAATTCTAGAATTTGAGAGAAGATTCAATGGAGAGTGGAAGGTTTATTTGAATTTTTAAATGGAGGGAAGTTTAGAGAGGCTTCTAGAAATAGAAGCCTCTAGATTTAGAGGGGAATGTGATTAGGATTAGAGTTAGATTAGGTTAATAAATGATGATTAGGGGTGAGGTTACATGGAAAGGCTAGGTGTAGGGATGTGTAGAGTAGGTGGGTAGGTAGATGTAGGAATATTAAATTCCTAGGAAATGTTAATGAAGAATTAAAATAGGATAATAGGATATAATAATGGATTAATGAGATTAATGATAAAATGGGATATAATAATGGATTTAAAGGATTAATGATGAAATGATAAGATAAATGATAAATGATAAAGGGTAAATATGATAAAATGGATTAATAATAATAATTAATCTTGTAATTAATTATTATATGGGTGATGTTGGGATATTTGCAGGACAGGTTAATCGTAATTAACCATGTTGACATTTTATGTCTACATTACAATCTTAATTAGCTCACCAATTTATTTTGTAAAGGGTCTTCCTCATACCCTCTCTTGGATTTGTGTTTTTATTTAATTTGTGCCTCAACATTTTGCATTGAATGGAATTCACTCTATAGATTTCTTATGACATGTGTGGATTCTTGTAAGATCATATTTTGGAGGGCGTAGTCTAGATAGTCCACTACCTTTTTTTTTTAATTTAGATTGGTTCTTTATGTGCCTTTATTCTCTTTGGTTAGGTTTGAACCCTATTGTGTATAGTGACATTCAAATTCATCCCCACCTTAAGATCTTACACCCCCTTCTTAAACACTCACTTTCATCCTTTATCATTTTGGTACCATTGGGCATATGAACATTCTTTTGAGTCATCTTATTATAAATCTCGAGCCATGCGTAAGTTATGTGTGTGGCTCTATGGTTTTATCAATTTGAGTATGATGGAAAATACCACTACTAGTGATCACAAAAGCCACATTTGTAATAGCTCCTTGGGGGATCTTCCACATCCCCTTTCTCCTTCCATTCCTTTAGATTCATGCCCTCCTTCATATCCTTAGTTCTAATTGGATGGTCCCATGGTTTCTTGGTGCATTTCATTATCTCGTGTTTCATTTTCCTCTTTAAGGATTCAGAAATGTTTGATATCATACATGCTCGAATCACACACCATGCACCATAGTGACATGTTCACTTGGTTCTTTGAAGCATCGAGATGATTCCACATATCATCATATTTGTGAAAAAATTTACAAGTTTCCAATAAAGCCCTTACACTTTTCTTTGCAGACCGTTATTCTTGTTGTGCCCCTCTACTTTGTAGACACTACACCAAATCCTACTACAAAGTATTGTGTGCACTATTTATCATGAGAGAATTCAATTGGGTGGCCATGTTGGAGATTTATGCTTCCATCAAGGATGTGTCCTTGTGCCTATACTTCTAATTACTTTCACTCGTAGCTTTGACCTTAAAATGTTCACACGACTCCACAAACATATTTGGTGACAACACTCATCGAAATGGCATCAAGAGACCTCCAATGATCCATTACACATGTTGGACAAGTGGATCTCATGACATAAGTTTAAAATCAAGGTTTTAAAACTTACATCATACTCGCAAGCACACTTGTTTGATCTCCTTCAAAAGAGTTGTGTTTCATTGCTCAAACTTGGGAATCTCAAAATTCCTTGAGAAACCTTATCTTCGAGTAGATCATAGTCTACCATAACCTTGTGGAGGTCATACTTCTTACACCACATGTGGGTGCAATCCAAGAGCATGATGGAAAATTTTCTTTCCTTTCTTTTTTAGGAGGTGGATCCCTTCACCCTACAAATGATTTCACATGAATGTACATGTTTTGTTGCATTCTCTACACCCATGTACTCTAAAAACTTAATCAATTGGTTGCATTAGAAATTTTATAAGGTTGTACAGGTATGTTTGGTGCATTTGAGGCATTTAATGCATTCAAAGTTGTTCTTGTTTTTGGGCTTGACCATATATTCAGGGTTGGCCCTATGCTTGGTGGTGGCCCCACTCCTCCTAATCTAATCAATGGGTTCCTTTGAGTTTTGTTTACACTTGGTGATTTATGTACAATATTTATTGTTCTTATCATGCCCAAATCTTGCATCGTAGACTTTTCACCCTTGTTGGTGCATTAGACTCTAATGGTTGATATGGAATTAGTCGTCATACGAAATGTTTTCTTATCTACCTTGTAATCTCTTATACTCCTAACACATCAACGTTTATATTAAATTCTTCATTGTTTAATTCGAAATCATGCGGTAGTGAGTATTTGGTTATTTTGGGAGTGGCATCTTTCTTCTACAATATCTTATCTCCAAAGGGTCTTAAGCTTCCTTGGACTAAGTCAAGGACAAAGGGTCGGAGCACTTTACACTGGAAATAGATATGTGTCTTCTCTCTTCCATTGGGGTCATTGTATCATCCTCGTCTTCCATCCCTCCTCTCCGTTTTCTTCTCATTACATCTATAACCAACTCCCTAGCTTAGTTACACTAGTGTTGGCATAGTTCCCTCTCATCATGATCCTCCATCCTTGGCATCTTGGTGACTCGCTTTAGGTCCACCCTTTTACTCCCCTCCCTTCACACACCATTTTCTTATTTATGTGTGTGGGGAGGGGGGTTTACCTCCTCATGGGTATGTTATAAATTCCTCAATCTATTAACATCATCTTTATTTGAATGGAGTGAATATATGTACCTTGAAACTCATGCATGAATTGGTATTTTGGATCTTTCAAGCATGTGTAGGTTAATATTTTAAACTCCAACAAGTAGCTCCATAAAGTTCCTCTCCACCAAACATCCATTTCAATCGTCCTTTATTCATTCATGTGTTAAAACTATACTTTATACTCCATCATCTAAGAATATTTTTTCCGAATTTATCTTCTTATCAAATATGTATGCCACTATCCATGTATACAAGCGCTTAGCAAGCACACAAAAAAATGCGTCATAGAGGTCATCACATTAACATCTTCCATCCATTTTTCATATTTTTATTCTTGTACTTTGGGTGTTTTCTCGCATACTCAACCGCTTTCTCTTTATGTGATTCTTCAACACATTAGAATGATATTTTTCTAACATCACTTATAAATCCCATCACCACGATTAGCAAAGTCTCGGAAACAAAACTAAATTGTTGTATTTTTATTATAGCATGTTTCCCTAGCTAGGATTATTACACCCCAAGTGCATACCCTAGCACCCTTTTCTCTTCCCATCAACATATCACTTGGGGATCTCACACAAGTGCTGACCCGAGGCACTAAGAGATCACTGGGAAATTTCTGGTTTGGTTTGTTAGGGTAACGCCATTGATGGATTCTTGCATAACATGTCATACACAATATAATAATGTGTACAATAACTAACAAAATCCACATACATCAACAAGAAATATCAATGGTAGAATACCATCTCTAATCTAGTCAAGGATGCATGTAACATTCAATAAAACTATCATACAATTCATTCAAGTTCATATCTCTATATATATTCCTCACTTCAATTAGATTACACATTCATAATTTGATGTATTAAATACAAAATTTATTTTTTACACAGGCATATGATTTGGCTTCATAGGAAAATCCCAATAACATCACGTTCTCACCCATTTTCCAATGGTTCAAATCCAAACTATTGTAGACACAAAATCATGCACTTTGGGTAATTATCTAGTCATGATTACATACTACTATTCATATGATTCCTAAGTAAGAAAAGTACTAATTAACCCATGTCTTTGGCCACCTTTCTTTGTCTTTTGTTTCTCCTTTCAGTCTTACACCCTTACTTTCTCAATCTGTCTTTTTATACTCCGACTTTTATCATCCTGGACACTAGCACCCAGACAGGATGCCAGCGTCAGTGCCCCTAACCCCTTTGTACTTTACTCACACTTTTTGGGTCCTTTCTAGTCATTTGAGCATCTTATATTTTTGGTAGTCATCCTTTTTGGGGTTAATTACAAAATTCAAGCAAGGGAATCATATAAATATAAAGTTATGTGATCATAATAAGGGACTAAGCACTAAGCATTAGCTATCACCACCTAAGGTTACATCCATCAAGGCATCTAAGAGCTCCATTGCATCCATCTAGCTCCATCACAAGGGACACAAGGGTTGGTTTTTTGCATCACACTTCATAGGAGGGAAGTTCATTCTATTCCATGCACACATTTACTACATTCTACATTTATCTACTTTCTTTCTAACCACGTGCGAGGCACAAGAGAAACCTAGGACACAATTCCACATGCACACATAGAGAACTACATTAGTTCTAAGATGAAGTGCAATGCTCGGTAATAATTTCAACATTGTGACAGTTGAGGACAGTTCAACCCTTTGCATCTTTCTTTTTGGAATTTTATGTTGCTAGTGAGAAAATTGGTCTTGTGGACAAATTGGTGGGTTTCAAGCCAACGCTATGGGAATCTAAGTCCCTCTACTTGAACAGTGTAGCTTTCGTATGTGCATGCGTGAAAAAGTGGATTTCAATGGTGGCCTTTTGATCAAAGATCCAACAGGGGCACTCCACTGACCCTGTGGAAAAGCTAGCAATTTCTCACTAGAGAAGAACTTTGTCTGAGAAGGGGAAAGGGAGTGAGAATGGAGGTAAGAGAAACTAATGTTGTGATTAGAATATCATATGCCCACACACATTAATTAGAAATTTCCTTTACATGCATTTATAGTTAGAACAAAAACAAACCCGCAGAAGAAGCTACAAGACCGAATGAAACTCATTAGTAGCAAAGTACCAATCAATCCCTCAATCAAAAAGGTTAAAATTCCTTATTTTATTATTGAAGCTCGAGCAGAGTTTGTACATAGCTTGAGAATGGAAGAAATTTGAGGAAGAAGAGAAAATAGAAGCAATGTGGTGTTTTCTGTCTTTTCCAGGTACAGAGCACTCTGGTCTTTTTTGAAATCAATCGCCAGCCCTTGGAATGATGTCGAGAAGCCATTATATTCTTCACAAGAAATTTACAACTTCAAAAATCTTCAACGCCTTTTCAAATTCCTCTGTTGTGAAGAAAATGCTCATGGCGGGTTAAAAACCAAATCTTGCAAAGAAACCGTTACATTTGATTTTCCAATTTAAATATAGACCATTTGATTTGCCCTCTAACTCGAAATTGGGTCATCCACATGGCGGGGAAGGGATTGGAGTGGTTACGAGGGAAGCCTTTCACATTTTGTGATTTTTCATGAGATTTGGCAATTTGGAAAAAATTGGCTGCAGCCCCGCTTTGACTTTTCAACTTAGACATGTGGCACGTTCTTATTCAAAATGGGATAGTAGCCCTTTTTTAACATTTTAACTTTTACTTCACTTTTGGGAATTTGGTTAAATTTCCAAAAGTTCCCGATAGCCCACTGCCCTTTAACTTTTCAATAGTGGGCTTCACCTTTGACTTTTTCCTGTGGGCTTCAACTTTGACTTTTTCCCTTTAAAGCCTGATCGAGGCTGCGGGTCACTTTTTAACTTTTCACCTTTTTTGCAAAGAGGCTCAAAAACTCAAAGTTCTCTGTCGTTCCGCTCCTCTGCTTTGATTTTTTAACAGCGAGACCATGACCTTGGCAAAGTTGCGGGGGAAAATTTACCATTTTTGCCAAAAGTGACCAAAAGTGTTAAGTTCACCAAAAATCCCATTCCTCCCCATCCAATAGGATCTGACCACGTACCTACATTCATTGGGGTCAAAATTTGATGGGGAAAAGAAGCCCGTCATCCCGACTGTGGAAAATACGCAGAGAAAGAAAACTTCATTGTTTTGAGTCCAATTTTTGAATTTCCTTCACGAACCAGAGGCATGGAGGCAAAACAATGATTTAACGACCCACACCATAGAACAAGTGAACATTTTTGATCAAAATGGAGGTTGCAAAGAGGATATTACGTGCACATACCAGGAAATGGAGGATTTCTAAAAACAAGAAAAACAGAGGTTTAAACAGCTCTAGGGCACGACTTTTGCTAATTTATTGAATCTCTAACTTGGCTTAAACACCAACGAAGGGCATGAGCTCAAAAATTTTGAATTTGGCTATGAAAACGCAGAGTAGTTTTTGGGAGACAACAGTTGGCTCTAGCTTGGGGACATGGTGGAAACTAGGCATGGCTAGGGCACGACATGAGGATCCATAATCTCAAGTTTAAAAACATATTACATTGACCAGTGCCTTATCCATTGGGCCTTGTAGAGTCATGTATAATTCTGAGAAAGAATGGAAGAAGGAGGAAACACACAATCCAAACCACACACAACAAAAACTAAACAAAATTAATCCAAGACCACACAACAGAAAAGGGAAAAACACACCTACAAAATCACCTATGGTACAAGGCAGGGGACAACCCGCTTTCACTGATGATACAGTTTTAAGTATTGCCCAATTTGAGGTAATTCCAATGGTGTTCCATCCGAGTATGAGAGGAGAAAAACATTCTCACCACAAGCTCCATGAATTTGGAATGGGTTGAGCCATAATGAATCAAACTTTCCATGGCTACCCTTTGGTTCTCTTCTCTTGTCCCAAAGTAGGATAAAATCTCTAACCTTGAATTCTCTTGCCTTTTCCTCTTATCGAAGATCTTCTTCACTTTCAATTGGTGTTCTTTAATTATAGCCACCACTTGGCATCTTCTTTCCTCCAGCTTCTCCGGAAGAGGATCCTCTTGTCAATGGAGTCTTTATATTGACTATCTTCTATTTCTTGTAGCAACTTGAGAGTCGGCATCTTGATTGTGAGAGGAATTTCTGCCTCAACTCCATACAACATTTGGAAAGGTGACATACCTGTTGCCTTCTTAGGATTGATCATATCGTCCCACAATGCATCATATAACTTCTTGTGCCAGCCTCCTTTGATTCTCATCTACCAACTTGCAAATAATGGTCATGATGTTCTTGTTGCTTGACTCATCTTAACCATTTCCTGTGGATAGTAGTTAGAAGAGTGAGATAAAGAGATTCCAAAACCATAACAAAATTCATGAGCTCCTTTAAAGAGAAATAGGTGGCATTGTCTACAACAATCTTCTATGGTAATCCAAAACGGACAATGATATTCTCCTTGATGAAGTTGCATCTTGTTTCGTAGTCAAGGCTTGCTTGGTTGGAATGGTTTCCACCCATTTAGTGAAGTAATCAGTTCAGTGAGTACATAAATATGCCCTACACTTGAATGAGGATTCAAAACACCAATGAAATCCAACCCCCATTGCTGAAATGGTTCCTCAATCACTATAGGCCTGAGTGGTAATGCAGCTAGTTGTGGTTTTCCAACAAATTGTTGGCATGCTTTACATTTGGAAACCCAATCTTAAGTGTCTACAAATATGGAGGGCCAATAGTATCTCCCCCTGAGAATCTTATGTGCAAGTGACCATTACTGAGAAATGTCCACCACAAGCTTGATCATGATATGCCCTGAGCAACTTTTGTTGTTGCTCCTTATCCACACACCTGAGGAAACAACCATCCAGACCTCTCTTGTAAAGTGCATGATTCCAGATCACAAACTTGGCTTCTTTCAGCTTGAGGGTTCTTCTTTTTTGTAATCAAGATGAGGGAATTCTCCATAAGTGAGGTAGTAAGCAATATCAGCATACCACTCATCAGTAGTGGTGACAAAGAGCACTTGTGGACTGTCTCCTAAACAAGTTGAGCAAACATCATCCTTTTCCCCCTACTAAGCCCTGAGAGCTTCATCTTTAGCAATCAGCTGGCACAAACCATTTCCTCTTACTATATTAGAGGGCCTAATCTCCAAGTCATACTCTTGGGTCTTTGCAATCCAACTTCCTCTCTTATCCCCAGGATCTTGTTGAGTCAAAATGGACTTGATTACACTTCCAAGGACCATCACCATTATATGGGAATTGAGAATGTAGAATCTGAAACTTTTAACAGCTTTAACCATTGTGTAGGCATGTTTCTCCAATTGGTTGTACTTTAGCTCATGATTTTTCAAAGGATAGCTCATGAAAGCAATGGGTGCTTCCAAACCTTCATCATTTTTCTAAACAAGGACAATAGAGAGTGTATGTTCGATGCATAGCAATACATGATGAACTCCTTGTTGAAATCTGGAGATACAAGAGTTGGAGCTTTGGCAATGGATTTCTTGATATCCTCAAATGTTGTTTTTCCTTCCTTATTCCACTTAAATCTTTCTTGAGGCTTCATCATGGAAGTTATATGCTTAGTCGATTCAAAAACTGGGAACAAAACAATGAAGGAAGTTTACCTTTCCAAAGAATGAATGAACTCCCTTCTTGCTAGTTGGTAAGGCTAGTGCTTGGATAGCTCTGATCCTCTCAGGATCAATGTGTGCTCCATGTTTGTTCACAATGTGTCCCAGCAACTTACCTTCTATAACTCCAAAAATGCACTTCTTTGGATTTAGATAAATGCCATGTTTCCTACACCTTGCAAGGACTTGCTCCAAATGATAGATATGATCTCCCCTCCTCTTTGAGAAAACTGTGAGGTCATCAAGGTAAATGACAATGCAATATTTCAAATATTTGAAGGCCAAGTCCATTTCTCTCTAGAAAGTGGCCCCAACATTGATCAAGCCAAAAGGCATTCTGTTGTAGGAAAAAGTGCCCCAAGGTGTTGTGAAGGTTATTTTGTTACAATCCTCTTCTGCCACCTTGATTTGGTTGTACCCTAAGAATCCATCAAGAAAAGAGAGCATTTCAGATCCAGTGACTACTTGCAAAATATGATCCATGATTGGAAGAGGGTAATTGTCCTTGAGAGATGCCTGATTCAAATTTTGGAAGTCTACACAAATCCTTATTTCCCCATTCTTCTTCCTTACTGGCACAATGTTAGCCACCCATGTTGAATGGTGGATGGGGAAGATGATTCTAGCATTGAGCATCTTTTTCACCTCTTCTTTGATAACATCAGCAATCTTTGGATTGTAGGGCCTTTATTTTTGCTTGAAGGGCTTAGCTCCTTACTTCAAAGGAATGGAGTGATGCATTTCCTTTGGCTGAAAATATTTGAGTTCATTGTAGGAGTAGGCCAACACATCTGAGTACTTTTTTAGTAGAGCAACAAACTTTCTCTTCTCTTCTGGTGAGCAGCATTTACCAATGTTAACCATCCTTGGATTCTCTGAAGTGTCAATGTTTTCTTGATCAAAATCAGATGGACATCGAGAAGACTACTTTTCTTTCTCTTGGATGAACTTGTCATGTTTGTCAAAGAGATCTTCCAAAGAAACCAGGCCTTTGGGGATTTTGTTTCCTTTTAGTTTGATTACTCCCTCTTCATTATATCCCTTAATTCCTTCCTTCTCTTCTTTGGGTATTGATTCACAGTGTGGATTTTCACTTCCTTTAAAGAAAATATTATTGAATTTATCCCTTTGTTCTAAGAAGGCTAGGATTTGATTGTCATCATTGAATACCTGCCAGTGATTTCCATTGTCTGGTACACTAGATCTGAAAACCATCTCAATGGTTACTTTATCCTTGCCAAAAGAAGGATGAGGTGTCACTAAGGAAGCGACACTTTGCTAGAGAATCATCCTTTTCATTATGCTCACTAGGGATAGCTTCAATGGAGAATACATCAAAGGATTCAATACAGTCCCACACTCTGTTTATATAGTGCACGAGCACTGGGTTTTTCACCGATATTTGCTGGTAGACCTACTTTACCACAACCTCTACATCACCTTTGCATCTCAACTTCTTGATTCCCATGTCCTCTGCTGCATTCATGCCTAAGATTAATGCTTCATACTCTATTGTATTATTTGTATTGTCAAATTTCAGCTTGTAGGAAAAAGGATATACCTCATTGGAGGGAGAGTATAATACTACACCAGCTCCTGAACCTACTCTAGAATGACTGCCATCAAACTCCATTGTCCAAATCTGATCTTCTTCTTCCTCCATGAGGAGTGGAAAGTTCTCTTCCTTTTGTGATGTAAGGAAGTAGTTTCCTAGCCCACAATCTTGAAAGAGGATGTTAGCTCTTGGATCATCAGATTTCCTTACTGTGAATTTCATTTTCCTGACTGGAAACAACTTCTTCATTTCTCCTTTCACTGGGATATTTGCAGACGACCAATCCATTTTTATTTCTCCACCTAGGTCTCTATAAAAACTTTTACTCAATAACATACCAAAAGAGGTTGGGATGTCTACCACCAAGATGGTCAGGAGTATCTTCTTGTCGGATAATCAGCTAATGCAACTTGAGCATCCTTGATTCTTCCTACCAATGGAACTTGTTTGGATTCCATTGAATAGCATGTGCCATTTTCCCGGGTCAAAGTGAGGCCAAGAGCATTTGCAACTTTTTTGGCATCACATTATCTGAGGCTCCAAAGTCTATGATGCAATTGTTCAACTAGAAGCCTTTGATGAGAAGTGACAGGTAGAAAGGCTCAACTCTATTGGTGTTGGAGGCACTGAGGGCTAACATGTTTTGAGAAGGTGATATGGATGGTGTGGGTAATAGGCCTTTAGAGATTGGGCTTGAAGAAAAAGGGTTACTACCATGAATTGCCTTGATGAATCTGTCAAATTGGGCAGGATGTGTTTGTAGGTATTCAATCTCAGAGAGCTAAACTTTGGTTTTGCTTGCATGCTCCACAAAGTCAAATGGAGTTATGGTAGATGAGGAAGAGGTTCCAGCAGTGGGAGAGAATTTAAATGATAGGGGTTTTGTTACTTTTGGCGTTGGGTTCTCCTTTTCGGATGTAGCAATTGGCTTGGAAGGAGGTGAGGGTGTAGCCTTTGATTTAAATTTAGATGTTCTTATGGAACCAATATTTAGAAGATAATTGCTCTTAACAAATTTTGAGTTCGGAGAAGAATTAGATAACTTACTTGGTGTAGCAGCATGATCCTTAGCAACCAATGAATCTAGTTTCTCTTTGGTTGATTCCATGGAAGGTGGTAATGGTGATCCCCTGCTAATAATATTGTTTAGTGGAGGTTTTGGAGAGATATCTTCTTTGTTCTTCCTACTCTCAATTGCAACTACTGAGGCTGAAACACCATTCTTGGATTGTGCACGAGTGAAAATAGCACATGAAAAACTTGGAGCTTCTTCATCACTTTCCTCCTCATTAGCAATGTATTCAATCAAGCCATTGTGCATGCCAACCTCTTCAATTTCAAGATATTTTTCATATTCATCCATGCTTTATTCTTTGGTTTCCTCAATGTCTGATCCTTCCTCTGATTCCCCAATGTCATAGATAACATTGACTCATGGTGCTTCAAGAGTAATCCTATGAGGGGGTGGAGAAATTCTTGGTCTATAAGGAATATTTGGTCTCCTTGGAGCATTCCTCATTTTTATTTGTGACAATTGTTTCTTAAAAGAAACTAGGTCATTTGCCATTTTTTGGAACATTGGATCAGTGGTGACTGAATTTCAACTCTGACCTTTTTACTTCCCATTTGGTCCTTTCACTTTACTAGAAATAATTATATCATCATTAGTCTCAATTGCAAAGTCTTTAGCTTCACTTAATGTTCTTGGTTGGTCTCTTCTAAGGAGAAACCAACTTCACGATGGCAAAATCACCGATGAGAACCTTTTCAAGTTGTTCTCAGAGGGTACCACATCTTCTTGGATCCTTCTTGTCAACCTATCATACCTTGCTACAAAATATTTCATTGATTCGGAGGTCTCCTCTTCATCTAAACCAATTGGACCAGTAGATCCTAACAATCTTCTATGCTCTTGAACCTATGTTCAAAAGCACTTCTTATATCTTCCCAGCATGTGACAAATCTTGGGGCAACATGACAACCATTCAACAGCCTTTTCTTGGAGTGACTCCACAAAGAGCCTAACTGAAACATCTTCATCTTCAACTCCCAACACTCCACAAGTAGTGATGAATGTTGCTACATGTTCTTATGGGAGCTAAGAACCATCCCCTTTGAATTTTGGGAAGTTCTTTCTTGAGCCTCTTGGGAGCTCATGAAGTGGTTATGGAAGAGAAAGTTGACCAGTATTTCTTCCCCATGGTACGTTAGGCCTGCGTACTTCACGTTCATGATCACCCATTCTATTCCTATTTCTAGCCTCCGGTCTTGCTAAGGTTACTTTTTTCGCTACTCTTTCTTCTGCTTCAATTTGGAGTCTTTCTATTTCTTCAAGTTAAGCCCTTATCTCTTCTTCAGCTCTTGCCTCTCTTTCAAGCTCTTCAAATGTGGGATCAACTTGTCCTCCTTGTCTCAGTTGTTGGGTGTATCTTCTATCAACTAGCTTGAAATTTTATGCTCTTCTCTATGGGGTGCTGGAATTTTTCCCTACCCTTCCAATTCAACAAAGCATGTTCCTCTTCCAGGTCTAGAATCCTTATGGCAATGAAGTAATGATTGACACTTTGTCTATTATGCCAAATAGCTTCTCTCATATCAGAAGCAATGTCTTCTTGGATGTGAAAGAGTAAATCAAGTCTCTCAACAGGAGGATTTCCCATAATAGCCATGATTTACATCCATGTAGTTTGTGTGATTATTCAATCTCTAGAAACTTTTCTTCTAGAATCCTTTTTGTATTTTATGACCCTGAGGTTGTTTTTAGGTGCAGATGTTGCAAAATTTGCCCCACGGTGGGCGCCAAAAACTGTTGGCGAGAAAATTTGTCTTGTGGACAAATTGGTGGGTTTTAAGCCAATGCTATGGGAATCTAAGTCCCTCTACTTGAACAATGCAGCTTCCATATGTGCATGCATGAAAAAGTGGATTTCAATGGTGGCCTTTTGACTAGAGATCCAACAGGGGCACTCCATGACCACCTTGTGGCAAAGCTAGCAATTTCTCACTAGAGAAGAACTTTGTCTAAGAAGGGAAAGGGAGTGAGAATGGAGGTAGGAGAAACTAATGTTGTGAGTAGAATATCAGATGCCCACACACATTAATTAGAAATTTCCTTTACATGCATTTTTATAGAAGAAAAATAAACCTGCAAAAGAAGCTACAAGACCGAATGAAACTCATTGGTCAAAAAGTACCAATCAATCCCTCAATCAAAAAGGCAAAAATTTCTTCTTTTATTATTGAAGCTCAAGCAGAGTTTGTACATAGCTTAAGAATGGAAGAAATTCAAGGAAGAAGAGAAAATAGAAGCAATGTGGCATTTTTGTCTTTTCCAGGTACAAAACACTCTGGTCTTTTTTGAAATCATTCTCTCCCTTGGAATGACGTTGAGAAGCCATTATATTCTTCGCAAGAAACCATTACAACTTCACAAATCTTCAACACCTTTTCAAATTCCTCTGTTGTGAAGAAAACGCTCATGGCGGGTTAAAAACCAGATCTTGCAAAGCAACTGTTACATTCAATTTGCCAGTTTAAATATAGACCATTTGATTTGCTCCTCCAACTCTGAAATTGGGTCATCCACGTGGTAGGCAGGGATTGGAACAGTTATGGGGAAGCCTTTCCTATTTTGTGATTTTTTATGAGATTTGGCAATTTGGAAAAAATTAGCCCACACCCCTCTTTGACTTTTCAACTTAGACACGTGGCACGTTCTTATTGGAAATGGGATCACGGCCCTTTTCTCAATATTTTAACCTTTTTGGAAAAAAGGATCAAAACTTAATGTTCTCCATCGTTCTGCTCTTCCTCTTTGACTTTTCAACGGCGGGCCCGAGACCTTGGCGGAGTCGCGAGGAAAATTAGAAATTTTACTTCACTTTTGGGAATTTGGTTAAATTTCCAAAAGTGCCCCAATGGCCCACTCGTCGCTTTGACTTTTCAACAGTGGGCTTCACCTTTGACTTTTTCCCTGTGGGCTTCAACTTTGACTTTTTCCCTTTAAAGCTTGATTGAGGCTTGGGTCACTTTTTAAATTTTCACCTTTTTTGCAAAGAGGCTCAAAAACTCAAAGTTCTCTGTCGTTCCACTCCTCCACTTTGACTTTTCAATGGTGGGCCCGAGACCTTGGCGGAGTCGTGGGGCAAATTTACCATTTTTTCCAAAAGTGACCAAAAGTGTTAAGTTCACCAAAAATCCCGTTCCTCCCCATCCAATAGGATCTGACCACATACATCGACATCTTTTTTAGAAATGGAGGATTTCTAAAAATGAGAAAAACATATGTTTAAACAGCTCTAGGGTACAACTTTTGCTAATTTCTTGAATCTCTAACTTGGCTTAAACACCAACGAAGGGCATGAGCTCAAAAAAATGAATTTGGCTATGAAAACGCAAAGTAGTTTTTGAGATAGAAACATATGTCTATTTGAGGGTTTTGTAGGTTCATTATTCATTACAAAGGTTTACAACGATCTCGGAGATCTTAGTGCGACCTCAGAGCGATCAAAGGCTACTAAAGGTGAACACCTGCAACACCTCATAGGAGATTTTTTTGAGCATTTCTACACACCCAAGTGCCCGAAACTGGACTAGGGGGCTCATGAGCACCCTTGTCCATCTCCAGCACACCCTGTCCAGCTTTGCTCCTACAAGATACTATAATTTCTTGAGCTCCAGGTGCGATGGTCGGTGCTTCGTCTTTTCCAATTTTTCAACTCACGTGCACTCTCTAGAAATCTACAAATCAGCTTATCTTTTCTACCCTCTCCTTGCAATTACGGTTTAACATTTTATTGCTTAGATTGCTTTGGTATATTTTTCTACTCTACTTTTGCATTTATTTACTCCTAGTATAGCATTAGATTAGGCATGATATTTCATATTTTGCGTAATCATTTTGGTGAACCCAACCACTCAAATCCACCTTCTTTTTAGGGTTTTCTTCTTATGCCCGTCACCCGTAGTGGTCGATTTGGGTCTCTTGAGCATCTTGAGCTTCCTCCATCCTCTCGTAGGGTTTCCAAATCAATGGTTGAAATCTCTACATCAATGGTTGCAACTGAAAATCCCTTTGCTAACTCTCGCAATGTTCCCCTTAATGAAATAGAAACATCTGATAGCAAAAATTCATACGATGAGGATACTAATGTCGATTAAGACCAATTAAACACAATCATTGATTTTTTCAACAAGCTTTGTGTAATAATCCCACTCATCTTCTCCCCTATTATGCATGTTTTGATTACATTTAAAAAAAATCTCGTGATGTTGTAATTGCTCCTCTTGTTGCTAATTCTTCGACTCCCATGGTCTCCACTCAACCTCTTACTCCAGTTTCCATTCCTACCACTACCACTCCTATCATTCCACCTAATACTCCCAATGCACAACCTAGATCCTCTTTGAATACTCCTGATTTAACTTCTTTATATCAAGATTTGCAGACACAAATTCATTGAACTATAGCTTGTCGCTTCTCGTGCATCCCCATCTCTTGATTCCGCTTCACTTATTCATACTCCTTTTGCACCTGTCATTTTTGCCTATTCATTACCACCTAATTTCATTTCTCCTAAGTTACCTATCTTCAAAGGCCATGGTGACCCATAAGAGCATCTTTGATCTTTTCACGTAGCATGTCTTGATTATGCGAGTGATCACACACTTCTAGAAAAGCTCTTTCCTTGTAGTATCTAAGAGTATGCAATGTTTTCATTCTATGACCTACCTATTCACTCGGTAACATATTTCACAAATCTTGCCGATGATTTTCACACTCACTTCTCTATCAACATCGGCTCCAAGATTTCATTTGCACAACTTAAACAAGTATCTAACGAACACTTAGTGGACTATGTTTTGCGATACAAAAACAACTTAGCTAAGATTTCAAATGTGTTTGTGGACTCTGAGCTTCAATACTTATTCATTCATAGTCTATTACCACCTCTCTGGGAGAGCATTCTCTTTGAGACATCTCCCTCATTCGATCAACTATGTCATACTCTTAAGCTTTGCGAAACTAAGCTTTTATCCACATGCAAGATTAAATATCAAGAGCAAGCACCATCTTCTATATGTTTTCAAAGTAAGCCAAAATTTAAACCATAAACCACCAAACTAGTGACAAAAAAATTAGTGTCAACGCAATATCCACCGCCAGAGAGCTTCAATCACAACCACCCCGGCGTACATACACAAAATTAAATATCCTTCCACATATTTTTCTCCCACAACTTATCGAAAGTAATCTCATCACACTTCCTCCTCCACTAAAACTTGATCTATCTGGTCCAAAAGGTCATAATAATGATGAAAACTACCATTACGATTATCATCAATGCGTAGGGAATTCTATAGATTATTTTTTTAGGATTTGTACTCTCATTCAAAATCTGATTGACAATGGTAAAATTGAGCTTCCATAACCTGCATCTTCTACACCTGTCAACAACAATCATAAGCTCAAGATATTCAACAATCCACTTCAAAAACATGATAAGCAAGTGGCTGATTCCTCGGCTAATCATACATATCACGTAGTGCCTCCTAAATCAAGGGCTCTTGATTTCCTAGTTGCTCATACTAACACTTCTCCACCAATTATTTCTTTCTCTGACCATGATTATCATACGAAATTCTCTTCTAATCACTTACACATTAGTGCCTCTATCAAATCTATCCTTATCAATAACACCAAGGTTGATCTATCATGGCCCATTAGCGTGTGTTTTATTCCACTTCTTGTTGTTATTGGCTATCCAATTTCACAAATTTCATATCCGATGAACAATTCTTATGTTGTTTTCAAACTTCACGTTACATGATCAGATCCTTTTAATATGTTAATGCCCTTCTTTGTAGGACAAGCGAGTCGATGGGTGTGACATGGTCTTATGCCTCAATCTATCATCTCTATGAATCGTTTGCATCAAAAAATCATTGACAACAATAAAGTAATTTCTATCAATGGTATGCCTCCATCTACTCCATGGTCACAATCTCCTCTCACATCACCTAGTCCATCTAGTGTGCCACGGCTTCAAATACCTAAAACACAATATGCTCCTATCTCACTTGCTCACACATGATCTACGTGATCTCATCGCTATGCTTGTCAGTACATCATTATAAGCCCATTGCTAAGACAGCTTCTTCATCTAGATGCCCTTCGCCACCTCATTTTATTCCTCATAGGTTTTGATTACGCCACGTTTTGATTCACATAGATCTCCATCACCTCCACATTTTGTTACACCAAGGTACCCACCGTCTACTCATTGGTCACATGCATATAGGATTAATTCACCTGCGTGCAAATTCTATCTCATATACCACCACTTCTAGATCATAATCACACACCTTCATCTCCACAAGAATCGGGTGAAGGGTCCGCATCTTTCACTTTCATCAAGTAGTGCACTCACCATCACACGCTTAGGGGCATCATGCTTCTTCTCTCCCCACTCTAGCATCGACATGACTCTTATACTCTCATCACATCACCCCTAGAGCTTTACATACAACATACACACCAGTATCATCATTACCCGATGACGCACTATATTCCAATGGTTCATACTCGAATGTTGAGGGTCTCATTCAAAAGTGAACCTCACATCATCACACCTACATCATTCTACACTTTGATCTTCACAATCAATCAATCAACCTTTTAATCACACTATGCGACATTTTTAGCCATCACCTTCTTCACACATATCATGATATACACTTTATGTTAAATCATCACCACTTTCTAGCATCTTATCCATACATCTCGTGATATACGCTTTGTGCTACATCATCACATTTTTTACTATCACCATGTTCTTCTATTTCGTGATATACACCTTGTGCTACATCATCACATGTACTAGCATCTTACTCACCCATCTAGTGATATACGATTTAGGATAAATCATCACACAACACTCATTCCCTATGTCACATACAATATCATCAATGCATTACCATTCTACAATCATCACTTAATTCATCAAACCCTTTCTACATACAACACATCACTCAAACCATTTCCCAATGATACACTCTCATTTATGGTTCATTCTTGACTGTTGAGGGGGCATAAATAAATGAACCTCATTACATACATACACATCCACTCGAGGGGCATGCTTCTCCTATCATTCACTCTGCATTCCATTCTATCTCATCCACAACATACTACATATCTTGGTTGCATTTACTCTTGCTTACATTTACTTGTTACATGTTCATCTTATTACACATGCTAGATAGATATCTTGTATGTCATTATCTTTATCATACACACATGCACATTCACTTGCTTTCTAATTGTGATCACAGAGTAAAGCAAGGGTGCTTGGCAGCACTAAGCTACCTATTACCGTGCCACAATAACTCATGGGGCATCTACTTTCATACACTACAGGTGTTATTGTTTCATTTTGTTTCATAGCACACTGCTTTATCATATTATACACTCTTTGACATACTTTTTTTATCTTTCTAATATGTTAACAGGTGCTTCATGTGCAACATTTGTTATGCGGGGCTACTTGCTTCCACAAGTGTTTGTTACATTGTCTGCTATTGTATGTTATTGTTTGCGGGATTTTCCCTTTGTCATGTGTGCACACTTTCCTATTTGCAGCCACTACGGCCTTGATTGTCTTGTGACATCATGAGTGGTGTCTCATGTTTGTAACCCACTTTTCCAGGTCTATATTGTTTGTTTGTGTGTTTACTTGTGTCTTAGCTTACACATTATCTATTAGCTTAAATTTTACATGCATGTTTTCTTCTACTAACACTTGTCTCCTAGCCACTTATTTGTGTGTTACTTGTTCTATACCAAGAACACTCCCTTCCCCTGCAAGGTAGAGTTTTAGCGTAGTGATCATTCCTCTTTTGGGCCGGATACTCCTGTGATGTCGTATGTACCCAAAACGAGGGGAGGGCATTATATGGGTGAATCAGTCACCCCATACAATGTTATACACAGCATGGTACTAGTACAGCATAGTTTTCAAGGCTCATAATCAAACTTGGGTCCTTATCACAGTTGTCTTTCGTGGATGCCTAAAACCAAGGGCAATACATCGGTCTTTCATGGATGCCTAAGACCAAGGGGCACTTACACAAGTGATTAGTAGTTCAACACAGTCTACAAAACTCCATACACAAAGAAATTTTACAGGTAGATAGTCCTTAGCATGTGTTTATACACACCATCTACAGTGGTGTTTTACATAGTGGGAAGTAGTTAAAGGTTGGAGGATGAAACCATATTATTCTTACTACACTTTTTCCATTTCATTAGTGTGAGATCGCCTGAAAAATGTGCACATCAACATCATTTATAGGATCATTTCTACACTCTTTTCCTCATCACGAATCAGGTGCACATGTTCCTTTTTCACACTTTCAGCATTTTTACACGCTTATTCACCTTTCCTTACACACTTTTATCATATACATGTGTATTTGACTACTTTTCAGCTTTTATTTTACATTTTTTTCCTTATGGGAAGTAGTAGTCAACACTAACAACAACATCGACATCAACAACAAGCACATCGTGACATATACACATGTGTTTCTTCCCTAGGTTCATTTTCATCACTTTTTACACTTTCTTGTCCTTAGCATCCACGCTTCACTTTTTTATTACTCCATGCTTTGTCTAGTCCCTTGCCACATTTGCATCATCAATTTACATGGTTATCAAGTACGCATCTCTATCTACTTTATGTTACCAAGCTTTTCTCTCACCAACATAAAGTGGGGAAAATGTAGACACAAAATCACGCACTTTGGGTAATTATCTAGTCCTAATTACAGACTACTATTCATATGATTCCTAAGTAAGAAAAGTACTTGTGTTCATAATAAACTTGCATTGCTAATCAAAAGAAGTTAAAACCTAATAGCTTCAAAGAAAAATCAAATCTACCATGGAACCATCATGATAAGAGCTTATAGAAACTAACTTCTTCAATGCATAAACAACTAAATGTTAAGTTCTTTCCTACTCTTTAGATTGCTAACTAAACATGAACCTAGTTAGATCATTTAGCAATCAAAGTTGATGTTGGTGACCTCAAGAATTGAGGATGGAATCTCACCAAGAAATGGCTACAAGGCCATTTTTGGATCTTCCCATACTACTCAATTTTGAGTAAATGGATGCAAGATGGAGAATCTATTTCCAACAATGGAGAATGGCTCAAGATCAAAATGCCTATAGTTTTCACTAATGCAAATGAGGTGTGTCTTTAGAAGGAAGGAGGGTTATTTATATAACCTTCATGTTTGAGAGAGCTTTGCAACTTGGTGCATGTGGGATAAGGGTAAAGCAAGATTAGGAATGGATAAGGTTTCTTTAGAAAAGGTAATCTTGATTTAGAAGAGTTTAATTTGTCATTAGTAACTCATGGGAGTTGGGGATGTTTTAATTAATCAAGTGTGATTAATTAATAGGTAGATGTAAGCTTATAGAAGCTAATTAGAGGAAAATTAGTATGATTCGGGGGATGTAAGAGAGGAATTTGATCCAATAAATGGTGATTTATTGATTTATAGTAGCGAGTGTAATTAATTAATAATAATTAATTAACCCAAGTAGAAGCAAACACTAATTAACGAAAGGTCGTTAATCGACATCTGAGTGATAGGAAGGCTAATTAATTAGTGAAATGTAATTAATTAACGGGAATGAATGGGAAATATTACCTAATTAGCGGAAAAGTGCTAATTATTACGGAAATGATGAGAAAGAGGATAATTAGTGCAATTTTAGTATTAAAACTGCAGTAAGCAATTTTAGGTGTCTACATTTGCCCCTCTTTGGGGTGGCGTAAGCGACGCCACTTCAAAGATAGTAGACAAGTATAGACAAGTAAATTTTGAAGGGATAGAAGAAAAATTAGTAGAATGAAGGATGCCCCCTCGAGTGTCGATGGGGTGATGGAAAGAGGTCGATCGATGATCGAAAATATGAAGGAAATAGATAGAAGAAATAAGGATGGGAGGGGGGGATAGAAGGTGATCCCTATTGCCCCAGGTGATATTGAAGAAAAATTTGGGATATAAGAGAATGATATGAAGAAGAAAAATTAAGTTGAAGAGAATGGAAATAGATTTCATCCTACTAATGTAAAAACAACTTTATTTCATCATTTTGCTTTTTGATCTACATCATCAGCTCTTATTATATATATATATATATATATATATATATATATATATATATATATATATATATGCATACAACAAAATTGTACCATAACATGAAAATCTATAATACTAACATTTGTTCATTTCCAAAAATGCTTAACTCCATGCAACATACATAATGTAATGCAATACAAGAAAGTAAACAAGCTAACCTAACAAGGAAACAAGTACAAACACACATACTCAAACAAACAACGTTCAAGACAGTTGCGCAAATATTTTTGTTATCAAGCTTCAGTTCCCAAATGTTTGATTTAACAAGGGTTAATGATGGTGCCCCAAGCATGGATACATGTGACGGGAAAATACAAAGGACACGGGGATTCTATGAAAAAGCAATCATGCACTATGAAATAGTACCTAGCAACTCATTGTGCCAAAGAGTACATACATAGTAAGCAAACCAACTTTGTAAATGGCGGTAGATCCAGATGATTTGCGAGTCGTGAATGAGAACAATTGAGGACCAAAGAAATATGTTTTGCAGGACAATTTTTTATGTTTGAGGACAATGCATTTGATACAGACTTCAACTCTGTGCATGCTTTTTACCAATTTTTTTGGATTTTGTGATGATTTTACCAATGTTTTTGGATTTTTGAATGTTTTACCAATGTTTTGGATTTTCTAGGATTTTGTGAATTTTTAGGGTATTTTGAAATTTTTCTGAAGCTATGTATAGGAAAATGAAGATGCAAAGATACCCCCAATGAGAGCAGAGAATGTACAAGGGAAAATATTTGCGCATACATACAAGAAGAAGATATGTTGGATCAAGGCCATGATAGATATGTTCAATGTGATGATGAACTCAAACCAATGAAGTGCCAAGAAGGAGCAAGTGTGCCCTAGTGCAAGTAAAAATTGTTTTATTAAAAGGGGACAAAGGTTCCCATAAACATGGTAAAAAGCAATCTTATACACATGGATGTTTTGAACAAAGCAAAAGAATAGTGTGAATGTTATGTAAGGATATGGAAACTGTAGCTAGCATATTCACGATGAAAAGGTGATTAGCCAAAGGCACAAATCATGAGACATAGTAATGACTAAAGTAAGAGTTTGAAAAAGGTCCAAAAAAAGACACTTAGTAACATACTAATCTTGTTTGCTCATATACACCCAGTGTGTGCACGTGGAAGTGAATTACCTCTTGGAGGGAAGATTTGATAGATAGCAAGTGAAGATGTGCTAGTCAATGTGTAAGAATGATTTATTTTGGAAGGATATTTGTGAATGGAGGGTGGAAGGAGAGTCGTACATTGCTCTGTTGCCCCAAGTGTCCATAGCCCCGATGGAGATGTATTTGATTCTATTCGTAGCATTTCTCTCACCACCAGTGTCCATAACACCGATAGAGATACTTGAAATACCCCAAGAGAGAGTTATATATCAATTTGTTTTTTATTTTGATTTTTGTTTTTTGATTTGATTGATTTTGATTCTTTTTCTTCAAAACTTATTTCATCTCTCTTGATTTGACAAGGGGTTAAGAACCACTGATGGCTTGATGGAAGGATGTGGAAGTGATGGCGATGATGACATTGGCGAGTGTCAACAAATACGTCCAAAAGTTTTCTGCAACAATTTTATTAGATGTAGATTGTGATAGGATCTCTACTAGTTCGGTCGTTCTTTAACTTACCAAGGTGATGAAAGAACAAGCTCAAATGGATACCATAGAGATAAATTCCACACAAGGAGTGCAAATAGACTAACCAAAAGATCATCGAAGGAATGAATATGGTGGAAGACTTGCAAAGGAATGGAATGAAAGGGAAGAAAGAAAATACATGTGTATGCGATACTGTTGCAATGTTTGATCTTTGTACCTTTGATTTTTTTTTATTTTTTTGCAATGTTTTAATGTTTTCTTTTTTGTATTTTTGAATTGTTTTTAATTTTTTTAGAGATTTTGATTTTTGGGAAGTTGGGACCAACAATGTCACTCTACGTGATAAGATCCAACAACAATGTTTGCGATTTATTTATTTGAGGAGATGTAGTGCCCACATTTTTATAGCTTCAGTATCTGTTGTTTTCCTTCCTCATAGACATGTTTGGACAGGGATTTGATATATGTTGGACAATATGTTATGATTTTTGACCTTCTTGGACATGGATGCATATTTGGGTGCGTAGCGCCAATTTGAATTTAGTAGCATGTTGATTAGTTTTCATTTGATGTTGTGGACATTAGCTTATGACGATGTTGTTTAGACCTAATTGAGATACGTTAAATGTTTAGTGTAGTTGCATGTTGGATTCTATGGATATATGTCACTTTATCATTATGTCTAACTTGTGGTGAATTGTATATAATTGTGCATGTTGTCGCATTTTTATCACAGGAATATTATATGCTAGTTTAGAATTCATTGATTTCTTATTAAGTAGTTGATTCACATTTTATCGAGACAGGTGCGTTTAATGTGTGCAATGAGTGTGCAAGTGACAGGTCACAGGAGAACGTGAGATTCAGGTCAGCTACACAATTTTACACAAGCAACCCACGAGGCTAAGTCCTAGCCGTGTTTATTGCATGAGGCCTTAGTATTAGAGTTTATTGTTTTGGGCACCATGAGTGACCCTCATTTGTAATGTAATATGTCTTGTATTATTAATCTTGCTTAGGGTGTTTAGTTTGTGTTGTAAACTTGTTTTAGGGAATTAATGGCCCCACTTACATTAAGTTTTGAGTTTGTTTAATAATGTACTTAATCAAAAAGGGATTAGGGTCACATGTGAACCCTTGGGTGGGCCCCACACCCTCTATCCTTGTGCCCAAGTATGCCAAACCCGAAATTGGGTTGTTTTAGGCATTTTTAGGGACCCATTTTTAGTTTAGGAGTTCCCTTAGCATGAAAATGGGCCCTTGGACCCTACCTATTAAGTAGGGGGATTATTTCCAAGGCTTAGAGGGAGTTTTTCCTCCCATTTTGCCTTCCTTTGGTCACATCCATGTAAGGTGGATGGGTAAGTGTGCTTTGTTAAAAGTTGCACAAGTGTTTTTTTGTTATCATTTTGGGTAATTTGGGAGAAAATGGTTAAAAGCTAATTTAATCTTCCTCTCTTTTATCTTGGGAATCTTTGACCTTGAGGGAAGAGAGGGGTGACACATGTCACCCCCTCATTTGTGAGGATTTTTTCTTGCTCATCTTCAAATTCTCCCTCATGGGGAAAGAATAGAACTTTTTTTTTGGAGCTTTTGCTGGGAGGCTTGTGGATTTTGGAGCTAGAGTTTTCTTGGGTCAAGAAGTGGAAAAGATTGAAGTTGGAGAGCTTTTTGGAGGTAGGCTTCTTGAACTTATTTTTGTGTGTTATATCATGCTAGATATTAGTTTTGTTTACTTGGAAATGTTTGTTGTTGTATGTGGATTTATTTTTGTTTACTTGATTTTCTCCCTCCATCATATGGCATGATGGAGTTTTGGATTTGTGGGAGAAGAGAGAGGAATTTTTTCCATCTCAATCATCATGGCTTGATGGGCAAGCCTTGTAGGATTTTTAATTACTCCCCTCAAATGGATTGAGGTGGGGAGGTGGTTCATATGGCTTGAACCTCCTTCCCCATTCTTGGTGAGAAAACCCCTTTGGGGTTTTAAAATCCTTCCAAGAAGGATTTGGTGAAAGGGTGGAGAAATAAGGAGGGCTTGAATGACTTTGGAGGAATAAGGAGGGTGTGGAGATCTTAGTTTTGTGCAACTAATGTTGGTTACCACTTTTGGAGAACTCCTTTCTTCTCTTCCCCATTTTAGAGGTAGAACATGGTTTCTCCTCTTTTTCATCTTTGCAAAATTGATGTCTTGTTTTAATATTTGTCTTGTCTTATGTGAATGTAATGTTGGTTGTTCACCCTTACTCTTGTGCAAAGTTTTGGATAGTAGTCCTCTTTCCCATGGGCTTGGGGGAGGCTAGCATGTCTTCCAACCTTGGAAAGGCATGTGATGATGCCTAAAGGTTGGGTGGTTTAACAAGCTTCTTCTCCTTGTGTTGGATTCTTTTGAAGGCATTTGAAGTTGGATCACAAGTTGGATGTTGGTTTGGAGTTTGTGACATCTTGGTCTCTCATTGTCCTCTCAAATCTTTGTGAAACATTACTTGCATTGTAACCTCTAGAGTATGGCTATGTGGGAAGATTCTTTGGCATGCAAAAGTTCTCATCTTGTGAATTGAAAATCACTTGTAAGATTGGTATTCCATTAGTATTTGAAAGCTTTCTTTCAATCTTGGGAAGGAGTTTGTTAGGTTGTTTTCTTATGTATTTTAGCATGTTTGAAATATGATGTAATTGGGAAAATTTTACAAAAGAAGTCTTGTAAAATATTTATATTCCTTTAAAATGCATTGAGTAGAATATATTTATATTCCTTTAACATGCATTGATTTGAATATCATTTTGATAAAGAAAGATTATTTAATGGAAAAGTGTTTCTACAAAAGAAATAATATTACTTGTTGAAAGTCTTACTTGTTTAAGAATCTAAAATAATCATTTAGCATTACATTTGAAAAGAAAGTATCTCCTCTTGTATTGTTTTTTTGTAATATTATTGATTGGAATAAGACTAGTCTTGATTTCTTTCCATGTGAAGTTTTAATGATTTGTTCTTATTAAGAAATCATGTTTGAATAGATAATCTTCTTTGAAATTTTTCTTTTAGAAATAAGTCTCTTATCTCATTTTAAAAAACTTGATTACATTCCTTTTAACACAAAATAGGTAAAATATTTAACCTAAATAGTTATTGAAAATCTTTAAGATCCTTATTTCACTAAGTTAACAAATTAAGATCTGTTATTTTATAAGTTGAAATAATCATTCTTTATCATTGTGTATAAAATAATCATATTCAAAATATATCTAATATAGTTTTATTTTATAATGTAACTATATTATATTTAAGGATAGTCATAGTTTTATTATTATATTATTATAAACATTTAGGGCAGATTTATATATATCAAAATATAATATGAAGCATTGTGTGTGTGTGTGTGTGTGTGTATGTACATATATATATATATATATATATATATATATATATATATATATGTACATATATATATATGTATGTACATATATATATGTATGTACATATATATATGTATGTACATATATATATGTATGTACATATATATATGTATGTACATATATATATGTATGTACATATATGTGCATATGTACACACACACACACATATATGTACATATATGTGTGTGTGTGTGTGTGTGTGTGTGTGTACATATGTGCATATATATATATATATATATATATATATATATATATATATATATATATATATATATATATATATATATATATATATATATATATATATATATATGTATGTATGTATGTATGTATGTATGTATGTATGTATACATATACATACATACAATATAGTTAAAAATTATATAAAAAAAAAACGTATTAAATTTTTAAACAAAAATAAATAAACAAACAAAAAAATAATAAAATACAAAGTTTTGGGGAGGGCCGAGCCCTCCCCACACCCACACAACCCCCATGGGTTCCCCTTCCCCGTCCGCCGTCTATCCCCACACCCCCACGGACATCTCCTCGTCCCAAGGCTGCCCACACCCTCTTCCTCCTCCCCCTCTACCGCGACTCCCATCTCTGCCGTGACTCCACCACCGTGTTATCACCACCGCTTGACGCCTACCCCATCAAACCCTTCACCTCCCCACGTCGCCGACCCCGCAGACCCTCTCCGCGCGCCAAACCCATTCCCCCGTGGTTGTTCCTCCTCCTAAACCACGGCCATACAAAATGAAAAAAATATGTATCAAATCCAAACGGTTTGGATGCGTGGTTGTCACAAAACAAAATACATAAGGATTAAACAAGCTCGCATAGCTCCACCTCCACCTGCAAATGACAAAACAAAACAAATGAGAAAAGGAATGGAGGAGAAAAGGAATGAAAAAGAAAAGAAAATAACATAAAGAAATTTAGGGCACTTTTAGGGCAGATTCAAAATCAATTGTTAAGATCAAAATTGATCCTAGGGTCCTCCTTCAATCCTACCTTTCTTTAAGTCATGACATTTTGATGGGATTGGAAAATAAATTAAAAGGGGTGTGTGGGCAAACAAATTCAAAAAGGAGGAAAACTAATTAAGTATTAAAGGGGTGTAGACTTCTAATCGTGACCCTAGTAAACTTAATAGAGTTAAATAATTAAGTTGTTGGGTTAGAGTTTATTAAATTTCAAGTAAATTAAATTAGTGTAAATTGATCATTTTGGGAAAAGGATCAAGAAAACATTAGCATTATTTTTAGTTTTCTTTAAAAAAAATTTCCTAATTTTTAGAGACTTTTGGAGTGTTTTCCGGTGTCCCGATGTGGGGCATTACAGAGACTAGGAGTTTTTGCTTATCAAGAATGATATTATCTCCAATATCGATGACCGTGGTGAGATAATACTTGATAAGTGACTGTGACTTCTCTTGAAACATGGATTTTTTATGTGGGATCTTGAGTTCCATGTCCATAGGTTTATGCACTTTGCGCCATACTTGATGGTTGCATTCTTGAATCGTGTTTGATTTTTAACTTTATGGTTGTTTGACTTGTTGGGAGCTTTGGAGCTCTTTGGAGTTTTTATCTTAGCTTGATGAAGAAACTGTTTGGGTTTCATATAAGCTAATGTGTGATTTTGTTAATCCCGAGAAGTGGGAGAAGAAAGTGGATGTTTAGGATTGATGATAGGAACATGAGGAATGATGGTGGGCTTGCCCCAGTCATTGATAGAAGGATGATATGATGGAAAAAGAGGATATGGTCCAAGGATTGAAGAGGATGGGCTACTTTGGGAGGTGTCCCATAGATGGAAGATGAAGGACTACTAGGACGTGCCCAAGTATAGAAGACGATGGGCTACCAGGAGGTGTCCCATAGATGGAAGACAAAGGACTACTAGGGTGTGGCCCAAGTATAGAAGATGATGGGCTACCAGGAGGTGTCCCATAGATAGAAGATGAGGGGCTACTAGGGCGTGGCCCACATATAGAAGAAGATGGTGGGCTATAAGGCAGTGACCCAAGGCGAGATTGTGATTGAGGAATTGTGATATGTAAAGAATGATTGGGTGACGAAAAGGTAGGCCAAGTATCACTAACAGACCCGGTATTTTCTCCATGTAATGGGGATGCTGAAAATGGAAGAATAAGAAGAGGATTAAGTTTCATGGTCTTAGGATCTTCCGTTGTTTTTTGACAAAAAGAATCAACCTCTTCCCCACAATACCTGAACGCATCGAGGTCAAAAGATAATCCTTGTTCATGTTCCTCTAGAGGGATGTCATTATGTAGCCCCATGAATTCTCTGGTTGCTTCTTCATTCTGAAATAAATCGATCGGTATGGGTTGTTGTTCTTTGATCGTGGTAGATTGATTAGAAGAAATTGGTCCAACTTGTGTGGAAGATGTAGAAGATGTTTGGTGATGATTGATAGAAGAAGATGACTCAAGAGACAAAGTAGACTTGGATGGAGATGTCTCGTGAGTGGAAGTAGATGGGGATTTGGAAGAATTCATTACTAGTTTTCCTAGAAGACGGCATAGTGCAGGTAGACAAAGAGGGTCACGTAGCCAGTTAGTAGATCGCAATGTATGTAGGAGTTGACTTAGATGATTGATTAGAGGAAATTTGAGTCACACGGATCTTAAATAGAGGAATTCATTGTTGAGGCGACTGATAAAAGAGGTCCTACGAAGAAAGGGAGGATCGCGACATAAGAGTCGCATTAGATGAATGATAAAGAGGGTCCTGCGAAGAAAGGGAGGACCACGACTCAAGATTCGAATTAGAATTATAATGGGGTCCTACGAAGAAAGGGAGGACCCCAACTAGAGATTCGAATTAGAATTATGATGGGGTCCTACGAAGAAAGGGAGGACCACAACTCAAGAGTCGAATTAGAAGTATGATGGGGGTCCTGTGAAGAAAGGGAGGACCATGACTCAAGAGTCGAAGTAGATGAATGATGGGTAGAATTTGTGGTGACACAAACCCTTATAGGAGGACAACATTGTTTAGGATATTGATTACTCTCTAGAAGAATTTTTTTGAATGAAACTCAAAGGACTAAGAGGAATCCAAAAGATAGTTTGGATTAGAATCCTCAGAAGATTGAGAGGAATCGGAAGAATAGTTTGGATTAGAATCCTCAGAAGATCAAGAGGAATCAGAAGAATAGTTTGAATTAGAATCAGAAGAAGAGTGGGGGAACCCTAATAATAATTTGGATCAGAAGCATCCAAACCATACCACCGACTATGAGATGAAGGTGGGGAATGGGGTACTTGATTAAGTACTCTAGTGCAAAGAAGCAATCGAGGTTTAGTTGTGATAGGTGTGTTTCAACGTGAATGCCTAAACCTAGGTTTCTGATTGTCATAAGTATGAGGAACACTATTATAATCAGTCATTGTTGGCATTTTTGGGTCCAAATGCCTAGACCTAGATAATATGATTGAATTCATTCAAATGGAAGTAATTTCCATATCGATTCGGACAACACAATGATAACCAACTAGACATTTCATGAATAGATAGGGGATGTTTGTGTGATTTTCCAAAGGGGTTCTAAGGAAAACATATATCGTGATAACGCAATTTAAACAATCCAACAAGGTTAGGACAACAAGTTCCGAGTGCAAAGGATCAAAATGATCAAAAGGATTGTCCTTGAAAAGATAAGTCTACAAGATGAACGATCACAAGGAACAATCACGCAAGTTCAAAACATAAATCCAATCTACAAGGAAATACTCCCTATGCAAATGTGTCTCAAAGGTAGTTCAACGCAAGATGATCAACTCAATGTCAACACTTAAGTTAAGTTTAAGATAAACAAGGCGTAAGTATTAACAAGGGGTTGATGTGACTTCCAATAAAAGTATATTATAACTCATTTAGATAAAAACAAGGCCTAAATCCTAAAAAGTGGAAGTTACAAGTGTGAGCAACGCAACAATACCACTTAGATATGTTAACCAAGCTTTTCGAAAAAGTAAGATATTAGTATCGAAATAGTATTGATACGACGTAAACAATGTAACAACAACTTTTCAAGGTTGAGGTAATGTTTGAAAAGAAAATTCAAAGTATACCAAGGAATTGTTAAGATGTGAGCAGCGTAATGGTACAATCTAGACACTTAGATCAAGTTTACAAGAAACAAGACGTAAGTATCAAAATTGTATCAAGGTGATGCGAGAAACGTAACACTTCAAAGGAAGGTCAATGATGATCAAGCCTAACTATAATGAAAATCTTGATGGGTATCAAGATCAAATGGCTATCAAGATAAGAAGACGTACCAACACACTTTCAATGTTTACCATCCAGTCTCAAGCAAGGACGAATGTAAATGGGTGAAAAAGTGGTGGACACAATCAATCAATAAGCACACGTATGTTGCTCCTCTTTTGATCAAAAATATCAACAAGAAAGCAAAGGAGTAAATCAAGTGGGGTGAAAAATACTTGGCTTCACTTTGGCAAAGTTTTGCCTTGTCTTATGGTGAGTGAAAAACTAAGACAAAGTAATACTTCACAAATTTCGTGATGAATGACGCTTGGCTCAAACTTTAATGGACTCTCCCCTTGTTTGACTAACAAGGTTTTGACTCCAAAATTTATTGCTTCGCGAGAGCTCTTTGAAACACGATTGGCTTTGAGTCGAACAAGTTAGCTCCCAGATGAAATGGCTTCCTAATTGGTTCACTCTTTGGGTGTCATAATCTATCTCTGCAAGTGCGGTTTGCCAAGGAAGTTGCACTGACTAAACCTTGGAGTATCCCGGCTTTACTTTACCCCCTTCGATACAATGAGCAATAAATGCATTCAGTTGTATCTCATTGGGGTCACATGAAGATAATTTTGACTCTAAATCTCATAAGTGTAAACTAGACAAGTAGGTAAGTGGAGCGCTTCCCATTTCGTCCACAAGGTTCCCTCTTGCGTGGACTACTTTGGGGTTCCTGGGAGCATCCCTCTTGTTATCTTAAGGCTTATGCCAAAGGGCACTTCTCCCAATTCAAAGCAGACGAGCCGTAACTCTTAACCGAAACCTGCATATACAGTGTTTTGAATGTGGTTTTTTCTTATCTTTGAACTTAATGTGGTTTGGTTGTACACCGTTTGAAACTTGCATCAAATTGTATTAGTATTTTGTTTAGATCTTGATTCTTTGACAAGCGTATTTAGGTCCTGCATGCAAAGTTTAGTAGTTTTCCAAATGATCAACACATCATGAAAAGAGGATAAAACATTGTTTCTGATTCTCAAGATCGTCCTAAGACGCAAGAGAAGAGCATACACAACAAGAAATCCTACGATATTGCAAATAATGGAAAAATTATAACTCAAATGCACAAACCATTCATTTTAACCAAGTTAAAGTTCATTCCCTTAACAAAAAGTTTAATGAAATGTCTTGAAAGCATGAAAAAGGTTTAGAATCGTTTCTGATTCCCAAGATCACCTAGAAGGTGCGAGGGAAGAGCATATGCAATCCTAGCCTCATAAATGAAAATGCAACATTCATTAACTTATCCAAACAAGTTAGCACAAAGCATGATCAAATATACCCTACAAATCAATAGTTAGCCTTAAGAAAACCTGCAAGGTGTCAAAAATCGATGGATCAAACTTTAAAACAATGCTCAAATTATGCCCGCCCCTAACAACAAAAGTGCTCCCCCAAAAAGAAGTGCACGGATCGATAAAATGCACGGTCAACTCGGCATATGCGCGGCCAAAGAGGTGTATACTCGCCCTTTACAAAAGATATGTGCGGGTCTGGAAAAAGAAAGGATAGTAGAGGCTCAAATAACATATATGCGGCCAGAAAGGTAGGTACGCACCCCTAAAAGCATATGTGCGAAGATCAAATTTTAACATAGAGGGTAGAAAACGCGGTCTGAAGTGTGTGAGCAGAAAGCATACATATGCGCGCTCTTAACAAAATGTGTGGATCTAACTAAATCGACACGGACACTAAAGCAAGTGCGTGCCCCCAAGCACATATGTGCGCCCTTTACAACACTTGCGCCTAAGTTTCAGCGTATGTGTGCCCCTGCTAAACACTAGCGCATGTACTGGATGATGTCAAAAATACGGCAGATTGACGTGGCTTGAACTCAAAAAGATCAATTTTTTCCTAATTTAGCTCAAAATCAATGACAACCCATCACAATTAACCTGCGCAAAGAGACTCAACGCATGTAAAGTTAGCAAAATACCCTAAGGAATTCAACTTATTTCACATGTGCATAATAAGGGTTAGCAAAAACTTGAGATAAATTAGCAAAAATTTGAAATTAAATGCTAAGAGACTATGGATCCATCCCACCGAGTGTGCCAAATGTGATCATAATAAACTTGCATTGCTAATCAATAGAAGCTAAAACCTAATAACTTCAAAGCAAAATCATATCCACCATGGAACCATCATGATAAGAGCTTATGGAAACTAACTTCTTCAATGCATAAACAACTAAGCTGCTAAGTTCTTTCCTACTCTTAAATTGTTAACTAAACATAAACCTAGTTAGATCATTTAGCAATCAAAGTTGATGTTGGTGACATCAAGAATTGAGGATGGAATCTCACCAAGAAAAGGCTACTGAGGCCATTTTTGGATCTTCGCATACTACTCAATTTTGAGAAAATGGATGCAAGATGAAGAAACTATTTCCAACAATGGAGAATGGCTCAAGATCAAAATGCTTATAGTTTTCACTAGAGCAAATGAGGGGTGTCTTTAGAAGGAGGACGGTTCTTTCGCCGGAGGCGTTTACTTTGAAGAAGGCATTGCTGGAAAGTGTCAAATTCCGGTGGCTTAACTTTACAGGGTGCCGGATTTTAGATATTTTTGTAATTCCTAGATATTTACTATTTTAGATATTCATCTTTGACTCCACATCCTGTTCCTATCTGTTTCAACGGCACTAATTACTCTGGACTTGCCATCCAATGATATAGGTTTATTTTTTTCGTTTCCATGAATTCAAAATTTCTGTCAACAATTTTTCACAGTTCTAAATCTGACTGCACATTCTGAGGAGTTGCCAAATCAGTTCTTGTTGTAATTCAGACGGTCTGAGCCTTACTGATATTCTGATAATTTATCAATGGTTGCAGTCTTATTAGTTCTTTACATGCATCTATAAAAATTCTCAACGTGCACATTTAAATCTGGAAATACATTAGCTTCACTTCCTGTCATTCCATCGACTTGTAACTCTTGTTTTTAATTTATTTATTGGTTCACGTGTTATGTAAGTTTTAATTGTCTTGTTTTAACTTTTTAGTGTGTTGTGTCAATAAGTTTTTTTATTTAGTATTTAAATATGGAAAATAAATAGTTTGTTCTTATAAAGAGTCAAATTATCTTTTGGAGTCTTTGTTAAAGTTTGTTTTTTACATGTTAAGTCTTACGTAATTTTAATTTTTTTTTAGGAATTTAGTTTAATTTTGAGGTCCTTTAAAAGTGAAATGCATGGGGATAATTCTTTTGTTTAGTTTTAGTTTTATATTTGTTTAATACGTTTTAGTATTTATTTTTAATTTTGTTTTTATGTGTTTATTTTAAAATAAAGTCATTGTATTAGTCTTATGGTGCATTTTCTCTGGAAGTCAATTAAAGAATCCGATGCAGTTCTAAATGAGTTGCAATTTACGCCGAGAGGATAACAATGTTTAGTTTATTGGAGTTGTAATTTTTCTATTTTAAGTTTGTGTGATGGGGAGAGGACAATATAGTAACTTCCAACAAAAAAACATTGCCTACTATGCCTTGATGGATGTCCGTGTACGTTGCTATAAAGCTCGTATTTTGTTATGGGCCACACATATGTTGGTATAGGTGAGTTGATCGGGGTGAATATACAATTGTTTTATTTGATGAAACAATCACAATGTCTCTTGACGATGACCATGTCTTCTGTAAGATACAACTATGATATTCATTTAAAAGATAACATGTTGTATCATTTGGTTGAACACTTGGCGTTTATTTACAAAAGTTCATATTTTGGCATTTAAATGTTCCCAAAGCGTAGACAACAATCCCATTTTGTTAGTATCCTTCAATCACTTCATTCCATGAGATGACATATCTCTAGGGAATTTTATGTTTGGTGGGTAGATGAGATTAAGAAACCTGCCAATGATACCCAAGATGTTGTAGCGGAAGAGCATCTCCATGCTTCTTATAAATGAGGCTTCCATCTTTGTGTTCTTATCCATCCGATTCTACTCCCGTTGTACATATTCACCGGCTTTGAACCACTTGCACCACTCGTGCACGTAGAGTGGTTTCATGTTTACATTTGCCAGCATACTCCTCGCCTTGTTTCACCATATGCAACAAACAGGGCTCCAACCCAATTAGTTTAAATTTGCCAAAGTACTCCCAACCTGTGCCAAAATATAGAGGAATTTTGTTAGATATAGTTGCAAATGTTTTGATAGACATGTATGCAAATGTTTTGATAGACATGTATGCGAGAATACTTATGTTCTTCGCTCAAACATCTATCATAGATCATAGAATATATTTTACATCCAAACCATATTATACACATAAAATTCAAGCCCTCTCCGGCGTAACTTGCAACTCATTTGCAATTGCTAGTTATATAAGCTTCATGTTTGAGAGAGTTTTGCAACTTGGTGTGTGTGGAATAAGGGTAAAGCAAGATTAGGAATGGATAAGGTTACTTTAGAAAAGGTAATCTTGATTAAAAGAGTTTAATTAGTCATTAGTAACTCATGAGAGTTGGGGGATGTTTTAATTAATCAGGTGTGATTAAATAATAGGTAGATGTAAGTTTATAGAAGCTAATTACAAAGCAAAATTATTATGATTCGGGGATGTAAGAGAGGAATTTGATCTAATAAATGGTTATTTATTTATTTAGAGTAGCAAACGTAATTAATTAATAATAATTAATTAACCCAAGTAGAAGAAAACACTAATTAACAAAAGGTCGTTAATCGGCATCCTGAGTGATAGGAAGGCTAATTAATTAGCGAAATGTAATTAATTAACGGGAATGAATGGGGAATGTTAGCTAATTAGCGGAAAAGCGCTAATTATTACGGAAATGACGGGAAAGAGGATAATTAGTGCAATTTTAGTATTAAAATTGCATAAGCGGATTTTAGGTGTCCAAGTACTAATTAACCCATGTCCTTAGCCACCTTTCTTTGTCTTTTGTTGTTCCTTTCGAGTCTTACACCCTTACTTGCTCGGTTTGTCTTTTTATACTCTGCTTTTATCATCCGGACACCAACGCCTTGACCAAAACGTCGGCGCCATGCGCCTCGTCCTCTCTAGCGCCTATGACCCCTTTTGTACTTTACTCACTTTTTTTGGCCCTTCTAGTTGTTTGAGCATCTTATCTTTTTGGTAGTCGGCCTTTTCGGGGTTAATTACGAAATTCAAGCAAGGGAATCATATAAATATAAAGTTATGTGATCATAATAAGGGACCAAGTACTAAGCATTAGCTATCACCACCTAAGGTTACATCCATCAAAGCATCTAAGAGCTCCATTGCATCCATCTAGCTCCATCACAAGGGACACAAGAATTGGTTTTCTGCATCACACTTCATAGGAGGGAATTTCATTCTATTCCATGCACACATTTACTACATTCTACATCTAGCGATGTGCTCACTATCCACGTGCGGCGGCACAAGAGCAACCTAGGTCCACGTACACACACGTAACTACATTGGAGTCCGAGATGTAGTGCGGTGCTCGATCATAAGTTCACCATTGCGACACACCGAGGATGGTCGACCCCTCATTCTGCATCTTTCTTTTTTGGGATTTTATGTTTATTTAAGGGTTTAGCATGTTCATTCTTCATTGCAGGTTTACAGTGAGCTCGACAATCTTGGTGCGACCTCGGAGCGATCAAAGAGAACTAGAGGCAAACACCTTGTGACACCTCGGAGGAGGTTTTCTTAACATTTCCACAGACCCGACGCCTGAAACAGGCCTAAGGCGCCGTGTTCCTCCATTCTACAATTTCTTGAGCTCTAGTGCGGCCAGTCGAGTGCTTCATCTTTTCTAGTTTTCCAACTCTGTGCATTCTCCAGAACTTTGCGAATCAACTAAGCCTTTCTACCCTCTCCTTGCAATCAGGATTTTATATTTTATTGCTTATATTGCTTTGGTATATTTCTGTACTCCATTGTTGCATTTATTTATTAGCTACTATAGCATCAGATTAGGCATAATATTTCATATTTTGCATAATCAACCACAAGTTGCCCAACCACTTCTCATTACTATTTTCTTTTACCTACAACATTCCAACTTTCTTTGTGATTTTTTCACAAATCATTTCGACACCACCTACATTGCTACCTTTCTAACAGCCACCACAAAGGTGTTGGCTTTGTATTTTGCACACATCGCCTAATATATGTTGATTATGTATGCACTCCTCTCCACTACATGGTCCGATACTTGCCCAAAACTTGGGCTCAACACACGCATGCTTCTTCAAGGTCATTTGGTTTATTTGAGATGACTCATCCCCTTAGGCATGTATGGATGCCTCCCATGTACATACAAAAATTGTCTTTGTCTGTCAAGTCCAAACTAGTCAACATAACTTGTCCTTGATATTTTGGTCTAGTCTTGCACACTTTCATCACCTCCTTGCTTGAAATAATGCCACTTACTTTTCTAACTGGTTTTATGCCCAACAGGGCACAAATTCTTGTGCAACAATGGTGTGAGTTCATCACATATTCTTTTGAGAATAGATTATTCCACTTTGAGACATACAAAATAAATATTATCTCACTAAAAGTTATGCACCTAGCAATTATACAAAATCTACTTGTCTTTCAAAAATCTATCTGAAATTGAAAGGAGTATGTGCCAATTATTTCATGTTAAGTTTACTTTTTCTTTTTGAAGGTTGATCCTCTTCACCCATGAATTATTTTTCATGAGGTTCTTCTCCTATTATTACTACACATTGCAATTTACATCACGTATAGGATTGATTTTGGACAACACTCGTGAAATGTTTTTCATAGCATTTTTCTCCTACTATTACTACATAGTGCAATTTATATCATTATAGGATTGATTTTGGGCAACTGCGTGATTTTATATTTTATTGTTCCTTTGGTTTATTTGTGACAAACATTCAATGCTAAATCTGTGGTACTAATCAACTTTATTTGAGTCAATGTTACATTACAAATTTTTATGTAAATTTAAGACAACTCAATTCGCCCTATCTACATAATAAAAAAATTGAAGACGTGATAATTAATGACTTCACCATTTATCTATTAACCTGGACTTTTGGAATTTTTAGTGCATATATTTCAGCCAAGATATTCACCAAATTTTTTGTTTAAATATTAACCAAGACAAAACTAGGCTCATGTTTGGATGGCCGTATCGTATTTCTTACGCACATTAATGATAGCTTCAAAAAAATCACATGATATAGTTATACAGCCCGATAAAGACAGTTGCAACACAGAAGAAGATAAAAATAATGATGCAATTGTTCTTAAGGATTACAATTAAGAATTGTCTTTAACTAAATAGTGTTTAAAAACAACACAACTCTTCACTAACTCAAAGCCTTCGCACACAAAAGCAATTGAAATTGACAACACTTTATTTGATTCTTAGGAGGAAGCTAAGTTTACTTGAGTACTCAAACTGTTCTTCCCTTACATATCCTGTTAGGAGATACAACACTATTCAACTTGATTAGATCAATCTACATAACTGCTAACAATCTACAACTACCAAACAATATCAAATTCTAGTAGAGAAGAACTGTTAACTTTGAATTGCCTTGGCCAAGTGTAAAGGTGAGTACTTACAGACCCAAGCAACACCCACTTATAACATTAGCTCCCAACTACATACTACCAATTAGACATTTATTGAAGCCCCGTCTATAAGTTTAAATGCATCTTTTATGCAAGATAAAGCACAAATGTTCCCTAGCACGTTTCAAGCTTAACACAACTCAATGAAACTCGAGTCAGCTGAACATACATAATTATTGGTTAGATGAATCTTCATCGGCTCCCTCCAACTGCAATTCACTAGGCAACGAACAACTATTCTACATGCATTTGAGAGGTTGGATAGCCACTTCTAGCATACAGCAGAAGACACCTGATATAGCTCTACATGCCTATCAAACATGTTCTGGATATTGGTTCAATTCCTATTTGAGATTCTCAATAGATTTTACCTGCATATTTGAGATTCTCAATAGATTTTACATGCATATTTGAGGTTCTCAATAGATTTTGCATGCATACTTCAAAAAATAATACATAAAATTTATAGCTAATGCTGGCAGCCAAGTTCCTCCAAGCTATTTGTAAAGCTAGTCTGCTCTACAAAAAATTGTTCTAAACCTTTCTGGGTGGAGGTCCTCAAGACTGAACAAGAAGTAAAAGCTAAATACAATCATATTCAGTAACCAGTTCTGTTGTTTTTGATTGTCACATAAAAATGTTACAAATTAGATAGACAAGTCAGTTGCTCAGTCAAATTTCACAGATTGCAATAGTGGGTCAATTTTACTTGACCACACTGCTGTACAAGCTCTAAACCATGGGCACCAGTATACTGAATGGTTGATGTTTACATGTTCCTGCTTGTACAAGTATGCAAATATCAAGATGTTCATATACAAAATGTTTAGAATAAGTTCTTAGTCCAGAAATCATGGTGCCCTTATAGAAACAGAGATGTTTTCCGATAATCACCCATAGGAGCAGGACCAATTATACATATCTTTTCATAGGAGGCACTTACTCCTCTTCTTCTGTGCAGGCCTTTCTAAATTTCCCTCATCCTTGTTACTCCTACAATCATCCGCATCCTCTGTTCCAACAACCACCCTTCCCCTATTTCTTGATAGCTTTCTAATAGGAGTTTCTGCAGCATTTTCAGGACTAGCAGCCATATCCGAAATGGTTCTATGAGGCATCAACTCCATGCCACTTTCAACAGCATCTATCATCAACTGTAGCAAATACATCAAAGGAATTACTACACAATCATTTGCAATGAAAATAAAATTATGCCTGAGTAGGGCATGGCCCAACTTACCTTCCAATCTCTGAAATCAAATCGAAAAACAAATTGACTATAAGCTGCTTCCCCAGTTTGAATTTCTTTAGATGTGGGTGCATTTTTGGGCTCTGTTTACAGTAGGGAATAATAATATCAGAAGGCCAATCAAAATTGCAAAAGTCATAATCACTAAACGAGAATGACATCAGAAAGCACAGGAAATGGGTATGGAAAATCACCAACAAAATGGTTTCTATTTTCATCCAAACTTAATTCAACTCTGCCATCCTTAACTAGAAAAGACAATGCAAAAATGTTTTCAACTGTCTGTGAAAATGATATTCTATTCAGGACCAAACATTCCAATCTCACGCGTTTCTGCTTTCGCAAAATGTTGAACATTGTTGCCATATTCTTGTCTGTTTCTGACTTATCTTCTTCAGACTCTTTTACCTGCAGAACACGGGATTATATACAGGAATCATATCAATAAAAAGCAGCAAATAGTTTCTTAGGAGATTTCTGAGCAATGCAAAGGCAAAATAAAATAAAAAAGTTGTTTGTTCTAAACCAGACACAATAAACAAATCCAGGACAAAACCGCATCCCTACTAACGCAATAAGAAAATATTTACTAAGGCACACAAAAGCATACTGCTTCAGGTCGAGTCTTTTCGGTTGGCTTAGTACGCTTTCTAGATACAATCGCTTTTCTCTGCTTGGGTTCACTATCCATGGGACCAAGCCTGGAAGAAAGATTCAGATGATTGTTCTTAACGAAGCAAAATGAATGACTTGAATATAACAAACACCTAAGAAATTTCCAATAAACGCTCACATGGTGGAAATTCCCGACGCATCTTGGAAAACAGATGATGCTAAACACCCAAGTTTCCCCAAGATATAAGAAGCTGATCATTTCCCACCAGAGGTTGGCTTCCATTTGCTTGGCCACTGAAATTTGTCAAAATAGAACTAATAAAATCGGCGGAAGTTACACCATCGCTATTTTGTGACCTCTTGACAGTTGCAAATAGTGTTGCTGTGATATCAAAGAGAGCCTCAGCATCTGCCACTTGCTCACGAGGTTTCTGCACTGAAAACAAAGTGTCCCTTTGATAATATGGAAAACTCGGTAGTAAAGCATATACTAGAGACAGAACATCTCTTTTAATTACTATATTTTAGAAAATTTAAGAGAACAAATAGCTCAGGGCATAAAAATATCAAAGTATATAAATTTAGGCAACATATCAACTCAGATGAAGCTTTTATGAAAATATATAAAGGCCCCACCAAACTTACCAAGATTGTGTAAGCTTTCAACCTTGTTAAATATAGAGTCAAATTCACTTGAATCTGTTTTCAATATGTCTTCTTTTTGTTCTGCATTAGATGAAAATTTTCCAGTCAATTCTTAGATACCAAACCTAGCAATATTCAATTTTTTTAAGTCTCAACAGAAAACCATCATTAAAATTTTTGCTCAAAGACACCATCAGAATACAAACCCTACCGGCAATTGAAGTCTTGAGAGCATGATAATGCGATCTTAACATACGGCGCTGTACAGCACTCTGATTTTGATCACTGCATCCCATTTTGTTTTGTCCTTCCCTAGAAGCATTGTTACAGTCCTTTTGTGATACCTTTCCTCCACGAGAGGGATTTTCTCCTGTCTCATTCAATGTTCCCTCTGCTTTAACTTTAACCCAAGCACCGCGCCTTCCGCTCATGCCTTCTATTGACTAGTCCAGATTGCAAGTTTCAAATACAATCAGTATTTTTGAATAATATTGGAACTAAAAATGTATCTTGATAATGGGAAGAGTTTTCTGTATGTAAGAGAAACAAAGAAACCAAAGAGAGCACTTGCAACCATGTATAAAATTTCCATTCTCTTATATTTAAATAATAATTTTTCCTACAATATATCAAGACACCTTAAAGTAGTATTCAAACTCATATGACACTTTCTGCACACATGATGTAACCATATCACAAACACAAGCCCATTGCCACTTCTTTGAATCCTATCGTTTAAAGATTCCATGGGTTTGTGCTCCAGTGGTAAATAAGTGGTGATTTCGTGGAGACAAAATTTTAGTTTGTGAGACTATCAATTGATAAGTAAAGGGTAACACTGACTGAAATTGGGAGGCTGAATTACTGACCCTCCCAAAATGCCTTGGCAAGTGAATATCTGAATTATGTGAAAAATAACACTGAATGAGAGAAGCACTTAAATTTCGAACGCTAAGCCTACAATAGCATATGCTTAAAATTTAACATGGTAGACATTGCTTTTTTCATTTAAATTCTATTATGATCACTAAAGAACTAAAAATCATTGTAGATTACAAGACCTCGCTACTAAACAAGGATTTTAAGGTTTGGTGCTACCCAGCCATCTAAAAAATCCTACACCAATCCTTTTTGGGAGCATTATCCTTTTATCTTCATTATAAAAATGCAATAGTTGCAACAATGGTCAAAAGTACATTATTAGGGTTGATGCAAACTTTCAACAAATCTTTAGTAAAGGGATTAGTCTGTCTTAAACTACACTCAAGAAGAGGGATAAAATATTTACGTTGTCTAATGGGGTGATTTCTATACAATCTCCAAGTGCCCCTTCCTCTAGGACTTCCTTCCATGTTTCTAGTACTACAATTTCAGTGGATCAAATTTTGTAGGTCCATGTGGCAAAAACCAGAGGATAAAAGGCAACATGTTTAGCCTCAAACTCAATCACAAATATAAATAATGTGTAGGTTGGGGAGGATGTGGATGACACCATTCGTAAATCCTTTTTGCTAATGGTAATCCATTTCATGTTGCTCAATCTCCTTGTTACAAGAAGGTTGTTTCCCAAAGAATGCAAAGCAAGCTTATCTTATGTTCATCTTGACAAAACCAAACTAAAAGCAATATTCTAAAATGATTATTTAAAAGTTAATTTGTTGATAGAAGAGGCAAACATTACATATAGGCGGCACATGGGTAGCCTATCATCATAGATAGGTGGACAGACATTATCTGTCCACTTATCAATGTTATAGTCACATATAAAGAAGACACTTATTTCCTTAGAATTCTTGATTGTTTTGAGAAGTACAAGGACATGGAAATTCAATTCCAAATTTGAGGGATCCTATCGATGAGTTATGTCCAACTAATATAGTGTAGGTGGTTATAAAAGCAACATTTATAAGGGAAGAGGTGATTTGGTTGAGGTTGATTATGAGCAAATCCATTTGAACCTCATAGTGTACATAATGAACAATGCCCTTATGGACATTGGAGAAAATCAGAGGGTCAAGGAGGTGGTGATGAGTGTCAAGGAAGTGCAAATGTTCATTAGAAACCACCATCCCTTTTGACATTATGTCAATCCTTTTTGAAAATAGAATTACCCAAACTCATAAAGAGTGGATTTGCAACCTATTTCATTTTCTTGGAAAGGATGCTTCAATGTAGGAGCCCTTGCGAATTAATAATTATGGCATAGGAGGGGTGCTACAGTTGCGATTAAGGAGTCCAACTAAGAACATCCTTAAACCAACATTATGAACCAACACGACTCTGATTGACTTGCAACCTTTACACATGGAAGCAATTAGTTTAACACACATTATTTATTATCTTTAAGGAAACAACTTACATAGACATGAGAGTGATCACAACGAATTCACCCTCTATACAATCTTTTGAGGAGATATTACACAATAATGTGTGCCATCGAGATGAACCTCTATTAGTAATGTGAGCTTTTGAAAATGACATGACACCATACACAAAAGAAGTGATTCTCTGTGCACAAATCTAAGGGTGACAATATATAACTATTGAAAGTCTCAAGATCTTCTAACAAGTGATCCAACATTACACCAAGCATCTAAAGCATATTGCCTTCCATTTGAAGATGTATACATATTGCAAAGATGTTATGATGCATTTTCACCCTTCATTTCTTATGCATGGCCTCTTCTATTAAAAGAAGCATTTGTGCATTGCGCTATTGAAATACTTGCTCACGCCAACTTCTAAAAGATCATCTAGACTCTAGAAGATATTGCAAACCTATTGAACTCCTTTGGATATGCTGCAAATCACAACTATGAACTATTTTTGGATTCATGGAGATTGCTTATGAACCATGCTCCTACATCATACACCTCTAAGTAAGAAAAATGTTACATGAGCACCCACTCAAGTGAGTTGTATAAACATTATTCCATGCCTTGTTACTTAAACTATGCATCCATGTCACATCTTCAATATCTTTTCCTTTCGATTGACCAAATATTCTTTAAAGTTGTGCACCATTCTTACTCTTATATCAATTAATCCTCTAGCGCTTTCTCCAATCAAATGAATCTAAATTTGTGTTTTGTTCATTGTTTTGACCTCCAAAGTAAGGATACAAATCCACCACGTGAAAAATGTTTCAAAATATCTATAACCTTTCACAACTCAATCTCATATGTATTGGATGCAAACTTCCTCTATACTTTGCATGGTCATATCTTCTTCCACTTCAACTTATCATATGACCCTTTGGAAATCTTTCCTTCCTTGAGCTAATGACTATGTCTCCAACCTGATATTCAACTTGTCCTCTCTTCATATCTGCACATTTATATTATGTGTCACTTTTCTCCAACTACTTGCATGCTTGTTTGTGTATTTTATACAAAAATTTCAATGTTTGCACTATTTCTTCGTTCATCACTTACACTCCATAACTCAACTTCGACTACAACCATACACAACCTAAAATGGTGTTTCCCTATACTTTTGTCCCCTAAAATTTTATAATCAAAATCTGCCCATGTCCCTAGCTTATTTTTAACTAAAAAACTTAGAAGATTACTCAAACTTCTATTTACTACCTTTGTCTAACTATTTATCTCTCGGATGTTGTGTTGAACTGAATTGTAACCTTGTATCCAAATTCTTTCATAATGTCCTCCAAAATATCCACCAACCTTTACAGACTTTCTTCAAATACTATGATCAGAGATGTCTTGCTCTCTACCTTCAGGAGGCCCTCAGGCTTCGGGACAGGCTCCTCCACCCTCCTCCCAGATGGATGAATACTAGACTGATCACTTCTTTCTTCCCGGTACTCTCCCTGAGGGGTACCAAGCGACACTTGGACACGAGTCCGGAACCCCAGGCTTCGGATCTTTCAAGTCTCGGGACTCCATTTCTTCCACATGAGGCTCTACCTCAAGCACATCTCAAGGCCCCTCTACATAGACAGCGATCCACCAGGCTTACAGAGAGGCATCGCCTTCCTCCCGGACATCAATTTCCCAGGCAATCTACAGTCTCAGCTACTGGTCATCGGCACATTACGGGTCACTCCCATCCGGCCTTGAGTGTTAGGTGATGTTGTTGGGGTGTTGCTCCTTCTTCTTTCGCCCCCACCGTCATCCTGTTCTTATTTTCTAGTTTCTCGACCTTTCGCTACTTCCTTCTCTTCCTCTTCTTCTCTCATTGTATTTCGGGCAACCCGTTTGGGTCCTCTTGTTGGATTTGTTTGCTTTGTACTTTGTAGTCCCATTGACCTACTTTTGTGGTCATGTGTTGGACATTAATAATATTATCTTATCTTATCTTATCTTTACATTTGTACCTTAAACTATGTAATATTACAATTTCCCTAAAATATAAATTAGTTCTTTTCTTACATGCTACAAAGTGTCTCATCTTGAAAAATTTATGGATCACAACAAAAATGGAATAAAGAATCGTGTCCTAGAAAACCCTAAAATAAAATCCATACAAAAGCCTTCTTCCCATGGCTTTTCTACCATATAATGATTGATACAACCTTGCATTCTAACTTCTCAATTTATCCAACAAAGATGCTCTACACTCTTACAAAATTTTGCACATTCATACTCATCTTAGGCCAAAAATAATTTTCAACTAATTGTGCATAAATCTTGTCATAACCGAATGACCTACTAAATTTCCATTGCACTTTTCTTTAACCAAATTTTCTCAAATTGATAATCCATTTTGGACAAAATAATCTAACCAAGGTGTTTTATCTGCAGATTATTGCTTTTGCACATGCATGACATACTTCCTTAACATCCTTATCATCCTTATATAAATGCTTCATAGAATCAAATCCTATGACTTATACTTGGATTTCTATCAACAATATGTTTTTCCTACTTAACATCTTAAGAACTCTATTTGACTTACCACTTCTATATGCTTCAACAAAGATGAATTCAATTTACCTTGACCGTTGAGATATCAGAAGACCTAATGATTTGCATACAAATCAAATTCTCTTGGCAACAAGTAACATCTCCACTTACCGAGTGCTTGGAAAATTGTATAAAACTCCTAATCATACACAAAATATTTATACTTCGTGTCAATCCATTTCTCATTGAAGTATAGTGTTGGTCTTCCTTCTTGACTTGATACCTACACCAATTGTTGCTCCACTTGTATTGCAATTGACTTGAAAACCTTTGTCAAATTTGGCAACACTAACACTAGTTGCTCAATCACTTTTTTCTTCAATTTTTGAAAACTTTCATCAATGTTGGTTGTCCACAAATTCTTTTTCATCTCTTTTCATGACCTTTATGATAGGCATACATATACCATTGAAATTCCAAATGAACTTCTTGAAAAAATTGTCAATCTGTGAATACTTCTTCTTGCGCATGAGTAAGCTTAGGTGTCACTCAATCCAATATTGCTTTCACCTTTATGACATCCATCTTCAAATCTTTTTTGGCTATTGAATAACCCAAATATACAAACTCCTCATATGAAGCTAAATTTGTTCAAATTTATTAACAATTTCTCTTCTTACAATCATTTGCGCAACACTTTGCACAAGTGTGTCAAATGATCCTTTTTGTCCTATTGAATATGAGAATGTCATCAAGATAAACTATGATAAATTCACCCAAAAATAGCCTAAAGATCTCGTTCATGAGTCACATGAAATTACTTGGTGTGTTACTCAACCCAAATAGCATAGCCAAACACTCATACAATCCTTCTTGTGTTTTGATTGCAATCTTCCATTCAACACCTTTCCTAATGTGTATATGGTGGCATTCGCTCATGAAATCTATTTTCGTAAAATATTGTGATGCACTAAGACAATCCATCATGTCAGTTATGCATGGCAATAGGAGCATGTATTTGATTGTGACCTTGTTAATTGCCTTGTATCAATGCACATCCTCCATCCTCCATTTTCATTTGTATTAGCATCGTTGGTACATCACACACGAGCTTTAAGATTCTCTAAATAACCCTTTATCTAACACCTCTTGAACTTGCTTTTACATTTCAGCATTCTCATTTAACGTCCACCTATAAACTACATTCTTTAAAGCACACTTGAAATTGGGACCACCAAGTCCATGAGATGACTTATGCTCCTCATTGGTAGTAATCTATCAAGTAGGTCTTCTTAAATAACCGTTCCAAACTTATTCAACAGTCACCTCACACAAAAGTGTCTCTCCTCCTGCAATGCATACATCTTGCATCGCCTTCGCTATGAACACAAAACAAATGCTAACCTATTGCTTCTCTCAAGACTTGTTTTCCGAAAATCATCAAGATCCACAAATTCTTATCCACCACCTCACTCTTTTCCTTCAAAGGATTCAAACTACACTTTCCTCCATTGTTCACTAGTGTGTAAGCGTTTACACAAACATCATAATATACCTTCTTATCATATTGCCAAGGTCTACCAAATAAAATATGTGAAACATCCATAAGCATTAAATCGCACATTACCTCATCTCTATATGTGCCATTCTAAAAACTTACCAAACATTGCTCATTGATCAAGATTTGATGTCCTTTCAACAAAAAGATACAATGTAGGGATTCAAACCCAACTTATCTACCATCTATTCCAGAACCAAGATATTAGTATTATTACGAATCCACACTTATCTTGCCAACTTTTCCTAGTGACTCGTGCATATACTACTAAACAAATCCTTCCGTTGTGTGAGACTATTCTTCTCTTTCATCAATTTCAACAAATGTCTCTTCATTGTAAGAGCTTTCGTTGGCTTCTAGTTCATCAATGTGATGCACTCGACACAACACATTCATCATCGGCTTGTGTAGCATGTGCACTAAGAACATTTCTTCTATTGTCATCAAAATATGCATGTGGGACCTCAAATTCTTAGTGGCCATACTCATTGCACATGAAACATGTGTTTATGAATCCACATCCACGACCTCGACCATAGATTCCTCTAGCTCTCTACAGTCATTGTTACATTGAGATGTACTCACCTCACCTTCTTGCATAATCGCATAAAATTTCCTTTGTCGCCACCTTATCCACGACCATACACAAACTTTCCTTAAAATCGTGTTACTCCTTGTCTAGTGGACAACTTTTCCTTCACCTTCGATGTACACTAATAGTCAAAGTTTTTTCTACCTCTCTACACACCATTTTTGTGCTAAGACATGCTTGCCTCACCTTTTGCATCGAACTTCCTCTACCACCACCTTGTCCACGACCATGCACAAACTTTCCTTTACCTCGCATGGTTCCTTATTGTCTAGAGAACAACTTTCCCTTTGCCTACAAAGGTGCACACTAATAGGCCTCTTCGACAAAACACACTCAAATCATACTAAACTCATCCTTGATGGATATGTCCAACCCATTCACAACTTAGTGCGAGTAAATAAACTTTCTTGGGATCTTCCACACTTTCATACTCAAAAATATTTCTCTATAGTTCAATTCCAAAATAACTTAGTATATCCAATTTGGATTATCTCGCCATTCTCACAAACATGCAACATGTGTCTATGAATCCATATCCAAAACCTCAACCGTAGGATCCTCTACTGCGTTGAGTTTCCTCTACCTCTCTACACGCTGGATTGCATGGATACGCCAAACCCCCTGAATCCCCTTGGAAACGTATCGGATACGGATACGTTATGGATACGATACGAGATACATTCTTGATATGTACAGTACGTCACGGATACATACAGACGTATCCATGACGTATCCTAATGTACCTCGTACATATCAGGAACATATCCAGCAGTATATACATTTTTTTAAAGTTCTATTTCATTTTTTTAACATATCCAGCACTTCGTCTAAAATTGCAAATGTTTTTGTACCGGCAGTAGCAGACGTCTGATTTATATGAAATTCACTTTAAGTTGTTGTCTAAAGCTCGTTTCAAAAAGTTTTAAATTTGTTTCAGCCTGATTTGCGTTTAGTATTTTAGGGTTTCTTGCCCTAAACGCCATCATTTTGAGTATTTAACCCCTGCTGCAACCCTCATTGTACATACCCTTGCGAACATTAAGATTAAAAGAGCTGGTGTTGTCAGCCTGCGGCAGGAGCTGGAAGAAGGTTGACATCTGGTTTGGCGCTGGACACGGAATATGTCGTGAGTTAGTGTTGCATACATAATATTTTTAATAGATGATCAACTATATAATATATAGCAGATTTAGTAGATGTTAGAATATATGCGGGATTTAATAGATGTGACTTATATAATACAGCGAATAAATATATTGGTAATATTGGTAACTTGTAGGTTTTAGTACTATTTAATAATATATATAATAGTAAGTATATATTCGTTAATAATTTAGTATCAAATTATTTTGAATTGATGATAGTGATAATATATTAATTCATAACAATAATAATATATTAGTATAGAATAGTAAGTAAATTAGAAAAGTAATTTATTAAATAAATACTATAGTAATTTAATAGATTAAATTAGTTAAAATAATTTATTATTATTATAATAAATTAATAAATTAAATTAGTTAATAATAGTAAATAAATATTATAGTAATTTAATAAATTAATTTAGTTAAAATAATTTAATATTACTATCGTAAATTAATAAATTAAATTATTTAATAATAGTGTATCCAATAGTGTATTATTACTATAGTGTATTTAAATTAAATTATTTAATAATTTATTATATATACATATTTTATTTTTATTTTTAATATATATGTACGGACGTATCCAAGACGTATTGTATCCAAGGGTTTTTTTAAATTGACGTATCCGCGTCACAGATCGTATCTGTATCCCGACCGATACTCGTATCCGTATCCCGCCAACGTAGCTACACGCCATCAATGCACCGAGATGTGCTCACCGAATCTTCTTACATGGAATTTTCTCTACCACCACCTTGTGCATGACCATGCAAAACTTTCCTTTACCTTGTGTTGCTTTTTAATGTCCTGAGTACAACTTTTCCTTTGGCTTCGATGCACATTAATAGGCCTCTTCGACAAAGCACACACAAATCATACCAAACTCATCCATGATGGATATGTCCAACCCATTCATAGCTTAGTGCAGCAAACTTAACTTTCTTTGGATCTTCCATGCTTTCATACTCAAAAGTGTTTCGTAATTCAATTCTAGAATAACTTGGAATATCCAGTTTGGGCTTACCTCCCATTCTCAAACACACACAAGAATCCATCTTCTTGTTCATCAATATATTCTTTTGCAACTTGGTCTTCAAGTGCTTCCACGACAACCTCATCATAGCCTTAGAATAGGTTTGCATTCCTCTCATCAATATTGGCAATTTGGCAACTCTCATAAACTCTAGGTGCTCTTGTTGTGAAACCTCTTATATGTGCCATTTCTTTATCCTCGAGACCAAGAGATCGCAATGCTCGAACCTCTACACCTTTTACCCAAATTTCTTTGCTAGAAGATGTCTTCTTTATTTACTATCCACACTTGCAAATTTGGGAAACAAATTATATGTGCTCAGTCACAAGAAAGAACCTTGCACTCTAAATACCAAATGATGCAGTTGTTGTTAGGGAGTCCAATCATGAAAAACCTTAAACCATGTAATGTTATGAACCAGCACAACTCTTGACTGACTTGCAATCTTTGCACACAAAAGCAATTAGTTTAACACACTTTATTGATTTTAACACACTTTATTGATCATCTATAAGAAAACAACTTAGATTTGAGATTGATTGCAACAAATACCTCTAAATAATCTTTGAGGAGATAAAACAACACAATTCTAACAATATGAGTAGATTGAATGGCAATATGAGAAATGCAACTTGTTATTCTCGCATACTCCAACACACTTTATACACAATGAGCACATTATACCCAAACAACATATTGTCTTTACAATTTCTAGTGAGCACAAATACTAAGACGAACTTAATTTCATAATGTTGGAGATAGTTTAATCCAATGTTCAAGCAATTTTAAAATCAGCACACTTTGTTGGAACAAGCGATAGTTTACTTACAAAATGAAATCAATTCTCAAGGTACATCCTCTTGACCAATATGATAACATTGTTAACAATCCTATTGTAGAACATTGTAAGCCTTCTACCAATGCTAGCAAGGAAAAGACCAAAGTTATTAAGTCCAATCATGTTGTCTCAAAACCTAAGGTAATTTCAAAGCAATCCAAACCTATTATGGATACAATACCTATTAGTCGCTTTATTGTCAAATTTGTACCTGTTGTGCAAGTTTACGAGACAATGAAACCCAACAAACAACATATCGGTCTAGTGATTATAGGTGTTGTCAATATTCAAATTCTTTCAAATTTATGTCTAGAGGTATTTTGAAAAATAGTCAAGTCTAAACTTGTTTAGTCCTATAAAATTGTTAGGTTGCCAAATAAACGAAATTCAACTTATATTCAAACCCTCGAGTCCAAAAAAGTTGCCATTATGGACATCATGATCATACCTCCATTGATTGTATTGTCATATATCCTTGTCTATCATGTGGTCAACATACAGATTTTTTTAAAACAATGTTATCTCGAAGTCCACCTACCATATCTATGAGGAATGTGCATTTTGATTAGATAAATCACTCAAAATGACAATTAAAGGCTCGTCTATTGTCAAAGTCTTACAAACAAGTACACTCCACCGTATCAAAAGATGAGCACATTCTTACAAATATTGTTGAGACTTGTTTTGCGAATACAAATTCTATTAAACGAGAACTTTCTAAGAGTGTTGCAACATTGCACCCAATTCTCACATAGGATAATTATGGATTGAATACCATTGATATTAACCAAAGCATGAACATATTTTTCTTGTGATTTCTCATTCTATTTAAGTTATTGATGATGATCATACCGAAACCGTAGGATTTGCAATTCAATACATATTAAATGGTGATTATAAGTTTGCACTTGAGTTTTAAGTTGAAAACCCAAAAGGGCAGCTTACAAACTCTTCCCATTACCTTGAAAACCCGCAGGGTAACTTAATGGATACTTGCGGTTAAAACACAAGGGGTGTCATTAAGTTGTGCATTTTCATTACAAGATGATGTGATGTTCCCATTCCAAGGGGCCTATGTAACAACCCTCCACTCTCATCTTATAGAGGGAACATCAAGAGTCAGATTTTGAGTTCTTTAACTTGATACTTCATATGTTGCAGCATATTCCAGAGCATAGAATATTGACGCATATCATGCACCACAGTTCGTGTATAGCTCAAGTTCTTAAAGTTCATACTTCATACATTGCAGCTTATTATTGTCATCACAAAATATTGCAGATTATAGCATATTGTCGCATATCATGCACCCTCTCTTGTGTAGTGTTGTGAGTGATGATCAAACCAACATATAATGCATCAAAGATTACGCTTCATTCATACAACTATGCATAGAGCAAGTTCATCAAATTTTGACACGGTTTTTCTACCCACATGAGCAATTTTTTATGTCACCATGTGCATTCATTTTGGGAAATTTGTAGAATATTGAGTTCACATTTTCAGCTTGACAAAAATCCAACAATACAATAGAACACATTTTTGGGTTACTCATCATCAACCGAGTCATCCAATTTTCATTTGGTGAACATTACTAATCGGCATTTTTATTTGACAGACAATCGGGCTTTTCAATGTAGCTTCAACACACTTTTGGGTTACTAATGTGTGTCATCAACCAAAGTCGTCTAATTTTCATTCTATTTGGCACAAGGTTCATTTTGAGTGTATTGTTTGCAAAAAACAAATTTGCGAAGACTGACAACTCATTCGATTTAGGATTACAAGGAGTGTTAGCATAAGCTCCCCTATTCCTAAGTCTAATATCACCACTTATTATTAGTAGTATTATTTTGTTCACACTCATAAAAGAAGCTCAACAATCATCTAGAAGATGAACCAAAGAGACTTCCAACATAATTAAATACATTCTCAAGTGTAATCAAAGATATGCATTCAACATTTACAATTTTAATTGTATAAATTGCCTTGCAATTTTCTCGAGCCTAACACAACTCCTAGCTCACCTTTGAACTAGAACTTTGGAACATAAGTCAAACCTTTTTATCCCCTCTTCTTAAGTGCACAAAGTGAGTTCTTACGTAACCACACATCACCTATTTACAATATAGCCTCAAAGCTACAAGTTTCTCAGATGTTATATATTACACCTCCCTGATTAAATGTGTCACAATGCACTATGCAAGATAAGGCCCAAGTGTTCCTTCGTGCATTTACCATAATAACACAACTCAATGAATACAAGTTGTCTCAACAATTACAATTGTGCATTCAATGAATACTCATTGGCTCCTTCAATGTTTAGATTGTAATTTCAAACTTGTAATTTCAAATGTGATAGTAAATTACTTTGTTTGGTCTTCCTACACATTCTACAATACATTGTTTATCTCTAAGGGTGTCATTGTCCTTCTACACAAGGTTTTACACTTGATATACACCTAATTTTTCACTCTAACCTTTGCTCTTTGCAAGCACCATTGGTGCATTGGCTTCCCTAAAGCAATGTCCTCAAGGATATTACGAAGAGTTGGGGTAAACAAAAATGATTACATTGGGTTCGTTGCAATGATACTTATTAGAAGGCTTTGATGTGCAATCCGTGTTTAGACACCACTGGATACATTTTATACCTTTACAATCATCCTTCTACATTCTCCCTACGACATCACCTTATTATCCTCTTATGATCCCTCTATATCTACTTATAGCACACATACCTTCGTCATATCACCTTTTAGATGCTCCAAAGTCTTCCTCCATCTTCAAGGACTTCCTTTTAGAACCCCGCAATGGCACATTACCTCAAGTCGACAACATCAACCATGATCAATGTTGATTGGCTTTCATTTTTGACAATTGATTAAATTGACCACGATCAATGTTGTCGAGTAAAAGAAATTGCAATGTTTAATTATGATCCCTATATATACATGGCATTTGAGTGCTCTTTCCATCACATAATCATCAAACATTCATTTGCTTGCACTTGCAAATCTACTCTCAAGGTCTTGAAGTTGATCTTACTTGACTTTTGAGTCCACACTGGAGCATTGCATATTTAGGATTCCCAAACATAGGAGCTGCATTTTCCATGATTTGCCTAATGCTTAGAGTCTTCAACAAATGGCTTTTATAGGTCTTCTATTGGTTTGTGATCCCCCACATCAACTCGCTCATAAAGTGTCGCTAACCCTTATGGGAAGTTAATGCACCAATGGTATCAATAAAAATGTGTCTATAACCTCTCATTTCCTTTGTTATTTCAAAATTGATTGGTCATTACCTTATAATCTGCCTTTTGGGTTTTACAATCTATTGATCCTTACAGTCCATGTTTACAACCACGACATAAAAATCTCTATCTCGTTACAATCTAGTTACAACCTCGTTCTGATGAATCTATTATCGAATTAATTAGGTGTCACTCCCTTATCCTAGATCTAGGCTTTGGAGCCATATATCTTTCATAGTGTGAACTATCATCTTTAGAGATCCACATCTTTAGCAACCTACAACCCTCTTGTGTGCATCTTCGAGAATAGTCCCTTTATTATCCTAGTGTATATTACCCAGAGAGAGGATATTCCATTAGACCATTTTTATTTGCATACACTCTAAACTCCGATGTCAATCTTACTCTCTCTTCCAATTGAGCAACCTTCACATTTATCTTTTCTCGCTTTCTTTCAAAATATAATCTTTATCTCAATATAATCATTTTATGATCATGTCATCACCACTTAAGGTTTTTCCAACAAGCTTGAACCTATTTAGATTCGATTTGGGGCTCCTTTCTCCCTCATGTGTCCACCATTGATATTAATCATTCATGGTGCACTTTTTCACAATCACATTCAATACCAACCATGGAATGCATTATGGTCCGAATTGGAGGAATGGATCCTAAACTTCTCTTTAAGAACTTGCATCGAGGATGTAGCCACTCCTAACAAGGATAGCTCCTTTATTCAAGTATCAATCATTCACGGTGCCCTTTTTCACAGTCACATTCAATACCAACCATGGAATGCATTATGGTTCAAATTGGAGGAATAGATCCTAAACTTCTCTTTAAGAACTTGGATATTAAGGATATAGCCACTCCTAACAAGAACGGTTCAATTATTCAAGTACCTCAAACGGAAATGCCCATGGAATTAACCTCTCATAAAACCATTTCAAATCCTCTAATCAAATCTCCTCATAATCTCTTTAACAATTTCATTAGAGATCCTTCTTCCCCTTAGAAGTCGCCCAAATCCCGATTCTAATCCTTCCAATCCGATCAATAAATACTACAAATCCTCTCAATTCCTCTAGCCAAACCCCACCAATTGAGACCAACCTCGTGATGGTTCAATTGTTACCTAGGGGGTAAATGGCTCAAATGCAATCAACAACTGATCAAAACATGGCCCAAATGCAAAACCAAATCTTGCAAATGGCATCCCAACCTCCTCCAATCATTTTAGGATCTAACAATCCCATTTCTACACCTTCATTGACTTTGGATGCCTTGGGATCCCAATGCCCCAACCTCCAATCTGCAATAAAGTTTTACAAATCACATAAAATGAACCCTAACTCCTTACATTGCATTGAGAGATTTAATGGGGATTTCACCATCTACCTCTTATAATGAGTTAACCAACCCCACTCTTCATTTTAAGGCTTTTAAAAACCTCTACAAAAAGTTGATCGAAACCAATACCCTGTGTTTACAAAATTACTTGTTAAAACCCTCACAGGTGGGGCTATAGAATGGTAGAATCTACTTCCCCAACATTCCATCACCCAAATTGGAAGCATTAGTCAATCCTTTAATGGAGTTTCAACAACTTAAACTTCTCAAAAATCTCTTTCAAGGGTTTGTCAACATGAAACAATCCCTAATGAGTCACACATAACTTTATAAAGAGATGGAAAATCATGGGAAACAAATCTAATCACTCTTGATAATCAACATTTTTCTATACACATTAGAGGATGCCTTCAAACAAGCTAAGAGGCAAGACTACCTTATGAGAGCATTTGAGCCACCTCAAAAATCACTTAAAGATCCTCTTAAATTAACCACTAATGTTATAAATCCTTCTCGAAATCTAGCCCCTCCTAAAGGCCAATATGTCACATTTGCTTATTCTTCAAACTCTAATCGAACTACATCAACCACTTAATCAAACACTCATCACCCACCTTTGAGTTATCAAGAATAACAACAAATCATGCTTATTCCCAAAATCACTCACAATGATCCTTCAAAATCCTTGCCTATTTCATATGAGATTCCTAAATTCCTCTAACATAAATAAAGATGCATATGTTTATATAGATGGCCAATTCAAATGTTTTCTCACTCAACCAACCCTAAGCCTAACTTGTACATTTGAAAAGTTGAAAATTGCAAGTATAAGGTACAAGTTCATCGGCCTTTATACAAATTTGTCAACCAAACATGTCCTCAACCCACAAACCCTTCCAAGCTAAAGTCGAATCAAATCTAAGACAGGAGGTAGCTTGTAGATAATCTAAATATGTATTTTGTAGAATGTGTAATGATTCCTAAAGTGCTAAGCTAAAATAGTTAAGACCTAATGAACTCAAAAGTACAAGATAAAGCAGAGGACTTTTAGTTGACCAATAAGTAGGTAAATGGAAGAGCATCAAGATATATGCCAGAGTGATATTGCAAGTACATGACCAAATTTTGGGTACAACTCCTTGTACTCAAGATGAGTTGAGAAAAGATGATGTTTTGCAAAAAAATAAAGAAAAGTAGTGCATGAAAGTTGGTGATATGGGTTTAAGGGGCAATTTTCGAACAAAGTCAAGAGGTAGTCACAAGAGCAAGGTGAAAAGTTCCCTCACGTCACAAGTGCTTAAGCTTTTATGACCTAAAATCCTCCTAATTCAAAAGTTGTGATTTGAATTGGATCGTGAAACATTAGCAAATTCAATTAAGCAAACCATTATTCTCATGAAATGATCAAAATGACTAAGAATGTAAATTATAACAATTTTAGTTCAATGAATTACAATCAAGAACGAAACAATGGAAATGTAAAGAAATCTATAAAGGTTAGCAGGAGGTTATGAGGTGTTCCAAACATCTACGATTAAAATTTAGATTAAAAAATGTCCAAAGATGCGATGCAGTCTATGCAAAAGCTAGCACAAGTACAGTAGTTAAACGAAATCTACCATTTGCACTTCAAATCTCATATCTAAACAATCAAGGCCTAATCTAAAACTTGCTTCAAATCTATTTGTTGTAGGATACAAAATGGGTCTAAAGAACATAAAAAGATACTTCTATTCTCCTCATATACACTTCTATCGTTGGATTGTAGCTTGTCTAAGAAGAAAACACTAGTGACCAAAGAGGCGGTACGTAATATCTTTACTCTTTTAATGCTAAGGGCAAAAATGACAACTAATAAGCATTTGAATCACCCACACAAACACTTTTCATACCTTCTTGATATTTATTAGTGTTACACAGTGGACGCATCCCCTAGATTTTGGACATCCCAAACATTTCAAGGACTTGGAGGGGATGTCTCAATTTTTTTAACTTTAAAAAAAAATCTTACACTCTAAAAAAGTGGTTATTTTTACAAAAACATTGAATTTTGATCCCAAATGTATCCTCAAAAACATTAAATATGGTTTACACCCTTGATTATCATTGAATAAAGTAAAAATATTTGAATGATAATTTTAATATATTAATTTAAAAGATGTCCCTTGCCACCCTCACAAACTAGGATTTTTTCGCCATTCTAGAAACCCCATCCCTTGTCCCCAAGACTTAGGAAACTATGTTATTTATAGAAGGCTAGTCTAACCTTCATGTTTGTAATTCATGAACATTTATTTAAAGACCTCTTAAACTAGATTAATTTGCAACACTTATGGAAGAGTTCTTCGTTGACATGTTAAGTAATTGACATTTATGAGTTAGACCATTGTATGAAAAAATGATATAGGAAGAGAGATGACTGCCCTAACAACCACTTTGATAGGGAACAAAACTGTTTATGACTGCGTTTAAGCATGAAGCAGCAGCACCGACAATTTCCAGTGTAAATAAGAAACTATCGTGTGCCGATGAATGGCATTCATTAATCTTGTTTGGTTGCAAAAAAATAAAGCAAAATAAATTTACTCTCATACGGATAAGATGTAAACAGTTAGTTGTCGACTATGTACACATGGATATAAAAGTTCTAAGGTGGGAATAAAAGAACTAAGATTCTTTTAGGAGAATGTTGTGATGTCTATTTGGATAATAATCAAGATTTGGGTGTCCACAACTGACCATATTTGAGTTGCACCTCATCAAAAACACCCCTACAACCAAATCCACATCCAAGGAAAACCCAAGGAATTTGCACTTCAAATCTCATATCTAAACAATTAGGGTCTTATCAAAACTTGCTCAAAAACCACTTGTTCTAGTATCGAAAATGAGTCTAAAGAATATTAAAAATACTTCTATATCCTTCATAAATACTTCTATTGTTGGATTGTAGCATATCTAAGAAGAACACAATAGTGAGCAAAGAGTTGGTAAGGAAGGTACTAAAAGTGTTTGTTTGGGACATTTAGAAGCCTATTGGTTACCATCTTTTCCTTGGCATTAAAAACATAAAGATACTTTCTTGTTATTTATAGAAAGCTAGTCTAACCTTCATCGTTTATAATCCTTAAACATTTATTTAAAGACCTCTAAAAACTAGATTAACTTGAAGCATTGATGAAAGAGTTTTTCATTGACATGTTGAGTAATCGTCATTTATGAGTTAGATCGTTGCATGAAAAATGATATGGGAAGAAAGATGACTGCCCTAACAACCACTCTGATCTGGAACAAAACTGTTTAGGACTGCATTGAGGCAAGAAGCAGCAGAACTGACAATTATTCGTGTAAATTTGTAATATCATATTTATCAATGAATGACATTCATTAATATAGTTTGGTTTCAAAAACATAAAGTAAAATAAGTTTTCTTTCTCATTCTAATAATATGGAGACATTTAGTTGTCAAATTTGTACACATTATCATAGGGTGATCTAAGGTGAGAATGAAAGAATTAAGATTCTTCCTAGGAGAGTGTTATCTATTTGGATAATAACCAAGGCCACCTAGGTGTGCGCACCTGACCATATTTGGACGACACCCACCGGAAGCACACCCACACCCAAATTCACACCCAACGAAAATGCAAGGAAGACAAGCACACCAGGTGTGTTTCCCTAATTTCATACACACTAGTTATTACATACCCACACCTTGTGTACCCCCACATTTGCACACCCTAACAACCACTAGAAGCACACCTACACCCAAATCCACACCCAAGGAAAATACAAGGAAGACAAGCACACCAAGTGTGTTTTCCTTAATTTCATATGCACTAGTTGCTACATACCCACACCTTGTGTACCCCACATTTGAACACCCTAACAACCTTGGAAATATAGAAGTCCTTAAGATCAGCAGGCAGTAAAGTGAGACCTTATGGTAAACTTGGCAATTGTTGTGTAATCTAGACATTGAATAATGGATACCGGAGATACATAATTATTTTAAGAATGCGGTTCAAGACCATGATTATTATTGAAAATAAGATTAATATATGCATTGTCTATCTAGATGAAAGAAGATAATTACATATTGTATGAACCCTTACGGTAAACTTGTGAATCATGTTGGTGTATCATCTAGACATTGAATAATGGATACCTAAGATGCATACTTGTTTTATGAATGCAATCCAAGAGCATGACTACTCTATTAATATTAAGATTAATATATGCATTGTTTTTCTCTAGGTGAAAGAAGAATATTGCACGCCTTAAGTTATCATTCCCAATATATTTATCTCAAGTATGTTAAATTGTGAAGTATTCACCATCTAGGTAACATGATGGGTTTTGGTATTCCACATGATGAGGGTTTACGAGAGTGACAACATTAAAGAAGGGCACACCTGCATGGGTCAATTTTTTAGTTGGCCACTGTGATTTTTAATCCTCCTATAGTTCTTCACTCATGGTTGTGTGGGTATAATCAAAATTGTGACTCTAGGACACATTGAGAGAAAAAAATAGCACACCTTTGGTATAGGCCCTGTGGCCTATATCATGCAATAAGGGGATGCATTACAAAAGGTTACAACTGAAATAGGAACAAAAGTTTATAAAGCCAGCAATGTTAAATATACTGCTGACGACAGCAATGATAAATATAATGCTAGATACACAAAGATCAGCAGTTAAACTCGGCATTCCAAACAATATATTGAATGACAAAATAAGCAAAGTCAGACATGAAAGAATGTATTTATCATTTAAACATTTTTCCTCCACATGATTTTCCTTCAAAAGGTAAGTTTCAACATTTTACAGACAAGACTGTAGACACTCTAATAATATGCCAAATAGCTACTATAGTTTGAGCAAATCCATAATCAAAACAATGTATGCATTTCCTCAAGGCTAGTTTAGCTAATCAATCGCCCAAGTTTCAAACATTAACAAGTCATTACTATAACTTTTTCCAAAATGTGCGCACTATGAAAAAAACAGTACAGTGTTGCAAGGAAAAAATGCGCATGACAAAAAGCCCTAAACCAAGCAATGATACTGTAACATTGCTAATGGCATTCAAACATAGGAATAATAGCAAAGTATAGAGCCATCATTCTGATTTCACCATTTGCAAATTTGCAGTGAAGAAATGTCAAGCAATGGAATACACCACACTAATTAATCAAAAACACATAAGCCTATCTTTAGATAACATCAAATGGATTACAAAAGCATCACTATAATACTAGGTAGCCAGTACGGGGGTACGGTGCGGGTACGGGTACGGGATCTGGTACACTGGTACGGCAAATTTTTTGGGGGCCCGGTACGGCACTTGGGTACGGCAGTACAATATACATATAAAATATTAAAAATATAGCCAAATAAGCAAAAATTCAGCCTTATACATGAATAGAGTAAACAAATTAATAATTAAGTGAAATAGCCAAATAATGTATTAATAATTCAATGCATTTTGTCATGATATTCATTGATTGAACTTCGAACAAGTACATTGTTCAAACTCCAAATGTTACAATGTCCAATTATTAACATAAATAATAACAAATCACATAACTGGACTGGAATTCTGGCTATTACCAGCTCCCTTCAAATCTGGCAGTTCAGATTCCTTTGGGGTTTCTCTTATTATTCCTGCATTAGTCTTACTTGCTAGTGGAGATGCTGCCACTGTGTTTTTTGATCCTACATTACCCAAACGCATCTCAACTGTTGCAGTTTCAGCCATTGTTTTAGGTACTTCTGTGAAGTTTTACCACAGTTGAATCATTTACGTAATCGCATCTATTGACCTTTATTGACCCCCAAAATAGTTTTTTTTTTTACAAAAAAGTTAAAAATAAAAAAAAAAAAATTTAAAAATTAAAAAAATGTTGTTTTTACTGGTGGGTACGCCCTGGGTACGGCCAGAAGTACCCAGACGTACCCGGGTACTTCTGGCCGTACCCAAGGCGTACCGTACCCGTACCACATACCGGGTACGTACCATACCCGTACCCATGCCCTGCAGGGCACGTACCGGCTACCTAGCTATAATATCAGGCTACCAAGGTCAGTGAGGATGGTACTCATATTGTAGCTATAACATGCCCAAGCAATTAAGTAAACATGCATGCATTCTTTGTTGACTCCAACTTTTTAGTACAGGTGACAATTGTTATCTAATAAGCAGTGTACTCAATTTTTATGGAAAAATCGATCACTTGATGTCTACTCATAAATGAAGCAAAGAAGGAACATGAGTATCTGCAGAAAAGGAACAGGCTTTAAATAAAAACTTGAAAGGAACAATTAAAACTAACAACGCAAAGATATGAAGAAGGTACCCAGCTATCAAAAAGGCTGAAACAGTGGGAATCAATATGCCTTTTATAGAGTAATAGTATTTTAAATTTAACACACTTGTATACATTAACAGAAAGGCATATTGAAGAAAACAAAAGAAATAGGCTGGGACAAGCACTATTACAAAAGCAATAACTATTTAGAGACCTAACAGTGTGCATAAACAACCTTGATATCCACTGAACAAGAGATCATACATTTCAAAATGCGATAAAATATATTACAAAATAATCAAATGAAATGTTTGAGCATTTTTAGCAGATGTACAGAGGTGAGACTATTGGGCCTTTACCATTTGTAGTGCTGGGATAATTCTCTATATGCCAGTGTAATCCATGGCTCATCCACATCACCCATCTCCAACAACCAGTTTGTATACCTAGCTGGAGAATTTCTCAGCAACTGACCTTTGACCTATGGTATCCTAATAAGTGTGGCATAGCAATCAATATCTGAGCTTCAAAACCTAACCAATTGAAACCACAAACAGGTAGTTTTCAAAATACAAAATTCGTATATAAGGCTTGCAGAAATTGTCCTTTTGTAAGGCATGCCAACAACTATATAACAAGCAGAACTTATCCAATAGTAAATGTTGCAGGCAGGCTCATGCCTCTAAGGTAAAGAGCTTTTATTGTTAGGCATCTTTCAGTTTCCATCCTCCCATCTTTTCTCGCAATTCAAAAATCATATAATTCTCCTTAAGTTTAATATTCTGTTAGAGGTTCAATTCACTCTCTAGTAAGATCCAAAGATGCTACATGTGACTGGCTTGGAAGTAAAGCTCCGGATAACAATAGATTGAATTCCCAGGTCCAAGTCTTAGGCACACTATACTTAGAACAGATTTCTATGGACCCTCCGCAGGCACTCTATGTCTTACAACAGAATCTCTTAAGGACTTAGTGTTTACTTGGATCTTACAGGCATCTATCTAAGTAACTTTCTTATGGCAATCCTACCTACCTAGTATCTTGATGATAGGTCAACAAGTGTCACCCAAAATGTCTTCAACTTTCATTCTGATTATGAAAATGACAACACTGTTGTATCAAGAAGCTCTTTCGTGTTCAATTGCTTTCATGTTCAACTGCTAAGGGCCGTGGAAGCTTGTACTATCTCAACTTTTCTCATCTCAAAAGACCAGACAGCCTTCATGCAGAATTTCTTAAAACCTCAAACAAAATTGCATTCCCAATAACATAAAATAAATTGTCAAACGAAAAAACATACAATGACAAATCACAAGCAACTAAAATCCTTTGTAATTGATCCCTACATTTGATTCTCAAGTTACGCAGATGTCTGTCAACACAAGTACATCCCATATTCTCTAATAGAGTTTTTAGTCTTTTCTAAAATAAGTATAACACATCCCTAAATAAAAATTACTTTGCATATTCTCCATCCATATTTATAGCTCTCTATTCTCTGTTTGTATCATCTATCCATCTTCTTGCTTTTAAGATATATCTATTCTAGCAAAAAGCTTAATACTGGTAAACTAATTTGGTTATGGTCCTGCATCAAACCTACTACACTCGCTATGGTAAAAGAGGAAATGGGAAAGTGGCAAAAACGCTTTGATTTCGTGCCATTTGGGAATCTAACTCAAGACCTCCAGAATTTCAGAAAGAGGAATAAAGAAGAGAGGATATTCTCTGCTACTTTTTATTGAAGTTAATATTGGATTTCCTTAGATAATTAATATCTCTACAGCTTTTTGCTGCTTCTTTAAGATTTTGAGTGGTGATCTGATTTGACATTCATTTGCAGAAGTGGTCAGAATAATCTTATCCTATTCATAATTTTAATTTATTTATAGGAATGGGCACGTGTGGAATTTAAAATCTAACCACTGCATGGCTTTTGACAGATAGGATGATAGGCATCTTTCAGTTTCCTCCTCTATATTTTCTGGCAATGCAAAAATCATAAAAACCTCCTTAAGTCTAATAGTTTGTTAGAGATTTGATTTATTCTCTGGCAAGGTCCAAACATGTGACTTGCTATTGGCTTGCAAGTAGAGCACCAGGAAACAATTGATGGAAGTCCTAGGTCCAAGTCTTAGGCACTTTATGTCTTATAACGGATTCCTATGGAGCTCCTCTGCAGGTATTCGATGGCTAACAACAGAATCCCTTAGGAACTTAGCATTTACAAGGTGTTTAAAAGCATCTATTTAGGGGGCGGGGAGGGATTGGCAGTCATACCCATCTAGTATCCTAATGATGGGTCAAGAAGTGCAACCCAAAATGTCTTCAATATTCATTCTGATCATAAAACTGACAACACCGTTGAATCAAGAAGCTCTTTCATGTTCAACTGCTAAGGGCTGTCGAAGCTTGAAGTCTCTTAACTTTTCACATTTCAAAAAGACAAGAGCCTTTGTGCAGAATTTCATAGATCCTCGAACAAAATTGCATTCCCAATAACATAAAAAGAAATTGTCAAAAGAAAAAAACACAGGATGAAAAATCACAAGCGACTGAATCCCTCTGTAACTTCTCCTGCATTTGATTCTCAAGTTACTCTGCTGTCTGTCAACACAGGTACATCTCGTATTCTCAAAAAGAGTTTTTAGCCTTTTCTAAAATAAACACATCCCTAAATAAGAATTACTTTATATACTCTCTACTCTCTATTTGTTGGCATCTAGCGGTCTTCTTGCTATTTATGACAGGAAGAACCTTTGATACTAGTCAAACTAATTTAGCTAAGCTCCTACCGCCCTTCCTATGGTAAAGAGGAATTGTGAAAAAGCGACAAAGCGTCTAGTTTCGTGGCATTTGCAAATTTTTGGTACCCAGAACAAAAATCTAATCCAGTGCATGCAAACAAATTCGAACAAAAACCTCTCTAAAGAAAATTAGCGTTATTCTACTGCTTTAACTTGAAAACCCTTGCAGGGAATTTCTCAAAACCCCGAGTCTGAAACAGAATTTCCTTTCGCATCCAAAAGTGACTAGTGATGCAAAACGCCCTAAGCCAGTGACCCAGGTTCAAATCCAACAACAAGGCGGCACATAAGTCCAACAGACACTCTGTGAGGTTGTGGTAACAAAATTATAGCTACATAAAGAGTGGAAACTCAAAACTCGTCCCCCACACCTCATTAAAAGCCGCCCAAAACCTCGCCCAGGATTCATCAAGCAAAATAATTTCATAATTAGAAAACTTCCCAGGACAATAAAATCTCGAGGAAAGAAATACTTAGGGTTCTGATAACCGCACAGTAGAGAGGCAGCAGTCTCCGTGTGCAGAAGCAATCAAAACCCCTGAAAAAAGAAACATAAAAAAGGCACAGACATACCTAGTGAGAAATACAATTAGAATTCCAAATAATCCAATCGCTCGAAGGTCTTACAGTCATAAATCACTGCAAATACTTCACGGCTAACAAAGAAACCTGAAAAATAAATACGGTAGATGTCAAACAAGTTACTTACAGTATGGGAAAACCAGTACCTGGAAGCAGTCTTGAGCCCGATGCAGATGTGATGTGTGCAGTGAACTAGGTGGGACTCGAACTCGAGACCTCCAGAATTTCAAAAGAGGAATAAAGAAGAGCGAATATTCTCTCGCTTTTTTATTGAAGTTAATATTAGATTTTCTCGGTCAATAAATATGTCTACAGTGTTTTGCCGCTTCTTTAAGATTTGAATTGTGATTTGATTTGACTCTCATTTATAATATTGAATTGTTTTTTATTTATAGGAATGGGCACGCATGGAATTTAAATTTAAATTTAACCTGTGGGATTGGCCACCCATTTTGGTACGTTAAGTGGTCTCTTAATTTCAGTTGTGTCCTTTTGGGTTATATTTAACTATCAATAATTTCATTCTAGTTCTTGTTGACTTTTCATTCTTATTTTTAGTTTTCTCTCATTTTTAATTTTCTTAGTGTTTTGGGTTTTTTTCTCGAATCGTATGGTATTCTTTCTAATCTTTGTTTCGGGTTTGTGAATTTTTATCTTTCATTGTTGGTTCTTCTCATCCATTGTGTGTTAACTTGGATAGTGTAGACACTCAAATTTGGTAACTTATCCTTTCGTGATGGTAAGTTTGGCTTTATTCTCTTACTAAGACAAATGTTCATATTCAAAGTTCGATTGCACGTCTTTTCTATCTCTCCCTTGACTTGCGCATCTCTACATTATGTTATGTCATTCATCCAACAAATATTAATTAAACAAAGTGGTACTTCAACATCGGGCATCATTCTCGAACTTCAACTTTTACCTCACTATTTACTTGGGCAAAATCATACAATTCTAGTCCATCGTGGACAATGAATTCCTAGTTGACTTGTGCAATCATGCCCCCTTTCATCTCGCAACTCTAATTTCAATTCGATTGTCCTTTATGTGTCATTTCACCTTCCTAGGGTCGACCTTGGCATGACATTTCATCTACAAAAACTTACATAATCAAGTCGATATCGCTTCATAACTCACTTGGCACTTTCGTAACCTCATATTGCAAATATCAATATAAAAACACACGAGGCTCTCTTAATCTTCCTAAAGAAGTTGCACATCATTCAAAGCAACCACTACATCAAGTCTGAAGCACTCAACTATGTCAAAGATTCTAGTTTCCTTCATTTCCAAGCATGCAAAGGTTCTAGAGTTATGTCTTAGCAAGAGCAAGTCGTTGGAATCATTGTCAAAGGTCTTCAACAAACAAAAGGGTTTTAGTCTAGCAGCTAAAGCACACCACATCACACTACTACTACATTGTGAACAACCCACTATCTCTATGTCAAGAGACCTGAGGGCACACGTAGGGGGTGGCTTAGATCACATTCACATTTATGTAAAACACTAGGAGAACTACATGATTTGTGCTCCTACTCGAGGGCATGTAGTGTAGCATTTGGATTTGTTCGACAAGGGACCCCACAAAGGGTTGACTTCACCTCACCCACACTAATTTAACTAATTGTTATCTAATGCTTTGATGAAGGGTATTGTAGGTTTCTAGGTTTTTCATTTGTTCTTCAGAGGTTGTGCGAGTTAAAGTGATATTCATAGACAAATATTTCTAGCTAAACAAAGGGCACATAAAGTTACGTAACCCCATTGCAAGTAAGTTCAAGACCATACGAGAAAAGGGGAGAACCCTAACGAATAAAAGCAAGACCATGTGGTCCTAGACATAGTTTCCAATTAAAATATCGAAAACAAAACATCTTTAGGTTCAAATCAACTTGTTTACCAAACTTACACATCTAGATCTCCTTTGTTCCATTATGTGCGCTTAAGTCTTTACCTCCTCTTGTGTTTTTGAGCTATCATTGTTATCATTTATCATTGTTGCAAGTATTAATGCATTATTTGATTATGTGTGGTTAACTATTAATCAATTAATTCTAAGTTAGCCCTATAATGAACCCTTACATCCTATATAGTTGTACATCACATTCATATATATGTTTGGGGTGTAAACATCTAATGAACCCAACCCTTGAATGAATTTATCACTCTAATCTTAGTTACCCTAGGGTTTCTCCTTTCTCTCTGATTTTAGATTTATCAATTCTATAGGGTTTGTATTTAGATTTAATTCGAATCTATTAATGACCTAAATTGATTTTCTAATTTTTCCCTGGGGTCTCATGTTTGGTCCTTCCTTTTGGGCATCTTTATAAGGTTTCTTGTTGCTCAAAACACCTTTCATCGCATATCTCAAGCATAACAAATCTATTTTAAAATTCCTAGGAGGTTTTTCTTTATTTTAATAAATTAAATGAGAACTTTTTTCATTTGGCATAATTTTAGCACATTTTTTGGAATTTCAAAATTGTTATTTTACTAAAATGGTATAATTTGAAAATCCCCTTGAAGTTTTTGTTTACAATAGTTAGATCATAGAATATCTCTTTGTTTTGTAAAATTCAACTTCTATGTTTGTAAATGGTCATTTTATTCATTTGATGATTATCGATTTTTGTTAAAAATCACTATTGTGCTTGTCTTTGTTGTTGGCTTTGGAATTACTCTTATCTCTATACAGACCATCCAATTTTTGGTTGGTTCTCTTTTATATGATTGTATTGTATATTTCTAGTCGGCCTTGTTTTGTTCCTCGTGGCGACATCATTTGTAAATCCATTGGTTAGAGATAATATTTCAAAAGACCCTTTTGTGCCACCTCATATGGGCCCTTTATTGATACACGACAATGGCATACTTTATAAGGCTATCCTAAAGCATATTCAAGTGTTACAACACTATTTCAAATGCAAATTCAATCTATGAGTACCAAGATCAAATCTCTCAAAGATGAGATAGCACATCTCGAATAATCCCTTGAATGTGCATGTTGATATCAAGCTATATACATCTTGATCATTCTAGTTCTAAGGTTGTGTAGACATAAAATTATGCACTTAGTACTATTACATCACGCCTTTAGTATGTCATTATATGCATGATTCCTAAGCAAGAAAACTAGACATTGACAACACTTGTTTTACTTTACTTTGACATTGTTTTATCTTTACATGCTTTCGTTCTCTACTTTTATGGAACTATCCCTTTGCTTTTGGACATCACACAATATGTTACCCAACTCAAGTACATTCTATTTTATCTTTGGAGCTCTTTGGACACTAATGCCCATTAGGACGGGGACACCCACACATTCTTGTCCCCTTTGGGCACTTCTATCCTTTTCCCATTTTTCTTATGTTTAAAAGCCACATCAATTATTATCTTTTTTTAATTTTTACTTATCACTTTGGGCATTTGATTTTAGAGTTGTTAATGATGAAATTCAAACAAGGGAATCATACATATACATGACTTGGTAACTATTCTAAAGGGCAAGAGGACAACTAAGCAATTTGGGCTATTACTTTTTATTTACTACTTGGGAAAAAACAACACTCGAGGACTGCATTTGGGCTACGTTATTCACCGGATAAGAAGGAAAATTTTGAATTCCATCACACACATTATCTCGGCGCAAAGTAGTTATATCCCACTACCTTGGTATGACCGATACAACGACAACCTAGCTTCAAGGGACACAATTCTATCACACACACACACACAAGAGCTATATTAAGTCTCGAAATGTAGTGCGGTTTCGGTGACAAACACATTGGGGCGATCGTCGAGTCAATCTGTCTCAAACACATACATATTTTATTCAATCTAATATGTGTTTGAGCCTTGTGGAGGTAACTAGGGTTTGTTTTACAAGAACATGTATGATAAGAAAACCCTATAACAACCCTAGAACAAAGTTGGAGTGATATAAAGCGAAGTGAAGGTGACATGATCGGACCACAGAAAAACCGTATCCAAACTCACTACCAAGACACTAGCACCCAGGGCGGTCCTATCCCTTTTTGGCGCTACTCTTTGTCCATAAGATTTGCAGATCTTTGTTCTCCGGACAAAACACGTTCAACCCGATCCAACCTATTCCATCATTATTCCAAACCAAATCCAAGAAAGACCTGCATTACGAATCAGCTAAGTCACACTCATCCTCTTATTACTTTTACTTGTTTACCATTGCATGTTATATCTTGTATGTTTATGATATTATTGATTGATCTCGGTTCTCGATTAATATTTAATTTCAATTAAATCAAGTTAAGGAAGTAACTTGATACAAACGATATACATGATACATATGCTACTTTAAGTGTCTTTTAGTGTATTTAACTCACAAAACTAATATTATTAATAAGGGTGTAAAACACACACATGTTATATGAGTTTATCCTTATTAGATTACTATGACATAATTGAGGCTTAAGTCTCATTCACCTTACAAGTCTACCTTGCTTCCTTATGAGGCCCTTATCGGGTAACTTTTGTGCTACCTCCTTTCCTCAGACGTAACTATTTCCAAAACTCAAAAACATTCAAATAATCACATAATACAAAAACACTCACATATTTTTAGAAAATACAAAACTAGGACTAGTCCATTTTTTTGATTGGCTAGCTAGTTCATTTACATATGTTGTTTGTCACATTAGATTGATAGATAACATATACATTGATTGATTGATTATATAGATTGATTTATATATTATGTTTACACATATACATTCACGTGGTTTATTGAGCTTGATTAATGACACCTACACATTATTACATAAAGACAAGTTTCAACTTAGTCGCTTCCCAACAACACAAATCTTTGAGGGCATATTCTACACTATATAAGTGGTTTTGTTTGATTTTAACTACTTTACACTTCTTCATTGTGTTTGCTTACTTACATTGTGCATATGTTATCATTTAAGCTAACAAGAATAACACATGTTTCTTATACAATGCTAACATTTTCTATGTATGTTTTCACCATTGTTTTCTATGTTTGACTAGATAACATTTTTACTTGTTTATTTTGTGACTACTCGACTACTTATTACATGCGGATTGAGTGCCTTGATTGTCTTGCAACACCATGGGTGTCCCATATTTGTGGGTATTTACCCATCTTGTATGTACTTGCTTCTTTGTATGTGGCACGAGTGCCTTATATGTGATTATCTCGTGACACCGTAGGTGTCCCATGTTTACGGCTTTGTGCCTTGACGTGACTCTTTCACATGTTATTCCTTATATTAACTTGATTTACTATCTTTTCACTATTGTGCTTACTTTATTCTATACACATGTACTATTTCTACTCTTGTTTGTTGTGTATTGCAGTTACTTTCTTTATGTGTCATGGTGTATACCATGGACAACCCTTTTGCATGAATTAGTTTCCAATGGTCACCACCATTACAACCTTGTATGTGATCCAATGTAGGGTATCATACTTATTTGACATGGGTACACATCTTTTCGTTTGAGTTGCATTCTTAAGTGCCTTATCACATGCAGATAAAAACAAGGGGCATTCATCGAGATATATTATACATCTGCAACTAATACAAACAAATTACAAGATAAAGGCACGTGTTTTTATAGGGTAAACCCACTTTCCACATATTTAATTTGGTGAGCTCAAGCTATATCAAATATCCAACATAAGGTTTACCTTTTTGGCAATCCCACATTATATTGAATACCCACCCTAGGATTTCCTTTTTAGTTAATTTGCATTGCATGTAGATTGTTAAGGATTGGATCTCACCTCTTGGTGATAGACTTGATTGTCGTATGGTTTTTTTATTTGTTCCAATCTATTAGCCCCAATTATTGTGTCTTATATTGATTGGATATTGTTTTTTGCATGTTAAATATTATGTCATCCAACTTGATTAATATCCAAGGCTCCAATCAAAACAAGTGTTGAGTCAAATTCCATTTTGATTCATCCTATTCTTTTTTTTCATATAGATTGTGAAATATTAAAATGTTACTCTCACCGACATTCGAGTTTCTCTTAAAAATTTACATTCTAGATTCATGTTGAAGCTTTTTAAAAAAATACTTCACAAATTTCCATTGAGTTGAGAGTAGCAAGGAAAATAAGTCACTCTAAATGACTAAGAAAGAATCCAAGATTTAGTTGACCTTATTAAACATCTTCAAAAAAATCCTAATGAATATTTGGCTTGTTGAATGTTATTTTAGAAGTCCAATCTCAAACCCAAGCTCAATCGACCATTAATGGTGTTGTTATACAAGATAACATTGTTCTAATTACTTTGTACATAACACATAAAACAACTAAGATGTGTGCATTTCATAATATAGAAAATAGGAAGTCACCGTTGTTAATTCAAAAGTAGTAAATGGGCATATAATGGCTGTTTAAAGAGCAATGTAGAGAGAGTGTCAATGACTATAATGGGATTAAGAATGCTTCATTAAGTTCTCATATATAAAACAGGGAAAAACCCCGCCATGAAACTCACAATAAGGTCCGACACCTACGGTAAATGGCATTGTTAGTTCTACTAGTAATGTCCCTTAGGAAATTGGGGCATGAAGAATTTGGAGAACCTTCACATGTGTCTCGCAACATGGTTTCCAACATGCAAGCTCCTTGATCATGTGTAATGATTTTTTTTATCTCTCATTCATTCAAACCCCAATCAAACAAGCTTGATCAAAAGAGACCTTATAAATGGGTTACCATTTCTAGTTGGATTGACCTCGATACATCCCCACAATGGTTAAGTGTTTCATACATTCCTCTACTTCAAATAAGGCTCAAACCACATAAAATTTTGCCACCAATGAAAATACATGAATATACAAAATCATGTGCAATATAGATGTAATCCTTCCTTTAGGATTTGACACGTTGCACTATGCAACTTTAACCTATTTACATTGGATAAATTTGGCTTGGTGAACTACTCTGTGTGTTCTTTGAATATTTTAGATGTGCATATGCTTTTGATAATGATCTCCAATGTATGTGAGAGTGCTCTAAGAGAGTGAGAGAAGTAAGAGGGGATGAATAATTAGTGGGTCATTGGTATATATTAGCGACTCTTTGTTAATTCTCCATCATAACTAACTTTGTTAAATGTGAGGCATAATGGAGAGTGTCACATTTTTAAAAATTTATTGGAGGAAATTGGACACTGTTAGGAGATTGGGATATTTATTTAGATAGAAGCATCCAAATTTTCTTGTACTTTGTCCATGGGTGAAATTATGGACCTAACAATCGAGAGAATGATTGGTGGAATTATAATGGTGTTCCTATGTATACTTAGTTAACCATGAATAAGTATGACCAAGAGATGGAGGTAGCTAAAACAATGGATGGGTGAATTAATAGGGAAAGTGTGCTCAAGATCCAAATACATGTTGATTGTCTAAATGTTTTAAAGTATGCCAAAATGTTGTTGTCGAAGTGTTAAACATCAATATTGGATGTGGATAACCCCGTTTTAATCTAATATACGAAAAATGCTATATTAAAAATATAAAAGAAATTTAGCACTTGTGTTAATTATTGTGGGTGTCGACAAGAATGTTCGCTTTGTCTTATGTGAAAATCTGCACAAAAACACATGTAGATTAATGTCTTACAATGACAATAATTTAAACCGTAATTTTTTTTTTCAAGAAGCTAAGAAAACAATGTACACATGATGGTATGCAAACCTAGTTGTCACTCATTAAAATTTATTAGAGTGAGCCTTGGTGTGAATATGCCCCAAAAGATGTAAATGTTAAACTAGTGAGTCAAGGAGTGTAAATTCCCAATTGTCATTGAAGAATTTGGTACTAGAAGTCAAACAATGCGGTAGTCTCAACCATATTACCCCATGTGTCTAAATAACCTTACTTGAAATAGATAAAAGTGATCTATCCTTGAGCTTAGACACATCATGCCACTAGGTTTAGCTTGATTTCTTGTTTTGATTATTGTGTTGACTATCATATATGTAGAATTTGAATTAGGTCAAGTTCTTATTTATTTATGTCGTTATGCACTAACTTATTAAAACAATAATTTAGTTATTTTAAGCATTTTCTCTTATTTATTTTCAACATTCATGATTTAAAATTGACTTTTATATTTGTAAATATTCTTACTCTTGTTTAGTTGTAAATAACCCATATTACATTTATATTCATTATTTAGATTAAAATGGGAAAGTGGTTGAATCACTTATCGAGTCCATGCCAAAACACTAGGCAACATAAAGCCTTATAACATTTGATCTTTAAAATTTGAGGACTATCTCAATTTTATGACGATAAAGCTTAATATTATCAAGATGAAAGCATAAACATAAAGTTCTTCATAATGTAACTCCCCTTTGAATTTAATTATTTGAAAATAAATAAAACTAAACAATTTGAACTTAAACACATCATGCCACTAGGTTTGCATATTTCTCTAAAAATATGTTAATATTTCTTTGAGTTATTTTATTGTTTAAAAACTTTTTATGAAGAGGGAAATAATTTTATGCTTTCGGTTATTCATAATCACCATAAACCTTTTTGCTTCATTCATAATTATTCCATTTCAAAACACAACCTTCCTTTTATGAATCTTAAAATGTATCATTGAAACTTGTTCACATTTTGTATGACACGTGGAAATAGAATTCCATGCATGCTATTAAATTCGACCCAATATAAATATCAGACCCATCACCGCTACTTTTAAAATGGTATGACAACACGTATTTTAGTGGGAAGCCATGCGCGTTTGAGGTGACATAAATGGTACAAAGTATTTTAGTGGTTGGTATTAAAGCGCTAAAAGCAGCAACAATGTGGATTAATATCTCCACCGACTCCCCTTAATTTTCCATCGCCGTCCCATTAATGGTGCATTCAAGCCCCATTAACTGTGCATTCAAGCCCCATTAACTGTGCATGAACTCGTAGTTTTCATTGCAATGCAGGTAGGTCCTTTCCCCTAGAGCGGTTATTTTCTTCAACTGCAGCCTCCATTTTTACAGAGCCGTCTAAACTGGAACCCTTAGCTCTAGAGCGTAAATCCATGTGGCGCAGGGAAATTGGTTGGTTTCTCTCTGTAACAGATCATATAGTAGAATTTGTGCCATCAAACCAGAACTAACTCGATGGAAGCAATATGGAGGTTATAAGACTGCCCAATGTTTATTCCATGTCTAATCCTTACTTTTTTACTATCGAGTCTTTTTTATGGTAATAATTATGGCTACAACAAAAAAGTTCTTCATCTGACTGGTGCAAGGTTTAAAATTGTGTCTTTCAGATCATGGAGACAAAACCGCGCTCAGATCTTCATATGAATATCCCAGCACTCCGCAAATTGGATGCTATGTTCCTCTAGGAGGCCTCTCAAGGAATGCAAAGAAAATACTGCAGATTCAGAGGGAGTCTGTCAGTCAAATACTTAAGGCAACAATGGCAATCAATGCTCAGGTCTTGTCTAAAATGGAGATCCCAGATGTTTACCTAGAAGCCCTACCCAAGGTAGACTAATCTCAATGATTTATGTCACATAATTTTACTGAGATAGAAGGAATATTGGTCGGATGCATAGCTCATGCAGTGTTTTGATATTTTCATAAGTTATTTTGCAGACTGCAAAAACTAGTCTTGGAGATGCACTTTATCGCCATATAACATCAGACCAGTTCTCTCCAGAAGCCTTGTTGTCTTCGTTGGATGCATCATCTGAGCACAACATTCTAGACATAATGAACCGAGTAGAAGCCTCCATAGCCGTATGGAATCGAAAAATCACCAAGGACAACAAAAACTCTGGCATATCCTCATGGGGAGGTAGCACCAATGAGAAAAAGGAACTCTTCGGTGAAAGAGCCGAGTCTCTTCTGCTACTGCTGAAGCTGAGATTTCGTGGTCTTCCCCAGACAGCACTAGACATGAGTAAAATTCAGTACAATAAGGTGATCCTACCAGCACTTTTTAAAATTGTAATACAAATTCTCATTGCATATTCAAGGATCTAAAACATGGTGCTAATTTAAATCGCAACTATTTTTTTTGGATTTCAGTTGGAATCCACTTGTAATTGAAAAATGAGAACAACAGTTGCTCTGATAAGTTCTTGTTTTTCATGTAATGTTCTTGTTGCAGGGTAGAAAAGAATGACAATGCCAGTGATACGTGAATGAGAATGAAGACCACAATTTTATTGGAGGTAAGGTCATCTGTGACCTTACTAAGGCAATGATCTGTTTATCTTAATCCAAAATGTTTTGTCTACAATTGTTTGTCTGTGAGATGATTGAGTTATATTCCAGTTTTATATGGTATATTTTATTTGCATGCCTTAATTATGTTTACAAATGCTGGCAAGGACCCATAAAATGGGAGACAACATAAAAAATACATAAATGGATAGTCCTTATTTCACACACAAGAAAACATATATTGTTTTATATTCATTTCGATAGACTTACAAAAATTTACATTAAATCCGACTTCCAAAGGATTAAAGTCAGTCTAACATTTATCAAAATCATATATACATATTCGACAAAATCAGCCAAAACTTACTAAATGGGTAGATTTTTAGAAATTCTTTCTAATATTGGACAAAATTTGTAAAGCCAAACTTAACCGTTGGACCAAAATCCTGGAAATGCTTGAGACTGCTCTTCCTCATGACTCTCTGATGTGCTAGCATTCATAGATTGGAGAACATGAGGTAGCATAGTAGGAGGCTTACCTGGAACATCTGTCAAAGTTCTTGAAAGTTGGCCAATTTGACCAAACAATGCTTGCTCTAATTTTCCTGAAAATGTCTCTTTGTTTGAAGGAGAAGATGGGCAACTGGATTGGTTATTGATAATGGAAGAAAAAGTAGGCATGAATGTGTTATACATGTCCAACAAAATGTGATGCTGATCAGGAAGGGGATTAGAGGGACTACTCAAACGTCTATTTTGTCGATCAGGCTCCTTCTGTGCTTGTTGCCATTCCTTCATCCTTTTATCATGTTCTTTTGACAGTCTGGCTTGTTCCCTTTTCAACTCCTCATTTTTTCGCTGCAACTTATCTTCTTCTTTTTTCTGCCTTTTCAATTCTCTTTCAATTTTAAGTTGCCCCTTCTTTTCTTTTTCTACCAACATGTGGGCTTTCCTTTCTTCTGCCTACTCCCTTCTCTTTGCCTTCAAATCTTCAATTTCTCTTTTTCTTGCTTCTTGATCTTGAAGTAAATGCAAGTATTCATCAGAGGTAAGTATTTGGGATTGCCTACCAATTCTAATTGCACCATCACTTAGCCGCACAGGGTTGTTGTGAACCCTCTCAATTGGTAGCTTTAAGAATTTACTTACTGATTGGTTGTCATTTTGGGTGCAAACCACCTCTTCAGTGTCTTGTGTGGCTATGAAATCAGCAACTTCGAAGTTACCTTTATCCATATGTTGTGTGGATAAATTTGGGGCATCTAATTGGGATGTATCACGTGCCTCCCACTCCAAATTATCAGCATAATAGTGTACCACCTCACTTGGAAGAGGCGGGGGAGGGGATGGCATTGAAAGAGAAACTTCCTCATTGTTGAAATCAATTTGCATGTTGAGATTTATGGCCCCTTCTTTAACCCATTGAGGTGGGCTGAGCTGTGTTGGCAAAGTCAAGATATCATCAACATCTGTGGCTTCTTGTGTTTGGCTCACATGAGTTGTTGAACTAACGTGATCATCTTCTTCATTGATTGTATGTGGCTGATTTAAATCTTTAGGCATGCCAAAAAATTCTGCCTCAACATGCACTTCCTTTGTTTTTTGTGCATCCTCATTATCTGACACATTATTCCTAATTTCTTCTAAACATCGTTCTACATCTCCATCTTCTATTCCTGCCATCCTCAATATGTTTTCAACAGCTGCCACCTCGTCTTCTTCAACATGAAAGGCTTCACTTGGCCTCATATCATTAGAAACAACATTACGATCAAGTGGCCATATACCTGTCCTATGAAAACCTGCTTTGATGTTTTTAGGAGTAAGTGCGAGTTGGAAAGCTTGACTGCTAAGTGTTGCCAATTCTGTCCTCCTGATTTCAAGACCTGAGTTCTTTGCCATCCATTTGGACCTCATTGATTTGAAGTAGTTCTTGAATGGAGAGAAAACACTAACATCTAATGGCTGAAGTTTGTGACTGGTATGAGCTGGCAAAGTCACAAGGTCAATTCCTAGATTTCTAGCTTCTTGGATTGTGCCAAAAGCTACATGGCTGCCATGACCATCAAATATTAGAAGATGCCTATTTGTTGGTGAAACTCCATGAGCACAGATCTTGCAAAATGATGCAGCCAATTCAAAAACAACTCCTTTGTCATCCACGCATGTGGTTGCACTGCCATGCATGCTCCAGGTTCACATCCAGCTATATAGTTTTTAAGTTGTCTCTTTGCCTTAAAAAGATAAAATCCAGGAATGCTTTGTCCTGCTGCATTAACACAACATAATACAGTAATCCATTCTCTACTTTTTGACATAATGTGTGGAACACTTCTACAACCTAATTTAGCAATCACACGCATGCCACAATTCCTTCCTGCTTGTACACCAGTTTCATCACAATTCCATATTTTATTGGGCCCATATTGATTTGTTGTATACATTTTTTGCAAGTTATCATAGAAAGCAACAACGATTCTTGGTCGTAACATGACTGCTCTATCTCTATCAAGGCCCTCCGCAGTTCTTATTGTCAAATCGGGATGGCGCCTACGGAACCCATACCACCATGATTTTCCTGGTAGACCATCATTGAATGGATTTGGTCTGCTTTGACATATATGAGCTACATAGGCCTTTAAGTGAATGACTTCAAGACCATGGCCAAGTTCAGCCATATCTTTGCACCATGTCACAATTTCCTGCTCTTCATTCTCTGTCAGAACTGTTGGAGGTCCCAGCCTCTTAGTGGTTCTTTTTCCATACAACCAATCAGTCACGTTTGTGGCAGGGATACCCCACTTAGATGTTGCTTTTCTTGTTGACATTCCATTCTCCTCCACGTCCCTCATGGCAGCCTTCATGTCTGCTTCTGTCCATTGTCCTCTTATGTATACTTTCTTTGTTATAGAAGACCCTCCAGTTACTTCAACATTTGGGTTCATACTAGTGTTGAATTCAGGTTCATCTGTAATTCTGATATTCTCATCCACAAATTGTTCTTTTCCTTTTGATGAATTGCTCCTTTGAGTGGAAGACATATTTTTCTGAGGTTGTAATTGAGCAGCGTTATCCATGCCTGAATCTTGTGATTTGGCTCTTGAAGGATTATTCTTTCTGTTGGAAGTTTTGGTTTTTTGAGCTTGTGTCCCAACAATTTTATCTTCATCAAAAGATAGATTTGTAAACTTTGCCCTTCTTTGCAAGTTGCTTCTCAACCTTCTCACTGGTCCTTTGGATGTCCGCTTTGCACGTGCCATTGTGAAATACAAGGAACTTTGACAAAAATAACCGCTGTAGAAAACTGGACCTGCCTGCATTGCAATGAAAACTACGAGTGAATGCACAGTTAATGGGGATTGAATGCACAGTTTATGGGGGTTGAATGCACCATTACAGGGACGGTGATGGAAAACTATGGTGAGTCGGTGGAGATATTAATCCACCTGTTACCGCTTTAATAGCAACCACTGTACATTTACTGTCACCTCAAATGCGCGGCTTCCCACTAAAATACGTGTTGTCATACCATTTTAAAAACAACGGTGATGGGTCTGATATTTATATTGGGTCATTTCTAATAGTATGCATGGAATTCTATTTCCACGTGTCATACAAAATGTGAACAGGTTTGAATGATACATTTTAAGATTCATAAAACATTGACAAATCCAGCGTGCTGATTTGGAGTCCTAGTTAGCAGTCTACGTGGCTGTGTAACATATGCAGGGGCCTTTGACCGAGACTATTTAGCAAATTTGGATGCACTATGTATATGGAGGTAAATTTAACACCGTATGAATGTGTACATCTAATACTATGCATGTAGAATTTTAGAGGTTACGAAAGAAGTAGTGGCTAGTTCAGAAAATAAATAAATTTTTATTTTGAATATTGGAAAAGCAATATGGCTATTTCAGAAAATCAAAGAAATCACTATTTCTGGATTTTATCTGTTTACGGCAAAGAGAAACACAAAAATCATTACTTCTACAGATTCCTATACATTTCTAAAAATGTGTTCAAAATTTAAGAAAATTATGATTTATTTAGCACAAAAAATCATATTTGGAGGGACAAGTGAACATTAAATTAATTATGCACACGAGTGAGTTTAAATTTGTAGATAGAGTATAAACAACATGAATTTGCAATAACGAAGTTGTTCATTCTTGCAAATTTAATGATGTTTGTAAACTATCTACATATTCAAACTTCCTAATGTTCATAACAAATTTAATGGTTAAATGTGAGATCTAAAAATGTTTGGAGAAAAAAAGAGACAATTTTTAAAAATAGTGCTTAATACAAAAGGTAAACAACTATTGCACCTGGAAATTTCAGAAATATTTTACTATTTTGTATTTGTGGAGCAAGAAAATCAGTCCTGGAAGTACTCTGTTCTTCTGTAGCTGTGCAGTTGTATCTGTGCAACAAGAAATTTGATGCTGGAAAAATGTTCTTCTCTGTATCTGTGCAGTTGTATTTGTGCAGCAAGAAAATTGATGATGGTAGAATGTTCTTCTGTATCTGCGTTGTATTTGTTTGTGCAAAGAAGAAAATGATGGTGGAAAAGAGTGAGTTTGTATCTGTGTAGCAAGAAAATTGAACATGGAAAAGGGCAGCAAGAAAGTAACAAAGATGCATACGACTCATCTCAATTTATAGATTTTATTGCTTTGAATTTATCTTTTGGTAATCTGGCATTGGTTTCTATTGGCTGAGAGGGGTTGGCATGGATTGATTGAGAAATAATGAAATTTGAGCCATTGGATTTAAAACTCTTGTTGATCAATGGATTTGTATTAAAGTGGATGTGAGAGATTTTGGTGGGAATTGGGAATTTGGGAGGGAAATGTATCATTTTTATTTTAAAAAATTCGAATTACAGTTGTTTTATTGAATGTTGTTTTTTGAAATCTGCTAAAAATCTATAATAATGGTGACTTTTTCTTGTAAATGGTGAGCCTTAATGATTTTTTTATGTTTGCAGGTACCCCTATTAATTGTAGAAAAGGCAGTGGAGGTTGGATAAATATAGATGAACAATGTTTGCTCAAGGATATGTGTATTGATAAGGAATGGATGTATAATTGTGCAAAAAATAATAATATTTGTACATGTTGAAGCCCATCAGCAATGTAAATGGGGTCAAAATAGTAATGGAGATGATATTATTATATTCATGTGGGAGTTTCTAAACTTTAAATGTGACCCTCAAGTTGTAGGGAATGACATTTATTTATGTTTAAAAATTAGAACATTTGCACATCTTAAAATTGGCAAAATAAGAATAAGGAAATCATGTACAGTATTTTATGTGTATAGACTTTTTATTTGGTTGAGTATTTGGTTAAGATGGAAAAGGAAAATATTTTAGATTATTTGGCATCCTTTGTCTGTAGAAAGGAGTTAGCCCCAGATCCGATATTGGCCTCCAGGGTGGAAGTGTTTATCTCAGGCATCCCTGTTTCAAGGTTGTAGCAGAGTATTATGGCGACGAAATGTAACCCATTTCAGGAACTTACAATATTTAAATAAGGGAAAGCGGTTTTGTGCTGCTGATTACCATTTTGGCTTGCTTTGCATGCATTCTATAAAAAATGTAACTTGTATAGGGTTTCAGTGCGTTAGCATTGTATTTTGGGGGTTTGGTGTTTTGGAGGTCTCCGATCAATTTACCTGTCCTTAAAAGAGAATTGTGCCGATTTTTTCCATACTTTGCAGGAATGTTTGTCGCCATTATGAACTTTGATCACTAACTCAACATTTCTTAGATCTGCAATTTATTAAATGGGTCGCGCTGCCAAAGGTAAGCCGTGATTTCTGTTTATACCCTGTAATTGATTTATAATCTGAGCTTTACATTCGAGTTGCTTTCAAGTATGCTAAGTTGGGTTCAATATGTTCGAACTATGTTTAAATTTGGAGCTCGTTGCTTTTACCTTTGTTAAGTTCGGCATCATTTACCCTGAGATCGTCGTTATGGGATCAGCTCGTTGCCTATAGTTTATCTGTTGGCCTGTCTTCAACTCGAACTTGGTTGTGCTCTGCATTATGTGAGCTAGCTTGTTTTTGTTTTATTACAGCTTGACCCAGATTTGAGTTTCTTGAGCATTTCCTTCTAAACCCAACTCGTGGGTGTTGCATTATGCTTGTAGCTGCTCTGTTTTATCATTTTGGCTCTGTTTGAAACTTTATGGATTTCAAACAAATACTTGAAAGAAACTCGAGATTTGTGTCATTGTGAATTTAGACCATATTTTTCTCATTTGCTTTGTATAATAGCTCACCACCAGTTTGCCCATATCACCATTATTTCACTTTATGTTTTTAGTGGCTTAAATCTGGCTCTGTATTTGTTACTCATGAGTGCTCTGTAACAAGTTCGTTTTTGCTCTTTTGAAGGTTTACAACTGTTTGTTGTCATTTTAGCCTCAAATTTTGTACATAAAAGAAGTTGTTGATATCACCATATACAAGTCACATAAAAGGAGTATTTTAGTACTACCAGTATGCTCTTCTTTGTGTTTGATAGAAATGGGCCCATAATACTCTTAGGCATCGGTACCTGCCATAGACTTGAGCATTTTGATTATTTTTTAAATAGATGTTATTTCCCTTGTAGCTCTCAGTGCTTAAGAAGGTTATGTCACTCGTTACAACCAATCCATGTTCAAGAATGACAAGATGTTGAGAAAAGTCAAGGCTTACATGGAGATGCAAACTATTCCAGTGAAATAATGAAAGTTGGTATTCGGAAGTACTTATTTCTTCTCAAGCATTCTATAGAAAACAAAACTTCTGTTAATTTTTTGAGAAATCTCTTAGCTGTTTTGACTTTTGAATACCTGTCCACATGAAGCCATTTTTAGTATTATTGGCTTTGTACCTAGGAGTGGTGATTCAGTATTAAATATCATTCTATTAACTCTCAGTTTCTTGTTCAACTCAAAGGTAAATCATTTATGTTTATTAAGACAATCAACATAGTGGCCTGGGTCCACATATGTTGTATACAATTTTATCTGCATAAATGAGATTTTGCTTTTCAGGTTTACTGTTATTGTTCATCTAGCGTAAAAAGTGTATCCAGACCTGTAACAATTTTGTTGGTCTTTTATTATGCATATGGGGTTTATTTGTTTCCTTACATTGTCCGCTCATATTTCTTCTGCTTGAAATTTTTAGCTTTTCTGAAGATTGAACCATTATTCCAGTTCTGAATCCAAGTCTTTTCATGCCAGAAGTTGATGGTTGGATGTCACAGTCTTGCAGGGATATTGGCTAGAAGGCATTAGTTTGGAAACCAAACTCACTGGGATCAGAACTTTTCCTTTTTGAATTGATTACTGGATATTTTTTACAAACTGAGCTATATAAGTGTTCTTTGAACCTTTACTTTAGCATACACTCTTTGTATATTCAGTGGACTCCCCCATTTTAGTTGGAATTTCTGTTGATGATGTTGTTCTTTTTCTTGACATTTTGCTTTCTATCTTTCCTTTGAACCTTTTTTCTATATTTTGGATAAAGTCATTTATTTATTTTAGAAATGGTGGGTCACGAGAACACACAATCTGGTTTTGCGCTGCGAGCCATTTGGGTTGCTGGAGGTCTTCAGTTGCGCATAGTACCAGAAAATCGAGACCAAATTAATCAAAGCCCAGAAGAGGCGATTGGAAGACAAAGGATTGTCATGGGGAATTACCAACCTCAAAATCATTTTGACTCTGGTGATAGCAGTGATGGAAGTTATGGGTATGGTATGGATGATGCTTCTGAAGAAACATTTGATATCATTTTAGGTCATACAGATGAATAGGAGCTTTCAAATGCAAGTCCATGCAGAAGAGAGAAAAGGGAAGACGTACCCCTCTGGACCATGAAGTTGCACATATAACAAAGTTGAGTTTAACACCAAATGTTATGCCTTCTGCGATATATGGGGAAAACCAGAAAGGTCGCATTTCAGAGTTTTCTATGCTTGTGGGAAGAGAGGCAAATGTGTCTAGTAGCGGGATATTTAGTGCAACAGATTGATGTCATGTTGCCAGCAGATATCTGCCAACTGGTGGCCCAGTTCAAGTTGAAAAGATGAACAGTAGAGCATATGTTGGACATTTTTCAACAGATGGTTCCTTGTTTGTGGCTGGATTTCAGGTATCCTTAACCTCTTACCACAGTTGGCTTCTATTAAAATATCTCTGTTTTAAACTTAATTTCACCCTGGTTTCTAATCTCAAAGAAAGACAAAAATGAGTAAAAGGAAAGTAGAGGTATCATGCTTTTTATGATTGTTATCAATGTCATATCTAGATGATTGTGTTGTGGTTCTGTGAAACAGGACCGCCATATAAAAATATACAATGTGGACAAGGGATGGAAAGTTCAGAAAAATGTGTCTGCCAGGAGCCTATGTTGGACAGTCACTGATACAACACTTTCACCTGATCAGCGTTACCTTGTGAGCTTAGAAAACTCTAGATCTGGTTTCTCTGTGAAGTTTGTACATTGGTTACTGCGACAAATATTTGAATGCAAATATATTATCATAGTGTTAATTATGTGCTTGTGTAGCAGTTTCCCAGGTGCATTTTTATGCTTTTATGAATAATGGCTTATAAATTGAAGATGCTTATAAATTTAGACTTCAGATTTATCATGAAAATTATATCAGTGACAATTTTGTTTTTCATGGTTTTCCAATTTAACATTGAGGCGTGATTACCAACATTCAACATGCTGCCACATCTAAATAAAATAAGAAAGGATCAGGTGAACTCATGGCATCTCCTTCGCATCTTTAAAATTAATCTAAATAAAATAAACAAGGATCAGGTGAACTCACAGTTTCTCCTTCACATCTATAAAATTAATAAAATACGTAGGAGACTAATAAGTCTAGATATTATTACAATGTCTAACTTATGTATTTTTCTATGAAATAGTCTAAATTTGTTAAAAGATTTTACTGGAATAACTTTGTAGAAGCTATCGTTTTTGTCCGACATTTCGAGTGAGCTACCCCATTTATTTTTGGGGAAACAAAGTGTGGTGTCCTAAATTTGTTTTTATTTTCAAGTTCTAACAATAGGTGGCGTAAAATCAAGGCTTTAATTTGTACCTTTTTGTAATCTTCCATGTTTAAAGAGGCAGTCAATTAATTCTGGTGATATCGTGGGAAAAATTTGGCACGAATGGAGATAAACGATTCTCAATCTAAAACATTTGTTAAACATTTACGATTTTCCTCAATTTTTCAGTTCGTCCCCTTTGAACATATATTGCACTCAAATAAATTATGTGACCAAGATAGAGAAAATTCAGTGGAACACAATGCACTGCTCCTCCCTCATACCCCATCTTCTTTGCCCCCCATCCTCTCCCTCTTATTCGCTTCCTTAAGTTTTAATTTTTGTCTGTATACCCTTCGACGTCCCCATTGTACATTTCAAGTAAGTTGATAACCATCCTACATGTTCGGGCTCATATTTCTATATACACATTATATTTTTCTATAGATTTACGTATGATGTACAACATGCCAATTACATCTCTATATATTTGTGTATAATAATGCAATATGCCCATTTCATAAGCCCGCTTTTTAATATTGAAATTTCAACAAACCATTTTGTTAACGAGTTAGATAGTCAACTAGTTTGTGAATGATATGTATCGTGAATAAATCCATAGAATCCAAGCCATTATGTTTTGACAAAATTGATATGAAGAACATCTATAATCTAAGATACATGGAATTGTTATTTATTCATATGGTCTATTTATAAAATTACCCATTAAAAAGATAGTCGATATAGAATCATGGACAATGATCTAGCTCTTTGGTTTAACATCTATAACAACAACAAAAAAAAAAAAAAAAAATCTTTGGGAAAAGGTTTATACTATAATGATATTTGTGTTGTTTACAAAAGATTTGGACTTGGGCTTAACAAAAAGGTATGATAGAATATCTATGTGGCCATCAATGAAGAAATTCACAATGAAGGTAAATGAGGTAGTTTTGGTTTAAATATTGGAATGCACATCAATGAGAAAATTAACATTAAAGGAAAAGGAGGTAGTTTTGGTTTGAATATTGGAATGCACATCAATGAGAAAATTAACATTAAAGGAAAATTAACATTAATATTTGTGTTGTTTACAAAAGATTTGGACTTGGGCTTTAACAAAAAGGTATGGTAGAATATCTATGTGGCCATCAATGAAGAAATTCATAATGAAGGTAAATGAGGTAGTTTTGGTTTAAATATTGGAATGCACATCAATGAGAAAATTAACATTAAAGGAAAAGGAGGTAGTTTTGGTTTGAATATTGGAATGCACATCAATGAGAAAATTAACATTAAAGGAAAAGGAGGTAGTTTTGGTTTGAATATTGGAATGCATGATGTTTATTTATGTAGTTTGAATTAAAAATTGCTAAGAATTTCCCACCACATGGATTAAGAAGGCATGGAAATATTGTCATAGAAGGTACTTAATATTGTGGAATTAGATATGTCTATTAGCAATGACTTTACATGCTTGCAAGTTGCTTCACCTTTGAAAATGTCCCTACTGGAAAGTGTCAAATTTCGCAATCTTTTGTGGTAGTTAATTTCCGTCACACTCGCTTGTAAATGAATGCTACATAAAGTAGATATGGAATATAGATATTTCCAAGCCAGCTCATTTCTCACTTACCTGTCTGTTCGCACTGTGATTTAAGGTATTTGTGAGCGTTCACTCAGTTTGCATTTTATAATTTTTGTTTTTAGTTTCGTAGGAATCTTCCTAGTCGGCAACCAATCTTGGAGCGCCATTAGCATTGCTTTCTCAAACATACATGGGCCGCCCTCCCAACCTTTTCTCTCTGTTCTTAACCACCTTTGAAAGGGAAATTGTTTGTTGGGAATCTGTAAAGATTTGAATTTGTAAATTGACCGAAGCATACCAATTCTAGCATAATTGTAAATTTGCCAAAATATCGCTCCAAGATTCAATAGGTAGTCGCATTGACGGAAAATTTGACCGAGGAGCTTCCAAAGACGTTGAATGTCGAGACAAGGAGGTTGCATTGCATTTAAAGACAATTGCCATTTTTAAAATTCTAATAGCAAGTGTCTTAAAGTGGCTTTTCCATTTTTCGGAAGGAGGTTGAACTTCATTAGGAAAAATGGGAACTTTTTTTTCAGTGGTCTAAGGCATTTCTTTGTCATGGAGTTATTCTAGCAATAGGTTTTGTTCATATGAGATCGATGCTTTGAAAAGGCTCTTCTTGATGATGACTGTTGCCAAATATGCCATGGTCAAAATTTCCATTTTCTGGTTTTTTTGCAATGTTGGCTGCATTGTGCACTCTTCTAGCAGACTTTGTGGGGACACAATACTATGAGAGGAAACACCTAAAGGAGCAAGAGCAAAATGATATCACGACGAGTGACCATAATGAGGTACAACACACATGACCTAAATTGATCTCTGCTTCATCTATTGAGGATGGAAATGAAAAGAAGCTAGAGGATGAACATGGTGACAGACATATGCATATTGTAGGAATGCGTGCTCATGCAACATCTCACAGTCACAGCCACCCCCATGGTCATCATTCTTGTGAAGATGAAACACATGAGCACGTTCATAAGCAATTTGGGCATACGTATACAAAACCCATTGTGTTTGAGGTGTATTTGGTTGGTTTGTTTTTGTTTTTCGGGTCAGATATTTGCTCACCTCGTGGACATCATTAAAATCTTTCATTTCATGAGTGTTATTATTTGGGGATGACAGAAAACAAAAATGACATGGAAATCCTCCAAATTTAAAATTGTGACATAATCAAGTTTGTCCACATCACTATTTAGAAAGAAAAGTAAGATATAGGTACATTTACAAAATTATGTAGTTTCCAATTTTATTTTGTCGGGTAATGTTTCCACCCATGCTTTATAGCAAATAAGAATGAATTATTTTAAAGATTTTCCAGGGTAAGGTAAAAATTAAGTTTAATATATAGACCATGTTTAAATAATCATCAAACATTAATTATATATTTCAATAATCCTATGGAAATTTTAAGATCTACCTAATCCTAATTAGGTAAAATTGATCTTATTTTACGAAAAAATACAACAAAAATACAGTAATACAACCATCAAAATATCTCACAGTGATAATAGTTGTGTGGACTCATTCGACTCAATAAATGTTGCCACATGATTTACATGCTATAAGTTAGCGACCGACCCAAATTTTCCTGTGATTTCAAACCCTAGCCGTTTTATTGTTTCTTCACTTTTTTATTATTTTCATGACCCCTAGGTGTAAAACATCGGTGAGCTGAATTATACCCGCTCAGTCACATGCTCGGTCGAGAAGATATTTGATACTACAGGATTAGGTTACTTTCGTTTCAATATTTTTAACCGCGGTAAACATTGTATAAAGGATAGTCTAACGGTTTCACATGACAGTGGCACAAATGGCTCAAATAGTAGCGGGTCATATCCACATTATTCAATGTTAGTGTTCTTCTATTTAATCACTTTGCTCTCAACCCGCTTAAAAAAGAGTAATGATGTTATTGTTATTATTATTTTTAAATCAACATTTTAGAAAGTTGCATGCTTAACACTCACATTTTAGCTCAAATGATACTCGGAAAAAACATATGTTCAATAGATTTATTTAGTAAAAAAATATTTTCAAAGCTAAGACGATGTAGATTGAACTTATCCCTCAAATAGTTAGAACAAGGAATTTTGTTGGTAGATAGATGAGGACAGTTTTCAATTATTACTCCACATCTTTTCCAATTGAAATTTGGTTCAACACAAGCTTGAACCCATAGGATCCATACAATGCTATTAATCAACGTGCCCTAGAGTGGGATATTCATATGTTTCTTGTTGGGACAATTGACATTGATAGTAAAAACAAACTAAAATTAAATAGTGTTTCACCAAATGCAACAAATGAATATTCAACCCAATTAGCTCACCTTCTCCAACATACTCACAAGTCATAGCAAAATAAGAGCTTAACAACATTGTGTGGACATCCATTGAGTCATAATAGGAAGTATTTTTTGTCGACTGTTGTAGTTGCCCAACATAATTCACTCCTCATCACATGAACTTAAAACAATTTATGATAACATATATTACACTGCGAATTACAACTCTTCACAAATTTAACATTCTTATCCTCTCCGGCGTAATTCGCAACTCATGTGCAATTGCTAGTTTAAATAGCATGTAACTATGTAGTGAAGAAAACTGCAACCACTTTTCTTAAAAGTCTTGATTTGCATCCAAATAAACAAACTCTTTCCAAGTGAACCCAAGTTCTCATATTGTAAGGGAGATTGAGGTTCTCATTAAATGGAGTTATAAAATCGTAACCAATAAATGGTTTTAGAGTCACTAAATTCTCCCATATATCTCTTAACAAATCACCAATTGTGGTTACTTTCCCCTATGGTCGGAAGAGTTATTGCAAGTATATAAATAATGAAATATATGAATAATTATGATATGGAAACATAGACACGAAAGTATTTCTTCTTTGCACAACCTTATAAATCTCTACCATGAATGTTTTATTAATTCATTGAAGAAATATGCAAAGGATGGAGCCCTTAGTTATGACCAATTGTATGATATTGAAAGAGAAACATTGGAGTTATCCTTGACTTGTTTCAAGTTTGAAAGTAGTTCATATTGCCTCATTAGCATTCAAATTAGAAGTTGCACCTTCAGTTTAGAAGCTAAATCTCCCCTCAAACCTAACAAAATATACATGTTAGCACTTATATGAAAAAGGTAGATGAAAAAAGAAAAACTAGAGGCCAATAATCAATGTGTTATAGTAAGTGATTGAAAAATGTTCAAGAAATTTTATTTTTATCATTGTATAAGCATGCATTGAAACAAAATACAAATAGTGGTTTCCTCTAGTTTCGAGGATAGTATGTTAGAGTTATGAATCATGGTTGTGCAAATTGTAAACTATATAATGATTCTATATGACCAAGTTTGAAGGCTTATTGTATAATCTACTTATTTTTGTTGACTATTTCTAAAATTAGCAAATCCCGATTATTTAGTTATAGCCATATGCTTTGTCCAGTATTGACAATGTTGTCTTGACTTAGATTACAATAGGAATCAATTCTCACCAAAGAAATGTCTTTTTCTTAAAAAAAAAAAATGGCACCTTATCTCGCAAAAAACTTGGGTATAAACCACAATGTATATTTGCCATGAATTGATTATACCTTAAATTCAAGTGACGAACTTGATTTTCATTAAAGCAGAGTGAGCAAATAGAACTCGTACTTTTATTTCAGTCTTTCCCCTAAACACACTTTAATATGTAAACACAACAAAGGATTTACACTATACTATATAAGACTTATAATTATATAATGGTCTTGTTTAGTTTTATTATAATTTTTATTAAAGACTTGTCTTTGCCGTTATTGGTTTTATATAAAATAAATAAATAAATTATACACACCAACATATATATAGTGTGCATGCGGGAGTATATCTTTGATTTTACATACAAACATCACTAATATTTTGGCCCGCCACCGACCCCGTCCCCAAGTCCACCACCACCAGGCTTTACCAAAACCGCCACCACCGCCAAATCCACCACTACTACAATTACGAAACCGCCACCACCGCCATACGCTCCACCACTACCCAAATTTTCTTTTTCATATGTTGTTGTCATGAGATTTTTGTGCTCTCGCAATAACAAATATACCCACAATAACCATGACTGCCGCATGCATTCTGGAAAACTTAAATATAAAAAGAATTTTGAACTCATAAATAATGTACTGCTATGATACCGATGTAGTCCTTCCAATTGATGCCCGACTTATATAGTCAAATCCAATACACTGTGCATATGTGAATCTGCAGTGAAATCCCAACATGGCATTGCATTTTATTCCTCACCCAATACCTACAATGACTACTCTCCAATTTGGTGTTGCAGATGCAATGTTGTCTATGTCAGTAGCATTAAATCGAAACCTCCCAATCCCATTCCAATAGAGAGCATGCCTATTGGCACAATAAGCACCATGTGTGCATAACTAAGATTCTAGACATCGAAGTTGCATGGTAACTTCCAAATCATCAAGCATACCGCACAAGTGTGACGCTGAACCCCACATACGTTGAACCACATGAATGTCCAACTCCAATAGTGGATTCGTTAACACCCGAATGTGCATATTTCGAATCTCCCATATATAAGCATGTAGAGTTATCTTATCATTAAATAATTCAATCTCCTCACATTAATCCTTAACGATGTTTATTTTATATTACTATTTTTGTGAGATTTTACGTGTGTTTTAAGCCATTCTTATTTTGCCATACAATTAGTCTACATTGAGAGCATACAATTAGTCTGCATTGAGAGCAAGCTTAACATCACAACCATAGGCACGTCTCCGGTAACTAACATATAATGCTTGGCCTTCTATCTCAATTGTCAAACATCAAACATATGCACTTTACATTATGAGTACTTTTTCGCCATTTACTTTGTTTTCTCTCTCTTGTAAAAGATCAAGATTATTAAATTGATAGAAATTGGCAATAGCATAATGCACCATTTTAAGTTTTTAACCATGCCGAGTACAACAAAAGTGCTTTCGCTATTTTCAAAAACGCTTTGTGAGCAAAAATTTATGGTGGACCAAACTGAAAATGGACCTAATCATTAGATTTTAATAATACAATATCCAAACACTAATTTTTAGTCTTGTAGGCGATCAGTTTTATTATATATATCCAAATCGACATTTATTATCAATTCCGTATTTTTCGCCTTCCCCTAACTCGATGCTTACCGGCATAAATCCTTTTCCTCTCTGTTCCTCGTTGCTCAAAGTCTCAAACTACAGGGACAACAAATCTTGAAACGAGATACACTCAAAAAGTTCATGAAAAAAAAGTTGACAAAATACCAAGAGCTTAACTTGGCATAAAAGTTCGAACATTTAAAGAAAAATCGCTTGATGACGAAATGAAGAGATGCACATTTTCAAAGTCTCATTAGGTTCCTTCAAAGATTAAAATGATACACAATTCTTCGTAAAATGTTGTTCATAACTTAATTCTTGAGGGTGGAACAAACTATTGTCTCGATGTATCTTCATCTACTGCGTGATCAGCTTCAAAAAACATATTAAGTACGATTTGTAGTCTAGATACTAGGTTTTTCATCAACTTACATAAAGTGTTGCATATTACTCTAACATGAATATCATAAGAATTTTTCAAACTCCATTGTGCAGTGATTTTCAAGTATTTCCTTCTTAATAATATTTACGCAAAATGATAGGGTTTCAAAAGAATAGTCTTAGCTTTCCACTTTGTATGCAATGCATTCTGGATTTTATCAAAATATTTGTGTCACTTTGCATGCCCGCACTCTAATAGGTAATTTAAACCATGGATTCCTTGTGCAACCATAGGCATTGGAGAAATAAGTAGTTGTCACAGGAAGAATGCGGTTAAACAAGATTTTGAGTTCAAACCGAAAGGTAGGGGTTTTTTCAATATAGATTTTCAAGATAGCAGTGATTTCTTCAACCTTTTACTCAACAATCGTGGAGCCTTCTTCGACCAAGAGATAGTCTCGTATAGGGCATTATGAAAATCTCAGCAAATATTTTGCTAGCGCCTGGAAAGTGACCAAAAAGGAGTAGTTGTTGAAATGAAGGGGATTAGTATGGAGATCATGGTGGATTCGGTGGCCAAAGTGATGGGCATCCCTGCACTGTGGGTAGGGAGGTCTAGAAACCTAAGAAGGAAGCCTCTGAAGAACTGAATCTTTTCCTTAAAGGTAATGAGAATCTCACTTCCCATTTATTGGTTACCTTCGAATGTCTCTTCCTAATCCTTATGATGAGGTGGCTCTCACCCTTATTCAATTTTTAACTCTAGAGGGATGTCACAAGTGTATTTATGCCTACCACCTCCCTATGCTTAATCATTTTAGGTGTGGACAGGATTTTAGTTTTCCCTACTTTTTGTTTCACTCCCTGTGTGCCTCTATTTTGCAGTTCAAAACGAGAAGAATCTTTTTCCCTCTCCATCAAGGCTTTATCCTTGCCCTTGTAAAAAGAGTGGCTTTGGACATTGATAAAACTGGATCCCTTACCACGGCTTTGGAAGCTTATGTGGATGGCACTGGTTCGAAATCGGAGGATGAGGATTCGAGTAACACTACCAACTCTCAGGATGGGGACTCAGATGATGACCAAGATGGGGTGGAGATCGTGGTGGCCCAAAATCTTAAGGATTTGAAATCGAAGGCAGTCCTTGTACTTCTTGGGGTGAGACCAAGAAAGCAGGAAGTCGTGACCCTATCAATGCTCAACTGGAACAACACTTCGAGGATTTGGGTCACGTTGGACCGGTAAAAGGGGAAAACCATTTGGCAAGGATGGCGGCGGATATTGAGGAACTCAAGGGTGATATGCAGCTCACTAAGAGCTCAGTTCAATTTTTGTTCAATGATTGGCATAAGATGAAAGCGCAGGTGGAGGAAGCGGTCAACAACAGGCATGGCAGAGAGATTGAGGTTTTAAAGGCCAACTTTGGTTTCATAACCAAAGAGTTGGATCATGTTCGGGCTATCCTCCATAGCTACATGGAATGGAGCGTAGTCACGGTGAAATCAACTCTGCAACACCTTCAGACTCTGGGGCAGCTCGCCAATGCCTATTGTGCCGTGGATAGTCAGGGTAGGAAGAGAAAGGTGACCCCTGATGGTTTCGACTGGGTACCTTGGCGGGTAATATTGATGCTTTGGTGAAGGAATGGGCTAAGGTGTGAAGGGGATTGAAAAAGCCTTTAAATGATCTGGGGTGGGATTTTTAGTTTTTTTTTGTCTTTGATCCTCGGGTTTATTACTTTCATCACTGCTATTAGTTTCTCTATGTTTTTTTTGCTGTGTTAGTTCGCTACTCGAACTCTTATTAATATGAACTCATATATATTTTTTTTTTTGATGTTGTACTATTGTAATTATCTCGCTCTCTTGGAGTGGTGTTGGTGAATGGGGTAGGTCCCCTCAACCCTTTTTTACCTCTTATAAAAAAAAATGTTCAAAACATTTAATATACTTAAGACTTTGCATTTTTATTGATCATGTGGCTGCCATACATATGATATATGAATATCATGTCAACATGAATACGAACAAAACTTGAAATTTGAAAAATATACTAGGATCCATGTTCAATTTTTCAAAACATACAATTTACTTAAGATTTTAAATTTCATTGTTCATGTGGTTGCCATACATATGATATATGAATACAAACAAATCTAGAATACATCATCTAAATTTTCCTCATAATCAAGTTCTTGTGTGTCACTTGAGCTAGCTTCGCTCTCATTAACTCCACTCTCCACTCCTTGTGAACTCCATTGAGCCTCATCTTCGCCATCAAATAATGAAACTTGGGCAAGCGTGGTTGTGGAGGCATCCAAGTTTGTGGTCTCTGGAATAAGATCCCAAAGTTTTTGAGGCCCTTTAGCATAGTCCTCATACTTGTGTGATAAGAGGCGTAAATTGGAGTGCACATATACCAAATCCTCAAATTTTTTAGATGCAAACTTATTTCTTTTAGTTGAGTAGATAAAGCTATAAGTACTTTAATTCCGCTCTGTGGAAGAATTACTAGCCACCTATTACAACAAAGTTAGAAAATTGAAATTCAAAGAGAAATTAGTAACATTAACATACTAAGAATGTGTAAAAATAAATTAAAATTAAAATAATCCTAAATAAAATTTAGAATATTTGAAATGATTATAAATTTTAAAATTTATAAATGTTATATTGTGAAAGAATTGTTATAATAATAGGACATAAGTACTTGACATCATGGCCATGTACACGCCACCATGTGGTTGGAGTCAAGCCGCTCTTGTTGAAAAGAGCCTCAATCAATCCCATGTTGCCTTCTCAACCAATAGACATGCCCATTTCACTTCGACCACACAAGCTATAGATGGATCGGAAAGATTCTTTTGAATGTTTCCCTGGTTCCATTTCCAACTTCAAAGTCAAAGAATGGTGGTTGTCTGTTTGGTAGCCCAAGTACATCAAAGTTATAGTACTTTGGGGTCGGTGCCAACGAGATGTAATGAGGTGGTCATTTTATTCCACCTCTTCATGACCACACTCTTAACCTCACTGGTAAAGGTCTCTTTTGAATCTTGTTCTTTTTTTGTATTATATCTCTGATACGCTCAAGCATAGAATCTATGCCATCATATATCTCTCCCAAGCATGCTTAATTGGTATGTCCATATCGTATCATGGAGATAATGGGCTCTGTAAAACTCAACAAGTACTCAACCTTGGCCCACCAATCCTCATCAAGGACCCATGATTTTACCCTTGTAGCTTTCTTTGTATTTGACTGCCTCCACACTGACCAAACATTGCTAATCACCATACTGCTTAAAGCCTCTCTCACCTTCACAAGCCGTCTCAAAACGAGTGTGTGAGAGGCAAATCTCGTTTTGAAACCTTCAACAACTCTAACCTTGAGAATTTCCAGAAAATGGCTTGTGACATATGATGGTTTGTTATAAACATTTGAATGTCATTTACCTCAAAATAAATTTTCTCAATCCATGGGATTTTCCCAATCTTTTGGAGCATCAAATTAAGGGAGTGGACAACACAAGGGGTCCAAAAAATGTGCTCATATCTACCCTCTATGATCATTCCTATTGCTTTACAATTTTTAGCGTTGTCCATGATGACTTGGACAACATTATGGGGGCCCACTGACTCAAATGCGTCTATTAAAATGTCGAAAATAAATTGTGCATCCTTGACTTCCCTTCACAATCAATGGCTTTAAGGAACATTGCCCCTTTAGGGAATTCTATAACAACATTTATGAGGGGTCTATTTATAACATCTTTCCATCCATCCGAAATGATAAAACCTCTGCTTCCTTCCACAAGTCTCTGATTGGTGAAGTCTTGTGAATGTGTTCCACTTCCTTTCCCAAGAGTGTGGTTTTAACTTTTTCGTAACCTGGGGATTTGTACCCTTGTGGAGCTTCATTTATACCCTTCACCATTTGATGCCAATATGGAGATCTCAATACATTAAAGGGCAGCCCACATGCATAAATGCATCGAGCAATAACCTCATCAACAATCTCCCTCTTTTCAATATTAAATGCTTTCTCCAATGCTCCTTTTGGCCTTTTTCGTGAGCTCTTTGGACTCTCTTCATCAAAAGGGGAATCATGTGGTTGAATTTGAGTTTGAATGAAAGGATGAGAAGTAGGTCTAGGTGTGGGTGGTCGTGATGAAGGCCTTCTTTGCAAAGGAATTGTTCTAGTTCTATTTATTTTAGCTTGTTTATCAGCGTCCTCTTGCTCTCTTAGTACTCTACCATTTTTTCATTTGTTATTTTTGGGCACCTCTTTATCCCCACGCCTCCAACACCAAAGTGAAATGTATTTTCAATCGGCTATATGAGGATTTGTACTGAGCTTGGAAACCATGACATATCCAAACCTAACACCCACCACCAACAATGTTGTCTACCACTGTCACATGTCTCTAAAGAGGGGAATTAGGATCACGTCTCATAGAACCGATGTGTTTTCAACTTGGCCTTACACTCCACCCGAAGCATAACTTGATGCCATTCTAATCTGTTTTTGATCACCAAGATCACCATAACGACGCGAGGTGAGAGCATACACAGAGTTAGGATGTTTAAAAAATTAAAAACATTTTGCCTTAACATAAATAAATTAGTTATGTCATCCTAATCTGTTTTTTATCACCAAGATCGCCATAAAGGCACGAGGTGAGAGCATACACAGGTTTAGGATGTTTAAAAAATTAAAAAACAATTTGCCTTAACATAAATAAATTAATTATGTCATCCTAATCTATTTTTGATCACCAAGATATCCATAAAGGTGTGAGGTGAGAGCTTACATAGATTTAGGAAGCTAAAAAAACAAATACATTAACATTGAACAATGCTTTTAAAATTAAAAAAGATTTTTTTACCAATTATTAAATTAAATAACCCTAAACTATACCACCCTAATGCTTTTTTGATCACCAAGATCGTCATAAAGGTGTGAGGTGAGAGCATACACATATTTAGGACGTGTTTAAACTATAAACTTAAAAATGCAACATAATAAATAAATAAATAACCGTAAAAACTAAAACAAAAGGATGAATTAAAAAAATATAGTATACATGTAGTGTAGAATCGTAGATCCTTGTTGCCTCTAAACAAAGTTACAAATGCTACCTCTTCCTCTCAAGTCTACTCTTCTAGTTTTGATTCTTGAATGAACAATAAATTTAAAACAATCTCTTCCTCTCAAGTCTCAACAATGGCTTCCTCTCCTTCTCCTCCTTGCAATGGTGGACTCCAAAAAAAAGAAGCAATGACTGCCCCTTCTTCAAATCTTTGTCTCCTCTAAGCTCTTTCTGAAAACCTCCTTCCAATCTTTGTCTCCACTAAGCTCTTCACAACTCTTCTTTGGATCTTTGCTCATTCACTTGCAAAAAGACAATGAAATTGTTTGTGTGATTTCAAATGAGAGGGGTGGGTGCTTTTTATAACTTTTTGTGGGGGTGAGGGTGTATTATTTTATTCATTTAGTTTTTAGGGTTTGGTTTTAGGGAATAGAAAAGTCAAAAATAAAAATAAAAATGAATTAAAACTTTAAAAAGACTTTTTAAGTGAGGGATGCATACAAAATACGTATGGGATACTCCCAAATACGTCACAGATACGTGAGTACATATATGTGGTGTATCTTGGAGTAACTCATGTACGTATCCGTATCATAGCATATTCGTATCGATACGCATGAGGGGGATTCGTCAAGGGGCTAGGCGTATCCACACATAACAAAACCCATATGAAAAACATAATGGTGTAAATTGACAGAGTCCTGTGAATATAAACATATTATTGAAACAAATCTAGTTTATAATTGGTTTACCGCAACATCATTTCAAACAAGATACAACCAATAATGTACAAGTTATTGTAATGGCCCTCTAATCATTCCTAATAGGTCACCTTTTCTTTCTCCTTTCTTGGTCTAGAACCACAAGAACCAACTTGCATAACATTTGATCTTACTAGTAAACAACACCGCACTCGGATTATCTAAAAAAATCTGCTTCCCTCCATAAAATTTCTCTTAGACTAGTACAAGGCATCCTAATCCCCAGAGAATTTGTAACAATGTCAGGGTGCCTAGTAACCTACTGAAATAAAATATGTTCCAGCCTAATTAATTTCACAAACCTAAAAATTTATGTTTTAAAAAACACATTCTTAGCTCTTTCGAATTTCAAAAATGACAGTATATTGAGAGGTTGGAGCGGATGGAGATTTCAAGGTAAATAAATAACTTAAAATGGTTGCGTGAATTGGGAAAAAAAAGTGAACATTAGATCTCAAGAGGTAAGAGATAGCTTGAAATAAAATAGACTTTATGTCGATGGTTTGATCACTTCAGCTTTGTATATGAAGGAGGTCACCTCCTAAAAAAATGGCATGGCAAAGTGTTTTAACAGATACAGGCAAGGAAAAAAACAACAGATTTTCCTTAGCCAAGCTCAAGGATATCGCTTATACCCATTTCTCTCATCACGTCTATTGTTCTTGAAAGCATAACACTCAATGGAATAAACCACAATCAGACCAACCAACACCAAAATATTGAGAATAACAATCTTGTGCTAGTCGCGCTTCAAGTTTGCCAAAGGCACCCACCTCAGAGTTACAAATCATAACATAATTCATCTTACACATTACTCCACCTGCTACAGTTCGTATTTGTGGAGTTTATAGCTATGGAAGTCCAATTTGTGGAGCTCACATACATGAAATCACACGATGTGGGAGGCTTGTAGCAGCTTTGATCGAAAAAAAAGAAATTAAAAAAAACGAGACACATTGAAATTAACTTTATGGATTCAACTCCCAAAAAAATACAAAAATAAAATACAATATAAAAATTGGAGCTTTAGGTGTTCCAAATAATGTATTTTAAAGAGAATTACTTGAATTAGGGTAAATTCTTTCCGTAGAATTCCTCTACAAATTGTTTCTCCCGTTACGATTTTCCGTCACACCAAAAGCTCAAACTAATGGTGGAGAGGGATCTCATTGTGTTAACCAACTGCTACGCCAACACACCCCCGCACAATAGAGCCGATGTAACCATGTGAGCTATAGGCCCACCATGTATTCACCCAATTAGGCCCAACGACATTAGGAGGCAACGACACCAGGACTTCTCCGAAGGTCACCCATCCTAGTACTACTCTAGGTCGGGCGCGCTTAATTGCACGGCTCGATACTTTGTTACAATTTTCCGTCACACCAAAAGCTCGAACTAATGGTGGAGAGGGATCTCATCGTTTTAACCAGCTGCTACGCCAACAACTTCTCCACTGCTTTTGCTGCACTGGAGTAATCCCAACCGATATTCTTTGTATCCTCTCGTTTCTAATCACTTGCCCTACCCCCTTGTTGGTGACAAAGAAGGCGAAGACCGTGAAGCGAAGAGGAGAAGAATGAGGGCGAACATGACAAATGGTAGGTAGAGCGGAGCAGCCATGCAATCCTACAGCAGTCGCCCACCAAGCATGTTAGGGAGGCCAACAGAGGAAGGCTTCGATGACTATGAAGGGCCATTGTAAGAACTTCTTGCGGTCAAAGTTTGCCTTCATCACCAACCATATTCCTCCGTCCATATGTGGATGGATAGTAGAAATCTAAGCGAGATTAATTATTCCAATGACGTTGTTGCTGAAATGAACCATTGTGAATTTACAGACTCCGGGATTTCAAAGAGAAATATCTCCTAACAAAGAAATAAACAAATTGGGGATTCAAGAGAATGCGGTGTAAATTAGATGAGAAACAGATTTGAGTGGATCCTCAGGTTATACAAGAAGAGAATACAGTGGAATGACATAAAAATGAACGAATTCATTCTCATTCCCCTAAGAAAACGTAAATTCATGTATGTACGCGATGTGAGTTGTGAGGGAAGAAACAAGAAAGAAGAAGTAAAAATGAACTGGATTTTTCTAGAAGACAAAAAGAGGATTTTTCCATAAGATAAAAAATCTCCAATCTACAAGGAAACATCAATTAGATATATTAAATTCACTAGTAGTGTCGGTGTATACCTTTACAAGTGTCCAATTATAAATTTTTAACTCGGAATTCCAAAAAGTTGTATTGGAATAAGATATAAAATAGTTAAATCATTAGTCAATGACCAATCAAATAAGAGAAAAATCAAATTTATATTGTTTTAATCATTTAGAAAGTATTAAATTTACATATAAACATTATAAATATTTATATGAAGAAAAAAAAATGTTTCTCATTGGCTAGAAAGTAGATAACAAATAGCAAATGGATTCCTATAGTTACCCTACCTTCGGAAAGACTAATAATGGTATTGTGACTTAATAATATGCAAGAATTTTTCTACTCGTGTCAAGATTTCTAATGTATAAATTTTTAATTGACATAATTACATGAATATACTTTTTGATAAATTGTTTTTTTGTTATTTTGATTGGTGAGAAAGGATGATTTGACTAATTTTTTCCCCTATTGAAGTACATGATTTTTTTTTAAACCAAAAAAGTAGAAATGGCCAAGTGGCTTGACATTTATTAATGCTCGTAATCTGTGAATTCATCTAGCATCCAACAATTTCCAAGCATATATGACATGACAACATTTAAGACAATAAGAGTTTGTGACCCTGCCTTTCTCCCTCGAGGCTTCCCTTGTTCTTCCGCCCATGTAAAATTTACTTATATATGCCTCTTCCCACTTAAACAATTTCCAAAATCTTAGCTTCCACTTATATTTCTAGGCAGATATTCATAGCATAGGTAGCAATTCTTTCAATACTAGCTTCCCTATTTGATGCCACTCTTTCTTTGCCCCAAATCTTTTAAGATCGCACGCAAGAAGAGGCACAGTGGTGACAGATGGATGTCGCATTACATATTCTCGGCCATCCTTTCACCTAAACTTTTCTCACGCATTGTGGGTGGAATTCTCATACATAAGACTTGATATTTGTAGTACCTTTCGTTTCCATTTGTATGTGCCATACATTATCATTTCAATCGATGTGCCATTGTTGTTTTTGCTTCCAAGAAAGCCCTTTCACAGGGTAAGAAAACTCATGCACACATCAATCGATGGGATTTAAGTTTGTTAGACACATGCTATTACAAAATATCCTTATACGTATCAGCATGTACGAGAAGTGTGGATGTTTACCATTTATTTCTTCAAATGATCGAACGAGACCTTTTTCTGATGGAAAATCAAAATTGCAGTTTACAACAGATATGGGTGTCCCCACGAAGCATTGACACTATTTTAGAAAATACAACGAATTGGTGTTCCACCTGATCAGTTCACTTCTGCCATACTCCTAGAATCTTGGGTAAAATCCATCTCTATATTTGTCTCTGCTTCGTGTTTTCATATATTTATATTTTTTGACTTGATCTTCTTCTTAGATGGTGTGTATATGTGAAAACACTCATCAACAACCATCTTCTACGAGATCTAATGGAAATGATGAGATATTATATGAAGAAAGATGCACAAGAAGAGTATAGAAGACCCTCTGAGCATTCAAAATATGAAATGTCGCCTCCGCCATCTCTTTGCGGTATCGAGAAGCATCCTTTTTCAAAATGTCATTGTCTCCTAGTGTCAATGTTCTTTGATCATGTTCTCATCGAATAAATTACTCTTGTGTGTGAAGATTCCTGGTCGATGTTAAAGATTCTCTCATCTAATCATGGATGATCGTATGTTGCATTGTTTGTACCGACATAAATTTGGGGAAATTGTATGAAAACTATTGTCAAACACCCCATTGCCATGCCAGCAGAGACCCACGAACACAGTCACATAGGTTCAATTGAGTTCTTATTAGTGACTAAACAATTACTAGGGGCATATTTAGGGTTATACATATTATTTTGGCATTTAAAATAATTAAAAATATACAACATTATTTCCAAAGTTTATGTTTGATTCTTTTCTTTCTTGTATGATGTGATAGATTTTTCAATTTGTGATATTCCAAATAATCCCGATTAGATGCCCGAAAGAGAACTCGGGCCATAAAGTTAGGGACACATAATGTAAAGAAAAACAAGTTTGTCGTAGATGAAATTTGTTGAGTTTGGTTTCACCAAAAGTACTTATCAATGGGGTTGGTTGTAGATAATTCCTTCTACACAAATTATGCTTAATATCCATTCCACTAGCCTTATTTTCACCAATACCCTCTTCAACATTCTCTATAATAACACCTTCAACTTTGGGCAAATGACTTCTCGAAATTTACTACATATCTACACAAACACACTTCTTTTACATCAATAAACAACTATCAACTTCTATTAATCCAACAAACACCTTGCAACTCGTAGGCATGAACCGACCGCTTCGTGGCTCTTGTTGATTATATGGTTCCAACATTAGTATTTAATGTTGTGAAATGTAAGTCCAAACAATATTTAGTTAATTTTTAAAAATGTATTTACTTTAATATTTGAATTGCACATGTTGTATTTTGGTTCGGAGGAAAATTTGAAAATTATTAAAAAGTGTAGAAATATTATTCATGTTTCAAATATCTAAGCATGTTGTTTCACTATTGTTGAAAATTATTCTCCAGCTTGACAATAATATTAATTTGATTATTTAATAAGAGTATATGCACGCACTACTACATATAGTGCAAATAACGTCATGAATTGTGAAGATTTCACGTCATTTTTTTGTGTGTTTGATACTCAATTTCTGATGCAAAGATGACGCAAATATATGGCGCAAATATCGTGCTACATTTTTACCATATATGTAACAAAAGGGTACCTCATATTTCCCATTTCTATTTAATCTTAAAGTTGTGCAAATTGTAAACTATATAATGATTCTATATGATCAAGTTTGAAGGGTTATTGTATAATCTACTTATTTTTGTCGACTATTTCTAAAATTAGCAAATCCTGATTATCTAGTTATAGCCATATGCTTTGTCTAGTATTGACAATGCTTTGTCTTGACTTAAGACTACAATAGGAATCAATTCTTACCAGAAATGTCTTTTTCTTTAAAAAAAAAAAAATGGCACCTTATCTCGCAAAACTTGGGTATAAACCACAACGTATATTTGCCATGAATTGATTATACCTTAAATTCAAGTGACGAACTTGATTTTCATTAAAGCAGAGTGAGCAAATAGAATTCATAATTTTATTTCAGTATTTTCATTAGAGTGAGCAAATATAACTTTAATATGTAAACACAACAAAAGATTTACACTATAATATATAAGACACACACACACACACACACACACACACACATATGGTCTTGTTTAGTTTTATTATAATTTTTATTAAAGACTTGTCTCTGCCGTCATTGGTTTTATATAAAATAAATAAATAAATTATACACACCAACATATACATAGTGTGCATGCGGGAGTATATCTTTGATTTCACATACAAACATCACTAATATTTTGGCCCGCCACCGACCCCGTCCCCAAGTCCACCACCACCAGCTTTACCAAAACCGCCACCACCGCCAAATCCACCACTACTACGATTCTTGAAACTGCCACCACCGCCATATCCTCCACCACTACCCAAATTTTCTTTTTCATATGTTGTTGTCATGAGATTTTTGTGCTCTGCAATAACAAAATATACCCACAATAACCATGGCTGTCGCATGCATTCCGGAAAATTTAAATATCATCAAAGAATTTTGAACTGTTAAATAATGTACTGCTAACAGATCTGATGTAGCCCTTCCAATTGATGCCCGACTTACATAGTCAAATCCACTTGCACTGTGCATATGTGAACTGCAGTGCAATCCCAACATGGCATTGCATTTTATTCCTCACCCAATACCTACAATGACTGCTATCCAATTTGGTGTTGCAATGCAATGTTGTCTACATCGGCACATTAAATCGAAACCTCCCAATCCCATTCCAATAGAGAGCATGCCTATTGGCACAATAAGCACCATGTGTGCATAACTAAGATTCTAGACATCAGAAATTTCATGGTAACTTCCAGTCATCAGTACCAGTACTAGTGAGGCTGGAACCCCACATAGGTTGAACCACATGAATGTCCAACTCCAATAGTGGATTCATTAGCACCCGAATGTGCATATTTTGAATCTCCCATACATAAGCATGTAGAGTTACCTTATCTGTTAAATAATTCAATTTCCTCACATTAATGCTTAACCATGTTTATTTTATATTATTATTTTTGTGAGATTTTACGTGTGTTTTAAGTCATTCTTATTTTGTCATACAATTAGTCTGCATTGGAGAGCAGTTAACATCACAACCATAGACACATCTCTGGTAACTAAAATATAATGCTTGGCTTTCCACCTCAATTGTCAAGCATCAAACATATGCACTTTACATTATGATTATTTTTCTGCCATCTACTTCATTTTCTCTTTCGTAAAAGATCAACATTATTAAATTGATAGAAATTAGCAATGGCATAATGCACCATTTTAAGTTTTTAACCATGCCAAAGTACAACAAAAGTGCTGTTATTTTCAAAAACGCTTTGGGAGAGCAAAAATTTATGGTGGACCAAACTGAAAATCTGGACCGGAATCATTAGATTTTAATAATACAATATCCAAACACTAATTTTTAGTCTTGTAGGCAGTTAGGTTATATTATATATATCCAAATCTGACATTTATTATCAATTCTTGTATTTTTCTGCCTTCCCTAACTGATGCTTAGCTGGCATAAATTCTTTTCCTCTGTTCCTCGTTGCTCAAAGTCTCAAACTACAGGACAACAAATCTTGAAACGAGATACACTCAAAAAGTTTTATGAAAAAAAAGTTGATAAATACCAAGAGCTTAACTTATAGCATAAAAGTTGCAACATTTAAAGAAAAACTGCTTGATGACAGAAATGAAGAGATGGCACATTTTCCAAGTCTGTTACGTTCCTTCAAAGATTCAAATGATACACAATTCTTCAGAAATGCGGTTCATAACTTAATCCTTGAGGGTCGAACAAACTATTGTCTCTGATGTATCTTCATCTACTGCAGCAGTCTAGCAAACATATTAGGTACCATTTGTAGTCTAGATACCAGGTTTTTCATCAACTTACATAAAGTGTTGCATATTACTCTAACATGAATATCATAAGAATTTTTCGAAACTCCATTGTGCCAGTGATTTTCAGTATATCCTTGTTAATAATATTTATGCAGTTGATAGGGTTTCGAAAAGAATAGTCTTAGCTTTCCACTTTGTATGCAATGCATTCTGGATTTTATCAAGATATTTGTGTCACTTTGCATGCCTGCACTCTAATAGGTAATTTAAACCATGGATTCCTTGTGCAACCATAGGCATTGGAGAAGTAAGTAGTTGTCACAGGGAAGAATGCAGTTAAGCAAGATTTCGAGTTCAAACTGAAAGGTAGGGGTTTTTTCAATATAGATTTTCAAGATAGCAGTGATTTCTTCTACCTTTTACTTAAGAATCATGGAGCCTTCTCCAACAAAGAGATAGTCTGGTATAGGAGAGTGATCCTTGCCAGTGTTTTATTGCCCCTCTTCTCACTCAGACAACTTTTCCCAAAGTGAGAACACAATCATTGCTTGTTGTTCACCAGAAAGCCATAAACCTCCCCTTTTCTCCCCCATGGTAGTCCTTGAAGTTTCCTTGAGCCCATGCATTTGTAATGTTACATTCCAAATCCCATATCAAGGGCACTTGACCCTGTTTTGGGGTAGAGACAGATGACTTGTGTCTCATAAGGACATGCAAGCTTGTATATAAGTAGGGCATGGTCTATGCAGCCAACAAAAAACACTTCATTGACAGACTCATAGCAAGACTGATACACACTTGTAGGAGGGAATTTGCAGCATTGATGAAATGCATTTAGTTGGCTGCATAGAATGGTACTTGAAACTTGTGTACTAAGGTCAAAACACTTGTGATTTTATCTTTCACCCAATTTTCAACAGAAAAATAGAACTAAAACTATTTTGTAACTTTTGCTTCAAATCTCGCATGAAATGATAGTAAATTCTAATCATCTTAAATATAAATATATGATGAACATGACCTTTGCTTTAATGATTCAAAAATATATATATACTGCATATATGTGAAATATTCTGCCCCTATACATTTCTTTATATTGCCTGGTAAAACCAGATCTCAAATGCCATGCCATTTAACAGAGGGTGAACATGCTGCTTGGAAAAGGCAGAAATTGCCCCAGCATCTGATTCAAATGACAAACTCCAAGAATATCTAACCTCTAGCATTCTATATGCATGTCTTGTTCGCACACAGACTGCAATTTCATTACATTTGAACCTGTCAAGACTGTGACACCAGTCTGCCTTATAAAATGCAAAGATTATATACTGCAAAACTGGTTTCCTAACAATTCTATGATGCAAAGCAACTTTTCATGAAAGCAGTTCTCCACTCAGCTCATAGACGAGTTGAATAATTCTATGTGAGCAATTGACTGTGTATTAAAGCGAAAAATGCTTATTTTCAGAAAGAAGGCATACTCTGCATCTTGGGGTGCAGGCACAGATGCTAGCCTATATTGTCTTCATAGAGCAAGACGTATCATGTCCTTCAGTGTAAATAAGATGTATTTCTTCATTTTAAACATCATGGTATAATACCGTTCAACTAGAAACGAAATGAATGATTGGAACAATTTTTTTGGGCTTCACCAATTGAAAATTGAAAAACAAAAATGCCGTTCTATATGAAATATTCAATAAATGCCTAGGATCATTGCTTTGAGACTCTGACAGACTCACTGAGTGGGCAGCAGCCAGTTTTGCTGCTTTCATTCGGACACCTCATCAAGTCTGACAGAGACTCAGTCTTATGAAATTTGGTGCAATCGAATTCCGCTGGTGAGTCGAGAAGTCACTGCAAACAAAAGCCTTTTAAATCTGGCAGGTGCATTGAAAAGTATTATGAAACCCTAGTTTTAAAAAATATCATCTTAAACAGGAGTCTGTTTTATTTCATACTGCCATTTCTTTACAAAACCTTCTTTTGTTTAAGTTGCTGATTTTTTTCAGTGAGTCCGAGTCCTAGCCAATATTGGGCCTGCCGAGTCTGAGCTAAGTTACGTCTCAAAACTATGTTTAGGAAAGATACATTCTGGTTAGAAATTGCCACTCTGCTTGAACGTACACCTAAATTTAATGCAGATGCGGACCAAACTTAAAAGTTTTGCTTTTCATTTGCACAGCTCACTACCCAAAAACAAAAGTCATAACAAAAACAAATATCGCAACAAAAACAAAAATCATTGGTTTTCAAAGCCCTAAGCAAAATACAAAAAGCCACTTACATCTGAGATTTTAAAATTCTCCATCTTATGCTTTTAGAATAAGTGAATTTAAATCATCACAGAAAACACTAAAACCCTGAAATTTGTGCTAATTCGCATCTAAACATTCCAACATCTTGAAAGGAGCAATTATTGTATTATACACTAAAAATTCAGCAATAGTTAAATGTCTGCCAACATCTTAGGCATAAACCCTAACCCTAATCAAGCAGCTTACTAATGCGCGACTCAATGTGCGTCTCATGGTCCTCCAGGCGCCCTGCAATGGGTCCATCTTTCCAGCGGGCAAGAGTAGGTAAACCCTTCAATTTAAACCGTTCGTCTACCCTCCATGGGTGGCTAGGATTCCGCCACGTGGGCCTGTTCCCGGCAAAAGCCCTGAGGAGAATTACATCCTTCTCATGCTTTTCCAGGGTTTTGTAAATCACTGGCTCTGCCCTAACACAATCTGCGTAAAGAAAACTAGGGGTTCAGTCCTACCATCAAATTCTGAAAACTTAGTTATTAAGATTTTGGATTTGCCTTCAATTTCTGTGGATAATACTTCTAGGGTGTCAATTGCTGCTCAATTGTTTTCAGAGTTTGTGCAAACAAATGGAGGCTATTAATAAAGAAGAAATAAGAACCTGGACACCAGCTAAGGCCTGAAGAAGGATCTTTGTCGGCCAAAAAGAGCAGCAGCGTGATTCGATCCTTGTCGTTGTTGGCTTCAATCGAGTTGAATGCTGTGGAGAAATTGTCTAAGTTTGCATCAATTTGAGTAAACCCCATGCTTCTCTCTCTTGTAATGTGCTTCACTAGTTTGAAATGCTTTTGGATGGATATATATATATATATATATATATATATATAATATCTCTCGAAGGGGAATTTTGAAAAGTTTTTCTTTTTTGGACTTTGTATAGTCGAAGATGGTAGTGATAGGGCGAGAGGAAAATATACCTTTCAGGTTATTCAATTAACAAGAGTCGCAATGCGACTTGTCCCTCCTGTAGTCGAAAAGCATGTTTAAAAATTTGTAATGTTCAGGATAGGAGTAGAAAAGCAATGAAGTGACATGAAACGTAATTGAGTCATTTTTGAATAGGCATTAGTAAATATTTGTTTCAACTATGTGGTCAAGATAGAAATTACGATTGAAAGCATATGTAGCTATTGTTCCATTGCTGACATAAGGTAATTGAGTTTACTTCACAATGTTTTCTCCAAGAAGAAAACAACCCCCAAACTATAATCGATATAATCGGATGTCCGGCAATACTTGTGAGAACTAAAGGTATAAAAAATTAGATAACAAAACACTTAAATAATTAATGAGTTGGTGTGATTGGAGTATTGAAACGTGAATGCAATGCAATGAACATTTAAAATTGTATTCTATTAGAGGAGGTAAACATTTTTGTAGTAGAGGCTAAGTATATTGCGTAGTAAAAACCTACCTGATTGGAAAGTAGAAAGAATAAATATACATATAAAAGAAGAATACCGCAAAAGTAAACATAATCCATATCTTTCTAATCTTTGCTCTCGCCTCTGCAATTTTTAGAATTTGTCCTTAAATAACATTCATTTATGCATGAACTTGGAAAGAGGGATTTTTCATTGTTGCTTGAAATCTCAAAATATACGCTGAGTGTTAGTGATGTTACAACTACCAAGAGGTTAGTGACAGAGCATGTGTTTGCTAAGTAGAAAGTTATAGGTTCGATTCTTACTTGGTGCACAATATAACGACTTTTAGCTAAAGAAAATAGAATTACATTTCAAATCATCCAGTTATGGAAATTATTTTTATGGTTTGATATTGTGTTTGCAGGAGCATTAAAATTCTTGCTACAAATGTGGAACTTGTCCACACACTTGGTCACTCACCATTAAGGGACCAAAATTGCTCACATATCTCCATGCGACCCCCACAACAAGTCGGTTGGCCATTGATGCCCTTCATCATTGCAAAACCCTACGTTGCTAGGATACGTATATGAGTATTGATGCAGTATGGGTACGATATGCAGATACGTCAATTTTACGATACGTCTGTACATACATGGTGTCTACATCTACTCATTTTACTCATTTTTAGTCCATAAAAATTGAAATAGTAATACAAAACTTGAATCAATGTTCAACAAAATTGCAGCCTCCCAACAAAATTGGAGCTTGTTGTGTGAAATCCATTTTGGCTAATTTCTCTAACCTGAACTCCCAAAAAAATCCTTTTCTTAGAATGAATCTAAATTTTCCTTGAAGTGGGGTTTGGGATCCACTACCATTAGCCCCCTGTTCTTAACCCTAGACTCAAAGGGTGGGAGAAACCTAGCAAGGATTGTTTAAAATTGAACTTTGATGGTGCCTCCAAAGGAAACCCAGTGTCTTGGCTGGGTCTGGCGGGGTTTTTCGTGATTCTGAAGGAAGTTTTATTCTAGGGTACCATCACAATCTAGGCACTCAAACTAATAACGTTGTTGAGGCTACTGGAGTCTTTTGGGGCTATCTATATCTCTTCAACACAATTTTGTCAATCTGGAGGTGGAAGGAGACTCCCTGAACATAATTAACAACATAAATGGGAAAGGATCCATCTCTATTTCCAACCATAACTCTATTAAGAGTATTAAGGAAATGACCCTTTCTTTTAATCTTATCACCTTTAAACATGTTTATAGGGAGGCTAATGTCGTGGCAGAATTATTTGCTAATATGGGGGTTAATGGTTTTGAGTTGACACTTATGAAGGAGGTGGAAATCCTCGATCCCAAGGTGCGGGCACACTTATTAAAAGACATCAATGAACACGTATAAGGTCCTTTCATGGGGTGTCAATATCATCATGGTCATATGCCATAGGATGAATGTGCATTTATCTTTCAATAATGAGAAGATAGGGAAGGAGATCCACTCGTGTTATTGGAGAGCTCTTATTGCTTCCTGGTCTGTAGAAATTTCACTTCTTGGCATGCGAGTAATCTTCTGGTTTTTTGGATTTTGGGTCTTTTCATGAAGAGGTTTTTGTTGTTTGGCCAAATGGGTGGTGATCTTGTCGAATTGAACCTAGCTGACCTCAAAGGGGTCACGCCTGAAGCTATGGCTTTGTTTGATAGCAAGGGTTTTACACCCTTTCTGAAAATTTTCGAAGGGCATTATGAAAATCTTAGCAAAGATTTTGCTAGTGCTCCTGGAAAGCGACCAAAAAGGAGCGGTTGTTGAAATGAAGGGGATTAGTATGGAGATCATGGTGGATTCGGTGGCCAAAGTGATGGGCATCCCTGCTGTGGGGAGGGAGGTCTACAAACCTAAGAAGGAAGCCTCTGAAGAACTGAATCTTTTCCTTAAAGGTAATGAGAATCTCACTTCCCATTTTCTTGTTACCTTCGAATGTCTCTTCCTAATCCTTATGATGAGGTGGCTCTCACCCTTATTCAATTTTTAACTCTGGAGGGTCGTCACAGTGTATTTATGCCTACCACCTCCCTATGCTTAATCATTTTAGGTGTGGATAGGCTTTTAGTTTTCCCTACTTTTGTTTCGCTCCCTGTGTGCCTCTATTTTACAGTTCAAAACGAGAAGAATCTTTGTCCCTCTCCATCAAGGCTTTATCCTTGCCCTTGTAAAAAGAGTGGCTTTGGACATTGATAAAACTGGATCCCTTACCATGGCTCTGGAAGCTTATGCGGATGGCACTGGTTCGGAATTAGAGGATGAGGATTCGAGTGACGATACCAACTCTCAGGATGGGGACTCGATGATGACCAAGACGGGGTGGAGGTGGTGGCAGCCCAAAATCTTAAGGATTTGAAATTGAAGCAGGTCCCTTGTACTTTGTCGTACACCAAGGGTGAGTCTAGTAAACAGAAGTCGTGACCCCTATCAATGCTCAACTAGAACAACACTTCGAGGATTTGGGTCACGTTGGACCGGTTAAAGGGGAAAACCATTTGGTAAAGATGGCGGCGGATATTGAGGAACTCAAGGGTGATATGTAGCTCACTAAGATCTCGGTTCAGTTTTTGTTCAATGATTGACATAAGATGAAAGCGCAGGTGGAGGAGGCGGACAACAACGGGCATGACAGAGAGATTGAGGTTTTAAAGGCCAACTTTGGTTTCATAACCAAAGAGTTGATCATGTTCGGGCTATCCTCCATAGCTACATGGAATGGAGTGTAGTCACGGTGAAATCAACTTTGCAACACCTTCAGACTCTGGGGCAACTCGCCAATGCCTATTGTGCCGTGGATAGTTAGGGTAGGAAGAGAAAGGTGACCCCTGATGGTTTCGACCTGGGAACCTTAGCGGGTAATATTGATGCTTTGGTGAAGGAATGGGCTAAGGTGTTGGAGGGGCTTGAAAAAGCCTATAAATGATCTGGGGTGGGATGTTTTGGTTTTTTTACTGTCTTTGATCCTGGTTGTTACTTTCATCATTCTGTTAGTTTCTCTGTGTTTTTTGTTGCTGTTAGTTTTGCTACTCGAGCTTTGAAGAGCTCTTATTACTATGAACTGTTATATTTTTGTTTTTGATGTTGTAGTTTTGTAATTATCTGCTCTCTTGGAGTGGTGTTGGTGTACGGGGTAGGGCCCCCTCAACCCTTTTTACCTCTTATAAAAAAAATGTTCAAAACATTCAATATACTTAAGACTTTGCATTTTTATTGATCATGTGGCTGCCATACATATGATATACGAATATCATGTCAACATGAATACGAACAAAACTTGAAATTTGAAAAATATACTAGGATCCATGTTCAATTTTTCAAAACATACAATTTACTTAAGATTTTACATTTCATTGTTCATGTGGCTGCCATACATATGATATATGAATACAAACAAATCTAGAATATATCATCTAAATTTTCCTCATAATCAAGTTCTTGTGTGCCACTTGCACTAGCTCCACTCTCATTAACTCCACTCTCCACTCCTTGTGAACTCCCTTGAGCCTCATCTTTGCCATCAAATAATGAAAGTTGGGCAAGTGTGGTTGCGCAGGTATCCAAGTCTGTGGTCTCTGGAATAAGATCCCAAAGTTTGTGAGGCCCTTTAGCATAGTCCTCATACTTGTGTGACAAGAGGTGTAAATTAGAGTGCACATAAACCAAATCCTCAAAGTTTTTAGATGCAAACTTGTTTCTTTTAGTTGAGTAGATAAAGCTATAAGTACTCCAATTCCGCTCTCCGCGAAGAATTACTAACCACCTATTACAACAAAGTTAGAAAATTGAAATTCAAAGACAAATTAGTAACATTAACATACTAAGAATGTGTAAAAATAAATTAAAATTTAAATAATCCTAACTTAATAAAATTTAGAATATTCGAAATGATTATAAATTTTAAAATTTATAAATGTTATACTGTGAAAGAACTTTTATAACAATAGGACATAAGTACTTGACATCATGGCCATGTACACGCCACCATGTGGTTGGAGTCAAGTCAGCTTCTTGTTGAAAAGAGCCTCAATCGATCCCATGTTGCCTTAAACCAATAAACATGCCCATTTCACTTCGACCACACATTTATAGATGGATCAGAAAGTTTCTTCTAAATGTTTCCCTGGTTCCATTTCCAACTTCGAGTCAAAGAATGGTGGTTGTTGTGTTTGGTAGCCCAAGTACATCGAGTTATAGTACTTTGGGGTCAATGCATAAGCAACGAGATGTAATGAGGTGGTCATTTTATTCCACCTCTTTATGACCACACTCTTGACCTCACCGTAAAAGGTCTCTTTTGAATCTTGCTCTTTTTTTTTTGTATTATATCTCGTACGCACAGCACAAAGATAGAATCTATGCCATCATATATCTCTCCCAAGCATGCTTAATTTCTATCTACATATCATATCATCATGAGATAATGGGCTCTGTAAACTCAACAAGTACTCAACCTTGGCCCACCAATCCTCATCAAGGACCCATGATTTTACCCTTGTAGCTTTCTCTGTATTTGACTGCCTCCACACTGATCAAACATTGCTAATCACCATACTGCTTAAAGCCTCTCTCACCTTCACAAGCTGTCTCAAAACGAGTGTGTGAGAGGCAAATCTAGTTTTTACAACCTTCAACAACTCTAACCTTGAGAATTTCCAGAAAATGGCTTGTGACATATGATGGTTTGTTATAAACATTTGAATGTAATTTACCTCGAGAATAAATTTTCTCAATCCATGGGATTTTCCCAATCTTTTGAGCATCAAATTAAGGGAGTGGACAACACAAGGGGTCCAAAAATGTGATAATATCTACCCTCTATGATAATTCCTATTGCTTTACAATTTTTAGCATTGTCTGTAATGACTTGGACAACATTATGGGGGCCCACCGACTTAAATGCCTCTATTAAAATGTCGAAATAAATTGTGCACCCTTGACTTCCCCTTCACAAGTAATGGCTTTAAGGAACATTGCCCATAGGGCATACTATAACAACATTTATGAGGGGTCTATTTATAACATCTTTCCATCCATCTCGAAATGATGGAAACCTCTTTCCTTCCACGAGTCTCGATTGGCTATAAAGTCTTGTGAATGTGTTCCACTTCCTTTCCCAAGAGTGTGGTTTAAACTTTTTCATAACCTAGGGATTTGTACCCTTATGGAGCTTCATTTATACCCTTCACCATTTGATGCCAATATGTAGATCTCAATACATTAAAGGGCAGCCCACATGCATAAATGCATCGAGTAATAACCTCATCAACAATATCCCTATTTTCAATATTAAATGCTTTCTCTAATGATTCTTTTGGCCTTTTTGTGAGCTCTCTGGAATCTCTTCATCAAAAGAGGAATCATGTGGCTAAATTTGAGTTTGAATGAAAGGATGAGAAGTAGGTCTAGGTGTGGGTGGTCGTGATGAAGGCCTTCTTTGCAAAGGAATTGTTCTAGTTCTATTTCTTTTAGCTTGTTTATCAGCCTCCTCTTGCTCTCTTAGGTACTCTGCCATTTTTTCATTTGTTATTTTTGGGCACCTCTTTATCCCCACACCTCCAACACTAGTCAAATGGATTTTCACTCGGCTATATGAGGATTTGTACTGAGCTTGGCAACCATGACATATCCAAACCCGACACCCACCACCAACAATGTTGTCTACCACTGTCACATGTCTCCAAAGAGGGGAATTAGGATCATGTCTCATAGGAACTGATGTGTTTTCAACTTGGCCTTGCACTCCACCCGAAGCAGAACTTGATGCCATCCTAATCTATTTTTATCACCAAGATCACCATAACGGCACGAGGTGAGAGCATACACAGTTAGGATGTTTAAAAAATTAAAAACATTTTGCCTTAACATAAATAAATTAGTTATGCCATCCTAATCTGTTTTTTATCACCAAGATCACCATAAAGGCGCGAGGTGAGAGCATACACAGGTTTAGGATGTTTAAAAAATTAAAAAACTATTTACCTTAACATAAATAAATTAATTATGTCATCATAATCTATTTTTGATCACCAAGATATGCATAAAGGTGCGAGGTGAGAGCATACATAGATTTAGGAAGCTAAAAAAACAAATACATTAACATTGAACAATGCTTTTAAAATTAATAAAATGATTTTTTTACCAATTATTAAATTAAATAACCTCTGAACTATACCACCCTAATCTGTTTTGATCACCAAGATCGTCATAAAGGCATGAGGTGAGAGCATACACAGATTTAGGATGTGTTTAAACTATAAACTTAAAAATGCAACATAATAAATAAATAAATAACCGTAAAAAAATAAAACAAAAGGATGAATTAAAAAAATACGGTATACCTGTAGTGTAGAATCGTAGATCCTTGTTGCCTCTAAACAAAATTACAAATGCTACCTCTTCCTCTCAAGTCTACTCTTCTAGTTTTGATTCTTGAATGAACAATAAATTTAAAACAATCTCTTCCTCTCAAGTCTCAACAATGGCTTCCTCTCCTTCTCCTCCTTGCAATGGTGGACTCCAAACAAAAGAAGCAATGGCTGCCCCTCCTTCAAATCTTTGTCTCCTCTAAGCTCTTTGCAAAACCTCCTTCCAATCTTTGTCTCCACTAAGCTCTTCACAACTCTTCTTTGGATCTTTGCTCATTCACTTGCAAAAGACAATGAAATAGTTTGTGTGATTTCAAATGAGAGGGGTGGGTGCTTTTATAACTTTTTGTGGGGGTGAGGGTGTATTATTTTATTCATTTAGTGTTTAGGGTTTGGTTTTAGGGAATAGAAAAGTCAAAAATAAAAATAAAAAATGAATTAAAACTTTAAAAAGACTTTTTTAGTGAGGGATGCATACAAAATACGTATGGGATACTCCTAGATACGTCACAAATACGTGAGTACATATATGTGGCATATCTTGGAGTAACCCGTCGTATTCAATATCATACACATATATGTATCTGATACGCATGAGGGGGGATTCGTCAAGGGGCTAGGCGTATCCTGTCAACATAACAGAAACCCATATGAAAAACATAATGGTGTAAATTGATAGAGTCCTGTGAATATAAACATATTATTGAAAAAAATCTAGTTTATAATTTGTTTACATGTAACATCATTTCAAACAAGATACAACTAATAACATACAAGTTATTGTAATGGCCCTCCAATCATTCCTAGTAGGTCACCTTTTCTTTCTCCTTTACTTGGTCTAGAACCCACAAGAACCAACTTGCATAACATTCGATCTTACTAGTAAACAACAACACCGCACTTTGCACTCGGATTATCTAAAAATATTTGCTTCCCTCCATAAAATTTCTCACAAGGCATCCTAATCCCCGGAGAATTTGTAACAATGTCGTGGTGCCTAAAGTAACCTACAAAATAAAATATGGTCTAGCCTAATTAATTTCACAAACCTAAAAATTTATGTTTTAAAAACACATTCTTAGCTCTTCCAAATTTAAAAAATGACAATATATTGAGAGGTTGGAGCAGATGGAGATTTCAAGGTAAATAAATAACTTAAAATGGTTACGTGAATTGGGAAAAAAGTGAACATTAGATCTCGAGAGGTAAAAGATAGCTTGAAATAAAATAGACTTTATGTCGATGGTTTTATCACTTCGATTTTGTATATGAAGTCACCTCCTTAAAAATGGCATGGTAGTGCCTTAACAGATCTGAGAAGGGAAAAAAACAACGATTTTCCTTAGCCAAGCTCAAGGATACCCCTTATACCCATTTCTCTCATCACGTCTATTGTTCTCAAAGCATAACACTTAATAGAATAAACCACAATCGCATACCACCAACACCAAAATATTGAGAATAACAATCTTGTGCTAGTCGTGCTTTAAGTTCACCAAATGCCCGCCTTGCGGGAGTTACAAATCATAGCACAATTCATCTTGTACATTGATTACTCCACTTCTTACAATTCTTATCTCTTGGAGTTTATAACTATGGAAGTCCAATTTGTGGAGCTCACATATAGGAAATCACATGATGCGGGAGGCTTGTAGTAGTTCTATTGAAAAAAGAAATTAAAAAAATTAGACACATTGAAATTAACTTTATGGATTCAACTCCCAAAAAATACAAAAATGAAATACAATATAAAAATTGGAGCTTTGGGTGATCCAAAGAATGTCTTTTTAAGAGAATTACCTGAATTAGGGGTAAATTCTTTCTGTAGAATTCCTCTACAAATTGTTTCTCCTGTTATGATTTTCCATCACACCAAAAGCTCAAACTAATGGTGGAGAGGGATCTCATTGTGTTAACCAACTGCTACGCCAACACACCCCTACACGATAGATCCGGATGTAACCATGTGAGCTCTGGGCCCACCATGTATTCACCCAATTAGGCCCAACGACATTAGGAGGCAATGACATCGGGACTTCTCGGGAGGTCACCCATCCTAGTACTACTCCAGTCGGCGCGCTTAATTGCACGGATCGATACCATGTTACAATTTTCCGTCACACCAAAATCTCTAACTAATGGTGGAGAGGGATCTCATCGTTCTAACCAACCTGCTACGCCAACAACTCCTCCACTTGCTTTTGCAGCCACTGGAGTAATCCCCCAGCCGGTATTCTTTGTATCCTCTGTTTCCAATCGCCTGTCCTGCCCCCTTGTTGGTGACGACGAAGGCGAAGACTGTGAAGCAGAAGAGGAGAAGAATGAGGGCAAACATGACAACTAAGTAGAGCCGAGAGAAGCCATGCAATCCTACAACAGGTTGCCCACCAAGCATGTTAGGGAGGCCAACAGAGGAAGGCTTCGATGATTATGAAGGGCCATTATAAGAACTTCTCGCAATCGAGTTTGCCTTCATCACCAACCATATTCCTCCATCCAATACGTGGATGGATAGTAGAAATCTAGGGAGATTAATTATTCTAATGACGTTGTTGCTGAAATGAACCATTGTGAATTTATAGACTTAGGGCTTTCAAAGAGAAATATCTCCTAACAAAGAAATAAACAAACCGGGATTCAAGAGAATGCAGCAGAAATTAGATGAGAAACATATTCGAGCGGATCCTCGGGTTATATAAGAAGAGAATACAATGGAATGACATAAAAATGAATGAATTCATTCTCATTCCCTTAAGAAAAATGCAAATTCATGTTTGTACGCGAATGTGAGTTGTGAGGAAGAAACAAGAAAAGAAGAAGTAAAAATGAACTAGATTTTTCTAGAAGACAAAAAGAAGATTTTTGCGAGAAGATAAAAATCTCCAATCTACAAGGAAACATTGATTAGATATATTAAATTCATTGGTAGTGTCAATGTATACCTTTACAAGTGTCCAATTATAAATTTTTAACTCAGGGAATTCCAAAAGTTTTATTGGAAAAAGATATAAAATAGTTAAATCATTAGTCAATGACCAATCAAATAAGAGAAAATTCAAATTTATATTGTTTTAATCATTTAGAAAGTATTAAATTTACATATAAACATTAGAAATATTTATATGAAGAAAAAAATGTTTCTCATTGGTTAGAAAGTAGATAACAAATAGCCAATGGATTCCTATAGTTACCCTACCTTTGGTAAGACTAATAATGGTATTGTGACTTAATAATATGCAAGAATTTTTCTACTCATATCAATATTTCTAATGTATAAACGTTTAATTGACATAATTACATGAATATACTTTTGATAAATTATTTTATTGTTATTTTGATCGGTGAGAAAGGATGATTTGACTAATTTTTACCCGTATTGAGGTACATGATTTTTTTCTTAAACCAAAAAAATAGAAATGGCCAAGTGGCTTGACATTTATTAATGCTCATCAATCAGTGAATTCATTTAGCATCCAACAATTTCCAAGCATATATGACATGACAACATTTAAGACAATAAGACTTTGTGACCGCCTTGCTCGTCAAGGGCTTCCTTATTCTTCCGCCCATGTAAAATTTACTTATATATGCCTCTTCCCACTTAAACAATTTCCAAAATCTTAGCTTGCACTTATATTTCTAGGTAGATATTCATAGCATAGGTAGCAATTCTTTCAATACTAGCTTCCCTATTTGATGCCACGCTTTCTTTGCCCCAAATATTTTAAGATCGCATGCAAGGAAGATGCCCGGTGGTGACAAACTGGATGTTGCAATTACATATTCTCGGCCATCCTTTAACCTAAACTTTTCTCACGCATTGTGGGTGGAATTACATACATAAGACTTGATATTTTTAGTACCTTTCATTTCCTTTTGTATGTAGTTCGAACAATAAATCTTTGGAGGAAGCCTTGGTGCTCGAGATCGCCTATCACCAAAGGTTGACATAGGGAAGGCTTTCTTTGAAAGGGCACACTTCTAGAAAACAGAAGAAAGTGTACATGAGATAGAAAGAAATTTGATTGTCTTTAAAGGTCTCTTTTTAACGCAAAGTGAAGAGAAGAATGATTAATTTCTAATTCAGTTATGAGAAGACTCACATAAAATATGGAACCAAGGGAAACTTCTAATTGCTCTAATCGGTAAATGAAGCGAGTTCGGTCTAGTTTCACTGAGTAGAAATAATCATCCATTATAATGGACTGTTAGGTAACATAAATCCAAATGACAACTGTTGCATTCTCATGGATTAGTAATTGCATCCCCGTATCGAAAAACATTGGTTCCAACATATTCCTTGAGTAAAAATTTCTCTAATATCTAGTCCTAATTCTTGTTGCTTCCATATAGATCAAATTGTTAGGTTATCAAACAATGCATCACAACATCAACAACCTTGAGAAACTGTCTCGCCTCAATTTTAAGTTGATGCATCAATTTATTTTGTAGGTTTTGTATTTATCACATTTTGTCACCATCACTTGCTAATTTCCACTATTTCACTAAATGCAACCACTACGTCTCCACATCAATCACCTTTAGTACCATACATTATCATTTCGATCGGTTGTGCCATTGTTGTTTTTACTTCCAAGAAAGCCCTTTCACGGGGTAAGAAAACTCATGCACACATCAATCGGATGGGATTTAAGTTTGTCGGACACATGTTATTACAAAATATCCTTATACGTATCAGCATGTATGAGAAGTGTAGATGTTTACCATTTATTTCTTCAAATGACTCGAATGAGACCTTTTCGATGGAAAATCAAAATTGCAATTTACAACAGATATGGGTGTCCCCATGAAGCATTGACACTATTTTAGAAAATACAACGGATTGGTGTTCCACTTGATCGGTTAAGCACGCCAACATACTCCTAGAATCTTGGGTAAAATCCATCTCTATATTTGTCTGTTCATGTTTTCATATATTTATATTTTTTTGACTTGATCTTCTTCTTAGATGGTGTGTATATGTGAAAACACTACTGAACAACCATCTTCTACAGATCTAATGGAAATGATGAGATATTATATGAAGAAAGATGCACAAGAAGAGTATAGAAGACCCTCTGAGCATTCAAAATATGAAATGTCGCCTCCACCATTTCTTTGCAGTATCAAGAAGCATCCTTTTTCAAAATGTCATTTTCTCCTATGTCAATGTTCTTTGATCATGTTCTCTTCGAATAAATTACTCTTGTGTGTGAAGATTCTTGGTCGAGGTTAAAGATTCTCTCATCTAATCATGGATGATTGTATGTTGCATTGTTTGTCTTGACATAAATTTGGGGAAATTGTATGAAAACTATTGTCAAACACCCCATTGCCATGCCAAAGAGAGACCCACAAACACAATCACATAGGTTCAATTGAGTCCTTATTAGTGACTAAAAAATTACTAGGGGCATATTTAGGGTTATACATATTATTTTGGCATAAAATAATAAAAACTATACAACATTATTTCCAAAGTTTATGTTTGATTCTTTTCTTTCTTGTATGATGTGATCGATTTTTCAATTTGTGATATTCCAAACAATCTTGATTAGATGCATGAAAGATAACTCGGGCCATAAAATCAGGGACATATACTGCAAAGAAAAACAAGTTTGTCAAGAGATGAAATTTGTTGAGTCTCGTCTCACCAAAAGTACTTATCGACAAGGTTGGTTGTAGACAATTCCTTCTACACAAATTATGCTCAATATCCTTTCCACTAACCTTCTTTTCACCAATACCCTCTTCAACATTCTCTATAATAACACCTTCAACTTTGGGCAAATGAATTCTCGAAATTTACTACATATCTACGCAAACACACTTCTTTTACATCAATAAACAACAATCAACTTCTATTAATCCAACAAACACATTACAACTCGTAGGCATGAACTCGGTCGCTTTGTGGCTCTTGTTGATTATATGGTTCCAACATTAGTATTTAATGTTGTGAAATGTAAGTCCAAACAATATTTCGTTAATTTTTAAAAATTTATTTACTTTAATATTTGGAATGCACATGGTGTATTTTGGTTCGGGAGGAAAATTTGAAAATTATTAAAAAAGTGTAGAAATATTATTCATGTTTCAAATATCTAAGCATGTTGTTTCACTATTGTTGAAAATTATTCTCCATTTGACAATAATATTAATTTGATTATTTAATAAGATTATATGCACACACTACTACATATAGTGCAAATAACGTCATGAATTGTGAAGATTTCACGTCGTATTTTTTTGTGTTTGATACTCGATTTTCGATCCAAAAATGACGCCAATATGTGGCGCAAAAATCGTGCTACATTTTTACCATATATGTAACAAAAGGGTACCTCATATTTCCTATTTCCATTTAATATTAAATTATGTCACATCTTTTTTTCCCCTTTATTGTAAAATTCCCCCAATACGAAATTAGAGCATCTTTAAGCACATAATAAGAAATTAGGGTTTGTGGCAATCCATTTGCTCTTGTATCACACTTTGTATTTTTATGGAGAAAATATCTGCTAAAATTTAGATTGGAAAGTGGAGGGCTAATTTTTGACAATAAGGTGAGGAATTTATTGTTTTGACATGATTTCTTAAAGAAAATATTTTTCCAAATATTACAAATTTGTTCTTCCAAGTTCTTTTTCTAGATTGTGCATAAAATTTTAAGGTTATTAGATTCTTTTTATACAAAATGAGTTCTTTGGGTTCATGATGTATGAAATTGGTGCTATTTTAGAAAAATATGCAAACAATAGGAAATTTTAGGCACTTAGACTTGCATGCATATCCCATTGTAACCAAACAATACTTGCAAATCATGAAGATATGGTTTGGTGTTCTCCATTGGCAACTATCTTTACAATTTTCTCTTATTTTCACATTTGCATTTAATATTAAATTATAGTGCATCCTTTTTTTCGTTAATCAAACAATATAAAAATAAATCATCTTTAACTACATAATTAGAAATAAGGGTTTGTAGAAAACTCAATTTTGTTCTCGCTATCACACTTTGCATTTTTGCCTAAACCTACAATTGTTTAAACAAGTGGTTTACTATTTTGCAAATGCAATGTTGTCATCCAATACGTGTACATCATCCCCAATACAAAGGTATACTTTAGTATATCTAAGTTCTTCATATGTATTGTGATCTACTTCCCTATAACACAACTCTTCATTAATGCAGTATATATGTTACATATGAGTGAGCAAGTAATTGTAAATTTACATAGAAAATTTTAATTTTGTGTTGATAAAAGTTATTTTAATTTTATGTTAATAAAATTTATTTTATTTGAATTTTATGCATAGGAGAGTTAGCACAATCTTGTGGCCAAGGTAGGGGGTCGAAATAGAAGAAGTGGACAAGGAGGTTTTGGATTGGCGAGCGATTATGAAGCCATACGGTTATTTATTTGATGTAAATTTAATTTTTAATATATTGAATTCAAATGAAACCATCATAATATTGATGAAGTCTATATGGATATTGCACTAATATTAAGTTAATACGTAGACATCTGAGACTGAAAATTTAAATAGTGACTTTGATGTTGAATGAGTTCAACTAAAGAAAAATCCAAAGTAAATCTTCCCATTATGTCATCCCAATGATGAAATGTATCCTAACAACATCACAAGGGCTCATAAAGCTCATCGAAAAGACTTTACTCAAAGGAAATGATGGCATGTTGGGAAAAATAAACACCTTTTCTTGGGACTTCTGATGAAGATGTTCCAATGGAAGAGGGCATTGGGATTCAAAACATGGTTCACCATTTATTTGATCATGATCATTCCTATCATGATCATGAGGATGATGAAGAACAACAAGATGATGTTGATGAAAATTAGGATCAAGGACAAGAGGATGATTTTGAATTTTCTCAAACTCCTCTGTTTAACGTCGGAGAGTTCGAACATCATTGTTGAGTGTTATATTGGTGTTGATGGACTTGAAAACAAGGTTTGGTTGGTCAAACATCAGTGTGAATGCTTTATTGAGGTTAGATAACAATTTCATAACTATATTTTACATTTGATATATATTTCATATGTTTTACATTATTTTTTATTTGTCTTTTGTTTTTTTATTGCAGCCTACTCAAAAGTAGTTTGTTGCCTCAAAAGAACACACTTCCCTCCTCATATAGAGAGGCACAAAAAATATCATCAAATTTAGGGGTTTTCTATGTTAACTATGATGCATGCAAAAATGATTGCATTTTATTTAGGAAGGAATATGAGAATGAGGTCAGTTGTCCCAATTATGGGGCACCACAATTTCAAAAAGAAGTGAGAGGGCTCACCATTCCAAATAAGTTATTGAGACATTTTCCAATAATTCTAGAAGTCACTTGCAGAAGTTAATATCATGGCATCATAAAAATAGATCTAGTGATGGAGTTTGGCGTGCTCCCTTTGATTCAAATGGAATGAGGCACATTGAATAGTTGTGGCCTAAATTTTTAGAGAGAGTTCACATAGTGTATGATTTGGTTTGGCAATGAATGGTGTTAACCCCCTTTCTAGTATGTCAGCTAGTTACTCTATGTGGCCATATTGTTGATAAACTATAATATTTGTCCATCGTTGATGATTCTTAAAAAGCATTTAATGTTATCATTATTGATGTCCGGTAAGCACCAAGTAAAAAATATGGATATGTACCATGAACCCTTAATTAATGAGTTGCAAACATTATGGAATTACATTCTAATGTATGACCTTTCAAAACCCATTGGTTAGAAGAAGTTCACTCGTTCAATATCTTATGTTGGAATATTCATGATTTTCTTAGTGATCCAAAAATGGGGGTTATAAAAGCTGCTTAATTTTTTTGTTCCTATATGTATTTTAATTTTTCATGATTACGTGATTAATGGTTAAAATAGTTACAAAACATATGAGAAAGAAAAATCACAAAATCACAACAATGAATAACATGACTATAATGGAGTTCGTTCCAAAATGGACTATGTCTTTGGGTCCATTTGAATACAATTCTTACATCACCTACCTGCTCTTGGTTTGTAGTGTCTAAACACGTGAAAAGCATGACCCGGTTGTACATGGATAAGATGCCACCTGGCATGGATAAGATGCCATCTTGGTTGTTGGCCCGAGAAGGAGCATGCCTGTGATAGAATCTTCTAGAAGAACATCATGGGATAAAGTGGAAAGCTCAGGCCTGGAGAAGCATGCTCGCATGGAGGACCACATTCAAACACTTGGCACTAGATCTGAGGGCGTTGGAGGGTGAGTTGGCAGTCCAGAAAGCTATAAATACAAGCGCCTACAGAGACAAAAAGATATACATAGAGAGTGGGTGGAGCTTTGCAAAAATGCTGCGAGGACTTTGTCAAGTGGATAGTTGTATTCGGGAGAGGATGCATTAGGCTTGGGGTTGTAAATTTTCTTTTTGGTAGCTTAGTTACATAAGTCCAGTGCAATGCATGACTGCGGTCTACTTCTCTGTGACCCTCTGTAATGGTTCCATGGATGTAATAAGGTTTCTTGTTATAATATATACATGAATATCAATGATTCTGATGCATACTTCTCTCTTATGAGTTCTCTTTCCTTTCATGCTAAGTATGGATGCTTGTATGTTTCTTTCTATCATAATACATGTTATGGATTCTGTTAAGTACTTGGTCTGAAATGACTACAAGGATCTAGAGGCCATTCTGAGCCCTATGGTTCTTGTATGTCCTAACTTCCCTTCTGAAATCTCTTACACAAATCATAGATGATGTTTCCCACTAAACTCACATAAAAGAGAGACTCGGTACCCGCGTGCCTCGGGTGAGTGCCCAACTTTCATTGGGTGATAGGCCGTGCATGGGGTTCCTTTCTTTTGTGATAGGAGTAAAAATGACTACATCTTGGTTCCATTTGCAGAGACTCTTTTCAAAGTTGTAGTGGGATTTAGCATACATCATGATCTATGTAATGAGTAATGACAGAGTGGTTAACATTGGAAAGTGTTGAATCATGGTTCAAGAGCATAGAGGATGAATTTTCTCAGAGATTCAACACTTGGACCTAGTTTAATGCACGTAGATGGGTAGAAGAGAATCTCTACCATGATCTATATGAGACCTTTTTCTCGTTGCTTCCCATGGAGCTGTATGAATGGCTCTCAACCTATGCATCTAGATCAAGTTGGCATTATGGATCACATGTGTGGACCCAAGAAGAATACCAAAGGCTACAGGATGCAGATCTGATGTGGACCCATGTTGTGGATCATTGGTGGAAAGGAGTATTGGCTAGCTACACTCTGGAGTATGCCATTTCCACATATTCTTATCTAGAGGTTGCTTGAGTTTGAGTTTCTAGGAGCCCAGAGGATCATTTCTACATGTTGTCCCTCGGCTCTAAGATCTTGATGATTACCATGAGTTTAGAGGCTTTCCCAATGGCCAGCTAAACCATTCTGAGCATTGGGTGAGGAAGCTAGGGTGGAGGAAGATGGCAGATGTTGCGGTGGAAAAAGAAAGGGAGGAGAGATGACTCAAGTATGGTGAAGCACGTGAAAGGGAGATTGCTAGAAAATGTGAGGTTGTAGGTGTGATGGATGTATGGTGGTAGACATTATGGGAAGGATTTGAGGTTCATGCAGAGGACGTGGAACCTGAGTAGTCTGTGTGACCCCATCTTGGCAAGTGCATGAGAGAAACCCCTTCGGCTTCTGATGAGAGTTCATCATGCGAGAGAAAGAAGAACCGTTGGCATGCACATCTGAGCCCACCTAGTGACCGAGACCTCTGGCGCTTGGTTTTCCAGATCAGGGGATAATATTGCTAATCCAGTTGGTTACATTGGAGGTGATCGTTCTATGCCCAGGAGGTATAATTTCTCATTTGGGACTTCTATGGCTGCAAACACCAGCCCAGTGTTAGGAATTTTCGGGCAAGGTATAGGCACACAAGCATTTGGTCTCACATCTGGGAGTGGCGCGGTATACTATTGGTAGTGGGGCATTGTCGTAGACCATAGGCACGCAGCTCAGTGGAACTGTGGGGACCCTTGGCATGACCACTTCAGGACCTGGTGGGCTTGGTGGATCTGGTGGTTTAGGAGGAGTAGGAGCTGGTGGGTCTGGTGGATCTGGTGGTTCAGGACCAGTGGGCTGGTGGATCTGGTGGTTCAGGACTTGGTGGACCTGGTGGATCAGGTGGTGGAGGAAACACAGGTGGAAACCAAGGATCTGGCGGAGGAGGATTTGGGCCCCAACCACCCCCACAAGTTTTCTTTGAAATGTCTCTACATTTTCTCGATTATAGAGGTATTGAGGATGTTGTGGAACATGTTCACAAATGTGAACTACTATGGCGTGAAGGGTGTCATAACCCCAGAAAAAGGCTAGTCAATTTTCAACCACGTTGCAAGGGCACGCACATATAGCTGGTATAGGAAGTATGACCCTCATCAAACAGTGGTGGACTATACTACTTTAAAGAATGCATTCTTGGCAGAATTCCACATTCTTGAGTTTGAGCAGAAGAGCATCAACACTTTGAAGGAGATTCAACAAGGAATGGTAGAGAGTGTGCGGGAGTATGATGCACACTTTAAAACTCTCTTGTCTAAATTATCATATGATATTCACCCTTCACAACATGCTCAGTGGTTTGTTGGAGGGTTGATCACCCCTTTTAGAAGGGCCTTATCTCATAAAACTTTTATAGACCCACACGTGAGGCATTGGAAGCTTCCCTGCACGCCGCTATTGGTAGTGTTGATACTGGCATTAGCCCATTCTTGGAGGCTCAGATTACTGCTATGGCCAAGTAGTTGGAAAAATTGTCTGCAAACTCAGCCCATGAGACTCGCAGTGGTTTGTGGTGCACAATTGTGAGATAGAGGGGCACGTTAAGGATAATTTCCCCAGAGGATAGTACGTGTGTGGTGGTAGATTGTGAAATTTTCATGGGGACCATGATGCGAGTAGGTGCCCCTTGCTTGCAGCAATCAGAAGAATGTATCTTGTTACTACAAGATTTACACTTCTACAACCCATGATACTAAGGACTGTAGGCTCATTGATCAGATCCATGAGGCCATTGATCATGGGGTGCGCCAAACCAGCATTGTTAGTAGTTCCAAGGGTGATGATCACCATTATGAGGAGCACGCAGATGGAGGTGCACGCGGAAGAGGTTTTTGAGGAGGATTTTGTGGTCATGGTAACCACGGGGAGGAAGGAGTGAGTTCCCATGTGAACTGTTTCAATTGTGGATCTACGAGCATTACAAATGTGAATGCCTGGACTTGATTGTAGTGCTCATGGTGTGGAAAAAGAAAGCATAAGTATGAGGAGTGCCTGGAATTGTTTGAGCATATGAATCAACAACACCGGAAGGACAAGGGTGTTGCAATGGTCAGTATTAAGAAGGTAGATATATAGTGGATGCCTCGGGTAACACGGGATGCAGGTTTGGAGCCTGTCTTGGTAACAACAAGGGTAGAAGCCACGTGCGCAAGAGAGATACCAAGATAGAAGAACCTGGTTTCAAGGGAGGAGGTCATTCATGGAAAGTATCCAGACCCCACACATCAAAAGGAGATATATCAAGACACCATGGATGTCATTTAGAGCTTACAAGGGGAAATCTAGTGTCTAAAGGAGCAATCCAGAGGGAGGAACAAGGAAGGAGAGTCGAGGTGCCAAAGGATGACCTGGATGAGGTCAAGGAGGTGTGTAAAATGCTAAGGTAGAGAATATCATTCCCTTACTCGGATCATGGTTGAGAGAGAAGGTACCACGCGCTGGAGGAGAGTGAGAGGGTAGGTCTTGCATGTAAACCTTCTTCCCCCTCATAGCCTTGACTATGACAAGGAGATCACATTGAATGTAGTTGTAGATGGATGGCTCCTCAGCAATATCCTCATTGACATAGGCGTGAGGTTAATGTTCTAACTTTGGATGCATGGCATCAGATGGGAAGACCTGCATTACAACCATCTTTGAATGTGTTGTATATGGAAAACAAGACTAAGGCAATGCCCATCGGTGTCTTAAAGGATGCAACTATCACTATCTAGGGAGCTAAGTTTACTTGGGGACTTGAAGTCTTGGTGCTCACCGAGGTGGACAATTTCCCAACACTACTTGGGCGCCCTTGGTGTTACAAGAACAATGTGGACCTTCGGTTCAACAAAGGGTACATCAACTTTGAGAACAAGGAGGAATGGGTCATTATACCCCTGGCTGATGGGAAGTCGACACCCTATATTGAACCATTGGGGAAGAAGTTCTAGATAGGATATATGTGTGCTCAATCAGAGACCCAGAGATGATACACCCTACTAACGGGGTTATCCAGTTTGAAGATGCTCAGTCAGTGAGTGATACCACTAGTCTAGCATGTGAAAATTGGGCATGGGACTTATGAATTGATGGGATGGTAGTTGAGAGGGTCGTGACCAAGGTAACAAAGGCACACATGGTTCGGCACCTTGGAGGAAAAGAACTACCCAAGTATTCAGGAGGAGCCTTCCTTGAGATCTTTCTACAGGAAGTGGAAGCTCAGTGGAAGGATGAGAAGGAATGAGAGGGATGTTAAGTTATGTCTTACTCGGCACAACGGCTCGGGTGGGCTACACATCAGGAGAGCCTTTTAGAGTGGCGCGAGGTAAGAATTTCTCTCTCTGTTAGATTTTCTAGGAGCAATGTGCCCACCATCATCAAGGACTACCATGGGAAGGAGCCCACCTCTTTCCACATCCAGGAGTGTGAATGGGTCTAGAGAGAAGGCACGGAAGCTTTTCCACCATCCCTCTGGTGCACAAGTTGTATTCTACACTACAGGGTTGCACGCATGTGTGCATGGTATATTCATTCGAGAGACACACCGCCAGACAAGGAATTGGCAAGAGCTCGCGGCTGACCTTATTCAAACCTTTGAGTATCGGAGTACCAAACCATCGAGTTGATAAGGCCTTGTAGGGTATCAAGCACCTTACCATGGGGGATAGTGCTAGGATGGAAGATAGGCTATTGGAATTACTAGGTGAACCAGGATTGGGGTGCGCTTTGAAGAAGAAGTAGAGGAAACATAAAGAGTTATAGCTTGAGCACGCGTGTTTGGAAAAAGAAAAAGGAAAGTTGGTGTATGTGATTGATGGAGAGGAATCGAAAGCTTGGATGTTAACCATTCTGTAGGGACGCACGAGGTAGTGGATAGTGCTAGATACTCATGTGCGCACACCTACCACCATGAGCCCTTAAAGACAAAGAAGGTTAACATCGGTTCAGGAGAAGAACCTAAGGAAGCTATTATTGGAGATTACTTGGTCGAGAGAAGGAAGTTTCTAAGATCATTGATCTTGTGTGAATTTGAGGATTTATTCCCACGTGGGTACCATGAGCTCAAAGGCGTTCACCATTCCTTGGGGAGATGAAGATAAAACTAAAGGAAGGTGCGCGCTTGGTTAGGAAAAGGCCCTACCGGATGAATCCCAATTTGTGCACGTGAAGGTTAAGGAGGAGATAGACAAAATGATAGCTTCTGGGATCATTGAGGTAGTGGAAGAATCGGAGTGGATAAGTCTGATGGTAATCAACATCAAGAAGGATGGGTGGATTAGGATCTGCATGGATTATAGGGAATTAAATGTTGTTTGTGTCATTGATCCCTTTCCACCCCCTTCACTTGAAGAAATTTTGGAAGGAGTCACTTGGGCGTGAAAAATCTATTCCTTTACGGATGGATTTTCAAGGTACCACCAAGTCCGGATTACAAAGGAGGACCAGGAGAAGATGACTTTCACCACCGAGTGGGGAAGTTTTGCATACATGGTCATGCCCTTTGGGTTGAAGAATGCACCTATGTATTTTCTCATGCATAGTGGTGCAAGCATTCCAGACTTCATCCATAAGTTTCTTCAGGTCTATTTGGATGATTGGATAGTGTATGGTCTAGTTAAAGACCATTGTGACAATTTAAGGTTAATGTTTGAGAGGTGTAGGTAGTTGAGGATATCCCTCAACATTAAGAAGTGTGTGTTTGCTACACCCTTTGGGACTTTATTGGGGCATATCATATGTAAGGAGGGCTTGCTTGGTAGATCCCGCTAAAGTTGCAGTTATTGTGGGGTTAGGGAGCCTACTAGCTAGAGCGCAGTGTGTGGATTCCTTGGGCATATGGGCTATTATAGGAAATTCATCAAAGGGTATGCCAAGATCACCACCTTTAGAGGAGCTGCTTAGACATAAAAGTGCCTTCCATTGGGGAGAGGCACAGAGGGGCATTTGATACATTAAAAGATAGGCTTGTCACCACACCTATATTACATTTTCCCTCTTGGGACAAGCCCTTTCATGTCCATGTAGATGCCTCAGGGACCACCATTGGAGCAGTGCTTGCACAACCAGGTGAAGGGATTGTTGATCATCCTCTGTGTTTTGCAAGTAGGAAGTTGACACCAATAGAGCAGAATTATACCACAACTGAGTGCGAGGCATTGTCGATGATCTACATGCTTTTCAAGTTTAGGTAGTATCTACTGGAAACACCCTTTGTGTTTTACACCGACCACATGGCATTAAAATATTTGGTGAACAAGCCTGTTCTACAAGGGCGCATATGTCGGTGGGTGTTGTTGTTTCAAGAGTTTGAGTTCACCATTGTAGTGAAGCCTAGGAAAAGCAATTGTGGGCTTGATCATCTATCAAGAATTGATTCAGGGGAGGATGCAAAAGTATTGAGGAAACAATGCCAGATGCATAACTGTTTAGGTTGCAGTGTGCGCCCTTAGACTTGGAAGAGATTGCAGTATTTTTAAAGGAAGGTGTGGCACCGGAAGGAATGAAGACATTGGAGAAAAAAAAACTGCCATATGTGTCATGCCCTACATGTTAATCAATGGAGACTTATACAAGTTGGGACATGATGAAGTTTTGCGTAGTGTGTATTAGAGCATGAGCACTTGGCCATCATGGAGGAAGCACACGAAGGAAGTGTGGGTGGGCATTATGTAGGTGATGCCACCACACGTAAAGATATTAATGGCAGGTTTGTGGTGGGAAACCTGTACAAGGATTGTAAAGACTATTGTAAAGTGTGTGACCATTGTCAGCACATTGGAAAACCAGGGAAGGAGAGATGAAATGCCTTTGCACTATACCTAGCGCGGAGCCTTTTGAAAAGTGGGCAATAGACTTTGTAGGACCTATTGCACCAACGTGGCATGTAGGACTAGGTCACGTTATGTCATCACTTGCATGGATTATCTGACAAGGTGGGCAGAGGCAACTCCAACTAAAGATTACATAGAGCAACAACAAGTGAAAGATTCTTGTGGGAGAACATTATCACAAGGTATGGATGCCCATTGAGTTTGACCAGCGATAGGGGTATGCATTTCTTGAATGAGACCATGAGGATCCTATTATCAGAGTTCATGGTGGCTCATCACAAGACTATGCCCTATCACCCACAAGTAAATGGAACCGTGGAAGCATTCAACAAAATATTGAGTCATACCTTGACCAAAATTTGTGATGTCGGAAGACAAGATTGGGATGACAAAGTATCGGCAGTATTGTGGGCTTACAGACAACGTATAAAAGGCTGAACAAAGCCACACCATTTCAGTTGGTGTTTGGCACGGAAGCTATTTTTCCAGTTGAATTTATGTTTCCTTCTCTACGAATAGTGCGCGCAGGAGGGTTAGCCAATGAACAAGCACTGGAAGAAAGGATTGATGAGTTAATGAAGCTGGATGAGAGATGATCACTCGCCAGGTGGAGCCAAACAACAAAAAAAAAGCAAAGCAAAAGGCTTGGCATGATCACCACATTAGAAACAAGAAGTTTGAGGTTGGGTAGATGGTTTTACTATATGATTCTAAGTTTTGCCACCTTGGGAAGTTAAAAGTCCATTGGTTGGGTCCTTACACAATCTCGTACATCCTTGATTCGGGCACGTGCCAGTTACAAGCACTTGGATGGGATGAAGTTTCTTGGACACTTCAATGGGAGTAGGTGAAGCCCTACTATAAATAAGTCTTCTTGGTGTTTGTAAATAAGGTAGTTTTTCCAGTTAGTTTAGAAATTTCCTTTATGCTTTCCCTTTCTTGTGTTTCCCTTTCACATTGTTGTTTTGTTTTGTGCCTTGGGCACCGGTAACCTTATTGCTATTTTGGAGAATTTGTGAGTGCGCAGAGGACCATGCATCATTTTAAGTGTGGGGTGGAGTAATGTGAAGGAGCACATGGTTAGAGTGCCAAGGAAGTGTATGTTAAAAATCCCTATGTTGAATGGCCCGGTTGAAAGAAGTGTGTGGAGAAAAAATGGAAGAAGGATGGTTGGTGCCAGGATAAAGCTACTTTTAGATCCCACGTACTAAGGAGGAGAAAGCACATTTAAGCAACACGAGGTAGGTGAGAGCAAAAATCAAGATAGAAGAAGTGCCTTCGGTGCTGGTTATGCGTGCATAAGAGTCTCCTGTCGGGTTGGATTGGTTACACACAAAAGGTTGGAGGAGTTTTCACGAGTTGGGCACGTGAGTGAAAGCGCTAAAGATGGGCTTTGTTTGAAAAATCCACATTAAATGAAAAAAGTATGGTGGTAGGTGAAGTAGCATTTAATGTTCAAAAAGAGAAAAGCTATAAGTAAAGGGTCGAGGCACTTTCATTTTCACTTTGTGAATAGAGAGAGAAGTGATTTTTTGTCTATGACAAACTAGGGTTTCCAGATTTGATCGTGTGAAGAAAGATCTGTGAGATTGAAGTGTGAGCAGCCAGTTTGGATTTGCAAACTAGAAGGAAGGGGTTACACGGGCATGAGAAAAGTTGTGAGGAGGCGCCGTCTTGTGGAAGTTTTATCCCAGTTAGGGTTGACAAACTAGGGCATGGGTTCGAGAGGTTTTTCATCACAGATTTGAGATCTGAGGCTGGAAGAAGTGGAAGAATAGAGTAACAAGGAGGGAGTGAAGTGATAGGAGGACCTCGACAATGGCACCCAAGAAAGGAAAGGGCAAGGGCAAGGCCAAGGCCAAGCAAAGAAGAACTGACGTGAGTAATACGAATGAAGAGTGGTATGTGGAGATGTAGTACCCAGATGGGGTAATGATGGGTAAGGAGTGGGAGTCCCACCTAAGGAATGTGCCTGTAAGTGACTATAACCATCGAATGAACATGATCGAGAAGGAAATGGCACTAGAGTTAGTGCGCCCCATGAGTAAATGGACACCAGAGGGCTTGCCCATCTACAATGATGATGTTAAGGTCAAATTGGAGAAGGCAGGGTTGTTGCAACTCTATGAGTTTCCCTATTTTGGAAAACCAGAATGCCTATACCAATGGCTAATGTCATGAGTACATGAAGATTACTTCCATTTTGTAGGGCGCAAGATGTGCATTACTCCTCAACTCATCTCTCAGTTCACAGGCCTCATATGTGAAGGAGACAACTTGGAAGATGACCTAAGTGACAAGGAGGAAATTTAGGAAACCATCACCGAATATGCCTACAAGAAGGGGTCGAGGTACTATGACATCTCAGACATCAAGGACCCAGTGATGAAGATGGCCACACATCTGGTAACAAAGCTTGAATGGCCAGAGAGATGGACCCAGGTCAATAAACCCTGGTTACATGTCTATAGAAAAATTACAGAGGGCACCATATATAACTTGTCTGCATACATCACGGAGGAGATTGTTAGTTGTGCAAAGGAGGGGGACAAAATCCTCTTTGGCAATGTCTTACTAACCATCGTGTTTTTAGAGATTGGAGTGCCTGATGCATCGAAACAAATTTGTATGGGAGTACCCTACCGAGGATCCTTTCTCCCATGAAAGAGATTTGAGAAGTATGCATGCGACACAATGACAACACCCCACAAGGCACGACTGGAGAAGTGGTATACGCACCTAAGGAATGTGTTCGGGGTAGAGTGGAGGATTCTAAACAACTACCAAGCAGTCAGTCACTTTGAAGGAGAAGCCGAGTTTGCAGTATACCAACATTTCTACCTAGGTAGGTTCAGGCTAGTAGATGGGTCATGGAGCCCATGGTGCAAGCTTCCCTTCACTTTCATAGCTCAATACTTCCAAGAGGAGTAAACAGATTCAAGGAATCCAAGAAGCTAAAGCTGGAACTAGGTAGTCTAGACCGGGAGCATAGAGAGATGTGAAAAAGGTTGAACTACCCGCGGTAAGCACACATGTACGTGGAAAGGTACGTGTCATGAGGTCCAGATGATAAGGCCAATGATGCTACCCATTGCAGGAGGATCCGTGGCACGCATATACCTCCGTATAAGGCCCAAGTTTGAGAAGGGTACATACCTGGAAAATGATGTCTCCATACCTGAAGATCCCATGGGTAGGAAGAGGCCCGCACCCAAGAAGAGGGGAAGAGAAGAAGAAGCACCAAGTGTGCAGACTACTCAAATAGTGAGTATGTCATAATGAGTGCCAAGCCTAGTACTTACACGCAGAGAAAGAAGTCCCCGATGAAGGAGAAGACACCAGAAGTGGAGGCACCTAGGAAACCCCTCACCAAGGAAAAGTTTCACTAGAGGAAGAGGAAGAGGCCAAATCCCCTATCAAGGAGCCACCTCTCAGGAAAAAGTAGAGGATGGAAGAGGAAGCTGACTCGGAGGAGACTAAAAACTTGGAGAAGTACATGGGTGGAAGAGAGGATGAGAGTGAAGAAGATGACAACAAGGAGGATGAGCCTGAGAGGGATCAGGAGCCACATGTTTTCAGCATGTACGACTCAGGAGAAGAGAGTGAAGAAGAGAAATAGGAGTTCGTATTCACGCGGTGCAAGAGTACCCAGGATGAGGAAGGCACCCAAGACATGGGAAAGAGTGAGGAGGTTGGCATGGAAAAGTGGAAGCCATAAGCTTCACAAAGGAGCAGATCACCGAGGTAGCAGAGAGAGAGAGGCAAAGAAAATGCTCGAGGCCTTAGTAGACCAAGAGTTGGAGCACAACGTTGACATAGTGTTGGAGGAAGGAAAAGAGGAAAACATTGAAAAGGAGCATGACAACATGGGAGGAGGTCCGCTCTAATGGTAAGTTTTCCCAAAGGTGCGCTCGGGTAGGAGGACCCTTGATACAGAAAAAGACAAGTGATGGGCTATGTTGATGACTCAAAGAAGGTGTTACACGTGTGTGGTTCCAGAGCACTATACCCACAAAAAAAGGCTTTTAGCCATGGGGTCATTTGAAAAGGAGGGCACGTACCCCAAATGAAGAAGATGCTCTCTTGGGCATTTGAATCCCACATTGATGAGCCAGACTTTGAAGTCTACCAAGGAGCAATCATAATAGTACCAGAGTCTAAGGGAGCCAATCCCTTGGTAAATGCCTAGGAACTCTCGGATGAGTAGGTCTATACACTCAACAAGGTCACGGTCAAGATAGAGGCTAGGCTCTTTGTGCAATGATAATATAAGAGTGCTAGAGGGAAAGCTAGGGAAGAAAGAAGAGGAGCTGACGGAGAGAAGGCCAAGAGATTGAAGCAAGAAGAAATTGATCAGTGCACAACTGAGGTGCATGAGCTAAAGGATGAGAAGACAAAGGTGCAGGAAGTATACAAGAAGGTGGAGTCTATCAAGAGTGCCATCATTTTAAAGCACCTAGACCTAGCACCACCCACAGTAAAGTACACATCCATTATGGAATGCTTAGAAGATCTAACGTGCATCCTCACCATGGAGAGATGACCTTTGGCCCTGGAGTCTACAGAGGAAGTGGCCATGCACTTAAAGGAAGAGGACAGTTGAGGGTGGTAGCACTCATTGCTTGAGTATAGCAAGGTGCTCGCAGAGGTTAAAATCACTACCCAATCTGCTTGAGGCCACATATGATACTTGCAGACAGGATAAGGTAGCAAGCACCTTGGTCACCACACTCAAAGTGGAGCTAAAGGAGTTCCAAGAGAAGAATAAAGGAAATAGGGCAGAGAGGACAAGGTCCTTGCCAAGTAGAAAGAAAATATGAGGTGATTGAAACATTAAGGGTTCAATCAAGGCCCAGCTTGAAAGAACTATACCCTTAGATTACCAGGAGGATGGACACACTCAAAGACCTAGGCAAGGAGATGGAGAAGATCATTGACACTTTGGGTGCCTAGGGAATTGGCCTAAGTTTTGATGAGGTGAGCATCCTGATCGGTGACCTCTGATCAGAAGGCACAGAGCGAGGTCGACATATGGAACAAGCTGGAGGTAGACTTGCGGAAGGATTTTCCTAGCTTGCTGAGTTGATGCCCCCCATTCTTCCTTCTTCCCCAATTCTTTCATTCCTTTATTCTTTTACAAAATGTAAGACTACACCTTGGTTCCTTAAGGCAGCATACATCTTGGTTAAGTGGAGTGTTTCCACGGATGGAGAACAAGTGTAGTGTGGGGTGATGTTGGACCCTAGAATATTGACCAAGTATGAAGGCGCGTAGGCGCACAAGATCCCAGTTATGGAATGGCACGCAAGGAAAAAGCACGTAAGAGAAGGGTTTAAGGAAGCCGTGGCATGCATGCATGAAGACAGAACCGAGGGTTCGGGACTTAGTCAATTTGGACATCCGAGTAGAACACATGAAAAGCATGACCCGATTGCACGTGGATAAGATGTCAGCCTGGTGATAGGTTGGCCCAGGAAGGAGCATGCCTGCGATAGAATCTTCTAGAAGAACATCATGGGATAAAGTGGAAAGCTCAGGCCTGGAGAAGCATGCTCGCATGGAGGACCACATTCGGACACTTGGCACTAGATCTGAGGGTGCTGGAGGGTGAGTTGGTAGTCCAGAAAGCTATAAATACAAGTGCCTACAGAGAAAAATATATACATAGAGTGGGCGGAGCTCTGTAGAAATGTTGCGAGGACTCTGTCAAGTGGATAGTTGTATTCGGGAGAGGATGCATTAGGCTTGGGGGTTGTAAATTTTCTTTTTGGTAGCTTAGTTACATAAGTCCAGTGTAATGCATGACTACGGTCTACTTCTCTGTCGACCCTCTGTAATGGTTCCATGGATGTAATAAGGTTTCCTATTATAATATATACATGAATATCAATGATTCTGATGCATACTTCTCTTATGAGTTCTCTTTCCTTTCATGCTAAGTATGGATGCTTGTATGTTTCTTTCTGTCATAATACATGTTATGGATTCTGTTAAGTACTTGGTCTGAAATGACTGCAAGGATCTAGAGGTTGTTCTAAGCCCTATGGTTCTTGTATGTCCTAACTTCCCTTAAAATCTCTTACACAAATCATAGATGATGTTTCCCACTAAACTCACATAAAAGAGAGACTCGGTACCCGTGTGTGCCTCGAGTGAGTGCCTAGATTTCACTGGGTGATAGGCCGACATGCATGGGGTTCCTTTCTTTTGTGATAGGAGTAAAAATGACTACACTTATGATTTTCCAGTCTCGAAGTCCTCCTGGATATGCACTTCAAGCCCTATGCATGACTGACAATATCTCCTCTGTACAATGACGACAATCCATACTCCGATGATCTTGAGTTGTTACAAGGAGAAATAAGTTACAATGACGTACTATGTTGGGCTATAATGGTCGATGCGATTATAATGGGCTCTCTAAACTCTTCATGACAATGTCGATAGAATAATGGGCTCTCAAGTGTACTTTGACAACTTGGTCATTTACAAAATTTGACGGGCTGGCCGGCTCACGTCGTTATAAAAATTGCGCTCTTTGGATGAATAATAAGCTTCATAAATGAAGGAGAAAACTCTTTGTAATAAAAAAATCACAACAATGAATAACATGATGATAACAGGTTCATTCCAAAATGGACTATGTCTCCGGTCCATTCAAAAGATGAACCAATATATAAATGATTCAAAAAATACAATTCTTACATCACCTACTTGCTCTTGGTTTGTAGTGTCTAATGACCTCGCCTTTGCTCTGCACCGGCTTCTGGCTTTGGCTTGGGCTACTAACTTTGGCTCTAACTCGTGATTCATGGTACTAACTATTGGCAATCGACACTAGCTACGAGCTACTTGGCTCGAGCTCGAGCTCTATTTGTGAAGGCAATCTTTGGCTCTATGCTATGGGCTCTTGACATGACCAACGATCTTCTCTCAAACAATTATTGGTCTATAACATCATATAACCTAGCTCTAGCTACTAGCTCTTTAGTCAATCGGATCGGCTCTAGATAATGGCTATTGGCAACTTAGCTCGCTTAGAATTTTTCAGTCTTGACATCCTCCTAGATATGCATTATGACCCCTTTGCATGACCTGACAATATATCCTCTGTCTGAATGACGAAAATCTATACTCCGATGATCTCGAGTTGTTGCAAGGAGAAATCAGTTATAATGACATACTATGTTGGGCTACAATGGTCCGATGGGACAACACAATTCCTCTAGCCATTGGGATTTGATTGAGCCAACAGATACCCAAAACCTTTAGTAGAAATCGTTATAATGACATCCTATGTTGAGGGCAAAATAAGCCAAATGTTTCAGAGTTATGCCCATTAATGGTGATTTGAGAAGAGGCATTGGAAAAAAGCATTCAAACAGATTGAATAAAATTGGGGCCGAAACCGAGAGCTTGAAGCATGGCAAGAATAAATGGCCATTCAATTCGATCGTAAGCCTTCTCAAAGTCAATTTTGATGAACATGGAAGCTTGGTTGGAATGACGGGCCCATTCCATGCCTTCCCAAACTATGATGATATTATCAAGAATGAAACACCCCTGAATGAATCTAGTTTGTTTCGAGTTGGATGATAACAGGAAGAATATGGCGCAACCAAATAGCCAGGGCTTTAACAATGATCTTATAAGAAACATTGAGCAAGGTAATGGGCCACCAACTAGTAATTTTTCTAGATCCCCTGGCTTGGGAATGAATTTGATATTACCCTTGTTGATCCATGCACCTAACATCTAATTTTGAAATCCTTCCACGTAGACTTGATGTAGGTTCGGGCCCACGATGTCCCACAATGATTTATAGAACTCGTAAGGGAACCCGTCACAGTGCAGGCTTTATCATTAGCCATTTGCGAGTTTGAATCATATAGGTCATCTAAGGTGAGCATGCTATCGCAGGCTACCCTTTCCATGGATGAGATCTTACACAACACAATAGTGAGGAACTGGTCAAGTGTCATGTGCTGCTTGTCGAGGGAGCTTGGGATCGAAACACTTGCTTATAATGCTTGAAAAAATCTTGAATAATGAGTTTGCTTATCAATAACCCGAGTTCTTCCGTTAGAGATGGCACAAATTTGTTGGGAGGAATTATTGGCTTTAAGGGAATGAAAAAATTCATTGGAAACCTGATCTTCTACCTTTAACCAATACATGTGAGCACAGATTTTAGCTCCTCGGGCGTTGTAATTATCTGTAATTTGGATCTTCTAATGAAGCTCTGTAACTTAAAGTTGCAACATTTCAAAGAATGGATTTTTTTGGAGTGCCACCACTGCCACTAAGAGAAAAGGTGGTAGCGGAGTATGAGCAACAAAGTGAATTTTAGCTAATTGTTGGCCATAGATTCAAGGTGGAATCTAGTGTTCGTAGTCGAGCATCTTTCCACCATTTAATCTAGCTGACATGCATAGGTGGATGAAAGCACTAAAGATGACTTGGCCGAGGGGACAGGTTCCAAACATGCCTAATATGATTGAGAGTGGGCCCATGTTCCATTAAGGTGGTATTGAGAAAAAATTGGCCTTTATGACAAAGGGATGCCGATCTTGCCAAGTGATACAGAATCGAATTGGGGAGTGGTTTGAAAGGACAAAATCAAGCATGACCTCCACGGGTAAGGAATAAATGTTGTCAAACTCAAAAAAATATTGAGTTGACAACATAGCTCTGTCGAGCCATTTGAGAACCTGATCCGATCCACCTCAAAGATTGGACCAAGTGAACCACACTTTGGAGGTGGGAGTGTGAGAAGCATTAGGGTCATAAAACATGAATTTATTGCACATGAAAAACCATGCTTCTCTCTCACCAACTTGTCCATCATATTGGCAGGAGCCCACACTTATCGGAGGACAGCTCCACCATATTAAAGTCTCCACTTATTACCCAGTAAGCATTAGGAATTGAGCAAGCTATCCATCTCCATAGATCAGCCCTTTCGGCCGCATCATTGGAGGCATAAATGTTAATGAGGCCAAAGGGGTGGTCATCAATATTAAATAGGACCCATATGGCACAGATTGGTAGGGTCGACGTCATGATCCATAAAAAGGGACACCATTTAGGGGCAAAAAGAGAAATTAATCCCCCACACCCTCTGTCATGATTACTGCAGAAATCCAGGCTGTCAGGCCAGATGGATTTACAAACCATCTGTAACTAAAAACCTATAATTTTCACTTCCTACAAAAACAAAACATCTAAGTTGGAAAATTTTTGCTCAAAGATCACGAACAATATAATTTTGATTGGAGTTTGTAAGACCCCTCACATTCCAAGAGATGCAATTCATGGGAAATAATGGTCAAGGGGCATGTCGTCCGTATCCAATTCGACTAAGGTGCCAAACCGATTTTGCAGAATTGAATCACATTGTGTTGCGAAAGTCTTACAACTCAATTTTCTTTTTCCTAATGTACTCAATGTTGTACTAATCCACGAAACCACACCGCACATTAGGCTATGATCCCAGGAGTTATGAGAAGGGCTTCAAGCCCTTTTGGGATGGCCCTATGAACCATTGGTCAAAAGCAATGGCACCTGTGGAGAAATGGTAGCAAAACTAATAGAAATATTTTGGTCCATAAGAACCAAGGCCACCTTGGGCGTGCTGGAGAATTTTGGTAACTGGATAGATGAATTGACAACGACGGTTGGTTCTTTTATTCATGGGTGCGGGATGTTCCTTAATAGGTGGCTCACAAACACCACTAGAATAGGGGGTCGAAGTCGGCTCTTTTTATTCTTATTTTTCCTTCCTCCAATTATTTTTTCCCCCTTCTTACGGTGGTTTGGCCACTTTGAGGGCCACCTTGGCTGCAGGATGATTGCGAGGCACATAAAGGGGACAATACTTGATCTTGTGATCAGAGGCCTAACAACGGAAGAAAGTATTAGGCAGATTGATATACAAAACATGTTGGGAATACCACTTGTCTCCCATTTGAATCTCCATGAACTCTTTCAGTTCTTGGGAGAGGTCCACTTCGACACAGACTCGTCTCTATGGTCATGCGTTGTAAAAATGTTGTGGTTCATGAGTGACCACCCACCCATGGAGGAAGTAATTTGATGTAGAAAGTGAATGCATGACAAGGGAAGGCTAGGGAATTCCACCCAGATTGGTACTTTGAGGGTAACATAGTCAGAGACCACAAAGTCTTTGTGTCATGGCGAGAGAACCAACAAGGAATTACGCACATACCAAGTGGTGAACAAGCGAGAATGGTTGAAGCATTAACCGGTCGAAAAACCGAAAAGGAAAAATCCTTTAGTCATGTTCGGAAAGATTTGAGTCGGATGCCATGAGGGGCCCAGACGAATGAACCCAGGATTTGAGCATGTTTTCAGAGGGGATACGACCCAAAAAATACCCAATAAGACAGAAATACTCTAACCATTGACATGCAACATTAAACTCAGGAATAGGTAAAACAACATCAGGAGGAGATTCATTACCTCGTGAAAAACTTTTGGGATGAAATTTCGGGGAATTTCAAAGGTGGTTCCATTGTTCAAATCTCCACTATCTCCAACCACGGTTTCAATAACCAGATTGAAGTGGAAGAGATCATTATATAGAGGCTCCCAAAAGGTGAGAAACCCTAAAAAGACCGATGAGATAGATATTCTATAGAGCTCAAAACGGTCACAAAATGACAAGTATGCTTGGAGGAAACCCTAGCAGAGCTAACTCATCCACCCACATGTGGTAAGGTTTTCACGTTGGCAACTTGCGCAAGCAAAACCAACCCACATGGGAATATTTGACATGTGAGGAAGATTAATTAAAGATTGACAAGGTTTTATTAATTGGTGATGTCAATTAATTTATCATGGGTTTTTATGGGAAATGGAATGGGAAAATTAATTGATTTAGGAGAGGTGTGAAATTTGGGTGTCTACATTTTCCCCTCTTTGGAAGGGTACTACGAAAGTAGTTTCCTTTCAAATAAAGTAGATGAAATGGATGAATATGCCCCAAGTGGCGGGATTTAATGTTTTAAAGAGATTATTCTTAAGGAAGGTGTTCCTTCGATAAGAAATTATTAGAGGAAGAAAAGGGTATGGTTAATGAATATGAAAAGAATTAAATCTACTTTCTCTAAGTAGAAAGTATAACAAACATTTGTTTGTGAGAATATAAGGTGGTAGATGATGAATGTTATGGTATCATCCAAGACAAAAATACCATGGGAAGATGTGATTAGGGACATATATGATGATTCCTCCTCGAGAGGGCTAACGAGAGTGGGAAAGACAATAAAGATCTCAAAAGAGGAGAGGTCAACGCTGTGGAGAGGAGGACGAGAATGGGGTGTAAGAGAATGGAGTAGTTACGACACACAAAATGGGGAAAGAATTCAATCGACCTTGAATGCTAGGTGTGAAGATGTGTTGAAGGATGTAGCAGTGAGAGTGGAAAGAGAGAAAAAAGGAATGGACATGAGTAGTGGTTGATTATGAGTAGGTGAAGAATGGGAAAATGTTATGAGGAAATAAAAAAATTCGAGAGGTGAAGAAGACACGTGTATGGAATAAAGCGAGATGGAGATGGAGGAGGAGAAAAAGGGAATGAAAGAGGTGGAAGAGGATAAGAGTGAAGGATTATAGGGATAAAAAGGAATTAAAAGGACAAACAAGAAGACTGATGGGATGAGAGAAGATGACAAAGTAGAGGGTGAAATCAGGAAAAAGGGAGAGAAAGATGCAAAATGAAGGTAGTGGAATATAAAAGATAAGGTGAAGAGGTATGTGTGAGATAAAGGGAGAGAAATGATGGGAAAATGAAGAAGATGAAGAATTTAAAGAAGACGAAAGAGATGATAGAATGGAGAAAAGAAAGAAACTATAGGAGATTAAGAAGATGCGGAGAAGATCATAGAAAGGAAGAGAAACTGGTACAAAATGGATTAAAAGTGTAGGGGTGGTAGAAAAGAAAGGGAGGGGAGGAGGAAGGTGAAAATGCTGGGGGAAGAAGAGATGACATGGCAGATATAGGGAGAAGATAGAAGGGACTAAGGCATTATAGTAGGTAGGGAATATGAAATAGACCGCATGGAGATGCATGTGGAAGGTGAAAGGGTAAAAAATATTGGATAATGAGAAAGAGACAGGGTAATGATGGGTAAGAATATGTAAAGAAAGAGAGAGACAAGAATGAAGAGTGGGAAGGAGGAGAGGAAAAGAGAGGAAATGGTAAGAAAGGGAATCAAGAATGGGGATATTCTCGTGGAGTGTCAGTAGCATCGGGAACATAAAAAGAAGAAAGAGGGGGAGGAATGACACGGAGTGGAAAAACCGTGGAGATGCATGAGATGAGGATAATAAGATTACAAGAAAATAGACAAAGGATGTATGATGAAGACTAAAGATATTGACAAGGGAGAAGGGAAAATGGAGAGGTGGGGAAGAAATGACAAGAAAGGGTGGAGGTGGAGAAAAGGGAGGGGAGGAAAGAGAGAATGGAGGATAAAAGAGGAAATTCCAGTGAAAGAACGTTAGGGGAAGACCAACAATAATTATTGTTGGTGAAGGACGAAAAAGGATAAAAAGAGTGAAAAAGGCAATGGAGAATGATGATGAGTGAATTTTACGGGTAGACCAACAATAATTATTAGTGTGAAACATGAGTGTCAATATAAGGGATGGAAGAAGATGATGAAAGAATGTTGGGGGATCAACAATAATGATGGGTGGGAAGAGGAATGGATATGCGGGAGAGTTCTAGAAGATGTAGTGGAAAATCAAAGAAAGGGTTAATGATGATTTGTGAAAAAATGAAGGCGAGGAGAGGATTCGAGAGGATGAGGATGATCAAGATGAAGGTAAAGAAAAGATATATGGAAAGAGAAGCAAAGAGAGGGACGGTGAGAGACAAAACACGCAGTGGAAAATGGGGAAAGGAACATGGTTGAGTAATGAGGGATCAAGTAGGATTCACAAGTTGAAGATGATGGACGCACTCTGTGATATGATAGGTTGAGAAAGGGTAATGGTAGGAGGAAAAGTTGGTTGGTGGGGAGACTAGGAGGAAGTAATGATCAATGGAAGGAATGATGAGTGAGTAGAAGAAGAAGTCCATAACAATATATCTATCTTAAGGGGAAATCTTAAGCAAGGCATTCATGCGGGAAGTGATTAAGTAAGATTTCCAAGCAAAGGATGGTGGGAAGAAGAGTGGGATGACATGAGGTGAAGTTTACGAGAAGGGAAGAGGTGGTGAGAGGATGTGATAATGGGGAATAATGAGAAAAAGTGAAGGGTGAGAATGTGTAGTGATTGGGGAGTTCAAGATAAAAATTCACCCTTAGGAGGAAATCTTAAGTAAGATTGCCATGCCACACAAATGGTTAAGTAAGATTGCCAAATCGATAGTGATGGTGAATGGGAAAGAAGAGAAAATAATGTAGTAGGAACAGGGATAAAATGCCTGGCTAGAGTAGATGATTATGACTAGAGAAGGGACAAATAGTATGGAGGATACTTGTATGGATGGGGAAGTGTAAGATGACATATCCTCCTTAAGAGGGACTCTTATGTAAGATTTCCAGGCTACATGAATGATTAAGTAGGATCGCCAAGCCGAAGATGAAGAAAAATAATGATGAGAAGAAGGTCATCGACACTATAATTTTCCTCCGTAATTTCTATTTCATTAATGTATGTATTAGGAATAGGATGTTGTTAAGTAGAATTAGTAGTAGCATTTGATAGAAGATAACGGCGCCATCGATCTTGTGCACCAATAATGTGGAGTACGGTAGCATAAATAAAGTACAATACGAATGTTGTAAAAAGTAAATATTTGTTATAAGTGGTCCGGTAATGTTAAAATGTCAAAGTTTGGGTAATTAGAGATGTAGGGTCTATGTGATTAGTAATTAAAAATATTATATTGGTAATAAAGACAAGGAGTGAGGTCATAAATATTTTGTGTATTTTATTTGTAAAAAGTCTAAAAATGTGGAACCCATGTAAAATGATAAGGTTTATCTTATCTTAACGAGATAAGCTTACATGTACAAATAAGAGTTAAGGTATGGAATATGATTCGTCAGTGGATTTCTTATCCTATCTTAGAGATAAGATGGATAAGCACGGAAGTTCTATAAATAGAGAGGCCACCCCCTCATTTAGCATAGAAATAAGTAGTGAGAAATATTGTAGGAAGTGTGCGAAGGAAGCCATCGGTTTAAAGGTGTGTTGAAGAAGCCATTAAGAGGTGTAATTGTAAAGTTTCTCCCATAGTATTGGTGGAAGGCAAGTGAAGTCAATAACACTTGAAGTACCTCATGGGTGAGATTGTAACAATTTCATGTTAATATTATAATTTACTTTGATATTTCAGATTTGTCGACATTCCGTCTTATCATAGTCGATGGTATTTTTGTGTTATGTTGTTGTTTTGTTTCCAGATTACATCCACCAAACTAAAGGTTGTGCATTAGTAAATAATCATAGCACGAGGAGTTCCCGGTGAAGAATTATCATAGTGCCGGATTGGTAATGACATTTTGGTTCCATTGCTTGAGAGACCATTCCTCATTGGTGGATTTTCGGAGAGATATTCCCACTTAGTCAAAAATCAATTGGAGGGTAACCTTGTTTTTACTTTTATGCATAGTAGTTACCATGGTAAAGTCATTTTTACCGTGAATAGTAGTTACCATGATAAAGTCATTTTTGCTTTGGAATAGTATTTACCGCATAACTTCTTTTTACCGTGAATAGTGTTTACCACAAGAAAGTCGCTTTTTACCGCATAAGTCAAGTTTTACCATAGTTTACCGTGGTCATTTCTATTTTACTGTAGAAAGGTGTAAAGTCACTTTCTAGTATAGTGATTCCAATTATTTGTACACATAAGTCTTGTTGATTGTACTTGTGAGTTGGTATTTCACGGTGGTTACTTTTGAAAATGGGAAAGATTCCTATTTTTTCAGCTCAATCTAATGAAGATGCTTCTTCTTTCATTCAAGAGTTTAAGAGATCTTGTATTTGTAATGGCCTTGTAAGAAGGGGAACAATGGACTGAATTTTTCCTACCTTTTTGGATGGTTCAACACTTAGGTGGTTTGAAACACTAGGTGATAATGTGAAAAACTCATGGGATTTATTAACGAAAGTTTTCTTGAAGAATCGGTGAACAACGAAATATGCGAGATCTCATGATCGAGATCACAAAGCTATCCCAAGGAGAGAAGGAGAAGATAAGGGATTATCATGCTCGTGTTCTAGAGCTAAGGAGGAAGCTCGATGCCCGATCCGGAAGGAAGGACTAGCGGATGGGTTGATGAATGACGTGGATAATCTCCTCTGTATGCACTTCATTCTTGGGATGAAGCCGAGACCGATAACGAGTGAAGTATGACCGCCCGGCTACCATTGAGCAGCAAAGGAGATTGCAAGAAGGCAAGAAGAAAGCATGGAAGAGGAGCCCAAAGAAATTGTTGCTAAAGTAGAGCCTACACCAAAGACCTTTGGTCCCGAATCCACAACCACTCCCAAAGTGAGCACAAATATTTCTCCTAGTACATCTACTGAGTATGAAGATCTGCTCAAAAATATGGGTCAGTTAACTATTAATCTTCTTCAAGGAAAGGAATTTAGTTCTTAGGGAGGAGATAAAGGTCCAAAAAGAAATATTTTTGAAGTTGTTTGTTATGGTTGTTATAAAAAGGGTCATTATAAGTATAATTGTCCGTAGATAGAGCTTCTACATCTGGTAAAGGAGATAATGATAAAGGAAAAGCACCATGAATTCTTTTGATGTAGTAGATAAGAGCAGAAATAATGAAGTAGATGTGTTTGTAACAAAAAAAAGAAAGAAAAAAAGATAATCAAGATGGAAATGATCCTAAGAAGATGAAAGAAGAAACTAGTAAGAAACATAGGAGAAGAAAGTTGGGTGTGCGGGATTTTCCGATTTCACGAGAGCGGCAAGGACCATACTCCATCTTGGAAGATCTGTTCAAAAGGCCTCAAATATTACATATGGTCAACTCTTGGCTATGTCTTCGAGAAGAGGCGGGAGTTGCGAGGTGGACTCAATGCTCAAGAAGGAAGGAGGTTGAGGTCCCCTGTTTGGAGGCGGCGGTAGATCCCTATGCTCCACAAGTGAGGTATTATGTAATGGTATTTCAATTCATGATGTCTTAGTTGATGGAGGTGCTACGATTAATGTAATGATCGAGTCCGTAATGAATATGTTGGGTTTAAAATTGATCGCCCCTTCAACACTTATGTTAAGGTCATTAAATAAAGAAAAACTAAACCGAAAGGTGTAGTTTCAAATGTGGCAATATCTCATTATGGGTGTGGTATGTGTAGTAGACTTTCGGTGATGAAAAATGGTAATGTATTGCGTACCCAATGCTCGCTTGGGAAGACCATGGCTAAGAAGAGTTCATGCAAGAAACTACCGGAATGAAGGTTTCATGACACTTGGACATGGTAGAGAGAGGGTGAAGATAAATGTGATCCCTCGACATCATAAGGCGTAACTCGTGGATTCAAGTGATGAAACTGATGATTGGACATCCTCTGATTACTCTAGTACCAGTGAAGTGGACACTGAAGATGAAGAAAGTGAGGTTGATGTTTCAGTCATGGATATCCTTCCAGTCACACCAACTCATGACCCCATAAAATTATTTGAAGAAGAAGTTGATGATCGTCTCCAACAAATAAAGATTGGTGATGCTGTGATGGAGAGTGAGAAGGAATCCTACCTCCAGCTCTTTCGAAGGTACATACACCTATTCACTTTTGATTACAAGGAACTCCGTCAAGTAAGTTGGGTAGAACATTGTATTGAGCTGGTAGATGGTGTTAAGCCCATAAAGCAAATGCCATATAGAATGAATCCTAATTTTTCCAAGACTGTAAAAGAAGAAATAGATAAGTTACTTGATGTAGGATTCATATTTGCTATGGAGAATTCAAAATGGGTTTCTCCCATTGTGATCTCAATAAAAAAGAATGGGAAGCTACGCATTTGTGTTGATTACAGGAAGCTCAATAAGGCAACAAAGAAGGATCATTACCCTCTTCCATTTTCGAGATCGAGATCTTGGGCGAAGTAGCTGGCCAGAGTGCTATAGTTTTGCTGGATGGATATAGTGGCTACAACCAAGTTCGTATAGCAGAGAAAGATCAGTGAAGACCACGTTCACCACTCCTTGGGGAACGTTTGCTTATAGAGTTATGCCTTTTAGGTTGTGTAATGCTCCAAAGAACATTCCAACATTTGATGAATAGGGTGTTCGAACCCTACATTGGGACCTTCATCAGAGTATTTTTGGATGATTTTTGCATCTATGGGAGCAAGTTGGACCACCTGCACCAAATGGAGACAACATTTCAAAGGTTAGATGAAGCACAAGCCTCACTAAACCCTACAAAGTGTGTCTTTGGATGTTCTAAAGGCATTTTGTTAGGGCATGTTGTATCCAGAGATGGTATTGGTATTGATCCTGATAAAGTTTCAAAAATCAAAGATTTACCATTTCCTCTTAATAGAAGTAAGTTGAGATCATTTTTAGGCCATGTGGGTTACTATAGAAGGTTCATCAAGAATTTCTCAAAGATTGCATAGCCACTAACCCAGTTCTTGAAGAAGGATGTTACTTATGAACCAGGAAATAAGGCACATGAAGCTTTTGGACAATTGAAGGAAGCCCTAGTGTCTTCACCTGTTTTGAAGAATCCAGATTGGAGCAAGCCATTCATTGTGTACACTGATGCCTCAGATGCAACACTAGGAAGTACTTTGAGCCAAAAGGATGAAAATGGGAATGAACATCCAATTTACTTTGGGAGCAAACAAATGAGCAAAGGCTTGAGGTAAATTATACTGTAGAATCGAAAAGAGGCTCGACTATCATTTTTGCTTTGTAAAGAAGTTTAGAAATTACTTGCTAGGGAAAAAATTTCTAGTTAGAATACATCATCGAGGCTCTAAAATATATTGTAAATAAGCTTAACCCATCAGGGAGGATAACAAGATAGATAATTTTGTTACAAGAGTTTGAATTTGATATTATAGATAGGCCAGGAAAGAAGCATGTCAATGCAGATGCACTCTCTCGAGCCTATGATGGTTTAGGATCATCTTGTGATGATGATGATTTCCCCGATGCAACATTGTTATCCCTTGACACAATCCCTAGTGAATACATAGATATTTGGAATTATTTGAATGAATTCAAGTTTCCTGATGGTGCCAATGCAAAGATTAAGAGAAAGATTACTCAAGCCAATCGTCCATATTCTATTCTACATGGAGTATTATTTTGAATAGGACCGATGGACAAGATCTGAGGGCGATTGGACGTGATCAAGGAAGGAACTGCTAGAAGAATTCCACAATGGTACATGTGGAGGGCACTTCTCCTGACAACTTACAAAGCAAGAAGGATCTTGGATGCGAGTTATCACCTGCCCACTCTTTTTAAAGATTGTTATAATTATTGTAAGACATGTGATATTTGTCAAACACATGGTAACCGTAAGACTTCATCACTCCATTATGTCCTATTCTTCCCCTTGGTCTCTTTGAAAAGTGGGGAATAGACATTGTGGGTTCACTTCCAACTACATCACACCAAAATAAGTATATTGTAGTTGCCACAGCATTATTTAACCAAGTGGGTTGAAGCTAGGCCATTGAAACAACTTCCATGGATGAAGTGGCAAGGTTCATGTATGAACGCATTGTCACCGTTTTGGTTGCCCATTAGAAATTGAATGTAGATCAAGGAAGCCACTTCATTAATGAGGTGGTAGAAGCCCTAGTCAATAAGTTTTCTATTAAGCACATGAAGGCAAAGAACATACAAGCCAAGCACAAATGGACAGTGGAACGAACAAATTTTGTGTTGTGTCAAATTCTAGCAAAAGATGCAGCCTTGCAAGTACATAAGTGGGATAAAAGGATTCATGCAAAGGCATTGTGGGCATATAGAGCAACATCAAAGTCAATGCAACAAGATACTCCCCATTTCGATTGGCCTATGACATTGATCCAGATTCTTCCTATTGAGTTTGATATTCCCACTATGAGAGTTATGAAAAATGAAAGGATGGATGAAAGTGATTCAAGAAAGGAAAGGTTGGTACATCTTCATTTCTTTGGAGGAAATGAGAGAAATAACAAAGGATACAAGCCATAAGAAGAAAATGAAGCGAAGGAATAGTTTGATTAAAAGATCCGGTGGTCTCCATTTCATGTGAATGACTTGGTTCTAGTATATGATTCCGAGATACAAAAAAAGAAGAGCGAGAAAATTTCTTCCAAAATGGATGGGGCCCTACAAAATAGCAGAATGTGCATGAAAATGGTACGTGATCGACCGGAGGAATTGGATGGCACTCCCATTACGAAATGGGTCAACCACGACAAGTTGAAGATTTTCCAAGCACGAGAATAGTCTACTCAGGGACGGAGTAGAAGCTAGAAGGGGAAGATGTCGACACTAAAATTTTCCTCCGTAATTTCTATTTCATTAATGTATGTATTAGGAATAGGATGTTGTTAAGTATAATTAGTAGTAGCGTTTGATAAAGATAACGGCGCCAAATCAAGACGTGCCGCCAATAATGTGTGAGTACAGTACAGAATCAAAAGTACAATAGGAATGTTGTAAAAAGTAAATATTTGTTGTAAGTGGTCCGGTAATGTTAAAATGTCAAAGTTTGGGTAATTAGAGAAGTAGGGTCTACGTGATTAGGAATTAGAAATATTATATTGGTAATAAAGACAAGGAGTGAGGTCATAAATATTTTGTGTATTTTATTTGTAAAAAGTCTAAAAATGTGGAACCCATGTAAAATGATAAGGTTTATCTTATCTTAACAGATAAGCTTACATGTACAAATAAGAGTTAATGTATGGAATATGATTCGTCAGAGTGGATTTCTTATCCTATCTTAGAGATAAGATGGATAAGCCTGGAAGTTCTATAAATAGAGAGCCACCCCCTCATTTAGCATAGAAAGAAGTAGTGAGAAATATTGTAGGAAGTGTGCGAAGGAAGCCATCAGTTTAAAGGTGTGTTGAAGAAGCCATTAAGAGGTGTAATTGTAAAGTTTCTCCCATAGTCTTGGTGAAAGTCAAGTGAAGTCAATAACACTTGAAGTACCTCATGGGTGAGATTGTAACAATTTCATGTTAATATTATAATTTACTTTGATATTTCAGATTTGTCATCATTCCGTCTTATCATAGTCGATGGTATTTTTGTGTTATGTTGTTGTTTTGTTTCCAGATTACATCCACCAAACTAAAGGTTATGCATTAGTAAATAATCATAGCACGAGGAGTTCCCGGTGAAGAATTATCATAGTGCCGGATTGGTGATGACAGTCTCGCGAGGTAAGCTATGACATGAGTGATTGAAGGAGGTAGGGAAGGTTATATGACAAGATGAAATGAAGGGGAATCCTTGAGTGTATTTTCCATACTACAAGAATGTGTGGGTAAGATTACCAAGTAGAAGATTGATACTAGGAAGAATGAGAAAAAGGAAATGGCATATGTGAGAATGGAACAAGGGGTGAGAGGAGGTGATAACAAGGAAGGAAAGAAAGGAGTGTGACATTAATGGATTGAGGAAGATATGTGGTGGAGCATGTGTATTGCAAGGGGGTCCGAAATTAGGATTCCCATATGGTGGGAGTGATGAGGCAAGAATGTCAAGTGGAAGAGGTGGAGTGGAAAGATGTTTGTGGTGGTGATTTTCATCCGATGAGAGATGTAATGATGGAGGAGTTTCTACAATGGGAAGATCTTAGGAAGAAGGTATACCTCCAATAAGATTCCCACACTGTATGATGATTAAGTAAGATTGTCAAGCTAAAAGTGGAAAAATGAAATTGAAAAACATGAAGAGGGGGAAGGAAGATACACAAAGTGATAAAAGGGGACAAGAATCGTGAGGAGGACAATATATGCATAAGTGGCGGGTCAGTAGAAATGACGAGGGAGGATGAATAAATAAAATATAGGTTCACCATGGTGAGGGATGAGGAGTTACAGGATAACGAATGTTGCCTGAGAAAGATCCTCAAGTAGGATTCGCAAAATGCAATGGTGATCAAGTGGGATTCCCAAAATGGAAAATGTATTAGTAAGGAGGAATGGATGTGGTGCAAAGTAAGGTGTCATTCATGTAGGCAGATACTCATGTGACGAAAGCATATTAATTTTAATATAACACATAACATGATGCATTATGATATAGAAGATCACAATGAATAGATAGGCGTAATATGTAAGAGATCATATACAAGGGCCATAAAAATGATATGATTCTCCATGTATGATATGCTATCATATAAGAGAAGTAGTGATATACAACGAAGTATATTAGAGGGAACACCAGGATACATAAAATCAAGATGCCCCTTGTAATATATCAAGATACAAGATAACAAATAATAAACTTGTAACTAATAATGCAACACAAGAACTTTCAAACATGTCCCTAATGTGTTCCACAATGATGATTGATTAGATGTTCCTCGAAGTAGGGATACAATGATTTAGAATGGATTGGGTCATCGTCCTCAAACAAGGAATCAATGAGAGCTAGAATTTCCCCAAGTGAGGATTCACGTGAGGGAGAAATGATTTGGGTTTTAAAGTCGTAAAGTGGTTGGAACATTTATTGGGGAAAAGATTTCAAAGTTTGAATTGTGTTGATTGTTGAGTATTTGATTCCTTTGATTAGTTGTACATTTTAGGATTTTTTCAAGTATGTGAATGTTTTTGGATTTTTAAGAGTTTTCTAATGTTTGTTTGGATTTTGGTGATTTTTCAAATGTTTTTGTTTGGATTTTTGAGATTTTTCAAATGTTTTTGGATTTTTGAGATGGATAATATACTAAATGGTAAACTTCTTATGAGAGGTGATAAGCCAGGGTATCATCCGTATGTACATTGTACCTCATGGTAACTCATGCTTTGAATAATATTAAATTGTTCTCTCCATTGGCAGGATATGTTGGTGATGACATGATGAAAAATAAGTCTAGCTCCATTCTTGACTCCACAAAACTAATAAGATGCAAGGGATCATCACCGAGAGTCAAAGAGGACACATGATATATATATATATATATATATATATATATATATATATATATATAAAGACAAGTGCTAACAATGATCCATTTGGGAAATTGTGACTCAATTCCTCTTAAGGTTACTGAACCAATTTGAAATGACTTTCACTTTATAGGTCACTTACTAGACTTAGACTGTTATGTGGCCTACTGAGTGGTAAGATTTAGGTGAAGGGATAGTTCTCTCTTCACTTAGGCATCTAAATTAATTCTTTGGAATTTTATAATTGTAAGAACTTTCATATTTATAAGGTTTTGTATTTTTGTAGTGACCCCCTATGCCTTGCCCCATGCCACCAGTAAGAGGAAAGGGTTCATCATCGAAGACAAGACATGGGTGAGTGATAATTTTTTTTTATATTTATGATGTTTTTATGCTTTTAAATTATGAATGACCATTTACAATTTGACCCATACCACTAGGAAGAGGCAAGGTTTCATCACCAAAGACAAAAGGAAAATGCGTAAGGGCACTTACCCCCATTCCTAGTCTCACACTACTAGTAAGAAGTGTGAGATCAACACCAAAGACTATGAAGGATGAAAGGTGTGATAGTTAATAATAATTTATTTGATTGATTAATTTTTATTATAGTGTTTTTATTTGGGAAGGAACATCTGCCCCAATCTCAAATTTCCACACGACTAGTAGGGACGCGAGGGTTTAACGTCGAAGAATGAGATGTGCGGCCAAACAAACTAGGTAAAGAAGTTTAGAGATTTTTTTGTGAAAGAGAGAACTGTTTTGAAGGGAATATATTACCATCAATAAGATTTTAGGTATGACCATAGGTGAAAACAGCTAAAAATGGGAGAAATTATAAGAAGTATGAGATACACAAGACTTAATAGGATCTATATTAACACTTTTCTCGTGATGATGAATATGAAGATGAGAATATCTCGCAATGGAGTTAAAATTTTAAAATTATTTGGAGATGAGCTAGACAGGAGGAATGTACAAGTGGTTTTTCCTAGGATAGAGAGCACCTCAGGAATAAAATTTCTTTAGATGGATTGCATTCATTGGTTCATCAAGTTCTTGGTTTTTAGAAACATGATGTGAGGGATAGTGAGTTACAAGGGTAGGATGGGCGAGGTCAATGGTATTAATATAAATTTTTTTCAAGGATAAGGTTTGTTTCCGCAAGGTTATCAAAGAGATTGTGCATAGAACCTGTTTCATCGTCAGAATTAGTATCTTTGTCATTAATTGAAACTAATATGGGGAGGCATTAAATGTTTTGAAACCAAGGTCGTGTTTACTAGAATTTTCAATACAAGCAATTGGATCTAGGTGACCTTGTTCATTCTTACCAAGTCCTTTACCCTTCCATCACATGTTTTTCATTATTTGATGAGATTTGGTAAATTGATGGGACTCATAACAGAAGCAAGTTTGTCATTGTATAACCAAGATCTTGAGGAACTTGGAATATGTTCTTCATCAAGATGACCGAACTTCGCCAAAATGACTTACCCATGTTATAAGTGGGAGGGGTTCTGATGTGGGAAGCATTGGGGTTTCCATAGATTTACGAGGATTTACTTGATGTGAAAATAATTCTCAATATTCTAGAATTGGTACTCACCATAACCTTTATCGATGATTTTGAATGTATGCGTCGAGGAACTAGTAGGTACCTCGCATGGTGTAAAAGGTAGTTTAGTGGTTTTAAAAGATGGAGAGAATGGGTTATAAGAAGAGGAGGGCATATTAGAGGAAGAAGCTTGATTAACAGAAGGAGATGGTATTTTAACGAAGAGGTATTGTTAGATGAGGAAGGTTGATTAGGCAAAGAAGATGATTGGTTAGCGGAAGAGGAGGGTTTTTAGATGAAGAGGGTTGATTAATAGAAGAGGATTAATTAGTAGATGATGGTTGACTAGTAGATTCATGAGGATGACTCTTGTATGATTTTGGAATATGTTTGGGAAGCGTATTTGGATTGATACACATGTTGTTAGAGAAAGGGATTACACGAGGTGGAGCGTATTTTTTTGCCGATGGACAATAGTTGGCATTTTTATACCATCCTTCGAGGAGTTTGCAATACTCGAAGGGTTGGGTGTCAACATGTAATGTGAATTCCTTATCCAAGTGGGGGAATTTAATACACTGGGTATGTGGATGATACAACTTTCATGGCATGAATCCATGGTTGATCGAGGAGAATATTGTATGGAACTTCTAAGTCTACCACATGACATAGCGTGTCTAAGGTGATTGGTCCAACCATGAGTGGAAATGTGATTTTTCCTATGGATTTTATTTCATTATTATCATATCCACGAATGGTTATGATATCATTTTTTAAGTATTCTTCGGTATAACCTAGAAATTGTAGTAGTTTCATGAAGAAAATAGTTAATGTTGCTCCATTGTTGACTAGTACACGCTTAATCTTGTGATGGGTGATAAAAGCTTCTACATATAAGGATTGATTATTAGTAAGGTTGGGGTTAATAAGGTCGGGAGACTAAATGATAAGATAGTATTGGGAGTTGAAATATTTGTGATCATATCTTGGAATTGTTGTGAATTGATGTCATGTCAGACACAAGCTTCATTCGATACTTGTGTAAGAATACATTGTAATGCGGAGAATATTTCAATAATTCCATGATAGAAATTTGTGTTATAGTTTTCTCCAACTGCTTGATGATGTTGAATGAATTAGGTGAAGACGTAGGATGGGAAGTGGAAGTGGTTGTGGAATTAGATGTTGGATGAGGAGGTGGTATGGGAGAAGAAGTAGTAGATTTTTTTGTAGTAGGGATCCAAACTTTTTTATGTCTAGTGGTTACTACACAGTCGACTTTGATCTTTATTGTAGCTACTAGATCTTGATCATAATTTATAGTTGAGATGATTGATTCATACTCAACATTGTTAGATGATTGACCCTTGTCCTTTGTGTGATTTTAATTTTCATCATGTTTAGGAAAGGGTTTTTGAAAACATTTAATTTCTCATTGGGGTTTTGGTGTCAGAGGTGTTTTTAACCTCTATATCACCGCGTTCAATCAAGTCTTATACATAATGGTGAAGTTGCATGCATCGATATGTATGATGACCATTGATGTGATGGTATTCACAATATTTTTTTGTCTTTATAACATTTTGGTTTAGGATGTCTTTCTCTGAAGAGTTTTATGATGGGGTATGTGATCATATTGTCACTTTCCAAGTGATAGAAGACACTAGATAAGCTTTCTCTAAGCGGAGTGAACTGTCTTTTCCTGAATTCCCGAGGAGAAGCCTCCTTACTAGGAATGATGATTGGTTGTTTATTGGGTTTATTATTTTTGGTGGATTATTTTGGATATTTCAAACGTACCGAAAGAATTGATAACTCTATCATTGACTATATTTCTATTCTGATTGAATAATTTGGATTTATCTTGATTTTGAGGGGCATCCCTAGGGGTTGGTCCCTAAAGGGTGTTTTAAGTAAGCCCTTAGAAATGAGGGCTCTCTTAATTTGTGTCCCTTTTTCAATAAATTCTTCAAAATTAGTTAAACAATGCATCTACATGTGAAATGATAATTTCGTGTTGAGGTTTGGGATGAAGATGTTGATCAATTGTCTTTCCAATATAGAGCAAGGGAATCTACTTGCAATCCCTCGCCAGTGTTATAAAAAGGATGAAAAGTTTTCATTCAACCATTGCTTGGTATTTCAAAGGTTGAGCATGGTCACCTCAGAGTCTAAGTTAAAGGAGAAATGTTTAACAAATTTCTCTCGATAAATCTGCGAAAGTTGTGATGGACCCTTTTGGAAGATGGAGGAACCAATCTAAAGCCTATCCTCTTAAGCTCTTAGGAAACAAACATAAAAGATATACATCATGGTAAGCTACTTCTTGACATTGCATGAAGAATTACCTTATGTGCTCATGTGGGCCGCCCTTTCCTTTGTATTTTTCAAACTTAGGAGTTTTAAAGGATGACAAGAATGGTAATTGTAACATTTCTTTGTCGAGTGGGTAGTGTAATAGTTCTTCAAAATTGAACGGTTTTGATTGTTTTTGTAGCCCCTAAATAGTTTATTTCATACTTTTCCATTCTTGTGTGAATGGAGAATCATGTGAAGGGGTATCGGGGACATCATTAGTATGTTGCTCTAGGTTGTGATCGTGTGACTTTTCAACTTTAGAAGTCACTTACGCGAGTTGTTTTGTCAACTCTTGGATTTTGGTGAATAATTCTTCATTTGAGGCGTTATTTAGGTCATTTGGTGGTACGCTTATGGTGAGTTAATTCACCATTGTCTATAAGTTTGGTTCATTTTTTTGTCCCAAAATCGAGAGGTAACTTCACTCATATAGATAGGATGTGAAGTAGGTATTCGTTTTTGTTTTGTTCTAATAGTTTATCTACTTGAGCTCTTGTTCTTCTTTACTAAGTTCAAAGTTGCTTAACCTCATCATTTTCATTTTCATGGTCCAAATGACCAGTTAGAGGGTCTCTTTAACAACCTGTAACTACCATGACTAGATAGGTATGTGTCTGATCAAACTTAAAAGAAGCTAAGAGGTTTGGTCAACCATGATTTAATGTAAGCTAATATGGGTTCGTTTCTGGTTTGGCTTGAACAACCTATTAAGTGCTGACGGAAAGGTGAAATCAAATAATTTAACTCAATATGGGTGTGATATAGCTCAAAATGAGCTATGAGGGGATTTGTGTTGGATGTAGTTTAAATAAACTCGATAATTGATGATATATGGAGTGAGCTCAAACAAGTCACTTGATATAAGTTGGATATAGCTCAAAAAAGTTGTGAGTCATTCACTTGTGGAGTTAGATTAAACAAGCTCAACAATTGATGACATAAGGAGTGATCTTAAGCAAGTCACTTGATATAGGTTTGATATAGATTAAAATGAGCTATTACGACTTTGTTGGGCATAAACGAGTTGATGGGTTGAAATCAATGTAAGCTTTTTCTTTTATTGATTTGATATTGAGGTGGTTTGGAAATGTTTTATGGAACACAATTAGAACTTGAAATATAAAGAAAAATATTTGTATAATCCAAGTTTAATGATATATAAAATGATAAACGAGCTTGTTTACAATGAGGAAGTAGTCATGTTTATTTGACGTTTTTCGCTCAAAAGACAAATCCATTAGGAATGATCATTATTTTGTATATCATGCAACAAGCAATATGTTGTGAAATGGGTGAATACATGATCTTATCACTCCATATAGATGTATCTTCTAATATATCATAGTCTTGATATACCCAAATCTATATGGGGACAGAAGTGGTACAGGGAACCCTTAGGATATTGGAAGAAACTCACCAATTCTTACTAACCTGATTCAAAGTGAATCACCACATCCAAAGAAGAATTAGTGAAAGGTGGAAGGTGATGGGGCAATGAAAGTGTGTATGGTGTCCTTATTAATCCCCAATTTTTTATAGGGATGATGCCCAGAACTTCATTGTTACAACTATTTAGGCATTGTAGACACCCTAAATTACTCACTTGTTTCCATATTATCCCAGCTTTGCTTCCTAGTTCATTCCCCTTTTTATTAATTGATTAATCATGTGTGTTGTACCAATTTGGATTAATTAAATTAATCCCTAGTACCCCTTGTACTAAGTTAATTATCATTTATTAATTAAATGATTAATTAATTAAGTGTGCACATCTTAGTCAACAACCACTCGGATTATCAATCAACTACCACTTTGGACCCCACATGGACTCCACTTGGACTCAACATCCTTATCCCAGTCAACTCCACCTAGACTCCACTTCACCAGTCCAGTCAACTGCACTTTTAGAATCCTAGAAAGGTGGGGGCAATTGAATTGCACGTACAACCATCTTTCTCGGATGTAACTTCTGCAATTATTTCCATTATTGCCCCTAATTTCTGAATCGTTGCAACCTCCTCATATGCTATTTTTAGCATGTGCATTCACCCTCTTGTAACCAACTTCCAACTACTCGCTTTATAAAATGAAGGACTACTCTATATCAAACCCTCTTGGATTTACAATACAATTACTTTGCTAAGTTTGCTCCAATATCTGCATATTGAAAGCTCCCTAAATATGCTTCAGTAGCATTGCTCAATCCATGTTTGGAGGTCACTCAAGAGCACCCAAAATTCCAAAAGGTTACACAAATTCTAAGCTCTCACAACCTACTTGAGTTTTTCTTTGGAAAGTCAGAGGAAAGTTCGTTGTTATTGTTTGTCTTCCATTTTCGATTAGTTTTCCACAATTTACATTTTGACATGCCAGTGGGACTCGAACCCCTCTTCTTCCATTTTGTTTCATTTTTTACTATCTAATTTTTTATTGGTGTGTTTTTGTGTGTGTTGTGCGAGTTCCAGGGGCATTTAAAAGAAAATGTCAAAATCAACAATAAAAAAATATAACTTATTCCTCTTGTTATAAGTTTTTGCTGCAATTGTTGAGTGCATTTGTGGGGGATTGATTGTTGTGTTTTAGCTCAGGTAGTTGTCTAGATCAAAATACAAAAAAAATCACATATTTTTTTGTTGCTATTTGCAGTTTTATTTTCTTGTAATATTCTCTTCATTGTTGTGACTGCATACAAGCACACAAAGCAAAAATTGGATTATATTCAAATAAAAATATAAAAAAACTAGCAATTTTTTTATTTGGTTACGAATTTGATTTTTTCAGTATAAAGAAGAATTTAGATTTAAATAAAACAAATTTTAAAACAAAAAAATTGATTTTTTTTCTAAACCCTAGATCCTAACTAGCCCCACCTCCTCGGCCAAATTTCGGGTGAGTTGACCCTCGACCATCCCCTACTCCCCTAACCCCGCCCCGAGTCCCTCGACTCACTCGCGCACCCAAAGAACCCCAACTCCCTATCCCACCAACTTGCCGCGCTCAACCCCGATCCTACTCCTCGCGGACCGACCCAACCCCGACCCCCTAAACACCTATCCCCACCCCCTAATGCCCAAGCTCGCCTTACCCCAAACATCCCTAACCCCAGCCCAATCTCAACTCCCACTCCTCCCTCGGTGAATTGCTAACTCCACAGTCCTAAAACCTACTTGCTACCCAGGCCTCTTGGCCTCCTCGAGCACCCTAAAACCCCAAGGTCCCCTGAGCTCTCACCCCTCTCGACCCACATTGACACTTGCCCGATTTGGCCTCACCTCCCCAGTGAGCCCTAGCTCCCCATCACTCGAGCCTCGATCGCTTCCGGCGATAGAGATAAACCCAAGGCCATTTGCGCCACCCCCGCTCCACACAAAGATCGAGAGTCATACACTACTTGATTCGAGACGAGGTTGTATCACCCTCTCCACTACCTGCATGCATAATACAATGGCTATATATGCACAAAAACCAACCAAACAATAGAATGATCGCATTCACATTTAGGTTTTCTTCTAAGCACTTTGTTTAAAAATTAGGGTTACACATCCAAAAGCCTCCTATTTAATCATCTCGTTCGTGATTAGTTTTAACATATAATTTGAGGTTTAACCTATATTTTTAAGCGTAGGGTTTTATTTTTAATTCATTTCTTTTTATTTCTTTTTTATAGTTTTACACTTTAGGTTAAACTTTAGTTTAGCTTCAAATATTAATTACTTAACTTTAGATCAAATTTTAATTAATTATTTTAATCTATTTTATTTCGTTCTTTAGGTGAATTAACTATTTAGGACTTTTTCACACTATTAGACGTTTTTTCATTTATTTTTCAATATTTTAGATAAACTATACTAATATTCACCTTATTATTTTTTTAATATTTAATACTTTGTTAATTAATCCCTAGTTTAATTAATTCATTTAGGACTTTTAAATACACAATTTAGCACTTTTTCATTTCTTTTTCACTTCTTTCGTTGAAATGGACTAATTTGTCAAACTCGTTTTTACAGTTTTTTTGGGCATTTCCATCCAATTCATTTTTGCATTTTCGACGTTTTATTCGTGTGTCCTCTCTTCGCCTCACTCTTCTTAAATTCTCATCACTTTCGTTAGCTAGGATAATCATCAAAGTTGCTAAACTAGGGTTATTGGACGTTCTCGGTCCACATTTTTCTCTCTTTTTAGCCATTCTTGTACATATTTAATCGTTTTGCAAACTATCCTAACACTTTTTCCCATGTTTTGCATGCTTTTCCTTTGTTATTTGTTTTTGTTTTTGTAAGACTAATCATGAAATGACCACACATAAGATCTTTCCTCGTGCTTCTTAAGCGATCTTGGAAATCAGAAACGTGGTCATTTCTTTTTGTTTTTCGGAATAAATACTTTTCACTTAATCAAAGCTTGTTTACATGTATGCTCTTTCCTTACACTTTCTAAGTGATCTGGGAAATCATAAATGAGAACCTACTTCTGTCATCTTGACCTCTACCTACCTCAGAAACTATTACAATATTTTCTTGCAAGACCCACTCTCACGAAGGTTGATAACACTTAAAAACTACTAACTACAGGTTGCCTTTTCTCATGCACTTCAAACTACTAATTCTTGTGTGCAGAAATTGTTGATAAACAAGATAAAATAAACATTTCTACACACTTGTATTTACAGGTTCGGATAAGGGTAAAAACCATCCACATAATTATGGGAAGTGCCTTGGCATAAGCCATAAAACTCTTTTGAGGATTACCACAGGAACCCCAAAGTAGTTAGCACATTGAGGGAACTAGCTGATAAAACGGACACCTTTTATCCCAATTGACTAGTAAAGCCTTATGAGTTAGAGTCACGGATATCCAATAGTGGTGACCCCAATGTGATTCATTCTGAGCAAGATCTTTGCTCAGGGTTTCAAAGGGGGTAAAGTAAATTCGTCAACTACCAATAATAGCATTACGCTCGCTCAAGTATCCAATCTAAGGTGGAGGCCAAAACTTTCACAAACATCATTTTTCATTTTTCTCATGTGTTACACACTTGTGTTTCACTTTTTTCATTCACGTTTTCTCTCTCATCCACCTTGTCACTTTGTAAACGTGTCTAAGTCTTGGGTTACGAGACATCCATATCAACACTTGATTACTTTAATTTTTCTTCACTAAGTCTTGACATTATGATACTCACTTTATCACGGTCAAGCACCCTCTTGATCACCTTGATCCTTCATTGTCGTAAGTCTTAAGTTTGATACTTATATTTGTTGAACTCTAAGCATTTGAAACTCTTACATCGTCACATTTCACATTTAATTTGTGGACTTGTCGACATTTTCACAATCTTTCTCTCATCATCTTACATCATCACATTGCATATTTACTTTGTTGAATTTATGACATTCACCAATCTCTTTCTCCCATCATCTTATGTCATCGCATTTCACATTCACTTTTTTGAATTGACAACATTCTTTAATATATTTTTCCCATCATCTTACGTTGTCGCATTGCACATTCACTTTGTTGAATTGATGACATTCTTCTATATCGCTTCCATCACTCTTACATCATCATACTTTGCAATCATTTTGTTGCATTGTCATTATTTCTTCACTTCTCTCTTTAAAACATCCACTTTGCTTTGATTTGAGATTATTAATCAAGATTTTATTTCCCCTTGGCTCTTATCTCCACTTTTGCAAGATTCAAACCTTTTCATCATCGTTTATTCACTTCTTATGATGACATTTACTTTTTCATTATTTTAGTACTCTCACTTCCTTGTCATGTCTCCTCTTTTAACACACTTTTGTTAAGAGTAGACATTTTTCATCATCTTCTTAAGTCTCCCCTTTTAACATACACCTTGTTAAAAGATGAGAAAACTCATCACTTTTCCTAAGTCTCTTCCCTTAACACATTTTTGTTAAGAGTTGAGCATCTTCCATTGTGTTTTAAATCTCTTCTTGTCACACTCATTTTCTACAAGTTGAGTACACTAACCTTATTTTTCCTCTTCCCTCTTTCAATTCATTTGTAAAGAGTTGTGAATCTCATTCAAACCTTTTCATCTTGCTTAGCACTCATTTTGTTAAGAATCATCTAAACTAACATTTCAGTCCACCTTCCACCTTAGCATCACTCATATTGGTATGTATTGCAAAGTCCCCCCTTTGTTCCTCTTAACACTCATTTTGTTAGGAGTTAACCTTTTCACATTCCTTCATCACTCTTATCACTTGTTTGGATTAAGAGTTGATTGCGTCTACCTTTTAAATCTCTCTTCCCTTAACACCCATTTTTGTTAAACGAGTAGATCTCATCTAACCTCTTTTAGTCCCTTTTATCTTAACTCTCATTTTGTTAAGAATTCAAGAAATTCACTAACCATTTTCGCTTCTTCCCTCTTAACACTTCTTTCGCTAAGGTTCAAGATTTTTCATCTTCTTCCATATTCTATCAAACCTCTTCTTGTTCCTCCACTCTTTCAACAATGGTGGGAACACGACATCGTGACTATAGTCCTTTTTGACAGGAGGAAAGAAATCATTTCCATATCAGTTCAAATGAAGAGGATGCAAACTAACTTAAAAATATTTCCATTGATGCCACCTTTCAGTAAATAAATACCAATTCCTTCTTTGCCTCCTCTCAATGGGAGCTAGATTTCCCTTGGACTTTGATGAAATGAATTGAAAGCATTAAAGGGATGACCTGAATCCCCTAAGGGTCCACCACTCGAGTCAAATAAACATGACGATGAAGGACAAAGTAAAACAAATGCCGATGATAAAGGAAAATCTATTGCTTCATTCTCTATTCCTAACCAATCCTTGCTTGATCAAATCAATGCAATGGTGAAACAATTGGCTCATCTATCCTCTACAATCACTAACAATGATACCAAAGGTATTGAACACATGAAGAAAAGTGACGACACATTCAAAAATCATTCTGAGATCAATAACAAGAACAAAAATCATACGAATGATAAATCACCATTCATCCCATAAACCAATTCACCATTTTCTCAAGAGTGGAAAATGATGAAGGACACCATTTTAGGTATGCAAAAAAATGCAAATAATTAAATTTTGATGAATTATGTCCATACCCTTTTGACATGGACATCTTACGCATACCCTTCCCATGCTCTTTCGAGATGCCAAAATTTGACAAATACAAGGGAAAAACCGATCCTAGAGACTTATAAAGGAATTTTTCATGGCATGCCAAGAGGTGGCTTATAATGACATATTTCTCTTACGCCTCTTTCCTAAGAGTCTAGGTGGACAAGCTTTGGAATGGTTCTTACACCTTCCAAAGGGATCTATCTCTACCTTTGTAGACCTTTCTGAGAAGTTTGTCAAAACACTTCTCTTTCAACCTTGATTATGAAATAACCATGATGGATTTGTGCAATGCCAAATAATGACAAAATGAAAGCTTTGCATAATTCTTACAACGTTGGTGAGGAATTGCAAGCCACTTCCCATGTTCAATCCATGAGAAACAAATGGTTAGTATATTCATCCCTAACCTTAATGACAAGTTGTCTTTTCATGTGCAGATGCACTGCCTCAATATTTTTGAGGAAGTTATCAAAAAGGGAACTCAAATCGAAAAGCCCTCATTTCTAAAGGCTTGATCAAGCCTCATTATAAAGACAATGGGCACAATCATAATTGTCACAATAATAACAATAACCCTAACACTTCTCATGATAAACCTAGGTACATCAATCGTGCAACCGCATCTTTGTTATCGATGATGGTGTCACAAATAATTGCAACATGTAAAACTTACAGAACAATAGATTAAAATAGAGTAAGTCTAAAGCATCTATCACCATTCCAAAAAGAGAAACTTTTCCTCCTCCTCATGATTACAATTGAAGACAATATACATCTTTGGGGGAATCTATTTCAAGCATCTTAAAACAATTGACAAGTGCTAATATGGTCACTTTCCTATCACGCAACCCTTCCCTGAAGGTGAACCTAAGCCAAGTTGGTATAGACCTAACACATATTGTGATTTTCATCGCATAGATGGTCATCAAATGAAAAAATGAAAACAAATTCACAATTACATCCAAGATCTTATTGATAATAGAGACATAGTGGTTGGAGACCTACCACCTAACAATGATACAAAGGGAAAATCTCACAAACATGGTGAATCCTCAAACAATGTTAATTATAAATCCATCATATCCTGTATTAAAAACACTACTCCACACACCGTTGAACATTAGTTTACACCTCTTGGAGAGAGTCTATCTAGTGCCTTTCAACAATTAGTAAAGGCTAACATGATTGAATATCCACCTACGAAACCATTTTCTAATGGGGAACCCAATCCTATGTCGTATAATGCATCAAAATATTATGAATACCATCACATGCATGACCATTATACTGATAATTGTACACCTCTTCGTCATTATGTCCAAGACTTAATTGATGATGAACCATTTCCATAGAGCTCGATGACGAAGCTCTCGTAACCAATGACATGTCAATTTCCACTTCAAATAAAGAGTTGATGTGTTAGGAAAACATTTATTAGTGCTCTCGTTAATTTATTGTTATTAACGAGATTATTGTTGTATAGTACAACAATAATATATTTCTTTGTTATACCCGTGATTATTTAGGGTTCTTTGTTATACCCACTTCCTATTTATTGGGAAGTTAGTTTGTTTTCCTTTATGGCTATATAATAGCCAATCTATTGTTTGCTATTTATCATGATGTGAATAATATATTCTATGTTTCTACTGTGCAAACTTGTGTGTTTTCATGGCCATTATACTTGAGAATTGTACACCTCTTCATCATTATGTCCAAGAATTAATTGATGACAAAACCATTTCCATAGAGCTTGATGATGAAGCTCTCACAACCGATGACATATCAATTTCCACTTCAAATAAAGAGTTGATTGTTGTCCCCACTTCTGCACACACTAACATTCAACGAGATCATGATGAAGGTCAAGTATCTCTCTCTCCAAATTAATCTATTTCTTTTAAATATTTTCTTCCTTTAGTCCAAACAAACATTGAACCTGTTTTGAACAATCTTTTAACTTCAAACGAGAGGTTTAATTTTCTCATGGACTTTCATTAAACGCTTGGCATGATAGAAGAGGGTCCATTGTTAAGCACCATTAATCTTGATTCCATTATTTCCATTCCGGCTCCTACACCTAACATCTCTAGTCTTATTGTTGAAACACAACCACAACAAGCTTGGACACTTGCAAAAGTAATGTAGCCTTCGTGTCCATTATACCTCACACGATCAATAATGAAATAATATCATCGATGATGATTCTTACATGTGAAGATATCTTCATGTGTACACTCTATGAGGTACGTATACCCAAGAATATCCTTATTCAACCATTTCAAGCTTTAATTGCAAATATTTTGTCAAATCAACTAATTCACAACCTAGAAGGAAAAACATTGAATATCTCCTCTCTATGGCTTACAAGGAACCCTAAGTATACATCTAGAGATCCATATTCCTTTCCTCACACTCTTTCACTCACAAGTGAATATGAATCTCAACATATTCCCGTGTCGAAAATATTCTTCTAACATCACATATGTCTTTCGATCTCATCGAAGACTTATCTAATCACACATCCTTTGACTTGGAACTTGTCCGCCCAAGTCTAGTACTTCAGACCCATTGAATCATTTGTTTCATTCCTTTGACTTGGAATTTTTCTGCCCAAGTATCGTATTCTTTAGGACTTATCAAATCTTTGGATTTCCTCCTTTGACTTGGACTTTGTTCACTCAAGTCTCATATTTTTAGATTTATCAAATCTTTCGATTCCCCCTCTTGACTTGGATTACATCCACATAAGTTTTGTGTGTCAAGATAATTCAACTTCAATAAAAATGGACCCATTTCTAGATAAGTCCATTTCAAACTTTCATTCACAAAAATTCAAAAACTTAAAACGCGTAAAAAGAAAATAAAACTCCGTATTAAAGCAATGTTTACGAATTGGAAATGGAAAAGTATGTACAAATAATGTTAAGCATTCCATCTATTGACAAATATCTTATTCACAACATTATCATATATTCGATTTCTTCACCTATCAAGACACAAGCTAACATTGTTCCACTTGGGCATTATGTGTCTCGTCTTTGTTACGGTTCTTACCTTTTCAGATCTTTTTACCTATGGTTTTGTCTCAAAGCTTACTGATGGCGACCCCTCCTTTCAAATAAGTTCTCTCTTTAATAGAAAATACTAAACTTCTTCACCCAGTCCTCTTTAACCTTTCATCTCAATCTACGGTGTTGAACCCTTACGTCCTACTAGTCACATGAGGTTGAGACTTGGGGAAAAATGTTCCTTCCCAACAAGCACACTATCAACATACAAGGCAAATTAAATCAATCTAAAAATACAAAAATTATAAAATCATTACACCTTTCATCCTTCATAGTCTTTGGTGATAAGCCCATACTTCTTACTGGCAGTATGAGACTGGGAACAAAGAAAGCCCTTACTCACCTACATTTTGTCTTTGGTGTTGAGCCCTTGCCTTTTACTGATGGCATGGGGAAACATGTAGGGGTCCTTCACAAAAATAAACAAAAATAATCAATAAATAAATCCTTTATGAAATCTTAATCAAAGTGCTTGATCAAATACATCCCAAGAAGTAATTTAGTTGCTCATGTTAAGAGAGACAATAATTCCTTCAACTCGTATTATTGCAAATTAGTAGGCCATCTACATATCTAAGTTGAGTCAAACACCCATAAAGTGGAATCATCTTGGAATCAGTCATATAATCTTGACTAGAGATGAGTTACACTATTCTTACATGAATCATTGTTACACTTTGTGTCTTCGCATCCATTATCTTCACTTCCATATCATTATTCATCTCATTTTCATGTCCTTCTTGGCTCTTGGTGATGAGCCCTCACATCTTCCTAGTTGTGCGGAGCCACAAGTGGAGTGAAACACCCTATCATTTTATCATCTACATTTCTGCCAATGGAATGGAATGCTTCTAATTATTTGCACCTACTTTCAAGCAGTGTACCCTTTTACCGAGTTGTAAAATACCAAAAACATTCAAAAATGTTTCCAAAAACTTCAAAAACAATATAAAATTGTTCAAAAATAAAAAAAAAATATAAAATTGTTCAAAACTCCAAAAATAGTTTAAAACTTTCACAATCAAAACATTCCAATAATGTTTGATCCACTTTCAAAGAATCGAATAACATAGTTCAACAATTTTGCCTTTTGATGGCACTCATTATGATCATTCCAGACCATCTTTTGGCAATCATATTTATTTCTCATGGTGTATATATATTCCTGAGGTAATCATTTACCCTTTCGCAATATAACTTTACTTGGGTCACATTTGAATTTTACATTTTAATCCAAATACAAACAAACTTCAATAGGATCCGACAAGAGTATCTAAGTATAACTTCGCTCTTCGGCCCGATCCAATCCTCTCGTGTTCTAAGCTATCACTTGGGGAATTCCAATATGTCTATTTATTCAATGTGGAACACATTCAGAGTGTCATTAGACATCATTTTTGCATGTTGTGATTGTACTGTTGCAGTTTGTCAACATTGTGACAATGATTTTGCTTCTTTCAGTTTGTTATTTTTTGTACTTTGTTTACTTTTTTTGTAGACCAATTGTAGGAAAATTTATTCACATCTTAGTTCACATATAACTTTGGTGTGGATCCTTCCTGTTCATATTGGGTTAGTTTTCAATACTTGTTTCGTGTTTTCTTGTCGTTACCACGTGTTGTATTTGCTCTTGGTTTATTTAAGCTATGAAATGTTTTCCTTTTCCCATGTATTCATGTTTGTTTGCATTTTGTATTTCAAACTTTTTCAGAATTCACAAACATTAAAAAATCAAATATTTCAAAATCTAAACAAACCAAATATTTCAAAAATTTAAAAAATCATATTTTTCAAAAATCCAATTTTTTTTTACAAAATCTTCAAACAAACATTCACTTATCACAAAAATCCTACAATTGGAAAACCCTTGAAGTGAATCTTTCAACATTTCAACACAATCTTGATAAAGTCATACCTTTATCTACTACCCTAGTGATCATTCCAATCTTACAACTATCACTTTCTTCCCTTTGCATGATATGCTAACTCTGCTTAGGGAAAGTCACAAAATTGTTTTTCCTTTGCGATATAACTTCGCCTAGGGTAATTTCAACTTCAATCATTTACACAATAGATCCAACAAGAGTGTCATAAGGATTTGCTTTAACTCGGCTCTTTTAGTCTGATCCTATTCCCTCTTTGAGCATTTGCATCTACTTAATCATCATTGTGGCATGCATTAGGGGCATAATTGATTGTCTTATTTTTTGAATTTGTGTTGCATTATTGATGTTTAATTTTTGGACCACTTGCAAGTAGTGTGATTACATATTGGTTCATTTATAGCCCAGTGCATGTACCTACTTTATATATTATGTTTGTTTTCCTTCTTATCTTTTCTTTGTTGTGTATGTTTGTTTACGTGCATCTGGGCTAACCATCTTGATTATTTCATAATCATGGTAAAAAATCCATTGTGCAACAACAAAAATAAGGTTTATCTAAAATTATTCTCCAAATGATGCTCATTTTATGATCACAGATCCTTTCCCTTCCTTATTCTAATCCCTTGTCTTATTCGTATCAAGAAGTTGTCCTTCGCTTTTTTTCATCCATCCACTTAAGGGGGCATTCATCTACTATCCTACTTGTCGAGGCATCCAAATGCTTCAAAACTTCTCACTTTGTATGTGTCTACTATCTTTAAAGCAGTATTACTTTGCAATAACACTTTAAAGAGGGACAAATGTAGACACCCTAAATTACACACATGTTTCCATCTTATCCCATTTTGCTTCTTAGTTCATTCCTTTTGTGATTAATTGATTAAATTGATTAATCATGTGTATTTTACCCCTTTGGATTAATTAAATTAATCCCTAGTACCCCCTTGTGCTAAGTTAATTATCATTTATTAATTAAATGATTAATTAATTAAGTGTGCACATCCTAGTCAACAACCATTGATTCTCAATCAGCTACCACTTTGGACTCCATCTGGACTCCACATCCTCATCTCAGTTAACTCCACCTGGACTCCACTTCACCAGTCCAATCAATTACAAATCTAGAATCCTAGAAAGGTGGGGGCAATTGAATTGCATGTACAACCACCTTTCTGGATGTAACTTCTGCAATGATTTCCATTCGCCTTTTTAAAATGTCTTAGAACTAACTCTACCTCCTTAGATGCTATTTTTAGCATGTGCATTCACCCGCTTGTAACCAAATTCCAACTACTTATTCCTCTATAAAATGCATGCTTACTCTATATCAAACCCTCTTGGATTCATAATACAATTACTTTGTTAAAGTTTCTCCAATATATGCATATTGGAAGCTCCCTAAATCTGATCGTAGCATTGGTCAATCCATTTTTGGAGGTCATTCAAGAGCACCCACAATTCCAAAAGGTTACACAGTTTCTAAACTCTCACAACCTACTTGTGGTTTCTTTATGAAAAGTCAGTAGGAAGGTTAGATATTATTGTTTGTCTTTCATTTTTACATGGTTTATAGGCGTTACTCGCAGTAGTCCTAATCATGATAACATTACCTTTAAGCGGGGACCAGAGGCGAGGTATATACCGAATGCTATTTTGAGACTAGGTCTCAATGTGTAATGCAAATGCAAATTCTGGTGGTGCGTGGTGATGAAGTCCATGTCACCGGTGTAATGTAGGTGGTGATGAAATCCATTTCCGCTACATGTAAATACAAATGATGATTAGTGATTAAAAGTAAAATTTGTTCCAATTTGAAATAAAATCACTAGCAAAAATGATAATGTACCTGAGGGTGATTATTTTTTTGGTTTTTTATAGTTTCAGTAATTGTTCTTTGACCAAGGTAATTTTGTGGGAAGTTTTAAGAGTTTTTTTGTTTTTTTGTTTATCAAATATTTTGAGCGATGTGGTCATGTGTCAAAAAAATTAGTAGTTATCTTGCATTAGAAACCTTAGAAGAGATTAAATGATCGTGGTCATTTTTAACTTTCTAGATTGCTCGAAGGCGCAAGAAATGAGCATACACAACCATGATCGAACAAGAAGTTGTTAGAAAATGAACTGAAATCTAGTAATGATCAAGCTTAAAGGAATTGAATCTAGTAAAATGTGGTGATTAATTAAGTTAACTGTGATGGACGAATGTGTGAACAAAAGATATCAATTCAAGTTTTGTAATGTGTCTTTGGATGAGGAGTCCTACAAATAGTTATTAGTAGTTTTTTGAGGTAGAAAAAATGAAAACGATGAAAAGCAACACATTCACGTTATCTGATTCTCAAGAGCGCTTGTAACAAGCGTGGGAGAAGAGCATACATGCAAAGTGTTTGTTGGGGTTATAATATTAAGTGGGAAACTACTTATTTATAAAACCCGCCAAATGACCCAGGTTGGCTTTTAAAGAGTGGATCATGACCACCCACCTTATATATAACAAGGTGATCCTTTAGGGATTGGTTACACATAGTTGTAACATTGTATGCGAGCTATATATGTGCGAGTAAATTTGTAAGACTCATGAGCAAATGTATGAGGTAGTTCATAATTCTGTAGTGAAAGTGTAACTGTATGCGAAATAGTGGGAGTGTTGGGTAAAAGTATATTCTCAATAAAGATAAGTGATTTTTCAGTGGGTTTTTTACCTTTCATGGTTTTCCCACTTATATCTTGTGTCACTGTGTTATTTAATTTCTATTCATGGTATTTACATTCTGTAATATGCAAACATAAACATCTCAAGCTATGTTTTAATTATCTGCACTTCATAATCTATAATCTTGACAATCTAAACCCTAAATCCTAAACCTTTTGGTCTTAGCCCGGAGGAGCATGAAGAGGATGATGACATTACCCTGGCGGAATGTCTTACAAAGATGAAAGAGGGAAAAACTATCCCCAGGGGGGATGGAATTGACAGAGACAATAAGGAGGGAGCTGTTGGGGAAGCCAGTGCTTCCAGGAAGAATGAGTGTGTGGGCGATCCCATTATTTTCGAAGATTGGAATAGGAAGATGGTGTACTTAGAGGGGGTCCTCAAAGCTATGGAGGATACGAATGAAGGGCAAAGGGAATCCATCTTGAATATCATAAATATTTTAAAGAAGATGGTTTCGACTGTGTTCGACTAAAAACTAGATGAAGGAGTGGAGGAAGAATAGATGGTGGTTCTTTCGGTTTCTGGTCGAGGTTGTAGGCCCAGGTATGGGACCTCTAGTGGTTTTTTGTCTATCACGGAGGGTTTGTAGGTATTTGAACTTTTTGTGGACTTTGGGCGAACTGTGATGCCCTATTTTTCTGTCTTTTTTGTCCTTTTGGGGGTCCTGATCCTGCGTTGTAAGAGTTAAGCCTGTTTAACTCACTTTTCTGGGACCCTTATTTGGATTTGTCTTTCTTGTTTGTCTCTGTTTGTGTTCCTCTCTTGTTTCGCCACTGGGAGCAGATCCTTTTTTACCTTATCTAATAAAAATATTGTAGATTAATAATTATTTAATTATTCATTCCTACAAATATTCTAACATGGTATTAGAGCTTGTGATTATTGTGCAGGATAGATTTGGATGTTTTTGTTGATTCATAGGTGTGAAGAAACTTGAAGTTTTTAATCTGTGAAACCCTAGCTGTTCCACGACCAACTTCAAGTCTAATTAGGTTCAAAACTTGATTTCCCGCCAAAATATTGAATATTGGATGATTAGCTTGTTAGATCTTGCTTGTGCATATGTTTTATAACCTGAACCATTTGCGTTCATAGATCCGTGCCTTCTCTTTTTGTGATTTTATTTATAATTTTATCGGTCTTCATGGAAAATTTTGTGGTCCTTCGTGGTTATCTTTGTTATGCGGATTATTTGAATGTTTTTTTGCTCTTTATAGGGTTATAGCCGCATGTGTGACTAATTTGAATAGTTCGAGTCCTTATTTAGTGGCTTTCCTTGTTACTGCGGTTATTTAGTCTTAGTGGATTTTGTAAATCTTCTGTGGCTTGTTAGACTTGCTTAATTTTAGTCTTCTATGACTTTTCTAAATCTTCTGACAAATTGTTAGACTTGAGCGGCTTTAATATTCGTGGCTTTTGCGAATCTTCTACATTTGTTAGAATTGCACGGCTTGTTAAGAATTGTGCATTTTTTTAGTTATTCATTTTTTTCCTTTCCTTGTCGTGCGGACCCCATTTGTTCTATGATTTGTTGACCTAAGTTTTCCTTGAATTAATAAATACCTTAACCATCTACATATCTCTTATCCCTTGTTTCTTAGCTTGTTTGTATTTTGAGGCCTTCTACGACTATTTGTTTGTATTGCATACAACCTTATGCGGTCATTGTTTGTATTTTGTGGCCTTCATGCTGCGACTAGTTGTTTGTATTGTGTGGACTTCCTTCTTGGGTCTTGAAATTTGTTTGGATATTTTCATCTAGTTACATTTAAAATTATAATTCGTTATGCTCTTTTTCAAAATTTTGCTATAGCTAGTCTCGTTACATTGGTTTTTCAATGGATAAATCTCAATTATTAAATGGAACAAATTATAATATTTAGAGAGTTAGGTTAAAAGTTTGTTTCATGGTGAGAAAATTATGGGATCTTGTAACTAGTGTGGAGAAACGACCCACCGAAGACATGCAAACCCTGAAAATCTTAGCTCCTTCTCTAGAGATCTCAAGAAGCCCTATCAATCCTATTACAGAGCATAAAATATGAATTTCTACTGCATATAGGTCATATGGATTCTCCTGCTAACGCATGGAAACAATTAGAAATAATTCATGAAGGTAGCCACCTTTCCAAAATAATTAAAATTATAATGGAACTGTTTACAACTCCCATGAAGGGGGATGAAAAAATTGTTAATTATCTAGCTAAAATTAAAAACATCAAAGCTCAGTTGGATGGATGTAATTGTGAATTGTTTCAAGATAAACTCATGTTATATTTTATCATTTAGATAAATATCCATGAAAAATTCAGAAACTATATCTCCATTCTTAACTCTAAATACCAAAATGAAAATGATTTGCCTAATTTGGACACCCTTTCTTCGCTTTTAATTCAAGAAGAGCGTGTTATGAAGAATTTTGATTCAAAAGAGATTACTACTCAAGCATTGCTATCTCAAAATCTTTAAACTTCTAAAAATAGGAATAATATCAATCCTAACTAGAAATCTAACATCATATCAAAATTTGAAACCGATACTATATATAATTATGTTAAAAGCAGTCAAAGTTTTAAAGTGAAATTCAATGGCACATGTAAAAAATGTGGAAAATTTGGTCATAAAGAGTCTGATTGTCATGTGAAATTTGATAAATTTTTTAAAAACACTAAAAATAATAAATATAACAATATGAAGAGAGATCAAGTAGAATAAAAATCATACAAATAATGTTGAGCACTCTATTGTCATGTATACTGCTCTCTCAGCCTTAAATGACAACAAATAGATTTTAGATAGTGGTGCCTCTAGGCACATGACCTGTGTTTAGGATATCCTCTTAGATGTTGTAAAATGTGAAGAAAACATATATCTAGGAGATAATTCCATCATTATATCTAAAGGTTGTGGAAATGTTAAACTAAAAAATGGAATAATTAGGAATGTCTTGTATGTTCCTCAGTTGAAAAAGAATCTTCTGTCTTGCTCTCAACTAACTAAAGAAAATTGTAAAGTTGTTTTGCTACAAGATAAATGGTATGTAAAAGATAAACTCAGTAATGTTATTTCTTTTGGTATTCAGAAAAATGATTTATATATTTTTGATAGTTTTGTGTCTAAATCTTGTTTTTCTTCCTCTTCTAGGAATGATATTCAACTTTGGCATGAAAGATTAGGTCATGTGAATTTCAAAAGTTTGTATGAAATGTCTCACTTAATTATTGTAGTTGGCCCCCTAAGATGAAATCTAATCATGAAACATTATGATCCAAATTTCTCTCAAATATTAGAGTTGATTCACAATGATGTGATAGGTGCACTTGAAGTTCCTTCTCTTAGTCGTGTTTTGTATGTTGTGTGCTTTATTGATGATTTCTCTAGGATGACTTGGTCTTATTTCATTAAGAAAAAATCTAAGTTTTGTCTAAATTTCAAGAATTTAAATCTTTAGTTGAAAATTCCTCTAATCTAAAAATAAAAATAATTAGAACGAATAATGGAGGCGGGTATGTTAGTAAAATGTTTGATGAGTTCTGCACAGTGTCATGTGGGATTCAAAGAGAATTGACAACTCCCTATTCTCCTCAACAAAATGACATTGCAAAGAGAAGAAAAATAGGACTATTTTAGAAATGGATAGGACTATGATTCATACATCAAATGTGCCTAATTTTTGTGGGCGAAGTAATGAATACTACGGTTCATATCCTTAATAGAGTTCTTACAAAATATCTTCATCAAGATACTCCTCATGAAGTCTGGACAAACCAAAAACCAGATATCTCTCACTTAAGAATATTTGGTAGTCCCGCTTGTTGAGTTATGAAGCTCAATTACTTTAGATTAGCATGCTATATTAAACTTGCAGGAAAACACAGTAACTGACATTAGTTATGAAGGGACCGACATCAGTCACTTATGACCGACATCGGTCAGACAAGTTGGAACTCACATCGGTTAGGGCTAACCAACGTCGATTACCTATGCGTGAGTGTTTTATTTAACTCACAGGAATTAGATCTAAATTTAGTATTAAAGCAGATCTATTGATTGTAATTACATGGCTAAGTGCCCTAAGTTTGTATATGCCTATATAAGCATAAAAGCTAGGGTTTAGAAGTAGAGAGGATTGTAAGAATTGATGATTATTGTGAGAATAATTATGTGAGAGAGAATTCTTAGAGAAGAAGGAGAAGCTCAAGAGAAAGAAAGTACTGTACGTCGTGAGAGGTGTGGAAGATTTTAGATCTTCAATTGTATATCTTCTGAAAGATTTGGATAATAGATTGACTTGTTTCTTGGTGGATGTAGCCCACACTAGGTGAACCACGTTAAATCTGGTGTTGATTTATATATCTTGTTTTATATATTTATTTTGGTATAATATCCACTTTTATTGCATGTATGCTTAGATATGATATATTATTTGTACAACCTTGTGCTAACCCCAACAACTGGTATCACATATTTGTTTAAGAGTTTTATGTGTTGACAGATTCACTCATAGAGGGTTTTCTGATTGAGTGGGAACTACAACAATGGCAGAAGAAAACAAATACAAGGTAGAAAAGTTTGACGACCGAAATTATGAATTATGGAAGATGCAAATTGAAGATTATCTATATCAAAGAGATTTGTACTTACCATTTGATGAAAATTCTAGACCTACGAAGATGACTGATGAAGAATGAAAGATTCTTGACAGAAGGACTTTGTGATCTATAAGATTTATCTTGATAGCATCCGTGGCTTCCAATATTACAAAAGCAACATCTACGGTAGAGTTAATGAAATATATTGCTAATTTATATGAAAAACCTAGTGCTTCAAATAAAGTTTATTTGATGAAGAAACTATTTAGTTCTAAGATGCATGAAGGAGGATCTGCATCTAGTCATTTAAATGATTTCTGATCTATTGTAAATAAGTTAAAATTGGTTGATATTTCGTTTGATGATGAAGTGAAATAAATTTTATTCTTATGTTCTTTGCTTGATAGTTGGATAGCTTGGTAGTGGTCATTAGTAATAAAACATCTGTTAATAATATTTTGAAGTTTGATGATGTGGTAAGTATAATCTTGAATGAATAAATTCGTAAGAAAAGTATAGAGGAATCATCATCAGGAATGCTTTGAATGTAGAAAGTAGAGGTAGGTAGAAGGAGAGATCCAAGAGTAAGAATAATGGGAAATCAAAGTCAAGGGATGACATATCTAAATCAAAAGGTAAGGGAATTACTTGTTGGAAATGTGGAAAGAAAGGACATGCAAAGAAAGATTGTTGGTCAAAGGATAAAGAGAACCAACACCTAGACAAAGGTAAAGAGTCAAATAAGGAGGCAAATATTATAACGTAGAGGTAATACAAGATGATCTTATTCTTTCTTTGGATAATAGAATAGAATCACGAGTTTTAGATTCAGGAGCTTCTTTCCATGCAACCCCTAATAAGGGTTATTTTAGAAATTATGTCCAGGGTAATTTTGGGCATGTTTATTTGGGTGATGATGAACCTTGTAGTATTATTGGTAAATGGAAATTTCATCTAAAATTACATAATGGAAATACATGGGCATTGAAAGATGTTAGGCATGTGCTTAAGCCTAAAGAGGAATCTTATTTCTGCAGGGCAACTAGGTGAAGTTGGTTGCATGGTTAAATTCACAAGACTCTTGGAAATTCACCAAGGGTGCTTTTGTTATGGCAAGAGGTAAGAAGGCAGGAACATTATATTTATCTACCTGTGTTATTGATTCCTTTTTATGTTATCTACTTCAAATTCAGATGCATGCTATTGATATGAGTTTCTTGCTTCCTGTCCAGATGAGTGTACGAGTAATCAGGAAACACGAGACCACATCGAGTATACAAGGGCTTAGTAATTTGGAGATAATGATGGATGATACGGGCGCAAAGTTGACATATACATGATATCAAGAAGCTAGATCTAAAAAATTGAAACAAATAAGATTAGATCATAATATGCGGGGTTGCCCAAACGGTGCCGGTTCCAAGAGGATTTCAACTCCCTTGGAGGATGTCAACCCCCATGTCAGACAAGATAATAATAGATCGTGAACAGTAGTAAAAAGACAAGCAACTGAAATAACAAGAGTACTTAGCTTATGTCCTGCTATGGAAATGAACCAGGCATCAAGATGGTATGATGACGAATTAAGGCAAAGATTTCTTCTTCAAACGGGCAGAACTTGGTTAAGCTCTTCCTTCTCTTAAAAATATCCTCCTTCTCTTTAAAATATATTATGTCTCTTTTTAAAAAAATGTATGCTCCTTCTTTTTTTTTTTCCGGGTCCTTAAAAATTTCCCTCTTCAAATATGGGGGAAAACCCCATATTTATAGTTTAGATGTGAGGCTAAACTGTAGGTTAGATGATACCTAGGGTGTAGTAAAGTAACTTGAGTTAGGGATGTGATGTGATCATGTGGGTCCCATATTTTGACTTATTAGGCAAAGTGGGGGACATGATTTGAATGGGGGGTGAGATAAAGATTTCATTTTAAAAAGAAGGTGTCGGAGATATGCATTATGAATTAAATAATTTGTGAGAGATGGGGGATGATTCCAAAAATTGAATTATCAAATGGGTCCATATGGAGCCCATTGATAATCAATCAAATAATGTGAGTAAATAGATAGGATTTTATTTAATTTAAGAGAAAGAGATGCGAGAATGGAATTAGCGTGCATGTAAGATTACGAAGGGTGTTATACCGAAAATAGGTGTCTACACATGCATGTGGCATAATCGGTTGGGCCATATGAGTAAAAAATGAATGCAAATGTTAAAGGCTAAGGGTAAGTTATCAGATTTGAAAGATTTAGATCTTGATTTCTGTGAGCATTGTATCTTTGGAAAGAAAAAGAGGGTGAGATTTCTTAAAGTTGGGGGAAACTAAGAAGGAGAAGAAATTTGAGCTTGTACACTTAGATGTGTGGGGACCACTTAGGTAGCTTCTCATGGAGGATCCCAAGATATTATGTTACTTTCATTGATGATGCTATAAGAAAGGTATGGGTTTATTGTATTAAACATAAATCTGATGTTTTTGAGACTTTTAAAATAGGGAAGCCCTTGTTGAGAATGAATCAAATTCAAAGTTAAAGTGCCTTAAATTTAGAAATAGTGGTGAATATTGTAAGGATTTCAATGATTATTGTTCGATGAATGGAATACGTAGAGAAAAATAGTTCCAAGAACACCACAAGAGAACGGTGTTGTAGAAAGAATGAACATGATAATTATGGAAGGTGCTAGAAGTACAAGGATACATGCTAGATTTCCCTTACAGTTTTGGGTAGAAGCAATTGATATAGCAGTTTATTTGATTAATCGTGGGCCTTCAAGTTCACTAGATGGAGGAATACCAGAGGAAGCTTGGACCGGAAAAGAGGTAGATATTTCTTTTCTTAAAGTTTTTGGTTTAGAATATTTTGTGCATATTGATAAGGAAAATAGAAAAATTTGGATGCAAAATCCAAGAGATGCACTTTCATTGGTTATGGATCTGGTGATTTCGGATTCTATTTTTGGGATTTAGAGAATTCTAAAATTATTAGGAGTCGTGACATTGAATGGAATGAAAAGAGAATGTACATGGATCAAATTTTGGTACCCAAGGATGAACCAATTGAGAAGTTTGTGAATGAAAATGAACTCTCGATTTAAAAATAATATCAATAGGGTTACATAATAACCGGTATCGGTTGACCCCTGACCGAATTCGGTCGATTGAATTGGCATCGATTACGAGAAGAGCAAAATTGACATCGCCAGCGGAACCAATGTCGATTCTGGTGACCGACATCGATCACTTTGTCGAATTAGAAACAAATGTCCAAGAGGTCCAAAATGAGCCTCTGGTACCCAAACTTCTATGAGAAGGTCATAAAGGGTAAGTAAACCTCTAGAAATATTTACACATTCTCTATCTTATTTATTATTGACTAATAATGGTGAACCAAAAAAGTTTTGAAGAAGCAATGTAGGATAAGACCCACATGTAGTGGGAGCATGGCATGGATGAGGAGATGGAATCCTTGGAACAAAACCAAACTTGGGATTTGGTTAAGTTGCTTAGCAGGTAAGAGGACATTGCAAAAAAATGGGTTTACAGGATCAAGGAAAAATAGGGTGGACATAAAAGGTACAAGGCAAGGCTTGTAGTAAAAGGATTTACACAGAAATCAGGTATTGAATTTGGTGAAATATTTTCTCCTGTTGTTAAAATGACTTCCATATGTACTGTATTGAGTTTAGTTGCAGTACATGATTTGCATTTAGAGAAACTAGATGTGAAGATGACTTTCCTTCATGGTGATTTGGATGAAGAGATTTATATGCAACAACTACTTGGGTATGAAGTCAAGGGTAAGGATAAATTAGTGTGTAGGTTGAAAAAGAGTTTATATGGGCTCAAGAAAACTCCAAGGCAATGGTACATGAGGTTTGATAGTTTCATGCATGAGAATGGTTATTTGAGATGTGAATCTAACCATTGTGTTTATTTCAAGAAGCTTAAAAATGGGAGCTATCTAATTTTGTTACAATATGTGGATGATATGCTTATTGTAGGATATAGTATACATGAAATTGGTGAGCTTAAGGTAAAGCTAGCTCACACATTTTCTATGAACAATTTAGAAGTCAGTAAAAAGAATCCTTGACATGCAAATACACAGAGACAGGAAGAACAAGAAATTGTATTTATCTCAGAAGGCTTATATCAATAAGGTGTTTGAAAGGTTTAACATGCAAGATTCAAAACCGTAGTACACCTATGGCTGGACACTTCAAATTGAGAAAAGATTAGTGTCCTTCATCACATGAGGAGGTCAAATACATGACATAAGTACCATATGCTACGAAGTTGGGAGTCTCATGTATGCTATGGTTTATACCAGACTAGACATTGCATAGCAAGGTGGGAGTTTTGAGTAGATTTATGACCAATTTAGGTAAAGAGCATTAAAAAGTAGTCCAATGGATACTCGGTATTTGAGATGGACATCTAACATGCGAGTTATGCTATAGAGGTTCGAGATATTTCTTTATATGGCTATGTTGATTCGGATATAGGCTGAGATCTAGATGGTAGAAGGAGCACTACTAGATATATTTTCACATCAGGAGTGGGACGAGAGTTAGCTAGATTTTGAGATTACGAAGGCGGTGGCTTTGTCTACTACACAGAGGCGAGTATGTTGCAGCTCTGAAAGGAAAACAAATAGATGATATGGATGAGTAGGGTCGTGGAAGAGTTGGGAAAGGAAAGGAGCAAGATGATTGCAAATTGTTTAGTGACAGTCAGAGTGCAATTCATTTGGCAAAGAACTCAACATTTCATTCTAGAACGAAACACATTTAGTTGAGGTATCACTTCATATGGTAGGTATTGGAGGATGGGCAGCTGAAACTGGAGAAGATTCATACAAGTAAAAACCCTATGGATATGCTAACAAATCCATTAGCAAAAGAGAAGTTGGATCTACACTCCACTTCTATTGGTCTTCAAGTTCGAGATTTGAAGACGAAGAAATAAAGCTAAGGAAATGATCCAAGAATGACGTTGTACATGTATAGTGCAGTAATTTATCTCCAAGTGGGAGATTGTTGAGTTGTGGAGCTCAATTACTTCAGATTAACATGCTATATTAAACTTGCAGGGAAGCATAGTAATCAATATTGGTTATGGAGGGACCGATATTGGTTATAAAGGGAGCGACATCGATCACCTATGACCGAAATCGGTCAAGCAAGTTAGAACTGACACCGGTTAGGGCTAACCGGTGTCAGTTACCTGTGCGTGAGTGTTTTATTTAACTCTTGGGAATTAGATCTAAATCTAATATTAAAGTAGATCTATTGATTATAATTGCAAGGATAAGTGTCCTAAGTTTGTATATGCCTATATAAGCATAAAAGATAGGGTTTAGAAGTAGAGAGGATTGTAAGAATTGATGATTATTGTGAGAATAATTGTGTGAGAGAGAATTCTTAGAGAAAAAGGAGAAGCTTGAGAGAAAGAAAGTACTATACATCGTGAGAGGTGTGGAAGATTGTAAATCTTCATTGTATATCTTTTGAAAGATTTGGATAATAGATTGGCTTGTTTCTTGGTGGATGTAGCCCACACTGGGTGAACCATGTTAAATCTGGTGTTGATTTATATCTCTTGTTTTGTATATTTCTTTTGGTAGAATATATGATTTTATTACATGTATGCTTAGATCTGATATATTATCTGTACAACCTTGTGCTAACCCCAACACCACTTCTATCTTCATTCCAAAAGTTAAAAGGAAGAAGCTTGACCTCCTATTCTTGTATTTTTGTTGGTTATGGTTGTCAAACTAAAGGATTGAACACTTCTATCGCGATCTATTTGCTTGCAGCTTCCAGAATCCGCATCGAGTGTTTCCGACATCCTCCCTACTTGTTCATCTATTGCTTCACCAAATACACTTCTCAAGAGACAAGAGAAAATTAGATAAGTGCCTCACTTCTCTTATTTTCTTTACACATTGCATCTCTATATTACTTAACATTTGTATTTCATTGTATATTTTTGTAGTGACTCTACAATTACATTTAATTTTTCATATTTTATTAAATCAAAGGGGTTGTAGAGTTGTTGAAGTGAGTTTAGGATGCACCAAGAGATATGTTCAACTTGAGTAGTAAGGCATGCAAGAAGGTTTGTAGGTTCCTCAAATAAATTGCAAGATGCATTGAAGATACATATTTGACTTGGACGTAGCAACACAAAAAACATGAGGGAGAATGTGAAAATGTGAAGCATGAGGATCATGTGGGATGGCGTGAACATCGACATTGTTGTGGTCCGATGGTGTGACGAGGTCTCATGGAGAGCGAGCATTAACCATAACATGCATGAATGAATGAAAGGGGTAAACATTATTACCTTCTCATAGATCTGAAGGGCGGTGTACATATAGAGGGTGTTGTGTAACCCCGGTGCATAATCATGACCTCTCAAGTGGAGAAGGGGAGTTACATTCTCGAAATGGGAAGTAACTCCCATATGACGCATATGACGCACTGATGCACTAACACGTAAGGAATATCATAATGACTCATAAATGACACCTTGAGCTATGACCTCACCTAAGTGAGATAACTTGCCATGTGGCATGGAAAATGAATCACACTAACACCCCCCTTCATCATAACTTAGGATGACGTGAAAAGTTAGAAATGAGAAATGAGTCCCAACACTAAATCCTGATGAGGCACCCATGCACAACAAGGATCTCAAGTAATGAAGGAAAACCCAAAGGGAAAAACATCCACCATAAGAGATGAAAACACTCTCTAATCTAAGAAAGATGCCAAAGATGGGTCCCAACCACCGAGAAACTGATAAGGTACCCATGTATAAAAGGAAATCTATAAAAAAAAAAAAGAGAGAAGAATAAGGAGATGAGAGGAATGCGAGAAGATTCCAATAATGGATACAAACTCTGCAACTCTAAGAAGTCTCCTAGAAGAGTGTCAATGATGCGGTCCTATGCCTCTAGATCAAGAAGATCCCCGACACCAAAATGTGTTCCTACCCTTAAGAAGGATATAAATGCAGTGTTGGAACTCGCCTTCTCCATGAAGGAAACCGAAGGTAGAAACATGAAGAAATATGAGTCTGGTCCATGGAAGTGTGACATAGGTCTAACAAAAGAGTTCCAAGAAGTTGAAGGTAATTCCATGAGCGTAGAAATATAAGAGTGAAGAAGAGAACATCCATTGAAAGGATGCCCAAGTGATGTGAAGGCAATGTAACAACCCCCACAATAGAAAGAGGATCCACAAGCAAGGGTGGATCAATGAAGATCTCCTAAAAAGTGGAAGTGATAAGATTCCCAGAAGGGGCACTCCCAACAAAGGAGATGAGTAAATCCTCAAAAAATCCTGAAGAAGGATGAGGAGCTTGTCTTACATCACAAGTGGATATCTTGTAAAAGATAATGAAGTTTGGGAAAATAATCGTCCCAATGAGGGGGCTTGAAAAACAAAAGAGTGATGTTAGACATGTATGAGTCATCCATGTATGAAGGAAGAGGAGTGGGAAGGGCCTTGCACAATGGAAGTGGAAAGGAGGTTGGCGTAATGATTGTATGAAGGTGAGGAAACTTCTCGATGTCGATGAGATGTGGGAAGTGTCACATCTTGTGGAAAGGAGAGAGGAGGAGAGGAGTCCTCTGTAGTACTCTCGACATCAAAACTGGAAGCACAATCCTTGTCATCATAATTAGAACCAAACAAGTATGTGTAAATAGAACTTCAATCACACGTAGAATAAGAGGATACAACTATATCAACAATAAACAACAACAATAATATGTGAAGGGTCTCTAAATAAGGATTGAAAGATTCTTGAGATGCGGTGGGGAGGATTTGAGTCTGCCACATGAATGGGGAGAGGTCTGGTGATAGGAGACATCAAGTGACCAACGACATGGTCACAAGTGTCAAGAAATTCCTCAAGACGACGATGATCAATGGGTACATGAACCGGCCTAAGCAAAAAGTTTGTAAGACCCTCATAGGCGAAGTAGTGTTCCATCGAAGCACGATGTGATGTGTAGTTATCTCTCCCATGAAGAAGTGGTGGAGGTTGTAAAGTGATCTGTGACACTCAAGTATGGAAAGAGCATCCTCCATAATGCAGAAGTAGAAGAAATAAGTACAAGGTGCACAAGAAGAAGGGTGAAAAAATGCAAGATGTTGGACTCAACCGATAATGCGTCTACAAGAAACATGACATCCGAGAAGGACAATGATAATACCTTATCTATGACACTTTATAAGTAGTGCGTGATTATAATAAGGTGTGTTTAAGTGATCTTTGGAAAATTGACCACTCACCTTATAGTAGGCGACAAGTCACATGAGAGTGGAGGCCAAAATAAGTCCTAGTTAGCGGTAGAGGAATAAAACACAATCGAGCACAAAATGTGAAAGCAAGAACAAGGGCACACTTCTCGGTGTGAGAGAAAAGGTGTCTCTCATTTCCCATCGAGCTCTCCTAGCTACTTGGCAAGATAGGAGAGCTCGATGGGAAATGATGCTTGATGCTGATTTGGCGAGTGAGCTATGGCGCTTGACTAATTCAAGGATGGCTCGGGTGAGTTGAGTCGAGTCTTTGGGCTCATCGGGAGCCGACGACGCGTTGCAAGGTGAGGAGCCCGCGTTGAAAGTTGGTGAAATGATCATCGAGTTAGGTGAGCTAGTGTAGTAGATACAACACCATGAAGGCGATGAGAAGCAAGTTGACTTGGCTAGATGAAACACCATGTCGGAGGGTCGAGTGCCGAGTGCAATGTTGAGGAGAAAACGAGAGTGCCAAGGATGAGTAGGTTGCCACGCAATGAGGAGCTCAAGTGGATGCACGGTGAGTCGGGCTTGGATGCATGGGTTAGGTTTGTTGGGGTTAGACACACACCAATGTTTGTATAAATCTATAATCAATTTCAACTTACAAACAACAAACACAAAAATTATACCAAAAGAAAAATACACAAGATATAATGTGGTTCACCCAATGTGGGCCACGTCCACCAAGAAACAACCAATCTATTATTCTTTGCTTTACAAAGGAAATACAATGAAGATTTGCAATCTTTCACACCTCTCTTAGATGTACATTACTTTTCCTTCACAAGCTTCTCTCAACTCTCTCCAAGAAAATCTTCTTACAATAATCTCGATTCTCTCCTTCTAACCCTAGTTTTCTAGCTTATAAGCATATACAAACATTAGGGAAACTTAGCTATGCATTTACAACCCTCCGAACAATTAAAATAAAAACATTAACGCATAGGTAATTGATGCCGGTTACCCAACCGATACTGGTTACCCAATCGATACTTGGTTGCTCCCAGTGTGTGGACCGCGCGATTATTGTGTAAACTTGCAAGTTTGTAAAACATGTTATTTGTGAAGCCATTTAGCTCCACAACTCAACAATCTCCCACTTGGAGATAAATTGCTGCACTATACCATACAAATCCATCCTTGGATCCTTTCCTTGGCATGTTTCTTCCTCTTCAAGTCTCAAACTCAAAGACCAACAAAGTGGAAGTGAGCTCTCACTTCTCCTTTATCAACAGATTCGTTAGCATATTCGCAGGGTTCTCATTTGTATGAATTTTCTCTAGTTTCAGCTTCCCATCCTCCAACACTTGCCGTATGAAGTGATATCTCAATTGAATGTGTTTCGTTCTTGAATGAAATACTGAGTTCTTTTCTATATGAATCACACTTTGACTATCACTGTATAATCTGTAATCCTCTTGCTCCTTTCCTAACTCTTCCATGAACCTGCTCATCCATATCATCTCTTTGTTAGCCTCTGTAGCTGCAACATATTCAACCTCTGTAGTAGACAAGGCCACAACCTTATGTAATCTTGAAATCCAACTAACTGTCATGCCACCTATTGTGAATACATATCCAGTGGTGCTTCTCCTACCATCCAAATCTCCAACCATATTTGAATCAACATAGCTGCATAAAGAAGTATCGAACCTCCATAACATAAATGCATGCTTGGATGTCCCTCTCAAATATCTGAGTATCCATTGGACTATTTTCCAATTCTCTTTACCTGATTGGCCATAAATATGCTCACAACTCCCACTGCCTATGCAATGTCTAGTTTGGTACAAACCATAACATACATAAGGCTTCCAACTGCTGAAGCATATAGAACTCCGTGCCATGTACTTGACCTCCTCATGTGATGTAGGAAACTGATATTTTCTTAATTTAAAGTGTCCAACCATAGGTGTACTTACAAGTTTTGAATTATGTATTTTAAACCTTTCCAACACCTTATTGATATAATTCTCTTGAGACAAATACAATTTCATGTTCTTCTGTCTCTGTGAATTTGCATGCTAATGATTTTATTTGCAACTCCTAAATCCTTCATTGCAAATGTATGAGATAACTTTTCTTTAATCTCAACAATGTCCTACATACTAGATCTTGTAATAAGCATATCATCTACATACAATAACAAAATAATATAGCTTCCATTTTCAAGCTTCTTGAAATAAACACAATGGTTAGATTCACATCTCATATAACCATGTTCATGCGTAAAACTGTCAAACCTCATATACAATTTCCTTTGGGCTTGCTTGAGCCCATACCAACTCTTTTTTAACATGCACACAAGTTTCTCCTTACCCTTGACTTCATATCCAAGTGGCTGCTACATATATATTTCTTCCTCCAAATCACCATGAAGGAAAGCCGTCTTAACATCAAGTTGTTCTAAGTGCAAATATTCTACTGCAACTAAACTCAAAATAGTACGAATGGAAGTCATTTTAACTACAAGATAAAAAATCTCACAAAATTCAATACTTTCTTTTTGTGCAAACCTTTTACCACAAGCCTTGCATTGTATCTTTTCTATCCACCCTCTTCTTCCTTGATCCTGTAAACCCATTTGTTCTATAATGTTCTCTTACCTGCTGGTAACTTAACAAAATCCCATGTTTGATTTTGTTTCAAGGAGTCCATCTCTCCATCCATGCCATGCTCCCACTTCTTGTGGGTTTCCTCCTGCATTGCTTCTTCTTAAATTTTTTTGGTTCACCACTATCAATAAATAATAAATAAAATAAGGAAGGTGTAAATCTATCTGGAGGTCTACTTACCCGTTGTTACTTTATCTAAAAAATCTAAGGTGCTAGAGGCTCATTTTGTACATCATGTACATTTGTATCAACCTTTGATGGTGACTGACGTCGGTCCTCTGCTTGCCGACGTTGATCCTCGGTTATACCAACTTCGATTCAGGTTGTATCGACACCGTAATCGGCACACCGGTACACAGGTGTCAATTATAAATCTAAGAATGCATTTTATTCCACAAACTCATCCACCGGTTCATCCATAGGCATAAAAATATGATCCATGTACATTCTCTTTTCATTCCATTCAATATCACGACTCCTAACAATCTTAGATCATCTAAATCCCAAAAATGGAATCCAAAATCACCAGAGCCATAACTAATAAAAGTGCATCTCTTGGATTTAGCATCCAACTTCTTTATATTTTCTTTATCAATATGCACAAAAGCTTCTGAACCAAATACTCTAAGAAAAGAAAGATCTACCTCTTTTCCAGTCTAAGCTTCTTCTGGTATTCCACCATCCAATGCACTTGAAGGCCCACGGTTGATTAAATATATTGTCATGTCATCTACTGCTTCGCCCAAAAATGTAAGGGTAATCTAGCATGTATCCTCATGCTTCTTGCACGTTCCATGATAGTTCTATTCATTCTTTTAGCCACACCATTCTCCTATGGTGTTCTAGGAACCATTCTTTCTCTGCGTATTCCATTCATTGAACAATAATCATTGAAAGCCTTGCTACAATACTCACCACCATTGTCAAATCTAAGACATTTTAACTTTAAATTGGTTTCATTTTCCACAAGGGCTTTCCATCTTTTAAAAGTCTCAAAATATCAGATTTATGCTTTATACAATAAACCCATACCTTTCTTGTGGCATCATCAATGAAAGTCACATAATATTGGGATCCTCCATGAGAAGCTACCTGGGTTGGTCCCCACACATCTGAGTGCACAAGCTCTAATTTTTGCTCCTTCTTTATTGCCCCAACTTTAATAAATATCACTTTCTTTTGCTTTCCAAATATGCAATGCTCACAGAAATCAAGATCTACATGTTTCAAATCTGATAACTTACCCTTTGCCTTTAATATCTACATTCCCTTTTTACTCATATGGCCTAGCCGATTATGCCACATGCTTGCATCTGAATCTAAAGTAGATAGCACAAAAAATGAATCAATAATACAGGTAGACAAATACAATGTTCCTACCTTCTTGCCTCTTGCTACAACAAGAGCTCCCTTGGTAACTTTCCAAGAGTTGATTGTGAATGTAACCATACAACCAACTTCACCTAGTTATCCTACAGAAATTAGATTACTCTTGAGGGTTGGCACATGCCTCACATATTTCAATACCCATGTATTTCTATTTTGCAATTTTAGATGAACTTCCCATTTACCAATAATATTGCATGGTTCATCATCTCCTAAATAAACATGCCCAAAATTACCCTGGACATAATTTCTGAAATAACTCTTATTACGGGTAGCACAAAAGAAGCTCTGAATCTAAAACCCAAGATTCTATTTTATTATCCAAGGAGAGAATAAGGGCATCTTGCATTACCTCAGTTGCAACATTTTCTTCTTTACCTTTATCTGGTATATTATCTTTGTTTTCCTTGAACCAACAATCTTTCTTTGGATGTCCTTTCTTTCCACAATTCCAACAAGTTATTCCTCTACCTCTGGATTTAGATATTCCCGTCTTTGACTTTGATTTCCCATTATTCTTTCTCTTGGATCTATCCTTCTACATTCCTCTTCTTTCTACATTCAAAGAATTTCCAAATGATGACTCTCATGTACTTTTCCTGTGTATTTCTTCATTTAGGATTATACTAACCACATCATCAAACTTCAAAATATTAGTAGTAGATGTTGTATTACTAATAAACATTACTAAGTTATCCCAACTATCTGGCAAAGAGCATAAGAATAAAAGTTCTTTCACTTCATCATTAAATGAAATATTAACCGATTTTAATTGATTTACAATGGAACAAAAATAATTCAAGAGGTTTGATACATATCCACCTTCTTGCATTTTAGAATTCAAGAATTTCTTCATCAAATAAACTTTATTCGAAGAACTTGGTTTTTCATATAAATTAGATAAATATTTCATCAAATATACCATGGTTGCTACTTCAATAATATTAGAAGCTACGAATGTTGCCATGCTCAATCTTATAGATCCCAGAGCCTTTCTGTCAAGAATCTTCCATTATTCATCAACCATCTTTATAGGCTTCACACTCGCATCCAATGGTAAATATAAATCTTTCTAATACAAATAATATTCCACCTGCATCTTCCATAATTGATAATTACGGCCGTCAAATTTCTCCACTTTGTATTTATTATCTTCTGCCATTGTTGTGCTCCCACTCAATTAGAAATCCCTTTGTGAGTAAATCTATCAACACACAAAACCCTCAAACAAAAAAGCTCTGATACCAGTTGTTGGGGTTAGACACACACCAGTGTTGTACATATCTATATAATCAATTGAAGCATGCAAGCAATAAACATAAAAATTATACTAGAAGAAAAATACACAAGATATAACGTGGTTCACCCAGTGTGGGCTACGTCCACCAAGAAACAACCAATCTATTATTCTTTGCTTTACAAAGGAAATACAATGAAGATTTGCAATCTTCCACACCTCTCCTAGATGTACAATACTTTTCCTTCACAAGCTTCTCTCACTCTCTCCAAGAAAATCTTCTTACAATAATCTCAATTCTCTCCTTCTAACCCTAGTTTTCTAGCTTATAAGCATATACAAACATTAGGGCAACTTAGCTATGCATTTACAACCCTTTGATCACCTTTATAACCAAGGGTCGGATCTAATCCTGCGTTTAAAATAAAAACATTAATGCAATATTACCCAACCGATACCGGTTGCTCTAGTGACCGGCGCCGGTTATCCAACCGACATCGGTTACTATGTAAACCTACAAGTTTGTAAAACATGCTATTTGTGAAGCCATTTAACTCCACAACTCAACAAGGTCACCAATACATAGGATCGGTCATGTCACCGGTGGAGCATGGAGTACCGAGAAGGAGTTCGAGGTCATCGGGGGAGCTCAAATGACACGTTGAGGGGCATGCATTGAATTGGATTGCTGAGGTAGGTGACAAGTTTGACCAAGTTAAGATGGCGTGTCAGATAGGAAGAGAATCCTAGCCACAAAATGACGAGCCAATCGGTGATATGCCTGAGCCTTAAGGTAGTAAAAAAGTCTATTGAAGCGGGACCGTGCCGAGCGGGAGAAAACACTCAACTCACATGTTGAGATGGAGTTTGTAGGAATGAACATGAATGAGTGTGGACAAAGTAAGGTCGAGGGGACCAACACAAGTCAAGTTCGGGGGGCAAAACTCATCGTAAACACGATGAGAAAACGTGGACCCAAGTAGGCGACCGAGCTTACGAGGTAGGACATAATAGAGGAGCACGAGACAAATGTGTAAGGAGCCAAACATATCTGGATATGACCGTGAAGAATAATGTGCACAAAAAAACAACACAAACCTCCATTGTCAAAGCATAACGAGCCAAAAACTAACCAGATGAGCATGGGAAACAATGAGTTGTAGAGCCGAGTAGGAGGGATTTACAGTGAGCTAGGGATATCTTGGTTCCCAATTCAGCGAGATAGGGCCAAGTTGGGCCCTTGACAACTTCAACCACTTTGAAAACCCTCCAAAAACACACCGAAAACAACGATATGAAACCATTGAACTTGCATGCAAAGCTCTAGAACAACATGCAAACCTTAAAAACCAGAAAACACCAACAACACCATGATCAAACCCGGAAGGACGAACCGAGAAACCATGAATAAGATTGAAACCTAAAATCAATTGCGCAAGAATGTAGGCATGAATGGAATAACCATTATGACAGACGCGGAACCCGAAAAACATGAATGGAGAGCTAGAGAGCAATGGTAGATGATGAGTAACACGAATCCCACAACGTGCACTCTGATACCATGAGGGAGAATGCAAAAATGCAAAGCACAAGGATCATGTGAGATGGCGTGAACATCGACTAAGTTCTTTGTCCGACGGCATGATGAGGTCTCATGGAGAGTGAGCATCAACTATAACGAGCATACAAGATTCGAAAGGGGAAAATATTATTAGCTTCTTATAGATATGAAGGGCAATGTACATGTAGGGGGTGTTGTGTAACCCCAATGTTGTAATCATGACCTCTTAAGTGGAGAAGGGGAGTTACATTCCCAGAATGGGAAGTAACTCCCATATGACGCTTATGACGCACCTTGTTACTGACACGTAAGGAATATCATAATGACCCCTAAATGACACCTAGACCTATGACCTCACCTAAGTGAGATGACTTGCCATGTGGTGTGGAAAATGGCTCACACCAACAAAACATACGTATCTCACAACCAATTGACCATTAAATTAGTGAGAGGCCCACCTCTAAGTACGAGTTTCCCTTATTAACATAAGAATCATAATATCTTATCATGGGAAAGGCCAACCAACCTAGGAAGGATTGATTTTTTGATTGAATGCGGAGTGTTAGAGTCGCAAAATTAATTCCAAGATGCACGGAGTTTTCAACACCAACCATGTGTACTGCCTCTGTTGGGCATCATCTCGAAGTGAAGATGGAGGAGCGGTGCTTGATGACCTATATGCATTTTAAACTTGTTGGAACAATTTTGTGCCACTACTTTTGGTGCCGGATAGAAAACCCCCAAAAATAATTGGGTATCATATACGCCCGGTTTCAAATCCGAGACATCCGAACAATAAGGAAACCACAATTTGTTTTGATTTGCCAAAGGTCAAAACAATGAAACCAACTATTTTTACCTATTAATTAGCAATATTTCTATATATTACTTTCCAATTCATGCATTTATATATTGCACTAGTAATTGGTTGAGATGCCTTTAGTAATCAACTTTCTTGTAATGACTATTCTCACAGTCGTCATCTCCCTTAATAAAATATCTATCATGTCTTCTTTTTAATATTTTTATATTGTCATCTCCTTAATATGTGGAAAAATATTTCTCACGGGTGCCAAGGCATTCATTTTGTAAACAATACAAAATTCTAATTCATATGAATAATTTTTAAAAATATAATCCAACCTCTTGTTTATCAAACTTTTAGCAAGGAGAATAAGTGAGGATTGTTTATTTTTACAGGGGAATACACAATATAAAAATTGGGTGGTGTAGATCTTGGGACATGTTGTAATCCCGATAGATGTGTTGTAGAGGGTCTTGTGTTGATTATCCTTAGAAGAAATGATTATGTCAATAATTACTGTCTCTCTCATGTTTCCTTGTATTCAGTGTTAACTTTACTTAAACATTTGGATACATTAAATGGTTTGTAGTCCAACGATACATATGATGGTGTAAAAGGTATTGCCTAGCCATCCACTAAGGTTCAAATCCCATTAGATTCTTTATAATAATGCACGCTTCAAATCCCTTTAGACTCTATAATAATGTTGATTTCGGATTTATAAATGTACATAATTTTGCTCTTACGCAATATCCAACTAAATCCTTAAAAATATACAATCCAATACAATATGCGTATATACACACATTATTTAACAATCCATTTAAACAATATGATTATATATAGGTAAGTACACAATCGTGTAAAAAAAATACGTACATAAATAAAAAAAATCCATAAATGACATTCTCAGCAAATTGAAATGAATTGCAATTTTTTTGGTTGAAGGTTTGATATTCTCGTGTTTTCTAGATGAAGCGCCCACAAAACCTAACATGAAATGTACTATTGTAATATGAGCTCATTTTGTTGAATATAATTGTCTATAAAAGCACTTTCCTTTTCCAAAATCTTTCCTAAAGTTTCATTGTTATAAGTGAAATTGTAAGTCAATTAATTAGTAAAAATGATCAAATGCAAACTCATTGATGATATTTATAAAAACTATGTGTTGTTTTGCATGACTTAGTTACCGGCCTTCCATAAACACCAAGGCTGGTGTTGCTAGTTTATATTATTTGATCAAGAACAAATAGTTACCGTCATGATTATTTTAATATTATTTAAAATAAAACATTATAATTCTCACTTTATATTGCCTTTTAATAAGAACTAAATTAAGAAGAGTGGGACAACTTGACATTCAACTCATAAAGTGACAAAAATAAAATAAAATTTATGCGAAAAGCTTTTGTAGATGGTGTTCTGTAGTTGTCAAATTATAATTTCTCTTTCGTTTTTAGTTGTGGAGGCTTTATTCCAGTATAAGACACATTTTACCGGTGTGAGACTTTTGTTAGAGGTAAAACTTTCCCAACTAATATAACTTATCAACTAATAATAACAAAATATTGAAACACTAAATAATTATTATTTTTAAATCTTGCAAATACTTTTATACATTAAAATATATAAATCTATCATTTAAAAAATGTAACAAATTAAAATATATAAATTTATGAGAAGTGAACATTTATTTTTAAAATAAGTTATAAAATTATTACAAATATTTATACACATTGAACTATATAGGTAAACCTTTAAAGAAAAGTAACATTTATTTTTCAGAAGGGTACTTATACAACTTTGGGTTGATAATGTTTTTATAATAGCTTTTAAATCTTATAAAGAGTGATGTGCATATCGTATGGCTGAAATTGACAAATAGAATTTTTTTGGACCTGGTGTGACTTCTGGAAATTTTTATGAGTTAGTGTAGTGACACGAGCACATACCTAACAAGTTCACAGAATAAAAATTATGCAGTCTTTCAGAGCCTAATCAATGTCTGAATTTTGTTTTTTACTATTAAGAATCGTAGTTGAAAGAATCTGAGGTGCCAAGCTCAGGTATTTATTTCACCAACTTTGAATATTAGCTGACAGTAGCCGATACCATTCAACAACAAGAAACAGAAAATATTCCTCGTCTTCAAACCTTAAAATATTCAAAGGAAAACATGCGACCTAATTGATTATAATTGAACTGAACTGAGAAGGAATGGTTGGTAGCATTACCTCTGCATCTTCCCTTCTAAAAATTTCAAAATACCATACTAATGTATATGAGAGGAAGGTTTGGTGAAGGTCGTCTATATATCTATTTTTTTATTTTCATGAAGTTTCAAAAATTCTGCTTACACTCCCAAATCATTAGTGGGGGCCTTTTAATTTGTTTTTCAAAGGTTTAGAAATGGCAAATGGTGGATTTGAGCCATTGGTTGATCATTCTTACAGTGCTCTAGCTGATGGATACGAAAAATTGAATAAGGAACATAAGAGGATTCAGAAGGCTGAGGAGGATTCAGCCACCATAGAATTCTTGTTATCACAGGGACATATTGAATGGTCAAGAATTGCAAAAGCAGCTCTCATTGAGTCCAAGAAGCTATGGATTCTATCAGGGCCATCTATCATAGTCATGATTTTCAATTACATGCTCAGTGTTATTTCTCAGATGTTTGCTGGTCATTTGGGGAGCTGGAGTTGGCAGGAGCCTCCATTGCCAATGTGGGAATCCAAGGTTTGGCCTATGGAATCATGGTATGTAAGCTGAGATTTTCAGAGGGTTTTTCAATTTTGGTTTTGAATTATGGGTTTTGTATTGAAGAAGGCAGAGATTTTTATGTTTTTTTCATTTGGGTTTTGAATTGCAGAAGGCAGAGATTTTTATGTTTTTTTCACGTGGGTGTTATTAAATCATGACATCTATTGAAGATGGCAGAGATTTTATGTGTTTTTCATTTGGGTGTTGAATTAATTTGGATAGTTTGATTGTTTAAAATGTGCAGTTGGGTATGGCAAGTGCAGTGCAGACTGTGTGTGGACAAGCTTATGGAGCCAAGCAGTATAGTATGCTTGGAATCATTTGTCAAAAGTCTATGATAATAATGACTGTAACTGCTACACTGCTGGCTTTTTTATATGGATTTGCAGATCCAGTGTTGCGTGGAATAGGGCAGAGTGTCGCTATTTCTGCTGAAGGAGCAGTATACGCCAAGGGACTCATTCCCCAGCTCTTTGCTTTTGCCATTAACTGTCCAATGCAGAGGTTTTTGCAGGCTCAGAATATTGTGGCGCCCCTCATATATGTCTGTGGGCACATTTCTTCTACATATTCTCTTGACTTGGTTGGCAGTTGACAAGTTGGGATTTGGGCTGATGGGAGCTGCCCTGACTCTGAGCTTTTCATGGTGGATACTGGTCGTTGCTACCGCTTTGTATATTTTTTTACAGCCCTTCTTGCAGACATACCTGGACTGGCTTTTCTTGGAAGGCTTTCAGGGGACTCTGGTCATTCTTCAAGCTCACTATTGCTTCAGCCTTTATGCTAACGTATGCTCATAAGCAATGACTCTTAAATATCATTAACCTCAATATAATCTCCATGAGTAGAACTCCTTTTCTTTGTGATTTGATATGACAGAGGATTTTATGACAATTTGAATTGGGTCTGTCCATGTTTATTGTGTTTCAGGTTGGAAATATGGTACTTTCAAGGACTCGTGCTGATATCAGGACTGCTACCCAATGCAGAAGTTGAATTGGATTCTATCTCTGTTTGGTATGTGATGATCATCCAAATGCTTACCAATATATGTTTACTTCCAGCAATCACAATTAAGTTCCCTACCCAATGTATTTGAAATTGTTAATCCAACTGTACAGTTGTTGGCCAATATTGGTTTCTTCTGAATTCTTAAGATCTTATTTTTAATCTTGGAAAGTGGGCCAGTTACTACTGGGTATGGTAACAGGCAAGAGAAAATTATAAGTTGGTCAAGTCCAACCCACTGGATCTGTGTGACAAATAAACACTTTGTTAGTTTTAGAACATGTTTCTCATTACCATTGATTAAGACTTGAGAACATGAGGTTTAATGTCTTTTATCTGTACAGCATGAATTATTTGAACTGGGACATGCAGCTTATGTTGGGACTGAGTGCAGCTGCAAGGTTTGTAGTCAGCACCATTATCCTATATGTCTTTCTAATCACCACTTGGAGATTGTTAATCCATTTGTTGCTGTATTTTTCATTTTAATCTAATATAGCTCTGGTTAATTTTTCCAGTATAAGAGTGGGAAATGAACTTGGAGCTGGGAGGCCCAAGGCTGCAAGGTTTTCTGTTGTGGTTGTGGTGTCTACCTGCTTATTAATTAGTCTTATTCTTTCTGGTGGAGTTTTGGCACTTAAAAAGAACTCAGTGAAGCTTTTACAAGTGCCACTGAGGTCATTAAAGCAGTGGCTTCAATGACACCATTGCTTGCACTATCCGTGCTCTTAAATGGTGTTCAACCTGTTCTCTCAGGTGAGCTCTTTCTTTCTATTGTTCTAAATAAGTTAAATTTATAGGTCCTCTGGAGCTCTAATAACCAAAATCATTGTCTTGACAGGGGTGGCAATTGGGTGTGGATGGCAAGCTGTGGTGGCATATGTCAATTTGGCAACATATTACATAATTGGTCTACCCATTGGGATAGTCTTGGGTTTCAAGGAAGACATGGGGGCATCAGTAAGTATTATTTATCTTTCAATTGCATAATGCATTAATAAATTCCAAATTAACCTTCTTTCACAGGCCTAAATTATGGTATACTGGTTTGCAGGGAATATGGTGGGGAATGATAATTGGAGTTGGACTTCAGACAGTGGTTCTTATTATAATTACTTTACGTACTAACTGGAACAAACAGGTAATAAGAGATCTGAGATTCATTTGGCAGCACGATAATATTGTAGAATAGTTTCTGGATACAACTGCGTAATAGGTTTTTAGTCCGATGTTTTGAGTCTCACTACTAGATACATCAGCAGGGAGAACTTGAAAAACTTCCAGTAGTGGATATGACTGCGTAATAGGTTTTTAGTCTGATGATTCGAGTCTCACTACTAGATACATCAGCAGGGAGAACTTGAAAAGACTTACAGTAGTGGATATGACTGCGTAATAGGTTTTTAGTCTGATGTTTCGAGTCTCACTACTAGATCCATCATCTGGGAGAACTTGAAAAGACTTCCAGTAGCGGACTCCAAACATGGGTACTAGAAACAATTACAGAGCCATGTCCAGAAACTATTTTACAAAGAGCTAATAGTTTGTTTCAATCCAAATAAAACTTCCTAATTTCAACATTTTAATAAAACCAAAGAGAGCTAATGAATGTGGGTATTTTCTGCAGGTCCTAGATGCTGCAGACCGTGTTAAACGTTCTGAGGATGAAGATAGACCCACAGAGACATATGGGCCAATTAGTTGAATCCATGCTCAGAAAAAATAGATACTCAGTGAGTATTGCTTTGAGACTTAATTAGTACCCAATGAAGCAAATATTGCCTGGCTCAGAGTTTGATTCATCTGATCTTGATGCTTTGCAGGGGCATGAATGGAAAGCAAGTTTTTAGTTGCAAAAGTGGTTCAATGTTAGATTGCCATAAACATCTTTCTTCCCACGGCTGCTAATTTTCATGTAGCTTTTGATGGAAGAAGAGAAATTTCATGGGATTTTGATGAGCTCACATTTCACAGGGAATTTTGGTGTGAAGGCCAAAACCCTCGACTCGCCTGCTTGGAATAAGGCTCTTAAATATTGAATAAGGAGGTGATAGTCCACTTTTTTGTATTTTTGGTTAAATAAAGAGTAACGTCTCTATTATATTTTAAAATTATAAAAAGATAGCTAGCTGTAAAACTGAATAACCCATAAATTAAATATAGCATTTTCATGAGTTATATTTGGTTGTTAGAGACAATCACAATCACTTCACGAGTTCATATTTTCAAACCAAAAATTGTATATATATGGTCTAAGAAGGTCAATAGATTATCCTCTCTTTTTAATAATATAGATTAGGTTATAGATAGAAGATTATTATAGGACTTAAACACAAGTCAAGATTCTTACTATTTAGTGTATAAGTAGTGAAGTTCAAAGATGATAAATCACTCTATCAAAGGTGTAGGATTCCAAAGCCTAAGTTAAGGATAGGGGATGAAGTCTTACTAGGTCGTAAGTTGTAAACAGTGCAAAAGAGACAAGTGCATGCCAAGGATATAAACTAAGGTTGTCGAAGCCAAATAGTGGATGTAACACAAGAGTCAATAATAAGAATAAGGCAATAGACTTATATACATGACACATCAATCATAAATCAACCGAACTAGAATATACACAAAGGAAACAAAAAGGTTAGAGATATTTACCTTTCTGAAGACACCATTGACCCATTAACCCCTCAGGGTTAGTAACACCTTATGAGAGAGTTGTTGTGGGGGACCACAAGAAGGATATGAAGATGACCTATGTACACCACAATTGGGGACTCCATCTTGTTGGTGAAACTCCTATTCTTGAGCATCCTAAACCCAATGTTCTAGAGATAGACCTCTAAGTGTAAGCACAACTAGACCTAAACCTTTAAGACCTTCAAGAGCATCTTGGCAAGCACATGCAAACTGACAAGTGATTATTTGAATAGGGATAAATGACCTTAATGATGCATTTAAATAAAGGATCATAACCTAAAGTCACAAATTCTCATAGTTGATGACATTGACCATGGTCGATGCAATCGGTTGTTAGAAAGTTTGTTCAAATAATATTATCCATGGTCGATACCATCAACTTGCAGAACGCCAACATGAGGGTTCTAAGGGGGAAAGGAGGTCGGAGTGGAGCAAACACTTGGGAAAAAATATGAAGGTGATTTTTACAAAGATCTAAAGGTGTTGTAAGTAAGTGTGAAGGAGGCCACACGATGATAGTAAGGATATGACAAAGGAGGTGGTAAATGAAAGGATATCTAAGGCATATGAGGTTGAAACAAAATCTCTATCATAGGTACCACTAACCAACCCAACCACACTTCCAAAGGATATCCCTTAAGACATGCACTAAGGGAGATCAATGTGACAATGGCATACAGAGAGAATTATTAGTAAGAGTAAAAATAAGATGTATACACATACCCCAACCGAAGATCATTATGTTTCACAATAATGTCGACTAGATGGTCTTCGAGAAAAGAACATGTAATATTGAAATCAATATGAAATTGACTATAACTAATAAGTCATAAAAAGATGAACTCAACCAAATAAAATATACTTACCTTCTCATGAGTGTGACCACATAGTGAGTCTCATGTCTCGATCGTGGAGGGTGTAAAGTCGCTAAATGAACCTAAATGATACAATATTGAAGAAGCAACACTAGAAGATATATTAGTGAAATCAGTAAGAAAATCTAATGTAAATAGGAGGTCCTAGGAGGGTATTAAGACAAGATCATTTGAGAAGGATAGGGCAAAGTTTGGATAGCCTATGGGCAATAATAAGTAGGTTGTAAAATAGGATAAAAAAACCCTAAAAGGGAATATAAGGCACATCAATAGGAAGTAATTAGTCTAGTAAGCCAAAAAGTAGGAAAAATAAAAAAGAATTGGAAAAATTGGATATGTATGTATGTATGCATGCTTTTATATGTGTGTACGTGTATAATTATATATATATACACATGCATACATACACATAGATACAAATATAAAATTATATATGTGTGTATGTACATATACATATACATATATAATTATGTATATGCATATGTATATATGATATCTATATATATCCATATATAAAAATATATATACACACACATGACCTTTTTAGACTCATTTGTACATGCCCATGTGTTATATTTGATGGTTGTAATTATATTGCATTTCGCTCCATGTTTTCATTTTTGTAATTGTACAAATGTGATGACATCTATGGCTAAAGATGAAAAGATAGCAAAATTCAATGTTGAATCATGACAACTATACCCTAGTGTGGATTTTTTTCTCAAAACCCCACCCGAGTCATCCTTCGGACCATCCCGCCTTCGTGTTGTGACCCTCCACCATTGAAAAACTTCACAATGTGATGTAAATCCTTTTCAAGTGTCTGCAATGTGTTCATAAGGTCACCTAGTCCATTTAGTGCAATGTTGGCAAGATTGGAAATTGGTACTAAGCCTAGAAAGGTTATTCCCTAGCCTTTTCTAACCAGTGCACCTCCTGTGGGGTTGATCAAGAGGCCTAAAGTCATCCGAGAATGTTATTGAAGATCCTAAAGTGAAATGGAACATGTTTAGGGAAGTTTTGGAAAGTTTTAGAGGTTTTGGGATTAGAACAGTGAAAGTGAGTCTTGGAGGCTTAAGGAGCTTGCATGCAAAAAAGTACCTGACCTTCAACTGAGGATTTCGGGAGCTCAGAGGTGAGTAAAAATATACCGTCAAAAATCTATTTCAATTCTCTATATGGTGGAAAAATCGAGTCTTCCCAACACCCAATTGATTCTCTGTGAAGAGTAATTTGTGCAAACTCACCTCGCGGGCCAGAATGAAAAAGAAGCATTTTTTGGAGAAGGAGGCATAATAAGGTCTTGGAAACCATCACATTGTTATAAATTTTTCCTTCTAATACAATTCATATAAAATTTCACCTAAAAATACCTCCTACAACTTTGGGAAAGTCCATTTTAAGTTTCTAAGCAGTTAGAAAATTTCACAATTTGGGGCATGGTGCATTTTGGTGTCCTAATTGTCCCAACTTTCTCGAGACAAAGTGGGGACAATAGGAACAATAAAATGTGCCCTACCTCCAAATGAAGCCCCTAGACCCCTCATGTGACCTGTTCCTCTCTAGAAGGTGCTAAATGATTCCAAGTGATCCCAAGTGCTCAAAATTGCAAATTTGGCTAAGTATTTGACCTCCCTAGCCTTGGGCGCATTTTCCTCGCTCTCTACTGTCCCAAATGTCTTAGACAGTTGGGAAAGTAAAATGTGCCCCACCTCTATCCCTTTCTCAGGTTCACCATATGACCATAAATTCTATTTCCAAGGTGCTAAAACTTTTCTCTCTCCTCCTACATCCTCACCCACTCATCTCCCACCACTTGTTAAGTTCAAAATGCATGGCACATTTTATCGTCCCAACTGTCCTAGGAAAGTGGGGAAATTGGGAGACAAAATTGTGCCCCATACCTTCAAGGTTTCAAACTTGAAAAATAATCTAATTGTTCATACCTCGTTTCTTCTCATTTCTTCTTTCTGTGAAGTGAAAGTGTTGCCAAAAATTATTAAAAACACAAAGTGACTGCTACCCACTTCATTTTTTTTTTCATGAGCACCATGAATACTAAGTAAGAATTCCATTAAATTTGCAAGTTTTCCAGATACCATGTCGAAATCCTTCTAAGAAGCAATATGCATCAAAATTTGAAAAGCTCATATCTTTCAGACCAATGATCAAAATCAGGGGAAAATTTCTTAGTAGTTTCGTAACCTAGGAGCCTCCAAGAACATTGTATCGGAAAACCAGATGATGCTCTCAATAATTAATGTCAAAAACCCTATTTTTATTCCCTAGCATCTAATTTTTCAGTTTCGGGCATTCGGGGCGGATTAAGTTGAAATTTAGAGCACGAGATCGTAACGAGGAGCCTAATCTAGTGATGCCATTTTCGTTGTAACCTGAGGTGGAAAAACACCATTTATAAAAATAGTAAGTACATAGTGCCCTAGCTTTCTAAAAATATCAACTTACTAAAAATAGTAAGTCCCCTCGATCATTGCACACATAACACATTAAGAATGATAAAACAAACAACCTTTGTCCTAAAATAGCAAAAATCACCCGAGCTTCAACTAAATATTTCTAGAGCTCCGTAAGGATTTAGGATTCAATCAAGTACTCATTGAAATCTTGAAGAACCCTCTACATGATGAAACTCTCACATTTTTTCACAAGATTCTCGACGCTTCACAAGATAACTCGGTTTATGTTGGCACACCCTATTGTCCCGAGATAAAAGGAGCCATTTTTGGGAGTTGCAGGAGTAATTAAAGGATGATACCCTCCCATTGTTCTTGGAATGATGTTTGTAATCAAAATCATATAATATTTTTCCAAAAAAGACCATCTGGAGCTCCGGGAAATGCATTCTAAAGTTTCCCATACTTAGCCATTTTTCCAGTTGGATAGGTGGCGGGATTTATGTCCCAACTATCTGGGACAATGGGGATAGTTGGGACACAAAAGTGTTCCCATGCCCATTTGTTCCCTCTAGTTCATCATATGACCTTGGCGAAGCTCCGTGATGCATTCTAAGCTCTTTTCCACCTCATTCCAACCCTTCCCATTGACCAATATGATAACGCCACTTGTCAATCCAAGGGTGAGGGCACATGGATGATTTTATCATTTTTGAAGATTCAAGCCTACACTAATGGCTGCCATGATGCAACATTTAAAGGGAAAAGAGGCACCCAACAAGAAGAATCGCGTCAAATTCGGAAGAACGATCCTTAAAAATCTAGTTTCACATGAACTAGTTTTCGTGCCACGAAGTCCCTATTCCCTCTTTGAATAAATATTCAATTTCTAGAGATCCAATAGGTGAAATCATCTGAAATTTAGAGGGAAGGATCTTCAAAAATATAGTTTCATTGAAACTAGTTTTTGCGTGATGAAGTTGCTTATTTTTCGAGATATCAAGGACTTATATTTTCTCATTATGTTGCATACTAAAAATATTATTCACTCAATATCTCAAGTTCAAATCATCCAAAACAGTGGAAACGGTGCAAAACGGAAGGTAGTACAAAAATGGTAATTTTCTCAAAATAATGGGTCCAAAAAAGGAATATGCTAAAAATAAAAAAACATCATCAATGGAAGAGGATGAAGTCTCGCGAAAAGGTTGAAGGTCATATTTAAGCAAACAGGTGATATGTCCTGCAATAGCAGGTCTCGGTCCTACATGCTAGAAAGTCTCTATTGTGGGTGTAGAAGTCACGATGGCTCCGTATTCACACATATTTCCACTTTTGAAATCTCCACATGGTTAAAAGATGACCTCATAGCTAAAATAGATAAATGAAGCCTCCATATGGATCTTGGAAGCATCTTCTTGGTCTCAGTTGTGCCCAAAACATGGTGAAGCATAATAGTGGAATGTCCTGACCACTAGAGCAACTAGAAAAGATTCAAAGAGTGTTAAGGACTCCATTGATTCATCAAAGTAAGTCATCATGCTTATCATATGGGCTTGAAAACATCATCACCTCATCAAGATGAGTTGGTTGAAGTGAGAAGGTTGAGCCGAGCCCAAGGTGAGTCGGTGAGTTGGTTGCAACAAGATGGTTGGCTAATTGAGTAGATTGAGGTATGTTGAGCTGAGTTGGCAATAGTGTGTTTGAGTTGGGATGGTTGCAGAAGTGATATATGCTACGAAATAATCCTTTTTCATGAAGATGCCTATCTAGTGAGCTAGGTAAAACAAGATGGGTGAGCTAGTTGAATTGCAATGAGATGAGTTGGTAAACCAAATGAGTTTTAAAAAGCTCGATGAGCTGGTTGGAGTGAGCTCGGTGAGCCCAAAGTGAGCTAAGGGATTTGATCAATCAAGCATCAAGGGGATCATCATGAACAATTCCCGTGGTCGTCTTGAGCTCACATTGGGGTATCTCTCAACAATGTTTCTAAACACTCGTTTGACAACCCAAGGTTTCCGTGCATCCTGCGCAAAAAGAGGAGATTGTGATTGTCTTCGGAAATTTCTTCATCAGAGGGAGCTTCTTCATTAGATATGACAACCTCCCCCTTTTCTCTCTTTCTCCCTCTTCCTTCTCTCCCATTTCTAATTCTTCGTTGGGTGTAATCATTGTATTTTGTCTCATTCACTTAAGTGACTTTATAAAGTTACATTGTAGAAGTCCCTGTGATTTATAAAAAGGGAACTTATTTCTCACTTCTTAGGAAGGTGAAAAAGTCACAATTTTAATGAGACCATGTAGAGTCATGTGTGTGGGGGGGTTGGCGAAGAGTCAATTCTATAAATTGAGATGACTTCTCCATTCCAAAAGATCTTGAAAATTTTAGTTGGATTATGATCTATTGAGTTTTATATCACCAATGCACATGAAATAAAAGCTACATTTATTCCATTATCCTTTTCTTGTATTCTTCTACTTCTCTCTTTTGTGCACTTTACAAGCATAGTGATCCAATAAGAACTATGTATCTTTGATAGATGAATCTAAGAACTTAGTGTCTAAGTTTGTCTGTCGCACTAGATAACTTCATTGTTGCTTTCCTCTATATTGAATGTTGAACTACTCCGATTACTAGGTGTGAAATCTGCAATTGGCCTACTCATGACAAGTAACCTTCCTTTCCTAATTTCTCTCCTTCACCCCTCATAGGTGTGATTTTCTCCCTTGTACCCCATACAAACACTTTGCCACATGTTCAGTGGAGTGTCCTTGTGTGATCCTTGGCCTATTTGGCCAACCCACAACATTTAGGTAGGATTAGATTAGTTATAATTCAATAATGGGAGTTGCATCATTCAATGCAGAGGGGTGTAGCCCCGTGAACGTTGGTGGAGACACATAATTTACTCAATTGACAAAATTTCTCACCAACAGACATCTAAGAAATCTAGGATAGATCAATGAAATCAAAAGATGTGGAAAATATGATGAAATGGTCCATCCAATCCAAAAATATGGGCCTTACAAGTAAATAATGTGGCTAAGATAATAGAAAACATATGATGAAATATAAGAAGATCAAAGAAAATAAAAGATTTGAAAATAAATGATAAATAGGGGCACCTATATGAGTAAACAAAAATCAATGCTTGTAATGGATGCTCTTGGAAATTAAAATACTACCATCTAATGTTACGTCTATGGTGAATGGAGATGGTATGGACACGAGAGGGTTATTTACAAGAAAGGCTTAAAACTATTAGAATTGTAATCGCAAATCTTTGTCCAGATCCAATAACAAGGAAGTAAAATGTTGTAGTAAGATATAAAGAGTATGAGAAGACGAGTAAGGGACGTGGTTGACTATTGGAAATATCCATCTAGGGGGATAAAGGGAATGATCACGAAAAATCATGTAAGGTGCCACAAAGGTGATATAAGATCCTCGGTGGAGAATGAGGAACTTTAATAAAAAGGATATGACTAAAGGTTTTCATCATCAATGTATGAAGGAACCCAAGTATGCGGGTTTGACTTGTGAAACCTAGTGAAATATAAAGATATATCCCATGTCAACTAAGATATGCACTAATAGTAAAGGTTTTTCTACCTTTTCAAGACATTTCACCCATTCCTTGAGACATCACTTACGAGCTATAATACTACTACGAAGATTAAATACTAGCATGAAAAGACAATGGCACTAAATGATAGATATGTGACCTCCTACTCTAGTTAGAAAAACCTACTACACCCCAAAGGAACTAAAGCTATGTAATAAGGCCAACTATGGAGTTCCAACTTTTAACTAGGATAGGGGTGTGCCAAATGATATCCTGTCTTTTTTGTTTGTGATTAATTTTTTAAATTGTAATAATTTCCTTTTTCTATTTCCTTTTGCTTGATTTTTTCCCATAATATGGCTTTTAACTCTATTGGCTCTTTATTGTTCCTCTTCCATATGGATTTGGAAGGATGATCACATGGGTATGAAAGATGATAATGATAGAGAACTTACAATTAATCCCTATAGTGGAAGACATATTATAAGCTATAATTAATGATAAATTATTCAATGAAAAAAACATTACATGAGGTTATTTATCAAACACAATCACACAAGGTGTGCAATAACACTAAGCGAAGTTACAACACTAAAATAAGACTACCCACAAACAACATATGTAAAGTTGTTTTGTAATACAAATTTACGATACATATGCAAATGATGAATTAATTTATCCAAACATTCCCCCTTAATTCATCATTCTCTACAGAGCATGAGATATGTTCTCTGAATTCCTCAAATGTGTGTAAGTGACTTTGTGAAGACATTTGCATGTCGCTCTTATGTCGGAAAAAGTGGAGTTAGATATTGTGTTATAAAACATGTTCATGTATGATATGTGTAGACACCCCAATTTCACATCTGTCTTGAATAAATTAATTCCCCTACCTCATTTCCCACAAAAATAAACTTTGAATTAATCAAATATAATTTGATTAATTATCCCTTTCAAATCTAAAAATGACCTAATCCTTACCACATGTCATTATTCTCCATGTTTTTCCACTATTGAATTAAAAATTCAAAATCAAATCCTCACCCACTCTTCATGGTCCCCACTCACCTAAATCCTCCACTTATGAATTAAAAATTAAATTCAAATCCTCACCCACTCTTTTTGTCCCCACTCACCTAATCATGCCCACATTTTCAAACCATGATTACTTAAAATACTTTAAGTTAATCCAATTCCCAGGCTATAAATACAGCCTTACCCTCCTCTAAAAGACACGGAGAATAAGGTGAAGATTCTGCAGCCGAGTTTTGCATCCTTCAAGCAAAGAACATCCCTCCACCTCATCCTAATGCCCAAATAACCTCATCTTGAAGCATCCCAAATCCATAATCCCTTTGTCCATTAATGGAAAGTAAGTTGATCTTGTTGCAGGAAGGTCTTGCTCAGGTTCGAGGAAAACACTTACATATCGCATAATCAAGGCTCATTCATGTTTCCTTGCCCATTCTAAGGTTTTCTGAGAATCGCAAAGGAGGAGGTATTATTGTTAATGTTTTACTTTCTTGTTTATCGGTGTATTTTTCAAGCTTACATTACGAGACGCCTTGGTTGATTTGTTACCTTTGATTTTCCTATTAGTGGTTTTATCCATTCTTTGTTTATTATTATTTGTTGTTATTATTTCCTTTTCGTGTCTTATGGCATTATCTGGTTAACCTTCACGTTATGGGATGTGCTTTTGTTGTGCGGTGTCTTATGGTGCATATGCAAGTTATAACAACAATGAAACTATGACGCTCATCCTACCTTTGATCTCCTCGGCACTTGGTGTTTAGCAGAAGGACATCCATTTCCTGATCCAGATACTTGTGGATCACGACAAAAATATTCAATCCTAAGGTTGTCATAGAGGTTACATTTCAAATAGTTTCCTAGTTCTGGTTTTGGAAGGCAATTCTTTTTTTGTTCTAGTTTTCTCGTCATTTTTGTGCGGGCTACGATCTCGTCGTTTTGATTGGGTTAGTATTATTTTTCAATACATGTATCTTCTATTGTTTTACACCACTTTTGGCTATTCAATAGTAATCTAAAAATCCAATGAACAAGTCATTAGCTTATCATCCTACTGTCATGGGAAACCAATCCAAAAAATAAATAAATTTATTTATTTTTACTAACATAATTGTTTTGTGGGAAATTGATCTTATTTGCTAATCAATTTTTAAATATTAGTTTTAAATCCCTATATATCTTGATTTCCTAAAAATCACACTTTCCGATCTTTGTTTAAAAACCCATATATATATTTTGATCTTCATTTCCAACTACATATCGATCTTGATTGTAAAACTCATTTTAAGGTAAATGTAAATCATGCTTTGAAAAATCAAACATATATATATATATATATATATATATATATATATATATATATCTTAGTATTTTATTTAGATCTTGAATATCTTAGTTTTCACTATATATCTAGATCTTAGTTTATCTAACGTTTTATTGATCTCCTTTCTCAAAAATAGATATCCTTCCAAAATAAAAACAACAACAGATCTTACTTACAAACACATTTTTAACCTCTTAGTTTTTAAATACATTTGAATCTTTGTTCAAAACAATTTTTTTACTATCTCGCTTAGCGAGTATATTTAATGCTATAAACATGTATATTTATTTATTAAATAAAAACAAAATTTAAATATCCTAACCTATCTACCGACAACTCCCCGCCCAACTCTATCCTACATCCCATTTTATATCAACTCCAAACCCACCACACACATCCCTTCTTCACTCGGCTTTGACTCCCTCATTTGAGACACCTATCACACCTCGCCTTCCTCCCTTCCACCCGACTCACGCAGACCCATCTTCTCTAGCCACTCGGCCACACCCCAACCTCGTCCGTGCCAACTCATCTCATAGATCCCCATCCACCCATCCCATCTCCCACTCTACCACTTGACTCGACCCCTTCCCAACATCCCTCTCTCCCCAACCCAACCCATGTCCCTACCTCGACCACTCGGTATCTTTCCCTACACTACTCATCTCGTCTCGATCCCCTCTCCTCGGACTCATCCCTCATAACCCTCACCTCTCACTATCTCCCTATTCCATCTCCCGAGCCCTTAGTTTCCTTGAACCCGACCTTGTAGCACCCCACCCGAACCCTTGGCTCAAACATCCCAACATCCCCATACCCTTCCCATTAACAGCGACCCCGATCTAAGTGAAACTCACCCATCTTGTGACCCATCTTCTCTCGGCCACTTGGCCGAACCCCATCCCCAAGCCCTCTCCCTCGATCCTCACGTCAGAGCCTTTTTGCCGACTCATCCCATCACTCCTCCCAATACCAAGCCCCTCACTCAATATCCTTCCCCATCCCTATTCAAACCTCTCCTATCCATTCCCATCGCCTAAGCCTCTCAACCCTACCCCCGAATCTCCCCACCTCACCACTCCTTACTTCCTCCTACTCCTTCCCGTCCACTCCCTCCCAATCTCTCCGACTCATCGTCCCACAAAGACGTTTCCTCCCGCCGAGCCAACCTCCACCCGCAGTGACCCGGATCTCCCATATTCAATCTTAAGAAAATCATTATCGTACTCCAAACCAATGAAATATTCATCCCAATTCATGGATACTTTAAGAAAGTTTGTGGCATGAGCCTTCTTTCCCACATCCTCTGTAGAGTTCCATATATGTAGTAAAGTCTGGTCACCTGATCGTGTGGTCAAACTATCATGCTCCATATGCGTTATGCTTCATTGATTGTTTCCTTATCCAAATTGATCCCATCCTCCCCTTTCACAAGAAAATATTGACTTCTATCAACTCCATATTCTCATCATCTTGCATGTAGACATTAGTGACAAACCAAAAACATTATATAACGTTTTAATTCTCTCATATGTGGCCCAACATGTGTGTTTCTATACCGGTTATTGTGACTAGTTTTTTGAGTTGTGATGCAACGGCTCCATCGTTCAGTAAAAAGATTTGAGCTATGCGTGCAATGTTATTTTTCATACATGGTGAGGAGGATTCAAGTTTTGTATCTATTTTTATCCTTGCATTGTGTCTTTCATCACGGTTTAGTTGTGCATACTAATTCAAAGATCTATATTATTAAATTCATATCTTCATATTTTGGGCTATAACACCCATGTGATAGTTGTTTTGACTTCACAACGGCCTTCTCTCATAATAATCTTTGAAGATTTATTTCTTTCTTATTTTGCAAATATCCAAGTAGTAAACACATTCCTCTAATTGCACATGCTAAGCGTTGATATGGAATTGAAATCTAGAATTACGTTGATCCACGTAGAAAGATTTAATTCATTACCACATGGAAATATTTTCAAAATCTAAGACTTGTTATTTTTCATACTCGTTCACCATCATTTATTTGGTCATGCTCTATATTTTCAAACCCTTTTAATTTAAGTTAGCTTTGTCCTCCATCCTCCTCTTCATCTAGCTTTAGGTCTTTTTCATCTCATACATACGTTCAAATCCCATTCACCTTTCAGCGTTTCCTTTTCCTTAAAGTCCTTAAAGTACTCTGTCTCATACCTACTTTCCCGTTTCTTATTCCAATTAAATTTGACATTCGGTTAGCACTTCCCATTCAATTAACATTTGTCTTCCTCCATGTCTACCTTTTCTTCATGTCAATCCATATTATTGCCATATAAGTCCATATTTCTGTCTTCAAAGTTGTATCATAGTAGTCAAACCAAACGAGGTCGCACTTCGTTGCTTTATTGATTCAAGTTATTTTCTCAATCCTTTTCTCTTTACTACAATTTTAATTACCTTCCTCTTTAATTAAGTCTTTTAACTATTTTATTTTAGCAAATTTGCGTGTAATAGTTCACAATTTTTGCCCTTGATTTTTTACGATCACTTTTGTAACTTCTATGTGGTTATTCACGATCGTAAATAAACACCGTTAATCACTTTTTCGTGATTCATTGCACGAATTATAGTGTGGTATTTATTGATTTGCACACTTCTTTTTCAAGATCATTATTATCGTGTTTTGTGACTTTTAGGTACTAATCTCCACATTTTATCTTATTAGCTTACTTTTCTCGGTTTTTAACACTTCACAATTTTAATTACTTATTTTTAGTGATCATTCTACTAACAATGTGTGCGAGTACAAACAATAATCATTTTATGGTAGGACCTTTTCAACAATATAGGACCTTTTTGCATCTATCTAGCCAAAATTATTGGGTTCAAATTCCCGATCATCTTTTGCAAACCGGAGGCCCCCAAGACTCCATGAAAAACAATTTTTTTTTACTTGCCTTACATTCCAACTTTCCATGATGACACTTCTGAGTAACGTTTTAAAACTCTTCTTTCGTCGTTTTTCTTTTTTGTGAAGATAATCGTTATCGTTATTTCGCAATCATGATTAAGTGCAATAATTATTAACATTTTTACCAAAATCTATCCCAATTGTATCGTACGTATGCTATTTTTTCTTGCGCCTTCGAGTGATTTGGAAAATCAGAAACAATCCACGATTGTTTAGTTTCTTGTTCTAACATTGCAGGATCCCCAATCAAATCACCAAATTTAAATCAACATTTCATACTAGTGGGGCCTTTTGTAGCTTAATTAAAATCATTTAAATTAGCTCTATTTTTGTCATTAACTATTTTTTTCACTTCAATTTTGTTGGTTCTTCATAATTTAATCAATTGTTGGTTGTGTATGCTCTTTTCCTACGCCTTTGAGTGATCTAGGAAATAAAAAACAACCACGATTGTCTTTCTTTCTAACATTTTGTCTGTAGGATATTTACTAATTTGTTTTCTTTGGGACCACATCGTTATCATATTATCAAAAACACAAAACAAATAAAATCCCACAAAATTACCACCATTCAAAAGAAAATTTTTGAAACAATTTTTTTAAGCACGCTTAGGTACTCTGTCATTTTTCGCGAGTGGTTTATTTCAAGTTGGAAAGAACCCTGCGTATAATCACTTCATCATTTTGTTTTTAAATGTAGTAGAGGTGGATTTCATCACCACCAACACTACACCGAGTGATGTGGACTTGACTACCATGCACCAATAACATTCACATCTACATTGCACTTTGAGACCTAGTCTCATCACAATATTCAGTATCTACCTCACCCCTGCTCTCCACTTACAGGTGATGCTGTCATGTGGGGCATACGAGTCACACCTAAATAGCTATAACAACGAAGCCTGGGCATCATCCCTATAAATATTTAGGGAGTTATAAGGACACCATACACATTCATCCCCCATCACCTTCCACCTTTTCACAAAACTTGCCTTGGACGTGGTGATTCACTCCAAAGCAGGTAAGTAAGAATTGGTGAGTCTCTTCTAGTACTCTAAGGGTTCCTCATACCAATTACGCCTCATACCAAAATGTAAGATCGAAAAATATCTTTGATAAACAAGAAATTAAAACATTAACAATAATACCTCCTCCTTTGTGATTATGTGGTAAACATTAGAATGGGTAAGGAAACATGGATGAGCCCTAATTGCATGCTTATGTAGGTGCTTTCCTCGAAAAAAGGAAATGAAGGAGGTAGAAGAGAATAAGAGAGAGGGATGATAGAGGAAGAAGGGAATGATAAAGGACAAATAAGAAGAAGAGAAGAAAATGATAGAGTAGAGGTGAAATTATGAAATAAAAAGAGAGAGAGAGAGAGTCAAAATAAAGGGAAGATAAAAATGAAGAAGAGTGAAGGAAATGAAGGGAGAGAAATGATGGAAAAATGGAAGAGATGATAGAGCTGAGAAAAGCAATAAACTGTAGAAGTATTAGGTGAAGAAGACAAGGGTATGGTGAAGGGGGAAAGCTAAACAAGAAGGATAAGACTAGATGAGAGTATGGGGAATATTAGGAAAAAGGGAGAGAAAGGTGCAAAATGAAAGTAGTGGAATAGAGAAGATGAGAAAAAGGGAGAAAAGGATGGAAAAATGAAGAAGATGAGGACGATGAATAATTTAAAGAAGACAAAAGAGGAGTTAGAATGGAGAAAATAAATAAACTATGAGGGACCATGAAAGTGTGGAAAAAATCGGAAAATAAGAGAAACTGCTATAAAATGAGTGAAAAGGTAGGGGTGGTAGAGAAAATGAGGGGAGGGAAGAAGGAAAGTGAAAATGATGGGGGAGGAAGGGAGGACAGAGAAAATACGAGGAGAAGATTGAAGGATCATGTTCCTCATGAGGAAGAACAAGGTAAAGAATATGGAATAGACCACATGGAGATGCATGTGGATGAGGATGGGATAAAAAAGACTCGATAGCGAAAAAGGGACATGGTACTGATGGGGAAGTATGAAGGAAACATGAGGTAAAAAGGGGAAGAAGATGATAGAGAGGAAGTGAAATAAGACAAGTAGTGTGAGGAAGGGGAGGACAACGAGAGAAAATGATGCGAGAAGGAAGGAAACCAAGAATGGAGATATTTGGTCAAGAGTGAGTAGTATCGAAACGTAAAGAGAAGAAAGAGGGGAGGAATGACACATATTGGAAAAGATGCAGAGATGCATGAAATGAGGATACAAGGATTACGAGACAATAGATAAAGGATGTATGATGAAGACAATAAAGATATTGAAGAGGGCAAAGGGAAGATGGAGAGGTGGGTAAGAAGTGACAAGAAAGGGTGGGGGTGGAGAAAAGGGATGTGAGGGAAGAGGGAATGGGGGATAGAAGAGGAAATTCTAGTGAGGGAATGTTAGGGAAAGTCCACTAATAATGAGCGGTGGGGAAGGATGAGAGGAAAAATGAAGAAAGGGAGAAAGTAAATGAGGAATGGAAAGGGCAACGCCAACGAAGGGATGTTAGGGAAAGTCCACCCATAATGAGCGGTGGGCCCAGAGGAAGGAAGGAATGAAGAAAAAATGGAGAAGGTCAAAGGGAGTGAACAAGGTCATGCAAATTGAGTTTGAGTGAATTTTAGGGAAACTCCATTGATAATTATTAGCGTGGAAATAAACGATGATGATGAAAGAATGTTAGGGGAAGGTAAAAAATAATGGCGAGTAAGCATGGGGGTAAATATGTGGGAGAATTCAAGAAGATGGAGTGGAAAGAGTAAAGAAAAGGTGAGTGATGAGTTGTGATAAGGTGAAGGTGAGGAGAGGATGCGGAGGATGAGGATGAATGAGGTGAGGATGAAGAAACAAGACATGAAAAGAATGGGAAGAAACGGTATGAAGGATGATGGATCTCATTTAGGATTTAATATCATAGTGCTCTCATTATTAATAATACTAGTTTGTTATATTGTTTCAACAATATACTTTTGTTATACCCGTAATGATATTTACGGGTGTTTTGTTGTGTGACTTCCTGGTTTGTAGGAAGTCAGTATTCTATTTCCTTGGCTATTTATTAGCCTTATTATTATTTGTAATGTGGGGAGAATACAATATCAAATTATTATTTCATGTGAAAAGTCTGCTGAACTTACATTTGGTATCGGAGTGAAACTGGTTTGTCCTCAGATGGAAAATTGATTTGTTTATTTTTTCCCGTATATGAAAATCTGTGATGAGATTTTTTAATCTCTGTATGCATTTTAAACGCTTTAGATTGTTATACATTTATTTGTTTTAGCCAAGAAAAAAACGTGACAGCTATAAGAGTATTTGGTGTTGTTGGTAAAATTTATGAAGAAGATAATCTGAATTTTTATATATTCCTAGGACTGAAAATAAGGCGTTAAAACCTGGCATAATATTCTGAGTGCAGCCACGTGGGATTATTGTGGGTCAATGCGCAGATTTCCTAGGATTTTCTTGCACACTCATGCATTAGAGGGATCTAATCAATTAATACTTGCAGCCGCATTTGTTCTGCTCTGAGAGGTATTCTCAAATTTTGGGACGTCTCCACTATAATTGGATCCAATTCACACAGATTCCATGCAACTTGACTGTTGTTAGAAGGAATTATTTATTCAACACTTGTGTGATAAGGAACAACGTTGCATTGAAAGGTGGTCTGATTCTTGTGTTTATCTTATATTAAAAAAAAGGAAAAATACAGTTTGTTGTTGCAGATCCATCGATCAACATCATTCTGATCTGAAACATCATTGAACAGTTGATACAAAGATTTTAATATTCTCAGAATTGAAATGTGTGGTCAGTATTAGCAGAGGCGTGAATAAAGAAATGGGAATTTTGGTTTGGCGATCATTCTAAAATCTGCTTGTTTATATCAGTAAGTTGGATTCTGTCAAGTTCTAATATATTAGTATCTCTGCCAGTATAAAGAAGTTTATTATTGTTTGGTTCAAGTTTCCTGATTTAGTGGAGGTTTCAAAATGGAAAAGATAAATTTAATTGAACCCAACTACGAACCCAACTACAGCTTGATTGACAAAGACTTATGGGACATTGTCGATGGAAAATTTAAAAAACCGAATGATGCAGATCGAAGCAACGAAATGGGAAAGTAAGGATCGGAAAGCAATAGCAATTATCGGTCTTGGTCTATCCGATGCATATTTGCATCATATTGATCTAACCAAGTCATCTAATAACATTTGGGTAACATTGAACAAATTATTTGGATCTCAAGCAGGTAGTGCAGCAATGGCGCTGAAGCAAAAACTTTTTGGGCTAAAGATGGGAGAAAATGACAATATGGTTCAACATATCAGTAAGTTTCGATCCATTTTAAATCAATTAGCAGGAATAAAAGCAGAGGTAGATGGAGAAGATGCTAAAGCAATCTTACTAAATAGTTTGCCAAAAGAATATTCAAGTATTGTTTTTACTCTTAGTAAGATCAATCCTAGTTTGGAAAATTTAATTTCCTCTTTGCTTGATGAGGAAGAAAAAATCAAAAGGTGTGTACCAGAACAAGAAAGCTGTCATGGTTGCAAACAATAAATCATCATTCTATAAAGGTAAAAAAAAGTTTGTATCGTCAAAGACACGTCTTTTGTGTCATTACTGTAAACAACCAGGACATGGTTTTGTGAATTGTAAGAAAAGAGCTCAAGATCTCTTAGATGATAAGTTGGAACAAAAGGCTTTAGCTGCTGAAGAAGATTGGGATGATTACTCTAATCCTGCAAGTGACAATGAACCTATTAATTATTCAAGTGATGAAGATTATCTGTTTTGAGCATCTATCCTCATTTTGGAGGATGGAGGCAACGGAGGCAGGAGGACAATCAGCGTCCTCGAGTTCGTCACTACCTCAGAGGCCGCAAACTACTTTAGTGACATCTTGGTGTCTTGTGTGATGAATAAGAACAGATGAGCATCCCTGTTCCTGTGTGCAGTGCAGTGCTTGTGTGTCCCCCATGATGATAAATTGTACCATTGATACTATTGCAGGAAGTGTTCTTGATCAGACTGATTTGATGGTTGATGTGAATTGGTTGAACGGTCCCAATTCATGTATTCATCTAATAGGTTGAACGGTCCCTGGATGATGTAGTTCCCACAGTCAGTGTTGAGGATCGAGACCATGTGCAGGCTACGGAGCGGCATGCTGCTTGGTTGAAGATGGTGTTTTCCCGTGTTCGCACTAAGGGGGGGAATGTTAGGATTTAATATCATAGTGCTCTCATTATTAATAATACTAGTTTGTTATATTGTTTCAACAATATACTTTTGTTATACCCGTAATGATATTTACGGGTGTTTTGTTGTGTGACTTCCTGGTTTGTAGGAAGTCAGTATTCTATTTTCTTGGCTATTTATTAGCCTTATTATTATTTGTAATCTGGGAGAATACAATATCAAATTATTATTTCAGGTGAAAAGTTTGCTGAACTTACGGGATCAAGAAGGAGAAAATGGGGGAAAGGAACATGATTATAGGTGGAAGATAATAGATGCACTCTGTGATATGATAGGTTGAGGAAGGATAATGATAGGAGGAAAATGTGGTTGGTAGGGGAGACCAGGTGGAAGAAGTGATCAACAGAGTGAATGAAGAATGAGGCAAGGGAGAAGTCCATAATGATGAGTTCAACTTAAGGGGACCCTTAAGTGAGACTGTCTTGTGACGGAAGTGGTTAAGTAAGATTTCCAAGTAGAGGATGGCGATATAGATGATGAGAGGATGGGATGATGGGGAATACCAAGAAAAAGTGAAAGGCATAGATGTGTGGTGATGGGGAAAGGAAATATGACAGATCATCTGTAAGAGGGACTCTTAAGTAAGATCACCATGCCGCATGAGTGATTACGTAAGATTTCCAAGTAGAGGATGGTGATAGTGGTGGTAAGAGGATGTGGTGATGGGGAATGAAGAGAAAATGTGGATGGTGAGAATGTGGAGTGATGGGCGAGTGCAAGATGACAGGTCATCCTTAAGAGGGACTCTTAAGTAAGATCATCATGCCGCAGGAGTGGTTAAGTAAGACCACCAAACCAAAAGTGATATTATGCAAGGTGAAAGAAAAAATTGTAATAGGCACATGGGTGGAATGGTTGGTTGAAGAAGATGATTGCGACAAGAGGCGGGAGAAATAAGATGGGGGGAAATATAATGGGATGGGGGAAGGCCATAGGGTAGATCAATCTTAAGAGGTACTCTTGAGTAAGATTTCCATGCGGAGGGGATTATTAAGTAGGATCGATGTGAGGAAGAAGAAGAATGATGAGTGATAAATTTGATGGGAATAAGGTATTGTTGTCTCCTAAAAATCACTTTTCATTTTCCAAGTTAAATTCGAAATTTTGAGCTCTCACCCTCTTAAAGTATTTAAGCCAAGTTGAAAGTTTAAAGAAATAGCAAAATACATGCCCTAGTGCTATTTAAATCTCTGTTTTACTCGTTTTGAGAAATTCTCCATCTCCCGGTCTGTACACATAATATCCTCCTTACAATCTCCTTTTTTGATCGAAATTGTTCGGTTGTTCTATGTCCTGGGTCGTCTAATCATTGTTTTGCCTCCATGCCTCTAGATCATGAAGGAAATTAAAAATTGGACTCAAGATGATGAAGTTCTCTTCCTTTGTGTATTTTTTCCACATCGGGAACGCTGGTGTTTTCCTCCCCATCAAATTTTGGCTCCATCACCATGGGTACGTGGACATACCTAATGGAAGCAGTCGGTGGAGAAATTTGTGTTTTAGAGCCTCTTTGCAAAAAAGGTAAAAATTTAAAAAGTGATCCATGACCCCGATCAAGCTTTAAAGGGAAAAAGTCAAAGTTGAAGTCCGTAGGAGATAGTCACATGTGAAGACCGCCATTGAAAAGTTGAAGCAAGAGAGTAAAATGGCGGAGAAATTTGAGTTTTGAGTCTTTTTCCAAAAAAAAGGTTAAAATGTTGAGAAAGGGTGTGAACCCATTTCAAATGAAAACATGCCACGTGCCTAAGTTAAAAATTTGAAGTGAGGTGCGGCTCAATTTGTTCCAAATTGCCAAATCTCAAAAATAAAAAATAAAAAATCACAAAACGTAAAGGGCTTTCCCTATACCTGCTCAAATCTCTTCCTACCATGTGGGCGGCCCGATTTCAATGTTATAAGAGAAAATCAAACAATGCAGCCAAACCGGCAAATCAAATGTAACGCGTTTACGTTGCAAGATCTAGTTTTTAACTTTCTGCCATGAGCGTTTTCTTCGCAATGGAGGAATTTGAAGAGGCGTAAATGATTTGTTAAGTTATAACCATTTTGGCATGAGATATAATGGCCCCTCGAGCCATTCCAAGGGGTCAGTGATTGATCTTGTAAACTCACAAGTGCATTGTACTTAGAGAAAACAAAGGAGATAGCCATTTTTCTTCCATTTTCCCCCCTTTTTTCTCAATTTCCTACATTTCTCCACTATGTACAACTTCTAATTAAGAATCAATACAAAAAGAAGGATTTTGTAGCCTCTTTGATGAGGAGATTTTAGAAACTTTGTGTTCGCAATCTTATCTCGTCTTGTTGCCATTTGCGGGGTTGTTTCTTCCCATGAATGAATGTGATGACTTCTCTAACTAGTGTGTGCAGGGAATCGATTTCCCACTGCAAAGATTAGTTCTCCTACCTCTTTTCTCACTCCCTTTCCCACCTTCATAACAAATTACCCCCTTATAGATAACTATGAAGCATTTGCCATAGGATTAGTGGAGTGCCCTTGTTGGATCCCCTACGAAAGGCCACCATATAAATCCATGCTTTTTCATGCATGCATACACACGACACCATTGCTGCAGGTTAAGTAGAGGCTTAGATTCTCGAGCATTGGTAAGGAATTCACAATTTTTCCACCCAACAAATTCCCTCACCAACAATTTTTGGTGCCCACTGTAGAACCATTCAAAAATTTTTCTTGGAGTGACTCCACAAAGAGCCTAACTGAAACATCTTCATTTTCAACTCCCAACACTCCACAAGTAGTGATGAATGCTTTGCTACATGTTCTTCGAGGAGTTAAGAACCATCCCCTCCAAATTTTGGGAAGTATTTTCTCTAGCCTCTCGAGATCAATGTGAGATTTTGTAGCAAGGTATGATAGGTTGACAAGAAGGATCCCGAGAAGATGCAAGTACCCCTAAAAACAACTTGAAAAGGTTCTTCATCGAAAGAGCCCAACCAAGAACATTGAGGGAAGTTCAAGACTTTACAATTGAGACTGATGATGATCTAGTTCTTTCTGGAAAAGTGAAAGGACCAAATGGGAAGCAAAAAGGTCAAAGTTCAAATTTAATCACCATTGATCCAATGTTCCAAAAAATGGTAAATGACCTAGTTAGTTTGAAGAAGTAGGTGTCACAAATTACAATGAGGAATGCTCCAAGGAGACCAAATCCTCCTGATAGACCAAGAATTGCTCCACCTCCTCGTAGGCTTGCTCTTGAAGCACCACCAATCAATGCCATTTGTGACACTAGGGAATCAGAAGAAGGAGCATACATTGAGGAAACTAAAGAAGAAAGCATGGATGACTATGAAAACTATCTTGAAATTGAAGAGGTTGGCATGCACAATGGCTTGATTGAATATGTTGATGAGGAGGAGGAAGGCGATGAAGAAGATCTAAGTTTTTCATGCACTATTTTCACTCGTGCACAATCCAAGAATGGTGTTTTAGCCTCAGCATTTGCAACAGAGAGTAGGAAGAACAAAGAAGATATCTCTTCAAAGCCTCTACTAAACAAGATCATTAGTAGGGGATCACCATTACCACCTTCCATGGAATCAGCTAGAGAGAAATCAAATTCCCACATTATCAAGGATCACACTCGATGTACCAAGTAAGTTATCGATTCTTCTCCCAACTCAAAAGCTATTAAGAGCAATTCTCTTCTAAATGCTGGTTCTGCAAGAACATCTAAATTTTAATCAAAGGCTACACCCCCATCTCCTTCCAAGCCAATTGCTACATTTGAAAAGGAGAACCCAACACCAAAAGTAATGACGCATCTACCATTTAAGTCCCCATCTACCATAACTTCATTTGACTTTGTAGAGCATGCTAGTAAAACCAAATTCCAGCTCTCTAAAATTGAATACCTACAAACACATCTTGCCCAATTTGACAAATTCATCAAGGCAGTTGGGGTGGTAAATCTACATCCCCAATCTCTAATTCTAAAGGCTTACTTCCCACACCATCCACACCATCTTCTCAAAACATGTTAGCCCTTAGTTCCTCCACCACCAACAGAGTTGAGCCTTTTTACCTATCACTTCTCATTAAAGGTTTCCAATTGAATAATTGTATTATAGATTCTGGAGCCTCAGATAATGTGATGCCAACAAAAGTTGCAAATTCTCTTGGCCTCACTTTGACCCGGGTAAATGGTACATGCTACTCAATGGAATCCAAACAAGTTACATTGGTAGGAAGGATTAAAGATGCTCGGGTTGCACTAATGATTACCACTGAAAAGAAGATACTCTTGACCATCTTGGTGGTAGACATCCCAACATATTTTGGTATGCTATTGAGTAGAAGTTTTTGCAGAGATCTAGGTGGAAAAATAAAAATGGATTGGTCATTTGCAACTATCCCAGTGAAAGGAGAAATGAATAAGCTACTGTCAGTCAGAAAAATGAAGTTCATAGTAAGGAAGTATGATGATCCAAGAGTTGATATCCTTTTTCAAGATTATGGGCTTGGAAATTACCTCCTTACATCACAGAAGGAAGAGAACTTTCCACTTCTCATGGAGGAAGAAGAATACTGAATTTGGACAATGGAGTTTGATGGAAGTCATTCCAGAGAAGGTTCAAGAGCTGGTGTAGTATTATACTCTCCCTCCAATGAGGTATATCCTTTTTCCTACAAGATACAATTTGACAATACAAATAATACAACAGAGTATGAAGCATTACTCTTAGGCATGAATATAACAGAGGACATGGGAATCAAGAAGTTGAGATGCAAAGGTGATGTAGAGGTTGTGGTAAAGCAGGTCCGCCAGCAATATCAGGTGAAAAACCCCAGACTCAGGCACTATAGAAACAAAGTGTGGGACTGCATTGAATCCTTTGATGAATTCTCCATTGAAGCTATCCCTAGGGAGTAGAATGAAAAAGCTGATTCTCTAGTAGTGTCAGATTCCTTAGTGACACGTCATCCTTCTTTTGGAAAGGATAAAGTGACCATTGATATGGTGTTCGAGACCAGTGTACCGCATAATGTAAATCACCTGCGAGTCTTCAATGATGACAATCGAGATCCTAGCCTTCTTAGAAAAAAGGGACAACTTCAATAATATTTTCTTTGAAGGAAGTGAAAACCCACACTGTGAATCAGTCCCCAAAGAAGAGAAGGAAGGAATTGAGGGAATTGATGAAATGGGAGTAATCAAACTAAAAGGAAACAAAATCCCCAAAGGCCTAGTTTCTTTGGAAAACCTCTTTGACAAGCATGACAGGTTCATCCAAGAGAAAGAAAAATAGTCTTCTCGGTGTCCATCTGATTTTGATCAAGAAAACATTGGCACTTCAAAGAATCCAAGGATGGTTAACATTGGTAAATGCTGCTCACCAGAAGAGAAGAAAATTTTTGTTGCTCTGCAAAAAAGTACTCAGATGTCCTGGCCTATTCTTATGATGAACTCAAATCTTTTTAGCTAAAGGAAATGCATCACTCCATTCCTTTAAAGCAAGGAGCTAAGCCCTTCAGGAAAAAACAAAGGCCCTACAATCCAAAGATTGCCGATGTTATCAAAGAAGAGGTGACAAAGATGCTCAATGCTAGAATCATCTTCCCCATCCACCATTCAACATGGGTGGCTAACATTGTGCCAGTAAGGAAGAAGAATGGGGAAATAAGAATTTGTGTAGACTTCTGAAATCTGAATCAGGCATCTCTCAAGGACAATTACCCTCTTACAATCATGGATCATATTTTGCAAGCATCACCGGATCTGAAATGCTCTCTTTGCTCAATGGATTCTCGTGGTACAACCAAACCAAGGTGGCAAAAGAGGATTGCAAGAAAAAAGCCTTCACAACACCTTGGGGTACTTTTGCCTACAAAAAAATGCCTTTTGGCTTGATCAATCTTTGGAGCCACTTTCCGAGAGCAATGGACTTGGCCTTCAAATATTTGAAACATTGCATTGTCATTTACCTTGATGACCTAATGGTTTTTTCAAAGAATAGGGGAGATCATATCTGTCATTTAGAGAAAGTCCTTGCAAGGTGTAGGAAACATGGCATTTCTCTAAATCCAAAGAAATGCATTTTTGGAGTCACAGAAGGTAAGTTTCTGGACACATTGTGAACAAACATGGAGCACACATTGATCCTGAGAGGATCAGAGCTATCCAAGAACTAGCCTTACCAACCAACAAGAAGGGAGTTCATTCATTCTTTGGAAAGGTAAACTTCCTTCATCATTTTGTGCCTAAGTTTTAACTGACTAAGCATATAACTTCCATGATGAAGCCTCAAGCAGGTTTCAAGTGGAATAAGGAAGGAAAAGCAACATTTGAGGAGATCAAGAAAGCCATTTCCAAAGCTCCAACTCTTGTATCTCTAGATTTCAACAAGGAGTTCATCATGTATTGCTATGCATCGAACATACACTCTCTGCTGTCCTTGTTCATAAAAATGATGAAGGTTTGGAAGCACCTAATAAAAATGATGAAGGTTTGGAAGCACCCATTGCTTTCATGAGCTATCCTTTGAAAAATCATGAGCTAAAGTACAACCAATTAGAGAAACATGCCTACGCAGTGGTCAAAGCTGTTAAAAGTTTCAGATTCTACATTCTCAATTCCCATACAATGGTGATGGTCCCTGGAAGTGAAATCAAGTCCATTTTGACTCAACAAGATCCTAGGGCTAAGAGAGGAAGTTGGATTGCAAAGACCCAAGAGTATGACTTGGAGATTAGACCCTCTAATATGGTAAGAGGAAATGGTTTGTGCAAGATGATTGTTGAAGATGAAGCTCTCAAGGCTCAGTAGGGAGAAAAATATGGTGTTTTCTCAACCTGTTCAAGAGACAATCCACATGCGCTCTTTGTCACCACTACTGATGAGTGGTATGCTTTGACATTGCTTACTATCTCACTTATGGAGAATGCCCTCCTCATCTTGATTACAAACAAAGAAGGACACTCAAGCTAAAGGAAACCAAGTTTGTGATCTAGAATCATGCACTTTACAAGAGAGGCCTAGATGGTTGTTTCCTCAGGTGTGTAGATAAGGAGCAGCAAGAAAAGTTGCTCAGGGCATATCATGATCAAGCTTGTGGTGGACATTTCTCAGCAATGGTCACCGCACATAAGATCCTCAAAGGGAGATATTATTGGCCCTCCATCTTTGCAGACACTCAAGATTGGGTTTCCAAATGAAAAGCATGCCAATAATTTGTTGGAAAGCCACAACTAGCTGCATTGCCACTCAGGCCTGTGGTGATTGAAGAACCATTTCAGAAATGGGGGCTAGATTTCATTGGTGTTATAAATCCTCATTCTAGTGCAAGGAATACTTATGTACTCACTACAATTGATTACTTCACTAAATGGGTGGAAGCCATCCCGACCAAGCAAGCCAGCTCTAAAACAATCTGCAACTTCATCAAGGAGAATATCATTGTTCGTTTTGGAATACCACAGAAAATTGTTGTAGACAATGCCACCTATTTCTCTTCTAAGGAGCTCACAGAGTTTTGTTATGGCTTTGGAATCTCCCTATCTCACTCTTCTAACTACTACCCATAGGGAAATGGGCAAGCTGAGTCAAGCAACAAGAACATTGTGACCATTGTTCACAAGTTGGTAGATGAGAATCAAAGGAACTGGCACAAGAAGTTATATGATGCATTGTGGGCCGTATGATCAATACTAAGAAGGAAATAGGCATGTCACCTTTCCAAATGTTGTATGGAGTTGAGGAAGAGATTCCCCTCATAATTGAGATGTCAGCTCTCAAGTTGCTGCAAGAAATAGAAGATGGTCAATACAAAGACTCCATTGACAAGAGGATCCTCTTCTTGGAGAAGCTGGAAGAAAGCAAATGCCAAGTGGTGGATAGAATTAAGGAGCATCAGTTGAAAGTTGAGAAATTTTTTGACAAGAAGACCAAAGCAAGGAATTTCAAAGTTGGAGATTTTGTCCTGCTATGGGAAAAGAGAAGAGAACCAAAGGGAAGCCATTGAAATTTTGATTCATTGTGGCTGGGCCCATTCCAAATTCATGGAGCTTATGGTAAGTATTTTTTATCCTCTCATACTTGGATGGCATGCCATTGGAATTTCCTCAAAGCGGGCAATACTTGAAATCAATCATCGGTGAAAGTGGGTTTCTCCCACCTTGTGCAATAGGTGATTTCGTAGGTGTGTTTTTCCCTTTTCTGTTGTGTGGTTTTGGTTTAGTTTTGTTTGGTTTTTGTTGTGTGTGGTTTGGCTTGTGTGTTTCCTCCTTCTTCCATTCTTTCTTAGAATTGTACATGACTCTACAAGGCCCAATGGATAAGGCATTGGTCAACGTTATACGGTTTAAAAATTAAGATTCTGGATCCTCATACCATGTCTTCATCATGCTCAGTCCATGCCATGTCCCCAAGCTAGAGCTAAGTTGTTGTCTCCCGAAAATTACTTTTTGTTTTCCAAGTTAAATTTAAAATTTTGAGCTCTCACCCTCTTAAATTATTTAAGCCAAGTTGAAAGTTTGAAGAAATAGCAAAATCATGCCCTAGTGCTGTTTAAATCTCTATTTTGCTCGTTTTGAGAAATTCTCCATCTCTCGGTCTGTGCACGTAATATCCTCCTTACAATCTCCTTTTTGATCAAAATTGTTTGCTTGTTCTATGGCCTAGGTCATAAAATCATTATTTTTCCTCCATGCCTCTGGCTTGTGAAGGAAATTCAAAAATTGGACTCAAAATGATGAAGTTCTCTTCCTCTATGTATTTTTTCCACAGTCGGGAACGATGGGCGTTTTCCTCCCCATCAAATTTTGGCCCCATCATCCATGGGTACGTGGACATACCTAATTAGAAGCGGGTCGGCGGAGAAATTTGTGTTTTTGAGCCTCTTTGCAAAAAAGGCAAAAAGTTAAAAAGTGACCCATAGCCCCGATCAGGCTTTAAAGGGAAAAATTCAAAGTTGAAGCCCATAGGGAGAAAGTCACAGGTGAATCCCGCCATTGAAAAGTCAAAAGAAGAGAGTACAATGATAGCGGAGAACTTTGAGTTTTTGAGCCTTTTTTCCAAAAAAAGGTTAAAATGTTGAGAAAAGGGCCATGAACCCATTTCAAATGAAAATGTGCCACATGCCTAAGTTAAAAATTTGAAGCGGGGGTGTGGGCCAATTTGTTCCAAATTGCCAAATCTCAAAAATAAAAATAAAAAAATCACAAAACGCAAAGGGATTTTCCTTGTACCCACTCTAATCTCTTCCTACCATGTGGATGACTCGATTTCAAAGTTATAAGAGAAAATCAAACGGTTTGTATTCAAATTGGAAAATCAAATGTAACGTTCGCGTTGCAAGATCTGGTTTTTAATCCGCCATGAGCATTTTCTTCGCAATGGAGGAATTTGAAGAGGCGTAAATGATTTGTAAAGTTGTAACCATTTTGGCATGATATATAATGGCTCCTCAGAGCCATTCCAAGGGGTCAGTGATTGATCTTGTAAACTCACGAGTGCATTGTAATTAGAGAAAACAAAGGAGATAGCCATTTTTCTTCCATTTTCCCCCTTTTATCAATTTCTTCCATTTCTCCACTATGTAAAACTTCGATTAAGCATTAATACAAGAAGAAGGATTTTGTAGCCTCTTTGATGAGGAGATTTTAGAAACTTTGAGTTCGCAATCTTATCTCATCTTGTTGCCATTTGCAGGGTTGTTTCTTCCCATGAATGCATGTGATGAATTCTCTAACTAGTGTGTGTAGGAATATGATTTCTTACCTGCAGCATTAGTTCTCCTACCTCTTTTCTCACTCCCTTTCCCACCTTCATAGAAAATTCCACCCTTATAGATAACTTTGCTAGATTGTCTTTGCATGGTCGGTGGAGTGCCCCCGTTGGATCCCACCGAAAGGCCACCACAAATCCACGCTTTTGGCGCATGCATACATGACAACTACACCGGTTAAGTAGAGTGACTTAGATTCCCAGAGTGTTGGTAAGGAATTCATAAATTTATCCACCCAAAAAATTCCCTCACCAACAAGTATGACAAAATGGATTGAAGGGGAACCCTCAAGTGAATTTTCCATACTATGAGGGTGTGTAAGTAGGATTACCAGGCGAAAGAAGGATTCGGGGAAGGATGAGAAAAGAGTGTGTGATTTATGCGAGTAGAAGAGGAGGTGATAAAAATTAAGAAAGGAAACAAATGAGTGTAACATGCATGGATGGAGGAATATATGTGATGGAGGACGAAGAGTGTGAGGGGAATCCTTAATTTGGATGCCCACGTGGTGAGAGTGATGATGTAAGAATGATAAGCAGAAGAGGCGGATCAAAAAGATGTGCGTGGTGGTGATTTTCATTTGATGAGAGAGGAGATGGTGGAGAAGCTTCTACAATGGGAAGATCTTAGGAAGAGGGTATACCTCCACCAAGAGTCCCACATAGAAGGGGTGATTAAGTAAGATTGTCAAGCATGAAGCAGAAGAGTGAAAGGAAAGAACACAAATGGGTGAGAGGGGACATGAATGGTGAGAAGGGTAATGTGGGGATAAGTGGTGGATGAGTATAAATGAGGAGCGAGGATGAATGGATCAAATACATGGTGACCATGGTGGGGAGGGGGAGATGTTGAATAGGGAATGCTACTTGAGAAATATCTTCAAGTAGGATTCACAAACCTGCAACGCTTGATCAAGTATGATTCCAAAGTTGGGGAATGTATTAGTATGAGTGAATGGATGGGGTGTAAAGTAAGATTTTGATCATGCAGGAAGATACTCATGTGATGAAAAGCATCTTAATTTTAATATAGCACATAACAGGATGCATCGTGATATAAAAGATCGGACGACTAGACTCAGAAATGTGTGACAAAAAGATAAGGGCCATAAAAAAGTTTGATGCCCGAGTATGATATGCAAGCATAGAAAGAGGCCATCAAGAAGGTATGATGCCTCGGTATGATATGCAATCACATAACAAAAGTATATTAGAGGGAACACCAGGATACATAAAATCAAGATGCCCTTTGTAATATATCAAGATAAAAAAACAATTAATAACTTGTAACTAATAATGCAACACAAGAACTAGTAAATATGTCCCTAACGTGATCCAAAGTGATGATTTATTAGATGTGCCCCCAAGCAGGGTACAAGGACAAAATGGATTGGGTCATTATCCTCAAACAAGGAAACAATGAGAGTGGATTTTCCCCAAGCGAGGATTCACATGAGGGGAAGTGGTTTGAATTTGATAGTCGTAAGATGGTTGGAACATTTGTTGGGGATAATAGTTCAAAGGATGGATTGTGTTGATTATTAAGTTTTTTTTTTTTTTTTTTTGGGGGGTTATGGTTTTACCATTTTTAGAATTTTGTGATTTTTTTTATGTTTTTGGATTTTGAAGAGTTTTCAAATGTTTTTCTATTTTGGATATTTTCTAATGTTTTTGTATTTTTGAGATTTTTATAATGTTTTTGGGTTTTTGGAGATTTTCTAATGTTTTTGGGATTTTTATATTGTTTTTGGATTTTGGAGATTTTTAATATGTTTTTAATATGTTTTTGGATTTTGGAGATTTTCTAATGTTTGTTTTGGGGATTTTGAGATTTTCTAATATTTTTGGGATTTTTGATATTTTCTAATGGATTTTGGAGATTTTATACTATTTTTGGAGATTTTTTTGGCAATTTATGGACCAGAATGCAAACTTCTTTTGAGAGGTGATAAACTAGGATGTCGTCTGTATGTATCGTGTTCCTTGTGGTAACTCATTCTCTAAATAATACACAAATTATCATTCCATTAACAGGATGTGTTGGTGATGATATGATGGAAATAAGTCGAACTCCATTCTTAAATCCACACAACTAGTAAGATGTGAGGGCTCATCATCGAGAATCAAGAAGGACACAGGATGCAGATAGAGACAAGTGTTGATAACAATCCCTTTGGGAAGATGTGACTCAATTATTCTTAAGGTCATTGAACCAATTTCAAAAATGACTTTAAGATTATAGGTCACATGCTAGAATTAGACAGATTATGTGGCCTATTGATTGGTAAAATATGAGGTGAAGGGATAATTCTCTCTTCACTTAGGCATCTAAATTACTTCTTTGAGAATTTTGTAATTGTAAGCACTTTCAAATTGATTATATGTTGTATTTATTGTAATGAATCCCTATACATTGCCCCATGCTACTAGTAAGAAGCAAGGGCTCATCATCGAAGGAAAAACATAGGTGAGTAAATTTTCAATTTTTTTAATTCAATGTTTTTGATTTTTTTTTTTGAATTTTTGAATGTTTTTTTAACATTTTATGCTTTTGTGAATGACCCTCTACGCTTTGCCCCATGAAACCAATAAGAGGCAAGAGTTTATCACTAAAGACAAGACATAGATGAGTAAGGGCACCTCCTCCATTCCCAGTTTCACACTACCAATAAGAAGTGTGGGCTCAACACCAAAGACTATGAAGGATGAAAGGTGTGACAATGAATTATTCACAATTTATTTAATTGATTGAATTTTACAATAGTGATTTTTATTTGGGGAAGGAACGTCTGCCCCCAATCTCAGCCCCACATGTCTAGTAGGACGTGAGGGTTCAACATCAAGACCGAGATGAATGATCAAGCGAACATGGTAAAGAATTGTAGAGCTTTGTTATGAAAGAGAGAATTTATTTGAAGGGAATATATTACCATTAATAAGCTTATAGGTATGACCATAGGTGAAAGCAGCTGAAAATGAGAGATATTATAAGAAATATGATACTCACAAGACTTAATAAGATCTATGTTAGTACTTGTCTTGTGATGGTGAATATAAATATGTGATTTTGATAATGAGAATATCTGCCAATGGAATGGATAACGTTAAATTATTCAGAGATAAGTAAGACAAAAGGAACAATGTACAAGTCATTGTCTCTTGGAATAGGGAGCACCTCAAGAATAGAATTTCTTTAAATGGACTGCATTCATCGGTTCATCAAGTTCCTGACCATCTTCAATGGCCAATTTATAGGCTCCAGAACCAAATTTAGCTATAATTACATAGGGTCCTAACCAATTAGGTTCAAATTTTCCTTGTTTTTTTGTTCTTTAGTGGTATTATTTTGATTTTCTTTTAGAACGAGGTCACCAACCTCGAACTCTCTAGGTATTACTTTTTTATGATAACTATGTTGCAACCGGTTTTGATAGACTTGAAGATGATTGAGGGCATTAAGTCATTTTTCATCGAGAAGCTCAAGCTCTTGAAGCCGTGATTGTTGGTATTCATCCTCATTAATTATATCTTTAAGGGAGATTCTCAAGGATGGGATTTTAATCTCAATAGGTAAAATGGCTTCACAACCATAAATGAGGGAAAATGGGGTGGCTCCAGTAGGTGTGTAATAAGATGTATGGTAAGCCCAAAGAGTGGGGTAAATTTGAGTGTGCCAATCTCGTCCATGTGTATTGACAATTTTTTCCATGATGGATTTTAGAGTCTTATTGGTTGCTTCTACTTGACCATTACCCTGAGGGTAGTATGGAGTAGACCACTTAAGTTTGATGCGAAACGTTTGGAAAGGTCTTTTACATCTTGGTTTTTAAATGATTTCCCATTATCTAGCGACAATAGAGGATGGAATGCCAAATCGACAGATGAGATTATTAAAAATGAACTTCGATATTTGGCTACTGGTAACATAGGTGAGAGGCATAGCTTCCACCCATTTAGTGAAGTAATTGGTAGTGGTAATGATGAAATTATGTCCGTCAGATGATGTTGGTCTGATTTTACCAATGAGATCAAGTCCCCATTGAGAGAAGGTCCATGGTGTGGTGATCAATTGCAATGCTTGGGAAGGTGCATGTATAAGATTGCCATGCTTTTGACAAGCTTGACATCATTTGACAAAATGGCATGCGTCACTTTCCATGGTGGGCCAATAATATCCAACACATAGGATTTTCTTGGCTAAGGATATACCGTTTGTGTGCACTCCATAGATACCCGAGTGGACTTTAGTTAGAACACCAGATGCTTCCTCCTGATTAAGACATCAGAGTAAGGTGCCATCGTAACCTCATTTATAAAGGGTTTCTGCTAAAATGGTGTAACAAGAGGCACATTGTGCTAAAGCCCATTTATGCATGGGTTTCATGTTGGTAGGAAATGTGTTATCACGGATGAAGGTGTAAATATCATGGTACCAAGGGTTATTTGGACCCACGATTTCACATACCATAGTGTGTTTAGGAAGATCATAAGCAAGAATTAAGAGATGTTCTATGAGAAAATATTCCTAGGGTTGATTATATGCGATATCTAATAGAGATCCGATAGTTGTCATAGTGTCGATGGATTTATTACGAATTCTAGGGATTTGATCAAAGATAATTAATCGAAAATAGTTTCAAAGGCTATCCATCATGTTCTTATATGGGATAAGTTTTTCATCCTTGACCTGGTATTCATTAGTAACTTGTTTGATGATAAGTAAAGAGTCATCAAATACAAATAACTCTTTAAGATTCCAAGATATAGCTAGTTTTAATCCTGCGATAAGAGCTTCATATTATGCGATAATATTGGCACATGAGAATGTTAATCAAAATGACTTGGGAATAACATGCCCGCTAGGTGTGATAAGTAAAATACCAGCTCCTGATCCGTGGAGATTACAAGACCCATCAAAAAATAGAGTCCAGTTGGTGTGATGTCTATGTATAAAATATCTTCCTCAGAAAATGTAAAATTGAGTGGTTCTATTCTAGGAAGAGGTGCCTCGAAAATTTATTCTACAAGGTGCTATCCTTTAATTGTTCTCTAAGGAATGAACTCGACGTCAAATTCACTAAGTAGTATGACCCAACTAGACATTCTTCCTGTGAGAATAGGTCGAGACAAGAGATACTTGAGGGGATCAATCTTAGCGATCAACTTAGTTGTGTGATTGAGCAAGTAATGACGTAACTTATGGAATGCAAAGGTGACCGCCAAGCATACTTTTTCAATTTGGGAATATCGTACTTCATGCTCAATAAGTGTTCGACTAAGGTAGTAAACAACATGTTCTTTTGCTTGATCGTTGTGTTGTGCTAACAGAGCTCCTATGACATGTTTAGTGGCAGATGTATAAAGAAACATGGGTTTATCTGCGACTGGTGACATAAGAACAGGTGGGCTAGAGAGGTACTCTTTTAACTTAGAAAAAGAGTCTTGACAATCATGGTTCCAGTGGAATTGTGCATCTTTCTTGAGTAATTGGTTGAAGTGATGGCACTTATCGGCCAATTGTGATATGAAGCGTCAAATAGATTGGATTTTTCCCTAAAGATTGCGTAATTTTTTTAGGTTTTGAGGAGGCATTTCCATAATGGCTTTGAATTTTTAGGATCAACTTCTATACCTCTCCGTGAGACAATAAACCCTAACAATTTACCAGAGGTCACCCCGAATACACATTTCTTTGGGTTAAGATGAACCTTATACTCACGTAATCTGTCAAAAATGCATCTCAACACACCTGGATGTCCTATTCATGTTTTTGATTTTGCTAATATATCATCAACATAATATTCCATGATATCATCTAACATATCATAAAAGATGTCTGTCATTTCTCGTTGATAGATGGCACCAAAATTTTTCAAGCTAAAAGTCATGACCTTATAATAGAAGGTGCCCCATGGTATAGTAAATTTCATTTTATGTTGATCCCCTTCAGCAATACATATTTGATTGTAACTAGAAAATCCATCCATTAGGGCAAACATTTCATGGTCTGCCGTAGAATCGAAAATCATGTCTATGTTTGGCAAGGGAAAGTCATCCTTGGGAAAAGCCTTGTTAATATCTCGAAATATTTTCATATCCTAATGTTGAGGGTTTTCTTAGCTACGAGAACTATGTTGGATATCCATGCCGAATAATCAATAGGTCGGATAAAGTCAACTTCTAAGAGTTTCTCAAGTTCGGCTTTAAAAAAGCAATGCTACTTGGGGATGCATTTTGCGTAGTTTTTATTTCACATGCTTTGCATCCAGATACACTACAAGGTGGTGTATTAAAAGAGATGGATCTAGGCCTGGCATGTCCTTATAGGTCCATGCAAAATATCTTGGAATTCAATACGAGTGTTGTTAAATATATGCATTCTTGGTCGACAGTGACTATTGCCAAGTTGTAAAATTTTTGGTTGTCAACGGTACCAATGTTTATATCTTTAGTTTCTTCAACAAGCATTTTAGATGTATCCTTTTGAAAAATGATGCTAATGGTTGATGTAAGTCATCGATGTCAGGTGATTCAGGGGAGTTGGCACAAGATTTTTGTTTGTGATGTTGAGACTTTTTATTGACATGTTTTTTTGATAGGGTGGTGATGAGATTTTGACTATGGGAAATTTTTTGTTTGTGCTTTTGATCCAAAGTTTCCAAAGGTAAAGGATCTGAATATTCTATTTCTTCACCAAAATAGGCCGATTCATCTAGGTTGATTTCAAATCCTTTTTTATGGTCGAAATTGGGATTTGATCACGAGTTCCAAGGAATTATTCAATGGCTTCATCATTTTGGAACATGTCCATGGCCACATGATGTGATTGGCCATGGTCTATGAGAGTCGGATGCGTAAGCTTGAAATTGATGACGTTAACAGATAAATGTTCAAAGTAAATATTTGTTTCAACAAGGTCTTCAAAAGGCTGTGTGTAGACCTGGTGTCACTATCAGAGCTGGTGTCATCATTGTCACTTGAAATTAATATAGGAGCGACATTGAATACCTTGAAACCCAGACCATGTTTACCATGATGTTCTGTGTAATTGATTGGGTCTAAATGACCTTGTCCATTTGGTGAGTCCTTTACCCTTCCATCACATGTTTTTCATTATTCGATGAGATTTGGTAAATTGAGGGGACTCATAACAGGAGAAAATTCATCATTATATAACCAAGATCCTGAAGAACTTGAAATATGTTCATTGTTGAGATAACTAATTTTTTTCCAAACTGACTGTCCCAATTTGTAAGTGGGATGGATTATCGGATGTGGAGCGTTGGGTTTTTCATATTTGTGTGGGGATTTGTTGATGTAAAAGGATTCTGCAACCTTTTAGAATTGATATTCACCGCATCCTTTGTCAATAATTTTGAATGTGTGGGACCGGGAAAATTAGGTACCTCACGTGGCGGGGAAGTTAGTTTTGTAGTTATGAAGGATGGAGAAAATGGGTTTTAATAAGAGTGGAGTAGATTAGAGGATGAAGCTTGGTTAATCGAAGGAGAAGATATCTTAATAGAAGAGGTATGGTTAGATGAAGAAGGTATGTAGTATTGTAGATTCCTCGAAGTGCGGTATAGACATGATCACTATTGTCCATCAATAAATAAGTATGTTCCACCTCATATAATCCCTAATGAAGCATGCATCGATCCAGATACACTCCCCAAATATGCTCTGAAACCATCACCTTCTAATCAAGCAACATCTTCTAATCCATTCTCTTCTGGTAATCAACAACCTTCAACCAGTCCTCCTCCCACTAATCAATCATCTTCTTCCACTAATCAAGATTCTTCTTCTAACAAAAATCACTCTTGCACTAGGGTATATCTTAATAGAAGAGTGATTGTTGTTAGAATAAGATGATTGATTAGTGAAAGAAGATGATTGATTAGTGGAAGGAGGACTAGTTGAAGATTGTTGATTAACATAAGAGAATGGATTAGAAGACGTTGCTTGATTAGAAGGTGATGGTTTCAGAGCATATTTGGGGAGTGTATTTGGATCGATGCATGTTTTATTAGGGATTATGCGAGGTGGAGCATACTTGTTGATGGAAAATAGTGATCATGTCTATACCACCCTTCGAGGAATCTACAATACTCGAAGGGTTGGGAATCTGCACACAATGTAAATTCTTTGTCCAAATAAGGAAATTTAATACATTGGTGGAACATTGATGGGACGGATTTCATGGCATGAATCCATGGTCGGCCAATGAGAATGTTATATGCAACTTCTACATCCACCACATGACATATTATTTCTAAAGTGATGGGTCCAACTTTGAGAGGTAATGTGATTGTGCCTTCAGACTTTATTTCACTATTATCATACCCACGAATGGTTATGATGTTGTTTTGTAAATCATTTTTGGTGTAACCTAGGCAACATAAGAGTTTCATGGAAAAAAATATTCAATGTGGATCCATTGTTGAGTAATACATGCTTGATTTTACGATGAGTTATATAACCCTTGACATATAACGAATGATTATTAACGATGTTGGGGTTAAGATGGTGATCGAGTACCAAATGATAAAATAGGTTTGGAGTACTTTTCCTTGAAAGATGTGTGATTAAATCTTGGAATTGTTGTGAATTGATGTCCTCTGGGACACGATCATTATTCAATGTTTGCATAAGGATGCGTTGTAGTGTGGGAGAAGAATTAAGTAATTCCATGATGGAAATCTATGTTATAGTATTCTCCAATTATTTGACAATATTGAATGACAACGTAGGTTATGGAGTGGAAGTGGTGGTGGAATTAGATGGTGGATTAGGAGGTGGTGTGGGAGATGAATTAGTATATTTTTTTGTGGTAGGGACCCACACTTTTTCTATCTGATGGTGATTGCATAATCAGTTCTGATCTTTACGGTTGTCACTAAGTCTTGGTCATAATCTATGGTAAAGATGATTGAGTCATCTTGAACGTTTTGATGATTGTCGCTTATCCTTTGAATTATCATCATGGTTAGGGAAGGGATTTTTGAACATGTTAAGTTTTTCATTGGGTGTTTTTGTCTCGAAGTATTTTCAACTTCTATGTCTCCACGTTCGATCAAATCTTGGATGCAAATGGCGGAGTTGCATGCATCGATTTGTAGAGTGCCCTTTTATGTGATGGTAATCACAATATTCATTACATTTATACCAATTTGGTTTGGGTTGTCCTTCTTCGAAGGGTTTGAAAATGGGGTATGTAATCATGTTGCCATTTGCTAAGTGATGGAAGACGCTAGATAGGATTTCTCCGAGTGGAGTGAACTATCTACGCCTATAATAAGAAGGATCTTCCTTCTTAGAGATTATGATCGATTGTTTGTTGGATTTAATTGTATTGAGCATATTGTTTTGAATGTTTCGACATGGTGAGATTAAGTAACGTCATCATTGATTATATTTCAGTTTTGTTTAAAGAATTTGGATTTTCCCTTTAAGAAAATTTCTATTAATCTCAATCAACCAAAAATTACTTTTCAGAGAATGGGCTGCAATATTTATAGATATTGCATACCAAATACACACGGAGATTAAGTTATTAATCACAGTGCAACCAAATTCCAAAATGCACAAGCTTCCAATAACATCCGGGAAGCACAAATGAATAAATACAAATATATTGTTAAAACTATAACAACATCCATGAGAAACAAATATGGTTTAGAAACCATATAACAATACATAACAAATATATGGTTTGTATTATTAACCATTATTATTTAATTAATAAAATTAATTAAATAATTGGACTATTGCATAATTAATATTAGGATAATAATATTTTATCCTAACATTCCCCCCCTTAATTGTGCATTGTCTGAAGAGATGAGGAGAGGAACTCTCTGAACAACTCGAACTTGTCACGTGCAAGTGACTTTGTGAAAATATCTGCTCGTTGTTCAGCCGTTGGACAAAATTGAAGTTGGATGTTGTGCTTCAACACATGTTCGCGTATGAAATGAACCTGAACCTCAATGTGCTTTGTTCTCTCATGAAAAACTAGATTGCGAACAAGTTTGAGAACACCTTCATTGTCTACATACATGGTAGTCGGTTTGTCCTGTGGTATTCCAAGTCCTTCTAGTATGCGACGTAGCCAAATCACTTCACAGATAGCTTCTCCTGCAGAACGATACTCGCTTCTATGGAAGAGCGAGAAACAAAGTGTTGTTTCTTACTTCCCCATGATATTGGTCCAGATCCCATAAAGAATACAAATCCAGAAGTGGATTTTCTATCATCAATGTTACCTGCATGATCTGAATCCGAATATCCAGACAAGAAGAAGTTTTCATTCTTCTTGTATTCTAGACCAAGATCCACTGATCCTTTGAGATATCTCAAAATGCGCTTTGCTGCTTTCCAATGACAAACTTTGGGTTCCTGCATGAACCTGGATAGATAGCTCACTGCAAAGCTGATATCTGGTCTAGTGTAGGTCAGGTAAATGAGACTCCCAATCACCTGCTGATACAGAGTGGCACTTACCTCAGAGATGGATCTCGAACGAGATAACTATAATCTGTTCTCCATAGGTGTAGCAATTGGTGTGCAATCCATCATCCTAAACTTCTCGAGCGTAGTCTTGGTATATTTCATCTGAGAAACAAAGATGTGATTCTCTTTCTGCCATACTTCTAGTCCAAGACAATAGTGCATAAGCCCGAGATCTGTCATGTCGAATGATCGCTTAAGATCTTTCTTCGTTTCATCAATCATCTTCACTGAACTGCCAGTGATGACTAGATCATCGACATAAACAACAACAATCACCATCTCCCCCCCTTGCTTTTTGAGGTAGAGATTGGGATCGTATGGATTTCTAACAAATCCATGTTGTACGAGATGCTCATCAATCTTGATGTACCATGCCCGGGTGCCTGTTTGAGGCCATACAGAGATTTCCTGAGTCTGCATACCTTTTTTTCTTGACCAGTACAACATATCCCTCAAAGTTGAGTCATGTAGACTTCTTCTTGTAAATCTCCATTCAGAAGGCACTTTTACGTCCATCCGATGGACTTTCCATCCAAAACTGAGCAGCTAGAGCAAAGATCATCCTGATCGTTTTGATCTTAGCTGTGGGAGCAAATGTCTCCTCATAGTCAATGCCTTCTTTTTGTGCGTACCCCTTTGCTACAAGTCTTGCTTTGCACTTGTCCACTGTCCCATCTGCTTTGTACTTAGTTTTGAATATCCATCTGCATCCAATGGGTTTCTTCCCTGGTGGAAGATCAACAAGTTGCCAAGTGTTATTCTTCATCACTGATTGATATTCAGAATCCATGGCATCTTTCCAAGCTTTTGACTGTAGGGCTTCCTGGACTGTAGAGGGCTCATCTGATTCAATAACTCTACTCATCAAAGCAAAGTTAACTTCTTCTCTTGCTTTACTGCGAGTCCGTGGTCCAGGGGTGGATGTATCCGGTGGAGCATCCAATCTTGCATCTCGTAATGTACTTGTACACCATTTAGGCATACGTTGAACTGTTCCCATGGGTTGTGGTTCTATTTGATCAACACCATCATCCCCATCATCACTTTCATCTTCTGAGGGAACATTAGCTTCAATTTTTACAATGGGTGAAAAATCTACATCATGTGAGTCCGGAGAAGGAGACTCTGCTTCCTTCTTCTCGAAAAACTCAACATCTCTACTTGTGTAGACTTTTCTGGTCTTAGGATCCATCAATCTATACCCAAGAGTCTCTTCACTGTACCCAATGAAGATGAGTTTTTGTGACTTCATGTCCAATTTCTTTCTGTTCTGTTTGGGTATGTGCATGCTTGCTTTGCACCCGAATACTCTGAGGTGTGCAATGGATGGTTTCCTTTTTGACCATGCTTCTTGTGGTGTAATTCCATCAAGAGCAGTTGTGGGTGCTCTGTTCAACAAATACACTGTTGTTTTTGCTGCTTCTGCCCAAAATGTCTTTGCAAGTCCGGAATCATCGATCATGCATCGCACCATTTCCATGATAGTACGATTTCTTCTCTCAACAACACCATTTTGCTGTGGTGTGTGAGGAGGAGGCATTTGTCGATGAATCCCATGAGTTTGTAGGTAGTCTCTGAACTCATCACTGGTGAATTCCCCCCCTCGATCTGAGCGGAGAGTTCTGATGTGACGACCAGTTTCTTTCTCAACTGCTACTTTGAACTTTTTGAAGGTTTCAAATGCTTCACTTTTCTTGCGAAGACAAAAAATCCACATTTTCCGTGAATAGTCATCAACACAAAGCATGAAGTACTAGAACCCATAATGACTTGGCTGCAGTGGACCGCAAAAGATCGGTATGAACCAGGTCAAGTTTACCATGAGCTCGGAATGTACTCCTCTGGAATGAAACTCTGTGTTGTTTTCCTGCTAAGCAGTGAGGACACTTGTCTGTATCCTTCTGAAGAGATGGTAGCCCATGTACCATATTACACCGGCGAAGTGTTTCGAGATATTTGAAACTTACATGACCAAATCTCCGATGCCACAACTGGCCTGAGGTGGAGTTTTTAGCCACAAGTGCTTGATCATTTTTGTGAATGAAATCAAGTTGAAACATACGTCCCACATTTGAGGCTTTTGCAATTATTTTCGAGCCTCTTGATTTATCTCAAATCAAACACGTTTTCTTGCCGGATTGACTATCAAAGTCAATTTTCAGGTTGTGATCTAGGAGTTGACTAACTGAAAGAAGATTCTTTGTCAACCTAGGGACATATAGGACATCTGATAGTCTGCATTTGCGTGAACCAAGGGGTAGAGAAATGTTTCCAATCCCCTGAACTGTATATGAAGAATCATCTCCCAACGAAACATGATTTTTCGATGGCGTGTCCTTCATTGAAATAAACCAGTCTCTATGGCCGGTCATGTGTCGAGTGGCTCCCGAATCAACATACCAGACATCACTAGATGACGTGGATGGTTCACTTGATCGAGCAGTGAACAAGAAGTCTTCATTGTCCGATCTTTTGTTGCTCAAAGCAATATTACCTCACGTGTGGGGTCTTCTTTTCCAGCCTCCCCTTTTTCTACCCGTGATAGTTGTTAGAATGTCCCTTGTAAGATTGTTGTTGTTGTGGTCCAGAGTTGCTTGATGAACCTTTCTTATAAGTGTTATACCAACAATCTTTTAAGTCATGTCCTCTTTTGCAAATTGGACATTGCTTCTTCTGTTGATTGTCCCCATGATACTGATTCTGATGTTGGGACTTCGATAGGATTTAGGTTTTCCTTTACCTTTTCCTTTCCATTTTTGATGTGAAGACAATGCCTGCTCCTCTTCATCATCCTTATTGTGCATTGCTTCCTCTTGTTGCAGCAGGTTTACCAGCTTGTCAAAACTAATTGTCGTATCTGACAAGTTTAGAGTTGTGACAAAAATGCGGTAAGAAGAAGGGAGAGCTCTCAGAACAATGGGAACGAGAGATTCATCTTTGACCTCTTCTCCTAGGGCTAGAAGTGAAGCCCTCAACTCTGCAACTCTTCTTAAGAAAGCTTCAATTTTCTCATTCTGCTTGAACTTCAATGTATGTAACTGACTCTGCAAATTTAGTATGACATTCTTGTTCTTGGCCTCATATATTGTGCTCACTTATCCCACTTCTTTTCTTTGTTGTCAGGGCATCTCGAATGTGGGCTTGCACATCGTCGACACTCCAAACAAGATGATGAGTTTTGCTTTCTCGATCTACTCTATCAAACCTGCGTTGTTGTGTTGTATCGCTTGTGATCTCGTTAGAGTACCACCACAACAGCCGATTTCTTCAAACTCAAGTTGTGTCTTTATTTTTGTCTTCCATGCAAAGATAGTTGCTTCCTCCGAGCAATTGTGAATCCGGAAGAAAAATTTGGGGGCATTGTGCCCATTTTGCAGAGATCACCGATGGGGTTTGGCTCTTATCACTCTGTATTAGGTCTCCCAATCTATATACCGTCATCCGATATACCGAACCTTTCTATATACGCGCCTTCCGATATACCCGATGGTATGTGGAAGAAGCTCACCCTTTCTATATACCCGATGGTACGTGAAAGAGGCGTTAACGTACGTGAAAGAATTCAATACGTGGTACCAAGACAATACTGATGGGGTCTGTGCGATTATTGACACCGCTCAAAGAAATATCCTCATACGCGCGCGTAACTTCGCTATATACTCGGATAGTTTCTCAGCCGGATTTATGTCTTGCAATCGTTCACAAACGGATGGGATGGTTCATAGTGTGTGCACTGTGACCTTATTACTCCCTCGTCGATTTATAGGGACGATGCCCAGACGACGTTGTTGCAGCTATATTAGGCGTTAAGTGCAGTAGTAGTCGCGACGGCTTTACCCGTAAGCGCTTCCCAGAGGCACCGTATATACCGAACACTGCGAATGAGATCTAGGATCTCGTGAGTGTTACAGAACCAATTTTTTATTGTTTTTTATTACAATTCTGCCAGTTTTTGAGCAGTTACAAAGTTTGCAGTTGACTATGGCAACCTGCAAATTAGTACAATATGCAGCAGTATATAATTTACATTCAAAAAATTGGAAATTTGAATGGCAGGCAAAAAAATTTCATTTCGCAGGTCCTGGTGGCCTCCTGAGCCCAATACGACCCAAAATGCTAAAAATTGCAAAAAAGAAGCTGAAGATGCAATTTTTAGATGGGTCTCCCTTTGCAAAAAATGTCCGAAATGAAAAAACAGACCAAATGGGAGAAAAAAAAATTTTTTACCCTAACTTAGGGATTCCTCCGCTAAATTTAGTTAGTTATAACTAAATTCAAATTTTGCCACTAAATTTGGTAAAACCCAAATTTTCCGCTAAATTTCAAAAAATGAGTTTTTGTGTGTTGGGGCAGGATTCGACCCCCACACCTCTCACTCCCAAGGCGCATTCACTACCCAACTTGGCTCACATGGGCGCTTGGTAGACAAATGAAGCAAATAATATTTATTGAGTAAAATAAAGGAGCTGACCTGTTAAAAAGAGGTGATGCTGAGTTGGAGTCCACGTATTGGAGGTTTTAGGGTTTCTTTGCTCAAAATACGGATCAAAAATGCCTTTTAATCTCCTTTTGCTTTGATTTTCCTTTGGCGTGAAGGACTGAATATTTTCCTTTCACGCAGCTTTTTTCTCCTCAAGCTTTTTGTGCGGAGTCGCAGATTGTTTAACGGCCTATGCAGGTGCGTGAGTATTTGGGCGGCGTCAGCCACGATTATGCACTGGGTGTGCTGCAAGTGTTTTTTCCACCCCGCTCGTGGTGGAGGTGCTCTGTGAGGGTGCCGTTGGGGATGAACTCATAGACTAAAATGGGGCCATTCACCTCCAGGCAACAGCACTAGTGGCAGCAAGCATCATATCCCTAGCGTTACTTATTCACCGGAGGTGGAGGCTGCACGGCGCCTCTAGGTGGAGAGGGAAATCATCTAGCAAGCCTCCTCCATGCTAGATCGGAGGAATTCACCACCAAAATATTCACCTACAAAACCTTGAACCGAGCCACCAAAGCTTTAGCCACTTTTTTTGTAATACTCTTCCATCGCTTTTGGGTTTCTTCTTTCACACGATCTTGTAACTGATCTTGTTGTGTGTTGATTTGTCACAAGCCAACAATGGTTTGTGCTAAGTCGTGATAATCTCCACGTATGAGATTGATCTTATCTTGTGTAATGAGGAAATCAATCCCTCGTGTGCAAACTTACGATGGAGATTTATTCAAATTTCACAAATCCATACACATACAGGTCCACATAAGCACTCACTCAAAGTCCACATACAAAGACCTCCAAATCCAGTGGTCTGCTAAAATGTAGCAGAGACTAAATAGCCTCTCTTAAATTAGAGACAAAACCCCTAATGGGGAATTTTTTTTTAATTCTTTATACCTGCAAAGCAAATTTTGCCTGGTGCTGAGTGCACCAGTGGCAAAAAAATTTGCGTTCCAAACACCTGGAACTGAACAGAGGTTGTGGGTTTGCAGGGGGTTCTGGGAAGCTGCAGGAGGCAACACTGGCTCTCCTTCTGTTGCAGATTTCTTCTCCACGAATTCTCCTTCTTCTGCAACCTTCTCCAACCTTGCCAGGAGCTTCAATTCACTCTGGTACCAAATGTAGATTGAGAAACAGGACGGAAGCCTGATTAATTTATTAATCTCAATCAACCAACCTTTACAGAGAATGGGCTGCAATATTTATAGATATTGCACAGCCAAATACACACGGAGATTAAGTTGCACAGGTGCAACCAAATTCCAAAATGCACAAGCTTCCAATAACATCCGGAAGCACAAATGAATAAATACAAATATACTGTTAAAACTATAACAACATCCATGAGAAACAAATATGGTTTAGAAACCATATAACAATACATAACAAATATATGGTTTGTATTATTAACCATTATTATTTAATTAATAAAATTAATTAAATAACTGGACTATTGCATAATTAATATTAGGATAATAATATTTTATCCTGATTGGAGTCTTTTAACCTTTCGGTTCAAAGGTGGTTTCTTCCTCAAGTTTCTTTGTTAACTCTTGGATCTTGTTGGTTAAAGAGTTATTTGGGTTGTTTTGTATTTCATTGTGGTGACTCGATTCACCATTTTTGATAAGTTTGTTTAGATTTTCAGTCCCAAAGTTTGGGGTAATTTTGCCCCCATGGATAGGATGGGTTGTAGATATCCTGTTCTTGTTTTTCTCTATCACCCTATCTACTTGTTCTTCATTAGTGAGTTCTAGTTGTGTGACTTATTCATCATCATTTTCATGATTGTGAGTACCATGATGAGATAGGTGTGTGCCCGATTAAGCTATAAAACAAGGTTATGCATTTTGAGAAAACGCGATTAAGTGTAAATGAGAACTTAGTTGTTTTGGATTTGGATTGAATAAGCTTGTGATTATGATAATGAGAGTAACTCAAACAAGCTAATTCAATATTATAGTGATATAACTCAAAACGAGCTATTAGGGGATTTGTGTTGCGTTGTGTATATTTTGCATGAACAAGTTCGGATTGTTGATGGGGAGAGTAACTCAAACAAGTTAATCTCAATATGATTGTGATATAATTCTAAATGAGCTATTATGGGATTTTTGTTGTGTTATGTAGATTTGGATTTCAACAAGCTCTAGATTGTAGATAGAAAGAGTAACTCAAACATGCGACTCAAGACAATTGTGATATAACTCGAAATGAGCTATGAAGGGATTTGCGTCGGATGTTGTTTTGATAAACTCGATAGTTGACAAAATAAGGAGTGAACTCAAAAAAGTCTCCTAATGTCAGTTTGATATAGCTTGAAACAAGCTATGAAGGATGTTTTTACAATTGATGAGATAAGGAATGAATGCAAGTCATTCAATATCTATTTGAAATAAGCTATGAAGGATTTGTTTTCACAATTGATGAGATAAGAAGTGAATTCCTGTCACTTAATATCGCTTTGATATAGATTGAAGCAAGCTATGAAGGATTTGTTATTGGATGAAGCAAACTAATGAAATTGGTGCGATGTTTTGATCTTCATTGTTGGATTGTTTCAACGTTTTGTTTGGTATTGAATCTGTTGAGAAATGGTTTTGTGGAACACAACTAGGATTTGAACTTTACAATGAACACATTGATATCAACCAATTTTTATGATAAGAATAATGTTAAACTATTTTTTTTACAAACAACAAGCAATCATGTGTATCAAATTATTTTGGCTCAAGAGGTAGATTCTTTAGGAATGATCATTGTTTCATGCAATCATACAAGTATGATGTGGAATGATGGATGCAGGATCTTGTCACTCCAAAAAGACGCGTCCTCTGATATACCCTAGTCCTGATATACCTAATTCTATACGGGGACATAATTGGTATGGGGAACCCTTAGAGCACTGGAGGAGACTCACCTATTCTTACTTACCTGCTTTAGAGTGAATTACCATGTCCAAGACAAGTTTTGTGAAAAGGTGGAAGGTGATGGGGGATGCGTGTGTATGGTTTCCTTATAACTCTCCGAATATTTACAAGGACGATGCCCGGATTCATTTTTACAGCTATATAGGCGCGACTTGCATGCTCCACATGAAAACATCACCTATAAGTGGAGAATAGGGGCAAGGTAGATACCGAACATTGTGACGAGACTATGTCTCAAAGTGCAATGCAGATGCGAATGCTGTTAGTGCATGGTAGTCAAGTCCACGTTACTAGTGTAGCTTTGGTGGCGATGAAATCCACCTCTACTACGTATAATAACAAGAATGATGATGGCATTATACGTAGGGTTCTTTCCAACTTGAAATAAATCATTGGTGGAAAATGACAACGTACTGCACGTCTTTATTTTTTTGGGTTTCAGCAATTTTCTCTTTTAACGGTGGCAATTTTGGGAAAGTTTTATTTTATTTTTGTGTTTTTGATAATATTCTAGTGACACAATCCTGTAAAGAATAGATTAGTAGTTTTCCTGGAAACAAAATGTTAGAAAGAAAAATGATCATGGTTGTTTTGTATTTTCCGGTCACTCGAAGGCACATGAAAAGAGCATACACAACCAACAATCAACCAAAATATGAAGAAGCAAAAAAAAGCTGAAGTGACAAGTTAGTTAATGACAAAAGGTAGAACTAAAAATGATTTTAATTAAGTTACAAAAGGCCCGACTAGTACAAAATGTTGATTTAAATTTGTCAATTTGATTGGGGATTACGCATGTTAGAACAAGAAACTAAACAATTGTGACCATTTGATTTCCTAGATCGCTCAAGGCACAGGGGAAAAGAGCATACGCGGATACAATTGGGACAAATTTTGGTAAAAATGTTAATAATTATTTCACTTAATTGTGATTGCGAAATGGTGATAACGATTATCTTCACAAAAAAGAAAAACAATGAAAGAAAAGCTTTAAAACGTTACTAGAAGTGTCGTCATGGAAAGTTAGAATGTAAGGCAATTATTTTTGTTTTGCGGAGCCCGGGTGGCTTCCAATGTGCAAAAGATGACAGGGAATGCAAACCCAATAATTTTGGCGAGATATGTGTGAAAAGGTCATGTTTTGTCTAAAAGGTCCTGCAATAAAATTATTATTAGTTTGTACCTACACACAATGTTAGTAGAATGATCACTAAAAATAATTAATTATAATCACAAAGTGTTAAAAATCACAAAATTAAGTTGATAAAATAAAATGTGGAGATTGTGAATGAGGACACAAAAATCACAAAACACGATTACGAATGATCTGGAAAAATAATCACAAAAAAGTGATAAATATCACACGATAAGTTGGAAAATGGAGCACGAAAAAGTAAAGAAAATTGTGAAAAATGGTTAACAAGTTGGCATAAAGTGATTAAAAGCAACCAAAAAATTAGTAATGATAAAATACCTAATTAAATTAAAATCCTAGTAAAGAGAAAATAATAAAATGACTCGAATCTACAAGTTGATGAGAGTACGAACGTGTTTGGTTTGAATAAGCTCTTATATGACTTTTTAAGACAAAAATGTGGACTTATACGATGACCTTTAAGACAAAAATGTGGACTTATATGACAATAATGTGGATCGATATGATGAAAAGGTGGACTTAGACAAATACAAATGTGGGACGTAATGTGAACGTATCAACGAAATTGGTAAGGTGAAAATTAGTTCGAGAAATAAAAATAAGACTTTGGGGAGCAGATTGTAAATAATATTCAAATCTATATTCAAAGTAACTATACAAATCAAGTCGAACTACAATTGGTGGTCTGAGGATTTTAATTAATGGTTTTGTGTTGTTGTAGTGGGTGTGGTCGAGTGGCCTGCATGGGAACAAGGGGAGAGAGGATTTAACTCTAAGAAGCTTACATTCGGTTTATCATCACATCTATTCATAATCACCTTTTCCCTTGACATTTTCATCTTCGTGGATACCATGACATCCTCGCCATCAGGGCATATTCATCCATCTCATCTACTTTTTTGAAAGGACACTACTTTCATAGTACCCTACAAAAAAGGAGCAAATGTAGACACCCAAATTTTGCATATATCTTAAATCAATTAATTCCCTTACCTCATTTCCCACAAAAATAAACTCGAATTAATCAAATATAATTTGATTAATTATCCCGTTAAAATGTAAAAATGACCTAATCCTTACCACATGTCATTATTCTCCATGTTTTTCCATTATTGAATTAAAATTTCAAAATTAAATCCTCAACCACTCTTCGTGGTCCCCACTCACCTAAATCCTCCACTTATGAATTAAAAATTTAATTCAAATCCTCACCCACTCTTTTTGTCCCCACTCACCTAATCATGCCCACATTTTCAAACCATGATTACTTAAAATACTTTAATTTAATCCAATTCCCAGGCTATAAATACATCCTTACCCCTATAAACACACAAAGAATAAGTTTGAATGCCCTATCTGAAATCTTGCATCCTTTGAGCAAAGAGCATCCTTCCCACCTCATCCTAATGCCCAAATAGCCTCATCTTGAAGCATCCCAAATCCATAATCCCTTTGTCCATTGGTGCAAAGTAAGTAGATCTTGTTGTAGAGAAGGCCTTGCTCGGTTTGAGGAAAAAACCTACATTTCATACAATCAAGGCTCATCCATGTTTCCTTGCCCATTCTGAGGTTTGCTACGAAATCGTGAAGGAGGAGGTATCTGGCTAGTTGCTTTAATTTCTTGATTATCAGTGTATTTTCCTAGCTCACATTCTGCATGCCCTGATTATTATGGTGATTTTTCACATAATATAGTATTCTTCGACTAAGCGGTACATGGTAGAAGTTTTGTTGGTTCTTGTTGTGTTTGTCGTACTCGTGTAGATGTGATTGCAAAAAATCCATTACCGATCCGGATGCTTGTGGATCGCGGTGGAAGTATTCATAGTCTTACGGTGTCTGCAGAGGTTACATTTAATTTGGTTTCCAATTTCTGGTTTTAAGAAGCAATTTTTTTATCGTCATTTTTGAAGTATACCTGCAAAATCAAACAAAATAAAATATCATATCTCATTCCTAAAAGAAACCAAAAAAAAAAAAAAAAAACTTATTTACAAACAACTTCTTAGATCTTAGTTTTAAAATAGATATAGATCTTGATTTTCAAAAAATCATACTCTTAAATATTTGTTTTAACCATATATATATATATATCTTAATTTTAATATATATATAGATTTTGATTAAGATCTAAATAAATATATCTCACCCCGAATCCTACATCCCCAATTCTCCAAACTTTCAACCCCCATTGCACAAATCACACACTCCCTGGTCAGTTGTGCCTCAACCTAGCCATGACTCCTTTGCTCGGAATCCTTCCTTTACACCCATTCTCCCATCTCTGACACCTTCCATTGAATCCTTCCTGAACTACACCTCCCAATGACCCTTCCTCATGGAATTATTCCAATTTCCCACGGAACCCCTCACTCTTTGAGCTACAAATTTATTCCTTTCACCTACAAATTTTTGTACTTTAATTTGGGCTCAGTTACAAATCTCGCAACCTGTCTCAACTTCAGTGACTGAGCAGTCATTTATCTCTCCTTCCCGTGTAATCTATTTCGGGACTCTCAAAATCAATGAATGCGCTGAGAAGATAAATATAACGTTTTATACATTTTGTATAATATGTGGCCTCTATTGATAGTTGTGTCTCGTGGTCTCACAATCTATCTATAGGTTAGTTTTTGCTAAATATTGTAGGGCTCCGAGTGTCCTGCACTCGTCGTCCTGACTCCAGAACAAGCCCTCTTCCGCACTCTTACCTGCCTGCACTCACCGTTCTGACGCGACCCCGCTCTGTCTCTCCTTTCCCAACTCCCAAACTCTTAACTTTCGTCAACCACCTGCCCAACACCGCTCCATCCCATTCCTTCTGTTGATATCCCGCATGAGCTCCACTGTTGATCTCCCTCCCGAGCTTGCTTCTTCCTACCCGATCCACCCCAATCTATATCTTCGAGCTTAATATACAAGGCAATGGCTACGCATTCAACTCGAGATCCAATCGACATGGCATGAAGCATCATTGAGGTAAAAGCTTGCGCCCTCTTGCTAATTTCCTAACCAATGTTTTGAAAACAAATTAGAACGTTTGAAAATAACCGTTCGTAGATAATTGTGGGTACACTAAGCGTCTGGTTGTTCGCAGGGGGGGTCAAGCTGTCTTCCCCACCTATTATTTCATGCTTCCACTTTGGAACTACAACAAAATCTCGTCACCCTCCAAATTCTGAATTGAATCCTCTCCGCTCGAGCTCCCTTTGCCAACCCTCTCCATCCCCATTCGGCCTCTCATCCCAACTTGATTATCCCTTCACATTCTGATCTCACAATCCCTCTTCTCGACCCATCCTAATCTAGAATCCTTCCCAATGCTTAACCACTCCAACACACAGATTGCTCATCCCCATCTCCAACCCCGTCGACGCACATATCTAGCAAAGCTTCTCGAGATGGTCTATATGATTTTTATTCAACCATAACACAGGGTATACTTCCTTGTCCGTCTCCATTCTCATAATACACTTTGCCATGTACTTCGGCTGTTGCTGATACGTGCAAATTGACCGACTGTAGGAAGTTTTTATGATTTTAACTGTATATTTTTGTGCAAATTTTACCGAACCGTAGGTAGACTACAAATTTTGAAAACTGTATGTTTTTATTTTAGTGGTTTATATAAACACGTAATACCTATATATATATATAACAATTATTGACATTTATGGCCCACCAATCCCCTTACCGAGGTCACTGTGTTTTCCCCGAGACTCTGTGAATCCACCATTTACCCACGTAATGATCAATTTAGTTGTTTGATGGGTAAGATTCCAACACCAACATCCCTCCCCTACACATCAGAGTTCCATACCCACAACCTCCCCATATCCCAAAATCCATTGTTAATATCCATCACGAGCTTTTCCCGTCCTCTCCGACCTATCCCGATCTCACCCTTCACAGAACCACCTTGCGTTCTAATTTACACATTTTTACGGTGGTATAGTTTTTTTTAAATCATTAGAATCATATAGTTTAGTCATTCTTCTTTTCTACTTGACACATTTTACATTCACACTCCACTTTATTATATGTCACACTTTGGTTACCAATCAATTTCTTCATTCAATTACCATGTTCAATTATACTTTCCTCCTTGGATTTTACCTCCTTAGTGTCAACACTTAGGGCATTATCATCATATTTTAGTTCAAATTTATTATTTCTCGGTTTGTCCTATTCTTGAAGTCCTCCACCTACGTCCACTATTTTAGTCCATATCCCATAAGTCTCCACGTTCACATTTTCTCTTCAATTTTTTTGTGTCCTCCTTAAAAGTATTCATTTTCGCCATCTAAGTCCACATTTTAGTCATAAAAGTCTACACTTTCATATAGATTACATTGTTACTCACATTTTTTTATAAATTTAGGGCTTCGGTTTGTTTTTACGAGACTTTTAATCCTCCACCTTTTTAATTAGGTCTTTTGTCATTAAAATTTTTCATTGTTTCTAGTGGATTTATGTGTCATGGTTAACAATTTTTCACAATTTGATTTTTAGGATCAATTTAGTAACTTTTTGTACGAAATTTCACGATCGTCAAACAACAAAAAAATTACTTTTTTTAAAGATCCATTTTTCATACGTTATTTATCGATTCTAGGGATTATTTTTTCTGGATAAGTTTTGTCCATGTTTTGTGCAGGTACCAACTACTAATCATTTTATTATAGGACCTTTTTCGATAATACAAGACCTTTTCACACATATCTCACCAAAGTTGTAAAATTCACATCCCTCTTCATCTTATGCACACTAGGAACTACCCGAGCTCTGCAAAACAATTTTTTTTGCCTTACATTCCAACTTTTCATAACGACACTTCTGGTAATGTTTTAAAGCTTTTGTTTTCATTGTTTTTTGTATGAAGATAATCGTTATCGCTATTTCACAATCATGATTAGGTGCAATAATTATTAACATTTTTAACAAAATCTATTCCAATTGTATCCACGTATGCTCTTTTCCTGCGCCTTCGAGCAATCTGGAAAATAAAAAATGATTGCGTTTGTTTAGTTTCTTGTTCTAACATTACAGGATCCCCAATCAAATTGACAAATTTAAATCAACATTTCATACTAGTCGGTTCTTTTGTAGCTTAATTAAGATAATTCAAATTAGTTATATTTTTTGTCATTAACTAACTTGTCACTTCAATTTTGTTGCTTCTTCATAATTTGATCGATTGTTGGTTGTGTATGCTCTTTTCTGCGCCTTCGAGCGATCTAGGAAATAAAAAACAACCATAATCATTTTTATTTTTAACATTTTGTCTCAAAGTTTTCTATAGAATTTGTACGTGTCGTCAACATATTATCAAAAACACACGACAAAAAAAAATCCCGTAAAAATACCACCATTCAAAAAAATTGGCTGAAACAATTTTTAGCACACTTAGGTACACAACCATTTTATGTTAGTGATTTATTTCAAGTTGGAAAGAACCCTACATATAATCAATTTAACATTTTGTTTTTGCACGTACTAGAGGTGGCTTTCATCACCACTGACGCTACACCAATGACGTGGACTTGATTACCACGCACCAACAACATTCACATCTGCATTGCACTTTGAGACTAGTTTCATCACAAAGCATGGTATCTACCTCATCCCTACTCTCCACTTACGGTGATGATGTCATGCGAGCATGCGAGTTGTGCCTAAATAGTGGTAATAATGAATCCTGAGCATCGTCCCTGTAAATCTTCGGGGATTTATAAGGACACCATACACATTCATCCCCCATCACCTTCCACCTTTTCACAAAACCTGCCTTAGACGTGGTGATTCACTCTGAAGTAGGTAAGTAAGAATTGGTGAGTCTCCTCTAGTGCTCTAAGGGTTCCCCGTACCAATTTTGTCCCCATACAGAATTAGGTATATCAGGACTAGGGTATATCGAAAGGACACATCTTTTTGGAGTGATAAGAGCATGTATCCATCATTCCACAACATACTTGTATGATTGCATGAAATAATGATCATTCCCAAAGAATTTACCTCTTGAGCGAAAACAATTTGATACACATGACTGCTTGCCATTTGTAAACAAAGTATTTTAGCATTGTCCTTATTATAAAACTTGGTTGATATCAATATGTTCATTGTAAAATCCTAGTCGTGTTCCACAAGAAATTCTCAACGGACTAAATACCAAACAAAATGTTAAAACAATCCAACAAAGAAGATAAAAAAATCACATTGATTTCATTAGCTCATACTGCTAACAACAAATCCTCCATAGCGTGTTTTTAACTATATCAAACTGATATTGAGTGATTTACATTCACTCCTTATTTTTCAAATTATCAAAACATCCTCCATAGTTCATTTTTAGCTATATCAAACTAATATTGAGTGACTTGCATTCACTCCTTATTCCGTCAAATCGATTGTCGAAAATTATTCATAGCTTGTTTCAAGCTATATCAAATTTATATTGAGTGACTTGCATTGACTCCTTATCTCATCAATTGTCAAAACATCCTTCATAACTTGTTTCAAGCTATATTAAATTGATATTGAGTGACTTATGTTCACTCCTTATCTCATCAATTGTCAAAACATCCTTCATAGCTCGTTTCAAGCTATATCAAACTGACATTGGGTGAGTTGTTTGAGTTCACTTGTTATTTCGTCAACTATTGAGTTTATAAAAATCGCATCAAACACAAATCCCTTCAAAGCTTGTTTTGGATTCACAACTGTGTAGAGTCACTTATTTGAGTTACTCTTCCTATCAACAATCTAGAGCTTGTTTAATCCAAACCAATCAAAATATTCATCATAGCTTGTTTGATCTATATCCCACTTGTATTGAGTACCTTGTTTGAGTGTACTCCTTACATTTTATCTGCTTAAGCTTGTTTAAGCCAAACCAATCAACAAATTCATCATAGCTTGTTTGAGCTATATCCCACTTGTATCGAGTACCTTGTTTGAGTGTACTCCTTACATTGTCACATGTTAAGCTTGTTTAAGCCAAATCTAAACCATATTCATTATAGCTTGTTTGAGCTATCACATATTTATCCCAAGTAGCTTGTTTGAGCTTACTCCTTATAGCCTTACTTGTTAAAACTCACTTGAACCAAAACAAAGATCACAATCAATAGGTTGAGTTCTTCATTGCACCTTTATTCATTTTCCCTCTCTTTCAAACACGATGAATTCATGAAAAACATCATGCAATGAGCTATTAGAACAAATTAATAATATGACAACACAACTCTCTCATATGGCTACCCAAATCAGTGAACAATCACCCAAAAAGCCAATCATACAACCTAATGAGTACATCACTTTGCGTAAAGTCCAATGTCGGTTTACCCCCTTGGAAAAAGTATCTCTAGTGTTTTTCATCAACTATAAGAGGCTAAACCGATAAGATAACCAATTACAAAACCCTTTGTCAAAGGGGAATCTAGGCCATGTTGGTACAAACCTAACATATATTGTGACTTTCATCACATTGATGGTCATTGTTGGGCCTCGAGAATATTGAATGAGTCCCAAAGGGAACATGCGCTTGGGGCCGATGAAGAGGATGGGTGTGTGAGGAAAAACACGCGAGAATATGGGTTTTAAGGGTTTAATAGAATCCACGGCACATGCACGGGGAAGAGAAAAGGATTTCAGGACTTAGTCATATTTGGCAATCCAAGAGGCACTTGAGAAAAAATGTGATCTCGACTAGGTGTGTTGAATGGATAAGGTGACACTGGTGACTTGGTTATAAAGGAAAGAATATTCCATGCATGGAAAATTCCTGAAGACATCATTGCAGAAAGTGGGGAGCTTGGATCCGAGGAAGCATGCTCCATTAGAGGATCACCTTGACACTTGACAACCAATTTTCTACTTTAGGAAGGTATGGCGGTGGGTGTTAAACCTATTTATAGAGATGCTCGGTAGAAGAAAGGTATGTAGAAGGAGGAGAGAGGACCATGGTGCGATAAACCATAATAGAGTAGGAAAAGATCTAATGAAATGACCGAAGATTCTAGGGGTTGGGGTTCTCATTAGAGGACTATAGGAATGTTAACATATCTAGGGGAATGGGTCTGCTAAATTTTTGTAATAGGGAAGAATAGCTAGAACTTCGATGCATGAGTCATGATATATTGGTCTGATATGACCCTTTTGGATGTAATGTGGTTACTGAACTATGATCAACATGAATATATGGTTCTATTCTAAATATATTGTTCATGGGTGTAAACCCTAGTGCCTTTTTCTTTATGTTATGGGTCGATCTACTATCGTATGATGTTTCTTTTGTTATTTAAATGGGTATTGTAATGACTCATCCTATTCTTTCAAAATATATGCATGATCAATTACTTTTTGCACTTAATCTATCATCAATGAATACATCTTCTCACAATACTCACATAAATGCTAAACCTATTTATAGAGATGCTCGGTAGAAGAAAGGTATGTAGAAGGAGGAGAGAGGACCATGGTGCAATAAACCATAATAGAGTAGGAAAAGATCTAACGAAATGACCGAGAAGATTCTAGGGGTTGGGGTTCTCATTAGAGGACTATAGGAATGTTAACATATCTAGGGGAATGGGTCTGCTAAATTTTTTTAATAGGGAAGAATAGCTAGAACTTCTGATGCATGAGTCATGATATATTGGTCTGATATGACCCTTTTGGATGTAATGTGTTTACTGAACTATGATCAACATGAATATATGGTTCTATTCTAATTATATTGTTCATGGGTGTAAACAATAGTGCCTTTTTCTTTATGTTATGGGTCAGATCTACTATCTGTATGATGTTTCTTTTGTTATTTGAATGGGTATTGTAATGACTCATCCTATTCTTTCAAAATATATGCATGATCAATTACTTTTTGCACTTAATCTATCATCAATGAATACATCTTCTCACAATACTCACATAAAGGAGGGCTCAGCGCTGCGCATCCCTCGGGAAAGTGCTTAGCACCCATTTGGTGATTTTCCAGCGCGCATGGGGTTAGAAGGTTATTCTAAGGGCATAAAAATGACTACATCTTGGTTCTGTTATCGGGACCTATTTTCGAAGTTTTTGTGAGAAATGACTACATCTTGGTTCCTTTGACGCGTGATGACATAGTGCTTAACCTTGGAAAGTGTCGAAGCGTGGGTTAAGACCACAAAGGATGAGTTTGATCAAATATTTAGTATTGGACCTAAGTTTAATGCACACAGATGGGTAGAAGAACACATATATCATGAGTTGTATGAGACCTTTTGTTATTTTCTAGTAGAATTATATGAATGGATTTCAGCATATGCATCCAGATCAAGTTGGTATTATAGATCGTGCATATGGACCCAAGATGATTACCAGAGGCTACAAGATGTGGATCTAACTTGGACACATGCTGTTGATCACTGCTAGAAAAGATTGCTAACCAGTTATACCCAAGAATATGCCATTTCTACATATTGTTGTCTAGAGGTTGCAGAATTTGAGTTCCTAAGGGAACCTAAAGGATCATTTTTGTGAGCTATCCCATTGGCTATGAAGATCTTGATTATTACGCTAAGTTTGGAGGCATTCCCCATGGTTGGATAAGCTTCTTTGAGTGTTGGGTGAGGAAGTTAGGGCAGAGGAAGATGGTAGACATTATCATAGATTAGGAGAGGGAAGAGAGGCAACTCAAGTATAGTGAAGCGTGTGAAAAGGAGGTCGCTAGAAAACATGAGGTTTTAGGAGTGATGAATTTATGGAGGTAGACATTGTGGGAAGGAATTGAGGTTCACACAGAGAACGTGGAACCTGGGAAGTCTGTCCTACCCCATCTTGGTAAGCGCGGAGAGAAACCCCTTCAACTTTTGATGAGAGTTTGTTATGTGGAGAAAGGAGAGCCGTCGGCACACATCTAAACCCACCTAGTGACCGACCCCTGGTGCTTAGTTTTCCAAATCAAGAAACAAGTATTGCTAACCCAATTGGTATCGGTGGAAGTGACCGATCTGCACCTAGGAGGTATAACTTCTGCTTGGGACATCTATGGCTGCATAAACAATTCCTGTGTTTGGAGGGATTTTTGGGAAAAGTGTAAGTACACGAGTTTTGGTATCACATCTGGGAGTGACGTGGGATACACATCTAGTAGTGGAGTAGTATCACAAACCATCGGTGCGTAGTTCAGTGGGACATTGGGAACACTAGGCATGAACACTTTAGGCCCATTACTGCACACTCGAGGACCCGGTGGGTTTGGAAGATCTCGGAGGTGGGTCTGGTGGATCAAGAGGCATAGGACCTAGTGGATCTAGTGGATCTGGTGGTGGAGGAAACACCGGAGGGAATCAAGGTTCTGATCAAGTGAACAAGGGCCTCAGCCACCTCTGCAAGTATTTTTTGAGATGTCTTTACATCTACCAAATTACAAGGGTGTTGAGGATGCTACATAACATGTACACAAGTGTAAATTACTATGGCACACAAACGGGATCAAGGAAAGTATGATTGTAAAAATGTTGTAGGGGAAGCACATAGTTGGCACTTGAAAGTATGACCCCCATCAGATGGTGGTATATTACACCGCGTTGCGGAATGCCTTCTTACCTGAATTCCATATCCTTGAATTTGAGTAGAAGAGCATTAGCACTCTGAAAGAGATCTAACAAGGAATGGTAGAGAGTGTGTGGGAATATGACACATGTTTCAAAACTCTCTTGTCAAAACTATCTTATGATATTCATCCTTCTCAGCATGCTTAATGGTTTGTTGGAGGATTGATAACACCGTTCGAAGAGTGGTTTTAAACAAGACATTCACGTACCTGCGTGAGGCCTTAGAGGCTGCCTTGCACGCTGAGGCTATTGGAAGTGTAGATATCAATGTTAGACCCTTCCTTAAGGCTCAGATTGCTACAATGGCCAAGCAGTGGAAAAGCTATCTGCGAACTCGGCGCATGATACTCATAGTGGTATGTGGTGCACGAAGTGTGAGGTAGAGGACCATACAAATGACAGCTTGCCCTCAAAAATCAGTATGTGCCATGATAGTAGATTGTGATATTTTCCACGGGGATGATGATGCAAGTAGATGCCCACTACTATAGTGTGTGATCCGTAAGAATGTGTCTTGCTATTGCAAGATTTGTACCTCTACGACCCATGACACCAAATATTGTAGGCTAATTGATCAAATACATGATGCCATTGATCTTGGTATGCACTGCAACCCTTGCAAGTAGTTCCAGGATGATGATCGCCGTTATGAAGGGTACGCCGAGGGGAGGAGCACGTGGAAGAGGTTTCCACGGAGGATTTCGTGGTTTTAGAAATCGTGGAGGTAGAGGTGAGTTCTTGCGAGGAACCCGCGTTATAATCAGGGTCTACATAGCATTATACACATGAGTGTCTTGATCTATTGTAATGCTCGTGGTGTGGAAAGAAATATAAGTATAAAGAGTGCCTTGAATTGTTTGAACACATGAGCTAATAACACCGGAAATACAAGGGTGCTAAGATGGTAAGCATAAAGAAGGCCAACTCACAAAGGATGATAAGAGTGGCGTGTGAGTTAGGAAAAAGAACTTGTCTTCTTACGCGATGACTTGAGCGGAAGCCACGTGCGCTAGGAGATACCAAAACAAAGAACACCGATTCTGAGAGAAGAAGTGGTACATTGGAAGTATCCAAACCCTACTCATAAAAATATTTGTATCAAGAGACTATGGATGTGATTCAGAGTCTACAAGGAGAGATCCAGTGTCTGAAGGAGCAATCAAAGTAGTTAGAGCAAAGGAAGAATTCTGAGGCCCCATAGAAGGATTTGGATGAGGTTAGGGAAGTATGCAAGATGTTAAGGAAAGAGAATATCATTCCCTTAGTAGGAGAATGGTTACAGGAGAAGGTAGCACGTGTTGGAAGAGAGCGTGAGAGGCAGGTTCTGCATGTTAACCTTCCTCCCCATAGCCTTGACTATGAAAAAGAGATCACTTTAAATGTTGTTGTAGATGGATGGCTTCTGAGAAATATTTTGATCGATATGGGCGTGAAGTCAATGTTCTCACCTTAGATGCATGGCATCAAATGGGAAGGCCCACATTACAACCATCTTTGAATGTGTTGTATATGGTGAAAAAGACAAAGGCAATGCCCATTGGTGTCTTAAAGGATGTGGTTATCACTATTCAAGGGGCCAAGTTCACTGGAGACTTCAAAGTCTTGGTGCTAGCTGAGGTGGATAAATTTCCAGCATTGCTTGGGCGCCCCAGTGTTACAAAAACAATGTTGACCTATGGTTTAACAAGGGGTATATCAGTTTTGAGAACAAGGAGGAATGGGTCATCATCCCCTTGACAGATGGGAAATCAACACCCTATACTAAGCCCTTGGGAGAAGAATTCCTTGACAGAATCTATGTGCACTCTATTAGAGACCCTAAGGTAATTCATCCTACAGAAGGAGTTATCTAGTTTGAAGACGCCCAATCTATGAGTGATACAACTAATGCAACATGTGACAATTTGGGTGCATGGGACTTATGAATTAATTGGGTGACAATTGAGAGGATCGGTGATAAGGGTAACAAAAGCGCGCTTGGTCAAACACCTAGGAGGGAAGAAGATACCAAGTTACTCTGGAGGAGCTAACTATGATGATTTCTTACGAGAAATGGAGGCTCAGTGGAAAAATCATAACGAAAGAAGATGTATCCTTAGCTATAACCTTCTAGAATGGCGTGAGGTGAGAACCACGTTCTTTGTTAGGTTTTCCGTAGAAGAAATGCACCCACTGTCATACAAGACTACCATGGAAAAGAACTGCCTCGTGTCATATCCAAGCATGTGAGAAGTCCTGGATGGAAGACATAGAAGCTATACCACCTTTTCTATGGGTGCATAATTTGTATTCCACCTTACAAGGTTGTGCGTGTGCATGGTACATTCACTTGGAGATGTGTCGTCAGATAGGGAATTGGTAGGAGTCGGTGACTGATCTCATTCAATATTTTGAGTATCGAGTACAAAGCCATTGGTGTATATGGCATTGCAAGTGGTCAAGTGCCTTACAATGGGAGATAATGCTATGGCGAATATAGGATACTTGAGCTATTAGGTGAACCTGGTTTGGAGACACGTTTTGATGAGGAAGAATTAGAAGAGACATAACTTGAGTGCGTGTGTATGGAAAAGGAAAAAGGAAAAATGGTCTATGTGATAGATGGTGAAGAAATGGAGAGTCTAGATGCTAACCATTCGAAGGTAAATGTGAAGTTAGGGATTGCGGCGATGAGAGAGCCCACACCTATCGTGAGCCCTTAATGAAAAAAAAAGGTTAACATTGGTTCTGAGGCAGAACCTAAGGAAACTATCATTGGGGATTATTTGTTAGAGAGAAGTTTCTAAGATCATTGACCTTTTGTGTGAGTTTCAGGATTTGTTCACATGTGGGTACCATGAGCTCAAAGGCATTTAACATTCCTTAGGGGAAATGAGGATCAAGTTGAAGAAAGGTGCACACCCAATTCGAAGATATATTGTATTAGATGAATCCAAACTTGCGCATTCGGGTCAAGGAGGATATAGAAAAGATGATAGCATCAGGAATCATTGAGGTTGTGGAGGAATCAGAATGGGTGAGTGCAATGGTCATAAGCATTAAGAAGTATGTAAGGATAAGGATCTGTGTTGATTACAGGGACTTGAATGTAGTATGTGTCATTGACCCTTTTCTAACCCCCTTCACTGAAGAAATTATGAAAGGTGTAGTCAAAGCGTGGGGTTTATTCTTTCACGGATGGGTTCTTAGGGTATCAAAGAGTTAGAATTGTAAAGGAAGACTAGGAGAAGAAAACTTTCGCCACTGAATGGGGAATTTTTTCCTACATAGTTATGACTTTTGGGTTAAAGAATGTGCCTATTGTGTTCTCACGCATCGTTGTACCAGCCTTCTAGGAATTTATCTATAAAATTCTTTAGGTCTACCTGGATGACTAGACTGTGAATGGGCTAGTAAAAGACCATTGTGATAATTTGAGGTTGATGTTTGGGAGATATCAGCGGTTGAGGATATCCCTCAACATTAAGAAATGTGTCTTTGCTACTCTATTTGGAACCGTGTTGGGGCATATTATATGTAAGGAGGGCTTGCTGATGGATCCCACCAAAGTTACGATTATTGTGGGTTTGGGGGAACTTAACAGTCATAATGCTTGTGTGTGGATTCTTTGGGCATACGAGGTACTACAAGAAATTTATTAAGGGATATGCCAAGATTTCCGTGTCATTCGAGGAATTACTTAAAGACAAGAGTTCCTTTCATTGGGGAGATGCACAACATAAGGCATTTGACACGTTAAAGGATAGGCTTGTCAATACACCCATATTACACTTTCCTTTTTGGGATAAGCCTTTTCATGTGCATGTTGCTACCTCGGTGTACCCATTGGAGCAGTATTAGCACAACTCCGGTGAGGGGATTGTTAATTACCCCTTGTTATTTTCTAGTAGGAAGTTAAAACCAGCAAACAAAATTACACAACTATTGAGCATGAGGCACTTTCAATGATCTACGCATTGCATAAGTTTAGGCAGTATCTGTTGGCAACACCATTCATATCATACATTGACCAAATGGCACTAAAGTACTTGGTAAAGAAGCCCGTTCTACAAGGGCACATATGTCATTGGGTCCTATTATTTCAATAATTTGATTTTTCAGTTGTGGTAAAACTAGGAAAGAGTAATTCAAGACCTGGTCATCTATGAAGAATTGACTCAAGGGAGGACACATAGAGCATTGAGGATACAATGCCAGACGTGTAATTCTTTAGGTTATGGTGCATGCCCTTTGACTTAGAGGATATTTCAATGTTTCTTAAAATGGGTGTGGTGCCAAAAGGAATGAAGGATTTGGAGAGAAATAAGTTGGCTATACGCGCCGTACCTTACATGTTAATTAGTGGATATTTGTACAAGTTAGGTAGTGATATTCTTAAGGATCTCAGAGAGAATCTTTAGAAGGCACAAATTCAACAGAAGGTATATGCAGATCGACACAAGATAGAGAGGTCTTTTGAGGTTGGGGATCTATTATTCCTATGTTTACAGCCATATAGGCGCTCCTCACTGAAGCAGAAGGGTGCAGAGAAATTAAAACCACAATTTTATGGTCCATACTAGGTAGTTCGTCAAGTTGGGGCAGCGATTGCATATGAGCTAGAGCTACAGGAGCACAGTAAGATACATAATATCTTCCACGTTTCATGCCTTAAGAAGGAACTCAAATAACATATTGTACCATCTACAAAGTTACCGCCACTAGATGAGGAAGGGAAGTTGGTGCTGGAACTAGAATCCATTATTGAAGAGAGATAGAGGGGGCTTAGGAGCAGAGTAATCACCAAGTATTTGGTGTGATGGAAGGGACTGCCACTTGAGGATGCTACTTGGGAGGGAGAGCAGATTTTGCAGCATCCTAATTTGCAATTGCTCGAGGACAAGAAAAATTTAGGAAGGGAGGACTGTAATGTCCCCTTTCCTACACCAAAAAGCCCAAGGGCCAAGTCGATTCCAAACTGTGGACATACCCAAGGGTTGTGGACACTAGGAGCTTTTGGGAAGGGGCCCCATGGTTCTAATATCCAAGTTTTGCATTTGGGGGTCACTTTGGGACCATGGCGACTCAAAAAGGAAAAAGTAACTTTCTTTACTTTTATTTTATTGGCCCCTCCATGGAATGAAATGTGCCTAGGGTTATTGGGGCTCGTTTGCCAAGGAGAAGTATATAATGAGCTTTGAGAGAAAGGAAAGGCACTTTTGTTGCTTACATTTTAGCCTCCTTCATGTGCAACAGTTGTTGCGCATCTACAACTTGTGGAGTAAAATCCCACAGGGACCCTAGCTTCGGTGGTGAGAGACCCATCCCTAGCTAGTAGGGAATTCTTCGGTAGTGAGATATCTACCCTAGTCTGTCATTTCGAGCTGCTTTTAGGGCTGTGTGGTAGAGACATTATTAAAGGTTTCAGAGGAAGGATTTCGAGGGTTTTAGGGGAATTTGGGGAAGATAATCAAAGGGGCTCTAGATCATATTCATGGCAGCCATTTGGGCTGGGCATGGCAACATGTTGAAGGTGCCTCCATCATTTTCTCGACCCCATTCCAAGTGAGGTGACTTACAACCTTTATTTGGGGTTTTCCAGGTCAATCATTGTTGTCATATCTGAAGGTGCAAATATTATTTCCTATATCTGTCAATGTTATTTCCAGAGACCCTTATTTTTGCTCTTGTATTTAGAGAGTAACGAACCTCGTAAGTTTTCCAATTGTCTAGGGCACACTGCTTTTTTCGCAAAGCGATAATTCAATTTTGTTTAAAATTCCAAAACAATTTTATTACGTCCTCTATAATAATATCAAGCTCTCTTTAAATTTTCAAGTAATTCAATTGGATATCTTGGAAGATATTGATTTTATTTAGTTTCATGTCCTTACTGTAAAAATCTACATAAATCAGTATTTTACTTTGCTGTAATTTTCATATATTTTGTGCATTTTTAAGTAGTATCCCATAAGGGATATTTCAGTGGTATCGAGTAGTTCTTTCTCCAGCCTTTTGCGATTGAAAGATGGGGGACATAGACAAAGTGAGGGTATAGGGGTAAATCGATGAAACAATTGTTCACCAACATGGTAAAGTAGCAGGAGACTACCAATCTCTATTTGAGCCAGCTCATTGAGAGATTAACATAGGACAAGTTTGATACTCATGTGGAAAGAGGAGAAAATAACAATAGGGAACAATATGGTCAAAGAGGTGAGGGTGGACATTCAAAACAATGGTCCTTCCATTCTTCTACAATGCCTCTGGGGTTTCACGAACCTTCTTTCTTGAAGGATCCGGAAGTTTCACAGTACGAAAACCAGGGGGTTATTATAGATGAGGAGTCTTGTTAGGAAAGGTACTGACCTTAAGTGATGACTTTCGTGACAACACGCCATTCTAGGAATATTACAAAATGAAGATTGATAAAGCAGCCTAGGAGAGGTTACCAGCACAGTACTAGAGATGTAAATGAGGTTGGGACATATTTGTGTTCCACATTTCGATGGTTCAAAGAAGTGTACTACATAGTCTTGGGTGCGTGTCAAGACATACTTCGACTTGAATCCTATGCATGAGGAAGATGCTATTAAGTTTGTAATATTACATCTAGAGGGAGATGCTCATGATTGGTGGCATCATGGGTTGATTACACAGGGACACATATAAATCACAACTTATGTAGAGTTCACAAAGAGGCTAGTGAGAAGATTTGATAAGAGGGACCTCGATAGATACTTTAGAGAGTTGACTCATTTGAGGCAGACCGGTTCCGTGGATCAATATATCACCTATTTTTAGAGACTATCGGTCATGATACCTAATTTTATAGAGATGAGGTTGATTTCCTTGTTCATAAAGAGTTCGGCGACACACTCATTTGGATTTGTGAGGGCATTTGAGTCTTCTTCATTGCATGAGGCTATTAGGAGAGCTTGTGACTTGTATTTATTCACTCCTAAGTTGAGGTTTCCATCTCAAGTGCAGCATAAGGGTTTCCCTTCTAGAACCGAGGGTTTACAGCCAAAGGTACCTCCACCTAGGAAAGATACAGCCTGGAGACCATTCAGATCTAGAGAGGACAAGGAGGAATTGAGGTGAAATATTCTATGTTTTGATTGTCGTGCACCTTGGGTTCCGTGACATGATTGCAATGGTAGAGTGATGTCCTAATTCATATATGTCTTCAAGGAGAGTGATGGTGATGAGGAGTTGGACACACAGGGATTAGAGGATGATGATGATGAGGCATTAGATAGTGCGGGTGTTGAGCAGGATAATGATACTTTCCTCTAGGAGACTATCACCACCTTGTCTAGTACCCCGAGGTACAAGGCATTCAAAGTTAGGGGAGTTTTACAGGGACAATGAGTGGTGGTAATATTTGATAGTGGGACAACCCACAACTTTATTAATGCCTCGTTAGTTGAGAGGCGAGGGTTACAAATAGAGGAATTTGAGGGTTTTTATGTGGTTGTAGTTAATGGAGATTCTATGAGATGCACATGACGGGTTCCCCAATTGAGCATCACGATGGGTAACTGTACATTTACCAATGATTTCTATATTGTTGGTATTGGAGAGACCAACATAGTGCTTGGGGTACAGTGGCTCCATTCCTTGGTGAGTTTCGACTAACTTCCATACGATGGAGATGAAGTTTAAGTCCGAAGGGAGGAATGTGATCTTGAGGGGCTTATCTTCAAGGGCACTCTGAGTTGTTATGACCAAGAGGATCTAGAGGATTTATAGGCATGATGGAGTGGATTGGGTAGTACATTGTTTGGTTTTAACAAAGAAATCGTGAGGATGGACAACAAGAGTACCATGTGGATATACAAGGCCTATTTGGATAGACATAAGTACGTTGTTTGATGACATACCTCCGTGCATACCTCTAGATAGGGGATTTTAGCATGTGATTGAGCTCCGAGGATGCTAGATCGGAGGTCACTTCTCCTTACTATCACCCCAAACGGTTTAAGGATGAGATAAAAAAGACTATACATGAGCTCATTGATATGAGGCATATTAGACCGAGTTGCACCCTTTTGCTTCTTTGGTGGTATTGGTGAAAAAGAAGGATGGGACCTTGTGGATGTGTATGGACTACCGTGCCTTAAATAAGAAGATAATAAAGAACAAGTATCTCGTACCATGCATTGATGAGTTCATTGGACAAGATACGTGGTGCAATCTATTTTTCAAAAATAGATTTGTGTTTTGATATCATCGATCAAAGTCGGGTAGGATGTGCATAAGACAACATTTAGATGCCATTATGGTCACTTTGAGTTCTTGGTGATGCCTTTCGGATTGTCTAATGCTCCACTACATTCCAGGTCTTGCATGAATAATGTGTTCAATTGCCACTTGTGAAAGTTTGTATTGGTTTTATTTGATGATATTTTAGTTTATAGCAGGACTTAGGAGGACCATAGTAGGCACCTGGGTGAGATATTGGGGATATTAGAAGCTAATTCGTTATATGTGAAAGCCTCTAAGTGTGAGTTTGGCATGACCAAAATTCTATACTTGGGATATGTAATTGGTGGGGGTATAGTGAAGGTGGATAGAGAGAAGATACGGGTAATCCTAGATTGGCCGCCACCTAGGACATTGACACAATTGAGAGGATTCGTGGGGTTGTGCACATACTACCAGAGGTTCATGAATAATTTCTCTCGGTTGACTGCTCCATTGACCAATTTGACCAAGAAGGGGGATTTTTCTTGGTCAGATGTAGCACAATAGGTTTTTGATCACCTCAAGGAGGTGATGATTTTGTGTCCCATCCTCACATTACTAGACTTCTCCCACCCATTCATTCTAGAGTGTGATGCATCAAGAGAGGGTGTTGGGGTAGTTCTCATGCAGATAGGCATCCCATTTCCTATGAGAGTCATAAATTGAAACCCGTGGAGAGAGGGTATTCAATTTACGATAAGGAGATGTTGGCCATCATGCATGCCTTGGCCAAATTTAGAGAGTACCTTGTGGGTAGCAAATTCGTGGTTCGTACGGATCACAACAACTTGAGGTTCTTCTTAGGAAAAAAAGAGCTCAACGATTGCTAGCAAAGATGGGTGAATAAGGTGTAAACATATGACTTTGACATAGAGTACACTAGAGGTAAGAATAATATTGTTGCTGACGCTTTATCTAGGAGGCCTTACCTCACTTCTATGCTTAGTTCTATGTCTGAGATTTTAGCATTAGAAGGATTATATACTTGTTGAGTATTCCAAAAATTAGTTTGCATGTGAGATCATGGATGGTATTATATAGGATGACCGATACAAAGTAGTGGATGATCTCATTTTCTACAAGGATAGGATTTTCCTTGTACCAGGATCCAAAATGAAGGAGAAGATCCTTCGAGCAGTACATGATACACCACTAGCTGGACATCCTAGGTATTTCAAAACATACAGGTTCATCAGGGAGATATTTGCATGGAAGGGGATGAAGGATGATGTCCTTAATCATGTCAGAGAGTGTATGGTTTGCTAACAAACCAAATCCGAGTAGTCTTTTCCAGCAGGATTACTTCAGCCTCTCCCCATTCCCGAACAGAAATGGGAAATCATATCTATGGACTTTATCACAAGGCTTCCTTGGTGCATGGACATAGCTGCATTTATGTGGTAGTTGATCGGTTAACTAAGTATGCTCATTTATTTTCCCTACCCAAGGGGCATGAGGCAGTGGATGTGGCCCAGATCTTCTATATCGGTATTTTTAGGCTACATGGGTTGCCTAAAAATATTGTCATTGATAGGGACAAGATCTTCATGAGCACATTTTGGCAAGAGATCTTCAGACTAGTAGGTACGAAGTTGACTCCTAACACTAGCTACCACCCACAGATAGATGGGCAGATGGAGATAGTCAATAAGTGGATAGAAGGCTACTTGTAGAGTTATGTGACAGACACCAATGGGCATGGATTAAATGGTTACAAATGGGTGAGTATTGCTACAATACCACCTACCGATGAGCATAGGTATGACCCCTTTTCGAGCATTGTATGGGTGTGATGCAAGGATATTTGTAGATTTGGTATTACCAGATAGCCGAGCTCCCAAAGCTCGAGATTGGTTACAGGAGAACTAGGATATTCTGAAGGCTCTTAGAGAGAATCTTCAGAAGGCACATAATCAACAAAAGGTATATATAGATTGGCACATGACAGAGAGGTCTTTTGAGGTTGGGGATCTAGTATTCCTACGTTTACAACCATATAGGCAATCCTCATTGAAGAAGAAGGTACAAAGAAATAAAAACCACAATTTTATGGTCCGTACCAGGTAGTTCGTCGAGTTGGGGAAGTTTCATATGAGCTAGAGCTACCGGAGCACAGTAAGATACATAATATATTCCATATTTCATGCCTTAAGAAGGCACTCAGACCACATATTGTACCATCTATAGAGTTACCGCCACTAGATGAGGAAGGGAAGTTGGTGCTGGAACTAGAATCCATTATTGAAGAGAGACAAAGAGGGCTCACGAGCAGAGTAATCACCGAGTATTTGGTGCGATGGAAGGGACTGCCACTTGAGGATGCTACTGGGAGGGAGATTAGATTTTGCAAAGCATCCTAATTTGCATTTCTTACGCCAAATTTTGGGAAGGGAGGACTATAATGTCTCATTTCTTACGCCAAAAGGCCCAAGGGCTAAGTCGAGTCCAAACCGTGGACATACCCAAGGGGTTGTGGACGCTGGGAGATTTTGGGAAGGGCCCCTGTGGTTCTAATATCCAAGTTTTATGTTTGGGGGTCACTTTGGGACCATGGCAACTGAAAAAGGAAAAACTAACTTTCGTTACTTTTATTTTATTGGCCCCTCCATAGAATGAAATGCGCTTAGGGTTATTGGGGCTTATTTTCCGAGGAGAAGAATATAAGGAGTCTGGGAGAGAAAGGAAAGGCACTTTTGTCACTTACATTTTAGCCTCCTTCATGTGCAACAATGTTGTACATCTACAACTTGTGGAGTCAAATCCCACAGGGACCCTAGATTTGGTGGTGAGAGACCCGTCCTTAGCTAGCAGGGCATTCTTCGGTAGTGAGAGATCTACCCTAGTCTGTCATTTTGGAGCCACTTTCAGGGTTGTGTGGCAGAGACATTATCAAAGGTTTCAGAGGAAGGATTTCGAGGGTTTTGGGGGCATTTGGGGAAGATAATTAGAGGGGCTCCAAATCATATTCATGACAGCCATTTGGGCTGGGCGTGGTAGCATGTTGAAGGCACCTCCATCATTTTCCGACCCCATTCCAAGCGAGGTGACTTGCAGCCTTTATTTGGGGGTTTTCCAACCGTTGTCAGATCTAAAGGTGGAAATATTATTTCCTATATATGTCAATGTTATTTCCAGAGACCCTTATTTTTGCTCTTATATTTAGAGAGTAACGAACCTCAAAAATTTTCCAGCTGTCTAGGGCATGTTGTGCTTTTTTGATAGTTTAATTTGTGTAAAATTCCAAAAATAGTTTTATTATGTCCTCTATAATAATATCAAGCTCTCTTTAAATTTTCAAGTAATTTGAGTGGATATCTTGGGAGATATTGATTTTATTTAGTTTGTTGTCCTTACTATAAAAATATGCATAAATCAATATTTTACTTTGTTGCAATTTTCATATATTTTGTGCATTTTTAAGTAGTATCCCATAAGGGATATTTCAGGTGTAGTAGAGCGAAGAGAGAAAGAAGTTGGTAGTAGTTGTGATGACCCAGATTGAAAGATAAAAACGCGTAAGGTAGAAGAGTGCGTGGGGAAATGGTGGACAAAAATTGTTGGTGTCAAGAAGGCTTTAACAAAGACCACATACAAAGGATAAGAAGCATAGGAACAACATGAGGTAGGTGAGGGAAAAAATTAGGTCGATAGAAGAAGTGCCTTCAACGTCTGTAGATGCACACGTAAGAGTCTTCGGTTAGTAAGGATTTTTGCGTGCCAGAAGGTTGTAGAGGTTTTTTTACGTAGGATTTGGCGCATGGGTAAAGGTGCTTAAGGTTGGCTTTGGTGGAAAATCCACATTTAATGTTAAGTACATTGGTAGGTGGCATAACATTTATCATGGGAGATAGACAAAAAGCTATAAGTAAAGGGTCGGGCACATTATTATTTACCTTGCTATTACGAGATTGAAGAGCTCTTGCGAACTAGGGCATCCATGAAGAAAAATTTGTGTGAAGGAAGAAGAGTGAAAATATGAAGTGCGTGACTAGGGTGATCTTCAAATAGAGTGGAAGGAGTACATAGGCGTAGGGAAGAAGGTTTTAGTGGAATACACTTTGTCTTGTGGAAGAGTTTTCTAGGTTAGGGTTTTACAGCTAGGGCATGGGAATAGAAGGATTCTTTTGCAGATTTGAGCCATATATTTGAGCAGAGTGAGGAAGGAGAGAAAGGAGTTTATTATTTTAACCCGATAAGAAGATGACACCAAAGAAGGGCAAGGGTAAAGGAAAATATATTTCCACCACCATTTTCAATGAAGAATGATATGCGGAGATGTAGTACCCAAATGGGGTGTTACTTGGGAAAGAATGGGTATCCCATGTTAGGAAGATGGTCAGTGCGTGACTATAATCATCACACAAGTATCACAGAAGAAGGAAATGGCACTAGAGCTGGTTCATCCAACAGATAAGAGGACACCAGAAGGGATGCCAATCTACAATGATGAGGTGAAAGTAAAATTGGATAAGGTCAGGTTGTTTGCAATCGCTTGAGTTGCCTGCTTTTGGCAAGCCCGAGCGGTTATACCAATGGTTGATGTTGCGTGTGCACGAGGAGCACTTCTACTTTGTGGGCCATAGAATGTGCATAACTCCCCAGCTCATCTCTAAGTTTACCAACCTTATCTCGTGAAGGGGATTCATTGGATGATGACCTAGAGGATAAAAAGGCTTTTAAGAAGATCAGTGGAAGATTACGATTATAAAAAGGGTTCACATTTTTGTGATATCTTAAATATCCCCAACCCTATGATGAGAATGGCCATGTACCTAGTAACCAAGCTGAATGGTCAAGAGAGGTGGACACAAATAAACAAGGCATGGTTGAATGTATGTTGGAAAATTTCAGAAGGGACCATCTATAACCTATCCGCCTATATTGCAAAAGAGATCATCAACACCACACAAGAAGGAGAGAAGATAATGTTCAGCAATGTTCTTCTCACCATCATCTTCTCAAAAATTAGAGTGCCCGATGGGCCAAAGAAGTTTATATGGGAGTATCTAGATGAATATCCCTCCCCCGTGAAGAGGTTTGAGAAATACACATGCGATACCATGATGGTTGCCCACAGCGCGCCTGGAGAAATGGTACAAGTGAATGCATGACACATTTGGGGCTAAGTGGAGGATACTAGAATAGTTGCTAGCACTAGTAAATGGAGAAGCTAAGTTCGTTGTCTATCAACATTTCGCATTGGCGTGTTCACTGTCGACGATGGGACCAAGAGCCCATGGTGTAAATTACCCTTCTCCTTCACCGTGCAGTATTTCCAAGCAAGGGTAAATCACTTCAAGGAAGCTAAAAGACTAAGGTTCAACCTTAGCGAAGTGGACCAAGACCACCGTAATTTTTGAAGGAAGTTGGTATATCCAAAGAAGTGTGCCTATGTGGAGAAGTATGTCTCCCATGAGGTGCACATGACAAAACCCTTGATGTTTCCAATTCTTTGGAAGGGCCGCAACAAGAATATACTTATGAATTAGGCCCAAGTATGAAAAGGGTGCTTACTTGGAGAATGATGTCTCCATCCCAGAGGACCCCACTGGTAGGAAGAAGGCCGCACCAAATAAGAATGAAAGGGAAGAGACCGTGGAGAAAGAGGCACCGGAAAAGAAAGCACCAAGTGTACAGACAACATAATCTGTGGGCGCACCGGAGTCAGGCACCAAGCTAAGCACATACACACACAGGAAGAAGTCTCCCATTAAGGAGAAGGAAAAGACACCTAAGGAATAGGTTCCAAAACAAGAAGATTCACCTAGAAAGGAATCACCTACTGAGGAAGAGGAAGAATCCCTAGCTAGGAAGAAACAAAAGGTAGTAGGGAAGGAAGACTTGGAGGAGACGGAGAGCTTGGAGGCCTACATGGGAGAAAGAGACGACGATGAGGATGAAGAAGTTCAGAATCATCCCATGTATGACATAAATAAATAAGAGGAAGAAGGAAATGAAGAGAAGAGTGGAGAAGAAGAAGGCACTCAAGGAAAAGGGGAGAGTGAAGAAGTAAATAATAAGGATCAGAGGATCCCTAGCCTCACCAAGAAGCAGATGGAAGAGGCCCCAAAAATAGAAGTTATAGGCATAATAGAGAAGTTAGTCGAGAAAGAAGTGGAGTGGAGCGTGGATGAGATACTCAAGGAGATAGAAGAAGAGAGTGTAGGGAAGGAGTATGAAAGCATGGGTGGAGATCCCAGTTTAGCGGTGATATTTCTAAAGGATGAGCGCATAGGAGGGAAGAGAATGGGTTATATCCATGATCTAAACAAAGTGCTATTGACATGCTTCTAGATCACCGTGCCTATAGACCAAATCCTGTAAATGTATTCATTTGAGGAAGAAGGTGCGTACCCTCAAACCAAGAAGTTGTTATCTTGGGATTTTGAGTCCTATGTTGATGAACCTGAGTTTGAAGTTAACCAAGGAGAGCTGATGAAGGTACCAAAGACCAAAGGTATAAACCTATTGGTGAATACTCAAAATTTGTCTAGATGAGCAAGTCTGTAATGCACTCAACAAGGTTTTAGTTGAAGTTGAGGCAAGGCTTTTTGGAAGGAATGACCAGGTGAGATTCCTAGAAGGGGAATTGGAGAAGAAAAAGGAGGAGCTCGTTGAAAAGAGAAAGGATCTGAAGCAGGAGGAACTAATAAACACACAAGTTGAAGGAGGAAAAGGCTAGGGTGTGTGAGGTATATAAAAAGGTAGAAATGATTACAGATGTTATTGTCTTAAAGCATCTAGACCTAACACCGCCCAAGTAGAAGTATGAGTCAACCTTGCAATTCTTGGAAGACCTAACTCGCATCCTCACCATGGAGAGACAACCTCTCACTTTGGAATCAATATAAGAATTGTTAGTGTGCCAGGAGAAAGAGGAAAAGTGAAGGTTGTGGAGATAGTCGCTAGTACACTAAGCTCCTTACCAATGTAAAGGCCGTTGTAGATAGCTAAATCTTCTTATGAAAATTACACGGACAGAGATAGAGTGGCGAACATTCTAGTTGCCACCCATGAGGAAGACCTCAAGGAGTTTCAGGAGAAGAATAATGGGAATAGGGAAGAGTGGGATAAGATCCTGGTTGAGGTAGAGAAGAAGTATGAAGCCATTGAGACCCTGAGAGGATCGATAAAAAATTGGCTGAAGGAATTATATCCTCAGATCACCCATAGGATGGATGCACTAGACAACCTCAGCAAGTAGTTGGAAAACATTGTTGATACGCTGAATGCTAAGGGTGATGAAATAGGATTTGAAGAGGTGAGCACCTTAGTAGGTGACCTCTGTCAATAGGCACAGGTGAGGTGGATGCCTAGGGAGAAGATTGAGGTAGATATAAGGAAGGATTTCCCACTCATTCTTTAACAATAAACAAATTCTTCTTCATTCCTCCATTCTTTATTTCTTCCATTTCTAATTCTTCATTCTTCATTCTTTAGTCTCGTCATTCTTTATTCTTTAGAGAGCATGTTTCGGGGATGAAGAACAAGCTTAGTGTAGGGTGATTTTGGGCCTCAAAATATTGACTTAGTCCCGGAGGGCACATGCGTGCAAGTAGGACCAATAAAAAGGATGGGCACGTGGGGAAAAGCACACAAAACAAGGGTTTTAGAAGGGTTTAATAGAAACCATGGCGTGTGCGTAAGGAAGAACAAGGGATTTCACTACTTAGTCATAGTTGGCTTTCCAAGAGGCACTTGAGGAAAAATGTGACCCGAATAGGCATGCTGAATGGATAAGGTGATAACCTAGTGACTTGGTGGTCAAGGAAAGAATATTCCACGCATGGAACATTCCTGAAGACATCATTGCAGAAAGTGGGGAGCTCGGATCAGAAGAAGCATGCTCCATTAGAGGACCACCTTGACACTTAGTAACCAATCTACTACTTCAGGAAGGCATGGTGGTGGGTGTTAAACCTATTTATAGAGATGCTTGGGTAGAAAAAAGGTATGTAGAAGGAGAGAGGACCATGGTGCGATAAACCGTAACAAAGTAGGCGAGGATCTACATAAATGAGAAGAATATTCTAGGGGTTGGGGCTCTCATTAGAGGACTATAGAAATGTTATCATATCTAGGGGAATGGGTTTGCTAAATTTTTGTAATAGGGAAGAATAACTAGAACTTATGATGTGTGAGTCATGATATATTGGTCTGATATGACCCTTTTGGATGTAATGTGGTTACTGAACTATGATCAACATGAATATATGGTTCTATTCTAAATATATTGTTCATGGGTGTAAACCCTAGTGCCTTTTTCTTTATGTTATGGGTCAGATCTACTATCTGTATGTTGTTTCTTTTGTTATCTGAATGGGTATGTTGGTGTAATGACTCACCCTATTCTTTTAGAATATATGCACGATCATTTACTTTTCTACACTTAATATTTCATCAATGACAACATCTTCTCACAATATGCACATAAAGGAGCGGCTTGGTGCCTGCGCACACCTCGGGTGAGCACTTAGCACCCATTGGGTGATAGGACAATGTGCATGGGGTTAGAAGGTTATTCTGTGGGCATAAAAATGACTATAGTCATCACACAAAGAATGTGTCTCGATTTAAGAATTACGTCCAAGACTTAATTGATGACGATGTCATCTCTGTAGAGCTTGATGAAAATGCTCTTGCAACCAATGACACATCCAATACCAAAAATTTCAATGAAGAGTTGATTATTGTCAAAACTCCTATACATACTAAAATTCCATGAGATCACGACGAAAAAGTCAAGACTCGCTAATTCCAAACCAATCCATATCTTCTTCAAATTTTCTTCCATTAGTTCAAACATACATTGAACCTGTTTTGGACAACAACATTCTTCCAACATCTACCAAGATATTGACCTTGATTCAAGACTCTCTTTCAACCCAAACATACATTGAAACTATTTTGAAAAATAACATTATTCCAACATCTAATGAGATCTTGACCTCACTTCAAGACTCCCTTTCAACCCTTGATATAATTGTAGATACTACAAAAGAGGGTCCATAATCAAACACCATTGAGCTCTATTCTATAATTCCACTACCATCTCCTATGCCTACCATCTATAGCCTTTTTTTCAAAACACAACCACATCATGTTTGCACACTTGCGACAATGCAACTTGTCGTTTCCATTATGCTTTCAATGATCGATCTTGCAGGCATCTCATCATTAATGATTCCCACATGTCAAGACTTCTATGTGCATACATTCTACGAGGTACATATACCCAGGAATATCCTTACACAACCTTTTCCATCTTTAATTATGAATCTATCATCAAATCAATTAATTAATGGCCAAAAAGAAGCAACAAATCAAACAATACAAACCATCATGGAAAATATTGTCAACACATATGGAAGCTATTGGCTTAACCAAATCTATCCCACTCTTTGGCTTACTGTACATATTATCACACACCTACTGGAGCCACTCCCTTCTCCCTTGTTTATGGTTGGGAAGCTATTTTACATGTCAAGGTTGAATTCCCGTCCTTTAGAATATCCTTTAAATACGTAATCAATAAAGATTATTATCGACACTCACGCCTTAATGAACTCATGATGAAAAATGAATTTATGCCCTAGATCATGTTCAAATATATCAAAATCAGCTATGGCGTAGCAACCATAAAAAATTCAAACCTAGAAAAGTTAAGGTCAATGATCTCATTCTCAAAGAAAATTGAAAGAACACACCCAAAAAATGAAACAAACAAGACAAATTCGAGCCCAACGGGTTAGGGAACTATGTAATCATAGATAATTTTGGATTTGGAGCTTATAAATTGGCCATTGACATAGGCCAAGTCCTTTACGAACCCATGAATGCAATCCATCAATTTTTTTTATTCCTGAGGTGATCTCTATCCCAGGAGACAATGAATTGTACATTGTTCCTTCTATCTTACTTATCTCTGAATAATTTAACATTATTCATTCCATTGGCAGATATTTTCATTATCGCAATCATATCTTCATATTCATCATCATGAGACAAGTGCTAACATAGATCCTATTAAGTCTTGTGAGTATCATACTTGTTATAATATCTCCCATTTTCAGCCGCTTTCACCTATGGTCATACCTAAAAGCTTATTGATGGTAATATATTCCCTTCAAATACATTCTCCCTTTCATAACAAAGCTCTAAAATTCTTTACCCATTTTGTTTGATCGTCCATCTCAGTCTTCGGTGTTGAACCCTCTCGTCCTACTAGTCGTGTGGGGTGGAGATTGAGGCGACGTTCCTTCCCAAATAAAAATCACTATTTTAAAATTCAATCAATTAAATAAGATGTGAATAATAAATTGTCACACCTTTCATCCTTTATAGTCTTTGGTGTTGATCCCACACTTCTTACTATTAGTGAGACTGGGAATGGAGGGAGTTTCCCTTACTTGTCTACATATTTTCTTCGGTGATAAACCATTTCCTCTTACTACCGGCATGGGGCAAAGAATGAGGGTCATTCACAAATAACAAAGCATAAAAATGTTACAAAAACATTAAAAAAATCTAAAAAACTCAAAAATAGAATTTACTCGCTTATGTTTTGCCTTTGGTGATGAGCCCTTACTTCTTACTAGTAACATGAGGCAAGGCATAGGGAGTCATTTCAAGAATACAAAATCTTATTAATCTGAAAATGCTCACAATAATAGAATCCCCAAAGAATTAATTCAGATGCCTAAGTGAAGAGAGAACTATCCCTTCACCTCATATATTACCAATCAGTAGGCAACATAATTGTCTAAGTCTAGTACATGACCTATAAAGTGAAAGTCATTTTGAAACTAGTTCAGTAACCTTAAGAAGAATTGAGTCATAATCTCCTGAAGGGATTGTTATTAATACTTATTTCTATCTACATCCTACGTCCTTCTTGATTCTCGGTGAGAAGCCCTCGCATCTTACTAATTGCATGGAGTCAAGAATGGAGCTGCACTTATTTTCATCATGTCATCACCAACATATCCTGCCAATAGAGTGAGAATTTTTGTATTATTTGAAGCATGAGTTATAACGAGGAATGCAAGTACATATAGATGACATTCAGTTTATCCCCTCTCATAAGAAGTTTACATTCTCTTCCATAAATTGCCAAAACAAAATCTCCAAAAACATTGAAAATAATTTTTCTTACAAAAACATTAGAAAATCCAAAAATCCCCAAAAATATTAGGAAAAAAAAAAACACAAAACATTAGAAAATATCCAAAAATCCCCAAAAACATTAGAAAATCTCAAAATCCAAAAACATTTGAAAACTTTTCAAAATCTCAAAAACATACAAAAATCGCAAAAAATTCTATTTATTTTTGAAAAACCATCAAAAACCCCACAAATTAATATTCAACATAATTCATCCTTTGAACTATTATCCCCAACGAATAATCCAACCACCTTATGACTATCAAAACAACCCACTCACGTGAATCCTCGTTTAGGGAAAATTTGGATCTCATTGTTTCCTTGTTTGAGGATAATGACCCAATCCCTTTTACATCCTCGTGCCCCTACTTGGGGCACACACGATCAATCATCACTATGGAACATGTGAGGGACATGTTTACTAGTTCTTGTGTTGCATTATTAGTTACAAATTAGTAATTGTTTTCTTGATATATTACGGTGGGCATCTTGATTTTATGTATCCTAGTGTTATTTCTAATATACTTACATATGTGATTGCATATCGTACTAGGGCATCATAATTTCTTGATGGCCTCTATCTATGTTCTCTTACACTTGCATATCATACTAGGGCATCAAACCTTTTTGATGGGCTTGTTTATGCTTTCATGCATATTACAGTCTAGTCATCCTGATCTTTTATATCATGATGCATCATGTTATGTGCTATATTAAAAATTAAGATGCTTTCGTCATGTGAGTATCTTCCTGCATGATCAAAATCTTACTTTGCACCCCATCCATTCATACTTACTTATACATTCTTCACTTTGGGAATCCTACTTAATCATCATTGCAGTTTGTGAATCCTACTTGAAGATCTTTCTCAAGTAACATTCACTATCCAATAACTCCTCACCCCCCACCATGGTCACCATGTATTTCATCCATTCATTATTGCTCCTCATTTCTACTCATCCTCCACTTATCACATTACCCCTCTCACCATTCATGTCCCCTTTCACCACTTTGTTTTCTTCACTTTCACTCCTCCGCTTCCAACTTGACAATCTTACTTAATCGCCCCTTCCATGTGGGACTCTCAAGATATAGGTATACCCTCTTCCTACGATCTTCCCGCCGTAGAAACTTCTCCACTATCTACTCTTTCATCGGATAACGATCACCACCACACACATATTTCTACTCTACCTCTTCTACTTATCATTCTTGCCTTATCACTCTCATGATGTGGGCATCCCAATTAAGGATTCCCCTCACACTCTCCATCTTACACCACATATGTTCCCCCATCCATTCATGTTACACTCCTTTGTTACCTTCATTCCTTGTTATCACCTCCTCTCACCTCTTCTCCCACTCTGGCATACATTTCTCACTCTTTTCTCATCCTTCCTCGTATCTGTCTTCTTCTTGGTAACCTTACTTACGAACACTTATAGTATGGAAAATTCCCTTGAGGGTTGCCCTTAAGTCCATTTTGTCATACCATCTCCCCATCAACTCTGAAAATTACTTACTTCTTCTCATCATTCTTTTTCTTCTCGCTTGGCAATTGTACTTAATTATCCCCGCCACATGGAAATCTTACTTAAGAGCCCCTTTTAAGAATGATTCATCATCTTTCCTTTCCCCATCACCACACATCCCCACCTTTCAATTTTTTTTGGCATTCTCTATCATCCCATCCTCTCATCATCTATATCTTCGTCTTGCCCTCGACAATCTTACTTAACCACTCCCACAACATGGAGATCTTACTTAAGAGTCCCTCTTAAGGACAATCCATCATCTTGCCTTTCCCTATCGCTCCACATTCCCACCGTCCACATTTTCTCTTCATTCCCCATAAACACATACTCTTCCCTCCTCTTTCTTCCTCACACAAATTATCTTTGACATCCTCAATTTTCATCTCCATCATCCCTTATATGGAAATCTTACTTAACCACTTCATACCATTTCTTACGATGCCTTGTTTCTTCATCCTCACCTTGTTCATCCCCATCATCTACATCCTCTCCCGCCTTCACCTTGTCACAACTCATCACTCACCTTTTCTTTACTCTTTCCACTCCATCTTCTCGAATTCTCCCACATATCTATCCCCATGCTTACTCACCATTGTTGTTGACATTCCCCTCACATTCTTTCATTATCATATTCTATTTTCACGCTAATAATTATCAATGGAATTTCCCTAAAAATCATTCATCATCATTCTGCACGGCCTCGTTCACTCCATTTTACCTTCTCCATTTTTATTCATTCCTTCCTTCCTTTGGGCCCACCACTCATTATGAGTGGAATTTCTCTAACGTCTCTTTGTTGGTGTTACCATTTACATTCCTCGTTTACTTTCTCCCTTTCCTCATTTTTCCTCTCCTCCTTCACCACCGATCATTAAGAATGGAATTTCCTAATGTAACTTCACCGAGATTTCCTCTTATATTCCCCATTCCCTCTTACCTCACATCTCTTTTCTCCACACCCACGCTTTTTTTTTTTACTACTTACCCACCTCTCCATCTTCCCTTCGCCCCCTTGATATATTTAGTGTCTTCATCATACACCCTCTGTATATTGTCTCATAATCCTTATCCTCATTTCATTAATATCTGCATCTTTTCCAATTTGTGTCCTTCCCCCTCTTTCTTCTCTTTACATTCTTGATGCTGCTCACTCTACATTTATTATCCCCATTCTTGATCTCCTTCTTTACGCATCATTTTCTCTATTATCCTCTCCTCCCTCCCACTCCTCGTCTTATTTCACTTCCTCTGTATCATCTTCTTCCCCTTTTTACCTCATGTTTCCTTCTTACTTCCCCATTAATAATCCATCTCTTCAGCGTTGTCCCATATTTTTTTATCACCCCACCCTCCACATGCATCTCCATGCGGTCTGCTCCATAATCTTTATCTCGGTCTTCCTCCCGAGGACCAGGTTTCTTCAATCTTCTCCATGTATTTGCTCTGTCCTCCCCCATCATTTTCAATTTCCTTTTGACCTCCCCTCCTTTTCTCTACTACCCCTACCTTTTCACTTATTCTATATGAGTTTATCTTCTTTCCTTTGATCTTTTCCACACTTTCTTGGTCCCTCATAGTTTCTTTCTTTTCTCCATTCTACCTCTTCTTCCGTCTTCTTTAAATTCTTCATCATCCTCATCTTCTTCATTTTTCTCTAATCCACTCCTTTAATTTTGCACCTTTCTCTCCCTTTTTCCTGATTTTACCCCTACTCTCATCTCATTTTCTCATTCTTGTTTATCTTTCCCCACTCACCATACCCTTGTCTTCTTCACCTACTACTTCTATAGTTTCTTTCTTTTCACATCTCTATCATCTCTTTTGTTTTTCCATCCATACTCTCCCTTCATTTCCTTCACTATTCTTCATTTTTATATTCCCTTTATCTTGATTCTCTCTCCCTTTTCTTCATAATATTCACCCTTTGCTATGTTATTTTCTTGTCTTCTTCTTGTTTGTCCTTCATCATTACCTTATTCGCCTATCATCCCTCTCTCTTATTCTCTTCAACCTCTTTCATTTCTTCTTTTTCCCTCCTCTGTTTCCATACCCTTGTCTCCTTCATCTTTGAATTTTCTCGCACTTCTCATAATCAACTCGCTGCTACTCCTATCCATTCCCTTTTCTCTTTCTCATTACATCCTTCCACACATCCTCACACCTATCATTCAAATCCAATTGAATCCTTTCTCCATTTACGTCATACAATCATTCCCTTCTCTAACACCCCATTCTCATCCCCCTCTCTGTAGAATTAACCTCTCCTCTTTTCGAGAGCTCTATTGTATATTCCATCCTCGTCACCCTCTTAAGCGGCCATCATCACATCTATCCATAATCACCTTTTCCCATGACATTTTTGTCTTCGAGGATACCATGACATCCTCGCCAGGGAATATTCATCCATCTCGTCTACTTTCCTAAAGGACTACTTTCATATTACCCTTCTAAAGAGGGGAAAATGTAGACACCCCAATTTCACATATGTCTTAGATAAATTAATTCTCCTACCTCATTTCCCACACAAATACACTCCGAATTAATCAAATATAATTTTATTAATCATCCCTTTTAAATCTAAAATTGACCTAATCTTTACCACATGTCATTATTCTCCATGTTTTTCCATTATTGAATTAAAAAATCAAAATAAAATCCTCACCCATTCTTCGTGGTCCCCACTCATATGAATCCTCCACTTATGAATTAAAAATTCAATTCAAATCTTCACACACTCTTTTTTGTCCTGTCGACACTAAAATTTTCCTCTGTAATTTCTATTTCATTAATGTATGTATTAGGAATATGATGTTGTTAAGTATAATTAGTAGTAGCGTCTGATAGAAGATAACAACGCCATCAGTACGGTGCCGCCAATAATGTGGAGTACGGTAATAGTCAAAGTACAATAAAAATGTTGTAAAAGTAAATATTTGTCGTAAGTGGTCCGGTAATGTTAAAATGTCAAAGTTTGGGTAATTAGAGAAGTAGGGTCTACGTGATTAGGAATTAGAAATATTATATTGGTAATAAGGACAAGGAGTGAGGTCATAAATATTTTGTGTATTTTATTTGTAAAAGTCTAAAAATGTGGAACCCATGTAAAATGATAAGGTTTATCTTATCTTAGAAGATAAGCTTACATGTACAGATAAGAGTTAAGGTATGGAATATGATTCGTTAAAGTGGATTTCTTATCCTATCTTAGAGATAAGATGGATAAGCCTGGAAGTTCTATAAATAGAGAGGCTACCCCCCTCATTTAGCATAGAAGGAAGTAGTGAGAAATATTGTAGGAAGTGTGCGAAGGAAGCCATCAGTTTAAAGGTGTGTTGAAGAAGCCATTAAGAGGTGTAATTGTAAAGTTTCTCCCATAGTCTTGGTGAAAGGCAAGTGAAGTCAATAACACTTGAAGTACCTCATGGGTGAGATTGTAATAGTTTCATGTTAATATTATAATTTATTTTGATATTTCAGATTTGTCATCATTCTCGTCTTATCATAGTCGATGGTATTCTTATGTTATGTTGTTGTTTTGTTTCCGATTACATCCACCAAACTAAAGGTCATGCATTAGTAAATAATCATAAAGCACGAGGAGTTCCCGTGATAAATTATCATAGTGCTTAGGATTGGTGATGACATTTTGGTTAAGATTCCGCTGGAACCATTCCTCGTTGGTGGATTTTATGGAGAGATATTCCCACTTAGTCAAAAATCAATTAGAGGGTAACCTTGTTTTTACTGTGCATAGTAGTTACCATGGTAAAGTCATTTTTGCCATGAATAGTAGTTACCATGGTAAAGTCATTTTTGCTCGAATAGTATTTACCGCAAAGAAAGTCACTTTTACCGTAGTAACTTCACTTTTTACCGTGAATAGTATTTACCGCATAGAACTTCACTTTTACCGTGAATAGTGTTTACCACAATAAAGTCAGTTTTTACCGCAGTAAGTCAAGTTTTACCATAGTTTACCGTGGTCATTTCTATTTTATTGTAGAAAGGTGTAAAGTCACTTTCTAGTATAGTGATTCCAATTATTTGTACACATAAGTCTTGTTGATTGTACTTGTGAGTTGGTATTTCACGGTGGTTACTTTTGAAAATGGGAAAGATTCCTGTTTTTTCACCTCAACCTAATGAAGATGCTTCTTCTTTCATTCAAGAGTTTAAGCGATCTTGTATTTGTAATGGCCTTATAAGAAGGGAACAATGGACTAAATTTTTCCTACCTTTTTGGATGGTTCAAAGACTTAGGTGGTTTGAAACACTAGGTGATAATGTGAAAAATTCATGGGATTTATTAACTCAAATTTTTCTTGAAGAATTTGGTGAACAACGAAATATGCGGATCTCATGATTGAGATCACAAAGCTATCCCAAGGAGAGAAGGAGAAGATAAGGGATTATCATGCTCTGTTCTAGAGCTAAGGAGGAAGCTCGATGCCCGATCCTAAGGAAGGACTAGCGGATGGGTTGATGAATGGCGTGGATAATCTCCTTTGTAAGCACTTCATTCTTGGGATGAAGCCGAGAGATCGACAACGAGTGAAGTATGACCGCTTTAGCTACCATTGAACAAGCAAAGGAGATGCGAAGGCAAGAAGAAAGCATGGAAGAGGAGCCCAAAGAAATTGTTGCTAAAGTAGAGCCTACACCAGCACCTTTGGTCCAGAATCCACAACCACTCCCGGTGAGCACAAATATTTCTCCTAGTACATCTACTAAGTATGAAGATCTGCTCAAAAAGATGGGTCAGTTAACTATTAATCTTCTTCAAGGAAAGGAATTTAGTTCTCAGGGAGGAGATAGAGGTCCAAAAGAAATATTTACTGAAGTTGTTTGTTATGGTTGTTATGAAAAGGGTCATTATAAGTATAATTGTCCAGATAGAGCTTCTACATCGGTAAATGAGATAATGATAAAGGAAAAGCACTGTGAATTCTTTTGATGTAGTAGATAAGAGTATAAATAATGAAGTAGATGTGTTTGTAACAAAAAGAAATAAAGAAAAAGATAATCAAGATGGAAATGATCCTAAGAAGATGAAAGAAGAAACTAGTAAGAAACATAGGAGAAGAAAGTTGGGTGTGCAGGATTTTCTGATTTCACAGGGGCAAGGACCATACTCCATCTTGGAAGATCTGTCCAAAAGGCCTGCAAATATTACATATGGTCAACTCTTGGCTATGTCTTCTGAGAAGAGGCGGGAGTTGCGAGGTGGACTCAATGCTCGAAGAAGGAAGGAGGTTGAGGTCCCTGTTTTGGAGGCAGAGGCGGATCCCTATGCTCCACAAGCTGAGGTATTATGTAATGGTATTTCAATTCATGATGTCTTAGTTGATGGAGGTGCTGCAGTTAATGTAATGACCGAGTCTGTAATGAATATGTTGGGTTTAAAAATTGATCGCCCTTCAACACTTATGTTAAGGTCATTAAATAAAGGAAAAACTAAACCAGAAGGTGTAGTTTCAAATGTGGCAATATCTATTATGGGTGTGGTATGTGTGGTAGAATTTCAGGTGATGAAAAATGGTACTGGTTTGCACCCAATGCTACTAGGAAGACCATGGCTAAGGAGAGTTCATGCAAGAAACTACTGGAATGAAGGTTTCATGACACTTGGACGTGGTAGAGAGAGGGTGAAGATAAATGTGATCCCTCGACATCATAAGGCAGAACCTGTGGATTCAAGTGATGAAACTGATGATTGGACATCCTCTCGATTCTTGTAGTACCGGTGAAGTGGATATCGAAGATGAAGAAAGCGAGGTGAATGTTTCATCATGGATATCCTTCCAAATCACACCAACTCATGACCCCATAAAATTATCGAAGAAGAAGTTGATGATCGTCTCCAACAAATAAAGATTGGTGATCTTTGTGATGGAGAGTGAGAAGGAATCCTACCTCTAGCTCTTTCAAAGGTACATACACCTATTCACTTTTGATTACAAGGAACTCCGTCAAGTAAGTTGGGTAGAACACTTGTATTGAGTGGTAGAGATGGTGCTAAGCCCATAAAGCAAATGCCATATTGAATGAATCCTATTTTTCCAAGACTGTAAAAGAAGAAATAGATAAGTTGCTTGATGCGGGGATTCATATTTGCTTTGTGGAGAATTCAGAATGGGTTTCTCCCATTGTGATCTCAATAAAAAGAATGGGAAGCTACACATTTGTGTTGATTACAGGGAAGCTCAATAAGGCAACAAAGAAGGATCATTACCCTCTTCCATTTTCGGATCGATCTTGGGCCAAAGTAGCTGGCAGAGTGCTATAGTTTTGCTTTGATGGATATAGCGGCTCTGACCAAGTTCGTATAGCAGAAAAGATCAGGTGAAGACCACGTTCACCACTCCTTGGGGAACGTTTGCTTATAGAGTTATGCCTTTTGGGTTGTGTAATGCTCCAACAACATTCCAGCGTTTGATGAATAGGGTGTTCGAACCCTACATTGGGACCTTCATTAGAGTATTTCTGGATGATTTTTGCATCTATGGGAGCAAGTTGGACCACCTGCACCAGATGGAGATAGCATTTCAAAGGTTAGATGAAGCACAAGCCTCACTAAACCCTATAAAGTGTGTCTTTGGATGTTCTAAAGGCGTTTTGTTAGGGCATGTTGTATCCAGAGATGGTATTGGTATTGATCCTGATAAAGTTTCAAAAATCAAAGATTTACCATTTCCTATGAATAGAAGTAAGTTGAGATCATTTTTAGGCCATGTGGGTTACTATAGAAGGTTCATCAAGAATTTCTCAAAGATTGCCTGACCACTAACCCAGCTTCTTGAAGAAGGATGTTACTTATGAACCAGAAATAAAGCGCATGAAGCTTTTGGACAATCAAGGAAGCCCAGTGTCTTCACCTATTTTGAAGAATCCAGTTAGAGCAAGCCATTCATAGTGTACACTGATGCCTCGGATAAAGCACTAGGAAGTACTTTGAGCCAAAAGGATGAAAATGGGAATGAACATCCAATTTACTTTGGGAGCAGACAAATGAGCAGTGCTGAGGTAAATTATACTTTAACTGAAAAAGAGGCTCTGGCTATCATTTTTGCTGTAAAGAAGTTTAGAAATTACTTGCTAGGGTAAAAATTTATAGTTGTAAGATCATCGGCTCTAAAATATATTGTAAATAAGCCTAACCCATCAGGGAGGATAGCGAGATGGATAATTTTACTACAAGAATTTGAATTTGACATTATAGATAGGCCAAGAAAGAAGCATGTCAATGTAGATGCACTCTCTCGAGCCTATGATGGTTTAGGATCATCTTGTGATGATGATGATTTCCCGATGCAACATTTTTATCCTTGACACAATTCCTAGTGAATACATAGATATTTGGAATTATCTGAATGAATTCAAGTTTCCTGATGGTGCCAATGCAAAGACTAAGAGAAAGATTACTCAAGCCAGTCGTCCATATTCTATTTTGCATGGAGTATTATTTCGAATAGGACCTGATGGACAATACAAGAGGGCAGTTGGACGTGATCAAGGGAAGGAATGCATAGAAGAATTCCACAATGGTACATGTGGAGGGCACTTCTCTGGACAACTTACAACAAGAAGGATCTTGGATGCAGGTTATCACTGGCCCACTCTTTTTAAAGATTGTTATAATTATTGTAAGACATGTGATATTTGTCAAACACATGGTAACCGTAAGACTTCATCAGCTCCATTATGTCCTATTCTTCCCCTTGGTCCCTTTGAAAAGTGGGGAATAGACATTGTAGGTCCACTTCCAACTACATCACGCCAAAATAAGTATATTGTAGTTGCCACAAATTATTTAACCAAGTGGGTTGAAGCTAGGCCATTGAAAACAACTTCCATGGATGAAGTGGCAAGGTTCATGTATGAACGCATTGTCACCAGATTTGGTTGCCCATTAGAAATTGTAATAGATCAAGGAATCCACTTCATTAATGGGGTGGTAGAAGCCCTAGTCAATAAGTTTTCTATTAAGCACAGGAAGGCAACAACATACAAGCCAAGCACAAATGGACAGGTGGAACGAACAAATTTTGTGTTGTGTCAAATTATAGCAAAAGATGCAGCCTTGCAGGTACATAAATGGGATAAAAGGATTCATGCGGAATTGTGGGCATATAGGGCAACATCAAAGTCAAAGCAACATGATACTCCCCATTTCGGTTGGCCTATGGCATTGATCTAGTTCTTCCTATTGAGTTTGATATTCCCACCGTGAGAGTTATGAAAAATGAAAGGATGGATGAAAGTGATTCAAGAAAAGAAAGGTTGGTACATCTTCATTTCTTTGGAGGAAATGAGAGAAATAGCAAAGGATACAAGCCATAAGAAGAAAATGAAGCGAAGGAATACTTTGATCAAAAGATCCGGTGGTCTCCATTTCATGTGAATGACTTGGTTCTAGTATATGATTCCAGATACAAAAAAAAAGACAGAGAAAATTTCTTCCAAAATGGATGGGGCCCTACAAAATAGCAGCTGTGCATGAAAATGGTACGTACCGACTGGAGGAATTGGATGGCACTCCCATTACGAAATGGGTCAACCACGACAAGTTGAAGATTTTCCAAGCACCAGAATAGTCTACTCCGAGGACGGAGTAGAAGCTAGGAAGGGGGAAGATGTCGACACTAAAATTTTCCTCCGTAATTTTTATTTCATTAATGTATGTATTAGGAATAGGATGTTGTTAAGTATAATTAGTAGTAGCGTCTGATAGAAGATAACGGCGCCGTCAATGCGGATGCCGCCAATAATGTGGAGTACGGTAATAGTCAAAGTACAATAGGAATGTTGTAAAAAGTAAATATTTGTCATAAGTGGTCCGGTAATGTTAAAATGTCAAAGTTTGGGTAATTAGAGAAGTAGGGTCTACATGATTAGGAATTAGAAATATTATATTGGTAATAAAGACAAGGAGTGAGGTCATAAATATTTTGTGTATTTTATTTGTAAAAAGTCTAAAAATGTGGAACCCATGTAAAATGATAAGGTTTATCTTATCTTAGAAGATAAGCTTACATGTACAGATAAGAGTTAAGGTATGGAATATGATTCGTTAGAGTGGATTTCTTATCCTATCTTAGAGATAAGATGGATAAGCTTTGGAAGTTCTATAAATAGAGAGGCCACCCCCTCATTTAACATAGAAGGAAGTAGTGAGAAATATTGTAGGAAGTGTGCGAAGGAAGCCATCAGTTTAAAGGTGTGTTGAAGAAGCCATTAAGAGGTGTAATTGTAAAGTTTCTCCCATAGTCTTGGTGAAAGGCAAGTGAAGTCAACAACACTTGAAGTACCTCATGGGTGAGATTGTAACAATTTCATGTTAATATTATAATTTACTTTGATATTTCAGATTTGTCATCATTTCGTCTTATCATAGTCGATGGTATTCTTGTGTTATGTTGTTGTTTTGTTTCCAGATTACATCCACCAAACTAAAGGTTGTGCATTAGTAAATAATCATAGCACGAGGAGTTCCCGGTGAAGAATTATCATAGTGCCGATTGGTGATGACAGGTCCCCACTCACCTAATCATGCCCACATTTTAAAACCATGATTACTTAAAATATTTTAAGTTAATCCAATTCCGAGGCTATAAATATAACTCGTATCCCCCCCTCTAAAACACACGAAGAATAAGCTTGAATGCCCTGTCTGAAGTCTTGCATCCTTTGAGAAAAGGGAATCCTTCGCACCTCCTCCTAATGCCCAAATAGCCTCATCTTGAAGCATCCCAAATCCATAATCCATTTGTCCTTTGGTGTAAAGTAAGTTGATCTTGTTGCAGGAAGACCTTGCTCTGGTTTGAGGAAAGCACCTACATATCACACAATCAAGGCTCATCCATGTTTTGTTTCCCATTCTGAGGTTTGCTATGAAATCACGAAGGAAGAGGTATCTATATAGTTTCTTTACTTTCTTGATTATCAATGTATTTTCCTAGCTAACAATATGAACCTACACCTCAATTTGATTTTTCCACTCATGAAACACTAGATTGCGAACAAACTTGATAACAAATTCATTGTTAACATACATGATGGTTGGATGCTTCTACTACGGTACTCCTTTTCCTTCAAGTATATGATGTAACCATATCGATTCATAGAAAACTCCTCATGTAGAGTGATACTCCGCTTGATGGAAGATTATGAGAAAAAGTTTTGTTTCTTGCTACCCCATGATATTGGACCGAATCCCAAAGAGAAAAATATCTAGAAGTACATTTATTTCATCAATATTACTTGCATGATTTGAGTCTGAATGCCTTATTAAGAATAATTCATCATTATTCTTATAATCTATGCCAAAGTACATGGTTCCTTGATGTACCTCAAAATTCTCTTTGTTTCTTTCCAAAGTGACATATTTTCAGCTCTTGCATGAACCATGAGATATAGATGACATCATAGATGATGTCTAGCCTAGTATATGTCAAATAAATGAGACTCCCACTATACCACCTATAAAGAGTGGCATTTACATCTAGTTATGTATCATTGCGAGACAACTAAAACTTTTCCTCAATGGGTGTGGAATATGGTTTACTATCCATCATCCAAAACTTGTCAAACATTATCTTGGCATATTTCATTTGGGACACAAAATGTGGTGTTCCTTTTTCCATACTTCCATTCCAAGATAGTAGTGTAGTATTATAAGATATTTCATATTAAATGATCATATAAGATATTTATTCTTTGCATCGATCATATTCACATAGCTTCCATTGATGATTAGATCATAGATGTAGACATTAATAATTAGAATCCCCCTTGGTTTTTAAGGTATATATTAGGATAATAAGGATTCATTTGGAACTTGTGATGAACAAGATGCTCATTCATATTTATATACCATGCACGAGACCATACAATGACTTGATGATTATACGAGACCTTTTTCTTCTTTTCCAAGTATGAAAAAAATTCTATTTGAGTCATGTAGACTTATTCCTGTAAATATCCACTTATAAAGGTGCTTTTCACATCAATTTGGAGGACTTTCCAACCAATTTGAGAAACTAGAGCGAATATCAACCCGATAGTTTTGATCTTAGTTGTGGGAGAAAAGGTCTCTTCATAGTCAATGAATTCTTTATGAGCTTACCCCTTTATTATGATTCTTTCCTTGTGCTTTTCAATACTACCATATACCTTGTAATCTCTATTAAATATCCATCTACAGTTGATTGGCTTCTTCCCAAGTGGAATATATACAAAATTCCATGTGTTAGTTTTCGTCAATGACTAATATTTTACATTTTTGACATGTTTCCAAGGTTTTGCTTCTAGGGATTTATAAATTGTAGAGGGATCAAAATATTCAATAATTTTACTCATTGAGGCCAAATTGAACTTGTCTCAAGCCATACTACAAGTACTTGGTCTAGCGGTGGATGTGTCAGGAATCCATCAAACCTAACATCATGTATCACATTAGTATACCATCTTGACATGCACTAAGATGATATTATGGGTGGTGGACCTCGGATGATCATTTTCATTCCCATCATCACTATCATCCTTAGAGATTAGGCTATCTTCTATTTTTACTAAATAACTGATTTTTTCATTAGGTGAGCTTGTTGAAGGTGGATATGACTCACTCTTCTCATGAAACTCGACATCTTTTATGCCGTTGACACCAAGATAGCATGATATATTTAATTTTGATGCAAATGTGTGATATGGAATTCAACACTTCCCCTTTCCATGTAGTGTATGCAAACCAAAACAAAATCCCTTTTGATAGTAGTGATAATATGTAGATATGATAGCCCCTTTGAATTTCTAGCCGAATAATAATGTGTATGTTGTGTATATATATGAGTCTCTTATTTTAATTTTAACACTAGTGACACAAAAGGATGACTATGAACATGGGATAAGGATAAGAAAAGTGAAAAGGCTAACCAAAAATGTAAAAATGTGTAAAAATAATAAATAAGACAGAAGTGCCCATAATGGACACAAACGCATGGGTGCCGAGTGTCCGCAGTGGGTGCCAATGTCCTAGGATAAATAACAACGATGTGAACAAACAAACAGACATGGATCCTTGTGACTGACTAGAAGTGGATACATAAATGACATATGTAGAAGAGAGTCATAATAGAAAATAATCAAAGATCATGGATGGACCAGAGATAATGTTCTTACTTAAGATTCATGCATATAACAACATACTGACGACATAGTAAAATAATAATATGTGCGTGATTTTGTGTATACATGCTATATGATGTTTGATGCCTCGAAGGATCCGCCTCATCATCCCGGGAGAGATGGGTGACATCTTGAAGCGATGAATGTGTCAAAAACTAAAATACTCAAGTTTCTCAATCTCCATGGTCTCATTCACAACTGAAGGGATTGAAACATGTTGAATAAATGGGTGAGAAACAGGTCTAAGTGGTCAATTATGAAAATGTTGTGCCCCCAATCTATCGTTTTCAAAGCCTTTCCCCCTTCTTTGAACCTCTCAAATATAAAAAAAGTTTGGTATTTCATTGAGGATGAACTCACAATAGAGTTTCCTCAAGAAATATTGTGGTACCTCAAAATTTTTGCAAGGTGGTTGGTCAAAAACCATCCACCATCTATCCCATTTTTGATCCCCTCATGGTTACACCAATGGATCAGAATCTTCTGCAACTCAATAGTAAGGGTGCATTGGTTTTGGGGTCAGTGAACAAAGCACACAACTTGTCTTTGGTGATTTTTTTCTTCATCGCATCGTAAGACAATTTGTCTACATAAAAATTATGAAAATTGGTTTTGTAATCCTCCCATATGTTTATTTGACCCATCACATTATCAATATTATATATTAATGACTCCAATGACGATGCAAGATTTTGGTGATGGGTACTTGTGGCATTGGGGTTTCTTAGGGTATCTATTAAACCTTGAATTTGAGCTTTGTTATTTTGAATCTCCCCTAAAAGGTTTTCTTGGGTATTAGGAGGATGTATAGGAATTAAAGGAGGTGTTTGAGGTAGGTTTTATTGACCTTGGTCTACAGGTGAAGGAGGGTTTTCAGTGAAGAGATTGGATCCATTAAAAATTAAAAAATTAAATGAATCAAGAACAATGTAAGGAAAAATAAGTTTAATCACTAAAACTACTCTATTTTTAGTTAAAAATCACCTACTAGATTCTCTTCCATAGTTGATTCATTCTCCAAAAAATAATTAACCTAAAAAAACTCATCACATTATTCCACGCTTGCATTTTTGCTCAAAATCATTTTTTTGGCCAAGAAAAATGAAATGGCTCATTTTTGACCAAACCTGATATATATATTTTTAAATTCATAATACATCCATATTATAACATGAGTGTGTTATAATGTGAGTCCATTATAACACAACAATGTTATGGATTGGAAATTCCAATTCATAATGTAAAAGTGTTATAATATGCTAGTTTCATTGCATAGTCGAGTCATAATGCAATTGAAGCGTAATGCACTTGTGTTATGTGTAAAATAACCAACATGTGGATTTTTGGTCACTTTTTGGTACCACGTCTCTACGCACAAGCCCATGTGTGGCCATAAGCACTTTGAAACACAAATAAAATTTACGTCTTAATGAGAGAGGCTTCGTAGTATGACAACTTATTTTCAACTTGATCCACAATGTATTATGAGAGCTAGGAGGGATTTTTGGAATGAAAAGGGATGCCTGAAAATTGCAAGATCTTGCTATGTTGAATCCACTTCCATTGAAGAAGATATAACCGTGGGGAGAAGAAAAAAGCAGACTATTTGTAATATTAGTTCTTTTTCCACCAATTCTCAAACCCGAGGAGAGAAAATAGACATCGAGATAAGAGAAAGCTTTTTGAACATTATCTTCATATTCAATTAAGGTGAGAAATGAATCATATGAAAAATGGCTAGTGACAAGTTGATTAGAGGTGAACTTGGAAGTGTAATTCCTTTCACCAAGCTACATTGAGTGGCATTAGTGAGAAGATAGGAAAATTCTTTGTCTACTAACACACACAAAGCGGTGTTCGAGGGAAACCTTGGTGAATAGATAAAAAAATACCAAAATTCTCGGAGCGAATGTCATTGATGAAGAGATATGCATATGCATAAGAAAAAGCATGACCACAATATTGATAACGTGGGTCCCAATCCAAGCACTTTGAGCATGGCCAAAATGAAGTCTCATTCAATCCTTCATATGATTTCTCAAAATTAGTTTTAAGACAAAAATATTTTGTTGTGAGAAATGAGTCCATTCAATACCTTCCCATATCGTGATAATATTATTCAAAATATGTTTTCTTCAGAAAAACCCTATTTTCTCTGGACTAACAATTATAGGTAACAGATTGTGAGTACAAAGCCAAAACTTTGGCAATGATTTTATAAAAAATATTGAGCAGAGTAATTGGCCTCCAATTGGCAACGAATTTGGATACCCGATCTTGGGAATGGATTTGATGTGTCCTTGGTTGATGAACTAAACAAGAGAAATTTTGCAATGAAAGGCCTCCAAATAGACCTAAAAAGGTCATTTCCAACAAAATCCCAAAGGGTTTTATAAAATTCACAAGGGAAACCATTTTTCCTTGAGGCCTTATCATTAGCCATTTGTAACATCCCAAAATTTCTTGTAAGTTAAATTAACTACGGTTAAGTCTAAACAGGATTAGATGAGATCATCATTGGGTGTAAAATTCATTTGGTTCGTTATATCATGACCCACAGCTTCTGTTATGGGGCATGACACTGCAGAACGAATAACCCCGCACCCACCTTGATGATCCTTCCTAAAACATGATTAGGCCTTAATCATAGGTAAAACGGTTCATTAATGATAGTGAATCTTTCGGTTATTTGTATTCCGGTTACTTTATTTTAATCGGTTTGGTTGTCTTTGTTTTGTTCGACTTTTGCATGACCACAATGACAATTAACTTTGTTTTATTTGACAATGCTATATCAAGCCAACTTTATGAGAATATTAAAATTATTATTTACGGACTTGGTGATTTTCGTATTGGAATGTTTTATATAAACTTGGAAATTCAACTAATTTTTATGGTAATATATTGTTGGAAATATGTGGACTTGTATTATGAAGGTTAATTTTAACTTAACCATTAAGTTGGGTAACTACTAAAATAAAAAAAAATGTATGAAATATCAACTAGTATATAAGAGGGATTTGGCATGTAAGCCAAAAGTTTTATTTAGTTATTGAAATTTATGGGTTTCATAAAGTGAAACACCTTCACATGGCACAAGTGTGCGACATGCACTAAAACACATACCAGCATTGGGAAGCCCGAAAATTCTTCAATATGCCACCCAACTATAGTTCTTTCATTATATTTTTCTAGTTATTTTTCCTTCGTCTATTTTCATTCTCCCCTTCTAGAATACCTGCGTGAGTTTTGGAGGAAAGAAGGATTCAACTTGTTGGAGCGGGAAGAGTAGAAGGTTGCCGATTCTGGGTTTACTTCAGGCATGAATATCTTCTCCTTTCTCTGCTACATTATTTGTAAAAATGAGGAAATACACATTCTGTTTTTAATGGCAATCAAGGAAATTGTGGACAACTTTTGATTTAATTGTTTGGAGATGAAGTATGAAAAGGAAATTGATGGATTATGTATTCTTTTTAGTTTTCTTTGTGTGGTTTTAACCTAACCTAGAAAAATACACAGATGGGGTTTTGGGTTTTGATCAACAAAAATAAAGTAAAAGAAAGGTTAAAAATTCCTTCTCTACATTATAATAAATTATACCCAAAAGGAAAAGAGTTGGGTTTTTCTTGTATTGGAAGAATGAAAACGTTTTGTGAATTTGTGTGTTTAAAATCAATTTGTGCTTGTGGGTTTTCATTTTGTTAAACTGAAATTTGGTTGTGTGTTTTTGTAAACAAATTGATTTGGGTATACAAATCGATTTGCATAAAGGAATTGATTTGGGTAACCCAATCAATATGGGTATGCAACCGGTTGGGGTTTTGTATTTTTCTTCTTGGTTGTTATATGTAGGTCTGATTTTTAATTTATTGAGATCTTTTGAATGATAATTTGTGGGTGTCAAAGCTCTTGCATGGGGCTGCATTTTCTAGAAATTTTATTATTATGGACCACTAAATCGGTTCATGTATAAATGAGGGTGTCTTGTTATGTGTGAATAATTACAAAAAAATGACATTTAGCTTGTAACTTCCAGCCTGGCAATATGACTTGGATTCTTGTAAGACTGTGAAAAAGAAATTGCTTGTCTTGGTAAGGGCATGAAAGCCAGGACAGCTTGACCGAGATGCACCAAGGAGTAATTGGAGGCATGATTGGGTTTAAAATAATGATATCTTATGAAAGAAATTATTAGTTGTTCTTTTACTAAAAAGAGTATGTTTAAATGATGTAACCATGGTGCTTTGCTATATTGTTGGTTGGGCTTGTTTGTTTACCAGATATAACATGTTAAAGTGATGTAAATATGGTGATATTTGTGCTAATTTGTAGAGCTGCTCATTGGTAGAAAAAATACTCTTCTTAATCATATTGTTTTTACGAAGTTATGTAGAAATTTTAAATGTCAAATGCTTATTGATTAAAGCTGGAATACGGATGTATTGACCTTTGTGATTAGAGGGAAACATGATCGCTGAAATAGAAATTGGTTGTTCTATTTGTGTGCATTCATAGCTGTATCTTTATAGAAACCGTAGTAATACATTTTCAATCAGTATTACCATGTGCTTGTTGATAAACAACATGTATATCATTTCATATTTTATTAATTAATTGCATCAGAAAATGGAGTTAATATTCATGCCAGTTCATTTTGAACTAACATCATATCACTACTCTAGTCTTGCAGGACCATTAGCCGTTACATTCGGATGTGCGAAAACTCATGTCTTGTGAAGTTTTATCGTAGCATGGATTTAAATGAGATACTTAGATTTCAATTGGTGAAAGGATGATATCCTTGAATTTTTGGCTAAATTATTGGGATCTTGGACCCATTGTAAATATTCAAACCTCACTATGTGAGAATTATTATACCGGTTATATATTTCGCCTTAACGACATATGTAATATATGATTTTAATAAAGAGATGATTACTTTGTGTGTAATAATATCTCAATATGAGTAAATGATGAATACTTGAGTTGTGAAATCTTACTTTTCACAAATTGTTGAATACATTTATTTGATAGTTATCAATGTATGAAGTCGATAATTGGGCAATTATTGTAACAATCAATTGTCTTTAATTTCTAAATTAAATAAGCTATTTAGTGGCATAGCTAATCGAAGGAATAATTAAATATACATGTTTTAATATATATTTAATTCAGCCTTTCGGTAAACTTGGTATTAATATGATAAGATTGTAAATCCTGTTGTATAGAGAATGGAAGAGTATCGTTGTAAAAAGGTAATTTAAGGTTAAAGAATCAAACATCAGGAAAAAAAAGAGACTAAATGGGATGGTAAATAGATGAAAAGATCCATTAGGCATATTAAGGGATAAGTACATGCGGAATGTTGATATAGTTACATTTCAGCATAACAAATGTACTTATCTCATAAAGATCCTAGTTGGCCTTTGGCATCTATCTCAATATAAACTCTTGCAAGATAGGTTTAATTGGAAATAAAATAAAAATAAACTATAAAGATCTAGATAACTGTGAAAGGGATAGTTGTGAGGTGGTGGAAGACTTAAAACTCATAAGACTAGTGTGTTGTCTTGAGTTTAGCCGTAACCTACACAAATGGATAACTTTGGCCAAAGTAATGCATTGATGGTTGTGCATTGTCTGATCACCTAGTCCTCCAATTAAATAAAAAAAAATTGTCTCAGTAACTCGATCACGGGAAGTGAAATACTTGAACATGAGGTCGAAAATGGTCGGATAGCGAAATATGAAGTTGAGAAAACTAGCTTCGTGGTAGACCCAAGGACTTTCACATAGTTCCCATGACCTTTAAAAGGTTGAGCCAAAATGCTAGTAAGCATTGTCACTCGAAGTAGTGACGAAGGGAGATCGTGGAGATCTGGATACACCCTTCTCACCGCACATGGCTTACATGGATGTTATCGGATAGATAAAAAGAGAAAATCGATTAGTGAATTTGATTAAATAAATCAGATGCTTAGCGATTGTGTAATTTGTTATTATGTTTATGTGTTAAAAAAATCCTCATTTTTCAGCTCTTGTAATTTTGAGCGTTACACCATTTGAGAAACTCGCCCACAAAAGATCCTTGATAGTTAACATTCTATCGCAAGAAATCCTTTCTTACTGAGAGAGCTTACAAGGGACCACTATGATGCATTTATCAAGATCCACTTGTCACTCCGGAGAAAGCTTATGAGATTTGAAATCTTTTTGATAATGGCACACAAAATCCTACATCGTCCTTAGAACTTCAAACAAACCAAGTGAGCCTTCCATGATAGATTTGATTTGAGGGAATGAAATAATTCCTTAAAAACCTTATCACCCACTTTGATTTGTTAGTGGGAAAAGGTTCATCAAAGGGAGTTTGCTCTAGAGTGGCTCAATTCGAAGGAGGTGGTGGAGTAAGAGTTGGGACGAATATGGGGAAATTGACGCTTGAAGGTGCATAATAAACATGTCAACCATCTAATGACATCCATCCACCATGCAATCCATCATGTGTTGCCAGTGCGTGGGCACGAGGTCCCAAACCCTCTTAATAGGGTCAAGGGTAGGCCCATGATGAAAAGAGAAGTATTGAGATAAAAATAAGTGGTGTGAACACGTGGCTTCTAGAAGTTTCATTCAATCCTAAATCGAGATACGGTAGTGGTCGGAAAGGACCAAATCCAACAAGACTTCTATCGATAACTCGAAAATCATAGGAGGAGGAGAAAAAGGTTGTCTGATAACATGACATGATCAAGGTGCTTAAAGACACAATGAAATCCTTGGTGTAAATTAGACCAAAATGTGCCAAACGACGAAGTCAAAATGAAGAGAAACATTGGGTTCATAAAACCCATATTTATTACGCATATACATTTAGGTTGCCCTTTCGCCAACAATCTAGTGCATAGGTAGATGGGCAATCTTTCTCAATAGGCAACTCTACCATATTAAAGTCTCCACAAATCACCCAATGGGCATCGGGAGATCATTAGCAATCCAATGCTAGAGTGTTGTCCTTTCAACCACGTCATTGGATGTATAAACATTAATTACTCCAAAAGAGTGATTATCAATGTTGAATAACACCCACAAGACACAATTTGTCGGGTCACATCCATGATTAACATAATGAGGCCTCTGTTTATGGGTGATAAATGCCATAAATCCTCCACGAGCGGGATGATTGAATGATTTTGAATGCTCTTACTCATATTTTTATGTCTACGTGATTTAATATAAAACAAAAAATACTATAAAACTAAATTATAGATTTTTTTTTCTAAAGTCACAGGCAATAGTTTTTATTTATTTATTTATTAACAATATAGTGTTAATTAAATGTGGGGTCTTGAGAATTTACATTTACTTACTTGAATAATAATTACATATCAATTATGTTAATTTTTTACTTTTATTTTAATAAATATTGATAAAATTAATATAATTTTAAAATATTTAATTTTGAAAATAAATTATTTCTAAGTTTAATTGCATTTTTTTACATAATTTAATTTAGATATTAATATTTATTAGGAGTCCAGAATAATAATGAAATCGAAGATATTTTATGATTTAGTACATAAAGGAAATGTCAAATTATATATCATCTAAATGAGAAATAAGCGAAAAACCCTTAAATTGTTTTTAATGAAAATCGACAAATGTCTAAAGTCTATATTGTCTGGGCATGTCGTCTCTTAAAATTCTCAAAATAGTTATTTGGAAGCCAGATTCCGATAAATATTTTTACTTTTGGGGTAAAGTTTATGTGTACGAATCTCAAATATGAAAAAAATCTCCCATAAACTACTCAACAATCCATCTTTAAAAATATATAAAATAAATAGGGCATTTAAATACAGAATACAAGATTCACTTTCATTTTAAAAACATTTGTTTTTATTAAATTGTCCACGTGCTTGATAATCAATTAGTTAACCATCCACATGTCTCATTGTGGTAGGTAGTTTGACCCGCCAACCCCAAAAGGTTCCACTTCCATTTTTCAAGTTATTCTTCCACTACCTATACAGATATTGAACATGAAAGTGAGTGAGAGAGGGAAATTATTATATGCAAAATTTAATTTTTAAAATATCTAATTTAAAAAAGTGAAATATATTTAAAACAAATAAATTGATTTATACTTAATTACTCATCCGTTATCACAAGAATTAGTATGATGTCATACAATAATGTTATGCTTTGAAGATTAATGCATTACAATGATTATTACAAGCAATCACATGTGTTTTATGAGATGTGAACGCCGAACGGTATATGTTATTTGATTTAGAGGTATAGTTATTACTTTTGTACTTGATGTTGATAAGGGGTTCGATTGATGTTGTAATTGTAGAAATATAGTTGATCCACTTAATTTGAAGGTTGTTTCTACATTTCAAACTTGTTATAAATTCGTACATGATTACATGTGATATCGTTTTCGATAGTTAATTAATTTTATAGTTGATGTTGTTAGTTGTGCATTGGTTGTTCAGTTGGTGTTTTGTTGGAGAAACATTTATTATACAATTGATAATGTGTGTGATTGATAGTTGTACATTACATTGAAATGTTGTATGTGTACTTTTAATTAAGTTATGATGTTTTTTAGTTGATGTTGATAAAGGGTATGATTGATTTTGGTTGTATAAAAATATAGATGAACCACTTCATTTAAATAGCGCAAACATGAGGTCTAACCTTTAGAACAATTCAATATGAAAAAAGTGATATAATTTACAAAGCTTTGGATGGATACAAGAGTGCTAGACAGATAATCCTAAGCCTAGCACATAGTCGTAAATTAGTCACGCCCTTTGAATTCAAGTATAGCTTAAAATCAAAGGAAAACACCATACCCTTGTGAATCAATGTTTCTAAATAACATTCAGACAAAACTAAGCCTATGATGTATCTAAACTCTTTTAATATTATAAAACCACAGACTCGTCTACATTGATAAAGTGGAAAGTAGTGCCTAGGAGGTGTGCTGGATATAGTGACCTCAAGACTTACCTTATGTTGAAAGTGAAACACCTATCTAAACACCAAAAATTGCATCCATTAAAATAGGCTTCCATAGAAAATAATGAAAGTAGAGCATGCAATGGTATACTTTAGCCACGCGAGCACTCCAATGTCAAATCATTGATCGCAAATGATCACATTCATAGAAGTATGAGTTGCAAGAAGAGGCTATTATTATTATTATTGTTATTTTTATTATTGTGACGTTATTAATTATAATCAATATGAAGAACTTTTTTGACCTATCTTTCTTTTGGTTTAATACGCAATGTAAGAAACTACACCCACAACTACACCCACAACTACCGTTCTTAGTTTCTCATCTACTTTTCTTATTATTTTTCAAACAATGATGCTAATTATGCGACAGATAGGATCGAGTTGCAATAAAAGGAAGGACCCAGGCCAAAAAAATTCTAAACTGGAGTCATCGGTGTCAAGCAGTTTTAGCAATGGAGAGCTATACAAGTAACAATAATCTTGTTGAGCCATTGATTCAGAGCAAAAATGATAAGTCTGAGGAGGAGTCTGCCTTTATGGAAGTGTTATTATCACAGGAACAAATTGCCTGGTTAGAAATTGGTCATGCTGCCTTGTTGGAGTCCAAGAAGCTGTGGATTTTGTCTGGGCCTTTCATAATTGTCAGCATTTTCAATTTCATGTTGACTGCCATATCTTAGATGTTTGCAGGTCACTTGGGAGAACTGCAGTTGCTGGGGCCTCTATAGCAAATGTGGGCATCCAGGGACTTGCCTATGGCATCATGGTCAGTACATAAATTGCTCTTGAATCTTGCAGAATATAGTAGGCTGGCCCAGGTCTAGAACTATATATGATAAATAAAGATTTAAGGTAGTTGTAGGCAGTTATTATATGTGTGTGTGTGGAAATAGCAAGTAACATTGAAATTCAATATAAAAGTTGCAATTCACAGTCACCCACTTGATTTTTGTAAGCCTTTCCAGCCCAATGGGTATCTTTACTATTAATGTCCAGTTATCCCAATTAATAACATATGTATTGTGAAGTTCCTGACTGGAGAAATGTTTAGTCTGAGGAAAAAACTCTTAATCAGTGTACAGTGGTAGGTCTGTCCCATGTCACACTCAATATTAGTTATGCTTTTTTAATGTCCTGCTCTTGGGCTTGTTCGATTTCATCTAGGCATATCACATTATACTGGAAACTCAGTACGCCCTCCAAATTTTAATATTATTAAATCTCTGTTTTTGCACTTTTTGGTTCTTGGTGGGAAGACCCTTTATATTATAATATTTTTTGATGATTAATTCCTAACAAGAATGTACTGTTTTATTACCTAACACAACACCGGCTGTTTAAGTGAATATCTTTTTCTTTTTCTGTTTTTGTTGAAGCATTGCCTACACTCTGTTTTTGTTGATTTTGTGGACATTGTTTCTTGTTATTGCAGTTGGGAATGGCCAGTGCAGTACAGACAGTGTGTGGGCAAGCCTACGGTGCCAAACAGTACAATATGCTGGGAGTCATCTGCTAAAGGTCCATGATAATAATGACTGCAACAGCAATACTTCTTGCTTTTCTCTACTGGTTTGTAGATCCTGTACTGGTGGGAATTGGGCAGAGCAAGGAAATAGCGGCAGCAGGAGCCATTTTTGCAAGAGGGTTGATTCCTCAGCTATTTGCCTTCGCTGTTAACTGCCCTATGCAGAGGTTTCTGCAGGCTCAGAACATAGTGGCACCTCTGGCATATATTTCAGTAGGGACTTTTTTGCTCCATATTTTGCTAACTTGGCTGGCTGTTGACAATTTTGGATTCGGCCTGCTTGGGGCAGCTTTGACTCTGAGTTTTTCATGGTGGATTCTGGTCATTACTACTGCAGCTTATATATTATACAGCCCTTCCTGCAAGAAGACATGGTTGGGGTTCACTCTCAATGCTTTTACAGGACTCTGGTCTTACTTCAAGCTTACTGTGGCTTCAGCTTTTATGCTAACGTATGACATTTACATTGTCCCTGCAATCATGTTAATGAATACTATTTGTTTGTTTGTGTTAAGGACTTCATGTAAATTGTTATTGAACAGCTTGGAAATATGGTACACCCAGGGGCTTGTCCTCATATCAGGATTGCTGCCGAATGCAGAGATTGCTTTGGATTCTATTTCTGTCTGGTATGTCCTTTCATACCATATAGATGGGGGAAAATGAATCTCAATAGTATACATCTTCTGGTTGCACTATCCCCAACTTTGGCATTCAACCATACCCAACTGCTTCCTAAAATTAAAAGGCCTATTAGCCTAAATATTACAGGGTTGGCTCTGATCTTCTTTCTTTCCTACCCTGCAGCATGAATTATCTGAATTGGGACTTAATGCTAATGTTGGGCCTCAGCACAGCAGCGAGGTACTGCATTTCCAAACTCTGGTACATTTGTTGTATTTGGCATTGCATTGTTCTGTTCGCTATTACATATACTCAGCCTATTTGGCATTGCATTGTTCTGTTCACATCTGTACATATGTACATATGTTTATTACGTTGAATGATCAATTAATCAGCCTATCTACCACATTTGTACATATGTTTATTAGGTTGAATGATCAATTAATCAGCCTATCTACCACATATGTACATATGTTTATTAGGTTGAATGATCAATTAATCAATAGGCAGGCTGTTCATCTCTTTTTGAAGGAGTTTCTTCATTAATTAATTGACTAATTTAATGTATAAAAAAAAACACACATATATATTTGAACAGCCCATAGATATTGGTTTTAAAATTTAATATTCAAATTTTATACTTTTCAAACTAAACATGGTATCCTCCATTTCCATAAAAGAATGAAAATTTTGCCTGCATATCCTCTAAACTAAACCTAACATAAAATCAATAGTAAATCTAATTGAATTGGCATAATGTTATCTGTGTCCTTGTTTGGTTGCACTTAAACTCCTTTATTGGAGTTTCATTTGTAGGCATTAATATAACTTGTTTATTTGCAGTATAAGAGTTGGGAATGAGTTGGGAGCAAGGCATCCCAAGACTGCAAGGTTTTCAGTGTTGGTGGTTGTGATTGAATGCTTCATAATAAGTCTCATACTTGCCATTGGAGTTTTTTTATTGAAGAAGGAGCTGAGCATGGCCTTCACTAGCAGCACTGTGGTTATGCGTGCAGTCTTTGCATTGATACCACTGCTCGCCATATCTGTTCTCTTAAATGGCACCCAACCAATACTCTCTGGTATATTTATTTATATGGGCTTGAAAACAGCAATTTCTGTCAATCCTATCTATCTCTCTATAGATATAATCAACAAAACTTATTTATACTTGTAGATATTTTTAATGGCAGGTGTGGCAATTGGATGTGGATGGCAGGCTGTGGTGGCTTATGTCAATCTGGCAACATATTATGTTGTTGGTCTACCCATTGGAATAGTTTTAGGATTTAAGACCAGTCTGGGAGTAGAGGTAAAGCTTTCATGAAAATAATTCTATTTGATGATGACATTGGTTTAGGTATACTGGTAACAGTATTGAAGGTAAATGATTTTTTTTCTAAAAAAATTTTTCCCCTGAATTTTAGTGGAAGGATTGAGGGGCGTTTTCAGTTTCATCTTTTTAGTATTTTTTGAGATTTGTTTTTTAGTGGACGGTTAGCCAGTAGCTCTGACACTATCATTTTTATTGTTGTCCTATAATTCATTTGATTGACAATTTAGAATTTGTCAGTTATTATTTAAAATTTAACCTATTTGACTATTATTTAAAAGTTTTTTTTTTTATATATTGAAAAGTCAATAAAAAAATAGTAATATCTTAATTGTATGATGGAGTTTGAAGCCCTCCATACACAATAATAAAGCTACATTGATACAAATTGTCACACTCAAACAGTTTTAAAGAAAAAAATTTAATGCTATTAAAATACTAAATTGATTTTTTATTGTCATTTTTGCAGGGAATATGGTGGGGTATGATAATAGGAGTAGCACTTCAAACATTGATCCTGGTTGTAATCACATGTCGTACTAATTGGAGCAATGAGGTAATAGTCATTTGTTTAGCGCTATAATAATAATTTGGATAGACATATAATAATTAATTGCTCTACACAATTGAACAATCTTTTTTTTCTAAATGGAGAAAATGATTATATTTGCTTTTCAAACAGTGAAGCTCGTGTTGGAAGCCAAAAATGAGCAACCCACCATCAAGACTAATCAGCTGCAATAATTTGTTGCAAAACCATTTAGATATGTTGGAAATGAGGTGTCTCAACCTTGTTTGGTTTATTCATTTAAGATTTTCTTACAACCGTTTCACATTGTCTAGGCTCTAAAAATAGAAATAGGAGTTGTCAAAAGATTCCCATATGATAGTATATCATGGAAGGACTATTTTTAGAGATATTATGACAGATTTTATGACATCTGTAAGGGTCAAAAATAGGGGAGAATATTGTGGACGTGGGAGCCTAATTTTAGACCGAAATCTTGCTCTTTAATGCTATCCACCTCATGAGAGGTTTGACACATGGTTTTGTAAACCATAGATGGTTTCTTGTATAACCGGAGGTCTATAAATTGAAGGCTTGGAGAAGCAATTGATGTAGTGAGTTTTAATTCTCCTAGAATTGTTTAAGTGAAACCCCGTAAGAAATTTGTTCTCGCAAGTGTATGTAATCTTATTATTAGATTTGAAATACATTGAGTGGGCTTTTGGAGTGTGGAGTTTTTTATCTGAAAGGATTTTCCCCACGTATATCTGGTGTTTGTGTTTTGTTATGAATATGTTGCTGATATTTCTGTAACTGTTTTACTATGTTGAAAGTTTTGCATAATATCTCTCCTCAAAGATTAGCGTAGGAAGTAGTTCCACTACTCTTAATTTCCTATCAAGTGGTATCAGAGCCTGATCACCTTTGGTTCAGTTGTGGGTTGTTGGGTTTTTTGTGCTAATCTAGGTTTGAGTGGGGACTTATGCAGAGAATACTTTGTTATCTGGGTGTAGATATTTTTTCATATGGTGAGCACATCTAGGAGGATTGACGTAGAGAAGTTTTTTGGCACAAACTTTGAAATGTGGAACCTGAAGATGGAAGATCTATTGGTTGATCGAGATCTATGGGATGCGGTGGATGAGAAGGTCTATAGGCCTACGGATCCAGTTTTGGTTGCACAATATGATGTAATGGATAGAAAAACTAAAGGTCTTATTAGACTATGTCTTGTAGATTCTATCCTGATAAATGTCCATGAAGAATCCACTTCGGAGAAGCTTTGGAAAACATTGGGTGAGATATACCAAGCTAAGTCTCTAGTAAATAAGATTTTCTTGAGGAAGAAGTTATTTTCCTTGAGAATGGAAGAAGGTGGACAAATATCTGAGCATCTGGAAACATTCAATATGTTAGTGACTCAGTTGAGCTTGGTTGGGGTTAAAATAGACAAAGAAGAAAGGTGCCAAATGTTGTTGGTTTCGTTGCCAGACTCATGGGACAGCCTAGTCATGGCCATTGGGAGCACTTCAGTCACTCTGAAGATGGAGGATGTTGTTGGTTCTCTACTCTCCGAAGAGATGAGAAGGAAGGTCTCTCTGAATGCCAAAGAGGCTTTGAGTGTTCGAGGAAGAACAAAAGAACGAGACAAAGATGAGAAGAAGCGTGACCATTCCAAGAATAAGGGGAGATCAAAATCCCCTGGTAAGTCCAAGGCGATATCTTTGGAACTGTGTGGCAAATATGGACACTTCGAAGGGAATGCAAAGAAGAAAAGAAAAAGAAAAAGAAGAAGCATGATTCTGATTCTAAGTCCGAAAAGAAGATGGAGATGCCTTTATTGCAGCTTTGGCCACTCGTGCAAGTGATAATGCATGGTTGATAGACTCAGGTGCATCTTTCCACATGACTCCTAACAAAAATTGGTTTAGTAAGTATGAAAACTATGATGGTGGTAAGGTGTATTTGGGTGATAATTCTTTCCTTGAAATTGTTGGTCGTGGTAGTATTCAGGTGAAATTTTCTGATGGTAGAATTAGAAGATTTGATGGTGTCTTACATATCCCAGGACTAGCAAGAAATTTATTATTTGTTAGCAAGCTAATAGATGCGGGTGTGCATGTATAATTTTCTGAAGCAGGTGTGAAAATGGTGAGAGGTGCTATGGTGATAGCAAGAGGAAGTAGATTGGGTACATTGTACCAACTTGATGCATGCACGGTTGAGTGCAATAGCACTTCGGATAAAACTAAGCCAGTAACTACTTCGCTGAAAAAGGAGAGGGTTTCCTCCTCTGCGGATGGTCGTGGCTTCTGGGTACCCAAGGGTGCTCTGTCTACCGAATCAAAATTACCTGTAGAGAAGACCATGTTATGGCACCAAAGGCTTGGCCACATTGGAGAGAAGGGTTTAAAAGCCCTAAAAATAAGAACCTCATTGAGGGGTTGAATGATTGCAATATGGAGTTTGATTTCATGAACATTGTATTTATGGCAAACAAAACCACGTTCAGTTTTACTCGTCTACTCATAAGTCTTCATGTATCTTGGATCTAATCCATTCGGATGTATTTGGTCCTGTTAAGGTTGCTTCTATTGCTAAATCAGTTTACTATGTTACTTTCATTGATGATTTTAGTAGGAGAACATGGGTATATTTTTAAAAAGTAAAACTGAAGTTTTTAGTTGTTTCAAGGAATTTAAGGCTATGGTTAAAACTCAAACTGAGAAGAAAATTAAGTGTTTGAGATCTAATAATGGCGGTGAGTACTGTTCTACAAACTTTGACAAATTTTGTATAGATTGCGGGATTAAAAGACAAAAGACAACTTTGTATTCTCCGGAGTATAATGGAGTTGTAGAAAGAATGAATAGAACATTGATGGAGAAGGCTAGGAGCATGCTTATTGGAGTTGGTCTAGAAAAGAGGTTTTGGGCTGAAGCTGTTACCACTGCTTGCTATTTGATAAATAGATCTCCTACATCAACGCTTGTTGATAAAATGCCAATGGAGGCATGGTCGGGAAAAATCCTTCAATTAGACATCTGAGAGTTTTTAGCTATGAGGCATATGCACATGTGCCTAAGGAGAAGAGAACAAAGTTGGATTCTAAGGCTATCAAATGTATCTTCATCGGATATGGCTATGGTGTGAAAGGATACAAGCTTTGGGATCCTGTTGCACAAAAGGTAATATACTCTAGAAGTGTTATTTTTAGAGAGATTAAATCTTTCCTTGTTAATTTTCAGCCAGAACAACATAAAGAAAATGAACAAAAAAAGGATGTGGTTCAACTTCTTTCTACACCCGAGAAAGTTGAATCGACACCCCAAAATAGACAAGAAGTTGAGGAGAGCTCACCAAGCTCGAATCTTCGAAGAGGAAGAAGAAGTGGAAGAAGTGGAAGAATCTACACCTCAACTTGTTCAAAAGTCTACAAGGCAAAGGCAACCACACGAAAGGTATGGGTATTCCTTGATGATTGGAAGTGTATATTTGCTTTGACTACTAACATTGATGAACCGAGATCTGTACAAGAGGCTTTGGGTATGAATGATGCAAAGTCCTAGCAAATAACCATGGATGAAGAGATGGCAGCCCTTAAAAAGAATGATACATGGGACCTTGTACCATTGCCTGAAGGTCGGAAACTTGTTGGATGTAAATGGGTGTTTAAGAAAAAGATTGGTTCAGATGGAAATGTTGAAAAGTATAAAGCATGGTTGGTTGCGAAGGGTTACTCTCAAGTTGAGGGTATTGATTATGGTGAGATATTCTCTCTTGTTGCTAAAATGATATCTTTATTATCTATTGTAGCAACTTATGACCTAGAGGTTGAACAAATGGATGTGAAAACTACTTTTCTTCATGGTTATTTGGAGGAAGGAAATCTATATGACACAACCAAAGCACTACATGGTGAAAGGTAAAAGCAATATGGTTTGTAAGTTAAAGAAATCCATGTATGGCCTTAAACAAAGTCCTAGGATGTGGTACCAGAAGTTTGATTCATATGTGTTGAGTTTGGGGTTTGTGCGGTCTAAATCTGATCACTATGTATATTTTAAATCTGATGGTGATTGTTTCTTGGTAATTTCTTTATATGTTGATGACATGTTGTTTATTGGGAAAGGAAAATGTTTGATTGCAGAATTGAAATCTCAGCTCTCTATGAAATTTGAAATGAAAGATCTTGGTGTAGCAAAACACATACTTGCGATGGAGATTAGAATAGATCATGAGAATGAAAGCTATGGCTTGGCCGAGTAAGTATGTTTGTTATGTTTTGCAAATGTTCAACATGCAGGATTGTAAATCACTTTGTGTTCCTGTTACTTTGGGAACGAAGCTCTCCATTTCACAATGTCCATCATCCCCATCGAGAGATGGAAGAAATGAGCAGAGTGCCTTACCAGTGTAGTTGGAAGCTTAATGTATGTTATGGTCTGTACAAGACCAAACATTGCCCAAGCAGTGGGAGTTCTTTCTCGTTTTATGTCTAATCCTGGAAGAGTGCATTAGGATGCAATTAAGAGGGTCTTCAAATATTTGTGGGGTACATCAAAGTACTCTATATGTTTTCATGGAAGAGGAGATCAACATTCCCTACATATTCATGGTTTTGTGGATTTAGATTGGGCCGGTGATGTTGATAGCAGAAGATCCACCAGTGCATATGTGTTTACTCTTAATGGTGGTGCAATTAGTTGGATGAGCGAGCGATAGGCTGTGGTCGCTTTGTCCACTACTGAGGCAGAGTACATGGCAACTACTCATGCCTGTAAAGAAGCCATTTGGCTGAAGCGTTTGTGTTCAAATATTGGATTAAAACAGGTGCGATTCTGATATACTATGACAGTCAGAGCGCAATCTGCCTTGCGAAGAACCCGACTTTTCATGCCAGGACCAAACACATTGATGTTCAATATCACTTCGTGAGAGATATGGTCGAGGATGGAAGGGTGAAGCTGGAAAAGGTAGAGACAGTTGCGAATGTTGTAGATGCATTAACTAAGCCCGTGAGCACAACAAAATTCAGGTGGTGTTCCGAGTCTATGGGCCTCTCGGCCCCTAGAAGTTGATCCATGATGGTATCTTTCCCTTGGCCCTTGCAAGGTATTCGACAAGTGGGAGATTGTTGGAAATGAGGTGTCTCAACCTTGTTTGGTTTATTCATTTAAGATTTTCCTACAACCGTTTCACATTGTCTAGGCTCTAAAAATAGAAATAGGAGTTGTCAAAAGATTCCCATATGATAGTATCATGGAATGACTATTTTTAGAGATATTATGACAGATTTTATGACATCTCGTGTTGTAGATATTTACCCTCGGGTAAATATAGATACACAAAAGAAGCATGTCGGAGGGTTAGAAAACCCGACATCAAAGAAGCATGTCGGAGGGGCTGAAAAACCCAACATCAAAAGCAAATCGGGTCTCGGAGGCGAGAGAAACATGGCGCGAAGCATGTCGGGGGCGGATAAACCCGACATCAAAAGACATGTCGAAGGGTTGGAAAACTCGACACAAAGCAAATCGGGTCTCGGAGGCGGAGAAACATGGCGCGAAGCATGTCGGAAGGGTTGGAAAACCCGACGCAAAGCAAATCAGGTCTCGGAGGTGGAGAAACATGGTGCAGAAGCATGTCGGAGGGGCGGATAAACCCGACATCAAAAGACATGTCGGAAGGGTTGGAAAACCCGACACAAAGCAAATCGGGTCTCGGAGGCGGAGAAACATGGCGGGAAAACACGGATCGGAAGCATGTCGAGCCATCCTCCAAGCCCGATGCAAATGCACAAGGGAACCCCGAACCCGACAGGCGGAAAATCCCGACGCGGAAATGGACAGTTCGCCATGTTTCGAGTTTGTTGAGTTTTTTACCTACCGCCATGATTTGTGGAAGTTAGGTGCAGTTTTGGAGGTGGTTGGGGAAGCTCCGAATTCTTCTCTTCTCCCTCATTTTCCTCGTATAAATGGCCGGAGAGGCTCTAAAAATGGTTGGACATTTTCGTTTTGCATCCCCCTTCTTCCTTGCTTGCAAGAGAATTCGTGGAGCTTTCAAACCTCCCATACGGGTTGTAATACCAGTTCTTCTTCTGCCTCTTGGCCACTGCAATGTATTGTATCGACTCTTGAGCAATAATATATATATGTCTGTGATTGAATTTTCGACCCTCTCATGTATTCGTTGTTGCCATTTTGATCTCTTATTGCGGTTTGGTTACTCAGGCATGATGTTTATATTGCATCTCTCGTGGTCCGTGTTAAATTTGCAAAGTGAGTGTCCAACATTCCTCGGTGCATCACCTCCGTAGTTTAGGTTTTATTTTTATGCATTCTCTACCCTGTCTCCTTGGCAAGTTAGATTAGGTTTTTTGGTAAACCCTCTGCGTTTATTCATGCATCTGAACAGAGGAATAGGAACCGGCCTTCATCCGGAGAGCTTTTCTGATTTCGCAAGGTCCCACACTTGGGAAAAGCTCCATGTTGTGCAATTGCACTGGACGCTTCGAGCGATCGAATTAGAAGTCTGATCAACGTCCAGGGGTGCTACGATTCGACACCAACAGTTTTGGCACGCCTGGTGGGACCAAGAGGTCATTCCATAAAAATTTGAAGGAGTTTTCACGAAATTCAGACTGAGAAATTACAAGTTTTAAAATTTTAGATTTTGCTTCGTCCAGGCCGCACTCCAAAATCATTTTTCAAGGGTTTATCTTGCTCAAAATAGGTCAAAATTTTAACATTTGGTAGATCTGAAGGTAATCTTCAAAAGGGTATCTTTAGTTTTTTGATATTTTGATTTCCAAAGTTTCGGGTATTTAGTGATTTTGGGTTTTCGGGGTCCGAGAACATCAAAGCAACAATTTGGGTTTTGGGGGATGCATTGCATGGTCCTATTCCCGACAGCAGTGATTTCAGGTTTTGAGGGATGTCGGACATGTTCCAAGTTCCGACACATAGCAATTCAGGTTTTGTGAGTTGCATCGCATGACCTGAGTTCCCCCTTTTTTCGAGGATCTGTCATCACTAATCCGGCACTATGATAATTCTTCACCGGGAACTCCTCGTCTATAATTATTTACTAATGCATAGCCTTTAGTTTGGTGGATGTAATCTGGAAACAAAACAACAACATAACACAAGAATACCATCGACTATGATAAGACGAATGATGACAAATCAAATATCAAAATAAATTATAATATTAACATGAAATCATATAATCTCACCCATGAGGTACTTCAAGTGTTATTGACTTCACTTGCCTTTCACCAAGACTATGGGAGAAACTTTACAATTACACCTCTTAATGGCTTTTTCAACACACCTTTAAACCGATGGCTTCCGTCGCACACTTCCTACAATATTTCTCACTACTTCCTTCTATGCTAAATGAGGGGGTAGCCTCTCTATTTATAGAACTTTCAGAGCTTATCCATCTTATCTCTAAGATAGGATAAGAAATCCACTCTGACGAATCATATTCCATACCTTAACTCTTATCTTACATGTAAGCTTATCTTCTAAGATAAGATAAACCTTATCATTTTACATGGGTTCCACATTTTTAGACTTTTTACAAATAAAATACACAAAATATTTATGACCTCACTCCTTGTCCTTATTACCAATATAATATTTCTAATTCCTAATCACGTAGACCCTACTTCTCTAATTACCCAAACTTTGACATTTTAACATTACTGGACCACTTATGACAAATATTTACTTTTTACAACATTCCTATTGTACTTTGACTATTACCGTACTCCACATTATTGGTGGCACCGTACTGACGACGCCGTTATCTTCTATCAGACGCTACTACTAATTATACTTAACAACATCATATTCCTAATACATACATTAATGAAATAGAAATTACGGAGGAAAATTTTAGTGTCGACATCTTCCCCCTTCCTAGCTTCTACTCCGTCCTCGAGTAGACTATTCTTAGTGCTTGGAAAATCTTCAACTTGTCGTGGTTGACCCATTTCGTAATGGGAGTGCCATCCAATTCCTCCAATCCAGACGCACGTACCATTTTCATGCACAAATTCTTTATTTTGTAGGGCCCCATCCATTTTGGAAGAAATTTTCTCTGTCTTCTTTTTTTGTATCTGGAATCATATACTAGAACCAAGTCATTCACATGAAATGGAGACCACCGGATCTTTTGATCAAAGTATTCCTTCTACTTCATTTTCTTCTTATGGCTTGTATCCTTTGCTATTTCTCTCATTTCCTCTAGCAAATGAAGATGTACCAACCTTTCCTTTACTGAATCACTTTCATCCATCCTTTCATTTTTCATAACTCTCACAGTGGGAATATCAAACTCAATAGGAAGAATTGGATCAATGCTATAGGCCAACCCAGAAATGAGGAGTATCCTGTTGCGACTTTGATGTTGCCCTATATGCCCACAATGCTGCATGAATCCTTTTATCCCATTTATGTACCTGCAAGGCTACATCTTTTGCTAGAATTTGACACAACACAAAATTTGTTCGTTCCACCTGTCCATTTGTGCTTGGCTTGTATGTTGTTTCTTTCCATGCTTAATAGAAAACTTATTGACTAGGGCTTCTACCACCTCATTAATGAAGTGGCTTCCTTGATCTCGTTACAATTTCTAATGGACAACCAAATCTGGTGACCATGCGTTCATACATGAACCTTGCCACTTCATCCATGGAAGTGTTTTTTTCCATGGCCTAGCTTCACCCACTTGGTTAAATAATCTGTGGCAACTACAATATACTTATTTTGGCGTGATGTAGTTGGAAGTGGACCCACAATGTTTATTCCCCAATTTTCAAAGGGACCAGGGGAAGAATAGGACATAATGGAGTGATGAAGTCTTACGGTTACCATGTGTTTGACAAAATATCACATGTCTTACAATAATTATAACAATCTTTAAAAAGAGGGGCGGTGATAACTGCATCCAAGATCCTTCTTGCTGTAAGTTGTCCAGAGAAGTGCCCTCCACATGTACCATTGTGGAATTCTTCTAGCAGTTCCTTCCCTTGATCACGTCCAACTGCCCTCTTATACTGTCCATCAGGTCCTATTCGAAATAATACTCCATGCAGAATAGAATATGGACGACTGGCTTGAGTAATCTTTCTCTTAGTCTTTGCATTGGCACCATCAGGAAACTTGAATTCATTCAGATAATTCCAAATATCTATGTATTCACTAGGGATTGTGTCAAGGGATAACAAGGCTGCATCGGGGAAATCATCATCATCACAAGATGATCCTAAACCATCATAGGCTCGAGAGAGTGCATCTACATTGACATGCTTCTTTCCTGGCCTATCTCAATATCAAATTCAAATTCTTGTAGCAAAATTATCCATCTTGCTATCCTCCATGATGGGTTAGGCTTATTTACAATATATTTTAGAGCCTAATGATGCATTACAACTAAATTTTTTTGGCCCTAGCAAGTAATTTCTAAACTTCTTTACTACAAAAAAATGATAGCGAGCCTCTTTTTCGATTTACTGATAATTTACCTTAGCACTTTGCTCATTTGTATGCTCCCAAAGTAAATTGGATATTCATTCCCATTTTCATCCTTTTGGCTCAAAGTACTTCCTAGTCTTTGTATCTCGAGGCATCGATGTACACAATGAATGGCTTGCTCCAATCTGGATTCTTCAAAATAGGTGAAGACACCAGGGCTTCCTTCAGTTGTCCAAAAGCTTCATGCATCTTATTTCTTGGTTCATAAGTAACATCCTTCTTCAAGAACTGGGTTAGTGGCTGTGCAATCTTTGAGAAATTCTTGATGAACCTTCTATAGTAACCCACATGGCCTAAAAATGATCTCAACTTACTTCTATTAAGAGGAAATGGTAAATCTTTGATTTTTGAAACTTTATCGAGAATAAGTACCAATACCATCTCTGGATCAACATGCCCTAACAAAACGCCTTTAGAATATCCAAAGACACACTTTGTAGGGTTTAGTGAGGCTTGTGCTTCATCTAACCTTTGAAATGCTTGTCTCCATTTGGTGCAGTGGTCCAACTTGCTCCCATAGATGCAAAAATTATCCGAAATACTCGATGAAGGTCCCAATGTAGGGTTCGAACACCCTATTCATCAAATCTTTGGAATGTTGCTGGAGCATTACACAACCCAAAAGGCATAACTCTATAAGCAAACATTCCCAAGGAGTGGTGAACGTGGTCTTCAAATTTGATCTTTCTCTGCTATACGAACTTGGTTGTAGCAGCCGCTATATCCATCAAAGAAATCAAAACAGCACTCTTGGCCACTACTTTGTCCAAGATCCGATCTCAAAATGGAAGAGGGTAATGATCCTTCTTTGTTGCCTTATTGAACTTCCTGTAATCAACACAAATGCGTAGCTTCCCATTCTTTTTATTGAGATCACAATGGAGAAACCCATTTTGAATTCTCCACAACAAATATGAATCCCGCATCAAGTAACTAATCTATTTCTTCTTTTACGGTCTTGGAAAAATTAGGATTCATTCTATATGGCATTTGCTTTATGGGCTTAGCACCATCTACCACTCAATACAATATTCTACCTAACTTACTTGACGGAGTTCCTTATAATCAAAAGTGAATAGGTGTATGTACCTTTGAAAGAGCCGGAGGTAGGATTCCTTCTCACTCTCCATCACAAAGATCACCAATCTTTATTTGTTGGAGACGATCATCAACTTCTTCTTCAGATAATTTTATGGGGTCATGAGTTGGTGTGACTAGAAGGATATCCATGACTGAAACATCCACCTCGCTTTCTTCATCTTCAATGTCCACTTCACTAGTACTAGAGTAATCAGAGGATGTCCAATCATCAGTTTCATCACTTGAATCCACAGGTTCTGCTTTATGATGTCGAGGGATCACATTTATCTTCACCCTCTCTCTACCACGTCCAAGTGTCATGAAACCTTCATTCCAGTAGTTTCTTGCATGAACTCTCCTTAGCCATGGTCTTCCCAGCAGCATTGGGTACGCAACAGTACCATTTTTCATCACCTGAAAGTCTACCACACATACAACACCCATAACAGATATTACCACATTTGAAACTACACCTTCTGGTTTAGTTTTTCCCTTATTTAATGACCTTAACATAAGTGTTGAAGGGCGATCAATTTTTAACCCCAACATATTCATTACAGACTCGGTCATTACATTAACTGCAGCACCTCCATCAACTAAGACATCATGAATTGAAATACCATTACATAATACCTCAGCTTGTGGAGCATAGGGATCCGCCTCTGCCTCCAAAACAGGGACCTCAACCTCCTTCCTTCGTCGAGCATTGAGTCCACTTCGCAGCTCCCGCCTCTTCTCAGAAGACATAGCCAAGAGTTGACCATATGTAATATTTGCAGGCCTTTTGGATAGATCTTCCAAGATGGAGTATGGTCCTTGCCCCCGTGAAATCGAAAATCTGCACACCCAACTTTCTTCTCCTATGTTTCTTACTAGTTTCTTCTTTCATCTTCATAGGATCATTTCCATCTTGATTATCTTTTTCTTTCTTTCTTTTTGTTACAAACACATCTACTTCATTATTTCTTCTCTTATCTACTACATTAAAAGAATTCACATTGCTTTTCCTTTATCATTATCTCCTTTACCGGATGTAGAAGCTCTATCTGACAATTATACTTATAATGACCCTTTTATAACAACCATAACAAACAACTTCAAAATATTTCTTTTGGACCTCTATCTCCTCCCCGAGAACTAAATTCCTTTCCTTGAAGAAGATTAATAGTTAATCGACCCATCTTTTGAGCAGATCTTCATACTTAGTAGATGTACTAGGAGAAATATTTGTGCTCACCGGGAGTGGTTGTGGATTCTGGACCAAAGGTGCTGGTGTAGGCTCTACTTTAGCAACAATTTCTTTGGGCTCCTCTTCCATGCTTTCTTCTTGCCTTCTTGCAATCTCCTTTGCTTGTTCAATGGTTGTTGGGCGGTCATACTTCACTCGTTATCTGATCTTTGGCTTCATCCCAAGAATGAAGTGCTTACATAGGAGATTATCCACACCATTCATCAACCCATCCGCTAATCCTTCCTTCCGGATTTGGGCATCGAGCTTCCTCCTTAGCTCTAGAACACGAGTATGATAATCCCTTATCTTCTCCTTCTCTCCTTGGGTTAGCTTTGTGATATCGATCATGAGATCTGCATATTTCTGTTGTTCACCAAATTCTTCAAGAAAACTTTCAGTTAATAAATCCCATGAATTTTTCACATTATCACATAGTGTTTCAAACCACCTAAGTGCTTTGAACCATCCAAAAAGGTAGGAAAAATTTAGTCCATTGTTCCCTTCTTATAAGGCCATTACAAATACAAGATCGCTTAAACTCTTAAATGAAAGAAGAAGCATCTTCATTAGATTGAGCTGAAAAAAATAGGAATCTTTCCCATTTTCAAAAGTAACCACCGTGAAATACTAACCCACAAGTACAATCAACAAGACTTATGTGCACAAATAATTGGAGTCACTATACTAGAAAGTGACTTTACACCTTTCTACAAAAAAAATAGAAATGACCACGGTAAACTATGGTAAAACTTGACTTACTTGTGGTAAAACGACTTTCTTGTGGTAAACACTATTCACGGTAAAAGTGAAGTTATTCATGTAAATACTATTCATGGTAAAAGTGAAGTTCTTTGTGGTAAATACTATTCACCGTAAAAAGTGACTTTCTTTACTGCGGTAAATACTATTCCAAAGCAAAATGACTTTACCATGGTAACTACAATTCATGGAAAAAATGACTTTACCATGGTAACTACTATGCCGCAGTAAAAACAAGGTTACCCTCTAATTGATTTTTGACTAAGTGGGAATATCTCTCCGAAAATCCACCAACGAGGAATGGTTCCGGCAACGGAACCAAAATGTCATCACCAATCCGGCACTATGATAATTTATCACCGGGAACTCCTCGTCTTATGATTATTTACTAATGCACACTGACCTTTAGTTTGGTGGATGTAATCTGAAACAAAACAACAACATAACATAAGAATACCATCGACTATGATAAGACGAGAATGATGACAAATCAAATATCAAAATAAATTATAATATTAACATGAAATCACATAATCTCACCCATGAGGTACTTCAAGTGTTATTGACTTCACTTGCCTTTCACCAAGACTATGGGAGAAACTTTACAATTACACCTCTTAATGGCTTCTTCAACACACCTTTAAACTGATGGCTTCCTTCGCACACTTCCTACAATATTTCTCACTACTTCCTTCTATGCTAAATGAGGGGGGTAGCCTCTCTATTTATAGAACTTCCAGGCTTATCCATCTTATCTCTAAGATAGGATAAGAAATCCACTCTGACGAATCATATTCCATACCTTAACTCTTATCTGTACATGTAAGCTTATCTTCTAAGATAAGATAAACCTTATCATTTTACATGGGTTCCACATTTTTAGACTTTTTACAAATAAAATACACAAAATATTTATGACCTCACTCCTTGTCCTTATTACCAATATAATATTTCTAATTCCTAATCACGTAGACCCTACTTCTCTAATTACCCAAACTTTGACATTTTAACATTACTGGACCACTTACGACAAATATTTACTTTTTACAACATTTTTATTGTACTTTGATGCATTCTGCAGTACTCCACATTATTGGCGGCACCATCTTGATGGCGTTGTTATCTTCTATCGACGCTACTACTAATTATACTTAACAACATCATATTCCTAATACATACATTAATGAAATAGAAATTACAGAGGAAAATTTTAGTGTCGATGCAGATCCGCAAATTTGCACAACAAGGCCCGAATTCGGATTGAAGATTGTCTCCTCTGGGTCCTTCAAATTTTTAAATTATATTTTCAATATTGTCAAGTTTGGTGTGTAGCTTGGCAAAATCTAGTCTTTTGAGGCTCGTTCTCTAACACATCTGGCGAATCAAGGGATATAGTTTAGCGGTGTAGCGGCACAAGTTGCCCCGGCACATGAGAAGAATTCGAACCATGTCTAATACTCAAGAAGAGGGACTATTTTTCCACTTGCAACTTTCACCAGGTAGAGGAAGGAGAGGAAGAAGACCACAAAGATCACCATCTCCACCTAACAGGACTTTGTCTACACCTCCACAGTAGACCTTTTCTCGCATCGACTAGGATTGTTAGGCCAATCATAATGGCACATCTACCACCGAATCCCTTTGTCAATTTCACGGGCAAGAGTCCACTTGCCCTAAATGCTTAGAATCAAATTCCAACATTCAATGACTTAAAGAATATATCCTATTTCACAGAGAAAATCATACTACTCTATTGATCACATCCAGGATATTGCTAATACATGTGTAATCCACGAAATAAATGGAATGGATGTTGCAGTCAAGTTGTTGGCTTCATCTTTCAAAGGCAAGGCCTTACAATGGTTTAGGAGCCTTACAAAGCAGGGTCCATTACGAATTGGAACCAACTTTGTGTAGCTCTTTGTAACCAGTTCGGGGAGAGGGCGGACAATTTGTCCTTATTGGAACAATTGACAACAATCAAAAGGGCTCCTAACGAACAAATGACAGATTTCAACTTCAGATTCCAACGGACATGGGACAGGATTCCAATAGCTGTTAGGCCAACCGCCGAAGGAGCATTCCTTTATTTCTTAAAGGCTATAGATTCAGACATAGCCATGATGATCCAATCAATGGAAGGAACAATGCTGCAAGGGCCTATGACACAGCGATTAGAGCAGAGAACTGTTTGATCCAAGCCGGCAAGCTTGCACCAAGGCCGCCAATGCCTCTCTATCCAGAGATGGGAAATCCTACAACCAGTCAAGCACCAGAATTGAATCCCATTCCAACTCCTAGAAATCAAAGCAATAATGAGGCATCCACATCTTCCAATACTTCAAAGGAATTGCAAGAGGTCATGAAATAGCTACAGAACCTTGGAAATGAGCTAGTGACTATCAAAAGACAAAGAAACTCAAAGTGCTAGACCATATCAGCCTCAAGCGTAATACCAGGCTAGGCTCTCATACCAACAGAGCAGACCACAACCACCTCAGGCTGCAAATCAAAACCAAAACCAAGGACAACCTCAAGCTGCCAGGCCATTTCGACCGTACGATCCAAATGCAACGACATCCTCAAGAGCCTTGGTTCCAACACAAAACAACATGGCACAAGAGTACAACTGGTGTTACCCTTGCAATCTATCTCACAATCAGTCAGCATGTTTCAATGGTACACTGAATCAGGCCTTGATGGTACAAACCATTGGTGTTCCTTAAGGACCAAGCCAGGAAGAGAATCAACAAAGAAGAAATGCAACAAGAAGGACCTCCAACGGAAACCACATTGGCGATTGGCAAACGGAAGACTTCGTGGAGTTAACCAACAGCCTTTTTGCAAAAGCGGCTGCCAACACACGGTCAAAGAAGAGAAGCATAGAAGAGGGACAACCGCCTAATCCAGATTGTTTCTCAACCCACTCTTACACAACAAGGGGTCAATTGATGACCAAACACAACTCCAAATGTGTAAAATCAGCCTAAGGTACTGGGCTGTAGCAGCAACACATGCACTGTTCAAGCTCCGAAAGGTTTGCACTAAGTAAGGGACAGCAAAAGGACAATCCATCCCCTTTCAACATCATCGATCAAATGAAGAAGACACATGTGAACATTTCCATGTGGGAATCATTGGCGATCCTGGGGAAACGAGATTTATCACAAGTTCGCAATGGCTAATTGGTCCACACAAATGTATCAAACCAGGACATGAGAAAGTTCTCACTAATGCGGTCAACACATGATGGGGGCAGACATAAGAAAAAAATTTGAAGCCTCCACCATTCTATGTTTCGTTGATTGTTGGAAACCACTTGGTACACAAATCGCATGATAGATTCGGGAGCAAGTGGTTCGGTGATGCTGAAGCAAATAGCGGATCAACTGGGTTTGAAGTATGAGCCAGTGCTGAAAGGAGTAGTGCAGCTAGATGGAACGACAGTGGGAACAGTTGGGGTCATCAAGGGGTTAAGCCTAACACTACATTCATGTCCTAATGTTACAGTTCTGCAAGATGTGTCTGTGATTGACCTTCCGCCACTCTTTGCGTTGTGTCTATCAAGGGACTTCACTGCAAAAATAGGTGGATATTTATCTCGCAGATTGGTCACACATGATTTTTAGGACAAGGTATGGGGCCAAAGCAACAATCGGTCGAATCAATTGCCAATTTCCATATTGAGCCTTATGTACTGTGTCCTATCAATGCAAATTGCTCGGTTTTTGATCGGAGGAGTGTTCAAGTGATCTAGAAGCGTGTACTAGGGTTGAGGGAATTCTGATTTAACTTTAGATGAATGGGCAAACAAGAGTAATGAATTTGACCCATACAAGGAGGAAATTGAAGAATCGAATTGGGCGTGTATTGTATACACGAAGAAAATTCACCCATTCTCGACATCATTCAAATTTGAACAAAAAGATGAAAACAAAGTTTGGAAATTATTCTTCGATGGTTCGAGAAGCAGACAAGGTGCTGGAGGTGGTGCAGTGTTGATTTCACCACAAGACATCAAGTATTATTCAGCTTTTCGTTTCCAGTTTTCTTGTTCAAACAACACCGCTGAATACGAAGCATTGATTCATGGACTTCATTGGGCCAGGAAAAGGGGCATAAAGAACTTGCAGGTGTTTGGAGATAGCGAGCTAATCGTCAACCAAGTCGGGGAAAACATGCTACAAAGAACGACTTGTTGAAGAGCTACAAGAACGAGGTATGGGACCTCATTGAGGATTTCAAGCTTTCAACATTGTGTCCATACCTGTGAAGAAAAATGAAGCCGAGATAGGCTCGCGTGCATTGGAGCAACATTTGATGTGGTTGACAACATCGAAAGGAAAAAACACACCACATATCCATGTGATTGTGAGGCCAAAGCTTCCAAATAATAACACAAGTGACAAGTGTTTGAGAACGATCAACGGATCGTCAATTTCTTACAAGAAGAGGCTAAATTCTCGGCTAGGAATCGGGATGCATTAGAGCAAAGAAAGATGTGGATCAAGTAGTGTAGGCTGCGACAAACAATCTTCCTAAGGGTTTAGTAACGTTGGAGTCTATCTTCAACCCTAACGACCAATTTCATAAGGAAAAGGCTAACATACGAAGTCAAGAGAGAAGATTCAGGACCACCTCGGTTGGGGAAGGAAAAACACTTCAAATTGGTAAAGTGGCCACTGAGCAAGAGAAATCAGATTTCATACAGCTTTGCCAAGAATTTCTAGATGTCTTCACTTGGAGCCATGAAGACTTAAGAGGATTCGATCCAAATTTGGCACAACATACCAAAGAATTGGATCCAGATGCTAAGCCCATCGACGTAAGCAGAGACCAGTCAACCCTCGGGAGTTGAGCCTCGATGAAGAAAGAGCTAAACAAGCTAATAGAGGCAAGCATTATATTCCCGATCAAGCACTCAAGCTGGGTTGCAAACTTGGTTCCGGTCAGGAAGAAGAGCGGAGAAATCAGGTTATGTGTGGACTTCCGAGACCTCAATAGGGCATCTCTCAAAGACCATTACCCACTCCCTTCAATGGAACAAATATTGCAAGTAGTATCTGGTTCGGAGAGATTCTCTCTCCCTAGATGGCTACTCGGTGGTACAATCGGTGATGGTGAAAGAAGATGACCAATTCAAGACGGCTTTCACCACCAAATGGGGGACCTATGCCTACAAGAAGATGCCATTTGGGCTATCAAATGCTGGGGCCACTTTCCAAAGGGCAATGGATATGGCATTTAAGGGGTTGATCAACAAAATGGTTCTAATATATCTTGACGACATCACTGTATTCTCAAAAAATGCAGCGGATCACCTCTTACATTTGAGGCAGGTATTTCAGAGATGTAGAAGATTTGGGGTATCATTGAATCCCAAAAAATGCATATTTTTGGCTCACGAGGGAAAACTTCTAGGCCATATTGTTTCAAAGGAAGGGTTGACGATTGACCCAGAAAGAGTTGAAGCAATTCGAGCGTTGCCATTGCCAAGTCACAAGAAGGCTCTTCAAAGCTTCTTGGAAAAGATCAATTTTTTCCGCAGGTTTGTTCCAAACTTTGCAGCTCTCGTAAAGCCAATAACGTTGATGTTGAAGAAGAGCACGACATTTAAGTGGACAGCTGAAGGTAAGGCAAGTTTTGAGGCAATAAAAGAGGCTATATCTCAAGCTCCCACTCTCGTCAATCCAGACTTCTCCAAGGACTTCGTGCTATATGCCTTCGGTGGTGGGGACACGATTTCTGCAATCCTAGTACAACAGAACAAAGAAGGAATAGAACAACCAATTGCTTTCTTCAGTCAAGGATTAGAGGAATACGAAACTAGGTACTCTTTCATTGAAAAGCATGTCCTTGCAGTGATTAGAAGCTTAAAGAAATTCAAGCACCTAGTCTTAAACAACAAGATCCAATTATTGGTCTCTCATGCAGGAGTCAAAGACTTCCTTCTAAACAAGGATCTGAATGAGAAACGTGCAAGATGGATAAATCGTGTCATGGAATATGACATCGAGATCAAGGTCACCAAACTAGTACGTGGGAAGGGACTATGTGAGCAGCTAGCCTTGAGTCAACAAGTTGAAGCAGGTAATGAAAAAGAGGCTGTCTTGGTACTACAGGATGGTCAGGAACATGAAAATGATGATGTGCCTACTCCTTGTTGGACTCAGAGTATGATACACTTCCTACAGACAGGACTATGCCCTCTAGAAATGAGCAAAGCAAAGAGGAGATACTTTAGATTACAAGCCATTCCATATGTGCTTGTTGATGGTGTTCTGTTCAAGAAAGACATCAATGGGGTTCTATTGAGGTGCATTGGGACAGGTCAAATTAAGAGGGTGTTACGAGATTTTCACGATGGAGATTCCGGAGGACATTTCGCCCCACGAGTAACAGCTCTCAAGATAATGAAGGCAGGGTATTATTGGCCCACGGTGTTCAATGACTGCTATACATGGATAAGAAAGTGTAAGAAATGTGCACTCTTCACAGGCAAAGAAAGACTAGCAACACTTCCATTGCACCCAATTTTGGTTGACCAACCATTTATGCAATGGGGATTGGACTTCGTCGGGTCATCAATCCAAACTCAAGCCAAGGCCACAAGTGGATTCTCATGGCAACGGACTATTTCACCAAGTGGATCAAGCAGTAGCACTCAAAGAGGCAAACGAGTCTAATATACTAGAATTTTATGAAGGGATAGTGACTAGGTTTGGTGTGCCAGCCACTATCATATCGAATAATGCATTGGCCTTCATAGGTTCCAAGATTACGAGAATGGGCATCAAGAATGGAATCTACTTGAGCACCTCTTCCAATTATTACCCACGGGGGTAATGGACAAAAAGCGAGAGTCCACGAACAAAAATTTGCTAAGAATCATCGGGAGGACTCGGATGAAAACCAAAGAACATGGCATACCAAGCTAAAATCAGCATTATGGGTTTTGTGAATAACGCCAAAGAGGTCTACGGGTAATTCCCCTTACAAGTTGGTCTATGGAAAAGAGGCGGATGTGCCTATATCATTAGAACCCCACTGCGCATTGGAGTTCATGAAGCAATTGGAGTTGGCTGAGTTCGAACCAATGGAGGCCGGTATGTAGAGTTGATGGAATTGGCGAAAATTAGAGAACATGTAGTTCAAACAATTGAGAAAGATCAGGCCTTAGTGAAAAGATGGTTTGATAAGAAAGCAAGAGCAAGGACCTTCCAGGAAGGGGACCTAGTTCTGAAATGGGATGCAGATCGGGCAAAACCAGGAAGGCATTCCAAGTTTGATGCCATTTGGAGTGGCCCCTACATGGTCACGGGATGTAAGAATAGCAATGCCTTCCAATTGTCTACATTGGACGAGAAAGAACTCCCGATTCCGGTCAACGGAATCTATCTTAAACATTGCTACTGAAAAGAAGAAAAAGTTTTACCCTTGTAAATATTAGCCTAGATTTCAATTCCTCTAAGTGCGTATGCACATTGTCTTGTTGTAGTTAGGTTTCAGTTTCCCTAAGTGCTTTGGCACAGGTTTTGTTGCTCCTGGGTTGGTTTTCTACAGTTCAGCATGCTCTCAGAGAAGGAGTTGCGGTATCAGGCTCGGATCAGATATCAGGTTGGTTTCAGGTTATTGCTTATGACTCCATGCCCAATGGATCGCTAAAAGGCCACTGATCTTCTACCTAGCAGGCAGGTAATCCCGTTGAGTCGCCAAATTGTTGTATATATTTACCCCCGGTAAATATAGATACACAAAAGAAGCATGTCGGAGGGGTTAGAAAACCCGACATCAAAGAAGCATGTCGGAGGGGTTGGAAAACCCGACATCAAAAGCAAATCGGGTCTCGGAGGCAGAGAAACATGGCGTAGAAGCATGTCGGAGGGGCAGATAAACCGACATCAAAAGACATGTCGGATGGGTTGGAAAACCCGACACAAAGCAAATCGGGTCTCGGAGGCGGAGAAACATGGCGCAGAAGCATGTCGGAAGGGTTGGAAAACCCGACGCAAAGCAAATCGGGTCTCGGAGGCGGAGAAACATGGCGCAGAAGCATGTCGGAGGGGCGGATAAACCCGACATCAAAAGACATGTCGGAAGGGTTGGAAAACCCGACACAAAGCAAATTGGGTCTCGGAGGCGAGAGAAACATGGCGCAGAAGCACGAATCGGAAGCATGTCGAGCCATCCTCCAGGCCCGATGCAAATGCACAAGGGAACCCCGAATCCGACAGGTGGAAAATCCCGACGCGGAAATGGACAGTTCGCCATGTTTCGAGTTTGTTGAGTTTTTTACCTACCACCATGATTTGTGGAAGTTAGGTGCAGTTTTGGAGGTGGTTGGGGAAGCTCCGAATTCTTCTCTTCTCCCTCATTTTCCTCGTATAAATGGCCGGGAGAGGCTCTAAAAAATGGTTGGACATTTTCGTTTTGCATCCCCCTTCTTCCCTTGCTTGCAAGAGAATTCGTGGAGTTTTCAAACCTCCCATACGGGTTGTAATACCAGTTCTTCTTCTGCCTCTTGGCCACTGCAATGTATTGTATCGACTCTTGGGCAATAATATATATATGTTTGTGATTGAATTTTCAACCCTCTCATGCATTCGTTGTTGCCATTTTGATCTCTTATTGCGGTTTGGTTACCTGTGCATGATGTTTGTATTGCATCTCTGTGGTCTGTGTTAAATTTGCAAAGTGAGTGTTCAACATTCCTCGGTGCATCACCTCCGTAGTTTAGGTTTTATTTTTATGCATTCTCTACCCTGTCTCCTTGGCAAGTTAGATTAGGTTTTGGTAAACCCTCTGCGTTTTATTCATGCATCGAGAACAGAGAATAGGAACCGCCTTCATCCGGAGAGGTTTTCGATTTCGCAAGGTCCCACACTTGGGAAAAGCTCCATGTTGTGCAATTGCCTTTGGGCGCTTGAGCGATCGAATTAGAAGTCGATCGGCATCCGGGGTGCTGCGATTTGACACCAACAATCTGTTAGGGTCAAAAATAGGGGAGAATATTGTGGACGTGGGAGCCTAATTTTAGACCAAAATCTTGCTCTTTAATGCTATCCACCACATGAGAGGTTTGACACATGGTTTTGTAAACCATAGATGGTTTCTTGTATAACCGAGGTCTATATATTGAGGCTTGGAGAAGAAATTGACGTAGTGAGTTTTAATTCTCCTAGAATTGTTTCTCGTGAAACTCTGTAAGAAACTTGCTTCAAGTGTAACTAATCTTGTTATTAGATTTGAAATACATTGAGTGGGCTTTTGGAGTGTGGAGTTTTTTTATCCGAAAAGGATTTTCCCCACGTATATCTAGTGTTTTTGTTTTGTTATGAATATGTTATTGATATTTCGTAATTGTTTTACTATCTTGAAAGTTTTGCATAATATCTCTCCTCAAAGATTAGCATAGGAAGTTGTTCCGCTACTCTTGATTTCTTATCAAGATATTCAAGGATAATTCTTCCCTCACAACTTTTTCTGTATTTTTTAATCAAATAAAAAAATAATATATTTATTTGTGAAAAGTATGTCCCTTCCAAATTTATAATAGATTAGTGAAATGAATGCCTCAATAAATTGACAAATTTATTTATTTTTAATTTTTTTATGATTAATTGTAGATGTACATACAAAGGCAATGTGTGTATAGAAACCTTTGCCTTTGCTTAGGAACATATTAGTTCTTTTGTGCTTCCCAAAGTAGGAACAAAAGAAGATTGAGTAATAAATATTTATTTATTTAATGATATTTTTAACATTTTCATTCATGAGTTCGAGACAATTCCACCACGCCCGAATGGTTGACCAAATGGAACGAATTAAATATATTGGCTCATCTCTCTCCACTATTGAAAGCGTTTTGAAAATAGATGCTTGTATTTATAAATCAAATGTTTTATTAAAAGGCTATGTGGTAACAAGGTTCAATGATGATGCATCTCTAGTCCGTGGTTAAATTTTATGGTCACTTATGTTTGTCAAACTATTTTTCGGTGAGTAATTGTGTGTGTGTGTGTGTGTGTGTGTGTGTGTGTGTGTGTGTGTGTGTGTGTGTGTGTGTGTGTGTGTGTGTGTGTGTGTGTGTGTGTGTGTGTGTGTGTGTGTGTGTGTGTGTGTGTGTGTGTGTGTGTGTGTGAATGTGATATGACAGTCACATTTTAAATGTGTAAGTTGCATGTCGATTATTTCAAATATTTATAAGTATTTTATATGTAAAAACATCAAAAATGTTTAAATGACTCTCAAATTTAACCCCTCCTCCTAGTCCCATCATCACTCGATAAATCGTGCTTTCTTGTCACTATTTCCCGGTTTGTAATCTACATGAGAAAATTTGATGGACCTTCTTTTTTAATGGTGATTATTGAAATTAAAACAAACATCTTTTGATTCATATTCCTCACAACCAAATTCTACCATTCACTAGTTTCATGTGTGTTAGCTAAACGAAGAAATGTGAATGCCCTATAATAACATTTTAAATATATTTATGCATATCGATATAATTCTTGTATAAATTTGTATAACTAGTTCAAATATCTTAAATACATCTATTTGAAATACGTCGATACATATCAATTTCAATATTTTTGTCTTAAAATTTTCCCATACCACATTGATTAATAATTCCATTACATTTTGTGTTGAGAATCTATTGATTAAAGACAAATTTCATCAATCCAATTATATTATTGTATTGGTCCCAAAAAAAAATTATAGGGAAAAATGGGCCTCATAGTGTATCGTAGGATCAAGTTATTGCTATTTTCCAATGGACTTCTCAAGCGAGAATAAAAGATTTTAAGTGACATCAAAATAACATCAAACTTATAGTTGAAATTTCTCTTTGTGATTAAATAAACATGAATTTAATGTCAAAAATAACTTTTATCCTCACACCATAACATCCTACACCTTGTTGTCTTTATATAACACTCATCCACGAAATAAAATGTTAGTCAAGTTTTAAATTTAGTAGCATCTATACTCATTATTCGCGGTAGGCGTTCTCCTTTGAAGATGCTCTTGTTGGAAAGTGTCAAATTCCGGTGGATCCAATGTTTACAGGTTGCCGGATTTTAGATATTTGTTGTTTGCCGGATTTTGGATATTTATAGTTGCAATAGTATTCACAATTAATATATTTGGTGAAATAGTGTGAGTTGTCTTGCATATTTATTTGCTAAAGCAATGTTTTTTGCTAAACAGTGTTTGGAATTAATTAATTTGGTGAAACAACATAAATGCATAAGTAAATATCAAATATATTGTCACACTCAATTCCCTCCATAATAAATTTACAATCTAACCTCACCAACGATTGATTGCAACTCATGTGTAATTGCTAGTTTTAACTTATATATATATGCTAAAATAGAAGAGACAATCATTTCATCCTTAACTGATTAGATAAGACCAACTTTCCAAATTGTTTTTACTCTAATCGATTTTACCGCATGTGTTACTTGCATGTGTTATTTGAATCTAGATCCTAATAGTGATGTAAATGGGGATAAAAATGAGAGCGATGTTAGGAGAAGACATAAAGTTGCTCCATGCACTAAGTTGTGCAATTCAAAATATGATATTTTCATTCTAGTTTCACTTTTTCTTGCTTCTCATAGGCCTACAAATGAAATGATGCAAGAGCGCTTCTTCGATTACATAACTATATAAACACTATTTTTGAAAAATGTGCTTTTGTTTTTTCTATTGGGTACAATAATTCTAATTTATAAGTTGTAGGTGGATTAGCAAGTGATCAACTTCAAAACCATGTTTACAAAATTTAGAACGAATGTAGATGTATGTAATGAATTGTCGATTTTTCAATTACTGATCTGCATTTAAGGAAGATACTCATGCCGCAATGTGGCCCTTATTTATATGTGAGAATTTGGTATAGAGTTTGCAGTAAAGAATAACATAGTAATAATCTTCTCGCGTTGATATTTTATTCCACACGATACATATATAGGACTAATCATGTCCTATAAAATAGGAAGCCTATTAAGGCTTCTATAACTACTCACTAAAACTATACTAACACAAGATATATTGTTAACTATTTAACAATATATTTGTATAACAAACTAATGAATATAACCACTAATTTATCATAGTAACTATACAATAAATACCACCCAATAAATAGTCCATATAAATGTTAATCCTTTACAATATGTTGTATTAAAATTTTTATGTGTACTTACTCTATGATTAAACCTATATTAATATGTTCCAATTAAAAAAACTAATGTACAATGTGAATAAAACACATCACTCATTGAATTTATTTTACTATCGAAATTGTTAAAAATGCATCAAAACCCAAAAATATTGACATGGGTTGAATCGAATTCAATTGCATAAATGATAGTGTTATACAATTGATATTTCATCTAACAAACTACAAATCCACCAATTTTTCATTTAATAATTAAAAGGGATAAAAATATTTATCCTTCAATTTAACAAACTACCAAGAATTTATAGAATAATTGTACCAAAAAAAATTTCAGTTGTGTTTAATTCTCAACCAATGAGATGAATACCATCTTCGACATTCCAAGATGCCATAAATAAACATATTGGCGCAAAAAGACTATAAACACAATTAAATCGATGAATGTATTTTGTCGTTATGTTTTACTTGATTTTTAATAACAATCGAGGAATGAATGTCTAGACGCGACATAGCTTTGACTCGGAAGAATTATATTTAGCTTTGTTTGATCTCTCTAATGCATTACAATTTACAATAATAAAGATTGTGTTACTTCTAAATTTTACGATTTCGTGTAATGTTTTATTCATCGAGTAAAAGAGCCACAAATGGTGTTTTCTCATTACATGTTAAATGGTCATGGTCCGGAACATTGAAAAAGAGATTTAGCTAAGTCTAAATTATCTAAATTAGGCGATCAAAAATATCTCACCAACCGTAGTGAAAAGGGTAAAGTCCACATGTCAAGTCTCTTGTTGCATTGTCTGGTTCCTTGTTTAGATCTATTCTTAGATAGTAAGAAATAAGATTTCTTTTACATTTGGTTACAGATATGTTATTTATTATGGACAATGCCTTGTTATTTCTCTATTGTGCTATGAGACCTTGGAAAATTGCATACAAATGCAATCATCGGGTTTAAAGCCAAAGTTCCCAACCTTTGTCAACATCTTCACAACCTTTATCATAATGGGATATTTAGAACAATGTATTTTACTCCTTAGGATCCAACATTTATTTATGCTATGAAATATATAGCAGCATCTGGAAATGGTGGAAGTGGAGTCTTTTCTACTACTTTCCCTTTTAGTGGCATCCCAAACTATTTTCTGAATGGCCAAAATAAAATTATGAAATCAAAAATCTAGAGGAAACTAATTTTTGTATGATAGAAAAAGGTTTTAAGAAAATGTAAAGAAAATAAAAGTGAAGCTTAAAATATTTAATAATTATCAATCCTGATATTTTTCTGAAAAAGGTTGCTCCACACCTGCTCTTGCGTGTTTTCCTCACTACTCAAAACACATTAAACATATCAATGGAGTGTTTGAAACTTTGCATTCGAAGGGGAAATTAATCAACCTTAACATTAATATTTTTCTTTTTCTAACGTAGATGTATGTGTGTTGTTTCTATGTTGATGTTTATTAAGGTGAAATAAATTTGTACATATTTTTGGTGGGAGATTTCATGTTTTTTAGATTGTTTGTTCGATGTATTTAAGGTGAGGGAGATTTTGTAGTTATGATTCTAGCCCAAGTTTAATATTGATGTCCATTTATACTTATGTTTTTAATTATAAATATTTAATAATTTCATAGCTTTCTTTAAAAGTTTTTATTGATCATTGACAAATGTTGTGGGAGATTTAGAAGAGGGATTTTCGACACTTTCTTCCCTATCACACTATCAAAAACAAAGTATTTTGTAGCCATGATTGACCCATTGTTGTACAACAATGCCCAACCCATGCATCGTTGTTGGAGGTTATTGTTTCAGCTAAACCTTGGTTGTATCCCATTGAAATTAATCCATTAAATACAATGAACATACATCCAACAAGGCATAATAAGACGGGTAAGTGCACCAAGTGAGGGGCTAAAAGGGGGTCTTAAGTGGACACATTTTTCTGAAAAACAAAAAACTTCAACTTGTACGAGTTTTTTGAAATAGTTACACTCAAAATTGGAAGAGGTTGTATAAACACGAGACGTAGCATTTTGAGTCTAGTTTCTAAGCTACTAAATTTTATTGAAAACAAATAAGTTTAAATGGGTCAAATAACTAAAATACCAACAGGTGCTCATGTTTTTGTTAAAAAACATAAAAGAGTGACTTTCGTGCCATCCACCATTTTTGAGCACCATTTAGTATTTTTGAAAACCCTTTGGTAGAAAGATAGCTAGGAGCATCTAGTTTGTGCTAGAATTTTTTTAATGTTTTTAGCAAGTATTTTTTTTACGATTTTTCTACTACAAAAAATTTAAAATTTGAAAAATAACAAAGCTCTGACCATGCCCCCTAACTACCTCAAAAATATCGAAAATTAGTTTTTTTAAAAATGTATAGAATTAGTCCTAGTTTGTGCCTAATTTTTTTAATTCAATTTCGATGAGTCGAAAAAAAAAGATACACGACAAAAGATAAGAATTTACAATCACTAAAAATAGAGGTATAAAAGACATAGTTTGAAATAAATATAAATGGAAACCTTAGAATAGTCAGAAAAATATAAAAATTACATATTTAGAAAGAGGATAGTTTTCTTGATGTTGTAGGAAATTTTTAAAGAAAGATAGTGAACATTTTTGTAGGATTTAACATGGTGGAAGGTGAGTTTTTGCATATTTTGTCAAAAACACACAGTTGTGTTGTTGCAGGTCCAAGGCGCAGTTTAGGAAACCAAGGCAATTCCAAGCAAATTCTTGGTTTGGGGGCATAATAAACTAAACACGTATGTGTTATAATGTGTACACATTCTACATGGTATAAACATTATATGTGCTTTTGGCATGCTTCTATTTACAAAAATAAATGTTCAAGTATAAGAAATAATAAAATATAAATATTAATAAATGAAAAACTAATAATAAAATAGAAATAATAATAAAAGAAAAAATTATATTTACTTTAAATTTATTTTAGTAAATATAAGAAATTAGGGTCACTTTGCACCTTATGGAACTAGTCTCATAGCTCCATGAGTCACGATTTAGGAGATAGTTTTTATAGTATAATGCTGTCAAGATGTAGGCAATTTTCAAGATTTCAGCATTCAGCCTAAATCTTTTAGTGTTTAAATTCTACAATCGAAACCCTAAACCCTAAACCCTAGGCCCTAAACCTAAACCCTAAACCCTAAACCTTGAACCCTTAACCCTAAACCCTAAACCCTGAACGATGATCCCTAAACCCTAAACCTTAAACATTCAGCCCTTAATCATGAGCCCTAAACACTAAACCATGAGCCTTAAGACCTAAACCCTAAGCCCTAAGCCCTAAACCCTAAATCATGAACCATAAGCCCTAAATGCTAAAACCCTAAACCCTAAAAACTAAATCATAAACTATAAACCCTAACCCCTAAACCCTAAACCCTAAACACCGAATCCTAAACCCTAAACCCTAAACACCGAATCATAAACACTAAACCCCAGAGCCCTAAACCCTAAACCTTGAGACCTAAACACTAAACCCTAAACCCCGAACTTTGCAACCAAAACCCTAAACCCTTAACCCCGATCCCAGCCCTAAACCCTAAAATATAAACCCTCAACCCTAAAACCAAAATAATAAACCCTAAATCCTGAACACTAAATCCTAAATCCTAAACCCTAAACCCTAAACCCTAAACCTTGAACCATGAGCCCTAAGCCCTAAACCCTAAACCCTAAATCCAGAGCCACTGAGCTCTAAACCCTAAACCTTAAACCCGTAACTCCGAACCCCAAACCTTGAACCATAAATCTTGAGCCATTAACCCTAAACCCTAATCCCTAAACCCTAAACCATAAGCCTTGAACCCTACACCTTGAACCCTAGGTCTTAAACTCTAAACCATGTACCACAACCTTAAGCCCTAAATGCTAAATCTTTAACCATAAACCATAAACCCTAAACACTAAATCCTCAACCCTAAACCCTAAACCCTTAAACCCGAGCCTTAAAACCTAACCAAAAACCCTAAACCCTAAACCCTTAATCCTAAACCCAAAAACTAATCTCAAAGGAAATGGGAGAAACATAGAGAATATACCAACGCGGAGGTGTAGGATCATAACCAAATTTCCCGTAATATCCTCTGGAAAAAGAGAAAGCTCTTCTGCTATTGGAATGGATAATTTTTTTGACAGAACTTCCTGAAGTGTTGAAAATAAGCATAGCAACAAGGGAATGGTTAAGAAAACAAAGGAGCTATCAATCACCTTATAAATCTTTCTTGTTTAGTTCTGAATGGGAGTCAGTTGGCCTACGAATTAGTGACCTTCCATTCATTGATAATTCCTTCTATGATAAACCCATGGATGCTTTCAAAAGCACATTCAAAAAGATAGGGGTAGTCATCAAGCCTAGTGAAGGGTGTGATGTGATTTCCAAACAACTTGAAATTCATACAATTTTAGAGGTGATAACATGGATTTATAAATATATCTATTTTTATAAATGAAATCCAAGTAATGGTGTCTCCACGTATCCAAGGATCGAGGACTACTGGGGTTTGTGGTAGGATTGGACATTTAGGAATCATTGAGTGTCTGAATTAAAATGCCATTGCATCTGGAGGAACATTTTCAAACATTGGAGAAATGCATCTTGGAAAATAAAATTGAACCTCAGAAATCCTCTCAAATTGCCAAATTACACAAGCACTGGACATATGAAGCTTTGTTCTTTGAATGAAACCTTCATTCTGAAAAATTACAAATGAAATAATTATTCAAAAGAGCGTCAAAAAAATTTCTTTGTACCAAATTGTTCTTGGATATCTGGCATTTCCCTCCTTCAAAATATCAATAGATGAAAGACATCAAATTGTGATGACTCTCTTTGAATGTTCTTCCTACGAAGCAGATGAACCCTTTTCAATTGAATACTCTCTGTCAATACTAATAAGAATGGGTAAGACACATAACATTACAGTGAGTGAAATAGTTCACATGCGATGGAAAAAATAAGATAGATGTATTGGGTAACATTTCTTTGTACTGAATTATTCTTGGATATCTGGGATTTCCCTCCTTCAAAATATCAACATATGAAAGGCATAAAATTGTGATGACTCCATTTGAATGTTCTTGCCTACGAAGCAGATGAACCATTTTTAGTTGAATACTCTTTTTCAATACTAATAAGAATGGATAAGACACATAACATTACAATGAGTGAATGGGATAGCCTAAAACCCGAGCCCTAAACCCTAAACCCTAAAACCTGAGGCTTAAACCCTAAACCCTAAACTTTGTTCCCTAAACCCCGAACCACGACTCTTAAACCTTAAACCCTAATCCATAATCCCTAAACCCTCAACCCTCAACCCTAAACCTTAAACGCCGAGCCCTAAACCATAAACCCTAATCCCTAAACACTAAACCCTAAGCCATAAATCATGATACTTAAACCCTAAACCATGATCCCTAAACCCTAAAACGTAAACCCTCAACCCTCAATCCTAAACCCTAAACCCTAAATCCGAACCCTAAAATTTACACCATAAACCCTAAACCCTTAACCCTAAAATCTAAACCCTAAATCCTAAAGCCTAAAACCTATTTTTACTACTCAGAACCCTAAGCCCTAAATCCTAAGCCCTAAACCATAAACCCTAAACCCTGAGCCCTAAACCCTAAACCTCAAGCTTTAAACCCTAAACCCTAAACCCTAAACCCTGAGCCCTAAACCCTAAACCCTAAAACCTAAACCTTGAGCCCTAAACCCTTAACCTTAAGCCATGAACCCTAAGCCTTAAGCCCAAACCCTAAACCATTAACCCACAAACCTAAACCCCCAACTATAAACCCTAAACACTAAACCCCAACCCCTAGAACCCCGAACCATGAGCTCTAAACCCTAAACCATAAACTGTGAGCCATAAACTGTGAACCATAAGCCCTAAACCCTAAACCATAAAACCCCAAACCCCGAGCCCAAAACCTAAACCTAAAACCTAAACACCAAATCCTAAACCCTAAACCCTAAACCCTTAGCCCCAGGCCCTAAGAAGGAGGCACATTACAATCACCTCATTTTTTTACATAGGACAAGAATCCCATTCAGGTAGCAATCCTCTATCTACAAAGTGAGGATCTCATTTTAGTAAGAAGTAGAAAAGCATCATATAGCTGATTTGTGGTCACAAAAGTGAGTTATGGACCAAATTTCAAAATTAGTACCGATTCAAGCAAAGTAGTAGGGCCAAAATCCAATCCAGAAGGTCAAAAAACATATAAAACGACTAAATGTTTTCGCAAAACAAAGACTCGACTACAATATATATGGCCTAAAAGTTTTAGGTCATTGCTGAAATTATGAAAATGAGTAAGTACTGACCAGATTAGATTTTGAAAAACTATCTTCTAGATTATAATTGTCATAGCTACGAGACCACTTCCATTAGGTGCAGAGTGACCTTAACTTCTTATATTTACTAAAATAAATTTAAATTATACTTTTATTATTATTTTTCTTTATACTTTAACATTTATTTTAGTAAATATGGCTCCTTCAAGCCCTCTAAAATTCATACAAACCAAAATGCGTACGCATTTATAGCACTAGAAATGCGTTTAAATTATAATGTGTATGTGTATCGGGTTCTTGAATTCCCGAGCCTAAGAAAACACAACTCGATCGCGTTATTGTAAATTGTGATCGCGTTTCATTAATTTTCATCCCTTGGCCACTTTTTTGGCCCCCTAACTTGGTGCACTTACCTAAACATGTTATTTTGTCGATGTTGTAATTCTGAGTCCAATTTTTGATATGTATGTCACATATGGCATCTGCACACCTAGATTTGGATCACCTATAATATGGATTAGTTGATATGAAATCTCCAAATCAATACTACTTAAAACAAAATGGGCTTATGTTGCCATTGTGAAGATAGGGAATTTTTTTGTTTATTTCATTGAATAACATAGGTAAAACTCTTTTCGATTTGAATCTAAACATGTAGACAAACAAGATTAGAAAAATTTAGCTTTTTTTTTTTGGTTAGGGGACCTACCTTGGTTAGATCCCTAACCATTTAAGGATATACAATACATTTTATTAATTAAAATGAAAAAATATTAAAAATGATAAATATATCTAACTCGAGATCACAATACAATCGCAGTTGTGATTCATTAAAAATTACATGGTGATCACAAACCAATTGTAGTTTTGATTCCTGCACGTGTTGGAGTTTTACTAAAATAGTGCTACAACAAGTTGTATCTATTCTTTATGCTTCACTTTCACTTCTTGAAGACCATAAAAATCAAGATATGCAAACGAGAGAGAAAGAAAACTCAAGTATAGCCTTAGTGCACAAAGAGTCAAGAGTCTAAGAGATGTTAAGAGAGGATCAAATGATGTGGGAGAGGGAGAGTTTATAGATTTAGATTACATGGGGAATGTGATACATATGAGTGCAATAATAGAGTCCATAGTGTATTGGGCATGCACATGGGAAGGTGGGATGGAAAAATTAAATGTGAGTGAGTGAGGGTTTGTAAATGAATGGTGAGGTGTCATTTATCTCCATTTTGTGGAGTTTTATATTTTATATTTGTTTTTGTAGGGTTATTTGATGTTTTGGGTGTTATCATGTTTTATGATTTTTTTATTATTATTTGAATAAGAGACGTTATGCACAAGGTCACAGTGTGTTTTCTAGTGTATACATTTCCCCCTTTTGGGCTACGTGTTATAACAGGTAGGATGCAACGTAAGAATCGAAGACGATATGGGTTCATCTAAACCTATGACAATGGTTGCCACAATTGTGGGATTAGATGGTTAATTGGATAGAAAAGAACCTAAAAATGTGATCGATGGGCCGCTTCATCCGGAGTATGTGAAGGGATCGATAGGTTGATTTTACAAGGCCGAGATTATTGAGTTGATTGATTAAGATGATTGATGATTGGATGTCATAGAATTGACGAGAAGGGTTTTGTATGATTCACCCCTCGGGTAAGTGCACCAAGTTGGGGGGCCAAAAGGGGTTTTAAGTGGATGTATTTTTCTGAAAAAACTTCGACTTGTACGAGTTTTTCAAATAGTTACACTCAAAATTAGAAGATATTGTAGAAATATGAATCGTAGCATTTTCAGGTCTAGTTTCTAAGATACTAAATTTTATTGAATACGGATAAATTGAAGTGGTTCAAACAACTAAAATACCAATAGATGCTCCTATTTTTGTTAAAAACACAATAGAGTGACTTTCGTGCCCCACCATTTTTTGAGCACCATTTAGTATTTTTGAAAACCCTTTGGTAGAAAGATAGCTAGGAGCATCTAGTTTGGGCTCCATTTTTATGGATTTTTTAGAGAATATTTTTATTTATGATTTTTCTAGTACAGTTAATAAACGCTTAATTAGAAAAACAAGCGGTTTTGAAGCTAAACAGAAAACACTAATGAAAGTAATAAAGAGATGTAAACATCTTGAGTTAGTCAATAACACCGACTATTGGGATTTCTCTAGCAGACTTCCATGAAAAGACAAGAATACATCTGATATTATAAAATAATTGATTGTAAAATTTTGGAATGAGAACACGAGAGTGTCACCAAATAGAAGAGATACAAGAAAAAAGAAGAATAGGTTCTCGAGTTCGTGAATTGTGTGCAAAACATTTCTTAGATATGACTTAAACAGAATTGTTCTCTAAGTTTAAAAATGAAAATCCACAATTTAACATTAGCCAAAGATTCTTTGAAATGAGCAAACCCTTTTATGTGAAAATCGATCACTCACGTACCACTTGTTGTTGCAGGCATCATGTTGAATTTTCAATGCATTATGATGTTTTTTTGTCAAATACGTAGTGTTTTGCATACTGACATCATGTTGCAGGAGTGTGGAATAAATGTCCCACAAAAATCTTCAAGGGAATTTATTCCAAAAATATTTTGTGAAAAATCAACAAGACAATTTTTTTATAACAAAGCATATTTGGATGGAATGTGCAATGTATATAGTGGCTTACCAAATCTGAAAAGTTGTATCCACGAGGAGAGTACATATTCAATAGGAAAAGAATTGGTTGATTTCACCAAATATAAATAGGTGGCATATAAATTAAAAGATGGAAAAGAATCTAATAGGTGTAAGCTTGTTACAAAACAATTACCCGTATCGAATATATGGTCAAATTCAGAGAGAAATTTTTATGAGTTGTAAAGGCACACACATAGAGCTTGATGGTTAGATGAACAATTCAAGTTAAGCAAGGACACATTCCCACTTGGTACTATTGTTTCAGTAGTTGACTTCGTAGAGAATTACACATTGCAACCACAAATGGAGGTTCAGTATCAATATTATAACTCAGTGCAAGTTTCTATTTTCGTGCATATAACATTCATGCACTCTCCTAAAAGCACTGAGCAAGATCGAAAAATATTAAGAGAGTATCATTTCTACATTAGTGATGATCGGACACATTCTACAAAATATGTACAAGGGTGTTTCTAGGTGTTTTATGCGAACTTGAATGAGAGGAACATTAGTTTCGATCAACATTACATTTGGTCGGACAACTGCACATCACAATTCAAGAATGCATGGATGTTTTATTGGCTAAGCAGGATGCACAAAGAAAAAAATGTACAACATATCTGGATTTTTACTAAGGTAGGGCATGGAAAAGGATAACATGATGGTGCTAGAGCATGTGTGAAAAGAGCACTTGTAAGAGAAGAGTTAAAGTTCAAGGATGGTGCTAAATTTACAGATGTAAAAATATTGTTTATTGGTGTGTCAAGAATATGGGCCATGAATCTCAAGAGAGATCAACGATTCGTAGATATTTTTGGTTGATAGAGAAATGACATCTGACAAACTTTGAAGATTGTATGACAGTTGCAGGATCAAGTGATATGCACTCATTCTATAGTTCGAGATGCAAATGCTTGGACTATTTATACTAGGTGCATGAGATGTTTTTCTATATTATGCATTGATTTTGCATGGAATGATTTTGAGTCACAGTAGTGGGTGGATGAATGGACTTGTAGACCTCTAATTCCACTCGACAGACATTAAGTTCCACAAGCATTACAACTTGCGGGGTCTTCAAATCAAATGACAACATCACTGAATTTGACCAAGTCTTTGATTTAATGCAACAAGGTACATACATATATGTACATGCCATGTTTTAAATTTATAAATTATTAAATGGTCAACTCTTAATGTATTTATAAATTGATCTGAAAATTTTTACTTTGTGATACATAGGGCACATTTTTGCGAGTTATTGCGACAACATTTGATGAAGAAGGAAGAAACTACTTCTTATCTCGTTGTGTAGAGGGGATTTTTTTGACTTCCACATATCATTGATTGTGAAGACCTTGAGTATCCCAATGGATCAAATGGTAGTCACTTGAAACTTGGCTTCGACGATATCCTATCAAAAATTCAAACATTTAGTTGTTTGAAGACTATGAAGTACATCGAAAGATACTTCACTATTCACATTTGGTCCTTGCAACAAATATTAAATTGATCAAATATCAAGGTCAGCCATCAAACAAAAATCATGGAAGGTTCGTGAATTAGATCATGAAGCAATTCTTGCTCATCGTCAAGAATAGAGTTGATCCTTGCAGTTCATTGGATTAAATTTGCAAAGGTATGTTCTTCATGAATTTAATTTGAATATTTACTTAAATAATTTTGTTTAAATTTTGTATGATTTAAAATTCTACTTAATTGCTTTGCTAACATGTTTATGTAGGTTAGTGGTGCCAAAAAACTTCCACCTTCACGTGGTTGGCAATGTTAGCGAGAGAATTTATTATTCTCGAAGCCAAGTGAAACTAAGAGAAATTAAATATTAGAAAGGAACAACAAACAAAAAATCTCATTTCACCACTTATATTGTAAAAATATCTTATTAAAATTCTCATTTCACCACCTATATTGTATGAACCACCTATATTATTCGGGTGATTGACAATTGACAAACCTTACACTGACTCATTACGAATGGAGATGGAGAAAACTGCAAGAGGATTTCGTAGAGGGACCCGACATGGAGGTCTTGGATCTGACGAGATGTCTCTAGGTGCCACAAAGTCTGAGAAATCATCCGTCGAAGATATGGCATGTTTGGGCCTCAAGGTTCTTAAGCAACTACACCCGAATGGGGTAGCCCGAAAGCACATGGGGTGTAGGAAACCAAAATTAATGCTCCACTAGTGTTCACCTAGCCACCCCGATGTGTTGGCATAGTTGGTTCGGTCCCACGAGCTTCCATTTGTAAACTACAGCCTCTAGCATCCCTACACTGACTTAGACTGCACTATTTCACACGTTTGCAAATAATAGCACATCAAGAGAACCGAATGGAGACAAAGAAAACCGTGAGAGGATTTCGTAGAGGGCCTTGACATGGAGGTCTCGGATCTAACGAGATGTCTCTAGGTGCCACGGAGTTTGAGAAATCACCCATCAAAGATATGGCATGTTTGGGCCTCAGGGCTCTTAAGGGACTACGCCCGGACGAGGTAGCCCAAAAGCACGGGGAGCATAGGGAACCAAAAAGAAGCCTCCACTAGCATTCACCAAGACACCCCGACATGTTGGCGTAGTTGGTTTGGTCCCACGAGCTTCTGTTTGCAAACTATAGCCTCTGGCAGCAGCCCTACACTGACTCAAACTGCACTATTTCGTGTGTTTGCAAATAATAGCACAACGAGAGAACCAGATGGAGACAGAGAAAACCGTGAGAGAATTTCATAGAGGGCCCCACATGGAGGTCTTAGATCTGATGAGATGTCTCTAGGTGCCACAGAGTTTGAGAAATCACCCGTCAAAGATATGGCGTGTTTGGGCCTTAGGGATCTTAAGGGACTACACCCAAATGAGGTAGCCAAAAGCACGGGGAGCATAGGGAACCAAAAAAAGCCTCCACTAGTGTTCACCAGCCACCCTAATGTGTTGGTGTAGTTGGTTTGGTCCCACAAGCTTCCGTTTGCAAACTACAGCGTTTGGTAGCCCTACACCGACTGACTACACATTATTTTGTGCGTTTGCAAACAATAACATAACGAGAGAACCGGATGGAGACGGAGAAAACCGTGAGAGGATTTTGTAGAGGGACCCAACATGGAGGTCTCGGATCTGACGAGACATCTCTAGGTGCCATAGAGTATAAGAAATCACCCGTCAAAGATATGGCGTGTTTGGGCCTCATGGTCACATTAAAGGACTACACTCTGACGAGGTAGCTTTCAAAGCAAGGGGAGCATAAGGAATAAAAAATAATCCTTCACTAGAATTCACTAGGCCACCCCAATGTGTTGGCGTAGTTTTTTTGGTCCCACGAGCTTTCATTTGTAAACTATAGCGTCTGACAACCCTATATTGACTCAGGATCTGCACTATTTCGCGCGTTTGCAAACAATAGCACAACGAGAGAACCAGATGGAAACGGAGAAAAACATGAGATAATTTTGTAGAGGGCCCTAAATTGAGGTCTTGGATCTGACGAGACGTCTCTAGGTGCCACGGAGTCCGAGAAATCACCCGTCGAAGATATGGCGTGTTTGGGCCTCAGGGCTCTTAAGTGACTACGCCCAGACAAGGTAGCCTGAAAGCATGGGGAGCATAAGGAACCAAAATGAAGCCTTCATTAGCATTCACCTGACCACCCTAAAGTGTTGGCATTGTTGGTTTGGTCCCACGAGCTTCCGTTTGCAAACTACGCCTCCTACGATAACCATACACTCGACTCAAACTACACTATTTCACGAGTTTGCAAAAAATAGCACAAACAGAGAACTGGATGGAGATGGAAAAAACCGCGAGAGGCTTTCGTATAGTGCCCTGACATGGAGGTATCAAATTTGACGAGACATCTCTAGGTGCCACGGAGTCCGAAATATCACCCGTCAAATATATGACATGTTTAGGCCTCAAGGCTCTTAAGCGACTACGCCCGGACGAGGTAGCCCAAGCACGAGGAGCATCGGGAACCAAAATGAATGCTCCACTAGTGTTTACCTAGACACTCTGATGTGTTGGCATAGTTGGTTTGGTCCCACAAGCTTCTGTTTGCAAACTACATCGTCTAACAACCCTACACTGACTCAGACTACACTATTTCACGCGCGTTTGTAAACAATAACACAATGAGAGAACCGGATGAAGATGGAGAAAACCATGAGATAATTTCATAGAGGGCCCCGATGTGGAGGTCTCGGATCTAACGAGACGTCTCTAGGTGCCACGAGTCCGAGAAATCACCCGTCGAAGATATGGCATGTTTGGGCCTCAAGGCTCTTAAGTGACTACGCCCGGACGGGGTAGCCCGAAAGCACGGGAGTGTAGGGAACCAAAAATAATGCTCCACTAGTGTTCACCTAACCACCATGACATGTTGGCGTATTTGGTTTGGTCCCATGAGCTTCCGTTTGCAAACTACAACGTCTGGCATCCCTACACTGACTCAGACTGCACTATTTCACGCGTTTGCAAACAATAAGACATCAAGAGAACCGGATGGAGACGAAGAAAACTGTGAGAGGATTTTGTAGAGGGCCCGATGTGGAGGTCTTGGATCTAACAAGATGTCTCTAGGTGCCATGGAGTCCGAGAAATCACCCATCAAAGATATGACATGTTTGGGCCTCAAGGATCTTAAGTGACTACGCCGGACGGGGTAGCCCAAAAGCACGGGGAGTGTAGGGAACCAAAACGAAGCCTCCACTAGCATTCACCAAGCCACCCCGATGTGTTGGCATAGTTGGTTCGGTCCCATGAGCTTCCATTTACAAACTACAGCCTTTGACAGCCCTACATTAACTCAAACTGCACTATTTCGTGTGTTTACAAACAATAACACAACGAGAGAACCAGATAGAGATGGAGAAAACCACAAGAGGATTTTGTGGAGGGACTTGATGTGGAGGTCTTAGATCTGATGAGACATCTCTAGGTGCCATGAAGTCTGAGAAATCATTCGTCAAAGATATGGCATGTTTGGGCCTCAAGGCTGTTAAGGACTACGCCCGGACGAGGTAGCCCGAAAGCACGAGGAGCGTAGGGAACCAAAACAAAGCCTCCACTAGCATTCACCAAGCCATTTAGACATGTTGGCCTAGACAGGTTTGATCCCACAAGCTATTGTTTGCAAAATACAACATCTAACAACCTTATACCGACTTACTTAGACTACACTATTTTTGCATGTTTGCAAACAATAAGACAACAAGAGAAATCCCGAATGGATATGGATAAAACCATGAGAGGATTTCAAAGGGCCTAATTTTTTTCCATGTTAGTACTGAAGAGCTTCAAATGAGATTCAAATAAATTACAATTCTAAACGATTTTCAAGCTCAATTATCAATACTTCATTGCAGTTTTTCTTTAGCAAGTATCTTCTTTTGGAACTACTGGTTTGATTTGTGAAGTTGAAGTAATTTGGGATTAATAAAAATAATCAACTTGGCATGTTGTCCTTAAGATTATCCATGATTCTATCGACAACATTACATAGATCTTCCATTCCAGCTTAAGTTGTGATCCTTCCACGCTTCCCATTTTCCTTTTCTTCGCGCTTTCGTATCTTCTCTTTAAGTTCTTCCGATGTTTTTGGGTAATCAAATTGACTCTTTATGACTTTCGGGGCATTTCTTCTTGAATGATAGTGACATCTTCACCTAATTTTTTTCTTCATGATGTTCATTGTCATCTAAAGTTGAAGACTACAAATTTATATGGCCTTCGGCTTCTTTTTGGACACAAACAACCTTTTGTAATGTCCAAAAAAATTCAAGCTCTTCATTTTCGTTTGATTGAAGATATTCATTCTTTCAAAAGGAACAGTTGGAACATTGTTGGTCTCCCCAAAAAAACTAAGTTCATAGTCTACATAGTTGCATCCTGTGGTAAAATCATGGAACATTGGTGGTTTTCTCCACCCGTGCTTTCAAGCTACCTCGTTCGGGTGTAGTGTCTTAAGAGCCCTGAGACCAAAACACCTTATATGTTCAACATGTGATTTATCGGACTCAGTGGGACTTAGAGACGTCTCATTTAATTTGAGACCTCCACGTCAGGGCCCTCTACAAAATCCTCTCGCGATTTTCTTTGTCTCTGGATTTGGTTCTCTCGTTGTCCTATTGTTTGCAAACACTCGAAATAGTGTAGTCTGAGTCAGTGTAGGGCTGTCTAGACGTTGTAGTTTGCAAACGGAAGCTTGTGGGACCAAACCAACTATGCTAACATATCAAGGTGGCTAGGTGAATGCTAGTGGAGGCTTTGTTTTGGTTCCCTACGCTCCTTGTGCTTTCTGGCTACCCCGTCAGGCGTAGTCGCTTAAGAGCCTTGAGGTCCAATCACGCCATATCTTCAATGGGTGATTTCTCAGACTCCATGAAACCTAGAGACGTCTCATTAGATCCAAAAACTCCTGTCAGGGGCACTCTATGAAATACTCTCGCAGTTTTCTTCATCTCCATTTAGTTCTCTCACTTTGTCCTATTGTTTGCAAACACGCGAAATAGTGTAGTCTAAGTCAGTGTAAGGCTGCTAGAGGTTGTAGTTTGCAAACGGAAGCTCATGGGACCAAACTGTCTAGTCCAACATGTCCAAATGGCTTTGTGAATGCTAGTGGAGGATTTGTTTTGGTTCTCTATGCTCCCCGTGCTTTCGGGCTACCTCATTCGGCGTAGTCTCTTAAGAGCCCTAAGACCAAAACACCTTATATCTTCGACATGTGATTTCTCGATTCCGTGGCACCTAGAGATGTCTCATTAGATCTAAAACCTCTATGTTGAATCCCTCTATGAAATCCTCTCGTGGTTTTCTCCATCTCCATCTGGTTCTCTCGTTGTTCTATTGTTTGTAAACGTGCGAAATAATGTAGTTTGAGTTAGTGTAAGGCTGCTAGATGTTGTATTTTGCAAACGCGGTAGCTTCGGAACCAAACCATCTAGGCCAACACATTTGTATGGCCCGGTGAACCCTAGTGGAGGTGTCTTTTTGGTTCCCTATGCTCCCGTGCTTTCGTGTTACCTCGTCGGGCGTAGTCTCTTAATAGCCCTGAGACCAAAACACCTTATATCTTCGACATGTGATTTCTTAGGCTTCGTGGCACCTAGAGACATCTCATCTAATTTGAGACCTCCATGTTGGGGCAGTCTACAAAATCCTCTTGCAGTTTTCTCCATCTCCATTCAGTTCTCTCGTTGTCCTATTGTTTGCAAATGCTCGAAATAGTGTAGTCTGAGTCAGTGTAGGGCTGCCAGACGCTGTAGTTTGCAAACGGAAGCTCATGTGAAGGAACCAACTACACCAATACATTGGAGTGACCAGGTGAACACTAGTGGAGGCTTTGTTTTGGTTCCCTATGCTCCTTGTGCTTTCAGGCTACCTCGTTCGGGCGTAGTCCCTTAAGAGCCTTGAGACCAAAACACCTTATATCTTCGACATGTGATTTCTCGGACTCTGTGGCACCTAGAGATGTCGTCAAATCTTAAACCTCCATGTTGAAGTCCTCTACAAATTCTTCTCGTGGGTTTCTTCGTCTCCATCCGGTTCTCTCACTGTCCTATTGTTTGTAAACACACGAAATAGTGTAGTCTGAGTCAGTGTAAGGCTGCTAGATGCTGTATTTTGTAAATGGTAGCTTGTGGGACCGAACCATCTGAGCCAACACGTCCGTATGGCCTAGTGAATGCTAGTGGAGGATTCATTTTGGTTCCCTACACTCCCCGTGCTTTCGGCTACCTCGTTCGGGCATAGTCTCTTAAGAGCCCTGAGACCAAAACACCTTATATCTTTGACATGTGATTTATTGGACTCCGTGGCACCTAGAGATGTCTCGTCGATCTAAAACCTCCATGTTGAATCCCTCTATGAAATTATCTCACGGTTTTCTCCATCTCCATCTGGTTCTCTCGTTGTCTTATTGTTTGTAAACGCGCAAAATAGTGTAGTTTGAGTTAGTGTAAGGTTGTTAGATGTTGTATTTTACAAACGGTAGCTTGTGGGACCAAACCGTCTAGGCTAACACATTCATATGGCCTAGTGAACATTAGTGGAGGCTTTTTTTGGTTCCCTACACTCCTCGCACTTTCGGGCTACCTCGTTCAGGCGTAGTCTCTTAAGATCCCTGAGACCAAAACACCTTATATCTTCGACATGTGATTTCTTAGACTCTATGGCACTTACGATGTGTCTCATCTAATCCAAGACCTCCATGTCGGGGCCCTCTACAAAATCCTCTCACGGTTTTCTTCGTCTCTATTTGGTTCTCTTGTTGTCTTATTATTTGCAAATGCTCGAAATAGTGTAGTTTGAGTCAGTGTAGGGCTTGTCAGACACTATAGTTTGCAAAAAGCTCGTGGGACCAAACCAACTATTCCAAAGACGTCGGGGTGGCCAGGTGAATGCTAGTGGAGGCTTTGTTTTGGTTCCCTATGCTCCCCATGCTTTCGGCTACGCTGCGTCGTTCGCGTAGTCTCTTAAGAGCTTTGAGACCAAAACACCTTATATCTTTGACATGTGATTTCTCAGACTCTGTGGTAGCTAGAGATGTCTTGTTAGATCCAAAACCTCCATGTTGAAGCCCTCTATGAAATCCTCTTGCGGTTTTCTTCATCTCCATCCGGTTCTCTCATTGTCTTATTGTTTGTAAACGTGTGAAATAGTGTAGTTTGAGTTAGTGTAAAGGCCGTAGGATGTTGTATTTTGTAAATAGTAGCTTTTGGGACCAAACCTCTAGGCCAACACATCCATATGGCCTAGTGAATGCTAGTGGAGGATTTTTTTTATTCCCTATGCTCCTGTGCTTTCGGCTACCTCGTCGGGAGTTGTCGCTTAAGAGCCCAAACCAAAACACCTTATATCTTCGACATTTGATTTCTTAGACTTTGTGGCACCTAGAGATGTCTCGTAAGATCCAAAACCTCCATGTTGAAGCTCTCTATGAATCCTCTCGTGGTTTTCTCCGTCTACATCTGGTTCTCTTGTTTTCCTACTTTTTTGTAAACGCTTGAAATAGTGTAGTCTCGAGTCGAGTGTAAAGAGGTCACACATGTCAGTATTTTGGAAATGGTAGCTTGTGGGACCAAACCATCTAGGCCAACATGTCTGTATGGCCTGGTGAACACTAGTGGAGGATTTTTTTGGTTCCCTACGCTCCCCGTGCTTTCGGGCTACCTCGTCCGGGCGTAGTCCCTTAAGAGCCCTGAGGCCAAAACATGCCATATCTTCGACGAGTGATTTATCAGACTCTATGGCACCTAGAGATGTCTCATCAGATCCAAAACCTCCATGTCATGGCCCTCTATAAAATTCTCTCGCAGTTTTCTCCGCCTTTGCATCTGGTTCTCTCGTTGTTATATTGTTTGCAAATGCTTAAAATAATGTAGTTTGAGTCAGTGTAGAGGCCGCGACACTTGTAGTTTGCAAACAGAAGCTCGTGGGACCAAACCAACTACACCAACACATTGGGGTGGCATAGTGAATGCTAGTGGAGGCTTTTTTTTGGTTCCCTACGCTCCCCGTGCTTTCGGTCTACCTCGTCCGGGCGTAGTCGCTTAAGAGCCCTGAGGCCCAAACACGCCATATCTTCGACGACTGATTTCTTGGACCTCCACATCAAGACCCTCTATAAAATTATCTTACGGTTTTCTCCGTCTCCATCTGGTTCTCTCGTTGTGTTATTGTTTACAAACACGCGAAATAGTGCAGTCTAAGTCAGTGTAGGGCTGCCAGACATTGTAGTTTGCAAACAGAAGTTCATGGGACCAAACCAACTATGCCAACACGTCAGGGTGGCCTAGTGAATGCTAGTGGAGGATTTTTTTTGGTTCTTTATGCTTCCTGTGCTTTTGGGCTACCTCTTCTGGGGGTAGTCGTTTAAGAGCCCTGAGGCCCAAACACGCCATATCTTTAACGGGTGATTTCTTAGACTTCGTGACACCTAGAGATGTCTCGTCAGATCCGAGACCTTTACGTCGCGGCCCTCTACGAAAATATCTTATAGTTTTCTCCATCTCCATCCGGTTCTCTCGTTGTGCTACTATTTGCAAACGCGTGAAATAGTGTTGTCTGAGTCAGTGTAGGCTACCCCATCTGGGCGTAGTCGCTTAAGAGCCTTGAATGACTAGATTGGATTAAAAATAAATTTGATAGGGGTATTTCTAAAAACACACGGGAGTTATCAATCACCTAGTAAATATTTCTTGTTTAGTTTTGGATGGGAGTCACCGGGCTACGGCTTAGTGACCTTCCATTCATTGATAATTTATGTTATGATAAACCCATGAATTCTTTCAAAAGTTCCTTAAAAAGGATAGGGGTAGTCATCAAGCCTAGTGAAGGGTGTGATGTGATTTTCAAATAACTTGAAATGCCTACAAATTTAAAGGTAGTAACATGAATTGGATAGGATTAGACAATCAAGAATCATTGAGTGTCTGAATCAGAATGTCATTGCATTTGGAGACATTCTCAAGCATTGGAGTAATGTATATGGAGAGATATTATCAAAATATCAATAGATGAAAGGCATCAAATTATGATGACTGTTAGGTGTTCTAACACCGAGAAGACTACGAAGCATAGAAGAATGTAGTAAGTGCCTGATAAGATAAGAACCAATACAAAAAGACCATGAGCAAGAAGAAGCACAAGTAAGGTAAATAAAAATATACACATTGATAAATTGAATGAATAATTACTCAGATTAGGTAACTCTTTATATACATACATTATATAAATATTGATTTCCAAAGTTTGATGCATATTATACATTGAAAATGCTAGTACATGTACATCACCAATAAATGAAAAAATAATCCATAATATCTTAAATGTTGTCAAGTGCACATCATATTAGATTCATGCAAAAATAATATCAGAAATGTAAGGTCTCATAAAAAATTATCGTGTTCCAAATAGTATTTTAATGTGCATAATAAATAAATAAATTCCTAAATAGGTCATATACCATCAAGTTCAAATGCCATATAGGCGTACATATAATGCCATGCACATAGGCATACAAAAACAATGTCATGTAAGACATATATATTTCCTACTCATCAAAATATATCCCTCTCTTGGCCTTGCTCGAAGAAGGCCCTCCCTTAGACAAAGATGGAGATCCATGAGATGACTTTGGATCATCCGAGCCCATGCTTTGAGTCCTCTTTCGTTGAATACTTGCATGTAGATGAGCCTGTAAATGCAAACAATGTTTTTTTGTTAAAACTTAATTTATATATGTTTTCAACATGTATTTAAGACCAAGCTAGATTGAAAGTATTTACATAAATCCAAAAAGTTACCACAAGTTATCGATCACGCCAAATTTGCATCTCACACTCAAATGAGTCATCGGGAGCTCCTGCGATGCGAGCGAACGGGGTACAAAGACGACAAGATGGAGGAGTCCGTGCCCTCGAAGTCAAAATGGAGGGGGTTAAAGTTCCCTACATACACATAGATCGTAAATCTAACATTAGAATTAGCAAAAATAGAGCTAAGTACATGTATCTACATAATGACAATATTTTAACTAATTTTATCAATATAGAACTATTGTTTTTACCCCGCCACGCCTGTGAATCAAATGAATAGGGATCTTTGCTTATTCTGAGTAACTCCTGTACACACACATGAAGGACATTATTAACATAATTTAATAATTCTACAATGAAAGACATTACTAACATGTAATTTAACATAATATGAATTACATGAGAAATTTAACAAAATTTATGTGTTGTTTGAATACCTCAACAGTTCTTTACTACTGTGGGCAGATGAAATCGCAATGCAGCCACACCTTTATCTACTTGTTGCAGAGATGGTGGGGTGTCTAGTGAAGTCAACATGTTTATCAAACATGTATATCATGTGAGTTAGATGGACATACAAGAACATACATATATTTGACTTCAAAACTAACACACACACACACACACACACACACACACACACACACACGCACACACACACACACACACGTATGCGAAAACTTTACATAATTAACATTCTAAATTACCTCTGTGAATGTATGTGTATGCATGGTGCTCGCCACCTATGGTCGGGATGAAGATGCGCCTCCCATGCACTATAATATCAATGCATGTACTTGTACAAATACAATTATTTCAAAAATTTAACATATAGAAGTAAATTAGGTACTCCAAAATTTTTGTAACACACATAACAAAACATACAAAATTTACCTACGAAGGTGACGCGATGAATGTAATCCAAATGTCTCACTCAAAAAGACATATGATATAGTGACATTATTGTGTTCACCCCTAGCACCATGTGCACAAAAATCAAGTATGCATGAAAGTATTGTCCTCCTCAAGCCCCAAACATATGCTACCACATGACGAGAAAAAATGTGGCCTTATGCTAGTACTCCTTGAGGGAATACTCTGCACCTCCATGAGCATTTGACTCAGAAATCTCCTTCGTATGTCGAACAAGGGTCACAGATAACCCCTGAAGCGTGTGGAGTGTATCAATATCTGTCTCCTTCACTGCTTGAGGGACAATCTCAGGGTGAGGGGGCTTCTGTGCGGGATTCTACCCTATTGAATAGGTACAAATTGTGCACCTGGTCGATCCTATGTAGATCCTTTTCCTCGGCCCTAGAAATCTTAGAAATCAAAATAATTTGGGATCTCATTGAGGATAAACTCATAATAGAGTTTCCTCATAAAGTATAGTGGCACCTCATTGTTATTACAAGGTGAAAAATCAAACACCATCCACCATCATTCCCAAAAATTATTTTTAATCAAATTATTATTACACCAATGGATGGGAAATCGTTTACATGTCAACGGAATAGGAAAATTAGTGTGGGGGTCCGTGAATAAGGTGCATATGAGTTCTTTTGAAATTTATTTTTCTTTACATCCACATATGAAATTTTTTTGGAATAATAAACCCTACAACCCTCTCTGTAAGTTTTCCAACGATCAATTTTCCCTGTTGTTGCATCAATTTGAACAAGTAATGCCTCCAATGTGTTTGCAAGAGAGGTGCGGTGGGGGTTTGTAGATTGTGCATCCCTCATTGTTTTGATTAAATCCTTAATTTAAATTTTGTTTTCAACTATTTGGGCTACTAAATCTTCTTGACTACCCGAGGGATGTTGAGAAATTGTGGGAATTTCGGGAGGGATGTCAGGAATAACAGGGTTTGGTTGTGGTTGATTCCCTTGACCTCTCACTGTAACAATAAAAAATATGTATTCAATTCAAATTTTAATCTATAATTATCATATTTCAATGCAATTTTGAGAAAAGAATTTTTCTTACCTCTTCTCTGTGGTGCCATCATCGATTCAAATCTTCCGGTGATCCAGAAATGATCCTTTGAGCTTGAGATCTAACTGAATGAAAAATGCGAGGGCACGAACAAGCTCTGAAACTCGCATTTGAGGGAGGTAAAATGATAGAGGCTCGGGCCTTTTTTTGTTTATAGTAGGCATAACACGTACATGTTATGTAACGCGTACGCATTATGCTTTGGTGATTCCCAAGCCAAACAAATTAAAACGTCAGCGCATTTTTATTTTTTTTGGATTCTTGTCCGCTTTTTGGCCCCCTAATTTCATGCACTTACCCCCTCTAGTGATAGTTTTTGTAGGCACGGGTTATCCCAACATAATGCATGACAAAAAGTGGCGATTGAAGATGAGAAAAGGGAACCTTGGTGAAGGAACGATGAGAAGAGGTGAGGAAAAGGTTTCCCTAGCCATGTGTAGGTGAAAAAGTGATGATATATATGTACAATAATTGATGTAAGTTAAAGATCATGAGAGCAGTGTTACCCCAACCTAAAGTGAGGAGAAATGATTGCAAGGTAAATGACATGAAAAGGGGTGGTAATGCAAAACTATGCAGAAGGAAGTGAATTCTCATGGATGTTCGTTCCAAATGAGGTGGACTGCAAGCATGTAAATGACATTGTTATATTGATGGAGTGAAAGAGGTGTGTAGATGTAGGAACATGGGTTGCAACAAGAGTGTTGGTGAGGACATGATGAACAAGAATCCATGATACATGAGACAAAAGTGAGTTAAAATGGGATCTTGCATGAGTTCTAAACCACACAAGGTGAAATACTAGCCCTGTGACTCATTGAGATCTGATGTTTCCACATGAAAGTGAATTACTGCTTGAAGTGAAAAATGATAAGACAATGAGTGAAAACAAAAACTAATGTATAGGTGTGAGTGAAACAGAAATCGATGGTAGATGGAATGAAAGGAAATTGTAAGTTATGCATTTCTCTACTGTAAGCTAGAAATCCATAGCTCTTATTAAGATATATTTTATTCTAGTCCCAAAATCTATCTACTTCCAACCAGTGTTCATAGCCCTGGTAGAGATATTGGAAAGACCCTTGAGAGAGAGTGTTTGATATTGCTCTTTTTTTTTTTTTTTTGAATTTTACTTGATTTTTCTTTTGATTTTTTTTACATGATATGAAACTCTCTCAGTTTATTAAATGGATTTATAACCATGGGTGGCTTGATGAAGGGAGTGGAAGTGATTATGGAGATGACATTGGCAAGTGTCAACAAATAATGCCATAGGGTTTTCACAACAAGATGTTAAGTGTGTATGAGTGCATGGATCTATAAGAGGATAGTTGTTAATTCACCAAGCAAAGAGAGACCAAGTTCAAGAAATTATAACAGAGATTATTGGCTCAAACAGTGTGATAACGAGATCATCAAGACTTCACCAAAAGTTGTGAAAGAAACCAAGACATGGAATGTGAAAAAAGTTTAAATGAATTATGTAGTAGTGAGCCGAAAAATTAGAATGCCATATGAATGAATGGAATAAATGTGGAAGAACATCCATGAGTAAGAGTACATTTATTGTAATTTTTGGGATATATAGATTTTTTAATATTTTTGAAAGGTGTTTAGTTGTATGGAGGTGTGTGTTTGTGTTTTTGTCAATAGTGATAGAAAAAAATGTGTGGCAAATCAGGTCATGTTTCGAATCCAGGCCGGATGAAGAGAAATGGAATGCAAGGGAGACTAGGAATGTAGTAGTGAAGACAAATGAGATTCCCCCTAGTCCATGTAGGGACTAGATGAATAAGAGACATGATGTAGAGAAGTAAGCGATAGAAGAAGAAGATAATAGGATTGAATTGGAGGATGTGAATAACAAGTGAAGAAATGATACCAAATAGAATCCATATGTGGAGTACATGAGTGTGAGGATGAAGCAAACAATAAATATGTTGAGTGTGGTGAATGTGTGATAATGTCGGGTAGATGTAGACATGAAAATAGATCAATAGTAGAAGATAAAGTGATATGAGGGATTGCGTGAGTGATGATGTTATGGGGATAAGGAGTGGAGAACATATTGATATGTGGAGGAAGCTTGAGAAAGAAGGGTGTGGTATTGTGATGATAGGGTGTGATGATATGATGATGACATGGAGTAGGAAGAGGCATGTAAGAAGGAATGCCAATCAAAGGAGAATGTGGGAGAAAATTGAAATGATGTGGGGTGTAATTGGATGTGGAGGAGGCTTGTGAGGAATGGGTGTAAGAACAAATGGTTGTGTGGTTGTGATAGATGATGTGAACAAAGGAGGGGGTTCCGATAATAAAAAATGGTGCATGAACAAGTGGTGCTAGATGTAATAAGGCATATGTGTAAGAATACTCTAAAAGAGGTGAAGGAATGGGAGCATGCGGAGGTGACTTGCGAGAATGAGATGAAATAACATGTAGTTATACATGATCCAAGAATAGATGTAAAATAATTGTGAATGAATGCAATAGATGGGATAAGATGTAATGGAGGTTTCAGAAGAAAGAATGGTGATTGAATGAGTGATGATGAAGGAATTGAGATGCATGTGGAAGATGTTTATATAGGTGAAGAGATAATTGGAACCATATGTGATGAAGAGTGCAATGTAGTTGCAGGAATGTGATAAGTGAGAAGTGGAGTGTATATGATCAAACCAAGTAATGAATTAAATTATGTTTTGGGAAAGATAGAATCACATGATGACAAATATGATGTAATTGGGGAGAACTTTAGAAAGGAGGATGATGAGACCACATAAAACTGAAGCACATGATGGTGGAGATTCAGAAGGGTATGATGTAGATGATGAGACAATAGGAAAGCATGATGATGTGGAGTCCAAGGTGGAAGCATGTGATGATGTGGGTTGTGAAGTGGATGAAGAGACATAAAGTACACATGATGTTTGGGTAGTAGTGGGAAATCATGATTCGAGATGATGAAGGCACGACACATGGAGAAGAAGCGGGAATAATGTTGTGTGAAGTGATTAGGTTGGCATTAATAGGTGAATTTGGTGGAGATGGAGGCTCAACCACAATGTCCCCTTTTTCGAGAAGGTCTTGAATGATATTGTGAAGTTGGGGACATGAGTCAGTAGAATGGCCATTAATATGATGAAAAACACGTCTCATGGTAAAAATGCAACAATGGTGGGGGTGACATGGGAGTGAGATTGATGAGATGGGTGTTAAACAACTTGTGGAGAATATAAGAAAGTGACTCAGTTAAAGGAGTGAATTTGTGAGGGGGTTGGATGAAGTAATGAGCCATAAGAAAGTGTAATGAATGCAAATATGCGAGTGTAAAATGTGATGAAATGTGAGGAGGATACGATTGGAAAAAAGCTGTGAACATGAAAGGGTAATAACATAGTAGGTGGAGGAGCTGAAATGTACGGAAAGATGGAGAATGACCAAGATGGACATCCTTGAGGTGTTGCGCCATGTGTATGTACTCATGAAATGTGTTAAGTGGATGAATTTATAAGTGATATGAGATATGAGGGACAATATTTTTGTAAAGAGGTCAATGAGTTCAAATTGTGGGAGTAGAAATAAGAGGCGATAAAAAGTGCATGCCAATGTGTGATAAAGTCAACAATAGACTCATTATATGACTATCGAAAGCACGTTAAAGTCAATGAACATTACTATGGGTGTGATATGGATGGAGAAATGAGATAGTAATATGCCAACGAGTTGTGTTAATGTGTAAATGCTATGTTGTGGAAGGTTTGAAGACTAATCAAATTCTTGACCAATAAGTGAAAGTGGGAAGGTGCATAAGAGGAATGTGTCATCATATTGAATGAGGTGGTAGGCATATCAGAATAGATACATGTGATGTTGTGGGTCCTTGGTAACATCAAATTTATCAAATGTGGGTAATTTAAAATGTAGTGGAGAGGGGCAACCCGATACCATTGGGTGAATAGGCTCATTATAAATGGTGTGATAATTCGGTATGGGTGGAAGTCCCCCCAAATGTTGGGACTCAAGCTTGGTAATGCGGTTTATGAGGTGTTCGCAAAACAAGTCGGGGTGTGAGTGAGCATGGGGGTGAAGATATGCCATGTGGAATGACTAGGCAACTAGGTGGGAGAGAACACAAGGTGAAGAGGTAGGGATAATAAACTAGTCAAAGGCCAACCAAAGGTGTTATTAAGATGGGCCAATTAGGGGTTGGATCGGTCATGCTTGCGAATGAGTAGGGGAGGTTTTTAGCAAGGGGATGGTTCCAATAACATCTAGAAGAGATTTTAGAGGAGGGGTAGAAGATTTATGGCATGAGGGCTAGTCACAACAATAACCAACGAGTGTGTGGGAGGTGGGTGTGACGAAGGGGTTGGAGGAGGGTATGGTGGGGAAGGGTGGGAGTGAGTCACACGAGCAACTTGCGAGAAGGGAATGTGGGATGGGGTGAGTTGGTGATCATGGGTGTGAAGGTGGGTTGAGCGAATAACCCACGAGATATGTGAGGCCACGGGGGTGGGGCTAGTGGCTGGAACAATGGCTTGTAGGTGTGCGTAAATATGATCCTTCGAGCTCATGAAGGAACGAGAACTTTACTTTCTTTAAGTACAAACATGTTGAGATCACGTACTATAAAGTGTAATTTCGTAAGATGCCCGCCCACCAAAATCTACCGCATTTGTCCATGGTTCTTCCAAGTCATCCAAGGCCTAGTACCTACTCGGTTCCAAATCTTCCTTTGTTTAATCCTACTTCCTCAATTTTGAACATATGCCGCTAATCACGCATACAACTTTCATAGTAAGAAGTTGAAAAATATCTCATAGAGAAAATCATACATGTTGTCTTCAACCCATTTGCCTGATTAAAATTATTCTTTTAGGTTTAAACTTATCTTCTTTATCATGTATCGACATTTAAATGTTCTCTCCGACAACCGAAACACCATAATCTCTCCACATCTTGAGATCCTAAATGAAAGAAGGTCCCAAAATGAAACCAAAATGTCATGTTGTAGTCTAGTAAATTAGCACAACTTTGGGTGCACATTGGCATCTCACTCGACCTAAGTCTAAGTGCTCACCCGAAGCGCATGTAACTCCACCGAGTTCCTTCTAGGGTGGAAATCAAGACATGGTCCTTGCAAACATGATTAACATAACATGCAATATATATCCCATTTATAAATTACGATTACATGCGCTCGAAAAATTGATCATAAAAGGAGCTTGTATTCATTCATCAACATATATAATCGGTGATTTAATCAATGCCATTTACACCACGTACATCCCTTCGTACTTTGGAAATTAATGCCATATTATCCATTACAACACATTTCTCGAGATACTTGACAAAGACGTACACATACTTGCGCATCCTTACATACAGATTTGAAAACACTTACATGTCATACTCATACACGTATTCACCACATATACCCGCACACAAAAACTCTAGACTTACTTTACATAGACATATATACATATTTATAGGGTGGGAACTTTTCCTTCACTACTTATATGCTTTAATCTAGTAATAAACAATTCCTAAATATAGTCTCCATGCTTGCACTTTCCTATAATTAGGCGTCATCCTTTAGTTTTCCATAAACATCTTGTTGCGTGCTATAAATAGCCCATGCTTTACTTTTTAGGTTGTGGAGCTCTGTTTTGATGTGTGAAAGTGTTGAATACTGTACACTTTCCATGGTTGTCTCGGCTGGGGTTTGGGGCCGGGCTAGGCCTCGAGTGGGGGTTTGCGGGTGTAACCCCCGAATTTTGGCCTTAAAATGTGCCCGATATACCGAAACGTGCTTTTCTCATATGGGCGAATTTTTGACCCATAGGTTTATGGGACAATTTTGACCCATGGTTTTAATACCCACTTGTTTTGTAAAACTACTTATGTAGTTGTCTACTTATGTGGTTTAATGCATATGGTAGAAAAATGATGTAACATTGTAGATGTGTATGAATTTGGGTGTGAATTCTGTAGAGTTTGTTGAGCATAGCTGCAAAAGATCTGGTATTGTATTGAGAGAGTAGTGGCTTGTACTAAAATCGAGCAAGTGATTCTTTGTGGACGTAGCCCAAATTGGGTGAACCACATTAAATACTCGTCTCTTTATGTTGTGTTATTTTTATTCTACACTTTTATTGCAAATTTGTAATATTTTGTGCATATTAGTTTCTCTTTGTTGTAATTCTATGATGGACTCATCCCCATATTTTATCCCTTATTCCCTAACATTACTCCGAGTTGAATGCACTATAAATAGATCCTTCCCCATGATATAAATATCTTGCTTTATCTCCCACGCCATACTATACTTAGCTTTATCCATCCATACATATCCTATATTTAGCTCACTTTGGTGAACACGCCATTTCTCATTTTTCATATTTTAGCTCATTCCATAATTTTGGATGATTCCCATTCTTTCTTCCTTTGTGCGTGAAACGTTCGCGCCTCATATTCCCATACCTCTGTGTGCACCTTCACACACTTCTTCTCCTTGTGTAATTTTACTTCCATGCTTCCATGCACACCTTCGCACATGTCTTCATACTCATCCATTTCTTCATTATAACATGTATTTTCACCCTACTTGGTGATATATTTTATTTTTTGACTCATAGAGGATTTAAGGAGGCTTCCACATATAAAATTACCTTGAATTTCCGAGATGACATTTTCATTGCTTTGTAAACACTCCGGATCACTTGCCAATTGTTGGTTTTTATTCCTCGAAACCATGGATTCATAAAGTGGCGAGGATGAAAAAAATACGAGAAAATATCAAGTCTAGAACGGATATTTGTGAAGTGTTTAAATAAATGCTTGAATGTCATATTCTATAAATAATGCCTTACTTCGTGAATGTGCTACGGGTATTGAAGACTTGATGAAAGTGGAGGATTCTATGGATGAAGTAGAACCTAGTTTTAAATTGATAACACGGTAAATGATTGCGAACAATTTAGAGCCTCTTGAGAAACTATTACACGAGACTTAGTCATTATTGATGAAAGTGCATTTTGGCTTTGTATGTCTTCTCAAAGACAATTGTTTCTCTAAGCTAATAATAATTTAATTATTTGAATTACGTGTGATCCATATCCCATGGTGGTCAATGCCATGTGATGAGTTTTAGTGTATTTTCTTGTGCCATTCAAAAATCATTCAAGTTATGTGATGTAATAAATTAATTCACTTTTTGAATTAATTTAAATTGTTGCACTTATGATGTAATATAAACTAAAGTTTGGGGCAGGAGTTAAGTATAAAGTAGATATGCAACTATTTCTAGGTGAATGTGCCTATAGGAGGTTGAAAATCAATTGTAAATGGGTTGGATGGTTGTCTCCCTCTCTTTCCTATATGAATGCTAGAGAGTTCTTGTTGTGTTTTTTTACACAATGTTTTTCTCCCAATTCCATTAATTCATGAATGCGGTGCTTATTTGTTTTTTTTATATATAAAGAATTAATGCTCCTCAACCATAAAATTTTCTTCGCTATTTATAATTGAATGATGCCATTATTGTTGTTTCCCCTTCTTTCCATATGTGATGCTTTAATATTCAAACTTTGTGTCGATTGTTAAGGTACGTGGACTTTGTGTCATATCTATATGGTCTGGGGGTCATGAAGACTTTTTTATTTTATTGGCATCATATATTTTACCTTTTATATGAGAGCGAAACAGGATTTTAATGTTTGAGATATCTTAGCAATTTTAGGAGTTTATTATGCCAAATATTTCTTGCTTCCTCCATCTTGATTCTCCTTCTTTCTCCTTCCCATTTTTTTTTTTCATTAGTGATTTTCAGTTAAAATCACCAAAAATACAAATACCCCATCATACAAGAGAAATTCCCCTCTTAAACATAGAGGAACATTACATTGTCAATAGGTTTCCCTAACTATTTTTGATTTCATGTTGCTTCCATTGGGAAAATCAAAATAAAATAAAACAACATAAAATTCAGCTTTCAACAATAATTTAACAAACGCAAGTGAAAAAATTACCGATATAGCAGAGGGATATTCATTTAAAGTAGCTGAAGTAGGTATGACATGCCAATATCCTCTACAACCACTAATGCCCAACCTTACTAGAATACATAATAGGTTGAAAAATCTAAAATCAAGGAACAAACTTACAACATAAACCTAATAAAAAAGTTAGAGTCTTTAAGAGATATTCAAAAAAATTGAGATATAGTGAAACAACATGGGTACATACCCTAGAATAGATTAATCACCCAAAAATAGGAAAACCATATTGAAATGAAGATAAATGCAGGAGTCTCCATCATACTTCACTCCCTCTAGCCCATTATAACAATCAAGACCAACCCATGTTGACTTGACCAAGGGACACCTAGCCCCCACCCTCACATACCAACTAACAATCACAACAAAACCAGGGTGGAATCTTCCACTTGTGTTTGTAAACCATGCACTTCAATCTTAAAATCTTGAAAAACAACTAAGTACTAACCAGATTGGATTTTGAAAAACTATCTTCTAGACTATAACTCTTGGAGCTATGAGACCAATTCTATCAAGTTCATAGTAACCCTAATTCTTATATTTACTAAAATAGATTTAAAGTATAAGTGTTCTTTTTTATTCTTTATACTTTTATTATTTCTTATATTGTTTAACAATTATTTTTGTAAATATACCCCTTATATAATATCAATGTCTTGTCTATATTCAACAACATCAATATAATATAATTATTGAATTATATATAATACTTATATTACATTTTTAATTTATCGAACAATTTGTTTTGTCGATTTTGTGCCACATGATAAATTTATTGAACAAAATTAAACACAAACATGGCACAAATTTAGCGCAAAATGGACACAAATGTGGATCAAATACAACACAATTAAAAATATTTAGTCGAATCAAGTTTGCATCGCAATTTGCGTCACATCCAAGATGCACATTCCACAAATAAACACAACTAAAAACCTTAAAAAGTTTGATTTTTAGGCGAAATTAACCCAAAGGATGACGCTATTTGCACAAAATGTAGTATTGAAGTTAATTACTTAATCAAATTTGTAAGGAGATGGAGGGATATTATTTTTAATATAATTTTTAAGTCATTACCAAGAAGTTCCTTGCAATCTAAACTATCCTAGCTAATAAAAAGTGTCTTACCATGTTTCCATATGAGATATGAGTTATAAATGAAATAGTGTCAATATTATGTGGAGAATATAAGCCATTAGGATTGTATGGATAATCATTATCAAGATTTGTAAACCTAAAATGTGAATAAATACCATGTTCCCCTCGTTACATATTTTTTCTCCTCTCTTAAATTAATGTGCTTCGATTTCTAACTCTCTAAATTAGGAAACAAAATCAAGGAATGGTAATTTTTTTAGAAGTATTGAATTATAAACAATATTGAATCATATATATGGTAGAAAAATCATGAATATGGAAAAATTAAAATTTACCATTTTACAGGTATATTTTGGTGAGTTCAACAAGTTTATGTATAATTTATAGGAAAAATTGGTGAATAGTTTTTCAAAAAATTGTTGATTGATGAATGTAATTTTTGAATTTTGCCAAAAATAACCCCTACAAAATAACCTAGTCTACACTTTTAAAGTCACATGATGAACCCTATTATTTTGTACAATCATTTCTCTACATTTGAGTTATTTTTTAGGATATAATAATATCACAATCAAATATTTTAATTAAACTTAGGAGATTCATTAATAACACTTTCCATAACCGAGTATTTCCTACTTATGCAACTTATGTAGGTGGAAACAACAACAACCTTGCAAAATTTGTAATATTGTCAATAACTTTTCTAATTTAACACTACTATCACTTTGGACATAATTTTTGGTAAGAAAGTTCATATCCCTTCTAGGCGCGTTTCCCCTAACCTCTTGCTCAATATTAGAATTTATGTTGAACTAGATTTGAAGATTGGGATCTCCTTATGTCTCACACTTGATGCATCGTTGTTTTTCGAAGAAAAATATTTCTTTTTAACACATAATTTGTATACAACAAATGAATTTTTTTCATACATAACAAATTTCAAGTCCTTGAATATGAAAATTGCATGTTTCAATGCAAAGTGTGCATGGCATATTGACTTGATAAAACCACGATAATGAACAATTAGAGGCCTCACCACTTCTACAATGCCTACTATGAATTTGAGGGTTGGAGCAGGTTTAGTGAATATTGAACTTAGCCAAAGTTGGTGTATTTTTAATACAACAAGTCAATGCCAAAATCTATTAAGTGTATTCCTTATACAATATGTTTAAATATCATCTTCCCGATTACATGTGGATGTTGCAAATAAATTCCCTTTAAAATGTCATGGTCTTTACCCACACAGAGATCATGAGTGTTAACCCTCTTAAAGGCAAAAATATACTTTGACATGTTGGATCAACTAGGACTTTTACAACGCAATTAGGGTACGCTCCTTTGAGACCTTCATATCTCTCTAACTTGCTCATTCCAGTAATATGTCAATATACAAAAAAAAAAACATCCATTTGCTTAGTGGTAGACCATGCTTACCATCAATATTGTAATACTTTTACCTTATCAATATCATAGTTTTATGCATTTATGTTCTACCTACATTTTCAAGGAGTGAGGCTAGACAAAGAGTAGAGTTAGAAGAAGTTAACAATTATGGATAACATGTAATTCCTAGTGTATGGTTTCATTGACCCCTCATTGAAACTCTCCACACCCACATTTTTATTAAATAGAATGGATATTGGAATTATATATAATGTGATTCAAACTTATAACCTATTTTGTGAATCAAATTCTCAACCTAAACATCACATATTTTTGGTACAAAATGTTAATTATTTTCTTGAACACAACTTTTGATAAAATAATTTAATCCTTCTAAATCAACTTATGTGGAAAACACAATGCCACATAACCAATTATGCAAGTTATTGTTAGGGGAACGTATAATTTCGTGATTATAGGTGTACTAGTTGTCAATTGTTTAATAGAGAAAGGGGATACGACATGTAGGGCATGTTGGCAATATAGTTTGAAGATATCTTAAAAAGCAAGGTGCATGTGGGACTTGTCCCTTGACTTATTGGTTGGATGTTTTAATATTTTCTTATGAAATACTAATAAGACATTTGAGCTAGGTGCAAGATCAATACAATATTAGAAAAAACAACTATATATGCTTGTAAGAGATGTGGAGTTAGATTTTAAAATGAATAATTTTAACCTTGCCATAAGTCGAGCTCTTCAGAGTCACCAATGAAAATAGTGCAAAAATAGTAGGAATAATGAACCTGAGAAATATGTAATATGGAGTTCTAATGTCCATGCCTGGATGCCAAATAAACACAAGTTATAATGATAGATTCTTCTAATTTGCATATATTATATAATACAATTTCCTTCTCACGCTTTTATGATTTTATAAACTGAAAAGTTCCATTTACAAGATTTAAATGATATTGATAATAAATAACTAAGATTGTACTATACATGTTTGTTGGTATTTTAGTAATACAAGGCCATGATTTGCATAAATGGAACCTCTTTCGGACCTTCGGAATATCAAAGAACTTTCACGGTCATTATTCTCAAACTTGATGAAAGTCAAGAAAGTGGGCCATTTTAATATAAAGAATAATGCCTTTAGAAAAATCCATAGAAAATTTTGAACATGGCATTAATATTCTCAAGGTGTCACAAACTAAACTAGACAAAGTGGAAAATATTTTGTTAACATATGAAAGATAGATGACAAGAAATTGAGTTCAAACATATTGATTTGAGTTCAAAACCGAGCCAAGAGATGAGATAAGTATAATTGGTGAAGAAATACTATTATGAAATTATGTAGACCATTAGTGCATGTAGGGAAATTCTAAAATAAGATTAGATAAATATCTTGATAATTTCTTAATACACAAGCTAAAAAAACTAATTCATTCGATATCTAAAAATAATAGATTTCAATGATATCAATTTTACTTGTAAGATCAAGGGATTTCATTTATACAAATAGGATCTTTGGGATTCATAAGATTTTTTCTAATGGTGTCAACATGTTTGAAAAAAGTTCGAATGTGACAATTTCTTATTTAATATTTTAATAATTTAAAATTTGATGTATCTTTAACATATGGAAGAAACATATTCATTTCCCAAGCTTTGTTTGAATTCTTATCCTTATCACTCATTTTTAGGGTTTCTTTTTGCTTTCCTAACCACAACATTAGTTTTTCACTTCTTGTATCCATTCTTTTTGGGACCTTTGTGAGATATATTTCGTTCAAATAAAAAATGTTCACCAGAAGATATATTCTCAACATTGTAGTAAAGAGAGTGTTCATTCTTAACTTAAAATGTAATGAAGAGGCATAGTTGAAATGGGTAGTAAGGCATGTATTTAAAGGAAAATTTACATTTTTAATTTATTTTTACAGCTATAGAGGAGAGGGGAAGGTTGATCGGGAAACACTCCCATCCTGGAGCCAATCAACCATTGTGTTAGGAAAAGGGTCATTTCCATTGTGGCATTATCATTATTATCATAAGGATCATGATATATTGAGATTTATATGTTATATTTATTTAAAGAGGATCATTAGCGTTGTAGAAGCAATTCTAAGGTGCACTAAAGAGGGATATATGAATTGGGTAATAAGGCATGTATTTAGATGTAATTTTACAAGATATTGTTGGATTTTGCATCCATAGAGGAGGAGAGGTAAAGGCCACATGGGTAATACGACATGTATTTAGAGGCAATTTTACAAGATTCTATTGGAATTTTACATCCACAGAGAGGAAGAGATGGTAAGGCCATTAAAAATACGATCACACAATGAATCAACCATTATGTTAGTAAGAGAGCCACTTCCCTCGTGCCATCGTCCTTATTGACACAAGGATCATGGTATGTTGGGATTTACATGTTGTATATTTCCTTCCGATTTTCAATGCGACCAAAAGAATGTCAATAATGGATGGATATTTTGAAATTTAGTGAATGAGGCGCATGCCATCATAACCACATGCAATCAACTATAACAGAGGAAGATATAACATCAATTTTAATAGAGTTGAGAAGGGAAATCTAGTGTTCGTTAGAAGGTGGGGGATGTGGTAAATTAATGGTTAGCAAGAGCTAGAAATGATGACCCATAACTTAAATGTTAATTTTACTTAGGAGAGGGAGGCTAATGGAGGTAATTTTATTACAAGGGACACCCAATCTTGAAAAAATGTTTGGTTGGCAACTTCCAGTCCTAGAAGAGATTTGAACCCCACACTTCCTACCATGTGCATGTTACATGAATTATAAGGGTTTTTATTAGGACAAATTCAAAAAGGTCAACGACCAACAATCAACTACAAGGAAAGTGCTTAGGCAGCTATTTTGCTTCACACTTCATGTTGTATGAAATATAAAGGTTTATATTCTTGAAAAAATAAAAAATGGTCAAAGGAACAACAATGGTCTACCTTGAAAGTGCTCGGGTAAGTGTATTTCTTGACACTTCACTTTTTCCTATAACAATTTAGGCGGGGGTTTTATAAAGGGCGTTGTTGTTTCTATTTTTATTTAGGGATGGTTTCATGAAAAATTAAATAAAAGATACTTACCAATTTTTTTATCTATACATTTTTAAAAATTCATAATGTATTATTTTAATTGGCCAAAAAAATATTAAACAAATAAAACAAAACATAAAAATAATGGTTAAAAAATATTTGTATGTAAAATTGAAGTACTCATTTATTTATTCTCATAATCTTATGAAAACAATACCTATTCAATTGTCTTTTACATAAATATTTTACATAGAAGGACTTTTAAAAGTATATTTTAGAATAGTCTCCACATTAAAGTTTTAATTATTATAACTATTATGTCAAATAAATTGATTGGTTGATAAATAAATGTGTTTTAAGCTTCTCTCTAATATTTATGTGTGATTTACAAATTTCAAAATAATAATTTAAAAAAGATTAAATCAAAAATATAAATAAATGCCTTATCACCCCTAAAACAAATATACTTCAATTTATTTTAAAATATGAAATCTCCTATTATTTTATATCTTATAATTATGTTTTGTACTTTGAAAAACAAGAATCTCCTTCTTGTTGTACTAAGGAAAAAGTGAAAAAAAAGAAACTTTATTTCACATTCTTTGAAGGGAACTTTGTTTCTAATTCCTTTTCTAAGATATGAAAAATAACTAATGTGAACTCTTGGGTTCTTGACACTAAAGATAAGTTCCTTATTATTGTCTTTTCAAAGAGCTAGTTGGAATATAGATTCACATTTTTTGGTAAAGTCAATTGATCGTTGATCCCTTGATGTAGTTGTTAAGTTCATAAAGAACTCACCAAAGATCAATCCTTACTAAGTGCAATGACCTAACCGCCAAAAAAAATAAGACCAAGATTATGTCGTTGATGATTTTAAGAAAATGAAAACCCTTAAACCTTAACACTAAAATCAAATCCAGACCTTCAACCCAATTTTATACATATGGTGAGGTCCAACCTTCACTCAAAAACAATATGATGTGAGATCGTGAGACAATTTCTTTTAATATTAATATATAGCCCCAATCACGGTGGTGGGGATCTTCCTTTACTGCAAAGTGAGTTTATGCTGGATTCCAACATAGGAGACATCGAAAACATTAAAACAGAATCCACCAATAAAATTGTAAAAATATTAGCCTAGAAATTACAAAGAAAAACTCATGATGGATGCCATTACGTGAAATTGAACATTTGAAAGCAAAAATAATTCTAGTAGCAAGAATATTTTCTGTCTATCCCGCTCTAACAATATTTAACATGACAAGTAAGAGTTTAATCTACCTTCTTGATATAGTTTAATTCTTTGAGCTTTGGAGGGAGGACCAACGTAAGGTGTTCTAGTTGCAAGCATGACCGGATAATTGTACTTTACTTGTTTCCTTGATGCAATTATCATCGCTTCGAGTGTAGGGCCATCACTTTGTAGACATCATTAGCATCTCCGTTAAATTTTTATTGTGGAGAAACATTGATCTCTCCCCAAATTTTGGATCCACCCTACACCTTAGCTTCACCCATGGGATCTCAAAATAATCCTTCCTTTCATGGCAAAAATAAATCCATATGACTTTAATTTCAGTTATCATAATGTCTCTGCTACATACAAAAATACGTTAACAAACTTATAACATACGATGAATGGGCGTGACGACAACATGGTTTTTCAGGGCCCTAACAACATTGGTGCCTTCAATTCCTTTTCCCATAACCACCACTCGCTTCTTCGGTTCGATTCCATGACGAATAATCATTGTGTATATTTCCTAGAGTTGATATTTATTGTTTATACTTCCTTTAGGAGATGAATTTAATGATGAGTAGTTTTGTGAAAGGGCTTAAACTAGGAGTAGTTGATGTATAATTTCCACCGTAGTTTACATAACACAATCAATCAACTCATATTAAATTCAACCTCCTTTATCTCATGACCCAAATGAGTTTTGAATAAAATATGCTATTTATACCCTACCGTTGTTATGGAGATTAATACCCACTTGGTCCCTCATGTAATCAACTCCACTATGTCGTTATGCTCAATTTATTTTCTATGCCTCTTTGTTTTCATAATAATATGTGCTTCTTCTATGAGGAACAAAATAACCGGACCAAGGGCCATTGTTGTTCCGAGTCACCATGGAATCTGCAACTCGTAGTACGTCACTCAAATATAGCAAAAGATGTCGTTCTGAGAATGAACATTTTGTTATAGATATTGTAGGATATTTCTTGTGGGTCAATTTGGAGATGAATATTAAAATTCCTCGTCTACCTTCGTACACGTTGTGGCTCCCCACTTTGCTTGGCCGCATGATGAACAAGGTGTTTGGGATGCAACGGGCCTCCCGAACTTGGATGCACTAACAATACCCCTGCCAGCAGGTTCATTTTTAAAAGCTTTTGGTAAAATGGAGGTAGGAAATCCCAGCGAATATACTTGGAACCACTTTTGTGGAAAGGAAAATTTCCATTTTTTGAAACGAAAATTTTTCCTGATCTTATTTGAGTGAGAGTGTGGGCCCTAAGGAATTTTTTTATGCAGACGCAGAAAAAAAAGCATTTTTCAATGTGGACGTAGAGTTGTCGAGTGACAACAATAGTTGTTGATGCGCAACAACAACATTTGTTGTCACAAGTCAATAAAATTTGTTTTCGCACGCCAAAAAACTTTGTTAACGCATGACAACAAGTGTTGTTGTCACGCATCAACAAAATTTGTTGACACGTGACAACAAAAGTTGTTTTCGTGCATCAATAAATGTTGTTGTCGCATGTCAACAATGTCTTGTTGTCATGTGCCCAAGGCTCGAGAAACCCTAATTTTGTCCTATAAATACCCCTCTTGCCCCTCATTTTCACATTTACACTTCCCGGCTCCCAATGTTTTCTCTATTCTCCCATTGCTAACTGCTACATGAATCATACATCAACACAACAACGGTCCAACCAAACATAAGAAAATCCACGTCTATGGTCTCAAGACTCCAATCAAGCTCAAGCACTCATGGCTACTACTAGCTCAAGCTCAAGACCAAGATCCAACAGAAAATCAAGCTAACCAGGCATTGGTCACCCCCAAGCCGGAGCCCTACCCAAGGGCAAGATTCAATTCAAGAATTTGATGTGCCCCCACATTTATACAGTTTTGCAAATGAATGTAGATTACAAGGATTTTGTAGAAGCGTGTTATTTTAATGGGCTCGTTAACATGCCCTAGTTCAAGATTGATCATGACGTTCTAAACTACCTTTTCTCCTCGTACAATACAAAAGACGGTAATTTCTCATTCTTCGTGGACGATGGTCATACATTCAAATTTAGTGTCGATCCAGATGAGATCCATCAATTGACAGCATCTCGTTTAAAAATTTGCACATAGTAACAACGAAAGAAACCCTAACTGAAAATGATAAGATCTACCTTGAATCTACTTTCGGTTTCCATGTTGATTGTATGTGTAATTTGTTTTCATTTGAATTTTTTTAATTTTGATATAATTCAAATTCATATTAATTCCAATGACTTTTGCAACTCACGTGAACAAATCAAGATGAGGTGTGGATACACAAGGAATTGCACACCACTTTCTTATTGCTATGATTTCTTTCTTTCAAGTTAGAATTTTTTTAGGGTCGTGAAACATATATTTCAAACTGGACTATTGCATACATTCTTGCAATGATCGGAAAGCTAAAATTTGATTGGTGCACATTTTTATCGAATAAGATAAAAAATGACATTACAAATGCATCACTTTCTAAAAAACCAGTTATTATCTCCTTGGTCTTTATTACGAGGCTTTTTTAATTTAAAAGACAAACCAACTCCTACTTGCATGAACGAGACAATGAAGAATTTGTCAATTCCATTTGAAGAACAACATGTATATAGTTTATATTTCGACATTAGATTTTAGTATGGTTATTGTCTTGATTATGTACTTCTGATTGAATCTTTATGTAGTACTAACATTATGTACTTCTGATTGAATCTTGATGTATGCAGAGAATATTTTTGGAGGCCCTTCCACGAAAAAAAGTAGCATCAAGAGGAAGAGGCCAACAACACGCTTTGAGGTGTCGGGAGATTCCCAATCTGAAATAGAAGTTCACTCATCACGAACCCCCAAGCATTTGCATTAGTTAAACGAAAGAGACATAATACCCTTAACATTTACTATTTACAATTTACCATTTACCATATTGAATTGACATGCAATTGAATGTTGTTGCACTTGCAGGGACTTTGGACTATACACGTGCTTCTCAACAGGCATCACCAACTCACTCTGTCTAATCACATGTAATTGTCGATTCTCAACACCCTTTGCCATCCCAACCACAGCTCCAACACAACCAATTCCTATGGCTACTCCAACATGGCCACCTCTGGTACAACGACAGGTTACCCCTCAACAACAAGGTATAATTTTATTTCTTTTGTACAAGTTTTGAATAGTTTTTCATATAATTTCGTAGCTTTTGCATAGTTTTTTTTTTTCATATAATTTAGTAATGATTTTGTTGATTTTTCTTAGAATTTGCAACATACGCAGCATTCCTTTTCCATTTGTACAAACAATGACACCGCCACATCCTCCACCATTACAATTCAAAATGCCAACAAGAGGTTTAGGTAAAAAGAACAATGGTAAACACATGCCAATTCCTCCAGCCCCTAGCGGGACACTAAACATTACCTCTACATTTCCAATTCCAACCCTCTCTCTCGGTGGCTTGCCCAACGCAACTGACGTATCAGTTTTAAATAATATAAATTTAGATGAAGATTACTTGGGAATTGATATCAATGAACCAACTGGATTTTTCAACACACGTGATATGATTCAAGGCCAACAGGTATATTTCCATTTCAACGTAATTTATTTAAATTTTTTACATTTTACTTTCAATTTCAATATTTGAATATTGATTTATTTTATGGCAAATAGGATCAGGCCACCCAAAGGCAAAAAGAGTTAGTAGACGATGCTCAACCCGAAAGCCCCCATACCTCTCCATTGGCATCATCCTCTTTAGATACAGATGGTGAACAATTGCCATCATTTCCTTTGGAGAACTTGATTGGTTATGATTTTCAATCCCATGTCCAAGAGTTTATTGTACCTCATATCAGTGAGCTCATAGAATGGGAGAGAAGGGAAAAAGTACTAATCAACGAGATAATAAGTCGTTATGAAAATCATTGGCAAAGGGATAGTTTATACGTTGTAGTCCAAAATCAACCTATGAAGATGGATGCCTTACTCATCCAAGCAAGAGGTGGGACTGTCACGTATAACAACAATTATAAAGACAATATTTTAGATAAAGCATTAAAAAATTGGAAAATATTAGTGCTGAAGCCCATGCCTATTTCAAAAAATGGTCGATGGAAAAGGATCCGTGGCAATTGTAAATGCCGAAAGAGATAAAGCGGTTGTAAGTATTATCAATTTGAAACAATATTTTTATTAATTTGAAATTTTCTTATTTTAGTAATATGTTAAATTGAGCTCACTATTTTTTTTGCAATTGAAATATGAAAATTTGAAGAGTCTTGAAACCTCTAAGAACAATTTATCCACAACAATGAAGATGAAATAAAATATTTTTTTGGTTAACAAACAAAACAATACACTTAAGTGGATAATTAAAGAGAATGGCTTTGACCCTGAGATTTTGTTCAAAGCAAAGGCAGTTGCAGATCCTAGTTTGACATCCCATGGAGATGCAACAAAGGAAGAAGAAACAATCATAAAGAATCTAGACCTTCTTCAGAAGATCTGATTAGTTATGGGATTATTCAAGTAATGAATATAGGAGAGCAAGCCATTGGGGAAAGGGGCACAAAATATGCTACAAAAATTCAAAAGGAAAGTGCCAGTTTGTCTGGGGAAAAAGTTAATGATTGAGGCTTGAAAAATTGAAACTTGAAATTTGAAAATTTGAAATACTTTATATATTGAAGAATGAAACATGAATATGTATTTGATTTTAAGTATGTTGCAATCTAGATTTTTATATCTTGTTATATATTATATATAGAATTTCTAGATTGTATATGGTGTTTATGTTTGATATGAATGTGATGGCGTTATGATAATGGATAATTGTTTTAAGAAAATTTGGAATGTGGTATGACAGAGACATCTTAATAGAGTTAAATCTTCTTCTCTCTACTTGTAAAATTCAAACTCTATATCAAGTTTCTTCACATTTAAACCTTCTCAAATCTTCTCTCTACTTGTAATGATGATGAAATTAGATGTGGATGATGACATTAGAATCGATATGGATGATGATGAATTGTATGTGGACGTAGATTTAGCTTTAAGCACGATCATGGATGATGATAATGGATAAGTGTTTTAAGAAAATTTGGAATGTGGTATGACAAAGACATTTAAACATTCTCAAAATCTTCTTCTCTCTACTTGTAATGATATGATGACATTAGATGTGGATGATGATATTAAAATAGATATGGATGATGATGAATTATATGTGGACATATATTTATCTTCAAGCACAATCATGAATGATGATAATGGATAATTGTTTTAAGATTTTTTTGAATGTGGTAGGACAGAGGCATCTTAATACGGTAAAATCTTCTTCTGTCTACTTGTAATGATATGATGAAATTGGATGTGGATGATGACATTAGAATAGATATGGAATCTGGATGATGATGAATTATATGTGAACATAGATTTAGCTTCAAGCATGATCATGGATGATGATAATGGATAATTTTTAAAGAAAATTTGGAATGTGGTAGGACAGAGACATCTTAATACAGTAAAATATTCTTCTCTCTACTTGTAAAATTTGAACTCTGTATCAGGTTTCTTCACATTTAAACCTTCTCAAAATCTTCTTCTCTCTACTTGTAATGATATGATGACATTCAATGTGGATGATGACATTAGAATAGATATGGATGATGATGAATTGTATGTGAACATAGATTTAGCTTCAAGCACGATCATGGATGATGATAATGGATAATTGTTTTAAGAAAATTTGGAATGTGGTAGGATAGAGACATCTTAATACAATAACATCTATTTCTTTCTACTTGTAAAATTAAAACTCGTATTAGGTTTCTTCACATTTAAACCTTCTCAAAATCTTCTTCTCTCTACTTGTAATGATATGATGACATTCGATGTGGATGATGACATTAGAATAGATATGGATGATGATGAATCATGAATTGTATGTGAACATAGATTTAGCTTCAAGCACGATCATGGATGATGATAATGGATAATTGTTTTAAGAAAATATGGAATGTGGTATGACAGAGACATCTTAATACAGTAAAATCTTCTTCTCTCTACTTGTAAAATTCAAACTTTGTATCAGGTTTCTTCACATTTAAACCTTCTCAAAATCTTCTTCTCTACACTTGTAATGATATGATGACCTTAGATGTGGATGATGACATTAGAATAGATATGGATGATGATGAATTGTATGTGGACGTAGATTTAGCTTCAAACACGATCATGGATGATGATAATGGATAATTGTTTTAAGAAAATTTGGAATGTGGTATGACAGAAACATCTTAATACAAAAAAATATTCCTCTCTCTACTTGTAAAATTTGAACTCTGTATCAAGGTTTTTCACATTTAAAACTACTCAAAATCTTCTTCTCTCTACTTGTAAATGCAATGTTTTTTGAGAAGATCAATTTTTACATGTAATTTGATATTCATGCCACAAAGTTCAAACACTACATCAAAGCATTTTGCAAATACCAAAATAAATTAAACATGATTGTAAAAAATCCAGCTATGTCATATAATAGGGTTTAAGGTACCTCTTGTCTTCTAGATGGATGTGACAAAGCATATGGATGGAAAATAACAAATCAATTATCATCCTTTGTAGTGAGCTAGAGCGACCTTCGATTCTAGATAACTCAACATGAAGAATGGATTAGTAAAAGGAACGATAACCAGATTGTACCAAGCCAAGAACATAAATGCTAATCAAACACCACGATCAATAAGCTAAAAGTAATTCACTAGAATAACTTTACATAAACCTTTGCAAACAAATGACCAAAGCAATATCATATATTATTATGGAACTCAATGAAATACAATGAGAATGGGCCTTGCTTATATAGGAAAGGAATAACAATCTAAGAACCAGTCAAGGTCATAGATCAAGCCATAAATCAAGGAAAGAACTAGCCAAGACCATAGATTTAAGAGATAACTAGACATAAAGGATCTAGTCAATACCATAGATCAAGCAAATAACTATACCTAATAACTAGATAATATCCCCCTAATATCTAAATAAATAAAAATAAATCCACACACATAAGTGGGTGAGGATAAATACAATAAAGGTAAATAAAGTACCTAGGTGAACATGAGCTCGAGTAAATACCTAATCTAACAATTAGTATATAGATTGGGGAGTTTCATGACAATGTCAGTCGATCTGAGAAGTGAGAGCTTCCTCAGATGGATGTCAACCCATGTTTTCAAGAAAGAAAAGATGAAATATTGATTGAGCAGATGAAGGAAAAAACAAAAAGATTAAAAAAATTAAAACAAACTTAGGTACCTCTTGTCTTCTAGATGGGTGTGACAAAGCATATGGAAGGAAAATGAGAAATCATCCTTTGTAGCGAGCTAGATGACCTTTGATTCAAGAAAACTCAACACAAAAAATGGATTAGTATATAGATGGGTGAGTTTCCTGACATTGCAGATCCCGAGAAGTGAGAGCTTCCTTGGATGGATGTCAACCCACATTTTCAATAAAGAAAATTTGAAATAATGATTGAGCAGATTAAGGAAGAAACAAGAAAGATTAAAGAAAATGCAAATGAGAACTCCGTGCATGTCCTGGATAGTGGAAGAATATGCAAATCTAGAATTTGAAGGCCTTGCAAATTAGTATTCGACAAATCCAAAATAGTAATTATATAAAACAATTTTTTTATAAATAATTGTATTTAAATAAATGTAAATATATATACCTATAACATCTTTAATGATAACAAGAGCTGAAACAAAATATGTTAAAAAGCCTCCTTAGTCAATATTTGCATCTGTAGAGTTACAATTGTGTTCATTGTTACGTCTAACTACAAACTATTATATTCGAATATATTAATATGAAATTGAATAAATAACCATAGTTAAAATGTAAGGTGACAAACAATAAAAGTAAGGTCAAGGAGATACCTATTTAAAGATGAAACAATCCATTATCAATAGCTTCTTCAAATTCAATATTATCTTCTACAGAGTGTGACAACACACCAATTCCAGTCTCATCGTTGGGAATGGCATGTACTTGTAGTTGTATTATTTACACCTCTTCTTTTGGCAAGGGAATTCCAATGTGCAATTTCTCTATCGAAAGGAAAGGTTTCCAAAGAGTAGTGAGAAACATAACACCTCATGCAACTTTCAAGATTTTTATTCAACCTATTTCTCAGTTTTGATTTTATAAATGATAAAGTACTGAAAACCATTTCATCCTTCACATACCCCAAAATCAATGTTTGGAATAACTCATATAATCTAAAATATTCACCGATGCCTTCTTGTAACACAATACTTTGATAGATTTCTCGCCAGAGCCTTATAATAGCACCACTCTCAAAAGGTTCGTCTAACATTTTATATTGGTTCCTCATTGTTGTTGCAAAATGTGTTGATTGAGACTTTAATAAATCAACATTCAATATACCTTTGATTTCCATACCCTTGACCTTTGAATTCTTGGTGAAATGTTCCATTATTGTACCCATGGATTTATGGAAATGTTTTCTTACAAAGTCTACATGAGAGCACCTTCAATATTCCAAAAATTAGGATTCATCACACCCATTGCTTCAAGAATTTTATCTTTATAGAAACGTTCTCTAATTTCTAATGATAAGGATTCTGAAATTTTTCTAAGCTTTATTCTTGTTTCAACTATAACAGAATCAAAGAGATTATGTGTCACAGAACTTCTTCTCTTCCCAATCATGTAATATCTTGGCGTTTTTGCAAAATGTGTAGTGGTATGTCCCTCCCATTAACATGTATACTGAGTTGATCGTGGATATTAAATCTCAAATAGTTCTTAGGAATTCTTAAGATCTAATAAAGCTTTCCAATTATAAAAAATAGGTGTATCAAAACTATCTTGGGAAGTGTACAAGACATCAAGATTTAGACATACCATTTTTAGCATCCGTATAAAATTCACAATATAAATTAATCTCACATGTGCATGCTTCATCAGTCTATTGATCTCTGCGCAACATTGGAAGAATACCAAAAAAATGTAAGAAATGTCTCCAAATCAGTGAAACGTAATAAAAAGTCCCTCACCCTGTCAACTTCATGATGATATTTGTGCATGAAACCAACCAATGAAGGATACTCCTCACAAAATTTGCATGCACGTTCATACAAAGAAATCCATCTCATCTCAACATCCTTCAGAAGTTTTTTCCATCTGTAATTCCAATTACAAATTTATGGAACTCAAGGAATCACTTTGGGATGCTTTCTATATAAACATGAAGTTCTCTTATAAGGTCTTCTACTTTAGCAATATTTCTGTAGTTGCTTACCATTTTATATGCTAAATTTATTCTGTGAGCCATACAGTGAATTACTAGCATATAAGGGGCCACATTTATTTACAATCTAACACAAAGCCCTGTTTGGTGACCCTGCATGACTGATGCACCATCTGCTCCATTGCATACCAAATTTGTAGCAATTTGATATTAAGTCATTCAAACAATATATTTCAAATGAGAAACAATTACTTTATGTAGGTTTTTGGCATTACAATTTTCAACCATTTTCATAACACCCAGCAGATGCGGTGTCCTTATATGATTTTCTAAATTATAGACATGGATACATACCCATGCAATGTTGTTGAATGTTGTCACTTCATCAATTGAAAGAGAGATAAACTTAGCATTTTTACATTCTCTTTCAAATCTTCCTTCTCTATCATTGAAAGGAATTTTTCCATTTCCCATGCACTATTGTTTGACCAATGAGACTGAGGAACGTTGTGCATTCCATTATATTGATAAAAAAACCTTGAAATTGAGGAAATCTGAAATTGGTCTTCCTTTCTTAATTATGTGAAATAAAATAAATAATCTTATGAGTTTTGCATGCAAATTTGATTGATTCATCTTACCAATTTGAGATATGATCATTCCTCCCTTTTGCATGAGATGTCTCTGCGTCTTTCTCGCTTTGCTTCATACTCTGCTACGTATTTAACATGCATGTATTCTTTTTCATTTTTCCCATCCTCCCCAATTACTGTCAAATATTGTTTTCCATAGTGTTTTTCTATAGTGTTAAACTTCAACCGCATTTTTTTGCTTTCCCAATTTCCACGTACATATTGCACATGTACATTAAGATGGGATATCTCTCGAAATTAGGGCTATATAAGTTCGATAAATGGAAATTCGGTAGCCCAATCACACTTGTATGTCCTCCCAAGTGTCGACATATTTTTGTTCTTTTTCATGTTTTACTTTTATGAGTAGAATTTTGAGCATTATCGAATCACCTACTTTCCTCTTTCGTGAACCAAATTTAAATTTTATTTTTGTGTTCCATTTTGTTGAGTATTTGTATGTGCGATATCTTAATGTAATCCTAGTTGTACCTCAACAGAATATCTTCAAGCTCGGGCATCCCAACAGGAATATCTTCAAGATCTGACATGGTATCATCATAGGTGTCATTTGGTTGATATTGTGTAGAATGCATGTACACCTTTATATTACCTTCCATATAGTCCATACTTGTATTTATTCTCGTAGCAGCTACATGGGTGCTTTGGTGGTTATAATATCTATTGCATGGAGAGTTTCCAAAATACTTGAATAGGGAATTTTGAGACTTTTTTGTTACTTTTTGGGTCTTCACATTATGAGGACCAACACCTTCCATTATTTTGAATGGCTAAGTTGAAACTTTGTCACGCATCAAAGACAACACTAAGTCATACGTTAACAACAAAAGTGTCTTGCATCAACAACAACACGGTTGTGCATCAACAACTTATACCTTGTCACACATCAAAATATATACTTGTCACTCGCAAAGAAGTATTGTGTGGTGCGTCAACAGAAAAGTTTCATGCATCAACAATAGCTATGTCAGGCATCAACAACATAACCCATGTCACATGTCACTGAATCTCCTGTCGCGCATCCATAGAAAACCTTTGTCGCGCGCGAGAAATATAATAAGTCACATGCCAACAAATATTTTTGTCACGTGTCGAGAATTACGTGTGTTGTGTGTCAACAAGAGTTCTACCGTAAGTCAACAATAGTAGTGTCGGGCGTCAACCACCAAACCCTTATCACGCGTCAATTGAATCTCCTTATCGCCCATCCACAGAAAACCTTTATCATGTGTCAACAAATATTATTAGTCACACATAAAAAAATAGCACTGTCACTTGACCGCAAACTTCTAAATAGTAAATGGATCTCGCAATGTGCATTAGCACTTAGAGTACGCAATTTCATGGTATTTGATATGCCAGTAGCTCAACTAGTAGTAAGGTAGTAGTATACTACTTGACGAATCACCTAGTTTTTATAGGAGATGTTTTCAAATGTAGGTGAAGCCAACTCCTACAAAAAATATACTGTAAATTTTAAACGAACCAGACACTGACTTGCTCTGAAAAATTTTCCTTTTCAAATTTTCCTAAAATGGAATTTTCACCATATTACGAATATTTGCTATTAAAAAAATTCCTGCTGCCCATTTTTGTTCACTATTTACTTTATCTGATTCAGAACATTTGGAAGTCTTGGGTAGAACATGGTGGTTCTCTCTTCTACCGATGGCCAAACAAATGGCCCCAAGGTTTCAATTCCTCCATTCAACTTCTCATGCATTCTTGCTTCCCTTATGGAATGGTTTTCCTGAGAGTCACCACTATGGTAGGATTGAGCGAGCTCGCATGGCCTTACCCACCCAACTTTTTTCCACCTCTAGTTTCAATCGCAGATTTTCCATCTGCACATTAGGAAGAAATGTCGATGTCGGTTTCATCTTCTTTAGCAAAAGAGCCTTATGTGTTCCTTCATGGGCCCTGATATTTCTCGATGCCTCGAGTACACTCCTCTCCTTAAGAATAAAAACCTTCCAGACTAGTACATCATTAGCGTAAAGGCCATCCAAGTCAAAGAAGAGAATGTCATATGTAATGTCCCCACCCGAGTAGATGGCCTAGGAGGATTTTCATGCGTCTTAGCCTTGGTCATACCCAAGTGGCTAACAACTTTGGAGGCTATTGGGTATGGAGGTCCTGCAGTTATCACCTTGCTTTATGTTATATTTTTTTGTTGACATTAAGTTGGGTGACTTGGTGATAATAATTGTTGTATTTTGTCATTGGGTGACTATATGGCACTTTATCATTCTATTTATTCGTTGGGGTCACCTAAGTTACTTTTGGCACATGGGGGTAAAAATTAACTTAAATCATATTATATTTATGTGGTTTTTCCAAGGGGGCTCGATTGGAGACTTTTTTGGGCCTCTTGTTGTATGGTGAAGTTACCAATGGAGTTCTTGAGGAGAGTTATTCATTCAATCATACACTCACATATTTTGATATTGGAGAAACTCTTGTTTGTACTTTCTTTGCTTGTGGAGTAAGATCCCATAGGAACCCTAGCTTCAATGGTGAAAGATCCACATCTAGCTCGCAGAGCACTCTTCATGGTGAAAGATCCTCCCTAGTTTGCTATTTTGGAGATTTATTCAGATTTTTGATCAAATCTTGAGAGTAATTAGAAATTCAGTTTGGGTAAGAGGACAACCCTTCTTCATCAAGGGTTTCGGTTCGATTTTGGGACAACTATTTTCTAGGGTTTTATCTACTTAGTTCTTGATTTGCAACAATTTTTTTTAGGGTTTCCAAGTGTCCATTTTAAGATTTGGAAGTTGGGATCATTTTTATATATTTAGAAGATGATAATTCCAAAAATCAGAATTTAATCAATTGTATTCACATAGTTATGAATTTTGAAGTTTTTCAACAGCTTTAGGGCTTTATGAGAATTACTGATAGTTATATATTACTCGGAAAAATAAAAAAAATATTTTCTAGTCTTTTTTTTCACCTTAGCAAGCTCTCTATAAAATTTTGTGTGATTTAGGAAAGTATTTTGAAAGAAATCTATAAATTTTAGTTTAATGCCCTGGTTGGTTCATTTCTAGAAATTCCGTAATATCATCTACTACAAATTTTTATTCAATTTTGTCAAATTTCAAGATTATCCCACAAGGGATATTTCAATGGTATCATAGTCGGTTTTCTTCTAGCCTATTGGGTAGTGAATAAAGGTCAAAATATGGTAGATCAGAAAGATCTCAATTTGGGTTTTATGAAGAAAATGTTCATCAACATGGTGAAACAACAAGAGGCAACCAACTTCTACTTAAGCCACTCACACAGAACATGAATCATATAAGATCTGGGAATAATGGAGAAAAAGGTGAGAACAATAATAAAGGACATCCAATAAAGGTGATTGATGATGATTCTTGTTGGAGGAAATATCAATCTTTGAGTAATGTTTTCAAAGATAATATCTCATTTCTAGATTGGTAGCCATTCTCCCAAGAGATCATCATATGATGGTACATGAATTACAAAAGAACTCATTTGAACAACCAATAACAACCCCACATTGTTGGTGTAAGTTATCCTAGGTGTCCTCCACTCACATATGGAGGGTCATCTCACATGGGTTAGGTTTAGGGTTTGCTATTAAGTCATGCACTAGGGTTATTCAACACCCTATATGTACCCTTTCATTTCTGATTTATGAGCATGCCAAGACACTTCGATGTCTTTCTCTATATGTATAAGCTTTTTTATGTTATGTAAGTTCTTCAATTGATTGATCGATTCTTCCTTGCAATTACGTTGAAGCCATTATGATTCCACCAGAGTGCAACTTCATCGTGGTGCACAATTTTCGATACGATTCTCACAAACTCTTTCATGGTATCGTAGTGAGATCGGGTAACGCGTGCACTCATTTTTTACGTTGTGATTACTCTTGTTTTTTGTTTTCTTAAGTCCTCATGCAAGTTTTTGATCATTATTTTCTGGTTTTTCCTTGCTAACGTATTTAAAAGTTACACTTGGAAAGTTGTCATTTTTTTGTGTTCTTCATGCATGTGCAAATCTCCTTGAGCTATCAGGGGTTTTGAAGCTACATTTAGCTAGCTGCAGCTAAATCTCATAGATCAGCAAAAAAAAAGAGGTTTGTTTTCTGGTTTTTTAATTTTTTTGATAAACTGAAAATTTTCTTTAGATTTCTATTTTTTTGGTCTGCTGTGTTTTTTGCGAGATACGAGTTCTTAGGTGCGTGGACATTTTATATTGTTGCGTGCATACCCATGTGATTCTCTCCTTCCCTTCCTGCCGTAGCCTATGCTCGCCCCAACGGTAGCCTATGCTTAGATGTTTTTGTTGTGCTTGGACATTTAGACGCGTTTTTCTTTGGATGTTTTTTGAGGAGTTCCCTTGCCTCAGAGGAAACTTGCGCACCATCCTGCCGTGGCCGCTACTCAGCCCCAAGCTACTTCCATGCAAGTCCTTCTCTCCACCCACACCAATCGTGGCCTCTGCTCTGCTCCTGTGCATGACCCGAGCCCTTTCCCCTTGCTGGTTTTTGCTTGCACGCGGCCGTCACGCCTCTGCATACTTCAAACAACATTAAGTCTTTTTCCTTTTTTTTTAAGTATTTTTAGATACTTTATAATTTTTAAAACACAAAAGGCTTATTAATCGGTTTGGTGAGTTTTTTTAAATACTTTCCATTATTTAAATTCTTTCTAATTTAACGGAAAGTTTCTAATTTATCTTTTGGTAAGTTTTTAAATACCTTCTTTTAAAAAAAAACATCAAAAAAGCGTTTTAGTTTTTTGGTAAGTTTTTAATAAAATAATTTTCTATTAATAAGATCTTAATTAATTTAATAGATCTAAATTAATTTAATAGATCTTTTAAATATTTAATTAGGATTTTTTTAGATCTTAATTAATCGTAATTAATTAGATTTATTTAAATCTAGTTCCTATCAATTACGTTTCTCATTTACGATCTAGTAAATTATTTAAAATATTTTACATTAACATTAATTTATCATTTTTTTAAAGTCCTAATTGCTTTAAAATTAGCAAAATTAGACATTTTCAAACCTTTGGACTCATCTTGAGTTCGTTTAAAACATTATATTTTACCCTTATTATTGTTTGCGACTAGTGAGCGCATCCGCCATAGTTTCTTTGTAAGGCGGTATTCATCGCGACATGAGACACTTTTTTCTCACAACCAGGATTTGATTTTGCCTCCTTCCTAGTTTTTTGTAATTGTGCTTGTGTACGGTGTCACTTTGCTGCGCTCCACGAAACACGATTGTGGTCTCCTCTCTTGCACGTTATTACATTGATTGATTGCAAGGCGAGTTACCAAGTGTTTCAAGATGCACACTCAGACCTGATTATATTCAACGCACTAAACTATAAAGTGTCGAAAGCAGGGGTTATTATATTGTCTTGGGTGGTTGTGTTTCTTTTCTGCATTCCTTCTCTTTCTCTCTTCACTATGGATGCACTTTCAATTCCTTTTCTTACATTGTTTAACTTCTTTGAATGGAGATCGAAAATAATAATGAAACTAAGGGGTAAAGGGTTATTCCGCATCACCATGGGAACTAATACTGAACTAGATGACGAACCTAAAAATCTAAGTAATTAAACCGTAGTGATGAAGCTTTAGGTATTCTTTGCATGGTTGTTTCTCTATACTTTCTCTTCCACATTGAGGTATCTGAAACACCTAAATCTGCATGGAAAACATTGGATGAAATGTTTGGACAACAAGATGACATGAGAGCGCATGAGTTGGAAAACGAACTACCAAGGTTAAATCCTAGTGACTTTGAAAACCTACAAGCATTCTTCTCGAAGTTTGTCCACACTAGATTGTTGTTAAAGGAATGTCAAGTAGAGAAGAAAGATTCTCAACTCGTCTTGTTGATTCTTTCTAAGTTAAGTCCTGAATATTCTGTCTTTGTGTCAACTTTTTACGCTACAAAATCTACCTTAGGTAATGATTAGAAAATTCCCTCCTTTGACTATTTTTCATCCCAACTCAATCGAGAACAAGAAAAAATCATTCAAATGGGGTCTCTAAAGTCCAAGTCACATGCCTGGTCATAAAAAGGAAGAAGCACAGTCATAAAGAGCATACATGTATGAGAAAACAAATTGATCACCCTACTCATTTACTTGAGAAAAATCAAATAGGTGTTCCTGAGTCTATCAAACAAAATGCTCCGAAGGTCAAGTCTTCCATTGAAAAAGGTTATAAAAATGATAAGAAGAAAGGAAAGGCCCTCATAGCTAAAGTTTCTTCTTTGTTGACATGGATTATAGATTTTGGTGCCTCGCACCACATGGATTCTTCACATGTTGAGTTCTCCAACATAGAGCCTTGTGGTATGTCCCAAATCATGATGGGTAATGATACGATAGTGTTGGTTTCTTGTAGTGGATCGGTAGAGATGGATGGGGGAACATTCAACCAAGTGTTGAGTGTTCCTGATCTCTCTACTAATCTCCTATCGATTTACCAAATTACTCACCTTGGTGAAGGAATGCGAGTGGAATTTGGTCCTAACTCGGTGATTATTCGTGAGCTTAACGATGACACTACAGTGGTTGAGGGAAAGGTAGATCAAAGTTCATGATTATATACCTTTTCCCACTTTACTTCTAATTCTATGCATGCACTTTGCTCTTGCTCACTCATGAAAATCAGGTTAGTAATCTATGGCATGAGTGTTTCAAACATCTAAATTATTGCTACCTTGAACAATTGAGCCAAAATGAAATGGTCAATGGGTTACCCCACGACAAGTTTTCTAAGGGTCTCTGTGAGGGTTGCACCCTTGGAAAGCATCCTGAAAAGAAATTTGACAAAGGAAAAGTCCTGGAGAGCTACTCGTCCCTTGGATCTTGTTCACAACGATATTTTTAGTCCATATCTGTCTCCTTCATTTACTAGAGCTCTTTATGTGCTCACCTTCATTGATGACTATTCGTGATATACTTGGGTATATTTTCTTAAGCTTAAGTCTGAAGTCTTTGAACATTTTCAAGACTTTAAGGCTCTTGCTAAGAAATAGGTGGAATGGTCTATTAAGGTTCTTCAAACTGACAATGGAGGTGAATATGTAAACAATATGTTCATGGATTTCTATACTTATGAAGGGATCTCCTTACAACATACGATTGGTTATAGCCCTTCGCGAAAGAAAGAAAGAACTGTACTCTTAAGGTGATGGCCACTTGTATGATTCACTCGAAGTCTCTTCCTCCACAGTATTGGGCTAAAGTAGTGAATTGTGCTAATTACATTCAGAACCGTGTTCCACACAAGGTAGTAAAAGGGATGACACCCTTTAAAGCCTGGTTTGGATGCAAGCATGATGTTGACCACTTTTGAGTCTTCAGATCCAAGGTTATGGCTCAGATTCCCAAGAAGAAATGTAAGGTGTTGGAACCACAATCCAAACCTTGTCTCTTTGTAGGGTATCCTGATGGCGTGAAGGGATATCGATTGTTAAATCCCACCTCTCATGAGATTTATATTGAGAGAAGTGTTAATTTCGATGAGTCCTCTTTAACTTCTACTTCTCCACCTATTGAGGTTCTTCACTTGGTGATTCACATTCGACTCATCGATGATGATGTGTGTTGAGCGTGCTCCTCTTCCGATCCTCCCAACCATCGGACCTCCGAGTCTTCTGATTTTGATAGTAGTGATGATGAGGACTATGTCCCTTCTCACTCAAGTGAAGAATCTTCCGACTCTGAGCCTGATCCGCCTAGTCCTCTTTGGGCTAGGAAAACTTTGCAAAGTGCTGGAGATTTAGTTGGAGATATTTCAGATATGATATGTACTCGCTCTCGAGATTTCATTGGACCCCACTCTTTCTTTACCTCTTGCTTCGATCCATAGTCTTTCCGAGAGGCTTCTGGTATTCATGAGTGGGATTTTTCCATGGATGAGGAGTATTCCTCTCTCATGAAGAATGATACTTGGGATCTCACCCATCTTTCGAAAGGAAGAAAAATCATTTGGTGTAAGTGGGTGTTCCGAACAAAGTATGAAGCGGATGAAGACGTCGAAAAGTTTAAAGTTAGATTAGTAGCTAAGGGTTTCTCCCAGATAGCTAGGGTTGATTATACTAAAACCTTTTCTCTGGTTGTGAAGATGACTTTTATTCGACTGACCCTTTCCATTGCCACAGCAAATAGATGGAAATTCCATCAAATGGACATTAAGAGTGCCTTCCTTCATGGGGACCTAGAGGAAGATATCTACATGGAACAACCTTCGGGTTATGTCCATGATCCCTCTCTCGTTTGTAAGTTAAAGAAGTCTCTTTATGGCCTTAAACAAGCCCCTCGAGCTTGGTATGCCAAGATGGACTCCTTCTTACTTACATCAGGGTTTACTAGGTGTCACTCTGATCCAAATGTTTATATTCTATGGCAAGATGACTCCATACTCATTCTTTTTCTCTATGTTGATGACTTGTTGATCACAAGAAGTTCTTCCTCTATTATTGATTCTGTGAAGATCGCCTTGGCCAATAGGTTTTCCATGACTGACTTAGGTCTACTTCATTACTTTCTTGGGATCCAAATTTCACAATCTGACTCGGAATTATGATTTCACAACCTAAGTATGCTCTTGATTTGCTTGGTCATTTTCAGATGTCTGATTGCAAGTCTTCTCCTACTCCTTTTCTTTCTGGGGTTAAGTTGGTTTTGATTTCCCTACTCCCTTGGTTGATGGTACCCTTTATCGACAGTTGGTGGGGAGCTTGATTTACTTGACTCACACTATACCAGATTTATCGTATGTTGTTGGGATCGTGTCCAGATTCATGCAGGAGCCACATGATCTGCATTGGAAAGTAGCTAAACGGATCCTTCATTATGTTCATGGCACCTATACTGATGGCATTCACTATCATGGAGGGGTGGATATTGACTTGATTGGGTTCACAGATTTTGATTGGGCGATGACTTAGATCATCAAAAATCTACTTCTAGATATAGTTTCTCTCTTGGTTCAGGTCCTATTAGTTGGTCTAGCAAGAAGCAAAATGCAATTGCGATATCATCTATAGAACTAAAATACAGAGGAGAAGTTAACACTTCCACATAAAATATATGGCTACAGGGTATTCTAATAGAGTTTGGCATCCAATTTCGGCACTACCATTATCTACTTTGTGATAAGACAAGCACTATCTCAATTTGCAGAAATCTAGTTCAACATCAGCGGACGAAGCACATTGAGATCCATATGCACTTCATACGAGAGCTTATTCATGATGGTATCATCAACATTTAGTACATTCAGATAGCTGATCAGATTGTAGATTTATTTACCAAGCCCTTCACTGAGATGAAGTTTCTTCACTTACGGTCTCTTCTTAGGGTGAGGTCTTCTGCAACTGCTCATCTTCTTCAGGCTATGTAGTCCTTTTTCTTCTTCTTCTTCTAGGAATATGTTGTTTGTATATGGGCACCTTATCAGGCCTTTAGTTGTCGGGCCCCATTGACACATCTTTCTTAGTTTTTTAGGAGTGTCTTCTCTTTCAGTCTGACTCATCATAGCCACTACCCCAACTTCGATGAAGGGGGTGTTGGTGTGAGTTATCCTATGTGTCCTCCACTCACATATGGAGGGTCATCTCACTTGGGTTAGGTTTAGGTTTTCTATTGAGTCATGCACTAGGGTTACTCAAAGACCCTATATATACCCTTTCATTTATGATTTATGAGAATGCCAAGACACTCCCTTGTCTTTCTTTACATGTACAAGCTTTGTTCTATTATGAAAGTTCTACATTTGATTGATTGATTCTTCCTTGCGATTACATTGGAGCCATTACAATTCCACCAGAGTGCAACTTCATCGTGATTCACGCTTTTGATACGATTCTCGTAAACTCTTTCACACATGAGGTAATTTCGGATGGAGTTGATGGAGATAATGTTGATCCAAAGATGATTGAAGACCAAGCGAAAGAAGAAGAAGCTTCTAGAGAAAAAGGTATGACTTTTGATGAGCAAAATATTTGTGGCAAAGAGGAACAAACATGGCTGGTTGGTTGCAAAATTGAAAAAAATATTTTAGTCCAAAAGGTACCTATCAATCCTCCAAAGAATAAGTCATTATCATATGGGATGGATTTACCAAGTAGTAATGAGCATAAATTTGTGAAAGGTGTTGATTCTTGTTCTACTTGTTCTCCATCTAAAATCATGAATCACAATAGGGATGGTGCTTTTTTGGAGGTTTCTAAATCAAAAATAGAAGGAAAACCTTTTGATGATATTATTTACAAGGAGGTTAGTAGTAGCATGGATTTATTTCATCATCTTCATCCTATATCATTACAACATTTTTATCATGGTGGTATTCAACCTATTGTTGATAAGAATGCTAAGGATTCGGTACATCAAAGTCAAGTCATCATGAAGACAAAGAGTGATGATCTTCTTTACGAGGAGATACAAGAGAAGAAAAGATGGAATACCTTGCATGATACAAGGGTTCATGGGCATTATAAGGTATGGGATCCTAGTAATATGTTGCAATCGTCCAAAACTATCAATTTTGATTTTGAAAACTTTGTAACTAATTTCATAAGGAAAAAAGGAATTCAAATGTGTCTTTTGGGATTACAAGTGTTGGAAAACAAGGTTTTTTCATTGAAGACTCCATTGTAAGAAGGTAGATAACTGTTAAGGTACTAGCGCTGATTTTTTGATTGTTAAAAGGGTAAGAGAATATTTTTAATCATCTTCAACTTGCTGGAATGTGTATAACAATAATCATAAAGAGGGGAGAAAAGCGTTGTTAATAGAATCCATAACTGATTTTTATATCAACTACATGGTGGAAACTTTGGAAGGGTTAGTGGGGGCATTTGGTCCTCAAACCGCTCAAAGAATCAAGGTGTAACTGTTGTTAAAAATAAGAGTTGAATTCAAGGTGCGTTCACGACTTTAACATCCCAAGGTATGAAAATGGTTACCATTTTCCTAGTTTGTTGAGTTCTTCTATGTTGTTTCGAGTGTTTCTATCATTTGGGACAATGTGTACATGCGTGGATGATTGAGGAAGACTATTTCATAATCACATCTCAAGGTATGCTAGATGGGATAAACACATTCTCCATTCGCATTGCTCTTGATTCAATTAATGAGAATATGTCATGTCGAAGAAATAATGCAAGCAGCCCATGATATTGAAAGGACATGAGGTATGTCGATATATTTATTATGGTTGAATTTCTTAGAGGTAAGGTTGTTTTTTTGGATGCAATGGTTGCATGATGTTAAGGAAGAAGATGATGTATGGCTTGAAAAATCAAAGAAGAATGAAGATGTTGATCCTATATCAGAAATTATGAGTTGTAAAGGTATGATGAACAACCCCAATTACACTATTTCATATGTGTTGTCTTCTCTCATGATGGGAATCAATAGGTAGGAAAAAGGTATGAAGTTCATTATGATAAATTTTATGGATGCATGAGTTCTAATGTTGATTTCCCTTTCTCTTGCATTTACAATGAAATGAAAATATGGGGAGATATAATAAAGTGCGATATAAGGGGGCAGCCATATGAATTTCCAACATAGAAGAAATCAAGTGACCTATTTCTATGGAAATAAATTCCTTGCAAAAGAAGGTAACTTATTTCTTTATTTTCTTTAAGAGACTTGAGGTACTTGAATGTTTTTGTACAATTGGGTTACTTGAAGTGGGGACCATTTATTGGATACATTGGCTGCCATCTTTTGGAAAAATTGTTTTCATTCAACATGTTGACAAATTGAAATTCAATGGTAAAAATAAAAATAAGAATTCAAGGGAAGAGAGAATGGGTGAAATATGAAGTAGACTTTAAGGTGCCACATTGTCGGATGCCCTTTCACATAACAACAGATTGGAAAAAAGCTATTAAAGCTATAGATATTAAAAATCCATTTTTTAATTATGACGTGAAAGGATTGAATTGGGTTGCACATGTAAGGAAAATAGTCACTAGCCATCTTGGGAGAAGATAAAAATATTACAGCAGCATAAAGAGCAATAGAATAAAACCTTGGGGAAGAATTTGTGACATGATTATTAGACACGATATAAGGATTAGTTTTCTTCCTTTCCCTGTGAGAGTTGGGAGTATTATTAGGAGAAGGCTTGCTCAGTCCACTTTGTTGGGTGAGACAAGTGGGATAGTTGATGACTCCTATTTTGACGAATTATTTGTTGCAGACACATATCACACCACGATGACTTATGTGAAGAGTGTGTCGGATGATGTTGAGTTAGGGAGTGAGTTAGGTATGATGGATACTTTGACTCCATATGAGAGGGTGAGTGGAGTCATGGATGTGGGTGTGACGAGTAGTGTTGCACATGAGATAATTACAGATATTGGGCTTACAGATTCATATCATCCGAGTATATCATTATGTTGGTTATCAGAGGTTTTAGTAAACTAGAGATCTCATTTTCTTGTTGAGTACTCAAAGAACTCGACACGCTTGTGAGATTATAGATGGTCATATACATGATGGCATCTATAAATTGGAGGATGAGATGATCTTTTATCGTGGGTTGATTGTACCTTATGTTAGATTCACGGTTGAGGACGGAGATGTTGTGACATGTGATTGTTCTTCCGTGATTGGACACTTGAGCTTCAATGAGACCTATAGGTTCATATGAAAGAATTTCGATGGCATGGGTTGAGGGAAGATATCCTCAAACTTATACAGGATGTACGGTTTGTTGTTATGAAAAATTGAAGGTTACAAGTTCATAATTTTCTAAACCGGCATTAGATAACACTCCTATGTATTTTATCGTTTCTATGCCTAGTGAACACTTCACCCATGTGCTAGTCACTAGAGAGGGATTAATTTGACTCTTTACTTGGTTATTCAAGAGGGTTCACATTCAACACAAGCGGTGGACTATGTAGAGTTGATAATGCTAGTTGACCATTTATTGGAGGCTTGGGAATTTTCCCCTACAGGACATCGAGACACATTATGAGGATACTTTCTCTCACACGAGTGTGGGTCTTGTGAGAGATTTGGCATGATTAGTGCTTATACATGATGTTTCACAAGTTAATACAGGGATGTTATAGGATTCAAAGCGGACTTTCGTACCTATGGGTTGAGTGGATAAGCAATGATTGTGAGTGATCACATGATGGAAACTTCACATTAGCAGAGATTAGACAGATTGAAAGTCTCGTTGTGGGTATCGGTGGAGATTTGGTGTGGGCATCATTCTAATTTACGGAAAACATTGTTCTCTATACGCCATGGATGTCATGATGACTACATGGGGTGTCTTGGTTACTTCGAGCATCACATCGATCATTAGTTAACCTGAGGGTGACGTGGATAAACTTACCTTGTGGTATTCGGTTCCTACAACATGGCAGGATAATGCTTGGGGTCAAGCATTTCTTGGGAGGGGGGACCGTAATGTCCCTAATTCGAGGAGATGGCCTATGAGGCTTTTCATTCATCTTAGCCTTGGTCATACCCGAGGGATAACAACGTTGGAGGCTATTAGGTATGGATGTTTGATTACCACCTTGCTTTATGTTAGATTTTTTCATTGAATTGACATTAAGTTGGGAAACTTTGTGGTAATAATTGTTGTATTTTGTGGGGGTGACTACATGGCACTTTATTATTCTATTTCTTCGTTGAGGGCCACCGAACTTACTTTTGGCACATGGGGAGAAAATAACTTAAATCATATTATATTTATGTGGTCTTCCAAAGGGGGTCAATTAGGGTATTTTGTGGGCCTCTTGTTGCATGGTGAAGTTATAAAAGGAGTGCTTGAGAAGAGTTATTCATTCATTCATACACTCACCTATTTTGATATTGGAGAAATTGTTGTTTGCACTTTCTTTGCTTGTGGAGTAAGATCCCACAGAACCCTAGCTTTGGTGGTGAAAGATCCACACCTAGGTAGCAGAGCACTCTTCGGTGTTATTTTAGACCTTTATTCATATTTTTAGATCAAATCGAGAGTAATCAGAAATTCAGTTTTAAAGTAAGAGGACAACCCTTCTTCATCAAGGGTTTCAATTCGATTTGAAACAACTATTTTCTAGGGTTTTATCTACTCGAGTTCTTGATTTGCAGCAATGTTTTTAGGGTTTCTAAGTGTTCATTTTCATATCCGGAGGTTGGGATCATTTCTATATATTTAGAAGATGTTATTTCCATAAAATCATATTTTATCGATTGTATTCACATGGTTATGAATTTTTGAAGTTTTTCAGCTAGTTTATGGATTTCTAAAAATTATTGGCAATATATATTACTCGGAAAAATCAAAAATATTTTTCTAGTCTTTTTTTTTACCTTAGCAAGCTATTTATATAATTTTTGTGATTAGCCAAGTATTTTGCAAGAAATCTATAAATTTCAGTTCGCTGCCCTAGTTGGTTCATTTCTAGAAATTTTAGAATATCATTTGCTACAAATTTTGTCAAATTTCAAGATTATCCCACAAGGGATATTACATCATCATCAACTATATAAGATTAAAGATTAACAAAGAAGACCGCGATGACACCAATATGAGCACTATTGTGCCCTACACCAATCTCTCAACCTTAATTTACATTGTCATCCGTGACACTTTCGTGAAAGAAGTAGAGGACATAATATCTCTTGTGTAGAAGATGTGAAGCCTTTTGATACTTTCTTCCATGCCAAAACTATGTTGCTCACAATATTTGACCCATCTCACACATTTCTAGCCTCGCAGTAGTTCAATGGTTGGAGGTTGACTGCATGCGGATGTCAACGTACGTTGCAATTTGGGCCGCCGATCTCCTACTACATGTTAGAGAACCCAAAGGCCTTCCCCTTTGTAAGAATGGTCTTGGGAAAGACATTGCGGCTCTTTCTTCCGAAATGGCCAAAAACTCGCCCCAAGGTAACCATTCCTCTCTTCACATTATCTTGCATTCCTTCTTCCCTTATATAAGGATTTTCCCAAGTAGTCTCCTGAATGGAAGGATTGAGCAAAGGTTGCGTGGCCTTACTCAACCAACTTTCTGCTACTTTCAGTTTCAATTGTAGATTTTCCATCTTCCTACTAGGAAGAAATGTTGGTTTCGGTGTCATCTTATTTGGCAAGGAGCCTTATGTGTTCCTTCTTGGAATTGACATTTCTTGATACCAAACCGTGGCGACACCAAGCCGAGATATGTTGTTCCCTACACCAATCTTACAAACCCCGTTCACACTTCCATCCATGATACTTTTGTGAAAGAAGTGGAGGCAAGAAATATCTCTTCCATAGATATCTCGAATCCTTTTGATGATTGATTCCATGCCAAAACCGAGTTTCCCATAAGAGTTGACATGTTTGTCACATTTATGGCTGCGGAAAAATCAATGGTCGAGGTCGACCTGTGCGGCTATCGACGTACATTGCAATGTGGGACCCCGATCTTGTGTTGCCTATTCGATACCCCAAAGGCATTCCCCATTGTAATAAATTCCTTTGGTGTAATTAGTGATGTTTGTCGTTAACCTTACATAATGTTTAATCAAACAAAAGAGTCCAACTCTCATGCACATTTGCAAGTGACTCTGTTAATTTTTTGATATGGGTTGAGAATCAACTCCACCTTTTTTAATTATTATTATCATTTATAAATATTGGTGAGGTTGAATACATAAAATTTAATACAAAAAAAGTAGAAAATTATTTTTAAAATTTTAAAAGTTCATATATTGATAATTGCACAATTTTTCAAATTCCAAAAAAATACACAAATTATAATTATTTTCTATAAAAAAACTTGTACATAATTATTTCTAAAAACCTCAATTATCATGTTTATAAGATGTGAAAACATCAAACTTGATATATTAACAACCAATCCATGCTAACTTAGAATTGCAAAAAGAAAAATAAGATTCGTGACCCGATGGAAATTCTAAAGTGCAAATTTTCCCTAAAGCTCCCCAAACCATGACCGAGCAATAGATAATCCCGAGAAATTTATGATGATATCAATAACTCGAAAAATGGATTTTAGATGCAAAAGTCATCGCAGTCAAAGATGGTTAAAAAATGGGTCAAACTTGGTCAATTGCCAATCTGTGGTTGACACATGGCAGAAGTGAAAAAATGGGCAAATGTAAAAAATTATGTTTTGAACGCTAGTCTTCATCACTTGTAAATAGATAGGTGGGCCCCGCTATTTGCTGGTTGGGGGCCCTCACCAAGATTTTCAAACTTTTGACAAGGAGGGTGCCTTTACCACCTTTTCTTCATATTTACATTGTCACAAATTTCATTATATATGCCTTATAATTCCATTATATCATGCATGTGGGATTATTGCATGGCATTTGAATTCTATTATAGGATTGTATTGTGTAGGGTATAGCTCAACCGAGCTATTTATCAACTCGGTATAGTGTTTGGAACATAGCTCGAGTGGTGAGTCAAGCCCATCAACCGACCAAACAAAGCACAAATGCCTACATGGCTCGACAACCGATGAAATTAACTCGATGTTCAAACCTCACAACTTGGTCGGGATTATACCTACATGGAACAATCCAAAAACATATCCATAAGGAACCGAACATTCAACGGCTTAACAACTTAGCACAATGGATCAAACATTTCCACCATGGTGACCACATGGGCCTTTACAACTCAGCCTTGCATTAGTTTTCTAACTAACCAAGCCAATAGTCAATAGTCGTGCGGACTTTATATAGCCAAAGTCACTTACGTGGCCAAACAAAAGCTTATACGTGACCATAGTCACAGCCATCAAAGCCACCTTTCTATTTTTAAACACTCCAAGCCCCCCCTTTACGGTGAATGTGGGATTTTGTTGCCACCTTAGAAAATAGTGAGGTTGAGGTGGTTATAGGGTTTCAATCCCTATCCACCCGATTAACAAAACATTCCCCCGATGACACACCATAATAGTTCGTCGAGCTATATAGGGAGATCACTGCTATATGAATAAGACATTTTGTAGGACTGTGCAAGGCATATTACAAATAATTTCTGGAAATCAGTGATTTTGAGCCATCAAAAGGTCGAATTAGGTCTTGGTGTAAATCGGATAAAGGTGTAAATTCCGGTACAATTCAAGTGATGTAATATTTTTTCCAATTTGAAGTTCTTAAATTGAACTTGGGAAATTTTTGTGTAACTTTTGTTGGAGAACTAAAAGATAGGTTATCATGAAGCCAAGAATGTATACAGAGTAGTATTTCGAATTGTTTATAGTATTTTGGAAAAATTATAAGGTTCATTTATTTGATTTTTATATTTTTATTATAACTTGAAAATATGAAATTAATGGATCGAGTTCTAAAATGAACCCAGGGACATAGGAATTTCAAACCCCGTAAACAACCTATGTGTCAAATTTCTACATTTTCCTTTCAGTTTTGATTATTTGCAGTAATTAAATTCTTAATATGAATGTGGATGCATAAATAATCATTATTTAATGATTTTGGGAAAATTGGTGAAATCGGTAAAAAGTGAATTTTATGGATTTGATCAAATAGTGAATTTTGGATAAATTAAGATTTAGTTTTGGATCAGTCACAAATCATATTATTGATAAAATTTGGAGTAATTAAATATGAAAAATCGATTAAATTTTAAGATCCTAGAAAATAATTAAAAAAGTAAATTAATTACTTGTGTTTTTAGATTAAGTTCGTATCAAAATGGTTTATCTCGACAATTGCTTCCAGTTGAATTTGATTTAACATTGTTATTGCTTCAGTTTGTGCAATTGGTTTAGTGTGTTTGAACATGGTACACGTGTACTATGGGAAAGATGTCTAAAAAGGTAAAGCTTGAGAAAATTGAGGCTCACAATCACCAAATCCAGGAAGAGAACTCTCACATGAGATCAATGTATTAATCCCTAGAAGAGGAGAATGCTCGACTAAAATCAAAATTACAAACCAAGGATGAGCTCTTAGTAAAATTGTAGAGTGTGAACATAAAAAGGAAATATCCTTAACTTCAAATGGAGAGACAATGAATGATGAATTCTCTAGTAAGTATGTCACCACCAAATTCCTCACCCATTCATATTCGATTCGTAATGATTTTTTGGAGGTTTTGAAAGGTACACTCAAGGCATTGGATCTAAATTATTAAACAAAATGAGATTTAATGGGAATGGCCTTGGTAAGAACAACCAGGGAATATATAACCCAATATAGGTCGAGGATCATCCTCATTATGCAAGTTTAGGTTTTCCTAGTGTGGGAACAGAAATTGGAGAATCCTCCAAGCACGCTGAAAGAAGATGAGCTTCCGACACTAAATTGTATACCCCAGTAGCACATAATAATAGATGTGGTAAGAAAAATCAGTGAAGAGGTAATGAGATTCCACCTCTATTTCTTACCATAATCATAAGCCTAGGAAAAATTGTAAAGCTCCCAGGATCCACTTTTTCCATTTAATCAATATGGTTTTAATATACAAAAAATGATGAATGTTTTTCCATGCACTTTTTGTGGACTAAGTAATCATTTTGTTTCCTTTTTGGAAGAGAAAATCATTCTTGCACAAGTGGTTTCCTAATATGCTTAATTTTTGAAAAACCAATCGCGTAGCTTTCAGTAGAAATGGTAAACATGTTTCCTCATCCCGAAGAAGGATAATAAGAGGAACTATTGCATTCATTGTCATATGAGTGGACACTAGGTAGTGTATGGTAAGAAAAATTTGGTATACAAGGTAAAAAAACTTGTTAATCCACCAGTTAAAAATGAATCAACCTTGGATCTATCTACATATAATCCGGCATGAATCCGCTTTTATTTTGATTTGGATAATGGAAACTCATTTGATTTGGAAAGATTTATATTTGCATAGATGTAAATGATGAATACCATGCATTATTTTTAGAGCATTTTGTGGAATTCGATGAATGTTAAAAGAAAAATTCCCATATTTTTATTTTCTTTGAAATTGGAAAAATGGTGTCACCTGTAGAGAAGATTAGAGGGACATGTTAATCATACTCAGATTATACTTCTCACTTGTTAAGGATGACAAAATACATTTCTATTTTTAATAGCAGAGTATGCAGATTCAAAGGGCATGTGTATAATGTCTATTTTTGGAAATTTACATTTTAGTATCTATTGTTAAATGTCATTGTGCAAATTTGGACACCTTTTTGGTTTTGTAATTAATATACAAACTTATTGTGTCTACACAGGGTATTTGCACATACATGAAGACCCTTATTTTGGGAATTTATTTGTAACTACCTTGTGTGGTTACAATTGGTATGTACATTTATTGCACCAAAACATTGGTGTGCATGTATGTCAGTGATCATTTATAGCGATAACAACTTCACCATTGTGGTTATACATACGGTTTGTTCTATCATTTTACGCTTAAGTTGTTAGGATAGATATGTATTTATAAATTCATGTGATTTAGTTTTGAATATAACTATTTTTGCATGGATGGTCTAAATATTTTGGATCATGATATTTGCAGTGTTTTGTAGTTTCACATGGATAGTGGACACTAGCCTATTGTGGCATTTTAGTTGTCTTGGATACTGATCTATTTTGGTGGAATTATATTTTCAGTGATTGATTGTATCAAAAAGTATCAGTTAGACACTTTCTTTTTGTTGTTGAATGGGTTTTATTATCTGATTGATCATTTGTGATGGCATCACAGTGGGATTTGACAGTTCACAGTTGTTTGCAAAAGTTGACAAGGTCATAGAGTATTAGTTGGAAACTTGTTTTCTATTGTTGAATGGGTGTTTTTATCTGATCAATTTTTTTTACTAACTACTCAATTATTTGTATTAATTTAACCCATAATTTTATTTCTAGATCATGTATGTGTTTTTCAAATGTAAGATGGTTTAGCAAAATTTGTGGGTGGAAAACAACTTTTTGTGGACAAAAAGCCTTCCCATTTGGGAGGAGTGATCCAGAGGACATTATAAAGTACATATATTCCCTAAACCTCCCTAAACCATGACCGAGCAGTAGAGCATCCCGAGAAATTTTTAACGATATCAAGAAGTCAAAAATGGAGTTCGAGATGCAAAAGTTATCGTAGGTCAAAGATGGTTTAAAAATGGGTCAAACTTAGTCAAGTAGCCAAGTTGAGGTTTACACGTAGCAGAGGTGAAAAAATGGGAAAATGTAAAATAATTATGTTTTGAACTCAAGCGGTCTTCATCACTCGCAAATGGATAGGTGGGCCCCACTATTTGCTGGTCAGGGGCCTTCAACCAGGATTGACACACTTTTTATGAGGGGTGCCTTTGCCACCCTTTCTTCGTATTTACATTGTCACCTATTTCATTATATGATCCTTATAATTTCATTATATCTTGCATGTTGGATTATTTTAGGGAATTTGAATTCTATTACAGGATTGTATTTGAATTCGACTGAGCTATTTATCAGCTTAGCACATTGCTTGGAACATAACTCAAGTGGTGAGTCAAGTTCAACAACCGACCAAACAAAGCACATGATGCCTACATGGCTAAACAACCGATGGAATTAACTCGCGTCGTTTAAACCTCACAACTCGTTCAGCTTATATTTACGTGGTACAATCCACAAACTTATCCACAATGAACTGACCATTCAACAACTTTACAACTTAGCACAACGGATCAAACATTCACCATGGCCACAATGTGGCCTCATGCAACTTCGGCTCAAAGATTGGCCATTCCAACCAAGCCAACAATCAACATTTGACTGGCTTTATATAACCCAATCCACTTACATGGCCAAACAAAATGCTTATGAGTGGTCGTAGCCACAGTGCCATCAAAGCATCATTTCTATTTAAACACTACAAGATCCCCTTTCCTGAATGAATGTGGGATTTTTTCCCATTGTAGAAAATAGTGTGGTGGAGTTGTTTAGATGGGTTTGACCCCTAACCACCTAGTGAACAAAACATTCCCCTGCCGACATGCCATAATAGCTTGTCGAGCTATATAAGGAGCTCATTACTATATGAACAAGAGTTTTTTTAGGAATGTGCAAGGAAGATTACATGTAGTTTCGGAAATCGGTGATTTTGAGCCATTAGAAGGCCAAATTAGGTCTTGGCGTAAACAATAGAAAGGTGGAAAATTCCAAGACAATTCTAGTGATATAATATTTTTTCCGATTTGTAGTTCTTAAGCCGATTTTGGGAATATTTTTGTGCATCTTTTGTCTAAGAACTATTGGACAAGCTCTTCCGTGAAGCCAAGAACACACATGGAGAGTAGTATTTCTAATTATTGTCGGTGCTTATGAGTTCTTGGGTAACTTCGTAGAATTATAAGGTTTATTTATTTGATTTATATATTTTTATTATAAATTAAAAATCTGAAATTAATGGATTTGTTCTAAAACAAACCCGAGACGTAGGAATTTTGAACCCCATAAACAACCTTTGTGTCAAATTTCTACATTTTCCTTTCATTTTTTTCTGATTATTTGTAGTAATTAAATTCCTAATATGAATGTGGATGCATAAATAATCAGTATTTAACAATTTTGGGAAAATTGGTGAAATCGGGAAAAAGTGAATTTTGTGGCTTTGATCAAACAGTGAATTTCAGATAAATTAAAATTTAGTTTTGGATCAGTCACAAATCAGATTATTGATCAATTTTGGAGTAATTAAATCCGTAAAATTGATTAAATTTTAAGATCCTAGAAAATAGTTTTAAAAATTAAATTAATTAATTGTGTTTTTGAATCCTTCAAAAATGAAAGTTTCAAACAGGCGTTGGCCGGAAAATAAGAATACATATCATAACACAAATAACAACCAGCGTGACAACACATCCTTCCGATTGAGCTAAACAACTCCCTATGTTCATATGCACATAATCTAGAAATCCCCACACCCTTCATGACTAAGAGACCTCAAGCATGTAAATAGTTTTGTTTGATGCACCCTCTTTCCTCACCTATGTGGTGAAAAATTATCTGTCTTATGAGCATTCATGTACAAATTGATTATCAAACTCAAACTCATTGCATAAAATGAATCGGGTTCAATTCCATTCTTTTTGTCACCGCAAATTTGTGCGTCTCCGAGCAAGATTTTTATGTATAAAAATTATTGCTCTTGTAGCACAGAAACAATTGTCGTAGATTATTTGTCCACCGGAGACATTGGAACAATTGTAAAATTTCTTCTTGGCAAGAGTGATGTGCGCAATGCAACAAATGAGCTCTTCAACGGTCGATGTTGCTCCATGTGGAAGTCGACGTGCGTTGCAATGCTTTGTCGCCGTCGAATCTCCTGTTGATTGTCATAGACCCCAAAGGCCTTCCCCATTATAAGAAACGTGTTTGGCCTAATACATAATTTTAAATTGATTTAAAGTAATTATGTTCTAAAGAAGTGTGTATATGTTATACAAATATTAAATGTTTAATATTAGTAATAATAATAATAAAATAAGAACAACAATAATTGAATAAATATTTAATTGATAAAGACTCATACTTATATCGATAGTGTTTTTGACAATGAGAGTCAAGAGGTGATGACGAACCATTATGTCTCGTGAGTGTGTTTTCATCTCATTATGAAGTTAAAATTTAGATCCTTTTCAAACATCACTAAGAAGTTATTTAAAATTTACTTAAACTTTATTATTAAAATCTAAATATAATTTATTAAAATTAAGAAATTATATTAATGACTAATTTAAGATAATTTAGGTATATGTACCCGCTTAACTTATAGATAATAATGTGGTAGACCTTTATAAACCTAAAGTACCTATTTACTTTACATTTGATATACCTATTTTATACTTATTTACTTATATATACAAATTTAAGCTATTTAGATACATATTAAGTAAATATTATAATCTTAGGCACCTATTTACCCTAATTTTGTTGTACTCCTAAAATATATTTACTTATTAATTAGTATGTTATACCTATTTAAGTTATTTAGGTACTTATTAGGTAAATTTAAAATACAATTTAATTTATGATAAAGTTTAAGATTTAACATAGCTATTTGATGATGCAATGATGTTTGTATACTAAATTAAGTCATATCTTTTATTTAAATTTTTAGTTAACAATTTAAGTTAATTAATGTATATTAGATTTATCAATGCATATTATACTCTTATTTTCAAATCATACTACTTATACATTTAATAAAAATGAATAATATAAGTAATATTGAATTTTTATACATAAATATCTATAATACGAATTTGGACTTACATTTATAAATTATGAAATCTCATATGTGAGTTAACGTTTTCATATAGTGTTTTATTAATTTGAAGAAATATATATACACTTGGGAACATGCAAAGGGTTTATATTAAGTATAAAGTTTAATGTTATATATTTGTGTTTGAATAGGGTAAGTCAAAACTACATATAATAAATGCATATTAAAAAACTTGTGCTAAGTAAATAATAATCAAATATGAAAAATATGCATGAAAAGTAGAGAAGAGTTTTGAAATATAGAGCTACAAACATTAGAAACCCTAACAAATCAACAACAATACCATATTGAGACTTCTTATTTAAAAAATTATTAAAAGACACATTGGGGCATAAGAAACATGTCACATGTCGTTAGAGATTATGTTGGTTGAGATCAATAAAGTATTTGTTAATTTAAATGTCTCTTGTGAATTGTTCAAAACCAAAGTAAAAATTGATTAAAATGATCATGAATAACAAATAGAAAATTTCATTGATGGGTACAAGAATCAACTATTTTCTATGGAAATCTGTTTTATTAGATGCAACTAGATCTTGGACATATAATCCAAAGAGAAAAGAGAGAACAAATGGGAGGCGAGAAATATGGTTGTTATCGTCAAAATTCTCCCAATATTTTCCTCCATCCCTCTTGTGAATCACATAAAAGTGTTCTTTTTTTGGTTAGATTTATTACTTGAAAATCCATTTCATGATATAAATTTAGATATTGTACTTATTCTAATGAAATAAAATCAAACTAGGACTTATTCAACGATAATCCTTGGTATGTGGAGTGAAGTACTATTCCATAAGATGTTGATTATCATAGTGATTCTAAATATATGATATTAATCAATATAATTTAAAAATACAATGGAAAATGAGTAGGAAACCATATCTAGGCTTTAACATGGCCAAATAATTGAAGAAAATGAAATAGATATTTTGGGAATAAGAGATCTTGATAGACAAGCGTACCATTTGAATTTATGGTTAAACTTAATATATACATAGGCATACCATTCGAGATCAAACTTTGCATATAGCTTGGAAATAAAAAATACTCAAATCATAAGGATTGAATATTTGGAAAGCTAAAATTTATATAGAACAAAAATAAATAACATTGTTAACATAATTTAATAAAATATTTCATATTATATGGTAAAAGAAAACACAATACCTACATATGCTACTATTATACCTATATTAGATAAATCTATGTAAAATATGTTGATATGTATCATTCTTGAGGCATCTATATTCAATTTGTGACATGATTGGAAAAGGTGTCACAAGAGTGATACCTCTCAACATCTTTTACATGGATTTATCTAATATAGATATGCTAGTATCTTTTCCATACATAGTGTTTTGAGTTGTGTGTTGGTGAGCTAACATTTTGAACCGGCATAGTGGTGATAACCATTGGTCCCAATCTTTTGTACTTAAACATATTGCACAAAAATAAATGTAAGAAAATCAAGATAAACATTTTGAGATGGTTGACTTTGACACATTAAAACTAAATATATTTTAAGATCTACTAGTACTAATAAAACTATATATATTTAAGATACTAATAATAATATTTTAAAAAGAAATATATTTAAAACAATAAATATCACTAGTTAATAGAAAATAATACGAAATAAAACATAAAGGAATAACGATGATTTTTTTATAGGGAAAAGTGTTCTTTGTATTTTTTTTTTTAAAATTTAAAATTTCTTTTTATTAATAATAATGCCCATGTAAAACATGATCCCACATAGACATTTTGGTAACCAACATAAATTTATTTTTCATATTATGGAGTTTGTTTAATGGTCCATCAACATTAATGTCAAAAATCAAGTACCAATGGAAGAATTTATGGGTAAGGGAGAGAAGCTGATTGTCGAGCATGAACCCATACTTGTGAGGGTAGGGGAAATGAGCTAGTTATCATGAATCCTAGCTTAAGGGGTTGTTAGAGCAAATTAATTATCATAAAATTTTTATTTAAAAATACCCTTTAATAGATCATGATTTTTTCAATATACAGGTTTTCTTTTGAGCATTAAAATTGTGTGGAAAGCATATTTTTAGGGATTTAAATTAAATATTTTTGAATACAAAGAAACTTAAGGTGTCCATTACTTGAGACTAAAATCACCATTTATGGATTGCCTATGTGTCACCATTTGATTGGTTACTTTATTGATCTCACTTGCTTTATTGGCTATTTTATATTTTATTTTTAATTTTGAAAGTGACATGTGCTCACTTTAATTGAAACAACTACCATGCACGGCCATTGGCTCCTTTTCCCTGGATAAAAGTCGAGCTAGTATATGTCACTTTCCCACTTAGTTTTTTTAAGTCCTGTAGAATTAATCACATCAAGTCATTGCTTACACATTAGTCATTGAAATGGTGATAAATATGTGGAAAAAAATATGACTTAATTATCAAGTAATTGTCCCCCTTGATTTTTTTATATTTAAAATAAACCAAAATTAAATATTTTTAAAAAGTCTCTTCCAAATAATTTTAATTTCTAAAATTAAATATACCCGGGGAGATCATAATTTATTAAAAGGTATTTTTGTTTTGATTTATATGATGTTATGGTCATTATGTGCACTCTTAAACTTAATGTGCAAAAAGACTAGCTCCTCACCCTTAAAGCAAAAGACAAGTCACAATAAATATTTGCAAAAGTAGAAATGACAATCTAATAAGTATTTCGTATAAAAATATACAATTCATTAAATTTGATGGGACATAAAACAAAATACATTTACAACTACCAAAATGGTATTTTCTAACTCAAAATTTTCAAAACATCGCAATGGATTAAGGTGTTAAAATTATCAAAATCATTTTCAATGACCAATTAAAAATAGGAAAAACTAAATTTTAGTATCTTATAATATTAGAAAATATGATATTTGCATCTAAACATTATACACAGAATATGAAGGGAAACATTATTTCTTTTAATATGTTGGAGAAAATCTAACCAATAGCAAATTGATTACTATAATTATCCTACCTATGATAAGGATTAACACAAAAACATAGAAAGAGTGAAAATGAGGGGTATTAATTGATATGAACACATTGATATGAAAAAAACACACACTCTTCTTAAATTTTCCATTTTACTGAGAGATTTTTAAATGGAGTATCTGTTGACAATTTTTGCCCTCGGGCGAAAATGGCCAACTTTGACCCACATCCGTTCAACCAGGGAAAAATGGTAAGAATATGAAAAGTCTAAAATTTCCCCACACTCAGCGCCTACCATGCTACCGGATCGAAAAATTCCAAAAATTACTAAAATGGGTCTTCAGGGAAAAAGGTTTCATTCTAGGCCTTAAAGGACCATTGAACCAAAAAATTAGCTCACCGAGTAGCTTGGCGAGCTACTTGGTGAGCCGAGTTGTATGGAGGCTCATCGAGCCGTTTCTTGTGTAACACGGGGAGTTTGGGTTGACTCGTGCAAAGCTCAACGGAGGTCCTTTAAGGAGCTCGGTTGGATGGTGAGCCACTTGGTCGGATTGGGATTGCGAAAAGGTAGAGAACTCGGTATGGGAGGAAACAGACTCACAAGGGCTCGATGCATGGTTGAATTAGTCTGGGTCATGGTGTGAATAGGCCGCAGGCGAACACCGGGAGATTCGAAGGTTTTAAGACCAGCCCCACTTTGAGGATGGTTTGCTGAAACGAACCCACAAAGAAGCTCGTGAACTCGGTGGATCGATGGGTTCTTGGGAATTCATAGGCAAATGCGACTCGACTTTAAACATGTTGGAGGATGGAACCATTCAATCACCATTCAATAAAGGTTACCGGGCATGTTCGTGAGGAACGAGTTCGTGCATAAACTGCAGCGACACAGAACAAAGGAAACTCGGCCATACGAGAGGCGAATGCGGAACTCACGAGCCATGGTTGATGACTCGGCGGTGAAGGTGACAGACTCAGCTCGATGAACCAAGCCAAACTCAAACCACACAGGGAAACATTGTAATGGGCTCTCCGAGCTCAGAAAAATGAGAGCAAAGCCACGCACAAAGGACGAGCTCGACACATAGGGCATGCATCGCTTGCAAATGAAGAAACAAGCCGTGCCACTTTCAATGCAAATGCGAGGGTGTTTTGAAGGCTCAGTGCTCACAAGAAGTTGTTGACGTAGGTGGATAACGCGCCATGGTGGAAATGAAAGCTCGCACTGCTTTGTCGGGTTGTGCAAAACAAAAATGTTATATGGCGAGTCATGCCAATCAGAGAGTTTGAGGGACATAGATGAAGGGAAGGCTTAAATGGTTGGAATGCACAGGTCACCCGAATGGAAGAAAAGTAACTTGGAAGCAGTGTGTAAGCACGCGGCCCTTCGAGCTCACAAGAAGCCATGTCACTAGAGAAGCCGAGTGAATGGCAATTAACGGGAAGCTCAATGAAAGCACCGTTGTGAAATGGCTCGACTTCACGGAGTAAGGTGTTTTCATAGATGAATGGCGTCGGAGTCAACTTCGAGAAGCATGGTTTCGGGAATTCGGAGGTTACGCCGAGTTGAATGAACCCGAAAACTCTGATCTTTGAATTTTAGAGATCGGGAGTTGTGCATTTTGGAACTCGCCGAGAGAGTTGGAGAAAAATAGAGCTCAAAGGTCCCAAGTTCGAAATTTGGACTTCGGGACTCGGGCATTTCAAAGTTTTGTTCTTTAGGGCAAATGAATAGTGACATGATTCACCGACATCCACCTTTGAAGTAAGAACATCGAAAAACCGAACAAGAAACTCCCGAATTCAACATGGCAAAACATGTATGCTTTGAGTCACGGGAAAGGTATTGGAAGTCACGCTCGATTGGTGAATTTGGTACTAAGCCATGCAACTTGAGGTGGTGCTGCGTGGAGATGTCCGAAACGTGACAAACCAACAATGGAAAACAATGCAAATCGAGGATGTTTCGAGGTCTCATGCACGACAAGTTAAATGAATGAAAATAAGCCGAGTCGCTGGCTTTCATTCGTCGAGTGGAAGGACCCCGATACACAAAAGGGTGGCAAGTGTATTTGGAAAAGCTCGCATATGAAACGGCTCGTTGCCGCTAACTATCACGGGGCTAGCTATGCAGTGGATTTCACTAGCCAACGTGCGGCACTGAGACACTACTTTTTTCGCTCGCCTTAGAGGATCAAGCTACTCCAGTAGTCCCAGACTACACCTTTCTCCATCTTCATCCACCACCCATTCCCAACGCATCTCCAACTAATGCACAAGTGAACCCTTCCAACACCTTTCACAGCTGCCCATACAACTGCTCAAGAAGACCACTCGCCGAATACCACGGCTGCCCATACAACCGCCGGGAGCTCTTAATATGCCTTCTTAGTCCACTTGAGGGAATGCACAACTCATGCCTCCACGACTCATCACTGACCCAGCTCTATGCCGCTGGCCGGCTCACTGTCGAACATCCCACTGTTCTGCACAAGGCCACTGAGGAACATCACATGCCCCTATCTGTCATCCATCCATGAGTCTGCCTGAGTTGCCGCGCCGGTCACCTACGCGTGCACCGACGGGGGAAGTCCTCCTCTGAGTCCTTCCCGGGTGTGAGCCTCTACTCACCCCGACTTGCTGACCTCTGTCACCCAAGTCCACAACACCAAGGATCCCTGCGGGGAGCACTGCAAGCTCGCCATCCTGGTAGACCGCATCACATGCGGGTGAGGTACTCTTCTTCCCTCGGCTCGATCCAACCTCTGATCTCACCCCAATGCCATGGCCACTGACATCGGCGTGCCTACTCTTCGAGACACCCGTCTGCGTCCAGACCGCATTGACTTCACAAGTCTTCTGCCTTCGTTGTCAGCTCACCACACTGCAACGGTATCCATGATGTCCTTGACTCAGCCCACCATGTCGCGCATCACCATGTGAACCATCCTCTGTCCACTTCACTGAGTCTCAGCCTCTGCTACTGCACCCACTCCGCATCCGCGCTTCCGGCGCACTCCGATACATCTATGTGAGCACTCGACTCATCTGCGTTGTTTTAACCTCTGCAAGGTTGAGGAGCTCGCCACACTTGGCTCGCTCGCGTCCGAGTTACTTCTCCTCCGTTTCGACCTCCGGATCCCAGTCTCACTCCATCACGCCTCTTGGCTGTTTCCCACATGAACTCTGCTTCTAAGGACGTTGCCACCTCAAAGGTCTCCCCAAGTCCACTGTCACTTAACACTGGAGTCCCACTGCTGATCCACGATGCACATCACTGCATGGACATACTCCGCAAGGGTAGAGTATATCTCCAAGGTCTGCTGAACACCCCATCCTCTGAATGTCCAGTGCACCAAGTGTTCCACACTCCACTTGGTGGGGTTGTGAGTTCCCCTGTTGGTCTGTATTGTCTGCCATGCTCATCTTGGCTCTTTAGGCATGCGCTGCACTCTCAACGCAAGGCCTCTATCGTACAAGGTCTTCATGCTTCAAACCAACTCCCGCTCTGCCTCTGCATCGCCCACATGAGTTGCCCAACTCGCTCCGCGTACATTGGGTATGTTCTTCGCTCCAAGACACCCTGCACTGTTCCTAAGTGCAACCAACTTTGCTCACCAACCCGCCTCGGCTAAACCTTGATTCTGAGACATCCTTGGGCTCATAGCATGGTCCTTTCAAATCCCCCATGCACAACTCTTACTCACTCCATAGCCCTCAAGAGTTGCATTGGTGCGCCACCGGGAACTTCCCGGGAGGTCACCCATTTTCTGCCCTGCGCGCTTAACTCGCCCAACTCGCCCAGATCTTCTGTAGGCACATGCATGTGAGGTCGTCAACCCCAACCCATGCCTGGCCAATCAAGCTTTCCTAGGCCGGAGTCCTCTCGGCTCCTGGATAGTGCCTCATGCACTACCCGCGTGGATGGGGTCTCCCATCCTGGGGAGAGCGGTCGCTCATTTCATGAGCATGGAGATGCGCCCCCTTATATTCTCCCCCACTTAAAGTGGCGACGCCCACGGCGCCGATGCTAGACTTCACAAGCCTGCGCAAAGGATGCAAGTGTTCGCAACACTTGGACAAAATGTAAATGCACTACTCACATGCAAATACACACGGAACACTTCGGTCACTGCTGACATAACACAACTCAGTCTCTTCAACATCTCATTGTGCTAACTCCCTGTGCTCGGGACAAAAAGTGCTAAATCACTCAACACTTCTGTCACTGTAGCTCCCTTCCACTGAAACTACACTTCACCAAACATCCAACACAATGTCTGATGGGATACCCCTTCTGCAATTCCCACAACCTCTTAGGAATTCTGCATGATGTACAAGCTGCCCTGCCAAGCTCTGAGCCCTTCTTGCACAACAATCACTGCATAAACTGGAGAACCGCCAACCTCCATGCCGATTGACGAACCACTGCAAGGTTTCACTGCTGCTGAAACTGGTCACACCATGCTTCCACACGCAACACATGAAATTCTCCACCTGATCTGGGGGCCTACTTCACCACAAACTTCACCACAATGCTGCCCTTGTTCAGCACTTCTACCAACACCATACCACCACTGTGCCTCTGATGCTGATCTTCTGGCAAACTCTTCACCAGGAATACCTCATTTCACTGCAACCTGACTGATCTACTCACCACCGTTTTCAACCAACCAACACTTCCGAAAACGCAACGCTTGCTTCACTCCGGAAACGTAGCCACTGCCACTATTGCCAACCTGAAATTTGAGGTTTCACAAAATCACCACACTGATTCTGCCAAGGGAGAGCCACTTTTTCCACTTCATGGCTCAAGTATCAACATGATATCACACACAAACACTGTATTTCGCCATCCACAATGTACAAGTCCCGTCAACAACTTCTGGGGAGTCATCGCGCTACTCAGTGCTTACGCACCTACCAAGTTTTCGAGTCACTCTGCCTCTGCACCTGGACTCTACCAAGTGTTATCCCTTCACCCAAAACTGCTAGGAGTAAGTTCTGCACCAGCCTCCACATGAACTACCCACCTCAGTGACTTTACCCAGCCCACACTATATGCATTCCCATGCCTCCTCTACAACTGAGATCTGTTCAACCACTGGCCTTCTTCTCCCACAAAGTCTCTAGCAACCTACACTGGCTTACTTGCATTACACAAGTGCCAACTCTTGACACCTGCATGGGTCTACAATACCCTTATCACCGAATGCCATGCCGACCACTGTCGCAACTACATGACTCCTTCCTCATCAACCCTCTGGTCTACAGCTGAGAAATTTCACTTGCTTCATTCATTCCACTGTGACATCAATAAGGCTCAACTAGCCCTGATACTCCGCTAGATCACTCTGATCTGATGCTGCCCAGGCCCACACCAGTCTTCTTCTTATCTGGAACAACACTGCTCCTCTTGATCCAGTTGTGTTGGTGTCCCACCTTCCGATTGCCAACACCGTTGATTTCCAATCTTCACAAGACTCCGCTCGTGATCCAATTCGTACAACAACCAATTCCCGCAAACATGCACGACTCTACTTAGCCGCACATTAGGTTGGGCACTTCAATCTGATCTTTGCTTCACAAGCACACACCAGTCTACTTCTGCTCCGCCCAACCGCGTTGGTGTCCCGCCCATCCGATCACCAACGATGTTGATTGCATTGGCTCCCTAGTCTGCCACCCTGTTCTTCAATCAACATCCCACACGCCTGAAGTTGAGAGCTCTTTCGCCAACTACTCGCGTTGGTTTACACTTTGTTCCCAACTCCAGCACCGATGCTCATTGTGCTCTAGGTACCAAAGAGAGCATCACTTCAAATGCACTGACACCAACTGACACCAAGTCCAACCACATTTTCTTCGATGCTTGAGAGCATTAATAACACATAAGGCATCACCCTCTATGATGATGGATTTAATATTCAGATCCCTGCACACCATTATGCCCCAAAGCATGGCCTTGACTTCTGCATAATTTTCAAAGTGGTTATTGATGGGCCCAATATAAGCACTGAGATATCTACCAAGATGATCACGCACCAGACCTCCCCTCAACACATCTCTCCTTCTGTTTAGTAGACCCATTGAAATTAATCTTGAAACACCCTTCAGGGGGTCTAGACCACTTAACTTTGTGGGAATCCTTCTCCTTAACTAGGTTGGTAGGGATAGTGTTTATGTTGATAAGAATGTTATTTTCCCATGCTGGAAAAACCTTGGATGATTTGATCTTTAGAATTTAGGAATTTTCTTTAAGATTATGTCTCACTTTTTCAATAACCTTATTCAGGCTTGAAACTTTGTTCCTAAAAATACGATTATTTCTTTCAATCCATAGTCCCCACAGAGTATGTAGGAGGGAAAGTTTTCAAATTTCTTTGGTCAGATCGTGTTTGAAATTGAAGCTCCATTGGTCAAGGAGTAAGACCACATCCCCAAGAAGAACCATGTAAATCCTAAAAAAACTAAGGACAACAGAGAAGACTTGAAAGGAGAAAGAGAATTCCAAGAAGAGATGTTGAATTGAATCTTCTTTACATTTGCAAAGACTGCATCTGTTAGTAATGATCATCCCCCTCTTCCTTAATCTATCCACCATTAGAATATTTATTTTAACCACTTCCTAGAAAAATATTTATTTTGGGTATAAGATTCTTATTCCAAACCTTCCTCTAGAGGATATTGGGTTCTATGTGCTCAAAGTTAAGCAAGTAACCTGACTTGACCTCATATTCCCTGATGTCCATGGTTCTCCATATCAACTCATCTTGGGCTCTGTGTAGGGGTATGTGATATTCCTTGAGGAGCTGATTAAGTTCATCAAAGGGCTGTAAATTCCCCAGATAGTGAGGGGGAGGTTGGAGTTGAACCCATTTCCTTTCTTTGTTCCAATAGCTACAAACCAACTCCCCCAATTCCTAATTGAAGAAATTCCTAAGATCACTCCATGGTTCTTCAATCTTGAGGGATTTATCCTTGATCCATGGGTCTTCCCAGAATCTTATCTTAGTACCATCCCCAAGGTTCCATTTACTCCCTTTGACAAACAACTTCCTAGTTTGGAAAAGATTGTTCCGTAAAGATTGATCCTCTAGGTAGCTCCAAATCTGAGAAAATATCCAAAGTTCCACCAAAGTGCCACAAATATTTTTCTTTCACAATATTGATCCAGGTTCCCTCTTCTCTATGTAATCTCCAACCCACCTTGGCTATAAGAGCTTGATTCATGAATTGAAGATTCTTTAGTCCAAGACCTCCTCTATCCTTAGGTTGTGTGACCTTATCCCAAGCAACTAAAGGAATTCTATTCTTTTCTTCTGATTTGGTCCATAAAAACCTTTTTGTATGCCTTCAATAGCTTTCCTGACTCTCACAGGTAAAGTGAATATGGACATGATGAACACAACAATACCCTGCAAGCAACTCTGAAGAAGTTGGGCTTTTCCTTCCTATAACAACAATGAACCTTTCCAAGAGGTGATTTTTTTATGAAACCTCTCTATCGATTTATTCCATCCCCCTTCCTCAAGCTTTTTTCCACAGAGAGTCATTCCAAGATAAGTATACAAGAGATTTTTATCCTGCAATTCTAATATTAGCCAAATTGATATGTTGTCCCCCTCACATTTATGAAAAAACAAAAGCTCTTTATGAAGTTAATCATTTTCCAAGTAACTTCTTCATATTGTTTAGTGATGTTTTTGAAGGCACGGGCCTCCTGGACAATAGCTTGACCAAGAAGAACCGTGCCATCCACAAACTGTTGCAAGCATTGATTATCAACTCCATTGGCCACTTTAATACCCTCCATCTTTCCTTCACTTGGGCTTTAGAGCATAACCTGCTCAAGGTTTCAGCAACAATAATATATAGGAAGGGAGATAGGGGATCTCCTTGCCTCAATCCCCTTTCCGAGGTGAAAAAACCATTTGGCTTCCCATTAATAATAACAGAAAAGTTTGGGGCTTTAGTGAAAGCTTGGATCATTTTGATGAAGTGAGGATGAAATCCCAAACTCTGTAAAAGGGAGAACAAGAAGTCCCAGGATATCCTATCATATGCCTTTTACATGTCCAACTTAACAATCATAGCCTCCCTTCCTGAGAGTTCCACAGAGTGAATCATCTCATGAATGGTTATTATGTTGTCCATAATTTTCATGCCCAACACGAAGGCTCCTTGATTAGGAGAAATAAAGTTACTAAGGGTTTCCTTAATCTAAAAGCCATGATTTTTGAAATTATTTTATACATTGTGTTGCATAGGCTTATGGGTCTGAAATCCCCAAGTCTTTAGCTCCTGGATTTTTTGGTATGAGAGCAATAAAGGTGTGATTGATTTGTTTTAGCAAGCTACGTGACTAAAAATCTCTTGCACAACCGAAACCCTCCTTCTTGACTATATTCCAATACATCTGAAAAAGAAAGTTGGGAAGCCATCTGGCCCTAGAGTTTTGTCACCCTCCATGGCATAAAGAATTGATTTTATCTCCTCCTCTAAAGGAATGGCTATGAGTACTCTATTTTCATCATGGTTGTTGATTGGCTCAAAAAGATTTAAAATTTCAGCACTAGAGATCTCAGCTGAAAGTTGACCTTTAGCAAACAAGTTCCTAAAAAGGAGACAATGGTATTCAATATATCCTTATCTTCCATATCCAAATCACCATTCTCTTTCTTTATTTCTTGGATTCTTCCTTTATTAGCTTTAATGGTGGCTAGAGATATGAAAGAATTTGGTGTTATGGTCTCCCTCTTTGAGCCAATTGATTCTTGATTTTTGTTTCCAATAAATCTCTTATATGCTTAGGATGTTGTGGTAATCAACAAGAAGGTATTTTTCCTTGGTTTTTTCCTCATTTATCCATCCTCCCCATTTTATAACTTCCTCCAAATCCCGGAGATCTTCAAAAATTCTACTTTTTTGAAGAAAAATATTGCCAAAAACTTCCTTGTTCCAAATCTTTATTTTCATCTTAACATTTTAAAGTTTTGCAGCCACCTTGAACATGTTGTTACCTTTGACTTCAAAGCTCCACCATTATTTTATCATTCTCTCCAAGTCCGGGTGAGTAGTCCACATATTTTTGAACCTAAAAGGTCTACCTATAGGTTGTTTCCTATCACTGAAATTTAGGACCAAATGGTTATGGTATGATCCAATGCAAGCTAAGGAGGAAAGAGTGTATTGTTGTTCCTGAATCCATTAGAGGTTCACAAGGAATCAGTCCATCCTAATTTGAATCAAATTCTCCCCTTCTTGTCTATTGGTCTAAGTGAATTTTGAGCCACTGAGCTCCAGATCCATCAAACCATTCCATCCCAAGAAATTAGCAAGATCATCCATGCTCTTAGTGAACATATTGACGCCACCCTTATTTTATGAGGGAATCAAGGGAGTATTAAAGTCACCCCCAATGATCTAGTTCAAATCATTAAACATCCTTCTGAAAGTAGTCAGCTCCTCCCAGAGCATTCTTCTACCAGATGTAGTATTCAGAGCATAAATATTGGAGAGAGTGCACTGCTTTTCTTGAATTTTCTAGAACTGAATTCATAAAGCAAATGGTTATATGATGCTAGTTATTAAAGAGGGGAAATCCCTCCAATAAGTTCTTACTCCACAAGCAAATCAACCCTCCTAAGGCCCCAACAAAATATTGACAGTGAAAACCATATTCCTTCCAAAAAACCATAAAAATATTTCATCCTATCTTGGTTCATCTTCATCTCTTGTATCATTATGACATTAGGTTTTCCTTACTTTTAATATCAAACAAAATCCTATGTTTACTGGGGTTATTTAGACCCCTAATATTCCAAGACAAAAAAATCATTTGAGATGAGCATATTTTTGGCCTACCACCAATGATTTCTGTCGTCCTTCCATAATATCCTTTCTTGTGGCCCTCTCCCTTTTCCTTCTTAGATGGTCTCCTGGAGAGGCTTTGTTGGCTCCAACATCTACCTTAGCACCTCCTCTTGTTCTCGGAGTCACTTTCCTTTTTGGAGACAATTTGGCACTTCATTTGGCCTCATGTGAGGATTGGGCATAAGAGAACACCACAATGAAATTTTCTATATTTGCTTCTTTAGGGGATTCTTCCATTGTGGTCTCAACTTGTGACTTAATAGAATCATTCTTTCTAGTCTCAAGAGCTCGTTGAAGATCCTCATCCATTGATGGAATGTCTTCAAGATTAATGTATGGTACATTAAACATGTTCCTAATTAGTAGAGTTTCCTCAGGTCTTTGAGAAAAAAAAACTTGCATCAATACTATCGTCTACTATGGAGCCAACAACATTTTCCTCCACGAAGATCTTCCACGATCACTATGTCCTCTAATTTTTCTCGGTTTGGTTCAACTATTAATTGGCTTGACCTTATCGTGACTGCATTCTCAACTCGCCTCTTCTAGAATCGATTCTGGTCCTTCTTAAACGTGTACCTTAATCTCTAAAGGTTTATTAATTGGCATCCATGAGGGGTTTACCTTTGAGGGACCGCTACCATTTGGATGCATGACGTGTTTCCCTTTCAAATCTTCCCTGTTGATCCCCTTATTCTTCTTGAGAAGAGATTTCTAGGCTACCTCTTCTTTGGCCTTTAGACAAGATTTGATGTTGTGCCATGCCTTGAAGCATGAAAAACACATAAATGGTGTAAATTCATAGTCGATTTTCTCGGGGCCTTAATCTCAATGCTTCTAGGAAGAGAAGTATCAGGAACCACATTAAAACAAAATCGAGCGAACAAGAGTTTGGTCTTGCACAAGTAATGTGATCAATGATGACCAGAGCCCCAATGGCTTTTTCAATCCCTTGCAAAATGTCCAAATCCCAAGATTCTAGGAGCAAGTTTGACAACCTAACCCCAATGGGGTGTTATTTAATGATTGTTTCAAGGGATTGAAACCGGGTTGTCATTTTTGCACTAATACCACAACTTTGCCCATAAACCATGGGCCCCTAGCAAGAATATTTAAAAAATCCTCTTCCGTAGACCCAAAGATATCACAAAGAAAGCATTGACATAAGCCGCAATCTCAAAAGCATGAAACGGGTGAGGAGACTACCAAGAAATGGGTGAGGAGTCTTATGTGAGCAAAATTAATGGAAATAATATGTGCGGTGGAAAGAGCCGGACAACGTGTTGAAAATTCTCAATTTGAGAGGCTTGTTGATACAAATGAGGTGGTTTAGAATTTTTCCTCAAAAGGGGATGAACTAGAAAGTTCTTTTTGCTTTTGAAAGGGTGATACAAGATTTTGATATGGACCGTGAGCACAAAATAATTTGCAACTTTTTAATGTAATCGCATTGACCATTCGAATTTCCCCCTTAATGATTAATATAAAGGAGTTGCAAAGTAATTCTCAAGTTATGAAGTGACTAGAATAAAGAGCATTGTAAAGTATTTTCATTATTATAAATAATTAGTATAAATATTTTAAATATATATTTGAAAATATTGATAGTTTGTTAATTTTTAATTTTTAATTCTTAAATTTAATTTTATTTCATAATTTTTTTATATTTCATAATTTTTTAAAGTGATATTTAAATAGATGTTTCAAATTTATTGTTAGAGTTATGTTACTACCATGTATATGGTTGTATTATTGCATTACCCCTTATTTCAATATAAAATACCTATCAATATAACAATAGTTTTATTAAAAATATAAATTCACATATAGATAAATATGTTACATTTTAATTTAAATTTTAAATATGAAGTAGAATATAATAAAAAATAAGTTTGAAGTGAGAAAATATTTATAAGTCATAAAAAAATTTGCAAATTGAATTATTAATCCAAAAATGGACTTAACATACCCTACAATCATAAGACAATTTATATTTTAATAATCTAATAAACATGCTAATACCCAATGGAATAAAAACTAAGAAAGATGGATTTAATACATTTTGAAAGCAGGGTATTCAAGTATTTTGTTCTAGCCTTTAGTAGAATCAAGTAGTATTAAGAAAAACATAAAATAGGAATCACAACCATTAGGCCACAAATGCCGATAGAATCTAAAAGGTATTTTCCTATGGTTGAGAATAGGTTTGCATTGTATGTAAGAGTTTAATTTGTTAAAATTTGAGGTTAAAATTATAACATTTGACTATGAGGTATATGATGATCTCGAATTGAGTTACACATAATTCTAGATATAATATAAAAGGAAGTGTTTAGGGCATGCAAAGGAGAATTGAAAATTGTGGTTGACTAATGTGAGGTTTCCTCACTTACACTCTTTGGCTCAACTCTTTTATTATCACCCAAAATTATTTCAATTTCAAGAATGATCCCTGAGAATTCAAGTTTGAATAAAATGTGTGAAATTAGGAAGGAAAATATCTTGTTAGTGTGGCTCCAATTGTCAAAGAAAATATCTTGACAATGTACCTAGTTTTGAGTGCCACTTTCATGTACAAGGATAGGTGAAGATAAAGTTTATCCAAGTTTCCCTATACATCAAGCACTCTTATAATTAGCCTCTTTGTTGGAATCTTATCATGACATTTCTTTTGGCTCTTCTTCTAAAATTGCAAGAAAAGATAACGAATCTCGAAAAATCTCACACTAAGTAGATGGATGGGTTATATTCCATGTAAATATTAAAAATAAAAAATAAAATAACTAGATAGAAAAGTAAAAAAATTGGTGGATCACATTATTTGTATTTGGAGGACTTGGTAGTGTGATTTAAATTCTCTAAATCAATAAATTTTATCGGCACATATGCAATTAAAACATTAAAAAAAAAAAGATTAAAGGAGCCTTTGGAGAGGTAATATAGTTATGGAATCACACAACATTACAAGGATTTCTCGTCTTTACATCTAGGATAAATTAATAAACTTACACTTTACCTTTATACAAGATTTTTAATGTAATTAGTAATCAAAATTGATCTAGTAAGCGCAATTCAAAATCACTTTAGTAACAATGAAGTTTTGATTTCACTTGTCATTAAGGAAGTTTTGACCTTGAATTTATAATACTTATAAAGAGAGATGCAACATATCTACTACAATGATTACATTTAACAAATTCAAGCACTTTGAGTGGTGTCAAAATATGCCACTATCCAATAGTATATTCTATATATAATCCCTCAACAAGCCTTGTCTATCATAACTCCCTTAATATGGGGTGGTCGAATATGGGGTCGCCATGGTCGACTTTCTTCGATTTTGCTCCTTAAGCATGGTCAAATTGAATATGGGGAAGTCAAATCTAAGCATGGATGTTAACACCAATAGATATTTAAAAAAAAAACTTTTAGAGCTTAAACATATATAGGAATAACACTATTTTAGTATTTAAGATCATAGCAAAAACTATATATCTAAATTTCCGTCCCATATATTCAAATGAGATGCAATTATATTAAAAGGTACACAAAAAACCTTGATGTGTATTTCAATTACGATGTGAAATAACTACGATAAGACAAATATATGTTTTTAATAAGCTATCCTTAATTGAACACTTATAATTTTATTTCATTGATCTAAGAAGGAGAATTTCTTATTACATTACGTTACATGCATGCTTTCGTAAAGGGATTTTTAACAATGATTAATTTTGCATTTCAATAATGACGATAATTCGAATTGGATTATATCTTGAGACATGATAATAATAATTAGGGGAGAGATGGGAGCAATGGGAGCAATGGGAGCGAACAATTTCAAAATTGGGAATGAGCAAGAAAAGGTAAGTGAGTTGGTTGCGAAGGGATCATGAGGAGAATCTGTGAATGGCGGGAAGGATGCACATTTCACCACGGAAAGGGACAAGATGGAACTGGAAAAGGGGCCCCAGTCACGTGGGTGAGGAGATTAGCAAGAAACGGGTCCAAACAAGTACCATCTTTTAGCCTCATCGATGTCTCAGTATTGAGAATGGTCTTTTTTTGGAAATACCAGATCAAGTGGAAAATCAGGTTGGATCGTCAATGAACAATACCATTTTAGCTAAGATCCTGGGCGATAAGCCGAACATAAAGGAGTTTAGGAAATGAGCTAATAGGAAGTGGATTCCCAAAGGTTTGATGGAGATTGCGGCTTATGTCAATGCTTTCTTTGTGATATCTTTAAGAGGATTTTTAGGGTTGTTTTAAATATTCTTAAGGATTTTTAGGGTTGTGATATCTTAAAGATGGTACTTGTTTGGACCCGTTTCTTGCTAGTCGAGCCTCACCCACACATAAAACCCTTACATACAATGCAAACCTATCCTCAACCATAGAAAAATACCTCTTTAGATTCTATCGGCATTTGTGACCTAATGTTTGTGATTCTTATTTTATGTTTTTCTTAATACTACTTGATTCTACTAAAGGCTAGTACAACATACTTGAATATCCTGCTTTCAAAAAGTATTTAATCCATCTTTCTTACTTTTTATTCCATTGGGTAGTAGCATGTTTATTAGATTATTAAAATATAAATTGTGTCTTATGATTGTAAGGTATGTTAAGTCGAGTTTTGGATTAATAATTCAACTTGCAATTTTTTTATGACTTATAAATATTTTCTCACTTCAAACTTATTTTTATTATATTCTACTTCATATTTAAAATTTAAATTAAAATGTAACATATTTATCTATATGTGAATTTATTTATTTTTAATAAAAATATTGTTATATTGATAGGTATTTTATATTGAAATAAGGGGTAATGCAATAATACAACCATATACATGGTAGTAACATAACTCTAACAATAAATTTGAAACATCTATTTAAATATCACTTTAAAAAATTATGAAATAAAATTAAATTTAAAAATTAAAAATTAAAAATTAACAAACTATCAATATTTTCAAATATATATTTAAAATATTTATACTAATTATTTATAATAATGAAAATACTTCACAATACTCTTTATTCTAGTCACTTCATAACTTGAGAGAATTACTTTGCAACTCCTTTATATTAATCATTAAGGGGGAAAATTCTGAATGGTCAATGCAGTTACATTAAAAAGTTACAAATTATTTTGTGCTCACGGTCCATATCAAAATCTTTTATCACCCTTTCAAATGCAAAAAGAACTTTCTAGTTCATCCCCTTGTTGAGGAAAAATTCTAAGCCACCTCATTTGTATTAATAAGCCTTTCAAGTTGAGAATTTTCAACACGTTGTCCAGCTCTTTCCACCTGCACATATTATTTCCATTAATTTTGCTCACATAAGACTAATCAAAGGTTATATACTAATGTTAATTAAATGTTTGAGTTTTATTTATTAGTTTTATAAATATTAAAAATCACTTTACCTCTGTATGCCAGTTAGTACGTGCTGTAAGTATAATAAGAACTATTGTCTGAAGTCCCACTCCGACTGTCATTCCCCACCATATTCCCTATTCACATTAAAAATACAAAATTTTAGATTTAAAACATATATATTATATATAAATGTTTTAAATATATTTAAGAAAAAAATATTGAGAGATATTAATTTGGACATATTTATTTTGAAATTTTGTCTACCATAATTATTAATAACTTTATTTTCCTCATGACATAATTTTTTTAATAATAATAAATGGTGTGAGTCTAAATATATTAATGTGAGAAGGTTAGGAAAAAATATTAAAAAAAAATATAAAATCTATTATCTAAATAAAAATAATGTAGTTTTTCCACGACATTTTAAAAAATAAAGACTATAAGTGATACTGGAATAAACATCAAATTAAAAGGAAACGCATTGATAATAGTATAACTCACCACCACCTTCCAAGATATCATTATAAAACTCCTTTCAACATAATATTTTTTTCTTTATCATTTTTTAAAATATTAAAATTATATTTTAAAGGGCTAATCACACTTGTAATAATAAGATTAGTTAAAATAGTTGAACATATTTTTCCATATATATATATAGGAAAAAAATTCCAAGTATTTTTTAAGGCATGTTTTCAAACAATATATATATATATATATATATATATATATATATATATATATAATAAAAGCTAAATATTTGTGAATTAATTCATTTTGATTGATATGTGTGTAGAAGAAGGAAAAATTAAAAAATATAGACCAACAATTCAAACGTATTTATAAAAAGAAAATATTACAATAATGTTTCTAAATTTAAATGACATTTCATTGATAATAAGAATATACATTTGAGTTTTCAAATATTATTATAAAACAATAATTCAAAAATATAAAATAATAATATACTAAATAAATTTTTAAAATTAAAAAAATAAACAAATAAATTAAAATATAATTTAATTATGTATGAAAATTAATTATTTCAATGATTTAAATAAAATAAATTTAAATTAATTTTTAAAAAAATTGAAGTTCATTTAACAACCTAAAGAAATTGTATCACAGCTTGACAGCGAAATTAGAATTAAAATATATTTAATCAAACTAAATTCAAACTAAAAGTAAACCTACCAACCAAAATAATTAAATGGAAGATTAAAGAATATTTACCTCTACTCCCATATTAGTCTTAAAACCCAAGACTACACCAATGGGTAAACCTATAATGTAATATGCCCCAAGTTCACATATGCTACCACAGCTTGCCATCCACATCCTATTGCCACACCTACACCCACAAAATAACAATATTCATAAATTTAAAGCAATGACTTCATATGCCTACTTAGTATTATGACATGGAATATATTTAATATGAAATAAGCTTGAAACTATGTTGAAAACTGATATTCTTGGAGGCTTCATACCTGATAATATTGGCTGAATTCCATTAAGGAAAACTGATATTGCAAGTAATGGTGCCAAAGCAATGACAGCTTTGAGAACAGTAGCGCTACTTGTATATGGAAGACCCAGTTCCTTCTTAACCAACAAAACTATTACAGCAAGAATGACACTGATTACGCAGGAGGTAGAAACCACAACCATAACTGAAAACCTTGCAGTTTTGGGTCTCCCTGCTCCAAGTTCATTACCCACTCTTATGCTGCAAAAAAAACCATGCTCTAGTGTTAAAAAAAAAAAGAAAAATGTGAATGAAAATTCCCACAAACATGCAGCTAAAAAGTGAAAGAATTAACGTACCTTGCAGCTGTGCTTAGACCCAGCATGAACATCATGTCCCACGTCCAATAGTTCATGCTGCACCATCCACAGTGAATTACAGACAAAATTTTAATGCTGATAAGGATTAAATATGCATGCTTTTCATTCAGAAAAAAAACATATTTACCAAACAGAGATAGAATCAAGAGCAATCTCTGCATTTGGCAGCCATCCTGACAGAAGCACCAGTCCTTGGTTGTACCATATTTCCAGGCTGTAACAACAAAACAATGAATATAAAATCAGGTTTCATAAGCATGCTTCCACTGTAAAAGCTTCTCTAACATTTACCAACTTTACTTTACATATTCTCTTAGGCACCTACATTAGGTTCAGTCTAAGAGTATAGTCCCACCGAGGGTTTCAGCTCCTATTTTTTTGTAGCAGAAGGTCCCATGGTTCTTTTTGAAGTCAGCTAGGGGGAATAATAGAATCTAGGCCTAAAAATAGGAGCTTATTTTTGAAATCAGTTATGAGAAATAATAGAATCCAGGCCTTCTCCTAAACTTAAGAGATGGTTGGAAGGGGGACCTGCCAATTTTCCCCTACAATTTAGACTGACAACCTGATCCTATAATATGAGTGTGTGCTTGAGAAATTCTACTTCTATCAATGTTAGGAAGTGGGAGCTTCAACTGCCCGAAGGTGGACCCCTGCAGTTTGAACCTAGGTGGAGCACGAGTGCTAAAACTTATCTGACCTGGGCTACCAAGTCACCTAAGTCCCCTGTCCTTGGGTACTGCTGAAGAAAGTTATAAAAACAGAAGACCTTTAAATTTCTAAAATACACCAAAATTTTCTTAATTGGTACCCCTACATTTAACCCACACAATTTCAAAAAAGATTTTTAAAATTTTTTTCCATTGTTAGATCTTTGATGGTCCAAACAAATTGCACTTTCTAAGGATTATGAAAAACACAGACCCATTTTTGACATTAGCAAATGCAATGTTTGTGACACTGGACAAGAAAGAATGATAAGGTGCATACGTTAGCATGAAAGCTGAAGCTACAGTTAATTTGAAGTAAGACCAGAGCCCTGTAAAAGCCTTCATGCTGAAGCCAGTCCATGTATGCCTGCAGGAAGGGCTGTAGAGTATGTAGGCAGCAGTAACAATGACCAGAATCCACCATGACAAACTTAGAGTTAAGGCTGCCCCTAGCAGGCCAAGCCCTAGTTTGTAAACAGCCAGCCATGATAGCAAAATATGGAGCAGAAGTGAGGCTACTGAAATATATGCTAGTGGTGCCACAATGTTCTGAGCCTGCAGAAACCTCTGCATTGGACAGTTTAAGGCAAAGGCAAATAACTGAGGCATTAGCCCTCTTGCAAACACCCCTCCTTCAGCAGCTATATCCTTGCTCTGCCCAATTCCAACCAGAATCTGATCTGCATAGAAATAAACAAAAGCTAGGAGTACTGCTGTTGCAGTCATTATAATCATGGACCTTTGGCAGATGACTCCCAACATGGTATATTGTTTGGCACCATAGGCTTGTCCACACACAGTCTGCACTGCACTTGCCATTCCCAGCTGAAGAAAAGAAATGCCACAACAGCATTATTAGGCACTGTTCCATATATTAAAGCAAAAAAATTACAAGTAAACACCCATTAACAAGTTAAGTTTTTCTGATTGCAGACCAATCTGACCTTAATTACTGCTCAAACCTATGATATGTCACTTATTGTTATAATATCAATGGAACATAAGCTGACCAAAGAATAATTGCCCAACAATCATACATGACCGGAATTTAATAAAAGAATTAGTGTAAATGGTCAAAGCATTGTCATATACAAATGAAAACTTGCATTATTTTAAGATAGATATTAAAAACACTATTTTATATTCAAATTAGAATTATTATTTGAAGTCCATTTGATTTTTATATGAAAGTTTTTCTTCATGTTAAGAAAAGGAGATCAAAAACTCAAATATTTTAGGTGTAAGGTTACCTAATATTTTCCTAATGGAATACTTGGAAAAGTAAATGGAGTGACTAAGGCATTTGACAAATCTTAGATACGTAGGTCCAAATAAAAAGTGTCTATCAACTTGTAAAAGAATGGTCCACCACCCTGAAAAGAAGTCTACCAACTATTTGAAAAAATACAAAATCACTCTCAAAAAAAAGGGAAGAGACAGAAAGAAAGGGACGAAATACCAACTGTAAAGAAACACAAAATAGAAGAGATCTATCACAATCAGTTCATAGAACCAGCAACAACATTATAAAACCTTTCAAAATTCCAATAAAAATAACTGCTAAAGAATTAAACCCACTCTGGATTTTGTTAGAAGGATGTTAACACTCTTAAAAAAATTAAGTGCATTGGAAATAAAATAATATGTTCTTCATCCAAGCTTGTAATAATTTGTTAGAATTTATAAATTCTTCCCATCCCATCTCTTATCAAAAAAAAAGAGAAAAAAACAGAAAAAAGAAGACAGGATGGTAATGGCAAGTATGTAAGAATACAAACCATGATTCCATAAGCTAATCCTTGAATTCCAGTGGTGGCAATGGATGCTCCAGCCAATTCAAGTTCACCCAAGTGACCAGCAAACATCTGGGAAACAGCAGCCAGCATGTAATTGAAAACACTAACAATTATAGAAGGCCCAGAAAGAATCCACAACTTTTTGGACTCATAAATGGAAGCCTTGAGAATTGTAGGCCATGAAATACTGTCATGATGAGCAGACAGCAGGGATTCCATGGAGGCCGACTCTTCTTCAGACCTTTTAACCTGCTCATCTTCCTTCTTCCTCTTGTTCAGCAAGCGCTCACTAAGACTGTCAACACTATGCTCCATCAAGAATTATCCTAGAACCCAAAAGAATTATCCTAAAACCCAAAAAGATATTGCCCACCTGCTATATTTCCTCTGTACCCACTTGGATTTTAAACTTATAGGACATGATCAACATTTTTATATGGAAAAAGAAGTCTCAACTGTCATTCCTGGGATGATGAAAAAGGGGTTAGGCATGACCGTATCTGCATCTCCTATAGGAATTGTCTATTTGAGGGCACTGTATAAGTCTTTCCAGTGGACTGTGAATCTACGTTTTGAGCAGTGTTCCTTCCAATCAAAATATGTATTATTTTTTTTTTTTTTTTTTTTTTGAGGCAGTGCTTCCCAAATGGAAATATAATTCTTAGTTTTCCAAATATGATACAGATAGCCACGTGAAGGGCATCCCAACAAACCTTACAAAGTTTGAATTATTGATTTAATATATATTAAATCAAATGTTTGAAAAATATTTAATTCTCTTTATTTCAAAGGATTTGTAAGATTAGGTGCAGCATGAATATTTGAGACTAAGAAATATAGCTATTTTAGGAAAGAAAGTAACAGTTGGGAGGGCCCTTAAAATGAGTGTTTACTAATTATTTTGTGTTTGGTATAATTCTAGAAGTTGTGATTGAATGGTTGTTGGGCCATGACAGAAGTCCAACTATGATGGGAGTGTACTTGTATCATAAATGATTAAAATATTTAATTAAATAGGCCGCGGTGAATGTTTTTTTTTTTTTAGTTTTTGGGTAAATGTGGATGACCATTTTTACTGTGGAGGTAGTTGGGAATTCATGAGGCGGCCCAACGAATCAAATTACTTGGACTGAGGTAGATGAGAGTAGTTGGGAATTCATGTGAAGTTGATGGTTTTATATTGGTTTTATTAAGTAATTAATTGTTGTGGAATTATTATTTGTCTTTATGTTATTGAGAGGTATTATTATAAATAACTTATGTAATATTTTTAATTTTAAATTAATTATATGTTAATAATTTTATATATTTTAGTAAGAAAATAGAATATTTTTAAGGTTTTATTTCTAAAATTTATTATGCCAAAATTTCATAAAACAAACATATAAATAAATTAACATTATTATTAATTTTCACATATTAAGATATTTGTCTTTATTATTATTTTTTGTCACATCTATTATATTAACTAATATTTTTATAGTTTTTATAAAGTTAAAATTCATAACATTAATGTCAAAAATCATTATGATGTAGAATTAATAAATACCCTAGTACCACAACCACTACATGAAACAAACACACAAATTAATTAATAACATGATTAACTTCTTGCAAACCAACATATTTATCTTTATTATTATTTGTTTCATCTATCACATCAACCAACATTGACTAATATTTTTATCTTATTTATAATGCCAAATTTTATAATATTAGCAAATTGCACATGAGTCGCAAAATACACATGAGGCTATACAAATTTGTCTATAAGAAAGTGTGGGACATATATATTTTGATAATATGGGGTTTGTATCTAACACATTTGGAAATGGGATTTTGAGGTCGAGGACTCTTGTGTATGGTCACCATGAGCGAGGTGGTTTGAGTCTCATGAAGACAAAGCTATGATTCAAAATTGACGCAATGAATCTCTCAACCCAAAGTAATGTTTATATTAATTTCAACTATAGATTGCAATGTACGCCATATGTGTAGTGGTGGAAAGTAAATAGGTACATAGAGACATGGCCCAAAAGCTCAAACATTTGAGTGGTAATTACTTGTTTTTATGTAGCTTGGACCCCTTATATTTGTTGTATGTGAAGGGGAAGCTCTCTACAATGTAGTTTGTGCTCCTCTTCTTTGTGTGCATGAACATGTCTGTGTACTTCATTCCTACATAGTGCTCAAACATAAAATTAGGTGAGATTTGTAGGTTGGTGAGGGTGCACACTCTTGAGATTATTTTAATGTTAGTCCGTGATGGCCATCATTGTTCACACCTATTGTGGCCTTATCATTGTCAAGCATCAACCCTTATGCCTTATGGATAGTGAGAACCACGACATTTTAAGTGGGATTTGGTGACAGGTTCCTCGTGTGATAGGAGGCAACATCAAGTGCATTGGGTTGAGGATGTCGCATGGGTCCCTTGGTAGTTCTCGAAGTCGATAACAACAAAGGATGGCGATTCGAGGGTTGTGATTCTCGGATTGTACACAACCTCCAAACCGACCTATTGCCCCATTAACCAATCTTAACTCGACCCACACGTTAGATGTCAACATGACCTCCCATCCTTTACACAAGAACAATGTTAGCTCTAGTTGAGTGTTATTTAGCTCGACATCACTACATGTCTACTTTCCTTTGTAGTGCTATATGCAAGTGGAAGGTGTAAGGATTTAAACATCCACTTAATGTGTGAGGATGCTAATTCTTTCTTTGCTAGGCAACATCCGTAGTTTTCACAAAAAAATATTGGGGACACCTTGCCAACTATGGTCTCTATGTTGTGCTAACAACTAGCACACTTTCATGATACCCATATTGCGACCAATTAATGAGGTTATGAGTTTCAACGGTTTTCCGAGTGACCATAAAATATGCCAAGTGTAAGTGCACAAAGATGGGGACCAAAAGGGGGTAAAAAGGGACACTTTTTTCCGAAATCAATGAAACATGAACATCATCGAACAATTCAAAGCCTATGCTCAAAATTTGACAAAGTGATAAGAATAAGTACCATATAGCTTGTAGTCTAGTTTCTAAACTAATTTTTTTGAAAATGGTTGAGATTAAGAGGCTCAAATGTTATTCGCACACAAAGTATGTCTATTTTTGTGTAAAAAAGATAAGAACCTATTGTATGTGCACCCCCCCATTTTTTGAGTTGTATAATTTTTAAAAATATTCCTTTAGTAGAAAGTTAGCTAAGACCATGTACAAGGTCCCACTAATTTTCATAATTTTTGGATGAATAGATAATTTTTTATTAATTTTCAAAGAGCGCATATCCCGAAAATGAAATATTTGTGTGTGCACCCCATAACTTTGAGAGAAAGTTGTTTTTAGTTTGTTTTTTTTGAGTGCATGTAGAATGGAGTTTAGAAAAAACCACATCTTTTATTTGGATGAAAAAATCGTAAATTGTGCACCAAAACGTATGCATAGGTTTTTGTAAGAAAACAATGCACTAGTAACATAAATTATGGATGAAAGCCTTAAACTAATCAAATTTCAAAAAGAATTATATCGTCATCAAGGTAAAAATGAGCTTGACATCGTAGTATAATTTATTTTTGAATATTATGTTTTACTGCATGAGATATTGGGGTGCACACGTGCAATTTTGAGGTTTTTCCATCAAACACGGTTTTAATCACACAATACACAGTCCAAACCTTTGGTTTGGAAATCCAAGCCTTTGGATTGGGTATTCTAAACCCTAAAAATATGACATGCGAGCACGTTAAAATGCGCCTACGTTTATGTTTCCAATGTGAAATATGTCCATTTAGGAGGGATAACATGGAAAAACATATAGAAAACCATAACGCGAGAACATTATAATGTGAGTGCATTATAACGCAAGTGTGTTTCAGCTTGGTAAACCCAAGCCGTAATGCTATCGCGTTATAATGTGACCTAGATTTTCCCTTTTCGCGTTATAACACGACCGAGCCATAACGTGAGCGCATTATGGCCAAAATGGTCAAAAAAACATATTTGTGTCCGTTTTTGCTCCCCCATCTTTGTGTATACACCCCTAGCTTAGTATTAGTAGTATTGAGAGATAGACACCATTCAATGGTGGCGTAATGAAAAAAAAATTGTGCTAACTTAATTGTATTAATTGTGTTGTCCTTTGCATAGTAAGTAAATGTCTAGATTGACAGTATGTGTACAAGGCTTATCCTATTCATGATATCCTCTAGAAGACCATTTATTCTATGATTATATAAGAATTGAAAAACTATAAATTACATACTATTTGGACATTGTGAGGTTGGGGTGTCACCGTTATTGCATACCATATTGGTGAGAGGGCCACCTTCATTGCAGATGCATCCTATTGGCATAATGAACATGATAAAATATGGCCATGTCTAACTCTTTGTGAAACCATCTGTCACCTATCATTAAGAAACTTACAAAAAAAGCTATGAAATTATTAAATATTTATAGTTAAAAACACATAAGCACATGTAAACAATCGTTAATATTAAACATAGGTTGTAGTTGTGACCACAAATTCTCCCTCACCCTAAAAATATTGAACTAGCAATGTACATTAATAAATTTCCCACCAACAAGATACATTTTATTATTTGATAGACTAATTTAAAACAAAATACCAAACATGACAAAAAGATGAACATTAACATTAACGAAGATTAAAAAAATAGTGGCCAAAGATTATAATATCTATAAGGATAAGAAATACGTTAAATGTTGGGAATCATGTCTAGAATTTATATAATATTTAAATTTCAAAAATTATAGTTTAAGTTAACATTAGAACGTGGTTAAATAAAATACCTAAGGTAAATTATAAAATACCACTAAATGAAATGAAAATGCGGTCAACTAAATAATAATCTAGCATCATACAATATTATGAGATTGATTTCCCCAACTGAGTTCTCCATATAAATAGCCTATCAATTGATTATTCATACCTTATTTCAAAGCTCTTTTATTAATGTTTTAAAATCACATAATTATCAAACTAGCTTTAATTTTTAATTTCTTAATAAATAATTTGTGAAGGATTTTTTTAATAAATGGTGTGAGAACAAACAAACTTAACAATCATCTACACTAATTGATATCAATACTTTTAATTTAAAAAATACAAATAGATATATTTTATTCAACTTTTTTATCACAAGTTTTAATGATCCAAATTAAACAAGTACATGTCAAAATTTAAATCACTTGGAACGAAAGATTAAAGAGTTTTGAGAATATTTCGCAGTTACAGACAGATGTCACAAATAATAGTGTTAAATTGAAAGACATTGTTAACTACTGAAAGATACAAACTCTCATCGAGATATGAACCCCACCTCTGCACCGACAGAATATAAAATTCCCTAAGTTATCGTGCCTTTAAAATGAAATTAAATCTAATCTACATGTCATTATTTAGACCATTAAATGATAAAATTGCAGTCTTCAACCGTGTAAACTTGACCCAAACCTCATTAATGAATAGTGGCAATTTGACTTGCCACACAGGTGGAGTAGGCAGTCGAGAAAGTTACTAAGCAGACACTTCCTAGCAAGGTTAATCTCATAAAAGGCACCTTCAGTGAATAAAAACTAAATAAACTACTAATATAATTAATTAGTCCATACCAATAATTAATAAAACTAATATGATTCAACCAAGCATTAAACTAATGAAGAGCACCAAAATAAAGGAGATCGTTAGATCTAGAAAATCATCTAGAGGTAATGAGTTCATTTTTTCTTAAGTGATCTCACTCCCCCTTGATGTCTAGGGATATCCCGTCTTTGGGTTTGTTAAAAAACATGCTCTACTCGAGTTGGTGGGTTGTTTCGCTTTTGTTTGATTGACTTTATTTGTTAATTCACATTCATTATTGTCTATTAGATTTAAATCACATTCATTATTGTCTATTTTATACCTTTAGGGCAATTATTAGTATGGAACTATATATTGAATATAATTTAATATAATAATATTTTATGTTCAAAACAATCTTTTTATATAAAAATGCTTTATATTTTTATTGTTTGTGTTTTTTTGTTATGTGCTTATTTTTTTTTATGATAATTGCTAGTATAACATCCATTGAATACATTAAATATGTTTAATTTCAATTGTAATATCTTAGGCAAAGATAATAAGCCACCATGTGTCATTTGTTTATATTTTTCGTAATAAATATATTGTAATGAAACCCACTAAACATAAAAATACATTAAACATTTGTTAGTAGAGGAGGAATATCAATGTAATCCACCAAAGTTGGCTTCTCACCCTCTAGCCTCTTTCTCTATTGGCAAAGCAATTAGAGAGCCTAGTTCCAAAAAACAAGTTTCATAATTACGACAAATTTATTTAGCTACTTTTTTGAAAAGGGTTTATTGAGAAGTTTTTAAATTTGACTATATATAAATATGTTAAAGTTTTTAAATTATAAAATGTAGTGGAAATTTTCTTTATGAAGGACTATAATACAAATATTTGATCTTTGTTAAATCTTTCTTTAATCGTGAACTTGAATTGTAATTTTTGAAAGACAAAGTGTGTTGAATGGACAACCATCATAAAAATCTACTTAAGATAAGGTGACAATCATAATAAAAATTTCACTTGACACGTAAAGTTGATCATCAAATTTTAACACAACTAGGGTTGATTTTAGATAGTTTCGTTTAAGAAATCTCAAGCGTTTTTAATGAAATAGAGCTTATTACTAGTGACAAATATCGAAGACTATTCATTAAAAATATTGGTTGTATGAAAGCACACCACGTTATAGCCATATTAGGTTATAAAGGAGTCTAAGAAACAAAAAAACAAAAATAGTTTACAAATTACGATATGAAAATTACATTAAAATCTAAGCGAACCATAACCAAGAAACCATAGGCAAGAGGATCGTTATCATTCGGATTTCCCGACCAACATTAGAAAAATCTCTTCCTAAGGCACAAGGTACCATCTAGTGTACAAATTATTCGCTTCATTTGCATCTTCCTCGCCGCCTCCTAAATGACTTAAGGATCTACTCGGGTAGGCCGATGAGGAAACATGTCTAGGAAAGGAAGAGGTTCCCAATAGTCACGTGCAATGTGCAAAGCATGGGAAGTCTAATATCACGTTGTGTAAGCATAGGCATGTATGTGCACATAAGAGACCACCTAGCTTGATTGTGACAACAAAGTGATAAGAATGACTCTTCCAATGGCCTCCCCTCAAATTGTCCTCCCTTGAGGGTAGGCCAAGAGCAATGATGCCTCAAGGGTTTTCAATGAAACTTCTTGTTAAATTTGATCAACATTGGGTGTAAGTGTTTGTTCATATAAACTTCCATAGGGTTTAAAACTAACGGCCATTTACATTTATGTCATGTTCTTAATTGTAAAATGTAATTTTTTGAAATCCCCGTCTCTTCTAACTTACAATTTTCAAATGTGACAGATTGTATGTAAACGTTCACAATAAAAATAATTAATTTTTAAACAATAAATTAAACTTATCTTTTTAGTTATGTTAATAGTCATTTCTTTTATAATAATTATGTCAATAGACATTTCCTCTATAATGATAAAACCCCACTATACTCTATAGTCACAACAGTCCATCGAGGGTGGAGTTGCACCTAACAAACATGAGAACTATATCACTTAAATATAGTGATAAAACCCCACCAAAGACTATAGTCACAACAATCAATCTAAGGTGGAATTGCACCAGCTAGTAGACATGAAAACCATATCACTTAATTTAATGTACATGATTTTAAAATTTTGATATCACTCGGTGGATTCATAAATTTTTGGGTGTTCTCCGTACCCACTAGGCTCAAAAGGAGAGGATTTAGAAGCAACGTTGGAAGGAGGTATAACTCCGACACTAACCATGAATTGATTACAAGCATAATATAGGATTTCCATTTTGTCATGTTAGAAATCTAAAATGACAAAATGAACTCTAAAAAATTATGTTCCCCTGCACATGGTATTCATGGTGATTTTGAGTAAGTTGAATTTGTGGATATGGAAGGGATAGAACAATTGTCTTTAATTTTATGGTCATTAAGGACAATAAATGATAAATTTCTTTTTATAGTTGAATGTATTTTTGGCCTGTGGCTATCGAGGTGACAGGATCAAATGCACCCCATGCATGTCCCCATATATGCCCCATCCCATACATGTATAGGCAGGTCTCACTGGGTATGGTATATCGAGAATCATCAAAATAAATACAAATGCAATCAAGTGGTAGCATGTGGTAGGTGCTACATGGATTGGTAGGCTTGTGTACTTGTATGTGAGAGGTCATGGATTCACATCACAACTATTGGGTTCTCTGGGTCCCACCTGGGTATGTGTGGATGCATGCCCATCATGGGGGCCATCCAGGGGCCATGATTTTGTCTCTGTTGCAGAAGGTTTTAAGGTTGTGGGGTACAACAAAACTATCCGTATCTTATCCAACAATGGAGCTGGTTTATTCCTTATCTATTTTAATTTTGCAACCGGATGAGAATACCCTTTTAGTTTACAGTGGACTTACATTCACAAGTCTAACCAGCCAAGTTGAAAGGCATTTAATGTAGCATATTATTTACTTATAGTCTCATTTTAAACTGAAACAAAAATTGATCATGATATAATTGTCCAAGAGACATGCCGTTTGCTACAAAAGCTTCCCCTTACAATGCAACCAGTCCTTTATTTCCTTGAATGTTAGGTGCAAGATTCTCCAGCAGGTTTCTCTCGTTTCATCTTAATTACTCTCACCCTCAACCCTAATAGATGTTTACATGAAATGATCTTCTGTATGGAGGTATTGTCATTGATTGAATCTGCAAGCTCTTGGTCTTATGATGGTATTCATAAAAAAGACAAGTAGAAAAAGAGGAATTAAAGGCCATTGTCTGTGTTTCACTTCACTGATAATTATATTATCGTTTCTCGAAGAGATTCTAATTGTTATGAAAAAATTTGTTGGACTGGATTGTTTTTATATAAACCGTTTTATAAACTTTAGTCCTATCTTTCTCTTGTTCCAAAACTCTTCAGTGGCTGCCTTGCACAACAGGGATCTAAGATTTTATTTTATACATGTATGCATCCGAAGCCTATTTTGAGGATGGAAGCACAGACCTTATGAAATGGTAAAGTGCAACATTATTAATGTAAATACCCTATTGCTTTTTTCACAGGAGATCTTAGAATGTCTACATTTTGTTTTTCGGTGTGTTTATAGCTTTTTTTCAGATTTTTGTTTAATAAAACTTGCTGTATTTGCTTAATTTTGAATATGTTTCCTATAACAGATTTTTCATTTCAGATTTAAAGGCAGCATTTGATATGAAACTTAGAGGAGAAATTTAGGGACTATTTAGATCCAGAAGATAAAAAGATTCCGGGTTAAATACCATTTAAAAATGTATTTGAGGAAATGTGGCTTTGATAGATACATTTAGATCTTTACATTCCCAGTTTGTATATGCAGTCAATCTTTATTGCATAATTTATTAAAAGAGCAAATGAGGTGCAAAGGAGTGGGTAGAAAATCCAAGGAATTGCAGTACGGAGCTGGAAATCTACATCGATCCTCTTTAGGAAAATTTCAATGTCTTGTATGATGCTTTTATACATTTTTAGGTGTTATTACTGGACATTGTAACTCATTTATTTAGTTTTTTTTTTTTGACAAAATACAAATTTATAGACTCTGTTTCTTTATGTATAGTGGCAATTATTATTCTATATAATCAGTTTCTTCAGCTTCAAAAAAATCATCATTATTTAACTTAATATAAATTCTATACTTTTAAACGGAAATAAATATTCATGCATTTAAAGTCCTTTCAAAAAAAAATCTTCAAAAAAAAGCCTCATGTCTCATCATTATCAAGGAAAACCCCGGAGTTTCAAGGCTTAAATATAACAGACGGATATTGGTTTTTAATAATTTATTTTAATTAAATTTGATGTTATTAGGGATTAGGTGCATAGAAGTTTTAGGTTTAGTTGTCAAAAATTGAGGGGTTTGCATTCTATTAAATTAGTGAGGGCACAATTCCACTCTTATTCATAATTACTTAGTATTTCTTAAAATTTGTACTTTGTTGAACAGCTAGGGAACACTTTTACACCATCACACATTGTTGGAGTACAACACATTTGACTAAGCCATTTTTTTGTAGTTAAAAGTTCAGACAAAGGAATTATTCCTCTAACTTCCCTTTTACATAGAGATATGGAATCATTGCTCCATTTATGTTAAATTTGATAAATATATGCATAACTAATATATGCATGATGGAAATGTCCGGTTTACATCTACATTTCACAACATTTACCAATAAAATTTGCAACCAAATGTAAGTAATTTTATATTTAATTACATAAAAAGAGTTTAAGAAGATTATTGGATTTCATGTAAATTTTGAAATAGTTATTGAGAATAGACAACAAAATTAAGGATTTTATAGTAAGGTAGAGAAAACCTAAAAAAATGATATGGGTTGGAGATTCGATTAATTATTATCAATTACGAGAACTTCTAATAATTTGAAAACAACACACAAAGTCTAATTCATTTCAACAAGGTTTTGGAAGTGTAATGCAAATTGTCCCAAACCTTATGAATTTAAATGCTTTGATTAATACAAATAAATGATATATCTTCTTTTATAAATTTTTGAAATAATATTTTTTTCTTTTCTAAGTTTATCCTTATACTTTAGGCATGGGGATGCTCTTTATCACTCAAATTCAAATAATTTAATTTTTCTTGATTATTCTTAATTATTCTTCATTATCTATCCTAAGTGCAATAACACACCTATGTATTTATATGCTTCTTGAATTCAAATAAGGACCCTATTAATAGAACACTTTAATGCATGAAGGTTGGGAAACATTGAAAAAGACTCTAGATCATAGAATCATGTTTGATGAACATAAATACAAAAATTAAAAATACACAATCCAAAAACATATAGAGAGGTAGATATCGCCTTGTGTTATTCTTCTATATAAAATTATATATCAAAGCATGAAACTTAAAAATTAGTAGTATTTATCTTCATCATGAAATATTGTGATAAAAGTAGAGAATTAAAACTTAAATGAATAAGATGGAGAGGATGGGGGCAAAATAACGTGGGGTATGGGGGAGGAGAAGTGCATTGTATTTTATTGAATTTTCTCTATCTTGATTGCATTATTTATTTGAGTGCAATATACGTTCAAAGGGGTGCGAACTAAAGAATTGAGGAAAATCGTAAATGTTTTACAAATGTTTTAGATTGAGTATCGTTTATTTATGTGATTATAATTTTAGGCTAAAGTGGTCAAAATAAGAAATGGACAAAATTGAATAGGTTACAGGGTCGTAATCCAATTGCAATTTTTTTGTAGGGTCAAATAATATAGCCCCTGGAAATTTTAGTCATATGAGGGACATGTAGAATTTTTTGTGGCAGTCGAGCTGAAATAGGAAGACCTAAATAAGATCCTTTATATGTGTTCCACTTTATCAGCGAAATGTCTCGTGTTATTCACATGAGTGCAATTTTCCTATTAAATGGTGGTCAAAATAAAAATTGGGGAAGATCCAATAGGCTTTAGGCCCGTAATGCAACTGAGAATGACTAAAATATTTTTGATTGGACAACGTCCGATTTGTTATATAAGATGAAAACAACAATGTAATGTCAGATATAAAAAAATTCAATAAAATACATTCATGCACCACACCTTTTCCATGGCTTAAATCGAAACTCCTAAATAATATTTGGTATTTGTGTTATACTTCACTTTAATACAACATTCATCAACAATAATATATATGGGAATAAACGCAATCCATCACGGAGTAAGCATTCAGAGAAATTGTTGTCCAACCCTCAATTTCATATTAGGGTTAGATATGAAAATTTAACTCTGTTGCAACGACACACACCTGAAACCATCAAGTACTTGTCTCCATTACCATGTAACCATAGTTGGCACTATAGTTCAAAGTCATTTTGCGATAATAGAAATAAAATTAGCGTATTATCGCTGACAAGTAAGGCAAGTCACTTGCACACATTATATTGGTGTTGGGAGTAGTCACAACAATTAAACATTACCCACACCTTGTATGCCTTTTTATCAATATTTCCTTGATATGACAAGCATAACAATGAAATTTTAGGGTTTTAAAGTTATAGATATTTTAGATTTATCCGCATCCTGAACACTAGTATAATTTTTTCTTAACAGGGCAAGTTTAGTGTAAGAAAATTAGGGTTTACAGAGGTAAGACACATTTTAAATTTGTTTTTTAAGGCATTTGATATAGATAATTCTTATATTGATAAGATTGTGGTTTAAAAGATATGATATGAATTGTATAGCTTCAAAAGAATCATGTATGTAGTTTGTTTCTCGATCTATTTAATATGAAAATAAAAGTCAAGCAGGGAAAATAAACCCACGTCAAACAAACCCACCAACCACCCTAAGCGCTCTTCAAGACCCAAAGCATAACATGGAGAGCGAGACATCCTATCTTTTAGACTTGACATTTTCCTTACATAATAATAAAAGCACTTTATTTGATATTCGGGGGCAGTAACCATGTTGAAACTCAAGTTAAATAAACAGAGCATTACGGGGAAGTGCGATAAATGTAGATCTCACCACAATTAAATAAAATAAATAAACACAACGTTATGGGGAATTGTGCTAAATGGAGATATTGTTAATAGTCATCCTAATATCAACACCATTATGGGTTAAATAAGACCTACAAACGAAGAAAAAATTGTAACCCTAATATCTTCTTGTCTTACTATATACAAATCGATTGAATTGGCTCTATATCTGTATCCGAAATGGGTTCATTTCCTTGCACAATAATAGAAGCACTTTATTTGAGATTCGGAAGAGTTAACTAAGTTGAAACCCAAGTTAAATAAACAGAGCGTTATGAGGAACTATGCTAAATGGATATCTCGCTACAATTAAATTAAATAAATAAATATAACATTACGGGGAACTGTGCTAAATGGAGCTCTCGCTAGTAGCCATCCTAAAAACATCACCTTTATGGGATAAATCAGACCTGCAAATGGAGATAAATTTGTAACCCTAATATCTTGTCATCTTACTATTTACAAATTGATTGAACTGCTCTGTATTTGTATCCGGAGTGGGTTCAATGGCCTGTGAGAGGAAAGTACTACCTGTTGTTGTTTTGTTAGTTGTATGCGGAAGAACACGATTAAGGATTACAACAATTTAAATAGGAGACAAATAATACTTTAATCTTATTTTCATATATGAAATCCTTAAGGAAGAAAAAATTGTGTATCTTATATACCATACATATATAGATTACTGTTATTTTCTAGATTTAGTCCAACTTAAAAGTGGTCTAAACATATTTGATGGTCTAATGGAATATAAATGAAAGGCAAGTCACTTGCACACATTATATTGGTGTTGGGAGTAGTCACAACAATTAAACATTACCCATACCTTGTATGCCTTTTTATCAATATTTCAAGTATAACAATGAACTTTTAGGGTTTGCAAGTTATAGATATTTTAGTGTAAGAAAGTTAGGGTTTGCATAGGTATAACACATTTTTAAAAAAAAATTAAGGGCATTCGATATAGATAATCCTTAGATTGATAATATTGTGGTTTAAAAGATATGATATGAATCGTATAGCTTCACAAGAATCATATCTCCTTTTTGTTTCTCGATCTATTTAACAGGAAAATAAAAGTTGAGCGGGAAAATAGACCCACGTCAAACAAACCCACCAACCACATTAAGTGTTCTTTAAAACCCAAAGCATAAAATTGAGATTGAGACATCGTACCTTTCAAACCTGACATTTTCCTTGCATAATAATAAAATCACTTTATTTGATATTTAGAGGCGATAACCACATTGAAACTCAAGTTAAATAAATAGAGAATTACGGGGAAGTGCGCTCAACGAAGATCTCACCACAATTAAATTAAATGAATAAACACAATGTTATGGGGAACTATGCTAAATGGAGCTCTTGTTAATAGTCGTCCTAATATCAGCACCGTTATGGGTTAAATGAGACCTGCAAATGAAGATAAATTTGTAACCCTAATATTTCCTCGTCTTACTAAATTCAAATTGATTGAGTTGGCTCTGTATCTATATCTTGAGCGGGTTCATTTCGCTGCATAATAATAAAAGAACTTTATTTGAGATTCGGAGGCGTTAACCACACTGAAAGCCAAGTTATATAAACAGAGAGTTACAAGGAATTGTGCTAAAAAGAGATCTTGTGACAATTAAGGTAAATAAATAAACATAACATTATGGGGAATGGTGTTAAACGGACCTCTCGCTAATAGTCGTCCTAAAACCAACACCATTATGGGTTAAATCAAACTTGCAAATAGAGATAAATCTGTAACCCTAATATCCCGTCACCTTACTATATACAAATTGATTGCATTAGCTTTGTATCTATATCTAGAGCGGGTTCATTGGTCTACAAGAGGAAAGTACTGCATGTCGTTGTTTTGTTTGTTGTATGCAGAAGAAAAAGATTGAGGATTACAACAATTTAAATAGGAAATAAATAATACTTTAATCTCATTTTCAAATATGAAAACCTGAAGGAAGAAAAAAATGTGTATCTTATATATCATAGATATATATAGATTATTGTTATCTTCTAGAATTTGTCCACCTTAAAATTAGTCTAAACATATTTGGCAGTTTGATGGAATATTAGCATCTTCAATTGAAATAGGAGTCAGGATCACATTCCTTTTTATGAGGATAAGCATGGATCGATTTGATGTACTCCTCACCTGTTCTTATTCTTTCTTCTTTTGTCAGTTTCTAGACCCACTCTGGTTGAAACACAGGGAGCCTTGTGGAATAGGCTGCATATTGCTCCATCTTCTTCAACCTAGGAATTCTCAACTCCTCAAACCTGCTCAACTTGCACAATCATCAGCTGGTAATAATATTTTCTTATTCATCTAGATTGAATCTAGGTAACTGATCAGAAATATAACTTATTTATATTTAATCACCTTTTGACAACGCATGTTGAATTCTTTCCTCTGTAAAGGCAGAGTGAGTTGCAAGTTCAAGGAGAAGAGATAGTTGATGGGAATCTTCGAATGCAGTTCTAGCACATTGTCTTGGCCCAACATACTGAGCATGTGCAGCTGGATAATTCCACCATCACCAACCAATAAACAATCAATTCCTTCAGCTATATCTCTAATACAAATGCTTCTACTGAGCACGAGCTTTACAACCAAGAATACCAAGCCCTCCTCTTCCTCCCACCAATGAGATTGCCACTTCCCCTGACTCATCTTCCTTGCAGAGAATCCACAGAGTGTAATCTCCTCAACTTATTGCGTAAATGAGAAATTTAGTTAGCTATGTTACTCCAAGAAAACTTCTACTACTTGGTTATGTTATCAAAACCCACAAGTATAAATTTGTAGCTACATGAAAAAGTAATTCCATCTAAGATTTCCAACACAAATTGTAATTTCGAACGCTCTAATCAAAAGCCAAATTGGTACTTGTGTGGAATTTAATGGCATATTTTCTTATGATCCGACATCAATTTATCCTTCCTTAATGCCGTGATAAATTCTTAAATCCCAAAATTTTATGTGCAGATAGTCATAAGGTCATATTTTATATATGTTAACAAAATCTAAACTAAAGAACTTATCCTGCCACGTGGAGCTTTAAGTTTATTTATTTTCCATTTTAATGGAGGAGCACCATTAGGACCAATGCCGATTCCAGTGGCTGTATCAGATCTGAAATATGGGTGCATTTCGAACACATAAGCTTCTATATTTCTTTCTTGAATGGAAAGTGCAAGAGCCACGCCTGCGAAACCCCCACCTGCAATTACAATATATACTTCTTCTCGTATCTCTCGCTCAGTTGTTTCAAAGAATCCATGGATGGGGTAAACCCTAAAAACATCATCTTGGCGGAAGGATCTTGGCATGAAAAGACAACGCGAGGCATCAGTGCAGAGGAAGTGTTTAACTTGCTAGCGCTCTGTTTGGCCGAGGAAGAGGAATAATAGGCGAAATTAGTTTTGGCCTTGTGACCTCTTAAGGAAATAACAGTGGCATCGTAAGCCATGGCGGCATCCTCCGCGGTGTCGAATGTGCTGAGCCAAACCCTAAGTTTTTTCACAGGGTTTGGGATCTTTGCTGTGAATCGATCCCAGGGCCTCTTCCTCACTCTCCCGTAAGAAGCGTCTAACCTTTCCGTGCTCGAAGCCATAAGCATTGGAAAACTACGACTGCTCCACGGACAATAAAGAAGAAAAAGACAAATTTATAACTGCAAAATTGGAGAAACGGCTAACGCCATTACCGACTGGTTTCTTCCTTATGCATCTGGCCGGGTTCGTCATGGTAACAGAAATTTCCTTTGGGGAAAAGAGGACGATACTCTAGTTTGGGACACGTTTCGCCCAAATCTTCAATGACAACTAAACATTGAAGAGGTATATGTTATTGGTTTATAGGGAATTATTACAATAACCTCATTACTTGAAAATAGAAAGCACTAAAGGCTTCGGGTGGGTTGAACGTATCTTTCTTATATGTTTTGATTAAACCGACATTATTCAATCGAAATTTCTTCCCTTAACTCTTCCTTGAACATAATGAAATTCAATCAGATGTTTGCATTATTTTGCTATTTCAATTGAATTCACGGGATTTAGAAATAGTTGAGCATTAGATCAATATAATTCTTGTGTTATTTTTATTATGACTTATGTTCTATTTTATCCATGGGATTTTGTATGTCTTGTTGTTTTGTTTTCTTCTTCTCAAATTTAAGCACCATGATATATAGTTATGATATTTGTGTGTTGTTAAATACAATTTTTCGAGGGTTTAGCCCTATCAATCTAGCTAATAATGAGGATAACCCCGTTCATAGCTTATATATTTTTGGTCTATCCTCAAGGTGATGTTTTCATCTTTTCTCATATATGCTATTGAAATATTTACAAGTGCAAATTTTTCTAGGGACATTTTATTAACAAAATTTTATCATTTAACCTTTAAGATATGTTAGAGAGTGTAGGCCTTGGCACACTCCATTATAAGAACCCTTATATTCATATATTTTTGGAAAAAAATATGTACTAAAGAAAAAATCACTATAGAGTAATAAACAATGGAAACATTATTATTATACTTTTCCCTCTTATAATTAGGAGGACTGGCATTTTAAGCTATGAGCATATGGCTTCTAGTAGAATAAAGTATTTCATTCACAATAAATTTTACCTCATTCCTAAGAAACGGGTTCTCATTTCTAGATTGGGACATTCTTTTATGGATTTATTTTATTAAATCAACTAACACTCTTATCTTTTCTTCGTTAATACATCTTGAATGACTTAATTCTAACATTATCATTAATTTTATTCCTACAGATAATTTCAAACTATTATCTCAATGTTTCTGAAAATTGTTAAGCTTTCAAACTTACCTTTGTCAAATATAGCTATATGCAATTCAAATACTTAATTCTTTGTTTGTGTATTTTGCATATTATAAAGAACAACTATGGGAGGAGTGGATTCATATACAATTGAGACATAAGAAGGAATTCCTTGTGAATATGTACATTTTTTTATTTCTTTCCTTAATCAGAGAGTAATAATGTTTCTCCACAATTTGGAGAAAAATGGGCTTGAAACCTAATGTTTTTGGCTTTGAGGAAAACCATGGATTATAGATGCGAACATTGTGTACTCAACATTGTCTCACGGAGATCAAGCTGATGTGATAAATCATAATTTTTTTGAAGCCACGAGTAAGAAATTCCATGTCTTCTAATTTATGAGGATTGTTTCTAACAATCAGGAATTGAGCTTTGTAGAAAAGTTACATATTCCAAAAGATCAGTTTTTCATTTGTGCAATCAAATTATGCCCAATTTTATAGTGAAATGTTTTTATATTAATATCATATTTAATTCTTGTAATGACATATCTTGTCTCGTAATTGGATTCTTTTAATGATGTAATCTATCATTCCTGGGAAATTGATTATCATTTCTATATTGGCACATCCTTTTATAAATTTATTTTATTAAATCAGCTAACAATCTTATCTTTTCTTCGTTAATACATCTCAAATGAATTAATTATAACATTATCAATGGACATGATTATGGACTTTATTATAGTATGATGTTAGATGTTAGATCATGGATTATTGTTGACTTGATTCAGTTATGATGCATGATGATTATTAGAGACATTTTATATGTTGATGATGATATATTGTTTGACATGGTTATATAATGGATGTTGTTCGGACATGTGATATTTGGATATTGTGAGTAGACCTAGAAATGGAAATTATTGGATGATGATATAGTTGTTGATAAAACTATAAATGATATGGTTAGATTGCTTTGATGTTGTTGTGATTCATATATCTGGATGATTTTGGGAGTTATATTTATATTATTTTGGATGTTCTGATATGGCCACAGGCCAAAGGAGGTATTTGTGTTTTGCAGGTTAAAATATCACAACAAACATCGGGGATTGAGACCAACCACATTGGAATTCTAGATGAATTCAACAAGGTCACCATGGCAACTAGTATTTGTTTGTGCATGTTTGTGTGTGTTAGGGATTTCCATGGGGGGATCACCTTTAAATGTGACCAAGGGGTTATGTGTATTTATTTATTTGACCCTTTTGTTTAATGTTGCATGTGTTTATTTTGTGATGCATTTGCCCTTTTTTATTTATTAAATGTTGTATTAATATTGTGGGTAAGCATGTTGTTAATATTAATTAAATAAAATATGTCATAAGAAAGTAATTAATATGGTTGTTGGCTATGATTTAAAGTGTTGTAAGAATGAGTTAATAATGTGTAAGTAATATGTAAGTGATGTGTGTTTCAATTTTTGAGTGTGAAACACTCCACCTTCTTGGAAATTCGAATTTGTCCTTGGAGGCTGATTTTGGAGGCTTGTGGGACAAGTTAAACTTGTCCCATACCTCTTAAATTTATTTACCAACCATACCTATGGTTGGAGAGTTGAAATTTGACTTTTATAATGCTTTTTTAGAAGGCAAATTGTAGGTTTTAATTGCACTTTTCTTACATGATTTAATTTCAGTCCTTTGGGGTGTGGGTTGGATTTGAGTGTGTAAGTAAACTGTCATATTATTCACCCACCTATTTATTGTGCATTGGAGAATGAAGTTGACTTTGGGGTTGGGGTTGAGGATGTGTGATGTGGCATCCTACATGGATCCACCTCATCCTCTTCTCTTCCCTCTTCTATAAAATTTGAAACTCCTTGCCTTGTTTTGGGTTGCTTCACTTTGGAGACTTCATTCTTGGGTGAATTCTTTTGTTGTTTTGGAGCTCTTGCTTTGAAGAAGTTTTTGGAAGATTGTTGCATGCTTGTGCTTGGCTGTTTTTGATTGCTTGCCTTGGGATAAAGCTTGTTTTTTTGAACTTGGAACAACTCCATCATGGAGAGGTAGGAGCTTGGCTCTTGAAATGCTTCTTTTTGTTTATGAAAATGTTAATGTGTGAATGTTTTGGCATGTTTGTGGGTTGTTGGGTAGATGGCCTAGGAATGGTGTAGGAGAAGACTATGGGGTTTATTTTGTGGGAGGCACAAGTGTGTTTTAGGGAGGTATAAGGGTGGAGGGAGTTGGGATTTGGGTTCCACCTTACAAAGAAATAGCTTGCATTTCTTTACTCATTATGGGGTGCCATAAGAGGTTGGGGAGGCATAAGGAAATGTGAGGAATAAGGGGTACTTGGGGAGGCATAAGGAATGTCATGGTTTTTGATATATGCTATATTTTGGTGGTTTGTAATTCAGGTGGTGATACCCATTTCCCCTTTTGGGAGGCATAAGAAGCATCCCCATAGTTTCTTGCTCCTTTGGCTTGCTTGATGAAGCCTTAGTATTGTTTGTCATGTTTTAATGTAGTTGCAAACTACATTCTATTTTGACTATGTTTTATTGTGAAAATGTTGCTTGCATGTTTTGTGGAAGCTTTGTTGTTGCATGAGTTGATCACATCTTTATTGCATTATGGTTGGGGCAGGGGGCCAATGAAGAAGGATGGATTCTCCTTTTCATTGGATGTCTTGGTTGGGTGGAGAGCATTGCCTTTCCCCTACTCTTGTTGTGATCAAATTGGAAGAATGAGAAATCTGCATGTTGTTGTTCTGGAGCTGAGAAAAAGACAGTTTGACAATCCCTTGTGAAATGAAATCTTATTGTAGCCCTTTTCCCACTTTGAAGTGGATGATCTGTATATTAATTGTAATGGAAGGATACTTTGTATTGACAATGAAAGTTGAAATTTGAAATGTAAAAGAGTTATACTCTATGTTTCTATTTTTTGAAAGAATGTGAAAGAATGAAATGTATTTTGTATGTTGTATTTTGAAATCAAATGGAAAGGAAGTTGTAAGAGTTTCATTTGAATTAATGGATGTGGTTTTGTCTTTCCATATGATATTTTTCCATTGGAAATATGTGTTTTTAGCATGCACTATGAAATCCCCTTTTTGAAAGTGGAAAAGTGAAACACGTGAGAAGAAAATGTATTATTCTGTTCCTATATATATATATATGATTTTGGAAAGAATAAAAGAAGGAAGTTACAAAGTTGTCTTTGGAATAAATAAAGGATTGCATAACCTTCCTCAAATTGTATCATTGTATTGAATTTAATCATCTAGTTGTGAGTTGTAATCTCTGTTTGAAAGGAAGAAATGCATGTAAGGAAGTGTAATACTCTTGTCTTTTGAAATATGTGAAAATTGGAAGTCAGAGATGTATTTTAGTTTTTGAATCAACTAAATGTATTAGATTAGGATTGGAACATATTATAATACTTGGAAGAAGAAAATGGCAAATAAACCCTTTAAAAATTTGATCTTTGTCTTGTATTTTCAAACTGGCAATTATTTAATCCAAAATGCATGACAAACCTAAATAATGAAATAACAAACTAAACGATTAAAATGAAGTATTTTTCCCTAAACGAAATCCAATTAGACAAATATACTTAAAGGAAATCTTCCAAAACCTGGCAAAACCGAGTTCAAAGCTTTCACAGTCGTTTTGCTGGCAAAATTGTAAAATTTCAATTGGAATTCAATCACATAGATCTACCTCAAAAATTATCCTAAATCCACCTAAGAACAATTCTCCATGTCTATTTGACATGTTGAGAGAGGAACAAGAACAAATTGAACAAAATTTTATAAGTTAAAATTTACCAATTCAATCTAAAAAGCCTACAGATCATTTTCACAAAATTGACCCCTTAAACTCTATCAAAATTTAAAATTAATGAATCTTGTGCAAAGAGGACATTGAGAGATTTCCAGAAAGTCCTTGTTTTCCAAAAACCAAGCTCTCTATCAAAAGTTATGGCCTTCTGAAGTTTTTCTTCACTTGGCATAAAAAAAAAAAATTTGGGAAAAAATTCCTTGGCGGGCCCACGGGCCCAAATTTTTCCTTAGAGCTTCAAAAAAAATTTGGGAAAATTTTCCAAATTTTCCCCACCCCCTAGCCTGACAACCAAATCAGTAGGCTGCCACATGCACCACGAGGTGTTGGGCGGAGGGGTGGATCACTTTTTAACTTAGCACTTCAGAAAAATTTTGGGAAATTTTTTTCAAATTTTCCCCACCACCCCCGACCCACCAATCAGGAGCTACCACGTGGCATCGTGAGGCTTTGGTGGAGGAGTGGGTTCTTTTTTCCTTTGGTGTTTTAGAAAATTTTTGGGAAAATTTTTCAAATTTTCCCCCCCCCGCCATCCAATCAGAGCTGCCACGTGGCATCACGAGGCGTCGTCGCAGGGCATGGGTGGGTGAATGTGATCCTTTTTTTTCCCTTCGGGGTGTTAAAAAATTTTCTCCCCATCGCCCCACTTTTCCCACATTGTTGCTTAGGAGACACCACATGTCCCTTGTGGACTCATGGGAGACGGGCACAAAGTGGGCTTCTCACCCCACGCGGAAATTTTTTAAATGTTCCCACCACCCCGCTTTCCTCCGTGGCTTAGGAGGTGCCACGTGTCCCTTGTGGACCCACGGGAGTGTGGGAGGGCAAAAGGTGGTTTTTTCCCCCCATGGGAAATTTTCCAAAAGTCTCCCGCGGCCCCGCAGACCCACCTTTGGGAAAATTTTCTCCCCTGGGCCCGCAGCCCGCTCTTGGGGAAAATTTTCACCCCAAGGCCCACCGGCCCATAACTTGAAAAATATGAGGAGTTAGGAGGACTTATTTATATCATTGGAAAGGTGAGGAAATTTCCTATCCAATGGGAATGATTTAGGGAAATTTTGAATGCATTAATTTTGAGAAAAATCAGTTGAACCTTTAAGCCTGTTAGAGAGTGGGTATGGTGAGGAATTACCCTCTGAACCTAATTGAACCTTCTAACCCTAAATTTTGGACCTTGTGACCTCTAATATATGTTAACAAAAGAGAAGTACATTCTAGTGGATTAGAATTGATCTAGAACTTGTTAATGACAATTATTGTCTTGTAACCTGGTTGTAGACTCTTCTAAACAAAAAAAAATATTCCATAATTTTCCTAACTAATCCTAGGTTGTTCTTGGGTCTCAAGTGGGTTGTTTTTAGTGGGCATCACACTTGGTATCAGAGTAGTGGTTCAAAATCTTGGGCCATTGGGCACACTAGAAAACTTGAGACATGAACCTTAAACCTAGCACACTTTTAAATCTAGAAGACAACTTAGTTTAGAAATTACATATTTTAGTAAACATGGAAACTAAGTAAAACCTAGAATAAGGAACTAACTCTCATCTTGCTCTGTGCAGGAGGCAGAGAAAGATGAGGAGCCTTTTCACATAGACCTAGGCATACCACCACCAGATCATGTTGTAGCAGCCATCCTACCCCAGATTTTGCAGACTCTTCAGGATGTTAATGCCGCTCTACACGGAGGATCAGTAGGAGGACATGCAGCCAGACATGATAGAGTCACTTCCATTGAGGGTCATGTATCACCTCGACCCAACGAGGAGCATGGAGGAGAGAAATTCCATGTAGAGTCAGCTAGAGAGAGTCACCACAGAGGGGACACAGGAGACCAAGTTTCAAGGCATAGAGAGAGGTCTCAGAGCCCTAGGCTTAGGGATGTGCATGCAGAGAAGCCTAGAGGCCATTAGACCACAACTTGCAGATCACATCAGGGAGATCCTAAAGCTTCACCATCACATTATTCTAGTGACATAGGTGGATTTTAGGAGAGGCCTTGTTGGTGAGCTTGAGTGGATGCTTCAAGCTCTGTCCTTGTTCTAAGCAACACAAAATCTCATGTTGTGATCCATCTACTGAGGGATGGAGCTGGTGTCTGTGGCGGACAGAGGAGCAGAAGCTCCATGTTGATTCTAGAGATAGTTACCTAGGAGCTCTTTGAGGAGTGTTTCTAGAGAAGATATTTGTCACGAAGATTCATACAACAATGGATAGATGAGTTCCATGACCTCCGACAAGCATCTCTTACAGTGGTTGAGTATGAGAGTAGATTTCTGGATCTACTCCAGTATGTTGATTACATGCAAGATGAGCAGGTGTGGATCCACAGTTCATCCGGGGCCTGAACCTAGACATTGGAGGTGCAATGTGGATCCATTGTCCATAGACATTAGCTGAGGCCATCGAGAAGGCCTATATAGTAGAGGAGACTCGGGAAAGACCCAACAGGCTAGAGACCGAGTCCGGAGCTGCATACAACATATGCAGATAACAAATCGAGGGGGTTAGTACCTCCTCCTCATGGTGGATAGGGTTCAACATAGTCATCTTTTAGACCACAACAACAAGAAGCAGCAGTCCCACCCACCTTATAGACCTCCACAGAGGTTTGATGCACAGAGAGGTCGAGTATGGGGCCTCCCCTAGGGGTCCCATCAGGACACATGGTGCCTAGAGAGCTCACTCAACAGAGCTCACCAACAGAGACCTCAAAAGACCATAGCCGGATCATCAAGATCCACACCACAGACCTCCAGAGTACCGACCGAACCTGCTACACAGGGAGAGGATCAGGTTGTTTTGGGTGTGGTGTTACTAGAACATTTTTGGAGAGACTACCCACAAAACCCTAATAACAAGGGTAAGACACAGATCTCAGAGCCTACTATTGGTGATATGGGGCACAATCATAGGATGTACATGCAATGGTCGAGAACCACCAGGTAAGAGCATCAGAGTATAGTTATTGAGACTACAGTAACATTGGTGGTATTCCTACCTCCATTCTATTTGATTCTGGTTCTTCTGATTCTTTTATTACACCATCTTTAGTAGAGTGATGCAGGCTAGTGGTAGTTAGGTAAGGTCATAGTTGGGATGTTGAGATGGCTTCTGGAGCCAAGATCTCTGTAGACTCCTTAGTTAAGGAGTGTGTGGTGGATTTGGGACCTTTCACCACTACCTCGGATCTTCGTATCCTTCCATTGGGCTCTTATGGAGTCATCTTGGGCATGGACTTGGTTGTCTACTCACAGGGCCAGGATGGATTGTTACCACAAGATTATATCTTGTGTAGATGATTTGGGAGTTGAGTTGATGATATCGGGGGTCAAGAGACCCATTTCTATTCACACCATCTCTGCTATGCAGCTTAAGCGGTGTGTGTGATGGGGTTGTCAGATGTATGTTGTTATAGTCAGTGATAGATCAAAGGATGGGTCTAGTGGACCATCGCTAGATGATCATCCCATTTTGAGAGAGTTTGCAGATGTCTTTCCAGGGGAGCTACCGGGGTTACCACCCCCACGTGAGATTGATTTTCATATAGATCTAGTTCCGGGAGCAGAGCCTATCTCACGAGCACCTTATAGGATGACTACCCTAGAGCTCTGAGCTCAAGTTGCAGCTTGAGGGCCTTCTGGAGAAGGGCCTAATTCATCCTAGTGTATCCCCTTGGGGTGCACTAGTGATCTTTGTAGAAGAAGGATGGATCCTTGTGGTTTGTGTATTGATTACCACCAATTTGAATAAGGTAACGATCAAGAATCGTTATCCCCTTCCACACATTGATGATTTATTTGATCAAATGAAGGGAGCCATAATTTTCTCTAAGATAGACCTTAAGTCAGCTACCATCAACTGAGGATTTCAGAGGTGGACATTCATAAGACCGCCTTCCGTATGAGATATGGCCACTATGAGTTCACAATGGTACCTTTTGGTTTGACTAATGCCCCCACAGTATTTATGAGTTTGATGAATGGGGTATTCAAGACTTTCTTAGATCACTTCATGCTCATCTTCCTTGATGACATTTTGATTTACTCACGTACACATGAGAGACACGAGGGCACCTTCACCAGGTTCTTCAGTGTCTTCGAGCAGTAACTTTACGAAACTTGGAGAAGTGTGCATTCTTTCAGATGGAGGTGCAGTATTTGGGTCATATCATTTCTGGGGAAGGTATCACCGTCGATCCTTCCAAGATTAGAGCTATTATGGATTGGCCAACACCCACTACTATGACTGAGGTGCGCAGCTTCATGGGACTAGCAGGTTACTACAGAGATTTGTTCAGACTTCTCTCGATTACAGCACACCCCATCACTTCCCTTCAGAGGAAAGGGAAGAAGTTTGTTTTGTCGACAGTGTGAGAAGGCCTTCAGTACATTGAAGGAATGTCTCACTACAACACCTATTCTTGCAGTGCTGGATCCACAGGGTGAGTTTTTCATTTGCACGGATGCTTCTTTAGCAGGGCTTGGAGGTGTGTTGATGTAGGAGGGCAGAGTAGTGGCTTTTGAGTCTCACAAACTCAAATATTACGAGCTTAATTATCCACTCATGATCTTGAGCTTGTGGTAGTTGTGCACGCTTTGGTTTGATGGAGGCACTTTCTTCTTGGTCGAGATTCACACTCAGATTGATCATTTGAGTCTTTGCCACCTCTTCACACAACCCAATCTCAACGCTCACAATGGCGTTGGATGGAGTTTCTTTGTGAGTATGATATGGAGATAGAGAATGTGAAAGGGAAGGAGAATGTGGTGGTAGATACTCTCTCAGATGGAGACATGTGGCTATGGCCACCTCAGTGAGCACAGATTTACGGAGCAGGATTCTTCAACAACTTCCTCTTGATAGTTTCTACATTACAGTTTGAGCAGAGATCGAGTCTCAGAGACCCCTCGAGGGGAAGTTTGATGGTTTCTCACTAGAGGAAGATGGCCTTCTCAGACACAAAGGTCGGATATATGTTCCCAGAGATGGAGGATTGAGGCAGGACATATTGACAGAGGCACATCATGCACCCTATTCAGCCCATCCTAGGGTGAAGAAGATGCACGCTACTTTGAGATAGTTATATCATTGGAGAGGACTTCATAGAGACGTGGCCCAGTTCATGTCACGATGTTTAGAGTGCCAGAAAGTGAAGGCCGAGCATCAACATCCAGCTAGCCTTCTCTTTCCTCATGCTATACTGGAGTGGAAATGGGACACCATTTCCATGGACTTCATTGTTGGGCTACCGATGTCGAGATATCACCACGATGCCATCATGGTCATGGTTGATAAATTGACAAAAGTGGCTCACTTTTCTCTCGGTGAAGACCACTTATACATAGTAGTGCAGTGGCATGGGTATATTTGGATGAGATTGTTAGGTTGCATGGGATTCCATGGAAGATCATAAGTGACCGTGATCCTTTGTATACTTCCCATTTTTGGACTACCATGCAGCATGCCCTCGGGATGAGAATCAACTTCAGCACAACATATCACCCCAGACAAGATGGATAGACTAAGTGGGTGAATCAGATCTTAGAGGATATGCTCAGGATGTATGTGATGGATCAACAGTCTAGATGGGAGGAGTACCTGTACTTGGTGGAGTTTTCCTACAATAATAGTTTTCAGAGTTCTATAGGTATGGCTCCTTTTCAGGATTTGTATGGTAGAGAGTGCAGACACCTCTTAGTTGGGATAGGTTAGAGGACAGGTTTCTCTTGACCAGCTTTGTTACAGAGACATGGAGCAGCAGGTGGTTTTGATCGACAGAGATTGCAGAGGCACAAGACATGACATGTAAAGAAGTATGCATCAGATCATAGATGGACCGTAGTTTTGATGTGGGCATGAAGGTGTTCCTTCGTGTCAGGCCACATAAGAGCCCTATCCATTATGGAAAAGGTTCTAAGTTAGCTCCTAGATTCATGGGTCCTTTTGAGATCTTGGAGCGTATCGGCCCTTTGGCCTACCATCTAGCATTGCCACCTAGCTTGTCTCACATACATGATGTGTTTCATGTTTCAGTTCTTAGGAGATATGTTGCAGATCCTTCTCATGTGTTAGATTGACATCATTAGGTGCAGGATCAGGGTAGGTGATGGTGGAGCCCATTCACATCCTAGATCGCAGGACCCTAGGCCTTCGAGGTAGAGAGGTTGATCAGTCCGGTGTAGTGGGACAGATATGATGAGACTACAGCTACATGGGAGGATGCTACTTTGCTACGAGTTCAGTTTCCACATTTGTTCCAGTGACTTCCAGAAGGAAGTCGAGTCTAAGGGGGGGGATGTAGTGCCCACTTCCTTTGACACCTTTTTTTATACTAATCATGATACTGCTTGATTATATTATGGACATGATTATGGACTTTATTATAGTATGATGTTAGATGTTAGATCATGGATTATTGTTGACTTGATTCAGTTATGATGCATGATGATTATTAGAGACATTTTATATGTTGATGATGATATACTTGTTTGACATGGTTATATTATGGATGTTGTTCGACATGTGATATTTGGATATTGTGAGTAGACCTAGAAATGGAAATTATTGGATGATGATATAGTTGTTGATAAAACTGTAAATGATATGGTTAGATTGCTTTGATGTTGTTGTGATTCATATATCTAGATGATTTTGGGAGTTATATTTATATTATTTTGATGTTCTTGATATGGCCACGAGGCCGAAGGAGGTATTTTGTTTTGCAGGTTAAAATATCACAACAAACATCGGGGGATTGAGACCAACCACATTGGAATTCTAGATGAATTCAACAAGGTCACCATGGCAACTAGTATTTGTTTTTGCGTGTTTGTGTGTGTTAGGGATTTCCATGGGGGATCACCTTTAAATGTGACCAAGGGGTTATGTGTATTTATTTATTTGACCCTTTTGTTTAATGTTGCATGTGTTTATTTTGTGATGCATTTTCCCCTTTCTTTATTTATTAAATGTTGTATTAATATTGTGGGTAAGCATGTTGTTAATATTAATTAAATAAAATATGTCATAAGAAAGTAATTAATATGGTTGTTGGCTATGATTTAAAGTGTTGTAAGAATGAGTTAATAATGTGTAAGTAATATGTAAGTGATGTGTAAGTTAAATTTTTGAGTGTGAAACACTCCACCTTCTTGAAATTCGAATTTGTCCTTGGAGGCTGATTTTGGAGGCTTGTGGGACAAGTTAAACTTGTCCCATACCTCTTAAATTTATTTACCAACCATACCTATGGTTGGAGAGTTGAAATTTGACTTTTATAATGCCTTTTTAGAAGGCAAATTGTAGGTTTTAATTGCACTTTTCTTACATGATTTAATTTCAGTCCTTTGGGGTGTGGGTTGGATTTGAGTGTGTAAGTAAACTGTCATATTATTCACCCACCTATTTATTGTGCATTGGAGAATGAAGTTGACTTTGGGGGGGTTGAGATGTGTGATGTGGCATCCTACATGGATCCACCTCATCCTCTTCTCTTCCCTCTTCTATAAAATTCAAACTCCTTGCCTTGTTTTGGGTTGCTTCACTTTGGAGACTTCATTCTTGGGTGAATTCTTTTGTTGTTTTGAGCTCTTGCTTTGAAGAAGTTTTTGGAAGATTGTTGCATGCTTGTGCTTGGCTATTTTGGATTGCTTGCATTGGGATAAAGCTTGTTGTTTTGGAACTTGGAACAACTCCATCATGGAGAGGTAGGAGCTTGGCTCTTGAAATGCTTTCTTTTTTTTATGAAAATGTTAATGTGTGAATGTTTTGGCATGTTTGTGGGCTGTTGGGTAGATGGCCTAGGAATGGTGTAGGAGAAGACTATGGGGTTTATTTTGTGGGAGGCACAAGTGTGTTTTAGGGAGGTATAAGGGTGGAGGGAGTTGGGATTTGGGTTCCACCTTACAAAGAAATAGCTTGCATTTCTTTACTCGTTATGGGGTGCCATAAGAGGTTGGGGAGGCATAAGGAAATGTGAGGAATAAGGGGTACTTGGGGAGGCATAAGGAATGTCAGGGTTTTGATATACTATATTTTGGCGGTTTGTAATTCAGGTGGTGATACCCATTTCCCCTTTTGGGAGGCATAAGAAGCATCCCCATAGTTTCTTTCTCCTTTGGCTTGCTTGATGAAGCCTTAGTATTGTTTGTCATGTTTTAATGTAGTTGTAAAACTACATTCTATTTTGGACTTGTGTTTTATTGTGAAAATGTTGCTTGTGTTTTTGGAAGCCTTGTTGTTGCCATGAGTTGGATCACATCTTTTATTGCATTATGGTTGGGGCTCGGGGCCAATGAAGAAGGATGGCTTCTCCTTTTCATTGATGTCTTGGTTGGGTGGAGAGCATTTCCTTTCCCCTACTCTTGTTGTGATCAAATTGGAAGAATGAGAAATCTGCATGTTGTTGTTCTAGAGCTGAGAAAAAAAAAGATAGTTTGATAGTCCCTTGTGAAATGAAATCTTATTGTAGCCCTTTCCCACTTTGAAGTGGATGATCTGTATATTAATTGTAATGGAAAGATACTTTGTATTGACAATGAAAGTTGAAATTTGAAATGTAAAAGAGTTATACTCTATTTTTTTTTTTTGGAAGAAATGTGAAAGAATGAAATGTATTTTGTATGTTGTATTTTGAAATCAAATGGAAAGGAGGTTGTAAGAGTTTCATTTGAATTAATGGAAGTGGTTTTGTCTTTTTTATATGATATTATTTCCATTGGAAATCTATGTTTAACATGCACTATGAAATCCTGTTTGGAAAGTGGAAAAGTGAAACACGTGAGAAGAAAATGTATTATTCTGTTCATGTATATAATATATGATTTTGGAAAGAATAAAAGAAGGATGTTACAAAGTTGTCTTTGGAATAAATAAAGGATTGTATAACCTTCCTCAAATTGTATCATTGTATTGAATTTAATCATCTAGTTGTGAGTTGTAATCTCTGTTTGTAAGGAAGAAATGCGTATAAAGGAATGTGTAATACTCTGTCTTTTGAAATATGTGAAAATTGGAAATCGAGATGTATCTTAGTTTTGAATAGTTGGTTTGAATCAACTAAATGTATTGGATTAGGATTGGAACACATTATAATACTTGGAAGAAGAAAATGGAAAATAAACCCTTTAAAAATTTGATCTTTGTCTTGTATTTTCAAACTGACAATTATTTAATCCAAAATGCACAAACCAAACCTAAAAAAATGAAATAACAAGCTAAAAAATTAAAATGAATTAGTTTTCCCTAAACGAATCCAATTAGACAAATATACTTAAAGGAAATCTTCCAAAACCTAGAAAAAATGAGTTCAAAGCTTTCACAGTCGTTTTGCTGGCAAAAATTGTAAAATTTTGAATTGGAATTCAATCACATAGATCTACCTCACAAAATTATCCTAAATCCACCTAAGAACAATTCTCCATGTCTATTTGACATGTTGAGAGAGGAACAAGAACAAATTGAACAAAATTTTATAAGTTAAAATTTACCAATTCAACTGTAAAAGCCTACAGATTGTTTTCAAAAATTGACCCTTAAACTCTATCAAAATTTAAAAATAATGAATCATGTGCAAAGAGGACATCGAGATATTTCCAGAAAGTCCTCATTTTCCCAAAACCGAGCTCTCTATCAAAAGTTATGGCCTTATGAAGTTTTTCTTCACTTGGCGTCAAAAAAAAATTTGGGAAAAATTTCCTTGCCGGGCCCATGGAATTTTTCCCTTAGAGCTTTAGAAAAAATTTTGGGAAAATTTTCCAAATTTTCCCCACCCCAGCCCAATCAATCGGCTACCACATGGCACCATGAGGTGTTGGGGAGGGGCGGATCACTTTTTAACTTAGCGCTTCAAAAATTTTGGGAAATTTTTTCAAATTTTCCCCGCCACCCGACCCACGGCCAATCAGAGCTACCACGTGGCATCATGAGGCTTCGGTGGAGGAGCAGGTTTCCTTTTTTCCTTTGGATTTTAGAAAAATTTTGGGAATTTTTTCAAATTTTCCCCGCCCCATGACCACGGCCAATTAAGAGCTGCCACGTGGCATCACGAGGCATTGGAGGCGCACGGGTGAATGTGATCCTTTTTTCCCTTCGAGGCATTAAAAAATTTCTCCCCATCACCCCACTTTTCCCGCATTGGCTTAGGAGATGCCATGTGTCCCTTGTGGACTCGCAGGAGGTGCATGGGCAAAAGTGGGCTTCTTGCCCCGTGGGGAAATTTTTAAATGTTCCCGCCACCCCACTTTTCCCCACGTGGCTTAGGAGGCGCCACGTGTCCCTTGCGGACCCACGGGAGTGTGGGCACAAAGGTGGTTTTTCACCCCCATGCAGGGAAATTTTCCAAAAGTCTCCCACGGCCCCGCAGACCCACCCTTTGGGCAAATTTTCTCCCCTGGCCCGTAGGCCCGCTCTTGGGGAAAATTTTCACCCCAAGGCCCATCGGCCCATAACTTGAAAAATATGAGGAGTTAGGAGGACTTCTTTATATCATTGGAAAGGTGAGGAAATTTCCTATCCAATGGAAATGATTTAGGAAATTTTGAATGTGTTAATTTTGAGAAAAATCAGTTGAACCTTTAAGCTTGTTAGAGAGTGGGTATGGTGAGGAATTACCCTCTGAACCTAATTGAACCTTCTAACCCTAAATTTTGGACCTTGTGACCTCTAATATATGTTAACAAAAAGAAGTACATTCTAGTGGATTAGAATTGATCTAGAACTTGTTAATGACAATTGTTGTCTTATAACCTAGTTGTAGACTCTTCTAAACAAAAAAATTTATTCCATATCTTATTTTTCATTTGTGCAATCAAATTATGCCCAATTTTATAGTGAAATATTTTATACTAATATCATATTTAATTATTTTAATGACATATCCTATCTCACAATTGGATTCTATTGGGACAAAAAAACTATGGTTGGAATACTTATTGACTTCATGTTATATAGACAACCCAATTCTCAAGATAACGGAAGAAAGGAGTCTTGATTTATATGTTTGTATTTTTTTTTATTAAGGGCAAATAGTTTTGAAGGGACTATACCCTGTATACAAAAGGGCTCAAAAGCCAGATAGTGAAGATGAGAGAAACAACCCAGAGAAGGGCAAAACAGTCAACCAAGAAGGGCTCAACAGCCAAATATTACAATATAAGTGAAAAAAGGATCTAAACGTACAAAGATCCAAAAGAAAGAAGGAAAGATAAAAAAGAAACCAAAAGAGAAACAACATATAGAGCTCCACCAAAAACAGCTCCAGAACCGCCAGATGACAGCCACATTGTAGCCAAAAACAACATCACAACAACCCATTACTTGATGGCTCTGTCAATCTTGGTCTTGATAGCCTGCAGACGACATGAAGAAGGCAATGGCAGTGGCCTGAGAGGAGTCTTGCATATCTGCTTGGGCAATTGCAATATCCCTTTTCTCTTTAGGACCCCAAATGTCCTCATTAACCCCACTTAAACTGCAGACACTATGGACATGTTGTTCAATGAAATTATAAATGCTTTTGAGGGCAGACAATATGCAGTCATTGCAGCTTTTAGCATTCCCCAATCTGCCATCTAAGGACTGTAGCTTCTTGTAGACTTCAGCAATAACCCCCTCTTCCTCCTCAGTTTGAAGGATTCTTTTACCCTTAGCTCTTTCCATGTTTTTTATAGCCCCTTTGAGCTCTTGTATCTCCTTTTCTAATCTTTCCACCCTGTCCAGCAATTCCTCCTCCTTGGGCTCCTCCACCGGCTTGCTAATATGCAGGAGGTTTTCAGCAAGTTCCAAGTCTTTGTGGCTCCTTAGGACCCGTTGGGAAGTAGGGATTTTAGCTTTAAGGCTCTTGCTTTTCTTGCTAGAAACAATATCTTCATTCTTTCTTTTAAGCAGGGGGGAGTGGAAGCAGTGTAGGCAGGTGGAGGTATGGAGGAGGGAGGTGGGGTAGGATTCATGGGAGGGCAGCTGGAGCAGTGGCGGTGGATCAAGAGGATAAGTCCCTGGTGCAAAGGGACAACCCTAGAGTGGCTCTGAACTTCCCTTATAGATTTCTCCAGAGAGTTAATCAAATAGTGAGGAAAGCTGATAATGTTATTTCTACGAAAGTGATTCAGAAAAATCAGATGCTTTTGAGGTATAGTCACAAATCTTCCTTCTAGGGTAACGTACCTAACCACCATTTTGGCCACCTTTCAAAAAAAGGTTCGGAATCGATGCCAAAGTGTCACGAACTCAAGATTTTCCCCCTCTTCCAAAAATTTCTTGGTCTCCACCTCCCTGTCCACCTTCTTATTGAAGAATTTGGTGCCTTCCAGGCTGAGGCCCGTGATCTGAGCGATGAGCTCTTCCGTGATTTCCATCTCCATGTTACTATACTTGACAATCCTATTCTTCCAACCCAGGAAAATTTGATAGAAATGTCTTGGTCGAAGCCTTGGATCCTTTCAATGAAATTAGACAGGCCCCCGATTTGCAGGTAATCCCAAAGCTCCGTGTTCTCTTTCCACTCAGGATTGTGGGTCGGTTCAGTTTTGCAAGGTGGACCCCCCATGTTTCCTCTGCTTCTTTTTCTGTTCTCAACGGTAAAAAAGCTACCAATGTGCGGGACAGGCCGAGCTTTGATTTTGATATTTGAATCTTTCCTTACCGTGAAAGCTGATTTAATGATTATGCTACACTTGTTATTATTGCCCCGCTCCTCGGCTTTCCTCCTATGCCAAGAAATGATGACAGTCCATCCCACACAGATCGCATCACCATCCATATCTTTTGTGATGTCATCATCATGTACTTGAGGATCCACACATTAGCGTCCAAATTACAGCCATTAGTAATGATTTTCACTACCATGTAGATCAATGATAATGGCTTTATTGACATGAGCGGGTAGAGCATCCCCCCTAAACCAAGTTTGAAAGGAATTATTAACACCGAAGTTAGCCAAGCTGTCAGCTACCCTATTACCTTCCCGATAGGTGTGGGTGATTTGGACATTTTCAAAGCTTTTGCATATATCAATAGCTTCCTCAATATAATCCCTGATAGACCAGCTGGGGTGTTGCTTTTTATTCAAAAGATTGATAATATTTAGAGAATCACCTTCAATTATAATATTTGGAATATTGCAATCCCTGGCAAGTTTTATACCCCAAAGAGCCGCCATGGCTTCAGAATAATGATTAGTCTGCCTGCCCATTCTCCCAGAAAAAGTAGCAACAAAACACCTCTTTGATCCCTGATGATTCCCCCTCCTCCAGAGTCACCCGGATTGCCTTTTGAGGCCCCATCAAAATTTAACTTGTGCCAATCAGTGGGAGGTTTAATCCATCTGATTGTGGTTCTGTCAGTACCATTGTTATTTCTATTGACAGTGGCAATATTCCATTCAGTCAGGATGCTTGCTTCATTCTCCGGGTAAAGACCATTTTTAGGGGGTTTAAATCTAGCAATATTATCTTGCACAAAGAATGATAATTTCCTTATATACTTTGTTACAAGCCTGTCTTTTGTTTCTGAAAATACTATCATTACGAGCCTTCCAGATTCTCCACATAGTGTGGGGCAGAACAAGTTGCCACAGTCTTTTCACCATGCAATGTTTAAACGGAGAGCCCCATTGCTCCCAAGCCTGAAGACAGGTAAGGGGAAAAGTCCATCTCAGATTAAATTTATCAAAAACAAGCTGCCAAATTTTGGAGGCAATCTCACAATGGAGGAATAAATGTTTTATATCTTCAGCCTCTTTCTGACACATGCAACATCTATTTGGCATGATGAATCCCCTCTTGATGAGATTGTCATTAGTTAGGATCTTGCCATTAATAATTAGCCACCAAAATAAGTTCACTCTAGGGGTTAACTCCGGCATCCACAGCTTGTGCCACTTAATTTCGCTTTCCATGGATACAAAGAAAGAATTATATCCTGATTTAACAGTGTATTCCCCATCAAAAGAATCTTTCCAGATGAGCTCATCCTTAAGGTTTTGATTACTTATATGGATTAGGGAAAGTTGATTCTGGAGATATGCAATCTCAGCCTGTATACTATCATTCTCCACTTTTAGCTGTTTCCATTTTCTTTTGTTTCCATCCCTCTCAATGTACCCCTGGATTTTGTGTCCATACTTAGTAATTAAGTTGTCTTTAATATGATCAAAATCAGAAATCTAGTTAGAATCCATCCACTTATCAGTCCAGAAGTTTATGTTTTGTCCATCTCCAAGCTTCCAGCTACACCCCTGAGAGAGAATGTGTCTGCTGCGTAGAAGGTTGTTCCAGAAAATAGAACCACTCGGAAGAGACTGATCATATATGAAGGAAATCTTGTTTTGGTTTGAAAGATATTTAATCTTAACCAGCTCTGTCCAAGGTCTGTGCTCTTTTATAAGCCTCCATCCTAATTTTGCACTAAGGGCAGTACTCATATGTTTGATATCTTTTATGCCTAACCCCCCTAGCCTCTTAGGTTTACAAACCTGTTCCCAAGCCACAAGGTGATATCTGAATCTGTCCTCAGTACCGTGCCATAGAAAGTGTTTTTGAATCTTCTCAATACTGTTCATCACTGCAGTAGGCATGTTGAACATTGACAGTATGTAAATAGGCAAGTTTTGAAGCGTGCTTTTAACCAAAAGGCACTTACCTGCACTTGAAAGGACTGCTCCTTTCCAGCCAGCCAACTTTCTTTGAAATCTCTTAATAAGATCATTCCATACCTCCACAGAAATCTTGCCAGTACTTAAAGGTAATCCTAAGTAAGTAGCTGGTAGAGAATTAATAGTGCATCCTAGAATATTAGCAATCTTTCTTTGCCTTTCCCTAGGAGTATTGAAGAAATAAATAGAGCTTTTGTCAAAATTAACTTTTTGTCCCGAGGCTTCCTCATAAAATCTGAGGACAGTTTTGATAGCCTTTGCCTCAATAATGGAAGCCATCAGGAGCAGCAAAGTGTCATCGGCAAACTACTGATGAGAGGAGATCTGATTACCAGTAGTTGGAGGGAAGCCTTTTATCATGCCAATGTCAATAGCTTTGGAGATAGATCTGCTTAAACTGTCAGCCATAATAATGAATAAAAGAGGGGAGATTGGGTCGCCTTGCCGAATACCTCTATTGCTGGCAAAAAAGCCCACAGGTTCTCCATTAACAACCACAGAGAATCTAGAGGTAGAGATACAAGAGTGAATGATTTTTCTGAATTTGCTTTGAAACCCAAACTTGGATAAGACCTCTTCCATGAATCTCCAGGAGACTCTGTCGAAAGCTTTATGCATGTCCAGTTTGATGGCCATCCCCGCCTTTTTACTTTTATCCATAGAATGTATAGTTTCATGAACCATGATAATTCCATCTTGGATAATTCTTCCTTGGATGAACCCGCTCTGCTGTTGTGAAATGATCTCCATGAGAATAGGTTGCAGTCTAGTGGTGAGGATCTTTGTGAAAATTCTATAAATGACATTAACCAAACTGATAGGCCTGAAATCTTTGAAGTCTTTTGCATCCAACTTTTTTGGGGCAAGCACAATGTGTGTATTATTTAGTTCTTTAATGAGATTTCTGTTTTGTAAAATTCATTAACAACTTTCAAGAGATCTTCAGAGCATATTTCCCAACATCTTTGGAAAAAGTTAGCCGAGAAGCCATCTGGACCTGGAGCCTTATCCCCTTCTAAAGCAAAAACAACCTTTTTTAATTCCTCAATGGTGACAGTTTTTGAAAGACTTTTAAATCTCTCAGAAGGTATGAGATTATTAGGAATGGAGTCTAAGAGAAAAGAGGCCGCTTGTTCATTGTAGGAGTTATCTTCAGTGAGAAGGTTCTTGTAAAAATTAAGCGCCTCTGTTTTGATATCCTCTGGATCCTTAGTAATGTTTCCATTTCCTTTAGCAACCTCAGATATTCTGTTACAAGCTCTATGTTTGATGGCTGTCAAATGAATTTTTTTGTATTTCTGTCTCCATCTTTAAGCCAAAGGGCTCTAGATTTCATTCTCCAAAAGGATTCTTCATGGCTGTTTATATTATGCAGATCTGAGAGGAGTTTTTTTTCCCACTGATTATCCTCTAGAGTCATACCTTTCATGGAAACATTTAGCTCAAGCTCTTCCAGCTATTGCTTAAGTTCTTTCTTCTTTTCAAAAATGTTTCCAAATACCTCTTTATTCCAAATTCTAATCTTCTGTTTAACATTCTTCAACTTCTGAAGAAGCCTAAATTGGGTCGTCCCTGTGCCTTCCCAAAACCACCATTCTTTAATTCTGACCATAATGTCTTCATGTTCGAACCACATTTTCTCAAATTTGAAATTGCCATATGTCTTAATGTCTTCATATGTTTGTATTTTAGAGGATATAATTTTTGTTATTTATTGGTATCGAGGAACTCTTTAGAAATATGCATCCAGGAAATAAGTTTCATATAAATTCATTCACTATTTTTGGACATTTGTGATGATGTTTATGTGTGTGTCGAAGAAAAAGAGTTTTTTTTATTCTTTAGCTACTCATGTTGCCAATACATATCAGTATTAAAGAAGAGTAGAGAGACTGATGATAAACCATGTTTGAAATTTAGAAAACCATGATGCGGTTTCACCTTGTTTAAGGTTCTTGATGAGTGCAATATCTCATGGGGTGGTGATGAAACCTAATAATGCATTTTTATTTTTTGAAATACCATTATTATTCCTTCCTTTGTGCATTTTATAAATAGGTAAAAAATACTGTTAGGACAAACTGGAATTAATTTAAGTCAAGTGAAATAGGTTTTGAGTTAAAGGAGTTGTCAAACCACTATCATATTGACTTTACCAAGCTCCCCAATTAGGAGTTTTTTCTTTTACTTCATCATGTTATTATGCTATATATTTAGGGTGATGAAAATTTGATAAATTCCATTAAATACCATCATGATCAATATAAAAATCCAACACAATTGAAATAAAACTTAACGATTTCCGTGGTCAATTCTTGCATTTTATTCTTCATGTTCTTCTTGAGTATTTTAGCTCTATTCTATATATTTTTGACTCGGAAGATTCACAACTTGAGGAGAGGGGGTTCATGGAATGTAATGAATTCCCTCCTAAACTCTTAGAATTTGAGCACTTTCAATGTCAATCACATAGTGTTTAGGATGCTAACCCAAATAAGAAAATATTTCTTATTATTGGTGTAGAAATTTCATTTAACAAGAAGAATGTTGAGAGGGACTTGACATTTTTCATTAAAATTTATTATTATCTAATTGTATTTGGAAGATACATCATCTTGAGGTACACGAGGGATGGTCACAAGACTAAATAGGCAATTTTCGCCCATTTATCAACATGCATCTAGGAAGGTCTTTCCTATAATATCGGGTGCGTTGGTTCTTATGAGATTTGGATGCAATAAAAATCCCTATGAATGCATCGTAAAAGTGAGCTAGACCTTGATTAGTGTACTTTATGATTGGATAAAGCCTTCAATTCCAAAGGAACTACTAAATTTGGAACAAAATATTGTTTTCTTGGGTTCTCTAATGATAAATCACGTGTGAAATGAAAGGGAAAATTTTGATTAGCTTCTTTGAGACAAACATAATTTGTAATTACAAAAAAAAATTCATTGAAAATGACTACTTCTTGGAATTCATTATAAATTATGAGGATTTAGATAAGGTAAAAAGTTTGAGTACATCTTACATGAAGAGGTTTATGAATTCTAGTAGCATCAAATTTATTGTCCACGTGCTTGAGTTTGTTGACGGATATCTTTCATTGTATTGATTGGAATCTTTATTGTAAAGGAAAAACTATTATTTGAATTTAAACTAAATAAATCATCAAGTAGAGTTATGTTTTTAGGTGTAGTCTAGAAAGATCTATGCTCATCAATCTACAAGCAAGGAAAATAAACATTCAAGTAAAATGTGAAAGAGATGGTAAGGAAATATATGTACCCTCTACTTCATGAAAAAAATCAATATGAAAAGGAAGAAAATGAAAAGATTCGGGATCAAATATTAAAATAAAAAAGAAAAAAATTCTTACCCTAATAAAGAAAGGTTATATCAAAACAGAGGTCAAAGAAGACATTTTCATATTCAAATCCTTTTCTATTGAAAACTCGATATATTATATTAGAAAAATATGTCCACATTTTATTTATAACTAAATTTGAAGAAAATCCAAGTATATTGTGGATGATGCGTCCAAGATCCTATATTTATTTGAGACATTTTGTCAAACAGATCATGTGAACTATAATAGCTAATAAAAACCTCATTTTCATTATGTTGCCATGGATGTGCATAACCTATTCCAAAGATCTTATTTTGGCGCAAGTTAGGAGTATGGACATAATTGTGAATTGGTCATATTAGAAATATGGCTTTTGTATTTGGTGAAATAACAACAATGTTTTGTGAGGATGCATGCGTCTTCCATAAGTTTCGCTTCATCAAGCGATATTTTTTCAGAAAGACTAGTAAGAAAACTTAAAAACATTGACACCAACTATCCCACTAACTCCCCTACCAACATTGAAAAGTGCAATTCTTTAATTATGATAACTTCGTTTTTAATAAATACATTAAAATTTTCTTGTTGTTTCATACAAATATTTTAAAAATCATATAAAAATCCAATTACTTACATTACAAAATTGAGATTAAATACACTATATTACAAAATTGAGTTACATCTTATGTAGTCAAAACATTAAAAAAACATATTCAAAATTCAATTATTGAGACCTTATGCATTGCACACGATTTTATTTGACGAGGTGTTTTTGCATGGTGAAAATGACTTAGAGTCTAAAATCGTGTAAGTTTGTTGGGTGAAAACAGACATGAATGCGATCGGGGGTTAAATTTGGCGCCGTTTAGATGTTTTAAAATGATTTTAGTTGTAAAATACTTGCAAATATTTGAATTAACCGTCATACATAACTTGCATATTTTAAGTATGACTGTCATTTTTATATAGATTTATATGTAAAATATACTAATATATATCAAAATGGTTAAATATATATACAATAATCTTTATAATATTTTATTAATAGTATAAAAATAACACTATTTTATATTTTTGAAGGGTAATATTTGAAAATAACTATCACCTAAAAATTGTTTGATAAGCATAGGTGACCATCAAATTTAACTCCAAAGTGAGATTAATTGTGCATAGAAACTAGGGCGTGTGTAGAAAAATTAAACATACAAATGTTAACCTTAATATATATATATATATAATATATAACATTTATATAGAAAAATAAATATATTAATGTTAACATTTACGTGTGTATAATATATATATATATATATATATATATATATATATATATATATATATATATATATATATATATAAAGAGAGAGAGAGAGAGGGTTGTCTTTCCTTTCACCATGCATATGACGTTTTTTCTTCGGTCTGAAAATTTAATTCAAATACAATATATGCCAACAAATGAGCACTTTAAGAGCTGGCGTATTAAATACTCTCTGATTTGAAAATGCCAAACGGAAAAGCATAAACTGAAAGTTCATTTCTACCAACCATTGTAACGGATGAATTGACGGAATTAAATGTGGCTAGTTGGTGAAAGATTGACCATAGAGGGGTCCACCTTGCCACGTCTGCAAAAACCAGAATGTACCGGCAAGATAAGGCACTCCATTTCATAATATCCTTGAAGACATTGGTTCCTTCAAAGAAGTTATTATCTCAAACTAGGAGCATTTCAGTAACTCGTACCATTCATGGCATATTCATTGCTCAACTATAAAATCTCTCATAATGTTAGCAATGAGGATCTAACATAGAATGAAATTGATCACCAAAATCATGTGGAAAATGATAAATGGTAGCTCCTCTCTCAACTCCATCCTATAAACAATTTAGATAATTAAATGAATTAGATTTTCTTAGGCATCATGACTTCGATAGTGCACCACTAGACCGCATAAGATAACCATATTGCATCAACAACATTAGATGTACACTACTTGCCATCATAAGAACAAACCAACCCCCTTGTTTTTACTTGTTGGAATATAAGTGTTGCATCCTTAAATATTAATGTTTTAATTATCCACGTTGGACTTAGAATCCTTATAATGAAGATGTATCTGTTGGTACCCAAATTGATTCTCCTTCAAATTCGAGCAAAGATCACAGGTTTGGCAGGAGCTTAGAGACAGATAGATCATAGTGAGTCGTTTTGTAGCCGGGGATGGGATCTAACTAGCCCTTTGTCACTCAGATGTGGAGAAATGGATAACACCCTCAAGAGGATTTGATCTATCCTCACTACTTTATGGTTATGCCTTTCAACCAGGGTGAGAGAACCCTTTTGTAGCATGTTGTTTATGGAGGAGATGGGGAATTCCTTCCTTGTGAAGTGTTTAAGGAGACCTTGAAGAAAATATGATCAATACAACAAAACCTAACTCTCACGAGTTGTCACTCTAGATAATGGAGATATTTTCTAAGAAAGGTTCATGCCACTAAAGACAATGAAAACTTGAGTGTTTATGCATGTTTTGGTAATAGAAATTGTGCATCTGTATACACACAGGACAAACAGGGGTAGTATGGGTAGGATTAATTATTTTTGAATGATTTTGGGTGGGAGGTGAAGCAGGATAAAGTTGATTATACCAAATCTTTGAGAACTTTTACAAAAATGGAGAGCTCGAACAATAGAATGCTTTAGAGTAGCTAGGATGTTCCTTTAACTAGAATATGTGCTTCAATGGAGGCCCAGATCAGCACTTTTCACACAAACTTCAAGGATCCAAAATGAAGGCTCAAATTGGAAAACTTAACTGAACATTATCAATCTCTGTTTCATCACACCTAAGATACCCTCAAAGGCTAACAAACAATCTTATAGTCATGCTAGGAGTCACAATGATTTTAAATTTGTTTATTTCACTATCAAATAAAATCTCTTCTAATAAATGAAATTACAAATGCCACCAAACTATCACAAGGATAAGATCTTGTGTGATTCACACATTTCAATGTAAGAATGCAATGGGAACAAGAAAAACTACTTGCAGACATTCAGAAACGAAGCAAACACAAATTTTGCCCAAAAATAACACAGATTAACTCAAGTTTGATTAAATTTATCAGCAGGGGAAAGTTTCTCGAACAATCTCAAAGCTTGTCAATGGCTATACACTCACAACCACCTTGACATGATCAAATTTAACACAAAGGAGATAAACAGGTTTCTTCAAATAGTTTCTCAGAAAGACAGGTTCTATCAATATTTTTCTTAGAAAATCAGTTCTGACCTCTAACACTCCAACCTTCCAACCTCCAACCCTTTTCATGGCAAAAATCATGCCATTTATAACATTTTGCAACAAAGTTTTTTCCCCAAAATCCAAACATTGAATGCACCAGTGCTCGCCATGATTCGATCGCGATTCCCAGAATCAGATCTGTAAAAAGTTGTCAGGTGCTCAAGGGGTGAATCTCTTCGAATATCTCCCATTCAACTCCTTCTTCTAGTAGATCACTTTTCCCTCTACTTGCCAACCACTTCTACCCCTAATCTGTCAAATTTGGTTCTTTGCGTGCTCGGGAAGAAAAAATGGAAGATCAGATCAAGCCCAGAGGTCAGATCTCATCTTAATGGAAAAAGACATCCCCAGATCTTCCTCACCAAACTTAGATATCAAATTTACTCCCCTTTCTTGTTTGGTGTGCAAGAAATATTGAGAAATCATGAAGACTCGCATCTCCAAGAGCTCTGGAGTGAAAATGGCGGAAAAAATTAGATATAGATGCATAGTTGCCGTTGATTTCTATTTTGAATTTGGACCGTCCACATGGGAGATCCACTTTAAAACGGGCTTGCGGGTTCCTTTTTCCTTTTAAAACTTTTGGAAAAATGTAAATTTTTCACATTTTGCTCCGCACCTCTGCCTTTGAGAAATGAGCCTGACACATGTCCTAAGGTGGGTCCCAGAGGAACCGTGGCCAAATCCTACTATTTCACCTCTTTTTCGAAAAGTAATATTTTCCAAGTTTCCCCCGCAACTCCTCCCTTCCGCTTCTAGCCTTTGATGTGGGTCCCAGTGGAACCACACTTCATTTTACACTTTTTAACTCTTTTCTCCACAAAAGGAAAATTTTCCAAATTTCCCCCGAAAGTCCGCACCTCCGCCATTAACCGAGAAATTTTGACTATTCTCTATTGGGTCTACGGGCCATTTTGATGCTTCAATCCTTTTGGTGACAAGAGGCAAAAAATCCAAGTTTCCTCCGATGGTCCGCCTCCCGCCTTTTGACTTTTCAAACTACCACGCGTCACAATGGCACATCTTGAGATGGTCCCCAAAATTTGAGACCTTGAATGAGCGCAGCTCACCACGTGTCTCGGGCCCCTTTAAGAAGTTGTTGAAAATTCTAAGGCAAGAAGACCCAGTGGAGACCTCCACATGTTGTTATGGCGTAACTTCAAAGACCTCAAGGCTTCAAAATGACTCGGCGGGGGTGCGCTTCCATTTTAGAATTTTACTCCATTTTTATAGAAGGGAAAAACATCCAAATTGCCTCGAAGGCCCACATCTCTGCCTTTAACCTTGCCACGTGTCCTTCTACGGGGTCAAAGTAAGACTTTTTCCCTGCCACTACCGCATCCCATTCAATTAGAAGAAGCCACGTAAGCACCAAAAGAGCTACGGGACCAAATTTGCCCTTTTGCCAAAAAGGAAAAAAACGATAAGTAAAAGCATTTACCCGTCATCCCTGGCCAACCAAAAGAAGCCATGTTTCCTGTTGATGCAAGGATGTAAATTTGACTAGGAGAAACACCCGTCAAAACCGTAAAATGCAGAAGAACGACCATTCGAGCTTAGAGATGAAATTTTCTCCAAGGACAGAGAATTTAGAAATGTTACAAGGCTCAAATACATTCCTCCGAACTACATCCATTCATTTTTCCTCAAGTATTTAGGGAAAAATGACAAGGACAACAAATCCCAGCTGTGGAAAATGGAAAACATGGGACAACCCGAGTTTTACACCCAAATACAGACCTTTTCCAGAAAAAAGAGAAACAAGGAAACAACCATGGATCCATACATGACCCTCGACCCATGAACGGATTGATTATGGCAACAAAAGGAATGCAGGACTTCTTAGGCATGACATGAGGAGATAAAATATGGTAAAGGTCGTAAATTGATAGATTTTCAATGGAAAAATGGGGCGAAACTATTTTGAGCACCAATAGTATCCACAAGAGGGCATTGATGACTTTTCAAGAAGACCTACAACATATTTGTTACATTCTCATTGATGAAATGAACTTCATAAAACAAAAATTATTGACTCGAATTCCATTTCCCATGGCCTAGAAACATCTCATTCGATATATGCTAAAAATCTACTTCATTTTATATTGACAACAACAATTCACATCTCTCCATAATAATGACGTTTTCATGCACTTGTTCCTTCTATTCTCTTCACCTCTCCTTTTAAAATTTAGAATCGATATTTTCTATGCATATATATCAACATGGCCATTGCACCTTTCATAACAACTGCTAGTTCAATATATTGTTATAATGATATCTTTGCTTCACCTACTCGAAAGCGATTTCAAAAAAATTGTTGGACGGTCATAAAGCGTGAGTCACATTTGAGGCCTTATTGCTATATTTTTTAAAAAGGTTTTATTGCTGGAATAATGTTTGGTAATTTTTTAAAAAGGGTTTTATTACTAGTTTTTAAATTGACACTCCATTATTAAATATAACATGAATTCTATTGAGTTATGTCAAGAATCTAAATATTTTTAATTGCATTTTCAACATTTTGTGAGAGACCTCCATCATATAACAAAACGTGACAAAGCATTCGAGGAATGTCAAATTGCTTTGCATAAAACGATTATTGAAAAATCTAAATGTGTCATATTAATTACGCTTATCATATGTAATGGCAAAGTTAAGGATCAAAGGTGATCTAGGGTTGGCGATTGTAATGTCTACATAATTTAAAGAAGATAATCACAAATTTATGATATTTTAGTATGTTGTACATTTTAGAATTCTTCGAATTTTCTAGAGGTTTAAAGAATTTCAAATAGTAGTATATTTAAAATAAAATTATCTATTTTCAATCGATATTTTTTTAAATAAACAATAATTTCAAGTTAATATTTATTGCTATTTTTAATATAAATTTATTCAAAATATTTTCATATCAAAAATTATGATGGATGTATCATTGTTGATCTATCTGTAGAGGAGTCTTTTGCTTGGCGATTAGCCCCTCTAAAAATGACCCACCACCACCATTGTGCTATTAGAGTTGCTACAATTTATGCTTAATTTTGTTGGGTGAAACTCAAGGGTGTAAGGACTAGAATGGAGAAAGAATAATATCAAGGGGAGGATTTTGAAACTCGCAGATAAAGAAAAGGTGACGGCGCAAGAAGGTAATGCGCAAGTAGAACATGGAATAATTAGCAAGGAGGCAGGGGGTGCAAGAACATAAAATACACAGGATATGCATGAGAGGATAAAAGGATTAGTGGAGAATTGGTGTCACAATAAGAAAGGTTGTGTGGGGATTACATGAGCCATGCACAAGAGAGAGAAGATTGGAGAAGAAATATCTTAGTGAGAAGAGATCGACATAGAACATTTGATGGATGTTCTTATGTATGTGAAGAGAGAGGGCATTGAGAGGACGAATGTCTCAAAGTGTGATGCAGAGATAGCCATCATGGTATACGTGGGTGTGTGGAGGAAGAACCATAGCATAAAGGTTGGGCACGAGAAAATGAAGAATTCTTAGGAGAATGCCAAGTGCTAAAGACAGAATCACAAGAGAATCCGTGATAAATATTCCACACAAGGTGTAAGACCAAGGGCAAGTGTTTCCAGGTAGTGGTGGACCGTGGGGGACCAACAATATCGTCACATATGGTGTAAAAGTTGGATTTGGTGTGCGAAGGCACCCCAAACTTTATCGACTTGGTTGGTAGACGGACAAGAGGTTATCAGTGTACGAGAAATGCGAGGTGGAGATAAAGATTGGGAGATTGATAGATTGAGTGTTGTGCGACATCCTACTAATGGATGCATGCCATGTCCTATTGAGGAGGTTGTGGTAATATGATAGAGAGATACTCTACAATGGGAGAGAAAACATAATCAAGGTGTACAAGGATGGGAAGGCATTTCATCTATCCCCATTGAGATAAGAAGGTGTATATCACCAAAGCTACATGGCGGTGCACTAGAGAAATGAAATTCAAGCTAGTGTAGAAAAAACCAATAGAGTGGTGCCTGGTAGAACACACAATGAAGGGTTTTTCAAGAGTTGATCAAAGGGTGAAGGGAGAAGAATGAGTCACTTGGGAGTGCGTGAATGAGACAATACAAAAGGAGAAGAAATGCAAGTGAGTGTATTTCATCTTGATAGTAGTGTGTGAGAATAATGCGTGGGAGGAGAAGATGGTTGCAAAGGACCAAGAGAACACAAGGGAGAGTGGCCTGATGTCACGGTTGGAGGCCATTGAGTGCGAATGACAAGAAGTGTGTGGATTCCCAACTAAGGGGTTAGGCCACATAATAGAACATGTGAGGAGGAAGAATTCCAGAAGGAGAAATAGATGGAGTGTGTAACATGATGCATAAGGAGGAAGATTCCCATGGAAAGGGAAGAGTGCATGAAGAAATGTGTGGGAGATATGAATATGAGAGAGCTATGCAATGTGTGAGTGGAGGTATGCACATCAATAAATTCATTAGTGTAGAGAAAAAAAAATCAATCGATAAGATTGTGAAAGTATGTGTGAAACCAAACGTACCTAGTAAAGATATCCAGGAAGACCTTAGGAAAACCGTGCAAAAGGGCATGCAAAAGAAGAGGAGTGAATTAAGTAAGGGAAGTGTGATAACAATGTGAAGGTACTACAAGGAGATGAAAAGGATTCCTTTTAGGGAAAAGAAGAAGAAAAGGGGAAGGAGAGAAAGAGAAAACTCCACAAATGAGTGAAAGGGTGTGGAAACAAATATGCATGTGGTAATGGGAGCATCATCACGAAGGAAGACTCGGAGAGGAATAGGAAAGTTTCCCCAAAGGAAACCAATGCAGAGCATCTCCAAGAAGAGATTGCAAGATTGCATGTGAAAAGAGTGCACCAAGGAAAAGGGGGTTTGGTAGAGATATCACAAAGGAGTATGCAAGGAAGCGTGCAAAAGAAGAATAGTGCCAAGGGTGAAATGTGTGAAGAAGGAGAGATTTCCTCAAGGCAATTCTAGAGAAATGGTCTACAAAGAAGTGGATATGAGAAGAAGAATAGGAAGTGGAAGAAGCTGCAAAAAAATTGTGTATTGAAAATGTAGGAAGAAAAGTGAAGAAGGTAAATGAAAAGAAAAGTTTCCACAACAAGAGGGAAAGGAAGAGGAGAAATTATATATTTGGGTAAGGCATCAAGCGAATTCAACTTTGTTTGTTCACGAGATATCAAAAGATGGCATTTTAAACTCATCTCCTAGGGCATCCATAGTAGAGTAGAAAGCGAAGGACGGTATAAATATAGTGTATGGACCTTTCAACTTAGAAAGAATAAAAAAATGCATTTTGTATCTTTTTTATGTCTTTTCCGCATGCCTTTAACTGAGCTCTAATCATATTAAATTTAGTCAAAAATTATTCAATTGATGGAAAGTCCGACGGAGAACAAGAAGTTAACTCAACATCTAACTGCAACATTTTGAATTCATTAATTTTACCAAATAACTTGCCAAAAGTGTCTCATACCTCTTTTGGGCTCTTCATTCGACAATATGGAACTATAAGTTGTTGAACATATTTAGAGAAATCAGGTGAGAGCTTCATCCTACTTGCATGTGTAAGCATATTTGTCCTTATCTAAGGTAAATGCAGTACATTGTCTTGGAAAATCCTACATAGCCCTCCTCGAACTAAAGAAACTACTACATTTCCATCTTTCGGATATGGTAAGTTGTCATATTCAATGGTTTAAATAGTCATTGATTGATGAGGGATGTGGAAGAAGATCTTGTATAAAAATGATTTCACCATTCTTAAAAAAATCTTCTCGCCAACAAGATATTTTTCCAAGAATAATATCTTGTTGCGTTAAAAATATATTTTGCCACAAAATATATCTCAAGAATATTTTTTAATAAACCTCCTCAAATAGACAATTTACGTCAAATATTCAATAGCACTTCAAAATAATGGATTTCAAAAACTTTCCCTCTCTAATTATCCTCAAATTATGCCACTTGTCATCACAAGAATTTGCTACACTTTAAAGTGGTTTGTAAGGATAAGAAGTGGTTTTGAAGATGATTTTTAAAACCACAAATTTTCAAAAACATAGAGTTTCGTGAAGGGAGAAGCTTTAAATGGCTTACGAGGTGGAAGTTTACACTTGGCTAGAATAAAACATAACCGACGTCTTTTGTGGGAAATAATAAAAACAATGAAATTGACTTGCAAAAAGCTTGGGACATTGGACGTCTTAAGTAGTTTATATAAAAATAAAATTATATATGAGAGGATGTACCGGCTGAAATCAAGAGGCTATCATATAATCAAGGCGGCACAACAATTATTTGTAAACTGATCTCAATCGTCATATAACCGGTGGCACAACAATTATTTGTAAACATAAGTTTTTAAAGACATGCTTAAGAATGTGATCTCATGGACCACAACTATTGCTAGATACTTCAAACCAATGCCAACTTCCTCCCATCTTCTTCCTTTTCCATAGGGCAAGACCAAATAAGGAAAATCAAAAATTCTTTTTAGGAGGATGCTCAATGCAATAATTAAAATAATTCACATATTGGGATTCTTCTACCTCAAAGCTCTCTGATACCATATGAAGGTTATGAGCAGGATCAAATAAGTTGGAATCCAGCTAGGATGTAAGCCTTTAATCTTCATTGAATCAATAAAGAAAAATAATTTATTTGAGAAAAACTCATTATATTAGCTTATTACAAGAATGCGTATTAAATAGGATTTAATATAATGTTCAAACAAAAGTTTGTTTGAACCAACATTCACAAGACAACTAAATTTGTTGAACAAATAACAAAATTGGTTGAAACAAATTAAAAACAACAACAAACAACTCACTAGATGAGTTTACCTAAGTGTAGATATGGAATTATTTACTTACACTAAGTACAATAGTGTCATGTCAGTGGGGCATATTATCTCATGGTGCATCCTATCATATGCTATATTAAAATTAGGTTGTTTAAAGATAATTGACTTCCTTGTTGTAGTTTCCACCTTTTTCTTGCTTCATTTTATATGTTGACTCTATACTCATATTTGATGATTGGACATGGATTATGGCACCTTGTTGATATTATGTTATGATATTTGATCATTTGAGGACATGTATGATGATTTGGGTGCGTAGCACCAATTTAGTTTTGACTAGTATGATAGTTCATTTCAGTAGATGTTTTGAATACTAGCATGTTACGATGTTGTTGATCTTATTGGCTATATGATGGACATATGGTTGTGTCACACATTTTGATATCGTGAATTATTTGGTTATTTGATGTTATCATATTATAGCATGGATGGATGTCATTATATGTTAATGGATGGCTAACACATGTTGAATTAATATGAAATTGTGTATGTTTCTCATTAACAATTCCTTACTAATATTGTGTTAGCATAGTTAGCATGATTATATTTTGATTGATTTAATGAGTAGTTAATTTATACATTTTATTAGAAATATGTGTTTAATGTTTGTAATGAGTGCAGATTACAGGGCACATGAGAATGTGGGTTTCAAGGTGGCTACTCGAGTGTGCACAAGTGGCTGATTGGGCCGAGTCTTAGCCATGTTAATTGTGTGAAGCCTTACTTGGTTGCATGTCATATTTGGGCACCATGAGTGACCCCTAAAGTGTAATGTTGTAATTTTGTAAATTTATTATTGTTTAAATTGTTTAGTGTTGTAGGAGCTAGTTTGGGGGACCTAATGGTCCCCACTTGTATTAAAGGTGTATTTGATTAGTTTAAGTTTGATTTATGAGGTTGGGGTCACATGATCACCCTTGGGTGGGCCCCACAACCTCAGCTATTGTGCCCAAAATGCCAAACCCGAAATTGGACTATTTATGACATTTTTGGAGACCCCTTTTGGCTTTAGGGGTTCTCTTATCATGAAATGAGCCCTTGCACCTTATCTATAGGTATGGGGGCTTAATTTCATGGTCAAATGGGAGTTTTCCTCCCATTTTACCCCTCTCAAGTCACCATTCTTTTAACAATAGTTGGGTGTTGTGTCTTTTAAAAGTTGCATGGGTTTAACTTATATTCATTTTGGAAAATTTGGGGGATTAATGCTAAAATGAAATTTATCTTTTCTCTCTTTAAATTGTGGAATCTTGGTTTGGATGGAAGAGAGGTGTGACAGTGTCACCCCCTTTCCTTGTCTTTCTTCAAATACTTCCTCATGTAGGAGCGAGAAGACTTTTGCTTATCTTTTGGCTTGTGAGTGATTTTAGGGTTGGAGACTTGGAGCTCTTATATGGAAGTGGATTGGATAGCTTAGAGACTTGGAAATATTTTTGAGGTAGGATCCTTGATCCTTCTCTGGTGTTATTGTATGTAGATTTTAGATGAAATTTGTTGTTGTGTGTGATTAGGTTTTGTATGGTGATGGTATTATTATTTTGTTTCCTTATTATGTTTTTTCTCCATACATAATATGAAATGATGGATTTTGGAGTTGTGTGGGGGAAGAGGGAGGGGTTGTAAAACTCATGGCTTGATGGACAAGACATGTTGGTTTCTCATGTTTTTATCCCCTCATATGGTTTGAGGTGGGGAATGTGGTTTATATGGTTTTAACCCCCTTCCCCATCCTTGGAAAGGAAACCCAAGAGGTTTCAAAATCCTCCCAAGGAGGAATTTTGGTGATTGGGAGGAGAAATAAGGAGGGGTGTTTGTTATGGAGGAATAAGGAGGATTTTTGGAGATTTTGGTATGTGTGTTTCCTATGGTTGGATCACACCTTTTGGATCATTTGGATTTCTCATCCACTCTTCCCCATTTGGAGGTTGAACTTGGTGTTCTCTCCTCCTTGTTTTGGGTGTACGGTTAATGTTGATTTGTGTTGTTGTTCTCGTTTCTACCCCCTTCCCCACTTGTGCATACTTGAGGATTTCTTTCTCTCTCTCCCATGGGCTTGGGGGAGGCTAGCATGTCCTCCAAACTTTGTAAAGGAATGTAATGATGCCTATAGGTTGGGAGGAAAACCAGCCTATATTCTTTTGTTTTTGAAGACTTTATGGAATAGATCATGGAAATCTTAGTTTGAAGATTGTTGGTGAAGATTAATTACTTGTTTCATGGTTCCCAACTTTTGGGAGGTTCCTTCATTTAGGTTGAAACTGGTTTTGAAATTGATGTATTAATCATTCCTATTCTTGGAATAAAATATATTTTTTTACTTATAGGGATTTTATAGAGCCATCCTCTTGTGAAGGAAGTGTGTTCTTTGTAAGCTTTATTTGTCTTCTTGTTGCAATGTGTTTCATTCATACTTAGAGAATGTTGTATTACTCCTCCATCTTGTTGTAAAAGCTTCCTTTTATTACTTTGGGATTGTGGTGTAATCATTTTCAAATGGAAGGTTGAAATGTGTTGTAATTGCATGGAATGTTGTGGAAACAAAACTATGATGCTTCATGTTAAAATAATTTCTCCATTTCTTGTTTTGAAAAGGTTGAAAAATTTAGTAATGGAAGCTTTAGGGGTAAATTTTCACTTATTTGAAAAGTGTGGTTATAAGACTTAATATTATAATTGGAAAGTAACATTATCGTGCCTATTGAAAAGAAGATTTAAGTATACGGTTAAATGTTGAGTTCTCTAAATCTTACTACCCTTGTGTTATTGGTCTTCTTGTTGTATTACCAAAAGGGGGGGTCATTTCAAAAAAATGTTTTAATACATAGTTAATAATGTCAATATCTCAGTAACTCTCATTACTAAGTTTTTAGAAGGAAAAGTTTTGGTTACTCATTAAAAAGAACATTGTTTGGTATTATGTTGAATATAATGGTTGAATTGTTCTTCCTTCTCTTAAATATTTATTTCTATGTTTTGAAAATCCTTTCTTTTAAATCATGAAGGGAGAAAATGAAAACTATCCCAGTAATTTGAAATCATTTTATTTTTGAGTTAGTGTTGGTTAAAGGAAAATATTTATATGGTTTATTTTATATAAGGATGAAGTATTCAAAGTGTTTTATTTTCCCCATTTATACTATTGTAAATCTGAATTTAAGGAAGGTCATTGTGAAATTCAAAACCATTAGGACTTGTAATTTTTAGTATAATTATATACCCAATGTGTGTGTGTGTGTGTGCGTGCGTGCGTGCGTGTGTGTGTGTGTGTGTGTGTGTGTGTGTGTGTGTGTGTGTGTGTGTGTGTGTGTGTGTGTGTGTGTGTGTGTGTGTGTGTGTGTGTGTGTGTGTGTGTGTGTGTGTGTGTGTGTTTATAAAGATATATCTAAATATTTGTATTTATAGAAAAATGTATCTATGAATTTCTTTTAAATTTATGTGATTAACATCCTCATTTGATAAAAATATACTTTTGATTTACTCAAGAAACTCATTTGGATCTAGATGCGCGCGCGCACAAGCGCGCACACACACACACACACACACAAACCAAGAATGGTTTTTGCGATTAAATTAATGTTTACCCCCTCCTCATAGCATCTAGGTGGTGTAACCACGACCACACCACCACCTATTCCTCCCTTATAAATCCCATAGTCTTTGTCGTCCCCTAACATCAAACCCTAGCCCACTCTCCGCTGGGCTACCCGCACAGTGTGGTACAGATCCACCCCTATCCATATGTTTTTACCAATATACAAACTAGAACCTCTAGTTTATCTCTTAAACAAAGAAACAATATAAATCTCCATTAATGGGTGACCTGTACTAGAACAAGGAAAAAAATTAAAAAATAAAAACCAAACCCTTGCGATAAAACAAAAATGGAGCTTCTCCTCTATGGCCGCCCCCACAGTAGGTGTGGGATTCCTTCCAAAACAAGTGAAGATTGGCCTCCCGTAAACCCTGCAAACTCTCTCCACCATAAAGTTGACCCAGATAGTTGAGGGGAATGGAATAACAATAGAATTATTAGGATTTGCAAAGAAAACAAAAATTGAAATTTAATGGAGATATTTAGGTTTACTTTTGAGTCGAGCAGGTGAAGATTAAAGAAATCCTATGATTTAAATTTATTCCTTACTCTCGCACTTGTCAAGTGGTTGCTTTTATTTTTATTACCTTTATTTCCTCATCTTAAGGCACATGCATTAGGTGAGTAAAATGTTTAAAACTTAGAAATAAAGATAAATTTAAATGGTAAGGTCCAAAATTGAATGAATGGTTTACTTTAAGTTTTGTCTCACCTTTACCATTTTTATTTGGTATATATTTATCCTTATTTTTCCAAATTAATTACAACAATCAATTAATGATCTTATTTCTTAAGTTTATTGTGAGAATAAAACATGTCTAACTATTTAAAGTGAGGGTAATTACTTGTTTACAACTCGTAAGTTTATAGGAATTTTTGTATTTCCAACATCACTTAAAATAAATAAATGACGTAATTCAACCTAATTAAAATCTATCTTACCAGATTTTTAGTCTTTATTACTTCTGGGAGGGTTTGTCATCACCAATCCGGCACTATGATAATTCTTCACCGGAACTCCTCGTCTATGATTATTTACTAATGCACACCTTTAGTTTGGTGGATGTAATCTGAAACAAAACAACAATCGAACACAAGAATACCATCGACTATGATAAGACAATAATGATGAAAATCAAATATCAAAGTAAATTATAATATTAACATGAAATTGTTACAATCTCACCCATGAGGTACTTCAACAAGACTATGGGAGAAACTTTACAATTACACCTCTCGATGGCTTCTTCAACACACCTTTAACTGATGGCTTCCTTTGCACACTTCCTACAATATTTCTCACTACTTCTTTCTATGCTAAATGAGGGGGTGGCCTCTATTTATAGAACTTCCAGGCTTATCCATCCTATCTCTAAGATAGGATAAGAAATCCACTCTGACGAATCATATTCCATACCTTAACTCTTATCTGTACATGTAAGCTTATCTCTTAAGATAAGATAAACCTTATCATTTTACATGGGTTCCACATTTTTAGACTTTTTACAAATAAAATACCCAAAATATTTATGACCTCACTCCTTGTCCTTATTACCAATATAATATTTCTAATTCCTAATCATGTAGACCCTACTTCTCTAATTACCCAAACTTTGACATTTTAACATTACCGGACCACTTACGACAAATATTTACTTTTACAACATTCCTATTGTACTTTGACTGATTACCGTACTCCACATTATTGGTGACACCGCATCGATGACGCCGTTATCTTCTATCATACGCTACTCCTAATTATACTTAACAACATCCTATTCCTAATACATACATTAATGAAATAGAAATTATGGAGGAAAATTTTAGTGTCGACATCTTCCCCTTCCTAGCTTCTACTCCGTCCTCCTGGGTAGACTATTCTCGTGCTTAGAAAATCTTCAACTTGTCGTGATTGACCCATTTCGTAATGGGAGTGCCATCCAATTCCTCCAAATGCAGATGCGTTACCATTTTCATGCACAAACAAGCTATTTTGTAGGGCCCCATCCATTTTGGAAGAAATTTTCTCTGTCTTCTTTTTTTTTTATATCGGAATCATATACTAGGACCAAGTCATTCACATGAAATGGAGACCACCGGATCTTTTCATCAAAGTATTCCTTCTCGCTTCATTTTCTTCTTATGGCTTGTATCCTTTGCTATTTCTCTCATTTCCTCCAAAAAATGAAGATGTACCAACCTTTCTTTTACTCGAATCACTTTCATCCATCCTTTCATTTTTCATAACTCTCACAAAGGGGGAATATCAAACTCAATAGGAAGAACTGGATCAATGCCATAGGCCAACCGAAATGGGGAGTATCCTGTTGCTGACTTTGATGTTGCCCTATATGCCTAGAATGCTGCATGAATCCTTTTATCCCACTTATGTACCTGCAAGGCTGCATCTTTTGCTAGAATTTGACACAACACAAAATTGGTTCGTTCCACCTGTCCATTTGTACTTGGCTTGTATGTTGTTGCCTTCCTGTGCTTAATAGAAAATTTATTGACTAGGGCTCCTACTACCTCATTAATGAAGTGGCTTCCTTGATCTCGTTACAATTTCTAATGGACAACCAAATCCGTGACAATACGTTCATATATGAACCTTGCCACTTCATCCATGAAGTCGTCTTCAATGGCCTAGCTTCAACCCACTTGGTTAAATAATCTGTGGCAACTACAATATACTTATTTTGACGTGATGTAGTTGGAAGTGGACCTACAATGTCTATTCCCCACTTTTCAAAGGGACCAAGTGGAAGAATAGGACATAATGGAGCTGATGAAGTCTTACGGTTACCATGTGTTTGACAAATATCACATGTCTTACAATAATTATAACAATCTTTAAAAAGAGTGGGCCAGTGATAACCTGCATCCAAGATCCTTCTTGCTGTAAGTTGTCCAGAGAAGTGCCCTCCACATGTACCATTGTGGAATTCTTCTAGCAGTTCCTTTCCCGATCACGTCCAATCGCCTTCTTGTCTTTGTCCATCGTGTCCTATTCAAATAATGCTCCATGCAGAATAGAATATGGACGACTGGCTTGAGTAATCTTTCTCTTAGTCTTTGCATTGGCACCATCAGGAAACTTGAATTCATTCAGATAATTCCAAATATCTATGTATTCACTAGGGATTGTGTCAAGGGAGAACAATGCTGCATCGGGAAAATCATCATCATCACAAGATGATCCTAAACCATCATAGGCTCGAGAGAGTGCATTTGCATTGACATGCTTCTTTCCTGGCCTATCTATAATATCAAATTCAAATTCTTGTAGCAAAATTATCCATCTTGCTATCCTCCCTGATGGGTTAGGCTTATTGACAATATATTTCAGAGCCTGATGATCTGTTACAACTATAAATTTCTGCCCTAGCAAGTAATTTCTAAACTTCTTTACAACAAAAATGATAGCCAGAGCCTCTTTTTTAGTTACAGTATAGTTTACCTCAGCACTACTCATTTGTCTGCTCCCAAAGTAAATTGGATGTTCATTCCCATTTTCATCCTTTTGGCTCAAAGTACTTCCTAGTGCTACATCTGAGGCATCAGTGTACACAATGAATGGCTTGCTCCAACTGGATTATTCAAAACAGTGAAGACACCGTGGCTTCCTTCATTGTCCAAAAGCTTCATGTGCCTTATTTCATGGTTCATAAGTAACATCCTTCTTCAAGAACTCGGTTAGTGGTCAGGCAATCTTTGAGAAATTCTTGATGAACCTTCTATAGTAACCCACATGGCCTAAAAATGATCTCAACTTACTTCTATTAATAGAAATGGTAAATCTTTGATTTTTGAAACTTTATCGTGATCAAGCACCAATACCATCTCTGGATACAACATGCCCTAACAAAACACCTTTAGAACATCCAAAGACACACTTTGTAGGGTTTAGTGAGGCTTGTGCTTCATCTAACCTTTGAAATGTTGTCTCCATCTGGTGCAGGTGGTCCAACTTGCTCCCATAGATGCAAAAATCATCCAGAAATACTCTGATGAAGGTCCCAATGTAGGGTTCGAACACCCTATTCATCAAACGCTGGAATGTTGCTGGAGCATTACACAATCCAAAAGGCATAACTCTATAGGCAAACGTTCCCCAAGGAGTGGTGAACGTGGTCTTCAGCTGATCTTTCTCTGCTATACGAACTTGGTTGTAGCCGCTATATCCATCAAAGAAACTATAGCACTCTGCCAGCCACTTCTTCCCCAAGATCCGATCCGAAAATGGAAGAGGGTAATGATCCTTCTTTGTTGCCTTATTGAGCTTCCTGTAATCAACACAAATGCGTAGCTTCCCATTCTTTTTTATTGAAATCACAATGGGAGAAACCCATTCTGAATTCTCCATAGCAAATATGAATCCTGCATCAAGCAACTTATCTATTTCTTCTTTTACAGTCTTGGAAAAATTAGGATTCATTCTATATGGCATTTGCTTTATGGGCTTAGCATCATCTACCAGCTCAATAGAATGTTCTACCCAACTTACTTGACGGAGTTCCTTGTAATCAAAAGTGAATAGGTGTATGTACCTTCGAAAGAGCTAGAGGTAGGATTCCTTCTCACTCTCCATCACAAAGATCACCAATCTTTATTTGTTGGAGACGATCATCAACTTCTTTTTCGAGATAATTTTATGGGGTCATGAGTTGGTGTGACTGGAGGATATCCATGACTCAAACATCCACCTCGCTTTCTTCATCTTCGTGTCCACTTCACCGGTACTAGAGTAATCGAGAGGATGTCCAATCATCGCTTTCATCACTTGAATCCACAGTGTTCCGCCTTATGATGTCGAGGATCACATTTATCTTCACCCTCTCTCTACCACGTCCAAGTGTCATGAAACCTTCATTCCAAAGAGTTTCTTGCATGAACTCTCCTTAGCCATGGCCTTCCCAAAGAGCATTGGGTACGCAACAAGTACCATTTTTATCACCCGAAAGTCTACCACACATACAACACCCATAATAGATATTGCCACATTTGAAATTACACCTTCCGGTTTAGTTTTTCCCTTATTTAATGACCTTAACATAAGTGTTGAAGGGCGATCAATTTTTAAACCCAACATATTCATTACTGGACTCGGTCATTACATTAATCGCAGCACCTTCATCAACTAAGACATCATGAATTGAAATACCATTACATAATACCTCAACTTGTGGAGCATAGGATCCGCCTCTGCCTCAAAACAGGGACCTCAACCTCCTTCCTTCTTCGAGCATTGAGTCCACCTCGCAACTCCCGCCTCTTCTCAAAAGACATATAACAACAGCTTAACCATATGTAATATTTGCAGAGGCCTTTTGGACAGATCTTCCAAGATGGAGTATGGTCCTTGCCCCCGTGAAATCGAAAGTCCCGCACACCCACTTTCTTCTCCTATATTTCTTACTAGTTTCTCCTTTCATTTTCTTAGGATCAGTTCCATCTTGATTATCTTTTTCTTTCTTTCTTTTTGTTACAAACACATCTACTTCATTATTTCTACTCTTATCTACTACATCAAGAGAATTCACAGTGCTTTTCCTTTATCATTATCTCCTTTACCGATGTAGAAGCTCTATCTGACAATTATACTTATAATGACCCTTTTATAACAACCATAACAAACAACTTCAAATATTTCTTTTTGACCTCTATCTCCTCCCCGAGAACTAAATTCCTTTCCTCAAGAAGATTAATAGTTAATCGACCCATCTTTTTGAGCAGATCTTCATACTCAGAGATGTACTAGGAGAAATATTTGTGCTCACCGGAGTGGTTGTGGATTCTGACCAAAGGTGCCGGTGTAGGCTCTACTTTAGCAACAATTTCTTTGGGCTCCTCTTCCATGCTTTCTTCTTGCCTTCTTGCAATCTCCTTTGCTTGTTCAATGGTAGTGGGCGGTCATACTTCACTCGTTGTCCGATCTCTCGGCTTCATCCCAAGAATGAAGTGCTTACTGAGAGAGAGATTATCCACGCCATTCATCAACCCATCCGCTAGTCCTTCCTTCCGAGATCCGGGCATCGAGCTTCCTCCTTAGCTCTAGAACACGAGCATGATAATCCCTTATCTTCTCCTTCTCTCTTTGGGATAGCTTTGTGATCTCGATCATGAGATATGCATATTTCTCGTTGTTCACCAAATTCTTCAAGAAAACTTTCGCTTAATAAATCCCATGAATTTTTCACATTATCACCTAGTGTTTCAAACCACCTAAGTACTGGAACCATCCAAAAAGGTAGGAAAAAATTCAGTCCATTGTTCCCTTCTTATAAGGCCATTACAAATACAAGATCGCTTAAACTCTTGAATGAAAGAAGAAGCATCTTCATTAGATTGAGCTGAAAAAACAGGAATCTTTCCCATTTTCAAAAGTAACCACCGTGAAATACCAACCCACAAGTACAATCAACAAGACTTATGTGCACAAATAATTGGAATTACTATAGAAATGACCACGGTAAACTATGGTAAAACTTGACTTACTACGGTAAAAACTGATTTTACTGTGGTAAACACTATTCACGGTAAAAGTGAAGTTATCATGTAAAATACTATTCACGGTAAAAAGTGACTTTATCATGCGTAATTACTATTCCCAAAAAAGGATTTTACTAGGGTAAATACTATTCATGGCAAAAATGAATTTAACATGGTAACTACTATTCACTTAAAAATGACTTTACCATGGTAACTACTATGCACAAGAAAAACAAGGTTACCCTCCAATTGATTTTCGACTAAGTGAGAATATCTCTCCGGAAAATCCACCAACGAGGAATGGTCCCGACAACAGAACCAAAATGTCATCACCAATCCGCACTATGATAATTCTTCACCGGAACTCCTCGCTATGATTATTTACTAATGCACAACCTTTAGTTTGGTGGATGTAATCTGAAACAAAACAACAATCGAACACAAGAATACCATCGACTATGATAAGACAGAATGATGAAAAATCTGAAATTTCAAAGTAAATTATAATATTAACATGAAATTGTTACAATCTCACCCATGAGGTATTTCAACAAGACTATGGGAGAAACTTACAATTACACCTCTCGATGGCTTCTTCAACACACCTTTAACCGATGGCTTCCTTTGCACACTTCCTACAATATTTCTCACTACTTCTTTCTATGCTAAATGAGGGGGTGGCTTCTCTATTTATAGAACTTTCAGCTTTATCCATCCTATCTCTAAGATAGGATAAGAAATCCACTCGACGAATCATATTCCATACCTTAACTCTTATCCGTACATGTAAGCTTATCTCTTAAGATAAGATAAACCTTATCATTTTACATGGGTTCCACTTTTTAGACTTTTTACAAATAAAATACCCAAAATATTTATGACCTCACTCCTTGTCCTTATTACCAATATAATATTTCTAATTCCTAATCATGTAGACCCTACTTCTCTAATTACCCAAACTTTGACATTTTAACATTACCGGACCACTTACGACAAATATTTACTTTTACAACATTCCTATTGTACTTTGATCTTACCGTACTCCACATTATTGGCGACACCGCATCGACGGCGCCGTTATCTTCTATCGACGCTACTACTAATTATACTTAACAACATCCTATTCCTAATACATACATTAATGAAATAGAAATTATGGAGGAAAATTTTGGTGTCGATGAGTTCTCCATGAAATAAGTAATTTCCCCTATGAAGTAGGTGGATCCTTCAGGAAGAAATTCTTTTGTTGTCAAGGATGCATAATTACTTCAAACACACAAGAAATTTTGAGGATGGAAGATGCTACTTCTTCGTGAAATTAAAAAATTGAAGAAATGATAGCTTCTTTAGAATGGGGCATTAACCATTAGTTGGTGGGTGAGCCTATCTAGAACCATGTTGGAGCTCTTCACATAAATTAAATGATACTCTAACCAAATTTCATAAAATTGCTAAGTATGTTGTGGGAGATATATAATTTGCGAGATAAATAATTATTACATATGTACGCCTTTACGAATGATAGTTGGCTTAACAAAATAAAAATTTATTGAATTTTTCTTAGCGATGTGTTATGTTTTAGCCGTGTCAAATTGGGGGAAGTACATTTGGTATCAGATCTCTGGTTGCAACATTGGGCGCACTGGGTATGTTCATGTGATAGGTTATTAAGACAAGTTCTTTTTGTTTTCCCATTTGACAAAAACGTTTCCGTAAAACTTATGCAGTGTCCTTCTTCATATGTCAAATGCCGTAGTAAGGCATAGGTCAAATCACCTCTCGAATAACCACGTTGGATTAATACTTCTGCTAAAACGATGGGTGGTGAATGATTACCAACTTGGATGAGTAAATTCGTGACATAGAGCCACCGGTGGTGATTGGAACACAAATTTTGACCACTTAATTGGTTTAAAAACAATTGGTAAACATTAAGTAAAGTCATTCCTAATATAATGTGCAAAATGGCTCTGTGACTCCCGTAGCAGAGATTGGTTAGGTTGATCATGTTCTCTAGTGACATGGGAAGTCACAAAACATTTGAATCCAAATTATAAGTTCTTTTGATCATTTAGTTGAAGGCATTTTGAGCTCATTTGATCGCACCGTTGTTTGGAATAAGATGAAATTTAAGAAAATTCATTTCAATTTGGACTCATATTTTAGGGAAATTTAGTATGAATATGAAACCTAACCCTTCTCACCTTTAGTATTTTTACATTTCAATTGGTCATAATAACTAGTTTTGTCAATCACAAAGAATTAGCTCCGGAAAAGAGATCATAGCGGAGTTCTCGGTTATTAGAATTACATTTTGTAAGTTGCATTAGATTCCCTATATATAGGAGATTTGATGAGATCTGATATAACATGTTTTTGAGATATGAATTTGTTTTTACAAGACCCATTTCATAGCCAATTTCACTAAAAATATGTTGAAATGCAATAGAAAACTTTAATAGTTGGCTCAGAAAGTGCTTCCAGTTCGAGATTCATTCACCCATTTTGAATGTTGTATGTCTTGTTTGAATCCCTATATAACAAAGAATTGGTTGGAAGTATTTGTTTTTCCATTTGGGTATTGGGTACTTGTTTGGTAGGCCCTTTTTGCAGCCATTTTGGCTAAATCGTAGGACAAGAGAATTGGGTCTTAGTGAACCGTTTGACTTCTTAGAACACCTTTGGAGGGTACAAGATTTTATAATATGATTTTCATGATGTTTTACATGTGTTATAGGTTAAATGTTACAACCTTGACAAATTATGTGCTACAAGACATTTTTGAGTGTTATTTGTTTTGGTATGGTTGGTCTTTTGACACCGTAAAATGTATAGTTATTGATTTTGGAAATAAATTATGTTCAGATATATGAGTGTAGAATTGTTCCCTTGGTCTAAGAAATATGTTTAAGGAGTTTGGTTAGTTGTTTCCTCTTTGAGTGATCCGTTGCTTCATGGGAAACTCGCTCAATGTTAAGGACACCACATTTATACCTAACAAAACCCTTTTGGTATGGGCGTAAAATAAATAATTGTACCTTGTATAGAACCACTTAACAAGATAAAATGGTCTTCCACGTCTTAAAATTTCATTATTATGAATAGGAATAATTTCTACCCTTCATGTTTATGTTACTAATCTCAATTTTATAACCCTCTTTATAAGGAAATCTACCAAACAACCTTATAAACTTGCTTTCTTTTAAGGCATAATTCTAAAATAAGCATACTTAAATGAAAATGGTTGCTAATGTAAACTCCTCTAACTTGCCTCTGAACCATATATGATAATGAAAATAATTATTAGGGTCAAGTTTTATACGATTGCTTTATATGCAATAATATTGCATAATTATTTTACCTTATTCAAAGTAAACTAAGTAGCCCTTGAACTATTGAAAAGACTCTAGTTTACACAACTTAAAATTCTTATCAAAGCCCTCAACATAACTTTTGGATTAGCTTCAGTAATGTTTGAATTATTTTAACCCTCCTTGAGCTTGAAAAGCCCATTTTCATACTATGATCCTTTATTAAGTTTTGTCACAATGTAACTTGATTAAATCATTTCACCTTAGAGATACACTTGTGATGATAGGTTTTTTTTTCCGAATTGGTTATAACGTTATTAAATAATCATATTTATGAAACTAATACTTATGTGTAGAAATCATGGAATCACCCTCTCCCTCTTACCTTATCTCGTGGATCTAAAAGAACATTGATTATGTAAAAATAACAACAATCTCTCTCTCTCTCTCTCTCTCAAAAAAATAAAAATAAAAATAAAATAAATTAGTGTCGATTGCTCTCTTGGTTGGGCATTATGGTGTACCAATGATGGTGTTGACCATGAAATTACAAGTGATATGGTACAATAATGGTGAATGCAATGTTTCATAATCCACAAAAATATAAATATATAAATCTATAAGCACAATTGTGTACTTATACCTTATAAAAAATAAAACCGTAATTATATGTAAATGGGAAAACTTTTCGAATATTTAATTGAACAACCTTGGTTGGCCAACAATGTTAGCAATTGTTACCCCTTAAAATAAAAAATTGAGGTGATCATAAACTATTGTTTCAAATGGAATAAGTAATGTTTATTAATCTTAATTATGTGATATTCATATAATATGGATTACACTCTAAATAGTTGGTCTTATGTAAGTAACTTAGGCATTGTGTTGTCATTCCTAAGTTCTAGGTGAGAAAGTAATGCATAATCGAAGGTTGCAATGGTCTCACAACTTTAATATGCCTTTGGCTACTTAACTCTTAGGAGACTCTTGTGTAAGATTTCCTTCACATTGAAAACTCTCAATAATTTATTATGATGTAACCCCTTATGGTAAGGACTAAGAATAATGATTATCGATTCCTTCCACCTACCTTGGGTGAAGACGTCCTTTGATATCAATGTAAACCATAGTTAAGAAAAGTAAAATTTGGAGTGGTATCGAAGCTATGTTGTTTTGGGGTACTCTTTAAAACATGGCCCCATTTGTTGTTACCACTCAATAGGGTGGTGAAATTTAAAGTTCTTTGTGTAAAATGGATTCACCCTCTAGTTAATGAGTGTATATATATCTATCTCTAGTGACCTAATGGGCCATTTATGACCAAATAATTATTGAGTAAAAGTTAACATAAATTCCATACTTGAGAAGCATTAGGCTATACCTTAAGGAAAATGTGTGTTGACCTCGTGTACTCTTGAGGAAGGTATGAATGGATAATTTTTTATATCCTATCCAAGTTATAATGTGTATAATATCTTGATGGGTTTGACAATGCCCCCATTGAATGTATTTTGCTATCCTAACTCATTTATGCATTCTCTTGGTTATAATGATAAAGAAACGATAAAATTAAAGTAAAAACTTTTCATGTCTTAATTGAATTAAAAGTTTGTTCTTTGTTTTTTCATTAAGTCAATGTGGCTTTGTTGGGATGTAGGAAGTTCGAATTTTTTTTTTCATGCTAAAAAAATTGTAAAAATTATTTAAAATAATAAATTAAACTATCCTTTATGGGTTTTCTACAAAAAAAAATTAACCAAAACTGAGATGTACTAGAAATGGTCTCATATATGAAACCTTGAAACCAATCTAGAAAACCAATCCTAACTCGGTGACTGGCTATATATTTTTCAACCATAATTATTAGTACTATCATTATGTGAATCTAATCCTTGAATTTAATGAATAATGTGGATGTTAGAACCATATTGAATAGGCTCGTGAACCATTTTCTCCCAATTTGAGAATAATGGTGAGCTAGGAGGTAAAAACACATGTAAACTCGAAACTTTCACTCTCTCCTTGTGTGGTATTTGTGGTATCTTGGATGGTTTCCATGAGTAGGCTCATACACATCATGTATATATAATTTGTTAACTCGTGTGAAATGACCATTATGTTCATTTGGATCACCCATCAATAGTTCCTTTAAATATGGACCCTATGTTGTGCATCCCCTTATGTGGACCCTTGTAGGAATGTTAGACGATGAGACAGTTTAATTTTTTTTGGAAGATACAATTTTTCCTTGATTAATATTCTCCTAATTGAAAAATATACTTGACCTTGAACCATGTTATATTTGATGAGACATGTTTATTAAGACAAAAAAATGATATAGTTCCCTTAAAGTGACCGTAATGTTGGACATACACTATGTGTGACCATGTAGAGGTTTTAGACAGTGATGTTGATAACAATTTCCTTGGAAGCTACAACTTTCTTTAACTAAATTACTCTAAATGAAAGAAACACTTAGTACATGACCAAGTTTGAATTGGTGGGACATGCTTGTTGTGACCAACAACCGCATGATATGACATGATACCTCGTGAGGTCATATCCCTATCTCACCTAGTGACTTCCAAGAGGAAGTCTAATCTTAGGAGAGGGGGATGTAGTGCCCACCTACTAACTTTATACTCATATTTGATGATTGGACATGGATTATGGCACCTTGTTGATATTATGTTATGATATTTGATCATTTGAGGACATGTATGATGATTTTGGAGCGTAGCGCTAATTTAGTTTTGACTAGTATGATAGTTCATTTCAGTAGATATTTTGAATAATAGCATGTAACAATGTTGTTGATCTTATTGGTTATATGATGGACATATGGTTGTGTCGCACATTTTGATATCGTGAATTATTTGGTTATTTGATGTTATCATATTATAACATGGATGGATGTCGTTATATGTTACTGGGATGGCTAACACATGTTGAATTAATATGAAATTATGTATGTTTCTCGTTAACAATTCCTTACTGATATTGTGTTAGCATAGTTAACATGATTATATTTTGATTGATTTATTGAGTAGTTAATTTATACATTTTATTGGACATATGCATTTAATGTTTGCAATGAGTGTGTAGATTACAGGGCATATGAGAATGTGGGTTTCAGGGTATCTTCTCAAGTGTGCAAAAGTGGCCGACTGGGCCGAGTCTTAGCCATGTTAATTGTGTGAAGCCTTACTTGGTTGCATGTCATATTTGGGCACCATGAGTGACCCCTAAAGTGTAATGTTGTAATTTTGTAAATTTATTATTGTTTAGTGTTGTAGGAGCTAGTTTGGGGGACCTAATGGTCCCCACTTGTATTAAAGGTGTATTTGATTAGTTTAAGTTTAATTTATGAGGTTGGGGTCACATGATCACCCTTGGGTGGGCCCCACAACCTCAACTATTGTGCCCAAAATTCCAAACCCGAAATTTGGCTATTTATGGCATTTTGGAGACCTCTTTTGGCTTTGGGGGTTCTCTTATCATGAAAATGAGCCCCTTACACCCTACCTATAGGTAGGGGGCTTCATTTAATGGTCAAATGGGATTTTCCTCCCATTTGACCTCTCTCAAGTCACCATTCTTGTAAGAATGGTTGGGTGTTGTGTTTTTTTAAAAGTTGCATGGGTTTGACTTATATTCATTTTGGGTAATTTGGGGGATTAATTCTAAAATGAAATTTATCTTTTCTCTCTTTAATTTTTGGAATCTTGGTTTGGAGGGAAGAGAGGGGTGACACATGTCACCCCCTCATTTGTGAGGAATTTTTCCTTGTTTTTCTTCAAATACTTCCTCATGTAGGAGGAAGAGGACTTTTGTTTTTCTTTTGGCTTGTGAGTGATTTTGGAGTTGGAGACTTGGAGCTCTTACTTGGAAGTGGATTGGATAGCTTAGAGACTTGGAAATATCTTTGAGGTAGGATCCTTGATCCTTCTTTGGTGTTATTGTATGTAGATTTTAGATGAAATTTGTTGTTGTGTGTGATTATGTTTTGTATGGTGCATGGTATGTTTTTTTTTTTCCTTATTATGTTTTTTCTCCATCCATCATATGGAATGATGGATTTTGGAGTTGTGTGGGGGAAGAGGGAGGGAATTTCCTTCTAAAACTCATGGCTTGATGGACAAGCCATGTTGGTTTCTCATGTTTTATCCCCTCATATGGTTTGAGGTGGGGAAGGTGGTTCATATGGTTTGAACCCCTTCCCCATCCTTGGAAAGGAAACCCAAGAGGTTTGAAAATCCTCCCAAGGAGGAATTTTGGTGATTGGGAGGAGAAATAAGGAGGGGTGCTTGTTATGGAGGAATAAGGAGGATTTTTGGAGATTTTGGTATGTGTGTTTCCTATGGTTGGATCACACCTTTTGATCATTTGGATTTCTCATCCACTCTTCCCCATTTAGAGGTTGAACTTGGTGTTCCCTCCTCCTTGTTTTGGTTGTCTTCTTGTGTTTTGGGTGTGTGGTTAATTTTTATTTGTGTTGTTGTTCTTGTTTCTACCCTTTTCCCCACTTGTGCATAATTGAGGATTGCTTGCTCTCTCTGTCATGGGCTTGGGGGGGCTAGCATGTCCTCCAAACTTTGGAAATCCATGTAATGATGCGTAAAGGTTGGGAGGAAAAATGGGCCTATCTCCTTTTGTTTTTAAACACTTTATGGAATGGAGCATGCAAATCTTAGTTTGAAGATTGTTGGTGAAGATTGAAGACTTGATTCATGGTTCTCGACTTTTGGGAGGTTCCTTCATTTGGGTTTAAATTGGTTTTTAAATTGATGTATTGATTATTGTTAAGAATTCCTATTCTTGGGATAAACTATGTATTTTGTACTTGTAGGGTGATGCACCTAGAATTTACTAGTAGTAACATAGGTGCGTTGTAACATCGCTCGGCCCTGACAGAGCGCTCACCCAAAGCACGCAAAGGTAATAGGCCCCTCTTTAGGGTTGTTTGTGCATGATGTTAACAAGATGAAGAGTTAATTTATTCAGATCCATAATTAGTATAACATTCTACAGGGCATATTCCAGATCTAAATCTAAAGAATAATAGAATTAAGTAATAGCCACAATGAATTCTTCATGCAATATTTAGTTGTAAATCATGTTTAACACCTCAATCAATCAATACTTTCCACTATATTAAAAACAATAAATACACAAAAGCTTGTTATAATACGTAATACCATAAGCTCATGCGTGCATCGATTTGGAAGCATGGATTCACAATAATTCATATCCAAATCACACACACGGTCCTCCTATTCTACACAATTCACTACATATTTATAAGGGTGGGGACTTGATCTTCACAACTTGCATAATTCCCAAAATATGTCGCATGCTAAAAATAGCCATGCACCTTTACAATAATAGACACACATGCAAGTGCGCTAATAATAGATATCTCTTAGTTAACTGGCAGTAACAATTATATTATTAGCTTGAACCCATGCAAAGGGCTTTGTAGACACTCTTCCAAAAATAGCTTATGCATGTCACGTAAGTCTTCATCCGGTTTGTGTGTTTTGCATGCTATCTCCAAAAATAGCTAGTACACGTAAAAATGGCTAAGTCCCATCTGCCCTTGCCTTTTGCACGTGTGTCCTTCCCTATCCTTTTGTGCCTTTGACTGTGATTTTTTTCTTGTGTGTGAATCTTATGTGTGCCTTCTCCTTAGTATCATACTATTGTCCGCTCAACATAGGGATTTTTACAACCATCCTCTTCTAAAGGAAATGTGTTCTTTGTAAGCTTGATTTATCTTCTTGTTGTAATGTGTTTCATTCATGCTTAGAGAATATTATATTACTCCTCCATCTTCTTGTAAAATTTTTCCCTTTGATTACTTTGGGATTGTGGTGTAATCATTTTCACATGGAAGGTTGAAAAGTGTTGTAATTGCATGGAATGTTGTGGAAACAAAACTATGATGCTTCATGTTAAAATAATTTCTCCATTTCTTGTTTTTGAAAAGGTTGAAAAATTTAGTAATGGAAGCTTTAGGGATAATTTTTCACTTATTTGAAAAGTGTGGTTATAAGACTTAATATTATAATTGGAAAGTAGCATTATCTGGCATGTTGAAAAGAAAATTTAAGTATATGGTTAAATGTTGAATTCACTAAATCTTGTTACCCTTGTGCTATTGGTATTCTTGTTGTATTACCAAAAAAGGGGGCTTTCAAAAAAATAGTTTTAATACATAGTTAATAATGTTAAAATCAGAACTCTTATTGCTAAGTTTTTAGAAGGAAAAGTTTCGATTACTCATTAAAAAGAGCATTGTTTGGTATTATGTTGAATACAATGGTTGAATTGTTCTTCCTTATCTTAAATATTTATTTCCATGTTTTGAAAATCCTTTCTTTTAAATCATGAAGGGGAAAAATGAAAACTATCCTGTAATTTGAACTATTGCACTTCATTGTATTTTTGAGTTAGTATTGGTTTAAGGAAAATATTTATATGGTTGCTTTTATATAAGGATGAAGTATTTAGTGTTTATTTTTTCCCATTTATATTGTTGTAAATATAAATTTAAGGAAGGCCATTATGAAATTCAAAACCATTAGGACTTGTAACTTTTAGTATAATTATATACTCAATATATATAGAGTTATATCTAAATATTTGTATTTATAGAAAAATATATCTATGGCTTTCTTTTAAATTTATGTGATTAACATCCTCATTTGACAAAAATATACCTTTTGATTTCTTCAAGAAACACCTTTGGATCTAGATGCATATATACATTCATCTATATATATCTTGATATATACATATATTTTATTTAAGATAAATAAATATCATAACAAAAATATATATATAGAAATCAACGAATGGTTTTGGGGATTAAGTTTATGTTTAAGAAAAATTATATATATATTGGGGGGTTGGGACAAAGCCACGGCCTACCTAAGACCGCCCCCATGCATCCATGGTGGTGTGGTCACACCACACCACCACCTGTTTACTGCCCTTATAACTCTCATAGTCATCACCACCCCCTTACATCAAATCCTACCCCACTCTCCATCGGGCTACCCGCAGCCGTGGGTGCAGATCTGCCCTTATCCATATGTTTTTACCAATATACAAACTAGAACCTATGGTTTATCTCTTAAAAAAGCAACAATATAAATCTCCATTGAATGGGTGACCAAGATGCTTAACAAGGAAAACAAAAAAACAAAAAAACAAAACAAACCCCCCGCAAAGAAAAAAATGGAGCTTCTCCTCCTTGGTTTCCCCTGTAGGTGTGGGATTCCTTCCAAAACAAGTGAAGATTGGCCTCCCGTAAACCCTATAAACTCTTTCCATCATAGAGTTGATCCGGATAGTTTAGGGAATAGAATAAAAATAGAAGTATTAGACTTTGCAAAGAAAACATAAATTTAAAGTTCATGGAGAGATTTGGGTTTACTTTTGAGTCAAAAGTGAAGATTAAAGAAATCCTATGGTTTAGATTTATTCCTTAGGAAATTGAAAGTTCATGGAGATATTTAAGTTTACTTTTAAGTCAAAGGTGAAGATTAAAGAAATCCTATGGTTTAGATTTATTCCTTACTCTTCCTCTTGTCAAGTGGTTGCTTTTATTTTTATTACCTTTATTTTCTCATCTTAAGGCTCACGCATTAGGTGAGTAAAATTTTTAAAAATTAGAAATAGAGATAAATTTAAATGGTAAGGTCCAAAATTGAATGAATGGTTTAATTTAAGTTTTGTCTCACCTTTACCATTTTTATTTGGTATATATTTATCCTTATTTTTCCAAATTAACTACGAAATTAATTAATGATCTTATTTCTTAAGTTTATCGTGAGAATAAAACACTTTTAACTATTTAAAGTGAGGGCAATTACTTGTTGGCAACTCGTAAGTTTATAGGAATTTTTGTATTAGCAACATCACTTTAAAATAAATAAATAATGTAATTCAACCTAATTAAATTCTATCTTAGCGTATTTTCAGTCTTTATTACTTCTTGGTAGGGTTCTCCGTGGAATAAGTAATTTCCCCTATGGAGTAGGTGGATCCTTCAGGAAGAAATTATTTTTTTGTCGAGGATACATAATTACTTCAAAAAATCGAAGAATTTTAGGATGGAAATTCTACTTCCTCATGAAATTAAAAACTTGAAGAAATAATAGCTTCTTTAGAATGGGCCCATGGGGCACTAACCATTAGTTGGTGGGTGAACCTATCTAGAAACATGATGGAGCTCTTCACATAAATTAAACGATACTCTAACCAAATTTCGTAAATTGCTAAGTATGTTGTGGGAGAGATAGAAGTTGTGAGATAAATAATTATTACATATGTACCCTTACGAATGATGGTTGTCTTAACAAAAAAAATTGCCAAAATTTTCTTAGCCCCGTGTTATGTTTTGGCGGTGTCAAATTAGGGCATTACACTTGCAAAATCTATAAAGCATGTACCTATCTTACATCCTACATTCATGTATCACCTCATATCCATGTATATCAACTTGTATGTCTCTTGTATTATCACCTTTTTGACACACTCACTATCATCATTACCTTATCCATAACCGTCCCTTCATATTGTCAATATCAATCAACCACCCATTTATATTATCAATCTCAATCTAGGAACCTCCTTGTGACAAGCCTATCTTTTAAAAACCCCCATATGCCACTACTTTTAACACCCCTTTTTCCATTCCTTATTTTATATCATCCCCTTGGCCATCCCTAAATACACCACTTGATCTCGTGGTATCATTTACCACCCTTCATCACCGTTCTCTTCTCCAAGAAGTTTTTATCACGTAATCAACCACTCAACCATCCGTTCATCTTCCTAATATCAATCAACCACCACCCCGTTGAATATCCTTTTTGTACATCCTCTAATAAAACCTCTTTTATCATCCCCTTTGACTTATGCTACTCCCATATCATCCCTCTTCTCATATAAATAGTCACCACCTCATCCGTAAAACCACTCATTACTTTCTTTTCCCCTCTCTCTAAATTCATCATCATCCTCGCATATGTCATCATTCTCATATTTATTTACTTCAATCCCCTCTTCTAATGAATCCTTCATCATCCTCGTCTTTATCCTTCTCCATATAACTTATTTCCTCTTATTTTATTCCATGCAATTATTATCTTCTTAGCCACATCCATAGCCTTGATCATTTACAAACCCTTTCTTCTCCCACCCATTCATACTTTATTTACACCTCCCCCAACAAGTTTATTTCTATTACCAATGGAACTTACCCTTTCACACACCTTATTATCTTCCCCAACACACATAACCTTGCCCCCATCTATATCACTGGGGTTCACTTAGTAAAATTATGGTATAACACGTTCGTTCAAAGGGTATTAAATAATACCCTTAATGCTAGTTTTTACCTCTAATTATTCAATTGATAATACCCCATCCCGTTATATTATTAGAATGAAAATACCCCTATTTTTCCATGTACCTTACTTACCCATTTTTCCATTACAATTTTATTTACCTCTTTTTATTTCTACCTTAATATATCAAATAGAAAATATATCATGTTTCTCACTCAATTATTATTTTCTTAATACTCATTTTCTTTCGAAAGAGAGTTCAAACTGCTCAAAACCTATTACCAATTACCTTATACATGTTAATATTTTCTCATTTATTAATAGTTCTTCAAATAATTAAGATGGTGAAATAATATCACTTGTGTTGAAAAGCATACTCAATCCTAGTTTTCTACCATCTTATTATTTCTTGGTTAAGAATATCTTAATTGAGATTTCTTTATTCAAAAGTGATTATAGTTTAACTTTATGACCACACTCCTTTTGCAATTTTAAGGTATTTAGTTTTAAAGAATAAGATTCAAATGTTTTAGTTTTATATTAAAATTAAACCTCCTTATACTTTGGCTGATATCTCTTACCTACCCGAAATACGATTGAAAAACATTAATAAATTAAACCCTTTCACCCCTTCATGTCTACCGCTATATATGAATGAACGTGTTAGGATATTTCCTAGCTAATGAACCCCCTATGATCTATATTTATTTAGGCCCCATTCCTCCTCCATATATTCATTTTCTTCACTCCTACTTGTAACAATCCTCCCATACTCTCTTTGGTCTACTTCAAATATTTTTTCACACTTTCACCCTCTCACAATGACTCTTCTTCACACATCCATAACACTCACTCTTATACTTCCCCCTGGGATTTCCTTTTCATCCGCATCTTATCACTTCCAACACACTTCATCAAACCATCTCCCCGGATATAAACTCATCCATGAGCCCATGTTCAACTCGGCATTATCTTGAATATGTTTCCTCAAGTCCCAAAATTAGCTCTCTATCTTCATATGAAAAATTGTGTTCTCCACTCACTACCATCTCCCGACTCAAAATTTTCATCTCATCTTCTAACTTCTTCATTCCATCTTCTTCATCACTGTCCCACCTTATGGTACACACCATATTTATTTTCCTTCCTTTTTATCCCTTTTTATTTTTCACAACCTCAACACCAATATGTTCTTTGTCACTTACACATCAATTGATGGTTACACATAAAGTTACCCCAATATCTATTAGATCATCCCTCACGGTTATTTTTACCATATTGTACCACACATATATTCATTTATATATAATTTTCTCCATACTCACATTCATACCGCATTGACATCCACTCTCCTCTACTTTCATCTCATTTTTTCTTTGTTAATGGTTACTTTATATCGTTGTGCACTAGGATCTCTTTTCCTTACCATTTTTAATGTAGTCATCTAAGACTACACCTGTTATTTCTCTAACCCAATGATCAAGAATAATTTTCAATCACGCTTTGTTTCCTAGTTTGGGCACCCTCCTATCCATTACCTCCAATTTCCTATTCCATCACATTTATAGCATTTATTCTCTATTCCCCATAAAGCATGATCTATGCATCATCTATCATAATATTTTTTAAGACTTCAAAACCTCTCTTTTCTCATTTCGAGTCACTTCACCTCTTCCATCCCCACACATTTTATCAAGGGGGCATCATCCTACCAACCATGCCATTAGGGGCATCTCTTTTATAAATATTCATTTTCCTTACAAAATGTTATCCAAATAACTCCCATAGTTATTTGGACAACTTATATTCACATTCTGGCTTTGAAGGTTCTATATTACAGCTTGCACTCACTTCATTCACTCCTTTGGCACATTCCCTTGGTTTTAGATTCCTCGCGCACCCTTTCACGCTCCTTCTTTCCTTCTTCCTTTTTGTTTTCATTTTCCTCTTTGTTCCATTTCCCCCTCACGCGAACTCTCTGTGCATCCACTTTCTTCCCAATAGTTAGTGCATCCTTTGTGTGCGCTGGGTCTTGCTTCCCAAAATCAGCTAATCCCTTGGCCTCCTCATGTGCTTTTCTTCCTTACCGTCACACATTAACTTGTAATAATTATGTCTTGACCATTTGTTTCTTCCTTAGGTATCTCTCCCATTTCCCGTGCATGTCATCTTTACGTGTGCCCTTCCTTTGTTTTCCTCCCATGCCTCACTCTTTCGCACACATAGCTTTGCACCTTCTTTTGTGACCTTCTAATCCATGTGGTATGTATCATACTTTGAGTGTGTTACACATGACCAATCAAAGTGTGCCAATAGTGTTCGAATCTGGAAAATGAACCAATGGGTGACATGTGGCAAAAAATGACAAAGTGGTTGCACATTTGGCCTATCCATTCAATTAATTAGCATGCACCACGTGTCATTGTGTGTCAAGAGCGACCTATAGACTTCTAACAACCATATCTTCTGCTCTAGATCTCTAACACATGTGCGCCTTTGGTCTCACTTGAAAGATACTTGATGTCGTTCATAGTGTATAATATTAAAATTTAAATTTCAATGGGATTTGGTAGGTGAGAAATGGGAAGACGTATTTCTTTCCATTAATGAGAAGATCCGATTGATCCAACCACCCGATTTACTTTAGATATTTCCCTCTTTTGTCTCCAACATAATAAAATGACATGGATAATCATACTTGATGGATTCCCGGACATATTTTTAGGCATTTATTGCTAGTGGTTGATTTTTTAAATCATATTTTTCCTTCTTTCTCCTCTTTTCTTTCATCGATTCATTTATAAATGTGAGATCTTGGCTCATTGTAAAGTGTTAGACATTTTATATCCTTTAGTGTTTGCTAAGGACTTTGTATCTCTGCATTTTGAGTGGAAAACCTCTAGATATGGTTTGTGCATGTGGATATCAGCCTTCGACGCCATCAGAACCGTATCATTGTACACTCCTAGAAGTAATAGAAGCATCATTTTTGGCTATTCTATGCCTTAACATGTCTATATTATTATTTCTTGCCTTTTTTTTACATTATGTGTTTGTTGTGTCACTTTAAATCCTTTGCAACTCCATTTTTTGTTGTGTTTCATGAAATCAATCGCGTAAATACATGGTTGGTCTGTGCTATGCCTTCATAGCATCCCTTTATGCCTCCTCCATTTTCACTCAAAATGGATAGTGTTCATCCCAATTTTTCTAGTGTGATTGCATTCCTTAGTTTATTTTTCCATTTTCTATTATCATTCTATCCTGGTCCCTTGGCTTGTTTAACTTAGTTTCCCTTTCCAACATTAGGACTAGTAGTAGCGGTAGAAAATAGGTAGAGGAACTGGCATTCTCTAGAGGTCTATCTCAAGCACACAATGTCCCACACTTAGAGACACTCCCATTATTGACTCAATGACTTGGTTCTTCCGAGATCTGAAATATAGGTGCAAGTTTGAGGAACCAATAGTTTCCGACACGCCAGTGGTGGGACTAGAATTTAAATCTTAAATTTCACATTGCTAAGTTCTGGTGTGTGAATAAGTGATTTCCAGCCTTTGGAGGCTTGTTTTAACACATCCGACGACTCCCAACACTTCCGATCTTTTTTTTTTTCGGTAGTCCTAAGTGACTTTCATGAGAAGAGTGCATACAAGATAAAGCACAATAGTTGAGGCTTATTTCAAGTACCTCTAGCTATTTCTAAGGAGAGTAGGTAATAGAAATTCCACGTGTACATCCCCATCTCCAATGCGTTACACACATTCCATTCCTCCTCAGAGTAAACCTACACGCCCTACCATGGCTCTCTAGCCACCTCCTCCTCCAATACATTTTGATAGCTTCACCGGTCAAAGCCCTCTCAATCTCAATGCATAGCATGATGTGTCAGCAGTCACGCTAAAGAGCATTCCATACCTCATGGAAGAAAATCAAGTCATCCATGTTGGGCATATTCAAGATGTAGCAAACGTGTGCTCTATCTATTTGATCACGCATGACAATGTATCAGTCAGGACTACTTATAGCCCCATTCAAGGGTAAAGCACTCCCGGTGGTACCGAGGCCTTAGACTTGCATCTATTTCCACCCAAGATTAGCTAGGAAAGGCTCTATGAAATTAATTTGAGGACAAGTTAGATCACCTATCTCTGGTGGAACAAATGACTACAACAAAGAGGGCACCCAATGAGCAAATGACTAATTTTAATATCATATTCCAAAAGACTTGGGAAAAAAATCTTCAAATGGTAAGGCCTATAGCCTAACATGCTTTCCTATATTATTTAAGGGATTTGAATAGTGACATCTCAGTCATGATTCAATCCATGGGAGGAATAAATTTACCTATTGCTTACAACATTGCTATAAGGGTAGAGAATAGTCTCATCCAAGCGAGAAAGTTGGCTCTGACCGCTGCGTCCTTATTCCCAAAAATGTCTCCAATGCCCCAGCCTTTTGTTTCTCCTATTTCGGTACAAAACGCGCAACCAGATGTATCTACATCCTACTCTCCCGTAATAGAAATAAGATGAAGAGATGAAGGCCTTGATTAGAAACCTATCCAATAAGGTCATATCTTTCAAAAAGCGTGCAGGCACAATCCTTCAAAAATAATTCTAATGAGACGTATAACAAGAACAATCAACCCTGACGAAATCAATGTGGAAACCAGAGATATGGATAGAACTAGAAAAATGATAGATGACATGTTACATGCACCTGCCATTGTAATTTTTTACTCCGGCACAACCTCTTCCAACGCCCAACACAAGAAAAGAACTTGTTTCAGTTCAGAATAACATGGTGCAAGAGTCAGAATGGTGCTTTTCTTGCAATATTCCTCACAGTCAGTATCACTACACTAATACTATGCACATGTAAGCCTACATGATCCAAAATGCTTCTAACTGTGAGCCTTCCATAAGCACAGGTGAACCTGAGAATCAAGAAAATCCATAATTTCCTGTTGAGGCCAATTTGATATTATTTGGTACCAAATACTTTTGTGTAATCAATCAAGCTATATATGATGCAAATAGACCATGTGCCTAGGTTGTTGACAACACAAGGTACAAGAAGAGAATGCTTGAATGGAAAGCAAGTCTCAATTCCCGTAACACTTTAGTCGATCCTCAAAATCATAAAAGTGGAGCTAAAGCATCCAACAAGTAAAGGAGTACAGGCTTACGTGCATGAGGCTCCGCATATTTATCCTTTTGAAATAATGCGCACCCCTCCTTTGGTAGGTCGAGCCTCTGCACCAACTAAGGCCCCCGCCATGTGCCCGAACAATTGAGGAGAGATGTTGTTGTGCCCCAAATACACAAATAATTGGGCCTCCCATTTAACATTGTGGACTATAAGAAGAAGACAAATATAAATGTCACAATGTGGGATGTCTTGACCATTCCATCTCAGTGTGACTGTTGCGTGAAGCTCCGGCCCAACTTCCACACACCGATCCAACTATTCACAAACCACGCAATGTGGTCAACATCTATCAAGAAGAGGAGAAACAAGTAAGTAAGTTTTTCAAAACCCCACCCTTCTATATGTCCTTGATCATAGGTAAACACCTCATGCATAATTGCATGATTGACTTAATCGCTAATACTTCATGTCGAAGCCAAATAAAATCGATGATGTCCTAGGTCTTAAGTATAACCCCTTGTCTAAAGGAGTCCTGAAACTTGATGGCTCAATTGTTACCACTCTACAAGTCATCAAGAATCTTAAGTTGACCCTCCATACATCTCCAAGCCTCATTAACTTAATATGTGTTAATCATTGACCTATCTCCTTCGGTTGCCATGTGCCTGCCAAGGGATTTTACTGCAAAAGTGGGGGTTACTTGTCTTCTGATTGGTCCCATATGTTACTCAAGACAAGGTATAGTACCCGGTACACCATACAAGTTGAGCCAATATTTTCCTATCATGTTGAGTCATATGACCCCTCCCCTCCCCAAGCCAATTTCCTAATCCAAGAGGAACAAGTTTTAGTTTCTAAAGAGCATCATGTTCCACCTCCTATACCTGATCTAGTGCTAGATGAATGGGTGGAAAAGCACCATAAATTTGATCCATACATTGAGGAACTTGAAGCATTTGAAACTGGGATTGGGACATATTGTACCCTTGAAGAAGAAGTTGTGCTGCCACCCGTGCTCAAACATAATGTAGAAAGCGCAGGTCTGTGGAATTTATACTTCCGTGGATCTCAAAGCAAAAATGGCGCGGGCACGGTGAATTTTTCTCATTTCTCCCAAGGAAGAGAAGTTATTCTTCACACACATGTTATAGTTCACATGATCCAACAATGTAGCAGAATATGAGGTGTTGGTGCATGGCCTTTTGATTGCAAAAAGAAATAGATCAAGGAATTACTGATCTTTGGGGACACAAACTCTGGTTATCCACCGTGTCACAAAAAAATGCGTGACAATATTGGTTGAGGATGGAGGTAATGGCGCGAGATAGAGGAAGGGATAAACCCTAGCGACCACTCGGGGAGTGATACGGTAGACCCATGCAAGGGAAGGAGTCAGGCGATAGGGTAGAATCCAAACATCAACTTCGAGGACGGGAAAATCAACCTTAAAGCCTTGAAGGATTTTATTGCATTGGAAGATAGTGCTAAGTTAGATTATATCAAGTATGAGGTTGAGAAAAATCAAATTCCTGCAAATAGTTATCAAGTAAATACAGGGAAAATCTCGAAGCAGAAACCCGTGGTCTTTGAGGATCTTATTCCCAATTTGGTAGATGATGAAGGCTCGGGTAAGGGGGATCTTGGTGGGTTACAAGAAGAAAAAAGTGGAAGGGTAGGCGGGCGGTCTAGTCCCACCAATTCTAAATAGAATGTCAGATCCTTCAAAGACATAGTCTAGAACTCCAAACCTAGACCGGAAATCCCACATGTTTATAAAGTGGATCTTGTTAAGGATATGCCTTTGGTATGTCTGGATAACTCTGTGTAGGCGCTCATCTGCAAACCCTATTGCAGGTAGCTATCATCGATTGATTTAATGGTAGGTGGCCGTAGCCACCGATATCACGCATTGGGTGCACAAAAATTGGTGCAAACATTGTGAAAGCTCTTTTTTCTCAAATGGTTTTTTTCTTGGTTCAATTTGAGGAGGATTACAAAAATGTATTTCGGATGGTCTGTGGTTTTGGGGAAGCGCAAGTTTGTTTCTCACACCTTGGTTTCCTGATTTCAATCCAAATACCCTCTCGAGTATCCAAAATTCTGTATGGGTTTGGCTTCCAAATCTTCCTCTACATTTCTGGTATGCCCTAGAGGATATTGGTAATGTACTTGGAAGATTTTTAAAAATTGATCATACTATAAAGCGTGTCGGGGATCTGTACCTTCACCAGATTATTTGCGAAATTGATCTTAGCAAGGGTTTACTAGACAAGATTCATTTGAAAATGGGTAACATGTTGCATGTGCAATCTTTGGATTATGAAAACATAGCCTTTCGATGTCATATCTGCAAGAACACAGTCACTCACAGGTTTATTTCCGATGGGAAAGTGGAAGGGATCTCAAAGAAAAAATAATCATTCTTCGAAATGGTTTGGAGCAGCTCATCACCTATGCTTAACCGAGAGGAAGTAGAAAAATTAGCACAATGAGGCAACCATCAAAAAGAATCGAAAGAAAGATTGGACCGAAAGAAAAAAGGAAGGAAACTGCGAGAGATAAGCATGGTCATGTTTCGAATCTTCGAGATAAATCGACTCACGAGCAGAGAGCCTAATCACGATAGTGCTACGGATCCCAATAGTATGCAAATGGTGGTAATTTCATATCTCGGGCCAATGGCAAGAGGTGAAAAATAAAAATAGCAAAAAGGGGCATTTTGCGAATCTCCATAGTTATTACTCTTCGCATGAAGAGTGGTAGTTGTTGGATTCCCCCTCTCTTTTGTTAGTTTGGGTCATTGTTTTGGGCCATTTGGTTTGTGTTTTATTTTTTACGTTTAATTTCTCCTATTTTCGTGGTAGGGTCCGTTAACCCGCCATTCATAGCTAGCTCAAAAAAAGCGTTTATCAATTAAAAAATGTGCGAAAAGAATAAGCTTCTCAAAGATTATAAACATAGTTTTGGGACCTCCTTGAGATATTTGATGCTCTAAATCTGTAGGTGGTGCCACGTAAGATGAATAAAGAAGTTGATCACATGGACGTGCTTGGCTTGCAGTTCTCTCTTGCAAAGGACTTTATGAAAGGAAAAATGTAGCATGTCAAGATGGTAATAAGACCATCCATTCAAGACAACAACATCAGTTGGTAAGTTTTTGATGATGGCACATAGATTGTCCAGTTCATACATAACTAAGTTGAGTTCTCATCAAGCATGCAAGCTGATTTGCATGACAATTATAGTGACCAAGTAATCCACTAAAGGAAACAAGTTTCCTACAAGGTTGGTTACCTTAGATAAAATTTTCATCCCTGATGATGAGTTCAAGGGTGAAGAAAATAATATGTGTGTGGCATAAGAAGACTTCTCCCAGTCACTATTACACGCGGAAAGGAGTTGATGCTCAATAAAGCTTGCGTGCATGATAAAAAAATAGGAATTTATATCTTTATGTCAAAAATACGGTGACATCTTCTTATGGAAGTATGAAGACCTCAAAGGTTTTGATCCAATTGTTGCTCAACACTCAATTGACCTTAATCATGGTATCAAACCCATCGAGATAAAAACAACGGAAATTCAATGCAAGGATAGAGCCCTCATGAGGAAAGAGTTGTCTAAACTCGTTGAGGCAAAGATCATATTTCCAATTAAATATTCTACTTGGGTCACGAGCCTGGTTTCGAGTGCCAAGAAGAATGGTGAAATTAGGCTTTGCGTTGATTTCAAAGATCTAAACAAGGCATCCCTTAAGGATCATTATCCTTTACCTTCGATGGAGTAGATTTTACAAACAGTGGTGGTTGGTGCAAAGAGATTCTCCGTGTTGGATCGGTACTTGGCTTCAATCAAATCTTGGTCATGGAATAATATCAATTCAAAATAATGTTTACAACCAAGTGGGGAACATATGCTTATCAAAAGATGTCCTTCGGTATATCAAATGTAGATGTGACATTCCAGTGTGCCATGGATATTTCCTTCAAAGGTTATATCAATGAGTTCATCTTGGTTTACCTAGATGACATTATAGTATTCTCAAAGCAGGGTGTAGATCACATGGCACATCTAGAGTGAAAACACCCTAAAATTTACAAAGAAAATTGCATGACTAAGGAAGGCTAACACCATTGCCACCTCTAGTTAAGGTTCTAAGTCTAGGAATATAACACTAAGATAAAAGATAAAAGGAATGCATAACTAATATGAAAACAATGCAAAATCTAACTAAACAGACTACTAATATGCTTTAATTACCTAATATATGCGTAAATAAACCTAAATGGGAAATTAAATAGTTATGGTTGCTAATCCAAACAACGGTGAAATGACCTCTCCAAATGACTTGTTAAGTCACTTTAGATATTCATCTACTAACCTTGTTGAAGGTTTTAGGCAAGGATTGAGTTTGGTTATAAATCATATTTATTATATGAGATGCAAATAAAAGCATGGTGTAAAGTATTAAGGTAAGAGGTGAACTCTTTTTATAGTTTTCCTTTTAGGAGAAACTTGTATTTTGGTGCATGTGGGACTAAAATCCCCAAATTATATTATAATTTCTAATCATGATTAGGCCTTGTTAATCACAATTAGTGAATTACCAAGTGATTAAGATGTGAGAGCCTTAATCAACCACTTAGGGTCAACTAGGAGGCTAGGATAAGCTTTTGAAGCTTGTTGAGACGTTGTGGAGGAAGGAAAATAGGCTTAATTAGCTTATAATCGCTAATTATTTGTTTTGAAGAGGATTTTGACTTATAATTCACCGTAAAGTGGCATCCTAAATCGAAAGGGGTTACACAATCAACAAAGCGTTGTTAATTGGCTAAAGTGGTAAGAAATGTTAGTTAATTAGCAAAAATCACTAATTATAATGGAATTGGAAAGAATGAGAGTGATTTGTGTGCATTTGGAAATAAGATTACAAAAGTGGAATTTAGGTGTCTACATTTGCCCCTATTTGAGGTGAAGTAAGTGACTTCACTTCAAATATAGTAGACAAGCATAAACAAGTAAATTTTTGAAGAAAAATTAGTGGAATGAAGGATGCCCCCTCGAGTGTCGATGGGGTGATAGAAGAATTCAATCAACGATCGAAATTATGATTGAAATGGATAGAAGAAATAAGATATAATGGGCACGAAACCCTTGGGTGTTGAGAAGAGATAAGGATAGGGATAAACATGGTTGTTTATTGCCCCGAGTGATTTGGAAGAAAAATTAGTAGTGATAATAAATGATAATGGAGAATATAGGACAAGCCCAATCTTTACATCCAACCTTTCAATAAGCAACTTGTTTATATCATTTTTCCCCTAGGTCTACATCATCGATCTTTATTGAAATGAACAAAAATGTAAGATAACATGAAAAGCTAAATTACTAACATTTTTCCATTGCTACGTAACTCCATGCAACATACATAATGCAATGCAATATGAGAAAGTAAAATCGATACCTAACTCAATGCAACATACACAATGCAATGCAATACGAGAAAGTAAACCAACTAACCTAACAGAGAAACCAATACAATCACACGCTCTCAAACAAACAATGTTTAAGACAATTGCACCAATGTTTCGCTCAAGTGTGGTTTCCAAATGTTCGTGTTGTAACAACAAGGGTTGAAAATGGTGCCCCAAGAAAGGATATATGTGAGGGGAATAACAAAGGACACGAGTAGTCTTATGGAAAATCTTTTGTGCACTATGACACAGTCTCTGACAACTCACTATTGCATAGGAGTACCGACATAGCATACAACCTAGCTTTTGGTAATGGAGGTAGATCATGATGATTCGAAAGTTGTTTGAGACCGAACAAGAAAAACCATAGAAAGATGCTTTTGTAAGACATATTTCAATGTTCGAGGATAATGTAATTGACACAGATTTAGTTGCGTATATGTTGTTTACCATTTTTTTGAATTTTTTTATTGTTTTAATTTTTTTAAATTTTTACGGAAGAAAATATTATAGAAGAAATAACGAAGTCGTGAGACAATGTTAAAAGTGATTGTAATTCATTAGCTTGTTTTTAGCATGTTAAAATTTTGTTTACTGGTGGGGGCACCTATGCGCCGATGCATCTTTGAGGGCGCCATGCCCTCGAGAAGGGTGCATGTGCAACATTGAATGTATAACCTATCTTCCAAAGGCCATAACTTTTACTCCCAACCTCAAAATGACTCTATTTTTTTGTGTTGGAGAGGTATTGAAGTGAACTACGCAATGGTAAGATAAATTCAGGTTTTTAATTTGTTTTAGCAATTTGTTTTGGTTTTTTATGTTTATTTGGATGTTTTGACTTTTCCGACTAACATATTTGAATGTTTTGGGATTTTGAAACATATTTGAATTTTTATTTTTGAAACATATTTGAATGTTTTTTAATTTTTGAAACATATTTGAATGTTTTTATTTTTGAAACATATTTGAATTTTTTTAATTTTTGAAACATATTTGAATGTTTTTATTTTTGAAACATATTTGAAAGTTTTTAGTTTTTAGAAGTTTTCCAAAGCTATGTACGAAAAATGAAGAAACTCGATGCCCCAATGATAGATGGGATGTAAAAGGGAAGAATTCCACGTGTATGCGTAAAAAGTGAAGATGTGAAGATTCCCCAAGTGTTAGATGGGAATATTCAAAGGTAAACTCTTCACGTGCAAAAAAGATGATCAAGGCCAAAATGAATAGGTTCAACGCGATAATGAACGTAACCCAATGGCATGCTTTAGGAAGGAGCAAGGATGCCCCAACGTAAGCTGGACAAGAAGCACACAATAGAATGAATTGGAAGATTATTTTTGAAGGGGACAAAGGTATCTGCAAACATGGCGAAAAGAAAATTTTATACACATGGATGTTCAGGAACGAAGTAGAAGAACAACATGAATGTCATGAATGTAGCATAGAATCCTTGATTTAAGAAGCAATTAGCCCAAGGCACTAATTGTGAGACAATATATGGATTAGAGTAAGAGTGTGAACAAGGTCCAAAAAAAGACACTCGGTAACATACTAATTCAGTTTTGCTCATAGAGATCTAGTGTGTGTATGTGGAAATTTATTACCTCTTAGAGGGAAGACTTGATAGACAACAAGTGAAGACACCCTAGCCAAAGTGTAGGAATGATTTATTTTTCAAAGTTGATTTTTTTGGTGAATGGATTGGTGGAAGGATAGTCATACATTACTTCGCTACCACCATGGCATCCATAGCCCCGATGGAGATGCATTTGATTATAATCGCAACATTTATCTATCATGTCATTCGATGTCCATAGCCCTTTAGATAGATATTATTAGAAATACCCCAAGAGAGAGTTATATATCAATTTTATTTTTCTTTTAGCTTTGCTTTTTTATTTGATTGATTATTTTGCTTTCTGAAAACTTATTTCAGCTCTCTTGTTTGACAAGGGGTTAATAACTATTGATGTCTTGATGGAAGGAGGTAACATGATTGCGATGAAAAAAATTGGCTAGTGTCAATAAAATATATCCAAAATTTCTTCACAAAATTTTTTTAAGATGTTGATTGTGATAGGATCTCTAAGAGGTCATTTGTTCTTTAATTTAGCAAGGTGATAAAATACCAAGGCCAAATGGATACCATAGAAACAAATGTCACAAAATGCATGTGAAGTGGCTAACCAAATATTACCAAAGGAATGAAAATGGTAGGAAGACTTGTAGATGAAGAGCAAGAAAGGGAAGAAAGAACATCCATGTGTATGCAATACCTAATTGCAATGTTTTATCTTTGTACCTTTGATATTTTTTTGAAATATTTTCTCATTTTTGTATTTTGTCTTTTTTGAAAAGTAGGACTGACGAGGTTACTCGGCATGATAAGATCGAACAAAAATGTTAGTGATTTCCTTGATAAGGAAGACTAGGCATGTTTTCTTATTAAGAGTCATATTATCCCCGATCTCAATGATCATGGTGAGCTCATACTCAATAGATGACTACGTTTTATCATGAAATGTGGATTTTGTGTGTGGGAGCTTGAGGTCCTTATCCAGAGGTTTATGCACTTTACGCCATACTTTATGGGTGTGTTGATGTGAATTTTTTAATCGTGTTTGATTCTAAACTTTAAGATTGTTTAAATTGTTGTGAGATTTGGAGCTCTTGGAATTTTTAATATAATCTGTTGAAGGGATCGTTTTGGTTTCATATAAGTAATAACGTGACTTGTACAATCCCGAGAAGTGGGAGAAGAAAGTGGACAAATAGAATTAATGTGAGAAATGATGATGGGCTTGCCACAATCATTGATAGAAGGACAATGTGATGGATGCGAAGGATATAGTCTAAGAATTGAAGAGGATGGGCTACCAAGAGGTGTCCCATAGACTGAAGATAAAGGAATACTAGGATGCGGACCTAAGATCAAAGATGAAGTACTACTAAGTGGTGTCTCATATATAGAATATGATGGGCTACTAGGATGTGGCCTAAGAGTCTAAGATGAGGGACTTCTAAGACGTGTTCCCAAAGTATAGACAAAGAGGGGCTACCTAGAGGTGAGCCACATATAGAATAAAATGGGCTACCAGGAGGTGAGCCACACATAGATGATGAAGGGATACTTGGAGGTGCCCCACATATAGAAGCAGATGATGGGCTACCAAGTGGTGACCCAAGGTGAGAATAAAATGGGCTACTAGAAGGTGAGCCAAAAATAGATGATGAAGGGAAACTTGGAGGTGCCCCACATACAGAAGGATATGATGGGCTACCAGTTGGTGACCCGAGGTGAGATTGTGATTGAGGAATCATGTTTTGCAAAGAAGGATGTGAAGAAACTATAGGATCTTCCTCAATGGTCTTAGGTTCTTCCTTAGTATTCTGATAAAAGAAATCAATTTCTTCTTCCCAATACACAAGCGTATCAAAATCAAGATTAAATCCTTGATTGTAATCTTCTAGGGGAATGCCATCATGCGACCCCAGGAATTCCATGATTGTCTCCTCATCTCGAGATGAATAGATTGATAGGGGTATGTGTTCTTTGAACATAGGAGGTTGATTAGAATAAACAGGTCCAACTGGTGTGGAAGATTGAGAAGTTGATGACTCAAGAGACGTATTAGATTTGAATCTAGATGTATCGTGAGTAGAAGAAGATGTAGATTTTTAAGCCGATTGGTATTGGCTTTCCTATCTAAGACAACATATTTCTTGGAAAAAATGAGTATCACATAGAAAATTAGCATATGATTGGGACATATGAGTTGTCTGAAGTGTTTGTGATGTATGCATTGACTTAGATTATTGCGACATGGGATTCGACTTAGAATATTGCAACATAGGTGTCGAATTTGATGATTGCGACATGGGAGTCTAGGGAGTTGACTTACATGAATTTGGAGTCACCCAAATCTTCAATGGAGGAAGAGGTTGTGGAGGTGGTGAATAAGGTAGGTTACTCAAAGCAAGGGAGTACCACTACTCAAGAACTAAAATAAATGTTTTATTGATGGATCTTGGAGCCATACATATCTTTAAATGAGGAAGATTTTGTTTGGATGAATGATAAGGGTAGTCCCGTGAAGAAAGGGTGGATCAGTGACTCAATATTCGAATGAGGTGAATCCGAAGAATAAAAATAGTAGTTTGGATCGAGTCAAAAGAAGAGTGGGAGGAACCTAAATAATAATTTAGATCAGAAGTGTCCAAACCATACCACCAACTATGAGATGAAGGTGGGGAACAGTGGTACCCGATCGAGTTATTTAGCATAAAGAACCAAACAAGACTTAGCCATGATGGACATCCTTTTATGGGAATGCTGAAACTTTTATTCATTAGTGTTTTACGTATAAGGATCCATGCGATAGTCGTCATTGTTGGAAAATTTGTAGACCTAGATAACACAATTTTTCTAAAGAGAATTTAAGGAAAATAGGTATCTCAATGACACAATTTTGACAAATCAACAAGGTTTAGACAAGTTGTAGTTGTAAATGTCAAAATGTTTGATCAAAATTGGGCAACACAAAGGAAACAAGGGAAAAATCTTTTCATATGTTCAATTTGATGTAAGAGTTGCTTAATAGGAGATGTTTTTGCCAAGGTTTAAAAATGGACCCTAGGAAAATTTTCTCAGCATAACAATGCTTAAATCGTCTCAACAAATGGTGACTATAAAATAGCCATGAATCTAACAAATCAACGTGAACCCTAGGATAATGAATAAAGAACGATCTATCCTAACAAGGAAATATATACCAATAAATACTTAAGATACAACAATTAAGCACATGATTATAACCATAATCATGATGATATTTTACTCCTTACATTTGTTTAAGATAGGCTCAAGAAAAAATAGTGACAATACAATATTACCACCTAGGTCAAGTTTAAAGATAAAAAGACCTAAATACTAAGAGAGTATTGACGCAATCCTCCAACAAGGTGTACAAAAACTAGTTTTGGACACAAACAATGTCTAAGTCCCTGAAAATGGAAGTTACTAATGTGAGTAGTGTAACGACACTATTTGGGCACGTCAATCAAGCCTTGTAAGAAAAGAAAGATTCTAGTACCAAAATGATGTTATCACGATGCTAACAATGCAACGTCAACACCCTCAAAATCTCAAGACAATGTTAGAATCAAAAACTACGTCTAAGTATACCAAGGAATTATTACTCGTGCGAGCAGCATAACACTACAATATGGAGACTTAAACCAAGTTTCACAAATGGAAACAAGATGTAAGTATCACAATTGTATGGCTACAATGTGGGCAATGTAACAACTCAAGGGAAGACAATGATGAAATCACGTAACTACAAATGATAATGAGTCTCAAATATGGGTGTTTGAGACAATGGGGGCCTACTAAATTGTGAGTATGTGCCATGCACACTTTCAACACTTGTACTCGGCATTGCAACATAGTCATGCAAGTAGAATAAAAAGTGGTAGAAACATAATATAATCAAGTGGTATGCATATATGTTATTTATTTTTGTCCAAAAATGGGCAACAAGAAAACAAGGGTGTAGATCAAGTGGTGTTGAAATAAACTTGGTGTTATTTTGCGAGTTTCGCCTTGTCTTAGGACAAGTGAAAACCTAAGAAAAATGACACTAAGTAGATTTCATGATGAAATATCATGTGGTTTTGACTTTAAGAGATTATTTCCCTTGTTCGAAAAACAAGAGTATGAATCTAACAAATTTTTCACTTTGCGATAGCTCTCAAGTATAACAACTAAGATAAAAACAATGGCTCCAATCGACAAGATTCCTCGGTGGTTCTCTCTCTATGTGTCACAAGTTTACTTCTACAAGCTTGATTTACCAAGTTTTCCTAAGGAGTGTCTCGGCTTTACTTTACACCCTTCTAATACAATGAGAAACTAGTGCATACAATTGTATTATTAATGGGGTTGCTGATGGAAGTAACTTTTACTCTTATCTCACCAAGGCATACTAGTCAATTTGGTAGTGTGGAGAAATTTCCTATTTCATACACAAGGTTCCCTCTTGCGTGAACTAGTTTAGGGTTCCTAGGACCACCCCCATTTTTTTATCTTAAGGCTTATGCCAAAGGGGTTATGTCCTAGTTAAGCGGACGAGTCGTAGGTCTTAACGAAACCTGCAAATACAATGTGATGATTGTGGTGTATTTTTTAATCTTTGAGACTTAATGTGGTTTCTTTTGCACTCCTTTTGGAAACCTAGAATCACATGTTTAGTTAGAAAAAAATTTAGGTTCTCCTTTCTTTGACTAGTTTTAGTTCCTTCAAAAAATGATTAGTAGTTCAAAAAAGGTTCAAAATATCATAAAAGAGGATTAAGTGTTGTTTTTGTTTCTCAATATCACACTAGGTGCAAGAGAAGAGCGAGACACAACAAATAATCCAACTAAATAGAAATGAAAAGCATTTAAATCAACAAACTACCATAAAAATTGAAAATTAAGGTTTATTCCCAATAAATCCAAGTGCTTCTTAATGAAAGACTAAAATTACTTTTGATTCTCAAGATCACACTAGGTGCGAGGGAAGAGCATACACAAATTTTAGCCTTGATTATTTATCAAGTGAAAAATCTCTTAAACTAAAAGATCAAGCACATGCCAAAAATGAAGGTTTATTCTCTTAAGCACAAAATGAATGATGATTATTCCTACTTACTCCCAAGAAGCAAAAAGTGGTTTAGGGGTGTTTTTGGTTCTCAAAATCACACTAGGTGCGAGAGAAGAGCATACACAACCCTTTTCCAAACTCAAAACGCAGTATGAAAATATATCACTCATCAAACCCTAAGATAATTTTGTTAGGAATATTGCTCTAAAATCAATAAATTGATGAAAACATCAAATAAAAACCCTTAATAAATGACCACAATCCTAAAACAATGAAATTGAAATTTTGAAGTTTGAGAAAATTTTACCTTGATGCATGGGCACCCTTCTTAGTTCATGGGCACTCTCAATAGTGCACATGCACTCACACTGATGCACGAGCACTCATAGTAATGCATAGGAACTCCTCTGTTAGTTTTACACAATCGAGTTATGCATGGGCACTTCCAATGAGGCATAGACACACTTCTAGATGCACGGGCGCACATTGCACTCGAGCCAAAAACTAGTGTTGTAAGGGCGCTCTTACGGATACACATGCACCTTTTCTTGTAGGTTCTCAAAAAAATAGGTTTTGAGAGGATTTCTTGAAAAAGGTCAAATCTTTAGGATTTTGGGGATCTTTTGACATGGATTTTCCTCCTATATCTTTCAAAGAACATGAAAACACAACTTCTACCACTAATCTAGTTGAAACAACTACCTAGCTTAAAAAATTGATTTACAAAAATTTGAAAACTACTCTAAAACTTTTAAATTAATCTAAAAGCTTGAGAAACTAATCTAAAAGACTTGAAAGTACTCTAGAAAACTTGAACTTGAAAACTTAAACAAGAAAACTTGAAACTAATCTAAAAACTTGAAATGAAAAACTTTGAAACTAAGTTAAAAAGCTTAAAATTGAATGCAATGGGGTTTTCTCCCCCTTTGTGCGTGGCAAATGAAATTACCCTCTAAACTTTACAAAACAAATTTCATGACTAACTAAGGAAGGTGACACCATTTCCACCTGTAGTCAAGGTTCTAAGTATAGGAAAGTAACATTAAGATAGAAGCTAAAAGGAATGCTTAACTAGTATGAAAACAATGCAAAATCTAACTAAATATGCCTACTAATATGCTTTACCTACCTAAGATAAGCCTAAATAGACCTAAATGGGAAATAAAATGGTTATGAATGCTACTCCAAATAATGGTGAAATGACCTCTCCAAATGACTTGTTAAGTCACTTTAGATATTCATCTACTAACCTTGTTGAAGGTTTTAGGCAAGGATTGAGATTGGCTATAAATCATTTTTATTATATGAGATGTAAATCAAAGCATGGTGTAAAGTATTAAGGTAAGAGGTGAACTCTTTTTATAGTTTTCCTTTTAGGATAAACTTGTATTTTGGTGCATGTGGGACTAAAAGCCCCAAATTAGATTAGAATTGCTAATCATGATTAGGCCTTGCTAATCACAATTAGTGAATTACCAAGTGATTAAGATGTGGGAGCCTTAATAAACTGCTTAGGGTCAATTGGGAGGCTAGGATAAGCTTTTGAAGCTTGCTGAGATGTTGTGGAGGTGAATGGGGTGATTTTGAGTGGTTAGAAGAGGGTTTGAGTCAATAATAGGGTATATTGACCAAATCAAGGGTAAAATAGGCTTAATTAGCTTATAATCACTAATTGCTTGCTTTGAAGAGGATTTTGATTTACGATTCATCATAAAGTGGCATCTTAAATGAGAAAGGGGTATCCCTTAACTCGAGAAGTGTAATTTTGTTATGGCACGGGGAAATATTTTGGGTCATGTGTTTTCAAAGGAAGGCATCACAATTGATCCTAAATGCATTTCAACCATTCTAACTCTTTGCTTACCAGTACACAAGAAAGCCTTGCAGTCCTTTCTCAGTAAAATCAACTTTGTTAGATGTTTCATCCCTAACTTTGCAGGACTAGTTCGGCCCATCACCCTCATGCTCAATAAAGAAATAGCCTTCAAGTTGAGAGAAGAAGGAAAGAGAGCTTCAAAAAATCAAGCAATAAATTTATTGCGTGCCAACACTCATCAACCCGGACTACTCAAAGTATTTCCTCCTTTATGCTTATGGCATTGATACAAGTCCTATTTTTGCCTTGACACAAGAGAATGAAAAAGGACTAGAGTAGCCAATGGCTTTCTTCAGTCAAATGCTGAAGGATTATGAATTGAAATGCAGTCACATGGAAAAATAGGTTTTTTCATCATGCACGTTCTCAAGAAGTTCAAGAGAATGCTCACCACAAACCACATCAAGGTGTTAGTTTATCACGCCGAGTGTTAAAGACTTCATCATGGGAGCAAAAAATAGTGAGAAAAGAGCAAGGTGGGTGACCAAGGTCATGGAATATCATGTGACTATCAAAGTAAAAAAATTGGTAAGAGGTAGTACGCTCTATAAGCGGCTTGTTGAGGACACGCGAGTGAACCCGAGACTTCATTATTTCGGATGAAGATCTCTATCACACTGAGATCCACGAAGATAATCAAACCCCGGGTGCATGCAACTAGATCAAGGACATGACCACATTCCTTTCCGAGGGTGGATACCCTCTTGGTTTGAAAAAATCAAAGAGAGTTCATCTAAGGTTGCAATCTATTCCATATGTACTCATTGATGGCTTTATCTTCAAAAGGAATCTTGATGGTATGTTTTTGAGGTGTATTGACGACGCGCAGATGTAAAAGGTGTTAGTAGAATTTCATGATGGATTCTCTTGTGGACACTTCTCTGCCATGACTACAACAATGAAGATCATTAAGGGAAGATACTTTTGGCCTATCTTTTTCACACACGTGTACAATTGGGTCACAAAATGCAAAGATTGTTCTTTCTTTGCGGGAAAAAGTAAATTAGCAAGCAGTGCTTCCCCTTGACCAATCCAAAAAATAAGCCTTTTATGAAATGGGGTCTCAACTTCATAGGCATGATCAATCCTCCTTCGAGTGTTGGCTGCAAGTGGGTGTTAATAGCTATGGACTACTTCAGCAGATGGACAAAAGTTGTCACACTCAAGGAATCAACCAATTCAATCATCCTTAACTTTCTCGAAGGACTTGTAATAAGGTTTGGCATTACTCAAACCATTATCTATTATAATGCAAATGCCTTCCTTAGTACTAATATTTCTGATTGATCACTTTATCTGGGCATATACTTGAAGACTTCTTCCAACTATTACCCTCAAGGTAACGGTCTAGCAGAGTCAACAAAAAGAACCTGATCAGAATCATGAAGTGGACAATGAATATTAGCCAAAAGTAGTGGCATATAAAGGTCTCGCTCACACCTTGGGTAGACATAATTATGGTAAAGAAGGCAATAGGAAGTTCACCCTACAAACTTGTCTATGGTAAGGAAGAAATACTCCCTTTATCTCTTGAGTTTCCTTTATTAGAGCTTTCCCAGGAGCTAGAGTTTGAAGGCACAAACCAGAGAGAAATCAGAATGATAGAGCTGGTTGGACTTGAAGAATCAAATCATTAAATCAATAAAAAAGTGATTTGTGAAAGGATAGGCTTCAAGCTTTCAAAGTTGGGGACTTAGTCTTAAAATGGGATGTTGAAAAAGTTAAACTAGGGTGTCGTGTAAAGTTTGATGCACTTTAGAGTGGCCCATATGCTATTAATTCTAGTAAGGAGGCTAACTCTTTCAAGTTATCTCATCTTGATGGAGGCACACTATCAATCTCGAGTTAATGGGATCTATATTAAACCCTTCCTCTAAGTTTTCTACATCATTTTATATATGTTAGAGTAGTTTCAATTCCTCTAAGTGCATTACACGTACATTGTATTATTTTTATATAGTTCCTTCTTCTTGTGTGCTTCTTGTAAACACTATTTTGTTGCTTCTAAAATGTCAGTCATCTTTTAGCAGTCTTCAATAGTTCGGAAAGATTTGGAACAAAATTAAAAATGTTTCTCTCAAGTGACTTCCAGGGGTAGTTCTTGAGGTCACTGATCATAATTTCCTAATCACATAACAAAATCCATGCCCAATGGATAGTCTAGACTATTAATATCTTCCATCTAGTAGGAAGATGGCCCCGAAAGTCACCAAAACTATTATCCAAATAACTCATCTTGTTATTTGGACAACTTCTATTCACATTCTTACTCGAACGTTCTATATTACAGCTTGTGCACACTTCATTTGCTTCGTTAACACATTCCCTTGGTTGTAGATTCCTCATGCGCCCTTGACACTCCTTCTTTCTTTCTTCCTTTTCTTTTCCTTTTCCTCTTTATTCCATTTCCCCCTCACATGAATTCTCTACGCATCCACTTTCTTCCCAGTGAGCTTAGTTCATCCTTCGTCATTCATTCTTCCCAAAATTAGCTAAGTCCTTAGCATCCTCATGTTCCTTTTTTCCTTTCCGCCACACATTACCTTGTAATAATTGCACCTTGACCATATGTTTCTTCCTTAGGTATTTCTCCCATCCCCGTGTGTGTCATATTTGCATGCGCCCTTCCTCTTTTTTCCTCCCACGCCTCACTCTTTCGTGTGCATGCCTTTACACCTTCTTGGTGCCCTTAAGCTATGTGGTATGTGTCATACTTTGAGTGTGTTACACATAACCAATCAAAGTGCACCAACATGGAGCCGAATCTAGAAAATGAACCAGTGAGTGACACATGGAAAAAAATGACAAAGTGGTTACACAATTAGTTGGTCCATTCAATCAATCAGTGTGTGCCACGTGTCATTGTGTTTCAAGAGTGACATGTAGACTTTTTATAGCCATAACTTCTACTCCGAGCTCGACACATGTGTACCTGGTCTCATTCAAAATTTACTTGATGTCATTTATAGTGTAGGATATTCAAATTCAAATTTCAGTGGGATTTGGTAGGTGAGAAATGGGAAAACATCTTTCTAGCCATTAATGAGCATATTTGATTGCTCCAACCACCTGATTTACTTCAGATCTTTCCCCCTTTCTTCTCCAACATGCAAAACGGACATAGAGAAGCACACTTAACATATTCACAAGAGGATTTGCAGGCATTCATTGTTGGTGGTCATTTTTCAAATCATATTTTCCCCTCTTTCTCCTCTTTTCTTTCATTGATTCACCTATAAATATAAGAGCTTGGCTCATTGTAAAGGTTGGACATTTTAGATCCTTTAGTGTTTGCTAAGGACTTTGTATATTTGAATTTTGAGTCGCAAACCTCTAGCTCACGGTTCATGCATGTGGATATCGGCCTTGAAACCATTATCACTAACTATGCACTCTTGGAAGTAATAAAAGCATCGTTTTGTGGTTATTCTCTACCTTAACGTGTTTGTATTCTTATTTCTTTCCTTTTATTTACATTGTGTGCTTGTTGTGTCACTTTAAATCCTTTGCAGCTCCATTTTTTTGTGTTTCATGAAATTGATCACATGAATGCATGTTTGGTTTGTGTTATGCCTGCCTAGCCTCCCTTTATGCTTCCTCCTTTGTTTTCACTCAAAAATGGATAGTGTTCATCCCACTTTTTCTGGTGTTATCACCTTCCTTAGTTTAGTTTTCCATTTTCGGTATCCTTCTATCCTGGTCCCTTGGCTTGTTTACCTTAGTTTCCCTTTACAACATTAGGAGTAGCGATGAGAGTAGAAATAGGTAGAGGAACCGGCCTTTTTGGAGGTTTGTCTCAAGTGCGTAAGGTCCCACACTTATAAACAGTCCCATTGTGGACTTAATGACTTGGTTCTTCTAGAATTTGAGACATGGGTGCAAGTTTGAGGAACAAAAAAACTATCCCATCGATCCTTTCACAAAATCCATTAAAGTGGCACATCAATCAACATTTCCAAGTTTAACCTATCTTTTGAAATCGGCTTATCAATCCCTTCATAAAATCTATATAAGTGGCCCATCAATCAATATTTTTAGGTCATTTCCTATTATTATCATTCATGTCACCAGGGTCATATTCTTGTCTACTTTATTTGAAAAGGCACCATGAATAGTAACACCCTTTCAAAGAGGGGAAAATTTAGACACCCCAAATTTTCTAGCACTTTGGATAAACACATCCTAACACCACCACATCATTTAATTTAATCCATTCATCCCATCTAATCCCAGAAAATCCCTTGAATAATTAAGTAGATAATTAATTACTATTAATCATTTAGTCATATCCTTGCTCACCTAATCAAATCCTACACCAACTATTCACATTACAATTAAATAATCCACCTCATCTTCCATCTCAAATCCCACTATCTCATCCACCTCATCTCCAACCTTAAATATTAATTTATTTCCCATTTTAAAATTATTTACCAACCCCCACTACCAAATCCTCCAAAGTCTTCACCCACCTCCATTATCAAATAAAATAATCTCATCAAATCCCCCATTTTCCAAGATCCTCCACCAAATCCTCCAAAGTCTTGACCCACTTACATTATCAAATAAAATAATCTCATCAAACCCTCATTTTCCAAGATTATCCACTATCCTCCACCAAATCCTCCAAATTCTCCACCGATCTCCATTATCATAATAAAATAATCCACCAAATCCTCCACTATCTTTAAAAAATCAATTTAATAATCCACAATCCTCATCCCCTAAATATATAAAAATAAACCCCTCAATTATTCATATGTAGAATCAAATATAGCATTATTCTATGAAATTATCCTTCAATCCGTTCATCAAGCCAATCATCCAAATCATCCTTGTAGGTACATTCTTCAGGAAATATTACATGAATATCCTTTGAGCATCCTCAATCCATGAGAAAATGCATGCATCAAGGAGAGGTTTGCATTTCTTGTATGCTTTGATAATGATATCTTATTTTCTAAATCATATGGTATTGTGTTTGATTTAGATTTAGATTTAGATTTTTTGTCATTTTCTTTATTGTAGTCTAAATATATTGCATACACAAATCCCAACCATTATATGACAATATTTTATGATGCAAAGTGTGTATACAATAATGAATCTACAAACTAACCAATTTGGAATTCCATTATATCTTTTTCATGGTCTTATTTATCCTCTTAAGAATAGGTTATTATATGATAAGTGTTATTCATTTCACGCTCTTTTCCTTTGAGTTATTACTTTGGATAAATTACTCGCCCCTCCACGAGAACTAATGCATAGGCATGTTGATGATTGCATATCTAATAATACACCTAATACAAGCTCTATAAAATATGCATCTTACAGATCAAGACAATTTAAAGTCTTACATAGAGTAAATACTTCCTATCATGCTCATACTTGACTTAATGCCCCCACAAGGCCTAAAATTTTATATAAGTGAGAACCACTTCACTTCGAAAAGTATCAAGATAGACCACATTATATTTTACATATCGTATTGGATAAATGTTTAATCACTTTATCATCTAATTCTCATCATCTTCCTCATAGGATTGAGAAGGTAAAATTTCACCCTTATTACAACTATAATGGCATTAATGGACATTGTGACAAGGACTATTATGCTTTAGATAAAAGCTTAAAATAAATTGAAACTAATTGTATTATTTATTTCAATATATGTTATACTTCATCATTAAATCTTTATCTCTTTCTCTAATTCCTCACTCTACATAGACTATGATATCCTACAACTCACCTATTTTGAAGTCACTAGTCCATTGGCCTCCTATGAGTGATGCTCCTTTGAGAGGATTCCCTCCTTTAAGGACATTTCAATTTCCTCAATAAATATGAGTACCTAAAGCTAATCAATCTAACCTCGATGAGGTTATGAAATTAATACATCATTAAAAAAATGTCTACCTCAATAAAAGAATCATATCATATTATTCAACAAAAATAAAAGTATATAGTATGGATCAAACAAGAGAAAAGGAAAAGGAAACATTACAAATGGAAATATTCAAACAAATAAGGATAGAAAAATACCAATTGCACATGGTTATAGATTAATTAGATCATACGAGAATAATTGTTAGGGGAAGACGGAAAATGATTCTAAGGTTATCCTTAAGCTACCATTAATATTTAATTCAGAGTAGAAATATACTATGGTAACCAATTGGTATGAAATTGAAGATGAGAAAAATGATATGTCATATGAGTGTTTGTTAAAATTTAAATTTCAATCCCATCGATGAAGACACGGTGGAATAGATTATAAGGATACGATTATAATACAAATCAAAATATGGCATAGAACTTCATTGGACAAAACCATTTGATAGAGGAAAAATCTTCATATGGTACTTCCCCATGGATGGTATTGTCCTACATAGCTTTGGACATAAAATTTTAGAATTTATGAGAAAATAAGTTTTTCATAAGTTGATAACACGGGTTTAGCGATAGATACGAGTTTCAGTATGGAATCTATTATATTTTGATATAAAATGAAGGGGGCATGATGATATTTAAATTAAAATATACAATATTTAGTTACATAATTTCATATCGGTATACTAGGGGTATGAGCATGAGGATCATTGTTTCTTCATTATCAAAGTTTAAAAAGTACTGAAAAAATACATGGTGGGGGAAAGAGTGTACTTTATTCCCTTTCAAATTTGTATATTATTTGCACATTTTTTATCTATACCTATCTACAATGGTTTGATTTTATAGGTGGATAGTTTTACTTGGGTCTAGTGACACCCTTAATACATATGGGCCTAGTGATGCCTTGGGACACCATTCCCCTCACTTTCTTTTGAGGATAGTTAGGTCAAGTGACACCTAGCTTATTTTTTATTTTGTTTTAAGTAGAATATAACCTCCTTTGGTTAATTATGTGTTGGTTCAAGTTACACCCAACCCCTTTTGGTTCATACTACTTCTTGGAATCGAGGACTAATCACCCCCAATCCCTCATCGATACAATTCTAATCTCTCTCTCTAATTTATTCATCAAGAATTTATTGCATTAGAATGAAAATAGGCGTACTCATTCCATTATTTGTTCATTTTAAATATTAAATTTCAATTGAAATTTATAAATAAAGCTCAAATATTTTTATATGGATATTGACTACACTCTATGTTGTAGGTTTCACTTTCGGGATCTTGCAAACACTCAAGCATATAAAGTAAATACAAAATATGTTTACACAATCAAGTACATATTTCATTTAAGCAAGAAAATTTCATTTCCTTTCTTGATTGGGGTTTGAATGTATAAACCTAAACTTGGTAATGTATCATGTGTTAATGTTAGTATTGATGCAATCCTTTTAATCATGACTTGTACACCTAATTTGAGATAAATTATTATATCTTGGTCTATTTTTTATCATATTACAAGTCGTTACTCCTCATTACACTTCTCAGCCACTCACAAAAATTATCACATCATTTACATACAATCCATTACTCTTATTTATAGCGCCAAAGATCAATAACACCATTCTTTGCTTCTATACTAAACTATCACTACAATTCAGTTTTGGGTAGAATGATCTTGTTCATGGCCACTCAACAATTAGTTTTCCAATTTTTATATATTTATGGGTTGGAATTTCCACTATGGGTCAACCTTAATGCAAAATTATATCTAGGGAACCCTATATGAGAAATTATAACACAATCATTAACTCACTTGAAACTTTTACAATATCCTCAAGTATAAATCACAAAAACATAAGAAAATATCTCATATACTACGCTAATTATAAAGAATTCACTAGTATAAACCCCTACATATATTTGAAGCACACACTAACTAGGTTCAATACTCATGCTTCCCAAGTCATGAGCCTATAAATCCAAGCCAAACACAACCAAGCCAAGTGAATACAAAAAAAATATTAAGTGTTCAAATTATCAAATACAATTGCATCTATGTAATATTGTATGACATATATAGATAGAGAAATACATGTATTTTGAGTCCTTTTCATAATATTTCTAATATAGGTAGTGTACAGGTTGCACTTCACACTTTAACCCAAACATTAATCTTTTTACATGTTTTTACCAAAGATTAGGGTTTTGGGTCAATATGATTAATTTCAAGGAGTTTCACACATTGTCAAGACCTAATTTTTATAGGGAATCATATATCAGTCATTTTCATATGATTAGGAAGTTATAGATCTCTATTGGAAGCCTAGATCAAATCATCCAACATAAAAAAACCACCAAATGGTTTGGTCGTAGAAAAATTGGTTGCATCCTTATTTACGGTGTAATTTTGTAATCGGATACAAAGCATCTATAGGATATTTATATCCATTACATCCCTCTATCACAACTAGATCATTTTTATACCTATCAAAAATCTAATCATCCTCATATTATCATGTTTTTATATATTTAGGATGTTCCCTAATTGAATATTTATCCATATCATCTTACATGTATTTTCATATTGAAATGTTAGAGTATTTATTTATTAATCTGATTGCACATTTAATCTCTTAAGATTTATATCCTAATTATTTTTTTAATCCCAAGTTTTGGTTAAATAAAAGTATACTTATCTTGGAATTATATAAATATCAACTTGATATCCAATTCACTCTTTCTAAATCTCATGATGACAAGCCTAATGAACTCCAAAATACATGCAAAAGAAAGTTAGCACAATGTATTACATATTGGATTCCACATTATCTCTTACCAAGACATCAATTCCCAATCATACTTGAATTCAAGATTAAAAATATCATCCTTTTAATTCTAGTGTAGCCTCTTAAAAATAAAATAGGTATATGTTTTAATGCAATGAATTTAAGATTTTCCAAAACGTTTCAAGATAATCCACCCTTTTCTTTTGAATCCTTTATAAACTTGGCACCACTTCCAAATAACTTTGCATCGACACTAATACCTTTTACCACAAAGATGAAAAATCATGTACTTGTGCATCACTCTTATAATGAGGATTACATTGTGTTACATGCATAATATATACACCTTGAATTTCTCCACTATCAAAGGAGCTTGTATAAAAATTCATGCTTTCATTCATGAACATGATTTTCACTTATTTTTACTTTGATCCTCCTCATTTCGATACTAATAACAATGAGGAAAAATAAACTTTGACTTATTTTCCTATAGATAATCCACCAATGGAAAATGTAATTTGATAATTAAACAAAAATTCAAACTTTTCTTCAAAGCACTCAACTGAAACACTATACTCTAGACTACATCAGCCATCCTATGGAAAATCGTGATGTCATTTAGTTTTTTCCTATGACAAAATACATTTGCCAAATACTAGAAAATGCTCATTGCAGGTTAAAAACTAGATCTTGCAATGTGAACGTTACATTTGATTTTCTCTTATAACTTTGAAATTAGGCCGTCCATGTGGTAGAAAGAGATTAGAGCGGGTACGGGGGAAAGCCCTTTGCATTTTGTGATTTTTTAGAGATTTGGAAATTTGGAACAAATTGGCCCACACCCCCACTTTGACTTTTCAACTTAGGCACGTGGTACATTTTCATTAGAAATGGGGTCGTAGCCCTTTTCTCAACATTTAAACCTTTTTGGAAAAAGGCTAAAAACTCAAAGTTCTCTGTTGTTCCGCTCTCCTGCTTTGACTTTTCAACTTAGGCACATGGCACATTTTCATTGGAAATGGGGTCGCAGCCCTTTTCTCAACATTTTAACCTTTTTGGAAAAAGGCTAAAAAACTCAAAGTTCTCCATTGTTCCACTCTCCCACTTTGAATTTTCAACGCGGGCCCGAGACCTTGGTGGAGCCGCGGAGCATTCTAGAACTTTTACTTCACTTTTGGGAATTTGGTTAAATTTCCAAAAGCCCCCGATGGCCTGCTCTCCCACTTTGAATTTTCAACGGTGGGCTTCAACTTTGACTTTTTCCTGTAGGCTTCAACTTTGACTTTTTCCCTTTATAGCTTGATTAAGGCTACGCGTCACTTTTTAACTTTTCACATTTTTTACAAAGAGGCTCAAGAACACAAATTTCTCTGCCAACTGCTTCTAATTAGGTATGTCCGTATACTGTGGATGATGAGGCCAAAATTTGACAAGGAAGAAAATGCCCATCGTTCTCGACTATGGGAAAAATACACAGAGGAAGAGAACATCATTTTGAGTCCAATTTTTGAATTTCCTTCGCGAGACGGAGGCATGGAGGAAAAAAATGATTTGATGACCCAAGCCATAGAACAAGTGGACAATTTTGATCAAAAAAGGAGATTGTAAAGAGGATATTACGTGCACAGATCGGGAGATGGAGAATTTCTCAAAACGAGAAAAACAGAGATTTAAACAACACTAGGGCACGGATTTTGCTATTTCTTCAAACTTTCAACTTGGCTTAAATACTTTAAGAGGGTGAGAGCTCGAAATTTTGAATTTAACTTGGAAAACAAAAAGTGATTTTCGGGAGACAACACAATCTAATCTCAATAGAGATGGTGAAATTTAGAAACATTTTGAACCTATCTCTAAACCAATAGAAATCGCACTTGATATTAAGTTTATATATGTCAAGTAAATTGATGTAGGAGCATCTCTCTCTTAGGCCTGATTTTAGGTTAACAAATAAAATTTTGGTTTGAATGTGTGTTTAGATTGTCTTAGGGTCCTTTGAGAGTCACTATGACTCATTCTAGGGTTTTAAGTTGAGTCTAGATATTTTAAAATTTGAACTATGGTTCTCCCTCTATTTTGTAAAATTTGAATGTGTGAAGCCATTTTGGATTGTTAGAATGGTGTAGGTAGTCTCAGATGTTTCAATAAGCTCATTAGAAGTTTTAGGACCATGGTGAAGTTTTAGATCTTAGTATCCATGTAGCTCTTAAAATTTTGTTCTTAGCTCCTTCCCTTCTTAATGTGACCCCTTGTGTATGACCATAACAGATTAGTTATGGAAGGATATCGAGTAAAGGAGATATAAAACATTGTTTGTAAATGTTTTTCATTATTATGCATTCAAATGACATGAAAAAAGGATCTCTAAAAAGTTGTATAAAGTAGATGTTTTGTTTTGCAAACAATTTGATAACAGATTTCAAAATTTGCGTTTATGCACTAGTGTTCATTTTGATCTAATGTATTCACTTTTTTAAGTTCATAAATGATTTTCAAGATCTATTGATCATTCTTGGAATAAGAAATTACTGTAGATGTGTGAAGAAAGGCCAAGGAGCAGGGGATCTCCAAATTATTACTCGATTTTTATCGGAGATGACTATGTGTGGGTGATTAGCTAAGGAAGACTCACTTTGAATATAAAATCTTGTATGGGATTCACTATATAATATGATTTTTCAATATCTTATTTGATTAATTTTCTTGATTCAATATTAAAGGAGAATGAAAATGTAAATGAGGTGAAAGGTTCTACTTTAGGCTTGTAGATGTTGGAAACAATGGGTTTAGAGTGTAAATACACTTAAATTTCATCTTTTATTGAGTTTTTCTAACTTTTCACAGCCCAAGAGTCTTGAGTCAAGTTAAATAGAGATCTAGGACAAGAATCACGAGTTAAAACCATTTATAACTCCTTACATTAAATTTTTCCATATTCCAGTTAGAATCAAAACCTATGTAGGGTTTTAAAGGAAATTATCGGAGTTGGAAAGTTTAGAAGGTGGAGACAAAGGATAAAAGTTATAAGGTATGCTCTCAACTTCCTAACATTCATAAATTGAAGGTATTGAGGGATAAAAGGTATTCATTCATTTGATTTTCATAACAGATTGTTTGCAAAGTAGATTCTACAACACACGGTGACCAATTTAAGAAGGTTAAGAAAAAAATAGAGGTATAGGGGTTGAGTCTAGTCTTGAAATTTTTGGCGATCATGATGAGAAGTGATATTAAAGCATTTTCATAGTTTTCATGCATGGGAGTTCTCCAAAATTCTAATTTTATAATAGTTAGTTCATAGGACAGTGAAAGCCTAATATAGGCCTAATTGAAGAATGAGATGGTTAAGATTTTGAAATAATTTCTATAAGAAGTCACCTGAAAACTTTCTACAAAAAAGGTTTTCCCAAAAGGGTACTCTAAAAGAGGTTTATTTTGTCTTGAAGGTCCCTCCATTAAAAGTTATACCTAGAAAACTAGTTACATGCTGACTTCTTTAGAAGCTAGGATTGGAGAAGAAAAATAGATGATAGAAATTGGATTTAGGTTGAGATTTGGAACACCAAATTTGACACACACCTCAAGGAGTAAAATGGGTGCTTGAATCTAATTTTATTTTTACTAGGTTCTTGTAGTTTATTCCAACCACCAATTCACCGATGACCTTGTTCTTAAGAAGCTAAAAGGGTAGTTTTGAACCAAGGTGAACAAACTGAAGATTCCTTGTGTTTTCTTCTAATTTGATTTTTATTTGGCGTGATTAAGGTTTGTTAACATATCTCAAGGATTTCATAATCCATTTTTGGGATTTAAGACTAAAATTGCATGTTTTGAAGGGTTTTGACTTGAGGAAATAACTATCATTATAATCCTAAAGGATTTGTTGTGGGAGTTTTTAATCATACTAAATTGTTTGAATAGTGAAATGAGTTATGTGCTCTACATCATTTGGTATCAATGTGGGAAAAGACATTTGAAGAACTTAAAACAGTTTGATTCATTGTAAAAGAGAAAAGATACAGATTGAGATTGTCTAGAAGAGACAAAATGCCACCAAGAAGGAATGTGATAGGTCATAGAGCAGCCTTAAAAATGGAAGAGGTTATTCTAAAAGATTTGAGAAATATGAGAGTGAATTATGATGCAAGACTATCAACTATTGAACCAAATCAAAGGAGAGGAGTGGATACAGGTGATTTGAGTGACCAAGAATAAGAAACAAATCAAAGACCACATGCAACAATTGAGGAAGATAGAGATGAGGGAGAACAAAGGTTTGAGATATTGTTGAGAGTCATAGAAGGTCAAGCATCAAAGCCTAAGATGGATATTCCAGTTATGCGAGACAACCTAAATGGTGAAGAGCTTCTTGATTGGATAGGTGAGATTGATAAATACTTTGATTTTGAGAATGTACCTAAGGATCAACAGGTGAATTTTGCTAGAACCAAGTTGAAGGGTCATGCATATTTATGGTGGGACTACATACAAGAGGAAAGAGTGAAGAAAAACAAGGCTAATATCATATCATGGGAAAAATGGTAGCTAAATTGAAAGGTAAGTTCTTGCCTAATGATTACATGACTAGTTTGTATAGAAAACTTCAAAATTTGAGACAAAAAGAGCTAAGTGTCAAAGAATATACTAAAGAATTTTATAAGTTAAGTATCGGATTAGGTCACATGGAGGATGATGTGGAAAAAATTTCTAGATATCTTAATGGTTTGAGATATAATTTGTAGGATGAGTTAAGTCTTTCTAGTCCTAAAACACTTGAGGAGTGTTATCAGTTGGCCTTGAAGGCTGAAGATAAGATGAATAGGAGAAGAATGCAGCATGGTATAGAGTACGAGAGGAAGAGAAATAATAGGTAAAGGGCAACCAACGGAAAGGAACAAATGCAGAAGCAAAGGAAAACAGGTAAAGAGACTAGTTCACAAGCACAAGGTGTTATAAGAGGTAACTATGAATGGAGAAGAGTTGATTTTATAGGTATATGTTTTCAATGCAATGGGTATGTAGGTCATAAATCATATGAGTGTTCGAGAGAATTCACAATCAAGCAGAAAAAGAGGAGAAGCAAGAAATCAGGTTATGGAAGGTGGAGAAGAAAAGAGAATATGAGTTCCAACAACACAAGAGGAAGAACCTGAAATTGGAGAAGCATTGATGATGAGGAGAGTGCTTTGGTAAATGCAAACAAGGGGTGTAAAGAACCAACTCGGAGGAGAACCTTATTCGAACCATGTACAACTCATGAGTTAATTATTGTAGACTTATTGTTAATAATTTTTAGTACGAGACAATCTAGAGTCTTTTTAAATGGTTGAAAAGTTGAATTTGAAAAAAATGAAGCATTCTAAGCCATATAAGGTATATTGGGTTCACATAAATGATCAAATGTTGGTTAGTAAGCAATGTTTAGTCCAGTTTCATATTGGAAGGTATAGATATGTATTTCTTTTTTATTTGATGTCTATGGATGCTTGTTATCTCTTATTAAGAAGGCCATTTTAGTTGATGAAGGGTTATTCATAATGGATGGCCTGAAAATTACACTCTTTTAAAGGATGGAGTGAAGCACACATTTAATTCTCTTAAGGAAAATCAAGTATTGAATGAGAACTATCCTAGAGTGATGCTAATGGGCATGAAAACATAATTTCAGTAAAGGAATGAATTTAGCCATGAAACCATGGAAAGTACAACTAATAGACAAGATGGAATGATGGAAATTATAATGGAGTACGAGTTAAGAAACTTTGGAAGTGGTTGAGTGGAGAGGAAGTGTATCATGGTAATTTACAAATTAGAGTGAGCAAGGAGGATGAGGTAAGTGGATCTGAAAGCTACATGAAGAAATAAGAAAAATATGAGCTCTTAGGAGCACAAGAGTTAAGCAAGAAAGAGTAAAACTTAGAATATGAAGGAAGTATGAAGCAATCGGACATCGGGAGTGAAGAAAACAGTCATGTAATATGGAGAAAAAAGTTCAAGAAGATGAGAAACTACAAGTGCAAGAAGGAATTTAAGAAGTTCAAGTTAAAGGAAGCAAGCATGAGGTTGAAAATATTGTCAAGGAGGTGGATGGAGCTAATTTTTGACAATCTAATCCTTCTTTGAATGTTTTTATACATTTTTCAAAGATGAGATGGAGAAAGAAAATTCAAAGGAAGTTGATTTCTCAAAGTAAAACTTACTATTCTCAAGTCTGAGCATGTGATAACTCGAGAAATAAAAAATCAAGATAACAAGGACATTCAAGCAGGCATGTATGATGAATATTCATCTCATATAAAGATGGAGCAGGTACATACTTTCAATCACAAAGTGAAGAACATAAAAATAGTCCTAGAACCAACATTCATCTCAAGAACATGATCAATGCAAGGACAAAGAATCTTAAAGGAATCATGATGCGAGATGATGAATGAATATAAATCATGGTACTCAATCAAGGATCACCTCAATAAGATCATCATCAAATAAAAGAAAAGGAAGAAGAAGAACAAGCTTGTAAATCGAAGTTTATGGGGAAAATTTTTCTTTCCCTTGGGAGTATAATACAAGAGCATCTCTCTCTTAGACATGCTTTTGGGTTGATGAAGAACATTTTGGTTTGAATGTGTGTTTATATGGTCTTAAGGTCTTTTAAGAGCCACTAGGACTCATTCTAGGGTGTTAAGTTGAGTCTAGCTAGTCTAAAATTTGAACTATGGTTTTCCCTCTATTTTGTTAAATTTGAATGTGTGAAGCCATTTTGGATTGTTAGCATGGTTTAGGTAGTCTTGAAGAGTTCAACAATATCATTAGAAGTTTAGGACCATGATGATGTCTTAATATATTCTTCATAGTGCTTAGTGGTCATGTAGCTCTTAAAATTTTATTCTTAGCTCCTTCCCTTCTTAATGTGACCCCTTGTGTATGACCATTCTAGATAGATATGCAAGGATCTCGAGTAATGGAGATATAAAATATTGTTTGCAAATTTTTTTCGTTATTATGCATTCGAATGACATAAAGAAAGGAGCTCTAATAATTTTTATGAAGTACAAGTTTTGTTTGCAAACAATTTGATAACAGATTTCAAAATTTGAGTTAATGCACTTGTGTTCATTTTAATCTAATGTATTCAATTTTTTAAGGTCATACATGATTGTTATGCTCTATTAAGAATTCTTGGAATAATAAATTACTATAGAGGTGTGAATAAATTTCAAGGAGTAGGGATCTCCAAATTATTACTCTGTTTTGATCAAAGATGACTATGTGTGGGTGATTAGTTAAGGAAGACTCACTTTGAATACAAAATATTGTATGGGATTAACTGTATAACATGATTGTTCAGTATCTTATTTGATTAATTTTCTTGCTTCAATATTGAAGGAGAATGCAAATGTAAATGAGGTGACAGGTTCTACTTCAGGCTTGTAGATGTTGGAAACCACGAGTTTAGAGGGTAAATACACTAAAATTTCATCTTTTATTGAGTTTTTCTAAATTTTCACATCCCATGAGTCTTGAGAAAGGTTAAACAGATATCTAGGACAAGAATAATGAATTTAAACCATTTATAACTCCTTACATTGAATTTTTCCATATTCCAGTTAGAATCAAACCCTCGGTAGGGTTTTAAAGGAAATTATCATGTTGGAATAGTTTAAATGTGGAGACAAAGGCTAAAAATTATAAGGTATGCTCTAATATTCCCTAACATTAATAAATTGAAGGTATTGAGGGATAAAAGGTCTTCATTCATTTGATTTTCATAATAGTTGTTTCTTAGGTAGACTATTAGAGCACTGTGACCAATTTGAAAACGTTAAGACAACAAAATAGAGGTATAGGGGTTGAGTCTAGTCTTGAAATTTGTTGGATATCATGATGAGAAGTAATATTAAAGGATTTTCATAGTTTTCATGCATGGGAATTCTCTAAAGTTCCAAATTTTATAACAGTCCGTTCATAGGACAGTGAGATCCTAATATAGAACTAATTGAAGACTGAGATGTTCTATATGAATTTTCCTTGAAACTTTCTACGGAGAAGGTTTTCCCAAAAAGGCACTCTAAAAGAGGTTTATTTTTTCTTGAAGGTCCCTCCATTAAAATTTATACCTAGAAAACGAGTTCCATAGGACTACTAGAAGATAAGATTGGAGAAGAAAAGTGGATAATAGAAAGTGGATTTAGGTTGAGAATTGGAACACAAAATTTGACACACACCTCAAGGAGGAAAATGGGTAGGTTAATATAATTTGAGTTTTTATTGGGTGCTTGTAGTTTTTTCTAACTACCAATTCACCAGTGACCTTGTTATTAAAGCTAGAAGGGCAATTTTGAACCAAAGTGAACAAACTGAATATTCCTTGTGTTTTCATCTAATTTTATGGTTAATTTGGTAGGATTTAAGGTTTGTTAACATATCTCGAGCATTTCATAGTCTATTTTGGGATTTAGCACTAAAATTGCATGTTTTGAAGGGTTTTTACTTGAGGAAATATTTATATTTACAAGCATGAAGGATTTTGTGGAATTTTTTTATAATACTAACTTGTTTGAATAGTGGAATGAGTTATGTGCTCTGCATCATAAATCAAGTCAAAACATAAGGGTAAATGGTAAAAGGTATGTTCACCATGAAATCAATGTTGAGTACAATGGTCTTTTACCTAAATTTGAAAATGATGAGGCAATTATTGAGTTAATTCATACGGTAGAAGACCAATTACCATGTCGCATCATAAAGTTATTATATTTACTAAGAAATGTGACTTAACGAATTTGTTTCTAATTTTGACTGATAAGAGAAAATCCTAAATTACCATATGCCCCTAGCCATTTCCAAGATGGTAAATCAATACTTTTGGAGGACAATATCAACATACAAATTGAAAATGATGATTCCTATAGGATTATTATGAGTCCACAATTATAACCACAACATCAATAAATCCTCCTTAAACATAAAGAGACCTTTTCTTGGGGTTATTCTACCATGACCAGAATTGATCCCAATATAATTTTCCATAACATTGTTACTTACTCTAATGTCGCTCTTGTTCAATAAAATATAAGAAAACTATCTCTAGAAATATCTAAATGTTTTCACAAAGACCTCATCAAACTTCTAGACACCAAATTTATCCACCGGTTGGTTATTACGAATGAGTCTCCAACATCATACCCATTCATAAAAAGGTCTCCTTACCTATCTACATTTGTATCAAATTTCATAACCTTAATCGTGCTTATCCTAAGGAATTTTTCTCTAGAATCTATATATTTCATATTCAACAGTGTGGCATGATATGATATTTTATCCCTTATGGATATATTTTTGGGCTACAATCAAATCCAAATCACCTTTGAAGATCACCTTTACAACTAAATGGAGCACATATTTCTACATGAAGATTCCTTTTAACCTTAAAATATAAAAATAAACATACTAACATAGAATGATACACATATTCCATAACTTGATGCATAAAACTATAGATGATTTACTATTTGAATCTTGAGATGCCAAAGATCGTGTTTGTGACTCTACAAATCCCTTTAGTGCCTCCAAAAATACATGTTCCACCTTAATCCCATGAAATACATCTTTTTATTACTCAAGGAAATCTCTTTAGGTTCCTCATCTCCAAATGAGGAATTGTTGTGGACCCCACAAAAATCCAAGTAGTCATCAACGTGCCTTGACCCTCATCCATTTCCAATATCTACATTTTCTTAGGAAATATTGGGGTAATTTGATGGTTCATTCCTAAATTAAATTTTCAAACTCACCCAATTAGCAACCTCCTCAAGAAAGGTTCCAAGTTATAATGGAATAAGGAATATGAATAATAATTTGATTTCATGAAGAATTCATTACTTAATTTTCCTATATTATGACCTCATTCTTCTAAACATCCCTATATCCTTTATACTTCATCTAATTTGTATCCATTGGGGAAATTTTTATAAGAGGATGAGAAGGGAAAATAACATGTTATCTATTATATTATCCAAGTACTCATCAATCATGAGACATTCTACAAGTAACATAGAGTATATATGCTTAGTTATATGTTTCAATGCTTCTAAACTTCAACGTTATATTATATATAAAACAAACTATGTTATCTCTATACTCGACCATGTTTTCCAATTCTTTCCATAGTCATCCTAACTTTGTACCACATTATAAAATGGATGGTGATCCTCATGGAGTTTGAATAATGCATTTTAATGTAAAAATAGTCAAGGAATAAGTAATTTCTAATCATCTCACCTCCACTATGATTCCATCTCATTGACATATCTAAGACATCATCCATGATGAATATGTGTTCTTAATTAAGGGTGTAGACTAAGATATTACCCTTAAAGACTAAAATCATCACTTTAATTCAAATGTTTAGGCCCATGCCCTCAAAGAAAGTGAAATTGAACCCAATTCTAAAAACCAAGGATTCAAAATCAAAGAGGTCGAACAAATTACCATCAAACTACACAAAGACATATGGACCCTCCACTTTGATGAAGCCAAGTTTCTGTAATCTTACTGACCCTTTGGTAAATATCATTTATTTTTATTTTCACATTGAATTTGACATCACTAATAACATGGTTGAGTATGAAGCTCTCATTATTGGGATGCAAGACTCCTTCTCTCTTAAAATCACCCATTTACATGTTTTTGTGCTTTAAAACTTGTATTCCAACCAATACATGGAAAGTTCCAATGTAAAATTGAAAATATTAAATCCTTCCATGAGATAGCCACTAAGCTTGTTAGGGAATTTACTTTTACAATTGAGGCAATCCCTTGAGAAAAAAATGCATTGCCAATCCATTAAATTCCTCTCCATCTCACTTCCAACTACATAAATCCATTTAAAATATGTAATTCCCTTTCAAGATTACCTTCTCACAATGCATCTCTCATATGTGACATAAAATCCATCATAGAGAGGCAAAGTCCATGGTATAAGGTGCATACACCCTAAATCAGTTGCATTAGATTTAATTTAAAGGCACTCAAATCATACTATGCTTTATTTTATTTATTAATTAATGACCATTTATTAATTAATTATATTCTCCTTCGATACTAATTAACGACTTTACGTTAACTAAAATCCTCTTCATTTGTTAATTAATAATCCATTATTAATTAACTATAAATCTCCCTTCTTCTATTAATTAATGACCATTTATTAATTAAAATCCCTCTTCAAATCATCTATAAATCTCATTAAATTACCCTAAAATCCTCTCAAATAGCTTCTACAAGCTAATCTAGGCATATTAATTAATCCTCAATTGATTAATTGAATAAGCCATCTTTATTCCCATCTAATTTCTAAGGAGCATTAATCTCATTTAATTGCTCTTAATTGTACTCAATCAAACCTAATCCTACATCTCCATTATCCCACATTCACTAAGGTGAACCAATCTCCCCAATCCTAAACCCATATAATGAACTCTCCTAGAGAGCATTTCACACACCTTATCTTCGGAAGACATCGAGACATCTTATCATACCTTTGATTCTCATTTGAGAAGAAACCACTTTTTGAAGAAAAAAGAGGATATCTAAATATGGATCAATCCAATTTGGATGGGAATCTTTCTTCATAAAAATCCCCTCTTAAGCAACCAGCTCTACTCTTTCCTTGCAAAATGGTTCAACAAGGACATCCACATTTCAAAAGTAAATCCACATATCAAAAGTAAATCCACAAATCAAGGGAGGTTTACATTTTCATGTTTTGTTTATGCAATTTATGTTTTCTTTTTTTTTTGGATTAATTTTCATGTTTTTAAATTATTTTTAGAGTAGTATTTACTTCTTGTTGAGTCTAGATTTTTATTTCTACTTCTAGCACATGCATACATTTGGCACTCCCGATGGGAGGGAGCTTGTTGTCTCACATGCATGTTTTATTTTTGTGTGTATATTTTTATCCAATTTGATTCAAATTTCATGTTTTTTTAACCTCTTATGGTGATTGAAAGTGATGAGTTTTTACTTTAGGTAGTAAGGAGGGAAACTGTTGTCAAAATTTGGGCTTGAGGACAAAAATTCAGTAATTTTGAACTTCTTCCTAATTTGTGTGTCACCTATGTAATAGTTAACTAGCTCTATCAAATAGGGAAGTCACTCTATGTAATTTTTTATGTGTTGGTTTTCTAATTTAGTGAACTTACTCACATTTTTGTGAACTTGCACTTATCGGTGACATTGTTGCACCTCGTGGAAAAATCACACTTATTAGCGACATCATTGTATCTTGCAGGTGAACTTGTTTGTTTTTGGCGATTTTGCTTCATCTAGTGTCAAAATAGTTGCATTTCATACTGAGCTTGTTAATATTTTGGCATACTTGTGACATTATGTGGAAATTTTATAGATGACTTTTATAGTTATAAAATTTTTGGTGACCCATGACATCTTGTGGAAAACTTGCATTTGAATTTTTGCAATTCTAAAAGTTTTGTTGAACTCGTGACATCTTGTGGAAAACTTGCATGTGAATTTTTGCATTTTTGAAAGTTTTAGTGAACTCGTGACATCATGTGGAAAACTTACATGTGAATTTTTGTAGTTATGTAATTTTTGGTTAACTCATGACATCCTATGGAAAACTCACATGTGAAGGTCTGCAGCTTTTAGCAAACTTGTGACATCCTATGGTGAACTCACATGTGATTTTGATGTCCTACCTTATAGAGGCCATAAAATTTGATCTGATAACCAAAAATACTCATTTTTCATGAAAATATATCAAATCAATCTATTTCATGCTTATGTCTATTTTGTTAGCCTCGTGACAGAGACTTGGGTTTTTCTCTTATCTTAAATTTTGTCATTGTTTTTTACACATTGAGTTATTTTTATTGTTTCAAACTACTAAAACTCCATGTGTATGTGCTTTATCACTTTTCAAAGACAATAAATGAAACAACTTAACCTAACTTGTACATTCTTATTGTGAACTATTTACTTTACATTTTGGTTTATCATTCAAAATCATATTTTCTTTCTTTCACATAGTAAGTGTTCATCAATATTAGATTAACCATTGTTTAAACACATTTACTAGGGTGTTATTTACTTTCTAAAATCTATGTTCTCTTTAACATTATATTAATTTCCTATCATATTTCCTCTTTACACAAGGTGACCTTGAAATTACAAATAGTTACACTTTTTTTTACCTTTTTAGGGTTTAGTGGCTTGGATTTCATCACCAAGTCATTTGGAAAAAAAAACCTTGTTCGAGGGGGCTATATAAATTTTGGGGATACCTATCATTTTTAGCTAATAATTGACCTATTTTTATCAGTAACTTGAAGTGATGGGATTTCATTTAATAATAGATAAGCCTTAGACAGGATCTCACAGAGCAGCTTACCATTTTTCTCAAGCCCCACTAAAACAATTGTAGTGAAGACAAGGAAGGGTTTGACCCTCCATACCACTCCATTAGACATCACTTCCTAATTTCATGAACTTTTTATAACGTACCAAAAGGTATATTAAATAATCCTGCCAAATCTATCATGGGTTGTGTTTTCTTGACTCATATCTTTTTGAAAAACTCAAAACCAAAAAAATTAACCCAGTTTATAAAAACAAACAACCCAAAGCTCTTCCAAATTTTCATATAAATCCAAAATAATAGAATTTAAATTTGGGTTTCAAGTCAAACAAAACAAAAATAACAAATCCTTCTATTAACAATCTATTATTTGATCATATGAAGACAATTAAATTCAAACCAAACATGGTCAACATTCATCCAATCTTTTCATAACCAATTGATGTAGGGGCATCCTATGTAAATATGCTCAAATTTTGTATTTCATAGGTTTAGGAATTAATTTAGACTAATAATACATGTTTCTATGTCATTTCCTTTGTTCTATCCCCTCAAACCATTCAAAACAGGTTTTTCCACCAAAACTAGGAATTTTCAATTTTCAATTGTAGATCAAGGTTTAGATGCTTTCTTGAGGTCTAAATCTTGTATTTTGGTCATGATATTCCATGGGAGGTTAGAATAAGTACATTAGTGTGCTTTAATGTTTTTTAGAATCTCTAACCCATGTTCCACAAGTACTAACTCAAGATAGTTACAATCTTGGTTAGTAAAAGTGAGTATGGTTAGAATTGTCACTTTGAAAATGTGATGCAAGAATGATGGAAAATATAATCATTTGAGGAAAATATAAGATAATAAAAATTTATCAAATCTTGAAATGTAAGAAGGAGCACCTTGAAGGCCAGAGGAGAGAGGGATTTTTTAAATATGTTATCTTGATCCTGAGAAGACCATAAAAACAAGTTTTTTCAATTGTTTCTTGCATTCTTAAGCTCTTGATGAAAGGTATAAGGGTTTAATAAATTTAATAAAGATAAAGAAATTTTTGTTAACCTTGTAATCTCTCCTTTTTCAATATTTATGCCTTAATGTTATGAAACTTTGTATTTTTCATGTGTTGTTAAGAATGTATTGTGCTTTCATATGTCTTTGGATATGTAGAGATGCCAATATCTTGTTATAGGCTTGTTAAATGGATGGAGGAATGTAAACTTAGGTAGAAACCTCATATAAGTCCTTGTATATAAATTTGTAAAAAATATCCATGTCATTGTCTTGATACAGAGTGTCACAATTGATTGAAAAAAATTATTGTTTCTATTATATTTCCATGTTATAGATTCCTGAAACCCATAGGAGGAGGAGTTGTTTAACCCATGTTATTGAATTAGAATTGAATTAATCTATGTGTGTTTCCTTTATGATCTATTATCACAAATACCCTTATTACTCTACCAATTGTCACGATGAAAATGAAGGAGTTTAGGATGAGGGTTTGGAAGGAATACACGTGCACCAAACAACTGCACTTCACCAAGAAAGGAGTTGAAAGATAAGGCAAGAAAACTTGTAAGAAGAAATGTGCATGCATAGAAAACTCAAGATTCGAAAATGGAGTGGAATAGAATTCTCTTGGATTCACATGGACCAAAAAGAAGAGGAGTACAAATAGGGGAGTGAATGTGTAACTCCCATGTAAGAAAAGATTCCTCCATAATGGAGAAGAGGAGTTACTTTCCCAAATGGGAATGTAACTCCTATGACACACTTACACATATGACAGATTCTATAAGAGAATCTATCATAACTAAAATGACACCTAAGTCCATGTCCACCTAAGTGAGATGACTCACATGGTGTAGGTGGAAATAACACTAAATAATTAAATAAAGTGATCAAAAAAACACCTACACCAACACCCCCCCTTCATCGAAACTAGGATGGGGCAAGGTAAGTCGAAAGAAAAACAAGAAATGGGTCCCGGCTATAAGCCTGATGAGGTACCCATGCACAAAAGGTCTCAAGTAGTGAGGGGAAAACCCAGTGGGAAAAACCTCAACTTACAAGAGATAGCAAACAAAACTCTCCTAAACTACTAAGAAGAAGGAGAGAAGAAGGAGACTATCCTACCTCCCAAGAAGATGATCCAGTCATGAGCCACCCTGTGCTGAGTGAAGAGGAGGAAGAGGACCCCAAAGTGCCAAGGTGTTGTTCCAATCAAGGGAAAAATGCTTCGTATGTGTGGAAAATCCAGCTGCTCCATGAAGAAGTGCAGATCCGGAAGCAATGGCAATGAAGGAAGGTGGAATGCCCTGAACCTGTGAAGAAGTGTACCCAATGCCTGATGAGTCCTGAATCATAGTGTCGCTCTCCCGAAGTGCCTGAAGTGGGCCAGAAGTGGGCAAATCAAGAGACAACTCCTCAAGATGTGTCAAGTGATAAGTGGATGGTGGAGGTGGGTCCCCATCATCATGGAAATCAACTATGATAGAAGAGATGTCCAAAACATCATAAATGGGCTCAAGTATCCTCAAGTCCAGATGAGTCGGATGAAGAATCTGAAGGAGGAGCAAAGTGAGAGAATGAGTACAACCAAGTGTGATGGTCAGCTATACCAACTGCAACAATAGCATCACTATGGAGCTCCCTAACATAAACTGAGTCCGGAGTGAACTCAACTCGCAAGCCCTATCCAAGATGAGTGATCTGATAGACTGAAAGAAGATTTGTTGAGAGTAAAGGGATACTTAGAACATTATTGAAAGTACCACCACTTACTTCAACTGATCCTCTTCCAAAAACCTGTGTAGTGGTGTTGTCACCAAGCTAAATAGAGGACATGTCACATGGCTCAAGTGAATCAAACTCAATGTCTGATGATGCCATGTGATGAGTTGCACCCGAATCAATGATCCATGTAGGGGTAGGTGGCACAACTGTCACTAGAGCTCTTCCCTTTGGTTTCTCCTTGTTGGATTCTTTTACTTTTTCTTTCTCTTGTACTTTCTCTTTTTCACTCTCTTTTTCCTTAGAACTGTCGTGGGATGATGAAGGTGTTTTGAGAGAATCTGGGACTCCAATATTGTGCTTCTCAAGCAGATCAGTGAGGAGAGCAATCTTTTTCTTCAAGCACTTTTCTTCATCATGCATGCCATGGTAGTATCCACATTTGATTCGTTCTTTGGAATTTTGGGAGGTGGAAGAGGAGGTGGAAGAGTTGTTTTGGGGTTTGTCCTTCTTTTGATGATCTGGTTTCTTCTCCTTAGAAGCTCTCGCTTTTCCTTTCCAGCAATGAGAGCATGGGATTTTGTGGATTTCAAGCTGCCCATTTGAATCACTTTACTTTGTTCCCTGATCAAATCTATAATAAACTCATCAAGAGAGGGCATAGACCAACTTTTTTCAAGTGCCCTTTTTGTTGCAAGGAAGATGGAGACAAATACAAAGTATTCGGGACCAAGTTTGGTAAGGACGGATAAAATGAGTTGAGATTCCTTTGTCTATATTCCACAATCTTATAACTGTAATCTGAGTGATATGAATTTGGAGAAGAAGTCTTGAAGGGTGTCAAAATCATTGGGACTAAGGCTTATTAGGCTATTCTCAAGTTCAAGTCCCCGCATTTCATCTTTTTTTCCAAATTTTTTTTGGAGAGTATCCGAACACTTTGGGTGTGGTGGAAGAGGAAATGTGAAAACGTAGCTCTGGAGATACACACATGGTCATGAACCCAATGGCTTCATCACACTTATCAAGCCACTTTTCTCTGTCTCTTTCATCATCAGGTTTAGCTTGCAGACCGGTGGTAATGCGGAACAATTTCTTTCCTTTTAAGGTAGTGTTCATAGCATTCATCCATTCTTGATAGTTGAATGGGGTGAGCAAAGGAACACCATGATTATCCATGACAGAAAAGAAATGTGCAAAAAAGGAAAGACACCCCCAAAAAGTGGCACTTTATAACACAGTGTGTTTACAAAACTAATATTCCCATCATGTAGATTGCAGAAAAACATCCAATTTTGACTAAATAAGTGCTCAAAAAGGAGAAACGAGTCAAAAGTTATGGCTTAAAGAAATTCCCGCAACTGATTAAAAAAAGCTAGTTAGCCCTGCAAAACATTAAAAAGTGCCCGAAACACATTCAAAAGGTATCATGTTTGTGCCCGTTGGAAATAACATCAAATTTTAGAGGGGGTTTGTTTTGACTGCGAGGGGGGATTAGCCTCCTGCCAATCTCGGACCTCACCCTCCGTCTTCGACACTCAAAGGAAGGGCCACCAATACAAGTAAAATGCCCAAATTTTAAAACAGCCAATAATATGAAATGTTTTAATACCTTAAAACATTTAGAAGAGGTCTGATCTGATTTAAATTACCTTCAAACACTCTGGGCGTTTAAAATCCATTCAACTTGGTTTTTGTTTAACCGAACCAAGTCAGGTGCTCAACTTGGTTTTTGGTTTTGTTCTTACTGCTGGAAGGTGAACAGCCACATGTTTAATAGGAAAGCCACGTGTTAGACAAGGAATGTGCTACAAAACATCCACGAGAAGAGACCAGTCAACATTGGATTAAAAAATGCCTAATGTGCAGACCGCTGTGCTAAAATAGGAAAAAAACACCGAAGTTACATGTGCTTTGCATGCAACAAAAAACGTCCACAGCGAGCAGTTGGTAACAAGAATCAAATGGTGAGCAGTCCAAGCAGATGAGGTTTGGTGTGACTATCAGGCAGGATGCACGTAGGGAAGGAGTTGAAACAGACCACATTACTGTATAGCAAAAACATCCTACTCATTCAACGTTGAACCAGCAGACAAGTTGTCCAAACGTGGTTGAAGGCATTGGAGAGGAGCAGTGAAGTTCCACCTTCCTTCACGCAGCATGTCAGTGAGCTCATGGTAGAGTCCACGTCCCAGAGGAGGGTAGTGTAATCGCTACAGTAAAAAAGGCCCACACAAGGTAGGTGTGATACTGCTGTAGCAAAAAATGACCACATAGAAGGAATAAACATCAACCAAGAGCCAGTAATGAAGGTTGCAAAACACGAGCATGGGTTGCGTGTTCGATCACACGATTTGCGAATGAGGCTAAAGCAAGTTGCAAGAAAAACACATTCTCAAATAATGCAAGCCACAAAAAAACCGAGTGTATCAAGCACCTTAAACCCGTAAAATTTTGAACCTGAACACAACGACAACTAGCAAGAAGCATACAAAACAAACCACTGAAAAATAACCATTAGAATCTTGAAATATGCAAGTAAAACACATGCAAAAAGTGAAACTTGCACAAGCAACTACACGGTGGAGAAACAATGGCGAGCAACTGTGATTCCAGTCCCCAAGCTCTGATACCATGAAGGAGTGTAGGACAAGGGTCTGGAAGGAATACACGTGCACCAAACATCTGCACTTCACCAAGAAAGGAGTTGCAAGATAAGGAAAGCAAAATTGTAAGAAGTAATGTGCATGCATAGAAAACTCAAGATTCGAAAATGGAGTGGAATAGAATGCTCTTGGATTGTCTTAGACCAAAAAGAAGAGGAGTACAAATAGGGGAGTGAATGTGTAACTTCCATGTAAGAAAAGATTCCTCCATAATGGAGAAGAGGAGTTACTTTCCCAAATGGGAATGTAACTCCTATGACACACTTACACATATGACAGATTCTGTAAGAGAGTCTGTCATAACTAAAATGACACCTAAGTCCATGTCCACCTAAGTGAGATGACTCACATGGTGTAGGTGGAAATAACACTAAATAATTAAATAAAGTGATAAAAAAAAACACCTACACCAACAGAAAACCTAACTTAGGGTTGTGAATCATACTTATAAAAATGTCTAGTGAAATATTAGAGATCTCCATCTACGCCTCCATCACCAATCCATTATTTCATCTAAAAATGGATGTTTATTACTATATCATAATCAAAGATATCCAAAAAACAATAAAATATTTAATTATAAACCCAAATTCCAACAACAAGACCCCTAATTAAATCAAATCCCATTTTATTCTACCACCTCACATCAATTTCCCTTAGGGAAAACCTACACAAGAAACCAAACTAACACAATATACCCCTTTGGGTAGATATTTGACCACCATATTCCATGAATTACAAATGAAAACATCATCCCATATCATAAAATAAAACCATTCGATGGAAACATCCCTAGAAAATCTTGGTATCAAAACAACGAGTATTATGACTACCATCAAATCCAGGAGAACTCAACCAAATAATGCATGAAACTAAAATAATTAATCCAATACCTAATTGAACAATGGTACCTTCAACTTGAATATATTTCCCTCACATCACACCATCAATTTCAGGATATTATCCCCAAACCTAAATCACAAAACCCATCACAATAGCAATCAATCACATAACCAATAAAGCAGGGATCCTATCCCCAATCCCTATCCAAATCAATCAAATAATTTGTAATGGTGGAAATTTTGTAATGTTTTCTGTTTTCTATTTTGGGTTTGTGTTGTCATTTATGTCAACCCCATTGATGTAAAAGGGTTTCATGATGTTTTATGAGTCTCCATATGATGTATTTCAAGTGTTATGTGTTGGTGCTCGTTTTGATCTCGCACCATTTGCCTTGATTTTCCTTTGATCTACGTGTTATGAAATGTTTTATCTCTCGATGTGGATGTTCTGAAGCTTTTACCTCCATTTGAATGCCTTGAATTGTTTGCAGAATCCATTGTCATGCCCTTTTTTGAAGAAATCTCTGAGTTTTCCCTGTTTTTGCCCTAATTTCTTCAAAATCTGTGAGGCTCTACCATTTTTTCCTATTTTGCCCGACCATGGAAGCTCAAGAATGATCAATTTATATTTGTATGCCTTTGAAAATCCAAATCCATGGTCGAAAGATGCTTGGAACCATGATTCACTTGGTTTTGTTTCAAAAAAATCATCCTTAGCAAAAATCATATTCTAGGCATGAATGGTGAATTTATGTGTTTTTGATGGTCTGACGGGTGTATTTTTCCCGTAAAAATTATTCCTCATCATTCGGCGCTCATGTGGCTTCTTTTGATTGGTTAGGGGATGGCGGGAAAATGTTTTAACTTGTCACTTTTTACTTTTTTGAAAAAGGCAATTTTGGTCCCGTAGCTCCGCTCAATTCTGATTGGTTCTTTTGGTACTTACGTGGCTTCTTCTAATTGGATGAGGCACAACAGGTTTGTTTTATGAACTTGTTCTTTTTGCATACTTTGGCAAAAAGTTTGAACTCACCCCATGGCCTCGCCAAGCTCTAATTAAAGTAAAATTTAAGCGGCGGGGAAAAAGTCATTACTTTGACCCCTTGAAAGGACACGTGGCAAAGTTAAAAATGGAGATGCGGGCCTTTTGAAGCAATTTGGATACTTTAACCTTTTGGAAAAATGGATTAAAGGTTTTAAAATGGAAGTGCACCCCCACCAAATCATTTTGAATCCTTACAAGATTCTTGAAGTTGTTCCATGAAGACATGTGGAGGTTTCTCACGGGTCTTCCTTCCTTAGACTTTTCCACAACTTCCTAAAGGGCATGAGACACGTGGTGAGCCTATGCTCATTTAGGGTCTCTACTTTTGGGGACCATCTCAAGATGTGTCATTGAGATGCGTGGAAGTTTGAAAAGTCAAGAGGCAGGGAGGCGCGCCATCTGGGGAAACTTGGATTTTTTGCCCCTTGTTATTTAAAAGACTGAAATCATCAAAATGACCCATAGGCACAAAAGAATAGTCAAAATTTTCTCTAATCAATGGCGGAGGTGTGGAATTTCGAGGAAATTTGGAAAATTTTCCTTTTGTGGAGAAAGGAGTTAAAAGTGTAAAAGGAAGTGTGGTTCCACTAGGACCCACATCAGAAACTAGAAGTAGAAGGGCGAGCTATGGGGAAAACTTGGAAAATTTTCCCTTTTCCAAAAAGAGGTGAAATAGCATAATTTAGCCATGGTTCCTTTGGGACCCACATTGGGACACGTGTCAAGCCCATTTTTCAAAGGCGGAGGGGTGGAGCAAATTGAGAAATTTTACATTTTTTCCAAAAGGTGTAAAAGGTAAAAAGGAACCCCTGGGCCCATCTTAACTTGGATCTCCCACGTGGACGATCCAGATTACAAAGAGAGATCAACGGAAACTATTCATTTGTATCTGATTTTCCACCATTTTGATCCAAAGCTTCGGGATGTGAATTTTTATGGGCTTTTATCATTTCTTGGAGTCTCCTACACATCAAATGAAGAGGAACATTAATTTGGTATCCTGGTTGGGTGGGAAAAATTTGAAGACATCTTTTTCCATTAAGATGTGATCTAACCATTGGCTTCGATCTGATTTTCTAGTTTTTCCTTCCTTGCACGCAAAGAACCAAATTTGGCAGATTGGAGGATGGAAGTAGTTGGCGCACGAGATGAAGAATGAATTACTAGATGAAGAATTGAATCCTGGAAATATTTGGAGAGATTTTGCATCTGCACACCTAAAATGTTTTTCACAAATCTGATTTTGGGAGTCTCAACACGCAATGGTGCTTTGAATGTCTCTAGTTTTGGGGGAAGACTCTGTTGTAAATGAGGTATTATAAATTACATGAATTTTTCATGTAAATGGTTGGAGTGTTAGAGGTCGGGACTATTTTTTCTAAGAGAAAAGCTTGATAGAACCCATCCTTCTGAGAAACCATCTAAAGAAACATGTTTATCTCCTTTGTGTTAAATTTGATCATGTCAAGGTGGTTGTGAGTTTACAACCATTGAAAAGCTTTGAGATTTTTCTAGAAACTTTCCCCTGCTAATAAATTTAATCAAACTTGATTTAATATGTGTTATTTTTGGGTGAAATTTGTGTTTCCTTCATTTCTGAATGTCTACAAGTAGTTTTCTTGTTCTGTTGCAATATTACATTCAAATCTTCGTGAATCACACAAGATCTTATCCTTGTGATAGTTTGGTGGCATTTACAATTAGATTTATCAGAATATATTTCATTTGATAGTGAAGTAAAAAAAATTAAAATCATTGTGACTCCTAGCATGACTATAAGATTGTATGTTACCCTTTGAGGGTATCTTAAGCGTGATGAAACAGAGGTTGATAATGTTTAGTTAAGTTTTCCAATTTGAGCCTTCATTTTGGATCCTTGAAGTTTGTGTGAAAAGTGCTGATTTGGGCCTCCATTGAAGCACATATTCTGGTTAAAGGAACATCCTAGCTATCCCAAAGCATTATGTTGTTCAAGCTCTCCATTTTTGTAAAATTTCTCAAGGATCTAGTGAATCAAGTTCATCCTACCTCACCTCCCACCAAAATTCATTTAAAAACAACCAATCTTACCCATACTACCCCTGCTTGTCATGTGTGTATACAAATGCATAATTTCTACTACCAAAACATGCATAAACAATCAGGTTTTCATTGTCTTTAGTGGCATGAACCTTGCTTAGAAAATATCTCCATTATCTAGAGTGACAACTCGTGAGAGTTAGGTTTTGTTGCATTGATCATATTTTCTTCAAGGTCTTCTTAATAACTTCGCAAGGAAGGATATCTCCATCTCCTCCACAAACAACAGGCTACAAAAAGGGTCCTCTCACCCTGGTTGAAAGGCACAACCATAAAGTAGTGAGGATAGGTCAAATCCTCTTGAGGGTGCTACCCATTTCTCCACATCTAAGTGACAAAGAGCAAGCTGCATTTCATCCCCAGCTACAAAATGACACACCACATGCTCTACTTGTCTCTAAGCTTCCTGCCAAACCTGTGATGTTGCTCAGCTCTGAGGGAGAATCAATTTGGGTACTAACACCCGATTGGCATCGTTATTGGGGAGATAGTGGTTACACTTCATATTCAGACCCTAGTAAACACTTCTTGAATGCTTTAAGTGCTAATACATTGTTTCAAACATCATATTGTGTTTGGGCCTGTAAGAAGTATTCAAGGTTGCAAGTGTTATGTGTAATTCTTTCAGTTTCTACACCTAGTGCACTAGCTTTCATTGATAAATCTGGGTAAAGAAAATTCAGATCTTTCCATTTCTAGTTTCTAGTATTGACAGACATTTGATAGATCATATTTTAGTGCATTTACACAACTAAGGTGGAAATTCTTAGTGGTGACTCCCTGTTGATCTGATTCTTGATAAGTACCAATGTCTTAACCTCTATCAAGTGAGATTTGTTACTAATATTTGTAAATATGGAAGGAAGAAGATCTTTCTTTGCTAGGGATCCTACTAGGACATTATTTCCAGAGCTAGGAAAAAAAAATTCAGAAGGAAGAAAATCCTGGAGAGTTGTTGGAGATCAGCAATCAAGAAAAGGGATCTCCATTGATGAAAGTGATCAGCCTATCATTGAAGACTGTCATTCAAGTGCTTCTAAATCAGGTAGCCTCTTTGTGGAATTGAATTCTCCAACTGGAGAGGGGCCTTCATTTGAATTTGAAAAGTTTTCTTCTCATTCTGCCCCTGTCTTTTCAAAATTTGATAGGGTTTTCCAAGAAACAAGGCCTTTAGGGATATCCATTTTAAAAGTTATACTCCTGTGTTTCAAAGACCCTCTGCCCCTTATCAATTTGTTTCTCCTCCAGGTCACCTCCTCAAAACAACATGGCCCAGCCCCCACCCAGACCTCCATTTGTTGTAAACACCTTTGGTCCTATAAATTTTACAGGGATGGTGGTTATCCAAATGCAGTTCCCCAGGATGTGAGAAATAGATTACCAAAGTTCCAAGGAAACAACGCTATAACTGGTGATCAACATTTAAAGCTTTTTATCAATATGATGGAAGACTTTGAGATTGAATATGAATATGTATATATCAAATTGTTTATCCATACTTTGGAAGAGGATGCAAGGGACTGGTATAAAGCTTTTCCAGACAATTCCATTGATTCTTGGACAAAGATGACAATGCATTTAGACTGCAGTATGGTGATAGAACTAACCCTAGGTTTTCTCTATCAATTTGAAAATATCAAGAAGAATCCTAATGAGTCAATACATGATTTCAACACAAGGTTTAATAAGACCTTGAGAATATTTCCTGTTAGCTTAAGGCCATGTGATGAATCATGTTTGATCAAATATTTAGATGCATTTGATAAAAAAGTTACTTACTACTTGAGGGACAAAAACCCTACTAATTTGAGGTAGGCCTTCACCATGGCTCAGAAATTGAGAACAACATCAAGGCAATTGGAAAGCCTCCAAAAAGGGAGGGTGTAAAAATAATTAACCCGAAAAGCCTCAAACAAGTAAGGTTGTTGATTTGGAGGAAGTTGTGAAAACTTTGGCAAGGGATGTCAAAGAAATATCATACAAATTAGCCTAGGAAGAAAAAGGAATTGGGCAGAGTTCACAAGGTCAGCACAAGCAACAAGGCCAAGACATGTTTACAAATCATCATAGAAATGATCAGAGATCTGATGACAGAGGAAAGGGACCTATTGGATTTGGAAATAAATAGTCCCAAGCTAGGGAAAACATAATGGTACCTGATCCTTTGGCTTCCAGAGTTGTTGTGGAGGATACATATTTCATTGATTGGTGTGACAGCTATTTCATGCCCCATACTCCATGTGAGGAAGATCAAGAAGAAGAAGAAGAAGAAGTTGATGATGATAATGATGATGATGTTTGCATGATGGGTTGCTCCACGAGCTCACAACAAGGGGAAACTTCAAATGAGGTAATAAGTGCTAGAACTGCTGCTGATTTTGGGATTGTATCCATCGGGTACCTATTCTTCCTCCCTCTCATACTTTAGAAGTATATATTATACAAGATTTTGAATTTTCCTATAATGACTTTGAATATTTAAGACCTTTAATGATAAAGAAGTATGATGGAGGAATCCCATCCAAGAGGATAGGAAGTTGTTGATGAACATTTTTGCTGCCCAAGAGAATAAGTATAACACAATAAGTAGGGTTGTCAAAGGGATAGGGACTCATGCTAAGCCAAAAACTCCATTGCTTTCAAATATTCCTAAAGAGGCTCCTAAGAAAGATGCATCTACCAAGGGCCTTGCTTGTCCCAAAAAAAAAACACATACCCCTCCTCCCGCCCAAGTCACAAAAATCTTGTGCCATCTAATGAGTGTGTCAACCTTCCTTCCAATGCTAGTTTTCCAAATTCTATCCCTTATGATATTGCCCAAGTCTTGAGTCAAATCAAGATCTTAGTTCCAATTGTTGAGTTGCTTAGGATTCCTGAGCACAAGAAAAGGGCTTTTGAGTATTTGGGGCTGAAAGAGGAGAAGACTACCCTAGGTAGAAATATAAACATTGTGGAGACTCCACCAGTCATTGAAGAGTTAGAGAAACCACCAGTGTTGGAGGAACTAGGTGAACCACTTGAGGTTTATTTGGGGACATCCTTGGTGGAGTCTCAACTAAATGTGGATCCATTCTTCACCACTCTTATCATTAAAGACATATTGCTACACAATTGTATGTTTGACTCAGGGACATCATGTAATGGTATGCCTCTAGATGTCATGAATGAGCTAGATATCAAAGTAACAACAATATATGGGAAGTGTATTGCTATGGACTCCGAGAGTTCCAGGTGGTAGGATGTGTGAAAGGTCCGGTGGTGTAACTTTCACTTACCTAGGTAAAAACCTGATGCTTGATGTTGTTATTGTTGACTGCCCGGCCAAGTGGGGTATGTTGTTATCTAGAAAATGGGTTACAAGTGTTGGTGGGAGTGTTCAAATGGACATGTCCTATGCTACCATCCCAATTGAGGGAAGCCTTGTCAGGTATTATGGAGAAAATAAGATGTTGCACCTTATTGAAGATCCCAATAATGCATCTTATGAAGTATTGCACATAAGTGTTGATGTTGATAACTTTGTAGGATTTGTTGATGGAAAAGAGCACAAGATTTAAGAATGCAAGTGTCTTGAACATGCGAGGCTCTCCTTGGACTTTATTTTTGATGGAGCTTGCTCCAGAGTTCATAAATGGTGTTAGTGTTGTTCGATCTCTCCAAGACATGAAGAGTTTTTATTTTCCTTCAAACTCAACTTTTAGTGCACTAACAACATTGCTTTGAGTATGAGGAATTGTTGTTAGGTCTCGAGTATTGCTTGGAAATATGGTGTTAAAGACATCATTTTCAAAGGAGATTCATAATTAATTGTAAAGCAAGTTAGAAAACTTTATGCCACAAAAAATTAGTGAATCAAACAATACAAGCATGCAGTTTGGGATCTCCTTGAGATGTTTGATTCATTCAATACTGTGCATCATGATAGGAATTTCAATGATTTGGTAGAAAAACTTGCAGTATTGGGATCTCGGTTTGATAATTGTATAGTATCCCCATATTGTGAATATGATGTTGAGGTGTTAACTAGGCCATCTGCACCTGACAACATTAAACATTGGCAAGTTTTGATGATGATGCTCAGGTCAGAAGATTTTTGTAGAACAAAGGGGAGTTTTCTGATCAAAGTATTGATTGGGAGCCAATGGTGTGTGTAAAAAAGGGTAAAGAAACCTTGTTTGGAAAAGGCATCATCCAACTAAAGACTAATACCATTCCTAGAGGGTTGGTTGCTCTTGAATCCAACTTTGATAATGTTGATCGCATTATTAACAGATGCATAACAACCTCAAGGGATGTTGAGGAGCATGACCTTGGCACAAAGGAGAAACCAAGGAAGATTTGGTTGGGAAGCAATCTCAGCAAGGAGGAAAAACAATCTTATGTCCAATTGTTGAAAAATATCAAGATTACATGGCTTAGAATTATTCTGAAATGAAGGCATACAAAGAGGATCTGTTTCAACATGAGATTCCCTTGAATCTAATACAAAACCATTCAGGTAGAAACAGAGGCCAATCAATCCACTCCTATCTCTTAAAATGCAAGAGGAACTGAAGAAATTGAGGGATGGAGGGATTATTCAGCCTACAAGGTATTCTTCTTGGGTTGCAAACCTAGTACCAGTTAGAAAGAAGAATGGTGACATCAGGTTGTGTATGGACTTGAGAAATCTGAAGGAGACATTAATGAAGGATAATTATCCTTTACCAAACGTGGAAACATGTTGCAGCTTAGTGACTGTTACGAGTTGCTATCTACCTTAAATGGATTCTCTAGTTATAACCAAGTTGTTGTAAAGGAATCATAAATAATTAAGACAACCTTTACCACCCCTTAGGGAACATATGTATATGTCAGGATGCCCTTTGGATTGATGAATGCTTTGGAGCAACCTTTCAAAGAGAAATGGATGTTAATTTTTCTAGTTACATCAATGATTTTATTGTTGTCTACCAAGATGATGTAATTTTGTTCTCCAGAAAGAGAAGTGATCATTTACAACACTTGGAGAAAATGTTGACAAGATGTCGAGAATATGGCATTTCACTCAATCCAAAGAAGTGCCATTTTGGAGTACAGAAGGAAAAATTGTTTTGTCACATTGTGTCACAAGAAGGGGTAATGATTGATCCAAAAGGGTAGAGGCCATCGCAAGGTCCCACCGAGAACCAAGAAGGGGATTCATTCCTTCTTTGGGAATATAAACTTTATCAGGAGATTCATATCAAACTTTGTTGAGTTGACCATTCCAATCACTGACATGCTAAAGAAGGACTAGGCCATCAAATGGGAGGAGGATTCCATTTAAGATTTCAATGGGATCAAGGAGGCATTAAAGCATGCCCCTATTTTAGCAGCTCTAGATTATAAGAAGCCTTTCCAACTGTTTTCTTTTGCTTTAGAGAACACTATTGCATCTGTCTTGTTGTAGAAAGATGATGAAGGGGCTGAGAGGCCAATTGCCTTTTTAGTATGGCATTGCAGGGGCTGACTCGAATATACTATAATGGAGAAACAAGCATTTGCTTCGGTAAAAGCAACAAAGCTTTTCAAGCCTTACATTTTGAGCTCTAAAATTGTTGCTTATGTTCTCCACACTATGGTGAAAGACATCTTATCAGATATGGAAGTCTCAAGAAAAATATGTAGATGGGTGAACAAGTTGCAAGAATATGACATAGATATCCAAACCATGAAGTTGGTGAGCAGTTTGGGCTTGGCTAAGATTATGGCTTAGAGCAACTTGCAAACTATTGAGGTAAATGAGGTAGAAGAAGGAAGGGAAGATGTTTTTGAAAAATTGATGAGTTCGAGTGGTGCAAATATGTACTTTTATCTCGGACATCTATATTGCCTTGAGTATTTGAGTAAGAACCGAAAAGATCCCTTAAGTTGGCTTCCCGTAATATGTCATTACGATTATGGGTTAGCTTGGAAGAACCCTGTGGGAGTTCTCTTAAGGTACATTATTGAAGATGAATCCCCCAAGATAATTGTTGATCTCCATGGAGGAGTTTGTGGGGGCATTTTACTGGAAGAGTCACAACACACAAGATCTTAAGGGTTGGTTATTGGTATCCAACTCTCTTCAAGGATACAACTCTTTTGGTTAGAATATGTTAGAATTGTCACATTTCTCCGCAAGACTAAAGCTTTAGGCTCCCTACCTTTGCATCATGTATCAATTGAAGCCTCATTCAAGTAATGGGGAATGGATTTCATTGGTGAGATTTCAGACCCTTCAAGTGCTGGCCATAAGTGGATTCTTGTAGCCACTGATTACTTCACCAAGTGGGTGGAGACAATCCCCACCAAAAGAGCAACACACCAAATTGTCATGGATTTTATGTTAAACCATATCATCTATAGGTTTGGAGTGCTAGTTAAAATTGTTGCTGACAATTCCATGAGCTTCAGAGATAAACCTTTGGTGGCAATGTGCAAAGAATATGGGATCAATTTGACATATGCTTCTAATTACAATCCCCAAGGAAATGGACAAGTTGAGTCCAGTAATAAAAATTTGTTGAAGATTATCAGAAGAACCTTGGAGTGAAGAAAATAAAATGGGATGAACAACCGAAGTTCATTGTTTGGGTTGATAGAATTACTATTAAAAGAGCCACTGGAAAAATTCCATTTGAAATGGTGTTTAGAACTCAAGCTCTGCTACCCCTGCATATGCAATTATCCTCATATCAATTCATTCAAAAACTAGAAGATCAAGAAGTTAGTCCATATGAGGCTCGCATTAACCAGATTGTTGAACTTGATGAAGAAAGGAGAGCTTATCACCAAAGGCATATGAAATTCACGAAAAAATTGAAGAAGTTATTTGACAAGAAGGTCACTCCCAGAGATTTCAACATTGGAGATCTTGTGCTTTGTTGTGGGATAGTAAACATGAAGATAAGGGAAAACATGGTAAATTTGATGCACTATGGATGGGCCCTTACTCCATTGACATTCGGATTAGTGAGCATACCTTCTTCTTGAAATATTTGGATGGTGAATTGCTCGAATTACCTCGTTAATGGTAGGAACTTAAAACATTTCCCGGATTGATTCCTAGAATCAAGTTGAGCATCATTTCTATAGTGTACAGCTTGTTGGTTGCTTTCTGTCTTTTGTGTTTTTACTTGTTTTAGTCATCGGTGACTTGGTTTTACTGGTTTCTCGGTTCAGTTTTTAGAGGATGGTTGTGGTTGTTCCACTATGCTATCTTATTCTTTGACTCCATTGCCCAATGGTCTGTTCTTGGCACTTGGTCTGCTAGTTGTTCTTGTGGCACTCGCAGGGAGTGCCCATCCCCGAGTCGGAGCCGATGTTGGTGCTCATTTTGTTCTCGCTCCATTTTCCCTGATTTTCCTTTGATCTGTGTGTTATGAAATGTTTTATGTCTCGATGTGGATGTTCTAAATCTTTTACCTCCATTTGAATGCCTTGAATTGTTTGCAGAATCCATTGTCATGCCCCTTTTTGAAGAAATCTCTCGAGTTTGCCTGTTTTTGCCCTAATTTCTTCAAAATCCGCGGGCTCTGCCATTTTTTCCTATTTTTCCCCAACCATGGAAGCTCAAGAATGATCAATTTATATTTGTATGCCTTTGAAAATCCAAATCCATGGTCAAAATATGCTTAGAACCATGATTCACTTGGTTTTGTTTCAAAAAAATTCATCCTTAGCGAAAAATTAGATTTTGGGCATGAATGGTGAATTTCTGTGTTTTTGACGATCTGACGGGCATCTTTTTCCCCGTAAAAATTATTCCTCAAGCATTTGGCGATCACGTGACCTCTTTTGGTTGGTCAGGGGACGGGTAAATGTTTTAACTTGTCACTTTTTTCTTTTTTGGCAAAAAGGAAATCTTGGTCCCGTAGCTCCGCTCAATTCTAATTGGTTCTTTTGGTACTTACGTGGCTTATTCTAATTGGATGAGGTGTGGTGGGTTTGTTTTATGAACTTTTTCTTTTTTGCTACTTTGGAAAAAAATTGAACTCACCTCGTGGCCCTACCAAGCTTTGATTATAGCAAAATTTAAGCGGCAAGGAAAAAGTCTTACTTTGACCCCGCAGAAGGACACATGGCAAAGTTAAAAGCGGAGATGCGGGCCTTTGGAAGCAAGTTGGATACTTTTCCCTTTTGGAAAAATGGAATAAAGGTTCTAAAATGGAAGTGCACCCCACCAAATCATATTGAAGCCTTATAAGGTTCTTAAAGTTGCGCCATAAAGATAAGTGGAGGTTTATGTCGAGTCTTCCTTAGACTTTTTAGCAACTTCCTAAAGGGCTTGAGACACGTGGTGAGCTCGCACTCATTTAGGGTCTCTATTTTTGGGGACCATCTCAAGATGTGCCATTGAGATGTGTGGCGGTTTGAAAAGTCAAGAGGCGAGGAGGCGGGCCATCGGGGGCAACTTGGATTTTTTGCCCTTGTTATTCAAAAGACTTGAAATCATCAAAATGACCCACAAGCCCGATAGAGAAGAGTCAAAAATTGCTCCAGTCAATGGTGGAGGTGCGACTTTTGGGAGAAATTTGGAAAATTTTCCTTTTGTGGAGAAAGGAGTTAAAAGTGTAAAACGAAGCATGGTTCTATTGGGACCCACATCAGAAACTAGAAGCGGAAGGGTGGAGCTGCGGGGAAAACTTCAAAAAATTTCCCTTTTCCAAAAAGAGGTGAAATAGCATAATTTAGTCAGGTTCCTTTGGGACCCACATTGGGACACATGTTAGGCCCATTTTTCAAAGGTGAAGGGGCGGAGAAAATTGAGAATTTTGAATTTTTCCCAAAAGGTGTAAAAGGTAAAAAGGAACCCCAGAGCCCATCTTAACTTGGATCTCCCACGTGGATGGTCTAGATTCAAAAAAGAGATCAATGGTAACTATGCATCTGTATCTAATTTTCCACCATTTCTACTCCAAAGCTCCAGGGGATGTGAATTTTTACAGTTTTTTATCATTTCTTGGAGTCTCCTGCATGTCAAATGAAGAGGAACATTAATTTGGTATCCTGGTTGGGTGGGAAAAATTTTAAGACGTCTTTTTCCATTAAGATGTGATCTGACCATTGGCTTCAATCTGATTTTCCATTTTTTCCTTCCTTGCACGCAAAGAACTAGATTTGACAGATTGGAGGAGGAAGTAGTTGGCGCACGAGATGAAGAACGACTTACCAGATGAAGAATTGAATGCTGGAAATATTTGGAGAGATTTTCCCTCTGCACACTTGATAACTTTTTTGTAAATCTGATTTTGGGAGTCTCAACACGCAATGGTGCTTTGAATGTCTCTATTTTTGGGGAAAACTCTGTTGTAAATGAGGTATTATAAATTACATGAATTTTTCATGTAAATGGTTGGAGTGTTAGATTTGATCATGTCAAGGCAAGTTGTGAGTGTACAGACCATTGAAAAGCTTTGAGATTGTTCTAGAAACTTTCCCCTGCTAATAAATTTAATCAAACTTGAGTTAATCTACGTTATTTTTGGGTGAAATTTGTGTTTACTTCATTTCTGAATGTCTGCAAGTAGTTTTCTTGTTCCCGTTGCAATCTTACATTGAAATCTTTTTAAATCACACAAGATCTTATCCTTGTGATAGTTTGGTGGAATTTGCAATTTCATTTATCAGAAGATCTTTCATTTGATAGTGAAATAAAAAAATTTAAAATCATTGTGACTCCTAGCATGACTATAAGATTGTTTGTTAGCCTTTGAGGTTATCTTAGGTGTGATGAAACAGAGGTTGATAATGTTTAGTTAAGTTTTCCAATTTGAGCCTTCATTTTGGATCCTTAAAGTTTGTGTGAAAAGCATTGATTTTGGCCTCCATTAAAGCACATATTCTGGTTAAAGGAACATCCTAGCTATCCCAAAGCATTCTGTTGTTCAAGCTCTCCATTTTTGTAAAAGTTCTCAAGGATCTAGTGAATCAAGTTCATCCTACCTCACCTCCCACCAAAATTCATTTAAAAACAACCAATCTTACCCATACTACCCCTGTTTGTCCTGTGTGTATAGAAATGCATAATTTATACTACCGAAACATGTAAAAACAATCAGGGTTTCATTGTCTTTAGTGGCATGAACCTTTCTTAGAAAATATCTCCATTATCTAGAGTGACAACTCATGAGAGTTAGGTTTTGTTGGATTAATCATATTTTCTTCAAGGTCTTCTTAATAACTTCGCAAGGAAGGATATCTCCATCTCCTCCATAAACAGCGTGCTATAAAAAGGGTCCTCTCATCCTGGTTGAAAGGCACAACCATAAAGTAGTGAGGTAGGTCAAATCCTCTTGAGGTCTACCCATTTCTCCACATTTGAGTGACAAAGAGCAAGTTGTATTTCATCTTTGGCTATAAAACAACACACCACATGCTCTGCTTGTCTCTAAGCTTCTGCCAAACTTGTGATGCTACTCAAATTTCTTTGAGGAGAATCAATTTGGGTACCAAACATTATATATGAATATTGTATAGTATGGTGAAGTTCAATGTAGTCCTGATGCATGGTTGTGTGAGCTAAGTCACTATTTGAGCTCTCTTGATTTGTTTGGAAGTTTTCATGAGGTCATACATGGTCATTGAGGTATTTTTTATATGTACATGGGTCTTCATGATGTCAACATGGTTAGGTCATGTGGTTACAATGTTGAGTCAGGTTATTCCATATTTGTTTCTTTCCTAGAACTTCCAAATGAGGTAAAGGTATGATATTTAGAGCTTATAATTATTTTTAAGCATGGGAACAACATATTTATAGTGTACCTAAGGTGTGTGATGAGTTTCAGGTCATAATTCAGAAGTTAGATGCATATTTGAGGTCCTTGGGAAGCTATAGGTGAGAAACATATAGTTTAGCATAGGTAAGTCATTATGGCTAGAGATTTTGAGGAATATATGGGATATGTGAAAATTATGGAAATTTATAGGATGTTTTCATGATGCTTAATTCCAAGTTTCATGTCAAAGTGCTGAAGAAATTTGAAGTTATGCAAGTTTTGGTGAAACCAGGTATGTTTGAGTGTGTTTTTATAGCAAAGTTGGACCTTCCGATGCCTGTTCTAGATTGTATGATTTGCATTGGGACCTGATATTTTTGGAATAGATTATTAGGTAAATTATTAATCTTTCACAAAAATAATGAGGTGGTTTTATTGTCACATTTTTATGAACGATCATTAAGAAGGTAAAGTGGTTTGAAACCCTAGCTAGGAGCAACTTGCATAAAAGTTCTTGTATTAGCCCGTTTTGATTGATAGTAAAAAAGTGGTGATTTTATGTTATATAGGACTCTTCAAAATTTCCAGAAATGTATGATATAGAATTTGGTGATATATGGGCCCCACCTAAAACTGTAAGTTTCTGAAGAGTTTCACTTGAGGAGAAAATTTCCAAATGAGGTATGATCTAAATTGTTTTTGTATGATTTATGCAAGTTTTTATTGATTTCCAAAGAGGTTTCAAGACATTTTGATTCAATTTCATGGTTAAATGAACTCTATTTAGGTTGATTGGTCAAAGGATAGTTTTGGGATAGTTTGGAGCGCGAGTCATGGTAAATTGGACATAACATGAGCTACATGAAGAGTTATAAGGTGATTCAAGTTTCATTGGAAATAATATTCAGAGATATTTCCATTTATATAATTTTTTCTTCATGGTGATGAGATTTTGTATGGTTTAAAAGGTCAATTTGTGAGTAGGAATATTTTTTCCTGTGTAGGACAAAGCTGTATTTTATGAAGTATTGAGTTGTTTGGAGCATAAAATGTTTTATGCTTTCGACCACTTGAAAAATAAATAGGTATGAATTTGGGATCCAATGATTCTATTTTAGGTTCTTGAATTTTTCAGGAAGGGTGCTAACTAGTTGATTTTTGGAAACTGCTTTTGGATAGCTTGTTTTGGTGAAGGCAAAAGTTGTTGTGGTTTGAACCAAGGGTTGTTTCATGAGTTATAACTTGCATATATGTGTTTTAAAGGTCTTTAAATTTCCATAAAGTGGTAACATGCCATATTTTAGTTCATCTTGAGGGGTATTGAGGCCCAAAGCCAGATTCAGGTTGTTGTTAGTAGTTGTTTAATGAAGGAAATGAGTTCTGGGCCCATTAATTACGACTATTTATGATGTGTAAATGTTATTTTTAACATGTGTGGTGATTTTTAGAGCATGGGTAAAAATATTTTTGGTATTAGGATATTTTTTCATCCCAATGCAAGGTTTTTGGGAAACTTTGGTGCATAGAATGTTGTTTTTGGCTAGGTTGACCTACTTGGGTCATATATGACCTTTTTAATGCTTTTATTTGAATGTAATATATTTTTATGTGTATAATTATGATTTAATGGCCTCCTTTGGGTTAGTGAGTTGATTGCATTTAAAAGTAAAGCTTGAGCTCATTTTGTGAGCTAGTCTTGCATAGGGGTGAAGTGTGACCTAGAGGAAAGAAAATTACATGTATGAGGGAATATTTTGAGATATTATCAGATGCATGATAGGTTGAATTTTTTTTGAAGACATGTGTTTAATATTTTATATGCAAGACAATTCCATGAAGACCTAGAGAGAGCAATTTGAAGAAGGTGTGCTTGAGAGAGAGTTTGAAGGAATTTGGAGCTGAACTTTGGGATCAATATTAGTTGTGGTATCAAAATATTTTCAGTTTTCATACTTATAAAAATCTCTTATGATGATTCATATTCATAGGATTCTCTTGTTGTGAGTCATATCAACAAGGGTTTAGGGGTTGGTGCTCCTTGTGGGGTTGGTGCCTCACTAAAGAAATCTCTTGTGATGCGTAATATTCACTTGAGTCCTTTGTTGTGTGTAATATCAGAAAAGTTTTAGGGTTTGGTTCTCCTTATGGGGTTGGTGCCTCACTAAAAAAATATTGTAGGATGTGTAATATTCTTGCAAATCCTTGCTTTGAGTAATTTAAGGAATAATTTCAATAGGTTTTGTTCACCTTCGGGGTTTCTCGCATATATCCGGTGTTTCTCTCTCTCTCTCTCTCTCTCTCTCTGATTATTACACATATGATTTTTATTGCACACATAATAATTTTGCATGGTTTATGGATATTGAAGTGGTTAATTTGAATGATGAATCTAAGAAATTGGAAATGAAGTTGTAATTATTGCATGACTAATTAACCCCTCTTCTCATTCAACGTGCTTCCAACAATATACCCCTTTGGGTAGACATTTGACCACTATATTCCACAAATTAAAAATGGAAAACATCATCCCATATCATAAAATAAAACCATTCAATAAAAACATCCCTAGAACATCTTGGTATCAAGAGAATGAGTATTGTGACTACCATCGAATCCAAGAGCACTCGACCAAATAATGCATGAAACTAAAATAATTAATACAATACCTAATTGAACAATGGTACCTTCAACTTGAATATATTTCCCACACATCACACTATCAATTTCAAGATATTATCCCCAAACCTAAATCACAAAACCCATCACAATAACAATCAATCACATAACCAATAGCGAGATCTTATCCTTAATCCCTATCCAAATCATTAAAATAAATTTTGATGGTGGAAATTTTGTAATGTTTTCCCCAAGAATCGTCTTAAAAATTCACCATCAAAATCCAATCTCATATTCAACAGCAATCATGATGTCCTTTTGGTATTGAAAATTTTATCAACAATTCAAAACCACTAATCAAAACCAACTCCCTAGATTATGCCACCACAACTAGGAAAATTGATATAATTACCAAATGGTCTCCTTTACCTACTCTTGAGATCCCTTAAAATAATAATCCCATATAGATTTAAATTCGGGATCTTCTTAAAACATCTGATATTTATTGGGATATCATGTATGAGGCTCTTCATGAGTCAAGTGTCCCTTGCAACATTGACCCATCAATTTTTTTTTACACTCGTTGGATGTTTGTTCTTAACCCATGTCGTTTTACATCCAAACCCGGTGAGGTCCTATTTATACTTCAAACCAATTATCTCTAATTTGTATCCAAAATCATTCATCAAAATCCCATTTCAAAGAATTAAGTGAATGTGAAATTTAAAACAACTTTCATGTAGCCAAGATTCTCCCACATCATATAAACCATGAAAATTATGTCATGAATAAACACAAATATGTAGCATACTCTAAAATATGTTCATACATCCATGAGCCTAGTGACAATGGGCTTTCATCAAGTTTAAAACCATTTGACTATCATATCACCCATAAGATGGTTAAAAACATGAAATAAAATGGAAAAATTCTAGGTATCTATGAACAAGGAATCACTGAGTATATCCATGTTTATAAACATTTAAGTCATCATGCTAGAGTTTACAAACCTTTTGGGAAGGTTCACAACAAATAAGAATCTACCTCCATCAACAAAAAGAAGAAGCTTCCAATATTGACAGAGCATCCACCGGTAGTCTATCCGAGGGTTTGTTTCCACCAATCTCTTTCATGACACCACTACCAAAACCATCTACATTAACCACCAATCTCTTAATCCCATCACATGGGACCATAAAAATAAAATAGATATCTTCCATAATGATGGAGCTATTTATGCACTCCTTAGAGCCAATGATGATATCTTTCCACGATGTCACTTAAAGGGCCTTCAAATCAACTTGGACATAATAAATCACTTAGAATCAAAGTCCTCGTCATCAAAACATATCCAAAATTTAAACTAATCCCCAAAATAAAAAAACCATAAAGTCGTACAAAATCTAAAATATCAAAATATCCACAAATAAAAAACATCAAAACATCAACCACAATAAGGACTTGTCTTTACATGGATGTTATTTCCTTCCCACCCATCCCCATGCAAATCACCCTTCATGTATATATTTATGGCATACTTTTGATTATTCTATCCATACTCATCATGAGGAAATGGTAGATATGTTGTAGCCATTTGACATTGGTATTTCAATACCTTGGTAAATTAAATAACTAATGTGTTTCAGAGATCTTATCACTACCATACACTTTATAATATTTTCATGAAGATCTCTAGGAATATCTATTGACACTAACTAATTTCATACATACCATCATTTACACTTCCTTCCATAAAGTTTTTAGTGGTTATTAACCCCTTATCAAAACAATCAAGAGATTTAAATATCTTATCAAAAGCAAATTAAAATTCAAAAATCAAACAAAAAACAATATAAAAACTCTCTATAGGAATGTCTCCATTATCTCTATTTAGGATATGGGCACATGGATGGTAGTAGAGAAATTTTGTGGATAGAATCAGATACAGCTCCATCGGGGCTATAAATACCTGGGTGGTAGTGGAACAACATACCATTTTCCTTCGCATCTTTCATCCACCAATCAACTATCAAAATTAATAATTCATACACATTTTCTATTTTTTCTTCACTTAATGCCTACAAACCACTTCAAGTAGAAAATTAAATTTCACACACACATTTGATTTTGATGAGAGAAAGAGATAGTATGTCAGTAGGTGTTGTTCTGACCTTGTTCGTAATCCTGTTTTAGCCCATATTTTTATAACAATTTGTGCCTTTTGGATCCTCTTTTGTTTCCAATACTCAAAATATTTTTCATACCCATCCATAATACTCAAAATTTCCTTATGCTTCACTTGGAACATCTATGTGCATTTGTTGCCTTCTTTTTACAATGGTTGGATGTAACTTATTCCTTTCCACAAATCAATCTTGAACCAATAATCCTTTTTCTATCATTTATTTTCCATTTTTTCATCCCACATTATGTTTGGGTAGCTTGCAGCCCAAAATCAAACATCACTTGAGAGGGATGTTGTACCCAATCCTTTTCTTGTCAATCTTATGAAAATTTCAATCAATTTCATTAATCAATAATTCATCAACTTATATGACCAAATACTCATCCAACTTGAGAAATCATCCTATTGATCTCATTTCAATAGTCACATTAAATTCACCTAGCAATGAAAATTTCTCGGTCTTTGTCAATCTATTCGATCGTAAAATCCCACTTCTATGCATCATTTCTTGGGGCTAATCATCAAACCACCCTTTCATGTATCCTTGTTTGGGGAAAATCCATCAAGACCGTATTTCATAGTCATATGTGATATATTCAACATTAGGTCTAACGAACCACATCTCATATTCATATATTAAGTTGTGTTATGTCACCTCCACTAGTAACTTGAATAGGGGCACATAGGTATAGACACTAGATAACCGCACCTTACTTAAGGTCTCAAAACATCAAAAGCTCTAAAAATATCAAAATATAAAAAAAAGCAGAAGCAATAAAAAATCATATCTACTACTCACCCATGTGGTTATGGACAGGAATCAAAGATCAAATATTTGAGCAATCATGACATCATTTACTATCCATGTCTACCTAGTATATAACATTTCCAATAGCAATTTTTGGCTCATTTTGTCATTTTTGGGTACATATCGTTCCCCCATATGTCTCTCGTACATGAATAATTGCTTAGGGAAACATGGTTTCCCTTGTCTCCATCCTACATTCTTTAGGTATAAAATAGTAGCACAATCCAAAAAAAATCATAAAAAATACAAAATACAAAACCACCCAAACAGACCAAAGCTCCATATATAATGGAAAATTTGGCACAACTCAAAAACATCATAAAATATTCCAAAAATCCCAAAACAAAGCTTAAATTTTTGAAAAACAATCCAAAATACTAGTTAATACTCAACCATGTGGTTGTGAACAAGTGAAACACCATCAACATATCACTAACTATTGACATCATTTGCCATCAAAGTGTCCCCAACATATATTGTTTCCTATGGAAAGTTATGGATTCTTTTATCATCTCTTGTGACATATCATTCCCTCGTCTATCTCCCTTGTGTTTATCCTTTCATGGGGAAAACTTATTTCCCTCGTCTCAAAAATTACATCATTTAGGTATTCAACAGGCAAAAATCAAATGCATTCGTTAAAAATTTACCTTTTTGAGTGTTTTTTCTTTTTTTTTTTTACTTGTTTAATTTTGTATTTTAATTTATTTTTTAGTCATTCGTATAGCATCTTATAACCATTGGTATTGTGGTTTTTCATATCATAGTACTTATTGTTGTATGCTAATATCAAATCAAGGTTGCTCATAACCGTATCGATTAATGCAAGGTAAGTAACATACCCTTGTAACATTTTTCCCATCCCTCTTTCTTATATCTACCCTTTCCTTCCATATTTTATATAACATCTTCTATCATCTTACCAACATTCTAATCTTCATCAAATTCTTCTATCATGTCAACCATCCATCCTAGGATCGTCTCTTTTTGTAATAGTCATCCAACTTGTGAAGTCATTCAATTGATCCCATCCCCAAATCTATTGAACTCATCCTATCGATCAAAATTTTCAAGTTTTTTGTATCTAGCTAAATCAGCCCATTGGTCCCTTCACTAAAACCGTTGAAGAGGTATATCGTTCAACATTTCCAATTCCTGTTTATTCCTATTTTTCATGACACTAGGAACACCTCCTTCCATTTTGATCTTTTATTCTCTTTTTGAGATTCCATGCCCATCTTATATCATTGCATGGTCTCTCAAAGGGGAATCCCCCTATTAATATCCTCATTCCTCATATCATCCCATCATGTTTACTACCTTCTTTGAAAGGGCACCGCTAATGTGACACCCTCCTAAAGAGGGGAAAATGTAGACACCCTAAATCCGTCACATTAGATTTAATCTAAAGGAAATAAAATCACACTAACCTTTATCTTCATTTATTAATTAATGACCATTTATCGTTAATTAGATTCCTCCTTTGGATACTAATTAATGATCTTACATTAATAAAATTCTCTTCATTTTTAATTAATAACCCATTATTAATTAACTAGAAACCCCCTTCTTCTATTAATTAATGACCCTTCATTAATTAAAATGACACTTTAAATCATCTATAAATCTCAATAAATTCCCTAAAATCCTCTCAAATATATTTTACAAGTTAATCTAGTCATATTAATTAATCCCAAATTGATTGATTAATTCCCTTTTATCCCCATATAATTCGTATGGAGCATTAATCTCATTTAATTGCTCTTAATTCTACCCAACCAAGCCTAATATTACGTTCCCACTATCCCATATTTACTAAAGTGAACCAATCCCCCCAATCCTAAACCTATGTAATGAACTCTCCTAAAGTGCATTCAACACACATTATCTTTAGAAGACACAAAGACATCTTGTGACGCCTTTTTCTCATTTAAGAAGAAATTCCTTTGTTGAAGAACAAAGAAGATATCCAAATATGGCTCAAGCTAACTTTTATGGGCCTCTTTCTTCATCAAAATCCCCATCCTAAGCAACCAACACTATTATTTCCTTCAAACGTTCAACAAGGACATCCACATATCCAAATAAAATCCACAAATCAAGGGAGGTTTGCATTTTCATGTTTTGTTTATGTAATTTTTTTCTTTCCTTTTAGCTTTATCTTTATTGTTTTATATTAGTTATAGATTAGGGTTTACCTTTTGTTGAGTAATAAGTTTTATCTCTACTTCTAATGAATGAATACATAAGGATATTGTTAAATTCCTTGAGCTCCAAACTTATCCTACAAATGTTGATCACGAGATTAAAATGATATTATCTAATATCATAGATTTTAAGGTATATTGCTCCTTTTTATCACCAAATATGAGTTTCCTCCTCTCCTTAATAAAAAACATGGAGGTATTTGTGGAGGCCATTAAAATGGGCATGTTACAACTCGTAAATTCCTACATATGGGCTATTGTTTCCCTACCTTAAAGGTGAACACACATAGTTTCACCAAGAAATGTAAACCCTAAAATTTCCATGATGTTTTTATTCATTCTCCACTAGTTGAGCTCTAAGAAATTGAATCTCTCTATCCCTTCACCATGTGGGAATTTGGGTGTGTTGGTGTAGGATTTTTCCTACTATATTGTTTTACCTACACAAGTATAATTATCTTGATTAAGTTAACTAGTAGGTCATTATGGTAATGTACATTAAGGCATTTTCTAATTGTGAGTTGAGTTAATTACCTTTTTGGGTGACCTAATTCCTCACTATATAATGTACCTTCCTATACACATTTTTGGCTAATGGAATGAATGAATGAGATAATGAGCTTATTAAAAAAATCATTTTGTTGAAGATTTTTAATTCCTTAAGTGTTTTTGGATTTCACTACTTCACACAGGGTTTTTATTTGTGCATTTGATCATATCCAGTCCCAATCCTTGATTGTGTCCCACTCGATATGGTATCGAGAGAATTTTTGTAGCAAATTCCATAGCCTCTATTGTGAAATCTAGCATTCTATCTCATTCGATGTTTGTTTTTCATTGATTTCTGTTTTCAAGGGTTTGGTGGTGTTTCTATAAAATACACAGATTTTTTCCTCCAGTAGTATCTAAATGAAATACAAACAATTTTGTTGAATTCATAAGGTCCCAAAACCCTAGATTTGGTTGTACACACAACCTATAACCGTGACAGTGATTTTGAACATTTTTGGAAGGTTTAAAGGTATTTTTTTGAAATCTACAAAATTCATACTCTTAGGCTCATAAATATAAAGGAAAATCATTTTTGTTCTTTCCTAGGTTTTTCAAACATTTGGTTTGTATTTTCACTTTTACGTGGAAGACGTGCAGATTTTTCAAGATCTAGTGTTTTCCTTGTAATGTTATTGTCATATGTACATTTCGAGCTTTTCAAGTTATTTGTCAAGTCCAAAACACGATGCGTTATTTTTGGGATTTTCAAGTTAGTCGACAAGTCAAAAAAACCCAACCCAGTGTTTTTGGGATTTTTCGTTGTTGAACAAGCCAAAAACTCGCCCAATGTTTTTGGAATTTTTTATGTTGCTCAACGATTTGAACAAGTGAAAACTCGCCCAATTTTTTTAGTTTTTAAGGATTTTTGTGTACTTTGTCAAGTTTGGGTTTTCGAGAATCGGGACACCTCATCATATCAACACAACTTGCAACTTGCATAGTCAAACCTCTAAACCTTAGTCGACATAGTGCATTTCGTTTTTTGAGACATCGGAAATGTCAACATGTCTATACAAAACTTGTAGTTTGTAGTCAAACCCCGACCCCCAATCAACCCAATGTATTTCAAGTTTTTAAAATTGTATGTCAAGTGTTGGGTTCCGACACTGATTAATAATATTTGGGTTCGAAACTTACTTGTAAAGTCAAAACCCCAAAAGGGAATATCAGGTTTTCCACAGTGTCAAACAAGTTGAAAACCCAAATTAAAAGCCTAAGGACGTCAAATTTAAACATTATATTTCAGGACTTGTTTGGTAAGTGCAAATCCCAATGTAGTTATCAGGTTTTTGAAAGTGTCACTACAAGGTGAAAACCCTGACAGTGTTTGTCGATTTTTCCAAGGTGTTCGACAAGGTGAAAACCCCACTAGTGTTTGGCAAGTTTTCCAAGGTGTTTAACAAGCACAAAATCTGGACCTAGGTTTTGGAAGGTGCAAAGAAAGGTGATAAGTCTGAAAATGTGTGTGTGCACGTTAAATTTAGATGTGGAGGTTACAACACTAGCCATTTGTAAATTTGGGGCATTCTTGGAGTGAAATCACTTCCCTGGTCACATCATAGTGTAAAGTGACATCATGAAAGGGGAGGGGTACACATCTTATCCATTAGCCCTGTTGGACCCCTAAAGTATTTAAGTACCTAAGGCATGAAGCCTTAGGGTGTGTGGAAGAAGGGCGTAAAGGCACGCGCAGAAGTAATTCTTAGAGAGGCATGATGGCTCACTCTCGGGCAGGATGGATTCGGGACTTAGTGATTTTTGGAAAACCGGAAAAGACACATAGGGAGTAAATGGAAAATCGACCAGGATACATATGTGGATAAGCCATGGAGACTTGCGACTCAAGGAAAGGATATTCTAGGGCATCAATATGGTTATCATGAAAGGATAAGGAGTTGAGGTTGTTAAGGATTAGCTGGCACATGCATGCTAAAAGGCACTCGATTGAGGGAAACGCATGGCGACATTTGGCATATTCTGGGTAGTGGTAGAGCAATCATAAGCCAATTCCTTTAGGATTTCATAGGTGATAATGATGAGTGGTTAAGAGGAAAAGAGAATGATTATTCTAGAAGGATGGATGTAGAAGTAAGAAAGGATATAGGGAGTGAGATATTTAGCAATATTGTGTAATGTGTAATGGCAAGCTCTGTGATGTAAGGAAAGCTTTACTAGTGTGAACATTTCCATGAATGGGACTCTTTTGATGTAATCTTGGCTACCATACTTTGGCTAATAAATATAATGAAGTAATTCTGAAACACTCATGTGATGGGTCTTGATCTGCATTTTCCTTATGTTCATATGTGTGTTATGGGTTTTCTTGATGTTATCTCATGGTTGATTCTACTTTCATTTAGTTGATCATGTTGTTATATGCTCTGGTGTGCATTAGGCTAGGAGTTAATGCTTACATCTTAAATTCCATGAATGGATGCACTTATTTTTGGTTGTATTACATCCTTATGTTAAGAAATAATGTTCTCATGAAGCTCACATAAAGGAGGGGCTTGGTGCCTGTGCGTGCCTCGGGTGAGCTTCTAGGCTAAACTAGATGATATGTCAACGCATTTGGGAATGGTTGTTGAGGAAAGTAGTGATTAGAGACTAGAAGTCCTTTCTCACATAGGAATTAATCCCTTGGTTTTCCAACCCAAAGGGGGATTCACTTTTCCATCATAAAGTTTAGGTAAACTTTTACACACCAATTTTTTTGCGAAGTGGAGATTATTTTTTATGAGCAAGAAACTTCAAACTTCCATAACTTTCAGCAAAAAAATACTTTTAGGCACTAATTTTTTTAAAATGCAAGTTTTTAGCTCTATGCATTGGTAATATTCTCGTGCCTTGTAAAATTGAACATTTGTAGTTTCATGGGGTTGCATGTATCCCGTCTTTCAAGAACAAGCAGTTCAACACAAACCCACTTACACTTGTTATGGATCTATCTCATGTTCCACTTCTTACACCGTTCAACTATCATGAGTGGAAAGTCAAGATAAAAATCCTCTTAAGGAGTAAAGGCTTACACTGGATCACCGTACAAAAATAGAACCGACACCGGATGCAGATAAGGTGAAGTGGTACAATATAAGTGACAAATACTCTATTCTATTATTACTATCAATGTCTTTGGACTTACTCTTTCATATTGAATTTGCATCTACTCTTAATGAAGTATGGACCATATTGGAAGGACTATTTGGGAAACATGACATAATGAGAGGTCATGAGTTAGAGAATGAACTCATTAGTTTGAGCCCAAGAAAAATTTGACACAATACAATAATTCTTCACCAAATTCAAATCACTCAGGTTGTAGTTGAAACTGTGTGGCATAGACAAAACAGATGATCAATTGGTTCTTTCCATCCTTTCCAAATTGGGTTATGACTATTATGTCTTCATTTCTACCTTCCACACCACTAGAGTACCATTGGAGCTACATGGACCATATCATATTTAAGTAGTATTTTTTTTTACTTAACTCGAGAGAAAGACAAGCTTATTCAAATGGGTGAAATTAGTTCATTTAAACCACATGTTATATTTGTTGGACATGAGAATAGAATTCTCTAAATAAATAAAATAAATAAAGTAATAAGCATCATGAGAACTTGAAGGATTAAAATTATCCCACCTCAAAATAAAAATCTGAAATTTCTTCTCTCGGTGTTAATTCCAAGAAAGAGAGGATCAAATGTGGGTATTACACATACAAACATGATGAAAGAAAATTTATGAAGAAACAAATTGACCATGTCATGATTTTTCTTGATGAGAACAATATAGGTGTCCTTGATTCTATCAAACTATCTTCATCAACCCATGAATCCTACGAGACAAATGATAACGGAAAATGGAAAGAGAAAGAATCAGAAAAGGATAAAACAAATGGGAGATCCCTATTTATAGTTGTACCACCAACTCTTACATGGTTTATTGATTCTATTGCATCACATCATATGGCATCTTCACATGTGGAGCTCACTTCTTTGGATCCATGTGACATGTCCAATGAATATTTGGGTGATAACACTTCTACACATATTTTTGGAGAGGGTCTATTGAAGTGAGTAGAGGAACATTCAATATTGTTCTAAGTATTCCTTCACTATCAACTAATATCCTAAAAGTCTACCAGATAACTCACCTTACTTAGGGCATGTTATTTGAGTTCACCATAGATTCAATGTATATCATAGAGTTGCATATTGACACTATTATTGCAGTGGGTGAAGTCGATCATCACACTCGGGTATATTCCTTATCTCACTTTGTCCCTCCTTTATATTCACCTGTACTTGATGATATTTCATATCCTGAGTACATTTATGATGATGAGGACTTCTCTTCTAGCACAAAAAACTATAGTAGTGATGGGGAACCACCTTCACAATATCCTTGTCACCTTATAGATTTTGAGGAGTTATTTCTTGATCTACCTACTTCTAGTCCACCGTAGACTTTTCATGGAGTAAACACCTTGATTTAGGACTCATCAAACATTGGGTAGTCTAGTATACGATTGTAAGGAATTTTACGTTCCTTCTTTGTTTTTCTTCGATACATCATCCCCTTCTGGACCATTTGGATCTTCTACATTGCATGAGGAACATAGTTTCTTATATACGAACATCGCTTTGATTAGAGATCAATTAGCCACTTGGTAGACTTATTCACTTTTCCATGGTGATCCAATATTCATTACATCTACTTCAAGTCCACATTCACTCTAGGAGGATCCTTTGCAAAATGCATGGTGGCTACAGCAGTCAGTTGTAGCTTTGAGTGGGGATATCTAGTCCCACCTTCTCCTCTTTTCTCTCTTTCGGGATGAGTTTTCCCACTGGTTTTTCTCTTTTACTTCACTTTGTGAGAGTTGCATTTACATGGGTACCTCATCAAGCCTTATTGTCAGGGACCCACCTTTCCTACTCACCTAAAATATGCTTGGGGGTATTTATGCAAAGCTTATCATTCAATCAATCACTCAAGCAAGTTAGATGAAGAAATTCAACTTAATTAAGTCCTTTAGGCTTATAAAATGCTCTTTTCTCAAGTCTAGAAAGCCTCCAAACCTGTAATTTTTGGCCTAAATTCTTAAAATAACTTGTGCGAATCCTGATAAATGTTTATTATCCTCTTACCATTCCAACACAACCATCAATTTTATTACCTAGTTCAAAACCACCCTTGAGCTTCTTAAGAACCAAACTTTCGGTGAATTGGTGGTTAGCGAAATCCACAAACACCAATAACAATCTAAAACCACTTTTGAGCACCCATTATGATACTACATGTGTGAGTTGAAATTTTTGGCACAAATCCCAATGTAGACCCCTTTTCTTCAATGTCTTTCTTCTAAGCCTAATCCATCTCTACTAGCCTGTCCTAGGTGAAATTCAAGCATAAATTTTGCTATAAAGACTCAATCCACTAAGTAATCATAATTATGGATACCCATTTTTCCTTAGCTTCACTTTACCAAATTTCAATATACCTTATTTAAGAAAATTTCCCACAAATCTCACTTTATCAATCACAATTAGGTCTTTATTGCTCATCTACGAAGCCTATACCTAAACTATCACTTTTCCTTCCATTTGAAATATTATCATTGCAAAAATATTTTTGAATCTTATTTACACATTTATGGATATGGTTTCTTGAAATTTATAGACCATGAAATTTGATTTAAGTGCTTCTAATTGTTTGTTTCTATAAACCCTATGTAGGGTTTCTCACCCAACTCGTAAGGGTAAAATTGCAACAAAATGATTCCAACATAATTCCAAAACTTAAAATTGCTCTCGATGTTTGTATTTACCTAATGAATCTTATGGAAATAATAGTAAGAATCATTTTATCCCAAAAAGCATAAAAGTGACATGTAACCTAAGCTGTCATGCCCTCTAAAACAAGGTTTCCTCAATCAAGCATGGTACTTCACACAAAATAATGTTTAGATATTCACTTTCAGGTTTTATGGAAGACTCCTAGGTCTCTATGTACACTCCCTTCACGTTTTCTAAACAGAGTTTGACAAAAATATGCTCAAAACTCTTATAAATCGAAACTCTTCACCCTCAAAACAAAGATTCTCACCAAAACAAAATCTATGCAAATGTTAGAAGCCTTGATTTCATTAATCTAACCTCCTAATTCTCAATATTATCCAAATGTACTTACACTCACCAAGAATTAGTTGATCCAAAATAGATATTCCATGAACATTCATGCAAGCAAACCTTCTTTTGATTGTGTTTCTCAACAAAACTTGCCTACACTATTTGTAAAAAAGTTAACTCCATAACACTTCTTAGAGCTCATATTCCATCTCTCATTTGAATTAATTCTCCCTTCAAGATAGTTACAAAACAATATTTATACTCACTAATGGGTCTTTTAACCACATTTTACCTCATATGTCCTCTTAGAACACATGTTTTTGCCTTGAATACATCATTAAGAAGCCCATTTTTGCTAGACTCTTGAGGACCCTAACTTTTAAATACTATTTATGACTCTTAGTCCTCAATAGGACCTCTTACATGCTTGACACACTTTTATTGCTCCAAAACGTACATTAAAACTCTTAAACTAAGCCAAAATGCCCTTAAAAATTCAAATTATTTTTTTGGAGGAAAAGCTAGAATTTAAATTTTGAAAGGGATAAACACCAACTAACAACATCAAATGAAAACTATGGACTCCTTAATGACTCCTAGACCAAATACAAGAATTGTCAAGCCAAAATTGTCAAGAAAAGAAAAAAAAATCACTTTTTTGAGAAGATGTTCTTACATCATACTCCCAAGGGAAAGAGAAAGATTCCCCATGAACTTATTTACTTGAAATCTTATCTTATCCTTCTTTCTTTGCTTCTAATTAAGCATGAGCCTCTAAAAGTGATCCTTGATTGAGTTCCATGACTGGTCATCTTCATCGGTTGTAACATGGTTCTCATAAGCTTTGTAGTCCTTGAATCGAGTTGTGTTATTGAGTAAAATGACTATGCTATGACTTTATGTCACCTTTTCCACCTTGTGTATGAGAATACGCATCTAATTCAAGTTGATTTGAGATGATCTTCCATGATTATTTATTTTTGTGGTGTCTTTTACATATTCCTTTTGTCTTTCCCGGTGCATTTCATCCTCAAAACTAGATAATAATAGCTTTTCTTGACATTATCTCTCTCATTTGACTGCTTCACCTTTACTTTACTGCCGCTGCACTGCGCATAAACAACACTTAGAGACAAATTAGATTAAAAAGTCTGAGTCACTTCATCATTCTTGATCTCCATTTCTTCCTCATGTTTTCTCTCATCTTATTCTTGTAATTTCTTGTCTTCTTAAACTACTTTGACACACTTTTTATGAATGTTTTCACTTCTTTCAATGTTTGATTGCTTCTTATCTACATTATGTTATGATTTTTGTCCTTCTTTGTTTGTTTCTTGTGCTCCTAATATCTCATCATGATCTTATTTTCCAAAGCGGTCTACAGATCCACCTTCTTCATCCTTCTTTGCATGTTACTTTTATATTCTTGTTCTCCATTCAACCACTTCCACATTCTCTTCATTATCAACTGTAATTTACATCACATCGTCCTCCTCTCTCTATTGAACGTATATTTTAAAACCCATTAGCATCACTCTAGGATTATTTTCATGTTATGTTTGACTATCTTTCAGTGGTTTTAATGTATATTTGACTCCATCCTTCAAGAAGGTATATGCGTTAGCCGATCCATCCTGAATAGAATTTCTATCAAATTTCGATGGCCTACAAAAAATAGATGACAAGCATCCATAGGAAACACATCACATAGAACTTGATCATGATATCTACCAATCTAAAAATGAACTAAACATTGTTCACTAACCAACACCTGATGGTTTCTTTGGACCCAATACACCTTATAAGGCTTAGGATGCTTCACTCTTCTCAAATTCATCTTTTCAACCATCTCAGAAGAAACTAGATTATTTGTGTTACCATTATCAATGATAAGTTTACAACATTTACCTCTTGTTTTGCACATGGTCCTAAATAATGTTCTTCTTTGGGTTGGTTCTTCATTTTTCTTGCTTGCATTCATCAAAGAAAGATTCTCTTATTTATAGTTCTTCCACTAGTGATGGTGATGCCACACTTTCTTCCTCTTCGCATGTACAATCTAATTTCTTTCTTCACTCACCTTGCTACTTTTTTGTTTTTTGGATACTTTGGACACTCAAAAGACCTATGACCAACAAACGTGTTGCATTTGAAACATCTACATGTGAACTCACCTCTTCCTCTTCCAATACCACCACTTCCTCTGTATGAATAACTACCTCTTGTAGTATTGTGTCTATGAGATACTTACCTCTTCCTCATGATTTTATTTTTGTTTTCCTCTGTTTGATTGTTGTCCTCTACCTCTTATTCCTCTTCCTCTACTTCTGAAGTATTGTGTCTATTTTCTAGATAATTTCTGTTACGATTTAAAAAAATTGGTATGCCTCTTCCATTGTTCTCAAGTTAAAAAAATTGATCTCATCCTATATATTAAGTCTTAAACCATTCACATATCTAGCTACCTCTTCAGCATCATCTTCTATATGTCCAGATCTCATTTCTAACTTGTAAAACTCATCAGTATAATCAGCTACATTCATTTCCCTTTGTCTCAAATTTTGCAATTTCTTAAACAAGCTAGTTTGATAATCTAAAGGGATAAACTTACCTTTTAGTTTGGCAACCATCATGTCCCATGACCTAATATTATACTTTCCTTTATTCACTCTTTCCTCTTGCATAAAATCCCACCAAATAGAAGCATGTCATGTTAATTTAGTATGATCAAAATTCACTTTCTTATCCTCTGTTATGCCCTCAAAATCAAAATATTTGTCCATTTTAGCAATCCAATCTATCAACTCCTCTAGATGCATGCTTATGTTATATTCTATTACTTTCATCATTGGCTTAGTACCTACTCCCATGACTGCTTTTATAATTCTTGCTTCTAGTCCTTCTTCCTTTGGTGCTCTTTCTTCTACCACCTCTTTTTATTTCTCTTCTTTGTCACTGTCTTCATCCAAAGACTTACCTCTTCTCTAAGAAACTTCCAATGCTCCTAACCTGTCTTGTATATTTCTCAACATGGAAACCAATTCATTATCCCTAGTTTGTTCTCTCTGACCTCCTCTGATCACTCTTCTAGGTGGCATTCTGCAATCTACTCTTCTTCTTGAAAATTTACTCTTCACCGCTTGTTTCTCTTCTCTATCTTCTTTCTTGTCATTTTTTTCATCCTCTACTATAATACCAAATGATGTAGATATTATCATTCAATCAATAACTCAAAAATTTAGATGAAGAAATTAAACTTAATTTGGTCCTTTAGTGTAGTCAATTTTACTCCCACTATAAAAGGAAGGAATCCCATGTGCGTTGGCCTATCACCCAGCAAAAGTTGAGTGCTCACCCGAGGCACACACGGGTGCTGAGTCTCTCTTTTATGTGAGTTTTAGTGGGAAGCATTTATCTATGATTAGTGTAAGAGTATTTAGGAAAGAATTTTAGACATACAAGAATCATAGGGCTCAAAACGGCCTCCAGATCCTTGTAGCTTCTTCAGACCAAATGTTTTAACAGACTCCATAACATATATTATAACAGAAAGAAAGATACAATCATTCATTCATAGCATGCAAGGAAAGAGAACTCCTATGAATGAAATATACATTAAAGCTACTGATATCCATGTCTATTTGCAACAGTAACCTCATTGTATTCATTGTTTCATTACAAAGAGCCATAGAGGGCAGACCGTAGTCATGCACATCACTAGGCTTATATAACTATGCCAAAAGAAAAATAAATTACAATACTAAGCCTAGTACATTCCTTTCTGTATCAAAGTTCCACTCGCAGCAATCCTGTAGAGCTTCACCCATGTTATCTCTCTCTCTCTATGTATATCTCTTCCTCTATCTCTATATCCCCATATGTATGTTATCTCGGTCTCTTTTTCTATTCCGCAGAACTTGTATTTATCATCTTCCCACGCTACCAACTCACCTTGCCATGCCCTCAGATCCATCACCAAGTGTCGAATGTGGTCCTCCAAGTGAGCATGTTCCTTCAAGCCTGAGCTCTCCACTCCATCTCATGATGATCTTCTAGAAGATTCCATCGTTGGCATGCTCTTTCTGGGCCACCTGTTGTTGTTAGGCTGGCATCTTATCCGTGTGCAACCGATCACGCTTTTCACGTGTTCTACCTTTGTTGCATAAATTGGCTAAGTCCCGAACCTCCTTTTGCACACCGCGTGAACCATGTGCCTTCTTAACTCTTCCTCCTGCGCGCTTTTTCCTTGCGCGCCCTTCTATAACTGGGATCCCACGTGCCCACATGCCTTCATACTTGGCCAATATTCCAGGGGCCCAACATCACCCCAAACTTAAATGATTCACGGTCCTCTACCACTCACAAATTCTCCAAAAATAGCAATAAGGTTACCGGCACCCAAGGCACAAAAAAAAACAACAACGCGAAAGGGAAACACAATGAAAGGAAAATGCATAAAGGAAAATTTCTAAACTAACTGGAAAAACTGCCTTATTTACAAACACCAAGAAGACTTATTTATGGTAGGGCTTCAGCCTACTACCATTGAAGTGTCTAGGAAACTCCGTTCCATCCAGCGCTTGTAACTGGCACGCGCCTGAATCAAGGATGTACAAGATTGTGTAGGGACCTAACCAATGGACTTTCAACTTTCCAAGATGGCATAGAAATATAGAATCATACAGTAATACCATCTTGCCCAACCTCAAACTTCTTGTTTCTAATATGGTGATCATTTCAAGCCTTTTGTTTTTCCTTTTCCACTTTGTTTGGCTCCAACGGGAAAGTGATCATCTCTCATCCAATTTCATTAGTTCATCAATTCTTTCTTCCAGTGCTTGCTCATCGGCTAATCCTCCTACACGCGCTATTCGCAGAGAAGGTAACATAAATTCAACTAGCAAAATAGCTTCCATGCCAAACACCAATTGAAAAGGTGTGGCTTTATTTAGTCTTTTATACGTAGTCCTATAAGCCCATAAAACTGTTGATACCTTGTCATCCCAATCCTGTCTTCCAACATCACAGATTTTGGTCAAGGTATGACTCAGTATTTTGTTGAATGCTTCCGCGGTTCCATTTTCTTGTGGGTGATAGGGCATAGTCTTATGATGAGCCACCATGAACTCAGATAGCAGGATCCTCATGGTCTCATTCAGAAAATGCGTACCCCTATCACTGGTCAAACTCAAAGGGCATCCATACCTTGTGATAATGTTCTCCCATAGGAACCTTGTTCGTTGTTGTTGTTGTGTAATCTTTAGTTGGGGCTGCCTTTGCCCACCTTGTGAGATAATCTATGCAAGTGATGACATAACGTGACCTAGTCCTACACACTACCGGTGCAATAGGTCCTACAAATTCTATCACCCACTTTTCAAAAGGCTCCGCTAGGAATAGGATGCAAAGGCATTTCATCCCTCCTTCTTAGTTTTCCAATGCATTGACAGTGGTCACATGCTTTACAATAATCCCTACAATCTCTATACAAGGTTTCCCACCATAAACCTGCCATTAATATTTTGTGCACGGTGGTGTCACCTGCATAATGCCCACCCGCACTTCCTCCGTGTGCTTCCTCCATGATGGCCAGCGCTCATGCTCTAACACACATCTGCGCAAAACTTCATCACGTCCCAATTTGTATAAGTCTCCACTAATCAACATGTAGGGTGTGGCACATATGGCCAACTGCTTCTTTTCTAATGCCTTCATCCCATCCGGTGCCACACCTTATTTTAAAAATACAGAAATCTCTTCCAAATCCGAGGCGTGTGCCACAATCTAAACAGTTACACATCTAGCATTGCTTCCTCAATACTTTGCATGTCCTCTCCTAAATCAATTCTCGATAGATGATTAGGTCCACAATTACTTTTTCCGGGCTTCACTACAACGGTGAATTCAAACTCTTGAAACAACAACACCCATCGACATATGTGCCCTTGAAGAATGGGCTTGTTCACTAAATACTTTAATGCCATATGGTCGGTGTAGAATACAAAGGGTGTCGCTAGCAGATACTGTCTAAATTTGAAAAGCACATAGATCATTGATAATGCCTCGCACTCGGTTGTGGTATAATTTTGCTCTGCTGGTGTTAACTTCCTACTTGCAAAATAGAGAGGATGATCAACAATCCCCTCACCTAGTTGTGCAAGTACTGCTCCAATGGCAGTTCCTAAGGCATCTACATGGACATGGAAGGGCTTGTCCCAAGAGGGAAATCATAAAATAGGCATGGTAATAAGCCTATCTTTTAATGTATCAAATGCCCTCTGCTGCACCTTTCCCCAATGGAAGGTACTTTTGTGTCTAAGCAGCTCTTCTAAAGGCGCGGTGATCTTGGCATACCCCTTAATGAATTTTTTGTAATACCCCATATGCCCAAGGAATCTGCACACGCACTCTGGCTAGTAGGCTCCCTTAACCCCACAATAACTACAACTTTAGTGGGATCTACCAGCAAGCCCTCCTTACATATGATATGCCCCAATAAAGTCCCAAAGGGTGTAGCAAACACACACTTCTTAATGTTGAGGGATATCCTCAACTGCCTACACCTTTCAAACATTAATCTCAAGTTGTCACAGTGGTCCTTAACTAGACCATATATTGTCCAATCATCTAAATAAACCTAGAGAAACTTATGAATGAAGTCCTGGAATGCTTGCACCACTATGCGTGAAAAGATAGCAGGCGCATTCTTCAACCCAAAGGGCATGATGTATATGCAAAACTTCCCCACTCGGTGGTGAAAGTTGTCTTCTCCTAGTCCTCCTTTGCAATCTAGACTTGGTGGTATCCTAAAATCCATCCGTAAAGGAATAGATTTCACGCCAATGACTCCTTCCAAAATTTCTTCAGTGAAGGGGGTTAGAAATGGATCAATGACACAAACTGCATTCAATTCCCTATAATCCACACAAATTCTAATCCGCCCATCCTTCTTGATGTTGATTACCATCGGACTTATCCATTCTAATTCTTCCACTGCCTCAATGATCCTAGAAGCTATCATCTTGTCTATTTCCTCCTTAACCTTCACGCGTAAGTTGGGATTCATCCAATAGGGCCTTTTTCTAACTGGGCGCACATCGTCCTTTAGTTTTATCTTCATCTCCCCCAAGGAATGGTGAACGCCTTTTAGCTCATGGTACCCACACGGGAATAAATCCTCGAATTCGCACAACAGATCAATGATATTTGATACTTCCTTCTCCATCCAATAATATCCAATAATAGCTTCCTTAGGTTCTTTTCCTGAACCGATGTTAAATTTCTTTATCTTTAACGGCTCATGGTAAGCACGCGCACGGACATTTTTATTGTCCACAACTTCACACATCCCTACAAAATGGTTAACATCTAAACTTTTCGATTCCTCTCCATCGATCACATATACTAACTTTCCCTTCTCCTTTTCCAAACACGCGCGCTCAAGCTGTAACTCTTTTGTTTCTTCAATCTCTTCAAGCGCACCTCCAATCCTAGTTCACCTAGTAGTTCCAATAGCCTATCTTCTATTTTGGCACTATCCCCCATGGTAAGGCACTTGATACCTTATAAGGCCTTATCAACCGATGGTTTGGTACTCCAATACTCAAAGGCTTGAATAAGATCAACCGCGAGCTCTTGCCAATTCCTTGTCTGGTGGCGTGTCTCCAAATGAATGTACCATACGTGTGCACAACCCTGCAGTGTAGAATACAAATTGTACACCCAGAGGGATGGTGGTAAGGCTTCCACACATTCTGTCTAGACCTGTTCACATTCCTGGATATGGAAAGAGGTGGGATCCTTCCCATGGTACTCCCTGATGATGGTGGGTATATTACTTCTAGAAAATATGACAGAGAGAGAAATTCTTACCTCGCACCACTCTAAAAGGCTCTCCTGATGCGTGGCCCACCAATGAGCTGTTGTGCCGAGCAAGATGTAACTCAGCATCTCCCTCCATTCCTTCTCGTTCTTCCACTAAGCTTCTATCTCCTATAGAAAGATCTCAGGGAAGGCTCCTCCTGAGTACTTGGGTAGTTCTTTTCCTCCAAGGCACCAAACTATGCGCGCCTTTGTTACCTTGGTCATCGATCCTCTCAACTGCCATCCCATTAATTTGTAAGTCCCATGTGCCCAATTGTCACATGCCAGACTAGTGGTATCACTCACTGACTGAGCATCTTCAAACTAGATAACCCCATTAATAGGGTGTACCATCTCAGGGTCTCTGATTGAGCACACATAAATCTTATCTAGAACTTCTTCTCCCAATGGTTCAATGTAGGGCGTTGACTTCCCATCAACTAGGGGTATAATGACCCACCCCTCTTTTTTCTCAAAACGATGTACCCTCTATTGAATTGAAGCTCTGTATTGTTCTTGTAACACCAAGGGCGCCCAAGTAATGCTGGGAAATTATCCGCCTTGACGAGCGCCAAGACTTTGAAGTCCCCAGTAAACTTAGCTCCCTGAATAGTAATAGTTACATCCTTCAAGACACCAATGGGCATTTCCTTAGTATTGTTTTCCATATACAACACATTTGAAGATGGATGTAATGCAGGTCTCCCCATCTGATGCCATGCATCCAAAGTCAAAACATTAACCTCCACACTAGTGTCAATGAGTATATTACTGAGGAGCCATCCATCTACAACTGCATTCAATGTAATCTCCTTGTCATAGTCAAGGCTATGAGGGGGAAGGTTCACATGCAAGACCTGTCTCTCGCGCTCTTCTCCGAAGCACGTGGTACCTTCTCTCTCAACCAGATCCTAGCAAAGGAATGATGTTCTCCTACCTTAGCATTTTACACACCTCCTTGACCTCATCTAGGTCATCTTTCTATGCCTCGATTCTCCTTCCTTATTCCTCCCTCCTAGATTGCTCCTTTAGACACTGGATCTCCCCTTGCAAGCTTCGAATAACATCCATGGTGTCCTGATATATCTCCTTTTGATGCGTGGGGTCTGGATACTTTCCATGAATGACCTCTTCTCTTGAAACCAAGTTCTTATGTCTTGGTACTTCCCTTGTGCACACGGCTTCTACCCTTGTTGTTACCAAGACAGGCTCCAAACCTTCATCCCGTGTTACCCGAGGCATCCATTGTATGTCTACCTTCTTGATGTTGACCATCGTAGCACCTTTGTCCTTCCGGTGCTAATTCATATGCTCAAATAATTTGGGCACTCCTCATACTTATGCTTCTTTCCACACCATGAGCACTACAACAAGTCTGGCACTCATGGGAACTCACTCCTTCCTCCGCGGTTACCTTCTCCATGAAATCCTCCTCGAAAACCTCTCCCGCGCGCACCTCCATATTCACGCTCTTCATAATGGCGATAATCATTTTTAGAACCACCTTGCAATGCTGGTGCAGCGCACCCCATGATCAATGGCCTCATGTATCTGATCAATGAGCCTACAGTCTTTAGTATCATGGGTCATGGAGGTGTAAATATTACAATAACAAGATACATTCTTCCTGATCGCGTGTTGTAGCAAGGGACATCTACTTACATCATGGTCCTCGTGACATGTTTCATAGTATAACATCACAACATGCACCATCCTCTCGAGGGCAATTGTCCTTAACGTGCCCCTCTATTTCACAATTTGTGCACCACAAACCACTGCGAGTCTCATGGACCGAGTTCGCAGATAGATTTTCCAACTACTTAGCCATAGCAGCAATCTAAGCCTCCAAGAACGGGCTAATGCCAGTATCAATACTACCAACAGCTTTGGTGCACAAGGCAGCCTCCAATGCTTTGCACGGATATGTAAAAGTCTTATGAGACAAGGCCCTTCTAAAAGGGGTGATCAATCCTCCAACAAACCACTGTGCATGTTGAGAAGGATGTATATCATATGATAATTTAGACAAGAGAGTCTTAAAGTGTGCATCATACTCCCGCACACTCTCTGTCATTCCTTGTTGTATCTCCTTCAAAGTGCTAATGCTTTTTTCTTGAACTCAGGAATGTGGAACTCTACCAGGAATGCATTCTTTAAGGTAGTGTAATCCACCACCATTTGATGAGGGTCATACTTTCTATACTAGCTATGCTATGCACGCCCTTACAACGTGGTTGCAAATTGACTAGCCTTTCATTCTAGGGTTGTGATACCTTTCACGTGCCATAGTAGTTCACACTTGTGAACATGTTCCGCAACATCCTCAATGCCCCTGTAATCTAGTAAATGTAAAGACATTTCAAAGAAAACTTGAGGTGGTGGCTGGGGTCCTTGTCCTAAACCAAATCCTTGGTTCCCTCCGGTGTTTCCTCCACCACCTGATCCACCAGGTCCACCGGGTCCTATACCTCCAAATCCACCAGAACCACTAGGTCCAATAGGGCCTGTAGGAGCTGTGCCAGTGCCCTCATGGTCCTACTGAATTGTGTGTCGACGGTGTGCAGTGATAGTGCCCCACTACCGCTACTTTGTCCCGCGCCACTCCTTGATGCGAGACCAAAAGCTTGTACACTTGCCCCTTGTCCAAAAACTCCTCCAAATACTAGAATATGTGCAGCCATAGAAGAAGGAACTAAAAAATTATACCTCCTAGGCATGGATCTATCTCTTCCACTAGTTTCAATTGGATCAATACTTCCTCCTAGATCGGAAAAACCAAGTGCCAGGGCTCGGTCACTAGGTGGGTTTAGATATGTGCCAACGACTCTCCTTTCTCCATGTAACAAACTCTCATCGAAGCCGAAGGGGTCTCCCTCACGTGCTTGCCAAGATGGGGTAGCATAGACTGCTCATGTTCCATGTCTTCCGTGTGAACCTCAACTCCTTCCCGTAACATCTGTCTCTATAGATCCATCACACTAGTAGCCTCGCGTCACCTAGTAATCTCCCTTTCACACGCTTCGCCATACTTGAGCCGTCTTTCTTCCCTCTCCCTTTCTGTCGTATCATCTACCATCTTCCTCCACCCGAGCTTCCTTACCCAGTGCTCAGAATAGTTTAGTCGGCCATTGGGAGCACCTCTAAACTCATGGTAACCATCAATATCTTCATAGCTAGATCAATAGCATGTAGAAATGTTCCTCTAGGTTCTCGTATAAACTCAAACTCAGCGATCTCTAGATAAAAATACATGGAAATGGTGTATTCCAAAGTGTAGCTAGCTAGTACTCTTCCCCACCAAGAATCTACATGCGGGTCCACATCACATTTGCATCTTACAACCTCTAGTAGTCTTCTTCTGGTCTATATTCGCGATCCATAATGTCAACTTGATCTAGATGCATAGGCTAAAATCCATCCAAATAACTCTCTGGGAAGCAAAAAAAAAGTCTCATACAAATCATGGTAGAGATTCTCTTCTACCCATCTACATATATTAAACTCGGTCCATCTTTGAATCTATGGGCAAATTCATCTTCCGTTCTCTTGAAACATGACTTGACATTTTCCAATGTTAACCAATCCGTCATTACTCTTTACATAGATCATGATGCATGTTATATCCCACTACAACTTCGAAAAGAGGTCCTGGAAACAGAACCAAGATGTAGTCAATTTTACTCCCACTATAAAAGGAAGGAATCCCATGCGTGCCAACCTATCACCCAGAAAAAGTTGAGTGCTCACCCGAGGCACACATGGGTGTCGAGTCTCTATTTTATGTGATTTTTAGTGGGAAGAATTTATCTATGATTAGTGTAAGAGTATTCAGAAAGAAGTTTAGACATACAAGAATCATAGGGCTTAGAACGGCCTCCAAATCCTTGTAGCTTCTTCAAACCAGATGTTTTAACAGACTCCATAACATATATTATAACAGAAAGAAAGATACAATCATTCATTCATAACATGCAAGGAAAGAGAACTCCTATGAATGAAATATACATTAAAGCTATTGATATCCATGTCTATTTGCAACAGGTAACCTCATTATATTCATTGTTTCATTACAAAGAGCCATAGAGGGCAGACCGTGTAGTCATGCACATCACTAGGCTTGTATAACTATGCCAAAAGAAAAAGAAATTACAATACTAAGCCTAGTACATTCCTTTCTGCATCAAAGTTCCACTCGCAGCAATCCTGTAGAGCTTCACCCATGTTATCTCTCTCTGTGTATATCTCTTCCTCTATCTCTATATCCCCATCTATATGTTATCTCGAGTCTCTTTTTCTATTCCGCAAGCACTTGTATTTATCATCTTCCTATGCTACCAACTCACCTTGCCGTGCCCTCAAATCCATCGCCAAGTGTCGAATGTGGTCCTCCAAGTGAGCATGTTCCTTTAGGCCTGAGCTCTCCACTCCATCTCATGATGATCTTCTAGAAGATTCCATCACTGGCATGCTCTTTCTGGGCCACCTGTTGCCAGGCTGGCATCTTATCTCGCACAACCAATCACGCTTTTCACATGTTCTACCTTTGTTGCATAAATTGGCTAAGTCCCGAACCTCCTTTCATGCCGTGCGAACCATGTGCCTTCTTAACTCTTCCTCCTGCGTGCTTTTTCCTTGCACGCCCTTCTATAACTTGGGATCCCATGCACCCACATGCCTTCATACTTGGCCAATATTCCAGGGGCCCAACATTTAGGCATATAAAAATTCTCTTTTCTCAAGTCTAGAAAGCCTCCAAACCTACAATTTTTTGCCTACATGTTAAAAATAACTTGTGTAAATCGATAAATGTTTACTAGCCTCTTACCATGCCAACACAACTATCAAGTTAGTTGAAATCACTAAAAATCATCAATTTTCTTACCTAGTTCAAAACGCCCTTAAGTTTCTTAAGAACCAAGCTTCTTGTGAATTAGTGGTTAGAGAAATCCACAAACACCCAGAACAATATTGAAAGGAATGATAACCATATCGTACCAAGCCAAGAACACAGATGCTAATCAAACACCATGATCAATAAGATGAAAGCAATTCACTAGAATAACTTTACATAAAACCTTTGCAAACAAATGAGAAGCAATATCATATATTATTATGGAACTCAATGCAATACATTGAGAATGGGCCTTGCTTAAATAGGCAAGGAATAACAATCTAAGAACCAATCAAGGTCGTAGATCAAGCCATAAATCAAGGAAATAACTAGTCATCAAAGAACTAGTCAAGACCATAGATTTAGGAGAGAACTAGACATCAAAGATCTAGTCAATACCATAGATCTAGGAAAGAACTAGTCAATACCATAGATCAAGGAAAGAACTATACCTAACAACTAGATAATATCTCCTAATATCTAAATAAGATAAAAGAAATATCCACACACATAAGTGGGTGAGGATAAATACAATAAAGGTAAATAATGTACCTAGGTGAACATGAGCTAAGGTAAATACCTACTCTAACAGACCCCCTCAAGTGAAGCTAGGGGCCAAAATAGATGTGGCATGTCCACAGTATGAGTCCCAAAAACTAGGCCTAATGAGGTACTCATGTACAATAACTAGGAAAAAGGGACATTACAAGGTACCCAAAACCAGTAATAACAAAGTAAAGAGAATAAAAACCCGCTCCAAGGCATCCCAAGAAGCTTAGCTCAAAAAACTCGTACAATGCTGAAGACGTTTGGTGTGCACTGTGGTCTGAATCTACTACTCAATCACAAAACTAAAATAGGTGTGCCATGATCCAAGAACAATAACCAAAGCAACAAGGCAAGGAAAAAAACTCCAAAGTGTCACGATCCAAGAAAATCCAAGGTAACAAGGCAAGGACATGAAACCCAAAGAAGCAGGATCAACACCACACCCTCCCATACTGCTGAATGGGTGGAGTGATGCTACAAATCTATATGAGTTGTCAAAACAACTACTCAAACACTAACAAACTAACACTGGGCTCCACCAGAATAGCTCCCCACAAGAGAGACTGTCAACATGCCAAAAGTGTCGAAAATACAGATACAAAATCTCTCAACAAACAAGAGAGATACACTACACTCTGCTAAAGAAAAATGCTCAAAACAAGAAGCATCACAATGCATAAGGTATAGAAAGTGGAGCAAGAGGTGAATGGTGGAGGAGCCACGCCTATAGAGTCCTCTCAATGAATGCCTATGTCGCCTCCACGAGTGATCATATATCCACCCCAAATCAACACGGATGGATGAAGAAGATTCCTACATATGACTTGGTGCAAAATGCACAATGGGTGCATGCAAAAGAACATTAGAATGTGTGTCAGGTTGATCATGTTTGACAACTGAAATCTCAGGTTTCTCAAGCCTGAGTGAAGATGTAGAACTCATGTGTTGCTCAGGATCCTCAGAAAGAGTCAAGCGAACAAAAAAGGAGCTCTATCAATGTGTGATCCCAATGAAGTATCTACTCGAAAACCAATGTCATGACGAGAATTCCACTTCACATGTGGAATAGAGGAAATAATACCCTGTGAATGTCTGTCAGTGACTCCGCTAGTGAGACCTATAGAACGGAGCATGTGAGAACTGAATGCAGTGGTATGCTTCCCAAAAAATCCATGCAATTGAGTAGAAGTAGGATACACAACATGTGGTACTGTAATAGGCACATATGTGGAAGAGCATGTAGTAACAAGCCTCACAGGTTTAGAAGCATCAAAAGTGGGTTCAAGCTCAAAGACTGGCAGATCAATGTCAGTGGGTACAAGAGCAACAACTACAAGTGGACTAGGAGCATGGATATGGTTGTCCATAATATGATGGTGATGTTGTAGGCTAACAAGTTTGTTCTGCAGCGAGTGTATTATTGTATCCTTATTGTGAATGAGTGATTGTAGAAGAGAATTTCACTTCTTGATTGATCTATTTTCTTCCACATATCATCTTGAAGTCCACATACTTCAGAGAAAAGCATATCATTCTTAGAATCCATGATAGATACAAAATGCAACTCCCAAAAGTTTAGGACGTCGGGCTCAACCGAAATTACATCCACAATTGATTACAACACTCCTCCATATTTTGCACTTTATAATTATAGTGCAAGTCTCAAAATAAATATTTTCAATGGAAAGAGCATGAAAAAACAAGCACTTTTGCAAAAAATGGCACTCAAAACCGAGTTATCCATAATAAGATGAAAGCAATTCGCGTAATAACTTTACATAAAACCTTTGCAAACAAATGATAAGCAATATCATATATTATTATGGAACTCAATGCAATACATTGAGAATGGGCCTTACTTAAATAGGCAAGGAATAACAATCTAAGAACCAGTCAAAGTCGTAGATCAAGCCATAAATCAAGGAAATAACTAGTCATCGAGAGAACTAGTTGAGACCATAGATTTAGGAGAGAACTAGACATCAAGGATCTAGTCAATATCATAGATCAAGGAAAGAACTATACCTAACAACTAGATAATATCTCCTAATATCTAAATAAATAAAAAGAAATATCCACACACATAAGTGGGTGAGGATAAATATAATAAAAGTAAATAATGTACCTAGGTGAACATGAGCTAAGGTAAATACCTACTCTAACAAATATAAAACCACTTTTGAGAACCCATTATGTTCCTACATGTGTGGGTTAAATTTTTGTCTCAACTCCTAATGTAGACCCCTTTTCTTGAATGTATCTCTTCTAAGCCTAATCCTTCTCTACTAGTCCTATCCCGCTTGAAATTCAAGCATAAATTTTTCTAGGGAGACTCATCCACCAATGGATACCCATTTAGCCTTAGTTTCACTATACCAAATTTCAATATACCTTCCTTAAGAAAATTTTCCCAAAATCTCACTTTATCAATCACAATTAGGTCTTTCATGCTCATCTACAAGCTTGTACCTAAACTGTCATCTTTTCCTACCATTTAAAAGATTATCATTGAAAAAAATTTAAACTTGTTTACACATTTATTAAGATGGTTTCTTGAAATTTATAGCTCATGAAATTGGATTTAAGTCCTTCTAATTGTTTGTTTCTATAAACCCTATGTAGGGTTTCTCATCCAACTTGTAAGGGTAAAATTGTAAACAAAATGATTCTAACACAATTTCAAAACTCTCTCGAGCTTTATATTCACATTATGAATCTTATGTAAATGACAGAGAAAACTCCTTTTATCCCTAAAAGTATAAAAGTGAACTATAACCTAATTGTCATGCCCTCTAAAACACGGTTTAAATCAACTATTATGGTAATTCACACAAAAGAATGTTTAGATATTCACTTTAAAGTTTTATGGAAGACTCATAGGGCTCTGTGTACACTCCTTCACATTCTCTACACATATTTTGATAAAAAAATGTGTTCAAAGCTCTAGAAATCTAAACTCTTCACCCTCAAAACAAAATTTCTCACCAAAATAGATTCTATGCAAATTTTAGAAGCCTTGATTACACTATTCTAACCTTCCCAATGCTCAATATTATCCAAGTGTACATGTACTCACCAAGAATTAGCTGATCCAAAATAGAGATTGCATGAACATTCATGCAAGAAATCCTTCTTTTGACTATGTTCCTTAACAAAAAGTGTCATACTCTATTTGAAACAAAATTTATCATCATAAAACTTCTTTGAGATCCTATTCCATCTCTCATTTGAATGAATTCTCCCTTTAAGACAATTACAAAATAATATTTATACTTATTTTTGGGTCCTTTAACTGCATTTAACCTCATATGTCCTCTTAGAACACATGTTTTCGCCTTAAATACATCATTAAGAAGCCCATTTTTGGCTAGAATATTGAGGACTCTAGATTCTAAATATTATTTATGAATCCTAGTCGTCAATAGGACCTCTTAAATTATTGACATGCTTTTATTGCTCCAAAATTACATTAAAACTCTTAAACTAAGCCAAAATGCCCTTAAAAATTCAAATTAGCTTTTGGAGGAAAATTTAGAATCCAAATTTTGAAATGGCTAAACACCAACTAACAACATCAAATGCAAAATATGGACTCCCTAATGACTCATATACCAAATACAATAAGCTGTCAAGTAAAAATTGTTAAGAAAAGACAAAATTTCACTATTTGGAGAAGATGTTCCTACAACAGGGGATGTTGGTATAAGATTTTCCCCACTATTTGGTTTTATCTACACGATCTAATTAGCTTGTTTAGATTAATTAATAGGTCATTAGGGGAATTTACTTTAAGAAATTTTATAATTGTGAGTTGAGTTAATTACCTTTTTGGGTGACCTAATTCCTCACTATTGATTTAACAAAAATAGAATCATGTTAAACCCTAATTGCGGAGTAACTAATAAAACAATGATATACATTGCTAGATACAATTTGACACAAGAAAAAGTATATATGAAGTATGAAACCATAAGTGAAAGAGAGAGAGAGAAAATGACTTAGTTGATTTGTGCTTTTCTTGGAACTAATCTAGACTGGGAAAATTATGAATAGAAAGGGGAGACCATCATAATTGTGCACTTTGTAAAATATGGAACCGTCGGATAAGGTGGACTTGGGCACCTAGACTAGGATGAGGGCACCTAGGTTCCATAAACCTCTACATGGTTCTGTGACTATGAAAATGCTCGAAATTGTGTCACTAAAGTGTCATTGATATTTGATGTTAGTCACATGTATGTCGCACTTGATCACCGAGTGTACCTATAACCTATAAAATAGATGTTCACCTGCAAAACCCATAAAACCGCATCAAATCCAAAAAATAAATATGTAATATGGGGATTCATAATGACCCCAACAATCACCCGACTGAGTGAACTTACGACCGAGTGTTGCACTACATCTCAAACTCCATGTAGTTCTTATGAGTGTGTGTAGAAATTATGCCCTAGGAAGCCCTTGTGCAAGATGCACTAGATAATGGGCTAGATTTGCTAAAATATGCAAATGTGTGTATGGAATAGAATGAAATTCCCCTTCTTATGATGTGTATGTAGAAAATGTAGTCCCTTGTCCCTTGAGTAGATGTTAGATGGATTCCTTTAAGTGCTTTGGATGCCTTTAGATGCAAGCTTAGGTGATTTTAATTATGTTTAGTACTTGGTCCTTTATTTTGATCACATAGCTATGTATTTATATGACTCCCTTGTTTGAATTTTGTAATTGAAAACTAAAATGCCAACCCATAAGTGAAAAATATGCCCAAAATATTAAAAATACCCAAAAGGAGCGAGTAAGGTAAGAAAGGGTTAGGGGCGCCCAAAAGGGACAAGGGCACCTAGGTGTTCCTATCCTAGTTGAGTGCTTTGGTGTCTGGATACATAAAATATAAATAAATAAAATACCAACTGGGCTATAGGGTGTGTAATACCAAATATAAAACAATAAACACTGAAAAGGCATTAAGGATAGTCGTCAATTACTAGTTTTCTTGCTTAGGAATCATGTAAATGCTAACATGATTTTAGGACCTAGAAATGTACCCAAGTGCGTGATTTTGTGTCTACATTTTCCCCCACTTTATGTTGTTGAGTGAATACTTGATAACATAAATTATTTATAATATGCATACCTTTTTTCCTGTAGAGTGTGATGGTGATAGTGTGCCAAAGAGACAAGTGAAGCATGGAATGAGTGCAAAATGAAGCGTGGAAGCTAAGAAAGGAAAGTGACCCTAGGGGTGAAGCATATGTTTTTGCTTTCTACCTATTGTTGTGCTTAAATTTTTTATGTCAGGTTGCTTCTTGTTACATATTAAGGATGGACTTGTAAAAGAAGAGAAAAAGAGTAGTCAAAGCAATGTATTACTTTGTAAAATTATGTAAGAATATGTAAAAGTGTGTAAAATAGTAAAAGGAAAGTGTGCACCTGATAAACATGAGTGTAAAAGGATAGAAATATGTCCTAAAAAATTCTATGTAAAGTGAGTTTTTTGGGTGATCTTATCACAAGAGAGAGTTATTTGGTGATATCATCCCAAGAATGATTTTTTTTAGGTGATCTCATACCAAGTGCGAGTTTTTTGGGAGATCTCATGCCACTGTACAAGATTTTTTTGGGAGATAAGTCTAGTATTACTCTCCTTCCATGATTGCTTCCCAAATAAGCACCACTACAGATGGTACATCCTTGTTTTGTTCCTGTTGTCCCGATTGTTCCAAATTAGTTCCAAATGTACCGATTATTCTGATTAAAATGGAGATAGAATGCATTCTACTATTGGAGGACTACACTGTACTATAAATATTGCTCTGAAGACTTTTGTAGACTATGTTGATATGATAAATTGATTGTGTGTGACCCCAGGACATAAGCACCTAGGGGTGAACACAAGCACCCAAAAATTGTTGTCGATGTTAGGTGTTGGTCATGTGTGTTGTGTTGAGGAGCCAAGTTAGGTTAGGGACATTTTGTGGATCAGTATCATTGTTATGTTCCTATATTGTGCGGGCATGTATTGTAACTATGAGTTTTTGAATAGGGTGAGTGATTCACCCAAGTTTGGGGTGCATGTGACACTAATAGGAGCATGCGGTTCAAAGGAGAGGACTTGAAACTGCACTAAAATAGATACCCTATAGGGGGATGGGATGTGCATGGTAGAAACCAAGGCACATGCAAAAATATGGCTAGTAACATGTGTTAGTGCAATCAAAGCAAGTATGCAAGTAGAAGACAATGTATCAAGCAAGAAAGAAGACAAGATAGACCATGAAAAGTGGGTTTTAGACATGGGACATCACTCATAATGTCACAAGACAATCAGGGCTGAAGTGTCCAAAAGCATACAGTGTGCACATGAGACAAAGGGCATAGCCCGCAAACAATAGCATATAATAGAAATAAATGTCAAGTAAAGTGTAACATAGAACCATTGTGGCATATAGTCTTGTAAAGAAAATGTTACACATGAAGTACCCATTAGCATGGTAGAAAGATAAAGAGTGTGTCAAAGCATGTATGTACCGATGGGATAAGTAGTGTTCTAGAAAGAAGTAGTAGAAAATATGAAACAATAGCACTTTGTGATGTGTAAGATTATTAAATGTAGATGCCCCAAGAGCCTCGGTGGGACCGGTAAAAGGTGTAGCTCCAAGCATCATTTTTGTGTAAAGATCTGTTGGAATTATGCATTCACAACTAAATACCAAGTGAGCATGCATGTGTATATAGAAAATATATTAACATACTAATTATTCATCTAGCATGGAAAACAAAGTGCACATGTGATTATAAGTAAGCAAGATTATGAGCAACCAAGATATGTGAATGATGTATGAGTGATGTGATGTTATGCAAGATGTGAATGTGATATGAGAAGCATGCCCCAGGTGAATGTGTGTGTATGAGATGAGGTTCATTTATAAAATACCCCTCGATAATCAAGAATGAACCATAAAACAAGAGTGTGTCATCGGGAAATGGTTTGAAATAGATGCTAGAAAGATGTATCATGAAGCACAAAGCATGAAGAGTGAATGGTGTGAGGTTCATTTCAGATTTAGACCCTCAATTGTCAAGTATGAACCATGGAAATAAAGTAAATCATAGGGTAATGATGATACAATACGTGTATTAAAAGGCTTGAAATTTTTGCAAAGATTATACATGAAGCACGGAGCATTAAATATGAGTGTAGGTGTTAGAGAGAACTTATAGTTCTAGAAAGGGGGGAAGTGCAGTTCCCCCCAAGTGTGTGAGTGATGGATTTCTATGTGGTGATCCAAGAGAGATATTGTGATGGTGAAGGAATTTGAAATGTATTGTAAGAAATCATATTGTCATCACAATGGTAGGAAGGAGAAGGAGTAGGATCAGGGTTGGATGTTGGGTTAAAAAGAGGAATTCAAAATAGGTCATCTACAATTTGCTCATCTTACTTAGTGAGTGCTTACTTGTTTGGGATTGGTAATGTCGTAGAATGATTGAGATGAGGATGGGTTGGACTGATTTTTAGAGGAAGTTTCTTAGGTGGCTCTTGACTTACTGTAGAAGGAACATTAGTAACAATGTCATCATGCTCATTAAACATAGATGAATTGAATTTAGGAACCCATTAGGATGTAGCAATTGGAGATGAACATGTAGCAGCATTTTGTGTAGTAAATTAAATGAGACCATAATGTTTAATGTGGCCAATTTTTCATTTTAAAGCATAAAAATCATTGTCACTATGTATATTAATTCGATGATAATTTCAATATGGATGACGTTGATATTTTGTAAGTGATAAGGAGGATAGCAATTATGCTTAGTGTTTGGTCCTTTATTTTGATCACATATCTATGTATTTATATTATTCCCTTGTTTGAATTTTGTAATTGACAACTGGAAGGCCGACCCATAAGTGAAAAATATTCCCAAAAGATAAAAGATACCCTTGAAAGGATAGAGTAAGGTAAGAAAGGGCGGGAGTTCCCAAAGAGGACAGGGGCACATGGGCACTCCTATCCTAGCTAGGCACTGGTGTCTGGAGCCATAAAAGATAAATAAGTAAAATACTTGACTAGGTTGTAGGGTGTGTAATACCAAATAGAAAACAAGAAACACACAAAAGAGGCCAACGTAAGTTATTAATTACTAGTTTTCTTGCTTAGGAATCATGTAAATGCTCGTATGCTTTTCAGACTAAAAAATGTACCCAAGTGCATGATTTTGTGTCTACAACTATATAATGTACTTTCCTATGCACATTTTGGCTAAAGGAATAATAAAATGAGCTAATGATTTTATGAATAATTTCTTATTTTGTTGAATATTTTTTCTTCCTTGAGTGTTTATTAATTTGACTACTTCACACAAGATTTTTCTTTGTGCATTTGATCTTATCTAGTCTGAATCTTCGATTGTGGCCCACTCAACCGATTACAATGGAAAATTAACTCATTCAAAATATGGACACATATTTATCATTACATATATAGATTAATTTAATACTTGGTTAGAAATGCCCCTTGTTAACATTATCAAAGATAAAACTACATACCCATCCCTAATTAGATTATCTACCACTTTGGAATTCCAAAACCATCATTTCCAAAAATGGTGGGAATTTTTAACACATCTAAATGAAACAATTTTTTTCTAAATTCAAAATCAAGAACAATAAATTCACAACATACCATTTCCAATGTAATATCCAAACACAATATACCAATAATATTCTCAATAAAATCCTCCGAAGACCATTCAGGACCATCATATTAACTAGCACCTTAAAGAATATCCTGGATTTTGGGTGTATTTAATTAACATTTAACAGCCACCATGACAACTCCATTCTCTCTAGTCTATGGTTTTGAATCCATCCTACTACTAGAAGTTAAGTTTCCCTCCTTTGTATTTATCTTCATAAGATCATCCCCAATGAAGATCTTTGTGAATCCCACCTTCATACTTCAATTTTTTAGATGATAGTTTCCAAAACTCTACAACACAATTGTTGGTATAAAACCTAAATTTCTAAATAACATAACAAACTTGTAAAACCCAATAACTTTGATATTGATGAACTAGATCTCAAATTAGATTACAACCACTATAAGGAGCGAAAATGTGACAAAAATAGTGTGATCCATATCTAATTACAAATATCTTATGAGAAATCACTTACCAAATACTAACCAATGAAGTCCATATCTTCAAGAACTAACAAACACTAATTCCTATAAAAACTACGCTTTATCTTTATTTGCTACCTTTTTGTATATAATTATTACTTTCTTTTTTGTACTTAGATATATTTAGCATAATGTTACATTTCATTTTTACTCTGATTTTATTTACTAAGTTGGTACTAACATCTTATGTTTCCTGTTATATCATTTACTACATAGTTTTTTATGCTTCTTAGCTTTATCCTTGCTTCTTCACTTTACCACTTCCACTTGGATTCTACTCATCTTATTTCTTATAGACCTCTACATACCTATGTTATTATTTTTAAGGGACTATTAATTCCTTCGTTTCATTTCCTAACTAGCACCTCACTACCTATTCTTTTAACATGACTATTAGTTCAATTGATTTATTTGCCAACTAGCACCTTATATCATATTCCTTTTACATGAATGTTAGTTTGGTTGATTCATTTTATGACTATCACCTCAAAACCTAAGTTTCATATATTTTACATCTTACTACCTTCATCTTGGTTTTATAAAATTCATAGCTTTGACATATTAATACTTTCCTCTTGGTTTTATACACTTAATAGCTTTTACATCTTACTACCTCCCTCTTGTTTTTCTGGGTTTTCTATCTTTGACATACTATTTTATGTTCTTCATGGTGTGCCTTATTACTAACAACCTCTTAGGTTTTTACACTTCCTATAATTTTTATCATACTTTTTATATTGGATATTATTATTTATTTCACACCATTGGGATATTATCTCTTGTATTATACCTCTTGGATATCATTTTGTGGGTTACATTGTCATACCTTGAGAATCAACCAAAGTGCCTCATGAATGCATCTCTTATTATTACCTACTTGTTACCTTAGTGGAATCAACTAGGAATGCCTCATGAATGTCCATCTCCTATGATTACCTAATTTTTACCTTAGGATCCCAATTTTATCCATGCATACTTGTATAAAGGAATAAAAACAATTGAGAGTGTTATTTTGTCTCTTAGAGTCATTTGTGCATCTTGTAGCTCAACTTTTTCAATCTATCTACTTATCTCCCATCCACAATTTACTATATCTTGTGATATAAGTTTAAAATATTTTTTTATTGTATCACCCATTTATGTACAATGATCAAGGAAACCCAATCATATCTCATTGTCTCCCTTGTTTATACATTCCCTTATGATCCCACCTAGGTCAGTCTCGAGATAGTTTTTCTTTAACTATAAGTTAGGAGTATCTAAGTGTCATAGTTTTTGGTTCTTCTATATAGTGACTAGTTTTAAGATCTTTATTTTTAGTCATCTTTCATACCCATTTGATTATCCTTATGAATTTGTATGGAAGGGAAATAGAAAAAGTTAAAAAAATTAAATTCTATATCATGAAAAGATAATTGGCCTCGTCACATACCCTTGGGTCCTTTGGGGTGCATTAGATTTTTTCACTATGGTAGGAGGCTATATGTATTGAAGTTTCTTGATATGGATGGAGTGAAAATTATATATGAAATACCCTTTAAATATATCTAGTGATCATCCAATCTTTCTTAGAATAACAAGTTGTTAATCTAGTGTACCTATATGTGTGAATGTGTGTACTTGTATGTGTGAATGATCATCCAATAATGGCCACCTCTTGGGGCTTCCTCACTTTATATCCCTTCCAGGTCATGTTCCCCCTTAATCGGCCACCTTTTTTTTACCCCACTTACATTCTTCTACTTATTGGGGTGTCGGTGGTGGGCTTACCAAGATTTATCCAATCTAAAAAAATTACGGTTCCAAAGAACTGCACTCTAACTAGAACTTCCATTCTAAAAATAGAATATGTTTAAAAATATAACTCTAAAAATAGATATCTAAAAATAGAATTTTAGACTTAACCAAAAAAATCCAAAAACCAAAAAAATAATGAAAACTAATTCTAACAGTATCAATCATGTTCCCTTATTAGAATCATACTCAACATTCCCTCCTTTGATGCAAAGAGTAGAAATGTCTATCATCTCCTTAAGTCTTCCATAGATATTCTTCATAAAACCATTTGTGAAAAATATCAAAAATTTGATTTTCACTTCTCACATACTCAATGAAACAATATTTATCAATGACCAATTCTTTGGTAAAATGATGCTTGAGTTCAATATGCTTAGTTCTAGCATGGAAAACTAAATTCTTTAAAAATTGTATTGCCCCATTGTTATCACAAAACTCTATGTAGGCTCAATTTTAGCCTCTATATAATCAACTAACATTTTTCTCAACCACATACCTTATTTGCAATCTGATGTAAGAGCTGCATATTCATCTTTAGTAGATGATAAAGTAATTGTAGCTTGTTTCTTTTATGACCATGAAACCAACCCACTTCCCAATGTGAAGTAATAACCTGAAGTAGACTTCTTATCATCAAGAGATCCTCCCCAATATAAATATATGTATCCAATTATAAATAATGAAATTAATACCATGATTATAAGTATCTCTTACATATCTGAAAACTCTTTTCACTACTTACAAATGCTTTAGTGATGGATTGCCCATAAATTTAGAAAATAATGAATCCAATAATTTTCAACTTTGGTATTGTAAACACACTTGGTTAAAATGAAATAATTATAAGATTTAGGTTGAATAAAATATCACGTATCATTCCTCTCAATTGAATCCATCTCAATTTTCATAGCATCAACCCACTCTTTCCTTTGACTAGATTTTGCATAACTTCTAGGTTCACTAGCCATAGATGACAATGCAAACATAGTATTTTTATCATAAGAATCATAAAATAAATTATCTTCTTAATTGTTCATCCTTGTAATACTCCTCTCATAATTACAATCCATTATTTTATTTTTTGGATGTGGATTCAACAAATATTTTTGCTTACTTGGTGTTGATGTAGATGGATGACTAGTCTCTTGGGAAGAGCTAGTATTGTTTCATATTGAACTAGAAACCTATGTAGGAATTTGTAAGCCATAAAAATATTCTTCAAGAGGATTACCTCTTCACCGGTGACTATTTTATAAAGTTGATCATGGTCAGCATACATCTCATTTTCAAAACAAATTATGATCCCTAGAAACAATTTTGGATTTACTAGTAGAATTAGAAAACTTGTGTGTTTTGCTTCCATCAATCATGTGATATTGTGAGCCAAAATTTTAGGATCTAGTTTTATTCTTTTTATCTCACCCTCATCTTCACTTATGGTGAGTTTCATGCTTTGATTTCCTTCAACTTGGATGGACCTTCCATATCCCAATTGCACGTGGATTTTGAAGGAATATTCTAACTTGTCATGTCATTTGAGAAACTTGAATAAAAAAAATAAGCATTTATTTCATCCTATAATCCCACATTTCATTATACACAATAATTTTAATTTTTTATTTCTCTTTCTCCTTAATTTTTCATCTTATAAATCTTTTTTCACTCTCTTGATTAACTTGCTTTTTAGATGTTGGTATCCTACAATATTTTATAATGTGTTTTGGCTTTTATAATAATGACAAGTAATTTTTCCCTTACCTTTACTTATGAAGTTATCTTTATCTTTCCCCTAAGAAATAATTTCCTTGGTTACAAGTTTCTGTTTAGAAGTTTGTAATGAATATCCTATATAGTCTCATCTTATCCTCTTGAGATGAGAGAACCAACTAACTCATCAAAACTTGTAGTGTTCATGTGCTTACACTCCTCAAGATTGATAACAATATGCATCCATATTTGTTTCAAATATCTCCAAAAAATATTACTATAACTTATCTTCTATGGTTTCTCTATTAACCCTCATTACGTGAACTAAATCATTTATTTATATGCAATATTATCTAACTCCCTCAATGTATAACATTTTCAAATTTAATTTTAAGGGGGTATATTTTTGCATCTCTTACCTTATTATATCCTTGATATGAAGTCTCCAAGGTATTTCATTCCTTGTATTAATTCTTACTTCCGTAAATTCTTGGATAGAAGAAAGTTTGTGCATTTTCCTTTCCTTCCTCCTTTTCTAATATATTTTGATCTTGAGAAAAAGTATTCCAATTTTTAGATGAAGTGCATCTATTGATAATATCATCCCAAAATCCCTTCCAAACAAGATTCATATTCAACTTATCTCTCAAATACTCAAAGTTATTGTTATCCAAAATGTACCCCTTGCTCATTTTGTGGCTAACTCCTTTCATTCTTCCCTCTCTTGTGCCTCAGTCACAATTTTTGCTTTTTAATCACTCAAAATTTTTCGGAAATGGCACCATTGGATAGAGTTCTTTCTCAGCTTTCTAGAAAGGTAAAGTTTTCCTCCTAACTCCATGTATTTTTGAAGTTATGGCCCATGAAGTTTTGTGGGAAATTTTCCTTTGGAAGGCCCGCACCGATAATATTGTGCCACGTGTCCTTGGAAGTGGCAGGGGTCGAGGAAGACTAGAATATTTTTACCAAGTGTTTGGAAAAATTTCAAAAGGGATATTTCGACTGCGGGTCATTTGGCCCGAATCGGATGGCGCCACGTGTCCATAGGGGAGAAAATTGAAAATTTGACTAAGTGTTGGCGCCGTGGAGAAATTTAGAGAGGGCCCGTGCCCAATCACGTTTTGCCACGTGTCACTGGATCCCGAGAATGGCAGAGCACGGAGGAGAAGTTAAAATTTTTCAAAATATTTTGCGAGGGCGCAAGGTCAAATTTAGCTTGCGGGTCCGCATCCAATGACTTCATGACACGTGTCTCCCAACACCGCGCGAGCGCGGAGGGGGATTTGGAATTTTGGCGAAGTGTTTTTGCCAAATTTCAAAAGGAAAACTATTGGCCCACAGGCCCACCAACCATTCAGAGCAGGCCACGTGTCCCCGGGCACCGGAATGGCGGAGCGCGGGAAGATTGGGATTTTTCCCAAAGGGATTACGCAAAAGGAAAAATATTTGCAGAGGGTCCGTGGCAAATGAAATTGTGCCACGTGTCCGGACCGGTAGAAGGCGGGGAGAATTTGGGAAATTTTCCCAAAGGAAAAGAAGGAAATTTCAAAGGAAAAATCACCCCCCCGAGCGCGAACCAATGGAATCTCGCCACGTGTCAGGTGGCGCCAAAAACTCAAGACAAGCCCGCATGGAAAATTCAAAGGAAAATCCATAACGAATGAGGTTTTGCCACGTGTCCAAGTCAAGAAATAGGATCAAACAGTGATGCAAAATTTAGGAGGACAGCCCGCGCCCAATCAGCACGTGCCACATGTCCTCAGATCATCGGCCCAATGGAATTTTTGGAAAATTTTCCAAAGGGCAAAACAATGGAAAATGAAGCATTAAAGGCCCGCACCCAATCAAAACATGCCACATGGCACCCGAAATGGTGGAGCATGGGGAATTTTTGGAAAATTTTCCAAATGACCAAAAAGTGGAAAATTTAAAAAAATTGCCCGCCAATCCGATTTGGCCCTGTTTTGCCCTAAAATTTCAAACGACCATATCTTTTGATCCAGAGCTTGGTTTTTCACGTTCTTTATATCAATGGAAAGCTGGTGAAATTATCTACAAGATTCTGGGGTCATTTTTTCATTTTTATGGAGTTTAGAGAGATAAAATTGAAAAAACACCTCTGGCACGTGGTCATGGACAGAAATGACATTTCAACCACCATTTTTAATGAAGAATGGCTCGCATTCTCTCCCAGCATGGCGAAAAATGTCAGGGGATGGGACTGTAAGGATTCCCATGCTATTTTACTATGTTTTTGGTCGGTGGTTGAAGCTCTCCCATGTTTTCCCATGTTTCTCTCTCCTAGGGTCGTTTCTGGCATTGTAAAAGCCAGATTTGGCTCATTTTTGAGGGTTGAACATTTTTTATGTATTACAGGCTCCCTCTTTCACCTTGAAAGTGATTTTGTGGAAAAATCAGACCTCTTCCAGGACTGTAACATGTTTTCTACCTCCCAGATGCTGTAATGTATGTATTTTGATATTGGAAATGACAATGCAGGCTCTGTGAATGGGTTTCAATCCTCTGCTTATGTTGTTTGTTTTCTTTCTGATCTTTCATTACATGTCATCAGTTTGTGCATGATGTTTTGTTGCATTTCCATGATCTGTGTCAATCTGCAGAAGCAAAAATGTTCACCATTCCTCTGGTGCATCACCTCATTAGCATTAGTTTCAATTTTTTGCATTCCCTATCTCTGTCCCCTTGGAATTTAGAGTAGGATCTTGAATTCAAAACCTCTGCAACTTGTAAGTGATATATCTGATCAGGGGAGTTGAGGAACCAGCCTCTAACCTGGAGATTCCTTTCCCATTTTTCAAGTCCCACACTTGGGGAGAGGATTCAATGTTGTGCAATCACACTGGATGTCCAAAATGTCAAACTAGAAGTCTGATCAACATCCGAGTGCTGTGCTGATTTACAACAACAGTTATCTCTTTTGAAGGGGATATTCATAGAAGTAAAATTCATCAAGTGATAATGGATAAAACTCTTTGGAACATTTATTGAAAAATGATATGATTCCAAATGAAGGTTTATTATGTAAAGGGAGTACAAATCAGTTCTGAAATACACTTTAAATGAAGCTAGTGGTCATCCAATCTTGCCAAAAATAACTAGTTAATCTATTGTACTTGTATGGGTAATTGATGAAAAAATATGTAATAAATAACCTATGAATCATATTCTTTTGGCCTTCCTTTCTGAATACCTATATTAAAATCATAGATAAAATTAATACACAAAGTGTTTCCACTTGGAAAAATTCACCCCACTATTGCTTATTCAATTAATCAACAATATTTGATGTCACGTTCCCCTCTACAATTGTCCATAGGTCTTCAAACTCAAGTAACATCTTGATCTTCGGTTTCCATACAACATAGTTGTCTCCTCTAAGCATTGTGTTTATGGCAAGAAGAACTTTGGTGCTTGTGCACCCATTTCATGTCTGAATTTATGAAACTCGAATTTCTGAAAAGGGTAAGACTCTTATCACTCCGGGTTTATGGTCTCCCTCTCAATATACCGTCAGGTTGATATACCAAACCTTTATATATACGCTCCCTTCCGATATACCCGTCGGTATGTGGAAGAAGATCACCCTTTCAATATACTCATCAATATGGAAAGAGGTGTTAATGCACATAAAATAATTTAATACATTGTACGCAGACAGTACGGAGAGGGGTTTGTGCAAGCACAAACGGATGGGAGGGCTCAAATGTGTGTGTATTGTGTCCTTATTACTCCCCGTCAATTTTATAGGGTTGATGCCCAGACGATGTTTAGGTAGCTGTGTTAGGTGTTAAGTGCGGTAGTAGTCATGACGAGAATCACTGTAAGCACTTCCCAGAGGCACCGTATATACCGAGGCGTTCTTTATGAGATCAAAGATCTCGTGTGATAGAACCAAACATAAAATAAAAAATTGTTTTCCCAAACAAACAATCTAAATATTATTTTCACCTTTCTCATAAACCGTGATTTTGGTTTTTCTAAAATTTTGACAGACATCATTATACAATATTTTTCTTGAAACCCAAAAATTTCGTAAGAATAAGAATCTTGGTTTTTGAGATCTTACCAATTTACCGCCTAGATCTGGTTTTTTCAAAAAAATGACCCGACTTTCACGGACTTTTCGTCACATGTAGAGGCCGAATCAAGATGATGTAAAGCTGTAAAGTTGTGCACCTCCTTCTTATATTTCCAATAAAAAAACACATCAATCGACATTTTATGAAAAGTTACATCTTTTTTATAAGAGCTATCTCTGGAATTTTGTTGACGGACCGCTTGACCTTTGCTCCCGAATTCTTCACACCTCCACTTTCGGATCTGATTTTTTTTTTTTAGATCTGATTTTTTTTCACTCTTTTTTTTTAGATCTGTAAAAAAAAATCAAAATCTTTCTCCTTTTTTTTTCAAGATCTTTTTTTTTTAAATATTTTTTTTTAAAGATCTCCAAATCTAAAATATTCCGCCAATATGTTGGATCAATTGGCTATGCCAATGACTAATAAAAAAAATTACCTTCCAAATAAGTGGATAGGTCAAATTTTAGTTGAGGGATGTTTGGAAGGAATGGAGGCTGTGGGATGCTTCAATGGCTCTCCTTTGATGCAGATTATCTTCTCCAATGGATCCTCTCCAATAGTACTCCTCTTCAACCTTGCTTGGATATAACTTTGCTCTGATACCAAATGATAACAATGGTATAGCTCTGATACCAAATGATAGAATAAAATTAGATTGCAATGACCAAAGAGGGATGGAAGCCTCACAAATATTATTGATCATGAAATCAGATTACATAACAATGCAAGAGTTGTAATATTTATAGATATTAGACAGCCTCATATGGATAAACATGACACCCTATCAGGCACCAACTACGAGATGATAAGACCCATCTCACATGCACATGTAATTACTACTAATACCAATATTGAATGTTATCCAACATAATAATATTGAATGCAAGTCACTAGACTAGAGTGCACATGTTGCACATTATTAAATAAAAGACAATGCAATAAAATGCAATAAATATGCCTATGCTAAATTATGCTAATGAAAACAAGGCTAAGATAACCATTATAAAAATATTTCCTATAATTGTATGAAAATTTAAAGACTAATAATAATAAATTCAACTCCTAAGTGAACTAAAATCAAGTAAAGATGCCTACAAATAGATTCAAGATAAAAATTATTGTCCACTAATAATATATGGTCAACATGCATAAGCCATTAATTATTAGTTTAAGTGACATATGCACACTAATCTAATTAAGTATCCCAAACTTTCCTTAAAATATAAATGGAATTAGGTCATACTAAAATTAGTCATTTATACATAGAAATGGTACCCAACCTCTTGGGGATGAATAAATAATTATTTGAAACTAGTTAAGTATGCATACAATGAATTGCACTCTAATTGGCACTTGTAGCCTAACATAGAAGATGTCTAAAAGCATAATTCTAAAATTAGTTTTCTAAAAATATAACTCTAAATATGGAATTTTACACGTAACCAAAAAATCCTAAATACCAAAAATATAAGTAAAACTAATTATAATTGTAACTAATAAATTTTAATTGTCGGCATCATACTCAACATATCTATCATTAGTGTTCTTACTCGGCATATATATTATCGGTGTTCTTAACTTTTTATGACAACGTCTAATCCTCATAGTAGGTATATGGCTCCTTAGATGAGTTCGTGAGGAATGAGGAACACATTTTGAGAAGGTATGAACCTTTACCATTTTTCATCTCATATACTAACATGGGATATATTTATACTTCACTAATTATTCCAAGATGAAACTTACATATTTGGGTTCCTTCACTCATTGATTTTGAAAACCCCCAATTTTGGTAATCTTATTAAAGTGTCTTCATTTTGGCAGAGAACATGTTTTCTCTTGTGGAACCTATTTTCCTTCCTTTTACATTATATCCCATTGTTAGGTATATTGAATTCTAAGTATTTCCCATATTATTTGCTATTTTTTCTCCATTTAATTTCAAACATGTTAGCATTGTGAAAGGTATCAAGGTTTAAGGATGATCCATTAAATCATACCTACTCTAGTATCTTCTCCATGTTTTGATTTTAGGATATTATCTCTCAATAATTGATACCGTATTTTTAAATGTCTCTTAGTTATGTTTACGGATTAAGTGTCAAATTTTGGTGAGTCCTTATTTATATGCCTTTTGGATTGATTCGTTATCATCCTAACTATAGGCTTGTGAAATTTGACTAGATCTTTCGGACCTAATTTAGTTTTTCTTGATAAGTTTATTTGAACTGTCCTAATCCATTTACCATGTTATTTCTCTCTCACCTCTAGGCCTTTTAGATCAATTAATTAATTTCATGACAAGAACATATTTTACAATTTATAGATTTCTTGGATCTAATTTATTCTTTCCTTTATAACATTATCTAAACCTGACCTAGATCATTATTTCACTCTTTTTAATCTCAAACTTTCAAGTGTGATAATTTGGTTGATTAATTTCTAAACTAGCACCTTTTTGACAAAACATGGGTTATCTGGACCTAACCTAGTCATCTTCCCTAGACTGTATTATCACCCTTTTATGATGTACCTTCCCATTTCGTATACCTACTTATTGAATCACTTATGTATGATTGCATGTTTAATCTCTCCTTTTAGGCTTTTCTCATTAGGGTTCTTTGGTATATTTTCACCTTCCACTTTATCAAGATGATAGGTAACATGTGTTCACTTTTATGAAAAGGTAGTTCAATTCGGTATATTTCTTTTGGTTGAGTTCATATTTTCATCATACTTATTATTACTTCTTTTATAGTCATTTCATTTAATTTTTGTTAGAACTCAAAATTGCACCCTTCTCTTAATCACAAAGATCCGAGGATTTTGACGCAATATTGGATTGTCTTCAAGTGTGGGACTTGCGGCTTCGAGATAGACCTCCAAATAAAGGTTGGCTTCCTTATTACACGGGTTGGGAAAATATACATAACATAACCTACTTCCATGCTAAAACTACTCCTACAACTACTTCATACCCTAACAATTTCAAAGGGACCAGGGAGAGAGAAATGTAATAAAAGTAAATCCTAAGATAAAGGGCAGTGATAGCACCAAAAGGTGGAACTTTTCCCAAATTAATATGACGTAAATGTCATAAATGTGAGGTCTGGGTCATAAAAATGCATTGATTAGATGTAGAGAGATAAAAGAACATGAAATATGTAAAAGGGAGAAATATTCACACCAAACACAATGTATTTGAGGGAAAGAAGAAAACCAAACTTGCATTAATTATTCTTATAGAGCTTACATACATGGCTGAGATAAGAAAACATCAATCGCAAGTTATAGAGGTTGACATGACACAAAGTTTCAATTTTCATAAGGAAGAGCTTAGAAATCTGCTATGGAAGGAAACATGAAGAAGAACCCATACAAAGTATGCAAGCACTTGTATTTATACAAATTCAAGCATGAAGAAAGAGAAAAAAAGAGATGGAAAGGATCGCTGAAGTTGGAACCGAATGCGTTTTAAAAATGCATTGAATGAGTGTGGGTGTCATGATTTATCTTTTAAGTCTATTGTGGTACAGGTATGAGCACTTCCAATTTCAGCCACCAACCCCAACATGTCACTTGAGTCAATCACATGCCATCAGAATGCATAGAATGGTGTCCTTCTTCATTAATTTATGGTGTTTAAGGTGGTTGGATTTCTATTTCGGGTTTTTCGTAGCCTTGAGACCATCCACAGCTTTTGTTATGTCCCGTAGCTTTTAAATTTTCCTTCAATTTGTGGACTTCCAAAACTTTCCCCACATTCTTCTCAAAAATAAAAGTACCACCTGTATCACCCACAAGCATCTAATCCTTTGGCCCATGGTATTTGAACCAACAACAAATTTCCTTTGTTTTATGGCTTTGAGTAGGAACCCATGAGAGCATTGTAAACTATCATACCCGTGGAACACGGTGATAGCGTTTTGAGGCCTTTAACTTGGTTAATTTCGACTTTTGCTTCATTGTTGCACAACTAACTAAACTTATTTTGCACACCTCGTGGCTTCCTTTGACTTAATCTGTCCCTTAGATCAATGATCCAAAATGTCTAAGTCCTTGAAATTCTTGTTCCTTTGTTTGAGAGATTTGAGGAAACTTACGAAGCATTAAGTTCATGTATTTTGTGGTAAACTAAACTAGTTCCCGTAGCTTTTCTAGAGCATAAAAAATGGCTAACTCCTTATGATGGGTTGATTAAAATCACACCTTATGATGGGTTGATCAAAATTACATATGGTGTAATTTTGGACAAAATTTTGGTGAGTTTCAAGGACTTAAACATGTTACATGATGAAGACCATCTGCCTTGAAGCATCCATTGGGCATGGAGTTAAGCTTATTCCTTGAAGAAATGAATCTCATTTGAAAACTTGTCTCCTGAATCCGCATGAACTTAACATTGGACTGGAGTTGATCTGTGGAGTCTTGAAGGATGCACACTAAAATTGAATCCAACTATATAATTTTTACCATGGAATTGGCTATGATATGATTTGCGCGTATGACCGCAAGTGGCTCCAAAACTTATGTAAAAAGGAAGGATCATACATGTCTCAAGTAAAACATGCAGAGAGTGCAAAGCACTTATTACAACCGAAGAAATCACCACAGAGGTTGATGAAAAGGACACTTAACTAGTTATTAACACACAAAATGATAATATATTCAACAACATAAAACACAAGTATTTATAATATGTAATAGGATAATTTAATGGAAGTGTTTGAGATAAATCCCATTAACTAGGATTTGCAATACCTCTCCATCAAGATTGGATAACTCAAAAGAGTTGGCTTCTTTGTAAGTAATGATAATATATGGCCCACTTCAAAATGCATCAAACTTATAATTATGCTCAGGCTAGCTCTATTTTCATCCCATTTGAGGACTAGATTACCTACTTTGAAAATATTCGAAGCTTAGCTTTCTTATCAAACCAATGCTTGGTAGTTGATACTTTTCCATCTCGATCCATGGTGGATTGAATTATTCAAGTCCCATTAATTCCATCATTCTAATTTATCTTTCATATGCACCTTAAAATTCCAATTGCTTTGTTAGATCTAATGAAGGGAGTTCAATTGACAATGAAAGTCTAGCTTATATTCAATATACAAGGAAAAATGGTGAATTGTCAATTTCTCTCTTTGGAGTGATTTTATTAGCCCAAAAAGAATTCTTTAATTTAGTGTGTCATTGTCTTTAATTAACTTGCATGGTCCTCTTCATGATTCTTATTAGGTTCTTGTTAGTTGATTCGCCAAACCATTACCTTGTGGGTAATAATTGGAGGAATTCTTCAAATAAACTCCATTTATAAGAGCCCAATCAAAACATTTGATCCTAAAAATTCCTTAGCATTATCATAGATGATGGTTTGAGGAATCCCAAACCTTGTTGCAATGTCCTCCAAGAAATAAAGGATGACTAATTCAGTAGCCTCCTTGAGTGGTATAACTTTTGTCCACCTGGTGAAATAATCTATTGTTATCAAGACCCATTTGTGACCCACACTAGATGGAGGATTAATCATGCCTATGAAATCTAATCCCCATTAAGAGAAGGGTTCATCCACCTGAATAGGATGAAAGGGAAGGGTTATCATCCTTTTCTTACCTATGAAGAAGGCACAATCCTTGCATTTCTTGACTCATTGATATACATTCATAAACAATTTGGGGCAAAATTATCCTGCGCTCAAAGGATTTTCATTGTTGTAGCCTTAGTTGAGAAATGTCCACCAGAGGATCCATCATGAAATTCGTCCAAGACTTTATCTATTTTTATCCCTTAATGAACCTTAATAAGACACCATCCGAATTCCTTCTGAAAACAATTTCATCAATTAAAACATAAGGAATTGATTATAACCTGAGGTGTCTTCTCTTTATTTTTCTTAAACCAGGAGGATAGCCACTAATAACTAAGAATGTCACCATGTCATTCATCCAACCATTGCGCATTTTTGAGCTCCTTTTTCTTGCACGTCACCTATGTTGTGAAGGTTCTATGTTATTTTCTCTTGTTGATTTCCATCCATCTGTTCTTGTTCTTCCTTAATGCGAAATAAACTTCTTCATGATCCCGAGCTTCTAAGGTAATTTCTCACACAATGATATGCCTCTTACCAACTTTCTAGTCTTGATGGTGACATTGAACTCCATTATTTTGGTTACCCATCCGGCTCTCTTTTCATTGATTTCGCCCCCATAATGAAATCTCTCACACTAGGATGCAAGACTATAAGCTGCAATGTGGTTTGAGGTTATCATAGGCTTGAATTTCTTGAGAGCCCACAAGATGGAAAAAACATGTTTTACCAAATAATTATACTTTATTTCAAAGTATTTCAATGTTTGGCTAAAGAAATCCACTCGAGGCTCCATATTTTCTTTATTATTTTGAGTGAGAAATGTGTCTATGCTAAGATCTCGTGATATAATCATAAAGGATAAAATCCTTCTTAAAAACTAGATTGATGAGTTTTGGTGCTTCAGCTATTGCGAATTTTATTTTATTAAATATTTCTTTCACTTCTACAGTCCATTTGAAAACATTGTCTTTCCTTAGCATCGGAGTGATGGACCCGATTATACCTACAAAGTTAAGGATAAATTTCCTAACAAAATTAATATTTCTAAGGAAATATTAGAGATCCTTCTTTTGAGTTGGAAAAGAGAGGGAGAGGATGGAAGATACTCTTTTTGTTTCAATTGCAATTCCATCTTTTGATACAACATGACCCAATAACTTACCTGCGAGAACTACAAAGGTGCACTTCTTGGGGTGCAGTGATACTCCAAAGTCTCTTCACCTCTTGAACAGTTTCTCCAAATGTTCCATGTGTTGTTTGCCTTGTTTATATAAAATTTTAATGTCATCTAGATATACAAGGACATATTGGTTGATGAGTCCACAGAAATCAATGTCCATTACTTTCTGAAATGTGGCACTTGCATTTGACAAACCAAAAGGAATTTTATGATATGCATACATTCCCCATTTAGTTTTAAATTTGATTTTGTGTTGATCCTCCTCTTTAATATTTATTTAGTTGAATCCTAAATAGCCATCTAGCATAGAAAATCTTTCGATCAAGCCACTGTTTAAAGGATTTGTTCCATAGAAGGCATGGGATGATGATTTTTTAAAGAATCTTTGTTCGCCTTCCCTAAAGTTCACACAAAGCCTTATCTCTCCATTTTAATTTCTAACTAGAACCAAACTTGCTACCCAAGACAAGTATTTGATACAAAATATTATTTTTGACTCAATGAGTTTAGATAACTCATTCCTCATGAGGCGATCAATCCTGGGGTTCACATGACTTTGTTTTTGTCTTACAATTTTGGCATCGGGATTCGGATCAATAACATGTTGAGTAGTGTTGGAATAAAAAAATTAAAACCTCATAGATCCATGAGAATACATCATGAAATTTTTGACAAAGAGAAATAAAAGCTTGTTCCTCTTCAATATTACATACCTTTCCCAACAAAATATCTTTTCCTTCAACAATGGTGACTAGTTTGCAATCTTATTGGCCCATGGACATGCTTCTGATTTTCCCCTTGATCTCATCATCATAATTAAATATTCCTTCAAGGGTGATTAATCCTTTGGGTAGTTTGTTTTTCCTTAGTTGAATGATCTTATCACCATAATTTCCCTAAAATTGGGTTACAAGTTGGAAGAGAATTCGCTTCATTTTGAATGAATTGAACAATTTGCTCATCATTCTCAAAAACTTGATAGTTGACATGATTTTCTAGAATTGATGGTGTTACAACCATCTTGACATGTTGTTTTCCTTAGATAATACCTTTGCAGGAGATAAATGAGAATCAATTGTTGTCATCTCATCGCCTCCTTGTTTTGTTTCCATGGCACCTCTTGAAGATTGACAACTTTGAAACTTTCTAGAAGATCCCAAATTCGGTGCCTATAAGCTCTTAGAAGCTTGTTTATAGTCGCACATCTGCCTCTGAATTGGTTAACTACCAATTTATTGTCTACAAATACTTGCAGAGTCTTAATTTGTTTCTTTTACACAATCAAAGAAACCATAGACCGGTGCCTCATACTCTACCTTGTTACAACATACAAATTGTAGCCTATGGGAAAACAAAAGTTTTTGTTTATTGGATAGAAAAGAATTATACCCACCCCAGACCTCATTTCTTCTTTTGGAACCATCAAAGTACATATTTCATTATCCGAGAAGGCTTAGTGTCTTCTTCTTTGTGCGGTATGGGGATGGTAACATTCTCTTCGTGGATACAATAATTACCCGAATAGTTTGCAAAGATATATCATAGTGATCAAATGTATAGTGCTCTTTTGTCCGTTCATCTAACATAAGGTTGGGAATTAAATTTTATGAATACATGGTTTCAATTGGTTCAAAATCATTGTTTTTTTCCTTGTATCAAAGAATTGGCATAAACATGACCAGGATCATAAACTTCCACATGATAAGTTGAAATAGGTTCATCCTTGATAGTAAATCTGGTTTCATACCTTGTCCTTAGTAGCATATGAGACCAGTTTGAAAATAAATATCTTCCCACCTTGGCTGTGAAATCTTTGGAGAGGAAAAGGGAGAATAGAGGTGGAAAATCAATCACGGAAATATCTTTCTTTATGACATTTGAGAAGGGATAGATAAGGCATCCCACATTATGACATTGAGGTTTGTTTTCTTCATTTTCTCCACAATTTTGAGAGGAACACATGTGGATTTTTATAATGAAAGTGTGACTTGTTCTTTGTTTCTCTTCTCTACCCGTGAAGGCTCTTTGATTGGCATGTTTGGGACATTCCATGATTCTGAATAGTGTTACACGAGTTTTATATGTCTCACAGAACTTGTTCATTATGTGGTTGTTAATGAGCAATGACAAACCTGGATGAAGCTAGAATTTTTCTCAAGTCCACGGACTGATGGGAATGGTGTGTTCTTGCAAGTATAATGGAGTTTGGACCATAATAGCCTTTTCCCACAAGGAATTCATTCCAACCTCACATGTATATTGATTATGGGGTTGATCGCATGGATAACACCATTTAAAGCCTTATGCCATGTTGTTCGAACTAGAACAATGGATTTGTGTAAGTTAGGAGCTGGCAAGGGTTACTGATTTGCATTTGGAATTTTTCTTGGAGGATATATCTCGAACAAATATCTGATTAGGATACTGAAAGCCTTGTTTTGAATAACCACGAGGAGATTTATGATATGTTTTAGGAGCTTGAGCTTTATGTCTCTTAAGAGATAAAATCTCATTTATTATATTTTTAATCTGGACATTGAGACATTCAATTTCTTCTTGTTTGATCGAGGAATCTGATGTAGATGTAGAAAATGAAGCATATGATTGAGGAATAAGATCATTAGCGGGTTGGGTATCATGTGACAATTCAAGGAAAATGGGCATAGGCAATGGGGGCTAACTTTCTATGCTGAATAAGACAATTTTCAGCCCTAATGGCTATTGCATAGGCATTTGGTAATTGAATAACACCCATAGATTGAATCATTACTGCTATATCAAAATTTAGAGCTCTAAGATAGTATAAAATGCACCTTGTGGAGTTGGTCTTAACAACACTAGAATTATGTCCTATGTTTGCTAGAATGCGGAGTTGAATTCTCGCCTTTATCTCTTTTGGAGCTCGCTTGATTGTTGTGAGTTTCTATAACAAGGATATGTTATCCACTTTCTCCTCAATTTATTGAAAAATATTTGTCTCAAGCTCATCCCAATTGTGAATGGAAGTGGGTCTCAAACTTCTATATCATTGAAGTGTTTTACCTTTTAATGAAGAAGAAAGAATACTAACTACAACATCATATTTTGTAACTAGATGAACTGAACACACATTTGCAACATCTTGAATATTATCAAATTAAGTGGTATAATTTTCACCAGGTGAAAGAAGGGATACTTTTAAGATAAGACACTTTGGTATATCATGTTGGGAATTCGAGCTAAGGGAATACCACCATTGAAGCTAACAAAAGAAAAAAATATTTATTGATCCATGAATAGCATAGGTCTTAAAACACTTGAAGAGAAAGAAATACCTACCATGAGGAGGGGTATAAATATTTCCAATTGGAGAAGATCTTAATACTTGAATGTTAATTTCTTCTTCTCATAGCGACGATTGCAAATATTCAAAAGAATCGCTTATTGTTATACTTTGTCTTGTTCATATTCTTCTCATGAAAATGGGAACAAAGCTGCTTGAAATCATGAGATTTAAAATTTAGAGTTGATGATTATGTTGTAGAAATACCTATAAAAGATGAAATCACTAATTCACACACCAAAACTTAGCAACATTGAAATTAAAGTTTTATCAAGTTGTCCCACCGGCATGCCAAAAATGTTGGAGCTCAAAATTACACCTTACCCCGAATCACAAAGATCCAAAATTTTGAGGCAGCTTGGGACTGTCTCCAAGTATGGGACTTACGACTTGATACAAATATTTAGAGAAGGTCATCTTCCTCGTTACGCCGATCTAGGAAAACCTACATAACACAACCTACTTTTATGTTAAAACTACTCCTACATCTACATCCTACCCTAGCAATTCCAAAGGGACTGGGAGAGAGAAATGTAATAAAAGTAAATCCTAAGCTAAGGATTCATGATAGCAAAAAAATGTGGAACTTTTCCCAAGTCTAGATGATGCAAATGCAAAAATATGAGGCTAGGGTTGTAAAAATGCACTCAAATTAGATACGAAGAGATAGAAGAACATGAAATATGTAAAAGGGTGAAATATTCACACCAAACACAATGTATTTGAGGGAAAGAAGTAAACCACACTTGCATTAATCATTCTTCAAGAGCTTACATACGGGGCCAAGGAAATAAAACACCAATCGTAAGTTAAAGAGGTTGACATCATGGAGTTTTGAGTTTCACAAGGAAGATCTCATAAATATTCTATGGAAGGAAAGAGGTAGACAGACCCATATAAAGTGTGCAAACACTTGTATTTATACAATTTCATGCATGAAGAAAGAAAAAAAGAGAAGGAAAGGATCGCTAAGTTGGAATTGACTTGCATTTGAAAAATGCATTGAATGAGTGTGGGTGTCATGATTTATCTTTTAATTCTATTGTAGTACGGTATGGATGCATCCAACTTTAGCCACTAACCCCGGCATGACCCTTGATTCTATCACACACCATTAGATTACACATAATGGTGTCCTTCATTAAATTTTGGTGGTTGAGGTGGTTAGCTTTCTATTTCGTGGTCTATCACACCTTGAGACCGTCTACAACTTTTTTATGTTTAGCAGATTTCAAATTTTCCTTTAATCCGCAAACTCTCAAAAATTTCCCCGCATTCTTCTAAAAATAAAAGTACCACTGTATCACCCACGACTATCTAATCCTTTGACCCGTGGCATTTGACCCGTGCAACCAATTTCCTTTATTCCTTGGCTTTGAGTAGGAACCCCCAAAGCATTGTAAACCATCATACCCGTAGAACACCGTGATAGCGTTTTGTGGCCTTTTAACTTGGTTGTTTTCTAACTTTTGGTTTATTTCCGCATGGCCAAATAAACTTATTTTGCACACCTTGTGGCTTAATTTGACTTAATTAATTCCTTGGATCGAGATCCAAAATGTCTAAGTTCTTGAAATGTTCATTCCTTTGTTTCACATATTTGAGAAAACCCATGGAACATTAAGTTCCTCGATTCCGCGATAAACTAAACTAGTTTCCTAGATTTTCTAAAGCATCAAAAATGGTTAAGTCCTTATAATGGGTTGTTCAAAAGTACATAGGGTGTAATTTTGGACAACAATTTTTATATACCATGTTTCTTTTTAAAATATCATTTCACGTTACACTAACACATGATGATATTCGATTGGGGCATTTGTATATATATCTTATTTTTACTCTTACTAAAAATGTATCTTTGTATGTTATTTATGAACTACTCTTCCGATTGTGTGTCTTAAAAGGTGTCACTGGGAGCAAGGTTGGTTTCTATTGGTAAATGGTTTTGAAGGTACCATACGTTGTCTTACAAAAGGCTCAAAAGCCGGAAAGATCATGCTAGCATAGTGGTTTTTTTATATGCGGGGACCACACCCCGAAAAAATCCTAAAAGTAATATATTCAAAAATAAACTACTAAGGCGGGGGCTATTTTCCTATAAGGAGCCCAATAGACGACACAAAACAGAAAAACTACAGCAACAAAACATTAGCAAAGTAGCAACCTAGAACTAGACAAGAGACTTGTTATATACTTTTAGAGCAATCTTGAGGGCCTTATATAGGATGGCTGCAATTTGCAGATCAAGATCATTGTTGCTTTCATTGATTTTCTTCTTCTTGATCTTTTCATTCTTCTAAGAAAACTTTGGAATACCGCAAGTATCACAAACCCAGTTGATATTTTTTTGAATATAATCAAGTGTTGCCCTGTGGATGGAAAACTAGTTAGATTGCTTGTCTTCAACCTGTAAAGCTTTATCTTCTAGTTTTTTGAGTTGAATGGAAATATTATCAAGCTTCTCCTCCAGTTTTGAAAGAGTTGAGGAGTCCACATTGGGCTTAACACCTTCCTTAAGGAGAATATCAACATTTTCTTCAATTCCCTTAATGGCCTCAGCCTGTTGTTTGATTTGAGTAGATAAGTTATGACCAGCAATTAAGAATGGGTAGAAAGACTAATTTCCAACAGATTTTTAGCTCCCATAATTTCCTTATTCTTAGAGCTGCTACGGAGGACTCTCTTAGCAGGAGGGGGTCTGAAATGGGAGCTCTAATATTGGGATTCTTAGTTTGAATCTTTGGTTGTTGAGGAGGTGGGGGTATAGAGGGGGTGGGATCATAAGCAACCATGTCAAGGAAGTAATGGTGAAGGAGGAAAATCACTCCTTAGTGCAAGGGAAGGACCCTCATATGAGCTTGGACATCCCTCACCAACTTTTTAAGAGAATGTAAGATATAATAAGGAAAACTAACCTTGACAACATGTCAAAAATGGTTCAAAAGCACTAAGTGATGTAGTGGCGGCCTCAAAAAGTGACCCTCCAAAGTGATGTAGCGCACTACCATTTTTGCAACCTCATTAAACGGTGAGGGAATGGAAGAGCACAGAATCCCTAATTTTTTCATCATCCCCCACCAAGAAACACTACTCCTCGATTCTTTTTCAAATTTGTTACGAAAGAACTTTACCCCCTCCATGATCAAGCATGTGATGAAGGATATCATCTATTTTTGATTGTAAACTCTTTATCCTTGAAATTTATAACTTTGTCTTTCCATTTTGGTGTGAATGTTAGGGAGATGTGAACATCTTAGCCCTTAATTCGATGCATGAACTCTGTCAAACCATCCACACTTATAACCTCCCATAATTTTATGTTATTTTTCTAGGATGGGTCATAGATAGGCTCCACTCTACAAGGAGTACCCCCCATAATGAAATTTAACTTTTCTCGACAGAGTGGAAACAACCTAGATGCAGGCAAAAAGTGGCCTAGAAATTGGATCTACAATAAATGGTAGTTTCGAGCTTTCAAACTAACCAACCAGAGATGTGAAAACAATTTGAAAACCCTTCTTTGAAATCTCCAACACAAAAAGAAATGAAAATTTATATGTTTGGAATGGTAAATTCATAAGATTGGAGTATAAAGATCATTACCCCACACGTGCGAGACCACTTGACTAAGGATGATTAGAGGGCTATGTGTCTTTAGCTTCATTAAAAATGATTGATTTGGTTGCGATAGAGATCTCCTCAAAATCATACCATATTTTGAACTTATTAATGATGACACCATCATTTGCAAGCACATTTTTTGCCTCATTCCCTTCTCTATAAACATGACAAATGTGAATGTTTGAAAAATATTCACATAAAATATTGGCTTCAATTATAAAGTCTTTTATGGTCTAGCTGGGGTTGGGAGCGAATAAGGTTGTTTATAACATTCATAGAGTCTCCCTCAATAATTAAATTACTTATCTTGAGATCCCTGGTAGTTCTGATTCCCTAGAGAGCGGCAAGGGCCTCATAGTGATTCGATTGTTTACCCATATGACCTGCATATGCAACAATAGGGTGACCATGATGGTTTCTAATAAGCCCCCACCACCACCATGCACCTAGGTTTCCCTTAGAGGCTCCATAAAAGTTAAATTTATGCCATCCTTCATGTGGGGAAATCCACTGAACAAGAGCCCTATCAATGTTGGAAGTATTTTGACCTGTTATAGATCAATATTCCAGGCCCTCAAGAATCTTTCCTCTTCTTTGGGGTACTTAGCATTTTTGGGAGGCTTGAATCTTAAGATGTTTTCCTTGACTACAATTGTGATTTCATTGAGGAGCCTTTTGATGGATTTGTTAGCATTTCTGAAAATGAGGGAATTTCGAGCCTTCCATATTCTCCATATAGTGTGTGGAAATAAAATAATATAAAATCTCTTGAGTAAGCTATGTTTGAAAGGTGGCTACCATTATTCCCAGGCTTGGACAATATCAACGAAACTTCCAAACATGCCAAATCTATTGAAGATCAACTTCCATAAAGTGGAAGTGGTGGGATAATGTAAGAGCAGATGATGAATAGACTCATTCTCTTTTTGCAAAGATAGCACCTATTGGGCATGGTGGAACCCCTCTTAATAATATTATCAATTGTAAGGATGATCATGTTTAACACCGCCAAAGGAACTGATTGATTTTAGGAGTGAGCTCCTTGAACCAGATCTTGCTCCAAGGAAAGCCACTTGGGGTTTCATCTGCCAGCACTTGGTAACCTGTTCTCATCGAATAATCACCATCAAAGGAATGGAACCAAATGAACTTATCCTTAGCATGAATCTAGCTTATGGGGATGTGGATGAGGATGTTTTGTAAATCTATTAGGAGATCTTTTTGTTCGGGGATAATAGAGCTTAAGTTCTTCCATTGAGCTTTTCCATCGATATTACAAATGTAGTTACTAACCTACTAACCGATAGCCATTTTGCAACTAATTTTGAGATGTTCCCAAAGTGAAAAATGTTAGGAATGTTGTGAAAATATTCCCATATGTCATCCAAGAATTGAATTTCCTCACCATTTCCTAAATTCCATTTACATCCCTCCTCGATATTTTTATTTATCTTAACCAGATTGTTCCAAAGTATCATTGTGTGTGGTGTTACCCTAGCTTTTCTGGCATGTCTTCCTACCATTTTTCAGTCCTCTTACTACCTTCTTATAACCACATTACTACATTCTTAGTGTAATCACCTTCACATATACTTAGATCCATTTAGATCCTCTTTAAATGACCGTAATACATGCCTCCTCATATTTTGTTTTCCTCATGTTCTATCCCATTTCACCTTTATGTTGGAATGTTTGTGTAGACACAAAATCACGCGCTTACTACTATTTACTATACCGCCAAGTATGTTGTTTTATATATGGATCTTGTGTAAGAAAAGTATTCACTTTGGTAACCCATTCTATAGTCCATCTATTTGTTTTGTTGTACTCTATTGTTTTTTTCCTTCACACTTGTGACTCATACACCCAATTCTATTCGAGCACAAGGATCTCTCGTCGGTCAGTCTCCACTCATTTGTTGTGAGTTGTCTCTAGACACTAGCGGTCAGGACTGAACACTAGCCTTTGGGTGCTCCTGTCCATCTTAGGAACCTATGCCGTCTTTATTTTTGATCTTATTTTTGACACTTGAGGTCGGTATTTTCAGTTTTCCCACTCATATCCTGAGGTACTAGTCAACATGTCGGATCATTAGTGTCAAATTTCAAGCAAGAGGTCCCTATATAAACACAACATGCATACCATTATAATGGCGGAAATTATTAGCAAGGGCTACCTATCTACATATCTCAAGGGACTATATTTGGGAACATTACTCTACATACACACTGTATAAGAAGGGGACTTCATTCTATTCCATCCACACATTTGAAATTTATCTAACTATCAGTCATTATCTTGGCATCATTGGCATGAGGGCTACCTAGGAGCACTATTGCACACACAAGCACATAGAACTACATTGGGTCGATATATAGTGCAAAACTCAATCGTAAGTTCACCATTATGACAGGTTGAGGGAAATCTAGCCCCTCATTTTACATCTTTCCTTTTTAGGAGTTGATGTTTTTTTAGGGTTTTGTAGGATTATATTTGTGTATAGGTTTTTAGGTACCTTTGCAATCCAAGTGTGACATACAAGAGACCAAAGGTGACAAGGTGTGAAACCCTAGTGATAGTTTCAGAACCCGATTATGAGATTTTCGTAGACACGGTGCCTAGAATCGGGTCTAGGTCACCCAAAGGTGCCCCAGTCTAGCTCATTCCTCTAGATCTACATTTTTCTAAGGTTTTTTCGATGGTCTATGATCCTATTCCATCACATTCTCTAGTTTAGAATCAATTTGGGATAAGCGAAAGTAAGGTAAGTGCCCTATCTCTTACATTTTCTTTCACATAAAGATCAAATAAATTTCCAAGCACTTGTATTTCATTATATATCAGTTATAGCAGATCTTTGCATTTAGATTTTAATAAAATAATTCAAATTTTATTAAATCATTTTGGTGAACCCGTAGCTTATAACTCCTTTCCCTAGGATCCACTAAAACCCTAATGGCTAAGAATAACTCTTCTCCTCCTAGGCTATTCATGCCTCATGTGAGTATTAATCCTATTTATGATGAAGCAACCATAGCTGAACTTAGTGCTCTATATCACAACACTATTCTTCCGATGATACTCAAAGGAAATTATTAGCTCATGAATGTAATATTCCTACTAGATTTGATCATTCTACCATTAGCATTGTTTCTGATCCGGCAAGCTTTTCTAGTTGTAGACCTTGTTATTCAGTTAGTTGCACTCCACCTTCTTCTATTTCTACTGAGACTTTAGATGATGTTATTATCATTTTTATGCTTAATCTTGATGATAATGCTTTAGCTAAAAAACAAGATGAAAATAAACATGTGCATGATGTTGTTTCTCATACTAGTCAGGATGATTCTATAGTTGCATCTCATACTCCTTCCATTTCTGAAAATATTTCTAATAATGCATCGCATAATATTTTTCCTCCTCCATTATATGTTGATGATACACTTAATGAAATCCTTGCATCTGAATCTTTGTCTGATATTGATGAGGTACATGATAATAATGATTCTACTTCTTTTCATATTATTGAATGTGAATTTTCTACCCCACTTTCATCTTCTTCTGAGATTGTCTCTAGTAACATGCATGATTCATCTCCTTCTATTACATCATCTCCTAATAATGCTTTTGATGCTAGTCCTACTACTTCACCACCTATTACTTCTTCGAACCTATATCTAGTGTGCCCTTAGCATCGATATCTTCTACTTCTTCTCTTGACATCCCTATGATCACTCATAATGGCAAGATACAACTACTCAATACACCATCCTACTATTCCATCACATGACATCTTATCACTCATGCATGTTTTTGGTCAATTAAAATCTCAGGTCCAATATCTCACACTTGAAAGCAAATCCTATTATGCTTCTATTGATAAAAATTCTTTACATGGCAACCCTATTCTAAAAAATATTCACAATTCAGCATTCCCTAAGGATTTCATTATGCCTACATTTTCATGTTTTGATGGTACTGAAATCCATATTTACATCTTAAGCATTATTATCTAGCTATTCCTTGTTATTATAATGGTCTATTATCACTAAAATATTTTTGATGTAGTCTTACTAATGACAATTTCCAATGGTACACACATTTACCTTTCGGATCTATTAGTACCTATTGTGAGATGGAAGAGGCCTTCCTTCAACACTTTATACTTAACAATGGCCCTAGAGTCACATATGATTTTTACCTGGCTTACATCAAGGAAAAATATAACCTATCATTGATTACATTTTGTGCTTCAATACTTGCATGCATCAGTTAGTCTTTCATCCCATTGACTTAGAAAATCAATTCATCTTTTTTCGTGGCTTGATTCCTACTTTAAAACAATGATTGCAATATGATACATGCGAATCATTCACACTCTTATGCTATAAGGTCATTGATCTAGAACAATATCTCATTGCTGCACATATTATACAACCTCCTACTATCACTGATGATGTTGCATCATCTGGTTCTTCTCCACTTCCATATGTTGAGCGTCCTCCATGGTCTCCACCTCCTCCACATCGCAAGAAAGTTCATTCTTCTCCATTGCATAAGCATACTTCATACTCGCATCTCCTCCACCACATCAAGCTCCACCTCATACTTCTGCATCTCCTTCATAGGAGCCTTTACACTTTTCTCATTACATTAGACCTCATGATGTGTTATGTGCCTTGCTTAACAAGCATTTGATTCACTTACCTTATAATCAACATCATCCACCTCATCGCTTGCAATGGTAGCGTGATCAACCTTATTGCAATTATCATTGTATCAATGGCCATCATGATAATGACATGTGAGCCCTTCATGATATATTAGAAAAATTAGAAGATAACAAATTATTTCCTTTGGCTCTCGCTCTCATGAGCAATCTATGTCTCCACTTCCACACAAGCATGTTGTTACTCTAGTTGACTTATCTCCTTTGTCTAGTTCTAAGGTCATTATTCATCCACCACCATAGGTTGTTGTTCATGCGTGCTCTCCATCTCATTCATCCATTGTTGCACCATCTCATTCATTGCGTAATGCTACTACTACACATTGGCTTCCTAAGCCATCAATATCTGCACTTCCCACCGCTTCATCACCTATCATCGGCACCATCTCATCGGCATTCAGTTCAATTCATACACTCATGTTGCTTATGCCCCACATGCTTCCACCGCTCCATGCCTGCTTGGTCTTTGGTAGGTGATTTTCTCACCTTACCCCGATGATGCACTCATGTTCTTATAGTTCTTACATGACCGTAGAGGGATCTGCATTCAATAAGAACCTCACTTCATCTCTTATGCTACACACTTCATTGGTATATCTCTCTAGCGCACATCATCAAATCACTTCTGATGATGCACTCATACTCTTACGGTTCTTACATGACTGTTGAGGGACCTTTACAATAAGAACCTCACTCCATCTCTTATGTTATGCAATTCATCGGTCTATCTCTCTAGCGTACATCATCAAATCACTTCTTGATGATGCACTCTTGTTTTACGGTTCATTCTTGACTACTGAGGGGTCTTATATAAATGAACCTTATCATCTACACACTATGGGGCATCATTATTCTCCCCCTCTCTTCATCATACTAACACATGCTCAAGTACACTTTTATGATCATCTCATTCATATACTCTTTTACATCATTCATGTTATACATACTTTACCATTCATCACATCTCTATTCATACATACACTACACTTTTTCATCATTTATCTATCGCATCGAACAATCACACTATATATATTTCTTACACTATCTATTATCACATAAACTATCTCATCACTTATCTAGCTATGATCAAATTAATCATCATTATTCATTAGTCAATATCAACAACTACGTATTGAAAATCAAATCAACGAAACAATGATCAAAACATCACACATCACATATAGCAACAATAATCAATGCATCATACATCAAGATATGAGTCCCAATCATCACATCACACATCAATAAAAACCAAGTACAATGAACATATACTAATGGTATATGTATATTTAAAAATCATGCAAAATCATAACTACAAAAATTCCAACCACAGTGGGCAACCCCCATACATCGCTACATCAATACATATCATATCTCATCATCGTTATCACTATCTACAACTATAGGAGCTCTAGAACTAGAAACTTCATCATTTAATCGGTGTCGCTGATCGCGGACCCTATATCACTCTACCCGTCATCGCAATAACCTCACCTCAATTGAATGCTTTGCAAAACAACCATGTAGCTCCATGAACCATGTGAATACATCTAGTTTTAGGGGACCTTCACCCGCAACCTCTTTATCTCTTCATGTCTCCTCACATGCCTCATCCCTCTCACTCAATAACATGGTACATGCCACTTCGCTAGCACCACTTGGATCAAATAAGTACTCATGCTCACCCGCAATAATGTCCACATGCTCTAGCATACCTCCACTTATGAGTACATCAATGGACATGTTCTGCGTCAATGTACAGATAGATGTGTCCTCAATCAATGACCAATACACATCACCTACATCCATATATCAACGCATTAAACAATAATGACAATCAATCAACCAAATTACAAATAGCAAGTGTCCTGTAAAAATACTCATGCTCTACTATCGTCATTACCACACTATCGGGGCATGTGCTTGCCCCTCTAATCCTCCACCTTCTAGTGCTCCCACCACATCCATAAAAATTGGAAACAAAAATACCCATCGATGTGACACCCGCCATGAATGGTATACCTCCATACACCCCGCATCATCCACATTTGTTGGCTTTATCACCGTGTCTACCTTTTCTACCCTATGGGTACTATCTTCTCTCCAAAGTGCTCCATGGTCTAGCTCTAGCCCTCCTCGGTGCCCTAATGGCCCTCACCCATACATACTGACTCGGGGCACATATTTTTCCATACTAAACTGTCATGAAACATGCTCTTCCTGGAATAGCTCGGTCACCCCTAGGAACCAATCCTCTAGCCATATAGTCTGCCAAATACATCATAACTCTACTACATCCTCTAGTCATCCTCTGTAGTCTCGATATGGCCTCCATATCATGGCCTCTAGCCCCATATGATATAAAATCACTCTATAGGTATACGTATCCATCTTCCTATCGTGAACACCTATCCACCTCCCGGAAAATATATCGGCCTTTCCCACTCTCCTCGCGGTCCACCAACTGGCCTCAATATCATAATATTCTCATAGGCACATACATGTAACAATGTGGTAGCTCTAATCCCATTCCCGTGTTCCTCCTACATAAATATGTATAGATCTATGTAAAAGTGGGCCAATACACATCGTTCCCATGCATATCTCGTCCCATCCTCCTCTATATGATGGAAAATATCATGCATCTTATACAAGATACCTACACCACCACCCTCCACTGTAACCAACAAAGCAATCACAACAGCAATAAACTTCCGCAATTGTGGAACCCTTGACCTTAGTATAATATCCAGACTAATGTGGACCTCAGTATAAACTCAAGTCCCTATAAAGTACCACTTAGTGGTGCGCATCTATCTCTAGGCCTCATCTATAGCCATCACTCAACCCTTTCACTGACAATAGACAAGAGTGATATGTGATATACGTCCTCCAAAGTCACGGTCATCTTGCCTATTGGAATCCAAAATTCGTAAGTATTTGCACACCACCTCTCGCACAAAACTATGATCATAGGCATATTATGGGGCACATCCCCCATCCTCGCTATGTGCCGCAAGCTGGCACAATCTAGAACATCTCATTCATCATATGACAACCCCAATCCTAGCAATGTACTCAAATGACAGCCACCATGAAACTCCCGTGAATGAATATCCCTCTGCAAGACACCAAACAATGACAATAACATCATGAATACATTATATACATGCAAAAACAATCACCAAAAACATCAAAAAACATCAACTTTCACATTCGCCACACTTTGGGATCAAACCAAGCTTTCTAGGTCGTCGGGCGCTTTAGGAGTAGGTCACTAGTGCACATGCCTGAGCGCTAGTGTCCTGAAGGTCATTGGAACCTTCACCACTCTTGTCTAGGTCTAAAACGCTAAGAAACTCAAAAACAAAAAAATTACAAAAGTTCATATGAAATGACTAATATCAACACATTTTTCAAAAAATCACACTCACTAGCTCATTTGTCATATGTGACACCACAACTTGTCACTACCATCTCAAATTGACTCAATCATGGTGCTCTCACTTGCGGCATCTTCACACACCTAGAGCTCAAAATCACACTCACGCAATAATCAAATGAGTTTCCTATTCACTTTTTCATATTACTATTTATAGTAACTCTCCATTACCTACCTTGCTATAGTCATTATTTGCGCTCATTCTCTTAACTAATACACATTACATGGTTTCAATCATATCTAGAGCATCCCTACTTTGTGATTCATATCTCGTTTACGGAATTCTCTTCAAAATTTTAACTACTATTATATTGTACACATTCTATAAACACTATATTCCTCTTTCATACCATCTCAAATCAATATACACACACATTTGTGATACATACATTTACTATTACATCATTACACACTTCCTTTCAGCTCTTCATTCATTCTCATCATCACTCCCTGTTATGCCCTTAACCTATTGCTTGTATTAGGATATGAGTAGCCGACTTGTGGCTTACCATATCATTTTATTATATCATTTATACTTTCTTATGCTTAATAGGTCGGCCTTGGTGATGGCCATAGCATATGAATAGTATATATAGGGGATTATAGGTAGTATTTCATTATCATTTGAGCATTTGAGTCTTATTATATGGTTTGGAGGTTACCCCTGTAGACACCAAATTTGTGTCTTACGACACCCTGTGCCCCGCATCTCATTTCGCAACCTAACCTCACCACCTAAACCTTACACAATTATTTATTAATTACCTTATAATTAATAAATCCACATCTCCAAACCTACCACCTCATTTTGCCACCTCATCATGACCTAGCCCTAACCCTAAACTAACCTAATTAAGACCTATAACTTGGTCTACATCCACACCCATGACTAATTACTCCTCACCCACACCAAAACCAACCTAATAATGACTTGACCAAGCCCACAACTAATCCCTCGGGAGAAAAGGAGGGAAAGTTGGCTATTTTACTAAAAATAGCCCACTTTGACTTAACCGACATCGGTTCCTACTCGACCGCCGTCGGTTACGTAACCGCCATCGGTTCCCTGTAAATGACCTCCCCTAACCAAAAACGGAGGATCGGAATTCATTCGAAAGATCCGGAATTCACTTGGCAAAGCAGAGAAAAGTGAAGAAAAGAGAAGAGTTTGCGAGAGAAGGACATCAAACCCAAGACTGCAACGGAGTAACCAGAGCACAGCGACACTCATCCAAGCATTGGGAGAGAAGATAGCTCACTTTTGATTGTCAGATCATCCCACCTGAGCCTTGCCTTCGTCATCACAATCCTTGGACCTGTATCTTCATCAGGAACTAGTAAGTAGTGTCTTGTATGACGTTCTTAAATACCATTTCGGAACTTCGATTCATAGTAATTATAAGCTCACTCCTAGATCTACTACCCGATAGCACCCTGCATCTAACCTTCATTCCTCTACCCCTACATTGCCCCAAGAACAGCTCCCACACTCTCTGAGTCTTCTCCATCACCCTATTGCCTACCCATGATCATTTATCAACCTTATAAACACCATAACCGCCTTATAACCAACCTTCATTGAAAGCCCCTAAATCACTGCCCCTACCGATATCGGTTATCAGCCACCGGTACCGGTGTTATAACCGCAGTCGGTTATGCAGTGACCGACATCGATCACTTGTGACTCAAACCAAAACCAGCCTTTCCTCTATTGCTTTTTAACGAGGTAACTAAATCGTAATTTCGCAATAACTTCTTTGTTATCATTTGTGTTAATTCATATTAAAAGGGGAACTGACCACCTTCAAAAGGAAGTCTAATATTTCCTGGGCCCAAGGCAGTTCCCTCATTTATTGTCTAACTATAATCTGGTGGTCTTGCATTCTTATTCACAGGTAGTCCTTCCCAGACAAAAAGGAGTTCTTCGCAATCGGTCTGATCTCTCTCTACGGTACGCGCACACCCTCCCAACACTCAACAGGTATTCCTCCTAGCCCTAACCTTTATCTATTTCTCAAGAGAATGAAAGGATAGAAGCAACTCTATTCTAAGAATGGAAACATTATGTGCGAAACATTTTGGCACGCCAGTGGGACCCTTCTCGGTTTCTTTCTTTCTGGCTTGCTTTCATATAGGGAGCACACTTGCTATTTTCTTCTTCTAAATATTCACAAGATATTTTGTTATTTTGGTAAGAGAATTTGTCTTTCTTCCTCATCTTTGCTTTAGTGAAAGTCATCTCCTTTGCTTCATCGAATATCATTTTTGATTTGGGTTTAAAACACGTGCATCACATGTTTGCTTGCTGTTTTTAATTCTAGTGAATGTAGATTAAGTAACAGGTTGTACACGTGGGGGTGATATCCACGGTATTGATGAGAAATTAATCTTACTTTCACTGCACAACACATACCAAATCACATCATAATCAACACAACAGCTCAAACATCCCCCCATTTTCCGCTGTATTCCTCCACCCGATTGAGGTAACCTTATAAGCCAAAACAAAATTGACATTTCGCTTAGGTCTTTCATTTAGGATTGACATCATCTTGCGTCTAAGGCATAAGCCCACAATAATTAAAAATAATCCTAGGGTTAGTCTCTTTATTTGCTTGTGCATCTTGCTTGTTTTTAGTTATGTTTCTCTATCATACACTGTTTCAGTGATCACTTCAGAATAGTTTGGTGGGTATACTAAGCATTGTTAATCCCAAACCAGCGGCTTCTTATATCTTCTCTTTGCTTTCACAATGACCGACACCGGTCCTATTCTACCAACATCGGTTAACTAACCGACACCACGCCTTTCTGATCGACCAACATCGGTTATCTGACCGATATCGGTTACTGTCTTTCACAGTTCCCGATAAACCAGTAACCTACCAATTCCAACATTTTGTTGTTGTTTCTGTTCTTGATAGATTGAATCCTTGTTGTGTACTCTTGTCCATGGTTGTTATCACTCGAAACAAGCCGCATCCATGGTTTCACATGCCTGCTTCGTGCCTTTGCTGAATCACCCCTTCACATCCTATGGGAATCCTACGGACACCAGTGATGTTCGCAAGATCCCCGTAGGAGATAAGTACTTTGCCAAATTTTTGGATGTTAATCCTAGCATCAGACAAGATTATTTGTCCCATACCCACGACCGCACGCCCGATGTCAACTTCTCATTGGTATGCCTATTAGTATAGCTACTCACTTAGCTCCTTCCCCACCTAATAACTCCACCTTACCTTCTTCATCCTTAGCCCCGTCTCCCAACTCAGTGGCTTCGGGGGTTCATACGGCATAGATTGGCTTTCCTTTGGTTAATCTGGGCCCCACATATCATTACCGCCGACTGCTCCTACCTCGTCTCTCTCACAGACTGCCCCTTTCATAACTTGCTCTCTACCACCTATCCACACGAGCTTTCCTTCTCAAGCTCCGCCCACCTTTTCATTTCCACACACTTATCCGGTGGCTTCAACATCTTATATAGGACATCCCTATTCGGTCACCTCAACATATTCATCATCAATACCTTATCAACATTTAACCCCACCATTGTCTAGTAGTGGCTCTTGGCCCAATCCTCCTCTGTTTACAACAACCGCACCATCATCTTACCCAACCACTGATTTAATCAAACAAATGATGGACAAGATGCAAAATTTGGAGGCTTCTGTTTTAGGAAGCCATAGCACCCTGACATACGAGCAAGTTTGTCAGGAGCCTATTCATCCTTCTATCCCCCTTCATTCATATCCTCCTTAATGGGAATTACCAAAATTTACTCATTTTAATAGTAAGGAGGATCCTCAACAACACTTGACGATCATTTAGACATGCCTGCTATCTGATTACTCATGACGATGCCTTACTACTCCGCACCTTTCCCATGTCCTTATCAGGACCCACCTTGGAGTGGTACAGTGCTTTAACCCAACACTCAATCTTCTCTTTTAACCAATTAGCCCAATATTTCTTGGATCATTTCTCCATTAATATTTCCAAGAAAGTATCCATCACCGACCTCTATGCCATCCGACAATTTGAAGACGAATCTATCACAGATTTCATTGGACGATGGCGGGGCCTCATCAACCAACTCACTTATGCCTTACCTCAGGCTAAACTCATCGAACTCTTTACGCAGGCCTGCCCTAAGCACATTTCTCCCACCCTCCAAATTCAAACTTTCCGCACCTTTGATGAGGCCTTTACTATGGCTCGTAAACTAGAGATTCGAGCCTTAGAGGAAGAGAAATTGCGGTTGCACAACAAAAACCCCAATTTCCGAACCCAAGACTCCACCAACAAACCCAACACCACCAATTCTCACACATTGATCGCTTGAAATCAAAAGGAGTTGTACACGTGGTGATGGTCAAATCCCAAGCACCGCTATCTAGTACCCACCGAAAACCACCTATAAGTATAAAACTGAGACCATCAATTACACTCCCTTGGGAGAAAATTATGGTGTGATCTTAGAAAAATTGCTCAAAGTAGGAGCTATCACCTTGCCTCCTGTTAAACCTCACTCTGAGTTTGATTCCACCAGCGCTATTCCTTCTTGGTATAAAGAAAATGACTTCACATAACTTCCACCACATGAAGGGACACGATCACGAAAACTGCAAGATGTTGAAAAACATAGTACAGGAAATGGTTGATGGAGGGGATATAACTCTCGACAATCCTAATGCCCCCACTAACCAAAATTTGAAAATCTTCAACAAACCATTCCCAAACCACTCATCTAACAGTAACATAAACCAAGATATCTTAGCCGAGGAGAGTGTTCATGAAATCCATGCGGTCTTCGACTCCCAACCAAAAGCTTCTATCGAGGAAATTCTGAATCAAGCCTCGTCACTAACGCAGGGATCCGCACCCCCTTCACCACCATCAAGACAAAATGATAATCTTGCCATTCCTTTACCCATAAAGGAATTAACCACCCAGAGTTCTCTTCTCATAGATGAGCCTTCTTACACCACATCCCTGCAAGACTGTGAGCGGATGTTATCTAACTTATCTATTTCCCAAACATCTCCTTCTACCACTCTTGTTGTAAAAGAAGAAGGCTCGCCACTGTTTCTGTCATCCTTAGAAGAGAAACCTCTCGAACCGACATCACCAAACTCCTTAATCATGATGGATCCCCTCAAACATGCTCTCCTACCTATTAGTTCTTCATCGCCTAAATCTTTTCAGCGACTAGTTGACATCTTAACACCCATTGATACAATGACTCATTTACCCCCTGTATCACACCCACAGTGGACCGGAATCACAACCCACCTCTCTTCCATATCAAAGTTCCTATTCACACGTGAAGATTGTCATCCCTCAGAAGATAGATGAGTCCTATGGGAACGTTTGAGTACACCATGCTCTACTCAAATGCAGATGACCGATCCAGATACCTCTACCATATACCCGAGGTGTTTACAAAAGTGTAAAATGCCTATGTCCTCATCTTCACCCCTCTCATCTCTACCAAATACTTCATCCACCTCTATTAACCTAACGAAACCTTCCCCTACGCTTGGGACTTCACCAATACCCACCTAACACACCCACCTAAACGGTTAGATTTATCCAAAATAAAGTCGTCCATCCACCTAGGAGACAGACCCAATCTCCTCAAGTCCAATCTATGCCTCTGTCACAACTAAAACCCTTGCCATCACACCTACCTTCTATATTGGGACCTCACCCCTCCACCTTGCCTCAATACATCATACCTCCTGCGTTTTCTTTAAAATGACCTGCACCTTCTGCACCCATACAGAGATCCATGGGTGTATCAACACCGTCACCCCAAGTATCCTGTCCACCTACCAACCCTAAACAAACTCGATCATCAAAGGATTTGTTTATTGTCACTCCTCTTTCCCCGTGGTTGTTTCCTACCACCACGTCATCTATCACTTCATTATCTAACTAGCTAAACATGACTTCTGTGCCAAAGAAGCCACGCTTAGTTACAATCAATCATCAAAACCCCTTGTCTAAACCACCACCCGTACAAACCAACCATACCCAACCATTACCAAAACCCACCCAATCAATATCCTCATCTTCCTCTGACTTTGACCCACTCAAAGGATCTTACGCTAAGATCCTTGATATGTTGGTGGAGAATGCAACCATTTCCCTACCCCCACTTAGACCCCATGATCCATCTAAACCTCGACCTATAGGTTATGATGAGTCTAAAATCTGCGCTTACCACCGCACACCAGGACATGATGTAGAGGGATGCAAATCTTTGAAAGCCATCCTTCGTCAGTCACCTCTCTTGGATAGAAAGGTTAAGAAGGACAACTTACGAAGGGAGAAACCTTTAGCTTCAATCCCCTCTCCTATACCACCTGTCCCCACCTCACCAAGATCTATCATTATTGCAACCCCACCTCTCGAAGACAATGACTTATCCCTACCATCTTCCTCCTCTCATGTTCACGAGATCAACATGATTAGTATTGCTACTCGAGGGTAGAAAAACAATGGGAAAGCTAAAGAAAGCACACCTGCGGCCTCTCTTTCTCCGTCCACCATCCCGATCGCACCACCACCTAAAGTGGTTATTTGTGGACCTGCCTACCCCGTCTCTAATGGAGTTGCCCACCGAACCATGATCAAACAGCTTCACCAATCACCTGTAAAAATGACACTGTATGATCTCATTCAAACCTCTGAATCTCATCGACAAGCTCTCATTGAAATCCTTCAAGGGATAGAGGTCCTACCTAACAAAACCTTGCCCATTGCCTCCATTTTAACACCCAATCACGTTGCTTCTCTCACCAAACAACCTACCTCCCCAACCACTTCTGTCTCTGTACAACAAGCCACTGCTGTCAGTTTCTCCGAAGACGAAATTGTCGACTTTGGTGCAGAAGATCCTGACCCCACTCTTTTCATCTCGGCTTACGTCCGGGACATCCGAGTACGTCGTGTTATGATCGATGGGGGTGCTAGCTTAAACATCATCTCTTCCAAAGCCTTCCAACAAATGAATATCCCTTCTAGCTGCATGTGTGCCAACCCCACCATGTTGCGTTCATTCAATGATGCTATTACTTCTACCTTAGGCACCATGATCCTTAACATTCGTGTAGGGCCACGTACTTTACCCGAATTCTTGTCCTTAAGGGAGAATTTCAATACAACATGTTGTTAGGCCGCCCTTGGATCCGGGCTATGGGATGCAATCCTCCACCTTACATAGGTGCATAAAATTCAGTATGAGGGGAAGTCCTACACCGTAAAGCCGACGCTCCCCCTTTAAAACCTGCAATATGTTATATCACCCTAATGATGTGCTTGTACCACCATGGCACCCATTCATCCAAACCAACCATCTACTTCGACCACACCTCAACCATCCACCTCAACCACACCTACACCTTCAACCAATGAAACTGCCGCCGCAAATACCACTTCCTTCCCAGCGGACAACATCCCAACGTCAGATCCCTTGGTAGATGTTTTTCAATGCCTTATGCTAGGGGAGTATCACCTATATAATGTTAGCACTTTCCATACCCCACAGGAGTATAGATAGTTACATGCGCATCCTACCTACGACCGTCATGTGGGGGAAGTAATCTCCTATGGACCACCTAATTGCCGTACCAACCTAACGTATGGGGGTGTCGATGCATCCTCTGTCACCCCTGAACCTCCCCTTGGTGTGGTTCCCTTCCAATCTGATTTTCAATATCTAACTAATCATCGTTTCGCCCTCACCTTCCTAATGCGTTGTGCTTGGAAGGGCTTCGGATTCGGTCTTTATGAACAAGGCCGACATACGATCATTCCCGTGACTACATGCAAACACAAAGATCGTCGTGGTCTTGGATTCTCTGAACCACCTACACCGAAGAAACCGCATATCCATTGTATCCAGGAAGACGACGAAGTCACCCTTTCTGAACCATCATCACCCATTTTGCCATCGTCACCCACAGAGTCGATAGACCCTGAATCTATCCCTCCTAACTTTTTTTTTTCATAAACGCTATCTTCCTGGGTCCTCTCACTTATCAATGTGATAATGAAGACCCATCTTCTCTTCCCCTTCTATATCCAGACATGATTGAAGAAGACTCACCTTCAATTAATGTTGTTGAGTGCCAGGATGACGACTCCATCCTCACTTATCTTGGTGCGGACGACTCTTATATTCAATGCGCCTTACCATCTGAAAACTCAAACCATGTTGAATGAGTCGACTATAGAAATCAACATCCACACAGAGGACGATCCTCACATTGTGAAGATCGGACAATCTCTTAACGCATCAGAACAAACTGCCTTCACTACCTTCCTCCGTGCCCATAACCAAGCTTTCGCTTGGTCCTACACTGACATGCCAGGAATTGATCCTGACATCGCTGTCCATAACATTACTCTGAAACCTGACTCCAAACCAGTTAAACAAAAACTGAGAAAAATGCATCCACGCATTGCCCTCTTGGTCAAAGAAGAGCTTCAACGACTCCTTTCTGTTTCCTTCATCTTACCTATTGACTATCCTCAATAGATTTCTAACATCGTACATGTTACTAAAGCAACGGGGGGACTTCGGATATGTACAGATTTCCGGGACCTTAACCTCACTTTCCCAAAGGATGACTTCCCCCTACCAAGTATTGATCAACTTGTTGATCTCACTGCGGCCATGAGATGCTTTCTCTCATGGATGGCTTCTCGGGATACAATCAAATTTTGGTAGCCCGGCCAATCAACATAAAACCACCTTCATAACTCCTTGGGGAACCTTCTGCTATCGTGTCATGCCATTTGGCCTTAAGAATGCTGGTGCGACCTATCAACAGGCTATGACTTACATTTTTCATGTTATTATGCACACTATCCTTGAGGATTATGTCGATGATCTTCTTGGCAAATCTAAACATCGCAGTGAATATCTCGATGTTTTAACCATTATTTTTGATCGCTTTGTTACAATATCAGTTCATCTTCAACCAAAGAAATGTGTCTTTGGTTTCCTTTCGGGAAAACTCCTTGGTTTTATCATCTCTTTGCGTGGCATCGAGGTCAATCCAGCTAAATTCAAAGCTATCCTAGAAATGCCCCCACCCACTAACCTCAAACAATTGCGTAGTTTGCAGGGCAAACTCCAATCTATCCGGCATTTCATTTCACAACTCTCGGATCGATGTCAACCTTTTCATCATCTCCTTAAAAAGGAAATTGTCTTTCAATGGAGCGACGAGTGCCACCGTGCCTTTGAGGCTCTTAAAGCCTATCTCTTGCAGCCACCTGTGCTTATCCCACCTCAGGACGATCGCCCTTTCTACCTTTACCTTTCTGCCACCAACCATGTTGTAGGAGCCATGCTCGCACATCATGACTCCGAGCATCGAGAACAAGCCATTTATTACATAAGTCATACTCTTGTGGATTACGAGACTAGGTATACACATGTAGAAAAGTTGTGCCTAGCCCTATCATTCGTGGCCACCAAACTCTGACATTACCTCCTGAATCACAAAACTTTTGTCATCACCAACACGGACCCCATCCATTATATGTATGCCAAACCTCATCTAAACCAACGCATCGCCCGATGGCTTATGCTCCTCGCCGACCTCGACCTTGAGTTTGTACACCAGAAATCAGTCAAAGGACAAACTATCGCAGACCAACTCACGGAAGCCCCTTTACCTGGGAACAATTTACCAATTTTACTTTCCCTGACGAACTCATCGCCACTCTTTCACTCAGTGAGGAGTCATATCCAATGACCCTCTTCTTTAATGGATCCAAATGCCAGTGTGGCGAGGGGCCGGCGTTGTTCTCATTCCTCTTGACGCTGAACCTATGCCTCTTTCATTCCGGCTCAATTTCCCCTGCACTAATAATACAATGCGAATACGAGGCCCTTGTTTTGGGTCTCCAGGTTGCGTTACACTTAGGTGTAAAGTCTATTAACATTTTCGGCGACTCTCAACTAGTAGTCAATCAAGTTATGGGCATCTACCAATGTAAAAATGAGGAACTTCAAAAGTACAAACATTACGTGGACTCACTTTTGACCTTATTTACTCATTATTCTATCCAAACCATTCCTCGCTCAACTAACAAATTTACGGATACTATGGCTTGCTTGGCCTCGCAAATTCCTACCTCACCAACTGACTCTGACATATTTGTCTTGGTCCAACAACTCTTTGCCCCATCTTACTCAGTCCCGGATGTTTGTATGATAAATAATGTGTCTGCTAATTCGCAGGATACCTGGTATCACCAATTTCACAACTACCTTACAACCTCTGTTCTCCCACCGACCTTACTAGTAACGGCAAACGTTCTTTTCTTAAAAGTGTTTCTCATTATGTCATCATGGGGGGACTCCTCTATAAATGTGGCTTTGATGGCATCCTCCTTCGATGTCTAACCGGTGCGGAGGTCACCCATACCATCCAACAAGTCCATGATGGCATTTATGGTGGACATTTTAGTGGCCTTGCCATGGCTAAATAGATCCTTCGCCTAGGCTATTATTGGCCTACTCTTAATAACGACTACTACAAATATGTTAAGCATTGTGTTATGTGTCAACAACATGCCAACCTTCAACATACTCCTAGCCATCCGCTACAGGTCGCACGAGATCTTTGGCCTTTCTCACAATGGGGTTTAGACCTTATTGGTGAGATTCACCCGCCCTCTTCGCAACGTCACCGTTGGATAATCACAGCAACCGAATATTACACTAAATGGGTGGAGGCCATTCCACTCATTTCAACCAAAAATAAAAAATCATAGAATTCATTAACCATCACATTATCTGTCGTTTTGGTGTTCCTCATCACCTAATAATAGATAATGGAAAATATTTCAAAAATAAGTTGTTACAAGACCTTTGTGACAACTTTGGTATCAAACTTAGTTTCTCATCACCTTACTATCCACAAGAAAATGGTCAAGCCGAATCTTCTAACAAAACCCTAACCAAAATTCTCATGAAAGTCATTAGCGATCTTGGAAGCAATTGGCCTGATCACATCCCCTTTACCCTTTGGGCTTATTGTACCAGCATTCATACCTCCTCTAATGCCACACCATTTTCTTTGGTATATGGTACCGAGGTTGTCTTGCCTCTCGAAATACAAATACCCTCCCTAAGAATATTTCTTCAGGATATTCTCACCAATGATAATTTCCGCCAAGAGCGGTTAGCCCAATTAGAGCTTCTTGACGAGCGTCGTCTTACAGCTCTTGACCACCTTCAAATCTATCAAAAGTGCATCAAGCATGCTTATGATAAGCGAATTCATGAGCGTACCTTTAAGGTTGGTGATATTGTCCTCAAAGAGAATCAACATGTAACCAAACTAGAAAAGAGCAAACGTGGAAAATTTGCTCCAAATTGGATTGGGCCTTACATTATCACTCACACTTATGGATCAGGCACTTACCATTTAGCTTCACTCAATGGTAAACCTAAGCCTGAACCCCTTAATTCCTTGCATCTTCGACCATTCTACTATTGAATTTAGTGTTATATCACTTCTTATCTACCTTGCACTCGTCCCTTGAACTCATTTACCACCTCATACACCTTGTTTCATGCATCTCAAAATAGAATCACGCTCACGTGGTTTGGTCATCATCTCCTCTTAAAGATGCCTTCCCCTTTTTAGTCTGGTCCATGACTTAAAAGTATCAAAATAACACGTTCTCAATTATATAATTATGGGATATTCTTGAGTCCCACTTCCTACAAAACTAGATGCTTCATGCCAAACGGACATCTAGACCTCAAAGTTATACATAGACTACTCCTCGAAGGATAGCTATGTGCAAAAGCCACATCTGCTTTTATAAATAGACTCCCCCCAAGGACAGCTTATACACAAAATCCGCATCTCGCTACTATAAATAGACTACTCCCTTGAAGGACAGCTATACAAAGTCAGCCTCTATCAGAAGCTTCTCGCATTGATCAGCTTTGTGAAGAGCTCAAGAACAACAAAATGCATATCCCATATGGACTTCCCGCATCGATCAGTCTATATCCAGAAAAATAAAAGTAGTATTCAAAAGCACTTTTGAGTCATGGACTTGTCTATTTAGGTTTGGTTCTCTTTCGTCAGAATAATCACCTTATAACAAGTTCGATCGCGCCCCAGCTATACCATCCACCTCATCTCACCATTCTTCAAAACAACAAAACTCAAGGGATGTGACGTATATCCGATATATTGTGATTATACAACTCTTTTCACCTATCGACTTCTCGCCTATGCAAGGTACCTAGGGATTCAAGTTCATCCTCTAATAATATGTGGTTTGTTTAGCTCTTTCCAACTATGGGACACTTTTCCCTCTTTTACCCGAATCTAGGATTATGTGTTGACCTTAATCAGGACACGGTTCCTAAAACTTGGGTAAGCTAACCTTCGCTTCACCTATACCTACACCAATACCCCCAATACCGTACCAACACCAACAACATTACCCTACCAATATCAATATTTTTACCAACCGACAAATTGCCTAACCACAACCAAATTTCCTGAATTCACCCCTCCCTGGTCCTAAGGGAGAACTACATCGGTCTGAGGCCCCTCCTTGCTTTGTGCAATGGGCTATGTAGGCAGCACTTAGGAGACATGGGGTCTCCGAAGGTTAGCTCGACCATCCCCTACCATAACCTATCATGTGTTGTTAAAATATAAATGATTTCGCATATTTATATTGATAACACTCACCTTGGTCCTTTTTCAAAACAAACATTCAAAACACAAACATTATTATTATTATCATAACTCAAATCAACATACATATTCAGTTTTATTTAGATGTTAAACAAATACATCTTCTATATCATCGACGCGCAGGTCGGCATCCTTATTTATTCTTCTACCTCTATGAAATTCACCTAGACCCTTGCGCCTCATCCCGAACCAGGTGATGATCGTGATCGTCGACGCCGCTCACCTGGCCTCTCCATCCTCAAAGGTGCCACTACTATTGGTTCCTCCCACTGATCTGCCAATCTCTCCTGTAACATATGAATACACCCTCTCGCGTGGAGGAATCTTGCCTCTAGTCTCTCCACTCGTGACTGCAACCGCTAACAATCCTGTTGTCTCATTCACCTGCGTTTGAAGCTGGTGAACTAAACCCTGTAGGTGATCTCTCTCCACTATAATCACAACTATGTTAGGATGATCGGCCCTCTCACATGAACCTTGCAGCTCTACTACCCACCACAATCTATAAGCCTCTGTCACTCCTGCATCCATTACCCTGCGATCGGATGCTCTCTTCAGGTCCTTCTGGAGGTGTCAGTCGGGGAGGTGAGAATGATGCCTTAGTGTCGATCCTCATGTATGGTCTATAAGCCATGGGTATATCCTAAACAAATCCAAATTGTCGCCGCACGCGATCTATAGGAATCCTCTCATACTCACCTGGCCTGTGCCCCGCGATCCACCTTAATCGCTCTACACCCCTCAAATCCTCAGCTATGTTCTCTATCACCATATAGTTCCCGTAAGGCCTCCAACGATATCCGCAATCGTCACCATCTCCCACACCTGCCTATAATACTCGACATCATCTGTCACGGCCTGGGATCTCGCCTCTTGCTCTGTCTGGACCCATCACCTGAATCCCAACCTCTGCACTCCTGTCTCTCCTGACTGGATGGGTCAGCCTATTGGTCGCACACAAACAATGTGCTCATAGGCCCAACAATGTAATAAGTATGCACAATCCAGTGTAGTCCTGTGATTTCACCTACAGGCCCATAAACCCCTGTATAGCTCCACCAGATATGCGGGTGCCCATGCGAAAGTCACACTCCTTTCTATCATTTCCCAAATAATACACATCAATGCTTTTGGAAATCTTCCCCCATCCACCCTCGGTAATGCATAATACCCCACCGCTATCATTAATACCACTGCCAACCTTGTTGCCTCAGGGTGTGCTGCAAACATTATACCATAAGTGAATGTCAAACCTCGCTGTGTCAAATCTCGTGCAGCTGGACCAAATACTACTGTTATCGCTCCCCGCGCCACGCTAGGCCCTGCCTGATACACTGGTCTTCCTGTAATTGGGAGCCTCAAAATTTGAAACACATCTTCCAACGTCACTGTCATCTCCCCTGTTGGCAGATAGAAGGTATTCTTTTCTAGATTCCATCTCTCAATCAACACCTGCAACATAGCATGATTGCGTGTGATTCGTGAATAATAGCAGATTCCACTTAACCCCACACGGTTTATCAATGCCCACTCAGCTGGTGTTACATCCGCTCGGATTCATGACAACAAAGCGGCACCCTATCATTCATCCTCAACCACGCCTCTGCTTTGTATACATCAAATCAACAAACAACCATTCAATAAATCAAATCCCCAAGTGTTTTTTCTCACATTCTAGAATTTCATACAGTAACCGATATCGGTTATAGATAACCGATACCGGTTACCTAACCGATACCGGTTATCTCTAAATGATATCAGTCACTGTCAATTCTATACAGCCTGCTTAAAAACACCACCTACGATAATTATTTGCTCGTTTACCCCTCTCTGTACCTACAAACATACCCGAAACCCCTACTTACCTACCCCATAACACTCACCCCATCCCAAACCCTTGCCTATCACCTTTTCTTTTTCATCTCTACCCACTTACCTTCTCTCATCCTATTCATAAAACATGCAAGAATTGAATTCCAACCAAAAATTTTACCTCTTGGGATGCAGCAGCTTGAGGTGGAACCTGTCTTCCCTCTCGTCTCGCTGGATGCTTCTCCTTGTTCAGCCATGTTCACCACCCTCTTGATATAACTTGCCTTTCGCCTTCTTAATCTCATTACAATCAATTTACCTGTCTCTTTCCTCCTTATCACTCAATTCTACCATGCAATTACCTGTATAAGTCGTCAACAGCATCGCATTCTTGTATTTAACTTGTTGCATGACTCTAAAAATAAGAACTTAAGTTGCCTCCCAAGCTTTTCTATTTTTAGAAAAACTTGTTTTTGCATAACCGATATCGGTTACCTAACCGGTATCGGTCATATAGCTACCGACATCGGTTAGCTAACCGATATCGGTCACATGTCTCCTTTTGCTTAAACCTAGGCCTTTTCTTCGTTTTTTACAAATTTTTGGTGGCACCCGCCTCTTTTCCCTGCATAATGACATCATTATCAATATTTATCATCAGAATACCATCAACACATATACATATCATCAAAATTTCATCAACATCATCTATATACATTAAATTTCAATACCATCGACAAAACACATGAGACATTCTAATATATGCATCAAATCAAAAAAATTGCACACCATGTGGATCAAACTCATCTATATATATCATCAATGAACTCAATGTCAAAATCTACAAACCGCCTGTGTGGGGCCTCTCGTGATCTAAAAATACAAAGCCGGCACGCAGGCCGCTGTCTCTGTCAAAATCTCGACTCGGCTCGCAGGCCGGTATCAACTATACAAAATGTACTCGGCTCGTAGGCCGGTATATAAAAAAACATGAATAAATAAATCCTATGTGGGCACGCAGGCCTCTATATACATACTCGGTTCGCAGACCGGTGTCTATATCCAATAACAAAAACCCATATCCGCTCCTAGGATGTCTCAGCTCTCTCCACCACCCTCGGCCCGTCCCCCTGCTGGTCTCTGTGCTGGCTCTCGCCTCCTCCCTGTAACCGACCCACCGGCTGTGGCTGCGGCCCCCTGTGATCTCTGACTCCGGGACGTCTCGGCTCTGTGTGCGGCATATGGCTGATAGTCCGCCCCGGTGCCATCTAGCACATCCTGATAATACTAGGCCTCCGCTCTCACCTCCATATAGCGGGCCCGTGCCACCATGGCTGGTGGGGCTGGTCCCCCGACTCCTAATAGAAGTGGCCCCTACCACTGCCCAGGTACACCTTTGTGCTGTGGTGGTACTGCACTGCGCCTTTACTCGAGGCGGTGCTCGTGGCTATGCTTAGGTGCCTACGGGCCGTGCTGAGCTCGTACTGCACGTGCTGGGCTAAGCGCCTGTAGCACCCCAATCTATGCCTATGCAACAGTAAGTTGCCCCTCACTGTAGTAATCGCATCCGGCCCAAGAGACGGTCCCTCTCCGCTATCACAGTCACCAAATCTGGCTGTGTGGGTTGTGCTCTCATGGCTACTCTCTACCCTGCCCACCAAACCAAAAAGGCACCTGTCACACCGGCATCGTCCACTGTATCATCCGTCGGTCTCTCTGCGACCCAGACTGGGTCCAATGGCTGCGGAGCAGCAGGGGTGCCTCTACATCCTCCCTCCGGTACTATGGGAAGGGAGGTGGCTCATCCTATCGTAAGCCCAACTGACGTCGTACCCTCTCTAGGGGTATCTGCTCATACTCCCCGGGTCTCCGTCTAGCTATCCAGAAGATGTACTGGATCCAGTAGCGCAGCTGTGCTCGGGCTCCTCCTCGGGGCTGATGGCCTCTGTAGGGCCTCCATATAATATCGAGTGCGGTCAAGCCCTCTAACATATGACGGTAGTATGCCACATCTCATCCTGCGATCACTGCTCGTGGCTGGCCCACGACCCCCAACCACCTCTGAAATCCATATCTGTAAACTACCTGTGGCCCTGGCTGCTGGGGCAACCCTACTGGTCATATACAGATGATATGCTCGTAGGCCCAGCAGTGTAACAAAAATGTCGAACATATACCAAATCGCCTCATACGGCGATAACCCCAGAGCTCTCTATAGCTGCACCAGATATACTGGTGCCCAGGCATAGCATGTATGCTCCTCCACCATCTCATGAAAAACTCCCATCAAAGCCCATGGGAAGCAGCCTCCCTCTGAGTCAGGGAGGGCGAAGCAGGTGATACCAATCATCATCAACACGGTAATGTGTCTCCTGTCGGTGTGTGCGATACATATCGCCGTAGGTAATACTCGTGTTGTGATATGTAATCAATGGGGCTGCATCCCCGAATACCTACAGGATGTTGTCCATCACTTGTCTCCACATCCACCTGGAACACTGCCTCACCTATGATCGGCAGTCTCAGGATGCGATACACATCCTCTAATGTAATAGTCATCTCTCCAGTAGGGAGATGGAAGACATTAGTTGCCGATCCCATCTCTCGATGAGGGCAACCATCAGGCTATGGTCCCTATCCACAACCCTATACCTCTGGACTCCACCGAGTCTAACCTCTCGCATGATGGCCCACTGCACTGCAGTCACATGTGGCCGCATCCGCCCCAATAGAGGTGGCATCTGATCCCGCATCGTCAGCTGCTGGTGTGCCTGCAAACACAACCCACTCCATCAGGCCTACCTTTTACAAAAACAACTACCTTAACCCTCTATACCCACTTACCCACCCAACCACAACCTAACTCTATAACACACATCTACACCCACCTATCTTACCCTATACATCTACGATATCCCCTTTACTTATCTCACACCCTACCAACCACCCCGATCTACTCTAGCCATCTAACTATACCCCCACCAAGTTAACACCTCCTACTTCATACACAACACATAATCTATCCTACCCGAACCAGCCCCAAAAACCCCATTACCCCCCCACCCCCATCACCTTTCCTATCAACTCTACCTCCTCCCCCTTTACCCCAAAAAAAAAAAAAAAACAAAAAAACAAAACTCTAACAACAAACAAAAACCACAAATTTCACAAACCTAACTCCTACCCATGATGACCGGTACCGGTCACCCTCGACCGCCATCGGTCCCCCAAGCACATTGTATGTACCGACGCTGGTCGACATATGACCGACGCGGTCTATAAACAAAGCAATTTATACAAACTATTCTGTGACCGATGCCATCAGCCTAGTGACCGACATCGGTCACTGTCCAATTCTGGGGCCGAACCCAAAACGGCCCGCAAAACCTCTTTTTACCTATTTCTACCCATTTACCCACAAGAAAGACCTAAAAACTTACCCACCCTGCCGTTTTGGCCTAACTAACATACCTACCCACTCCATTTTACAAATTACTTTCATTTATTCATTATTTTATTAAATTTTGGATTCCTACCCCAAAACCCACATCTAAGTTAAATTGATTAACTTCACATAAGTAGGGGTTCAGAGCCTACCGGTACGACTACACGTCATCGTGGTGGGATAGGTGGCGGTGGTCCAGCTCCTCCAGCACCTCCTGCTCCTCCGGGTGTGCCATGGCTCCAAATCTCCTCAGCAAGGTCCTCAACCAATCAAACTCTGCCTCCTGATCGCTGGGGTCTACCAATCACTCACTCCTCCACTCAACTAATGCCAACTCAGCCCACAAACTCAACAAAATCAATTCAAAACTCAGACAAGCCGTATTGGTACTCAAATTGACAATGTGAAAATGACACGCCGTATTTTTCTTTTTATAGGTTTTGACCTATAACCGATATCGGTTATAGCGTGCCCTAAAACACCGATATCGGTCATCTAACCGATACCGGTCATAACTAACCGATATCGGTTGCATGCCTACTTTACCAAAATTTCTGCCCTTATCCACCAATCTCCCTTTCTCACCACATCGCCTACCCCCACCTTTGCTAAATAGCCTTATTTTGACTTCATTGGCCCGACCCAAGGCCGCACCCAAACATTTGGCCCACCCAGGCCGCAACCAACCAAGTAGGCCCGACCAGTCGCAACCAACCAATTGGCCCAACCCAAGGCCGCAACCAACCAATTGGCCCGACCCAAGGCCGCACCCAACCATTTGGCCCGACCCAAGGCTGCAACCAACCAAGTAGGCCCGACCCAATGCCGCAACCAACCATTTGGCCCGACCCAAGGCCGCACCCAACCAATTAGGCCCAACCCAAGGCCGCACCCAACCAATAAGGCCGACCCAAGGCGCACCAATTAAGTCCCTCAACCAAGACCCGCAACTTAAGATTTTATCCACCCATCATGTAGCTTTTTGTTCAATCAAGCTCACCTGTTTGTGTTCTAGCATGATTAGGATACTTGAATTGATCAGCCGACCAACTTTTCCTAGACCAAGACGCGACGTTTATCTCAACCAAACCAACCATTTGGTACTGCCGAACATGCCTAAACGGTCCTGTATCTTACCCGTTATATTTCCTGGAGCTACTTCCTATGCCTTGGATACTAGGATTATATCACCCTTGTTTGGATAAACTATCGACCTTTGCTATGAATTTTTGTTTTCTCTTGAATAATGTACCTAGTCGCACTACTACATTTCAACGTGCGTCAAATTCGCTTCCTTGAACTTACCCCACCATCTTACCATCATCTTAACACCATTTACCCTTTATCAACACTATCCCTGATTTCACGTCGCCTCAATCTGTGATAGATTTGAGGGGGATTACCTATACCCTTAATTGGGGCAATCACTTCTTATTAATTGTCAGTGCAGCTTTACAAGACAAGCTACACGACAACAAGGGGCTAATGTAGACACCAAATTTGTGTCTTACGACACCCTGTGCCCCGCATCTCATTTCACAACCTAACCTCACCACCTAAACCTTACACAATTATCTATTAATTACCTTATAATTAATAAATCCACATCTCCAAACCTGCCACCTCATTTCGCCACCTCATTATGACTTAGCCCTAACCCTAAACTAACCTAATTAAGACCTATAACTTGGTCTACATCCACACCCATGACTAATTACTCCTCACCCACACCAAAACCAACCTAATAATGACTTGACCAAGCCCATAACTAATCCCTCGGGAGAAAAGGAGGGAAAGTTGGCTATTTTACTAAAAATAGCCCACTTTGACTTAACTGACATCGGTTCCTACTCGACCACCGTCGGTTACGTAACCGCCATCGGTTCCCTGTAAATGACCTCCCCCAACCAAAAATGGAGGATCGGAATTCATTTGAAAGATCCAGAATTCACTTGGCAAAGCAGAGACAAGTGAAGAAAAGAGAAGAGTTTACAGAGAAGGACATCGAGCCCAAGACTGCAACGGAGTAACCAGAGCACAGCGACACTCATCCAAGCATTGGGAGAGAAGATAGCTCACTTTTGATTGTCAGATCATCCCACCTAAGCCTTGCCTTCGTCATCACAATCCTTGGACCTGTATCTTCATCAGGAACTAGTAAGTAGTGTCTTGTACGTTCTTAAATACCATTTCTGGAACTTCTGATTCATAGTAATTATAAGCTCACTCCTAGATCTACTACCCGATAGCACCCTACATCTAACCTTCATTCCTCTACCCCTACATTGCCCCAAGAACAGCTCCCACACTCTCTGAGTCTTCTCCATCACCCTATTGCCTACCCCTGATCATTTATCAACCTTATAAACACCATAACCGCCTTACAGCCAACCTTCATTGAAAGCCCCTAAATCACTGCCCCTACCGATATCGGTTATCAGCCACCGAGATCTGGGTGTTATAACATGATCGGTTATGCGATGACGAGAATCGATCACTATGACTCAAACCAAAACCAGCCCTTCCTCTATTACTTTTAACGAGGTAACTAAATCGTAATTTCGCAATAACTTCTTTGTTATCATTTGTGTTAATTCATATTAAAAGGGGAACCAACACCTTCGAAAGGAAGTCTAATATTTCCTGGGCCCAGGCGGTTCCCTCATTTATTGTCTAACTATAATCTGGTGGTCTTGCATTCTTATTCACAGGTAGTCCTTCCCAGGATAAAAAGGAGTCCTTTGCATCAGTCGATCTCTCTCTACGGTACGTGCACACCCTCCCAACACTCAACAGGTATTCCTCCTAGCCCTAACCTTTATCTGTTTCTCAAGAGAATGAAAGGATAGAAGCAACTCTATTCTAAGAACGGAAACATTACAGTGAAAACAACCCCCTCAAAGTGGCGAAGCTATTCTAATTGCATATTGAGATCATTATTCTGAAATATTGTGTTATTTTGTGTTCTATTATTTCTCTTAATCTGGATTATACAAGTAATTTCATTCTGAGTGGTATCGTAGCTGCGATCGGGCGAAATTAGGCAAAAACCCCAATTTTTGTTTCCAACACATATTTCGAACCAGAGTGAATTGATGGGAGATATTTTACCAAAGTTGAGAAGAATTTCAAGTAAGGTTCCCTGAAAATTTCAGACTTTTTAAATTTATTTTGCAAAAGTTATTACAAATTTAGGTTTTTTCATAAAATCACTCCCTAGGGTGCAAATTGTGGAAAATTTTCAAGTTCTTTACATTTTCAGAAATCTCTCAAAAAAATAGTATTAGTATCTTCTCTATGTTTTTTCCTATTCGGCCAAAATTGTATCGAAACCCTAAACCCTAAGGTTTGACATCATGGCGGGCCTTCCACAAGAGCAAAAAAGAATCCGGTTACTCCGGGTAAAACCCCAGATAAAGATGGGGTAGTGATTGAAGAGATGGATTTAGAAGGGGTAAATATAGATTCCTCAGCACTAGGGTTTACCTCAGTTGATCATAAGGTGAGCCAACTTGAGTATGAGTTGCGAAATGTACAATCTGAGATGGCCTCTAAAGGAGACAGCCCAAATCAATCATCGGTTGGATGATATCATGCAACATGTAAAGGGTAACCAGTATGGCCCAAATCCAGCCCATATCAACCAAGGAGGACCTTCAGTTCAAAATCATGGACAAACTAACCATATTGGATCACTTTTCTAGTCCCATCAGAATCAAACTTATTTGCAACCACGAAACATGATGCCGAAAGTGGATATGTGCAAATTTGATGGTAAGGATTCCCTGAATTGGATAAATCAAATGGAGAACTTCTTTCAGTTACATCAAACACCATCGGGAAAAAAGGTGACACTTTGGCATCCCTATATCTTTAACCCGACCAAATTGTTTGGTATCGTTGGTTATGTGCTCGAGGTAGAAGAATGGTCTAGGTGTCACTTGGATAGTTTTTACCAGGAGTTGCGGTTGCACTATAGTTACTGAGTGTTTGAGAGAACTAATTTAATCAATTAGCAAAGTTACGAAAAATAGGATCGATCAAATTATGTGCATCAATTCCAAAACCTATCCTTAAGGGTGGAGAATATTCCAGAAGAGAATTTGAATGCCCTGTTTCTTGGGGGTCTTAAGGACCACATCGAGCATGAGGTACGTATGTTTAATCCAATCAAGCTTTCTGATTCTATTATCATGGCACGTCATGCAGAGGAAAAAGTTCTTTGTAGTAGGAGGCCACCTTTCATTAACACCAGAGACCGTAGTATCTCTTCCCCTTCATTTGCTAGGCCAATTAGATTGACTCCTCAACAAATGGAAGAAAAGAGAGCAAAAGGATTATGTTTTAACTATGATAGAAAATATGGACCGAGACATAAATGTGCTGAGAAGAAGTTGTTATATATTGATGGAGGTAATGAGGATGATGAGGAAGCTGAAATTATAGGAGAGGTTGAGGAACTAGTAGAAGATGAAGTAAAGGATCACCAACCTACAATTTCTTGCCATGCATTGTCAAGTATTAGTACTCCTCAAACACTCAAGGTTATTAGCTACCTCAAAAAATAGAAGGTGACGATGTTGATTGACTCGGGAGTACTCATAACTTCATAAATAGTAAGTTAGTTGTTGCCTCAATTGTTTTATTTACCCAGCTCCAGAAATGCAAGTTATGATTGTGGATGGTGGGACAGTCAAGTGCACAAGAAAGTGCCATAGTATCAAGCTTTCCATGGGAGACTACATGTTAGACTCACCTATGTTTGCTATTTCTATGGGAGGGGCAGATATTGTTTTGGGGGTCTAATGGCTCACAACCTTAGGTACTATAGAGATGAATTTCCAATAATTGTTGATGCGATTTCATTCAGATGGAAGGACAATATAATTGAATGGGATGGTAGCTAATTCTCCAAAGATTATTAGCTCTCATCAAATGTAGAAGGTTATCATAAAAGGAGTGGATGGCTTTATAGCAAATTTATTTTCCATAGAAGTGTAAAATACGAGTCTTCATGTCAATCAATCTTAAGAAGATTGTGGATGCTCACTCATCTATTTTTGATGCAATTCCAAAGTGACTACCACCAGTTAGGGATCATGATCATGCCATTCAGTTGATTCCAGGGAGCCAAACACCTAACATTAGACCATACAGATACCCATATTCCCAGAAAAGTGAGATCGAGAAAATGGTGGAGGAAATGTTGAAGGCAAGTATCATCAGGCATAGCTAGAGTGCATATTCTTCACCAGTGGTCATGGTACGTAAGAAGGATGAAACATGGAGGATGTGTCCAGATTACCGAGAACTCAACAAGTACACCATCAAAGATAAGTTTCCTATTCCAGTAATTGATGAATTGCATGGTCTTGTTTTATTTCACAAAATTAGATCTTCATTCGGGTACCATCAAATTAGGATAAAAGAGGATGATGTTCATAAAATGGCTTTCAGGACTCATGAGGGCCATTATGAGTTTTTGGTAATGCCTTTTGGTCTTACAAATGCGCCGTCAACCTTTCAAAGCTTGATGAACACTATTTTTAGGCCATTTTTAAGGAAATTTGTATTAGTTTTCTTTGATGACATATTGATTTATAGTAAGACATGGGAAGAAAACTTACAACATGTAAATAATGTGTTGGAAGTTTTGGAGAAACATACTCTGTATGTAAATCCATCCAAATTTTCTTTTGGTGTACAAGAGGTAGAGTACTTGGGTCATATTGTATCCCATGAAGGCGTCAAAGTTGATCCTTAGAAGATCAAAGCTATGGTGGATTGGCCAGGCCCAAAAATCTAAAAAATCTTCGTGGGTTCCCAGGACTAACAGGTACTACGGAAGATTTTTGTGGGGATATGGTAGAATAGAAACCCCCCTCACTGCATTGCTAAAGAAGAATGCCTTCCATTAGATAGACATAGCCACTAAATCATTTGAGCAGCTAAAGGAAGCCATGTGCAGCACCCCAGTTTTGGCTACTTCCAACTTCTCAAAAACCTTCATTGTTGAATGTGACGCTTCAGGATCAGGATTGGGAGTAGTTCTAATGCAAGAAGGAAGACCAATTGCATTTGAGAGTCACTAATTCAAAGGAAAATATCTGCTCAAACCTGTCTATGAGAAATAAATGATGGCTATTCTTCATGTGGTCAAGCAATGGAGGCCCTATCTCATGGGTAGAAACTTCAAGGTAAAAACTGATCATGATAGTCTCAAATACTTTTTGGAGCAAAGGTTATCATCTAGGAACAACAAAAGTGGGTAACAAAATGTTGGGTTATGATTTTGAAATCATATATAAAAAGGGTAAAGAAAATGTAGTAGGTGATCGTTGTCCGGAAAGGGATACATCCGCAGATGCCTTACTATGTGGAATGTCCATGTTGACGGCCGATTGGGTGGATGAAGCAAGATTTGAATGGAATCAAGATAAGGATACACAATCTCTAATATAGAACATCAAGCAAGGATATATGACATCTAACAAATTTGAGTGGAAAGGTAATGCCCTATGGTACAAGGACAGGTTATACTTGAGTAAAGATTCTGAGTTGAAGCATAAGATTCTTGCAGAGATACATGCCTCACTGTTGGAGGACACTTTGGGTTTTTGAAGACATATCATAGAATAAAAGAGAATTCTTTTGGGAAGGAATCAAGGGGGATGTGCAAAATTTTGTATCGAGTGTTTAGTGTGCCAACAAAACAAAGGGGAAACAATTAAGATAGTAGATCTTTACAACCCTTACCAATTCCTATCTAGAGATGGGAGGACTCCATGGATTTCATCACCCAGATTGCCATGTTCAAAGGGTAAGGATGTTATCTTCGTGATTGTGGATAGGCTCACAAAATATGCCCATTTTTTTCCCTATCACATCCATTTGTAGCTTGATCTGATCATGCAGCTATTTTTTTGGAGACAGTTCAAAGGCTACATGGAACCCCAAAGATAATTGTAAGTGATCATGATCCTATTTTCACAAGTAATTTTTAGAAGGAATTATTTTCATGTTTTGGTACTCAGCTACCTCACAGTTCATCTTATCATCCTCAAACTGATGGGAAAATAGAAGTGGTCAACAAATACTTAGAGGGGTGTTTAAGTTGTTTTGTATCGGATAAGCGGGAAAGGTGGATTAAATGGCTACCACCGGCGAATGGTGGTATAACACATCTTTTCATACCTCTTCTCAAATGACCTCATTTTTAGCATTATATGGTTACTATCCACCTTATATCACTTCCTCCTTGAGGGTGCAAACTAAGGTCGAGAGATGTTGAGGAACACATTCAACATCAACAACAGTTTTGGCTAGTTGGAAGGAGAATTTAGCATTAGCACAAAACAGGATGAAATAAGCGGATCAACACCGTAGTGAAAGACATTTTGAAATTGGTGACTGGGTTTTTGTACATCTCCAACCTTACAAATATATGTCCCTAAAGCAACAAAAAAAGGAAAAAAAAACTTGCTCCTAAATATTATGGCCCTTATCAGGTTCTACGAAAATTGGTAGTGTTGTTTATAAACTCGAGTTGCCTCCATCTTCACACATACACCCAGTATTCCATGTTTCATGCCTAAAGAAGGTTATTGGAAAGAAATTTGAAGCCCATATAGATTTACGTAACTTGACGAGGAAGGAAGAATCATTTTGGAGCCAGAGAAGATTCTGCAAACACGTACTAAGAGGTTGAGAACTAGAGACATTAAGGAATATTTGATCGAGTGGAAGAATCTGAGCATAGAAGACACCACCTGGGAGGATGAAGGTTTTCTACAACAACATCCAGGATTATTCAATGTTGAGGAAAACATTGGTTTGAAGGGGAAGGGCATGCTACACCCTTAACCTATTACTTGTATTAGGATATGAGTAGCTAACTTGTGGCTTACCATATCTTGTAGTAGGATATACTTTCTCATGCTTAATAGGTCGGCCTTGGTGATGGCCATAGCATATGAATAGTATATATAGGGGATTATAGGTAGTATTTCATTATCATTTGATCATTTGAATCTTATTATATGGTTTGGAGGTTGCCCCCTCAAAGTGGTGAAGATATTCTAATTGCATATTGAGATCATTATTATGAAATATTGTGTTATTTGGTGTTCTATTGTTGCTCTTAATCTGAATTATACAAGTAATTTCATTACACCTTCACACTTTTCACTCATACACCTAGTCTTTGTCAAAGCACGGGGATCCCTACCATGTCGGTCTTCACTCATTTTTTTAGCAGTTGTCTTTGGACACTAGCACCCAAGACTAAACACTAGTGCCCATGCACTCGTGTCCATCTAGCGCTCATTCCCTCTTTATGTTTGATATTATTTTTGACACTTGAGGTCGGTATTTTTTTTCCCACTCATATCCCAAGGTACTAGTCGGCATGTCGGGTCATTAGTGTTAAAATTCAAGCAAGATATCCCTATATAAACACAACATACATACCATTATAATGGTAGGCAATTCTTATCAAGGGCTATCTATCTACATATCTTAAGGGACTACATTTGGGCACATTACTCAGCATACACACTACATAGGAAGAGGAGTTCATTTTATTACATACACACATCTGCAATTTATCTAGCTACCGCCTATTATCTTAGCAGCATTGACATGAGGGTGACCTATGAGTAGTATTACACACACGAGGACATATAACTACACTTGGATCTCGAGATGTAATGTAGTGCTCAATCGTAAGTTCACCATTGTGACAATTGAGGACACTCTAACCCCTTATTTTGCTTCTTTATTTTTTAGGATTTGATGTCTTTTTTAGGGTTTTGTATGAGTATATTTGTGTGCAAGTTTATAGGTACCTCAACAATCCAAGTGTGACACACAGGGAGAGCAAAGGCAACAAGGTGAAAAACCCTAGCAATGATTTCGAACCATATTTCGATATTTTCTGCAAACACATGTTCCCATAATTAGGTCTAGGGTGCCCATAGGCACCCATATCCCTCTCTAGGCACCCCATTCCAGCTCATTCCTCCATATCTACATCTTTCTAAGGTTTTTGTCACAATTTTTACTCTTTCTACATCACATTCTCTAGTTGATACTCACTTTGGGATAATCGAAAGTAAGGTAAGTGCCCTATCTCTTACATTTTCTTTCACATAAAGATCAAATAAATTTCCAAGAACTTGTATTTGATTGTATATCACCATAGCAGAGATCTTTGAATTTAGATTTCAATAAAATAATTTAGATTTTATTAAATCATTTTTAGCTAACCGAAAACACTTTTTCTAGATGAATGCATCAACCATGGTTGATATCATCACCTTATATAGATCATTACTTCAATTCATGTACCCATATATTTAAGGGCATCATTATTAGCATTTTTGTAAGAACATCATCACATAGTTTTCTCTTCCTACACTCATAAATATTACCTTAAAAGTTTAAGAGGTTTAGGTTTAGTGAAGATTACACTGGGGATATACTTTGTAGGATTGTAATACCTAGAGAAGTAAGAATATGAGTTGCATTAGCAAAGTCTACCGATTCTATGGAGTACCCAAATTTGGCTTCGCTTAGGTATTCTATGCATCCATCTTGTCATCCACCCAAAACAACTCTTTCATGAGGTTCTCTTGCCCTTGGGGATGTTAATGTGCCAATAGTGTCTTCACAAAGGTAAGTATACATAACTCTACTTTTTCCTTTGTATTTGATGTATTATGTATTAGACTAGGACACGGTAGCATTTTCTTGTCTATTCATAGAACAACATATTATTTTCTATTACATTACTCATATTATCAGCTATTATTTATATCTATTATATTGATTTAAAACCCATGGCTTATATATCTTATAACACTTTCTCATTATCATTTTTTATTCTTACTGTTCGCATGTCTTAGTAAGATCTGCATCCCTTATCTTATACATGGGATTTGGAACCCAATGCCTTTGATAGAGTTTGAATTTCTTTTATATCCATAACTCTTACATCACTTGGTATTCTATCTTGACATGTGTAATGGCCCTAGTATATTCTTCTACTCATAGCTTATTCTATATTATTGATATGATAAAAAGGATAAACTTATTTACCAACTTATCTCACATGAAGTTTCCAATGTATATGTCCAAATAGTGAGATGAACAAGATATAAAATTTAGCATGCATGTATAGACTTCTTCAAAAGCATTAGTGCACTCTCCCGAGATTGTTAGAATAAATTTTTATAAACTTGCACATATGAAAACAAAAATGATAATCATATTCATTGTCTTCAATACTATGAAAACCTCTCTTTTCCAAATTCTACATAAATCTATGGAAACTTAATTTCCTTCATTGAAACCCTAATAATGTGACAACACCTTGTTAAAAACAGGTGATATTTTTGGTTACATATGTTATCCCTCCATTATTTTCAAGCCTCGGGATGTAAAAATTTTGAATCTAACACATTAAATATAATGTTGTTTAGTAGACAGTCCAATCTCATGCAAATACACAACCCCTATCACTTTCTATGCTATAATGAATTCTTGATTCAAAACACAATGAATACTTGGTACTCTTCGTATTTCCTTAATTATTTAAGTGTACATTATAAATGCTTGTAATTGTGTGGTCACAAGGATATTCTTCTATCTTTCACTTACTTCATCATCATAAATGCATTAATACACTCGTATATATATAGACTTCTTCAATTCAAATGAGTACCCAATTGGTGTATCAACACACAAGTGAGAAAACTGAAAAGAAGGCCCACAAAACATGATGGACCCAAAGAAGGGTCGAAAGGTGTACACAAAATAAACTAGAACTATATAGCTAGGGTTATGGGAAAATCCATAAAACTAAGAAAATGATAAGAAGAGAGATAAAAAATGACATAATTTTTGATTCAAATTAATACTCTATTAGCATGTTAGTAAGCTAACACAACATGTTGGCAAAACTTACAAAGAATGCCTAAGAAACCCGAGGGACCCATATAACAATCGAAAGGGCCCATATGAAAAATAAACCAATAAGGTTAATGTTATGAGGAAAACCCATAACACTAAGAAAACGAGGAGAGAAAAAGAGATGAGAGAAGGAAATTGTATATGGTAGGTAACAACCAAAAACATGGTCCATCAATAAGAACCTAATCTAATCAAATAATCAATGAGATATGCAAATGCCCTAAAATAATGCATTTTTAAAATTAATAACTACTTCGGTGATAAAATTAGGTGTCTCTACTTACTTTCATGGCTAAAATATACACCATATATCATTTTAGAAACTCAATACTAAAAATATTTTTAAATACTTTTTTAAAATTATATTTTCAAACAAATTATGGATGCATTCTTTCTTTTTATATTTAAGCTCTTAAAAACACATGGTTAGTCATTTTAAATGTGTTTCATCAAGTTTTGTTTATAAGGAATATTTTCTTGTGTAAAAAAATGGGACATTGTTGAATGGTGTAACCCCTCCTAATGTATAAATTTTAGTCTGATAATATTGCCAAAAGTTGATTCAAATATATTTATGTCTACTAAGATTAGCATCTCAGCCCACAATCACAAATTTATAAAATAATGAAATAAAATTGTGTTAATAAATCTCAATTGTGAATAATCAATAAAACTACGTATGGCATTGACAATTTTTCATTAAATAATAATACTTTATATTAAAAACCATTTTATGTAAAAATGCTTCATATTTATTTTAAAAAAATCATCCCCTACTATTTAGTTTTGCGGTGATGAGCATCGTTGATACTCGCACTTTAATCATTCAATATTTTGTCAATACCAAGGCAATGTCTAAAGTTATTTGCAACAAAGAAATGGTTTGAAATCTTTTGACCATGCAACTTAATCAATTGAGAAATAAACAATTACTATCACTAAGAATATATCCTAACTTATTAGAATTGATAAAAGAAAACAAAGGAAAAATACTTCTAACTCTATAACTATGAGGAAATGAAACATGCAGAAGTAAAATTACAGTTTAAATGATTGAAACACATTAATGCTTGGTAGTAAAAAAACTAAAATAGATGAACAAAAAGTAAGCAAAATTTCCCTTCACATTGGGGAGGAGTGTCCCTTTCTCCTTCCCTCTGATCCGGTTACAACTTCCTACTCACAAACACGCTGATTCCAAAATCATGCCCTTTATTTATCACTAGTTTTTCTTAAAATATTGTTATCCATATTTTTCCCTCGGGAAAAATATTGGATCAGCCACGACCCCACATAGAAAGAACCTAAGAAAACTCATTTAGATCTTGTAAATAGGTCGCAGAAGGACTCAACAATGGAGTGGTGGGGGCTGAGAAAGATTAAATGACCCTATGCAAAAGAAATGACTCATCGAGCCATTTCCATGTCTTAAATCCATTTTTCAAGTTACAGGTAGACTCAACAATGGAATAAAGCAGGTCGAAAAGAAGGGGCAGTGCCGCAGAGGAACCAGGAGCAAGAAGGAGAAAAATGGTGAAGTTTCAAAGTTTTTTGGGCTCAAATTCAGGAAAGAGTCCAAAATTGACTAAGTATGGAAGAGCCAGCGGAGAGAGCCACGTGTCCTAACGACACTTCTCCAAAGATGAATCCATAAAGGGAGGATCAAACAAGCGCCGCATCTCCATGTGTCCCGGGCTCGAAACGGAGGTAGGGTCAAATGGTCAACATATTCAAAAGGCAGATAAATCAGGTCTAAAAATTGGCTAAGTATAAAGTGTGCAATGAAGGTCGCCAAGTGTCATCTCGGCGTATCTCCAAGAGTTAGTCCAAAGGCGGAGATCCAAATGAGCGCGAGCTCTCCACGTGGCCCAGAGTCCAAAAGGATAAAAGGGACCATTGAAAAGTCCACAGACCTATGGAGGCTGCCAAGTGTTAACTCGACACTCCTTCAAAGGTAAATTTTGAATTGGGCTCTCAAGCGAGTGTGGTGCCTCCACATGTTCGGGCCTCAAAAAGGGGCAAATTCGGTTGAATAGTCAATGCATGGGGCAAGCCGGGAGGCTGCCAAGTGTCTAAATGGTGTTAATTCAAGGATTGAATAGAGAGAGGGTTTCCAAATGAGCGCCGACTACCACGTGTCCTAGGTCAAGAGATATGACCCCGCCAAACAAAATACTTGGCCAAAAACATAGAAATTGGGCAGCGGCAGAGGAAACGCCACGCGGCAAGCCTAAACTAAGCAGCAGCTAAAGTGGGCCATCAGGGGGAAAGTTGGTTTTTTGCCCCTTATTATTCCAAAGGTATAAAAGTTGTAAAATGGGTCCCAACCCCACCCAAAGGAAAAATTCAGCGTTTGAGCCCAAGTCAAGGTCAAAGCGGGGAATCGGAGGAAAAGGTGAAAATTTTCCTTTTGTCAAAAAGGCATAGAGATAAAAATTGAAGCGCATCCCCTAACCAACCAAATGGTGCCACGTGTCCAGGCAGAGCATCGGGGCCATGGGAGTTTTCTGAGTTTTGTGTTTTTTGTGGAAAAGGGGGAAAAGAAAGTCACGGACCCACAAACCTGATTTTTCCCTAATCTAGCTGCCACGTGCCCCATATTAAAAAGGAGACCCATCTTTCAAACAGCTTTTCCTGCCCATTTGTATGGATCCAATACAAAATTTGAAGGGGCAGATCTTTCGACTCAAGTCTAGAAATATTGCAAATATTACACCGTTGGAAGTGTCTCAACATCCTCTACGCCATGGAAAGATAAAAAATCATTTTTTCAAGACTCGGTAGGTGAAAATGGAGAAACGTCTTCGGGCCTTTAATGCAGGATCTTCTTGCCTCAACAACCAGACCGGATTCGATCTTCTCCATTGTTTCTTCCTCCTTCAAGGCACTGAATAAGGATTTGATGCAGTCAAGACAAATTTGGAACAAATTTTATGGGAGACATTAAATAGTGGTGGTTGAGCTTGGAGTTGTTTTTCTCGCTTCTCTCTTTTTCTCCCATCTGTATTGAATCTATAAATACAGGCTCGGGACTCGTTGTAAAGGGTTGGAAATTATTTTGTTTTGAGCTCCCCTTTCCTTCTAGCAAAGGAATTCATGGAGTTCAGACCTTCCATTAAAATTGTAGTATGTTTCTTGCCTCCTGGTTTTTGTAATGCATTGTATCAATCTGCAGAGTAATAAAACACATTTGTGATCAATTCTAGATCCTTTCTATCTCTTTTTCTCACATCTGGTCTTTCATTATAAATTTGGTTATCTATGCTTGATTATTGTATGTATTTTGTTGGTTTGTGTCTATCAGCAAAACTAGTGTTCATCATTCCTTCAGTGCATCACCTTGTAGTTTAGTCATTTCTTATTTCTTATATCCCTTTTTATCCTCTGTCTCCTTGGAAATTTTTTGATTAGGTATAGAGATAGATCCTCTACAAGTTCTCACGTATGTACCTAAATAGAGGAATAAGAACCAGCTTTTAATTTGGAGAGATTTTCCATTTGCAAGGTCCCACACCTTGGGGAAAGTTCAATGTTATGTTGATCACACCAAATGACTCTACCTTAGAAAACCATATCTATAGAACTCATTTGGGGTGATGTGATTTTGTACTAACAAACACACTCACTTTATTTTTAAGAAAATATCACCTTATTCTATGATTGTAATGCCTTATATTAGGCGAAGTTCAGTTATTTTTCCAATATCACTTACTATTCTGGATTACATGCAGGAGTTACATGCAAGAGTTAACTAAACATATTAATATCAGAAAAACAATATAACTAGTAATTAGCAATTCGATGTTCATTTGTACATGTAGCTTTACTGGTCAAATTCTTCTTATAGATGGAAGTATATTTATTTTATACAACATTCAATTGAATCTAGAGATCTCTAAATTTTAGATGAACTTAAGTAATCGTGGAGGATTCAATGAAAAAAGGACTAGTTATTGGTAGTTAGACTTATAATGCAAAGACTAAACCTTGTCAACTCAAATGATCTTTATATCAAAAGAGGTGGTTTCCACCTAAGTAAACCAATTTTTGTGATGGGATTGATTTTTAAATTGATGTTGAATAGGCAATTCCACAAATTATGCAATTCTTGTGCTAACTCAGGTGACTCATGTACTTGTCTTATGTGAGTCTTGTGCTCAACTGTGTGAGTCTTGTGCTCACTTATGTGAGTCATATGTTAGGCTATGAAATTCCTTCCATTCACGTATGTTAGCACCAAAATAAAATTATATCAATCAATTCAAAAATCATGTGAAAGATAAAAGATAACCAATATTCATGCACAAAATATCTCTTTAAGTCAACGAAATTATTATTTACAATAAATTTAATATTAGTTCAATACAAGGTAAGATGGTCATAGAAACAAAATGGGGTTTGGAATAGGAATTCTAAAGGATTTTCACTCCCTCAGACTTATGGATTAGTAGGTCCTCATGCTATAAATTCAACCATTATTGTTAAGGGATTCCATAATTATACTACATTTATACTCATTGGCAAAAGTATCACATGTTCTTAATTCTAGGTCATGGTATCCATTGAACTCAATTCATCAGTCTTTCTCCACTTGTTATAACTCTGAACTAGCTAGTCTTGATCATTAGTCCACCGAGGAATTGGTGCTAATATGAGTGGTTCTCTAAACCACATGCCCACCCAATCTTGTTCCATGTATCACATAATTCTTCCTATTTCCTTGGCCCCTTCTCAATGACCGCCGAATATTAATAGGAGAAATAACTTCACTTTTCTTGTAGTTTTCAGTGATCAAGTCCCACCTCTTTTGGCAGGATACGAATGCCATATTAAAGTTTGGAAAAACATATGCCTTGAATTCTACCACATATGTGGAAATCCTTTCTTTACATCTATCCACTCGCTAAAGAGAGTAAATATGTTCCTTATACTGTCGTAAGAATCTACCAGGTACTACAAATTCGTGTCTCTTGAAAAGACATAAATTAGTCTCCTCTCTTGTATAATTATTTGTTTGTTCTCTCCAAATTGTCTGATGTCATAGTGTGGAGAAAAATACCTTAATTTAACCTCTCCTACATACATATTTATTGAAATTTTTGTCTCTTCAGGAAATAAAAATTTATGAACATAAAATTTGCACAACAAATTTCTTCCAGGATGTATCGTGAGGCTATGTAGTCATGAACTACTTATCAATTTCAAATTACATAGATTCATTAGAGTGAACCCTAGAAATTTTCCATTTATAAAATTGTTCATTCAAAAACAGAGCATAGAAGTTGTTGGTGACCTGCAAGAAAGAAATTTCTCATATAATGGCATATTAATGCCAGATTATTTGCCAAGACCTGCTTCTCTTCCATTAAGATTTTATTTTCTTCTTCTAACTTCCTTAGCTCATAGTAGCAACTCATCCATGTTTTCATTCCTTTCAAAACCACAATTTGGGAAAAACAAAATCAGTTTGAGATATTTGGTTAGTGGTGCTTATGATTTTCTCTTCCTTTTTTTCAGATTGTAGGGTTGTAAGCTCTACGCTTAATTTTTAGTAGTTTGTTGGATGTCATGAATAATTTGGTCTTTAATTTTTAGATCCTTTTTGAGATACTGAATTTCCAAGTCTTTTTCAATTTTCAATATGGAAAGGTACTCATATTTCCCTGGAGAATAAGTTGTAAATTTTTGCAACATATCTCTTGTTTTTTGCAACTCAAATTTAGCATTGGAGATGGCTAATACTTGAGGGTAATGGATTTCTCATGATGTGGTGAGCTAGGCCCCCTTCAAACATGGGCATTTTCCCTTTATCTCGGAAATGGGAATCCTCCGCAGATGGGTTTTGGTTCAACAATATGTTCCTCAAAAATAGGGTTTGGAGGAGATGGAGATGTTGGTAGGGAATCCTGAGGTGTAGATTTCATTTCCCTAATTGTTTTTTATGCTTAATGCTCTTTGAATGAGAGGGTATCCTCTACTTGATGCTTGGTAATTTTCTTGGAGGACCTTAGTTTCTTCTTGGGGTTTTTTTTTGTCAAATACCATGTTTCAAGGGTTTTGTGCTTGGGCTAAATGTCATTCTCAAGAGCATATTTCCTCTATAATTTTATCCATTTCTTCATCCCATTCTATTTTTGAATAAAATGATGTTTACAAATTAAATGAATTAACCCTGAAATTTCAAATATTTATCTCCCCAACGTAATCTCTATGTGGTAGAATAAACAGATGCATGTAAGAATTTTGTAAGGTTAACTTTATTTTTCTCCTTAGCCTCTCCATGACACAAGTGTATGAGGATTATCACAACAAGGCCAAGAATGATTTCGTATTAACCCTCATAGGTTAAATAATTTATTTCCCACTTTACAATAGAGCCTCATGGTTCTGTGAAACTAGATATTTTATGCCTTTTTCCTTACCAATATTTTCAAATACTAATTATAATTTCTCCTTCTTTCCCATAGAAAATATTTCTATGACTTCAGAGTATGGAGCTCTAAAATTTACTAATTGACTTGTTTGAGGGATGCCTAAAATTTCACTAATAATTGAAGCAATTGCATAGAATTTTGTACCTTTTATTTATGAATATTATTCATTGAGGTTTCTAGAAAATTCCTTTGTTATTGTTGGATTGAAGTCTTCATACCTCAACATGAAATCCAACTACCCTACATTTTCAAATTTGGTGACAAACTTAGCGTCTCCTAGTAAATCCATGGGGTTGGTTGGCTCGTGGTAGACTCGATGCCCGTGATGGCATAGGAATATAAATAGTAATGGCATAGGAATAGATTTTGGAGATTAGTATTGAAATGGGTTAAAATTACAGGGGCAAGTACTTAGGACTTTGAAATTAAGTCATTGGAATTAAATATAGAGAATACATACCTGTTATAAATATGAAAGTAATGTGATAATTGTGGGAAACATGTGAGGGTAGAATGAAGCGTGAGAGATCGTGAGAGAGGGAGGATTATACTTTGAACTAAATAATAATAAGTACTATCATAATTAAACCTTTCTCTAACTTAAAAAGAAGTGTTTGGCACATACCTTGTCATCTCACATCTTGTCACATGTTCCCTCAATGTTGGATAGCCAGTTATTGTTCTGATACAATTCTACATGGCATGGTTTTGGAATGAGGTGACCACCATAACTAGTTTTCAGTCACCTTTATATTCTAAATTTTCTTCTTCTTTTTTTCATTTTTTAGAAGGAATGGCCACCGTATTTTTTTTTTCAACCATACTCTCATAGGAAGATGGTCGTCATCTCTAATTTCCAACCAACTTCCTTTTATTGACATTTTTTGAAAACAATTAAGTTTTGAATTAGCTTAGATGAGGAGACCTCCTCCAAGCAATTCAAAGTTGAATTGGCTTGCAACAACATTTTAAATTCTTCTCGTGACACTAGTTTCGGTATAAATATATTTTATGACCATTAACCAGCATTACCCTTCATTCACCATCAATAGGAACATGTTGTATAGTACCATTGTTGTAGACTTATTTTATTTTTAGGGGCCCATCCATCTAGTCTCGTAGCTTCCTTTGAAATCCTTATACTTTGAGTCAAATAGTAGATCCCAATATCCTTTTTGAAACTTCCTCTATTTTATTTTTCATTCATGTATAGCTGCCTCTCGATGTTTGACTAGCTCAATTTCATGTAATGATTCCGTCTCATCTCATCCAAATCATTTAGCTAGATAATTCTTGACTTTTGTGCCTTTGATAGTTCAATTCCCACTTTTGTAGTTGTTTTCAATGTTTGTATCTCAAATTCTATGGGAAATATAGGTTTCTTCCCATAGACCAGTTCATATGGAGTAAATCATGTATTTGTTTTCCAGTTGTGTTATACGCCCATACTTCCTCTAGAAACTTTTGCACCCAATTTTCCTGAAACATCCATTGTTTTGGTCAAGATGTTTTCTAATTCCCTATTGATCACCTCAACTTGACCATTAAATTGAGGGTGGTAAGGGGATGAATTCTTAGAAAATAATTAATCATGTTTAACATAAATTGGGGCCCTTGATTTGAAACATTTACCTTGGGAAAAATCTTTGAAAAATATATTCGTACAGAAAATATACCACCTTTTCATCCCTATCATATTGAATATCCCTCACTTAAGCCAATTTTGTCACGTATTTTGTGCACACTAGGATATATTCCTTTCGATGATAAGATGGAACAATTGATCAAATGAAATCTAATACCCACTTCTTAAATGGTTCCGAACTATCCGAGGTTGAAGAGGAATTTCATTTAACAAAGTTTATGTCCCCATACATTTTCACCTATCACATTTCCATACATATCTCTTAACATATTTGTGCATTGAAATCCAATAATACCCAACTCCTATAACTTTATGAATTTTTCTTTGACTGAATAATTCCCTCTTGATGGTTTATCATGGTAGGCTCTAATTATGTCAAAGATTTAATCTTCAGTTATACACATGTGTAAGACATAGTCAGGTCCACATTTAAAAGCATTCCATCAAACCATTCATACATTACACTATGTTTGATTAATTGTTTCCTTTGTGGGTAAGAAAATTTGGGAACTTCCTTTTGGATAAATAATAGCCATATCAGCAAACAAAGGAGAACTGGTGGAAAAAAAAATAAGTGTTTGTCTAGTAAATCATCATTCACTTGTTCATTTGTACCTGAAACAATTATTCTTGAAATAAAATTAGCTACCACATTTGTTTTTCTAGGCTTTTTAATAATTTTAACATTGAATTCTTACAATAATAATAGCCATCTAATAATTCTACCTTGAACCATATGTTTTTTAATTAAATATTTAATGGTAGAATGGTTTGCATGAATAATCACCTCATAACATGTGATGTAGTGGAGAAATTTTTTATTACATAAAAAAATGCAATAATTTTTTTCTATGGTGGTATAATACCTTTCGATTGGAGAGAGTTTTTTTACTGATGTAATAAATTGCATGCATTGTTTCTCCCTCTTATTGTTGACCCAAAACAACCCCAACTACCTCGTTGGAAGCATCTATTTGAATATGAAAGGGAATATTCCTATTTGGTACCCTAAGAACTAGACTATTAGTTAGTTTCTCTTTTATGATATCAAAAGCTTTTGGCAAGCTTTTGTCCACTAAAATTTAGAATCCTTAGTTAAAAGTGAAAACAATGGAGAGGCTATTTTACTAAAATACGAGATAAACATCGTATAATAATATGAATTTCCTAGGAAACTATGTACCTCAAGATAACTCTTAGGTGATGGGAGTTGGAAAATTATCTCAACCTTGTATGGATCAACTTTAATTCCTTCCACTCAAATATGATGTCCCAAAAATATCCCTTATTCCGTCATAAAAATGAACTTCTCGTGATTAAGAGATAATCGATGTTCTTCGCATCTAAAAATTACTTTATCCATGTTATTCATTCCTCTTGAAATGTACTTCCATAGACTATAAAGTCGTCTATATATATTTTACACACAAGTCATGAGTAAGATCAACAAAAAATTGCTAACATTGCTCTTTGGAAGGTGGCAAGAGCATTACATTGACCAAAAGGAAATACTCTATAGGAAAATGTCCCTGTGGGTAGATGAATGTTGTTTTGTCTTGATCTTTTGGTGCCACCATTATTCAATTGTATCCACTAAAGCCATCCAAAAATGAAAAATACATTTTCCCTGATAAATTATCTAAAACTTGGTCTATGAAAGGAAAATTGAATTATTCCATATGAGGGGCTTTGTTCGATTCTCTGTAGTCAACACAGACCCACCATTTTCCATTTTTCTTGGGTACTATGACCAATGGAGATACCCGCTAACTATTTGAGATTGGATAAATAAATCCTACCTATAGTAATTTCTCAATTTTAGTCTTTGTAATATCTCTCAATGAGGGGTTTATACTCATGTGGGCTTTTCTGACTGGTCTAGAGTTTGTGGTGTAAATGTGATGTGTGAAAATGTTAGGATGAATGCCTTTCATATCACTATATTCCCAAGAAAAATCTTGAGGATGGGAGCATAAGAGTTTAAACAAGGCATTCTCCTCTGAATTGGTGAGCCAACTATTTATTGTCAATGCCTTCCCGGAAAGATAGGTAATTGTTTAGTATTTGGGTGGATAGAATTAACCATTAGATAATCTCTTAAAAGAGAATTTAAGGGAAATTTATGAGGTAACAACCTATGGATTTCAGAAATGTTATCAAAAACACATTCAGACATATCAATTTTTCTTGTAAAAGGGCATCTTAATGGATGTGTGTTTTCATCTGGATCTCTTCTTCCTTTTTCTCTAAATATCGTGAATGAAATTCAGTGAATGATAGTCCTAAACCTATTTTGAGTGTTTGTGTATTATTACAATAGCCAATGAGGACATAATGTCCTCGGTATCCTCTGGTTCATTAATGCACCATTGATTACATAAATGGAAAAAGGTTTTGGATATGGTTACAAAGATATTTTCTTTGCATCTTGTCCATTAATGATTTTCATATATCTTATCCTATAGTCAATAAGTGTTGTAGAAAGCTAGTCGTGGACGTCCCAAATATTAGGGGATATCAAAAAAAAAAATTGTCTTAATAATGATAAATTCTACGAATAATCCCATGACTCAATAGTGATCGTTACATCTTTTATTACTCATTTTGGATTAACTATAGATTGATCTTCCATTTACAAGACCATAGGAGTTTCCCTGTAAATTAGGAAGAGATAATTTTGGCAACGTATTTTTAGTCATAATTTTAATTACAACACCTAAGTGAATTAAAAAAATTGGTATTTGCATATTTTCAATACAAACCGTGACTATGAGACTTCCAAGATCACCATATTTTGGAGGAATGATCTTTCCTTCCAATGCACTAGCCAATTTACCATCCACATGTATGGTCTTTGGTTGGTTCCTCTTCCTTCCTAGATTTTTGACACACAATTCATTGATTTTTTTTTAATTATGGATTATCGATGACGACTTACAAAAGGGGAATCCCAATACTTAATTTCTTCAATTCATGAATCAAATCTAATTTTGGACCCTCCTACTTTTGGGTATTGTCTTTACTTAAGAACCTAATTTGAAAAGGTGTTTTTGGAAGTGATTCAGTGCCTTCTCAAAATTAGGTTTGGGTTGTGTTGTCGCTTACTCAAAAATATGTGTATTTTTGTTAAAAATTTCAAAACATTTGAGTAATTTATCTCTTATAAGGTCTTTGTTTTCCTTCGTGAAGTATGAAGGAAAGGAAAATGTCCCCAACAATTAGTCAATTTTCAAAATTTTGAGTTTTGGGACTGTTTGCTTTGTATTGTGGTTGTTTCAGGTTTTGGTATCCCACATGTCCCATGTTCCTCTGGGTTCCCCATTCCCTGCTTCCCCACCTTTTCCACAATGAACTGGTCTTTCTTTGTTTTATGGGAGTTTCGGCCTTTTTGTGAACTCCGTGGTCCTTCTCGCTCCCTAGGCGTTAGTTCTCCACATCTTTGTAGTACCCATGAAGCCTTGCTAGCCCACAACCCTCCTTTCCAAATTTTGTAAGTCCTATTTATGTCGTGGACTTTTTGGGTCGGTGGAAAACTTATGTCCCAATGTCTCATGGGCCTTCTATGCACCTTTCACCCGACTTACTCACTTTCCATTGGACATTGGTGCATTGTGGACTTTTCAACCTTTTGTGTCCCGAGATGTCCCAAGTGCATCCCGACCCACGCTTCTCTCTAGACCCACTCTTGTCACATTGTGATGAATTTTCTTGTGTTGCGAGATGTTGGGTTTCCATGTCCCATGTTGTCTTTTGCCTCCAATGCTTCATATCTCTGCCATACCCGCATTCTAAAGTATGGCGGCCCCCGTCTCAACAATGCAATTAAACCCCTCATTTAAGGCAGCTCAATTGACTCAACTCAAATGGGGTAACATAAAAGGATGAAATTAGTCATTTTCAATGTTAGAAATTATAGTCGAGCTTCACATTACATTCCCGCACTCCCTAAATCCATTTTTAGTTGTACCAGGAGCATCTCTTAACTATTTTAAAATTTTCAAAGTGTGTCATGCTCCTGAGAAGGTCATCATCCTTTCTGCAATCAAGGTTGGTGTTTCCAGAAGCCTTCTATGTAAATTTGGAGTTGATTTCATCTTGTTCCCTATTGCATTGTTGCTTTCATAAGTCTTCTCTTTCCACCTGAGCATTGATTTTTCATTCTATTTTCCATTATGAAAATTCATTTCAAGGGCCATGAACATATCTCCTCTCTTGATACTTCCATACCTAATATAGGAGACAATGATGTGCAACATCTCGAACTTCAATGATTTTTGGGCACAAATCAACAGTGATGATCCTACCCCTATGGCCCAACTCATCAAGGATTGTGGAATAGCTCATGTTGGAGGCTTTCCAATTTCAATCCAATGCAGATATTGTCTTGGCTTGTGGCTCTTGTTTTGATCCAAACACAAAGGAAATAAAATATCCCCAAGGCCAGGTAATTTCTAAATTGGATGTTGCATGTATCAATGCTGCTTTTGGGATCCCTATAATAGAAGGCTCAAATGTTCTTACTTTTTCACAAGCCTAGTATCTATTTGACCAAGAAAGTGAAAAGTACAAGCACATGGTGGCCAAGTCTTGGTTTAAAGTCCCAAAGAAAGGAGCATCCAGTTGCCCAAAACCATGTACAGAGTTGATTTCAAGGAAGAACTTTCAAACATTATCACCTTCCTAACTAGAATAATGGGTATTCCTTCAACTAATGAGTTTCATTTTCAGATGTGCCCATACTTGAATATTATATCGTGAGGGGAAAAAAAGGTTTAAATTGGGGAGAAATCATTTGTGATAATCTCAGTGAACAACTGGCTAATGTATAGAGAACCAAAGACTTTCACATGACTTCTTATCTCATGTATACTATTGTACAACCTATAGGATATGGTTGGGTCTTACTCCTGATGATGATAAGAAGGGTGCCCCAGTATATGAATATTATCCACACTTGACTCTAAAAAACAACAACTATCATTTCAAGAGAGTCAATGATGCTTTTACTATGTACATTGTCATACTTTAGAGGGTAACACAATTGAAAGGTTTTCAGGTGAGACCAAGCAATTGATCTCTGTTTATGGAAGCTATTTCATTTCATTCAATTCTCCTAGAAATTTCTCCTACATCCCAATGTTAGTAGGCTTTGAGGGGGCAACAACTCTTAAGCTTCCAAAAATAACTCAATTCCCAATTACTGACAATTATCCCTTGCAAAATGTTGAGAGAGGTTTCCTTTGATCTTGATATTTGGAATCTATAAACCTTCCTATAAAAAGAGTCTACAATATTTGATGATGAGGATCTGCAATCTCTCGAATACATGAATTCTATTTTTATTTCTTCACCCCTCTTGCTTTGATCCACCATTTAATTTTTCAAGAAAGAGACAGAGGACCTACATGAAATCATAAATCCAGTCATAGTAAGAACAAAGGTCTGGCTTGATAGAATATGGCAGCATATAAGATGGGCAGGTTTGGAATCCTTCTCAAGAAGCATCTACTTCTCATAGAGAAAATATCACTCTAAAGAATAAATTGCGTGCTAATTAGCCCCCTCTCCTCTTGAATCCACTACTCTAGTATACGTTAAGAAAGGAAAAGGGAAAGAATATTAAAAAGCTAGAGAAGTAATTGAAGAAGAAAATGCAATAAGATGGGCCCCTCTCTCGAAGCAAATCTCATAGAAAAACTCCAAGTGTCAAGAATTCAAATCCCCCCTCTCTTAAATCCACAACTTGTTATACTCTTAGGGAAAAGATTATGAGGAAGAAGAAAGAGAGCATGAAGAAAGCAACCATGAATGGGGAAGCATGGAAAAATAAGAAGAATTAGATGATAAGAAAAAAAGGTTCCACATCGAAAACTAATATGCAATAGTGATCATTCTAGAGCCACCTGTCAAAGAGATCCTTGTTTCAAATGTTGAGACCTCTATGGTTGAAGTATCTACTACACAGACTCTTGGTTCTATGAGTACCCTTTCCTTAGGACCTCTTGTCACCCCACCTTCCAGTACCACTTTCACTTAGGTCTAACCTTTTGTTGATAGCAAAAAAGGAAAGCTTCATCCCAAATTGTTGCCCCCAAATTTGATGTTGTAGCTTCTCTCTAGGAACAACTCTTGCCCCATCTTCCAAGAAAGCTAAAACCACTTCAAGGTTGGTATCTGATTCTAAAGGCCAACAATTTTTGGAGATTTTAAACCTAGAATTGAGAAGGATGAGAAATATTTGGCTTTGAATGACTTGGAATTGACAAGAATACCATTGGGTGAGTCCACTCCTAAGAGTGAAGTTCATAACTTGAAGGAGACTATGTGTCAAAAGTGATTGAAAGAGTTGAGAAAGGTAAGAAAACACAAGAACAACTGGAAGAGCAAAGTGAAAATCCTTTCTAACTTCATCAGTCTCTATTGGCAAGTGACAAGGTGTTAGATCCAGCTCCTCTAACTTCAATGCCACCTCCTATTGTCTTGACTAATGAGGAGGTACAAAACATCAAAGACATTCATAAGCATGCATCTTATGGAAAAGAAATAGAAGCTATGGTGGATGAGATGTTGATTTCTGGCCTGAATTTCATGGAGGAAGCATACAAAGCATATGATAACATTTGTTCAATCCAACAAAGATTCACCTCAACTATTGCAGGCCTAGAAAAAGAGCTCAAGTTGTGGACAAAGTGCATACAAGATCTTAGACAAATGAGAATACTTGATGAGAAAATTCTCATTGCAAATAGGATCTTTGATGACTCAAAGAATAATCTTTCAAAGAAATGGGTGTATAGTGTGGATTGGAAAATAAAGGTCCTAGAAGAGGCAATAAATGAATTGAAGAATATGTTCCAAAAGGTGAGGCCTTCAAAGCTTGTGTATTGGATGAATTTCAGATCTTCATTGCCATTTCTTCAAAGAAGACTCTGTGAGTAGAAATACAGTGTAAGATATTAAGGAAAATTCAAAGCACTCATCAAAGAAAATTGTTCAAATCTAACATCATAACCAAGGGAGAAGATGAAAGAAATATGTGCACTACAGATTGTTGTTATTGATTGAAGAAAACAAAGGCTTTTCACAAAATGTAGAATTTTGGAAAGACATGGAAGGTTTCTTGAACAAGCTGGGAAAATGCTATTGCTATAAACACCACTATTCCTCGAGGCATGGATATTGTTGGAGCACTTGTAAAGTTTAGGAACTAGATTCTCAAGATGAAGACTGCAGCAACCTCCCTCTTCAAATGTTCCCTCAACTAGTGCATAGGCCTTTCTTTTAATTTCCCATGTATTTCAAAGTTGGCATTGTTTTAATAATGTAATTTGTAATTAGAGCCAACTTAAAGTATGATATTTTTATTAAGTATTAATGTTTAATTAAAAGAAAGGAAAACGAAAGGACTCTAGTTGTAACTACCTTGGTGGCTATAAAAAGGAACTCCATATCATTGTGAAGGGGTTGGATTTTGATGATTGAAATGTAATACTAAAACTCTAATCAATACAGAAGAAAAAATTTTCCTCTTGTTTCTTGTCTCTCTATTCTTTTTGTTTTGTTCCTTAATCTGCATATGTGCTTTTGTTATGTTCAAATAAGAAACTTTGTGTTCAACCTATTGAATGTGGTGTGAAGAACTTTGTGTCTGAAACATTTATATCTCATGGGTTATTTGGATGTGTGCAAATTCATATAATTCTTAAAGCTTCATGCATGCATTAATAGGATATTACTTTGTTATCTATCTATCTGAAAGTGTTGCCTTCTTCTCTTCTTCCTCATTGCAATAGTTGGTGATCTTGGGTAACCAAGGGGAACATTCATGTTCTTGATAGAAAAAAGTGAACTTTGAAGTCCCTTCTAGTCTATCTTACCATTCAAGGCTATTGTTTCCTCCGACTATTTCTTACATTCCTTTTATCTTCTGTATTGAGAACATTATGGATATGAAGACATTCACAACATCAAAATCCTCATTCAAATGTTAGTAGTTTGTATATTTGTAAATAAGTATTTTTCTTTTTGTGTGTGTGGAATAAGGGAACCTCTCCCATAAAGAGGAGGGACTATTGTCCCTAAACTATTGCTTAAATCAAGATTCAAATTTCCCAACCAATAGTTTTTTTGGCACCCACCGTGGGGCACATTCTTTGTGTCCCACCAAAATAATCTTCAAATAGACCAACAGCAATAACACACTAGTGGAGAGGAGATACACACGAGGTCAAAGAGCACAAGGTGTTGAAGATCCTAATTTTAAGTTGCTAGAACAACAGGATTTCACTAACTCTAGAAAGAAGAGCTAGGAAAAATATCCACAAGTACTCCTCCTACAAGGATAGGATTTTTATCTTCAACAAGTGGTAATATCCAGGCTCATTCTAACCCAGTGCTCAGGCCCTGGTATTAGCCAGAATTGTAATCCCTTTGCAAACCATTTTTCCCAGAATGGTTGTTGTACCTTTTCCTTGGGGACAATGAGTTGGGCCTTTGGCTCTCCCTCAACCCTTACATGATTTTCCAAAAGGGAATAGGAATAATTTCCCAAATTCCAAGGAGATGGAAAAGTGCATCTAGATGAGCACATTGTTGCATTTATTGTGGCTTGTGGAGTGCTTGGAGTTGAGCATGAAGATGTCTCTGTCAGGATTTTTGTGGAGACATTGCAAGAAAATGCATCATATTGGTTTTATCACCTCCCAGCTAGCATTATTACCAACTGGGATACTATGAAAACTCAATTTGAAAATTGTTCAAGCCTATGGAGGATGTGCATGCCTTTTGGCTCAACTCTCTCAAATAAAAAAGGAACCTTATGAACCCATGTGAAGAGTTCATGGAAAAATTTAACAAGTTGGTGAATAAAATTCCAATAGTGGCTACTCATCCTATAGATCAAATTCAAAAGTTATTTTTTTCTTGAATGCTCAACTACCAAAGGTAAGCTATGCATTAAGAAGGGCCAATAATCTTTCCACCTTGGATGATGATCAAACATTTGGCCATAAGCGTAGAAGATGATTTAATAATGTCAGGTAAATTGTGGAAGGAACCACCTAAAGCCAAGGCCTCTTCTTCTACTACCACAAGTTCTAATCAATTAGTTCAAAAGTTGGAAAATGATATGATTTCCATCAAGAAGCAATTGGCCCAAAATTCTCCTTATAAGGATATTCCGAGAAGGAATTTTCAACCTCAAAATCGTCTACCTCCCACTCAGCCTAAGTTGGCAATCAAGCACCACCTCTCAAGGTTCCAGTCAATGCAACATGTGAAGTCCAAGAACCTAAAGATGAAGTAGAAGCTAAGGAGTTTGAGGATCCTGAAGAAGAACTTGATGAAATTTCTAGAAGAAGTGAATGATTCTCAAGTCAATTTCCTTACCACAGATAAGGAGTTGATGATGACAAGGATGATTATGATGAAGTGGTGGCAGATATGAACAATGAAACATATGTTGTCATGACAAGAGAACAAATGAACAAGAAGAAGGAAGTGGTCCAGCCTACAAAGAAATCTAAAGAAGTTCCAGTCACTATTCCAGTTGTTGTAAGGAGAGGAGCCCCTATTCCTACCACTTGCCACTCAAAAGGTAAGTAATACTAACACTCCTACTTCTTCATCTTCTACACCTAAGGCTAATGTACCTTCAACTCCTGTGTCCAAAACTTCTTCATCTAAAATTGATAAGCCTAAGACTTCCACTTCTTCAAGCTTGGATGCCCCATCCACCTCAGGGTCCTTTGATATAATTGATCATATCAAAAAGACCAAAATCCAAATTTCCAAAGTGAATTCTACCAAACTCACCCGGAGGCCTTTTCAAGTTGTTAAGTTTGTCAAGTCCAAACCTAGCCATCATCCACCACTTCTAAAGGCCTATTACCCACTCCTACCTCTCCACCTCCACAAAATTTTATGGCTTTCAACACCTTCTACAACTGAAAAATTGAGCCCTTCTATGTCACACTTGCTCATAGTTGGTCATAAGCTTAACAACTGTGTTATTGACTTAGGTGCATCAGATAATGTGATGCCTACTAAATTTTCTCATGCCCTTGGCCTCACATTGACATGAACCTTTGGCTCATGTTATTCTATGGAAAGTAAGGAGGTGCCTCTTGTTGGAAGGATCAAATATGCCCAAGTAGCTTTTGTTGCCTTCCTAGAGAAAAGGGTCAAAGCTACAATTTTAGTTGCAGACATCCCACCATCATATGGTATGTTGTTGAGTAGAATTTTTGTAGAGAAGTGGGAGGAGAGAAATTCAAATGGATTGGTCTCATGCCCTCATTCCCAGTTAATGGAAAAATGAAGAAATTTTTCCCGAGAGGTAGAAGAGTATATTGTGCAGAAAAAAATGATGATCCTAAAGCACAAATTCTCTATGAGGACATTGGCCATGGTAATTATATGATCATGTCTAGAGGATGAAGTAAAGGCTCTAAAGGGGTGATTGATGATCCTAATGGTGTTTGGATATTGGAATTTGATGGTAGTTGTTCTTTGGTGGTTAGAGTTGGTGTGGTTCTAACCTCTCCTGAAGGAAAATCTCACCCATTCTCTTATAAAATTTAATTTGAAAATACAAAAATACATTAGAATATGAGGCCCTTCTTCTCAGCTCTAGCAGTAGTAGCAAGAGAAATGGGGATAAAAATATTTGTGCTCAGGAGATGTTGAACTCATTGTCAAACAAGTTAGAGGAGTATTCCAAGTAAAAATGGAAGGCTGGAAAGCATTATAGAAATCTGGTCTAGGATTCAATTGAATTGTTAGATGCCTTTTCTATTGAAGTTGTGCCTAGAGAGAAAAATACTAGAGTTGATGCTTTAGTTGTATCTAGATCTCTTGCTAATCCCTCACCCAGACTTTTCCCAAGATAAGTTCACAATCGAGATGATACATAGACCAAGTGTTCCAGATAATGTGAACCATTGGCAAGTGTTCAATGATGATCAACACCTGATCTCCTTCCTTGAGCTCCAAGATAATTTTAGTCAACTATATTTTGAAGGAAGTGAAGTTGTTCATCATGAGTTTGTTTCATCTTCTGTGTCAAGAAGGAGTGGAGGAAGAATCTGATAAAGATGGTTGCATAAGATTAAAAGGTAATAAGATACCTAGGGGACTGGTAATCTTAGAATATTTATTTGACAAGCATGATAGATATATCAAATCCAAGGTATCACATGATGCCCATCAATCAATTGAATATGAAAAAATCAATATAGGGAGTGAAGAAAAGCCTAAATTGGTCAATATTGGCAAATGTTGTACTAAGGATGAAAAGAAGAAAATGATTGAATTATTGAGAAAATACATTGATGTGTTGGCTTATTCATATGATGATCTAAAATATTTCAAGCCAAGGGAAATGCAACATTATATTCCTTTGAAACCATGATCAAGCCATTCCACCAAAAGAAAGACAATATAATCCCAAAATTGTAGATATACAATTCATCAAGAGATTCAAAAGTTGTTGAATGCCAGAATAATCTTTCCTATTCACCATTCACTTGGGTAGCCAATATTGTGCATGTAAGGAAAAAGAGTGGAGAAATCCATATTTGTGTGGATTTCAAGAATTTAAATCAGGCCTCTCTTAAGGATAATTATCCACTCCCTATGATGGACCAAATCTTGCAAGTTGTCACTGGTTTAGAGATGTTATCCATGCTTGATGGATTCTCAGGGTATAACCAGATCAAAGTGGATGTTCAAGATCAACACAAGACAACCTTCACAACCCCTAGGGGAACTTTTTTTATAGGAGGATGTCATTTGGTCTCATCAATGCTGGTGTAAATTTTCAAAGGGAAATGGATTTGGATTTTGGTAATTTAAAAGGAAAGTGCATTGTGATTTATCTCATGATTTGACTATCTTTTTCTAAAAAAAGAGAGATCATTTTCAACATCTTGAAGTTGTCCTTTAAAAGTGTAGAGAACATGGGATCTCTTTAAATCCAAAAATCTATCTTTGGTGTCACAGAAGGAAAATTCTTGGGCACATTGTTTCCAAGGATGGGACCAAGATTGATCTAGAGAGGGTCTAGGCTATTCAAAAATTCCTCTTCCAACAAGCAAGAAAGGTGTGCATTCTTTCTTTGGAAAATCAATTTTCTAAGAAGATTCATCCCTAATTTTGTAGAATTAACTAGAGCATAGCTCAAATGATGAAAGAGAAGCAATATTTTTTTGGACTTCTGAAGGAAAAAATTCTTTTGAAAACATCAAGAAGACTATTGCCAATACTCTATTCTTTCTTGTCTTGATTTTGAGAAGGACTTCATAATCTATTGTTATGCCACCGAGCATACTACTGTAGCCCATTTTGGTGTAGAAGAATTCTGAGGTTGTGAACTCCCTATAGCTTTCATGAGTTATGTCTTGAAGGCTCATGAGTTGAAATATACACAAATGGAGAAACATGCTTTTTTTGTAGTAAAGGCAGTTAAGAAATTCCATTTCTATATCCTCAATTCTCACTCAATTGTCTTTTTTCTGATACAAATGTCAAGTCAATCCTTACACAACAAGAGTTTGGGTCAAAAAGAGGAAATTGGGTGGCAAAGGTCCAAGAATATGACCTTGGATATCAGGCCAACTAAGTTGGTTTGAGGTAGAGGCCTCTGTGAATTAATTGCCAATAGTTCCTAGAGTGAGTCATCTAAGAAGAAGGTGTAGTATCCCAATTTCCTTTTTCTTGAGTTCAACAGATGAATGGTATGCTGACATTGCTCACTTTCTAACTTATGGAGAATGTCCAACACACCTGAATGCTAAAGAAAAGAGAGTTGTTAAATTATGATCTGCACAATATGTACTCTAGGACAATTCATTGTTCAAGAGAGGAATTGATGGAAGATTTTTGAGATGTGTAGAGATAGAGAACAAAAAAAAAAGGTTGTTGAGAGATTTTCCATGATCAAGCCTATGGAGGTCATTTTTCATCTGTTGTAATAGCTCACAAGATTCTCTTGTGTAGGTTACTATTGGCCAACATTGTTCAAGGATGCAACAAAATGGGTCACAAAATGTGAAGCATGTCAAACCTTTGTGGGTAGACCCAAATTAGCCACCCTACCTCTCAAACCAGTGGTAATTGAGGAGCCATTTCAACAATGGGGGCTGGATTTTATAGGCACTCTCAATCCTAATTCTAGTGTAGGACACACACATGTCTTGATAGCTACTAACTACTTCACCAAGTGGGTAGAAGTTATTCCATCAAAAGAACCACTTCTGAAGTAGTATGTAATTTTATTAAGGAGAACATTCTAGTCAAGTTTGGAGTCCCAAACAAAATTGTTACTGATAATGCCCCAAATTTTTCTTCTTATGAGCTGATTGATTTTTATATGGTTATGAATCTCCTAGCACACTCTTTTGATTACTATCCTCAAGGGAACAAGGGAAGTAAAAATCAACTAACAAAAATTTGGTGATAATCATCAAAAAGCTTGTGGATGAGTCACAGAATTGGCACAAAAATCTTTATGATGCTCTTTGGGCAGACATGATCACACCCAAAGAGAGCAATTGGAATGTCCCCATTTTAGGTTGTATATGGAATAAAGGCTCTCAATTTTCCAGATGAAATAGAATTTCCAGCATTGTAATTGATGAAAGCCATTGAGGATGAAAACTTTAACAACTCCATGGAGAAGAGAATTATGTATTTGTAAAAGTTTGGATGAAAACAAGCTACAGGTGGTGATAGAATTTTTGCACACCAGTAGAAAGTGAAGCAACTCTTTGACAAGAAATCTAGATCCAGAGACTTCCAGTTGAGATATTTTCCTACTCTGGGACAAATGGCATGAACCTTGAGGAAGTCATGGTAAGTTTGATTCTCTCTGGCTTGGTCCTTTCAAAATCAAACATTTTTCTTAGTGAGAACTCTTTTTACTTGAGCTATATGGATGGAACTTCCCTTCCATTTCCATATAGTGGCCAATATTTGAATTTTTTCAGTCCTAGGTGAATAGGCATCCCCTTGTACAATCTTGTAAATATGTCTTGTATAGTTCTTGTTTTTGGCTTGTGTTGTTCTTCCTTGTCTTGTTGTCTTCTTGTATTGCCTTGTTCTGGACTCTATTTCCCAATGAATTCAACTTGTTATTAACCAAAGATTCTGAGGTCCTTTTCTACCTTGATGTTCATCTTGTGTCCAAGTCAGTCCAATCCCCAGAAAGAGCCATTGTTGTTGTTACCCAAAAATATGTGTATTTTTGTTAAAAATTTTCAAAATTTTGAGTAAGTTATCTCTTATAAGGTCTTTTTTTTCCTTTGTGAAGTATGAAAAAGGAAAATGTCCCCAACAGTTAGTCAATTTTTAAAAAAATGAGTTTTGGGAATTTTTGCTTTGTATTGCGGGTTTTTCGGTTTTGGTGTCCCATGTGTCCCAAGTTCATCTTGGGGCCCTCGATTCCCTCATCCCTTCCTCACCTTTTCCACAATGAAATCGTTTTCTTTTTTTTGTGGGAGTTTTGGCCTTTTTGTGAACCCATGGTCCTTATGCTCCCCGGACCATTATTCATCTCCAGTACCCCCCAACCTTTTTCAGCCCACAACCTTCTTTCAAAATTTTCTAAGTCCTCTTTGTGTTGCGGACTTTTCAAGCCGATGGAAGAACTTGTGTCCCAATGTCCCATGGGCCTTCTATGCACCTTTTCACCCACTTACCCGCTTTCCATTAGACATTGGTGTATTGCGGACTTTTCAGCTTTTCTTGTCCCAGATGTCCCAAGTGCATCCTAACCCTCAGTTCTCCATGAACCTTTTTCACATTTGTGATGGTTTTCTTTTTGTGTTGCGGAGATTTTCGGTTTCTGTGTCCCAAATGTCCCATGTCTTGGGCCTCTAGTGCTTCATATCTCCACCATACCCAAGATGACTCTAAGTATGTCATCCCCATCTCATCAATGTAATTAAACCCTCTCATTTAATGCAATTCAACACACAGACTTTTTCAAAATGGGGTATATAAAAAGGGTGAAATTGGTCATTTTACCACTAAAAAATTACATTCAAGCTCACATCATCATTCCCCCACACTCCTAAAGTAATTTTTAGCCATAACAAGAGACATCTCTTAACCATTTTCAAAATTTCAAAGTGTTTCACTCTAAGAAGGTCGTCATTCATTCATTCTTTAATCAAGGTTGGTGTTTCAGAAAACTTCTATGTGAGAATTTGAGCTGATTTTTTTTGTGCCCTATTGCACCATTTCCATTTTCAAAAGCATTCATAAGTCTTCCCTTTCCACCTAAGCATTGTTTTCATTCCCATTTTCCATCATGAAAATCCATTTCAAGGGCCATGAACATCTCTCCTCTCTTGATACTTCCATACCTAATATAGGAGACAACGATGTGCAACATCTCGACTTCAATGATTTTTGGGCATGAATCAACAATGTGATAATCCTACCCCTATGGCCCAACTCATCAAGGATTGTGGAATAGCTCATGTTGGAGGGTTTCCAATTTTAGTCCAATGTGTGGATACTATCTTGGCTTGTGGTTCTTATTTTGATCCAAGCACAAAGGAAATCAAAGATCCCCAAGGCCAGGTAATTGCCAAATTGGATGTTGGATGTATTAACACTACTTTTGGGATCCCTATGTAATAGAAGGCTCAAATGTTCTTACTAGCTCAAGCTTAGTCTCTTTTGATCAAGAAAGTGAAAATACAAGCACATGGTGGCCAAGTCTTGGTTTAAAGTCCCAAAGAAAGGAGCATCCAGGTTTCCCAAAACTATGTATAGAGTTGATTTCAAAGAAGAACTTTCAGATATTATCACCCTCCTAGCTAGAATAATGGGTCTTCCTTCAACTAATGAGTTTCATTTTTGGATGTGCCCATATCTTGAATATCATCTGTGAAGGAAAGCAAAATTCTAAATTGGGGAGAAATCATTTGTGACAACCTTAGTGAACAACTGGCTAATGTGCAGAGGACCAAAACCTTTCACATGACCTCTTACCTGATGTATACTATTGTTGCACATATAGAATATGGTTAGGTATTTCTCCTAATGAAGATAAAAAGGATGCTCTAAGTATATGAATACTATCCACAATTGACTTTAAAAAACAACAATCATCATTTTAGAGAGTTCAATGATGCTTTCACTATGTACATTGTCGACTTCTAGAGGACAACACAAATGAAAGGTTTTCTGTTGAGGCTAAGCAATTGATTTCCATCTATGGCAGATATTTCATTCAATTCAGAAATTTATCCTACATCAGGCTAGTAGGCTTTGAGGGGGCACCTCTTAAACTCCCAATGTTTTGTAGTGACAAAATTTCCCTTGTTGAAATTTGTAGGCAACTTGATATGTTGCACAAAACCTTGCAGAGATAAGAAGATAACTGACATTCAATTCCCAATTACTTTGGGTAATTACACTGTAAAACTACCTTGATGCACAAAATATTGAGAGAACTATTGTTTCCTTTCAATTTCTATTTCTTTCAAAAGAGGTCTTGCTTTGATCTCAAGGGTTTCATTTCAAAATTTCAAGATGTCTTTCTATCATCTCCCTGATCTAGAAGACTATTGGGTAGATTGCTCAGATGACTATGAAGCAAAGAAGAAGGTACTATGGTAGACTCTCCTTGCAGAAAATCAAGATTTTGGAATCTACAAAGTACCAAAGGAGTTACAAGATGATGATGAAGATTTGCAATCTCTTGAATACATGAAGTCTATCAGGCACACCCTCTTGACACCATTGACTGGTTCAAGAAAGAAAAGGATGATTACAAGAAATCATAAATCCATCATAAGTAAAAAAAAGTTTGGTTTGATAGAAAAATGGCAAATCATATAAGATGGGCAGGTTGCAGTCTCCTTCTCAGGAAGCATCCACATCTCATAGAGAGAATCCTACTCCAGTGCCTGAAATACGTACTCAATCAGCCCCCTCTCCTCTTGAATCCACAACCTATGGTGAATTCAAGAAAGGAAGGCTGAGAAGGTTGAAAAAGGTAGAGGAAGTAATTGAAGAAAAAAGCAAGCAACTTCCCTCTCCAAAGCAAAATAAAACAATATGTCAAGAATTGAGCAGATTGTTGATCTCTCAGGTGATGATGAGGAAGAAGCAAGAGAGCATGAAGAAAGAAACCATGAAGGGGGCAACACAAAAGAATAAGAAGAAGAAGATAAGCAAAAATGGTGCCACATCAAAAGCTGAGACAATGGTCATTCTAGAGCCACCTGTCAAAGAGATCCCTGTTTCAAATGTTGAGACCTCTATGGTTGAAGTATCTTTGCACAAACTCTTGGTTCTATGAGATACCCTTTCCTTAGACCTCTTGTCACCCCACCTTCTAGTACCACTTTCACTTGGGTCCAACCTTTTGTTGATAGAAAAAAGAGGAAATATTCATCCAAATTGTTGCCCCAAAATTTGATGATGTAGCTTGCTCTCCTAGGCACAACTCCTCCCCATCTACCAAGAAAGATAAAACCACTTCAAGGTTGGTATTTGATTCTAAAGGCCAACAATTTTTGGAGATTTCTAAACCTAGAATTGAGAAGGATGAGAAATATTTGGCTTTGAATGACTTGGAATTGACAAGAATACCATTGGGTGAGTCCACTCTTGAGAGTGAAGTTCATAACTTGAAGGAGACTGTGTCAAAGATTGAAAGAGTTGAGAAAGGTAAACAAACACAAGAACAACTAAAGAGAAGTGCAAATCCTTTCTGACTTCATCAAGTCTCTATTGGCAAAGTGACAAGGTGTTAGACCCAGCTCCTCTAACTTCAATGCCACCTCTTGTTGTCTTGACTAATGAGGAGGTACAAAACATCAAAGAAATTCATAAGCATGCATCTTATGGAAAATCAATAGAAGCTATGGTGGATGAGATGTTGATTTCTGCCTGAATTTCATGGAGGAAGCATACAAAGCAATATGATAATATTTTTTCAATCCAGAAAAGATTCACCTCAACCATTACAGTCTAGAAAAAGAGCTCAAGTTGTGGACAGAGTGCATACAAGATCTCAAACAAATGAGCAATACTGATGAACAAATTCTCATTGCAAATAGGATCTTTGATGACTTAAAGAATAATCTTTCAAAGAAATGGGTGTATAGTGTGGATTGGAAAATAAAGGTCTTGGAAGAGGCAATTGATGAATTGAAGAATATGTTCCAGAAAGGTGAGGCCTTTAAAGCTTGTGTATTGATGAATTTTGAGATCTTCAATGCCATTTCTTCAAGGAAGACTCCGTGAGTAGAAATACAGTACAAGATATTAAAGTAGAATTTAAAGCACTCATCAAAGAGAAATTGTTTAAGTCTAACATCATAACTAAGGAGAAGATGAAGGAAATTTGTGCACTACAATTGTTGTTATTGAAGCAAAACAAAGGCTTTTCACAAAATGCAGACTTTTGGAAAGACATGGAAGGTTGCTTGAATAGCTTGGGAAAATGCTACTGCAAAACACCACTATTCCTCGAGGCATGGAGATTGTTGGAGCACTTGTAAAGTTCAGAACCAATTCTCAAGATGAAGACTACAGTAACTTCCTCTTCAAATGTTCCCTCGACTAGTGCATAGGCCTTTCTTTTAATTTCCCATGTATTTCAAAGTTGGCATTTTTAATAATGTAATTTGTAATTAGAGCCAACTTAAATTATGATACTTTTGATTAAGTATTAATGTTTAATTAAAAGAAAGGAAACCGAAAAGACTTTAGTTGTAACTACCCTAGTGGCTATAAAAGGAACTCCATATCATTGTAAAGGGTTGGATTTTGATGATTGGAATGTAATACGCAGAACTCTAATCAATACGAAAGAAAAAATTTTCCTCTTGTCTTTGTCTCTCTCATATCTTTTTTTTTATTCCTCCTAATATATATGTGCTTTTTGTTATATTCAAATAAGAAACTTTGTGTTCAAATATTGATGTGGTGTGAAAGAACTTTGTTTTGAAACATTTATATTTCATGGGTTATTTGGATGTGTGTAAATTCATATAATTCTTAAAGCTTCATGCATGCATTAATAGGATATTACTTTGTTATCTATCTATCTAAAAATTTTTGCCTTCTTCTCTTCTTCCTCATTACAATAGTTGGTGATCTTGGGTAACCAAAGGGGAACATTCATGTTCTTGATAGAAAAAAGTGAACTTTGAAGTCCCTTCCAGTCTCTTACCATCCAAGGTTATTGTTTCCTTATTATTTCTTGCATTCCTTTTTTTTGTATTGAGGATATTATGGATATGAAGACATTCCTTCCTCATTCTTTTATTAGTTTGTTATTTGAAATATTATGGATATGAATAAGACATTCACAACATAAAAATCACAATCGGTAGGATCTTCTCATTTTTAACAATATATGTTTGATTTCCTACCTAGTTTGGGATTTGAGTCTCGATAGGTTGTTTAGTTGGAGTGGAAGTGGTTGGCCCAATAAATAGGGATTTTTGTTGTCCCTATGTCCTCCTCTAATTGTAAAATGGTTTACCAACACCTTGAGGAGCATTCCATTGCTATTGATATTGAGGATTAAACTATTGGAATTGTGGTGAAATTTGTTGGTTCTAAGTCCATGGTTGCTGATAAAACATTGGTTGCATATTCCATGGTTGTGGACTCCATTATTGTGGAAATTTCTTATTCCAAGATTAAGGATGGGACCATGGAGTGTTCCATTGATTAGAAAACCATTGGGTCTTTGGAGCATATTGTTGGTTTTGATTTGAAGAAAAATTACCTCCTTGCCTTTGTGCTACATAGTTAACTTCTAGCTCACTTTGTGCATTTTGTTTCAAATGGTTCTTAAGCAAGGGCAATAATCCACATTGATCAGTTGCATGTTTCAAATCACAAACGAGACAAACATTGGTTTTATCTAATGGGAAATCTTTAAGTCCATGTTTATCTTTGCATCTAGGACATTATATGAACAATGGCTCATAGTTCTTGGCTTTTCCCTATCTACCATTTTATTGAGTTGTATCAAGAAATTTGTTCTCGAGTTTACTGCTTTCTTCTCTTAGCTTAGATATATCTCCATTGAAAATATTGCCTTTATTTTTACGTAGATTTGGGTGAGTTCGGGAATAATTCCTATAGAGATCAATAATGTTTGTAAACTTGAGTTTTTTCATATCTCCTTTTCCCATTAAGTTAAAAGCCTCTTGAGTTTCCTCATCCAATCCTTTGATAAAAAAAAATTTCAACAGAGTAATGTCTAGGCCTATGCCACACCTCCTATGAAGGAAAATAAAATGATCAAGATAATCTTCTACACTTTCATCTTCCTTTTGTTGGATCCTAAAGAGTTCCTCCCTACGGTCTCTAACCCTACAATAATCTTGGTACTTATCCAAAAAAATTGTTTCCATCTCTTCCCAAATATGGATAGAGTTGGGGGCTAGTCCCATGAACCATCTCATTGTTGTATCTTTCAAAGTGGATAGAAATATCTTCATTTTGTTAGTGTTAGAGGTATAATCATAGGTCTGGCATAGTACTTTGAATTCAAATAAAATTGATCTGGATATTCTAAGACTAAACCCCCGAACTTAGGCGGGAGTAAGGGGGATATATTTTTCATAAGCCTTGGTCATTGGGGTCCAATTCTACATGATAAGTGAATGTCTTTCCTAGTGGTGGACCATCATTGTTCCCTCTATTAGGATTTTCTACTCCATCCACCATCCTCTCTGGTTGCTCAACCTGTTCCACTAGTAAATTTTGAGGGGGTTATTTGGGTTTATTCTTACAAATCTACCTCTATGATCTCTAGGTATAAACATAAACTTTTAACATGCTAAATAACAATTCCCTAACTATAAGTGCTTATTTGATCATCATGTTCCACATACTCCAAAAGCATAAAAAAGATACTTGTTATCACTACAAGACCTTTATATCTAAAATAAAGAGTATGGAAAAAGAATTCTAAATGGAAACTTACTATATTCTCATAAAGAACGCAAGCTAACACCTTACTCTTTGATAACACCTTTGAATGTCCCCTGCAATGGCACCAAAAAGTGACGAGCACGGTTGATACTTGCACTTTAATCATTTAATATTTTGTTAATATCATGGCAGTGTCCAAGGCTATTTGCAACAAATAAATGGTTTGAAATGTGTTGAAATGTATCTTAATCAATTGAGAAATAAACAATTGTTATCACTAAGAATCTATCCCGACTTATTAGAACTCTAAAAGAAAATAGAGGGAAAATTCTCCTAACTCTATAACTATGAGGAAATGAAACATACATAAGTAGAATTACATGAGTAATGCTTGGTAGTAAACAAACTAAAATAGATGAACAAAAAGTAAACAACACTTCCCTTCACATTGAGGAGGAGTGGCCCTTGCTCCTTCCCTTTGATCTGGTTACAACGTCTTACTCATGAAAACATAGTTGATTCCAGAATCATGCCCTTTATTTATCATTGGTTTTTCTTACAATGCACTTACTTTAGTTTCAAGAAAATGCAACCTTATTCTATAATGGCAATGCCTTATATATTAAGAAAAGTTCAATTCTTACTCCAATAACACTTATTATTCTGGATTACATGCAAGAGTTACATGCAAGAGTTAACTAAACATATTTATATCATAACAACAATATAACTGGTAATTATCAAGTCGATGTGTACTTGTGCATATAGATTTTGGTCAAAATTGTCTTATAGATGGAAGTAGAGTTCTTGTAAACAACACTCAATTGAATCTAGAGATCTCTAGAGTTTAGACGAACTCAAGTAATTAGTAGAGGATTCAATGAAACAAGGACTAGATATTGTCAGTTAGACTTTTAATGAAAATACTAAACCTTATCAACTCAAATGCTATTTTTGTCAAAAGAGGTTGTTACCACCTAAGCAGATCAAGTTTCACAATGGGATTGATGTTAACTAGGAAGTTCCATGAATTGTGAAATTATTGTGTTTACTGGGTGAGTCTTGCACTCGGCTTATGTGAGTCCTATGCTCGATTGTGTGAGTCTTTCATTTATCTTATATGAGTCATGCATTAGGATATGAAAGTCCTTCCATTCACGTATGTTAGCACCAAAATCAACTTATATCAATCAATTCAAGAAAGCATATGAAATATAAAAGATAACCAAGATTCATGCACAAAACATCTCTTTAAGTCAACAAAAGTATTATTTACAATAAAACTAATATCAGTTCAATACAAGGTAAGATGGGCATAGTAGTAAAATGGGGCTTGGAATAGGAATTCTAAAGGATCATCAAACTTACAACAATTACTAGTATAGTTGTTGGGGTTTTATTTGGACCTATTCTCTTACCCATGGGTCTATACCCCAAGAGCATACCATGTGCAACACTTCGGGTGTATTGGTACATCACTTGGTATTTTAAGCCAAACAATTACCCAAATCATGCAAGGATCAAGCTTTTGTTGGGTCGGGTTCAAGGTCTCGAGGGGTATCAATCACCACTTCTCCGGAATTAGTATATTTTTATCATCTACATACATATTTATTCCAACACAATACCCACATATAACGACTCATTGAATCTAACATCGACATGAAATAACATACTAAGCACCAAGAAAATATAAGCCACACATAAGACTCACAAAATATAGACACGTTACACAATTCAATGTACAAGCTAACAACATGACAATACAAAAATAATAATAAGAGAGAGAAAGAGATGAGATATACTTATTTAATTCAAATTAATACCCTATTAGCATGTCAGCAAGTTGACACAATAGGTGGGAAAACCTACAAAGAATGCCCAAGAAACTTGAGGGACCCAAAGAAGAGTCGAAAGGATCCACATGAAAAATAATCCAAATTTGTAAAGTTATAATTATGTGGAAAACCCATAACACTAAGAAAATGGCGAGAGAGAGAAAAACAAATGGGAGAAGGAAAGTGTACATGGCATGGAACGACCAAAACTTTTTCAACGCATCAATAAGAACCTAATCTAGTCAAATATTCAACAAATGCATTTTTAGGACTAATAACTACTCTAGTGCCAAAATGAGGTGTCTTTGCTCACTTTCACGGCTAAAATATACACCTTATATCATTTTAAAAACTCAATACTAAATATATCTTTAAAATATTTTTTTAAATTAGATTTTTCAAATAAATTATGGATGCATTGCATCATTGTATATTTAATCTCTTAAAAATGCATGTTTGTTCATTTTAAATGTGTTTGGTCATGTTTTGTTTATAAGGAATATTTTTGGTGTACAAAAATTGCCAATAAATGGGACATTGTTTTATGGTGTAACCCTCATAAGTATAAATTTTAGTCCGATAAGTCCGACAAAAGTTGATTCAAATATTTTTATGTCTACTAAGTTTAGTATCCCATCCCACAATCACAAATTTATGAAATAATGAAATAAAATCGTGTCAAAAACTTAGTTTTGAACAATCAATAAAAATAATAATGGCATCGACACTTTCTTATTATATAATAATACTTTATATTCAAAAAAACCATGTTACGTAAAAATTCTTCATATTTTAAAAAAAATTGCATCCCTTACTACCTAGTTTGCATGCTTACAACAATTGTAGTATAGTTGTTGGGGTTTTATTTGGACCTATTTCTCCTATCCATGGGTCTACACCCCAAGAGCATCCCATGAGCAACATTTAAATCTATGTTGGTACATCACTTGGTATTTTAAGCCAAGTACTCACCAAGTGTGTGAGGGATCGAGCTTCTATTGGGTCAAGGCTCAGTATCGAGGACTATCGCTTAGTCACTTCTTCAAATTGGTAGATTTAATATCATCTATATACATATTTATTCCAACACAATATCTGCATATAACGACTAATGGAATCTAACATTGACATGAAATAACATACTAAGCATCAAGAAGATATAAGCCACACATAAAACCCATCATAATATTATATCCCTAGAGGGGTATCATTACGCCCTGACTAGAGCCTCCCCTACGTAAAATAGCTTGTTCTAGGATAGACCCTTCCTTATCCAGAGGCAAATTGAGGGATCTAGAGCCGATCCGGAAAAACCAAATCCAACTCCATAACCCCTCAATATAGTGAGGCAGAGTTCGTGAGCCGTGTAATAGGCGACCATCTCGCGCGGTTCGGAGGGCACTTGAGCCGCAGCGCGTTGACCCCCTATCCAATTCACAGCCAATCCCCTTCCATCAAGTCGTTAGGTCCTCCTCCCTCCAAAAGAGTCTCGTCCCTATTGTCGTGAGTACCATCAAATGTATACCCCACTAAACTCGAGTGGAATCGGGTATAATTGACTTGAATTCGAGGGGATTTCAAGTGAAATCCACCTTAGAAACGAGTCCATTCTTCCCGCCTCTTCGATTTTAGGTCTATATATATATATATATATACCACTACACGCTTGAATGTACAATTTGGCAACATGACGTTACAAAAACAATAAGAAGAGAGAGAAAAGATGAGATAGACTTCTTTAATTCAAATTAATATGTTATTAGCATGTTAAAGAAGTGACATAATAGGTTGGGAAAACCTACAAAGAAGACCCAAAACCCGAGTGGCCCAAAGAAGAGTCAAAAGGGCCCATATGATTTTTATATTATTTCAAAGCATAAAACTATGTCCCATTTTTTGTAGTTTTTGTACTTTCAACAAAATATGTCCGACAACCAAAACATGACCAAACACATATTAAATGACCAAACATGTATTTTTAAGAGCTTATAAATACCAAGGTGCAGGGCATCCAGAATTTCCCGATTTTAAAAAATATATATAGTATTTTAAAATATTTATTTACTAGTCAAATTTTAATATATTTTTGGCCACAAGTGGGACACACTTATATGCTTTGAAGTTATGGTGGAAAACCTATAACACTAAGACAACAGAGAGGAGAGAAAAAGAGATAGGAGAAGGAGCGTGTACATAGTAGGGAACGACCAAGAACTTGGTCAGCACATCAATAAGAACCTAATCTAATCAAAGAATCAATAAATACATAAATGCCCTAAAATAATGCATTTTTAGGACTAATAACTACTCCAAAGTGCCAAAATTAGGTGTCTCTACTTATTTTCATGGCTAAAATATACACCTTATATCATTTTTAAAACTCAAAACTAAATAAATCTTTAAAAATACTTTTAAAATTTTAGATTTCAAATAATTATGGATGTAATGTGTCTTGTATATTTAAGTTCTTAAAAATACTTGTTTTATCATTTAAATGTATTTGGTCAAGTTTTGTTTGTAAGGAATATTTTTTGGTGTTTGTAAAGTATAAATTTTAGTTTGATAAGATTGAAAAAAATTATTCAAATATATTTATGTCTCGTTGAGTTTAGCATCACATCCCACAATTACAAATTTATGAAATAATGAAATAAAATTGTGTTAATAAATCTCAATTGTGAATAATCAATCAAAATAATAATGACATCGACACTTTCTCATTACATGATAATACTTTATATTTTTAAAAGAAAACATTTTGTCTAAAAATGCTTCATCTTTTTAAAGAAAATTGCATCCCCTATTATCTAGTTTGCACCCTTATAGTAATTCCTAGTATAGTTGTTGGGGTTTTATTTTTGACCTATTCTCCTACCCATGGATCTACACCCGTAGAGCATCCCATGAGCAACATTTTAACGCATGCTCGTATATCACTTGGTATTTTAAGTCATGCACTCACCGAAGCATGCAAGGTTGAGCTTCTACTAGGTCGATTCAAGGTCTTGAGGGGTATTAATTAGTCACTTCAATGGAATTAGTATATTTAGTATCATTTATATACGTAGTTATTCCAACACAATATTTACATACAATGACTTATAGAATCTAACATCGACATGAAATAACATATCAAGCATCAAGAAGATATACTTGTCACACAAATTATAGGGGGTCGGGCTAGTCAACCATCAATGTTGAGCTACTACCAACCAATCGACTACAACATCCCTCTCGTTTTCTACTGTTGTCATGATTTCCATTGACAACTCCCTCCATAGTTTCCATCAACATCTCGTACTTGACTTGGGTGATGTCCACACTTTCTTGTTTTTACCTTTGGTCCTTGTGTGTGCCAAATAGTACTTGCACCACCTAACACATGCTCTCCACATACACAATCCAAAATATTAGAGTCAACAATAGCATCTATTGAATACGCTTAAATATAACAAGATTTCTTTATACTAGCAATTGCACTTGAGGTGCAAGAAACACCGGAACGGATGCAAATGCAATGTTCTTATGGATTTGTTCTATCATGTAGTCGGCGACACTAAACATCTAAGGTAGCAGTGTTGTCTGTTGGTGCAAGAGAATGGATTAGATGAATGCCTAAAATAGTCATTGTAAAATGTGGTAGTGAAGGAAAGCTATATGTTTTGGAGATTTGGAGGAAGGACCTCTCACAATTGCTCAAATACTCCTTTGAGTGAGGAACAATAAACAACAAGCTTTTGAAGGGTTCGCTATCATTTTTTTTGCAAATGCAAGAACATTACCCCACACTTAGATAGTTTCCTATTGGTACGTCCCTTTCTTGGTATCATTTTTCATCAATCTCAAAACCATCGTTAGTAACTATCTTTGGGTATTGAGCCAAAAATATGAGCGTAACAAAAATATTGTCCATATCGGTAAACACTAAAATAATTTTTTTAATGAAAACTTCATTTTCAACAATCTAAGTGCAATACATGAATGTGAATACGTGAGAAAGAGATCATGTTCAGAGATTGAAGGCAGAAAATAAAATAGAAAACATATTATCAATTGATTACTGCATTATCAATGATTACTACCTTTGTCAAGATGTTGGGAGGATGCTGGCAAAGTTTGTGGAGCTTGGCTTTGCACCTGCCAATTGCATTTGCTTGAAAGTTTCGAAGTTATTTTCAACTAACCCATTTTTTTGCACATCCAACAATCATTACAGTTCATTAGACCACATACCTTTTAGGCATTTTGTCGAACAATTCACATGCTTGCACATTTTGCATACATATCTGTGTCAGGGCACTTGAAACTAAAACATCTGACCAAATTCCCTCTCCATAATGCTTTAGTGGATGTCCACACACTATTTCAATGGTCATGTTTTGGTAGAGGTTAGGAGTATGCTAGAAAAGGTGAACCGATCAGCGTGGACACTTGTTGGTTGCATTCGGTGAAGCAACGTCAATGTTGTGTCAGGATGTCCTTGTCTTCTGTTAGCTACAAATATGGTATTCCATGATACACCCCGTGTGTGAAAAAAGAGAGCTTTCAAACGGTTATTTTATAGCTCTTGCAATAGCTAGGTGTTTACTATGCCAGTGGACAAAAAGATAAGGTGGCGATCTGAAAAACATCCCTTCTCTATAATATACTTTGGCAGATGTCCACACTCTGTTTCAACGATCCTATTTTGGCACAGGCCGGGAGTATGCTAGCAAAGGTGAACTGTTCAAATTGGAGACCTATTGAATGCATTTGGAAAAAAATTCAATACTTCGTGAGGATGTCCATTAGTTGAAATTGAAGGGCAAGTTGCCCATGACTCCAACATTCTGGTTTTGAATCTGAGTCTCTCTTCTAGAGATTTTCTCTGTCATTTGTTGCCCTCCTCTTCATTACACCAATGGTTGCCTTCCATATACCAATTGAGACCCCTCCCATCAAATGTTGCAAAAGACGCCCTAAACAACGACAATACTAATAAATACAGAGAAAAAAATGAAGGAAAATGTTGATAAGAAAGTTCATGTAATATTTCAATATTTATAAAATTGAATTTTCAATGTTTCTCAAAGATCTATAAAACATGTGTACACATATGCACTTCCCCAAGAACTTACATAAATATTGTTTTAGCCAAACAATAAATAAATATCTAAGCGTTCACACTATTATATGTTTTAATAATATAAACAAAAACTATAAACACAATAAAAATAGAAAATACTTAAGAGCAAAAAAAGTGTGGTATATTAAGAATAAATTTCAACATATTGCAAGGGTCATAGCAAACTCGATAACTTTAAATATAAGATACACATTGAATAGATTAGAACATAGGGGATATTAATTCCTAACACGCAAGCAATAAAACCAATATTTACGAAATTGAATCTTCAACATTACTCTAAGATTTTAAGACAAAATGGTAATATGAAAAAAATAAAAACATATAAAAAGTGATAATTAATTGAAAAAAAAAACTCAAATGACAAATTTAATCATCCAAGTTACCACTAATCGTTTCCTAAGGCTATATATATATATATATATATCACGTTGTCATCCACCTTATAAATGTCACTAAAAATAATTATTTCTTACTATAATGAAAGAAATATATCTTGTTAAAAGTGGCAATATTTATACTTACCTTAAATATTACTATTCGCATTGATTTAATATGGACCTTAAATATTGCTATTTGCATTGATTTTAAATCAAAGATTTATGCTTTTCTCATGGGTAAGCCTAGCATTTTTAACAAACGGTCTTCCTCTTTGTTAATCCAAACTTTTTTCTTTCCCAAACAAAGTAAATATTAGGTGCAGAAAGGCAAAAATGAATCGAATGGATGCTTATTCCTCTGCTGCTAAGAAAAACACTATTCTACAGTAGCACACCATCATTTTTTTTAAGGTAAGTAAACTTTAATTTTATACAATATATTTGTTCACATCACACGTGTATAGAGAAGGTATGCATAATCCCATTCATCTAATATGGACACAATACACAAGCACAGTCATACACACAACACACAAGTACAGTCATACACACAACACACAAGTATAGTCCCAGTCAACAACATCCAATCACCTGTAACCTGACATTCCTCTTCTGCACACAATTTCTATAGCTATTAAAACTAAGAAGAATGGAGATTGACAATCTACAGTGTTCTGCTATGTACCAGATTCATCTATAATAGGTGATTAAATTTAATATGGTTATTCCAATTTCTCAACGCTGCAGCTTACACAATTATCCTCATTGAAGTTCCTGTTTGTGCTACCTCACCTCTCATACATAATGATGAGAATTGTTCCGAATAGGCACAAGGTTTGCATCTCAATAATATCATAAGCATAACAGAGCAGGTCGAAGTGAACATTCCGAGTTGTCAGTCATGCAAGCCAAAAATATGTACAACTACAGGTGAGCACACGTTGGGTTTCTCTCGCTTCTCTTCATTTGCAAGAAGAAGACTCGCATAGCTTTGATGAAACACATGCCACCATTCACCACAATTTGCACAAAGTCTACTTCTTTTGTGTCTAAGCAAAGAATATATATATATATATATATATATATATATATATATATATATATATATATATTATCACGTTGTCATCCACCTTATAAATGTCACTAAAAATAATTATTTCTTACTATAATGAAAGAAATATATCTTGTTAAAAGTGGCAATATTTATACTTACCTTAAATATTACTATTCGCATTGATTTAATATGGACCTTAAATATTGCTATTTGCATTGATTTTAAATCAAAGATTTATGCTTTTCTCATGGGTAAGCCTAGCATTTTTAACAAACGGTCTTCCTCTTTGTTAATCCAAACTTTTTCTTTCCCAAACAAAGTAAATATTAGGTGCGAAAGGCAAAAGTGAATCGAATGGATGCTTATTCCTCTGCTGCTTGCTAAGAAAAACACTATTCTACAAAGAGCACACCATCATTTTTTTAAGGTAAGTAAACTTTAATTTTATACAATATATTTGTTCACATCACACGTGTATAGAGAAGGTATGCATAATCCCATTCATCTAATATGGACACAATACACAAGCACAAATCATACACACAACACACAAGCACAAATCCATACACACAACACACAAGTATAGTCCCAATCAACAACATCCAATCACCTCGTAACATGACATTCCTCTTCTCGCACACAATTTCTATAGCTATTAAAACTAAGAAGAATGGAGATTGACAATCTACAGTGTTCTGCTATGTACCAGATTCATCTATAATAGGTGATTAAATTTAATATGGTTATTCCAATTTCTCAACGCTGCAGCTTACACAATTATCCTCATTGAAGTTCATGTTTGTGCTACCTCACCTCTCATACATAATGATGAGAATTGTTCCGAATAGGCACAAGGTTTGCATCTCAATAATATCATAAGCATAACAGAGCAGGTCGAAGTGAACATTCCGAGTTGTCAGTCATGCAAGCCAAAAATATGTACAACTACAGGTGAGCACACGTTGGGTTTCTCTCGCTTCTCTTCATTTGCAAGAAGACTGCATAGCTTTGATGAAACACATGCTGTGGACCCCACCATTCAGCCACAGTTTGCACAAAGTCTACTTCTTCTGTGTCCAAGCAGCAATACCAATGTGAGTAGAGGAGCATTTACGCATTCAACTAGTAATTGCTTCGCCAAAGTTTGATTCATTCTCCGAATTTATCTATCTAAATCTCTCTAAAGATTTTTCATCAAATTGCACTAATGCTGCAGGGAACAACTGACACAAGAAATGCACGCAATAGACAAGGGATGATGGTCTGTGGCAGGCTGCTCTAACTAAATGAATTGGTAAGACCTTCATCAGTTACTGTAAGTTGTTTGCAAAGTGTGTGTTGTTTGTTAAGGTATTACATCTAGTTATATAGGCAAACAATAACAGTGTGTATATTCCAATGCATTGAATGCCAGTATTTGTTTTAACTTTATGCAGGGGCGGCGAGTGATGTAAGCAGTAGGTGAAGAGGATGTAAAATTTGATATAAATGCAGTATGGGAAGACATACCAAAAGGTAAATGCCCAAAACTAAAATATCTGTTGTTGCCGACAGAAATAAAAATTAGAAATTAAAAAATCTGTAAACAAGAACAACAAATATGGTCTGTAAAGAGGGAGAGATGCATGCTTATGATGTGGCATATTGGAAAATATACCGGAAAGAGTCCTAAATATGGAGAATTTTTATTGTTCTATTTTTGCGGACGTCCATATCCTGTTTCAAACTCCTATTTCAGCACAGACTGGAAGTATGCTAGCAAAACCAATCAAAATGGACACCTGTTGGGTGCATTCGGTGAACCATTACGACTGACAAAAGAGTCTCAGCAGCAATAATAAATAGTCTCAACAGCAATAATAAATGCTACCAGTAAATTTGACAGGAAAAACTCTTGCCCGAAAATCTTGACTCTTTCCAGCAAAGAGTCCCACAATAGGTAATGCCTCCGGTATAAAAATAATTCCGTGAAGAGGCCTGCCGGAATTTGACACTTTCCAACAAGGTCATCTTCAAAGGAGACACCTCCGGTGTAATTAATAAAAATATCATCTTTATATTAAAATATATTTTTACTTGATAAAAAACATAAAAAATCATACATACTTTACACTTCTACAACAATTTGTAATAAATCATCCATTAAATACAATTAAACATATTTAATTTCAACTACAAACATGGCACTTGTTTTAGAAAGATATATTTAAGAAGAACTGAAATAAATTCTCTAAAAATTTGATAAAATGGCACTCACATTTAACCTCTTCAAATTGAATGTATTTTCTTTTCTAAACACTAGTTCAATATTGTAAGGCCATGCCAGTGTCCAAATATGCATATGGCCCAGCTATGCATTTCTTTTCTCTTATCCCAACCTCGCCCACTCATATGTACATCTGAGCCAAATATACATCTGAACTGCATCTGGAGAAGCATCCAGTCCAAATATTCATCTGAACTGTGTCTGGGGAAGAGTTCAATCCAAAATTTTACATGGTAATACGCGTTGCATCTCATGAAGGAAATTTGAAGAGTTGTATGTAGAGGTTGTCCATAACAACTCATAGAAACCTTCACCAAACTAAAACTAATTTTATGTCTGGTTTTTGGACAAATGTATACTTAAACCAGAGTTTAAAATGCATTCATTTATCAGACTTCCACCATTGCCACATATATGTTTCCAAGATAAACATGTAAATACATTGAATCCATAAATGCATTGATATACCTGCCAAAAATTGAGTTGATAAAGAAAGAAAAATGCAGGTAACAAAACGACAATAAGTTGGAAGAGCCAATTATTTCCAAAATTTACAAGTATTTTTCGGATGAACACATGAAAAATGTGTAAATGGTCATCACATTTAAACCTTTTATCATCATATTATGATCCCTAGAACATACAGATAAATAGCCAAAATACATAACACCAAAATAGCGAACAAATTTAACCGTTGAATAAAAAAGTGTCAATTCTCGATGAATGAGAAGAGAAGAGGAGCAAGTGTTGATGCAGATAAGGTTTAAACCTGACAGCCATTTAAAAGTTTCTTGCATTTGTAATAGTAAAATACTTGCAAATTTTTGAAACCACCATCTCTTCCTAATGGCAAATTTGAAACATGGCCGTCATTTTTATATAGCCTCATATACAAATTATAGTAATATTTACAAATAAGTATGAAGATTGCCTTTTAATATTTTCATCTCTAGTGTGTTGGTAAAACAAGTTTTAATATTTTGCATAAAATTATTAAAACAATACCGTCAATAAAAAAACTGTTTAATGAGTATTTGTGGTCTTCAAATTTTAAACCTGGATGTGACTAAAGAATAGAGAGACATAGGCTACAAGTGTTACACTATTGACTGTGCCAAGACTTCCATCATCGCTACTACTTGGTAGTATGAGATGCATGTCATTTACAATTGTAAAATCTATATAGAGTTGTATTTTTCTATTTTTAAGGTAGCTTTAAATTCTATGAAGCAATTTTTATTTTCCTAGTGGAAACAATTTGCATAATGGAGTTCAAGCTTCCACAATAAGCACAATTGGATTTCAAAAGAGGTGGTTTTTTTCTTCTTCACCAGAGTGAAACACCTACAAACAACATATACTCAACTTGAGCTAGTTGAGTTACATTGAATATGCTCTCAAAATTCATTTCTCCAAGTATCCCAAAGAAAAGGAGTTTCTCATGGTTTTTGAAGATCTCGGCAACATAATCTTGAGTTTTTGAAGATCTCGGCAACATAATATTTAATGCCGATTCAGAATCTTCGTTGTTGTGGAGGAAAATGGCAAGCATGCAGTCCAATTTGCATCTTTCCCATCAATTTATGACAAATATCATGCAAGAAATGGAATATAGGCTAAATTCATTTCTCCAACTTTTCCGAAGTAAAGGATTTTCATAACATTTTCAAAGTTCTCGACAACATCATTTTTAATGTTGATTTAGTATCTTGTCTCTTACAAAGGAAAATGGCAAGCTTAAAGTGCAATTCTTGCACTTTCCATCAATTATGACATGTTGTGCAAGCCACGGAGGAGAAATAACTAGTCTTTTTGCTCGTTGACATGGAAAACAAGAACATTACCCTAGACCTAATCCTTACATTTTTCATATTAACATGAAAAACCTTCCATGTTAGAACTAGGTGCATCCCACAAAAGCAAATCGAAGGGGTTGTTTGTAGAGTATCCACGTTAACTCAAAGAAACCTTCACCAAACTAAAACCACTTCTATCTTTGGTGTTTTGGAAAAACATATGCATAATCCAAAGTTTAACAATTTTTGCATATCTTCATTTGTTAAACCTCCACCATTGCCACATATTTGTATGCATTTATCAACACATAAATTCATGAAATCCAGAATTTCATTGATATACTTTCAAAGTAGACTACAAAGAACCTACAAGAAATCCAATTAATAAAGAAATAAAAATGCGTTTAATCGGAGACAATACAAAGGCCGTGGCTGAGAATATAGTGCTAGTTGAAGTGATTAAGACTACTAAGGAACAAAGAAAATTAACAAAGAGAATGCCTCTCCTCCACATTGTTAACAAGATTAAAGATCCACTTCGATGTATATCAATAAGTTAGTAAAGGACAAATAGGCTTTAAATTTGATTGTCACTAAAGTGATTTTTCAACGTTACCCTTAAAAATATGTAAAATAGTAATTACGCCGAAGGTGTTCCCCCTATGGGAAAGGCCCTTCCGGATGTTTCGACAACTATGTTAAATTTGATGGTTTGACAGCCGTCTGGACGTTTTCTGGCTATTTTTAACAATTTTTTGATCCCTGCATGCTCGGCTTAAATCTCGCACTATTTTTTTGTGCCCATTGAACAATTAGTATGGCCGGAAGAGATGGCTAACAGATTTTTTTAGCAGCATCCATGGCTCCAAAGGCAGAGAAGGAGCGAAATTTGATTTATGTTGAAGGCGCTCGGATCAATGGCTCCAAAGGCAAAGAAGAAGCCGTCTCTTTGAAGAAACCCGCAACATAGAAATCCTTTGTTGCTGTGAAGAAGGTGTTTGAATCTTTGTTGCCGTGTAACCCAAATGAAACCCATGTTCTTTTGATTATCCCGCATTAATGTTTTGTGTTGGAAATTTAGGCATTAAAAAACTTTTGCCCAAAAACTTTTTTTTGATGCCCTGCGAGGGTCTGTTTTGTTTTCGTTTGGAATTTGTTTATTTTCTGGGCTGCTTGCATTAGGTTTTGAGTTTGCATCGGTGATGTTTACGGCTTAGTATATTGGCAATTTCAAACACCACTCTCTACCCTGCAAGAAGTTTTCCCGTACCAATAGGACCCTATCTTGCCAGATATCATTCATATAGATTAGCCTTATACATAGCAGAACGAGTAAAATGGCAGGCTTCTAAATGTTTCCATTTGACACACATTTTTGTAAACTCATGTTTTATAGTTCTTACATGTGGGGAAGTTTTCTTACCCTTGGCTAATAAAGGACCTTCAACCTGTCCAGGGCTTGAGCTCAAGAATTTTGCTTGGGGATGTCATCTCAAACCAGATCGACTTGGCTTGACATACCCTTTTTTAAAGCCCATGTTAAGGATTTAGAGAGTTTTTTCTCCTAATAGTCAGCACAAATCCTCTTTAATTCCATGGGGAAAAGAGTTCTTTGTTTTATACATCACAGATGTTGAGGCCCATGAAACTAAAAATTGTTTTGTAAAATTTCTATGCATTCGCATAATAGAAATACAATTATGTTTGCAGCTTAGTGCCGCTTTTCTTCTACAACTTTTAATTGTTTCTTGTAACTATCTAATTCTCTTTGGAAACAAAATCAGTTTGAAAGGCATGCTATCAAAAAGAGGCGAGTGCCAAATTTGTATAAAGTTTTAGTGCCCAATTCAGTAGGTTTAACTACTTTAAGCCTTTCGTCTACAACTTTTAATTGTTTCTTATGGTTATATGAATGTCTTTGGAAACAAAATCAGTCTGAAACATATGCTTTTCCAAAAAGAGGTAGTTTGATGTGAATTGTCAGGTTTGCATAAGTTGAGTGCCCAATTTATCAGGTTCAACTACTTATACCGATATGGCAGTGTAGGATGATTGATTGATACACCAAATAGAAAGAAATTAGAATTGAAGCCATCATAAAGAAACCTAAAAGCCTTGGGCAGACCTATGGCATGCCTTGCACATACTGTATCTTAAGTTATGCTGTATAATAAAAGATTATTGTGTCTTCCTTCTATGAGCTATTGTGTATATGATTTAATTTTCACATTCCTTGTGTTAATGTTTGTCTTTTATTTCCCAACATCGAGTTCTTTTTTGCATTAAAAATAATTTCCAGTTTTGTTTAAGAAAGCTCGGTGAGAAGTTAAGAATTTCAATTTTCACCTTCGGTTGTTTGCACCTTGTGCTTATGATTTCCATTTCTCCCATATCCCATTGTTCTCCCATAAAGATTAATTTCAGCCATGTATATTTTCCAGTTAGAAACAACAACGAAAAATCAAAAAGGCTGCCCTCTTCAAAATATTTAATTGAAAGAGAGCATCATGTGGATGTAAATAAATTGAGAAGCATGGAAAGAAAAGGGCTTAAGCATTTTTAAAAATGGTTTTTGCAGCCATATTGTACCCATCTTGTTTTAGCTTCTCACAAAAAGATATCATCAAATTTAAACTCAATTCTCTCTATAGTGCCTTGCCTGTTATCAAAGAAAATGTTATATTCAATGAATCAATACATGACAAGACAGTTTAGTATACATTTGGTTTTTTTCTCTTGTGGTGGGAAAATGGAGGATTGCTTTATGTTTCTATTGTTTCTAAAATAAGAAAGACTTTCTTTAGCAATGGATACAATTCCTCTTATATTCATTTAACTTTAAAAAGCAGAAAGAATTGTTGGCTTTTGCAAGATAGGAGAGTGACCGATCTTCCGTAATTTAGGTTATCATGTTAATCTTCTCTTTCAAGCAATAGAAAAAATAACAGGGACAACAATGAGATTGTAAATAATCAGCTTACCTCCTGGCTATGGTGATAGGCTTATTTTTGTTCTTGGTGGCGCTTCTTCATTTCATTACATGCCTGATGTTTATCTCTTATGTCCTCTTTATTTCATCTGCAGCACAACCTTGCAGCGATGAATGCGTACACTATTGGTGGGCATCTTCCATCTCCCTTCGTAGACAATTTTGCCTTTCATTACCGTTGCCAATCTGTTCATGCTTTTAATTTAGGAGTGAATGCCAACATTTCTCATATTGTGAATTTGTTCTGGCATTTATAGTTAGATGCATTAGTTCGTATTTTCCATACGTTACGAAATTTGAACGCAGGTTTCTTCCTCTATATGGGTGGATGTGCCTTGTTGTTGATCAGGTACTTCGTACATTACCTTAGCCTTGTGCATTTTTTTATTTGCTGGTTTCGGTACTTTGCCCTGCTTTGATAATCAAAAATTCTATTACATGACGCCTACTCTTGACGAATTATGGCTTCAATTTGTTGACGAACTGAATTTGTTATCTTTTAAAAAATACATTGGTCTTATCTGGTAATGCTTTGCACAAAAACTTTGCAGACCTCTGCTCCTTGTTTAATTACATCTTGCTTCAATTTTCCCAACTTTTCAAAAGATTGAATCATGCTCGCCTATCAACAACCCTTCGCATGGTCTATTTTGTGTGGTGAGCTAAAATTATTTCCGTTTTATCGTTCAATTCAGATCTTTGAAGCATTTATTTTCATGAAGTTACTTTAATGTGTCATTGCCTTTTCAAAATGAACATATAGAACTACGTGTTGGTTACAACTTCTTACTGATCTTGCATGCACTGATGGAATGTGTGTTAATACCTTTATTTTTTGGTTTACAGCTTTATTCTATCCGGAAGGGACATGAATGAAACACCGCATCAAGAAATTAATGAAAAAATAATGGTTTGAGTATGTATTCTTTCTCCATCGTCTGCAAAAAGTGCAAAACTATAATGTGACAGGTTTGTTTTTGTTTTTGCTCTGTATTAGTTCGACGATCTCTAGCTCAAAACATTTGTTGATCATGTTAACACGCTTTCTATTATTGTGACAATCTGAAGCTTTTTATTTTTTCTTTCGTTGCATCAAAATGTAATTGGAAGAATTCAGTAGAATTCTAAAACATTTGAAATCTCAACTATATAAGCTGAGGTTAGGATCTCGTACGGATTTATTCCGTCTATCGTGTTCATTTCATCCTCACCCTGTTTGCATATAATCCTGATTTATGTTATCAACCCAAGTGCTAATTTCTCGATGGACTGGACTGCTAGATCTGTTGTAATACTGCTTTAGTGAGATGGGCTATGGAATGTGCCTAATTGATGTGCGTGTCAAACTATACAATAGCCAAAGATGGTTATTTCCCTATTGCTGCATGGTGGACATTTCTATTATACTTACTAATAAAAAATGAATTTGCAAAGCCCTAGGATATTTGATGTCTTGAAGAAAGTAACTCGTGTTTTTCATAATAGTATTAATGGTTGGCCGTAACTGCCTTAATTGCCTACAGTTGTTTATAGTTCTTTGACACTTGTTGACATTGTGCTTTAATTATTCACAGTTTCTGCTTCATCCATTTCAAAGTAACGTTGCTTTTAATGGTGTTGGTGCTCTCAAAGATCCAAGTATTCTGCATCCACCCCCATTTTAACATCGGCTGCACAAAATACAATCAGGACCTCTACAACTCCGGTACGGACAACGACTCTCTATCTTACTCGTTCCTTGCCTCATGTCCATTTCATTGATCTACCTCCACAATTTTCATATTACTATTTTCTCCAATTTTCCTTGCAAATTTGTCTTGTTTCTGTTTGCAATAATTTATGTGCACAATTGCCGCAAGGAACGGAGGGTGTGCTTGCTAAATATGTGCTTCTCTGAGCAGGTCCTCGCCGATATATCTACGCGTTGAACGATTAGGACACAAGACCTTCATGAAGCTTAAAACAAAAAGGTGTTCTTCATGTCCCAGTGCAACCAGTTTGCTAGAGATTTAAAAAAACAATCATGCACTGTGAATTCCATGGACAAAGTCGTCTCATATACTCCTCATTCATAAATTTGTAATAATTTGAAATCATGTTAAGGGATGTTGAAAACCTTGCGCAAACCTGCCTCCTATGCAATTTCCTTGTTATTTCAATGGTCTCCAACTTTCATGCTCTCTCAAAGAAATTCAAACTGTCTAGAGCAACGAAAATTCTTGTGTCTAAGGAATGAACAATTTCTATTTACATTTCAATGTCTCCTCTCCTTCAAATTATCTTTACTCATTCGTAATGAAGTGCAAATTCAGCTCCGCTGCAAATTAACTGGAATGCTAAATGTCATTACATCCCCGAGCATCTTTCCCTCCTGCAGTCATTGTTGCAGCTGCCCTACCTTCACGTGCATTGCTTGCACTATTGCACTCCCAATCCATATCATCCTTCAATACCCCTACATCAAACAAAATATTATTTTGCATAAGAACTCTGTGGATTGGTGAAACAACTCTCTAGACACATTGTTTCCCCTGCCAGTCCATGATCCACTAAGGGGAGGCTCCCACTCTTGTGGACTGTCAAAATCACTATCTCCATTCCTCTACTCGTTCCCATTGCCAGTGACATGACTGTCATGCCATGGACACTGTGGTAGCATAGGGGATTTATATTCACTCAAATTTCATATACCCTTTCTAACAAAGTCTTCAATATTAATGCATTTCTGGGCTTCTTTCCAATTACCAACAATTCTTGTACCTTCGACTAGCCAGCTCCACTCATCTCTTTATTATTCGACTCCAGTTTTGGTTCTCCCTATTCTTCCCTTTCGGCGTTCACATTGCACTGCTCGCGTGTGATTGCTAGTATTATTACACTATTAATACAAATTTGAGGCAACCAAACATTTATTTTAATATATATTTATACATGTTAAGATAAAATACACTACTTCTATACAAAAATGACAAACACTTATTTATAGCTGTAAAATACTACCTAATTTTTGAAATCACCGACCCTGTCCAACTGCATATTTAAATATAACTCTTATTATTTTATCACTTTATAGACAGTAAATTGATAATCACAAATATATTAATAATTATGAAAGACATCCTTCTATATTTTCTTCAGCAGTAAGAAATGTAATTTTTACATATTTTGTAAAACAATATTAGAAGAATAGCATTAGTAAAAAATTGTTTGGCGAGTATAGGTGGTCATCAAATTTAAAGCCTAGATGCAACAACAGAATATGCAGAAAAAATCTATACCACTATCTGTGGTAAGAATTTCCAATGTCTGGCCGTGGATCTACCAGACATTCCATTTCTCAAGGCATTCCATGATGGCGTGGACATGCTGCACAGACACGCCATGTCAAGGATCTGTTGGAAAGGGTTTTCCGGGTGCTGGGAACTGGCAAGGAAACCGTTCAAAGAGTTAGTCCGCAATCCAATTTCCATGAATATTGCCTCAACAGGTGTGACAAAACAGTGTGTACAACAGCCATTGGATCAATGACTCTGAATCAAAAATTATATCCTTGATATCGATTTTGGCAATCGAGATCAAAACTTTTGTAAACACATTGAAGATCAATCTTCAACTCTCATTTGGATATATGATACAATAGCAAGTCGACTTCTTCCATTTAAAAGACGCCAGTCAGCGTAGTTACTTGTTTATTGACAAGGAATTCACATTCATTCAAACCATAATTCATAATTCCAGGGAGCTGGGCTACAGAAAAGGCAGCTTTTTATTTTATGACTTAAATTATTTACTTATTGACAACTTATTAAAATTCATTCAAAGCATAATTCCAACTAGAAATGTGCACCAAATACAAGGTATTCATTCCTTCCTGGGGAGCTTTGTTTTTGCACTGTTCAATAACATTCGTGTAACAAAATACAATTATATGCCAAGAATAAACATTAATAGTGAGTAACCTTTTCGCTATATATAGTCTTGGACAAATCTTTGCACACAACTGTAATGATGAATAACCATAACCACCCAACTTCCATGCAATGGTGTGGCAGACAAAACAAATATGCAAGCAAACCGAAATTAAAATTAACTATTGAAATCTAACAAATATCTTAATGACAATTTACAAATCAAAATTACTTACAGGCAACACTGAATAATTTGACAAGATTTTCTTGTACTTGATTGCTATCTCGAATAACCGGATTTGCAAAAAGCTCTAGTCTCAAAATATTCAATTTACACAACTTGTTCACACACTAGCCACCCTACTTCCAAAGGGTCACTTAGGATGATTAAAAACTGTGTAGCTTGTACTTCTGCCAGAATAGCCTTAATTGCAACTAGTTAATACTACATAGTTGGACCTTTTTCAGTTTTACATGGACCAAATAACCAAACCTGCACCAAATAACAATTTACAAACACAATCTACAATTACAAACTTACACCTGTTCCCAAACAGAAGAATCATCGTTGACATCAGAAATTTTCTTTATATCTTTCTCAAGAGGCACAGGACGACCTGTCACGGGATCAATTATTCGCCCATCATGAGGCCCACCTTTTTGATGCGTTGCTGACAGTCCTCCTTTGTAAAGAAGGTATTTAACCGTATCAGTGGGTTGAGCGCCAACTGAGAGCCAATATTTGACTCTTTCAAAATCAATACTGATGCGCTTCTCTCCGTCCTTCCCTTGCAGTGGATCATAATAACCCAGCCTCTCTATAAATCTTCCATCACGTTTTGACCTGATATCAGTGGCAACTAGCCTATAGAAAGGTTGCTTGGTGCGGCCAAATCTGGCCAACCGCAGACGAACTATACCCATCTCCACTCACCGAACTACTTTGAGCCCTCTTCACCTTGTTGAAGTCTCACTTCTCCTTGTTAAGAAAGCACATAAAATGCCTAAATTACAAGTACAAAAATTAGTAGAAAATTACAAAAACTACTTAAAAATATAAACTTATGTAAGGAATAATTTTACATAATTAAAAAAAAAACTGTGCTATATAGTGAAATTAGATCATCTCACAACATCAAAATTCCTATTTTTTCTTAAATATACCAGGAATAAAAACTCTACATAAACTATCACAAACTTGTGCTGTACAATGAAATTAGAAACAAGTAATGTAAACAAGATCATCTTGCAACATCAAATGCACTCTTCGTAGCATTCCTATTTTTCCTAAGCAGAAAGGACATGTAAATATACTATAGGATTTCATAACATGGATGAAAGGATCATGAATGGAGGAATGGGAGTTGAGATAAAATTACTTGGACTTCAATAAATGAAAGACTTTTAAGGATCATGAATGGAGGAGTGGGAGCTAGGATAAATTGTGTGACCAGATCATATAGTATTATCACAAGTTGGCAATTTCTTAGAAACAAAGAATGTAAACAAGATCATCTTGCAACATCAAGATTTCTACTCTTCATGTCATTGCAGAGAAAGAACATGTAAATATACTAAAATTTCATAACGTGAATGTTTTAAGGATCATGCATGGAGTGGGAGTTGAGATAAATTACATGACCAGAACATATATATCATCGAAAGTTGGCAATTTCTTTACATTACCCCTCAATCATCCCAGTAAACAATGAGGATAACTAAAACTGCATAGATACTACAATTTAATAGACATAATCTTGTTATACAAGAAAATTTTACAGTTCTTGTTTTATTTTTCTGAATATAATAATGGTGAACCATATTTCACCATCCTCAGGAAATTTTGAAATGAGAAAATAGCCATCATGCACATACAAAAAAATAATGCCATAAGAAGTGGTATGATCCATAGCAAAACCCAAAAAAACCCAATTAACTGAAGCAACCCCTATCTACATATTAAACCATAGAAAATCAGCATATACCTATGTGATAATAAACTAGTATGTATATGCCAACAACAGTAAGACAAACAAAATGACATCAGAGCAACCTCATACTGAAGACTGAAATATTTCAAATAGCACATTGCTTGAATGCATTTGCCAATGAAGATCATATCATTGGTTGCCCATTAGTCAATCACATACACAATATTGCTGAACCACAAAATATAGGCATTTTTAACTGTTCAGCTTCCAGAATGTAAAGTGAATGGTTACTGAAACGCGTTTCAATTCATCATTTAAAATATCAAACAACAAATTGCCACATAAACAATGAAATATACTAAGAATCAGCAACAGAAGCCTAAATGCCAAAGGCATTGGTTTAGATTACCTCAGAACATTGAGCAACGGAAGTGGAAGCAAACATGAAAGCGTTGAAATGTGTAAGGAGAGTATATGATGAACTAGTTACGAGGATAAATTAAAACATGTTTTAGCTGTGAATGTTGAAAGAAGGTTGACTATTCTTTTGCAGCTCAAATATAGTGCAACGATAGAAGAGGAAATTGAGAAAACGGGGGGAAGCTGCATGAATGAAAAATATAAAACTGAGGTTGTTCTGCAAGCTGTAGTAGAAACCAGTCCCAAGGGCTATGCAGACAAATGCAATGAAGAAATAGAAATACAAGTGTTCCCATGGAGATTACAGAGGATTTGTCAGACAAGACTAGCATTGTTAACTACAGAGAATAGATACTAGCAGCCACCATGCTTAATGTAGCTGATTGCCACAAGGAAACAGAAGACATGAGAAAAGAGTATTAAAATTATTCCTTGGCGCATACAGTGTATGCATCACGTGGAACTAACCGATTATGTTCATGCATTGAACATTGTGCCAAAAACAAGTACATATGTAGTTACATTCAAAGAAGAGCTAGAGCAAAAAGTCCAAGGAAAAAGCAGTGAACAATGTTGGAGTGGCTGTTGAAAACGATGATTATTCATCAATTGAAGATACATGTTTAAAGAGACTACAAAATGCAGTGAACAATGAGGATGTGGATGTCAATGAATATGATGATTCATGGCCTTGCCTCCTTCAAAAAACAATAAAATGGTTGTTTGAAGAGGCAATAAATTACACTGTACATGGTAAATGAAGATAATTCACCAAACAAAGATAGAAGGGCACAAGGATTAAAAACACTAATGAATTCCAACCAGGGATTCAAAATTATCTTCCAACATGGGGAGAACGATACCTGATCCATGTAAGCATTGCCACAAGTAACAAAGATCACCAGAACTTTCTTCTAGCGAGGAGAGAATAACATGGATGTATTAAGACAAGTGAAAAACATCACTAGATTATTTTGCATAGAAGTGAAGTAATGACTTGTTTGATAGAAACAATGAAAATATCATGCACAACCCAAACAGTATATCTGCATGGGAGGACAAATGTGATAAAAATAACAGCCATTACTCAATCACATGGCCCATATTGCTCAACCACAAAAGATAGGCACATAAAACTGATTAGCTTCCAGGATGCACAGTGAATGATTACTGAAGTATTTCAACCCGTCATTTAGAAAATCAAAAATCAAATTGCCAAATTAACAATGTAGTATACTAAGAGCGGCACTGCAGAAGCCTAGATACCAAAAGCATTGGTTAGGATAACATTGGAACATTGAGCAAAGGAAGCAGAAGCAAGTACAAAAGCATGAAAATGCATGAGGGAAGAATATATGATGAACCAGTTATGAGGATAAAAGAAAACATGTTTTAGTTGTGAATGTTGAAAGAAGGTTGAATATTATTTTGCAACCCAGATATTGTGCAACAATGGAAGAGGCAATGGCTGTAAGTGTAGTCTGAGAAGGACTAGAACGCAGTTCGACATCTGCATGAGGAAATTGAGAAAAGGGGGAGGGGGACGGGGTGGAAGTTGCATGAATGAAAATGACAAAGCTGAGGTTGATCTGCAAGCTGTAGTAGAAGCTGATCCCACAGACTATGCAGACAAATGGAATGATCACTTTGATAAACTAAGGTTCCCCAATAAATGAGAGTTAGAACAGTGCTCCCATGGAGATTACAAAGGATTTGTCAGACAAGAGTGGCATTGTTAACTAAAGAGAATGGATACTAGCGGCCACCGTGCTTAATGTAGCTGATTGCAGAAATGAAACAGAAGACATGAAATAATGGATTTCAAATTATTCCCTTGGGGCATATAGTGTATGCACCACATGGAACTAACTGATTATATTCATAATTCATGCATTGAACATTTTACCAAAAACAAGTACATATGTACTTTCTTCATGGAACACCAGTAGTATCATGATAAATATCAAGGGGGTCACAAGACACTAGGCATTTCTAGTGTTATATCTTTTTTATGGTCGAATCGATTACTGCGAAGAAAAGTAAAACGCCAAGTCCTAGGAGAACAAACTATGCTTAAGTTCAAAGAAATGCTAGAGCAAAAGAGCCCAAGGAAAAAGCAGTGAACAATGCTGGAGTGGATGTTGAGGTAGATGATTATCCATCAATTGAAGACACATGTTTAAAGAGACAAGAAAATGCAGTGAACAATGAGGATGTGGATGTCCATGAATATGAAGATTCATGACGATAAAATGGTTGTTTGAAGAGGCACTAAATTACAGTGTATTTGGTTAACGAAGATAATTCATCAAAAGAAGATAGCAGGACACAGGGACTAAAAACACTAATGAATTTCAGCCAAGGGATTCAAAATTGTCTTCAAACAAGGGGAGAATGCTACATAATCCATGGAAGCATTACAAGCATCACTAGATTATTTTGAATAAGAGTAGAGTAACGAATAATCGATAGAAAAGAAGGAAAATTCATGCACAACTCAAACAGCAAATCTACATGGGAGGACAACAATTGTGAATATGGTAATCATACCAAATGAAGGATAAAAAAATGGAGAAAAGCGATTTTAAATACTAGATAATAAACATTGCGGGTGTTTACTATTGATAGTAAGCAATTGCAGAATTCAAGATGTGAACATGAGTTAACAATGTCATTGCTAATGATAGACAAAGGAACTACCTACATCTCTATTCATGTGACAATTAAATCTCATCCTCTTAAAAAAATAGCTTACATGTTAAATTCTAACATTTTTGATTGATTAAACAATAGTTGGTGGGCCCTCACCCTAAGACACAAATGGGGAGCCAATCAATAATCAAAATAGAACCCTTCCTAACGCTTCCAAGGGGTTCAAACCCTAGAGTTGCATTTCAAAAATCACCCTTCACTATAAGATTAAAAATTGACTTGAAATTTATCAAAAGAAGAGTACAATTCGTAAGGAGAAATCACACATACTTGAGGTGATTGAAGATCAAATAGTCATCAAGAGTCGGCCTGAAAAATGTAAGTTTATATTGTATACTCACAATAATTTAATTTAACAATCAATATGAATATGAAAAATGAAAAATACAAATTGTTCACCTCCCTCCATCATCAACTATCACAAATCTTAACTAAACCATCTCTCTCCTTTGCATACAACTCCTCTATCGACAAAGTTTTACATATTTCCACATTCCTCCTCTTCCTCTACCCTTTTGGCAAGAAAAATCTCTATATTTTGCTGACGTTGGATTTTAACAATATAAGGCTCATTAGCAATTGCATGTTGTTCTATGCATTTATATTTACTGGTTTTGAAGGAAGAAGCGGTGTCTACTACAATGATTATGTTCAACAAATGCAACCAGTCACTGTCGCCCAGTATCAAATTGAGTGTCAAGAAGCCACCATTCACCAATGCCAGATTCCATATAATAATTCCTCAACAATCCTTTTAGATCATCACTCCCTCAGTATGGTTGGACCGTGTTGCTCCTTTGCAGTAGTTATTTCCTATGAAACCTAGGGCCACAAGTAGCTGCAGAGGGCCTTCTCTTATATAAGAGAGCCAAAGACTCACCAACCTCGCCAAGTACACTCTCATCCTCATGGATAGCTACATTCTTCTTATCACCATATCTCCCTTCAGAGGTATCGTCAAATGCAAATATCAATGATTTGAACATAAGATGCATGAGTTCTCTTCATGTGAAGAATGAATATGCATGTCATAGATTGTAAGAGTGTGTGCTTTTCCTTTAGCATGCCTCAATGTCATTGTACCCACTCCTATGGAAAATTACAAGACATGCATAAACCCTGTACTTTCTCTCACTTCTCTACAAACATGTGTTCTCAAACTTACAATTATGCTTATAACCACCCTACCAAGCTCATTACATGCTCTCCAGTAGACTATCTCATCAACCTCTGCCCTCGTTGCTGCCAATGGAGACTTATTTTAATGTACATCTTCAAGGTTTAAATGTCATTGGTCACCACATTCTTCAAGGTTTAAATGTCTTTCGCCACTACACTCTTGTGGCATTAAAAGATCATAACTGATGAAATTGTAGATGTAAGTTGTAAATCATAAATTATGTGCCAACATAAGCATTAATTATAGTGATGTTATGGCATACTCAGCTGCAGCAGCCTAACTGATGATCAGCCAAATGAAGGCATTTTTCAATCTATGGTCACCTAGAATTTTGTTACTTTATTTAGCTAATTAGTTATTGAAATTGTTTAGTGATACGTTAAATGTGACTTTTCAAGATAAAATGGTTATTGATGCGAGGAACTATTTTGTATTTCGTAGTGAATGGATGCAATTGGAAAGGGCAATATCTTGATGGTGTAGCCCCAATTGGAAAGAACAATATATTGATAGTGTTTACATTGGTCCTAGAATTTGAAAGAGTTCAATGTTATCTTCCAACTTTTCATGTTAATGTCCACTATATTTTATCGTAATACCTAAAATATTTAAATTATTTGAATGGCAGGGCATAATTCCATTAGAACTTAGTTTGAAGGATGGGAAGGAGAATTGAGCACCTCCATTGAATGATGGGAAAGGGACTGAGCACCTCCAAATACATGTGGTGCTTTCTGTCTAAGAATTACTCTCTAAAGTATTATTTTTCCAAGCAAAATTTGTTTCATCAGTCCCCCACAAAAAGTTCACAAACACATCCTAGAAAAATTCTATAGTACTTGGAAAAGCAATATTTTATTTAGCATATTTTTAAGTGTGTACTTAGTTGACTCTTGTAACTTTTCATTATTGAAGGGTTTTGGGAGAATAAATAGAACCCTTCAAGAAGAAATTGGGTGAATATATTACCACCCTTGAACTTGAAATTAAGACCAGCCCTTGAAATTTGATCATTGAACCCAATCCCTTTGAATGGCTGATTCATTGGAGAGGCACTTTGGATGGGAAATAAAAATTAGTTACCTAAACAACTGTTGAAGTACGGCACTCAGGCAATAATTTCTATCTTCTCGAATACAAATTCTCAAAACAATAAAATAACTTATCCTTGTACATTTATTCTCTCCCCTAATTACACCACTTTTAACAAAATCGCATCAAAACAGAGGCATTTAAACTAGTTCCCCATCTTCAAATCCTAGAGAAACGTAATACGGTAGTGAAATTCGGCAAATGATGCAATGAACACATCTAAAATCAAAATATAGTGTGTAGCAAGTAGAGATATTAAAACCACTGTTGTGGTCTCATAAAAAAATCTCTTGATAAAAGCAATAAATGTGCCCTGAAAGTATATACCCTTATAATGTTCATGAAATTTTAATCCTAAATAACAACATAACAGGACAAAAAAATCTAGCACGACAACGGTAGTAAGACGTCAACAAAACCCACAAAACATCACAGAAATCCAGGCAACCCCGATGTGAAAATTTAACTATCGAAAATCAACATGTTTGTGAGGTAATGAATAATATGCGTATAAAGCAAAACATTCATAGACATTAGCAAAATGATTTGTGGGCAACCTCATACTGAAGACTGAAATATTTAATATAGCACATTGCTTTGAAGCATTCGCTAATTGAAATCATATCATAAGTTACCTCACACAATACCATTTTTAAGGAAAACGAATTACAGAAAGATGAAAATGTATAGCTGCGGAATGTAAGTAAATGGCGACTGAAACAATCCAACTGATAAATAAATAGAGAAAACTGGCGAATTGAATCACCAAAACAATGAATGAAACATAGAGAGCAAATAGCGTTTGTTTAATGTGAGCATACCTTCACAGCAATTCGCCGGAATGAAAATTACCTACCCTTATCCTCAAGATTTAAAGGCGGAGCATACAACTCCAAACCCTATCCTAGAAACCCTAACCCACCCTAGGTTTTCAAGATAAGAAATGTTTGGAGTACATTCATTTGCGCATGGGAAGTAACCCTAGGCTTATAGAATTGAATTTTTGTCTTTCGTAAAGAACTCTTAAATGAGTTGCCCTTGGCCCTCTACGTAATGGCCCCTACCTAAGCTCCTCTGTCGGACCCTCTAACCCCTAACTCTGTCTCGCCACCCTAAAACTCTCTCTAAATGGTAGATCATTGTCATAGTTGATAGCAGATGTTTCTCTAAAGGTTTGATGTTGTTTCTCGAAGGCTTGTTTCGCGTTGGTTGCCCCGGTTCCACGTAAGTTAAAGATGTGACAACAACATTGATGATTGTGAAAATCTCAAGATGGTCATTTTCGGTCAATCCATCTTACGTTGCTTAAGCAAAGAAAAATAATAGTTTGAAACTTGACTTGGCATGGATTGAGTAGCTCCATTTGGCACCTCCATTATGCGCATGAGCAACCATTATTGAAGACTTTGCATCGAAACCTCATGATACCCCCATGGCTTCTTTGTGAAATGAGTGTTAGGAGTAGCAAGCAATCGCAAGAGTCTTCAACCACGTCCAAAAATATTTCTCTACTCAAACTCCCTTATTTAACACTTTGTTTTTTAACAGTTATGACTATGGTGTGGTTGCATGTTACATGGAACCTTTGCGTATGTTAGGTCTATTTGTTCTCTATTATAAACATTTAAGAGTGGATTGCTTCAAAATATATATACAAGCACAAAAATGAATTGTTTTGGTATTTTGTCATGACTTAATACAACTTATATTTAAGGGTTCTCATAATATTTATGGGTTTATAATGTTGTCCCCGAGGAGTTCCCAATTATATGGCAAGCCTTTTAGACCATTATTCTTCTTCTCTCGAATGCTAGTTTTGAAGTGCTTTTCACCAATATTGTTGTTTCGGTTTAGTTGTGACCCATTTAGTTCAAACCCTTACGTGTTCCATCCATCATTTCTCTATTATCAATATTTATAGTGGATTTTGGAGAAACGCTTCAAAAGATGCATGCAAAGTCAAAAACTCACTTTTGTTTTGTTTTCCTAACATGAGTTGCATTTTGAAATTATGGGTTTTCATAATTTTTGGATGTTTGGATTTATGGGTGTTCCCAAAGACACCATTGAGACTCTTGGATGAAAACCCGCAAAGGTCAATCCCTTAGGAAACCATATATATTGGACATTATTATTAGTCCTCTCAAGATCATGGATTTGTTGATTATTACTTTGGACATGTCCGCCTCTTTTGCACAAGAAGTAGGCTCAGTCGTGGTCTTTCCTCAAACACATATAAAGTTCAACATTAGGCTTGGTCGTGGTCTTCTCGAGTATGTTCTAGTAGAAATGCAAAAGGAGTAACTCTTTAGATATCATTCTTCTACAAGTGAAAGGTGTCATGATGTTTTGTAGTAGTATGGATGATCTTTCTATATTTACCATGTAGTCTTATTAAATGTGATATTATGTCCCTCCTACTCTAGCTTCTACTTCCTTCTCACCTCTTCACATTCTTGTGTTCTGTTTTTAGCTTCTTCTACCTAAAAACATATAAGCACTCTTATACCTTGTAGTGCCCACTTCCCTTTGACACTTATTACTGTTGATTTCGATACTATTGACTATACTTATGGACATTTTGTATTATTTTGACTTAGCATGATGTTAGATGTTAGAGATACTGAGACCATCGTTGGATTTCGATGCATAGTATGATGTGTGTGGATTATTAGAGACATTTTATATTGATGATTGACATGTTGTTGACATGGTTATATATATTTCTGACATGTGATATTTTTGTCATAATGAGTAGACCTTAACAATTGAACTAATCTTGTGATCTTAATTGATATGGATGAAATGTAGAATAGAGATGTTGTTAGAAATTGTAAATGATATTGTTAATTGCCTAGATGATGATTCGATTAATATGTAGATGATTGTGGATTTATATTGCATATTTTATCTTAGATGTTTTGATGCGGCCACGAGGCCGAAGGAGGTATTATGTGTTTTGCAGGTAAATATATTCACAACAAACAATGGGGGATTGGAGACCAACCACATTGGAATGCTAGGTGAATTCAACAAGGGTCACCATGGCAACATGTATTTTGTGAGTGTGTGTTTGAATTGTTGTTAGGGGATCCCCATGGGGATTACCTCCATTTGTGACCAAGGGGTTTGTGTGTTGTTCTTTTATTTAGTTTCCTTTATTTAATTTTAGTATGTGATTTTAGTGATGTATTTTCCTTGTATTAATTATTAGATTGTGGTGTATTTTTCCCCTTTATCATTAATGGGTTTAAGTGTCTTAATTATGTTAATTAATCATGTTACTAAACTAATTAGGGATGGGACAAAAGAATTCATTTATTAGATTTGATGGCTCTTTGGGTTATGTGTTGTAAGTTGAGTGTTTGTGATCTTGAGTGTTGTACACTCTACCCCTTCATGGAAATTCGGATTTGGCCTTAAGGGCCAATTTTGGAGGCTTGTGGGACACTTGTCCCGCACCTCTTAAATTACTATGCCAACCCTAACTATGGATTGAGGGGTCAAAAATAGACCATATTATGTATTTTGTAAGTCAAAAAGTGACATTTATTGCACTTTTCTTACATGGGTTTTAAAGTTTGTCCTTAGGGGGTGTGGGATTGGTTTGTGTGTGTAAGTAATTTTCATTCCTCTCACCCACCAATTTATTGTGCATTGGGGTTGAGGTTTGACTTATGAGGTGGAGTTGAGGATGAGTGATGTGGCATCCTACATGGAGCCACCTCACCCTCCTCTCTCCCTTTTCTATTTATTCAAGTTCTTTTGCTTGTTTGGGGGTTACTTGATTCTTTTGTGCTCTTGCATTTTGGGAGTTAGAGGATTTTGGAGTGCTTGTGGATTTTGTTGGAGCTTGTTGATGATATTTTGGGCTTGAAGGAGCTTGGTGTTGGACTCTTAGATCAAGCTCTACCATGGAAAGGTAGGAGCTTTACTCTTGCTTAATGTTTTTCTTTTATATTGTGTATATGTACATGTTTTGAGTGTTTTGGTATGCTTGTTGGGTGCTTGGGTAGATTGCCTAAGTGTGGTGTAGGAGGGGACTATGGGGAACTTACATGTAGGGAGGCATAAGATTTTATTTCATGCTTTGGAGGGTTTTGGGTTGGGTGCCCCACCTTGGACAAGAAATGCTTGCATTTCTTACTTGTTATTTTTATGAGGGAGGCATAAGAGAATGTGGGAGGCATAAGAGTGTGTAGGGGTTTTTGAGATTTGTATTGGAGGCTATTAAGGTGGGCACCCATTTCCCATTGGGAGGCATAAGTGACCTCCCATAGGTTCTTTCTCCTTTGGCTTTCCATTTTGAAGCCTTGTGTATTGTGTTGTTTTCCTTCTTGTGATTGTAGTTAAGTTGCTTGTGTTTTGGTGTGGTTGTGAAGACTTGGTTTTGTGATGTGGAAGCTTGTTTTGTTGCCATGTGTTGGATCCATCTTTCATTGCAATGTGGTTGGGGCTCGAGGGCCAATGAGGAGGATAGCTTCTTCTCCTCATTAGATTTTTGGTTGGGTGGAGAGTGTTGCCTCTCCCCCTTTTTTTGTTGTGGATCAAGCAAAGCATGAAGAAGCTCTCTTGTTGGTGATGTGAAACTTGGAGCATTTGTTGTTGTCCAAAAGAAACTTTCCCTTGTGAGAAGACCTTATTGTTATTCCCACTTAAGGTGGAAGATTTGTAATATTGTATTATTTTTAAAGGGAATGTGGCATTGTAAGTTGTAATATTTTGAAGGAAGCTCATTGAATAATTGTATACTTTTCTTTCTTCTCTATTCTAGTATGTAAAGAAATGAACCAAAATGGAAATTATGTTTAAAAGTTTAGTTATAAGTGGTATTGGGGAAAAGAAAGTTTATTATCATTGTTGAAGTTTTAGTATTGTGAAGAGAAAAAGAAAGAATCTAGAAATTGTAAAATGATAATGGTGTATGCTTGGAAACCTTGAATGTAGAACCAAGTTGTTAGTAGTTGTTTGAACTAATAAGTTGTAGTGGAAATGGAAAGAGGCAAGAAATTTGAAGTATATTGTTGTGATAAATGTTAAGTAGATTATTTTTGAAATGATGCATTGGTAGTAGGGAAAAACAACAATATTAGAAGTAGATTTAGTTCTTTTCTACTCTTGATTTTGAAAGAAAGTTGTTGAACAAAATGAAAATGATCTTGTAGTAGTTGTTGTTACTATTGAATTAGGAAATGCTTAAATTGAGTAAATTTTACTATAAAATGAATAGATGAATTTAAATATTGCAAATGGAAACTTTAGGCATATAAAATCAAGCTTAGAATGACCTTTAGAACACCCTAGTAACTTTTGTTTTTAGAAAAATTCTGGATTTGAAGGTTTTGTTTCTAAGGAACATGACCGCCACCTGTGCAGAGCGGTCTCGTAACCACCGCTCAAGCAAGGCGATGGTCTCGAAGCGCCGCTCCAAAGCAAAGGCGGCGGTTCGTGAATCATCACCCAAGTGGGGCGGCGGTCCCAGGACCATCGGCCTACTTTGGGCGGTGGTTCTCATTATGGATCGCGAAAACGTAAATCCGCGCTGTGTAAATTTTAACTTGGTCAAAACAAAATTATAAGTTTGTAAAAATTACAAGGAAACCTCCAACAAACAAATAATGGCTAAATCTCATTGTTTAAAGAAATTAAATCTTCTAATGGAAAACTAAAAGTACTCAATCTTGTATATATTAATGGAGGTAGGGTTTGCCCCAAATATGAGAACACAAAATACAAATAACCATGGAATAACTCCAGATTTGGAGTGGAAACCCCTTCAATCTTGAAAGGAAAGAAATTACAAGTGATGAATCTATAAACTAGACTAAACTAAGCTTGAGTTTGTATAAATCCTCCATAGCTCCTTCCTTGCTCCCATGGCTTCCATTTCTCCAACCTGTAAATTAAACAAAAGAAAATAGACCAAATGAGGAGATTAGGGTAAAGAAAAGGATTTAATAAGAATGCATAAGGATTTTTAGGTTTAGTTTGGAACCCTAGGATCTAGTGGCCACAATTAGATTGATCCAAGGGTTGAGGATCAACCCTACTTTTGCTTGTAGGAATGAATTTTTTTATATGTTTTAAATAACTTTTTAAAGGTATGTGTAGATGGGTGAAAGGGGCCATTTAAGTGCCTTGGTGTGCAAAGTCACTATTAGTCCTAGTATGTTTTAGGAAATTAATGAGATGGACATTAAGTTAATAGGATAATGAAACTAAAATAACTAAGTATGAGGTTAACCATTTTGGGTTTGAATATTAATTAAAGAGGAGAAAACACCTAACCAAGTAAGTTAAATTATGGCACCTTCCTAATTGATTTTTAATTAATCGACCTTAGAGTTAAAGTAAGAATATTTAATTATTTAACTAGACCTGGTCCATCAATTGTAAAGTTGAGATTATTGGTGAAAATTAATTTAATGCACACTAGGGGTTGACACCCTTGTAACCTTTTAACTTTAAACAAAAAAAAATTGCCGCAATTTTGGGTCAAGTGTTAAGTTTTTAATGTGTTCTTAGACGTCGTTTTTGTGGATGTTACATACCTAATGAGGAGCTTACCAAACATATAGACATGTTCATCATCCAATCATGTAATTCCCCTATTACAAAATATGTAGACTCGTTAGCTTTATGTGGGCACCCTAGCTATTTGAGGGAGAAAAATCATTTAATTCACTAGATTGTTAAGTGTTGTAACATATTATTGGTATGGTTGTGAGTTTTAACTTAAACTAAAAACATTCATTCTCCAACTATGGCATATAAATTACACATTTAAGAAACATAATTTGTGTTGGTTATAACTCATTCATATGAATTCCTCAACGACATAAGTATACCATAACCGGCATTTATTAAAATCATATTGCTTTATAGATGTTAAGATCAATGTGTTTCAAAGCATAAAATATTTTAGAATTTTACTTAACACTAATAAAAATTTCAGATAAAAAATGCATAATTATTTCAATGGTTCTTCCCTGCATGCACTTCGTTTCTTCTCACATTACTTTTTATTCCTCGATATTTACTTCGTTGTTGATGTGTTCCCTTTATTCATCCAATGCCAATTTCTTGGTCGCAAATCTTGTGACAACATTAGTTGAACCATTCCAACATCAATTTGTCCTACTTTACACAAAATTGGATTTTATCAACCCGTATGAAACTATCTGGGTAATATTCATCTTCTCACATAGTTCCTCCTTTATGGGTAGCTCTTCCTCTACTTCCTCCAAGATTTTATCCAAGGCAATAACAAGTCTATCCATCTCTACTTTCTTATCCGCATTAAATTTGCTAAAGATTTGTGGCTTCTCTACCAATACCATGGCACAACAATCCTCTAATTTATCACCACCCTCTTCAGGATGCCTAGGTTTTGCATGCCTTTCTTTCTCCTCTTTGAGTTCCGAGAAATAGTCATCAACTTTTGTCTCTGGTGCTCATATCTTATAACCATATCATTCATAGTCCTCATCATCATCATTTGAAGTTTCCTTATAGGAATCTTCTTTGGGTGACAGATCTATGTGCATTTTCCTATGATGGATAAAGTATCAGTACTTAACAATGTAAGATTTATATTTGTAAGTTCACATGCAAGATCCTCTTTGTGTTTTTAATCAAATTGCCCTTACATTCTTGCACTAGGGACCTTATCCTAGTCACATGCCTTAATGCTTCTTCTTCATTGAATTCTTGTGTTCATTCCTCTTATATTTTGTCTTCTCTTTATGAAGGCACTTGTTCCATCTCTTCATTCTCGTATTCTTCCACCAAGCCCACCACTAAACTACTCCTCAACGGTTTCACATACTTGTGTCTCAAAGTGCATTTTTTCTCCCACTATATTTTACAGCTCCATTCCATATTACACCATAGTAACTTCAAGCTTAGGGGTAGGCTCTATAGAACCCTCTTGGTATGGCCTCACCTTGCCTTGTTTCTAACAAACTCCTTGTCATTATTGATTCCTATGTCACTTGTATGTTACTTGTTGCTCCTAGAGTTGGTACTCAATTTCAATGGGAAATTCTCTCATTGATTATCATATGAAGCTCTCTTTCCTCGATGTTCTTTCCTATCATGCCCCTCCCTTTGATGGTTATGCGATTAAAACATGTAGTTTCTCCATAGGTTATTTTCCTTTTCCTTGGAATTAAACGACATGACGAACTTGTCTCACCCTTTCTTCCTCTCAATATTACGTTTGACCTTCACCTATGGTGGGTCCTTCTCCTAGTGTTGTAGTCACTGAGTTATTCCCATCTAAGGTATTGTGCTTCCTTTCTATGGCTCACGATGCATAAGGCACAAGAATGGGCTTCCGTCGAGTTTCACATCAATTGGCTCTTTCATCTTGAGAGAATCATCATTTGATTCCTCATCTTGATATTTTGTGGCATCCCACCTTTTGATATTTTATATCAAGGTATTTTGATGTTAGTCTAATAATGTGATGTCTACATGTTCCCTATGTAATCCCTTCATCCTATTGAGCACTCTTTCATGTAATTTGCACCAACTTCACATGACAACAACAACAAGGGGGTTACTTTTCCTTCTATAACCATTACCTTCACCAAGTTAAAATGGGCCATTGTTTTAAATTTTAGAAGACTACGATATGTACCATTTATCTCCCTCGGTGTTATTTCCTCATTTTCAACAAGGGTCTTGACTCTTTGAAACCACTACTCTTGTATTTCTACATGAGCTTCTCGAATCACCGTCCCATATAAGCTACATTCCTTGATTTATCTACATAACAAAAGTTCCCAAATTTCTTCTTCTTAGTGAATTTACTTGTGTGAGGTACCCAACATCATTAAACATGAGGAGTAATAAGTAGTTTCCCCATCTAAACTCAATCCCACATTCATGCACTAACTTAGTTGCTTCATTCGATTCATCCACTATGTGGTAAGTTAGGTTGATCTTACACCACTTTCCTCACATCCTCACTACATGATACAAGATTTCATAGGATATAGAATCAAATTCCTTGCCTCATAAGATATGTGTAGACACCTAAAATTGGTATCTCTACCCTTGTTTTTACGTATGCGCATACTTATTTTATTCATTCCTTTTATTTAAATTCCCACTTAATTATCCTATCACCTTTAAATGCCCATCCAAGTCCCATTAATTAATTAAGCCACATTAATTAATTAATCAATCAATTAATATCTTACCTTTCCCTAACAAACCTTCTAATTAGGATGCTTTTATCCTACACATAAATCCCCTTACTTTTCTAGCTTTCTTCCTATCTATTTTTATGCCCTAACTACCTATGACACATCCTCTTCCCACCCATATGCTTTAAAGCACCCTTCCAACTCTTAAAAACACAAAATCACGCCAAAAACACAAAAAAACTCGCCCATTAGGGAAACTTTCCTCACAGTCAGTGTCGACCTAGCCCAATCGTCATCAACCCTATAAAGCTAAATTAAATCCTTCCAAAAGGGGAGAATAAATCATTAGATGCATGTGAATTTTGGATCCCTCTTGTGACTAATGAATTTCCTCTCGTGCCTGAGTATTCCTACAATAGTTATGGATCTCCCAGATCTCCTTTGGACGCACTTGTATCACTCACATTCATCCTTCGTGAGCTTATCACTATCTTGGTATTGCTTTAATCATCTTTTTATCATATTATCATTGTTTTCTTGCTTCGTTTTGCAAGTTTAGATCGGTCTGCAAAAACTCGAGCTTCTACAACAACCTTCTTTTCCACCTCTCGATTTGCAGTTTCCTTTTTCATCCATTTACCTTGACCTTGTCTAGCTTTGATATAATCATCAAGTCGACCCACCCTGGTCGCCATCGACCAAGTTTATGATTCTCAATCTACCCTCATCCATCTCTATTTTCTGCCATTTTCCTGGTTTCCACTTCCTCAAACCCCCTTTACGAGTTGACTCTTGCATCTTCAAACCTCTACGGCTTCTATATTACACTCGAGATCTTGCATGGTCTACATATTTCTCTTACAATCCAGATCCATTCTCTTGGGTCGCCGTCAACCTACTTATGCACAAATTTGGGTCACCGTTGACCTAGATTAGGTAACCTATAATTTATTGGTCTTTCAATCATATCAATTTCTAGATCAATTTTGATCATTTCTCATATTCAATATACGTATGTTTCTGTATGCTATCTATTGTTCTTGCTTTATTTCACTCTTTCTAAACAAACGAGGGTTGACATATGCCAAGGAAGTTAACGCTTCTTGGAGCCAACATTGTTCGGGCAGCCCCCACATAAATCTATCTAATCAATCCCATTTCAATTTATCTTTTTATAGGTCATCGACTACAATGAGGATTTATCATTACTTTGTGCTTGTTTATCCATCACATCGGATATGAGGTATTATATACCCTCCATGTAATGAGTTGTTAATTTCTTTTAGTAGCTACTTCATTCATTTTATTAGGAACAAAGAAACTCTAACAACATTCTTGGCATGCCCGATGGGACCACCCTTTGGTGATCCCTTTCTTTTCTATTTTCTTGTTTCTTTTGTCTTTGACTAACAATGTGTAATGCCCCGTTTAGTAGCAGTTAATATTAAATTCTCTAATTCCAACCACCGACCCTTACCCATTAATTTGTTTTGGGTAATGATTTGGTTTTCTAACATGCTAAAAGTAATGTTGAATTATTTTTTTACTAACCCCTTCCACCAGCTCCTGTCCTTGCATGCTCCGTATTTAATAAAATTAATGCTTTTTGTTGGCAAGTGGGTGTGTGGGTGGAGCTGATGGCCATCTTCTCTAAAATTGATTTTTTTAATTAAATGTTCTGCTCTAGCTCCTTTTTTCGACCTACTCACGCAAAATAAACTTTGGTGGCCACGTAGCTTGTATTAGTTGTTCTATTAATTATCTCTGCCCTTGATTTTATTTGACTGCGTACACCTTTGTTGGTCCTGGTCGTGGGTGTTATTGTGGAAGAATGGGTGGAGCTCCCTAAAATTAAGTCATCGTTGTTTTCTTGGCCTTCTGCTGGCTTGTCCTCCTGCCGCCCGTGCCTCCCAGAGGATCCTGGAATGAAGTGGGGACACCCAGTGAGTAAAAGAGAGGAATTTTACACGAGGATAGTTGTTTCTGGTTTGTGAGGTGTCCTTGCGGCTGGTAGAAACTAGAAATGAGGCATGTTAAGTCTAACCCTTACAATATTTTGCTACCTTTTTATAATTCCATGAAATGAATGGTTCTCCTCCCTGAAATGGCATCTAGAAATGTGTTTCTATTAATAAGCTTTAGGCTATCACCCCTGATTCAATCAAAGGTATATCGATAGCCTATCTTATGTTTCTATGCTTTTGTGGGTATTGTTGGTCGGCTTGTATTTGGGGTTTGAAATCTTGAAAATGATTGTGGGTATCTTTTCTACCTACTACAGGAAGAAGGAAAATCTTATATATTTTCTCTTCTATCCTCCTTTACTTGATGAACAAGTTATAGTTGTATCATCTTTTTATCTATGGAAAAATCGGTTTGGAAAAATGATGTGGATCTCGAACTCCGTTTTGTGTTTTGGAGTTAGCACCAAATATAAGGCCCAACTGGTAAGAATTTGTGGGAAAATTTGTAAGCCTAGTTTGTAAGAACATAACTGCTATGGTTAATCTATATTTTTGTGCCAAATATGTCATCTATAAATGAGATCCTTATTTGAATGGTATTCAGTTGCCCAGTTTGTTGTAAAAATGTTTGGTGTTGAAAGCCTGTACACTTCATGGTTATAATAACAATGCAAGGTTACTATGTCGATTGTGAAGTGGGTTTCATTATCAATGGGAAGGAGACTTCGTGGTTTTGTATTTTCATGGATCCAAAAGTAATGGGAATTTAACTGGTGTTGGCTTATTATGCCCACTCCTACCATGATATTATCATTATGCCATCATTTCTTAGTCTTCCTCTTATTTTGGATGGTCAAAGGCTTCTAGTCTGGGTCTCAATGAGGTCGTAGGAAGCTAATTCCTAATAATATAAAATATATATTCATGTATATAGTTTACATCTGCTTGTATTTGGTTTGACACTATTTATTTAACAATGGAATGCAACTCATGGTAAGGCATTATAGAGACTGGGGTATCGATGGTGTATTACCTAACATGTATTGAATCCCTTAGATTCGAACTCAAATAACATATATTATCAGACTTGTTTACTAAATGTTTCCGTATTGTGACTTCGTTTAATGTAATCAGATTGCAGATATATATGATATTGTTAGTTTTGGATTTCGTCCCCAGATCTCTATTATGATACTTTTATTGGGGATATTTATGGACCCTTATCTCTACCCTGGAGATAGTTACTATGATCTAAACCCATAATCATTTGGGAAGATCTGTCAATATGTTTATTCTTTTGAGGTTTTCATTTCATATGTTTGTATACCTGAATCTCTGAACTGGTTGTAGGTACATTATAATTTACATCTTGTAACGTATATGATATTGTGGCCTCTTTGATCAATTAATATTTTCATTATGGAACTTTTCTAAGTTTCTAATCTCGAATGTGATGTCATTTTTTCTTTTGGGAACTATGACTGGATCGACCGGGTACTTGGGTTTTCTCTGCTTTGAGTGGTCTCCTTGGTTAGAGTGGATTGATGTCTTTGGAAGGGGAGCTTCGTAACCTGGCCCTGTTATAATTACTCTTACCTTAACTTGGTCGAATTATTCTTCTTTGAGAGGTTATTGATAATATGTGAATCGTTAGTGAACATATTATTAATGGTCATAAGTTTATGACCAAACCTCGTGTTGGATTTAGAATTTGAAATGTGTTTGGGATGAATGTAGTCATTATTGAAATAGGACTCTTGTTAACTCATGACATTTGATGATACGTTATGAGGATAGTCATGAGGTTACTGAATGGAATATATTTATATAAATACATTGTTGGCCTATGTTGGAAAATTGTTAAAAATTATTAATGACATTTGGGGGTACTTTTCCTTTATATTAATTAGATAAGTTGACGATTATGATGGGGTTTGTTGTTAGAATAATGGCTTTTTGTGACTCATTTAAATGCATTTGAAGAGTGGTTTTGATTATGTTAACAAGTATTACTTTTAAAGATCTTGTAAGGAAGAGGTGGTAAACTTCTTGTTTAGACTGTAACTATGGATTGTTTTTAAGGAGGGTTACGAATCCCATAATGTTATGAAACCCGGAAGGATTTTTAAAGCTAATCTCAGCTTAAATGGACTTGAAAGTTAGGAGGATTTTCACTATCCCGTGCTTTGTTTATCAAGTAACTTGGTTGTTGGGTAATGCCCATTTTGGGTTTTGTTAGCTATCATTCTTCTCTTATCATTACCTTGTGGAGTCTCTTTTCAATGAGAGAATATAGTTTGTGGGTTGAACTTTAGTTTTCAACTCCTTTGATCATGTGATGGTTTTCCCTTCTTACACTCATTTGGTTGCTCTAGCTTTTAGGCCAATGAAACCTCCCTCCTGGAAGGATTGATTTACCTTTTTTGTTTCGCGTCTATGATTGTAACTAGTATGTTTTGGGATTCTCAAAGATTTTAGTGATGGATGGATCGAGTATTAGATTTCAATCACGTAATCTATAGGATTACATGATTGAAATCCCAATACTCTTGACTTTTGTTCCTAACTTATAAAGTCTACGATCTTGCCTTGGTTAGTTGAGATATTGTTCTTAACTAGAATATTTGACTTCCTTCTTGTTAGATGGTGAAATTTTTTATCTCGTGTGAAATTTTTTGATTAGTGGTTTGTGCTTTGATCCATTTATTGAAATAGAACATTCCTTTCATGATATTGTTAAATGTTAGCATACTGTTTCAATGGGTAGTCTTATCATGCTCAGTTCTCACGAACTGACTCGAGTTAATACTTGTGCAGATGGCTTTTGCGAGTAGATAAAGGAAAGATTTGTAAAGGTTTCATCGGTTTGATTTATGAAGTTCCTTGTATGAATGTCTAATGTGTTATAAATCTTGGAATGGTGCTTGTAGAGGAGCTTGGAAGGCCTCTTTCCTTGGATTTTCTGTATTTGTGAAGTAAGGTTGTCTTATCCTTTTGTAACAAGACTTGTAAACATTATTGTGAGGAATAAAATTTGATCACCACTTTGTTATGAGTATTTTTTATGATATTATAACAATTATGAAAATAGTGTTGCTTGGCTTGACCAATTTTGTTACCTTATTGTTTCAATCAAATCTTTTGACACATTTGGTTGTGTGTCGTTGTTTCACCCGATTCTTAGACGTTTCTTTTCGAGGTATTGAAAAAAGCAGATAGGGTAAGGGCGTAGGAGGAATACTGTTCAAATGTCAATTGATGGGTTGTTGCGTGCGTATGACTTCCGAATCCACAACTGATCATGAGAGCTTCCTTTTGGCTAGGAAGAACTACCCGTAATGAAAACAAGACCACCGTAAAGAGTTAAACAATATGTGCAATGAACTACCTAACGTGTGCTAGATCCAGGAAGTGTGATACTTCCTAGATGGTTATTAGTCCACTGTTTAAGACAATTTAATGTGGGAAATAAAGTAAATCCTATTGTAATTTGAAATGATTTAGGTATCTCACTTAAAACACAATAAGAAAGATCTAATCTAACAGGCTAGGTTAAAATAAAATCCAAAGGTCAAGTAACTGGTTCTGGGTCTCTGCAGTCCGACAGAAGTCTCAGCAGATCACAGTGCACGTGAGGGTGATGTAGAATTAGGTGGAGAGGTCACTATTTTGGGTTGTATGGGCAAATACAAAAACTGATGCCGGTTAAGGATGACCATGACGGTTGGGTGTAATCGCGCCTATTTGTCTTGTGGAAAACTGGGAATGCCACAGAATGAGTTTTGGGTCTCCTTTGTGATTGCACAAAGGACTTTGGTTGGTCGGGATGAAGTATTGGGTGATTTGGGTAGGATTTGGCGAGGTTTTGATGGGTATATGGAGGGGGAGTGTTGAAGGAGGTCAATGGGTGGCTAGGTAAACAATAGGTGATAATATAATAACGAAATGAAATGAACCAAAGAAGTATAACATTTTACTTACTTGGATTCTGGTCCTGGATGCCTGTGAGTGAGGGATGGAGGTGCTGGTAAGAGGTCAAGGGCTCAGAGATGATCACCAATCATGTAAGAGAGTTTTTGGGCATGGGCATTCCTTTTGCTTGGTAAGATCGGATCATCATTTTGGGGTGAGTGTTGATGGTCAGGTAGAAAAAATGCTTGATCTCCTTCCTCGCATGCGTGTTCTCGTTGGACTTTGATCTCGAAGATGTGATATCTCTCTGAAAAGTGCTAATGTTTTCCAACCTCTTCCAATATTTGCCAACCTTGAAAATAAGGTTGTTTTAGGGGTTAAAATGGTAACCGACTTGCGGTGGTTCCTGGATTAACCAACGTGGTTAGGGGTAACGACATCGGTCAAGGTGGGATTTCCTAGGTTTACTAAACTAGGAGATCCTCCCGATTTTCTTGATCTCATGTCGTTAACCCATGGATTAAACCGCAAGCTTCTTGTAAGCATGCGGGAATGTGGTTAAAGAATGTAGGCATTGATTTTTAGGGTTTGGGTAAGTCTTAGTTAGTTATGAAAACTTACTAAGAATAGGTCTTAGGTGAGTTGGCCTAATGAGGTGTCTAGGTGAGGTGTATGTGTGGATATTATTTTAAGATATTTAAATAATAAATATGGTGAGGATAATGAATTAATTTAATTAGATTAATTAAATTAATATTAGTGAGGTGAAGAGGGCCATGGCTAGGTGAATGTGATGAAGGGTGCTTATTTGTTGAGGGACCAAAGGGGAGTGTGACCTAATTTTAGTGTCTACATTTTGCCCCTTTTTGTTGCATAGCTTGTATTGGTAAGTGACGCTAACAAAAATAAGATGTGGTTGCCCCATGTGTGGGTGAAGGTGATCCCCCTCAAACCAAGAACTGACGAGGCCGACGGTAGAATCGGTGAGTGGTTTGATAAAATGGTAAATGTGAGAAAGGGGAAGGTGGGGAATGGGAAAAAAGGGTTAAAGGTCTACGTAGGCAATCAAGGTAATTGGTTAGGGTCAAAGGCAGCAATAGTCAAACACACACACGCGTATAAATGGCAGCAAGATGCTACCAGGTTGAAAAGTAGGAAAACTCTACATTGTCTAAGGTCGATAGGTTTATCCAAACGAGGTTGAAGTGATTCTCCGTATCAAGGTATAGGATATGGTCAGAAGTACAACGATAGGTTAGGTGCAGGAATGTTTAGGTATGTTTCGGTACACCAAAGGTAGGGTCAGGATAAACGGTCACAAAAATAGGCTAGGTAAGGTCATTAGGTCAACAACACAGGTAACAGTGCCGCAAGGTATAGTGAACACATGAGGTCAAAGGTCACTAGCGATGGTCCAGGTCCAAATATCTAGGTCATGACATGGGTAAGGCCAAGGTAGGGGTAAAATAATGAGTCCCCAAAGGAGGACAAAGGGAGGTAGTAAATGATGAGGTCAGGAAGGTGAGGTAAATGGCTTGGGTAAAGGTGGGGTGGGGTAAATGATCAGGGTGAAGGTTGGGTGGGGCAAAAAAGAGGTAGGGGTAGGGTAAAAGGGTAAAATGTAGGGAAATTTACAAGTGAGGGTGATCGATGCCGGTCAAGGGTAGTTGATGTCAGTATAGGTCAATCGACGATGATTATAGGCACGCGACCGATGCGGTCGGTCAAGGGTAATCGACATCGGTTAGGTCGGGTTTGTTATAAAAATGAAAAATCCACATTTTTTTGTTATTCATTTGTCTTTTAGCTAATCGAGAAAATGACAAAAGAGAGAAAAGTGCTCAGATGGAATGAAGCATTGAGTTAGCAGTGTGAATGATGGGTTATTGGTTGGTGAGAAGCGGGTCCACAAGATTAGTGTGAGGGATTTGATTGGGTAGAGGTTGCGGGTAGTGATTTGGTGATGGCGAGGCCAGAGAGGGATCAGGCGGGCCACCAGTGTAGTGGCCAGACGTGCCACCATGATGATGGCAGTGCGACGAGGTAAGTGCCCTACTCTACATGTATTTGAGTAGATAGAGTAGGGGATTAGGAAATTTTTTATTGTAGTGGTGGTTTGTTTTTTGTTTTTTTTTTTTTGTGGGTGGGGATGGATTAAATTTGGGAATGGGGGAATAGTGGGTAAAAAGATGAATGGGGAGGGTAAGAAATGGGATAGGGGGGGTGGAGGTCTAAGGGTAGTTTAGGTCATTGTAGGTGGGTAAAATGGGCAAGGGGAAGGTTTTTTAGAAAAGGGGGGTTTTGGGAAGTCGCGGGTTTTACTCAGAAAGTGACTGCTAGCGTCGGCAAGTTTGACCGACATCAAGAGGAAATCCGGATTATCGGCCACCAAACAGGACCGATGCCGGTTAAAGGGGTGACCAGTGGTCGGTAAAGATGAATTGGTATCACCACCAAATAGTTGACCGATGTTGGTTAAGGGGTGACCGAGGTCGGTAAAGATGAACCGACATCGGGTCAAAGTTATTGGGAACAAGGGTCCAAAAGTGATGTGGGCTAGGTGGTTGAGATGGGTAGGGTGAAAATAGGGTGTGGGAAAATGATAATTAGTAAATATGGATATGATAAATGTAGATTAATGTTTTGTTTGTATTAGATGCAGGGAGAGCGCAACTACATATGCGGATAGTTTTCCTTCCTCTACTCGGTGACAAGACGCACACAACAACGACCCCAAGGAGCTTGTAGCAACATGTGGAGTAGTGGCTTGAGTGGGGTCCACACTATCAACATGTAGTCCTAGGTAGCCTAGTTTGATGGTCGCGCTCATCGATAGATGGGATTCTGCAACCAACACATTCCACCTGCCGACGGGTGAGATTACTATCACCCTGAGGATGTGTTCGGATACTACGGCTACCCATATTGGGTGCACATGTTTACTTTGTCTCCTCCGAGGCCTCAGAGGAGCTGATTATGACTATTTTTGGAGAGGGGATGGCCGAGCTGACATTCCATAGCGCCAACTTGAGCTATGGAGAGATGTACCTAGCCCGTCCGGAGGAGACGAGGCTAGTGGTTCTGTTGATGGAGGCAGTGTGCTACTTTGCACTACCAGATGCAGAGGGTGGATGTTTTCCCTGATCACTGATGGGGTACTCCATGATATGATGATAGAGGAGACCCACTTTTCTTGGGCACCAACATTCTTCGTACAACCGTCTACAGGAGTTGTGGGCATATGGGTGGCTGCGCACAGTTTAACTCGTGTATACATTTTACTACACTGTTGGGCGTATGAGCACATAGTTTGTGTGCGGCCTATAGGGATGCCCTGAGCAGATGCATTCCCACCGAGATTTGTGCGGGTGGGGTATAGAGATGGGGTGTCACTATTGGAGAGTGAAGATCTCGAGAGACCCACACATGATGTGGCCTATTTCCGGCAGTTACTAGAGGGTTTGTCTGGAGTGGACATTATCTGGAGGCCATATGTGGGATTCCCCTCATATAGGCATATACACGAGGAGCTAGTTGAGCTCCAACTAGAGAGATGGATATAGGGTCGCTGTGCCGAGGAGTACGAGATGATCCCGGTGGACAAAGTCCAAAGGTGGTAGTTCAAGGCTAGTACAAACATACCTCCACCCTTCCCACACAAGACTCGAGAGATGACATGGAGAGGCCCTTACCTCTACCACAGCCTACAAGGCCCATAGGGGTAGGAGGAGTAGGCAATGGATCGATGGATAGATGACGCCAGTGCACATATATAGGTACAGCAATGCAGTGGGGGCAGCTCACTTACGAGCCATACCACCCAGACGGGCAATCAATTTAGCCACCATCACTTGGTGTAGAGACGCCCTACAGGGCAAGTGTGGCTACTCTCATTACCCAAATTGGGTATACCGTAGACATACCGGAGAGCTCCGAGAGGCAGAGGTAGCAGAGCTATGTATGTGTGTGGCTACCAGAGGCCCAGATGGTCATGGAGGAGATGGAGATGAGAGGAGGGTGATGGTCGTGTGGCGGCCTTACAGCCCAGTGGTAAGTTTACAGGCCGATTGGCCACACCTCCAAGCATAGATTGGGGTCTTACAGGCCCAGATATAGGCAAAGGGCAGGGGGCACCACCACGAGCACCGGGACCAGGTCCCAGCTCACAGCAGGAGCGGGGCAGGTCCCGTAGGATGGTAGAGGGGCCAGACCTATGGGACCACCACAGACCGTGCCTATATCCATGTTACGGGATGCCCTAGGTGAGGCTAGATATTACCAGACCAGGCGATGATGACAGCGGCAAGATAGACTTCATATCCTATGCCAGTACAGGGCACAACAGCATCCCAAAGGAGAGGACGAGATCCCGCACTCACAGTGTGGAGAGCACAGGGGGTCAGATGAGCTTCGAGGCTAGATTAGGCATAGAGCTACCAGCCACGCATGGAGACCATCTCCAGTTGAGGCACCAACAGGGACCCAGGAGGCCGAGGCTACAGGTGATACAGAGATGGAGGACATCTGCCGAGATGCTTGATATGTGGTCACCTGGTTGTTGATGTATGATAATATTTTTGTGATTTATATACCGCTGCGTGTGCCGAGAGATAGTTGTATTTTTTATCACATACCAGCCTACGTGCCGAAGACAGTGAGGATGTATGAGAGGTTTTGTATATTTTGAGCATATACCAGCCTGCGTGCCGAAGATATTTTGTATTGATTCATTATTTTATTGTATATATGAGACCGACCCGCATGTTGATGACATTTTGTATCATGTATCAGCCTGCAATGATTTTGAGATGATGGACATGAGGAGATAGCCATGTATATTGTATGAGATACACAGTTATTTATATGATGAGATACATGCTATTTCTAGATTTGTTGATGTGTTGATGAGATTTTGATTTGTTGTTTTGATATGGATGGAAATTAGGTGAGTTAGGCATGATGGAGTCAGGTTGGTATAGGCATGGATCGAGTTAGGTTGGTATAGGCATGGATCGAGTCAGTCATGTTAGGCATGGTTGAGTCAGGTCGTAGGTATGGTTGAGTTAGGTTTGTTAGGCATGATTGAGTCAAGTTTGCTAGGCATGATTGAGTTCAAAGTTGGTGAAGTTGTGATTCATTATTTTGTGAAATGAATGATAATATGGGTCATATGTGAGATGTGGTATAATCTATGCATAGTGATGATAAAGAAATGGTAGGCGTAATAAATGTATGTTGTGATAAGGATTAAAATATGAAGCAACTTGTTATGTATTTGGTTACATTTCCAATTTGGGATAGAAAAGGGAAACTAAGTGAGGTGTGATGTAATGTGAGGAACATGGAAGATGAATTATTTAGGGTAGAGAATGGCCGAGCTAACCTCCAAGGGCCCCATGCCCTCGGAGTGCTGCCTACATAGTCCCAACGAAAAGGGACCTTAGGCCGATGTAGTTCTCCCATGAGCTAGGGAAGAATATGAGGAGGTATGAAAATGAGTTAGTAGGTTTTAGGCATGGTGTGGGTTTAGGTTTGTTAGGTGTGGGTGGATTATAGGTAAAGTGATGTAGGTGGGGTCGATTGTGGCTGAAAGAAGAAGATTACCCCAAAGGTAAGCGTCGAGGACCAAGTCCTGTATAAGGTAATCAAAATGTAAACAAAGACAATGAAAAGATAAGAGGGGGAAATAAAGCCACCTGATTGGTTAGGATTATACCGAGTAGATCATACCTTGGAAGAGGTGATGAACGTAAGACCCTAAAGACATTACATGAGTGATTGTTCTATGGTGAAAAGTAGTCACATGATCACCAAATGTCTAAGTTCCAAGAAGTCCCTTGAGGCAGTAGGAAATGGGAGTGGGAATGGTAAGAAGGGTGAAAGGTAGGTAATTTTATATGGTATAGGTAGCATGCACTTCGGGAAAGAGATCCTAGGTCACAATGGGAAAGTCCATGACTAAATGGTTTGTTGTTTTGAATTATAGTTGAGATAGACTGATCGATGCGGGAAGTCTATATGGGATGAAGAAAATGTAACTCCTTGAGGTCTTCATGAAGTTGATCGATGCGGGAAGCTTTGGTTGCTCTCATCATTTTTTTAAGAGCTTTACATAGTTGTCCTTCAGAGGAGCAGTCTATTTATTTATGGTAATTGTCGAGAGGAAGATGTCCTTTTGAGGGAGTCATCTTTTGATTAGAAGTTTGACTCAAGGAGTTATATCCCATGTGAGGGATTTGAAGTCATGGACAAGACCAAGGTGGAGGATATGACTCTCGTGCAAAAGGCAAGGTGAAACGACCATGGGATCTCATCTAAAGGTAGATGAAAAGTATCCATGAGAATCATGCTATGTGCAACGCCATGGTACACATATTCAAGAGAAGATAACAAGTGACGAGTACTCACATGATTCTTGTTTAATCATTGGTGAGGTGTATGAAGTGGATAATGCTCAAGGGATGAGCATGGAAAGAGACAAAGGGTGAGGTAGGACTTAAAAGTCAACAATAGAATGGTCAAGATGCAAGGTGTTAAAAGGCTCAGTTTGGGTTTACCATCGAGTGAAGATAAACGATAAGCACCTGATCCATAGGTATGAGTCACGATGTATGGTCCAAGCCAATTAGGAGAAAATTTTCCCGTTTGCTTTTTTCTACTTTAATTACATGTTGATTTTCTTTCAGGACAAGGTCACCAACTTGGAAGGTTCGTGCATGGACATGTTTCTCGTAAGCACGTTTGATACATTTTTGGTAAACTTGAAGGTGATCCAGAGTGTTAAGATGGCGTTCGCCTAATAACTCAGTTGTCAAGCTAAACGGGTCATGATGAAAGTCATCATCTTTGAGCATGTCATGGAGAGAAATGTGGAGTGAGGGAATCTAGACTTCGAGAGGCAAACCGCCTCTATACCGTAGACTAGAGAAAATAGTGTGGCAACAAAGTGGAGTGTGAAATACTAGTGTGGTATGCCCACAGGCAAAAAGGAATGTGCATATGCCAATCCTTCCCAAGATCATCAAACACTTTCATAAGAATTTTGTTTAAGGTTTCATTAGTGGATTCGGCTTGCCGTTGGTTTGTGGGTAATAAGGTGATGAGAAACTAAGTCGAATGTTGAAGGCGTCGCATGGTTTTTACAATGTTTTGTTTTTGAATTGTTTTCCATTGTCAGTGATGAGGCGATGCGGAACACCAAAGTGACAAATGATGTGATGATTGATAAACTCACATATTTTCTCAGCTTTCATGGAGATGAGTGGTATGGATTCCACCCATTTCGTATAGTATTTGGTAGCGGTGATGATCCATTGATGGCATTGGGAAGAATGGGGATTGATCTCTCTAACAAGATCCAAACCCCATTGAGAGAAGGGCCAAAGGTCACGGGTGACCTGTAAGGCGTGACTGGGTGTATGATGAAGATTGGTATGTTGTTGGAATTTTACACAACGTTTGACATAGTCACAACAATCATGGTTAAGGGTCAACCAAGAATATCCTGTGCAAAGAATACGCTTAAGAATAAGAAGGCCACCAAGTGACCTCCACATATGCCATCATGAACTTCCTTAATGGTATAAGGAATTTCAGAACTTGTGAGGCATCGTAAGAGAATACCATCAAAGCTACGCTTATAGAGGAGTCCCCTCCAGATGACGTAATGAGAGACCTTTTAAGGAAGGTGTGTTGTTCCATGGGGTGAGATCAGGAGGTAAGATGGAGAGAGAAAGGTAGTCAGAGTATTGTTTGTACCAAAGGTCACTCAGGTCGGAGGTGATGGTTCTGATGGAGTAAACATCGTGAGGTAAATAAGAAGGTGATTGGAGGTGTTGTACGGTGACAAAGATTTTAGAATCGGCGAGCAAGTGGGTATTTGGGAAGCTAAGCAGGCCATGGTATCTACAAATTTGTTGGTTGAACGTGGGATGGTTTGAAGGGTGTAATGGTCAAAGGTGGTCAAAAGTATATCTACATGATGTTTATACTTTTGAATTATCTCATTACGACATTGGTATATACCATTGACTTGGTTTACAACCAATTGAGAATCACCAAAGATGTTGATTGATTTGACATCTAGGGCATAGGTGGCTTAAAGACCTAATACGAGTGCTTCGTATTCGTGATATTGTTTGTGCATTCAAAATCGAGTTTAAAAGAAAAAGGCATGGGCTCACCATCAAGCGGAATGAGGATAATACCAGCCCCACCCCCATGCTGACACTTGGAACCATCGAAGAAGAGTGTCATTTGGTAAGGGGGTTCGTCCAAGGAAAGGGTAGCAATCGACTCATCTGGAAAGTCAAAATTAGAGGGTTGATCCTCTAAATAGGTGTCACCAATTGGTCGGCAATATAGCCTAGTCCTCGATGGAATTTTGATGAATGAATTCAAGGTCAAGATCATCTAAAAGCATAATCCATCATGTGTGGCACGCTGATTTTGATAAGGTTTGGCGTACATGAAGTGTAAGGGGTCGGTGTTGGTCACAACATAGGTTTTTTGGTTGAGTAGGTAATGACGGAGTTTGGTGGCAACGAAAACTAAGGCTAAGAAAATTTTTCAGGGTGGGTGTATCAGGTTTCATAGTCCAAAAGAGTATGACTTATGTAATAAACCACCCGATCTTTGTGTTCATCATGATGAGCGAGCATGGCTCCCAAGGAATGATCGATAGCTAAGATATATAGGTAAAAGATTTATCATCTTTAGGTGGGATGAGTATGGGTGGTTGGAGAAGGTATTGTTTTAAGGCCTCAAAAGCTTTGTGGCAGTCATCATCCCATCTAAAGGAGACATCCTTCTTGAGCAGATGATGAAATGGTTGGCACCGATATGATAATTGTGAAATGAAACGGTGAATAGACTGCAACTTACCTTGCAGGCTACAGAGTTGTCTAAGGTTAGTGGGCGGAGGCATTTCAAGAATGTCCTTGACTTTAGCAGGGTCAACTTCTATACCATGTAGGGAAACGATAAAGCCCAGGAGCTTTCCTGAGAGGACCACAAAGACGCACTTCTTAGGCTGAAGGCGAACACAATATTTAATGAGGCGGTCAAAAATGGTTTTGAGGATGGCAAGGTGCTCGAGCGCATTTAGATTTGGCCAAGAGATCATCCACGTAATCTTCCAATATGCGATGCATGATGTCATGGAAGATGTAAGTCATAGCCCACTGATATGTGGCACTAGCATTTTAAGGCCAAAAAGGCATGACTCGATAGCAGAAGGTCCCCCAAGGGGTGATGAACGAGGTTTTGTGTTGATCCTCTGGGGAAAGCAAGATTTGGTTGTAACCCGAGAAGCCATCCATGATTGATAACATCTCATGGCCAGTGGTAAGGTCAACCAAATTGGTCAATACCGAGTAAGGGAAAGTCATCTTTTGGACATGCTAGGTTGAGGTCACAAAATTCCATGCAAATACGAAGTCCCCTTATCACCTTAGTGATAGGGACAATGTTAGAAATCCAATGAGGATAATCAATGGGTAAGATGAAGGAAACAAAAAGAAGGCGCTGAAGTTCTTCTTTGACGAGAAGGGCAATGCGAGGGTACATTTTCCTCAACTTTTGTTTAATGGGTTTGGCATCAAGAATGGTTACGATATTGTGGACCACTATGGTGGGGTCAATACTAGGCATGTCTACATAAGACCAAGCGAAAGCGTGGTTATGGTTTCTGAGAAAAGAAGTGATGGCTTCTTGTTCAACAACATCTAAAGATTGACCGATCTTTAGGATGTGTGGGTCATCCTGAGTATGAATGTTGATCTCGATAGTCGATTCATTCAACATGGTTTGTGTCTCAAAAGGTAACAACCGATGAATATATGAGTCTTCTGCACCAAGGTAGGTGAGTATAGATTCATCATCCTGACATTGAATGATTAATCAAGGTGTATCATCATCATCATTTCAGATAATTTCAAGATCAACCTCACGTTGATAAGTCAAAGGCCCCAAGGAAATGGTGTTTATGAAAAAAAAAAGTTAGGAGGGATAGATTCAGATCCATCGACTCATCGCCGAAGGTGGTGATGAAGGTGTAGCGAGTGAAGAAGGTGGAGAAGGGCTAGTGTCCTTAATGAGTTCAATGCGGGCTGTTTGGTAGGTGGTTCAGAAAGCCGATACCACTACTGGCCGTTATGTTTACAGGGTAGTACATGGAATAATGGTATGGTGGCCTTGCTCATAAAAAATCCAAAACCAAAACCTTCCACGCACATCAAAAGGTGCAGGAAGGTGTGGAAAAAATGGTGATTGGTAAGTGATTGGAAGTCAACGGAAAATGGGTGAGTTTGTGGTGGTGGTTCGGTGTGTAAGTGGTAGTATCAAGTCCCCATAGGTGAGATTGGTACGAAGATGAGGAGGACCATAAAGGAGGTGTTCTCCTATGCGGTGATCATAATGGGGGTGTTGGTGAAGGCTTCCATACTCTTGTGGAGTAAGGAATGTGTTGACACTATATAGGCGTGAGAGTGAGGCATTGAAAAACACCTTCCAAGGGATTGGTGGTTGGTATGTAGGTAGCTGGAATGGATGAAGTGTCAGAGGTCGATGCAGAGGTAGAGCTAATGGATTGGGAAGCTGATGGGTCAGCCGTGGAGGTTGTGGTAGTGGTTGGAATGGAGGACGCATGTGTGGTAGAAGCAGCAGCTGTACTGGTAAGTGGAGGTGTAGGTGAAACGGTGGTGGTCATGGAGGTAGAAACTTTAATGGGTATGAGCACATCATTGGGTTGGTAAAGCATGTTGCAGGTTTTGAAAGGTGATGGGTTAGCTGGAATGGTATAGGTGTGTCCTTCATGTTCAAACTTTACACAACGATGCAAAGTGGAAGGAATACACCCCATGACACGAATATAGGGTCTACCAAGCAACAAGTTATATTGAAACTCCCCCTCCAAAACATAAAATAATTTTGGAACAGTATGGGGGCCTACGTGAATGTGGAGGATGACGGTGCCTAGTGTAGTAGTAGAGGTAATAGTGTCATTGAATGAATGAACGCAACATGACAGATGTTTATGCATGTAATTATCGGTATGCGCATTTGAGTGAATGCATGGGATGAAATGATATTAATGCTAGCTTCCCCCCATTAATCATCACATGACATACCCATATGTCATCGATGTGGACAAAGATGAAGAGAGTTGGGTCTGGGTCATCGTTTTGGTGTGGCACGATCTCTTCCTTTGAGAAGCTAAGGGAGGCTACTTGGTGAATAAGGTGGGGCAAATGAAGGTGGTAATTTAAGAGAGAGGCTACATGATGGGGTGTGATAATGGAGGCTACGGGTGTAGGGTCATTGGGTAAAACCTCAATAGATTGAAGAACCTCCATGAGAGCTTGACGATGGGATTCCGAGGTTTGGATGAGGTCATATAAGGACATTTTGAGGGGAGACTGGTGTAATTGTTTGAGCATGGTGCGATGTGTAACCCCATTGGAAATAGGATATGTGGGGCAGCAGATAGTTATTTTAGGCATGGGTGTAGATGGTATGTTGGGTATGGGATTAGTTGGTGGGTTAGTTACCTTTTCTTTGCCCTTATCCTTTTGAGCATGTGTAATGACATGTATCATGTTGATCTAAGGGGAGTTGGAAAATGGAGAAGGTGTAGGGTGAGTGGTATAATGACATGACGGGCAAAAACCTACCAGGAGGAGAAAAACCTTGTGAGGTGAGTGGGTGAAACGACATTTGGGTGGTGGCGTGGTAAGTTCTCTTATGCGAACCATGTTAATTTCAAATCTTGGTGGTGGTTCGAGGAGTTATGGGGGTGGAGATTGTGGTTGTTGAGTGGGAAGTGTGGGAATGGGTGTCAGGTGAAGTAGGGTCCTCATCGAGAAGGTCATCATCGTCAAAGTTGGCTTCCGGAGGACACAACTGGATAAGGATAGTTTTCAAGGCCTTGCAGTTCTCCACATCGTGCCCTGGCACATGATGGTATGCGCAAATTTTAGTGTCATCAAACCCTTTTGGCTTGGGTTTAAGGGGGTCATAAGGTCTGAGTGGCGGTAATGTGATGATAGAAGTCTCAAGGAGGTTGGTTAAAATTTTGGCATAAGACCCTCGCTAGTGGATCGCAATGGGAAGTGAACGTGGGTTTGGGTGTAGGTGTAGTTGATTGTTGAGGAATAGTCCTTGCAGAGGGGGATTAGGTCGAGCTATGGTTTGGGGTGCCGCATGGTTTTAGGTGTCATTGGTCGTGTTTTTTAGGTGTGGGTATAGTAGATGGATGGGTAGGAGGGTGTGTGGTTGTTTTGACTACCTTATTGTGGGGGGGTAGTGGAGATTTGTTTTGGGTTACACCTTCTTGGGTAAAGGTGATATGGGTGTACGAGGTATAGAAGGAAAGGCAGATGGGGAAGAGGACAAGTTACCCACGGGATAACGAAGGTGCTATGAAGGTAGAGGATGCGGGTCATGCAGGAGGTGTAAGGAATGGAGACTTAAGTGTAGTAGTAGTGAAGGGTTTGCTTTGAAGGTATTGGAGGTATGGGTGGTAAAGATGTCAGGGTGTGGGTGTGAGTCATGTTGGGTGTCCGGGTAGGTTAGAGGTTTGTGAAGGAAGGGAAGATGAGGTCTTGACCATGTTGGGAAGCGAGGTCCTAAGACAGACATGTGAAGGTGTGATTGGCATAAATGGGTATGAGTTCTATGGGTTTGGTGCTTCTGTTTGGGTGTCAAAGTAGGTGTGGTGTTGACTTTGGAGGATGTAGCTAAATCCATTTTGATAGGTGGATGAGTAAGGCTAGTGGTTGGGTGACCCCTAAGGTGGTAATAGGTTTAGTCGAGGAAATGTTGTAGGTGTGGGTTTGGGTTTAGATGTAGTTTGGGTTATGGGCAAGGGTGTATGTTGAGTTATGACAGGTGTCGTGGAAGGAGTTGTGATAGAGTTGTGTTTGGTTTGATTGGTTGAAATATTTTTGGGTAGATAGTGGAGGTATCAACAAGTGACCTTTGCATCTGTGTTGAGACAGGAAGCAAAAGGTGCCCCCATAGTAAAGCCCTATCCACAAAATCTAAGTGATTGGCCAAACATGAGAACGACATGTCTGTGGGTGGAGTTGATGAGGAATTAATGGAAATTCGCATAAAATGTGTCTTAGAGACGAGAAATTGGCTAGCTTTAGCTTCTATGGGTAAGAGAGCCGAAAGTAGGTCTGCAGGATTTTGGGTAGTATGGAGAATGCACACCAAGAGGTAAATGTATATCAACTAGGTCTCATGATGGGTGGAGGAGAGATGATGGGTGCTCCTCTCAGGGGGAGGAGATGGTAGGTGATCCTCTCGTGGGTGGAGGAGGTAATGGGTGATCCTCTGTGGGTGGAGGAGGTACTGTGGGTATCGGTTCTCTAAGTGGAGAAGCCAAAGGTGAAATGGTCTCGATGTTAGCGAAGACTCCTCCGTAGGTGATGAAGGAGATGAAAGGTGTTCCTCTGATGGGTGGAGGAATAGGTGTGGTGGGTTCCAACGTGAAAGGAGGATTTTGGGCTAGGATTTCCTCTATGGAAGGAATGTGAGGTAATTGGGAAACAACAGATGCGTCACTAAAAATAGCATGGACCTCGCGGGTATGGGTATCATGAGTTGAGGTCTCACCGGTTTGATCAGATGAAGGGGCATGGTTGGGAAATGGTTTCTTGAAGATGTGTAGGTTTTGGTTGGTAGGTGCATTAGGATTATCCATGGTTAACTTGCCTTTCTCAAGCATTTCTTGGACAATATTTTTGAAAGTGATGTAATTGCCATCACTATGACCCTTTACTCGATGATAGTTACAGAAGTCATGTTCTTTATACCATGCGGGCATGGGGTAGCGGGTCAAAACTAGTGTGTGGTTTTATAGGTGGAAGGGTGATGGCTCCAGATTTGATAAGATTTTCTAAGACAAAGAGTAAGGCTCCCCAATTGGGGTGTATTTCCGTTGTTCTCATCTGAATTGAAAAGTGTGGACGAGTGAGAGATTAGATGAGGGGGTAGCCTGATTTGACATATGAGTTGGGCCAGCCTTGAGTACCACTGTGTTAGCGGTGCCCTTAGCTTTTGAATAATTGTTTGTGGTTTGGAAGAAGAAGAGGTATCATTCAAATTGAATGTCAAATTTTTATTACGTAATTAGATTTTCTTCTCTTTGATGGCCTGAATCTCTAACTTTCGTGCCATAGTGAATGCTTCATCAAATGTTCTAAGGTTTGACTGTAAGGTCGGTGAGATATGTCTAACACAACCCCGTGTGAAGAGCTTTATGAGTTCTATTTGTGGCAGTTGGAAGGTGAGTTGATTGATCAGGCTACGCCAACGAGCAACAAAATCTATGATAGATTCGCCTCATACCGATGCGATGGAGTATAGGTCGGTCATAGTAACCTTCTTGACGATATTGATAGAGAAATGATCCAAGAAGGCTTTGGCTACTTGATTGAATGAAAATATAGAGTTTCTAGGTAACCCACTATACCAATCTAATGCAGTCCAAATCGAGAGACATGGGAAAGGTTCCACAAAGCAAAGTGTTATCGTGAGTGATCGATAACACCCATGTTTTGAACGACCGCAAATGCCGCTGTGGGTCTTCTTTGCTATTGAAATGATTGAATTTAGGCATTTCCCAATGCACGAGGTATGGGTGGATAGGAATGGATGGGTGGATGGGCTCATTACAAATCTCGTCATAGGTGAGAGTGTCATGGGAGCCAAAACCGATGCCTCCAATGTCCGTCTTGTCCAACATTAATTTGATTAGGTCATTGGTAGGTTGTGATGATTGGGTGCCTCCTGTAGCGTGAGAGGGTTGGTTTTGGGCATATAATGGGGTGGCACTCCAGTGTATGGTGCTGCCATGTAGGTTGATTGAGAAGAAGGCAATGAAACAAGGGGTATGTACCTTGGAGTGAATAATAGATGAAACAGGAGGCTGCGATAGTATGTATATGGAGGTGGAAGGGTCGTGGTAACCCTAGTGGCAATGGGGCTAATGATTGTGGAATGGAAAGTACCACGTTCTGAAAAGGGGTAGGGGTCACCGACACCGGAGGTGGTAGTGTAGCTACGGGTATGTGTGAGACATTAGGGGTAGATGAGGTTGCATTTTGGGTAGTTATCAAGGTATGGTGGATGTGGTGGGTACCACGAGGTGGTATACGTGGTAGTGGTAGTCATAGCGGGTATAGGACCTAGCTGCTGAAAACGACTGGGGTAAAGTAGATGCGGGTAAAGACAGAGCCGGATGGGGGCTCGATGCAGTAGTGGGAGTGAGAGTCGGGGATAAATACGGGCATGGCGTATATCAACCGACCCGAGGCATCTCGAGTGGATGAGTGGGAAAGGTAAAACTACAAAGCGGTAGGGTTTTGGTCAAGGAGTCTTGCGAACTTCTCATCTCCGGTGGCAATAGTGATAGGCTGGATGGGATCCATGTCTAGTGATAAAATGGAAGGTGGTGAAGGATTAGGCGGGAGTGGTTGACAACCGGCATGAAATACAAGTGTGCTTGTTTGTCTTCGGGTTAGTACCATGTGAACCAAGATCGATAAGGTAGGGCTGCTTCTCTGTAAATGACACAGAAAAACAATAGGAACATGTGAATCTAACGGTAAAAAGTGGATTAGGTACTAAATATTGGTGGGAAAGTGAAACAAGCTAACCGATGCCGATTAGGGAAAATCGACGCCGGTTAGGGGTAACCACTTGCAGTCACTGTAGAAAATGGACAATGAGTGAAAAACAAGGTATAAGGTCAAATCTGATAGGTATGCCAAATCTGATGAGGTTTACAACGTCAATGGGAATGATAGCAATGACAGGGACTGTGAAAAGTGGAAGAAGATGAATAAATAACAAGGATGAAGATGAATAAATGTCCCTTTGAGTAGGTTAACAAAAGGACCTGGAACCGATGCCGGTTGGGTATAACCAATGACAATAAGAGGGTAACCGATGACGGTCGCTGGATCGACACCAGTCACTGTGAAATTGAAACAATGATGAAAGAATAGTGGTTGTGAATTAAAATTTGATGTGGAATCAAACCCAGAATTTTGAGAATGATGAGAATATGGTCTAGGCACACTCAGGTGAAGCCGAATACACCAACTTGTGATGAGGAGCGTGCAAGGATGAACAAGAAAAATGAAGAACGTGATCTCTCACCTCAAAATGCAAGCCAAGCAGAAACACTAAGAAAAATGTGATCCTAGGAGTGCCTTTTCTATTATGTTTGTTTAGCTTATGCTATTTAAGGACTGACACATGAACTGTGAAATAGAGTTTTTGGTGAGGATGGCTTCCTATGAAGAAGGAGATCTAAAAGGTGAGGTTTCAGGTATGTTATGGTGGGGGCGGGCCTCGCTCTGAAGTATGACTCGGCAGTGAGCAGCATGAGTGCCAGGTGTCCACCGTGTCGTGATCATGTGATCACCTACAACTTCTTCCAGGTAAGATGTTGTTTAAGAATGTGTGTATTTTCAATTTTTGTGAGCTTTAGTAAGACTCGAGAGAGAGAGAGAGAGAGAGAAAGTGTTTTCTATGGTTCGTTTGTCACAACCATCACTAGTCATGACCTCCAACGATAGGTTTCTCAATTAATGTGAGCTAATGCTATAAATCAAATGCAATGCACTTATTCTTAAGCCCAAATCAAAGTGTGAAGTTGATGACACAAAAAGATGAAGATGAAGAGGGATGCTCTTTCACTACAATATGGAAAACATGAAGAAATGGTTCTTTTTAATTACACCAAAATAAAGGTTTCCTTTAGAGCAAATAGAAAGAAAAGGTGGGTTACCAAGGAAGAAAATTAATGTGTATGCTTTTCATAAGGGAAACAAACACACAATTTTTCCTAGGAATGAATAAAATACAAGGAATCCTAGATGGGTCCCACTGGGCATGCCAAAATGTTTCACCTGATTCTTAGACATTTCTTTGAAGTATTGACAAAACAGATAGGGTAATGGGCATAGGAGGAATACATGTTCAAATGTTGGTTGATGGGTTGTTGTGCGCGTATGACTTCTGAATCCACAACTGATCGTGAGAGCTTCCTTTTGGCTAGGAGGAACTACCTGTAATGAAAAACAAGACCACTAGAAAGAGTTAAACAATATGTGTAGTGAACTACCTAGCGTGTGCTAGATCCGGGAAGTGTGATACTTCCTAGATGGCTGTCAGTCCATTGTTTAAGACAATTTAATGTGGGAAATAAAGTAAATCCTATTGTAATTTGAAATTATTTAGGTATCTCACTTAAAACACAATAAGAAATATCTAATCTAACAAGCTAGGTTAAAATAAGATCCAAAGGTCAAGTAACTAGTTCTAGGTCTCTGCAGGTCTGACAGAAGTCTTAGGTAGATCACAGGTGCATGAGGGTGATGTAGAATTAGGTGGATAGGTCATTGTTCTGGGTTGTATGGGCAAATACGAAACCGATGCCAGTTAAGGGTGACCGACGATGGTTGGGTGTAATCGGCACTGCATTCGTGGGAAAACTGGGAATGCCATAGAATGAGTTTTGGGTCTCCTTTGTGATTGCACAAAGGAATTTGGTTGGTCGAGATGAAGTATTGGGTGATTTGGGTAGGATTTGGTGAGGTTTTAATGGGTATATGGAGGGGGAGTGTTGAAGGAGGTCAATGGGTGGCTAGGTAAACAATAGGTGATAATATAATAATGAAATGAAATGAACCAGAGAAGTATAACGTTTTACTTACTTGGATTCTAGTCCTGGATGCCTGTGAGTGAGGGATGGAGGTGCTGGTAAGAGGTTGAAGGCTGCAGATGATCACCAATCATAGGAGAGCTTCTACATGGGCTGCATGGGCATTCCTTTTGCTTGGTAAGATCAGATCATTACTGGGGTGAGTGTTGGATGGATGTGTAGAAGAAAATGCTTGATCTCCTTCCTTGCATGCATGTTCTCGCTGAATTTGATCTCAGAAGATGTGATATCTCTCTGAATTTGCTAATGTTTTCCAACCTCTTCCAATCTTTGCCAACCTTGAAAATAAGGTTGTTTTAGGGGTTAAAAGGGTAACCGATGGTGGTTTCGCTTAACCACGACGGTTAGGGGCTAACCGGCGTTGGTCAAGGTGGGATTTCCTAGGTTTACTAAACTAGGGAGATCCTCTTGATTTTCTCGATCTCATGTTGTTAACCCACGATTAAACTGGAAGCTTCTTGTAAGCATGCGGGAATGTGGTTAGAGAGAATGTAGGCATTGATTTTTAGGGTTTGGGTAAGTCTTAGTTAGTTATGGCAACTTACTAAGAATAGGTCTTAGGGTGAGTTGGCCTAATGAGGTGTCTAGGTGAGGTGTATGTGTGGATATTATTTAAATTAAGATATTTAAATAATAAATATGGTGAGGATAATGAATTAATTTAATTATATTAATTAAATTAATATTAGTGAGGTGAAGAGGGCCATGACTAGGTGAATGTGATGAAGGGTGCTTATTTGTTGGGGGACCAAAGGGGAGTGTGACCTCATTTTAGTGTCTATAGTTGTGTTGAATAGAAATGTTATACTTGTGTTTTGTTTTCTCGATAAGTAATGGTAAATTCTTCATTTGAGTCATAAAACTTTCTTATATAATAACCCTCCATGGTCTTTGGCATCAATGCAATTCTAGGTATGTTTAGTGGGTTGGAATCCTTTTTCTAAAGTAATCAAAAATAAAATAAAATGAATACATAGATGAATAAATAAATAAGATAATAATGAAGTTGTGACTTTGTAGATAAAATTAAGAGTCTTTAATTGGAAAGAAGGGAGTTATCTACCGGTGTAAAAGAATCCACCCTCACTAACCTTAAGCTACGGATTAAAATTTATCCTCATTGTTGTGAAACATTAAGTAATTTATAAAAAGTAAGATCATTGTTGGCTTTTGGGGATATAGTTAGATCTTAGTTAGTAGGGGAGTTTGAATAAGAACACATTAAGTCTTATGCTTCCATTTTGGGAACCCCATGTGTATCCTTTGACGAATTTAATCAAGAGAATGCTAAATGAAGCTTTTACCCAATCCATTTGAACTCTTAAGTCTCATTAAAAGACCGGTTAATAACTAAAGAGATCATGATGATGAAATAAATTTGACTTTCTCACCCTAACCTTTGCCTTTGTACATTGTTATCTTCTCTTAAGCGTGGTTAATTGTTGATCCTTACTTAAGGAGGTTGTGGTTCGAACCTTAATGGCACTCCACTTCAGTTAGAGCTTACGCTTGTCACTTTGTGCAATGGAGGTCCGAATCAAGATTCAATAGCTTGGGTATGAATAAGAAACCTTGTGAGAGATGGAAGGTGTCCCTTTTGATCAAGCAAATTTAGCTAGTTTTTCCAGTCTTTAGATGATCCTCATTCAAAAACTTGTTCTCAAGCTAATTAGTCAATAGTATAAAAGAAATAAGTTCACCTTTGTAAGAAGAATTTCTTGAATCAAACATGAATCTTCTAGGTCATAAATTCTGGTCTTGAAAGATGTTTTAGTGAATACATAACCTTAAAGGATTTTACACTGTGGGGTGTACTTAACTATGACTGTATTTTGGTTGGACTTTTTCATGGTGCCTTGTCAAAGAGAAAAGTGAACTGTCCTTGATGGGTGTTGGATGTTTTCTTGTTGCCTTTGTGGTCATCATTGTGTTGAGATGTTTAAAGAGTTATTTTTAACCATTGTGACCATCTCGTAGTGTCGTTCTATAATTTGGTTTTAAAAAGAACTTTCTTTTCTGCATCTTGCTTGCTCACATAGTTTAAGTAGGAGGTTAACTTGCTACATTTCACAATCCTCACACACAACCTAAAACTCACAAATCAATTAACACATCAAAAAACCTCTACCAAAAAACCTAATTGGGATTTCATAACTCAATAAAAAGCCTCTTGATACTTCCCAAGCCATAACAAACCTGAAACCAGACATAGACTACCTTCTTCTAGGTACCTCGTTATCCATCCCTTTTTCTTTTTTCACATTCTTAATTAAAAACAATAAAAAGAACCATTTTCTTGACTTGCTTGATTTAAAATGGAACACAATTCTACCCCGAATGATTTTGCATGAACCATGATTGATATCTCATGTTTTCCTCCTTATAGCCCCATCCATGAGTTCTTTCTCCATAGATCACACCAACTAGTAGAATCTATCCCACCACCTTGACCACCCCTACTTCATCTAACATCCCCATGCCTATCCCATCTAATGAAATCCCCATTCCTCATGTATTAGATCTTCCCATCCAATCCCAACCATCTTATCATGTTTCTCCTCCCCAATATCTTACATCCCCTCAACCAATACAATGATCTTCACCACTCCCCGACATCTTCAAACAACCCTTTCCTAATCCACCACCAAAAATCCATCTTCATCAACCCCACCAAACAAATATAACCCATTTTCAATCAACACCATACATCAAACATCCCCTCCCATACCTACCCCACTTATCTCATCATCACCTACTCCCATTCTTGATATTGTGCCCATGGATCCTTCGAGATCTATCCCCGTATATCAACCATATCCACCACCTTGACTTCCACCACTTCTCTCATATCTACATCCAGTCCTACTCTTACCACATCCACATTGGCTTCGACTACACCCACTTCTTCATCCACACCTATCCTACCCCAACTTATCATGACTACCCCATTATCCACACCTATCCCAAACACACCCATCACTACACTTATATCTACTACGCCAAAAATCCACCCATGTATGTCTTGACATCATTATCACACATTTCTTTACCCATGCCCACATCATCAACTTTATCCCACTCATCCACATCTACCATTCCCACATCTACCATTCCACATCTACATCTACTACCACACCAATCACACCTTCTCAATCTACAAACATATCCACAATGCCTCTTGAAACACTTGAGACAAAAACTGAAGGCATTCATACCTCTTCCACAAAACCCTTCATTTCCACACCAAATGATCCAAAATCTACATCACCTCCCTCTCACATAGACTTCATCAACCACATGATCCAAACACCCCTTCTTCTATCCACACCTGCACCTATCATCGACCCCACACACAAGTAATATCTCATCCACTTCATTGGATACTACTCCCCCATCCACATCTATTCCACCATTACCCATCATACCATCCGTGGAATCAGTCCCAATCCTCTTTCTACACTTCTACCTACACCTACCACATCAACCATCATAACCACATCTCCTACATCATCATCTTCTCCTCCCACATCTTTCAAGAATATTGGAGAACTACAACTTGCAGCAACCATAGGTGACCCACCTGTCTCCTCTACACAACTAGACATTTCTTCACCTTCCTTAGACCAAATCATGCAAAAATTGCTTCCCCATCAACCATAACATCATCTTCAGATCCACCAGTTGAAATCATTGTCATTCCTACCAAGGGTACTCCTTCACAAACCAAACCTAAAAACCTTGGTACCCTTCCAACATCGATCCCTTATGCGCCCTCACAAGAAGATATAACTTTCCTCCAACAAAACCAAACCTACATCATCCATCTTGGGGCCACATCCATCTATCCTAGGACCATCTCCTTTATCACAACCAATCAACCAATCCAAATCCAAACAATCCACTCCCTCCTAGGACCTCCTTCATCAAGAACACTCCCATCCACCACACAGTCCAAACTGACATCATCTAGTCCCTTCTTCTTCTAGGACACCAACCCCATCAAAACTGAAAACAAACCACCAAGACCTCAAAACAATCTGCCCCCATCATCGACATCCAAAACATCTTCCAAACATCTCCCGACATATATCAAATCCTATGTGGAAGTCCTATGACATTTACTCCAAATTTATGCCATCACACTTCCACCTATCAAGGCCTTTGATCCAGATCATCCAAAGCCATCATGGTTTGATCCCCATCACATTTGCCTACCATCATACCCCGGGTCATGACACCAAACAATGTAAGGCCCTTCAGACTATTATCCACGATCTTATCGAGAGAGAGAGGACCTTCTTCAGGACTCTCCTTCTTCATCTACTATCTCATCCATGATCGATTCCACTATTATTTTTGCCTCCCCATCTGTAGGAGTCCTAGGCCTCCTTCATCCACCACTTCTTCACATGTCGATCCTCTTAGCGAGGGTCCTCCCTTATTCATCGATATAGTTCACCTTGATACACCATCCCTATGATCTTTGATCCTATATCCCATCTTTATTTGGCATTTCTTCCATATATCCCATCTCATTTCTTCTGATATCTACTAGTTCATCCACATCTCTCTCGCTAGGGGAGCATCATCCCCTTGTTGTTGATTCTTTTTACATCTTCTTCCCCATCATCTTATCCCCATAACTTTTTGACATGTTGGGGGACTTCACTCTAGGGTCTCTACCTTTATGGATTGGATCCTCTCCATACCTATTATCTTATTCTATCTATCTCATCTCATCCAATCATATCAACTAGTTTTATCCATCATCTTCTCCTCCTACAGCCTCTTCATGGCCATATATGTGCTTCCTTTGGGAGCACCATGGCTTTATCTAAGGTTCACCCTCATGTGGCCATGTGATCTTGTCCTAAAATCACTGTAGTAACTATTATTCTTGTTTTTCCAAGAAAACATGTATTTACTCAAGCTTCATGATCCTTATCTAACTTATCTCAACTTACATAGACTCAACCTTTCTATCTATCTTCTTACCCAAAATCCCCTTTATCATAGAAAGGGGGTCTCATCGGTCTTATTAATCCTCGATCTTCACAACAACATCATTCTATCATCACTACAATTAAATATTTCACTAAGTGGGTGGAAGTAATTCCCTCACTTCAACCAAATCTGGTCCAATCATTAACTTTATCTACCAACACATCATTTTCCTTTGGTGTTCCTCACAAACTCATCACGAAAATGAAAGTCCTTTAAAAATAAATATCTTAAGAATCTTTATGATTCATTTAACATCCAACTCAACTTCTCTTCTCCATACTATCCTCAAGCTAATGGCCAAGCCAAAGCCACTAACAAAACTCTTCAAAACATTCTTGTGAAGACTATTGACCAATCAAGACATGACTGACATCTTCATCTCTCCTTTTTCTCTTTGGGATTATCAGACTAGCATTTGTACTTCCATGGGGGCTACACCCTTTTCACTTGTGTATGGTTCCAAATCCATTCTTCCTCTCAAAGTTCAAATTCCATCTTTGTGTGTCCCTTCATGACTTCATTTCTATGATGAAGACTATCACCAAGCACATTTAGCATAACTTGAGTTGTTAGATGAGCACCACCTTCTCTCTCTTGAACATCATCATGTTTATCAAGAGTGCATCAAATGTGCTTACAACAAATCACATCAAAAACATGACTTTAATGTTGGTGACCTCATTCTCAAATAAAATCAGAATGTCACTACTCTAGAAAGGAGCCAACAAGAAAATTTTCCCTAATTAGATTGACCATACATTATCATGCATAAGTATGGGTCGAGAGCCTATCGATTGGCCTCCCTTGATGGTAAACTAGAAGTGGAACCTCTTAACACATTGCACTTGTGACCATTCTACTATTAGTGTGTCTTCCAGTGAGCTCTTAGTCATATCCTTAGATCATCCCTCCATCATTAGCCTCTTCCATCTCTCATCGTAATGATTTGGAACTATGTGGTCATCCGTCACTTTCCTAGATGTGACCTTAAATATGAGCACCATGGCTCTTCTCATAGCATATTCCTTATGGATAAGTTCTCCCTTTTGGTGAGAACTTCATGATCATTACATCCATCACCCTCTCATTTTCCTATTGGAACCATGCAAAGGGTCCTAGGGTGTCTCTTGTACATTCATTGTCCCCTCCTAAGTGGTCTACTTAGCTAGTCCTAGCTCTCCCCATGTCAAAATAAAAATCAAAGGATGTTATCAAAAGTCAAAAGCTATAAAAAAAACTACTCCCTCGAAGGACAATTGTTCAGTAAAAAAAAAAAAAAAAAAAAAAAAAAATCAAATCAAATCAAAGAAATAGACCGATCCCTCAAAGGACGACTATCATTTATATTATATTTTTCCATCCATATTATATATGAAGTAAGTAGACCATACCCTTGAAGGATGGATACTCTTTTTATCATGGCATTGAAGGCTTCCCACATTGATCAACCTTCCATTTTATCAACATCCTAAGAAAGCTTCCCACATTGATCAACTTTCTTCTAACATTACTTTTTCCCCTTCCCGAGTTGGGGCATAGATTTAGGGAACACCACTAATGGAGAACCCTTTTCCCATGTACAAGTTACATCTCAAACCCTTTTTGTGTCGAACATTAGGTCTATGAGTTCACTTCATCCATTATCTCTCTTTGATCTTTGATATGACTACTATCATTGGGTTCATTCTAACACATGTTTTGGTCACATGTGCCTTACATTATTCAGATCCACTCTTGTTTACCTCTAATGTAATTAGAGGCATATTTTCTTCATGTGTTCCTTGATATGACATAGTAGTTCATTCGTACCTATAGGTCACCATCATTGGTCACATTCTATCATTAATCCTTTTCATGTCTCTCTCTCATTCATGTTTAAACATCTTTTTGTTATCTCAATCACTTCTCAATCTACTATCTATCCTAAATACATCAATCTTTACTTATATTAATCAATAATCACATCTACATTAATTTTTCATCCACATCACATTGTATCCATTCATCCCATCATCATGATCAAATTCAAAATTAACATGTAATCCTAATCCTCATTAACCATATAAAATCCACATCATCAATCATCCATACATATATAAATCCAAATACATAAATAAACATAATCATCAATCATATCATAACATAATTATCAAATCATCATCATCATCATCATCATCATCATCACAAATCAAATGATCAACATTACACAATGCACATATATCAAATCACAACAAAATCATAATCATATATATATATATATATATATCAAAATATAGTGTTTCAATACATCATTTCCCTCTAATGGGGCTCTCTCAAAGCAAAATATTAAAACCCAAAAAAAGTGAATATCAAAAGCATGATATCCTCCCCATGTGGGGCATGGGCCCTCCATGTTCCTATCAGACCTTGACCCTCGATGCCTCTCCCTGGCCTCTCCTCGATGTGGCTGAGCCACACTCGTTGTGTGCTCCTCAACAACCCAACTCCACCTACCACTATCTTCTATAAATGCTCCCAATATCAAGTGTCTTTGGAAACTTCTCGATCATGATCCCTCATAATACTTAGCCTCTATGGCTAAGGCTCTGTACCTATCAATCGAGATCATACCAGAGGTGCCTCTCCTCCTCCTCCTGCGTGTGTTTCTATCCTCCACTCATAGTCCTCAACAACCAAAGTATAGTAGAGAGATCTCAAAATCAAGACCCTATAGTATCCTCCCTCTTCCAGGTGGTATCGATCCCTATCCTAGATCTTGGTGTCCCTCTCCCCATCATCTAAATCTAGCTTGGACAAATCCTATTCTAACTCTATAGTCTCCTCACCTCCAACTCCTCCATCTCCACCTCCCATAGAGCTTCCTCAACCTCAACCTCCACCTCCATCTCTACATCATCCTCTCCTCCCTCCACAGCCACCCTAGCTTCCCAGATAGTAGTCATCCAGTCACCAAATCCAAGCCCCAAATCCTACGTCATCATCATCATCATCCATGGTGCAACCTCCTCTCCCAATGGATCTTCCATGAAAGGGCTTGGTAACAACTCCCTATCTACCTCCTCCCACCTATACAAAATGGGAGCATCTGGTATAGTTTGATGACCCCAAAATATCATCACACTCGATCAAATTGAATGACCTCGAATCATCTCCATGATCATCTCCCTTAATCCACCATGTTCCTCCTCATCCCATCTAGCTCTACATCTATCCTCGCCATGTAAGGAAATCCCTATATGGCCATCATCTGATCTCGATCATCTCTAGCTCCTAGCTCCATAAACTGATCAACATACCAATACAATCCTCTTGTCCCCCTTTCTTCGAAGGCTTAGTCGGCCCTCCATCTCAAAAATCCCACCTCTAATTGAATATGGTCTCCATGTGACCCATGGAAGCCCTATTGGTGGCCAAATCACTACTATGTGCTCATATGCCCAACAGTGCAATAAGAAGCCAACATCTAAACCCGATCTCTACCTACCTATACATGGAAAAGCTCATGGTAAACCTGAGCCAACAAGGTAGTCCCAAATGAAAAACATTGTCTAGATGATCCACAATGTCTGCCACTACACCCAGCTAGTGCCCATGGAAATCAAGCTCCACCCAAGTCCGGAAAAGCATAACATGACATAACCATCATCACCATACAAATCAAATGGTTGTGTGGCACCCCAACCTCATATCTCAACTCATAAGAGAAATCCCCTGAAGAAAACCTAATGTGGGGCATATCGGCTCCAAATAGCCATGTCAACACTACCAATCTCTCATCACTAGTAATGGGAACTATCTACTCCCCATGTATCGGTAAAAAATTTGAAGAATCTGATACACATCCTCCAGGTGATGGTCATCTCCCTATCCTAAACCAAAAAGTACATGTCTTCATGTCCCATCTCTCCACTAAAGCAATAAATCAATCATAAGCCCCACATCCCATGGGATCCTCTGATAATATCTGAAGCCACCTAACCCCACTATAGCCAAGTGATCCCACTCGACATCTATAACATCTCCTCTGATCTTCTCATATAGAGAGGCACTCTCTCTCAAATAAAGGGTCTCTCTAGCCTATAATCACAAATAAAAACATTCAAACATCATATCAAATCCAAAATCTAATCAAAATGCATTAAATTCCATCAAAAATCCATTTAATCCTAAAATGAACCAATCCAACCCTAGTCGATGTCCGAACCCAAGTTGGGTCGATGTTTTTAGTTCGATCATTGCACCTTAGGGCCCAATCACCATCAACCCCCTAGGTCACCCACCACCGCCTTTGATCATCAACTTTTTCTAAAATGTGAAAAAAAATAAAAAAAAAAATTAAACCAAAAACAAGCTTGAGTTTTGTTACTCACCATCCTCTACACCCTCCGCATTTTTCCTCAGCAGCTCTATGGCCTCCATTTCTCATCTTCTCTTTAATCACTTTGATCTCTCTCCATCAATTTTATGTTTGTGAAAATGAGCATCGTTAGTTGAACCCACAAGCTTATATAGCCACCAACACTTGGTCATCATCGACCCCCTTTGGTCATTGTCGATTGGCCCAGTCATCATCAAATGACCTTGCCTGTAGCCTTTTCTTTGGCTTCCCCATCTTTTTTATGACCTCTTCTTAGGCATTCTTCAAATCCACCTTTGTGGCCATCTTTATTTTCCCTTTAGGGCATTCTATTTCAATATTCTAATCCTATCCTTTTACATCTCAAAGTCCACTTTCGTGGCCATACTTATCCCCTCTTTGGGCATTTTATTTTTCAATCCTATCAATTTGTGCACAAAGTCCACCTTTGTGGCCATACTTATCTTCCCCTTGGGGCATATTCTTTCACCACTCACCTTTTTTGGCCTTTTCCATGTCCTATGTTGGGGCACCATTTTTTTCATCCTCATCCTTTACGATGCATAACTTTTCACTTGATTCCTCATGTATGAAGGATTTCATATAATTTTTTGCATTTAGTTGTGCATACTTTGATGCTCTCTATGACCCCGTGATCATTTCGGCTTGCATCCATATGAGAGATTTCCCATTGGATTCTCTCCATTTTGTAGTGATTTTCACCCACTCACTGGCCTATAGAGCATTGTAGCCCATCTCCATTGAGACCAAAATTGTCCCTCTACCGATGTGATATTGAGTCACCGCCATAGTTTTTATTTTTATTGTGATCCTTTTTTCTTGGGGCATCTTTCCTTACGCTATCCTTTTCCCATCTTTCTTCACCCCCCACCCTTCATCATCTACCTTTTTTCAAACGCATCATCGATTTCCCTTGGCATCATCATCGATCCCCCATTTGAGGGGAGCTCATCATCTACCTTCCATCAATCCTCAACACACTCCTCTTCTTACTATTTTTCTCATGGCTTGCTAGCACAAACCACTCAACAAAAAGGGGCAAATGTAGACACCTAAAATCAGTATCTCTACCCTTGTTCACCTGCATGCATATTTATTTTAATTCATCCCCTTTTATTTAAATGCCCACTTAATTATCCTATCACCTTTAAACACCCATCCAAGTCCCATTAATTAATTAATTCACATTAATTAATTAATCAATCAATTAATATCTTACCTTTCCCTAACAAACCTTCTAATTAGGATGCTTTTATCCTACACATAAATCCCCTTGCTTTTCTAGCTTTCTTCCTATCTATTTTTATGCCCTAACTACCCATGATTTATCCCAAGCAACTTCCCACCCATATGCTTTAAAGCACCCTTCCAACTCTTAAAAACACAAAATCATGCCAAAAACACAAAAATCTTTCCCATTGGGAAACTTTCCCCAGTTGGTGGAAAACACCCACCTAGTCATCCATCGACCTATAAAACCAAGTTAAATCCTTCCAAAAGGGAGCAAAATCATTAGATGCATGTGAATTTTGGAGCTCTCTCATGACTAGTGAATTGCCTCTCGTGCTTGAGCATTCTTGCAATAATTACAGATCTCCTAAATCTCCTTTGAATGTGCTTACATCACTCACGTTCATCCTTCATGAGCTTATCATTATTTTTATTGCTTTAATCATCTTTTATCATATTATCATTGTTTTTCTTGCTTCTAACATTTTGCAGGTTCATATCAGATCTCTGCAACACTCAGAGCTTCTTCAACAACCTTCTTTTCTAGCCTCTCTACTTGCAGGTTACCTTTTTCATCCATTTATCCTTTTACCTTGTCTAGCTCTCGATATAGTCACCATCGACCCACCTTGGTCACCATCGACTAGGGTCCTGATTCTCAATCTACCCTCATCCTCTTTTTTCTTCATTTTTTGTTTTTGCTTCCTCCTCGCACCCCCCATTTATAGGTTGACTCCAACATCTTCAAACCTCTATAGCTTCCATATTACACTCGATCTTCATGGTCTCTACATATTTCTCTTATATTCTAGATCCAGTCTTCTAGGTTGTCACCATGTCGACTTGCCTATGCACATAGTCTGGGTCACCATCGACCTAGACTAGGTAACCTTTAATTTACTATTATTTCAATCATATCAGTTTTCTATTTCTCATTTATCATTTTCTTCATTTCATCTTTCTAAAGAAACGAGGGTTGACATCCACCAAGTTTAACTATGGAGCCATTTTATAAATCTATCTAATTCTTCTTTATTTCACTCTTTCTAAAAAACGAGGTTGACATCCACCAAGGAAGTTAACACTTCTTAGATCCACTTTTGAGTCAGCTAGGGCCCCCACATATTAAATCTATCTTAATCAATCATGTTTTAGTTTATCTTATTTTATGGAGGTCATCAAACTAATTATTCTCAACCATTGATTTATCATCACTTTTGCACTCGAGTTTGTATCCATCACATCACAAATGTACTATAAACCTCCATGTAATGAATAGATCTTCATATAATGTACATCTTATTCAAGCACAATAATTTCATTTTTCATTTCCAAACTACACACTTTTCTTTTTAAAGCAATATAGCCCTAGTCTCACCGGAATTTGCTTGTTGGTTCTCATCTTCTTTCCAATGCTCCTTTGGTCTTCAAATTTGTCTTTTCTCCTCTTAACACTTTGTTTTAATATTTCTTGCAAATGTTGTGTCTTCAATGGTTTTTATGTCTTAAATATGTCTTCAATATCCTCGCGTATTTCCATTTTGTTACTTTCATTGAGCAATTAATGCCTTCCACTAACTTTTTGTAAGTTTGTTTGCTTTGATTTTCCCTCCTTTTTAAGATTCTCGCTTGCTCATGCCAATAAAATCACGTGACTTATTCTATGTCATGCACCACAAAACCATAATTATCCCTTTTCCACTCTTGTGTTATGCCCTTGTGTACAAAATTTTTCTTTATTTCACATTATCCCATGCTTGTAAGATTCTAAATTTACACTACATCTAATGTGCATATATTTGTGCCAAGCCTCAATTATACCAAAAACATAGATGTATTTTGTGGAACCTACGAAGGTATACTTGAGTCACCTAGATGAGTTAAAAATTAAGGTATCCCTATTACATTTGCAAAAATAATTTTTGATATTTACATGATTAAGGTTTATGCATACATGTAAATAAACAAAAAAATTATTTACAACATTTCTCGGAGAGAAGATCTCTTATTTGTGTATAGAAAATTTATGGTTTTCAACCTTATTTGAGGTCATCATTCTCATATTTCATAGCTCCCATACTCCACTCGCACTAATTATTATTACAAATGTTTTCTAAGAGACCTAATCCTTGAGATAACCATGTATGCATGGTCATACAAGAAAATATGCACCTTTTTTGTGCATCATAAGGCCTATTAGTACTAGACCATTGTTGTGTATTTTGTGCAATATATGTTGATACTTATTATTTTTCATTCTCCATATCTATTTTCTTTGGAAACACAATCTCTTTGGCTACTTTAAATGTGGTATTTTTGTGTCCTACAAGGTACAAAACCAATTTTTTTCTTTTCTTCTTTCTCCACTCTCGTTTTGGATTTTTTTACCCAATAGGGAAAAAAATTAACTGCTTTATTTTCTTATTTCTCCACTCTCTCTGGCATCAAATATTACCATCCTAAATGCTCAAACTCATTCTTCATTTCCATCATATCTATTATGTCTACATCCAACTCTCTTCATTTGAATTGATTCATATGGAACTTTTCTCATTATCATTGGTGGTACAAATATTAATTTTGAGATGCAAGGGTCTACATGTATGGGCCTTTTCCTTCTATACCTAACACGAAAATGATCTTATGGGGGTATATAACTTAGTTACTCGATAGTCCCATGTACCTAATTTTGCGTGAATCTCCCTTCCTAGTAATGAAACCACCGACTAGACTTATAATTCCTTCAACTATACTAAAGTTATGACATATATGAACTCTTGCACATCCATTTATTATAATGTCATATGAATCCTAAATCCACCTCACACAATCCAAGCTCAAAGATTTAACTTCTTCTTGGTCCTAGTCAATTTCTTCTTCTTGTATTTTTAATTTGTATAGGACTATCTCTTCATCAACTCCTATAACATTCTTCACATATGTAGGTCCTAAAACAGTTTCAAAATGAGCAATTACTCTATGCTCCTCATTCTTAAAACACTTATACCCTTGTTTGAAACCCATATCAGTTAATTTTTGTATCATCAAGGTGTCCAAATAATATTGTGGTATCCATTCCTTCCAACCACCTTGATCGCGTCAAATTATCCATAGAAAAACACACCCATAATTTATATTTCAACATCACATAAAAATCCCACTAGTCTGAAGTAGTCTTGTTGCCCATGTAGAGTGTAATTTCATCCTTCAACCAAACTAAAGTCATGAAATATGTGAACTCCTACACATCCTTGTCTTGATGAAACTTGTTTCAAGTTCTTTTTCCCATGTTTTAATGTGGTCAACATTCTAAAGTTCCATTTGCACTTGGAGAATGTGCCCATGATACGAAGACATTGTAAAAGTTCTGATTGCTTAAAAGGCATGCTTCAAAATTAAATGGTTTCTCATGCACTTGATAAGTTTACTTGGGAAATTAATACCATATGAGTTCAAAACATGCACAACGTTTGGTCAAATTCTCTCATTACATTGAGAAGTGTGCTCAACTCTTGGAAAAGGTTCTCATTGGTATGTAATAATTTGCCACATGCATATTAGTTCCAAGCTGGCCAAAAATTTGTGCTTTGTCATTATGTTGTCCACATACTTCATAAAGTTTGTTCCTATCCTATGTTTAAATTCCTAAACACATCAAAACATGTGCTTTTACATGGTTATAGTTCCATATGCACTTGTAAAGAGCAATCCACATCTTTCCCAATCATTAAAATGGGCCATGGGAGGTTTAAAGCTGAATTTTAGATATTTTAAAACACAAATCTATATTTTTATTCTCCACATAGTCACATGCACTTTGACTCCTCCCATGCCCTCCGGATGGTTTTTGCTCATAAATCACAATCTACCTAGCTAAATGCCTTGAAATTTGGATCATATATTCCTCTCCAAACAACTTCACTTTGAATATTTTATCACTCCATTTCTTTATCTATTTTGTTTTTTTGATCCCAAATGGTTTATGGAGGTTTTTGCATTTAAAACTATCTAAACTTGTCATTTTTACATTGTCATCGGTTTTTAAACATTTTAGATCATTTTCCTAGAGAAATTTTTTTATTCCTCAAGATCCATGGAGTCATATAGTGTGAGAATAATGAAAATAAGAAATATCAAGCATTAAATAGATTTCTATGAATTATTTTTTTAAATTCTTAAATGATATATAATTTATGAACCTGCAATGTTTCCCTGCTCCTTAGAAGTGCTCCAAATGTTAAGAAATTAATCAAGCTTGAAGATGTTATGTTTGAAGTAAGGAATCAATTTTAATGATAACATGGTTTGATTACAAAAAAATTGAGCCTCTTGTCAAAGTGATTATTTGAGACACACAACATGGTTCATGATGAAGGGTGTTGATTTCATAATGGTTAACAACTACTTCAAGTCAATCAAAATGGATCATTTGAACTTTGGGTACCTAGTATCCACTGTTTAAAATCATGAAAAGAGTTTATGCATACTTTCCAGTGTCACTAGGAAAAGTCATTCAAGTCATGGGATGTAATTAATTAATTCATTTCTTGAATTAATTAAAATATTGTAGGTGTGCAAATTATATAGTGAAAACATGTTATGCCAACTCAAGTTAGGAACATGTTAAGTCATAAAGTAACTATATAACTAATTTTTGGTGAATGTGCCTATATAAAGCTAAAATCTAATTGTAAAGGGGTTATGTTTCTCTCTCTTTGGCTCCTCTTTTTCTCTAAATTTGGGAATAAACTATTGTAATTTTGTGTGTATCTATTTCTACCCAATTCTATGAATTATAGAATGTAAGATAGGGGATGAGAATCATTTTATCATTCTTACTATCCTCCATTTATGAAATTTGTTTGTTATTCATTATCAAGTATATATTTTTAATATTAACTCATTGTGTGTTATGAATTGATACAAAGACTTTTGCCATATTCATGTACGTGGATTTTGTGCCATATCTACATAATTCATTAACCTCGAGACTTTGTGCTTCTAGTTGATTTTAATCCCTTATGTGTCGCACCCTTTTTGGCACGAGGTCCAAAATATAACAATTATAACTGAATAATATAATAACAATAACTTTTTTAAGTAGTATAATTAATACATTTCGATTTGCTAACTCCCATATGTGATTAAGTCACGCTATTCACGACAAGCAACACCACATTGCTTGAGCAGATAAGACAAAGGTTTAAGTTATAGTCAATGCGACCACATCGCAATTACAACATCATAAGGCGGAAAATTGGCATTAAGCCACTTATGTGAGTTTAACCAATTATTTTAACTAACGAAGATAAAATAATCGCGACGAAGGCTTTTAAATTGTTTTATTTAATCTTGAGTAATTAATCGATTTGAAAACGATAAAAAATGACGAAGGGAACCCCACTAGTTACCAAGATGGTCATGGGTCCAATTTAGTTCCCTAAATGGGCACATACTTTATAAAAGATTAAAACACCAAAGATTAAGGTTTTATATTAATCATTTAAAAACATGGTCAAAACTTTAAATCTTAAAGCTCAAATATAGTAAAGGAGAGCCCTTGTATTAAAAGGAATCTCCACCATAGGATATTAGGGCATTAAGCAATGCCCTAATTTTCCTTATAGATCATAACATTACATTCACATTTTATTTTATTTGTTCATTTGGTTCTATTTCTTTTGTTCTTGTAGGATGGAGAAAAGAAGAGGAGCTCTCATGGAGCTCAAGCCTATGGGAGCAAGAATGATTCCACATTATTGTTTACTCTTATTTATTTAAAACCTGTTAGGGTTTGGTCAGTAAGCTGTTTTTGGGATGAAAGATCCATCATCTCCTTGGTTTTAGTTTGATCCAAGCAAGGATTTGCAAGTTTTGATTTCATTTTATTACAAGATCTTCTTCTGAGCGTGTTTATGGATGAGTGATTTATTTATGTGTAGATATAAATCTACACACACACATGTTTTGATTTAAAATAGGGTTGAATCGGGAAGATCCCAAAAGGGTGAGAAACAAGAATGAAGGTCTTATGGCCAAGATTGACCAGACCATACAAAGCGTAAAGGAGAGGGGACTATGGGTCCAAGCCACAATCACGTGAGATGTGGGGAGGGCCATTGCTAGGTCGTGGTCAAGTTGGAGGATACAAGAGTGGGGAGGGGGTTGTGGCATATGCCATGACCTGATTACGATGTAGGGGTGGGTACAGTTGGGATGGTCGTCCCTACCTTCCCAAACCCAAAATCGAATTCCTTAAAAATTTAATGCATTATTTTGTTTTATTTTTTTAAAACAAGCTTATTAACAACACACACACACACACACACACACACACACACACACACACACACACACACACACACACACACACACACACACACACACACACACACACACACACACACAGAGGAAAGGTCGATTTAAAAATGTGTTTTTTTAATATCATCTGTTATGACAACAATTTGATCTTAGTAAGTATAGGGAAACTTAAGAATTATAAACTCTTATACAAGAGGGTTATCAATGAATTTTAATTTTGTGTGTGTGTGTGTGTGTGTGTGTGTGTGTGTGTGTGTGTGTGTGTGTGTGTGTGTGTGTGTGTGTGTGTGTGTGTGTGTGTGTGTGTGTGTGTGTGTGTACACCCACACATTTATATGATAATGGGTATTTTAAACATACAATGATCGATAAGGTATATCTAGTTTTCCGACTTCTAGGATAAATGTAAAATTTCTATTTATATAAGGTTAAGTATTAAGTCTTTTTTTAATAACTAAAGGTATGTATACTATATACATGATCTAATTATACCAATTTGAAAAAATAAAACATTTAGGATTTAAGTATAAAACAAGTCTTGTTCAAATCATAATAAAATTTACTTAACTTCCTTTTTTTGAAATGAAAAATTTATTTTTTGAGAGTAAAAAGATGTAAACAAAATAAAAGTGAATCACTTTTTCAAATTTTCTTAACACAACAACATCATTACATCATTATGAGATCATAAAACACAAGTATGCAAATTTTCTCAACTCTTTTGAAAGAAGGCTTAAGTAAAACAATTTCTAATTCTCACTTAAGAAGGAACAAAACTTACTCGTTCCATATTTACTATAGAAACATACTAGATTTGTTTTCTTTCCTTAATTCAAATTCCTTCCTTTTCATTTTATTTTCAAGAGGAAGAGTTCAAAGATAATAAGGAATTATTACAACAACTTATATTATCTTTAAATAAGGTGAAGACTCCTTTTTCAACATCAAACTGAATACAACCTTAAACAACATAATATAAACTTTTCATAAGGTTTTTAGGCAATCTTTCCAACTTTTCAACAATACAGATTTGAAGTTTCATTTCTTACAATTAATTATGAAACATAAAGGAAGAAATATCTTAAAATGCAAGTTTACAAGCCCTCCACAAGAGTGGAGACAACATGGAATTTTTTTCCAAAAATTCTAACTTCCAAACAACAACAAAAACCTACAAATTTCTCTAAGATCCAACTTTCTCTCTATGTCCCAATTAGTTCAAAGAACTCTCAAACAACCATAAGAATCAGCTTGGTTGACCACCCAACCAAATGGAATCATTACATTCCCTCAAGGAGAACAATGAGAGCATGTTAGCCTCCCCCAAAGCCATGGGAAAGAGGTAGACATGTCTCTAACCAACACTAAGGTGAAGGAAATCATTCACACAAACAAGGCTTCAAAAACTTACACAAAAGAAAAACAACTTTGAGAAGCTCCAAGATTATTTCCATGGGAAGAGGGGATGAAGATATCCCAATATGATAACCAAAAGTTTCCAAAAAAGCACCACAAAGCTACTTATCTCTCTATGCATTTCCACCCCTTATCACTCCATACCCCTCTCCATTAAGGATTTTCAAACATCAAGTTTCCTTGGATGAAGATAAGGGGGTGATTTCCAAACCAAATGGAAATCAACCCCTACTACAAACCAAATGTAGGGGGTAACAAGAACCTTTCAAGCTTGACCAACAAGCATTGAAAGTGAGGATGAAAGGGATTCCTCCCTCTTCCCAAAAAAACTCCAAAATCCACTCCCTCAAGGGTGGATGGAGTAAAAGAAAACACAAGTTTAAACACAAAAATTCATTGCTTTCAAACAACATTTACACCATGCAAGAATTCAATTTCATAAACATATAAGGATCAAAATAGGAACTAGATCCTACCTTATAATCCAAAGCAAATTTCAATTCCAAGCTTGTCCACCAAAGTCTCCTTCATGCTTTCAAGCTCTCCCAAAACACTACTCCAAAAAATGAGAAAAAGAACCCCATTCCCCTCAACATGAGGGATTAAAAAGAGAAAGAGGCCACAAAACAATCCAATGGGAGGGTGACAAGTGTCACCCTCCACCAAAGATTCATCCAACCAAAAATCTCCAAAATTGCACTCCAAAAATCAAAAGAATGAAAAGGGAAAATTAAAACCAAAACACTCATTATAATCTCCCAAATTCCAAAATATAACCCAATTTCAAAAACCATCATGAGGAGGTGGGTGAAAGGAGGCAAAATGGGCAAATAGGCTTCATTTACCTTGAAAAGATCCCACCCACCCATAGGGATAGGCCTAGGGCCTCTTTTCAAGATAAATAAAGTCATTTGCTTGCATTATACTCCTCCTAAATGATACATCTTTCCCAAATCCGAGTTTGGGAAAGATGTGGCATTTAGGAGGGGTAATTAGGCCCACCTAATCCAAGATTAGGTGCCCCAATACCTCCTTAGCCTAAGAAAAACACCCCAAAGACAAAATTACCAAAAGACAAAAGGGTTAACATTAAACAACTAGATCAACCATTAAAACAAGAGGGGTTAAGTTTAAACAATTAGAAACTATAACAAAGGGGTGCACATAATTCAAATGGTTAAGAGATGGACTAATACAAGCACATAGGGGTGAAATTCCATATATAAGCTAAATTTTAGAATGAGTTGAACAACGTACCGCCATCATTAAAGAAGAGAAATTTTGGGCCCTCAAGGCTTGTCATGCTAGTAAGAGTATGTCTCCCGAGTCCCAAGTTTCTCACATGGCTAAAAACTGTCACCTACACACTCAAGGAAAACATCATACATGTCCAACACCAATAATAAAAATATGATAACATATATATACATCATAGTGATCATCCATACACAATCACAATTAGCTAAAGTAAGTACATCATGGTATAAGCAATCATCCAAAGTAACAAGAAAGTTTACGACAATATATCCATGATGAATCCAATAGATCATAATCAAATCCAGTCATGACATCATCTCAATACATAAATGATCAATAAATATTGGCCTCATATGCCCCATCGATAACCTATCGAAAAAGAGTTAACATCCTACTGTTAGCAAATAACCATACCATATAACAATATCAACATCAAAATGGTATAACATAGTAACAATATATATGCTAATATAATATCATGATACAATAATTTGGTACAACTCAAAATGAGAATGAGGAATATGTGGGAACTACATCATGCAACTACTATTAAGTTATTCTTTTCATGTAAAAGAGAGGGTTTTATTTTATGTTTATGTTTGAGTTATCTCAATAGTTCTCTAAGCCTATTCGATGTAGATTTCTCACTTCCTCTGTCATCTTCCTTCTTTTTCCCATTTTTGTTTCCTTTCCGATTTTTGATTAAAAGAACCAAAAATACAAAAGAAAACCATCATATGAGTGAAATTTCCCTCTCAAACATAGAGGAACACCACCTCGTCGATAAGTGATCTTACCTAACTATTGCAGATTTCATGTTGCTTCCATTGGGTGAATCAAGCTCATGCACACAATATAAAATCTTATCAACATGATCACAAGAGACCTTAATAAGGGTTAGAATTTTAGGTTGGACTAATTTTAGCATTGTGATATTTGAACATTTCATACATACCGCTACTCTAAAGAGATATCAAATTGCATGTAGTTATCCCATTTATGTGAACGTGCATGAAATTGTAAGTAAACATGCAATCCTTCCTTTGAGCTTTGACACTTGGCACCATGAAACATTAACCTCTTTGTATTTAGAATTGACCTAGTGGACTACTTTAGGCCTTCCATTTGAAGATTTAGATATGTACAATCCTTTGCGTAATGATATGCAATGTATGTTAGAGTGTTCCAAGAGAGTGAGATAGATGAGAGGTCATGAATGACCTAGGGGGTCATTTATATATCGGTGACTCTTAGTTAATATATTGTCACCGTGACCTATGAAATACACCTAGGATGACCTAATAGAGACTAAGTAATTTAAAAACTAATTGGTGTAGACCCTTGGACATTTCCAAAAAGGTGGAACGCCTATGTTATCCAACATTGTGTGGGTTAACTGGTACTATCCCGATGATGCAAATATGGATCTGGATTATGAAGAATGCATGTATAGAATTATGAATGTGTTCTTGTATAAATTGGGATGATAAGAAATAAATATTACCAGAAAATGAAGGTAGCCAAGAATATGTAAGTGTTATTCAAAATTCACCCCTAGGTTAATATGGAGAACACATTATAAATGGACTTAGCTATTTAGATTTTGGGATGTGCATACGGATGTTAAATTCAGATCCATCAGAAGAGAAAGACATCCCATGTTTTGGCTTGACCGATTTGGTCTTTACTCAAGGTGAGTGACAAATTTTCAAGTTGTTGGTTGGGCTCATTATGAAATTGGAAAAGTCCAACAGGTTGGGCGACTAGGGGTTGGTCGACGATGTTGAGTAGGGACGGGGTTGGATGACACAGGGGTTAGAATCTTGGGTTGGACGGTGGAGCATTGTACGGCCGGGTTGGTCGAGATGGGTGTGTCGGCGAGGTTGGCGGGTTGAGATAGATAGATAGGCTAGTCGGCGGGGTTAGTCGGTTGAGATAGATGGATAGGTTAGTCAACGGGGTTGATTGGTTGACTATAGTGGCAACGTGATGACAAGCTCATGGTAGGACGAGTCAAAAACATATGGAGGAGTTGGATGACATCCAATCCCTTTGGGTTGGATGGTATAGGGTTAGACAACATGGTTGGTCGGGTAGCATGTCGTATGAGTAGAGATAGATGGTCGTCCAACCTCCCAAGTTGGACAGCCCGAAATATGAAGATGACAAATCCTGTCGTCAATGACTAGAAGCATGTATGGCCACGAAGTTAGACATTGTCCAACCCCTAGGTTGGATGACCCACTCATTTTTGTAAGGTTTATGCTTAGACGGTCATCTAACCAAGATGTAGAGGATACCTCGTGGGCCAACCAGCTATTTTCTCAAAGGGGTTTGTATGGCCAACATGGTTAGACGACCCACAAGATGGACGAGTCACAAGCCAAGAAAAGGTAGGTGGGTGAATGACAACTCAACAACCAAATTTAATGAAGTATGGTGCCCATGAATGCTCATGCAAGCAAGGTACCAAATTGTATGGTTGCCCATACCTCTTTAATGCATCCTATCGGTTGGTGACCCAAATTTCCTATATATTGTAAAATTCACCTCATTTTGAGGGGATTCATTCTATTTTGCAAAGGAACTCTGTCAAAATTGTTCCAGAGTTATTGTGAGCTAAAGGCCTCAAATTTGGGCATTTTGTAAAGAATTCTTGCCTTGTGCCTATATTGTAATGGATTGTGCATGTTTTTAGCAATAAAATTCATGTTTTGTGGCTATTTTTACCCTAGCTTGTATGACATTGCATTTTTTCCTTCCATTATGTTTGTAGGTATATTGTGCATGCTTATCCCTTTACATGACCTTTAATTTGTTGTGCTTTATGAATCTAGGGAACTAGAATATTGTTTTAGCTTGTGGCACTTCTACTCGCCCTCTCTCACTTTGTTTACTCCCTATTTTTTACTCACTCGAGTGTCTCACTCCCTTTCTTGGTGCATCACCTTTGCTTAGAGTAGATTTACTTTTATGCATTTTTCTATCCATGTCTCCTTGGAAAGCATTAGGGTAGGATTAGTTTAGTTTTCCATTCTCTAAACTTTGGAGAAGTTGGCACTAGGTTAGGAGAAGAAGTTGACTTTCTCCAGAGGATTATCCTACTTGTAAGGTCCCACACTGTAGGATAATCCCATGTTATGCAGGTTTGATTACCTCACACACAAATCACAAGCAATCAGGGGTGTTGTAATTTTGCATAAACAATAAGTACTAGTAGATTTTACCTATTTAGCATCAAAAATCATGATAATAACACTATGTTTTAGAAAAAATTTACCATACTTGTAAGAAAAATTATATCAAGAATCATCAAGGATCCTAACACTAAGGGAATTTTTGTGAAGGTTTATCTTCACATTTGGTGGAGATCTCATGACACATTTTCTATCATCAATTTAAGTCGAAATTCCATTTTTGAATTTCCCACTTTTTTTTTTTTTCAATTTGGTGACATTTTAAAAGTCAATTTCATGATGTTATTTGTGTCACATTTTAAATAAAAAAATAAAAATCAAATTAAATTATATGAAAATCACAAATTCTAAATTAGTTTATCAATGCACAATATGAATCAATTTGATATCAATTATAAATAAAATACATTTACATTAATTGTTTTTATTTGTAATAATTTACAACTATAATTAAATCATAAACAAAAATATTGTCGATAACTAATGCATTAAAAACAAACTATACAAAACCAAATATTATTTACGATACTTAAATAAATTTGAAACTCATAATTGAATCATTATAAAAACAACATAATTCAATGATAATAATATTGTAGACACTAAATCACGCACTTGGGTACATTTCTATGTCCTAAACACATACTAGCATTCATATGATTCCTAACCAAGAAAATTAGTAATTGGCGACTATCTTTGGCCTCTTAGCTTTCTTTATTATTTTCTATTTGGTCCTTCACACCCTACAACCAAGTTGGTATTTTACTTATTTATCATTTATGGCTCCAAACACCAACACCCAACTAGGACAGGAGCACCCAGACACCCCTGTCCCCTTTGGATGCCCCGAACCCTTTTTCATCTTACTTGCTCCTTTTGGGCCTCTTTTATATCTTGGGCCTCTTTTCACTTATGGGTCGGTATTCTAGTTGTCAATTATGAAATTTAAACAAAGGAATCATATAAATACATAGCTATGTGTTCAAAATAAAGGACCAAACACTAAAAATTATTATCATCACCTAAGATTGCATTCAAAAGGAACCTAAAGCACTCCAAAACATCCATCTAACATCCATTCAAGGGACAAGGGTTGCATTAACTCTGCATACACAACATAGGAAGGGGAAGTTCATTTTTCCATCCATAAATTTTACTACATTGCTACATTTAGCTACATCCTGCTACCAAGTGCAATTACACAAGGGCATCCTAGGGCACAATTTCTACACACACTCACCAGAACTACATGGATTCTAAGATGTAGTGCATCACTCGATCATAAGTTCACTCTTGGGGTAACCGATGGGGCTAGTCCAACTCCCCATTCTACATCTTTCTTTTTGGATTTGATGTGGTTTGTGGGATTTTGTAGGTGATATATATTTTACAGATATCAAGTATCCTTGGAAATCAAAGAGCAACACACAAGTAATCAACAAGGAATATTTGTGACACTTGTATGACACAATAAAGACCAGGTTTTGACCATTTTAATAGTCACAAGTTCCCATAAGAGATATTCAGCACCCAAGTGCCCCTATCATGTCGTGGGCACTGTGTGCGGCCTTCTTCCTATAGTCTAGAATTTATCTTGAGCTTTTATGACATTGTTCACTTCATGCTCATCATTTTCCCAGATCCGAGAGAACTTCCATATCAAGCATATTTAAGCTAAGTCATTCTTTCTATATCTCTTGCTTAGGGTTTCATACTTACTTGCTTATTTACTTGTGTCATATTGTACTTAGAAGTTGTATATCATAGTTTACATAAGTTACTCTGCAATAAGGTTTAATAAAATAAATTTTTTATTATTAAATCAATTATTCCATATGCTTACACTGTGTGAAGTTAAACTTTTATCTATGGAAAAAATAAAGTATCACGTTTCTCCTTCGTCATGTTCTACTTAGTTTTAAGTTAAATCAACATTCAAGCCATCTCCTAAGCTCACTTTGAAGCAAAGGCAACCGTCAATGTCGTCCCTCATCTGTAAAGCTTCAATGAAAAACTCTAAAGTGTACTTTCACTAAATTTCCACATGCACCTCGATTTCCTCAACTTCTTGAAAGTAATCTAATTACTCTTCCACCACCTCTCAATCTTGATCCATATTGCCCTTGTGGCTGCAATTATGATGAAAATGCTAAATGTGACTATCATCAATGCATTGGGAATCCCACCAATCGTTGCTTCAAACTCATGCATCTCATACAAGATATTATTGACAATAATTCACTTGAGCTCCCGAGCCATCTCCTTCTAATCAGTCGGTTATAACAAAAAGATAAAAAAATTAATGACCCTTTTCCTAAGCATGACACACAAGCTTCTGATTCTTTTACTAATCATACATATCGCGTTGTGCCTTCTCCTTCATTAGGGCCCCTTGATTTTTGGTCACTTATGCTGATGTATGACCACTAGCCATTACATTTTCTGATCACAATTGTCATGCAACCTTTTTTAATTCATTACACATCAACACTTCTATCGGTTCATATATTGTCAATAATACTATGATCTATCTAGTAGATCCTATCATTGTATGCTCTATTGCACTTCTTATGACTATCAAATGTCCAATATCTGCTATCACCTATCTATTTCCTAATTATTTTTCCACATTAAGCTACCCATTACAATTGGAACTCTTACCATGCTTGTGGCATCTTCAATCGAAGGTTGTGACATGTTCTTAGGTCTTCCTTGGCTCTGCATGCCGCTCAAGTTATTCCTTCCATCAATCATTTGTGTCTCAAGTTTGTTTATAATAAACAAGTTGTCACTATTAAAGGTGTTCCACCATGCACACCATCGCCTTTACCTCCTCTTGATGACATCCTTCCACCAGCTTCAACATCTATGTCTCCTAGGCTCACAAATCTAGAGCACATTCTGCACCCAGTTCTTCTATTCACACTTGACCCACTTCATGACCTTATCATCCTCATTGGTCCACTAGTCCACCTCTTTGATCTAAGTCCCCTACTTGGGTAGCCCCTTCACATAGGTGTTCACCACCTCCTTCACTCATAGGTATTCTTCACATTGGTGTTCATCACCTTCTTCACCTCATAGGTCTACGGCACATAGGTGGTCACCACCTCTTTCACCACATAGGCCTCCTTCACATGTATATCGTCCTTATCATAAATCACCGATCTTAGAGCATTGTCATGTGCATTTATCTCCTTGGACATCGAGTAGAGGATCCTTTCCCTTCACTATCATTGGATAGATTATTTTTCATCACACACTTAAGGGGCATCACGCTTACTTCCCCCCTCCTAATATCATTAGTTGATTATCATTTCTACTACAATGTTCCATACTTCATACTCCCTATTTCTAAGCACTCTTACACAACTTGATACACACATTATATCGCCATGAACTTATGATGCACTCTAGTTCCATGAGTTCATACTCGACTACTAAGGGTCTAAATCTAAAATGAACCTTGCCATCATTCACTTTGCACACTCTATGATTCATGATATATCTTTCTAACACACATTTTCAAACCATTTCTTGATGATGCACTCTTGTTTTATGGTTCATTCTTAATTGTTGAGGGTCTCTTATAAATGAACCTCATCTCATTCACATCCATTGAGGGGTACGCTAGTCCTTCCATCTTCACATATTGCATACCATTCCATCACATACATCCACTACATTTGCATATGTTTGTTGCACTTACTCTTACTTTCTTATACTTACATGACACAGCTTTTCTTACTATGATATTAAGATACTCGGTATGTCATTATCCTTATATATATACACATGCACGTTCACTTGGTCTTTTGGAGTCAATACAAGTCTTTACACGCTGCAATGATGCTTAACACTATACCTTTTACCGGTTTGCTAAGGCTCTGGGGCATCTACTCTCACACACATTACGGGTGTTATTGTTTCATTATGTATTACTTCTTATTCTTATTAGCATATTTACTTTTCAGTGATATATACATGCCTTGACATACTTTTTATCTTTCTCACACTCTAACAAGTGATTCATGTGTAGCATTTTCTTTACAGGACTATATGACACCATGGTTGTCTGATACACTTTGTTTTCCATTGATTGCTATTATATGTTATTATTTGGGGGATATACCCTATGTCTTGTTTGATCACTATTTGTATGCTTTTCGCAACTTTGTCCCTAATTTTCTTATGACATTATGTGCGATGTTCCATGTTTGACACCCACTTTTCATAATCTATCTTGTATACACTCCTGTTTGTTACATTGCTTTTCTATGACATGTTTGCTACTGTTTCCACTAACACATATATCTAGCCACTTTGTTTGCATGTGCCTTGGTTTCTACCATGCACATCCCCCTTACATGGATACAATACAACAAAACATCGGGTCTTCTCTTTTGGGATGCACACTCCTACTGATGTCACATGCACCCAAATGAGGGGGGCATACATTTGGTGAACAAATCACTCCATACATCAGCTCAAAGATACAACACAAAATTTACATAGGTTATAGTTACAACACTAGCTTAGAATCATACTTGGATCATAATCAAAACACATAAACCAATGCCCAAGCTTAGACAGAGCACCGGGCACTTGTGTCCTCCCATGGTCACTAATGTCCTGGGGGCACATACAATCAACTTATCAGATCAACATAGTTCACATAATTTTTTAGAGCGGTTTTACATTATCAAGCACAATCCTCTAGCAGACAGAATGCATTCTATCTCGGTCAATCGAAACAATCAAGGTACATTTGGAACAAATTGAAATAACAAGAACAAAACAAGGACACACCATCTATAGTGGTGTTTATCAGCAGAGTCATGGAAGGAGAGTAACACTAGACCTCTCTCCCTAACACTTTCTCTTTAGTGCGAGATCGCCCAAAAAACTCGCACTTGGCGTGAAATCGCCCAAAAAACTTGCACTTGGTGTGAGATCGCCCAAAAATCACTCATGGCATGAGATCGCACAAAAAACTTGCTCTACGCATCATTTTCATCACACTTTTCTATCCTTTTACACTCTTATACATCATGTGCACACTTTCCTTTTACATACTTTTACATACTTATACACATTTTTCTTTAATTTATCATATATGAGACTTTGAATACATTCTTGCTCTTCTTTTTGCATTGTCCTTACAAGAATCAACAACAAGTACAACATAGTACAATGCATACGCTACACCCGTAGGGTTACTTTCCTTTCTAGTTTCCATGCTTCACTTGTCCACTTAGCACAAATTTTTTTTACGCTCTACATGGTTATTAGGTACTCATCTTTTATATACTTTATGTTATCAAGTATTCACTCAACAAGATAAAGTGGGGAAAAATTAGATAGTAAATCACGCACTTGGGTACATTTCTAGGTCCTAAAAACATACTAGCATTCATATGATTCCTAAGCAATAAAACTAGTAATTGACGAATGTCTTTGGCCTCTTTACTTTATTTATTGTTTTCTATTTGGTCCTTCACACCCTACAACCTAGTAGATATTTTACTTATCTTTTATGGCTCTAGAAATAAATGCCCAACCAAGACAGGAGCGCATAGGCGCCTTGTCCCCTATGGGCACCTTTGACCCTTTTTCATCTTACTCGCTCCTTTTGGGCCTCTTTTATATTTTGGGCATCGTTTTCACTTATGGGTTGGCCTTCTAGTTGTCAATTACAAAATTTAAAAAAGGAAATCATATAAATACATAGTTATGTGTTTAAAATAAAGGATTGAGAACTAAACATTACTATCATCACCTAAGCTTGCATTCAAAGGCACTTAAAGCACTCTAAGGCATCCATCTAGCATCCATTCAAGGGACAAGGGATGCATCAACTCTGCATACACAACATAAGAAGGGGAAGTTAATTTTTCCATCCACACATTTTACTACATTTCTAAATTTAGCTATAACCCACTATCAAGTGCACTTGCACAAGGGAATCATAGGGCACAATTTATACATATACTCACCAAAACTACATGGAGTCTAAGATGTAGTGCAATGCTCGGTCGTAAGTTCACTCTCAGGGTTACCACTAGGTCAATCCGACTCCCCATTTTGCATCTTTATTTTTGGATTTGATGTGGTTTGTGGGATTTTGCAGGTGATATCTATTTTACAAGTTACAGGTACCCTCGACGATCAAAGAGCGACACATAGGTAATAAAAAAGGAATATTTTTGACACTCGTGTGATATATTATAGATCAAGTTATGAACATTTTCACACACATGCACATAGAAGAGGTCTTTAATACCCATAAACCCATGTCCTATTGTGGGTGCCCAAGTCTGACCTTATTCCTGCAATCCATAACTTATCTTGAGCATTTACGCCATTGTTCTCTTCATGTTCAGTAGTTTCCCCAGTCTAGAGCACTTCCAAATCAAGCATAAATCAACTAATTCATTCTTTATATATCTCTTGCTCAGGGTTTCATACTTACTTATTTGTTTGCGTCATAATATACTTAGCAGTTGTATATCATAGTTTACATAAGTTACTCTGTAATAAGGTTTACCAAAATAAATCTATATTTTATGAAATCAATTATTAAAGTACATTAATATTTTATACAATATTTTTAGAGAGTATATCCTTCTCTTGAGAATTTTTAATAATTGACTAATATGTTAATTAGTCCTCATCATCCTCGTTATAATCATTATTCTCCTCCTCCTCCTCCTCCTCCTCCTCACCGTCATCATCCTCATCATGTGAACTTTTTCTTTCTATGAAAAAAACATTTTATAAATTAGAATATTTAAAACTAAAAACAATAATCAAAATATAATTATATCTAAAAATAACATACACGATGAGGTATTCAAGAGGTGTCGATGTTCCATGTATAAGAAAAATATATGAAAATTTAAGTTATTATGCTAACAAATAACATTTTATAATTTTAAATTTCTCAACCCATTAAGTTAAATATCTCTATAACATAATCTTTGAAATCTAAGTTAATACCTAATAAATTTGAAAACTAATATTGAGTAATGCTTTCTTATATGTCTTTTGTAACATTGATGCATTTTATGAGTGCTGCCCAAAGTTCTTCCATTGCCACCTAAATGTGATCATTAGCGACATGACACAAGTTGGTTTCTTAAAAAATTAAAAGTAATTAAATATAATACAATTAAAGATATATAAGCTATATGAAAAATAATAAAAATAGCTAACTTTTATGTCGATAATCAATGAATTACATTATTGGTGAGTTATAAGTAGTTTTCAATCATCAACCCAAGTTCCATTCCCATTGAGTCCATTGGGAGCTTTGATAAGTGGTCATGGGTACACCTTGAGGTAGGGGTCAAACTTCTTCATATGGACCAAGCGGAACATAGCGGTGCTTTGAATGTGGATCACTCAACGGACATTAAGGACCCAAAACCACTCTCATATCCCACTTAGAGAAAGTGTTCCTCTGCCACTCTAATTCATATCTTTGGTATAATAAAAGTTTTTACCATCCAAAGTTTACAACTCGAGGTCTTGGGCTATTGGTGAGTTACACGTAGTTTATAATCAGCTCAAGATCTATTCCCATTGAGTTCATTAGATGCTTTATAGGTGCCCATGGGGACACCTTGAGGTAGGGTCAAACTTCTCCATATGGATGAAGCGAGAACATAGCGGGGCATTGTGAATGCGGATCGTCGGGTGAATATTAATGACCCAAATCCATCCTCGTGTCTCACTTAGAGAAAGATCTCCTTCAACCACTTTAATTCATATCTCTCGGTATATTAAAAGTGTTTAACAACAAATTTTTAGCCGATGGGGATTGGGTGAAATGGGAAAGTCGGATGGTTGTGTTCGACGCCACCCAAGTTCAAATCCCATTAGGCACGAGCCTGTTAGGGGTGGTTTGCACACCCAGTTGTGCTAGATGGATCTAGTTTGTAATGCTCGTGGTGTCGATCTTCTTTGAATGTTGTGTCGATGGTGGCGGAGTTATCATTATGGTTGAATGTCTTCGATTGTAATGTTGGTTGTGGAAGGTTATTATTGTATACCCGGTTTATAGCTTGATCTAAAAGAATTTATGGGAAAGGGTCCCATTAACCCTTTTAACTATAAAAAAATCAATTAACATACATGTTGTGTTGAAATATTTACAAATATTGTGTTTTTAAGGTATTGAATGCCTTTCTCGGTTAGTCGATGTTCAAACACCCTATCTTAGGAAAAATAACAAAAACAAAATACATAAAAATATTGAACGATAATTAGTATATACTAAACTCAATTTAAATTATTCAAAATAAAGAAAAATAATATTAATTCAACCTAAAAATTTAAACACCACAACTTTTTGGCTCGTGTGATGAGTAACATGGTTAGTTTGAACCCCTTTATGTATCCTTCACATACCCACACTTCCCCCTTTATTTGCGTATATTCTTTCGATCATCTTCCTATTCATCAATCATATTTTGTATAATGGATGTTTTTATTTCCATTAGAATTTATAGGCATTCTTTATTTCTTTTTGCCCTAATAGCTTTCCCTTCTCAATGCGTCCCTCATACTGATACCTTATTTTTTCAATCAAATTTGGCTCGTATTCTTTGGCAAGATCCTCAATGTAATTTTATTATTTTTACGGGAATTGAAGCTAGTCAAGGTGGGCTAATGATTATGTTGGCCAAGTGTCGATTACTTGACGAAGATTACTTGAAATATATATGTCACCATTACAATATTTTTAAACATCCCCATGAGGGAATCAAATTGGGGTCCTCGCCGTACCATATGAGAATAAGGGTTACTAAAGGGAAACACCTATATGGAAACTAGGGGTGGATAAGGGAGAAGTGGAGGTCGAATAGGTAAATCATAAATTACATGGAAATTTTCCATATACACTTCTTCTTTTTGCATGTTTTTCAAAGCACATAGTATGAAATCCCCAACCATTTTAAAATCTTTGATCAAAGGATTTCTCTCCAATTTGGAGAGTGTTTGTTGAGGTTTCCTAAAAATATAAGCACTTCAATTTCGGATTGAAATTTAAAAAAAAAACATTAAAATTTATAACAAAAATTCAAAATAATTTGTAAAATTTATGTACAAATATTAATAAAAATTACAAGATCTACCTCTTCTTCCTCTTGATTAAATGTAAAAATGTGTATTTTAAGCCCTTCACCAAAATCTATATGTTATTGTTTCCCATTCTCTTTCCCTTTTCCCTTTTCCATCCATGGCCTCTATTTACCTCTCATTTTGAAATTTATAATGAAAATCAAAGTTTTTCTTCTCCCTTTAACTACTAAGTGACAATGAACCCAAACAAATAGTTTCCCATTTTTTTATAATAAAGAGAACTATTTTTAATTTTTCTTATGTTATCCTTATTCCTAACAAAAATCATGAGTGTTAGGGTTGAAATAATTGGGTCAAAAGTGAACATTTATATATACTTTGTTAGTGTATAAAATATTCATACACTAATGTATTATTTTAAGACACAATTGTAACATTATTTGTAATATGATATGTGGATCATTCACCCATATGTGCACACTTATTCACATTTATTAATAGAGAAAATACTAATTAAGTTATTGATTTTATTGAATTTCACTATTAATAACCTTTTCTAAGACTTGTTTTGTAAGCTAATTACTTTCCAAACCCTAACCCTAGCCTTTTAGTTTTAATTTATAACAATATAGAGCCAATGTGTGAGGTAATTATTATGGAAGAGTTATTCATACTCTGGAAAATTCAAACTAGAGCTTCTTAATAAAATTGTGGTAGTCATGTTACCCTTAATAATTATGTGTTATGTCTTTGTTTTAAGCTTTCATTAGTTTATGATATATGCATGCATGTGGATATTTGTCTTATAGTTTTTTTATAGTGATTATGGACAATACGAATAAATGTAATATGTTATCAAAGCGATATAAGTTTCAGCTCGTGTTGAATTCAAGTATATAAATAAATTTTCTAATTTTGAGTTTTTTCTTATAAGTGTCCAGATTAGATTTGTAGTTTTCGAAAAAAATTCTATAGGTATCCATATTTATGAAAATTTTAGTGCTTTTCTACAATTTCTATGTAGAAACGGTGGCTACTACAATTAACCAATTTCATGCTCTCACCTTGCCCTTTGTGGAATTTGGATTGATAAAATTGGTGAAAGTGTTGAGCTACGAGGGTTTATATATGGCTATTGTTTTAGATCTCCCTAGATAAAACTATGTTTTCAAAATTTAAAACCTTAGGTACTATCATTTTGGGCAAAGAGGTAATCAATTTTACCTTATATGTAGTGTGCGTGATACTTCCCGAATACACAATTCATTTAACAATATCGTGTACAAATTTTAGCTTCTACGTACCTCACGATATATAGGAAAGAAATAAGATTTTTAATTTTTTCGAATATAACATATTTCATCAATTTGCTTCTATGGTGAATGGGTAAGTGGTTAAATCCAAAAATTTATTATATATGTACCTCGGAGACAAGATAGTGCTACTATAGAACGATGGAATCCTTTGTAGTTAATGGCATGAACATTGGTCTAGTTTACTAGTTATGAATGTGATAAGTATATTAGAGATCCTATTTAATAAATACATCGTGACCTAGTGAATCCCTTCGGTTTATTTGGAAGTACAACACAATATTGTTTAGATGTATAATTTCACTTGAACCTTGGTTATGTTCTTCTTGTAGTTTTAATACATAATCTTGGTTAGATATAGTATAAATTCTTTGTTTCGATTTTGATTTAGGTCCTCTAGTTACTGATATATATTTTTGGTCACAATTTTGGTCTAGTATTTTGTTCATGGATAGGTCATATATTTGTTTTTGTCTAGAATATTTGTTATAGGTGAAATTGGGAAAACATTGTTTTTATAGTTGCAAAGCCATGAGTAAGTAGTATGTTTGGTATATCAAAAAAGTGAAAATATTTTTCAAATCGGGTGGATCTTGCAATGTTGATGAATTTTGGATCCACGGGGTTGTAGAGTAACGTTCCTCATGATTTCAAAAATTGGATACAAGTAAAAATTTTCAAATTTTTCTTACTGGACACCTAAACCATTGTGATTTATGTCCGAGACAATCCTTTTAAATGCTACTTCAATTTATACAAAAATCTTATACAAATTTGTTGTTTTGGGCTCTTTTTAAGGGAAAAATATTTTTCTATACAAAAATTACACCGTTGTGATTTTCTCATCGAGACAATCATTTTAAATTCTATGTTTGGAATCACTTTTTTTAAAGTGTTATCTCTTTATCGACACCAAATTTGAGTACTCATGATGGATGTCAAAATATTAATTCTCAATGGCTATAATTAATTTAGACAGAGAGGACATGTTACTAATGTGCTTCTTAGCAATGGAATTCACCACATTACAATGAATGAAGAATTTACACCTCTTGATCTTGTCAAAAGCCAAAAGTAGTAAAATATATGTGATGAAAGCTCATAGTATTATAGGTCAAGTAGTGTCTCTTGAACTAAAGTTTCACTTTTATGGTGACATGGATCATTTACAAATTGGATTAAACTTGAAAGCATCTTTGATAAACACCATAAAATGTGGGCATGCTAGTTAGAAAAAGGTTTTCTACCCTTAGCCCATACAATTTTCCTTAGATTGTGGATTTCATCACTAAGATCAAACACTTGAGATTTCTCCTTGTTGAAGTTGGAGAAACAAAGTTTGATGACAAAACCATTAATAAAATTATTTCTAAGTTGGGTCATTCACACTCAATTTTTTTCTCTAATTGCTACGCACAACAAGATTATTTGGGCACAACATATGTGGCATTAATTTTGATAAGTTATTTGAGAAAAACTAGTGAGAATGGGAAAAATTAATTTTTATTGGTGTATCCAACCTATAGGTATTAAGAAATGGAATTGATAATTAATGAATGTAATGTGAGTCCAATACCTAAAAATAACAAAGGAAAGTGCCTTGCTAATGAAAAGGTAAAACATAGCCTAAGCATAAGGGAAACCAATCGTCAAAGTAAAAATTCACCCAAATTTAAGACAAAATCAAAGGGAAATACAAATCCAAAGCTAAAAAAAAATGTCGCACTTATTATGGTAAACTAAGTCATGCTAAACATCAATGTTTCAAAAAAGGCATATATGGAAGTGGAGATAAAAATCAACTTCTTCCCTCCAAGAAAAGTGTTTTTCTTTCTACAATAACTACTGGATAAATTGTAAATGAATGGATTTTGGATTCAAGGGCCTCAAATCACATGGAAAATTAAGGTTCCCTAATTCAAATTCTCACGTATTGTAGCACAACACAAATTTTAGTGGATTTTTTTTTCTCTTAATGGTGAAGGGGAAGGATCCATTGAGATGGAAAATGACATGCTCGATAAATTTATCCATGTTCTAGCTGTTTATGTGAATTTATTGTCCATTTATAAGATCCCTCATTTAGGTGAAGGAAAAACTATTGAGTTCACTGCCAACAATGTTGTTGGTAATCAATCAATGGACTATTTTTCAATCATAGCCATTTGAAAGGTTGATCATTGAGCATTGTATAAAGTTAACTAATTTATTTTTAATCAATCTTCAAAATCATGTTTTCCCATGAAAATAAATTAAAGTAAACTTATCATGAGAATTTTTGTCATATTATCTATCACTCATTGTAAACTATAAATAAAAATTAATATGGTTCTTGGGTTTTGAAGGTGTCCTTTATAGATGGAATTTATTTAGATTTTGCACTTATAAAATAACATAAGGATCCATTTTCAAAAGAAAAAGATTCGAGAGCAAATGATAATTTGTAATTGCTTCACAATGACCTCATGTCATTTCCCCATGTTTATTTTTATAAGCATAGATATGTGCTTACCTTCATTGATGATTTATATCAAAAACATGGATCTACTTTATAAAAAAACAAAGGTGAAGTTTTGAGAACTTCAAAATTAGCAATGCCCTTGTTGAGACTCTATCTAAGCTGAAAATATAGAAAATTAGAACTAATAATGGAGGAGAGTTTGTAAATAATCAAATGATTACCTTTTGTGAGTAAAAATGGATTCAAATTCAATACAACATACACTACACCCATAACAAAATGGTGTAGTCGACCACAAAAATTATACAATCAAGAAAATGGCTAATTATATGTTACATTCCAAAGATTTATCTTCTCAAATTTTAGAAGCTATTACGTGTGCAAACTACATTCAAAATTGCACTCCTCACTCACTATTTTTCTATATGACATTAGGAGAAAAAGGGTATGGTGTTAAGCATGATATTTCTAATTTAATGGTTTTTAGATGTAATGCATGGGCACATGTCCCAAATGACAAACAAAAAATAATTGAAAGGAAGGTTTGACCTTGTGTATTTGTTGGTCACTTTGAAAATGTGAAGGAATATTGCCTTCTAGTTCCAATAATCATTAAAATTATCTATTGAAGGGATGTAGTGTTTGAAAAACAATCACAAGATTACATCCCATGTTATACCTCCTCCATTACCTTGTATCAAACAAGATATCACTTATAAACCTTCTTATGAAGAACATGCAATTTTGAAGAGTTCTATTTGATGAGTTCATACAGTCATATGATGAGCCATAGGTGGGATAGAAAATACCTCCATCTTCGATGCTAAAGGAGATTCTAAATGCACCCATTCAACCTGATCAACCTCAACCAAAATGGGTCTGTACAATATGCAATGAGATTGGTGCCTTGGCGAGATATCCTACATATCTAAACAAGATGAGATCCCAACATCAGTATATTGTTAGTGTAGGTTATTATTTATCCTTTTATTTATTTATTAGGAAAATTATTACACTTAGGCTATTCCTATACTTGTTGAGTTAGCTTGCTTAGGTGTACTAGCTGTGTGGAGTTAGCTCTAATTTCATTATCAATTAGTGAGATTTCTTCACCACCGATATAGGTAAGTAGTTTACACTTCCCTCCTCTTATATGTACATCCTAGTTATTGATCTAATTCATGGGATCAAGGGCATTATGATGGATTTCCATATATGATATTGCAGATCTTTTTTTGTAAATCCTTTTGTAAGGTTATTATGGAGAATTCCTTTCGATTTATTAAAAGTGATTTGTTATTATCATCTGAGATCTTTATGACTTGGAACAATCTTCTTATCATTTCTTTAATGGTATCAAAGTAATAGATGTTGTATTTTGAAGGTGCTAAAACCATAATATTGATAGTAAACATGAATATTCTTGGAGGCAAGTAAAGTGAAGGTTTTTGCTAATTTTATAGGTCTATAGGATGCACACAATTTTGTACAATCAACGAAGGATGGTTTGGAAAACCATTTATGTTTTTTCTAGTTTTTTTGTTTTCTAATTTGGGTGTTTATTTGTTTGTTTTTAGTTTTTTACGATCTATGAGGATATCAAGATGATTTTCTCGTTGTAGGTGTGTATGGGCGGTGGCCGGTTTCATTTTATATCTACAAACCGTGTTGGATGAAAGGAGAAATAATTTTTGGGTTTTCTTCGGACCAATAATTTTTTTTTTTGGCTTCGATGGTTTTTGTTGGAATGAAGTGGTTTTGGAGGAATGTACAAAAAGTAGGCCTATGAATTTCCATGTGTGCTCTTTCTAAAAATGTAAAGTTGGGGACATTCCATTAATGACTATTTTTGCTAGAAAGAGTAAGTGGATGCGCCTTTCTTAGGAACATGCGCCTTTCTTAGGAACAAACAACAAAGCCCAATACAATAAGATGTGCAAATGGGAGAGGATTCCCATGAAATCCTTAGCCCTTGGTCACATGGAGGCTAAAGTCATGGATTCCTACTAGTAGGTGCTTAAGTGTAGCCCCTTCTACATTTTTCACTTTGTGGTAAAACAATGCATTTTTTATTTAAATGGACCATTATTGATGGGAAACTATTTCTTTCATATATTTTGATCGGTAACTCATTTTTTTATTGATAAGGCGGGTTGAAGGGACCCATTCCCTTTTAAAATATTAGGCCTAAATACCTAAGATAATTATCTAATATTGTTGGGCCTATAACCCAAATTACAAGCCTACGATACTTAACTAAAAACCAAATACCCACTATTTCCCAACCAGGGATGGAAAGAAGTCTTCAATATTACCCATTCGACCTTTTTATTTTTCTTGTTCTTTACTTCCTGCCACTTACCATTCCCTGTTGTAATTGCTAATGAAAGATCACTAGGATTCGCCAAGCCAACCTATCTTCTCGAGAGATTCTTTGTTCGAATCCGATTTCATAGGAGAATGACCCCTTTTCATTCCTCTAACCACATTAATCCCTTGATAATATTGGGTTGTATCCATCCTCATGCTTTCCATAGCCTTCTCCTCAGTACTGAAATTGTACGTCTCCTCCTTAAATGTTGCAACATCCACCAATTCTAGATCCAAAGCACCCCAACCATGAGGTGAGAGGCTGTGCCATGATTATTTAATTATTTATTATTAATTGGACAAGATGCTTGCAGATGGCTGGGATTTCTATAATTTCTACACTGAAATGCCATGTTTTCATAATCCAAGGGTTGTGAATGCTCTGAAAATTTCCAAATTTTAGATTTATTTGATCTGGCAACCCTTTACTCAAATCAACTTCTACACAAATGTGAGCAAAAGAGCATAGGCCCACATGAGATCTGTCTAGGTCTTCTTTTAAAAACTGCCTAAGACATTACCAATATCTTCCAATGCTTACCACAGATGCAAAGGAAGATTGGGAAGTCTCACCCAAACCGACATTTTGGAAATCAAAAGAGAATTGGGATCAAATTTTAGGAACCAAGGAGTCAAAAATAGACCCACGTTACCCCGAACCATGACCCGTCAGATCAGACACCACTGGTAATCCTCCACCTCTTTAAAATGAACAAAAAAACCTCTAGGAACAAAGGAAAATCTCACATTTATCTATCCAATTTTGAAAAATCCATTGGTATAACTTTGTAGAGGAAGGCCATCGACCGTTGAAGCAACCTATTATGGCATCCCGGGATAGATTTTGGTAATAATCCTCCACCTCCGAAACTTCAACAACCAGCGAAGGAATTTCATTAGCGAGATCCACCAAATATGGCTGATTACTCTGGCATATTACCTTCGTTTTACCCATGTCTGCTTTGAATGAGACCCTAGGTTTAAAATTCCCCTAGCCCAGTCACCTCCCCTATAGATCCATTGGCCGCACCACTGAAACCCCCAAAATGCCCAACCATCGTCTTATCTTTTCCTTTGCAAGGTTGCGTGTTAGGGCATGACTTTCATCTTTCCCTAGAATCTGAAGCGCCTTCCCCAGGGGCCCAAATACCTCCTAAATCTTTACCTCCATTCAGCGCAGACCGCCCACTATTTCTTCACTCCCCTTGTTACACCAAAACACCATTTCGGTCTTCTACGCATTCTTCTAAGATCACTCGCACCCTCCTTAAATTCTCGAGAGATTCTTCCCTATCTAGGTCAATGGATTGATATCATTCGGTAACTTAGAATTGAGTGCTATTTTTGCAAAATTAGATGTTTTTTTGTCATTTGTCCTTTGAGTACGATTTAATTTGTAAAACACACTACTTTATAAAGTGTCAAAATATGGGGTGTTGTAATCCCACATGCATTTTCTGAAATTTGGGCCCGATGTCTTGTTGCACTATTTTGTGAGTGTTTATTTGCTCTTATGGATTCTTGCCCATCAAAAATGAGATGCTTTTCTCTTAAGTATGTGGACTTTAGGAGGATATAATAAATTTTTAGGAAGAAAACAAATTGATTAAGATGAAAAACAATCTTTTGCATTCTCTCATTCATGGCAAAGATGACCTCATATACTTTGTACATCAAACACGTACTTGCTTACAACATCATTGGTACAAATTTCAGAATTTACCAAATAACACCCAAGTCACATTGGTACATCACTCGGCCTTGGTGAGCACTCACCCGAAGCATGCAAAGGTACCAAGTCCCTCTTTAGGGTTGTTGTAGCAGGATGTTAGCATGATGAAGGGAGAAACATATAGATTCATAACTAATCCATCATTCTATTATGCATCTTTGCCCTCGAGAGCTATGAAAGAACAAGCTTAAACAGTAATCATGATTGAATTAATAACATGCACTACTCAACTACAAATAGAATGACACTTAGATTCAACGAATATCTTCCATTTATTAATAAATACAAAAGCTCCTTACAATATTGTCAATCTATACCAACATGCGTATGGATATGATACAATAATTCAGTCATATGCATATACACACACTTCACACTCTGTATATTCTCTGTTACACATACATCCTCACACATTCATACATACTTCTACTATGTACCTAACATCATATATATAGGGTGGGGACTTTCCCTTCACCGCTTATCTATTCCAGAAATAGGCCGCATCCTATTGATAGCCACACGCATTTACAAGCATAGCCACACATGCAAGTGTGCTATCTATAGTCCTCTTATAGTTAACTGAAGTGTCAATTCTATTCTTAGCTCATCTCCATGCAAAATGATTCAATCCACTTCTCCAAAGATAGACAATGCATGGCGCACACATCCCTGCATCATTGGTGTGTTCCGCATGCCACCTTCTAAAAATAGGTCTTCATGCTCAAAATTGGCTAAGTCCTAAAAGCTGAACTTGCCTTCCACATGCGGGTCCTTCTTGTCCTTCCACGCCCTTGGTTCCGGGCCTTCTTATCCCACGTGGACTCCTTGTGTGATCTTTGACATGTATTCTTTGATCAACATTACCCCACACTAATCTCATTGTTGTCTTGACAATGGGTATCTCCAAAAATTGAAGTAAAGAATAAAATAATGGAAAGAATAAGAATGAAGGAATGTAGAAAAATAAAGAATTTTTATTAGACAACCTCCTCTGTATCACTTTGCAGTATCAACTCTAGATACTCCTCCTTTATTTTAGCTTCCAAAATCGCCATTCAGTGAGTGCTTGTTCCGATTTTTCTGGGATGTCCACAACAATGGATTCCAACTCATCCAATGCAATCTCTCCTTTCTCATTTTTCAGAACCAACACAACACTAGACATTGATGTCATTCTTCCTTCTAAAAGGTCCATCTTCTCGTGTTATTAGCTTCCCAAAGCTCTTCCAGGTTGAGTCTTGTGCGGTTCTTGTCTTTGCTATCGGGGCCTCACGCTTCATTTAACCATTAACAATCTTTCTGCGTGGCCCAAGGTCTCATCTTTCATCACTTTCTAGACTTCATTGTTTGCTTCTAGGGTCTTTATGTTTATAAGTACCTCTGGGGCTGTGCATATGTTTAAATCCTATTTTTCTTTCTTCAATACTTCCTGTAATGCTTGCAACAACCCTTCATAAGATACAATATTTCTCATCACTAAGGATTTCTCCCATTCGGCATCTTACTCTGAGCTTCTTGGCTATGGCATGCACAAAGGTTCGTCTTCATATAGGAAATGTCTATGGTACCTTGGCCACCAAGTGTGGCCTTGCTCTGATGACATTGTTCCCAATCTCCTCTGCAATCTTTGATAGACACTTTGTTTATCTTCTCGCGCGAAGTCCCTTTCGTGTGTTATGTGCACTATCTCTGTGTCCTTTGTCTTCATCTCCTCACGTAGCACTCTGATCATGGTAGCTTTGTCCATGTTTCTTCTAGCCATCTCAGTAGAAACTTTCACCAATGCATTACTGACCTACTCATCTGACATGACAGTAGGCTTTACTGTCATGTGTCTTGCTTGGGGTGCCTTATTCAGTCATCTTGAAATGCATGAATCTTCACACACATCAAAATCAAGCTCATCCATGTGGGTGTGCATTGACCACGATAGTTGCTTTCAGTGTGCACAATTTCCATGTCCTCATCCATTAGCTCCTAACCGAATAAATCCTTCTGTGTTATCATGCTCTGGAAGCGGGCAAAAACAATTTTTCTTGTGTCCTCTGCATACCCCGTGGCTTGTGGAATGTGATCTCCACTTGTTCTTCTAGATCATTCTTTGCTTAGGAACTTTAGCTTCCAAATTTAGGACTTGTGTCTCCATGTCCTGAACATTCTCTATAGCTGTATCCTCAGGTATTTTCTCATCCTCTTCTTTTTCCTTTGATTCCTCACCCTATTCTTCTGTGTTCTCTAGAAGTGTAGGAGAATTAGGCGTGCTCTCCTCGACTCTTCTTCCTCCTCATTCAACTTTATTTTCCTCCTTCTCTACATGGTTACCTCCTTCTGTGGAAAGGTTCTCGGGTGATTTACACACGGTGGTTGGAGTAAAGCACCTTGGCTCCTTGTTCTCTTAAATACCTACTTAAACCTGTGCTCCCCTTGGATTGCATTCAAGTCCTCATTCAAGTCCTCATCATCCCCCTCTTGTGGATGAGGTGGTGTAATCGCGCTCAACTTCACCCTTATTTGTAAGATGTCTCCTACCTCTATGCTCCAAACCCCACTATGTTCGTGCTCCTCCTCCTCATCCTCCACTTGATTGGTTTTGTGGGCTTAGGCGTTGGGATGTTCTCCATTGTATGCTTTCCCTTTGGTGGTCTTTGGAAGTGAGAACTCACCTTCCACATATTTGTTATTCTCCATCTTTGGCTTTGAGAAGAATCTAGAGACATGACTCCACCATTCAACTTCTTTCTCCACTTTATTCTCCTCATATTATAATGATCCTTTTTGAGATATTTTCTTTAACATGTGTAGAGTGTATTTCCTTTTTGAGATATTTTATATCTATATTTCCAACACCTTTTAGGCATATTGACAATATCTTTTGTCATGGAGCTATTTTGGTGAATCCCAGTGTCAACTTATTACTATTTGAGTAGTGGTGAAGCCACTCATACATATTTTTTAGCGTCACTCCACCCATTAAGCGGTATGGGAGGATGAGGTATTGATCCCGATTCTTCGAGTCTCATGTCCTTACCTTGGTTCACGACACACCTTTTTCTAGTAGTATATCAAACTATGTTTGGTGTTTTCTTGCACTTTCGACATCACCTCCGGCAGTCTCCTTTAGTTATATTTTGAGATTTTTCTCCTTCTAAAGGGTAGCTATTTTGTTGAATTATAATGTTAGAGACTCCATTGATAGTCTCCTAGTATGGAGCTATTATGTTGTATCACAATGTCATTTGATTTTGAGTTTTGTGATCGAGTAGTGGATCCAAACCACGGTGTATACCAGACTTCTTCTTCAGAAGAGTATAAGTTTTTGAGTTGTGCTTCTTGGGATGCCTTACAATGGTTTTTTTCTCTCTCTACTTTGTTGTTACTAGTTTTTGGGTACCTTGCGGTGATTTTTTTCATCCATGGTAACTCCTTTTTCCCAGTTATTGTATGTGGGTACCTCATCAAGCCTTGTTCTTTGGGACCCACCTTCTTTTCCACCCACCTAAGTTATGCTTATGAGGGGTTTTAGTGTAGGTTATTATTTATCCTTTTATTTATTTATTAGGATAATTATTACACTTAGGTTATTCCTACACTTTTCAAGCTAGATTGTGTTACACCCTTAGTCTTATAACTTGTATTGGATATGTAATTTTGACTTGTGGCTTACATAATCTCTCTTTTTGTCATAAGTTATTTATTTATACTTTCATATGTTTAGTAGGTCGGCCTTGGTGTTGGCCATAACATAGGATTAGTATATATAGGTGGTAGTGAGGAGTAGTTAATCATCATATTGAGCATTTAAGTCTTATTGTATGGTTTGGAGGTTACCCCCTCGAAGTGGCTAAGCTATTATACTTACATATTGAGATAATTTATCTACAATATTGTGTTCTTTGGTGTTCTATTGCTGTTGATAATCATATTTATACAAGTAATTTCATTACAAGTGGTATCAAAGTCCTGATCTCTGGCAACACTACATGTAAAAACCTAATTTTTAAGGTTCAACTATATCTCAAAATTGGTAGTGAATTTTTCTACAATTTTTTTTTGGTGTGGTGAAATCAGTCAAGTAATATCCTCTCCAAATTTCAAGAATTTTTGACTTGTTTTGCAAAAGTTATAGCGGTTTTATGTTTTTTCATAATACGGCTACTGAGGTTGCAATATTTGGAATTTTTCTAATTTTCTTAATATTTCAGAATTTTTCCAAAAATTAGCTAGGGTTTCTACTTTATGATTTCCTCTATTTGGCCTGTAAATTTACGAAACCTAAACCCTAAAGTTTTTCCTATTTTGTCTACCACGAGTCCCAAAACCTACATCATGACCGATATATCAACTCGAGGCCAAGGGAAAGGTCAAACAACTCCATGAATGACCCCAAATAAGGAATATATGGATTTATAATCTTCTGGTTTGGGAGTATCTGAGGTAGTCATCCAACTTCAAGAAAGGGTAAATAATATGGTGAGTAAGGATGACCTCAATAATGAGCTTCTTCATCTGAAAGGTATCCTTAGGGGTGAACTTCAGATGAATTTTCAATCAATGAAGCAGGAGTTGTTGCTCACTCTTTCAAACACAAATCCCAATTCCAATCATATGGGTTCCTCTAACAATACTCACACAAGTCCAAATCACTCCAATCAAGGAGGATCCTTTACACATTTAGGTGGATCTCCTCACCAATGGCGGCATTATTCCAAAAGTGGAAATGCATAAATTTGATGGAAAGGATCCGCTCAATTGGATTACCCAAATGGATAATTTCTTTGATCTCCATTAGATCCCATCGAACAAAAGGTGACCATGGAATCCTTATATCTAGAACTTGACCAATTTGTCTGGTATTGTTGGTTATGTGCTCAAAGGTAGAAGAATGGTCTAAGTGTCACATGGATAGTTTTCACTAAAGAGATTCAATTACACTATAGTTCTAGTGTGTCAGAGAATTACTTTAGCCAATTAGCAAAGTTACATAAAATAAGTTTAATAAAGGAGCATGTCCATCAATTCCAAAATATTTCCTTGCATGTGGAGGATATTATAAAAGAGTATCTAAATGACCTATTTATTGGGGGTCTTAAGGACCACATTGAGCATGAGGTGCACATGTTTAATCCACTCAAGATTGTTGATTATATTATCATGACAGGTAGGGCAGAGGAAAAATTTCTTTCTAGTAGAAGGAAATCCTTCACTAACATAAAATATCATAGCACCTTGTCTCCGTCGTACCATTGGCCAGTTTGGCTGACACCTCAACTAATTGAAGAAAAAAGAGAAAAAGAGTTATGTTTTAACTATGAAAAAATGGACTAAATCATAAATGTGATGAGAAAAAAATATTCTACATTGAAGGGACCAATGATGAGGAATAATATGAGGAAACATCAAGTGAGGAAGTGGAAAAAATAGAGGAAGAATTTGAAGATCCTTAGCCTACTATCTCATGCCATGCTCTATTAAGTATTAGTACTCCACAAACCCTTTGGGTCATGGGTTATCTTAAGAATCAAAAGGTGACAATATTGATTGATTCGGGAGCACACATAATTTCATCAATCATAAGCTGACAACAAGGCTAAATTGTTTCATCTACCGAGCACCTAAATTTCAAGTAATGATCGCAAATGGTGGCATAGTACAATGTTTAGGTAAATGCCATAAAATAAAAATTATGATGGGTGACTACACATTGGAATCTACGATGTTTGGTATTCCCATTGGTGAAGCAACACTGTCTTAAGTGTTCAGTGGCTCACAACTTTGGGCACCATAGAGCTAAATTTATAGGAATTGTTCATGCGTTTGCATTCGAGGGTAAACTTTTTGAACTTTGTGGACTAGAGTAAAAACTACTCGGGTGGTTTATTCTCACCAAATGCGGAGATTCTTAAAAATGGGGTTGAAGGTTTTGTAGCATGATTATTCTCCATGGAAGTTCAACCACCAATGATGGTAGTGCATCTTGATCTTCAGAAGGTTATTGATCAACATGCAATTGTATTCAAGGATCCTAAAGGATTGCCTCCTAAAAGAGATCATGATCATGTCATTCAATTAATTCTAGGAAGCCAACCCCCCAACATCAGGCCTTATAGATACCCATATGTGCAAAAGAGTGAGATTGAGAAGATGGTAGAGGAAATGTTAGAAATGGGTATTATTCATCACAATACGAATGCTTATTCTACTCCAATGGTGATGGTGTGCCGTAAGGATGGAAGATGGCACATGTGTCCAAAATACAAAGAACTCATAAAATTACACTATCAAAGATAAGTTTCCTATTCCTGTCATTGATGATTTATTAGATGAGTTGCATGGTGTAATTTATTTTACAAAACTAGATCTGCATTCTGGGTATCACCAAATTAGAGTAAAGAAAGAATATATTCATAAGACAACCTTCAGAACTCATCAAGGGCATTATGAATTCCTAGTGATGCCTTTTGGTCTTACTAATGCACCATCCACATTTCATAGTTTGATGAATTTAGTATTTAGACCATTCCTACAAAATTTTGTCTTGGTATTTTTTGATGATATCCTCATCTACAAAAATCCTGGAGAAACATTTACATCATGTCAATATAGTATTGGAAGCCCTAGAGAAACATCAACTATATGCCAAGCCTTCAAATTTTTATTTTGGGGTACATGAAGTGGAATACTTGGGCCATATTGTCTCTCATGAAGGTGTTAAGGTGGACCCTCACAAGATCTAGTCCATGGTGGAATGGGAAGTCCAAAGAAACCTCAAGCATTTATGATTATTCTTAGGTCTCGCAGGGTACTATCGTAGATTTGTAAAAAATATGGTAGTATAGTAACACCATTTAAAAAATAATTGAAGAAAGACTCCTTTCATTGGAGTGAGGAAGCTTCTAGGGCATTTGAAAAATCAAAGGTGGCAATGTGCACCACTCTAGTATTGGAAACTCCATATTTCTCCAAGAAATTCATAGTTAAATGTGATGCTTCAGAAATGGGATCAAAGCAATACTCCCGTAAGAAAGACATCCCATAGCATTTGAGATATGACAACTAAAAGGAAATAATTTGTTGAATCCCACCTACGTGAAGAAAATGATTGAAATATTACATGCAGTCAAAAATGGAGACCATACTTGATGGGTAGACACTTCAAGGTAAAAAATGACCATGATAGTGTTTCACCTTTTTCTTAGATTGTTTCTTTGAAGTGTTGATGAAACAGATAGGGTAACAGTGTAGGAGGAATACCTGTTCAAATGTTAGTTGATGGGTTATTGCACGCATATGACTTCCGAATCCACAACTAATCGTGAGAGCTTCCTTTTGGCTAGGAGGAACTACCTGTAATGAAAACAAGACCACCAAAAGGAATTAAACAATATGGGCAGTGAACTACCTAGCGTAAGCTAGATCCAAGAAGTATGATACTTCCTAGATGGTTGTCAGTCCACTATTTTAAACAATTCAATGCTGTAAACAAAGTAAATCCTATTGTTATTTTGAAATTATTTAGGTATCTCACTTAAAAACACAATAAGAAATAGATCTAATTCTAACAGGCTAAGCTAGAATAGAATCCAAAGGTCAAATGATTGGTTCTGGGTCTCGTAGGTCCGATAACAGAGTCTCGTAGGTCACATGTGAATGAGGGTGAGATAAAATTAGGTGGGTAGGTCTCTGTTCAGTGTGTGGGCAAACACAGAGACCGGTGTCGTCAGGGGTGACCGACGACGGTTAGGTATAACCGGTGCCGGTTACTGTGAGATCTGGAAATGTCATAGAACGAGCTTTTGGGTCTCCTTTGTGATTAGACAAAGGACTTTGGTTAGTCGGGACAATGTATTGGGTGACTGGAGTAGGATTTTGCGAGGTAAAATAATGAGTCCCCAAAGGAGGAAAAATGGAGATAGTAAATGATGAGGTTAGGAAAGGTAAGGTAAGGGGTTGGGTAAAGGGTGGATGGGGTAAAGAGCAAGGTAGAGGGTGGGGTAAATGGAAAAGTAGGGGCAATATGTAGGTAAGGGTGACCGGTGGCGGTCATGGATAACCGACGTCGGTATAAGAAAATTGACGACGGTGAGGTAGGGCATGAGACCGATGCCAGTCTATGGGAACCGACGTCTGTTAGGTCAGGTTTTGTATAAAAACAAAAAAATGTGTGTTTTTAATATTCATTTGTTATTTATAAAGTGAAGAAATGAAAAAAGAGAGAAAAGTGAGAAAAGAGTCTCAGTAGGAAACGGGATAGTGAGTGGGCAAGTGTGATTTGATGGTGGTTAGGTTGGTGAGTAGTGGGTCCATGAGATCGGGCGAGAGAGTTGATTGGTCGGAGGTTACGGTAGATATTCGGGGATGGCAGAGGCTGGAGAGGGATTGGGTGGACCACCGTAACAATGGTCGGATGTGTCACCAAGACGGTGGCAGCGTGACGAGGTAAGCACCTAACTCTATAGGGTGAATTAGATAGAGTAGAGGTTGTAATAGTTGTTATTTGTAGGGTGTGGTGGGTTGTTTGTATTTTGTGGGTGGGAAAAAGTTAAATCAGGTATGGAGGGGAATAATGGGCAAAAAGAGGGGGGAGGGTAGTAAATTGGATAGGTGGGGTGGGTAGGGGTTTTGGGGTAGTGTAGGTCAGTGTAGGTGGGGTAAAAGGGACAGGTAGGAGGGTTTTAGAAAAAGGGGTTTGGGAAGTCACGGATTTTCCACGACAGTGACCGGCGTTGGTCAAGCTTGGATGGCATCGGTTGGGTAGAATCGATCAATCACCTAATAGGTGACCGATGCCGGTTACATGGTAACCGTGGTCGGTACAGTTGAACCAATATCGGTCACCAAATAGATGATCGATGCCGGTTTAAGGGTGACCAAAGTCGGTTAGGATGAACCGACACTGGTCGGGATTTTAGGCACAAGGGTCCAAAAATGATGTAGGTTAGGTGGTTGAGACGTGTAGGGTGAAAATAGGGTGGTGGGTAATGATAAGTGATAAACATGGTCATGGTAAAGGTAGATTAATATTGTGATTTGGATTGGATGCAGGGGAGATCGCAGTTACATATGCGGGATAGGGTTCTGCCACTCACCGGTGATGTTGCACGGTTTGGCGACCCCTTTGGAGTAATAGCACATGGAGACTATGGTCCCGAGTGGTATTTGGCATTACCGACATGCTGTTCGACAGACTAGTTTGATGGTCACACTCATCGATAGATGGGACTCCGCGACCAACACGTTCCACCTTCCGACGGGTGAGATGACTATCACCCAGAGGACATGTTCCAGACTCTAAGGTTACCCATATTGGGGGCCCATGTGTACTCTATCTCCTCCGAGGCCTCAGAGGAGTTGATCGGGATAGTGTTTGGCGAGGGCGGTGGAGCTGAGATTCCATAGCACCAGTTTGAGCTATGGCGAGATGTACCTAGCCCATCCAGATGAGATGAGGCTAGTGGTTTTATTGATGGAGGTAGTTTACTGCTATGCACTACCTGATGCAGAGGGTGGATGCTTTCCCTAATCATTGATGGGGGTGCTCCACGATATGATGGTGCATGAGACACGCTTCGTCCGAGTACCATCATTCTTGGTGTAGCTATACAAAGAGCTATGGGTGTATGGCGGTTGCATAGGTAGGTTCATGCTTTGTACATTTATCATTTATACTGCACTGCTAGGCATACAAGCATATAGTATGTGTTTGACATATAGGGATGCCCTGAGTAGATGCATTCCCAGCGAGATCTATGTGGTTGGGATATAGTATATGGGTGCCGGTTATAGGAGAGTGGAGGTCGAGATAGGCCAACATATGATGTGGCCCATTTTCGGCAGTTGTTGGAGGGGTTTTCTCGGAGGACATTATTTAGAGACCATATGTGGGATTCCCCTCATATAGGCACATGCATGAGGAGCTAGCTAAGCTCTAGCTAGAGAAGTGTATATAGAGTTGCCGTCTTTGAGGAGGATGAGATGATCCCGGTAGACAAGGTCCGATGGTAGTTCGGGCTTGTATAGGATATTCCTCCGTCCTTCCCACAGTATCGGAGAGATGACATGGAGAGGCCTCTACCTTTACCTCTACCATAGCCTACGGTGCTGCACAAGAGAGGAGGAGTAGCCATTGGATCGGAAGATTGATGACACCGAGTGCATAGATAGGTATAGGCAGTGGTGGGTGGCTCAGTTATGAGCCATACCACCTAGACCGGGGCAGCTAGACTTAGCTATCGTGACAGTGTAGAGAGACACCCTACAGGGGCAGCTAGCGATGTTGATCACACAGATAGGTATACTACAGACATAGCTGGAGAAGTCAGAGGTAGAGGTAGTAGAGCTACAGTGCAGGCTAGGTCTGCGAGCCCAAATGGCGAGAGGGAGAGGGTGGAGGAGATGGAGAAAAATATGGTTAGGTGGCAGCCTTAGTGGCTCAGGTGGTAGGTTTATAGGGCTAGTTGGCCACAACCTAGGCATAGATTGGGGCCTTACAGTACAAGGAGGGGCACCACAGGCACGGGGAGAGGGGGCACCACGGGCATAGGAGCTAGTCCCAATTCACAGGCCGGCATAGGGCGGCGAGTGCTAGGGCCAAGACCTATGGGACCACCACAAACCATGCCTATATCCAGGCTACGTGATGCCCTAGGTGAGGTTTGATACTATCGGACCAACTCATGGCATCCTGGGATAGGTACGAGAGTACAGGCACAACAGCGTCTAGTGAGAGGATGATATCCAACACACATAGTGTGGAGAGCACAAGAGGGCAACGAGCTCCGAGGCTTGATCAGGGAGAGGCCACCAGCACATGATGACCAGAGAGAGGTGATGTGCCAGTAGGGACATAGGAGGCCGAGGGTGTAGGTGACACATAGATGGAGGACATCTCGGTGAGATGTCTGATATGTGGCCTCCCGATTTTTGATGTATACTAGTGATTATTTTTGATATATATGCCGGTCTCAGTGTGCCAAGAAGATAGTGAGGATGCATGAGTGATTTTGTTGTATATTTTGAGCAGATATCGGCCTACGTGCCAAAGATTTTTTGTATTGATTCATCATTGTTTTTGTTTATATGAGACCGGCCTGCGTGTCGATGACATTTTGTATTGTATATTGGCCTGTGTGCCGACATTTTTGAGATGATGGCCATGATGGAATAGACATGTATTTTGAGATACACATTTATTGATTTATATGATGAGATTCATGGTATTTGGTGATGTGTTAATATGCTTATGAGATATTGGATGTATGACTTGTGTTAGAGGAGATATGTATTTGTTACTTTGATATGGATGGAAATTAGGTGAGTTAGGCATGGATCAAGTCAGGTTCGTTTAGGCATGGATCAAGTCAGGTTATAGGCATGGTTGAGTTAGATTATAAGCATGGATTGAGTTAGGTTATAGGCATGGTTGAGTTAGGTTATAGGTATGGATTGAGTCGGGTTATAGGCATGGTTGAGTCAAGTTATAGGCATGATTGAGTTAGGTTATAGGCATGGATGAGTCAAAGGTTATAGGCATGGATGAGTCGGCTTATAGGCATGGATGAGTTAGGTTATAGGCATGGATGAGTTAGGTTATAGGCATGGATTGAGTCAAGTTATAGGCATGGATTGAGTTGAAAGTAGGTTTAGTTATGATTCATTATGTTGGCAATGAATGATACTATGGGTCATATGTGAAATGTTCTATAATCTATGCATAGTGATGATAGAGAGATGGTAGGTGTAATAAATGTATGCTATGGTAAGCAACTTGCTATGTATGTGGCTTAATTTCTAATTTTGTTAGAAAAGGGAACTAAGTGAAATGTGGGGTAAATGGTGAGTTAGGCATGGTTGTGAATTATTTAGGGTAGAGAATGGCCAAGCTAACCTCCAAGGGCCCCATGCCCTCGGAGTGCTACCTACATAGTCCCAATGAAAAGGGACCTCAGGCCGATGTAGTTCTCCCATGAGCTAGGGAAGAATATGAAAATGAGTTGGTAGGTTTGTGGGCATGTTTTGGGTTTAGGTTAAAATAGGTGTGGGTAGATTATAGGTAAAATACGTAGGTAAAGGTGATTATGGTGAGAAAGGGAGGATTACCCCAAAGGTAAGCGTCGAGTACCAAGTCTTGTATAAGGTAATCAAAACATCAACAAAGATGGTTAAAAGATAAGAGGGGGAAATAAATCCACCTGATTAGGTAGGATCATACCAAGTAGATCATACCTTGGAGGGGGTGATGAACACAAGACCCGAAAGCCATCACATGATTAAATGTTCTATAATGATAGGAGTCACAAGATCACCAAATGTCGAAATTCCAAGATGTCCCTTGAGGCGATTGAGGAAATGAGAGTGGAAATGGTAAGATGGGTGAAAGGTAGTTAATTTTATATGTTTTGAGTGACAAGGATTTTGGGCAAGAGATTTGAGCTCACAATGGGCAAGTCCACGACTAATTTTTTTTTTTGTGATAGACTGATCGATGCGGGAAGCTTCGGTTTCTCTTGTTGGTTTTTTTTTTTTTTGAGCTTCACATAGTTGTCCTTCGAGGGAGTAGTCTATTTATAGTAGCAATTTTTTCGAGAGGAAGATGTCCTTTTGAGGGAGTCATCTTTTTATTAGAAGTTTGACTCAAGGAGTTTGGTCCCATGTGAGGTTTTTGAAATCATGGACAAGACCAAGGTGGAGGATATGACTCTTATTCAAAAGGCAAGGTGGAATGACCATGGGATCTCATCTATAGGTAGATGAAAAGTATCCATGAGAATCATGTTATGTGTAGTGTCGTGGTACACATATTCAAGAGAAGATAACAAGTGACGAGTACTCACATGATTCTTGTTTAATCGTTAGGGAGGTGTATGGAGTGAATAGTGCTCAAGGGACGAGCGTGGAGAGAGACAAAAGGTGAGGTAGGACGACGAGTCAACAATAGAATGGTTAAAGATGCAATGCATTAAGGGGCTCAGTTCAGTTTACCATCAAGTGAGGATAAACGATAGGCACCCGATCCATAGGTATGAGTTACGATGTATGGTCCAAGCTAATTAGGAGTGAATTTTCCCTGTTTACTTTTTCTTGCTTTGGTTACGTGTTGATTTTCTTTCAAGACAAGGTCACCAACTTGGAAGGTTCGTTCATGAACACATTTGATACGTTGTTGGTAAACTTGGAGGTGATCCGGAGCATTAAGGCGACATTCGCCTAATAACTCTAGTTGTGCTAAGTGGTCCCGACGAAAGTCATCATCGATAAGCATGTCATGGAGACAAATGTGGAGTGAAGGGATCTAGACTTCGAGATGCTTGAACATCCTCTCGCACTGTAGACCAACAAAAAGGGTGTGGCCGCAGTGGAAGTACGAATAATAGTGCGGTATGCCCATAGGGCAAAAGGAATGTGCGTATGCCAATCCTTTCCAGATATCATCAACCACTTTCATGAGAATTTTTTAATGGTTTTGTTAGTGGATTCGAAGCTTGGCCATTGGTTTGTGGGTAATAAGGTGATGAGAAACTAAGTTGAATGCCGAAGGCATCACAAAGTTTTTGCAATGTTTTGTTTTTGAATTGTTTTCCATTGTCAATGATGAGGTGATGAGGAACACCAAAGCGACAAATGATGTGATGATTAATGAACTCACATATCTTCTAGGCTTTCATGGAGATGAGTGGTATGGATTCCACCCATTTTGTGTATGTTATCCTGTAAAATTGACAAGGGAAATTTTGTAGATAACCATACCAAAATTCCATTTTGGTCCCCTGAAGAAGTCTGACAATGTTCAAAATGGCCTAAAACCCCCTTCCGGAAATCAAGTTTTAAGAACTTAGCCATTTTCACCTTTTTGAACTGGGCACAAGAAATGTTGTGTCAACACCATGAGATGTGTGCCCCTTTGGCACCCAAAATAACATGTCAACATCCATGAAGTTGCGCCCCTTTGGCGCAGGAAATGACATGCCAACATCATTAAACATGTGCCTAAAAAGTGCGCTAAGGCGCTGAAAGCATCATGTCAACATAGAAAAATGTGCACCTAAGGCGCAGGAAATTTTGTGTTAACATCATGAAAGTTGCGCTTAAGGCGCTAAAAATGTTATGTCGACATTAACCAACTTGTGCCAAGGTGCATTTGCACCCATGTCGACACTCTAGAACCCGCGCCAAAGAAAGTTGGTGGCGTAATAAATGCTAAATTTTCTATAAATAGGTGCTTAACACCTGTCATTTTCATGAATTGAAAATTGTGAAAAGTATTTCTTTGCGCTTGTCAGCTATCCCTATCACGCCCGTGTTCCATTTTTTTGAGTTTGTGGACCCCAACGTCGTCCTTCATCCTTTATAAAACCAGGTAAGTGGATTTTATCACTCTTGTTATTGTTTGTGGTTTTTGTTTCTTGGTTATTGTTAGGTTTTAGGGTTGTTATAAACCAAAAGGTTAAATCTAAAAATAAAAAAACCTAACAATCCATAAAACATGTGGAAGCCCCTTTGCCCTATCGACATTAAAATTTTCCTCCGTAATTTCTATTTTAGTAATGTATGTATTAGGAATAGGATGTTGTTAAGTATAATTAGTAGTGGTGTCCAATAGAAGATAACGGCGCCATCGATGCAGGTACACCAATAAAGTAGAGTACGGTAATAGTCAAAGTACAATAGGAATGTTAAAATGTAGAGAAGTAGGGTCTACATGATTAGGAATTAGAAATATTATATTTGTAATAAGGACAAAGAGTGATGTCATAAATATTCTCGTGTATTTTATTTGTGGAAAATTCTAAAAAGTGGAACCCATGTGAGATGATAAGGTTTATCTTATCTTAGAAGATAAGCCTACATGTAAAGGCAAGAGTTTAAGCATTGAATATGATTGGCGGAAGAGATTTCCTATCCTATCTTAAAGATAGGGTGGATGAGCCTGAATTCATATAAATAAAGAGGCCACCCCCTCATTTAGCATAGAGAGAAGTAGTGAGAAATATTGTATGAGTAAGTGTGTAAAGGAAGCCATCATTTAGAAGGTGTGTTAAAGAATCCATTGTGAAGTTTCTCCCATAGTTATTGTTGGAAGGCAAGTGAAGTCAGTAACACTTGAAGTACCTCATGGGTGAGATTGCAACAATTTCATGTTGATATTATAATTTACACTTATATTTCAGATTTGCCATCATTCCTTCGTATCATAGTCTATGGTATTCTTGTGTTATGTTTGTTGTTGTGTTTCCAGATTACATCCACCAAACTAAAGGCTGTGCATTAGTAAATAATCATAGCATGAGGAGTTCTCGATGGAGAATTATCATAGTACCGGATTGGTGATGACAACCCCTTCTTCCAGATCTGCAAATCTGGAAGGCCCCTTACCTTTGAGAAAAATTAAGGCCTTTTTATTGCTTATCATCTCATTATAAAACCTCTCTTTACTATTTGAATAAACCAAAAAAGAGGAGAAGAAATCATGGAAATTGCAAAGAAATCACTTAAAACCTCTGCACACTATTTTTATATGTTACAGTCCCCACAATCGCACCTTGGTGCACTGTCCGCGCTTGTAACATACCTCTAACCTACGCCCAGTGTAATAAACACTTAGCAAACTTTTGCAAAGGTGCAGGTGCATTCTGGACAACATCAACATTGGATGTTGTGTCCTTCGAATCTGTGCCAAGTAGTTTTCCTTTGCGCATTGAGCTCCTTTGCAACATCTTCTCGAAATTGTGCCTTGGGTGCACTTAAAAGTCATGCAACACCATCCTTTTTAGTGCCCAGCTAAAGCAATTTTTCTAAGGCGCAGGCGCATGATCCTTGACATCAACATGCCATGTTGTGTGTTGCAAAACCGTGCCCCACGCCTTTCTCCTTGCACTAAAACCTTTTGTGTAACACTCTTCAAAAGTGCACCCTTTATAACCCTTTGGTGTAGCTTTTCTCCTATCAACACAGGTGCACCTTTTTACATGTTGACATCTCCAAAAGTGTGCCTAGCCTTTTTAAGCCTCTACAACATGCTATGAACTTATGCCTTGCGCCCTACACCTTATAATTGCTAATTTTTCTTTTTGCAAGCTTTCATTATGAATAACATGACGGTTGACATGGCTCTTCTGTGTTAGACCTCCCTAATTCTCCTTACAGAATGACAACAACCATCCTCAAGCTCACACATGTCTTTGTCAAGCAAAAAGCCAACAAAGTCTAAAGGTAAAGCAAAGTTTAAGGAACAAGAAATGAAGTACAAATATCAAAAAGTCAGGATGCCTAACTCATATGTAGAGAGTGATCTCGATATCAGAGACTCCGAGCTTGGGCACATTGATATGGAAGACTTTTGGGCAAGAACCAACCAGGTAACTAGTGGCCCCTGGATGAACAAACTAGTGGGCAGTGGATTGCACTTTGCAGCTGGGCTGCCAGTAAGTGCTATAAATAACGAGTTCATCATGTTGGTGGCTCATTGCTATAACAAGGACACAAGATGTGTCGAAGATAAGGAGGGGAAGATGATCATCGACCTCACAGCTCGTCATTTTGAAATAACTCTGGGCATTCCTCATCATAGACAATACGTCGCCATAAGCCTAGAAGACTGCAAGAAGGCATGGGATGACAATGAGGAAAAATGCATGCAAATGATGAATGAGCTATATCTTAAGAACAAGAAGCCGGTTAGCAGATGGCCTCAGACCATCCACCGCAGTGATTTCAATGAGGAACTGAGTGATACAATCACCTTCCTTAATAGAGTATTTGGGCTTCTTGATGCCCATTATTTCCATAAATGGATGTTGAGGTATTTAGAGACCATGAGCAAGAATGTGCCTGAGTAATGTTTTGGCTGGGGAGAAATCATCAGCGACACCATCTCTCAACAGCTCCAACAAGTCCTCACAACTGGGAAGTTCTATATGAATTCCTATGTCGTATACATTGTAGCATCAGTGAGAGATTTCGTAGGCCTAGCTCGAAATGGGGTATGGCCCCAGGTCAAAATATATGAATACTACCCAGAGCTAAGGCTCGAGAACAACATCCCTCAGTTCTCCAAAATCAACGATGCCTTCTTCTATGAGGTGATCTACCTATTGAGGCCAAATATGAGACACGGTCGGACCAGCCCAAGCATGACTGCTGTCACAAAGAAGTGGGGAGCATTGTTCACGTAGTTCCCCACGTTCACATATCTCAAAGCAGTGAATTTTGAGGGTGAACCGACAAAGCTACCAAGGTATGCAGGGCCCAAGCTGATCCTCTTGGAGTTGTCAAGGAAACTAATCACATACCATGAGAGGTGCATGAAGAGAAAGAAAGGAGGAACTCCATTCCCCCTTACGGTGGGCCGATACACCTACACCACACTGGCCAAAGCATGAGAAATGTATGCCGAGCTTGAATTGCTGAATCTAAAGCACAACTTCCCAGCAAAGCCTACCTTCGATTGTCGAAGTTGCCTCCCAAAGGCAAAAATTTATCCCATTCATGTTCCTGAGATCAAGGACATCTACATCAATCTAACACATGAAATAGATATCAGGTGAAAGGATCACTCCCGACTGGTTCTGGCAGAGATCATCCATTATGGCATAGCCAGCATTCCAAAAGGATTCCAAGAACCTGATCAAGAAATTGATCAAGTTTACCTTGACATGGATGGGGATGATTGTTTGTTTGTAGAAATCGACAGAGCCAAGGAACTAAAGACCATTTAGGAAAGGGTCAAGCCCACATTGTAGCACACCAAGCATTGGTGCAAATAAAATGGTCTCACCTACCTCGGGGTAGATTTCACTACTTCCCCTTTGGGTAGAGCACCTCCAAGAACGGCCCAGGTGCTAAAAGGAAAAGGAAAAGATAAGGAGGAAGGACCAAGCAAATAGGAAGAAACTCCTAAAAGCCCTCCTACTACTTCTGAGAAGCAAGTGGTCGACCTGGTGTCTCCAGGTAAAGAAGAAGAGACCACTAAAGTTTCAATAGATACATCCACTCAGGATGTGGTCATAGCTACAACTACTGAGGTACCCACCATTCCTTCTTCCGCTCCTTCTCCTCCCCCTGTCATTGAAACATCTATTCCAATGGATGTTTCTTCTTCTCTCCCTTCCTCCCTTCCATCTCCCACCTCTTCCATCTTCTCCTCTCTCGCGGATCTGTCGCCCAGTGTTCCCTCCATCCCATTATAGATCCCTTCCACCTCCATGTCCTTTTCTTCCCCTATAGTAACTCCAGCCCTATAAGTAGCAGCGTGTTGGACTCCTTGTCGATGCCACCACCAAGTGTCTCAATGTTCTTCCCTACAGCCTCTTCAGTTACTTCCCCTTTCACTCCCATTTCTTCTTCCATTCCCTCTACTCCTCCCATAAGTCCAAGATGGATTTCTGACCATCTAGGTCAACTCAAGAGAAAGGTTCCCATAGCACCCATGGACTTCTCTATCATTTTGAAGAAGGGACCTAAGAAGTAGAAAGCTATAACTTGCTTCTCTAAGAGCGTTTCGGGAGAGAGAGTCATGGAGATTGCATATCCAGATCCCACCAAAGAAAAGAAATATTTGTCTCCTACAGACTTTACAGTGACCCAAGTCATGATGGGAACCTCATCTGAGAGCCTGCAAGGAGAGGCCTTGTCTACAGTAGATGCCCTCTGCAAGAAACTTCAAGAAGCAAAGGAGGAGAAGAGAATACTCAAGGAGCAAAACAAACATCTCCTCCAAGCTTTGCAAAGAATGGGAAATGCTCCTCCTATGACTGCCGCCGAGCCTACTGAAGTTCTCAGTTAGGACAAGATAAATGAATATGCCAAGATTGGTGAGCAAGGCGTGACAAGATCCTCTGGATAGAGTGAATCCTCAGAGATAATGAAGAAATAACCAAGAAATTCATAGGGCTCTACCAGGGTATAGATCAGGCAAACAAGGAGCAACAGAAGTAGCAGGATCCCTCTCTGAGGAGTTGGACAATGCTAGATTACAACATGAAACATTTCAAGCAATGTCACCGCTGCTCAATCGACGACCTATTAAAGGTCAGCGATCATTGATCACCCGTGAGCACATAACAAAGCCCTTGTTGCTTTGGATTACTAGGTTGATCAAATGGAGTATATCCTAGAAAGGATAGATAAAATCAAGGACGAAACCCCGAAGCAAAATATAACATGGAGTAGATAGCTTACCAAGATGTATTTAGGGATGCTTAGTGAGACGTTCACCTTGAGGGAGGTAGACGATACAATCCAGCTCTTCAAGGCTATCGCAACCCAAGGTTTGGCACCAAAGGTCACTTTTGACCGAGAGTCTATCAATAACCTTCTGGCTTGCCGTGATTTCATTGGATACTTGATTGAGGCATACGAAGAGTATGCCGGGCTACCTGACAAGCTCAAGACTGAAAAAGAAACTTGTGAAGTTATTGGCGACCATTTCAAGGGTCCAGACCATAATCAACTTCAAACCATGATTAGCAAGTTTATGGAATACCGAGCTCAGTGTCACATTGCCTCTCCCGATCAGAAGCAAGACATTCCATTCAAGCCGAGAGATGATGAGGAGTAGTTTCTCTTCATGTGTACGCTTCGATCATTTTTGTAAGAATAAATATTTAAAAAGTATGTTGGCATTTACGATGACATCATCCATGTTGCATCATGGGATGTTGCCATCCAAAAACTTGCCCAAAGTCAACTTTTGACTTTTTAGATATTTTGTAGATATTTTATAAATAGTGGTTGGTTTTTTTTTTCTTCTTTCTCCTTCTCCTTCTATAAATACTGGAATACTTGTTGTATTCCAAGTGGACATTTTTGTATGAAAACAGTGAGGAGACGAAGATTTTGTGCTTTCTTGTAACAAAAGAAATATTAATATATATGTTCGGACTTTTGCTCAATATATGTGTTATCTGCATCGATCTTTCTTAAGTTAGATCTATGTTTTTATTCTATTGGATTCATTCCTATTATCATCATATGTTTATATGTATTTCTTTATTTGTTTATGCAAGTAAGTTTGGATTTGTTTACTACCAGTCCAAAGTATAAACCTTCTAACCTTTCTCTGTCTTGGAATTCATTTCTTTTCTTCCTTCAGATCTACCTTCCTCCGTTCCTTCCTTCTTACATTTCTGTTCTCAATTGGAACTACCTCTATTGGGATGAGATCCCTAATCCTTAAATTTAGAATAGTGTAGATTTGCACAAATTCCTACTTGATAGAATAGCAATAAACCAATTTCACTTTGCTATCTCAAAGAGGGCTATGCCCTACACACTGTTGGCCTATTTCCCGATGACCTACCTAACCAAATTTTTTTCAAACCAACAAAGTGTAGTATTCGGTAGTAGTTATGATCCATTGATGATGTTGGGAAGAATGAGGATTGATTTCTCCAACAAGATCCAAACCCCATTGAGAGAAGGGCCAAAGGTCACGAGCGACCTGTAAGGCATGACTGGGTGTATGATGAAGGTTGGAATGTTGTTGGCATTTCACACAACGTTTGACATAGTCACAACAATCATGGTTAAGGGTTGGCCAGTAATAGCCTAGGCGAAGAATACGCTTAGCAACGACAAGGCCACTAAAGTGACCCCCACATATGCCATCATGAACCTCCTTAATGGTATAAGGAATTTCAGAACTTGTGAGGCATCGTAAGAGAATACCATCAAAGCCACACTTATAGAGGATTCCCCCAAATGAATAAACGGAGAATTTTTTAAGGAAGGCGCGTTGTCTGTTACGGGTGAGATTAGGAGGTAAGATGGAGAGGGAAATGTAGTCAGAGTATTGTTTATACCAAAGGTCACTCGGGTTAGGGGTGTCATTTTTGATTGAGTAAACATCATGAGGTAAATAAGAAGGTGAATGGAGGTGTTACATGGTAACAAATATTTTGGAATCTTCAGGGGAAGTGGGTATTTGGGAAGCTAAGAAGGCCATGGTATTTGCAAATTTGTTGGTTGAACGTGGGATGGTTTGAAGGGTGTAACGATCAAAGGTGGTCAAAAGTATGTCTACATGATGTTTATACTTTTGAAGTATCTCATTGCGACATTGGTATATACCATTGACTTGGTTTACAACCAATTGTGAATTACCAAAGATGTGGATTGATTTGACATCTAGGGCATAGGCGGCTGGAGACCTAAATACGAGTGTTTCATATTCATCAATATTATTGGTGCATGGAAAGTCTAGTTTGAAAGACAAAGGCATGGGTTCTCCCTCTAGAGGAATGAGGATAACACTAGACCTGCCCCCACACCGACACTTGGAACCATCAAGAATAGTGTCATTTGGTAAGGGGGTTCGTCTAGGGAAAGAGTAGCAATCGACTCATCAGGAAAGTCAAAATTAGAAGGTTGGTCCCTAACAATAGGTGCATCAACCACGGTTGGTCGCTGATAGCTTTGGCCTTTGATGGAATTTTGGTGAATGAATTCGAGGTCAAGATTAGCTAAAAGCATAAGCCATCATGCGGCACACCTATTTTGATAAGGTTTGGCATACATGAAGTATAAGGGATCGGTGTTGGTCACGACATAAGTTTTGTGGTTGAGTAGGTAATGGCGGAGTTTGGTGGCAATAAAAACTAAGGCTAAAAAAATATTTTCTGGATGGTTGTATCGGGTTTCATAGTCCAAAAGAGTATGGCTTATGTAATAAACCGCCTACTCCTTATGTTGTTCATCACGATGAGTGAGCATGGCTCCCAAGGAATGATCGGTAGTTGATATGTATAGGTAAAAAGGTTGATCATATTTAGGTGGAATGAGTATGGGTGGTTGGAGAAGGTATTGTTTTAGGGCCTCAAAAGATTTGTGACAGTCATCATCCCATTTAAAGGAGACATCCTTCCTAAGTAGATGATGAAATGGTTAACACCGATAAGATAATTGTGAAATGAAATGGCGAATGGACTGCAATTTACCTTGCAAGCTATGGAGTTGTGTAAGGTTAGTGGGCGGAGGCATTTCCATAATGGCCTTGACTTTAGTAGGGTCAACTTCTATACCACGTAGAGGAAACAATAAATCCCAGGAGCTTTCCTGAGAGAACCGTGAATATGTACTTTTTAGGTTGAAGGTGGACGCAATATTTAATGAGGTGGTCAAAGATGGTTTCGAGGATGGTAAGGTGCTCGGCACAACATTTAGATTTGGCCAAGAGATCATCCACGTAATCTTCCAATATGTGATGCATGATATCATTGAAGATGTAAGTCATAGCACGCTGATATGTAGCACCAGCGTTTTTAAGGCCAAAAGGCATGACTCGATAGTAAAAGGTTCCCCAAGGGGTAATGAATGTGGTCTTGTGTTGATCCTCTGGGCAAGCAAAATTTGGTTATAAGTGAGAAGCCATCCATGAGTGATAAAATCTCGTGACTAGTAGTAAGGTCAACCAGTTGATCAATCTTGGGCAAGGGAAATTCATTTTTGGGTAGGCTAGGTTGAGGTCACGGTAAGTCCGTGTAAATGTGGAGTCCCCACATTTTTAGTAATGGGGACAATGTTAGAAATTTATTGAGAATAGTCAATGGGTAAGATGAAGGAAATGAAAAGAAGGTGCTGAAGTTCTTCTTTGACAAGAAGAGAAATGCGAGGGTGCATTTTCCTCAGCTTTTGTTTAATAGGTTTGGCATCGGGAACGGTTATGATATTATGGACCACTATGGTGGGGTCAATACCGGGCATGTCTACGTAAGACCAAGCGAAAGCATGGTTATGATCTCGGAGAAAAGAAGTGATGGCTTCTTGTTCAATAGCATCTAAAGATTGTCTAATCTTTAGGATGTGCGGTCATCTTGAGTATGAATGTTGATTTCGATAGTCGATTCATTCAACATGGTTTGTGTCTCAGAGGGTAGTGACCGATGAATATATGAGTCTTCTACACCAAGGTAGGTGAGTATGGATTCATCATCTTGACATTGAATGACGTTAATTATAGGTGTGTCGTCGGCGATCATCCCAGGATACAGGAATGGGAGAGTGGAAGGGACCTCACCTTTGCGTTGATAATTCAAAGGCCCCAAGGAAATAATGTTTATGAAAAAAAAAAAAGTTAGGGGGATAGATTCATAATCCATCGACTCACACCGAGGGTGGTGATGAAGGTGGAGTGGGTGAAGGTGGAGGAGGGCTAAGGTCTTCAATGAGTTCAATGTGGGCCTATTTGGTAGGAGGTTTGGGGAAGCTGATACCACTATGGTCATTATGTTTGCGGGTGGTACATGGAATAACGGTATGGTGGCCTTACTCATAAAAGCCAAAACTAAAACCCTTCCATGCACAACGGTGTAGGAAGGTGTGGGAAAAATGGTGATTGGTAAGTGATTGGAAGTTAGCGGAAAATGGGGGGGGTTGTGATGGTGGTTTAGATGTGTAAGTGGTAGTATTAAGTCCCCATAGGTGAGACTAGTGCGAAGATGAGGAGGACCGTAAAGGAGGCATTCTCTTATATGGTGATCATAGCAGGGGTGTTGGTGAAGGCTTCCATACTCGTGTAGAGTAAGGAATGTGTTAACACTATATAGGTAGTACTCCCCTAGAGTGAGGCATTGAAAAACACCTTCTAAGGGATCAGTGGTTGGTATGTAGGTAGCTGGTATGGATGATGTGTTGGAGGTTGATGCGGAGGTGGAGTTAACGGATTGGGAAGCTAATGGGTCAGCCGTGGAGGTTATAGCAGTGGTAGGAATAGAGGAGGTATGTGCGGTGAAAGCAACGGCTGTACTGGTAGGTGGAGGTGTAGGTGAAGTAGTATTGGTTGTGGATGTAGACGACATAATAGGTATGAGCAAATCATTGGGTTGGTAAATTATGTTACATGTTTTGAAAGGTGATGGGTCAAATTTGGAATGGTATATGTGTGTCCTTCGTGTTCAAAATTTACACAACGATGCAAAGTGGAAGGAACGAAACCCATGACATGGATCCGTGGATCTATCAAGAAACAAGTTATATTGGAATTCCCCTCCAAAACATAAAACAATTCTCGAGGCAGTGCAGGGCCCACGAGAACATGAAGTATGACAGTGCCTAGTGTGGAGGTGATAGCATCGTTGAATGAACACAACATGACTAGATGTTTATGCATGCAATTGTCAGGTATGCACATTTGAGCAAATTCATGGGATGAAATGATGTTAATGCTAGTGCCTCCATCAATCATCACACGACGTACCCATATGTCATCAATGTGGATGGAGATGAAGAGGGCTAGGTCTAGGTCATCATTTTGGTGTGGCGCGATCTCCTCCTCTGAGAAGCTAAGGGAGGTCACTTGGTGAACAAGGTGAGGTGAGGATGAAGGTGGTAATTTGGTGAGAGAGGCTACGTGATGGGGTGTGATAATGGAGGCTACGGGTGTAGTGTCATTGGGTAAAACCTCAATAGATTGAATAACCTCCATGAGGGCTTGACGATGGGATTCTAAGGTTTGTATGAGGTCGTATAAGGACATTTTGAGGGGAGATTGGTGTAGTTATTTGAGCATGGTGTGATGTGTGACACCATTAGAAATAGGGTATGTGGGGTGTGGATAGTTATTTTAGGTATGGGTGCAGAAGGTATGTTGGGTATAGGATTAGTTGGTGGGTCAGTTGCCTTTTCTTTTCCCTTCTGTGCACATGTAATGACGTGTATCATGTTGATTTGAGGGAAGTTGGAAAATGGAGAAGGTGTAGGGTGAGTGGTATAATGACATGAAGGGTAAAAACCTCGGAGGAGAAAATCCCTGTGAGGTTAGTTGGGCACAATGACATTTGGGTGGTGGCGTGGCAAGCTCTCTGATGTGAACCATGTTAATTTCAAATCTTGAGGGTGTCTCTAGGAGCTGTGAGGGTGGAGGCTGTGGTTGTTGAGTGGGCAGTGTGGGAATGGGTGTTGGTGAAGCAGGATCCTCATCAAGAAGGTCGTCGTCATCAAAGTTGGTTTCTGGTGGACATAATTAGATAAGGATGGTTTTTAAGGCCTTACAGTTCTCCACACCATGCCCGACACACGATGGTATGCACAAATTATAGTATCATCAAACCCTTTTGGCTTGGGTTTGAGGGGGTCGTAAGGTCGAGTGGCGGTAATGTGATAACAGAAGTCTCGAGGAGTTTGGTTAAAATTTTGGTATAGGACCTCGCTAGTGGATCACAATGGGAAGTGAACGTGGGTTTGGGTGTAGGTGTGGTTGATTATCGAGGAATTTTTTTGGAAGAGTAGAACAGTCGAGCTATGGGTTTAGGTTCGGTGTGGTTTGAGGTATTGGCGGGTTCGTTTGGGTATAGGTACATTAGATGGATGGTAGGAGGGTGTGTGGTTGTTTTGATTACCTTCTTATGGGGTAGTAGGGTTTTGTTTTGGGTTGCACCTTTGGGTAAAGGTGATGTGGGTATATGAGGTCTAGAAGGAAAAGTAGATGGAGGAAGAGGGTGATTTACCCACAGGGATAATGGGGTCTTTGTGAAGGTAGATGGCATGGGTCATGCTTGGGGTGTGAGGGACAATGACTAAAGTGTAGTGGGTAGTGAAGCAATAGCTGAATGTATTGGAAGTATTGATGGTAAGGAGAGCTGCAGTGCGGGTATAAGTCATGTTGTGTGCCCAGGTAGGCTAGAGGTTTGTGAGGAAGGAATGGGTTGTTGTGTTATTGGTTTATGGATGGGTGAAGGATGCTTGACCATGTTGGGCGATTGAGATCTTAAGGCATTTGAGACAAGTGTGGGTGTGATTGTGTGGTCGGGGTATAAGGTCGATGATTTTGTTTCTTTAGTTTAGGTGTCGGCGTAGGTGTGGTTTTGATGTTGGAGGACGTAGCTAAATCTAGTTTAATAGGTGGATGAGTAAGGTTGGTGGTCGGGGTGACCCATACGGTGGTAATAGGTTTAATGGAGGCAAATGTTATGGGTATGGGTTTGGGTTTAGATGTAGGTCAGTTATAGGTAAGGGTGTGGTGTGAGTGCTAACGGTATCGTGGAAGGGTTGCGATAATAGTAGTTATATTTGGTTTGATGGGTCAAAATGTGTTTGGGTAGATAATGGAGGTGTCGGTGAGGGATCTCTACATCCGTGTCAAGACAAGGAGTAAGAGGCACCCCATAGTAAATCCTATCCACATAATCTAAGTGATCAGCCAAATGTGAGAATGGCACGTCTGTGGGTGGAGTTGGTGAGGACCTAATGGGAATTCCCATAAAATGCATCTTAGAGACAGGGAATTGGCTAGCTTCAGCTTTCGTGGGTAAGAGAGCCGAAAGTAGGTTTATTGGATTTTGGGTAGCTAATGGAGAATGCTCGCCAAGAGGCAAAGGTATCTCAACTGGGTCTATGATGGGTGGAGGAGATGATGGGAGCTCCTCTATAAGTGGAGGAATGGATAGGTGCTCCTCTGTGGGTGGAGGAGGTAATGGGTGCTCCTCTATGGGTGGAGGAGGTAATGGGTGCTCCTCTATGGGTGGAGGAGGTATGGTAGGTAAAGGTTCTCTAAGTGGAGAAGCTAGGGGTGAGATGGTCTCAATGTTAGCGGAAGACCCTTCGTAGGTGATGAAGGAGATGAAAGGTGTTCCTCTGTTGGTGAAGGAACAGTGGAGGTTGGTTCCAATGTGGAAGGAGGATTTCGGCTAGGATTTCCTCTATGGAAGGGATGTGAGGTAATTAAGAGGTGACAGGTACCTCGTTAAAGATAGTGTGAACCTCATGGGTATGGGTATCGTGAGTGGATGTCTCACCGGTTTGATTGGATGAAGGGGCATGGTTGGGAAACAATTTTTTGAAGATTTGTAGATTTTGGTTGGGGGGGCATTGGGATTATCCACAGTTAACTCACCTTTCTTGAGCATTTCTTGGACAATATTCTTGAAAGTGATGTAGTTGTTGTCACTATGACCCTTTACTCGGTGATAGTTACGGAAATCATTCTCTTTATACCATGCGGGCATGGGGCGGCAGGTCTAAACCAAAGTGTGGGGTTTTATGGGTGGAAGGGTGATGGGTCCAACTTTGATAATATTTTCTAAGATAGAAGAGTAAGGTTCCCTAATTGGGGTATATTTTCACCACTCTTTTAAGAATCGAAAAACACAGACAGGTGATAGATTAGATGAGGTGTAGCTTTGATTTGGCATGAGATGAGTATGGCTGACCTTGAGTACCACCGTGTTAGTGGTGCCCTTATTTTTGGAATAATTGGTTTGTGGTTTGGAATAAGAAGAGGTTTCATTCAAATTGAATGCCAAATTCTTATTTCGTAATTATATTTTCTTCTCTTCGATGGCCGAATCTCTAACTTTCGAGCCATAGTGAATGCCTCATAGAATGTTCGGAAGGTTTAGAATTGCAAGGTTGAGGAGATATGTCTAGAAAAATCTCATGTGAAGAGCTCGATGAGTTTAGTTTGTGGTAGTTGGAAGGTAAGTTGATTGATCGGGATGTGCCAATGAGTGAAAAAATCTGCAATAGATTTGTCCTCGTACTGACGTGTGGAATATAGATCGGTCATGGTAACCTTCTTGCGATATTGATAGAGAAATGATCCAAGAAGGCTTGGGCTACCTGATTAATGAGAATATAGAGTGTTTAGGTAACCCACTATACCAATCTAATGTGGGTCTAGTGAGGGACATGGGAGAAGTTCTCAAAAGCAAGGAATCATCATGAGCAATCGATAACACCTATGTTTGAAAAGACCACAAATGTTGATGTGGGTTTTCTTTGCTATTGAAATGATTGAATTTAGGAATTTCCCAATGCATAGGGTATGAATAGATAGGAATGGATGGGTGAATAGGATCATTGCAAATCTCATCGTAGGTGAGAGTGTTGCAGGAGCCGAAAATTGATGCCTCCAATGTCTGCATCTTGTCCAACATCAATTTAATTAGGTCGTTGGTGGGTTGTGATGATTAGATGCCTCCTATAGCGTGAGGAGGTTGGTTTTGGGCATATAATAGGGGTGGAATTCTAGTGTATGGACTACCATGTAAGGTGGTGGAGAAGAAGGCAATGAAATAGGGGCCACGTACCCAAAATTTATAATAGATGAAACCGGTGGTTGTTGGTTGTATGCATATGGGGGTGAAAGGGTCATGGTAACCCTAGTGGCAATAGGGGCTAATGATTGTGGAATGGAAAGAACCACGTTTTGAAATGGGGTAGGAGTCACCGACACTGGAGGTGGGAATGTAGCTACAGGTATGTATGAGATAGTAGGGGTGGATGAGGTTGTGTTTGGGGTAGTCGCCGAGGGTATGGTGGATGTGATGGGTGCCACAGAGGTAATAGATGCAACAATCATAGTGGGTATATAACCTAACTACGAAATGACTAGGGGTAAGGTGGATGCAGCAGCATGGAGCCAGATGGGGCTGATGTGGAAGTGGGTGTGAGAGTTAGGGGGATAGATATGGGCATGTCATATATCAACTGACCCAAGGCATCTCAAGTGGATGAGTGGGAGGTAAAATTGTAAGGCGGCAAGGTTCTGGTCAAGGAGTCATGTAAACTCCTCATCTCTGGTAGTGATAGTAGTAGGCTGGATGGGATCCATGGTTGGTGATAAAATAGAAGGTGGTGAAGGACTAGGTGGGAGTGGTTGGCAACTGGCGTGGAATATGAGGGCACTTTCTTGTCTTCGGTCAGCACCATGTGAACTAGTATTGATCAGGTAGGGCTGCTTCTCTGTAAATGATATAGAGAACAATAGGAACAAGTGAATCTAGTGATAAAAATGGATGAAGTACCAAACAGTGGCTGGAATGTGAAACAGGCTAACTATGCCGGTTAGGGAAAAATGACGTTGGTCAGGGGTAACCACCACGGCAGGTCCGTAGAAAATGGAGAGTGAGTAAACAATGAGGCAGAAGGTAAAATCTAACAGTATGCCAAATTTGGGGATGTTTAAAACGTCAATGGGAATAATGACAGTGACAGAGACTGTGAAAAGTGGAAGAAAGTGGAGTAAAATGTCCTTTTGAGTAGATTAGTAAAAGGACTTGGAACCGACGTCGGTTGGGTATAACCGATGGTGGTCAGAGGTAACCGATGACAAGCGATTCTTGGAAATTGAAATAGTGATGAAAGAAAGTGGTTGTGAATTAAAATCTGATGTAGAATCAAACATAGAATTCTAGGACTGATGATGATATGGCCCAGGCACACTCAGGTGAAGCTGGAATACACCAGCTATGATGAGGAGCATGCAAGGATGAACAAGAAAGTGATGAACGTGATCTCTCACCTCAAAATGCAAGCCAAGCAAAAACACTAAGAAAATGGATCCTAGGAGTGCCTTTTCTATTATGTTTGTTTAGCTTATGCTATTTAGGGACTAACACATGAATTGTGAAATAGAGTTTTTGGTGAGGATGGCTTCCTACAAATAAGGAGATCTAAAAGGTGAGGTTTCAAGAATGTTATGGTGGGGCGGGCTTTGCTTTGAGTATGACTCGGCAGAGTAATGCGAGTGGGTGCCCACTATGTCGTGATTGTGTGATCACCTACAACTTCTTCTAGCTAAGATGTTGTTTAAGAATGTATGTATTTTGAATTTTTGTGAGGTTTGGTAAGACTCAAAGAAAGAGAAAAGAATAGAAGTGCTTTTCTACAATTCATTTGTCAACCATCAGCTGGTCATGACTTCCAACATATAGGTTTCCATTAATTAATGTGAGCTAATGCAATAAATCAGAATGGAATGCACTTGTTTTTAAACCCAAATAAAAAATGTGAAATTGGATGACATAGTAAGATGAAGAGGAAGAGGGATGCTCTTTCACTACAATGCAAAAAACATGAAGAAATGATTCCTTTTAATTACACCAAAAGAAAAGTTTCGTTTAGAGAAAATAGAAAGGAGAGGTGGATTACTAGGGAAGAAAATTAGTGTGTACGCTTTTTAGAAGGGAAACAAACACATAATTTTTTTCTAGGAATGAATGAAATGCAAGGAACCCCTGGATGGGTCCCACCGGGTGTGAAAATGTTTCACCTTTTTCTTAGATTATTTCTTTGAAGTGTTGATGAAACAGATAGGGTAATGGGTGTAGGAGGAATACCTGTTCAAATGTTAGTTGATGGGTTATTGCACGCGTATGACTTCCGAATCCACAACTAATCGTGAGAGATTCCTTTTGGCTAGGAGGAACTACCTGTAATGAAAACAAGACCACCAGAAGGAATTAAACAATATGGGCAGTGAACTGCCTAGCGTAAGCTAGATCCGAGAAGTATGATACTTCCTAGATGGTTGTTAGTCCACTGTTTTAAACAATTCAATGCTGTAAACAAAGTAAATCCTATTGTTATTTTGAAATTATTTAGGTATCTCACTTAAAAACACAATAAGAAATAGATCTAATTCTAACAGGCTAAGCTAGAATAGAATCCAAAGGTCAAATGATTGGTTCTGGGTCTCTGTAGGTCTGATAAAGGTCTCGGGTAGGTCACAGGTGAATGAGGGTGAGATAAAATTAGGTGGGTAGGTCTTTGTTCAGGGATGTGTGGGAAAACACAGAGACCGGTGTTGGTCAGGGGTGACTGATGGCGGTTAGGTATAACCGGTGCCGATTACTGTGAGATCTGGAAATGTCACAGAACGGGATTTTGGGTCTCCTTTGTGATTACACAAAGGACTTTGGTTGGTCGGGACAGTGTATTGGGTGACTGGAGTAGGATTTTGTGAGGTTTTAATGGGTCTATAGAGGTGAAAATATGGAGAAGGTCAATAGGGAGAAAAATAAACGATAGATGATAAAATGATGAAGAAAAGAAATAACCAAGAAAGTATGATGTTGTACTTGCTTGGATTCCATTCCTGAAGGCTTGTGTGTGAGGGATGGAGGTGCTGATGATGGGTTGAAGGTTGCAAGTGATCACCAACTGAAGAAAAGCTTCGCATGGGCTACATGTACACTCCTCTTTGCTTGGATAGATCAGATCGTGGCTAGGATGGTTATGCAGGAGAAGATGCTCTATCTCCTTCCTTAGATGTGAGTTTTTGCTGGAATTGGCTCTCTGAAGATGTGTTATCTCTTTGAGATGTGTTCTTGCTCATCAACCTCTTTTGCTTCCAACTTCCTTCCAACTTCCAACTTTGAGAATAAGGTTGTTTTGGGTTAAAAGGGGTAACCGATGGTGGTCCGGCTTAACCAGTGACGGTTAGGGTAACCAACATCGGTCAAGGTGGGATTTCCTAGGTTTACTAAACTAGGGAGATCCTCTTGATTTCCTTGGATCTCGTGTCGTTATCCCACAGATTAGACTCGAGCCTCTTGTGAGCATGTGGGAATGTGGTTAGAGGGAATGTAGGCATTGATTTTTAAGGTTTGGGTAAGTCTTAGTTAGTTATGGGAACTTGCTAAGAATAGGTCTTAGGTTGAGTTGGCTTGGTGAGGTGTCTAAGTGAACTGTATGTGTAGATATTATTTAAATAAGATATTTAAATAATAAATATAGTGAGGATAATGCATTAATTTAATTAAATTAACTAAATTAATATTAGTGGGGTGAAGGGGGTCATGGCTAGGTAAATGTAATAAAGGGTGCTTATATGTCGAGGGACAAAAGGGGAGTGTGACCTAATTTTAGTGTCTATAGATAGTTTGAAATACTTCTTAGAGAAAGGGGTATCTTCAAGAGAAACAAAAACGGGTCAATAAGATACTGGGTACGAATTTGAGATTATTTATAAGAAAGTGAAGGAAAATGTGGTTGTTGATGCTCTATCTAGAAGGGATGAGTCCACAGAAGCATTGTTATGTGCCATCTCTATAATAAAGGAAGATTGGGTAGATCAAGCAAGGGAAGAATGACAGAAAGATACAACAACCCATACTCATTCGAATCTCCAGATAGGTCCAACCATATAACAAAATTATATGGAATTAAGATACATTGTGGTACATAGATAGGTTATATTTGTGTAAGAACTCCACACTTAAACACCATGTTCTTTCAAAGCTCCATTCTTCTCCACTAGGTGGCCATTCTGGGTTCTTGAAAACTTATCATAGAGTTAAACAAGATTTCTTTTGGGAGGGTTTGAAAGGAGATGTTAAAAAAATTGGCGAGTGTTTGGTGTGTCAACATAATAAGGGTGAGACCATTAAGACACTAGGTCTCCTCCAACCTTTGTCTATTCCTAGTGAGAGATGGGAAGAGGTATCGATGGATTTCATCACATGATTGCATAAATCAGAAGGGAAAAGTGTCATCATGGTCATGGTGGATAGACTTACCAAGTATGCTCATTTTTGTGCCATGGATCATCCTTTCACAACTAGTATAGTTGTCATCTCATTTATGGACACATTTCAAAAGCTCCATGGCACACCTAAAATTATAGTAATTGATCGTGATATGATATTTACAAGTAATTTTTGGACTGATTTGTTCTCTTATTTGGGTACCCAATTGGCCCGAGTTCATCTTATCATCTCAATTAAATGGGAAAAATGAGGTGGTAAATAAATGTTTGGAGGGATATCTTCAATGTTTTACTTCAAATAAACAAGAGCATTGGGTGCAATGGTTGCCACTTGCTATATAGTGGTATAAATATTCATTTCATACCTCCTCCAAAATGGCTCCATTTCTGGCACTTTAGGAGTACCATCCTCCATCACTCATCTCTAGCTTGAAGGTCAAATAAAAGGTGAGAGAAATCGAAGATCACATTCAACACCAACATGAGGTACTCTATAGTCTTAGAGAGAATTTGGCAAGAGCACAAAACCACATGAAGCAACAGGTTGATCAACATTGTAGTGAGTGAAACTTTGAAGAGGGTGACTTTTTTTGTATGGTTGCAACCATATAAGTAGTTATCATTAAAACAAAAGAAGAAGGATAATAAGCTTGCTCTTAAATACTATGGTCCTTACTAAGTGTTACAAAAAGTAGTAGTATGATATATAAAGTGGAGCTCCGTCTAGGAAGTAAAATACACCCAATCTTCCATGTTTCTTACTTGAAGAAATTTATTGGGCAACACATTTCCACCCGATCAGTGCTTCACAGAATGGATGAGGAAGGAAGAATCATATTGGAGCCTAAAGGTATTATTTAGACACACACCAAAATATTGAGGACCAAAGTCATTATTGAGTACCTGATCAAGTGGAAGAATATGAATATTGAGGATACATCATGGGAGGATGAATTATTTGTGCAGCAACATCCAAGGCTTCCCAACAATGGGAACAATGTTGCTTTGAAGGGGAGGGGCATGTTACGCCCTTAGTCTTATAGCTTATATTGGATATGTAATGCCAACTTGTGGCTTACATAATCTCTCTTCATTTCATAAGTTATTCATTTATGCTTTCATATGTTTAGTAGGCTAGCCTTGGTGTTGGCCATAACATAGGATTAATATATATATAGGTGGTAGTGAGGAGTAGTTAATCATCATATTGAGCATCTGAGTCTTATTGTATGGTTTAGAGGTTGCCCCCTTGAAGTGGCTAAGTTATTCTTACTTGCATATTGAGATCATTTATCTACAATCTTGTGTTCTTTGGTGTTCTATTTCTGCTAATAATCCAATTTATACAAGTAATTTCATTACAATTTGCTTAGGTGTACTAGTTGTGCGGAGTCAACTCTACTTCTAGTATCGATTAGTGGGAGTTCTTCACAACTTATTTAGGTATTAGTTGCTTTCATCCTCCTATATGCACATCCTAGTTATTGAGATAATTTATGAGATCAAGGGCATTATGATGGATTTCCATATATGATATTGCAACTGTTTGTTTGTAAATCCTTTTCTTAGGTTATCTGGAAAATTAATTTCAAGTTATTAATTGTGATTTGTTATTATCATCTTATATATTTGCGGCTTGGAATAATCTTCTTACCATTTCTTTCATATAGTGTTGTACATTTGACACACGAATTGGCAATAACATAGGATCCCAAGATTCATCATCAAGCTTTTAAACATCCTTAATGGTGGGAAGCTATGATCAAGAACTTATTTCTTTGAAATAAAATAACAATTTGGATTTGGTTCCAACTCCGAGAAGGGTCCAAAAGCTCAAAAATGTTAAAAAGCAAGTCAAAATCTGGAACAAAAGCGTTTTTGGTAATGTTTTGAGAAAAAAAGTTAAAGAAAAACTTCAGGAGTTGGAATTAAAAATGGATATTATGGGAGATTGGATGAAGACGAAGTCAATGAAAAGAAGATTCTTTCAGGCGTTGCATATGATCTGCGGCAGAGAGAGGAATCTTTATGGAGACTTAAATCTAGAGCTATTTTGCTTAAAGAGGGAGACAAGAATACGAAGTTCTTTCATATGACCACTTTGAAGCATAGAGCTTGTAATAGGATCTTAGAAGTTTCTAAAAACAACGGAAATATCATAAAAGATCCCAATAGCATCAAGAAAGAAGCACTTGATTTTTATAAAAAACTTCTTGAGGAGAGGAATAACAACAACTCTGAAGCTATTTCTTTTATGTTGGAGGCCATTCCCCAAAATTAAATTGAGGAACATAAATTTAGAAATATTCACAAAGCGGTTACGCTTGAAGAGCTACATAAAGCTGTCTTTGCTTTAGAGGGTGACAAGGCTCCTGGGTCGAATGGATTTTCCATAAATTTTTTCCAGAAGTTTTGGGAAATCTGTTCGACGGATCTTCTCAGAGTGGTGAATGAGTTCTATAGAACGGGAAATCTTTTAAAAGAGCTTAATAACACTCACATTGTGCTGGCCCCAAAAAAAATGGATGCTAAAGATTTCAAGGACTTCAGACCTATCAGCCTTGTGAATGCCATCTATAGAATTTTTACCAAAATTATTGCTACTAGGCTCCAGCTCATTTTGAATGAACTTATCTCAAGGCAGCAGAGTGGCTTCATCAAAGGTAGGATTATACAAGATGGAGTGATAATGGTTCACGAGACCATACATTCAATGGAAAATAATAAAAAGGCAAGTATGGTCCTCAAGCTTGATATGAATAAAGCTTTTGACAAGGTCTCTTGGGTTTTCCTTGACAAAGTATTAACAAAATTCGGGTTTCCGGAAAAATTTAGAAGAATTATTAAGGCTTGCATATCTACGGCCAGATTTTCTGTGGTTGTTAATGGTGAACCAGTGGGCTTTTTTACTAGCAGTAGGGGTCTGAGACAAGGAGACCCTATCTCCCCCTTACTATTCATTCTCTTGGCTGACAACCTCAGTAGAACAATTGGTAAAGTGGTGAATGACGGGCTTTTAAGTGGCTCTAAGCCCACCTCCATCAGTCAAGCTGTCTCCCATCAGCAATTTGCGGATGACACTATCCTTCTTCTTCTGGCATCTGTCATTGAAGCCAAGGCTACCAAGGCCTTGCTGTGGCTCTACGAATCTACTTCTGGGCAGGAGATCAATTATGACAAAAGCACCATCTTCTTCTTCAACACTCCTGAGGAAAGACAACTTAAAATAGCTAAAATTTTGGGCTGTAAAATAAGTGAGCTTCCAGCGACTTACTTGGGGCTTCCTCTCGGCACTAGGAAAGTCTCTTGTAAGGTGTGGGATGATTTATTGGAGAGATTCCAAAAAAAAATGGCTGGTTGGAAAGGAGAAATTCTTTCTAGTGCTGGTAAGTGCCTGCTCATCAAAAGTACTCTCCAAAATCTGCCAATTTATATCATGTCGTTATACAAGATCCCCTCTTCTTTCAGGGATAAGATTGAAAGGATCCAAAAAAATTTTTTATGGCAAGGCATGAATGAGAAATTCAAATTTCACTTAGTGGCTTGGGATAAGGCTTGCACCCGAAGTTTTGGGAGGTGCAGGTATAAAAGATATTGAGAAAATGAATGAGGCCCTCATTGCTAAAATGGGCTGGAGAATGCTGACTGAGAAACAACCCTGGATAGATTTAATTAAAGCAAAATATCTTAAACATCAATCTATGTACTCCTTTCTACATGATGAACAGCTCCCCAATGGTTCCATGTTTTGGAACAATTTGGTTAAAAGCAGAAATTTCATCAGGCAGGGTAGTAAATGGAAAGTGGGGGATGGTAGGGACATAAACTTCTAGGAGGATAATTGGTTTAATGGAAACCTCATGGAGAGTTTTGGGATGGCCAAGGACAGTCTTATAAACAAGTATGGCATCAAAATCAAGGGCTATATTGAGGAAAATGGTACCAGAAAGAAGTGGAAAAAACTTACTGTGGAGAGAAATGATCTGAAACAAATTACTTCCTCCCTTCAAGATCAATTAGATCTTATTCCATTAAGTCAGATGGATTCCAAGGATGAGCTGGTATGGAATAACTCCAATGATGGGAATTACTCTGTCAAAACTAGTTACAATAACTTCTTTCATAGTAATCAAACTGAGTTCAATTGGAACAGGATTTGGATGTCTGATTTAACTCCCAAAATAAATTTTTTCCTTTGGCTGGCTATCAGAGGTAGGATTCTTACCAATGACAATCTGATGAGAAGAGGATTAATGATCCCTAATAGGTGCCATCTTTATAAAAAAGAATCGAGGATATCATTTTGTTCATACATTGTGAGTATGCCACTAGAATATGGAGTTTTTCCCTTTCTAAATTTGAAGCTCTCTGGGTGATGCCGAAGGATCTCAATCAACTTTGGACTTAATGGAACCCACCCTTTAGGCATTGTGTTGTCAAAAGGATCTGGAAGCTGGTTATCCCTCATTTAATCTGGAGAATATGGAAGGATAGAAATGATATTATCTTCAAAAAAAAAAAAAACTACAAGATTAGTATTGGTAAAATTTCTAATGGTATCAAAGAGAATATTGCTTTGATTCAAACCCTCCAAGAACATGAGATATCTAAAAATGAAGAATACATTTTATCCAACTAGCGAGATAGGATCAATTAATAGCCGGAACAATCCCGGAATAACATTGATAGATCTTTGATTAAATGGCATCCTCCCGATCTAAATTGGTATAAGTTGAACTTTGATGGGGCTTAAAGGAAACCACGGGATTGCAAGCGAGGAGGAGGAGTGATATGGGATCATAAAGGCAATCGATAGGCTGCGTATCTTTGGTAAAATGGGAATTCAAACTAATCATTTTGCGAAGCTCTATCTCTGCTCTTTGGGGTCCGAGAATTTCCCAGGACACAAAATATTCGTAACCTCATTATTGAAGGAGACTCCTAAATATCATTAATCTTCTTAAACAGTGCTCATCTCCGAGTTGGAGCATCAAGGATTTTATTGCGAGTCCATAAGTATTAGTCATACTTTCGGTAACATCGGGATCACACATACCTACGGGAGGGTAATAAATTGGTGGATGTGCTAGCAAATTATGGCATTAATGTTAACCTTACAGTTTGGGACAATAATAACATCCCCAAACGACTTGAAAACAAAATTCAGCGGATCTCCATATGCAAGCAATATCTAGAAATGAGTTATGATTTTTGGGCATCGATCAACTTCAAAAATACTCCAACACGTGTTGATTTAAAGTATTGGTTTATGCAAATCACGTCTAATAATCATGATAGTGTGAATCATATGGGGAATTTCAAGTGGAGATACACGGTTTTGAAAATCGTGCATGCGGGCTACATTGAGACTGTTAAAAGGTGGATTCAAACCTCCATGGAAACCGAAGGCGGTGATAAAGTGATTGATGATAGGGAGCGGGCTATTCTCACATGCGCTTTTCAGCAGGCTCAGATCAGCAGACACGCAGCCAATCGTGGGAAAAGCAACGGCTCTCATTTCCATTATTATGCGGATTACTATAGCAAAAAGCGGACTGGCTTTAGAGATCAGTTAGGAATTTGTTGCAATCAGATCAGAGCAAAGAAGATGGGGGGTCCTCCTTGTCAAATTGAGCCTAGTGTGGACCCAGACTGGAAAGAGAATATTGAGCTGTGGAACATTCTTAGCAAGGGTGGCATAACAAACTTCATGGAAAAGGTTCAGGGACATGATCAGAGCATCTCTGTGTGTTTTGCAAAGGATTGGAAGGAGAGGACAGTGGAATATGGGGGGCAGAAGGTCTTAATCAATGAAGATCTTATTGCTTTGAAGCGACCAAGCCTTGGCTTGAGGGCTTCCGATTCTTCAACAAAAGGGTCGATAAAGATGTTGAAGAGAGGAGATTTGTTGAGGAGAGGAGAAGGCCGACCTACATAACAGCGGGCCTCAACTTGTTAGCTCGATCCCTCCACCTTATGATGAATTAACTGCATGATGATACGGTTCATCTCCTTGGAGGAAGGTTTGTCACACTGTTCTCGCGAAACATCTTATTTTTCTTAATCACTTTCGTAGGATCGTTTGGTTTGCTTCCCCCATTACTTGTTGAACTCTCTTGAATGCTCCATTTTCGAGTTTCAAAAGCATTCCCGGGTGGTTCTGTTGCACCAAGGGCTCATTTTGTTGCTGCACAAATGCTATCTCCTCAAGTTTCCCGGTCTCCCATCCTCCCCTAGCTCGATTCCCCTCTCGCCGGGCTTTGCTTTGCTGCCACCTGTTTCTCCTTTCTCTTGCCCCCACCACCGCTCCGCCACCCCCCTCGTCGGCCATTCGGGCATCTTCTCCCATTCCCCTTCTATTGCTCTCGCCCCCACTTAGCCTCTTCCTCGCGGAGACCGGTTACCAGGGCTTCTAGGAAGCTTAACCTTGAGACTCTTGCTGTGGAGAAGGGTTCTCAGGAATTTGAAATTGCTCATGACCTCCTAAATATCAGCAGTGCCAGCCCCCAGGAAGTGCAATTGGAAAGCCCTTCAAGAAGGCTAGAAGCCTTAGAGGCTGATATGAAATTGTTGAAGGATGAAGTTAAAAACTTGGCAAAACAGAAAGGAAAGAGGAAGAAGGAGGAGGAGGAGGATGTTGACAGCAGCCAAATTGAAGATATCTACAAGAAGCTGCACTCCTTAGACTCCCGCTTAGGGAAGGCCAAAACTTGACATGATTACAACATTGCCATCTTTAGGGCAATTGAGGAGTTCATTGAGCAACACGTCAAAAGTGTCTCCAACCTAAGCGGAGTTCCACAACTCTCTTTGGGGTAATGATAAGGAAAGTAAGAAGACCGTGGAGCAGCTGGATTATAATGACGCTGCCCACATGACAACTTTGGGAATGTTCAAATCCTGGAAGAATATCAAAACCATCATTGAAAAAGCTACTAAAAAGTAGTTATAGATGCTTCTGCTGTCCTTGTATGTTTTTTTGCTATTTTTTTATGGGACCCTTTCTTTGCTTTTTTTACGCAGTAATTTTGTTGTTTTGTTTCATCTTGGTAGCTGTTTTTTGGCTACTTTGAACTTCATTGTAACATTTGGATTATGATCCTTTTCTCTTTGGTTCTCTTGCTTATTCTAGCTTCTAGGCCTTCTTTTGTAAACAAGGGTATAGTCCCTTTCAAAAAACTATTTTCCAATAATAATAAAAAAAATATAGAAGGAATGAAAATAGTGAGGTGTAAGAGGATGTGTTGAACTAAATATGTGGAAAATGTGTCTATTGACATGTAAAAATATTGACTTGTAGCAAAATGTATTCATAGGTTGAAGGTTTTGATTAATGAAACATTTTATCCTATCACCAAAATGAATTATATTCAACTAGTACTCTCCTAGCTGAAACGTAGGGATGGGAATTCCACTAGATGAATGTTAAAAGTGCCTTATGCATGGTGAATTGATAGAAGAAATATGCATGTCTCAACCTCTGGGTCCGTTGATAGTGAGAAATATAGTCATATGTGTAGTTTTTGCATAAAACTGGCACAATTGTGGGCCTTATAGGTTTGTATATCCCAACTATAGCTAACATCACCATGAAGGGTATATCTCTAGTATAAACTAAGAATTTATCCTTTATTAAACATTAATAAACATAATCAACGACACACGAATGGTGAAAAACACCGATGTCACATATATATTCATCTCAATTACATAAATTTTTCGTGATATCCTCCTCCCCCCCATTTTACATCATTATATAGCCTTTAAAAGGTAAAGGTTATGTATTTTCACTCATAATAACTCTTGGTAACCATTGATTAACACTTATTTATTTTTTACTACCGATTAATGGATATTTGCATATATACGATGGTGTTTATGCATTTTTCTTATGTCAACTATTATATATTTTTCATTATTATCATTTTGATATGTTTTTAACTTCTATAATAACTATAATGCTCATATAAATCCTACCAACATTATAACACAACTTCATCATAATATAAAGAACCCTATCAACATCCTTAGACTTAAAACACTATCTCGTCCTTGAGACAACCAAATGATGAAGAACCTTGTTAACATTTATCTTGTCCCCAAAACGTTTTTGATGAATAAATCACCATTTCATATTTCCCACTACAATTCTTCCTTCTCATTCATGGTAAAGTACTCTTTCTCCCCAAATTCGTAATTTTTCTCCACAATATATCCCATTCTCTATGCAAAATTAATTTACCTCATTCATTATGTGGCATCATTCGCTTGTTTAGCAACATATTTTATAGGCTCCACATTTATATTTGTTAATCAATATAATTTCCTTATTTTCCCTTCACAAGGTATTGTGTAACATATAATATCCACCTTTCCATTATAAGATAGTATATTTGGTTTTACGGTATGGTTTTCGATACTTGTAGTATCATGTCCTTCTTTTCACTCAAAGCAATATGGTATCCTTACTCCACGACTTGTTTTCCATTATCATATGGAAGTAAATTTCTCAAGCATTTGACATGTTTCACATCTTCATTAAGGTCATATGTTATTTTTCCACATGTTTTATAGACCAATAAAGATTTGAGGCATATATACACATCATGTTGCTTTAACAATCAACACACAACCTTTACTTTGGTTCTTTAACATCACAATCCTCATCCTTCTTTCTTCCATCTTGTTCATTTTCTATTATACCATTTTTTTACCTAAGTATATTTTTATCCTTCTCTTTTATCACCTTTTCCATTCCAAAATTTTCCTCTTGTAGTTTTTATTTATTTTCTTTATATTTCCTCTTAGTTTTGTTTCTTTTTCCTTTCTTGTTCTCTCTACATTTTATTTCCTCTACTCTGCAACATCCTCACACAATGTCATAATTTCATTTTCTCCTTTAAAACTTAACTTCCTTATCTCTTCTTCTCTTTCCATTTTTTTAGTTTCTCTTATGTATGATTCTTCTCTTCTTACCACGATTGTTTAAATTGTATTGTTTTTACTTTCGTGAGTATCGTGACAACCTATGTTTGTGGTTTGACCAATGTTATGGATGTAGCTTTCTCAAATGTTTCTATTATTTTGATCTCTTGTTTTGTCTGTCTCTTCCTCTTTATATGATCCACATTGAGTGTCTCTTCTTCTCATAATTCCATACTATATGTCCTTTTTCCCACACTTATAACATGTTATTGGACTTCTCCCTTGGCCATTTTATCTATTAATTTGATATATATTTGCGTACTCAATATTTATTATAGTTATTGCCTCCATACTCTTGATGATAGTTGTCTCTATTATAGTTATTGCCTCCATACCTAAATGATATCCTCTACGATACACCATTTCATGATCTCATTGATATCCCTCATGATATTCAATATCTCTTTGATATCACAGGGTATCCTCTTCCATTATTTTGGTGAAGTATTTGTTTTAGTTGTATTAGTTCATTTAGTAACTTCTCCATTTTTAATATCATTTCACACTCTCTCCTTTATGGTCACGCTTCCAGTTTGATGTCATATCCTAAGCTTATATGAATGTTATGAACTCTTTTCCCTCAATTAATAATATTAGATATGGTAACAATCTTGAAATAAACAACTCAATTATTATTTTTCTCATTTGGCGGTTCATCTAGTTTTTGCACTATATTCTTAAATCTTTGATCAAATTCCTTAACCATATCTCCTTCCTTCTGAACTAAATCCCTCATTTTGGAAACACCTTCTAATGGAATAGGGGATGATGTTTGGTCCAAGGGGTTCATTTCCTCAACAATCTCTTATGGTTGGGGAGAATCATCACTTCCTAATTCACTACTATTCCCACGACTAAGTAATAACTAACTTCCTTTTCCAATATCTATTTTTCCTTCTTTTATTCCCTCTATCTCTTATTGCAATCTATTTTTTCCTATTTACTCCCCTCAACCACTATACCCCATTTTTAAAATTTACATCCCTATAGATCCCACCTTTTTCGCCCATCATCTCGTAGGCACCAAATCCCTCTAAAAGAGGGCAAGACAAATTTCATGTTAATATTTTTCCCACAAAACATATGCATGTTTTTTTTTAAATATTATCTCCTTTCTCCCACTACCCTCTTCTAGATATTAGTTAGCTAAGACCTAGGCTCAAACACCAAATGTTGGCATAAAACCCAACACGATTGTGGGTCTTATAATTTCATATATCCTAAATAGAGATAACATCACCAAGAAGGGTATCTCTCTAGTCTAAACTAAGTATTTATCCTTTATTAAACATGAATAAACATAATACCTGACACATGAATGGTGCAAAACACTGATGTCACATATATATTGATCTCAATTACATAGAATTCAAAAATATATGTTTGAATTGATTATCTTTATATCTCTCACTTCTTATATTAATCATTCCAATTAATTTTCATGATACACTCCTCGCCACCATTTTACATCATTTTATAATCTTTAAAAGGAAAAGGTTATGTATTTTCACTCATAATGACTCTTGGTAACCATTGGTTAACACTTATTTACATTCTTAACTACTAATTAGTGGATATTTATGTATATATCATGGTGTTTATGCATTTTCCTTGTGTAAACTATTATATATTCTTCATTATTATTATTTTGATATGTTTTTGACTTCCACAATATACTATAATGCTCATATAAATCCCACCAACATCATAATTTAACTTCATCATAATATGAAGAACCTATCAAGATGTAGATTGAAAAATTCTTTGTATGGATTGAAACAAGATCCTCAAACTTGGTATTGGAAGATTGACATTTTCCTCAATGTTCCTCAAGCCCTACAATCTACACTAAAAAAGTAGATGGAAACCTTCTCATTTTGGTTCTCTATGTTGATGAATTAGTCATCACATGAGCTTCCACACAAAAAAATCATGATTCGAAAACACTTTTGAAGAGGTATTTTGAGATGATTGATTTGAGTTTTCTACTTTTTCTTGGGTCTTTATATTTCATAGTCTAAAAAAGGTATTTTCATCCATTAGTCCAAATATACTCAAAACATTCTCTACCGCTTCAACATGGAAAACTGAAAGTTCACACCAACTCCTTTCCAAGTGGGAGTAAATATTTTTTAAATATTTTACTCTTTTAGTTGATGAAACACTCTATAGGAAGATAGTTAAAAACCTACTCTATTTGACTTATGCAAGTCTTGATATTTATTTTGTTTTGAATCTTATATCATTCTATTGTTAGGATACACATGAAATCCACTTGCACGCTACAAAATGCATTCTCATGGTATATTCGTGGTACTACTAACTACGAGATTGAGTAAAATGCAAGTGGCACAACCTCAATTTCTAGTTACACCTTTAGGGGAATATATTAAAGAATCATGTTACTTTTGAAATCATAGTTGTAGGCTATCAAAATAGTGATTGGGTAATAGATATGATATATTTGGATCAGATATAATTTTAAAAACAATAAAATAGAACACCACAAATAATAGGATAATATTATACTTCAAGTTTTATACATACATGATTACAATTTCATTTATGAAGAATACATTATATAATGTTTGAACTTCTATAAAGGTGGATTCAAACTTCATCTTCAATCCTATCTCCCAATATCTCTCTCATCCCTCATTTTCTCTAGCAATCCCCAAGATATCTCACATTATTAAATAGCCACGTGAGTTATTATTACAACTCACTCACACACACTAACTATATTATTAATATGAGTTGTATTAACTCATTATTAATAATATATACAATATCTTGACCCATAATGTGAGTGCTAATTCTAAAATTATCGCTAACATTCCACCCTTGGAGTGAACATGGGAAAAAAACTATCATGTACCTACTCATGTTTTACAACTTGGCTAACCACCAACCACAAAATGAAGGTTTTCTAGTGGAACCAACAACCACTATGTAGAAGGTTTTCTAGTGGAACCAACAACCACCCTATAGATGGTTTTCTAAGAGAACCAACAACTCCCAAGAAGGTTTTTTAATGGAACCAACAACCATAAAAGGTTTTCTAAGAGAACCAACAACTCACAAGAAGGTTTTCTAATGGAACCAACAACCATTTCATAGCAGTGTACATATTTAGTTCACATCATCTTCTTACATTCAAGGGAAAATACAAGAAATTGCTCACACATTAAAATTTTGAACATGAATGTACCATATGTTATTAATTTTATAGTGTAAAAATTTAAAACACACAAAAAATAATGCCACAAATTCATTGTTTGGTCTCGTCTCTTGTGGCTAGCGAGAGGTCACTGATTAACCTCCTTCCTCTATTTCCTCCATCCTCCATCATTTGCTAATTTATCTACTCTCGAAAATTTTTACTTTTGAATCTTAGTTTGAAAAAACTCCCTCAATGTAGAGCAAAAGTTATAAAAACTACTTATTAAGTTTACCACAACGATCGTGGGTGACTAGAGCGAATCATTGGAGATTAGAAATAGAAGTGATGGCGAGAGTCGTTGGAAATCGGAAAATTTGTCGGTGATTGAAGGAAATCATCAATGATTTACGTGTTATGAAATCAGAATTGAAAATGACAATAGATGATGACACTTTATAATTTCGTGGATGTCATTTGACATATTCTTTGTTGAAGCCAGAGGAGAGGAAGTTCGAGATCTTATGTGAATGGAAAGTGGGATAGTGGCAGTCATCATTGAGGAGGTAGATCTACATTTGGTTGAGAGTGTGTGAAAAAAATAATAAGAGTGAATAAAGTGGCTACAATCTTATGCAAAATACAAATAAACAATTAGATGTGATCCATGTGCCATTTATGCTCAGTGGTTGGAACATGAAATATATAGCACTAGTAGTCAAAAATAAATAACGAATCTACTGCATATGTGGAACATTTTGCATATGTACAAATATGTTTGCATAATGGAACATTTTGCTACATGTACAAGGGAGGAGGTTGCGTTGAAGACATGATGCGAGATATGAGCATTGGGATGAAAAAAATCATATTGATGCCAATGAATACATATTTATCTCGAGAATTTTTGGAACGACAATTAGAATCATTCCTCAACAAATATTGTAATGTCTAGTTCTCCTGGGATCCATGCATAAACAACATTGACAAAGGTGACCAATCAAATTTAGATTCATCCTATGGAAATCAAAACACCATCAATGTGGCTTCATAAGTGAAGAAACCCTCCATACAATATTACTCCATATAGACCTGACTTCTCGAAAACAAATGTGAATACCAGCTCGATACCAGATGATATATTTGGATCAGATTTAATTCTAAAAATAATAAAATAGAACACCAAAAATAATAGGAAAATAATATACTTCAAATTTTATTCATACGGGATTACAATTTCATTGATGGAGAATACATTTTATAATGTTTGAACTCCTACAAAGGTGGAGTAAAACTTCATCTTCAATCCTATCTCCTAGTATCTCTCTCATCCCTCATTTTGCTCTAGCAATCCCCAAGATATCTCACACTCCTAAATAGCTACGTGAGTTGTTATTACAACTTCACAAACAAGTGCATGTGCACACACACACACACACACACACACACACACACACACACACACCCACCCACCCCACACACACACACACACACACACACAACCTATATTGTTAATATGAGTTTTATTAACTAATTATTAATAAGATACACAATACACTAACCCATAATGTGAGCACTAATTCTAAGATTATTCCTAACAAGATCCAAATAATTGTAAGTCAACTACATGATATATCTATCAACTTGGGGAAAATCCTATGGCTTGGTATTGTAAAACACACACCACTATTATTTTGTATACTACAAACGTAGAATATAGTTGATATTAAGTTTTTTCAAACAGAAAATCAAGTTGTAGGAATCTACATAAAACCCTTGCTTGATTCTTGATTTATTCAACTTGAGAAACTTTTGGGAGTGAAGGAAGGTGTCATCAAGTAGGGATAGTTTAGTGATTCCTCCATCCTTTCCTTCATCAAAGTACATCTTAAAGGGGGATGTTAGTGTATTTAATTTCCATACACTATTGTATGATTTTAAGATGCACTTGTAATATTGATTATAATATAATAAGTGGATAATTAACCCATTGGTGCACACTTATCCACATTTATTAATAGAGAAGAGTACTACCAAGTTATTAACCTGATTGATTTCCACTATTAACAACCTTTAATAAGACTTGATTCTCAAACTAACTACTCTCCAAACCATAACCCTAACATCTTTTCTTTTTATATGAGTGTAGAGCTAGTGTGTGAGGCAATCATTATAGAAGATAATTATTCTTGCTTTGGTGAATTCAAGCTAGAGATTTTTCAAAAATTTCTTGTAGTCATACTACCCTTGATAAAATGTACATTTTCCTTGCTTTACATTTTCATTAATTTATTATATGCATGCATGTGAGTGTTTTTCTTGTGGTTGTTTATAGTAATTTTGGAAAATATAAATAGCTTTAATATATTCAATTTTAAAAGTATCAATCTTTCATTAAATATTATTTATTAAATTTTCTAAAAAAATTATGTCCATATAACTATGACAAAAACCTAATATTATTTTCCATACAATGGAGTATGGAGCCCATTTTTCTCTCTAATTTTTTTATTCGACACGGTGGTACAACTAGATTAATGTGTACCCCATCCTTTTGGAATTTTGAAATATGCATACAAACTTCCTATATCTTATAGCCTACCATATATCTCTATAGCATCTTGTAGCTTTCCCAACACTTTGTGCCATTATCATGGTATCATGGAAAATCGATGCATTGCTTCTTGCATTCCTACATACACTACAACCTCGCTTCACATTTATCACATCTTCTACACTACCAAACACTACATCATAACACTCACACCATATATAGTATTGTGTATCCCACATCAAAACATTCTTAGCTTATATATTTTTTCATGCCACCTCATAACATTTTTTTATCTCATCACAACCTAATATCACTCTTACATGTTGGTGTCATTCTATTTGACACATTGTGTATCTTCATAGTCCTACACAAGGTATCATCAATGTGTGTCCACTTATCAACATCTCTCTACCACATGGCACACTCCATGAATAAACCAATTCATAACATCATGATCATAAATTTTTACCATAGGAAGATGGTGTGAGGTTGGGTGTATTAACTTTCCATCAAGGGATGTTGGTCTCTCTATTAGGGACTAGGATAGAAGCGGGGTTAGTAGAATTTTAAAATTATCACAATAATTCAATCTTTGCAAATAATATTGACATAGCTTCACAACGGTTTTTGATGGAGGAAGTAATTGTTTCACCATGTTTTTGAAAATGGATTAGTGAATTATAGATAAAGTAACATCTACCTTGAAATATTTTTTCACCTTTTTTACAATTAGGCCAACTTCCGACTCTAGGTATATAAAAAAACTATTATGCATATTCATGGTGAGAGTAGAATGATGTCATTAGGGATACTAAGGGCCTTTAGGGTGATGGATGGCTAAAATTAGTGTGGGAAATGGAGGACCTTTAGGAAGAGAGGATGAGATGATGAGCATCGAGTATATGATCTAGGTATTGGTGTGTGCCATGTTCACATTATGTGAAGTCCACCTTAAATATGTGTATTATCTAGGTGATACATATTTATGTGCACTATGTTGTTTATATGCACTAATTAATCTAGTAGTTATCCTCTCACATTTTGAGTAGGGTTAGGTGAAATTAAATGTTCTTTAATTAATGCTTCTACCTTTCACTTAACTAATAATTATCTCCTACCTACTTCTTACTTTTCCTATATAAGGAATCATTTGGTCATTCATGTGTAATAGAAAGTATAAAGCAATACATATATAATGAACATACATAGAAGATATAGAATGTAAATGATTAACAAAACATCAAATCACACATATCAATGTACACATAACATAGATATTAAGGTGGGAAAACCTTGAGAGGTAAAAAAACCCACAAAGATGATATTCATATATGAGAAACTATTGACCCCAATACATAACCTTCATCCTTCTCACTTTTTCTCTGATAAACCTTCTTCACAAAGCCTTTACAAGATATTTATCATATACAAATATTAATTCACTCAATGTTTGAATTTTTTCACTAAGTGTGTTTGATATTGACTATAATAGGGGTAAAACCCTATTTATAATGGGGATGAAGGGAGGTGACCATTGTAACCAACGGGTCCATCCTTCCTGATAATTATTTTAAATAAATGGTAAGTAATAAACAACTATGTTTTATTATTTATTTACACAAGGTTTTTCAACCCATGTTAATAAATAATAAATCATTTATTATTTAATTATTTAAATGTACTAAGGGTCTAAGATAGCCCACTTAGCCATTAAATGTTCTAACACTCCCCCTTAATGCTAAGTGGGGATAGAATGTCATAGTCACCTTAATAAAGGAATTATACTATGTACAAATTTGAAGGATTTTAAAACCTTCATCATGCCAAACATCACCTTTTTGAAACAAAAGGAATTATAATCCATAAACTATTATAAGTAAGTCTAGGCTAGCATGATCATGAGACTACATCTCATATTTTCTCATGAATAATCATCCAAATATTTTGAAGCCTTTTATAACATAAGGACCTCCATTATAATATGCTTTTAAGTATTGGGGTACAAAATTAAAACTTCCACATGAAGTTTACAAAAATCACATACATGTTATATTACAATGCTTTACAATGAGAAGAAGTATAGAGAAGAAGAAGGAACACATGGCCATTAGGAAGTGACATTTTCATGCACACTCCCCCTCAATGGAAACTTTGAGAGGCCCAAAATTGCATAAAACTAAAAAAAAATTGGTAACACCAAGTGGTTTTTATGAACCCCTATTTTTTCATGTTTTATCGCATGTAGAACCCTATGTTATTTTGGTATCATTTTTCATGATGTATAATATTGAAATTTATAGTTAATAAATTACTATGTTTTGGAAGGAAATGTTGTGCATATGCTTTTTTATTTTTTTATCTTATTATTTCTTCTTCAAATATGGCTTGAATGAACATTTATGAGTATTAACAGTGTATTTGGGAAAGCATATGTTGAGTCATCATAGGAGTTAACTATAGACTAGTGTAGGAATCATTTGTGCATTGGCATAAAAATCATCTTATAGCGTAGGACTCACCTTTGCATTAGCGTAGTACTTGCGGTGGAACATAGGACTCATCCAAATCATGAATTCGAGACTTCTTTGAAATAAAGAACTTGTGCGAGAATAGATGAAAAGGTCGGATGGCTGATCTATAAGTTTATTCATCTCGCACATCAATTAATACAATGACATGAGCATGAAACATGTGCTACTATCTCAACCTTCATGCAATCCCAATTTTACTTGATTGCTTAAAGACGTAATACAAACAAACACTTAAGGATGTACTATAATCATTATGATTATAAAGAATCAATTCAAATATGAAATATCTTCTAGTGTTGATTGACTATCTCAAAGGAGTGTGTTACAAGCCTCATCTATAGTTAACAATATTAGTTCAAATCCAACACAACCTATATTACTCCTTCCATGATTGTAATTCTTAGAACAATTAGTTATTTTCTAGTTAAGTAGATGTTATTAATTGAAAATAACTAGTTCTCTCCTAGAGATACTAGGACTACTCTAGTATAAAAGAGCTAATGTATTGAGATTCAAGAGTTTGGTTCAATTAGTTGATTATTGTAAAAATAATTCTTTCAATAAAATTATAGATTTAGGGAAAAATTTATTGTGTAACTTGCAACATTGAACCCGATCGAAGGGAAGGAGCAAGGGCCACTCCTCCCCAATGAGAAGGGAGAATTTACTATTATTTCCTTTCTATCTTTTAACATTCATTTAAATTTCCAACATTGCATTATTTTTAGTTCCTTTCATTATGTCTTTAATAAGTATTTGTTGTTGATTCATTTCATTTCCTAATTGCAACTAGTATAGTATTCAGTTAATTTCGTTGTTAGAAAAGTATTGAGAATGATTTTGACTGTTCCCTTTGTTGCAAACAGCCATGGACACCACCCTGGATTAACATATATAATATAATTAAATTGTGAGTATGAATGATGCTTGTCATGTTTTGGCTATGTTTCTAGGGATTTCAAGGTGTTATCAAAGGTTAAGGTGCTAGCTAGAAGTATGCCTGGTTTTCTGGTAAGTTTCCATTTAGAAATTTTATTTCCATAACTCTTTTGAAGTAAGAATACCTTGTAGTGACAATAAGAATCCTCTATGCTTTTGAGTATGTGGAACACAAACAATCAATTTAAGCGTTGATAGTTAGGAACTATCCTCAATATGATAGGATTTTATGTTTAGACCTAGATATCGTAATGGTAGATTCATTAGAATAAATTTTCAAAACCCCCTCAAAACTAGCCTGTGGAACAACTTAATGACTAAGGATGGTTGATGAAGTAGATATACCTACCCTATACAACTAGATCCTAACTATCAAGATCCTATGAAAAAAATATCTCCTTCAATCTTACCAACCTTTCTGGGGTTAGTCTTAGAATATCTTAACCATTTTATTTTTTAATTCAATTTTTTTTGCCAAACTTATGATTATACTTCCAATTCTCAAAAGCTCAAGTTATTTCCCTCCACTTTAAAATACACAACTATGAGATGGTTCATGGGCTTAACCCCTAACTCCATCCATAGTTGGGAGGAGATGGAGACAATTTTCTTGGACAAATACCAAGACTACTATAGAGTTCGGGATAGGAAGGAAGAACTTTTTAAATGAAGACACAACCCAACCTTCATCAATTTATCTTCCTTCATAGGAGGTGTGGTACCGTTTATTCTATATATTAATCTGCTAAAAACTTTATTCCTCAAAGGATTGGATGAAGACACACAGAGGACTTCAATCTTATGGGAAAGGGAGACATGAACAAATTATAATTTATAGAAATCATTGACCTCTAGTAGGAATTACTCCCGAACTCACCCCAACCTTCATAGACAGAAAGGAAAAATGGCCAGTGGTGATATATCCAAACTAAGGGAAGAAATTACAAATTTGAGAACAAACCTCTTAGTTCAACTCAATAAAAATATGGATAGGGAGAAAGCTAGGAATACAGAGCCTTTGTTCATCTACTTTGCCCAAGATGTAGGAAAAACATGGGCTTAAGGACTACCCCTTAGACAAGACAAACATTTGTCTTCTCTAGTGAATTAAAGCATTCCATAGACCAATGTGGATTTCTTCCCTTGCTAAAGAACCATCTAAAACAAAACACACAAGATGAAGCTGAGTTAAACTATATAACATCGAGGAGGAAAGGAGGGAATTTGTTAGAGTAGGTATTTATCTTAGCTCATGTTCACCTAGGTACATTATTTACCTTTATTGTATTTATCCTCACCCACTTATGTGTGTGGATATTTCTTTTATCTTATTTAGATATTAGGAGATATTATCTAGTTGTTAGGTATAGTTCTTTTCTTGATCTATGATATTGACTAGTTCTTTCCTTGATCTATGGTATTGACTAGATCCTTAATGTCTAACTCTCTCCTAAATCTATGGTCTTGACTAGTTCTTTGATGACTAGTTATTTCCTTGATTTATGGATTGATCTACGACCTTGACTGGTTCTTAGATTGTTATTCCTTTCCTATATAAGCAAGGCCCATTCTCATTGTATTTCATTGAGTTCTATAATAATATATGATATTGCTGCTCATTTGTTTGTAAAGGTTTTATGTAAAGTTATTCTGGTGAATTGCTTTCATCTTATAGATCGTGGTGTTTGATTAGCATATGTGTTCTTGGCTTGGTATGATTTGGTTATCATTCCATAGACCAATGTTGATTTCTTCCCTTTCTAAATAACCTTCTAAAACAAAACACACAAGATGAAGCTGAGTTAAACTATATAACATCAGAGAAATGAGGTAATTTACAATCCAATCAAAATCAGTCCTACATGCCAAATTCACAATGGGTCCCAAATAAATGGAATGCACCATGGTCATACCCCTAACCTTGGACTCAACAAGTCCCACAAGAGTGGATCCCACAGTGGAATGCACCACCAAGTTATTATTAGTAACCCTAGGCTCCACATCCAAACATTCCACTATTTCAACAGTTTAATCCTCAACACCAACAACAGTGGAATGTACCTCAAGGATCCAGGAAACAATATTATAATCAAAGAATACCCCAAGGTCAACAAGATTTTTTGATTGGGCCTACAAATGCTACCCCATCCAAACAACCTACCTAGCCACATATACCAACACAAACTATGGAAAATCCTAAAAATGTGAGGCAGGGTAACCCAACCTACACTGTGGAATCAGATAAAAGTCCCACAATAAACTTTGTGGATTGTAGGAATATTTTGTTGCATTCAGGAAGGTTACCTCAAAACCTTCATCTCCCGTCATAGAAGAAATCCTCAAGATACGAAAAGACAAGAAACACATCATAGTCCCGTTGTTGAAGAAACACCTCAACCAAACTTTGATATTCCTTTTCCATCCAGACTCTTGGAAAAACACAACACTGCAATTTCTAAACAACTAGAGTCAGAATTAATTCAAGGACCGAGGAAATTAAGTATTGGGATTCCCTTGTTACAAGATCTTAAGGAAATCCCTAATTTAAACAAAATCATGAAAGATCTCTGTTTTAAGTCTCCAGGAAGAAGAAAGAACCAAACCTAAAACCATCCATGTTTATGGGAAACTTGCTAGTATACTGGAAGGGAATATTCCCCTCCTAAATATGGAGACTCTGGAAGTTCTATTGTGACAATTCACATACGAAATGTCCAGATCCCAAACATCCTTATTGATCTAGGAGTAGCTATCAATGTGATGACTATGAATACCTTATCCATAATATCACTTACTAAACCACACCAACCTCTATATTTTTAGAAATGGAAGATACGTCTCGTAAACGAGTCAAAGGGAATTATAGAAGATGTCACCATCACCATTGAATCATGGGATTATTTGGTAGAATTTATGATCATAAAAATGAAGAATAAGAATATTGGATACCCTTTAATCCTAGGACGCCCTTGGTTAGCCACTATTTCCACCCTCATTGATTGCAAAATAGGAATATGGTGATTAAAAATGGACATGATTCAAAAAAGTTATCAATTTACCCTACCGTAAAACCTTTTACTACAGACAATAAATAGTGGTGTAAGGACAATTTAGATGATTTAGAGGACATCATATCTTCTTTGGCCATGGTCATAATTAAAGAACACTCAGACCAAATCCAATATGGAGACCATGACTCCTTCCCTCTAAAGGGTATAATTCTTGCACTCGATTCTTGCATTGGGGTTATCTCTAGTCTCGCGCCGCAACTAATTAAAATAAGAGATGATTTTATGGATGAAAATAGTCATCCTATCATATGCCCTTTTGAAAAAAATATAGATATGATGCGTCCATTTTTCAAAACATCATTGTTGTTCACAGATTACTTCCCCACACATGTCCATTGAATGCATCACTGAGAGAGTACCCTGTTGTAGAGATTCTCTTCATCCAAGTACCAAACAAATACCTATTTTCCTAGGGAAGACATTGACAATCAATAGTTGGCTGACTAGTCAAGAAGAGAATACCCTATTTAAACTCTTATGCTCTCATCCTCAAGATTTTTCTTGGGAATATAACGATATGAAGGGTATTCATCCCAGTATTTGTACACACCATATCTACACCACTGATGCCAGACAAGTCAGACAACCCCAAAGAAGGATAACCCTGCCTTAAGAGACATTGTAAAAACTAAGATTGAAAAAACTTCTTAGGGTGGGATTCATTTATCCAATCTTAGATAGCTAGTGGGTTTCTCCATTAGTTATAGTTCCTAAAAAGAATGGGAAATGGAGAATTTGTGTGGATTATAGAGAGTTAAACAAGGCAACTCATTGGGATTATTTTCCATTACCTTTTATTGATCAATTCTTAGAAAATCTATTTAGAAAAAGGTATTTTTCATTCCTTGATGGGTTCAACAGGTACAATCAAATAACAAGAAACACTGAGGATCAAGACAAAACCACTTTTACATGCCCATGGGGAACATTTTCTTATAGGGTGTTACCTTTTGGTTTATGTAATGCTCCTGCCACTTTTCAAAGAGCCATGTTGGCAATATTTTCTGATCTCACCCATGATTGTGTAGAGATTTACATGGATGATTTCACTTGTTTATGGAGCAACATTCCAAGAGGCAATTGAAAATCTAGAAAAAGTCCTTTCTAGGTGTGAAAAACACCAATTATCCTTAAACCATGAAAAATGTTTATTTATGATGGAACAAGGGATAGTTTTAGGCCATCACATTTCAGTTGAAGGAATCAAGGTAGACCCTGACAAGGTCAGTATCATTGTAAAGCTCCCATCTCCTACAAATCAAATAGAGAGGCATGCTAGCAAGCTTTTAATGTTATGAAAGAAAAATTGATAAACACACTAGTGTTGAGAGGCCCAAATTGGAAGATCCCCTTCCATATACAAACATATGCTTCCAACGAAGTAGTAGGGGTTGTTCTTGGACAATAAGAGGAAGGAGAACCTATGCATGTTATTTATTATATCAGTAAAAACCTCTCCCTTGTTGAAAGGAATTACACCACCATAGAGAAGGAATTTCTTGTAGTTGTATATGCAATCAACAAGTTTCACCATTATATCACATGACTATGAAGTGATTGTTCACATTGACCACTCTGCTATCAAGTATTTAATGAATAAACCTTTAGTGCATGGTAGGATTGTAAGGTGGTTGTTGTTACTTACAAGAATTTAATATTAAAATCATTGACAAGCCAGGGAAATCAAATGTGGTAGATGATTTTATTTCCAGACTAACCATTTCAAAAGAAGAAGATCAAGTCAATGATGATTTTCCTGATGAACATCTATTTGCAGTTTCTACTAATTCTCCTTGGTTTATAGATATGGATAATTACTTGGCTACATGGAATTTCCCAACATTTTTCACACAAAATCAAAGAAATCAATTGATTAAACAAAGTGTGATGTATACATGGTTAAATGGAATTTTTTAAAATGTGGACCTGACCATGTTTTACGTAGGTGTGTAGCTGAAGATGAAGTATTTGACATACTTAGGGCATGTCATGATGAGCCATCAAGAGGGAATTACTTAGTACAAAGGACCATTCACAAAGTTTTAGGAGTTGGTTACTATTGGCCTTCCTTGTTCAAGGATGTCAAGAAGTATGTTTGGAGATGTGATCAATGCCAAAGAATGGGAAAACCAACATTTACATCTGAGATGCCACTCCAACCTCAAGTTGTCTTAGAACCATTTGAGAAGTGGGGATTGGATTTCATTGGGCCAATTGACCCACCTCTCAAGGGAAGGAGTACATTCTGGTTTTTACAAACTATGTCACTAAATGGGTTGAGGTTCAAGCACTACAATATGCAAGAGATGAGAAAGTTACATATTTCTTATATGAACATATCTTTCAGAGGTTTAGAGCACCAAGATCCATATTTCAGATCAAGGACCATAATTCATGTCAAGTGTAATTAGTTCCTTTATGGAAACATACCAACTGAAGCACAATAATTCATCACCATATCATCCACAGTCCAATGGTCAAGTGGAGGTTACTAACAGAGAGTTGGAGAATATCCTAACAAAAATAGTGGACATCTCAAGGAAAATTTGGGTTCAAAACTTCCTAAAGTAGTTTGGGCCTATAATACTACTTGGAAAAAAACCACAAGATTCACTCCTTATGAGTTGGTTTATGGGAAGAATCCCATTCTTCCCATATAATTTGAAATTCAAACCTTGAGAACAGTTGCTGAAGTGGGAATTGAATTATCAGAGGCACAACAAGCAAGGATTATTCAACTAAATGAGTTGGATGAGATGAGACTTCAAGAATTACATCAAACAAAGATCATCCAACATCAAAGACAGGTATGGCATGACAAAAACATTAAGCCAATAAAGTTCCAAAAAGGAGATTGGGATCTATTATTTGATTCAAAATATAAGGATTTCAAGGAAAGCTACAGACAAGATGGATGGGCCCATATCAAATTGAAGAGGTATTCAACAATGGGACAATTCAATTGATTCCAATTGATGGTGAGAAGAAAGTGATGTTGGTTAATGGACATAGATTGAGGTTGTACCATAAACCAACATCTAGAGAAGAATTTCAAAAGGTGCTTCAAGAAGATTCAACTCTGAATTGTTTGGAAAAAGTCTCTTTGTCCAACTCAACTTAGAACTAAGCTATTTTTCATCAAAGAATAAAGAGGAGATGACTGAAAACTAGAAATGGAAGTCATCATCCTCTGAGGCATTGGCTGAAAACCCGAGAATGGTGGTCCTTGCCCATTAAAAAAAAAAGAAAAAAGAAAAAAAAAAAAAAAATAAATGCAGGTGGCTAAAAACAAGAGATGGAAGTCACCACCCCTGAATCATGCATGTAATAAATGAAGATCAATACGTGGATGGAGGATCAAATCAACATGAAAATGGTGGCCAATGATGTGACAAGAGGAATTAATAAGGTATGCGTAATTATTCCCTTCTTAAATGTTGCAAAGTTTAATTTATGAACTGTTAATTATTGTACTCATGCAAATTTACCACCTTCTCCATTTCCAATGCATTCCCATGCTTCACATATCCCCAAAAATCTACCATCCCTCTCCACATTAATCGCCACACATACCTAATTACTACCACTTTAGGATTTGTACAAACCTTTCCCAATTTGTGTTGTTTTGTGTATAACCATTTTGTATCTCATGTCTCTTTCCCAATTTCTCCATCACTCCCGCACCACTAACCACTATAGTCTTGTGCCTAATTCCATCTCTAGAAACACTACATTTCTAGTCCCATGATCTGTTCTTCCAATTACTTACTCTACTCGCTAGTCATGGGGTTAAGAGTTAGACACAAACCAACAAGTTTAACAGAGCTACTAGCTGATGCAAGGTCGTGACTATCTTTGAAAAGGTGGGATGGCTTGATTTTTTGCTTGCATATGAAGATTTCAACACAAAAATGACAGAGGATTTTTCCAAAAACATGGAGGAAGGGTATTCTACCATAAACGGTAAGAAAATTCCATTCATTCCCATTGTAATTAGTCATCTTTTAGGAATACTAGAAGAGGGTCAATCAGTTAATAATAGAACATTGTATTATGAAATTATTAAAAGTTTTTCAGTGGAAAAATGGAAAAATTAGAATTGGTTTTGGACAATAAGGGGAAGGCCAAAGGTATAAAAATAAATACTCTCCCTGAGCCTTACACGAAGTTGCTAAATGGGTAATCAAATATTTCACCTGTGAAGGGCAATATGAGATCATTTTGGGACCTATGTTGAGAATTTTGATACACCTTCACCATGGCCAAGCTAAACCCCAAAACTAAATAAATTTTTCCTAGTTTTTTTAATGATTTTATCTCCTCGGCCATCATGAAATTTTTTGGGTACTTCTTATTTGAAATTCTAGGGCCTAATACATTTGATTTGCAAACATCGGTTTGTTAGGAAGATGCATGACCCAAAGAAGTGGGTGAAATTTCAGAAGAAGTGTGCCCTAGATTCTAGATTAGTTCTAGAGCTAGAGCCTTCCACTTATGAGAGACCTAAGAAGTACCCTAGAATAACTAGACATGCATAGGCCCTCAATGAGACCACAATATACAATGTTCCCACTCAAGAAGACCAAGAATCCGTTGCAATTATGCATACTCTACTTGAAACACCACATGTGTCTCCACTCCACCCTGTATCACCATTAGTTCTAGTTGAAAAATAATAATGTGATCGAAACCCTACCACTTTTTCTCAACCTTTTATCCTGGAAAAGGTAAAGCACCAATGATGGAAGGAGAACCTAGTTCTCCTCAAGATCCTGATAAAATTCTGCCACAAGTGTTATCTTTGTCTAAGGTCCAATTTGAACTACAATTAGCTCAAGAGAGAATTACATATCTCCAATGCCTCCTTGAAGCTAAGGAGTCTAGTTTATCCTAGTTAGAGGATGAGAAAATTTTGAAAATGCAACAATTACATTAAACTATAGAGCAATAGGAAGAGGTAACTCTTCAAATCCAACATGCTCTAGAAGAAAAAGAACAACAAATCCACTCCCTTCAAGCCAAGACAGATGAGCTTAATGCATCCCTTGTAGTTTTGCAAGAAAATAGGTAGGAAACAAAGCCTATGGTCACTAAAGAGCAACCAACTCAGACAAACTTCATATTCCCCAAATCATTGTCTTGAAAGGAATGGTTAAATGGATGGAGGAATGTTATAGACTCAGAGCAGTTAATGATGAGAATAAGGCTTTGAAGAAGAAAATAAGCTGCTCAAAGAGAATTTTCTTACTTTTTTCAGTTATATGATCAGGTTCTTTCATGCAGGCCCCCATCTAATTTTTATGCACTATTTTTGAAGGAACAATTTCTAAAATGGTAGATCTCTAGAGCCCGTGCTATGCAAGATATAGAGTTTGATGATGACAAGAAATTTTTTGGTGCCTACACAATAGGCAATGATGTTACCAAAAATTTACTCTGTGAATTTTATGTTCACAAGTTTCTTCTTCCTGAGCAGATTGAGATTCCCATAAATTTCTATGTGGGTGAAGTGTAGTTGAGGGAATTTATATCTACTCTAAGGAACCAATCTGAATGGAGGGAACAAAGGGGAAAATTTGTTCAAGTAGAATATAATATAGGCCTCTTGATGAGGCATGATCTTCCTACCCCCATTTAGTTCTTCAACATATTTCAGTCTCAAGTATATTGTTTATGGTTGGTGGATTGATACAAAGATATTATGAGAAATTGTGTGAGAAATTTCAGGGAATATTCAATGTCAATTTCCTTGCATGTCAAGTAAGGTATGAGTTGCTTGCAGAGCATTACAAGAAGGAGGTGATTTCACCTACTAACCTCTATTGGTCATTGAAAAGGGCCAAGGATCTTTGCAAAATCATTCTAGAAATGTAGGAGAAGTGGATTGGGATGAGGTATAGGCCTCCATTAGTCATTTCACTAGTACCACGATGGGATTCCACAATTGATCAACTAGAGGGTAGTTATAACACTTGGAGGAAGTCGGTCATTAATTTCTTTGGGTTCTGTAATACTGAATTGGATGAAACTTGGCAAACTTTTTCCAATGAGTATAATTGTTCAAGGATAGTTGCACAATTGAATAGGTAGCAAGAGGACCTACTAAATCTTAAGTGTGGGGGTGATGAACCCCTATTTTGTCATGTTTTATCCCATGTAAAACCCTGTGTTATTTTGGTATCATTTTGCACGATGTATAATATTGACATTTTATAGTTAATACTTTACTATGTTTTGGAAGGAAATATTGTGCATATTCTTGTTATTTTTATCTTGTTATTGCTTCTTCAAATATGGATTGAATGAAAATTTATGAGTATTAATGGTGTATTTGGGAAATCATATGTTGTTATCATAGGAGTTAACAGTAGACTAACACAAGAATCATTTGTGCACTGGCACATGACTCACCTTATAACGTAGGAATCACCTTTGCATTAGCTCAAGACTCATCTAGATCACCAATTCATACTTCCTTGAAATAAGGAACTTGCACAAAAGAGATGAACAACTCAGATGGTTGAAATACAAGTTGATACATATGGCACATCAATTAACACAACGACATGAGCATGAAATGTGTGCTACTATCTCAACCTTCATGCAGATTACAAGGTCCATGCAATCCCAGTTTATTTCGGTTGCTTGAAGACGTAATGCAGACAAACACTTAAGGATTTATAATCATTATGATTATAAAGAATCAATTCAGATCTATAATATCTTCTAGCATTGATTGACTATCTCAAAGGAGTCAGTTATGGGCCTCATATGTAGTTAACAAGATTAGTTCAAATCCAACACAACCTAGATTACTCCTTCCACAATTGTAATTCTTAGAACAATTAGTTATTTTCTAGTTAAGTAGATGTTATTAATTACAAATAAATAGTTCTCTCCTAGAGAGACTAGGACTGCTCTAGTATAAAAGAGCTAATGTATTAAGATTCAAGATTTCAGTTCAATTAGTTGATTATTGTAAAAGTAGTTCTTTCAATAAAATTATAGATTCAGGGGAAAAATTTATTGTGTAACTTTTAACGTTGAACCCAATTGAAGGGAAGGAGCAAGGGCCACTCCTCCCTAATGAGAAGGGAGAATTTACTGTTATTTTCTTTTCGTCATTTTGCATTCATTTAAATTTCCAACATTGCATTATTTTTAGTTCCTTTCATTTTGTCTTTAATAAGTCTTTGTTGTTGATTCATTCCATTCCCTAATATTAACTAGTATAGTGTTCCATTAATTTCGTTGTTAGAATAAAGCATTACCAAGAACAATTACGATTGTTCCCTTTATTACAAATAGCCATAGATACCACCCTCGACTGATAGAGATAATATAATTAAAGTGTGAGTATGGATGACACTTGTTAGTTTTGTGAAGATATTTTCCACCTATTCATTCATTCCGTAGGAAAAAGTTGTAAATCAATATCACCATTGAGGACTTTATCTCAGATAAAATGCACATGAAATTCAATATGTTTTGTCGAGCTATACAACTTTCTTTATCAGAATGAAGGGTGGTACTATGAGAAACATCTAAATGAATTTATCCTTACAACATTCACAACCACATGGTTTCTTTAGTAGCTTCCACATCACTTCTATACTCGATTCTATATTGGAGATAGAAACCATAGGTTGTTTTTTGCTTCTCCAAGTGATAACACCTACACCAAACTTAAACACATATCCAGTAGTAGATTTGTGATCTATAGTATCACCAGCATGGTCAACATCACAATAACCATATAAATTAGCATTATTAATGGAAGAATAAAATAAACCAAAATTTATAGTTCCTTTGATATACTGAAGTATTCTCTTTGCTAATTTCCAATTATCTAAATATGGATCCTGCATAAATCTAGAAGAAACACCAACAACATATGAAATATCTAGCCTAGTAATGGTTAGATAAATCAAACTACCAACAAGTTGTCTATATAAAGTAGGGTTAGCTTTTTCACATGCAGGTTTATGATCAATATTAAAAGCAAATTCAATAGGATTATATATAGACTTACAATCAAGCATATTACTCAATAAGAATATTATGTGCATACTTGAGATTGTGATACAACAATTGAATTTTATCTTGAATATAGTCATTCCTTAAAAAATGATGTAGAATGCCTAAATCAATCATTTCAAACATTTGACTTAGTTTATCCTTATATTTATGAATTAAACTAATTAGATCACCAGTAATAAGAAGATCATCAACATATAATACAATTAAGATTAAATGACCATTTTCAACTTTAACAAAGAGATCATTATCAAAAAATAGTAGAGAAATCTAGTTCTTTAAAATAACTAGTAATTTTAGAATACCAAGCTCGAGGAGCTTGTTTTAAACCATATAGAGATTTCTTTAACTTACACACATAATGTTCTTTGTTAGGGTCAATGAAACCTTTAGGTTGAGTCATATAGATTTATTCTTCTAAATCACCATTCAGGAATGCATTTTTACATCCATTTGGTGTATAATCCAACCATTTTGAGTTGTAAGAGAAATGAGTAATCTAACAAGTACTCATTTTTGCTACAGGAACAAAGGTTTCAACATAGTCAATCCCATGTTTTTGAGTAAACCCATAAGAAACTAATCTTGCTTTAAACTTGTCAATTTTACTAATTGAATTATATTTGATTTTATAAAGCCACCTACAACCAACAATATGCCTTTTAGGTAGAGGTGGGACAAGATCCCAAGTCTGATTTTTAATTAAGGCATTATACTTAGCTTGCATAACAACTTTCCATCTATCATCTTGAATGGATTCCTCAAAATATTGAGGTTCACATTCATACATAGTCATTAAGGCATGATAATAATGTTAAATTCTAGTTAATTTATTAATATTATCAAGACTAGAAGACTAGATTAGGGATTCTACCCATTTAGGTCATTTAGTTATAGAGGAATCAAGAATATACTCATTTTCAATTTCAATATCATTACTACAATCAATTTGTTCATTATTATTACATTCATCATGATCATCATTTTCTAAATCAACAAACTCATTATAAATAGGGGTGATAAAATAAGAAGTACATTAAGGTTTTTCAAGAATTCAGAACATTTTTGTTTTCAATGACTTCTCGTTTAAGAGGATCATAGATCCTTAAACCTTTTGTTCTACCTTCATAGCCTACAAAAATGCAAGGATAGGAGGTCTGATCTAAATTTTTCCTTTTAACTTTAGGAATAAATATGGAGGTTGGGCTACCAAAGATCTTAAGATGAGCCACATTGGGTTTCTTTTTACACCAAATTTTTAAATGGGTAGAAACATGAAAAGCTTTAGTAGGGACTCGTTTGATTTTATTCATGGCTTCATTTTTAGCCGTAAGAACTTAGGAACATTTGCAGAATGCAACATTGTTCTACCCATTTCAATAATGGTGTGGTTTTTCCTTACAGCAATACCATTTTTCTAAGGGGAATAGGGATTTTTAGTTCCCTTTGAATACCACAACTAATGCAAAAAGAATCAAATTATTTACTAATATATTCACCACCATTATCTGATCTTAATCTCTTAATAGAAAAATTAGAAGCATTTTCAACAAAATATTTAAATTCTTTGAATTTAGACAACACTTCGTTAAAATTGAATGAAATATGACCAAATCATTCTAGTATGATCATCAATAAAAGTAACAACATATAAAGAACTATTAAGAGATACAACTTCAAGAGGTCCTGCAACATCACTATGAATTAACTCTAAAGGATGTGAGGAATTTGCATCATGATTCTTGTGAAATGGATTAGTATGTTGCTTACCACGTAAGAAACCTTCACAAGTTTCATGATGAGAAGAGATAGAAGGAAGACCAAAAAAAATATTATGAGAAGACATATCATGTAAAATTATAAAATTAACATGTCCTAATATTTCATGCCATAATTGAGATTCATTCTTACTATGTGATGAAAGACAACATGCAGAAGAAGCAAAAAAATGTATAAACCATTCTTTTGAACACCTTCAACAATTAGAGAACCATATTGATTTCTAAAGTTATCTTTAAGAAAATTTACAATGAAATTATCATTAGTAAGTTGAGAACAAGATAACAAATTTTTCTTAAGTTTAGGTACATAAAAGACATCTTTAATAACAACATTTACAAATTTAGCCTTTCCTTGCTTAGTTGCTTCTAAAAATGAATTATATTCTAAATATATATCTATCGTATCAAGTAAAGTGTTAGATAAGAAATTCATACAAAGTGTGATGCATTGCTATCTAAAATCCACTCATTCTCATTAGAAGCAAACAAGGCAACATATAAAGCAATAACATTAGAATTTTGTTCCTAATTGTTGTTTTGATTATGGTTTTGATTCTTCTGATGGTTCTGATTAGATTTCTCCCTTTGTTATTTTTAGAAGTTTTATTATTAACTCTATATTTGTTTTTATAGCAATTTTCTTTTCTATGACCAAATTTACCACACAAATTACAATTCCCATTAAACTTAGGTTTATGATTCTTATTGCCAAATTTCTTGTTCCCATTTTTGCCATTAGCAGAATTAGGGTTAGATTTATGTTTTCTATTATTTTTGGAACTAGGAGTGAGAGGAAGAAGTGCTTGAGTGACATTCTTAGAATCAAAATTAGACATCACTTTCTCTTCTTGAATCAAAAGAGATGATAAGGTAGTGAGGTCAAGGATATCTTTCTCTGTTTGTACTTTGAATTCAAAATTGAAATAAAATTACAAAAAATTTCATGAATATTTAACTGAATAATGAAATATAATAATTGATATTGAATTAAATTACATTTACAACCATCTAACTGAGCTTTAATATTCTTAATTTTAGCAAGAAAGTTGAAAAAAAAATCATCACCTTTTATAGGTATAATAAGTGATTCAAGAAACAACTTAATAATCTTAGATAAATGAGTGCCCTCATGCATAGACTCAAGGAGTTTCCAAACATCACTAAGAGACTCTTGATTACCGATATAGAGCAAGGAGTCATCCTTAACACTCTGCAATATAATTGACATTGCTTCCTGTGATTTTTGTTGAAACACATTTGAAAGTTTGGGTGTAATATGTCATCCAGAAGAGGATTTTTCAGTCCCAACAAAAAATGTTCTGTAGCTTTCGATCCATAAATTCCTCCTTAATGTGATTTTTCCATATAATATAGTTTGATCCATTAAACATTTGATATTTATCTAATACAAAGCTAGGCAAAGCCATTGCTTCCCTTTAAGAAAGAAAATATAACACTAGATAATGTTTAAAATCGAACCCCCCTTTTGCTTAGTGTGAATTTGAAATTTATTTGATAGTAAATAAAATTACAAGTGTAAACAAGTAATAGTTGTTCAAATATATGCTAAACAATATGAAGAAAATTGAAGCAAAATGTACTAATTTATGTGTCACGAGTGTTGCACACAAAACACCTATCTACACACATTGATTAAAAAAGGTGAAAATAATATAATAATAAGTTTTAAACAAAAAAATAGACCAAATCAATGCATATGAAAGGTTCCAAAACCTATAAAATGACTAGCTACATGACTATGGTTGACAAGAGGTTCACTAGGTCAAATGTCACAAAAGAAAACAACACTAGAGAAAGGTTTATACATGAGAAGTTTAGCACACAAACAAAAAAATCAATTTAATTAAATTGATAAAAGTCAATATTAAATCAAAAAAATTGCTTTAGGGGGTTTTGAACACTAGACCACCATAATTATAAGCTTTTAGCAAAATAAGAGCCACCAACCATTTTAGAAGACTAATCAAGAATTTGCATGCACTAATTTATATATGAAAGTTGGTATTGTTATATATAATTTTAAAAAGTAGATATAACAATGTTCAAATATAAATTAGTGAATGAAAATTCTTGACTAGTCTCCTAAAAGGGTTAGTGGCTCTTATTTTGCTAAAAGTTTGTAATTAGGGTGGTCTAGTGTTTAAAACTCCTAAAACATTTTTTTAATTTAATTTTGACTTTTATCAATTTAATTAAATTGATTTTTAAAATTGTGTGTGTGTGTGTGTGTGTGTGTGTGTGTGTGTGTGTGTGTGTGTGTGTGTGTGTGTGTGTGTGTGTGTGTGTGTGTGTGTGTGTGTGTGTGTGTGTGTGTGTGTGTGTGTGTGTGTGTGTGTGTGTGTGTGTGTGTGTGTGTGTGTGTGCGTGTGTGCGTGTGCGTGTGTGTGTAATTGAAAAATTAAATGAATATTACTTTTTCTAAGTTTTTGGAAAAAATAAGTTAAAACAAGGTTAAGGAGCACTTATGGAAAATAAAGATTTAATAAATAAATTATTTTTAAATACTTTTTCAAACTATATGAAACAAAATTCATAATTATTATTTCATTGTGCTCCTGTAGATGCAACATTGCTCATAGAAAACTATATAAGCCACGAGAGACCTCTAAATTTTTCCAACCTTCTTGAAAGCTTGAAACAAGGTGGGATAAAGCTTTAAAATTGAATTTTTGATGAAGAATTCAACATTTCCAATTAACTAGGCTATACTATGGTGCATATGTGTATGAGGAAAAATCATAGATGCTTCAAAACTCCTTTTCGTGCTCTGCGCAAATGCTCTTATAAGGTCTAATTAACCATTATTTGTTCTTTTATAACAATAACAAAACTCAAACAAACACAATGAATTTATTTATTCACTTTTCTTCCTTCATAGGTCATATATTGCATGTAAAAATGCTCCAGAGACTGATTTTATTTCTTGAGAAAATTTTTGATTGCTCTAACAAGATTCAAGGAGGAAACAATGAAGATCTGAGTGTTTCAAACAATCGGTACATGAATTCTTGCGAGATTTTAAAACTTCATATGACATAGAGGGCCAATATGGTGTCCTAGGCTTGAAAAATAAAATAAATTTTCTTTGAAATTTTGATATTAAATTTAATGCAAATTGTTTTCCAAGTTTTTCAATCCTTTACACTCCCTCGCTCTAATACCATAATAGAATGTATAAAGCAATACATATATAATGAACATACACAAAAGATCTAGAATGTAAACGATTAACAAAACATCAAATAACACATCAATGTACACCGACACAAATATTAATGTGGGAAAACCTCAAGAGGTAAAAAACCAAAAAAGATGATATTCATATATGAGAAACTATTCCCCCAATACATAACCTTCATCCTTCTCACTTCTTCTCTGATAAACCTTCTTCACAAAGCCTTTACAAGATATTTTCCATATGCAAATATTAATTCACTCAATGTTTTAATTTTTTCACCAAGTGTGTTTGATATCAATTACAATAGGGGTAAAACCCTATTTATAATGGGGATGAAGGAGGTGACTGTCGTATCTAACGGGTCCTTCCTTCCCTAAGAATTATTTTAAATAAATGATATTTAATAAACAATTATGTTTTATTATTTATTTACACAAGGTTTTCAACCCGTGTTGATAAATAATAAATCATTTATTATTTAATTACTTAAATGTACTAAGGGTTTAAGATAGCCCACTTAGCTATAAAATGTTATAACAATGTGTAATGAGAAGTTTAGAGATAGTATACTTAGTTGGATGAGATGTAATCTCTAAGGATGCCTTATTTTAGTGCAACCACCATTTATTGGTTGCACATTCTACATTATATAAGATCTATTTTAAGATTAATATAATGTGTTTATTGGTGTTAAATCCCTTGTTTTGAATCATATATTTCGATGATATATTTACATTACAGAGTTTCCTTGGGCTTGTTTATGACATTTTATAGAGTTTTTATGACATTTGATCGTATAAAATTCTCATATACTAGCAGAGTTATGTTGGATTTATCACATGGTTTCAAAGCTTCAATTATCACACAATATCTTATAAGTTCTTCATTAGTACCCATTGTTTATTTTGAATTTGTTCCTTATTACACAAATTATCTTGTTCATATTCGTATCCTTAATCCAACCCACATTGTGGGGTTTTCAAAATTACCAACCCATTGTTGGCCATTTTATGGTATAAAAATTACCAAGGTAGTTTTTTTACACATATATATGGGTTTTTTCATGGAGTGAACTCTATCCTTTAAAAAAAAATCCAAAATTTCCATCTCTTTTGATATAAATTTGGTTCCTTCCTTCACCGATTTCATATACAAGTTGCGAAATTCGCATATGGAGGAGATAAATTCTTAGAGATAGATAAATTAGAGTTCAAGTCGTTTTGTAGCTAGGGATGGATTTGACTGACTCTTTGTCACTCAAACTTGGAGAAATTAGGCATCACTATGCTGAGGGTTTGACCTACCCTCACTACTTTAGGTTGTGCCTTCAACCAGGGTGAGAGGACCCCTTTTGTAACCTGTATTTGTGAAGGATATGAATGGATCAACAATATTTGACTATCCTTCTATGATATTTAAAGCAAACCTTAAGGAAACATGGTCAATGCAACATAGTCTAACTCTCATGAGTTGTCACTTTAAAAAGTGAAGATATCTCCTAAAAAGGTTTTGGTTACTAAAGACAACATACAAAACTTGATTGCTCCTGCATATTTTAAGTAAAGGATGGGTAAATTCAACAAATATCCTTTGCATTTATGGAAAAATAGTGCAAGCAGGATACCTCTTATAGGATTGATCACTTTTAGATGAATTTTCATTGGGGAATCAAACAGATAAAGTTGATTATACCAAATTCCTAAGAAATTTCAACAAAGGTTAGGCAATCTGCCAAGCAAGATGACAAAGACACCTCAGATAGTAACAATGGACCTTCAACCAAAAGATGTATATCAATGGAGGCCCAAAGATACACAGTTTCACACATTCTTTGAGAATTTCACATAAAAGCTCATGTAAAAAACTCAATTAAACATCGAAATCCTTGGTCCATCACGTCTAAGACACACTCCTAGACTAATAAACGATCTATATTAGTAAAATGGAAATAAAGTGAGTTTAAATTGTTTATTGCACGATGAAACAAGAAATCTTTGCATTAGACAATTGTAAATACCACAATACTACCACAAGGATAAGATATTGTGTGATTCAGAGGAATTCCTAACATAAGATTACAAAAATAACATGAATAACTACTTGAAACATCATCAAAATGAAAGTAGACACCACGATGTTCATGATTAACATAACTAATTCAAGGTTCATCAAATTTATCAGCAAGGGAAATTTTTATTAACAGTCTCAAATCTTGTCAATGGATGAACACTTGCAACCATCTTGACATGATTAAATTTGAAAAACACAAGAATTAATAGGTTTCTCAGATAAACTCTTGGAGAAATGGTTTTTACTCAACTCTTTCTTTTCTCTGAACAATTCTCAGAAAATTTTAACCCCCTCTTTTGCATGATTATCTCTTTGCTTTTATATCACTCCATTCACTTGCTAACCTTTGAAAATTTTCCCCCAAAAAAATGAATATTCTAGGGAATCTTCCCTTTTACAATACTTGTTATAGAACATGACATTTAAAAGCTTTACCTTAAACTACCAGTGTATAAAATGTGAGTCTTTTCAATTGGTTCCATTTGTGCTCAACTGGGATATCAGGTCATCATTTCTGGCAGATTATTTTAATAGTTCTTTTCACATATTGATTAGATAATCACTTCAGATGACCTCTAAGCACTTCCAGATGATTTTGATATGACATATATCCTCATCTACCTTTCAAGAATCCATCTTGGGTGTTACGCACTCTATTTCATGTCTTATTGGCTTAATTTCCACACATGGTTCCTATCAAATCATATTGATTCACTAGTTCTACTTATTCCTAATCCCTTCCAACTCTTAAATCCTTCTTGTGCGAATTGAGAAAATCTCCCTCATCTCATGGGAAAGATTTCTCTAAATCAGAACCATATGCACCCCTTTCACTATAAAACTTGGTTCTACTTCATTACCATTATGTATTTCCCTTCTTATTCTGAATATAAAGAATTTTATCAAAAAAATGGCGAAGGTACTTATAGCACATAGTCTAAAAGAAATTTCCTCAAAAGATTTAAATCAAATCTTCGACTTGAGTGGTCTTGATGAAGCCTTTGTTAGGGCCCTATTTGACATAGAGTGTGTAGGTAATACCAGAGGACCTTTGACATATTGGCAGGTCCAATTAGCACTTCTTACAAGGATGATTAGGATTAATCTTATATTTACAACCTTTCAAGTTATGTACTTTCATCTCTTTAGATGGGAACATCTGAAATATCCTGAAGATTTAAAGAGATACTAGGTCGAGAGAAGACCCCAAGTATCGGGAAAACTGATTTTCAATGTCCATTTTTATGTGATGAAGGATTTGTATCGAAGGATATTCCCAAGGAATCATATGTGCTATATGAAAAATCCTCCATTGACATCGTGCCTATCATTTCTCACAAATTGGATGAGTTAGAGTGGAGGATCAACTCTCTAGAAAAAAACAAGCAGAGACTGTGTCCTCGCAACCAAGTTCAGTGCCAACATCATCTTCGGGTAAGAGAAAGGGTGAACCACATCCTCAACTTCCAATCATTATCTCGGATGGAGAAGAAGATCAATCATTATCTGCTCATTGTTCAAGAGCAATAATCTCCTCTACTTGGGACAATAGGGAAGATTTGCAATTCGGTCATCCACTGTTTAATGCATCGTGCTCCTTAGTCTGAGCATGATTTTTGGGACCTCAACCCATTCCTTCTCCGAGAGACAATCCACCCCTCACAAGGAAGTGGGAGACTGGGTCAAGCTCAAGACCTCACAATTTTCCCCGTCAACAAAGTGCAGTACTTTCCCTTCCAATCACCCTAGATGTCCCCTCTCAAACCACTCCTAGTAAGTCAACCTTTCATAAGGGGAAAGGGAAAATAACATTCTTCACAGGCGGTTTGGATCTTTTGGATTGGGTATTGTCACAACAAGAAGAAAATCGAGCTCGAACAGATCATGAGTCATCCTAGAATGACTCTGGAATCATTGATGGACATGGGAATGTCCCAGACTTAGCAGGGTTAATCATATTTGTTCAAACAACACAAGGTTCAAGTGAATTTGTGTTGAGAAAGAATAATATTTTGAACAAGCTTCCCCTACTGGGAGGAAATTTTGAAACAGATCAAAAATGTCTGAATATTGCTTTCCTTTTATTGTCCCTACTTTTGGCATGTATATATATTTCTTTATCATGGGAAGGGGCCCTATAGAACCCCATTTTGTTCCTTATTCAAAATGCAAGAAGCACAAAAATATCAATAGTTTACATGCTTATCCAAATGTATGTAAAATTTTATCTAAGTCAATATGAAACTACTACATTCTTCCACTTTATAATTGATATAAGGAAACAATAAATTTTAGAATAACAATTACATCCAATGTAACAGAAATATTAGTTTAAAGCATCAGTTTAGAGAAGAAGTATGAAAATAAAATACAGCTTAAGGAACAACATGCCTAAGCTTGTTCATCATCTTTTATATCTGCATTATTTTCCTCCTCGCTTCCATTTCTACATCTTGTTCCTCTAGCAACCTTGCCACGTATGCATCATACCTTTGGAACAACTCATTTATCTCATCCTCATCTGGTCCAGTGGGTGTTGGAAGATTAGTGTTTTTCTAGCTATTGCATCTATGCAATGACCCATCTTCTATTTGTACTCCAATGGCCTAGCCTTTAATTCTACAATTTCTGTTCTCAACTTTTCTCATTGTTTTAATGATTTCATAGGAGAAATCATCCTTCGAATATTCTTTTCAAAAGAGTTAAGAAAAAAATTAATTTTCAGATCACCGTAACTCTTTTTAAATTTATCAAACACCATATCTTCTAATTTCAAATCAATGGCATCAAGAGTGTCATCAACCCAATTTCTTTTGATTTTGATATTTTCCTTGATCCCATTCAAGGTTTCCACTCTAATTTTTGATAATTCTTCTATGGCATGCTGAATTCCTTTGAATTCCACTGGCACAATGTTTTCCTACTCAACCAATTCATCACTGAGCTGAGTTATGCGGTCTAGTTTGGGAAAAATTCCCTCAAAGTAGAAGATCTCATTGTCACATTGTTCAATTATCTCATCAATCTCATTGAGTCTATTCTTGAGCTCTTCATACTTTGATCTAGCTTCTTCAATTGCTTCTTTTCCCTTTTTGGTTAATTTTTCAATCCATGTATCCACCACCTAGACCTTCTTGACAACTTTGTTAATCTTTTCCATTCCCTCGGGGTATCTATAGAGGCACTTGCTCTGAGTATGACTAGGCTGCCCAATCAACTGCTACAAACTAGAACTCAAGGCTTTAACTTGTTATTTTAACTACTTTTTGTCACCCTATCTTCATCCACCTTTTGTAAAAGGTCATTCACTACCTCAGATACTCCTTGTTTTAGTTGGTCTCTTGAGGGCTTCCTAAAGGAATGATCTGAACATTATAATCATTAGTTGTCACATCTTCTCTAGTTTTTCCCTCAAAAGGGATTGTTATTTCCAGAGTTTTGGCTCCTAATGAATCAGTGTGAGTTTTGGTGATAATCCTAGCCCTTTTTGAGGCTCTTACCGCCTTTGGAAAAGACAAAGCAGTAAGGTCAATGGCTTGAATAGGAGGACCTCCTTTTCCTCATTTGAAATTAATTCACCAATCCATCCTTTTTCCAAACTTGTTCCAACCTTTGCTTCTTGTGATTCCTGTTGGGGTTTCTTGGGGACAACCACCAATTTCTTGAACACCCCTTGTTCATCCTGAGCCAGTGATTTTTCTTGCTCTTCATCATTTATTTCAATAACCACTTTTCTACTCTCACCCTGTGCTAACAATTCTTTCAATTTTCCTTCTCCTTGGTCTAGAACCTGGGATTGATCATTCTTTTCTTGATTTATATCAGTAATTAAGGGAGATTCCTTCCTTATTTCTCCAATTGATGCCACATTAGACTCAATTTATCCCCTAACATTTTCTTGTACCAATGATTGGCTTCATGAAGCTCTTCCTTCCCCAAAATCTGCTTTGAGTTGACATCCTACTATCCTCATGTTCTAATGATACATTAGGTAATGTCATGGTGGGTTTTTCTTCTAATGCCAACTTCATATTCCCATCTAGAGGTTGTATATCCGTATCAAAAATGATTTTCTCTCTAGCAGTTGCATCTTGTGCCATTTCTGTTTTCTCTTCAAAGATAGATTTTCCTACTTGACAAAGCTCATCAACTTTAGTAACTTTAACAGAATGGGAAATAGTCTCTTCCACTAATATCTCTGCATTAATGTCCTCTCTACCAAACAACTCCGGTTTTTCTGATTTTGAAACCACTTGTTATGTAGAAGAAGCTTATGTTGCTTGGATTTTATCTTCACTAGTTAGTACATGAGTAGTCCCTTCCAATTACTTATTTGTTTGAAGGCCATCTACTGGTGTTGTAGACATTTGTAGTTTGGTCAAAGAACTATTATTCCTAATATTGCACTAACTATTCTCCTTCTTACAAATTGACAATACCTTGTCAACTTGAATCCTCTAACTCATCGTTTACGACATTCTTTTGGTCGTATTTCTCCTATAAACCAACTAATAGGATTAATGTAGTCCCTTATTAGCTAAACCATCTTCTCATCCTCTTCTATACCATTTTTACTAACTTCCTAGACTATCAATCCATTTCATTGGATTGATTAGACCTCTCAAAACTCTTTCAAAACCCTAATCCCTCTCTAAACAAGATTAACTAGACTAACCTAGTTTAACTAGTCCTAACCATGATTAACCTCTTCTAAACCTAGTCAAATCTTATTTTGACTCTCTAAAGTGCCTTTTGGCTTATCCTTTTGTCCCACATGCACCAAAATTCCCCCACTTTCCCAAATGGAAAACTATAAATAGCCCACTACCCCTAGACCATTTCTAAGAACTCTCCTTCTTCCTAACATAAACTATAACATTTTGCTTAGGGTTTAGAGCTTATTTTATTTCTTTTATTGAGCTATTGATTTTTCCATGGCACTACACACCAAGCATTAAGTAAATGGGAAGAACCATTGGCCTTAAATCCATTAATGGTGAGTTCCCATTATCATAATCACCAACTGATTGCTTAGAATTCTTACTAGGTTCATTTGTTAAAGCTTTCAAGAATAGAGGATTACTAAATATGTTAAGTTGCTTGTTTCTTTCAATTTTAATGCATGCAAAGGTATGAATCCTTGTTTATTTCTTATCCGATGGTCCATTGACTTAGTTTTTTAAAAGATTTTGGGCTTTCTTTAGAGATTCTTGCTCTATGTCCATGGCTTTTGCAACTTTTTCATTGAACACATTTGGCACGCCTTGAGTCGACACTCACCATTGTCCTCTAGAATCCCTTTTCAAAGCTTTTAAGTCCACTTTCATGTTTTCTAGGAGAAACAACTTGTTATTTACTTGTTTTCATTTCTTAAATGAGCCAAATCATCCTTGTTCATATATATTTTGTGGGTTTAAACTAGAAATAGGATTCTTTGACTAACAACTAACCTATGTTTGCTTGTTGAAAATTTCAAATTTTGAGGCTTTTGCAGGTTTTTCAAGGGGTACACATAGGTGTATTAAAGGGGCACATCTCCACTGAAACCCTAGCATTTGCGTCAAAATGGAAGTGCACCCGTTTGGTTGTGTTCTCCACTAACATGTCATTTTCAAAGGGGTGCATAACCGTTGGACTATAGGTGTCTCAGCATCGACAAGAGGGTGTATCCATCCCTCTGGATGTGTTGGTGTATATGGGCCTACTATGTAGCTTTATCATGTTGGCTCATGCATGTACATGATGAAACATTTTCATATCCATCAATTTTTGGGCATACACGTGCCTCTATGTGCACTAGTGTATTTTAATATACTGTGGAATTATTAAATTTTACTTACAAGTGTATCCACCGAGTTAGGGATGTCTTCATTGAAACCCTATCGTACATGTCGCATGCCCATGTAGGTGTTAGACCCCATTGTCATTACTTCCTACCACGCATCTATGTTGGTTGGGGTGCGTATCCATCGGATAGGGTGTGTAGGTATCATTCTGGGTGTGTAGGCGTCTGTGCTAAAATTTGATTTTTTTCTTCAAGATGTAAGATCATTTATTTGGATTTTTCTGGGTGTTTGTAGGGTCTAACAAGTGGTTACAGGTTGTTTTTTTGGTTGTTTAAACTGATGTAGCTTAAGTGTTTTAGTTTCTTAGCTAGAATGAGGCTTGTGAAGTGTGTATGCTCTCTCCTCGCACCTTCTAGGTGATCTTGGAGATCAAAAGCACTCCTAAAACCTTTTGTCATGTCTAAAAATGCTTAGTTTATGCTTCTTAAAAAGATTAAACTTTCAAATTTGGTTTTAAAAAAATCCCTCTTATGCAAAAACAAGCTTTTAGCATAATTTCCATGTTGTGTATGTTCTTCCTTCACACCTTTTGGTGATCTTAGGAACCAAAAACAACATGTAAATTCTCTTTCTTGATATCGTATTCGATGGAAAATTACTAACTTTGCACTGTAGGACCTAACGATTGTCAAAGAAAGGAGTTGAAACACCAAAAAAACTTCTAATACATGTGTTTTCATATAGGTTGCCAAAAAGTGTGCTACTTAAAACCAAATTAAGTTAAGCAAGATAAAAAACATACCACTTTCATCACACTGTATTACAGGTTTCAGAAAAGGGTACGTCCCTATCTGCTCAACTAGAACATAACCCCTTTGGCACAACGCCTTAAGCTATAACAATGGGGGTCAGGAACCTTAAAGTAATCCAACGTTGAGAAACCTCGTGGATGAAATGAGAAGTGCTCTGCTTACCCACTTGACTAGATTTTACACTGCAAGTTAGAGTCAAAGTTGGCTGTATCACGAACCCAATGAGAATACGTGTGAACGCACTAGTTTCTCATCGTATTTAAAGGGGGTAAAGTAAATTCGAGATACTCCCAAATTAGTTAGTATGAATTTTTGGGTAAATCAAGCTCACATTTAGACAACTTGTGATACCTAGTTGAGAGATCTTATTAGGGAAGCCATTCTATCTTAGAGCCCACTTTACTAGTTCGGTGTCACGTCAAGTTATCACAAAGTAACGAATTACTTGGATTCTGAACCTTGTTTCTCAAACAAGGAAAATAACCCACAAGTTCTATCTAAGTGTCTTTCATCACAAAATTAAACGACGTCTCACTTAGCTCGGTTTCATTCTTTCCTTTAGATGAGGTGAAACTTTTCCCAAGTGGTGCTTAGTTTTTTTATCCTTTTTATCTATACCCTTGTATTCTCACCACCCATTTTTGGGGTGAGAAGGAGGCATACCTTGCACATTTTATCAAAGATATTACTCACCACTTTTTTATCCATTTACGCCCATCCATGTTTTGGATGGGTTGTTAAACGTCTAAAGTGCACAAGGACATTTTCATGTCTTTGATAGTTATTTGATATTTATTTCAAGATCGTCTTCAATACTATGATTTTGGTTTATCATTTATCTCTCCTTAGGTTGATATTTTTTGCTCACATTCTAGTCACACAATTTTGGTACTTACGTCGTGTTTTCAATTTCTTGATAACTTGATATAAGTCCCTTTATTGTGTGGTTACGTTGCTCATGCAACTAACAATTTCTTATTATATTCATACTTCATTTCAGTTCTGACGTCATCTAAGTCTTTTTAGGGTGTTGATATTGCCTTATATATACTGAAATAACGTCATCTTGATATTAACACCTTGTCTCGCTTTCGCTTAATGTATCAAGATAGTGTTTTTACGCTATACATACTCGCAACTTCCATTTTTAGAAGACTTAGCTTTCATCGGAATTCGAACTAGTTTTAGTATACCTTGTCAAGAGATTGCGTCAGTACCACTTTAATATCTAGCCCTTGTTAGAATTCTAACTTCACCTACGTATTGATACGATATTTTCACTATCTCTTTAGACCCTTCACCGGAATCATAGTTAAGGAATAATCTTGGCGAAGTAAAATTTGAGTGACCATTTCATTTAAGTGTTCATATGAGTGTTCTTTGAATCATAAAAACAATTGCATAGCATTACTCCTAGAGCACACTAGGTTATTTCAACATCACATCAAACAATTTACACAAACATATGTCTAGGTTTCACACAAACTCCGAAAACATTTAGACGAAACCTCGTATAAACTTTGACTAGTGATGCCTAGAATCACGAAGATGGCATCCAAATCAAATGAACATGACTTAGGAGAAAACCCTTTTGAAGCCTTCCCATTTAGCGGCAAAAACTTAGCACCTCTCTTTTCACAAGTCAAGGACGCAGAGCCATTAATTGATCATAACGGAGAGGATTTTGACTCTTCTGAGAACAACATAAATTAGACCTAGGTTGATTCAATGAGCTCCTATATTATAATAGAGATCAAGTACTCACAAGAGTCCTAGAGTTAGGAGCTAAACTGCCACATGAACGTGAAGTAGAAACCAAGGTCATCAATCATAAAATGGAAGAACAAGTATCCCTCTTAGACATGGATAACCCCTTTGATACAAGGTATGCCTCTACTTTTGGGAAACATCATACCGCCATTGAAGGAGACCCGCCATGGTGACCTTATTACAAAGCTTCACATAAAGTGAAGATTGAGTGCAAAGCCTCACCACCTCCCAAATTCGATGAGGAAGAGGATCCTTTAGTTGAAGAAGAGATCCTTTAAAAAAATCTTGAAATTGAGCCAAAAATTAGCAAACTTAGGCTCTTCAAGAAGAAGTGTATACAAAGACAAAGACAAAACAAAATCTAGCGAGTTCCACTTTGATCCATATAGTGACACAACCTTTAAAGTGGCTAAGGCACAAAGACCAATATCACCTACCAAAGAACAACTCATTGAATAGGAATTACAATCAATGAAAGACACACTTACTACGCTACAAGAGGGAAACATAGGACATAGTAGGAAATATTTGTATGAAGAACTATGCCCTTACCCATTCGATAAGGAAATGTTACGAAACCCTTCCCAAAGCATTTTACCATTCCTAAATTTGATAAATATAAAAGCAAAGGTGATCCTCATGATCACATCAAATACTTTTATATGGCTTGCCAAGAGGTCACATACAATGATAATTTCTTGATATGACTCTTCCCTCACAACCTAGGGGCACTGAGATTGGAATAGTTGTTTAGCATACATAAGGGATCCATTACAATGTGGCCCACATTAGTAGAAAAAATTGTATGACATTATTCCTACAACATGGAAAATGATATCACAATGAACAACCTCTGCAATGCAAAGTAGAAGCCCAATGAAACCTTTGTAAGCTTTTTACAATGATGGCGAGGGTTGGCAAGTCATTTCCCTTGTGCCTTGCTAGAAAAGCAGCTAGTAAGCATATTTGTGCCTAACTTGAACCCAAAAATAGCCTTCCATTTACAAATACACTACAGCTCTAAATTCAAAGAAGTCATAAAGAAGGGCAGTCAAATTGAGAAGGCCCTCATAGCAAAGGCAACACTTAAACCGGTTGTCAAAGACAAACATAAATCAAAATCCGTAGACAAACCAAAGTTTGTCAACAAAAACAAACATGTCATTGGAGATGGCATTATGGACTCCAAAAGAGTCCAAACCATGCAGACTGGTCCACTTTTAAAGCTCTCACAAGGACCTCATCCCAAGGCACCCACTAAATGTACATTCACATCATTAACAGAATCCCTATCTACCATACTAAAATAGTTAGATAATGTAAACATGGTGGAATATCCAACCGTGATGGTACCATACCCATAAAATGCTCCAAAATCGTTTGGTTCAAAGAGCATGAGTATTGTGACTTCCACCGTGTTAAAGGGCACAAGACAGATAGGTTCTTGAGACTATGTCATTACATACAAGACCTCATTGAAGAGGGAAAATCACCATAGATTCTCCCCCTAACTTAGGAAAAGGGCCAAATGAGAAAATGGGTATCTTTAAAGAGCCCTTTCCTAACCATGCAGATAAAAAGAAAAGGAAGCCAGATCACGGACAAATTTTTGATGACTATAGGATTGTTGCCTATGTTTATCCCACTAATGATAGTCCTTTTGATTCCCTCATAGGATGTATCCATTCATCTGATGAATAGGTCAATACTATTAGGATCTTAGAAAAAAAAAAATTTGTAGGGATGCGACGTGCTTTCTTGATCATACCAAATCCCCTACCTATCCCTCAAGAAGTTCAATACAATCTAATAGAACAGTTAGAGAAAACACCCGCTAGGATATCAATCTTATATCTCCTCAAAATATCTACTTCCCATAAAAACATATTTTATAAAACACTACAGAGTTCGAGCATCTCCACCGATGTAGATCTCATGCACCTCCAAGCCATGATTGCACACCTTGACTCCAATGATCATATCACTTTTGATCACACTGCAATCCCATGTAACCCAAACACAACTTACCCTTATATCTAGAAGTAGTTGTTACTCATCACAAGATCAAGAGATTACTTTTGGATGGTGGATCCGGTCTAAACATTTGTACTTTGAAGCTGGTTAAGTAGTTAGGCCACTTAGAAATGGATCTAGGTGCCAAAACTATTACAATCACAACCTATGATAATGAGGAGTGAGAGTCAGCAAGCACTATAGTGATTCCAATGGAAGTAGGGCCAAATTGTCATGATACAATGTTCCATGTCCTTGACTTGGATCTACCATACAACATTCTCTTAGGATGCTCATGGATCCATGTCATGTAGGTCATTCCTTTAACTTTCCATCAATGTATCAAGATCTTCCATAAAGGACATATAATCACCATTCAGGTGATCCAGAACCATTTACACATTGCAGAGCCTTGCATAGTTTTTCTCGTGCAGCTTATGAATGCCCTTCTATAGACATTGTTGTTCCTTTACAAACTAAGGCTATCAAGGAACGTGTGGATCTAGATTCACTCACTCCTTGTAATCAAGACTTTCCTTTGTTGGTCAACCCTTTCACATCATGGGAGGAAATGTCAAAAAATACGGCCTAGGTGAGTCGTTCACTCTTGAAAAAGATTTATTAATATCATATTTATCAGTGTCACCCAGACATGTGGAAAACCCTATTTTTAGTTCAAAAGCACTTGGGATCAATGCCCTAAACCATTGGAGAAGTTCATTCCTAGTGGTTTCTTATCTCGAGGAAAAGATGTTAGAAGATCCCACCAGCAGAGTACCTAAAGGTACCATGGCTTCATGCCATCAGGCCCCGCTATATGTCAAAGGCCACCATATGATGTACGTCATGGGTTACAATGGGTTTGGATGTGGTATCAATGCACAAGGGTGATTAGAACCCATTCCTATCCCTCACTTCAAATCAAACAAGCATGGTCTTGGAATAAGACCTCATGATGATCCACCCTTTGAGATTGACACCACCTCTTCTCGAATGTGAGGACGACTCATCTCATTCTGATAATGGCGACGATTCCCAATGTAGCCTCTACGAGGATCTTGCCTCCACTAACCTATTCCCTGATTTGGATATCCTTACCTTATCCAGATCTAATCCTCAAACCAATTACCAAGTAACCCTTGTATATCCCGAACATGTAGATTATGATCAACAGTTTCATGTGCCAATCGATTTCTTTGAGAATCACAAGGCATTTGTAGAGGTCATTGGACTCAGGGATTCTATTATGGCTGGGGATCACAAGAAAGGATTTACAATTCAACTAGACACATGTGCATACTTTGGAGAAGAAGAAGAGATGTGTGGATGCTTTGGTAAGAATCTCGGGAGCAAGAGTAAAGACAATTAAGAGAAACCTTGTGCAAGGAATAAACGTAATTCTCATAGCAACAAATTTTTTGAATCACTTGTAGATAAACAAAACAAAGAACCTATAGAAAAAATGGTCTATCCGTTCAAGGATGATGATGAGATACCTAAGGAGGTTGACCTTACTCTTCCCCTAATCCTACGCGGATGGAGGATGCTTCTAAGATGCTTGTTGAGGAAATAATCAATGTTAACATTGGCTCAAAGGAACAACCTAGGATGATAAAATTGGGAGCTTCACTCTCAGCTTAGGAATAAAAGGTTTTTATAGAGCTATTAAGAGAATACGTAGATATATTTGCATGGACATACGTAGATATGCAGGTTGGATCCAGAATTGGTTGTGCACAACCTCGTTGTGCACCCAAACACCAAACCCATCAAATAGAAGTTAAGAAAGATGCATCCTAAAATTGCATTCCTTGTCAAAGAGGAACTAGAGAAATTATTAGCTGCTGATTTCATTAAGCCCATTGAGTATTCAGATTGGATATCCAACATAGTCCATGTGCAAAAGAAACATGTTGGCATAAGGATCTACACCGATTTCCGTGATATCAATAAAGCATGTCCCAAGGATGACTTCCCCTTGCCTAACATTGATATGATCATTGATTCCACTATTGGTTATGAAATGTTGTCCTTAATGGATGGTTTTTCATGTTATAACCAGATTCAGATTACAGAAGAAGATCAACATAAAACAACTTTCATCACCCCTTGGGGAACATTTTGTTACAAAGTCATGCCTTTCGGACTCAAGAATTTTGGGGCCACCTATCAACATGCAATGACTGTCATCTTCCATGACATGATGAATGACATCATGGAGGATTATGTTGATGATATCCTAGCTAAATCTAAAAGTAGAGGAGAGCACCTTGAAGTGCTGAGACATATTTTTCAGCGTCTCTCGAGATTACAAGGTATGCTTGAATGCTAAGAAGTGTGTATTTGGTATTCTATCAGGAAATCTCCTGGTTTCATCATCTCACAAAGAGGGATAAAAGTGGACCCTGAAAAGGTTACGACTATCATAGAAATGCCTCCACCTACCACTCTTAAGAAACTGAGGAGAATACAAGGAAAGATTCAGGTAATCTGTCACTTTATTTCACATCTTTTGGAAAAATGTTATCCATTTACACATCTACTAAAAAGGGTGTTGCATTAAACTAGGGAATAGATTGTCTAAAGGTATTTGCATTGCTAAAACAATACCTTGTCAACCCACCTGTACTCATGATGCCTACCCTAGGTGAACCTCTCCTCTTATACATCTCTTCTACCCAGTTTTTTATTGGTGCACTACTTGCCCAATATGATCTAGACCATAGAGAAAGGGTAGTTTATTACCTCAGTCGCACTCTGATTGCCTATGAGTTAAATTACCCACAAAGCAAAAAAATTTCCTGGTGGTTGTCTTCACCTTTCAAAAACTTCACCACTATCTCCTTAACAATAAAACCAAACTAATATCCAAATTTTACCCTCTCAAGTACCTTTTATCCAAACCTACCCTTATAGGATGAATGGCTAATTGGATCATTCTCCTAAGTGAATTTGATATTGATTTTGTGAATCAAAAATCCTTGAAGGGACAAGTGTTGGCCGATCAGTTAGCAGAAGCTCCTCTACCAAGAATGGAACCTTTGTGTCTAGATATTCCCGATGCATCCATGATGTATATTAAAGAGTCCACCGAATGGTAGGTTCATTTTGATGGATCATTCACCTTCCACGGGTCAAGAGTAGGAGTGGTTCTCATCACTCCCACAGGGAGGTTATTCCATGAGCATTTTGTTTGGGATTTCCTTGTACAAATAAAATTACAGAGTATGAGGCACTCATCGCTGGCCTCAAGTTAGCTATCACTTGGAATATCAGATAGCTATGAGTAATTGGTGACTCCCAACTTATCATTAAACAAGTTAATGATGAGTATAAGGTTAAAGATGAGAAGCTAATTCCATACAAAAAATTGGTTGAAACCTTGAAATAATACTTTACGTAGATTGTATTTGAACAAAAACCAAGGTCACACAATAGATCAACAGATGTTATGGCTACAATTGATCTCTCTTACGCATTCCACCTTAAGAGAGCAAAATGCCCTTCTTTATAGAGCATTTACAAATACCCGCATATGACATGTTGGAATCTTGTTTGGCATGTGAGATTGTTGGTCCATCCTCCCCTTGGTATGACCCTATATTTAGATACCTACAAGATGGCACATTTCCCCAAGACATTACCCATTAAGAGAAGAAAACCCTTATCTATCGTATAGCCCATTATACCCTCCTAGGAGGCACCCTTTATCGTCATGGCTATGACGGGAATCTGCTTCATTGTTTGGATGTTATTGACTCGGTCCACACTATTAAAGAAGTACACAGTGGTATTTGTGGAGCACACACTAGTGGTATGGTCTTGGCTAAGAAGCTCTTGAGGGTAAGTTATTATTGACCCACCATGGAAGCACATTTTTGTAATTTTGTAAAGAAATGTGAGCTATGCCAAAAATATGGCAACTTGATACATGCGCTAGCACATGATTTGCAGCCCATTGCAACACCTTGGTCATTTTCTAAATGGGGCCTGGATCTCATAGGGAAGCTCCATCCTTCTTCTTTAGATGGCCACACCAAAATTATCACCGCCACCGAGTATTTTACTAAATGGGTAGAGGTTGTGCCTCTCACTTATGTCACTAGTGTGCAAATCTCCAAATTCATCATGAACCATCTCATTTTCCATTATGGTATCCCTTCCGCCATTGTCACTGACAATGGTAAATCTTTCAAAAATAAAACAGTTAAAACATTATGTCAACACTTCCATATCCAACTCAAGTGGTCTACCCCCTATTACCCCCAAGGTAATGGATAAGCCGAGGCTACCAATAAAACCCTTGTATGGATCATGGAGAAAATGGTAAGTAAGACTGGTTGTAATTGGCACTTACAAATACATCTCGCCCTCTGGGCCTATCGAACCTCCATCCGCAATCCTACTAGTGCAACCCCATACTCCCTATTCTACGGAATTGAATCCATCGTACCCTTGAAAGTGGAGCTTCCCTTCCTAAGAATATCTCTTCGGGAATATCTTTATAAAGATGAAGACTATATAGTTTCTCGACTAACAGATCTGGAAATGTTAGATGAAAAGCGTATCAAAGCGCTTAATCATCTGAAAGTCTATCAGAATAGAGTATCCATAAGATATAACAAATGAACAATTTATCATGAATTTGATATAGGTGATATAGTTATAAAATAAAATCAGAGGGACACCGTCAAAGACAGAGAAAAGAAAGGTAATTTTGAAGCTAACTGGCTAGGGCGTTATGTGGTAGTTGCTAAATATGGATCATGAGCTTACAAACTGACATACTTAGATGGAGAAGAGCTTTCGGAACCTATGAACGCCATGCACCTCAAGTGCTTCTATGCATAAGCATGACGTGAATATCGATAAGAACTAAAAAGTAGAAAAACAAAGAAAAAACAAACAAAACATGAAAAATTTGAGAAAACAAGAAGAAAAGAACGGGTTGTTCACATGTGAAAACCACGCAATTGTGGTGTAGTGGGTAGGTCTTTTGGTGAAAGCTAGTTTCTTGCACTCGAGGAAGATGGGTAACTCTCACCACTTTCTAGGGTTAGTCTCCCTTGCTAGGTCTAGGAACCCTACCAAATCTATCTTGCAAAGTCATGACCTGGTTTGTTTGTTCTTATATCTACATGAAGGATTTACCTTTGTATATTCCTATATAATGTTGGGGGCACCTTTATATTTAGCCTTATTGAAACATACACGTGTGGAATTCTATCCTTTGTATACTCCCACATCACGTTGGGGGCATCCACGCTTCTTTGTCCTTGTACATTGATTTTAGAACATAACCTTAGAAAATATTAAAAAAATAAAAAAGAATACACAAAAACTTAAACATTCATAAAATCTCCCTTCTCGGGATGCAGCTCCACCAACTTCAAAACGTTATCTTAAGGACACCTCGAAAACAATGTGAACAATATCCTTGAAAAACTTATCCTTCAGGATAACTCAAAAACATTAGAAAATATATTAATGTTGTCCCACAAGAATGAAGTAGTGCTTAGATTGCTTTTAGTTGTTGGTTTGTATAGTTTTGATGTACTTATATTTTCATGTTGTGTATTAGTTGGGTGGTTCATTTGCTTACCTTGGATTGAATATTGTTTGATTTAATTGTGTGTTGCATTAAGTTCTTTAGTCACTTTCATACTTGTAAGATATTGGTATGTTTTCATCATCTGTTGTATGCATCTATTAGGATTCATTTTACTTACTTAGATTGAATGTCAATTTAATCTATTAATTAAAAAGTGTATGAATTCATTTTTAGTTGCATTTGGTTGTGTTGTTTGGTATAAGTACAGTTTCTTAGTCTGGTTAACTTTATGCTTGTGTGTTTGTTTACTACACATCTATTTGTTATCACATCTATCATCTACCATTCATCACATATAACATCATCTACTACATCATATATATATAAATGCTAAGTTTTACATCATGCATGTATACTAAGCTAATCATCACATATTGTATCATCAATGGGGGCAAGAGGGGTTGCGCATAATCACAAATCTACCCCCTCACACCAATATCATCTAGTATCATCCCAAATGCTAGCATGAAAATTAGGACATTACATAATAAAAACATATGATATTATCTATGAATATATCATCAATATGCAACATGAAGTACAACATCTCTAAGTCTAAGCATGACATATACATAGGGAGTGATAAAATCATACATCTGCAGAACATGAATCATCACCATAAGGGCATATCAAAGCATGACACAATGTAAACCATCAAATGTCCATATAATACATGTATAAACGTCTATCTCAAAATCAAATATACATCATCGATACAATCTTCCATCTAAATGGCATCGATCAAAACTCACCTTCATCAAGAGACATCAAAATACTGATACATTAATACATACATCGATAAAAAATCAGCCTTCATAAGAGGCGTGTATACATACATACATCTGTACAAAAGAGAAAAGTCAACCACAACTCTCGCCCTCTCTGGGGTTGCTCGGTTTGTGTCCTAGGGGAAGAAACAATGGTGGTTGTGATGGGTCAACCCCTAGTGTACCACCCTTGTCCCACCGGATGTTGCAGACCGATCTAACCGATCGACTCGACCACCATGATCTGGAGCCTATCCCGCTCACATCTAGTTGATCAAAAGAGCCACCCATTGCTCTATTGGGCTGCTTCTATAATAGGCAATCTTGTAATACAAGGCCTCGCCACTAACTCTCATAAAATCTTGGATCATATTTGTGTCCCCAAAGGAACTAGCTTCCTATACGGCAAAGCATCCCACTCACCGTTAGTCTTCCCCTATCATCATGGGCCTGTTTCATAGCAAAAACATCTTGATCCTCGTCTGCAGTAATAGTCTAGACTTGGGCTCTTTCCTGGTCTCTCTAAATAGTAAAACTTTATGCCTATGACTGGGACCGATCCTCTCGTGCAGGTGACCATCCACACTTGAGTCCGTGACCAATGTAAAAGGATCAATATCTAAGCCCCTTGTGCTATTAATCGACCGATCGTGATCGGTGTTACCCCGTTTCACCATCCCCACCCTGAGTGGCATGTGCTTTGGCCTGATCTCTCTCAGTTGTTAAGGCACGTACCTAAACTCTACCCCGATCCCTCTCGTTATCAAGGAATGTACTCGTGCCTTGCCTGGTCTCTCTCACCTAACACCTATAACTCGAATGGATATTGCCACATGTAGTTATAATCAAGTGTAACCAATTGTCCATCATCACCACCACCCCTGAGTACAAGGTGACGGACCCTGCTATGGAAATACCTATTGTAATGGGGTATATATCCCTACTAGAATGATTACTAGATGAAAATCTATGTCCTGCGCCCTAGGTTCTTGTCTCTTCCTAAGCCTAGGCCCCGTCTCTATGGATGCTATAGTGGAGGACCATGTCCCCACCCCTAACATGATGTTGGCCATCAAACGAATCATCGTCGTCGTCGTCGCCATCGCCTCCACCACCTCATCACCACTAGGAGGCCCCACTGGGGGTGCCCTCATTCCTACATCATAAGCCACTCTAGGAATAGTCAAGTGGCATGGAATCACTCCATGGTACCAGGGGCATACTTTGGAGTACATCTGGGATCTCTAATTTGTCTTTGGGGTACCCACATAGCTGGTATCACCTATAAGAAGCTGGTCAAGGCCCTGTCCTTGGTAATCTCTAGCCCCATATCAAATACTCTCTGGACCTATGAGCATACCACATGTCTGGCCCAAGTACATCCTGTATAATGCCAAAATACCTCTGGCACCGATCTACCATTTATATATCCCATATAATCAAGCGCTTCCCAACATGAAATTCTCAACTGTCACTATGTTGAGCTCTAGGCCATCCTAAGGCCACTGGAAATGTCTGTAGGGCCTCCATACTATGGCGGCCTGTTGTAAATCATCTAACTCACGGCGGTAATGGTAGGCATCACCCATATGTGGCCACATGTCATCTCCAATCGAAACCCAACCCATAGAAGAAGGCTCCTCTAGAGCTCGAGCTCTCAAAACACCTACGGGTGACTAATGGAAATATGGTCCCATGCCTAAATCTACAGTAATTTGGCTAGACCTACCATCTTCTAATGGTAGTATGTGATCAAATGAAGGTCCCAATATAAGTGCACTAGTATGCACTAACCCTAGTAGTAGGTCTCACCATCTATCAATTCGCGTATAACTCTAATAAGGCCAAGCAGAATGAAGCTCTTGTTTTGTCAGGGAGTAAAACTCCACTGACAAAACCATCAAGTAGACTACAACCCGATCAAGCTCGAGATCCTCTATACACTGCGACAAAATAACTTTCATCCTGTGGTGTGATATTGTCGGGACGCCAAATAACTCGATGATGCACTAATCAATGTCGGGTTGTTGACTGGTATACTGGATCAGGTTACCTTTGATAAGGACCCACATGATGCATCATACATCCTCCAATTTTATCGTGATCTCACCAGTGGGTAGTCAGAAGCACTGAATCTCATTATGTCATCACTTGGCTAGGTCTGTAAAGATGCCATGATCCAAAGTAATCTGTGACATGTCAGCCATGTAAGCTAATCTGGTGATGTATAAGAGGATATCCAATATCTTCATATTGTCCTCATCAAATTGTACCTCTATCATCGCCATCCGGCCATACCTCTTATGGGTATGAAGGATTGGTAATATATGCTACAACAAAAACACACACATTAGGGTTACCTTTCTATCTAAATCTAAAAAAATCTTCTTTCATTTCATCTAACAAGTTATTTTTTCACTTTCTTCTACAACAATCTATTCTATCTTCGTCTATCCTTAGCTATTTAGTTGCGGGGATGAATTGCCCCTTTCTCCCGACATAGGCATGCCTGTCTCGATGCATGCACACTCAACACAGGTGCAGGTCTGTTTCAACACATATGCACCTTATCCGATGCATACGCTTCCCCTATTTCTATATATTTACCCTATTATACCCAAGACACATGTACGCCTAGTCCGACACATACGCTTACTCCTAACACGCGCCGCGCGCGCTGTCCCATGCTTTTACCCTCCCGATGGGTATGCCCTCCCTTCAACAGGATACGTGTGTGCATACCTTTTATTGACATATATGCATACACATACACATCAGTTTGATGCATGCGCACACACGCATACATCAAAAAACACCCAATCTAGCCTAAAATGACCTAAAAATGACATTAAATGCTTAAATGATAAAAGAGGGATAGGGCACTCACGTAGGGTTTGTTTACTCGGGTCTCAAGAAACTCTCGGATGTGATATGCATGCTTCCGCCTGCTTGGTAGCCTCACAATCTCACTACAGGCTCTTGCTCTCGCTCAAAGTCAAAATTTGCAAGAGCTCTACTACAAATGAATTGGTCATGATTGATTTACCCCCTAGGTGGGTATATTAGGCTTCCGTGATGCCCCTGGTGCATGTTTTCTCCGTCGCGATCACCTTAACCCTTTTTCTACTTGCCGAAATGATTTTTTTAATTTATTTAAATACTTATTTTTACTAAGTTTTGCACGTTGGAGCGCTCAGTGCCACCTCTGCGGTCACTTCTTCACCTTGGAATGATTTACGAATATTCCAGGCACCATTTCTTATCATTTTTCTTCTATTTTTCCTCTCTTTTACTGTCATGATGATTATTTTTATTAAATAATTATTTTTGGCTTGTAATTCTTCTCGCAAAGGCATTTTATTGCTATCTCGACGCCTTACCTTCACCTTGAAGCCTTTACACGTACTTTTAGGAGAGCTTTAATCTCTTAAAAAATTCTTCAAATTGATTAGAAAATTAAAAATTATAAAATCATGCAAAAAGCATAAAACATCATGAAAACTTTGAAAGTGAACTAAAATTGGTAAAAGGCTCATTTGCAGCTGAAATTTGTATCTCTCACATGGCCCTCATCTCGTATCTTGCTTGTGTTTTCACATGTTTTGAAACAATGACTCGTGGATCATAATCACAAACTATTTGCTTAGAATCCTTACTAGGTTCATTTGTTAAAGCTTTCAAGAATAAAGGATTACTAAATATGTTAGGTTTCTTGTTTCTTTCAAGTTTAATGCATGCAAAGGTATGAATCCTTGTTTATTTCTTATCTGATGGTCCATTGACTTAGTTTGTTAAAATCATTTGGGGTTTCTTTAGAGATTCTTACCCCATGTCAATCGCTTTTGCAAATTTTTCATTGAACACAAGTGTCATTATTGGTTCACTCATAGATAAATCAAGTGCATCTAATATAGAAAATTATTCACCAGTATCAACATCAATCACATCAATTTGAGCCTTTGCAGATTCGTGCAATGTTTCAACCGAAGGCATATTTACATCCTTAGCAGGCAGGGTCTCGATGTTTTCATACATGGACTTAAAAATTGGCTTCCTACTGGATTAGCTGCAACATTTTCTTGGGTTACTTGATCCTGAGTGCTCCTCATTGTTATTTCCTCCAAAGACAAAGGTGGGAACAGAGGCTCTGATTGTTCCACTTGTGGCAGTGATGCAACATGTTGTGCCTGAAAACATCATTCCTTTCAAACTCAGGAGGATCAATTACCATATCTCTATGTTTGTGTTTTTTGGGTGTGTGGGCACCACCCATACCAAAACTAGATCATGAGAAACCTTGTGTCTCTTGTGTTCTCTTTCAAACTTTTTCAAGTCAGCACGCCTTTCACTCTTCTTTATGTATCTTAGACTAAGAATGACTGCTTGCTATAGCTCCACTCATTAATTTTTCAACACTGTGTGGTTTTGGAAAAACACTCGAGCAAACCCCATGAGATGCCAAACCTTTCCCCTTTTCTTGAATTGGCATTGCAAAATGGGGGAATTCTCCATGGATTTCAAGAGCATTTCTTCATTCTTTTGTCGAGAGCTGACATAGAAGTATCATTCTAACTAGTGGTTGAATTCCACTCATCTATGAGTTCGAAGTGGGCCTTTTTGAGGGAAACTGAGGAGCTTTTCCTCCCAAAGGATCAATTCTATCTACACCTTCCCTCAGGGGTGGAATATCATCACTTAAGTTTCCTAAACTCCTAAAGTTGTTTAAGATTCTTGTATTCTGGATTGAAAAATCAATGTTCTTTTGGGCTAACCAATTTACAGTCCTCCTCATTACATCAGTTATCCTTATATAAGAATCATCTGATTCTATTTCATTCCAATTTAGAGGGGCTATAGGTTGTCCTTCCACCTTTTGATCAAGGTAATATTTACTTACTATATGTGGATCATCCACAATTCCTTCTGGATAACTGCAATTTTGAAATCTATGACTTGTGCAAGGGTCATTCTAGAGAAATCTCTTAGCTTGACCTCTTCTTCATCCCTATAATTCATCCAATAATCTTCAAAATGAGGCTCATGCTCAAAATTATTTGTAATGTTATTGAATACCCATCTAATATCATAATTGGCTCTTGCCTCAAACTTTTCCATATCAAACTTCTTCATTTCATCCTCAATCAGTGCTTTTATGATTGAAGGGCATGAATACCTTCCAATTCTAATGGGGAACTTAATATTTGTCTTATGTCTTCGGAAATCAGTTTGTGAACAGGTGTTAGTTGCCTTACCAATTCACATAAAGCTAATTTATCATCTAAATATCTGGGCAATTTACAAGGTTTACCTTCAAAACCACTAGCCCTTATGTATGTGAATTTCTTGTATTGAATGAAGTAACACCCATATTCAAAAATTACTTTCCTAGCCTACTCATAAATCCTATATTTCCCCATTTTGGTTTGAAAAGGAAAATAATTGGTGTGAAGAAAGCATCATTGACCAACCTCACATTTCCACTCCAATTGACTAGCTACAGTTGAGGAAAAATCTCATGCATTTGACATTGTTTGAAATCAGCACGTGGTAATAAGCCCAGGAAATGTCTATGCCCTACAACATTGTAAATTAGGTAGGTCATCATGTAGAATTCCAGCTCTAAAGTGTCACCCATCTCAATTTTTGTTGCTAAAGTAACCATGTGGCTATGGAGTGCTTCTGCAATAAAAGTATCCCAACAGATGCTCCCTTTTCTTTCCAAAATGATCCACATGTAGGTACACATCCATTCCTTGAATTCATTTGTAGTTTCCAACCCCACCATTCAACTTAATAACACAATAATATCTTTAGCCTCTTCAACAAATTGTGCCCTAACTAGCCTTTTTCTCCGTGAGGAGCCATTTTGTATTTATGATCTTAGCATAGTATTTTTCTTCTTTTTTCATAATCTCAGTAAAGCTAATTTGATACCAATGGTGATTGGATTTGTGATTACAGGAAATTTAAGCATTATTCTAATAGCCGCAGGTGTCAATGTCAACACTACATCACCACTCCCATCTAATACTTCCCTTTTTCAAGTTCATAGTTCATAGCACAATGCCATACCAATTCGAGCAATGAACCAATGGTGGGATAGCACCAGCTAAAGCAATGCGGCTATCTTGAATTGCTTGTAAAGACTCACTCCTATGAGGGATATTTAATCTCTAAATAAAATCCTTTAAATCAACATTCATTGGGTTTGTGTCTGATTATTTTTCTAAATCACTTGTGACCCCTGACGCAACCGAGAACAAAGATGGCATGGTCTTCATCTTAAAAACCCTAACTTTACTTCAAATTAACTTTCCAATAAAAGAGAAACACAAGAGTTTCTTAGTTCTTACCAATTCTCCCGTGAGTTCTTGAGATTCAAACTCAAATTGACATCCTTTTTTATCCTTTAGCTCCCAATTCAAGCTCCACAATTAAACTCGCAATATTTCTCAACAAAAATCAATGATAATAGCAACAAATTCCAGCAAATTGATAATAAAAAGATGAAGGCATTCGTAGACTTTAAAATGTCCTTGATTTGCGTAGAAGCATTGATGGCGGAAGAAATTAATGTGTTGTATTGTATTCATTCATTCCACCTTTCTCAATTTTAAAAGTGAGTCGTCCACATGGAAAATTATTTCGTTAATGCAGGCTCAGGGAGACTTTTTGTATTTTTTCCATGTTTTAAAACTCATACACTTTTGGCCATTTGACCCGCCCATCCAATTTTGACTTCGGCCTGACACATGGTCACATTTAAGTGATAGTGGAACTGCGGGCCCTTTCTAGTAATTTTATTCCCTTTCCAATTTAAAACCAAAAGTGTCAAAGTGCTCCAATGATCCGCTTCCCCATTCCTTGCATAAAAAAGAGTGACGTGTCCTTTGGGATCTTAGAACCTTTTACACTTTTATACTTTTTCTCCTTAGTGCACAAAAATACAATTATGCATTGCTTCCCCACATCCACTTAGTTTCATGACAAGTGTACACCTTCGAGGTGAATTGAAAATTTGTTTGTGTCGCTTTATGATTGTGAATATTCAAAGAATATTTGTCGGGTCACGGACCGACTTTGCATTTTGCGAATGTAATAAAAAGTTATAAGTTTGCAAGTTAAACCGCCATACCACATTCAATTGGGAACTGCCACATACCAATGGGCAATGGAACAAAAATGAAAGTAGAGACATGACCAAGGAACATTTTATATAGGCGATCCTTCATATTTCAGACCTAATTCACAATTGATTTCCCACAAGAATTTCCAAGAAATGGAAAATACCCAAACATGATCCTTGACCAAAAAGAGGAAAGACAAATCCACATACAAGAGAACCAAAAGATCAACTCACACCCCCACGGGAAAATAAAAACACAACAGAAATTGAAGGAAAAGCTCAAACAAATAGGGGCGAGATTAATTCAAGCACCAACATGTGTATTAAACATTATGATTGAATTCAAAGTGCCAAATAAAGTTAGATGTGACTTTTTTTCTCCTTAATTAGAACCGTGCACTCATACAATAAGAATTTAATATTTTTAACAAAAAAATTCATCACAATTGATGAGAAGTAGAGGAAAGTCATATTTTTAACATTTTGTTTGGTAAAATTTCTCTGAAATGATTATACCATTAGGTCCGCCTTGTTGATAGATATCTTAAAAGTATTCATTTTCCCAAATCGGAGCACTCGAGCTCCTATAGCAAGTATTTTAAGGTTGCGGAATTATAAGAAAAGAAAAGAACAACACAAAATAATCCTCTTTTTCATAAAATCACCTAGATATGATCATTTCATTTTGTTTGTCTCATCAAAAGATCTACTATGCCTATTTTTTCGTAAATCAAAGCACCAAGGTACCTGTGGTGTCCATTTAAAGGTTGAATGCATTTGATGGGCCTCTTATTTGGTGAGGGTCATTATTTGAGTGGTTGTAGATAGGTTTTGTGACTATGAACATAGCCATTATGTAGGCCTCCATATCCCTATATTCATGCACATGGTTGTTCATAAGACAACCTACCAAGATGTTACTAGCCCCCAAGGGAGACATTATGCCACCCGAGACCCTTTTACAACACTTTTGATCCCCGAAGGCTATAAGGATGTGTTTCTTCCAACCTAGATATTTTTTCAAGATATACATAATGGCATGTTCATATTTCTACTTTGATGAATTTGATTTCAAGAATATTTAATTTTTCAACCGATTTGCTAATAAGTTCTTGTATTTTGGACCTTTATGAGGCCATAAATTTAAACTAGTAACTTAGGTTCTCCTATTTTTTAAGTGGCTAATTTTTTTCACTCTTTGCATAAGTTACATCCATTGATTTTGATTTTATCACATATTATATTTTTTCTTTTTCAAAGCATAAAGGCTTATTTATACACTATACAATCAAACCGATTTATGCAATGAGTATAGGTGCCGCCTCATTTTTAGAGGGGATCACTTTATGGTGCTTAATATAAATGATGATATGTTTTCTAAATATGTGCCCTAATATTTTTGGCATTCACAATTGATGGTAATTTGATGTGTTTGATTAATGGTAGCAATTATCTTTGCAGACCTTGTTGTTGTGTTGCACATTATTGGGAAGATGAATTACAACCTAAGTACTAAATGTACATAAGGATTGGGCATGTGGGTATAGGGCATGGAGGTGTGTATGGAGTTATAGAAGAAGAAAGGTGCGCATGGGAAAATATGGCTTCATGACTTAGCCGTTTTTGTTTACCATGGGCTAAAGATAGATTGAGTGCGGAGCATGTCTTGTTGGAAGACTTGGAAAGCACACATCAACATGAAGACTTGAGGACGAAGCAAGGATATTTTGGGCAAGTGGAAGATCAAACGACATGCATAGTTTTGAGCTATTAATAGGATTAGATCTGCAGTTGATATTATTAGATAATCTATTATTAGCAAGATTACATGTTTTGGTATTATCTTGTAAGGGTGCATGGTTATTCTTAGCATGTATCCTATTTTGAGGATGCATGAGTAGTGAAAGGAAAGTCCCCACTACCTATAGATATGATTTGATTTGCACGGTTTAGGGATATCCATGTTTTGCTAGAGTTATGTTGCTAGTTTATGAGTGTGCATGACTTATGATGACATTACTATGTATGTATGCAGCTTTTGTGTTTTACAGTAATTAATACAATGGATATTTGTGGTTGGATATTGGTTGTTGACATATATGTGATTGGTTTTTATATGGTAAACATAATCTTGATTCTTGTATAAGTTATTCTTGTATATGGCTATGATCTAGATCTGTTTATGGTCTATCATTACAATGTTATTATGGTTCTGGAATATATCAAAGGTGTGTGTGTTTATCATGCTAAATCCTTGAAAAATATTCCATAAAAGAGGGACTTGGTACCCTTGCGTGCTTTGGGTGAGCACTCAGTTTTGGATGAGTGATGTGCTAGCGCGCCTTGGGGTAAAAATAATTTCTCCGATGTTGGGACCTATTTTCAAGATATTTGCAAGGATGTTTCATGATGAAGACATACTAGTTGACTTTGGCTAGTATTGAGGATTGCTTAGAGAATTCAAAGGAAGAGAGTGATCACAGATTTAACACAGGACCTGATTTTGATGGACACGTGTGGGTTGAACAAAATATGTACCATGAACTTTATGAGATGTTCTTTTCATGTTTTCCTATAGAGTTGTACAAGTGGCTAGTAGCATACACATCGAAGAGAAACTAGAGGTATAGAACACTTGTTTGGACATAGGAAGAATTCCAAGCTCTGCATGATGTTGATCTGACTTGGACACACGTTATAGATCATTGGTGGAGTGGTGTTTTGAATAGCTACATTTTGGAGTACACAGTTTCTACTTATTTCTATTTAGAGGTTATTGAGTTTCGGTTTCAGCAAACCCAGAGCATATTACTTGTGCGTTATCTCTATAGTAATTAAGATCTTGAGTGTGACCCTATATTTGGAACATCATCTTATGGCTAGCTAAACCCCACCACGCATGGGAGAAAGATCAGGTGTGGTGAAAGATGGTAGACATGGTGGTAGAAAGGAAGAGAGAAGAAAGGCAACTTAAGTTTAATGAGGCACGTGAGAGGGATTTGGAGAAGCAGCGTGAAGTTGCGGAATGAATGGCGTTGTGGAGAGAGATGGCTCATAAAGGATTTGGAGATCATGTAAAGGACATGGAGCCGGAGCATCCGAACTCCCCATTTGGATAAGCATGTCGAGAGGACCCTCTTTGATCTTAGATGAGAGCACGTTGGTGGAAACTATGAGGACCATAGGTGTGCATTTGATCCTCCCGGTGACTCATGACACTAAAATTTTCCTCCATAATTTCTATTTCATTAATGTATGTATTAGGAATAGGATGTTGTTAAGTATAATTAGTAATAGCGTCGATAGAAGATAACGGTGCCATCAAGACGGTGTCACCAATAATGTGGAGTACGGTAGAATACCAAAGTACAATAAGAATGTTGTAAAAAGTAAATATTTGTCGTAAGTGGTCCGGTAATGTTAAAATGTCAAAGTTTGGGTAATTAGAGAAGTAGGGTCTACATGATTAGGAATTAGAAATATTATATTGGTAATAAGGACAAGGATTGAGGTCATAAATATTTTGGGTATTTTATTTGTAAAAAGTCTAAAATGTGGAACCCATGTAAAATGATAAGGTTTATCTTATCTTAAGAGATAAGCTTACATGTACGATAAGAGTTAAGGTATGGAATATGATTCGTCGTAGTGGATTTCTTATCCTATCTTAGAGATAGGATGGATAAGCCCGGAAGTTCTATAAATAGAGAGGCCACCCCCTCATCTAGCATAGAAAGAAGTAGTGAGAAATATTGTAGGAAGTGTGCAAAGGAAGCCATCGCTTAAAGGTGTGTTAAAGAAGCCATCGAGAGGTGTAATTGTAAAGTTTCTCCCATAGTATTGTTGAAGTACCTCATGGGTGAGATTGTAACAATTTCATGTTAATATTATAATTTACTTTGATATTTTAGATTTGTCATCATTCCTGTCTTATCATAGTCGATGGTATTCTTGTGTTCAGCTTGTTGTTTTGTTTCCAAATTACATCCACCAAACTAAAGGTTGTGCATTAGTAAATAATCATAGCATGAGGAGTTCCCGGTGAAGAATTATCATAGTTTTTTCAGCTCAATCTAATGAAGATGATTCTTCTTTCATTCAAGAGTTTAAGCAATCTTGTATTTGTAATGGCCTTATAAGAAGGGAACAATGGACTGAATTTTTCCTACCTTTTTGGATGGTTCAAAGACTTAGGTGGTTTGAAACACTAGGTGATAATGTGAAAAATTCATGGGATTTATTAACTCGAAAGTTTTCTTGAAGAATTTGGTGAACAACAGTAAATATGCGAGATCTCATGATCGAGATCATAAAGCTATCCCAAGGAGAGAAGGATAAGATAAGGGATTATCATGCTCGTGTTCTAGAGCTAAGGAGGAAGCTCGATGCCCAGATCCTAAGGAAGGACTAGCGGATGGGTTGATGAATGGCATGTATAATATCCTCTCGTAAGCACTTCATTCTTGGGATGAAGCCAAAGATCGACAACGAGTGAAGTATGACCGCCTAAACCTACCATTGAACAAGCAAAGGAGATTGCAAGAAGGCAAGAAGAAAGCATGGAAGAGGAGCCCAAAGAAATTGTTGCTAAAGTAAAGCCTACACCAGCAAGACTTTGGTCCGTAATCCACAACCACTCCCGGTGAGCACAAATATTTCTCCTAGTACATCTACCGAGTATGAAGATCTCGCTCAAAAAGATGGGTCCGGCTTAACTATTAATCTTCTTCAAGGAAAGGAATTAGTTCTCGGGAGGAGATAGAGGTCCAAAAAGAAATATTTCTGAAGTTGTTTGTTATGGTTGTTATAAAAAGGGTCATTATAAGTATAATTGTCAAGATAGAGCTTCTACATCCGGTAAAGGAGATAATGATAAAGGAAAAGTACTCGTGAATTCTCTTGATGTAGTAGATAAGAGTAGAAATAATGAAGTAGATGTGTTTGTAACAAAAAGAAAGAAAGAAAAAGATAATCAAGATGGAACTGATCCTAAGAAGATGAAAGGAGAAACTAGTAAGAAACATAGGAGAAGAAAGTTGGGTGTGCAGACTTTTTGATTTCATAGGGGCAAGGACCATACTCCATCTTGGAAGATCTATCCAAAAGGCCTCGCAAATATTACATATGGTCAACTCTTGGCTATGTCTTCCGAGAAGAGGCGGAGTTGCGAGGTGGACTCAATGCTCGAAGAAGGAAGGAGGTTAAGGTCCCTGCTTTTGGAGGCAGAGGCGGATCCCTATGCTCCACAAGCCGAGGTATTATGTAATGGTATTTCAATTCATGATGTCTTAGTTGATGGAGGTGCTGCGCTTAATGTAATGACCGAGTCCGTAATGAATATGTTGGGTTTAAAATTGATCTCCCTTCAACACTTATGTTAAGGTCATTAAATAAGGGAAAAACTAAACCGTAAGGTGTAATTTCAAATGTGGCAATATCTCATTATGGGTGTTGTATGTGTGGTAGACTTTCGTGATGAAAATGGTACTATTGCGTACCCAATGCTACTGGGAAGGCCATGGCTAAGGAGAGTTCATGCAAGAAACTACTGGAATGAAGGTTTCATGACACTTGGACGTGGTAGAGAGAGGGTGAAGATAAATGTGATCCCTCGACATCATAAGGCGTAACCTATGGATTCAAGTGATGAAACTGATGATTGGACATCCTCTGATTACTCTAGTACCAAAGAAGTGGACACCAAGATGAAGAAAGCGAGGTGGATGTTTCAAGAATGGATATCCTTCCACCACACCAACTCATGAGCCCATAAAACTATCTCAAGAAGAAGTTGATGATTGTCTACAACAAATAAAGATTGGTGATGCTTTGTGATGGAGAGTGAGAAGGAATCCTACCTCCAGCTCTTTCGAAGGTACATACACCTATTCACTTTTGATTACAAGGAACTCCGTCAAGTAAGTTGGGTAGAACATTCTATTGAGCCGGTAGATGATGCTAAGCCCATAAAGAAAATGCCATATAGAATGAATCCTAATTTTTCCAAGACCGTAAAAGAAGAAATAGATAAGTTGCTTGATGCAGGATTCATATTTGCTATAGAGAATTTAGAATGGGTTTCTCCCATTGTGATTTCAATAAAAAAGAATGGGAAGCTACGCATTTGTGTTGATTACAGAAGCTCAATAAGGCAACAAAGAAGGACCATTACCCTCTTCCATTTTCGATCGATCTTGGACGAAGTAGTGGCCAGAGTGCTATAGTTTTGCTTTGATGGATATAGTGGCTACAACCAAGTTCGTATAGCAGAGAAAGATCAGTCAAGACCACGTTCACCACTCCTTGGGGAACGTTTGCCTATAGAGTTATGCCTTTTGGATTGTGTAATGCTCCAAAGAACATTCCAATGTTTGATGAATAGGGTGTTTCAACCCTACATCGGGACCTTTATCGAGTATTTCGATGATTTTTGCATCTATGGGAGCAAGTTGGACCACCCGCACTGATGGAGACAACATTTCAAAGGTTAGATGAAGCACAAGCCTCATTAAACCCTACAAATTGTGTCTTTGGATGTTCTAAAGGTGTTTTGTTAGGCATGTTGTATCCAAAGATGGTATTGGTACTAATCCTGATAAAGTTTCAAAAATCAAAGATTTACCATTTCCTATTAATAGAAGTAAGTTGAGATCATTTTTAGGCCATGTGGGTTACTATAGAAGGTTCATCAAGAATTTCTCAAAGATTGCACAGCCACTAACCCAGTTCTTGAAGAAGGATGTTACTTATGAACCAGAAATAAGGCGCATGAAGCTTTTGGAAAATTGAAGGAAGCCCTGGTGTCTTCACCTGTTTTGAAGAATCCAGATTGGAGCAAGCCATTCATTGTGTACACGATGCCTCGGATGCAAAGACTAGGAAGTACTTTGAGCCAAAAGGATGAAAATGGGAATGAACATCCAATTTACTTTGGGAGCGTAAAAATGAGCAAAGGCTTGAGGTAAACTATACTTTAGAATCGAAAAAGAGGCTCGCTATCATTTTTGCTATAAAGAAGTTTAGAAATTACTTGCTAGGGTAGAAATTTATAGTTGTAAATGATCATAAGGATCTCAAATATATTGTCAATAAGCCTAACCCATCGGGGAGGATAGCAAGATGGATAATTTTGCTACAAGAATTTGAATTTGATATTATAGATAGGCCAGAAAGAAGCATGTCAATGCGGATGCACTCTCTCGAGCCTATGATGGTTTAGGATCATCTTGTGATGATGATGATTTTCCCGATGCAAAGATTGTTCTCCTCGACACAATCCCTAGTGAATACATAGATATTTGGAATTATCCGAATGAATTCAAGTTTCCCGATGGTGCCAATGCAAAGACTAAGAGAAAGATTACTCGAGCCATTCGTCCATATTCTATTCTTCATGGAGTATTATTTCGAATAGGACCGATGGACAAGACAAGAGGGCGCTTAGACGTGATCAGGAAAGGAGCTGCTAGAAGAATTCCACAATGGTACATGTGGAGGGCACTTCTCTCGAACAACTTACAACAAGAAGGATCTTGGATGCAGGTTATCACTGGCCCACTCTTTTTAAAGATTGTTATAATTATTGTAAGACATGTGATATTTGTCAAACACATGGTAACCGTAAAACTTCATCAGCTCCATTATGTCATATTCTTCCACTTGGTCCCTTTGAAAAGTGGGGAATAGACATTGTAGGTCCACTTCTAACTACATCACGTCAAAATAAGTATATTGTAGTTGCCACAGATTATTTAACCAAGTGGGTTGAAGCTAGGCCATTGAAGACAACTTCTATGGATGAAGTGGCAAGGTTCATATATGAACGTATTGTCACCAGATTTGGTTGTCCATTAGAAATTGTAACAGATCAAGGAAGCCACTTCATTAATGAGGTAGTAGAAGCCCTAGTCAATAAATTTTCTATTAAGCACAGGAAGGCAACAACATACAAGCCAAGTACAAATGGACAGGTGGAACGAACCAATTTTGTGTTGTGTCAAATTCTAGCAAAAGATGCAAATTGCAGGTACATAAGTGGGATAAAAGGATTCATGCAAAGATTGTGGGCATATAGGGCAACATCAAAGTCAAAGCAACAGGATACTCCTCATTTCACTTGGCCTATGACATTGATCCAGCTTCTTCCTATTGAGTTTGATATTCCCACTATGAGAGTTATGAAAATGAAAGGATGGATGAAAGTGATTCAAGAAAAGAAAGGTTGGTACATCTTCATTTGCTTTGGAGGAAATGAGAGAAATAGAAAAGGATACAAGCCATAAGAAGAAAATGAAGCGAAGGAATACTTTGATCAAAAGATCCGGTGGTCTCCATTTCATGTGAATGACTTGGTCCTAGTATATGATTCCGTATACAAAAAAGAAGACAGAGAAAATTTCTTCCAAAATGGATGGGGCCCTACAAAATAGCAGAAATGTGCATGAAAATGGTACGCACTGACCGGAGGAATTGATGGCACTCCCATTACGAAATGGGTCAACCACGACAAGTTGAAGATTTTCCAAGCAATTAAAATAGTCTACTTCTGAGGACGGAGTAGAAGCTAGGAAGGGGGAAGATGTCGACACTAAAATTTTCCTCCATAATTTCTATTTCATTAATATATGTATTAGGAATAGGATGTTGTTAAGTATAATTAGTAGTAGTGTCGATAGAAGATAACGGCACCGTCGAAGCGGTGTCGCCAATAATGTGGAGTACGGTAATAGTACCAAAGTACAATAAGAATGTTGTAAAAGTAAATATTTGTCGTAAGTGGTCCGGTAATGTTAAAATGTCAAAGTTTGGGTAATTAGAGAAGTAGGGTCTACATGATTAGGAATTAGAAATATTATATTGGTAATAAGGACAAGGAGTGAGGTCATAAATATTTTGGGTATTTTATTTGTAAAAAGTCTAAAAATGTGGAACCCATGTAAATGATAAGGTTTATCTTATCTTAAGAGATAAGCTTACATGTACATATAAGAGTTAAGGTATGGAATATGATTCGTCAGAGTGGATTTCTTATCCTATCTTAGAGATAGGATGGATAAGCCTGGAAGTTCTATAAATAGAGAGGCCACCCCCCTCATTTAGCATAGAAAGAAGTAGTGAGAAATATTGTAGGAAGTGTGCAAAGGAAGCCATCAGTTAAAGGTGTGTTGAAGAAGCCATCGAGAGGTGTAATTGTAAATTTTCTCCCATAGTCTTGTTGAAGTACCTCATGGGTGAGATTGTAACAATTTCATGTTAATATTATAATTTACTTTGATATTTCAGATTTGTCATCATTCTGTCTTATCATAGTCGATGGTATTCTTGTGTTCGTTTGTTGTTTTGTTTCCGATTACATCCACCAAACTAAAGGCTATGCATTAGTAAATAATCATAGCACGAGGAGTTCCCGGTGAAGAATTATCATAGTGCCAGATTGGTGATGACATGACCTAGCCCTTGCGCTTAGTTTTTCAGTTTCTATGATAGTAATTAGTAAGCAAGCTAATATCGGAAATAGAGTAGTGACAGAGATAGAGTTAATTTTCCATCAAGTTTAGGTTTTAATCATATAGCTTATTCATCTATTGTGACACAATCATTGTTTATATTATTTTGAGGTCCAAACAGGTATATTTTTGGCGCGTCATCAACCTAGAACGTGGGTGCACAAAATGTTGATATTACGTCTGGAAGTAGTACAACTTCGCAAACTATGGGAGTTCAGTTTAGCATAAATATTGGGACATAAGGCAGTAGATCCTCAAGTTCATTTCTTGCTACAGGAGGGGGATCAGAGGATTAAGTTTTTGGGATCTATTGGATCTAGTCATTCGGGGAGGAGGGAACATAGGAGGTAACACAAGTTTTGGATATGGTGGGCATGGTCCGCACCAACCCCAACAAGTTTATTTCGAGATGTCCCTTCACCTACCAGAGTATAGAGGAATTAAAGATGCAACTAAGCACGTGCATATGTGTGAGATACTATGGCGTGTTAAGGGGATTATAGCTCTAGAGTGTAAGGAATTTTATTTTCTACTAGTTTGCAAGGGCACACACATAGATGGTACAAAAAATATGATCCCAACCAGACTTATGTATACTATACCACGATACGTGATGCCTTCTTAGCAGAGTTTCACATACCTAAGTTTGAGTAGAAAAGCATTAGTGCGTTGAAGGACATCAAGCAGGGCATGGTTGAAAGTGTTAGAGAGTATGATGCTTATTTTAAAACCTTGTTATTAAAGTTATCCTATGATATTCACCCGAGTCAAAGATGTTCAATGGTTCATTCAAGGATTGATCATCCCTTTCGAAGGGTGCTCTCACAAAATACTTACACAGATCCACATGAGGAACTTGAGGTAGCTCTACACACCAAGGTAGTCGGAAGCATGACACCGGAGTTAGCCCATTTTTGGAGGCTCAGATTACATATATGGCAAAATAGTTGGAAAAATTATCAGCTAATTCAGCTCATGAGATGTGTAGTGGTATTTTGTGCATGGATTGTGAAGTAGAAGGACATACTAGGATAGTTTCCCTCATAAATAGGTGATCACCATGTTTTTGGACTATGAGATCTAGCACTTGGATCATAGTTTAAGTAGATGCCCACTATTGCAATGCGCGATAAGGAAGACCGTGTCTTGTTACTATAATATTTACAAGTCTCGCCACTCATGATACAAATAATTGTAGGTTGATTGATCATATTCACGATGTCATTGATAATGGTGTACGCCATACTTGTGTTGCAAACAATTCAAGGAACATGGTGAGAATCATGATCATAATCACAATGAAGGGTTCTCTCGATAGAGGTGGAAGAGGTAGAGGTCGAGGCTACCGTGGACGATTTAGAGGTCAAGGTTGTGGTGGTGAAAGAAGTGAATTCCCACCGGAACCTATTATACCTACGGATCCCCGATTATTATAAGTGTGAATACCCTCGTAATATGATTTTCTCCTTTGTGGAAAGAAACAAAATTATGAATAATGCTCATATTTTTATGAACATCTGAGCAAGAAACACAAGTAGGATAAGAGCACAAGAATGGTTAGAGTACAACACATTGTGGAAGATCAGTGAATGTCAAAAGTAACACCCGATCCTGAGATGTTTCCTATGTTATTCATTACATGTGTTGAGGCTACGCGTGCCAAGGAAGTTCCAAAGAAAAAACTTGGTATTAAAAAGAGGAGTATTGCATGCAAAGTATCCAAATATTGTCCATCGAAGGAAGTCTATCAAGAGACTATGGAGGTCATTCAAAATTTGTAGGGTGAGATATAGTGCTTGAAGCAACAGCCACGGAAGTTAGAACAAGAAAAAACATTTGAGATTCCTCATAAAGATGTTGATGAATTGAAGGAGGTTTGTAAGATGTTGTGCTAAGAAAACATCATTCCTTTATTGGGGGAATGGTTAAGGGGAAAGATACCACACACTGGAGTTGAGCATGAGAGAAAAATTTTACATGCTAACTTACCTCCTCACAGTCTTAATTATGACAAAGAGATCACTCTAAATGCAGTTATTGATGGATGGCTATTGAGTAACATTTTGATTGATACAAGTGCAGAAGTGAATGTGCTCACTTTGGATGCGTGGAATTAGATGGGAAGGCCACCATTACAATAATCTTAAAATGTGTTTTTATGACAAATAGACTAAAGCCACACCCATTGGAGTCTTGAAGGATGTTATTATTACTATACAAGGGGCCAAGTTTACTGGGGACTTTGAGGTCTTGGCGCTTGCAGAGGTAGACAATTTTCTAGCATTTCTTAGGTACCCTTGGTGTTATGCAAATAATGTTGATCTACACTTTAATAAAGGATATATCAGTTTTGAGAACAAGGAAGAGCACGTGATCATTCCTTTGATAGATGGAAAAGCTTCACCTTATGTGGAACCTTTGAGTGAAGAGGACTTGAACAAAATTTATGTGCACACCATTAGAGATCCTAAGTACTTGAGCCATCAAAGGAAGGAGTTATTCAATGGGATGATGCATAGTCTATGAGTGATACAACCAACGTTGCTTGTGACAATTGGGCACATGAGACTTATGAAATGATTGGGTGTAAGATGAATAGTGTAGTTATGTGCGTAAGTAGTCAGCCGTATTGTGTTATGTATTTAGGTAGTTTCCGTGTACCATAGTACATGGGTGAGGGAAATCCCAAAGTATTTCTACGCTGCTTTGGAGGCCCAATGGACAAACCAATAAGAAAGAAGGAATATGCTGGTGTATACCTTGCATGGGATAGTAATGTGGTGGTGGATGGTACACGATATGGTCTCTCGTAGTGGTGAGAAGCGAGAATCACCTTCTCTACTAGATTTCTTCTAACAATGCACCTACTAAGACATGCAAATTTCATGGGAAGGATTTTTCTTTGCATCATTTTCAATAGTGTGAGAGACTTTAGGATAGAGGGGTAAGAGGCCTTACCACCCTTATTGTGGGTGAAAAATTTATACTTCGCCTTACGAGGTTTCTTGCACATGGTATGTTTATGTAGAATTGAATAGAGAAACAAGGAATTGGCAAGAATTGACTACATGTATGATTCAGACCTTTGACTATTTTTCTACTAAACCTCTAGTGAATGAGGCATTACAAGTTATGAAGTGCTTAACAATGGGGGATAGTGAAAAGGATGAGGAGATTATTCAAGAGTGACTAGGTGAGTCGATCTATAGGTGCGCTTTGAAGAAGAGGAGATGGATGAAAAATATCTTGAGCATGCTGCCTACAAAAAGAAAAGGGAAAGATGGTTTACATGATTGTAGAGGAAGAAGTGGAGAATCTGATGTTGATCATATTGTGGATACACGTGAGGCCTTAGACAATCCAAATGAGAAGGTGTGTGTGTACCATGAACTCATGAAAAAAGAAGGCCAACATTGGGACAAATGCAAAACCTAAGGAGGCCATCATTAGAGATTATTGGTCTGACTCAGAGGTTGTGAACATAATTGAGCTACCGCACAAATTCCAAGACTTATTTCCTAGAGGCTATTAGGAGTTGAAATGAGTACATCAATCTTTGGATGAAATGAGGATCAAGCTAAAGGAAGGTGTGCACCCGGTTAGGAAGAGGCCTTACATGATGAATCCTAATCTGTGCATCAAGGTAAAGGAAGAAATTGATAAGATGTTGAAATATAGGATCATTGAGCCCATTGAGAAGTCAGAGTGGGTTATCCCTATGGTGATAAGCATAAAGAAATATGGAAGGATAAGAATTTGTGTGGATTATAGGGAGTTTAATGTTGCATGTGTAATAGATCCCTTTTCCACACCTTCTATTGAAGATATTCTGGAAGGCGTTGCAGACGTGAGATCTAATCCTTCACTGATGGATTTTTGGATATCATCAGGTGAGGATTGCTAAAGAGGATCAAGAGAGAAAAAAATTCACCACCGAATGGGGAAGTTTTGCATATACACGGTCATGCCTTTTGATTGAAGAATGCACCTACATATTTTCATGCATTAGTGTACAAACATTCTAGGACTTCATTCATTATTTTTTGTAATTTTACTTGGATGATTGGAAATTTTATGGGCTGGTGAAAGATCATTGTGACAGTTTAAGAATTATGTTTGAGATGTGCCAGTAGTTGAGCATCTCTCTAAACATCATGAAATGCATTTTTGCTACACCTTTGGGACTTTGTTGGTACATATTATCTCGTAAAGAAGGCTTGTTGGTAGATCCTGCTAAGGTTTTTATTTTGGGCTTAGAGGAACCTACTAACCAGAGTGAGGTGCATGGATTATTAGGGCACATAGGTTATTACAAGAAGTTTATCAAAGGTTATGCTAGGATTTCCGTGCCCTGGAGGAATTATTAAAGAGTAAGGAAAGTTCCATTGGGGTGAAGTGCAATAGTTCGCGTTTAAAACATTGAAGGAAAGGCTTACTACAATGCCTATTTTGTGCTTTCCTTCATGGACCAAACCATTCCATGTGCATGTGGATGCCTCTAGCATGGCCATTGGGGCGGTTTTAGCCCAACTTGGAGAAGGTATTGTTAATCATCCTATTTTTTTGTAAGCAGAGAAGTTGACAACATCTAAGCGACTTATAGAACTACGAGCGTGAGGTTGTGTCCATGATTTACATGTTGCATAAGTTTAGACAATACTTGTTGGCTACCCCATTTATATTCTATACATATCACATGGCATTAAAATACTTGGTGAACAATCCCGTCTTACACAGGCACATATGTCATTGGATTATGTTGTTTCAAGAATTTGACTTTACAGTGGTGGTTAAGCTAGGAAAGAGTAATTCTAGACTAGATCATCTATCAAGGATTAATTCGGTGAGGACACAGAGCATCAAGATATAATGTTGTATGCAAAACTATTCAGATTGAACCACGCGCCCTCATACTTAGAAGAAATCATTGTCTTTTTGCATACTGGTGTGGCACCTAAAGGGATGAAGAGTTTAGAGAAGAAACAATTTTTCATACGTGTTATGCCTTATATGTTGATTAGTGGAGACTTATACAAACTAGGTCAGGATGAAGTTTTGTGTCGATGTGTGCTTGAGCATGAGCGTGAAGCTATTATGGAGGAAGCTCATGGTGGTATTGTAGGTGGACATTATGTTGGGGATGTCACTGCACGCAAGATTTTGTTGGTGATCTTGTGGTGGGAAACACAAGATAAGGATTGTAAAGAATATTGCAGAGTGTGTGATCCTTGTCAGTGCCTTGGGAAGCCTAGGCATAGGGATGAAATGCCTTTGAGGCCTATTGCAAGTGTAGAACCTTTTGAAAAGTGGGCAATTGAATTTTTGGGTCCTATTTCCCCACCCGCGCGTAGGATTGGATCATGCTACATTATAACTTGTACATATTATCTTACGAGGTGGGAAAAAGAAAAGGATTACACGATAACTACAACAACAAGATTTCGTGGGAGAATATAATTAGTAGGTATGGATGTCCACTGAGTCTAACAAGTAATATGGGCACTCATTTTATTAATGAGACTATCAGGATACTATTGGTAGAATTTATGGTGGCACACCATAAAACAACACCCTATCACCCACATGCAAATAGATCGATTGAGTATTTCAACAAGATATTGGGACATACATTGACGAAGATTTTTTATGTTAAAAAGAAAGACTAGGATGATACAAGTCTATCTTGACAGTACTTTGGGTGTACAAGAAAAATTACAAAAGATTGAACAAGGCCACACCCTTTTAGTTGGTGTTTGGCGTGGAGGTTGTTTTTCCCATAGAATTCATGTTACCTTCCCTACATATTACACATGCAAGAGGTCTAGATGATGAACAAGCATTAGAAGAGCGCATTGATAAACTGATGTAGTTGGATGAAAGGCACGCCATTTCCAGATGGATTCAAAAGATAGAAAAGGCCAGGCAGAAGGCATGACATGATAGGCATATTAAGGATAAGAAGCTTGAAGTTGGATAGATGGTTCTTCTTTATGACTCCAAGTTCTTGTGCCACCCTGGAAATCTCAAAGTGCATTGGTTGGGACCATATGTTGTGACTTATATACTTGATTCAGAACTTGCTAGTTACAAGCATCGATGGGACATGGTTACCCGTATATTTTAACGCAATTAGGTTGAATCCCTACTATAAATAAGTCTTCTTGGTGTTTGTCATAAGGCAAGATTTCCATTTATATATATTTTTAATGCATTCCTTTATGTGTTTCCTTTCATCATTGCTATGATTTTTCAATTTAGTTCATTTGTTTTGTAATAAGCATGCTTACACGCTAGAAGTTGATTACTATTTATTGTATTCATGCATAGAGGACTGCACATACATTTAGTGTGGGGTGGAGTATATACAGATAAATGGATCGATATTATACAAGGGGGCTTGAAGTAAAGGTGCAGATATAGAAAAATTTATCATAAGTAAAAAGCACTTTTGGATGAATGGACGCACATCAGAACGCGAGGTAGGATACAACATGGGAAAATAAAAGGTGAAAGGCATAGTGGATAGGTATTTTGGTGCATGAAGGAAAACTAAAGGAGGTCTATGGCCAAGAATTAGTGGGTGCACCAGAAGGTTACGGCTAGTGCGTGGAAAAAGGAAAGAAACATCATTCAATGCTTTGAGTATGGTGGTAGGTGGAGAGAAATAAATGCAAAAAAATTTATAAACATTATAAAAGGTGGTGTTGTGAAATCATTTTTACCTTACGATTGTGAAGAAGAAGTGTTCAAGCGAGTTGAAGATCAATCTAAGAGTGAATTGTGTGAGAAGTGTGAAGAGTTGTGATAAGAAATTGAACTAGACGTATTTGTGCATGGGATTGGTTGGCACTCCTTTGGAGAGAGTGTTTGAGTGAAATAAAGGTGTGTGGGAAGGCAAATTAGTAGTTAGGGTTCAAGTTTGAAGTAAGGGAACATGAATTTTGAGTTGCAAATCTCAAATCAACTACATGAACACACTTTTATAGTCGTTATGGCACCTAAGAGAGCACCTGAGTGACTACATGGGATAGAAAGTAGAAGGAAGTAGAAACAAGTTGAAGACACCCCCAAGAATCATTTTTCAAAGATGTAGTATCCATAAGGGGCATTCATGGGCCACGATAGGGAGTCACATGTTTGGTGTTGTAAAGTAAGTGACTATAACCACATAACTAAGGACAATAAAGATGAATTGGAAAATTTGTTGGTGGTAAAAATAGCTATGCGAACAGAGAATGATATGGTCATGTACAATGACATAGGAGAAAAACTAATCCCAAATATGGGAGTTTTGCATCTTTATGAATTCCCCTACTTTCACAAACCATAGAAGCTTTATATGTGGTTGATGAGCTGAGTAAAAGGAATGATAACCAAATCATTCTAAGATAAGAACACAGATGCTAATAAAACATCATGATCAATAATATGAAAGAAATTCACCAGAATAACTTTACATAAACCTTTGCAAACAAATGAGCAGCAATATCATATATTAGTATGGAACTCAATGAAATACAATGAGAATGGGCCTTGCTTATATAGGCAAGGAATAACAATCTAAGAAGCAGTCAAGGTCATAGATCAAGCCATAAATCATGGAAAGAACTAGTCATCAAAGAACTAGTCAAGTCCATAGATTTATGAGAGAACTAGACATCAAGGATCTAGTCAATAACACATAGATCTAGGAAAGAACTAGTCAATACCATAGATCAAGGAAAGAACTATACCTAACAACTAGATAATATCTCCTAATATCTAAATAAATAAAAGAAATATACACACACATAAGTGGGTGAGGATAAATACAATAAAGGTAAATAATGTACCTAGGTGAACATGAGCTAAGGTAAATACCTACTCTAACACCCCCTCAAGTGAAGCTAGGGGCCAAAATAGAAGTGGCATGTCCACAGTATGAGTCTCGACAACTAGGCTTGATGAGGTACTCATGTACAATATATCCATGAAGAAATCTCAACTAAAAGAAGGAAAGAATCCTGCTATAAGGAAAGAGAAAGAAGAAGAAGAAGGAAGATGTTCTCACAAACACCCCCAAGAACAACTTCTGAAACCCTAAGCATTCCACACAACTCAAGGTAGTGAGGTGATGCAAAAGGATTTGTAAAGATGTCTACAACTCTGTTGTTGAGTCGGAAGGTACTCCAAGTAAAGAACTCCATCCTAAATGTGTTGATGAATGAAGTGGATGTGTATCTAAATATGCTTGGTCCGTTGGTGCTCAACTGGGTTGCAAGAAATGTGAATTACACTTTGGTTGTCACACCAAAGTACAGTTAATGAATCCTATGGGAATCCAAACTCTTTCAATAATTGGCGAAGCTAAAGAATCTACTAACTCACCGTAATCGCTGCTCCCCGTACTCTACCAAGATGAAAGTGCAATAGCTTTACATTTTTTTACATGCCCAAGCAATCGGAAAAGAACCAAGATAGAAAAGATATCCAAAAGTAGAACACCTATCATCAATAGAACCTACCCAATCTGAATCTGTATACCCAACCAACTGAGTAGAACCCTAGTGTAGTGTAGGCCAAAGTGGGAAGTGCCCTGTAAATAGCACAAAATCCTTTTAACAACCTGCCAATGACTACTATGAGGAGAATGTGCAAACCGAGATACAAACCCTACTACAAATGAAATATCAGGGCAAGTATGGGTCAAGTACATGAGACTCCCAACCAACTTCCTATACAACGTAGGATCACAAAGTGGTGTGGTAAATGTGGATGTGGAATAAAAGGAGATGTACTTGGCTTGCAATTAGCCATATCAAAGCACCTAAGAAGATCATGGGTGTACTTTTGCTGACTCAAATGAATCCCTAATCTGTCTAAGAAATCTGCAAACCAAGGAAATAATGCAATAGCCCAAGATCTATCATGTCAAACTGTGTAGAAAGAGCCCTCTGAATACTTTGAATGTGGGAAGAAGAGCTGCTAGTAAGTAATAGATCATCAACATACAAGACAAGTATCACAATATCCTCACCAACATGCTAGAGATACACTGTATGATCGGAGTGGCAACGAAAAAAACTAGTAGATAGAAGAAAAGAATCCATCTTCTCATACCAAGCCCGAGGGGCTTGTTTGAGACCATAGAGAGACCTTCGAGCCTACAAACAAGAGAAGAATCCTAAACAAATCTAGCCGGCTACTCCATATATATTTCCTCTTGTAGATCTCCATGTAAGAAGGCACTCTTCACATCCATCTGGTATACGGGCCACCCCTGTGATGCAGCAATAGCAAGTACAAGGCGTAGAATCCATCTTGGAAACAGGTGTAAAAGTCTCAGAGTAATCAATACCTTTGACTTATGAAAAATCCTTTGCAACAAGACGAGCCTTATACTTGTCAATGGACCCATCAACTACGTATTTGGTTTGGTATACCCACTTACACCTAACCATCTTTCTTCCTTTAGGAAGAGATACCAAATCCCAAGTATGATTCTTCATCAAAGAAGAATACTCAACAGCCATCACATCATCCCACTTCGGTATCCCATGAGCCTTTGAAAAAGATTGTGGATCCTTAGAAACTACCTGACACAAAAGTCCAAAACTTGTAGAATGTGTGATGATGCCTAGTGGGTGGAAGATCCTCTATGAAAGGTGTTTCCTTAGAAACTATAGTATGAGCCCACTTAGGCATAGTGACAACATCAGTGGGAATAGGATCCTCAATGAAATATATAACCTCCTCATCAATCTCCTCAAAGAAAGGATCCTCAAGATGAGATGAAGAAGAAGAAGGAATGGAAGAAGATAAAGAATCATGAGGAGTGAAATGCTCATCAAACTGAACATGTGTTCGAAAAAGAACATCATGTGTATCAGGATCTAAAAGACAATAAGCTCTCATGTCCTCACAATACCCTACAAATATCAAGGGTTTACTCTTCTTATCCAAATATTTCCTTTTCTTCTTTGGCACAAAGGCCCAAGCATGGCTCCCAAAGACTCAAAAAAATGAGACATCTGGCTTAGTGTTGGACCAAGCTTCCTCTGGAGTCAAATGCTCAAGTGCTCTGTGGTGTGTGATTCTGAATATAGTTAGCACAATTAATTGCTTCTGCCCAATAGATAGGAGGTATATCTCTAGAATGCATCATACAGTTAGCCATTTCCTTCAAAGTTCTATTCTTCCTTTCTGCTAATCCATTCTGTTGTGGAGTATGAGGAATAAAATGTTGGTGAATAATGCCTTGAGTTGCCAAAAATTCAGAAAACTCATTGTTGAAGTACTCCCCCATTATCAGTGTAAAGGTTCTTTATGCTACTAGAAGATTGTTTCTCGACCAAAGCCTTGAAGAATTTGAAGTGTGAAAAACATCACTTTTTTACTTTAGAAAATAAACCCAAGTATGCCTCGAGAAATTATCAATAAATGTAAGTGCATACTTAGCTCCATTGAAAGATGGGGTAGGAAAACCATCAAGTCACTATGCACAAGCTCAAGTGGTGAAGAAGCTCTCTTAGAAAAATTCTTAGGAAAAAGATCTTGGTGTTGTTTCCCTAATGCACAACCATGGCAAACTCCCTCAAGACAAGAAACTCTAGGAATACCATCTACCATACCATGAGTGCTCAACTCCTTCAAATATCTGTAATTGAGATGTCCAAATCTTTCATGCCAAAGCTTACTCTCTGAATTTGAATGAGAAACCAATCCTATCCCTATAGAAGAAGTTTCATCAAAACCCTCAAATTGATATAGTCTAGAACTATGATCAACAATACCCTAAGAAACAAGTGAATAAGGCTCCAACAAAGTTCTTACTTCTTCCCCATGTGGTGTAAAAGTCACTATTTTCCCTTGACTAGAATAACAAATTTGATATACATAAAGCAAATTTGTAGTGATGTTAGGAACATATAGTGCATCTTGGATATTGCCACCATCAAGTTGTATATCACCTTTTCCCTCAATAGAAAGAAAGGAAGAATCTCCAACCTCAATTTTGGAAGTAGAACTCAAACCTAGAGAAACAAAACACTCCTTGGAAGAAGTCATGTGATGAGAAGCACTAGAATCTATAACCCAATTGTCTACAAGTGGTGAGTGAGATCTTCCAACAACATTAAGTTCTTTTCCATGTTGATTAGAAGGAGGTGGAGTGGAGATAGAAATTTTGTGTTTCTTGACTACATCCTCTAAGGCTTGCATTCACTTATAACACCTATTTTCTTCATGATTACTACCCCCACAAAAAGAGCATGAACGTTTAGACTTATTCTTGGATTTAGAAGACTCCTTGGCTTTTGAGTTGTTTTCTTTGGGTTTAGGAGCATTTTGAGATGGAGAAGGTGTGGATTTGGTTTTACTATTTGTTTTTCCTTGCCCTTAGGATTAGATGCAACTAATGCCTTTTGAGAGGTGGAAGACTCAAGGTGAGATAATTTGGATTCTTCCCTAGTAAGTATTTCATAAAATGTTTCTAAGTTAGGCATTTTGAAGGTGTCACCTAAAGCATCCATGCTAGAGAAAAAGGTAGAAGCAAAAATTTGGAATGGTCCTCTCAACTTGGATAGAATCAAGTAAACACACTCTTCATCTTTCTTATCTCTTCCACTCCCCTTCAACTATGTCAACAAATGCTTGAACTTGGTAAGATAGTCTATAATTGTTGGAAAATCTTCAGATTAAGAGAGGTGATTTCAATTTCAAGTTGCATGGCTCTCATATGATCCACCTTACCAAATAAATCTTCTAATTTCTCCTATATTTTGAAAGGAGAGTTACACTTTTCCAAATGAAATAAAAGACTGTCACCTACATAAGTTCCTATCAAACCCATACACTCATCAAATTTGCACAGGTACTGAAATTTTTCATATTCTCTAGTGAACATTGGTTATTCTAAAGAAGTTAAAGCCCATAATCCTTTCCACTTAATTATTGTTTCAATTCTTGGTTTCCATGTGTGGTAATTATGTGTTGTTAATGGCTCAACATGATCTAATGTAGAAGTAGATAAAGATTCCATCCTCAAAAAATCACCAAAAGAAATGCAAGAACCAAGCAATGCAACAAGAGCCCCAAACAATGCAACAAGAGCCCCCCAGATTTTGACACTTTATAATGAGTGCGTGTTACAATATGAAACTTTATAATTATAGTGTGATTCTCAAAATAAATATTTCCAATGGAAAGAACATAAAAACTATGCACTTCTACAAAAATGGCACTCAAAACCAAGTTACCGATCAAAAGATACTAGTTTTTCAATATTATGTTCTACTATTTATTTTAGTTTCCACTAAAATAGAATAAAATGTTGTTGTCTTCACCACACAAATAAAATGAAAGGGGGTTGGAGTTAAGCACCTACTAGTAGGAATCACAAGCTTTAAGCCCTCATATGACCATACCATATGACCAGGGGCTAAGGATTTTACAAGTAGGCTCACTTTACTATATATCTACCTTAAGCCCAAGTTGGAGAATGGGAAATATGTTGAGAAAGAATTCAAGCTCCCTGAGTTGCCCAAGGGAAAACATATTGTGGGCACACTGCAGATGAAGAGGAAACTTTGTTGCATGATGAAGAAGAAGAAGAGGAACTAAGGGAATATAGTGGTGGCTTAGATCATGGCAGTAGGAGACAACCCATTGTAGGGGAGAAAAGAGCACGTAAAACAACCCCTCCATTGTAGAAGGAAGATGAGGAAGTGGGAATGGAGACATGTGTAATAGAATTAATTTTAGGAGAGGGCCCTAGGGAACAAAAGTATAGAAGAGTATTGAGAAGAACCAAAACTCAAGGTGTGGGGCCATCATAGTCACTAAGGAGGTCACCTAGGACTTCTCCTATCAAGGTAGAGGCAAAAAAAAGGCATATGTACATCCCTACTTAGGATGATGAGGGAGAGAAATCAGAGGATAACACACTGAAGACTCTGTTCAACACTGAGAATGTAAAAGAACCTCAAGAAGAAGAATTGAAACATGATATAGAGGAGTTGAAAGATCGGGAGATAGACAATGGCACCATTGATACAAAGATGAAAGCATATAAGGGCGAGCCATCTTGTGAGCATATTGATACATAGACTGATGGAGGGTCAGTTCTTGGACAGAGTACACATTCCCAAAGGTAAGCACTCGGAGAAGGATGAAGGAGTGGATAAAACTCCTACATTTGGGTATGTCAATGACCCAACCAAAATCATACGCGCTAGATTCCAAAGCACTTTGGTGCACAAGGACCTTTATGGATGGGATTTAATGGATTTAGAGATGGCAACCACGTGCACTCGTAAGAAACTATCACAGAGTATGCAAAATCATATAGATGATCTTGATTTTGATGTGTGCGAAGAATCATGTGTTTCATGGAGAATGGAGAAAGTGCCACATTTACATCATGTGATAGTTAAACTAACTCAGATGTCGATGAATAAGTGAGTAATGCATTAACAAAGGTATCTCGCAGAGGTTGTGCACGAAACATAGATAAGGTGGTTGTTGGAAGATAGGAAAGATAAAGACACCGAGATCAAGCGCCTAATGGAGGAAAAAGAGACAATTGAGGTGAAGGTGCATATGGTGCTAAGTATGGCAGAAAAAATTGGTGATGAAATTTTTAAGGCAATGATGGATTTGGAAGAGAAAGTGCCAGAGAATTTTCCATCTGCAATGCATTACTTACACACCCTAGTTCATATGGTGATGGATGGAGGTCTAGTGTGCCTCGCCTAAACCAAAGGATGTTGTAGCACGTGAGAGAAATCAAAAGTCATGATTGTGCATAAGATAATTGGGTATGAGTATATACTACGAGATATTGAAGGATGAATTTAAAAGGCAGACTTGGTGTTGAGCTCATGTGTGAAGATCCTTAGAATATCATCAAGACAAGGACTCTAGTAGAGGAGGATGAGGTCCTTAGTATAGTGAAGAATGATACACTTGGGCATGAGGAGAGGCTGACCTTGGTAGCGAGAGAAGCATGATATGCTTACAAAGATCTCGTGACCCTCATAAGGAGCGAATCAAAGAGAGAGGAAAACTCGGAGTGCGGAGAATGTATGTAATGGACAGGATGGTCTTGAGTCCGGAAAATGTCCTTAGGATACTGTAGAATGAAGGTGAGAACATGAATTTGGATGAGATGGACATGGTACTTGCAGACATCCCGGAAAAAACTAATAAGGTGCTCAACGATTGGAATGAGTTAGAAGCATAGATAAAGAGTGAATATCCAGAGTTAATTCTACTTGTAGCAGGATAGAGAGCCCAATTATTCTTTCATTCTTTTGTATAATTATGTCTCTCGTTAGAGCTCAGGGATTCTTCTTTTGATAAAAGCCCCTGGGATCTCTAGAAACTCTGAGAAAAGAGCCTCAATCTAGCGGGATTTAGAGCAAGAATTGAAGGGGTCTGGGGCTGGATCTGGGTTTTTCCCGAATCCGGCTCCAAATCCCCTTCGTTTTTTTGCTCTGAATCTCTCTGGGTAGCTAGCAGCCCCACCCCTGTCCTAGATGGAGGGTGGGTTGGGTTGGATTGGGCTGAGCTCTTTCTCTAGTACTGGCAAACTCTTTCCGATAAGAGAGATTATAGCCGGGGGGTATACGGAACCCATTGTTCATGAAAAGAGAAATCACGGTTACCCATTGTCTGGGATGGCAATGAAGCAAGTGTGGGGTAATGTTGGGTTGATGAATTATAGCCTAAGCATTAAAGGTGCATAAGTATTGGGCGCACAGCATAAGGTGTTGAGATTCACACCGAGATATAGAAGAAGAAGGGTATACGTGGGAAAATATGGCTTTAGGAGTTAGCCATTTGGTTTAACACATGCTAAAGATAGATTGAGTGCGGAGCACGTCTTGCTGAAAGACTTGGAAAGCACACATCAACATGAATACTTGAGGGTGAAGCAAGGCTATTTTAGGTTTGTGGAAGATCAAATGATGTGAATAGTTTTGAGCTATTAATAGGATTAGATATGTAGTTGATATTATTAGATAATCTATTATTAGCGAGCTTGCATGCTTTTGTATTTATCTTGTAAAGGTGCATGGATATTCTTAGCATGTAGCCTATTTTGAGGATGCATGAGTAGTGAAGGGAAAGTCCCCACTACCTATAAATATGTATTGATTTGCACGGTTTAGGGATATCCATGTTTTGCTAGAGTTATGTTGTTGGTTTATGAGTGTGCATGACTTATGATGACATTACTATGTATGTATGCAACTTCTGTGTTTTACAGTAATTAATACAATGGATCTTTGTGGTTGGATATTGGTTGTTGACATATATGTGACTAGTTCTTGTATGGTAAACCTAATCTTGATTCTTGTATAAGTTATTCTTGCATATGGTTATGATCTAGATCTGTTTATGGTTTATCATTGCATTGTTATTATGGATATGGAATATATCTATGTGTGTGTTTATCATGCTAACTCCTTGACAAAGCTTCCATAAAAGAGGGGCCTCACATTACTTGCGCGTTTTAGGCGAGAACTCAGTTTTGGCTAAGTGATGTGTCAAAGCACCTTGGGCTATTGGGTAAAATAAAAGACTGCGCACACACCTACCACAATATGACACATGTTTTTGGAGCTATTTTTCTTCACTCCCTAATCACCATCATGTGGGGGTACTTTGTTTTTGCATTTTGAGTAAATTGCTTCCTTGGTTGATCATTGAGTATGTAAATTACGGTTTGTATTTTTATTGTTGCATGATAGTTTCTTGTGTCCATAATGATCATCAATTTTAGTATTTTCTTCATTTCTCAAAATCGCATTCATTCCATTAGAGGACTCATCAGATTCAAGTCTTTATTTTTAGTGGTTTATGACAATTATATGGAGATTTCATATTCTTTTGACATTTTTTGATAAATTGACAATCTCTTTTTATGGAGCAATTCTAGTGCATACAATGTCACTCTATCTTCTGATATGTATGAATAGTGGATTTAATCTACTTGTGAGTTCTTCATCAATCCATTAAAACTTATGGAAGACACTTCTTTTTATTTCAACACTTTGGTGTTTAACAATATCTTTGTATGGAACAATTATGGTACATACAATGTCATTTTATCTTCTAGTATGTTCAAGTAGTGGATTCATTCCACTTGTGTAAATTGAGTTCTTCTTTAGCCTTTAATGATTGATGAATCATCTATTATAGTAACTTTATTATTTATTTTTTTCTTTCTTTGTAAATGGGTACCTCATCAAGATTTATTTCTGGGACCCATATTTATGAGCTTAAGACTTTATTCTCTTTTACCAAATCACCTAAGTTGATCTTCAAGGAGGGTTTTGGTGTGTGTCATGTTCACACTTGATGTGAAGTCCACCTTAGGTATTTGTATTATCCAGGTGAGACATATATATGTAAACCATGTTGTTGATATTCACTAATTAATGTGGTAGTTATCCCTTTCGCATGTCAAGAATGGTTAAGTGAAGTTAGACATTATTTAATTAATGCTTTCACCTTATACTCAAATAATAATCATCTCCTACTTGCCTCTTACTTTTCCTTTATGCGAAACCATTTTGTCTTTTATATGTTGTGAGAAGCTTAAAGATAATATCCTTAATTGGATGAGATGTAATCTCTAAGGAGACCTTGTTTTGGTGTAGCCACCATTTTTGGTCGCACATTGTACTATGTATATTATATTATTAGATTAATATGATGTGTTTATTGGTGTTAAATCTCTTATTCTAAATCATATATGTGGATGGTGTATTTATATTGCAGAGTTTCCTTGGGATCCTTTCTCTACATTGTCTAAATCTTATTTTTGACATTTGATCGATGGAATTCTCACATGTTATTAGAGCTATGTTAGATCTCTCACATGGTATCAAAGTGGTTCTTCATTGGTAACAATTGTATATTTATACATTTCCATGTTGTTACGCAACATCGTATGTCCCCGTTCAAATACCTTATCCAACCCACATTATGGGGTTTTCAAAATTACCAACCCACTAGTGGCCATTTTTTATGGTATAAAAATTACTAAGGTAGATTTTTGGAGACATATCTATGGGTCTTTTCTTTGAGATATTTATATTTTTAAAAATTTATCCACATATTTCATCTCTTTTTTAAACAATTGGTTCCATCCTTTAGTCAAATTCATGTATAAGTTATAGATTCACATATGGAGGAGATAACATTGAAGTTTTTTTTCCATTTTATTTTTTAGAGTGTTTTTAGTATGTATCATGCATTATTATTAAATTCAAAGTGCCAAATAAAGTCATTTATGACTTTTTTTCCCCCTGAATCGAACCTTGTGAGATCATATATAAAGAATTTCATAGTTTTTTATATTTTTTTCACAACTTTAGAGCAATAGATAATTTTAGATAAATTTACAAAATCACATAGAAATGGTCATACCATTGTGTCTCTCTTGTTGAGAGTTTTATGAAAAGTATTTGTTTTCCCAAATTGAAGCATCAAGGCTCTTGTATCAAGCATTTTAAAGTTGAAGACTTTGAGAACAAGCGAGGAACAATAAAGGACATTCCTATTTTTTTAAAAATCCTTGGATATTTAATTTCATTGTGTTTGTATTTTTATTAGATTTCCAACACGTATTGATTTGCCCAAATTGGAACACCAAGGTACCTCTCGCATCTTTTTGAAGGTTTGAGTTATTTTATAAGCCTCTTGTTTGGTGGGGGTCATTATTTGGGTGGTTACATATACATATTTGTGCCTATGACCATCTCCATATTAACAACCATTATGCAGACCTTTAGATCCCTCTATTTATGCACCTATTTTCTCATATGTCTACCCATAAGTATTTCTTAGCCCCTAAGGGTGACCCTATGCCGCTTGAGACCCTTTTGGAACACTCTCGCCTAAGGCTCATAACTTTTGATTCATGAAGGCTACATGGGTGAGTTTTTTCAAAGCTAACTATTTTTCCAAGATCTACACAATTGCATGCTCGTATTTATATTTTGATTAATTTGTGTAGACATCAAAAATGCACCTCAATGGTCACATCATCTATAAAAATACAAAAACTTCATAAAAATCACAAAAAAACAAATAAATATCATAAAATATGTAAAAATATAAAGAAGGTTGATTAAAGACATGTCACCCATTTAATTACCCTCACCCACTCACATTAAATATTGTCATAATACTCCTTGCACACACCAAAAGAATTTAATAAATTCACCTGCCATTTGCATCTACAATGCACATTGGACTCTTATCATCTCAACTCTCTATGCACTTTCCACCCATATCCATCTCAATTTTTTATGGACCCCAAATATATAAAATAAAACTAAATACCCCCTCTCCTCATTCCTCTTGATTGTTTACATAATTCTTTCCCTTTCTCACATATGCTCTACTCGAAGGTTTTTCTCAAGAAGAATGAAGACCATATTGATAGCCGAAGCTTGTGACACAACCAAATTTCATTTTTACAACACAAGTGTCAATAAAAATGTGATTGGCTTGTGACTAACCTACAATTTCTCTCGCAATTGCACATGTGACTCGAATCATGACCAGCGATAACTTCCAATCAGCCAACACACAATCAACAATCAACAATCATCAATCAACAATCAACAATCAACAATCAACAATCAACAATCAACAATCAACAATCAACAATCAACAATCAACAATCAACAATCAAAATCAACAATCAGCCACCAATAAAACTTGCACCATGACTTGTATCCTCTAGCCCCCAACTAGGTATACCATTTCATTTCAGCTTAGTTTATTTAGCATTGCATGTATTACACATTCTTTTATCAACTTATAAAAGGGCTAGGGATCTAACTAAGGCAGGTCCACTAACCACAAAAGCATACTAACATTTCCCCTTATTTTTGTGATTGTATACATTAGCCTATTTTATTCATGGAAAGAACCTCATAATTTTCCCTCACACACACAATGGTGGCAATAAACCCATATTTTTAGTAATATGATTTGAGCTTGATTTATTTGACATCTCTAACACTCTATAGGGTATCTCATATCTTGGCATACATTTTGGCGACCATGGTGGGATGAATTTTGTTTGTTGGTTAAGTTGTTTTTGAACTTAACATCATGTTTCATTAGGATTTACATATTTTTCATTCTACTTCATTTTCTTAAGTTTTCCGTTGTAGATCTAACATTTTTCCTTGCATATTTTCCAAACAAAAAAATCCAGTGCAAGATAGTTGTGTATGTGACTATTGTACATTTTTTTTTATAAAAATAAATTTAATTTTTCTTTCATTTTATTTATGTGCTTCTTATAAATTCATTTTATTTAATTTAACCAACTATATTTGGTGTACTTTCTTCCCTCATATAGCAAGGTGATCTTAGGAATCAAAAATTATCTTGGTCCTTAGGGGCCTACTTGGATTTCATTATCAAGAGTCTATGGATTAGAGCTTGTGTTCTAGATAACTATAGAAAACATTACAAGAAGTTGTAATATTTGACAATCCATACCATTTCAATTCACTTTCCCACTTGTAACATCTTTGGTAAGCTTATCATCTAGTTCATGAGTATATAATGTGACTCATCTCGGTGTTGCCCCTCCCTGTATTTTTGATCCCCTTCATTACGATCCCTTCTAGTTAATCTTGCCACAGAGCTTGGACTCGCAACTCAATGGGATTCACCACAACAACTTATCCTTCCAAATCTCACCACATTGATCCCAAAACTTTCCAAACTCTTTAATCTCACTTACCACCCATAACACATGCAAATTCAGGCCACAAGTTTAGGTGTCACTGCAGCTTGTATTTTCCAACATCCTTTATCCTCACAGCTTGGCATAACTTGCTTTGCACTCGGTCCTATGTCCACTAAACTTGTTTAGTTGTTATTGTGACTCATTCATCATTCCAAACTCCATGTCAACATTTCCTAAGCTTTGAGATTCTCCACTTTGATTGACTAGGATACATGTTTACCTAATGATCGTGTGAGTTATGGTACAAATTCCTTCATTTGGAAGAACGTCCCTTTATTGATTGTTCTAGTGAATCAAGTCAAATACATCAATGATTTATAACTTACTAACACCATAGTCCCCATTTGATCCTCTAATCTGATTCTAAGTCACAAGTGTAAAAATTTAACACATTTATCCAACCTATTGTCTTCACCACTACATTACATCACACCCACCCAAATCCAATTTTTAGCAATTTTTTAGTCACTAATGCAACCCATTGCACCTCTCGTGATCCAAGAAGTGTCGATGTTGCAACTTTTCCCTATGGCAACAAAGCTCCTATCACATTACCTGCCTCTTTTTTATTGATCTCCTTCTTCATAATTCACACTTGCGACTCATTTTTGCACTTGATTTGTACCAAACCTCCCATATACTACTTCATATGGGCAATTGCAAACACTCCAAACACATCCCATTACAAATTTCCATCCTAACATTCAATACACAACCTAGGTTACACTCACAACCTGACTATAACCCACCATCTACACTACTATCAATCACCTATAATGGTCATTGAGGATCGTGGTTGTGATCCTATTGTGCTTAATCCTTTGACTTAGCTCACCCCACTTTGCACCCTTGTATCCATTACTCTAATACTAGCTCACTATCCCCATCATCTATCAACCGCAAACATGACTTGTCGATCTCAACCAAATCAAAGAATATCACCCATCCTAAATTCACTCATCTAACCCTATGGTGCTCATTCCACCATTTCAATTCATCTAGAGCTCACACTTTGGCTCCCAAATTACACACTTTTCCTCCCACTTACACACTTTTCCTCATACTTGCACGCTTCAAATCCTCACTTGGTGCTCCACCTCCCACTCACATGCTTCACCTCATATTTGTGCACTTTGGCTCCCACTTGCATGCTCAAACTCCCACTTGCGTACTTTACCTCCCACTTGTGTGCTCTAACTCCAACTTGTGCATTCGACTCTCACTTGTGTTCTCTAGCTCCTAATTTATGCACTTCACCTCCCACTTGAGTGTTCTTCCTCGCACTTGTATGCTTTTCCTCCTACTTATGTGTTACAACTCCCACTTACGTGTTCTTTCTCCCACTTTAACACTACATCCCTATACACTTTTTTCTCTCTACGTGATTTGGTATTTCTTGTGCACTTAGGTCTTCCCTACACACTCTAATTCCCCTACACATTTATCAATCAACTCATCTCATTAGTCCCTCCTCATGGATTCCACTCACCTTAAGCCTACTCCTCCTCAACATGCTTCACCAACAATGCCTTGTTCACATTTCCAAACTCAAGTTTGTACACTTGGGGGCTTACACCTCACTTAACCTACCACCATATTTGTAATAAACCTATTCACCCTATGGTTTAACACTATATGTATCCCCCTAATTTAACAAATTTACCAAAGCACAAAGGACCCCCAATCCACTTGTACCTCTTTCTCTATGCATGCAACCTCATCTAACATGATGACACATTCCTTTTGCACACTTTCTTGCTTTTGCTAACTAGTTGAGAGATCAATTGGTAGTCACACCTCCCACAACATAGCATTGATTCTTTCACATAATTTTTCGATACATTCCTTAATAATTTCACCATCCACATTATCCCTAAGGAAACCTTGGTCGACCTCTTTATGCTCCATCAATCTACCACTATGTCCATCATTAATTTTGTTGCATATTAGCGCACACTTTTCCACCACCTTTCCTTCCTAATTCCACAATAAGAACTCATTTACCTCTTTTCCAAAATTTTGTCCCCCACATTTCATGCCACTTAAAAATAAACACATTATGCACCTTTGACATCATTATTCACATGGCTCAATGCCTCAAGGATTTTCATCTTGGGTTTTTATCACCTTCTACATGTTTTACTTCCTCCCCCACTTTAATCTACCACTACCATCACATGGTTGCCACATTACATGTGAGGATCCTCTTCCCACATCCTCACTACCTCCATACACTCGCTTACAATCCTCCTCACCTGGTCCAAAATTGAGGTTGCTTGACATTAGCATGCTTTAAAAACTTGTTGGAATACACACGATCGACGCGTCGGTTGGTCGACAAAGCGCGGTCACCTAAGAACCGGTATCGGTCAAGGCAAGGAGGAACCCGCATCGATTACATGTGCATGATTATTTTATTTAACTAATGGGAATTAGATCTAACCTTTGATATAAATTTGATCTAATGGTTGTAATAACATAGCTAAGTTTCCCTAAGTTTTTATATGGTTATATAAGCTTTGAAATTATGGTTAGAAAATAGATTGGAAGAATTGTAAGAATGGATTCTTGGAGAGAGTTTAGAGATGCTTGTGAGAGGAAAATTACTATATATTGTGTAAGGCATGGAAGATTGTAGATATTCAATTGTATATCTTCTTGAATAATATATTGGTCATTTCTTAATGGGCGTAGCCCACACTCGGGTGAAACACGTTGAAACCGGTGTTATCTTTCTCTTGATATTTTATCTTCTGGTTAAATTCCGTGTTTATTGCTTGTATGCTTTAATTGATTATAGATCTGTACAACACTGGTATTTGGCTTAACCCCAACAATTGGTATCAGAGCTTTGCTTGAGGGTTTTGTGTGTTGGCGGATGTACTCATAGAGGGTTTTCGATTGAGTGGAAGCTACAACAATGGCAAAGATGGAAAATATAGAGTTGAGAAATTTGACAATGTAATTATCAATTATGGAAGATGCAGGTGGAAGATTATCTGTATCAAAAAGATATATATTTACTGTTAGATGAGAAGGAAAGACCTTCAAAGATGACTGATGAAGAATAGAAAATTCTTGGTAGAAAGGCTCTGGGATCTATAAGATTGAGCTCTGGCAGATCTCGTAGCTTCTAATATAAAAGAAGCAAGCAACCACGGTAGATTTGATGAAAATTTTAGTTAATTTATATGAAAAACCAAGTTCATCGAATAAAGTTTATTTGATGAAGAAATTATTTAATTCTAAAATACAAGAAGTTGGATTTGTGTCTAATCATTTGAATGATTTCCGTTCTATTGTTAATCAATTAAAATATGTTAATATTGTGTTTGGTGATGAAGTGAAAGCACTCTTATTATTATTCTCTTTGCCATGTAGTTGGGATAATTTGGTAATGGTTGTTAGTAATACAATGTCTGCTTATAATATTTTAAAGTTTGATGATGTGGTTAGTATAACCCTCAATGAACAAATTCGCAGGAGAATCATCATCTGGAAATGTTTTGAATGTGGAAAGCAAGGGATGATCAAAGGAAATATCCAAGAGTAAGAAGAATGGGAAATCAAAGTCAAAGAGTGGAAGATCTAGATCCAGAGTCAGAGATATAATCTATTCGCATTGTGGAAAGATAGGACATGCAAAGGAGTGTTGGTTCAAGGAAAACAAAGAGAATATACCAAATAAAGGTAGAGAGGAAAACATTGAAAGTGAAGTAATGCAAGATGACCTTATTCTCTCCTTGGATAATAAAGTAGAATCATAGGTTTTAGAATCTGAAGCTTCTTTCCATGCTACCCCTAATAAGGGTTATTTCAGAAATTATGTTCGGGTAATTTTGGACATGTTTATTTTTGGAGATGATGAACCATGCAATATTACTGGTAAAGGTGAATTTTATCTTAAATTGCAGAATGGAAATACATGGGTATTGAAAAATGTGAGGCATGTGCCAAGCCTTTAGAGAAATATAATTTTTTCAAGGCAACTAGGTGAACTCAGGTGCATGGTTACATTCACAGTGGTTCTTGTAAAGTTACCAAAGAATCTCTTGTTGTGGAAAGAGACAATAAGGTAGGAACATTGTATTTGTCTACCTGTGTTACGGATTCCTTTTCTATGTTATCTACTTCAAATTTAGATGCAAGCATGTGGCATAATTGGTTAGGCAAATGAGTGAAAAAGGAATACAAATATTAAAGGAAAAGGGTAAGTTATCAAATCAAATATTTAGATCTTGATTTTTGTGAGCATTGTATATTTGGAAAGCGAAAGAGAGTGAGATTTCTCAAAGTTGGGAAAAAAAAAAGAGCCGAAATTAGATCTTGTACACTCATATGTGTGGGGACCAGGCCAAGTAGATTCTCATAGTGGATCCCAATATTATGTGACTTTCATTGATGATGCCACAAGAAAGGTATGGGTTTATTGTATTAAACGTAAAGTGATGTTTTTGATACGTTTAAAAGATGGAAATCCCTTATGGAAAATGGATAAAATTCAAAGTTAAAATGCCTTAGATCCGACAAATGGGTGGTGAGTACTGCAGCAAGGTTTTCAATTATTATTTTTGGTAAATGGAATACAAAGAGAAAGAATGGTTCCTAAAACACCACATGAGAATGGTGTTGCTTGAAAGAATTAACAAGACAATCATGGAACGTGCAAGAAGCATAAAATACATAGAGAAAGAACGGAAGGTTTTCAATGATTATTGTTCAGTAAATGGAATACACAAAGAAATAATGGTTCCTAGAACACCACATGAGAATGGTGTTGCTGAAAGAATGAACAAGACAATCATGGAACATGCAAGAAGCATGAGGATACATTTTGGATTACCCTTGCAAATTTCAGAAGAAGTAGTAGACACAACAGTTTATTTAATTAATTATGGGCCTTCAAGTACACTAGATGGTGGAATACCGTAAGAAGATTGACCGGGAAAAGAGGTAGATCTTTCTTTTCTTAGAATATCTGGTTTAGAATTTTTGTGCATGTTGATAAAGAAAATAGAAATAATTTGGATGCTAAATCCAAGAGATGTACTTGTTAGTGTGAAATCACAAAGACCCCCAAATGAGTTATGGATATGCTTTTCTAAGGCACAGTCATTTGGTGTGATTTGCATAACATTGGATCATTCCCCAAGTCCGTGGACTTGCAAATAGGAATGATCCTCCGAGAAGGCTAGTTCCTCTTCCTAATCTTAGCACTAAACTACTTCTAAGGAAGGAAATGTGATTATCTACTCCTAATCTAACAATTCCAAGGGACCAAGGAGAGAGAGCATGAAAATAAAGAAATCCTACACTACAAAGGTGATAGCACCAAGAAAAGGGAACGAGATATTCTATTAAGGGAGAAATAAACAGAGAAAATGAAGATGAGGGAGGTCAAACAAGTAGTGACATGGCCTAGATCTTCAAATTCTCCATTAAACTCTATGAAACGTAATATCCCGCACCTAAAAATGTGAAATACATGCACAAAAAACAAAACGATGCAAAGAGTTGAAGAACACCACAAAAACAAATTTTTATTACTCTAGAAGGTTCACAGACCATTACATTTCTGGAATAGAGGCACAAATACATTTTCTAGGCGTGGGAGAAGGTTCGCTGCTCAAAAATGGCATCGAAAAACAAATTTGACAGAGTTTCTCTATGCCCAGAATATCTCTCCTTTTCAAAATGAGAAGTGTTACAATATATAGAAAGAATAAGAGAGAGAGAAGAGGGAAAAAAATTGAATCCTACTTCAACCACCCCGAGATATGCATCATATCCTCGCTTTGAAAGCTCAACCACTGAATATCAATGCCTTCTACAAATTCACCCACAATATACCGCTTCTGGTTTTTCATTGGATTGAATCAAATCAGATCTAGTAGTTGAAGAGATTGGATTCTGTGTTAATGTCTTGGAAGAATTTTCTTCATTTTTTACCTACCAGGGCCTGAAAAATGATTTTTAATCCTTTCATGGCATAGAGGATGTTGAGACGCTTCCAACGGTGTCAGATTCGCAATAATTCAATCCCGAGTTGAAAGATATGCCCCTTCAAGTTTGCATTGATCCGTATGAATGGAAGGGGAAAACAGTTTGAAAATGGGTCCCCCTTTTGAGATGGAACATGTGGCAGCCAGATTAGAGAAAAAATCAGGTTTTCGGGTCCATAATTTACCTTTTCCCCTTTTCACGAAATGTTAAACTCATAAAACCCCTGTGGCCCCGAAGCTCTGCCTTTTGACTTTACTTGACCATTTACCCGTACTGCTTTCATCCCGAGACATGTGGAGATGCAAAGTGCTTGTTTGATATTCTATTTTTGGATTCACCTTTGGAGGAGCATCGTTAGGACATGTGGTTCCCTCTGTTGGCTCTTCCATACTTAGTTGATTCTGGATTCTTTCCTAAATGGTTTTGAGCCCAAAGACCTTGGATCCTTTTCGTTTTTCCTTTCTTTCTCCTGGCCTCTCTTATGGTGCTGCCCCTTCTTCTTTGACCCTATAATTCCATTTTTGAGTCCTCCTCGACCCTTTTTGTCATCTTAGAATGTGAGCTCACGGGTCTGAGTCATTTCCTTCATAATTTCCTTATGTGCAGGAGTTGTCTTGACCAAATTTGTTGGGGGTGAATTTGGGATAACAATTTGGTGACTCAAGGGACATCTACCTACTAGATGAAGAGACAAGTGGCCTTGGAGCATCCATTGGGCATGGAGTGAAGAATGATGGCCCGACAATGCTACACCCTTAACCTATTACTTATTTTAGGATATGAATAGCTGACTTGTGGCTTACCATATCATTTTATTATATCATTTATACTTTCTCATGCTTAGTAGGTCGGCCTTGGTGATGGCCATAACATATGAATAGTATATATATGGGATTGTAGGTAGTAGTTCATCATCATTTGAGCATTTAAGTATTATTGTATGGTTTGGAGGTTGCCCCCTCGAAGTGGCGAAGCTATTTTAATTGCATATTGAGATAATTATTCTAGAATATTGTGTTATATTTCTACTCATGATCTGAATTATACAAGTAATTTCATTACAAGTGGTATCAAAGCTATGATCTGGGCCAAAATTAGGGCAAAAAACCCTAATTTTTGTTTCCTCTATATATTGCGAACCATAGTGAATTGGTTAGATATATTTTTACTAGAGTTGAGGAATATTTTAAGTAAGGTTCCCTAAAAATTTCAGACTTTTTTGATTTATTTTGCAAAAGTTATTACAAATTTAGGTTTTTTCATAAAATCGCTCCCTAGGGTGTAAATTGTGGAATCTTTTCAAATTCGTTACATTTTTAGAAAGAAAAAAATATATCTGGGGTTTTTTCTTTAAGTTTGTTTATATTTGGCCAAATTTGTATCAAAATCTGAAACCCTAAAATTTGACCATGATCCCTACATCTTACTATTTTGGGGCATCATGGCGGGGCCTTCCACAAGTGGAAAAAAGAATCCCATAAATCTGGGTAAAACACCAGAAAAGGATGAGATATTGGTTGAGGATTTGGAGACAAAAGATATAGCTATAGATTCCTCAAGGTTAGGGTTTACTTTTCCAGACCATAAAGTAAGCCAACTTGAGTTTAACCTGAGAGACCTCGAATCTCGGGTGGCCAGCAAAGAAGATGTGGATAAGATTGGAAAAATATTGGAGGATTTCATGTAAAAATTTAGTACACATATGATGGGTAATCATACTTATGTCAATCAAGGTGGATCCTCAGGTCAACATAATAGACACATGAGCCAGAGTGGATCTTTGAGTGTGCACAATCCAAATACAAGCACTCTACAGACCGTAATATGTTTCCAAAAGTGGAGATGTGTAAGTTTGATGGAAAGGATCCACTCAATTGGATCAACCAAATGGAGAATTTCTTTGAACTACATTAGATTCCATCAGGACAAAAGGTGACCATGGCAGCTTTGTATCTTGAACCTGACCAATTCGTCTGGTATCGATGGTTATGTGCTCAAAGGAAAAGAGTGGTCTCAATGTTACATGGATAGTATTCACTGAAGAGTTGCAATTACACTATAGTTCTAGTGTGTCAGATAATTACTTCAGCCAATTAGAAAAGTTGAGACAGACAGGATCTGTTAAGGATTACATTCATCACTTCCAAAACCTTTCTCTACGGGTGGAAAATATTACTGAAGAGAATCTAAATGACCTATTTCTTAGGGGTCTTAAGGATCACATTGAGCATGAGGTGCATATGTTTAATCCTCATAAGGTTTTTGATTCGATGATTATGGCAAGAAGGGCAGAGGATAAATTTGTTTCAAGTAGGAGACAACATTTCACTTATACCAGAGATCGCAACACCTTGGCCCCAACACTCCCTCGACCAGTTAGATTGACACCTCAACAAATTGAAGAAAAAAGAGAAAAATGGTTATGTTTTAACTATGATAATAAATTTTGACCTGGACATAAATGTGTTGAAAAGAAGTTGTCTACATTGATGGGCCTAGTGAAAATGAAAAGAAGGATGAAGATTCAGAGTCAGAGATCTTGGTTGAGCCAGAGGAGGAGTCAAGAGATCCTCAGCCAACGATCTCATGCCATGCAATTTTAGGTATTAGCACCCCCCAAACCCTAAAGGTGGTTGGATTCCTAAAAAATAGAGGGTCACAGTGTTGATTGATTCAGGAAGTACTCACAACTTTATCAATCATAAGTTAGCAATGCGCCTAAACTGTTTCATTTATCCCACTCCTGAATGTCAAGTAATGATTGCTGATGGTGGTATTTTTACTTGTTCTGGAAAATTCCATAGCATTAGGATTGCTATGGGAGATTACATACTAAATAGTCCCATTTATGCCATTTATATGGGAGGAGCAAAACATTGTGTTAGGGGTTCAATGGCTTACCACTTTAGGAACCATTAAGATGAACTTCCAAGACTTGTTCATGCGATTTCACTCAAGGAAAGACTTTTGAGCTAAGAGGCTTAAGAGCAAAGTCTCCACAAATAGTAAGTTCTCATCGATGCACAAAATGCTAAAAAAATGTGTAGAGGGATTTGTGGCACAAATTTTTTCATTGAGGCTCATTCTTCTAAGGACATTATACTATTAGATATGCAAAGCAGTGTTGGATGCACACTCTGTTGTATTTGAAAATATACCAAAGGGATTACCTCCAAAGAGAGATCATGATCATGATCATGTTATTCAATTATTACCAGGAATTCAACCACCTAACATCAGACCTTATAGGTACCCATATGTGCAAAAGAGTGAAATCGAGAATATTGTACAAGAGATGTTGGAAGCAGGAATCATCTCATTACATAGTCAAAGTGCTTATTCTTCTCCAATGTAGTGATGGTATGGAAGAAAGATGACATGTGGCACATGTGTCCTAATTATAGGGAACTTAATAAGTACATAATCAAAGATAAGTTTCCTATTCCTGTAATTGATGATTTGCTTGATGAGTTGCATGGTGTTGTTTATTTTACAAAGCTTGATCTTCATTCAGATACCACCAAATCAGAATCAAGGATGAGGATGTTCATAAAACCACCTTTTAGACACATGAAGGCCATTATGAATTCCTGGTAATTCCTTTTGGACTCACAAATGCACCTTCTACATTTCAAAGTTTGATGAATTCTATTTTTAAGTCATTCCTGATGGAAGTTTGTCTTAGTGTTTTTGATGATATATTAATTTATAGCAAAACATGGGAGGAACATTTGCATCATGTAAATAAGGTTTTGGAAACCCTTGAGCAACATCAACTTTATGCAAAGCCCTCTAAGTGTTCTTTTGGACTCAAGGAGGTTGAATATTTGGGTCACATTGTCTCTCATGAAGGGGTTAAAGTGGATCCTAATAAGATCAAAGCCATGATGGAGTGGAAGGTTCCAAAAACCCTAAAGAATCTACGAGGATTTTTGGGGCTTACAGGTTATTACCGAAGATTCGTAAGGCATTATGGAAGCATAGCTGCACCTCTCACATCTTTATTAAAGAAGGACTCCTTCCATTGGAGTGAGGATGCAACCAAATCATTTGAGCAACTAAAGGAGGCCATGTGCACCACTCCAGTCTTGGCTACTCCAGATTTTTCCAAAACATTCATTGTTGAATGTGATGCATCAGGGGTGGGTATGGGGGTAGTTCTCATGCAAGAAGGCCATCCTATTGCCTTTTTGAGCCATTAATTCAAAGGTAAGAATCTTTCCAAGCTGACTTATGAGAAGGAAATGCTAGCCATACTTCATGCAGTAAAGCAATGGAGACCATATCTCATAGGAAGACACTTTAAAGTGAAGTCAGCTCATGATAGTCTAAACTACTTCTTGGAGCAGCGTTTATCATCTGAAGAACAACAAAAATGGGTCTCCAAGATGTTGGGATATGATTTTGAGATTATCTATAAGAAAGGGAAGGAGAATGTAGTTGCGGATGCTTTGTCGCAGAAAGATGAATCAACTGTAGCCTTGTTATGTGCCATATCCATATTACAGGAAGATTGGATAGATGAGGCAAGGTCCGAATGGAGAAATGACCCAACCACACAAAACCTCATTCATCATCTCCAGAATGATCCAAGCATGTCTAAAAAAATTGTATTGAAAGGGGATGTTTTATGGTATAAAGATAGACTATACCTATGTAAGAAATCCACTCTTAAAAATAGGATTCTATCTAAGCTTCACTCTTCTCCAGTAGGGGGCACTGGATTCTTGAAGACTTATCATCGAGTCAAACAAGATTTCTTCTAGGAAGGGCTCAAAGGGGATGTCCAAAAATTTGTGGCAAAATGCATGGTTTGTCAGCAAAATAAGGGTGAAACTGTTCAGTCCCTAGGTCTTCTACAACCTCTATCTATTCCTAGCCAGCGGTGGGAAGAGGTTTCCATGGACTTTATCACATGATTTCCTAAATCTAAAGGGGAAAATGTCATCATGGTTGTGGTGGATAGACTCACCAAATATGATCATTTTTGTGCCTTGTCACGCCCATTTGTTGCAAGCACGAGCAAGCAATCTTCATGGACACAGCCTGTTGAGCTTCATGGACACTCAAGATTATAATAAGTGATCAAGACCCTATATTTACTAGTAATTTTTGGACTGATTTATTCTCATGTTTGGGTACTCGCTATCTCGTATCCCTTCTTATCATCCCCGATCCTAATGGGCAAACAAAAGTTGTAAATAAGTGTTTGAAGGGATATCTCCTTTGCTTTACATCAGATAAACAAGCAAGATGGGTCCAATGGTTGCCACTTGTAGAATGGTGGTATAACACTTCCTTCCATACTTCATCTAAAATGTCTCCTTTTTTAGCACTCTATGGGTACCATCCACCATCCATCACATCATCATTAAGAGAAAAATCACGGGTTAGAGTAGTAGAACAACACATTCAGTATCAACAAGAGGTTCTCTCTAGTATCAAGGAGAACTTGGTCATGGCACAAAACCACATGAAACAATAGGCTGATCAACATTGCACGGAAAGGCATTTTGAAGTCGGTGATTGGGTTTTTGTGTGGTTACAACCATATAAGCAAATGTCTTTGAAACAAAAACAAAAGGATAACAAACTTTCACCAAAGTATTATGGCCCCTATCAAGTATTGCAGAAGATTGGTATTGTAGCATACAAATTAGAACTTCCACAATCAACCATAATGCATCCAGTATTTCATGTTTCTTGCTTAAAGAAAGTAATTGGATAGAGAGTATCAGCCCAAACAGTGTTACCTGAGCTTGATGAGGAGGGGAGAGTCATCTTGGAACCTAAATGCATCCTTCAAACATGCACTAAAAGATTAAGGACATGGGTTATTACTGAGTACCTGATCAAGTGGAATAATATGGACAATGAAGATGCAACATGGGAAGATATGACATTCCTGCAGCAACACCCAGATCTTCTCAACATTTGGGACAATGTTGCTTTGAAGGGGAAGGGCATGCTATGCCCTTAACCTATTGCTTATATTAGGATATGAGTAGCCGACTTGTGGCTTACCATATCATTTTATTATATCATTTATACTTTCTCATGCTTAGTAGGTCAGCCTTGGTGATGGCCATAACATATGAATAGTATGTATAGGGGATTGCAAGTAGTAGTTCATCATCATTTGAGAATTTGAGTATTATTGTATGGTTTGGAGGTTGCCCCTCGAAGTGACGAAGCTATTTTAATTTCATATTGAGATAATTATTCGGAATATTGTGTTATTTTGTGTTATATTTATGCTCATGATCTAAATTATACAAGTAATTTCATTATAGTGGCCTTGGAGCATCCATTGGGCATGGAGTCAAGAATGATGGCCTGACACTGATCCTTCTTATAAAATGGACTCCCAACTCCCTGCACTTTTCTGACCTCTGAATCACTTAGAAACCCGCTGAAACTTGAAGTTGAACTTCACCAAAAGCCAACTAAATGCACTATGCAAGAGTAATACAATAGCACCAAAAACTATGTACAAACTGAAAATCATACATGCTCTAAATGGAACATGCAGAGTGTGCAAAATCACTTCTTCTATTGAAAACAAACCTACCTACTCTACTCTGACCAAGAGCAAAGGGAACTCAAACAAAACCTGCAACTGGCAGGGAGAAATAACTTCCCTTCCTCAAAAATGGCAGCCATGCAACTGATTTGGCATTGAACATGGCTGGTTGGATGATTGAAAAACTAACTACAAGTTTTTCTTCCACCCAAATCACCAAAGTATCAACTGAAGACAAAACCAATACCTCTTTTAGTTGCTCTACATTTGGATTGAAGAGGTATGGCAGCTGATCCTTGGTGCTTTGTAGCTCATCCTCATGCCTTGAAGTAGGCATGACTGGTTTTGGTTTCTCCTTTGGCTCCAATGAAGCCAAGTACTTGATTGGGCACGGTCTGATCCTTTGGATGTGCCCATTTCTCTGAAATTCAACTCCAAAAATGGAGTCTTCTTGTGGACCTTCTTGAGTGGATGGTGTGAGGGAGATGATGACATCCTCCTGCCTTTTCTCTTCCTCCTCCTTTGAAGAACATGGAAGATCAAGATCTTCCAACCTTGGTTCCAGAGGGCCGTTGTGAGATGCAAGTTGTTGTCCTTGGATGTTCTCCTTCATGGCAGCAGGTTCGTGTGCTTGGAAGGTTAAATATGGAGGAAAAATGATGTTATCTCCTCAGCTCCTCTTCATTAAAAAAATCTTCCAAGTCCGACAAGCGCCTACCTCCTTGTTTTCCTGTTGCATGTGCTCTACCTCCTCCATGGTGTCTTCCTGATCTACAACTTGATCACCATGGCCCCCTTCACTTTCAAACATGAAGTTTGAAATATCAAACTCTTCTTCAACATCAGAGCTTAAAGGGGATGAAGTGGGAGGAAGAATTGACGTTTATTTTGTATCCTACTCCACACTCGGGCCTCTGAAACTATATGGTCCTCCTCCTCTAGCTGCAAATTCAAACTTAGCCACCACTGGCTCTTCAACCTTGACCTCCTCTATTGGCTTGACCATCAAGGGGATCTTTGTAAACCCAAATTTAGCATCCCAACTCATCAGATTGTCTGTTATTTATTTTTTGTTGGGCTCCTCTTCTTGTTGTTCTTGATTGGATTCTTGAGTATCTTCCCAACATGGACTTGGGAAAGTAAGAGTGGTAGGTTGTGGTTTAACCAGCTTTGCAATTTTTTTTGGTGGGGAGGGAGGTGGAACTTCTTGTTTGTTCGGAGGGGATGACTATTTGGAAGGGAAAAGGGCAGAAGAACTGAAATGGGATGGTAGACTAGGGGATGGAGAAATGGATTTCACACTTGGGGAAACATACAATGGGAAGCTTGGAAATTGAAGCTCAAATTGAGATGGTGTTGCTTGAGGAGTGGAGAGAAAATTACCATAATTTACCCATTGACAAGGCTTCCTGGCACCAAATTCATAGGCCTCGATCTCCTCAGTCCATTGTGTAAGTTGGGGCAGCATTTCAACCATGAAGTCTAGCTTCTCCTGAGGGTTGTAATGTCTTGGAAAAGGGCCTTCCCATGGACAAGGTGCCCTGCAACCAATATCAAATGCATTAATTTGTGCTATTCCCTTGATTGAACCATGCCAACCTCCATTTTTTGAATCTTCTCAATAGACCAACATCCTCTACATAACTATCGCCATCATATGCATCCCCTTATCCTTGATAAGCTTCATAGTCAAACTGGTTTTGACACTACTCATATGGGTAAGCATAATGGTCCTGGATCTGATTATAATACTGATATGGAGGAGTTGGGAAATACATTGGAGGTGGACTCAGATTCTCAGTAAGTGTGAGTTCCATGAAGGGAATGAATTCATGATTGCACAACCTCATGGAATAGGAGAAAATGAAAGATATGGAAGAATAAAATAGATGAAATGAGTGGAAATGGATGGAAAAGGTCTATAACTTAGAGAATGGGTTTTTGACCGATGTGTGCTTGAAAGTGCCTCCAAAGGATAAAATATTTACCAAGAGCACATCGAACCTAATGAAGTGAAGTGGTAAGGTGCTTCAGACCTGTCCCATCGGGTGTGCCAAAATTTTTAGTGTGAAATCACAACACCCCCAAATGAGTTATGGATCTCGCTTTTACGAGGAAGGGTCATTTGGTGTGATTTGCATAACATTGGATCATTCCCCAAGATGTGGGACTTGCAAATGGGAATGATCCTCTAGAGAAGGTTGGTGTCTCTTCTTAATCCTAGCACTAAATTACTTCTAAGGAAGGAAATGTGACTATCTACTCCTAATCTAACAATTCCAAGGGACCAAGGAGAGAGAGAGCATGAAAATAAAGAAATCCTACACTACAAAGGTGATAGCACCGAGAAAAGGGAATGATATATTCTATTGAGGGAGAAAGAAACAGATAAAATGGAGATGAGGGAGGTCAAACAAAAGTGACATGGCCCAAATCTTCAAATTCACCATTAAACTCCATGAAACACAATATCCTACACCTACAAATGTGAAATACATGCACGAAAAAAAAATATAGAAGGGAGAGGCACGAGAGAAACAACAAAATGATGCAAAGGGTTGAAGAACACTACAAAAACATGTTTTTATTTCTCTAGAAGGTTCAAAGACCATTACATTTCTGGAATAGAGGCATAAATATATTTTCCAAGCATGGGAGAAGGTTCACCGCTCTCATAAATGGTGTCGAAAAACAAATTTGACAGAGTTTCTCTATGCCCAGAATATCTCTCCTTTTCAAAATGAGAAGTGTTACAATATATAGAAAGAATAAGAGAGAGAGAAGAGGTAAAAAAATCAAATCATGCTTCAACCACCCCGAGATATGCATCATATCCTACTTTGAAAGCTCAACCACTGAATATCAATGCCTTCTACAAGTTCGCCCACAATATACCGCTTCTGGTTTCCCAGCAGAGTGAATCAAATCAGATCTGGTAGTTGAAGAGATTGGATTCTGTGTTAATGGCCTGGAAGAATTTTTTTCATTTTTTACCTACCAGGGCCTGAAAAATGATTTTTAATCCTTTCATGGTGTAGAGGATGTCGAGACACTTCCAACGGTGTCAGATTCGCAATATTTTGAGCCCCGAGTCGAAATATATGCCCCTTTGAAGTTCGTATCGGATCTCGTATGAATGGATGAGGAAAATAGTTTTAAAATGGGTCCTCCTTTTGAGATGGGACACGTGGCAGCCAGATTAGAGTAAAAATTAGACTTGTGGGTCTCAGTAATTTACCTTTTCCCCTTTTCGCAAAATTTAAAACTCAAAAAAACCTGCGGCCCCAAGCTCTACCTTTTGACTATGCTTGACCATTTTCCAATGCCTCTGCTTTCGCTCAAGACACATGGAGATGCGGCACTTGTTTGAGCTTCTCTTTTGGATTCACATTTGAAGGAGTGTCGTTAGGACATGTGGTTCCCTCTACTAGCTCTTCCATACTTAGTTGATTCTAGATTCTTTCCTGAATGGTTTTGAGCTCAAGACCTTGGATCCTTGTCATTTTTCCTTTCTTGCACTGGCCTCTCTTGCGACACTACTCCTTCTCTCGACCATGTAATTCCATTGTTGAGTCCTCCCTCAACCCCGTTTGTCATCTTGGAATGTGAGCTTGTGGGTCTTGAGTCATTTCCTTCATAATTTCCTTATGTGCGGAGTTTTCTTGACCAAATTTTTCGGGCGAATTTGGGATAACAAGAATTTTATTAGTTGTCTCTGTGATTTCAGATTCTATTTTTGGGATTTAGAAGATTCTAAGATTGTTAGGATTCATGACATTGAATGGAATGAAAGGAGAATGTACAGGATCAAGTTTTGGTACCCAAAGATGAACCAGCTTGAGAAGTTTGTGGATGAAAATTAACTCTAGGATTTGAAATTGACACCTACAGTTTTACACAAAGAACGGTGTTGGTTTACCCCACCAAGATTCGCTTTTTGTATCGACGCGCGGTTACACAAGAATCGGACTAGCATCGCCACTTAGACCGACATCGGCTACATGAATGAGGATTGGCATACGTTAGCGAACCGCATCGACATGAGGTGACCGCATCGGTCTGTATGAGATTGATAAAAATTTGTAGAATGAGCATATTGAGCCTCTTGCACCCCAAATCTCAATGAGAAGGTCACAAAGGGTAAATAGACCTCCAGAAATATTTACACCTTCCTTATCTTATTTATTATTGACTAATAGTGGTGAACTAGAAAGCTTTGAAGAATAAATGTAATGGATGCCCACAAGAAGTGGGAGCATGGCATGGATGAGGAGATGGATTTCTTGAAATAGAACCAGACTTGGAATTTGGTCGAGTTGTCGTGAGCTTAAGAGAACACCGTAGAATAAATGGGTTTACAGGATCAAGGAAGAAGAGGGTGGACAAAAAAGATACAAGGCAAGACTTGTGGTAAACGATTTACATAGAAAGCAGGAATTGACTTTGGAGAGATATTTTTTCCCGTAGTTAAAATAAATTCCATATGTACTATTCTAATTTTAGTTATAGCAGAAGATTTTTATTTAGAATATCTTGATGTTAAGACGACTTTCCTTTATGGTAACCTCAAGAAAAAGATATATATGCAAAGAACCACTTGGGTATGAAGTCAAGGGTGAGGAGAAAGTTGTGTGTAGATTGAAAAAGAGATTATATGGGCTCAAACAAGCTCCAAGAAAATGGTATATGAGGTTTGATAGTTTCATGCATGAGTATGGTTATATAAGATGTGAATCTGACCATTGTGTTTATTTCAATAAGCTTGAAAATGGGAGTTGTATTATTTTGTTAATATATGTGGATGATATGGTTATTGTAGGATCTAGTATGTAGGACATTGGTGAGATTAAAGAAAACTTCACTCACAATTTTGCAATGAAGGATTTGAGAGCTGCAAAGAAAATACTTGGCATGTAAATTCATAGAGACAGGAAGAACAGAAATTTTAGTTTTCTCGAAACATTATATCAATAAGGTGTTGGAAAGGTTTAATATGCAGAATTCAAAACTTGTTAGTACACCTATGGTTGGACACTTCAAATTGAGAAAAGATCAATTTCCTACATCACATGAGGAGGTCAAGTACATGGCACGATTTTCATATGCTTCAGTAGTTGGGAGTCTTATGTATGTTATGGTTTGTACCAGACCAAACATTACATAGGCAGTGGGAGTTGTGAGCATATTTATGGCCAATCCAGTAAAGAGCATTAAAAAGCAGTCCAATGGATTCTTAGGTATTTTAGAGGGACATCCAACATGTAATTATGATATGGAGGGTTAGATACTTCGTTATGTGGCTATGTTGATTCATTTATGGGTAGAGATTTATATGGTAGGAGGATCACCAATGGATACATATTCACAATAGATGGGATGGCGATTAGCTAGATTTCAAGACTGCGCATAAGGTTGTGACCTTGTCTACTACAGAGGCGGAATATGTTGTAGCTAAAGAGGCTAGTAAAGAGATGATATGGATGAGTAGATTCATGGAAGAGTTGGGAAAGGAGCAAGATAATTACAGTTATGCACAAAGATAGTCAAAGTGTAATTCATCTAGCAAAAAATTCAACATTTCATTCAAGAATGAAACAAATTCATACGGTAGGTGTTGGAGGATGGGCAACTAAAACTGAGAAAATTCATACAAATGAGAACCATTTGGATATGCTAACGGCCATTGGCAAAGGAGAAGTTGGAGCTACACTCCACTTCTGTTGGTCTTCGAGTTTGAGACTTGAAGAGGGAGAAACAGGCCAAGGAAAAGGATCCAAAGATGGAGTTATACGGTACAATGCAGAAATTTATCTCTAAGTGGGAGATTGTTGAGTTGTGGAGCTTAATTGCTTCACATTAACACGCTTTACAAACTTACTAGAATACATAATAACTGGCGTTGATCTCACAACACGAATCCGGCACTCTGATAATATTTCACCGGGAACTCCTCGTGCTATGATTATTTTAGTAATGCACAGCTTTTGGTTTGGTGGTAGTAATCTGGAAACACAACAACAAACATAACACAAGAATACCACAGACTATGACAAAAAAAGAGAATGATGACAAATCTGAAATACAACTGTAAAATATATTATTAACATGGAATTATTACAATCTCACCCATGAATTACTCCAAGTGTTACCAACTCCACTTGATTCCAACAATGGTTATGGGAGAAACTTCACAATTACTCCTCTTGATGACTTCCTTAACACACCTTCACAAAGAATCCTTTATTCATAAAATAATTATTACAACTTTGCTCTATGATAAATGAGAGGGGATGGCCTCTCTATTTATAGGAATTCAGGCTTATCCACCCTATCTCTAAGATAGGATAGGAAATCTCTTCCGGCCAATCATATTCCATGCCTAAACTCTTTCCTTTACATGTAGGCTTATCTTCTAAGATAAGATAAACCTTATCATCTCACATGGGTTCCACCTTTTAGACGACTCTACAAATAAAATACACAAAATATTTATGACATCACTACTTGTCCTTATTACAAATATAATATTTCTAATTCCTAATCATGTAGACCCTACTTCTCTACTTACCCTAACTTTGACATTTTAACATTACCAAACCACTTACAACAAATATTTACTTTTTACCACAACATTCCTATTGTACTTTTGACTATTACTGTACTATACATTATTGGTGGTGTCGTATCGGCAACGCCGTTATCTTCTATTAGACGCCACTACAAATTATACTTAACAACATCCTATTCCTAATACATACATTAATAAAATAGAAATTACGGAGGAAAATTTTAATGTCGACAGATCGAATGACCGACATCGGTCACACGGGATTGATATCAGTCAAGGCAAGGAGGAACCTGTATCGGTTGGGCTAATCAACATCGGTTACCTATGTGTGATTTTTTTATTTAACTTGCGTGAATTAGATCTAACCTTTTATATAAAGTTGATCTAATGGTTGTAAAAACATAGCTAAGTTTCCCTAAGTTTTTATATGGTTATATAAGCTTGGAAATTAGGGTTAGAAAATAGATTGGAAGAATTGTAAGAAGGAATTCTTGGAGAGAGCTTAGAGAAGCTTGTGAGAGGAAAAGTATTGTACATCGTGTAAGGTGTGGAAGATTACAGATCTTCAATTGTATATCCTCTTGAATAATATATTGGCCATTTCTTGGTGGACGTAGCCCACACTGGGTGAACCACGTTATATCTGGTGTTATCTTTCTCTTGTCTATTTTATCTTCTGGTTAAATTCTGTGTTTATTGTTTGTATGCTTTAATTGATTATAGATTTGTACAACACTGGTATTTGGCTTAACCCCAACAACATGTTTTGCTTCCTCCCCCACTTTGATCTACCACTACAATCACATGGTCACCATATTACATGTGAGGAGCCTCATCCCACATCCTCTCTACCTCCATACACTCACTTACAATCCTCCTCACCTCTTCCACAATCGAGATGCATCTAGTTTTTAATAAACCCCCACTTTGATACTCTACACAAAGTGCCCTCCCAAGGCTTCTTATTTCTTCTCGCTACACACACAAATTCACCCCCGATTGAACCTTTCCTTGCCATAATCTAAAATATACTTGACATAGATCTGATCACCCTCCCTCATATTCTACCCCATCCCTTTGATGCACCTCCCATGATCGATGTTCCTATCACCGCACTAATGACCATTCCATCAACTCTTGTCCCCTACTTCGTAGCATCATATAAGACCTCCTTAACAATGGTGACATAGTTTTTGAACCTTTTCCACTCCTACTCCACTTCTTGGTAGCAATTCACTACTTCCATAAGTAGACACTTCTTTCATCCCTAACAAGTGCTTTACCATCCCACCCTCCCCAAAGTCCTTATCCTCGTTATTATCAACCACAACATATTTTTCACATTATACATTATCGTTTGATTATGTATTGGCCTCTCTATCATTCTCTTCATCACTTGAATTTATTATGTGTAAACCTCTTATTATTTCTCCACTTACCACACCTACCTTGTGCTCTTCACCATGTCTAGAGACATTCCTTTCTTGCCCACTTTGGCACCATCTTATACATGTACCTTATTACCCCATACCACCTCATCAAAGCACCTTTCTTGCTCCCTCATATCTCATCATAATCACTCCTATCACCACTTTCTCACTCTTCTATTCTCACCCCCACTCTTCCATACATGTATATCATTATCATTATGCCACTACATGTGTCTGATCATGCTCCTCTCATTATTGTCCCCCTTCTCTACATAAGCCCATACTTCATTAGCCTCAACCACTCTTGGCCTTTCCACATCTTCACTCTAAAGGATTTTGGTCAACAATTATGTCTGATACTCATCATGAATTTCCCTACTCTCCCTTCTCCTTCTACATCCTCTATTGAATCCATGTATCTTCTTTTCAAACATCCTCCATAGAAGTCACTTACCCTTTCTCTTCCACTTTCACATCATTCATACTTCCTTGCAATTCCTCATCCACCTGAAATAATTTTCTACATACCTCATCCTATTACGTGCATTCATTCTCTTATCCAAAAATTACTTACAAGCCTACATCCATGTCTATCAATATGCCTCAAGACATCCATCTATTCTCAAATCATCATCCACCCAACATCATCACTAGCACAAGATTTCATCTCATTGTATCTCCTACCAAGGATCTATTCTTGAGTCCTCGTCCATTGAACACCATTCCAAATTTTCTTATTCTATCATCTATTTTAATCTCCTCTCCATTTCTATACTTATGTCCCCCAATTACTAACATTTTCTAGTTCTTTCTTAGCATTCTTGCTTCACTCTTCATCAACATCATTACAAGCATAATCCAATTTTCCACATCATCTTCGTAATTGTTCTCTACATCATGTATTTTCTTCATCCGGTCCATACTAGGAATAGGGATACTTCACTTATCTTCATTATCTTTCTTTTCCCAAATTGTACATACCTCTCCTATGCTGAGGACTGGAAATAGGGAGGCATCTTGTGATTATTTTATTGATCAAAAAATCATATTACATCTAGATTACCATAGACAGAAAGAGTTACAATACTTATAGGTATTGAACAACCATATACAAACAAATATGTAGTTACAACTATGCAACAATAAACACATTCGTGAACACAAAACTACAAATATATGGTTTTAATAATACATAACCATATAACAATTATGTAACAGCTAATTACTCCATCTAACCACTATTTACCAATAGTTAAAGTAAAAAATTATAACCTATGGTAAACAATAAATATAATGCATAAATTAACCTAGTAAAATAGGTTTTACCTAACATTCCCCCTTAATTTTGCATTACCTCAAGGGATGAGGAGAGGAACTCTCTAAACAACTCAAACTTGTCACGTGCAAGTGACTTCATGAAGATATCTGCTCATTGTTCAGCTTGTTGGGAAAACTAAAGTTGTATATTGTGTTTCAACACATGCTCACGTATGAAGTGAACTTGTACCTCAATATGCTTGGTTTTCTCATGAAAAACTGGATTGCGAACAAGTTTGAGAACACCCTCATTTTCAACATATAAGGTGGTGGATTTCTCCTGTGATACTCCAAGTCCCTCAAGTATGTCACATAGCCATATTGCTTCCCAAACAAATCCACCTCGCAGATGATATTCAGCCTCTGTAGAAGAGGGAGAAATAAATTTTTGTTTCTTTCTTTCCCACGATATCGGTCGAGATCCCAAAAATAATACAAATCCAGAAGTGGATTTCCTATCATCAATATTAACTGCATGATCTGAGTCACAATATCTAGTCAAGAAGAATTGATCGTTCTTCTTATATTCTAGACCAAGATCCATAGTACCCTTGAGATACCTCAAGATCCACCTTGCTACTTTCTAATGACAAACTTTGGGTTCCTGCATGAACTTGGAAAGATAGCTCACTACAAATATGATATCTGGTATAGTATATGTTTAGTAAATGAGACTCCCAATCAACTATCGATAAAGAGTCACATTTACCAAAGAAGATGTATTGGAATGAAATAATTATAGTCTCATCTCCATGGGTGTAGCAATCGGTGTGCAATCCATCATCCTGAACTTCTATAGCATTTTCTTGGTATACTTAAATTGAGAAAAAAATATGTGATTCTCTTTCTATCATACTTCTAATCCAAGACAATAGTTCATGAGCCCAAGATATATCATGTCGAATGATCGATTAAGATCTTTCTTCGTAGCATTGATCATCTTCATTGTGCTTCCAGTGATGACTAGATCGTCAACATATACAAAAACTATCACAATATCTCCTCCTTGTCTCTTGAGGTAGAGATTGGGATCATATGGATTTATAAAAATCCATGCTAAACAATATGTTCATCAATTTTGATGTACCAAGATCAGTGTGCTTGTTTAAGGCCATACAGATATTTCTTTAGTCTACATACCTTTGTTTCTTCACCAAGTATGCTAAAACCTTGAGGTTGATTCATGTAGACTTCCTCATGTAGATATTCATTCAGAAAGGAAATTTTCACTTCCATCTGATGGACTTTCCAACCAAGAAGCTAGATAAAAGATCATCCTAATCATTTTGATCTTAGTTGTGGGAGAAAATGTCTCCTCATAGTCTATACCTTCCTTTTTTGCATACCCCTTTACTACCAGTCTCTCTTTGTACTTGTCTATGGTCCCATTTGCTTTATATTTTGTTTTTAATATCCATCTACAACCAATGGGTTTCTTCCATGGTGGAAGATCAAAAAGCTGCCAAGTGTTTTTTTTTTTCATCATTGAATGATACTCAACATCCATGGCATCTTTCCAAGATTTTGATTGTAGGGCTTCCTGGACAGTAGAGGGCTCAACAAATTCAACAACTCTACTCATCAAAGCAAATTTTACCTCTTCTTGATCTTTACTATGATTTCATGGTCCAATGGTGGATGTATCCGGTGGAGCATCTAATTTTGCATCTCGAATCATATTAGTATACCACTTGGGCATATGTTGTACTTTTCCCATGGGTCGTGGTCCTGTCTAATCATCACCATCATCACCGTCATCAATGGGAACATTTGCTTCTATTTTTACAATAGGTGAACCATCTACATCATGTGAGTCTGGAGGAGTATCATCTTCCTTCTTCTCAAAGAACTCAACATCTCTACTAGTGTATAATTTTTCTGGTCTTCGATCCATCAATTTGTACCCAAGAGCCTCTTCATTATAGCCAATGAAGATGAGTTTTTGAGATTTCATATCCAACTTATTTCTGTTCTACTTGGGTATGTGCATGCTAGCTTTGCACCTGAATACTCTGAGGTGTGCAACGGATGGATTCCACTTTGACCATGCTTCATGTGGTGTTACTCCATCAAGAGCAACTATGGGAACTTTTTTAGCAAATATATTGTTTTCTTTGTTGCTTCTATCCAAAATTTCCTCGCTAGTCCAAAATCATCGATCATGCAACACACCATCTCCATGATAGTATAGTTCCTTCTCTCAACAATACCATTCTACTATGGTGTGTGTGGAGGAGGCATCTATTGATGAATCTCGTAAGTTTGAAGGTAGGATTTGAACTCATTACTGGTGAATTCCCCCTCGATCCAAGTGGAGAGATTTGACATGACGAATAGTTTTGTTCTCTACAACCACTTTGAAATTTTGAAGTTCTCAAAAGCATCACTTTTCTTACAAAGACAAAAATCCACATTTTCCTTGAATAATCATCAACACATAGCATGAAATATTGAAATCCAAAATGACTAGGTTGCATCGGATCACAAAGATCAATATGAACCAAATAAATCTTACCTAGAGCTAGATAAGTAATCTTCTGGAATGAAGCTCTATGTTGTTTACTTGCTAAGCAATGAGGACACTTGTTTGTATCCTTCTTGAGATATGGAAAGCCTCTTACGATATCATACGGCATAGTTTTTGAGATATTTGAAATTAATGTGACTAAGTCTCGATGCCACAACTATGTAGAGGAAGAGTTCTCATCCACTAGTCCTTGATCATCCCTATGAACAAAATCATGATGGAACATACGTCCCACATTTAAGGCTTTGTAAAAAAATTGAGCCTCTTGATTTGTCTTGAATCAAAAAAACTTTCTTCTTTGGAAGCACTATCAAAATGAATCTTCGATTATGATCTAGAAGTTGACTAACTGATAGTAGATTCTTTATTAAACCAAGTACATATAATACATCAAATAATCTACAATTACATGAACCAAGAGGTAGATAAATATTACCAATACCTTATACCGTGTAAGAAAAATCGTCACCTAACAAAACATGGTTTTTTTAAGGTGTGTCCCTCATGGTAGTAAACTAGTCTCTATGCCCGTTCATGTGTCGAGTGGTTCCCAAATCAACCTATCAAACAACACTAGATGACATGGATGTTTAAATGGAATAAGTATCATACAATAAATCCTCATTTTCTTAATGGTCTTCTTCTTGACTACATTTCCTTGTTGACGGGGTTTCATTCGCGATTCCTTCTTCTCGCACTTGCTTGTAATGTGAATGTACCTCGATGGGATTTCTAATTTTGAGGTCCTAAATTGCTTGATGAACCTTTCTTATATGTGTTGAACCAACAATCTTTCAACTCATGTCCTCTTTTACAAATAGGACATTTCTTCTTTGTTTGTCCCCTTGTTGATGCTATTTTTGGGACTTTTGAGAAGATTTTGCTTTGCCTTTTCCTTTTTGATGAGAAGATAGTGCCTACTCCTCTTCATCATCTTTGTTGTACATTGCTTCTTCTTGTTGCAGTAGATTCACTAGCTTGTCAAAAGTAATTGTTTGATCTGACAAGTTTAGTGTCATCACAAAAATGTGGTAAGAGGAAGGAAGTGCTCTTAGAACAATGGGCACGAGAGTTGTATCAGTAACCTCCTCTCCTAGGGCTAGAAGTGAATCCCTTAATGTTGCAACTCTTCGCAAGAAAACTTCTACTTTCTTGTTTGGTTTGAATTTGAGTGTATGTAATTGACTCTGCAAATTCAATATTGTGTTCTTATTTCTAGCCTCGTACATGGTGCTTAACTTATCCCATGCTTCTTTGGTTGTTTTGGCATCTCAAATGTGGGGTTGCATATAATCAAACACTATGAACAAGATTATAACTTTGGCCTTCTGATTGGCCTTTTCAAATTGTCTTTGTTGGGCTGCATCATTTGGTGATCTGGTTGCGAACCATTCACAATAGGCCAAATTTCTTCAAAATCAAGTTGAGTTTGAATTTAAGTCTTCGATGAGCCCTCCTAAATCCTATGTAAACCCCTATTTTTTCATGTCATCATTTTTGCACTAAGTATGATATTATCATTTTGTAATTAATACTTTACTATATTTTGAAAGGAATTTTTGTGCATAACCTTGTTATTTTCATCTTGTGTATGCTTCTTCAAAAATGTGTTAAATGGATCTTTATGTGTATTAACAATGTGTTCGAAGAGAATATCTTAATCCATCCAAGGAATAAAATATATACCATCATAGGACTCTCTCATGCACTAGTGCAGGGACTCACTTTAGAGCGTAGGACTCACCTGTGCATTCGCGCAAGAATTATTGTGAAGCGCAGGACTCACCCGAGTACTAATGTAGGACTCACTTGGAATGAAGAACTCATGTAAAGGAGGAAAATGACTCGAGATAACAAGACGACGAATTGATGTAGCCAACACATGAGTTGATACAATGAGAGGGGCATGAAACATGGGCTACCATCTCATCCATCATGTGGCTTATGAAGATGCAAGCTCAACTTAACACCAATTGATTGAAGACGTGGAAAAAACAAATAGAACAACTCATAAACTTATAATCATCATGATTATAGGGATATAATGCATGATCTTTGACATCTTCTGGACGCTGATTAATTATCTCAACTGAGATTCAATTAAGGACCTCATCTGTAGTTAACAAGATGAATCTGATTTAAATGTGACATGCACTAGTTCTTCCACAATTGTAACTCCTTAAATAGTTAGTTGTTGTCATAAATATATCTTAGTTAAGTAGTTGTAATTATTACAAATAATCAGTCCTCTTCTAGAGTGACTAGGACTGCTCTGGATATAAAAGAGAATTTGTAGTAAGATTAAAAATTTAGTTTGTTGATTGTTGTAAAATAAATTCTTCCATTCAATAAAGTGTTTGATCCAGGATAACTCAATGAATGTGATTTTCAACCTTAAACCGGATCAGAGAGAAGGACCAAGGGCTACTCCTCCCCAACGTGAAGGGGACATATCTTGTTTATCTCATCTCTGTTATTTAGCATTTATTCAATTTACTGTAGAATTTTGTTGTTTTTTAGTATTTTCAATTCTCGAGTTCGAATCCTCTATTTTTATCAATAGACTTCATTTCTTTATAGCATTTAGCATAGTATTTGATTAAGTTTGTTAGTGAATAAGTATTGAGCACAGTTTCAACTATTTCCTTTGTTGCAAATAGCCATGGACACCGCCCTGGACTAACAATTATGAGATAACTAAAGTGTGAGTATCAATGACGGTTTTCATCTTCCATAAGGTGTAATTGTCACCACGGAGCGATTGTCGATCGGAAAGAAGAATTTTGGAGAATAATTTACCATAGTGGTGGTTAGACAATTCCTGATATGGATTGTTAGTACAAAACAATGCAAAAATATAATGAAAATATTTATTTACAACCGATTATGCGAAAAATGGACTCGCAAGCAAAATTGTTTTGTCTTGCGAGGCCCTAATGGCCTCAAGAGCTCAAAATGGTTCTCAATGCTAAAACAACCAAAAAAACTTAAAACAACACTTTTAGCTTCCCCTCCTTTGGAAAAAAATTCTCGGGTTGATAACCGAAAAGTTTATTTGGTGCCGCTAAATGCACATCCAAATTCAAACTATGCAAAATTGTTTAAAGTGGAGGGGGTCGAACTAAAGACCTATGCCTCCCAAGACATTCAATTTAACAGCTGAGGCACATAATGTGCATAGCACATATAATGAAGGCTATTTTATTTAAACATCAATAAAAAGTGTTAACCTTCAAAGAAATATGTGGCAGGTTTCGGAGGGAGCACGTGGCCGATTGGGGAGGTTGGTTTTCTAGGTTTGTCATAGTAAAACTAGATCCACTTGCATGAAAACCTCTATTTTGCTATCGTGCCTTTGTTTTTGTTGCGTTATGATCCACATTTTGATGTATGCCACCTCTGTTTTCACCATTTCGTAAGATTTGTGCCACCATTTTGATGGACGTAGGACACAACTTTGTAACTCACTACCAATGAATAACAATGCGGGGTAAAGAATGGCTCGACTAGCAAATAGAAAGCTCAAGGCAGTTGATGGAAGACAATTCGTCTATGTAGCTTGATCTGAATGGTGTGTAGGATTGGTGTTGGACAGGGAAGTAGGGGTTAGCTTTATCCGTTTGAAAAGTCATGACGGCTTGTCCGAACATGGGCACAAATCAATACAACAAGGTTTGCTAATATCCAAAGTAGCTCGGCTAACGCTTATGCATGATGCAACAATTAACTCACCCAATAGCTCAATCCAATGCAAGAATCAACACACTTAGGATCTCGATTAAACTAGCTCACCTATACCAAATGCACCAAAAGCACCCAACATGACCCCTCCAAATTTAGCACATTCAACGCCAATTACAGCAGTCTACTAACTTTAGCAGATACTATCGACACCTCTAAATTTAGAGGGAAAACCCCTAGTTGGGGAAAAAAATTCTTTCTGTGAATCTAATTTTCTTGAATCATAATTTCTCCAACAAGCAAATTTTCCTAGTGCAGGATACAACAAAGGAAAAAACAATTTTCTTTCCAAACAACTAGAAGAATAAATAGAGGTTGTGGGGATACACGGTGATTCTAGGAAGTTGCTAGAGGTAGCACTAGCTCTCATGGAAGCAATTTTTTCTCCAAAACATTTTGCAGTCCTCCTACAACCTTCTACTTGCACAGGTTCCTCAAATCCTTTCTCTAAAACCAAATGCTAAGGATCGAAAACAGGGAGGCATCATGTGAGTCTTTTATTAATCAAAAAAGCAGATTACATCCAGTTACCATGGACAGAAAGAGTTGCATACTTATAAGTATTGAAAAACCATATAAAAACAAATATGTAGTTACAACTATGTATTAATAAACAAATTTGTGAACACAAAACTACAAAAATATGGTTTTAACAATACATAACAATATAAAAATTATGTAACATCTAATTACCCCATCTAACCACTATTTACCAATAGTAAAAAGTAACAAAATATAACCTAAGGTAAACAAGAAATATAATGCATAAATTAACATAGTAAAATAAATTTTACCTAAAATCCTATTAATTTGAATCATATTTTGATGCATCATGATTCTACACACATTTTTTCTTGTCATCTTTGCACAAACACAACTCCCACAACAACTAAAATATTTCATAATACAAAAAAATCTATAAGCAAGACTTGCACATGGATGTTCTTCCTTCATTTCTATGCAATACATTTACATGTCATTAAAATTAAGTAATTAATTATTGCATTCCTCAATTACAATTCATTCACCTTCCATGTCACAACTTGATTCACAACTTTTGGTGAACTCTTGATCAATTTGTCATCATGTTTTGTGAGTTAATAATATCTACTATAATTGTTTGAACATAGTCTCTCATTGCCTAGTTAATTTAAGAATGGCCATCCTCCTAGAGATCCAAGAACTATTACACACTTAAAAACTTGTCATATAGGCCCCCAATCATTATCTATCGATACTAGCCAATGTCATCTTCACAATCAATTCCACTCCTTCCATCAAGCCACTCTATTTCTTAACTCCTTGAAAATTTGAGAGAGTTGAATACCTTGTCAAAAAAACTCAAAAGTGCAATACGAAAGTAATATTAAAAAAATACCTTAGGGGTCTTTCTAATACCTATACTAGGATTATGGACACCTAGTGGAAGTAGAGAAATGTTATGACTAGAATCAAATGCACCTTTTTAGGGCTATAGGTCCTTGGCAAGTAGTAAATAAATGCATGGTTTCCATTTTCCTTCCACATTTCACCTTCCATTAATACATTATTTTAATCAATCCTACACATTGGCTAGTGTCTTTCACTTATTGTCCTAAAATACTTCACTTCAAGTAGCAGCTTAACATTCACAAACACACATGTTGAATCTCAACAAGACATAGGGCTAATATGTTGTTAGGTGATGTTTTAGACCTTTCTCAAACTCTCATTTTAGTCCATCTCTTGATTTGTTATAAATTCTTATAATCTTATCATAGTGCTCACTACCAATCTTGTTTCACACAATGTTCACTACCTAGCTACTTTTCTTCCATCGTGGCCACCATGTCCCATGCGCACCTACTTAACTTCCATTATTGCATACATTTCCCTTGTGTTCCATCCCATCTAGACTGAACATATGTGAGCGCATGTTGCCTTCTATACAATTTTTAGACAACCAATTCTCATCCATTTTCCTCTCAATCATTCTAGGTTGGGGCAACACTTGCTCTCACAATCTCCGACCCGCATCCACTCTTACAATTGTCACTCATCCCTTTTCCACATGCACATGGCTGGGGAGAATTTTTCTCTCTTCAATAATCTCATCCCTCATACCAATGTCATTTTATATCACTTCACAATTGCCACTTTTTGTCCCACATTATGCAAAGAACATCCTATGGCCTAAAACTTCTCACTTAAGGGTAGATATCATACCAAAATATTTTTGTCAATCTTATGGCATTCAATCATCATATATTTTTGTCAATTGATAAATACTCTTTGCCTTGATAAATAAACCTATAAATCCCTTCATAGACTCCAACTAAAGTGGTTCTCGATCGCATTATCATGTTCTAGTCTATCTAGTCAGCTATTTAAGCCCATGTGTGAGGAAACCATCATCATAAGGTTAGGTGAACCATATCTCACCTTTTTTTGTCGCATCCTACTGGATGCAACATGCAACCTAAAAAAGGGGGAAATGCGGAGACATAAGAATATGCATCTCCATTGTCGCATCATTTACCAAAATACAAAAACATCATAAAAATCACAAAAAAAACACTAAAAACAAATAAAACCCACAAAACAACTAAAAATTATAAAATATGGTCGATTAAAAACATTTAACCCATTTAACTACCATCACCCTCTCACATTAAATCCTATAAAAACACTCCATGCATACGCTAGAACATTTTAATCAATCCATCTACCATTTTCATCTTCAATGCACATTAGACCCTTATCATTCCAACTCTCTATGCACTTTCCACCCATGTATATCCCAATCTTCAATGCACCCTAAATATATAAAATAAGACTTACCCTTTCTCTTCATTCATCTTGTTTGCTAACATAACTATTTCTCTTTCTTGCATATGCTCTACTCACAAGTTTTCATGAAATAAAAAGAAGACCATCTTGGGCAATCGAAGCTCGCGACACAACCATATTTCATAATTTCAACACAAATTTTAGTCACAATCATGTGATTGACTTGCAAATGATTTTTGATTGCTATGTAGTCGTGCATACGATTAAGTTGTGACTAACAACAACTTCTAATCAGTCAACACACCAACAACATTCAATAATTTGCCACCAATAAACCTTGCACCATGGCTCGATTCCCTCAGGGCCCCAAATAGGTATACCATTTCATTTCATTGATTTCATTTTATCATTACATGTCTTACATGTTATTTTATTAACCTTAAAAATGGATAGAAATTTGATCGAGGAGGTCCCATAGCCACAAAAACATACAAACATTTTCTCCTAGTTTTGTGATAGCATATTCAAATTCAAGAGTTAGCCTAATTTATTCATACAAACAACCTCATGATCCTCCCTCACACATACAATGGTGACAATAAGCCCATATTTTTAGTAGCATGATTTGAGCTTGATTTATTTGATATCTCTAACACCCTACATGATAACTCATATCTTGGTATAAAATCTAATTTCTAGAATTTACAGTTTTTTGCTTGATTTGCTAACCAATTCTTATATTTTGGACCTTGATGAGGCCATAACTTTTGACTTGTAACTTTTTTTAAATGGATAATTTTTGCACTCTTTGCATGAGTGACATCCACTTATTTTGATTCTAACTCAGATTCTATTTTTTCAACGTAAAGGTTTATTTATAAACCGTAAAATCATACTATTTTACACACCGACTATAAGTGCCACCTAATTTTAAAGGGGTCTCTATGCAAGGATTTATACAAATTTTTGGAGGTTTTTTCAAATGTACACACCAATATTTTTGGCACTCACAATTGAGGGTAATTTGATGTGCATGATTAATGTTCTTAGTTGTGTTTATCAGTCATTATTTCGTGTTACACACCTATCATAATTAGACACACTTTTTTTGGAGCTTATTTTCTTCACTCCTTAGTTATCATCATGGGGTGTTCTATTTTTTGTATTTTAAGAGTATTGCTTCTTTGGTTGTTCATTGGGTATGTAAATGAGGGTTTGTATTTGTATTGTGTCAATATAGTTTCTAGTGGCCATAGTGATTATCACTTTTAGTATTTTCTTCTTTCCTCGACATCTTGTTCATTCCATTAGAGGCTTCATGAGATTTTGGTAGTTCTTATTAGTTGTAATGAAATTACTTAGATAGATATGAATATTAGTAGCAATAGAAAATGAAAGAGCGCCAAAATATAGAGAAATGATTACAATATGAAAGTATAATTACTTATCCACTTCAAGGGGGAAACCTCCAAACCATACAATAAGACTCAAGTGCTCAATATGATGTTCATCTACCACATACTAACTCTTATATATACCCTACTATGTTATGTAAAGCAACAAGGCCAACCTACTAAGTATATGAAAGCATAAATAAATATGATATGACATGTTAGGAGATAATGTTAGCCACATGTCAGCTATACATATCCCGATATATGACCAAGGACTAAGGGCATAACATTAGTGGTTTGTGATAGTTCTATGGAGATTTCATGTTCTTTCCTAACTTTTTGATAGATTAATAATCTCCTTTTATAGAGCGATTCTAGCATACATTGCCACTTTGTCTTATGGTATGTTCGAGTAGAGGATTTATTCCACCAAAGGTGGAGTTCTTCATTAATCCATTCACACTTATGGAAGAGTCCTCTTGTTTTTTTAACTTATAGGTGTTTGATAGTCTCCTTATATGGAACAATTCCGATGCATACACTGTCATTTTGTCTTCTAGTACGTTTGAGTAGTGGAATCCTTCCACTCATGTAAATTGAGTTCTTCTCCGAGATTCAATGTTTGGTCAATCATCTACTATAGAAAATTCATTAATTTTCATTCTCTTTCTTTGTAAATGGTTACCTCTTAAGGACTTATTTCAAGGACCCTTATTTATTAGCTTAAGAAATTATTCTCTTTTACTAAATCACCTAAAATTATCTTCATGGAGGGTATTGGTGTGTGTCATGTTCACACTAGATGTGAAGTCCACCTTAGGTATTTGTATTATTTAGGTGAGATATATTTATGTGCATTATGTTGTTGATATGCATTAATTAATGTGGTAATTATCCTCTCACGTGTTGAGAAGGGTTAAGTGAAATTAGTTGTTCTTCAATTAATGCTTCCACCTTATACTCAACCAATAATCATCTCCTATATACCTCTTACTTTTCCTGTATAGGGAACATTTGGTCATTCATGTGTGGTGAGGAACTTAAAGATATCATCCTTAGTTGAATGTGATGTGGTCTCTAAGGATACCTTGTTTTTCTTGCTGCCACCATTTGTTGGTTGCACATTTTACATTATATATTCTATTGTTAGATCAATACAATGTGTTAATTGGGGTTTAATCTCTTATTTTTAATCATATATGTGGATAATGTATTTACAATGCAGAGTTTCCTTATGCTCATTTTTGACATTGTGTAGAGCTCGTTTCCAACTTTTGATCATATGGAATTCTCACATGTTATTAGAGATATGTTGCATTTCTCACATGGTTCAAAGCTCAAATCCTCACATGGTATTAGAGTGGTTCTTCATTGGTAGCCATTATGGATTTCTACATTTACATGCTGCGAAAAATTTCCATGTCCCCGTTCAAATCCGTGATCCAACCCGCATAATGGGGTTTTCAAAATTACCAAGCCATTGGTAGCCATTTTTATGGTTTCAAAATTACCAAGCCATTGGTAGCCCATTTTTATGGTATCAAAATTACCAAGGTAGTTTTTGGATACATATTTGGGGTCTTTTCATGAAGTGGGTTCTATTCTTTGAAAAATTCTCTGCATATTTCATCTATTTTATTTCAAATTCATTTCCTTCCTTGATCAAAAATTCATGTACAAGTTGCAAATTCACATATGAAGGACATTCCTTGAAGAGTTTTTCACTATTTTAGTTTTTAAGTTTGTATAGTGTGCATCATACATTACCATTGAATTTAGAGTGCCAAAGAAATTCATATATGACTTTTGTTTCACCTGAATCATGCACTATAAGCTCATTCATCAAGAATTTCATATGTTTGAGAGCTTTTTTTTCCTGACAAATGAGGAATGACAGAGGACAATCCAAATTTTGGAATTTTTAAAAATAACATAGAAATGATCATACCATTGTGTCCATCTTATCGAGGATTTCCAAAAATTATTAGTTTTCCCAAATCAAATCATCGAGGCTCTTGCAACAAGCATTTTAAGGTTGCAGACTTCGAGGACAATTAATGAACAACAAAAGGGCAGTCTTGTTTTTGCAAAATCACTTAGATCTAATAATTTCATTGTGTTTTTCTTGTCTATAGATTTCTAATGCCTATTCATTTGGCTAAAGCAGAACATTGTGGGACATGTGGTGTTTGTTTGAAGGTTGAAGGCATTTTATGGGCATCTTGTTTGGTGAGGGTCATTATTTGGATGGTTACATATATGTGTTTGTGCTTATGACCATACCCATATGACCAACCACTACACAAACTTTTATATCCCTCTACTTATGTGCCTAGTTGTTCACATGTTTGTCCACCAATATTTCTTAGCCCCCAAGGGTGACCATATGCCACTTGAGACTCTTTTTGCAACACTTTCACTTGAGGGCTTAGAACTTTTAATCTGTGAAGGCTATAGGCATGATTTTTTTACAACCAGACTATTTTTAAAGATCTACATAGTAGCATATTCAAATTTGTTTTTTTTTTTAAATTGAAATTCCATAACTTAAAAATGTTCACCTATTTTGTTGACCAATTCTTGTATTTTGGACCTTCATGAAGTCATAACTTTTGACTAGTAACTCGGATTCACATGTTTCTTTTTTTTAAGTGGATATTGTTTTCCTCTCTTGTGTGAGTGGCATCCTTTATTTTTTATTTTGTCTCAAATTTTGTTTTTCAACATAAAGGCTTATTTGTGAAGGTGTCACTTCATTTTCAAAGGGATCACTATGTGGTGCTTTATATACATTTTGGGAAGGTTTTTCATCTATATACACTAGTATTTTTGGCGCTCACAATTGAGGGTAATTTGATGTATGTGATTCATGCCCTTAGTTGCATTTACAAACCTTCTTGTGTTGCACACCTACCAAAAATTGACAAATTTTTTGCAGCTATTTTTGTGCACTCCCTAGTCACCATTATGACGGGGTAATTTGTTTTTTGAAATTTTTAAGTATTACTTACTTGGTTGTTCATTGAGTATGCAAATAAGGGTTTATATTTGTCTTTGTCTCATGAGAGTTTTTCGTGGCCATAGCGATTATCACTTTCAATCTTTTCTTTTTTTGTCAACATCCGCTTCATTCCATTAGAGGCTTCATTAGATTTAGGTAGTTATTTTTAGTGGTTTATGAAAGTTATATGGAGATTTTTAGTTCTTTCAACACTTTTTGATAGATTAACCTCCTTTAATAGAGATATTATGGTGCATAGTGTCACTCTATCTTATATGTTCAAGTATTCGATTTATTCCACTTGAGCAATTCTTCACTAATCCATTCACACTTATGGAAGACTCTTCTTGTTCTTTTGATACTTCTCAACGTTTAACACACTTCTTGTATGGAGTGATTCTGATGCATATATTGTCATCTTGTCTTCTAGTACATTCAAATAGTGGATTCATTCTCACTGTGGATTTGAGTTCTTCTTCAACCTTTAGTGAATAATCAATCATATGCTATAGAAACTTCACTATTTCTTCAATTCTTTCTTTGTAAATGGATACCTCGCTAGTATTTATTTTTAAGACCCATATTTATGAAATCAAGAATTTATTCTCTTTTACCTAATCACCTAAGTTTATATTTAGGGAGGGTGTTGGTGTGTGTCATGTTCACACTAAATGTGAATTTCATCTTAAGTATTTTTATCATCTATGTGAGACATTTATGTGCACTATGTTGTTGATATACACTAATTAATGTGGTAGTTATCCTCTCACATATTGAGAAGAGTTAGGTGAAGTTAGGTGTTCTTTAATTAATGCTTCCACCTTACACTCAACCAATTATCATTTGCTACCTCTTACTTTACATATACTAGAAATCGCACATGTGTGGTGCAATGGAGGCGCCAATAGGGAGGCATTGAAGAAGTAAAATTTGAAGGAGTGAAGGGGAAACATTGTAAGAGGAAGAGGGGTGATGCAAAAGGGGATTAAGGGAGGAGAATTTCTTGGGTGGAGAAAATATTGGAGGAAATGTAGATGATCCTTTTCTTTCTTTCAATAAGTCACATATGGACCACCTTGTGTTTGTGGATAATTAGAGCCCACACCATTTTAAGGGGAATTCGTTTATGCTAGCCACATGAAACTCTAGAGAAAGGGACATGTTGAGGAGACTCAATATCCCATGTTAGATGATTTTAAAAGAAGAAAAGATGAAAAAACAAACACATCAAATCAAAAGAGGTATATTGATAATAAATTAATGTATGTTTCAACAAACCAATAATTAAAAAACCAAGCAAATCATAAGCTAGAAAAAAATGACTTAATTGTTACCATTGTTGCATCGTCCTAATTCTTTTTATAATAATCTCATATAAATTTTAACTTAATATCTCTTATGCATGAGTTTTGAAGATAAAAGCACCCAATATTGTCCAAAAAATATATAAGTGTCATTACAAACTTACATATTAATAATTGATACAAATGATTGTCCTATTTAATGCAATGTTTGTTGAGAATTAAATCTATTTTAATTGCCACCAACCTTGAAAGCCTTACTTCTTAATGGCTTGGTAACTTTTTGGATTACTGAAATTAAATCATTGTGTGTTTTAATAACATAAATTTTGATATATACAATGAGGAAAAAAATCAATAAACACAATGGAAATGGAAAATGCTTAAGAATAGAAAAAACATGGTATATTAAGAATAATTTTCAACACATATTGTAAGGGTCGCAGCAAATTCAATAACTTTAAATATTATTAATAAAATATAGGTCGCATACATTGGAATGTAGGAGACATTAACTCCCGACATACAAACAAACAAAAACTTGGTATGACTATTACGAGTAAAAATGTCGCGGCCATATTTTCAAAATCAAATCTTCAATGTTGCTTAAAGATTGAGAAGGAAAAATGTGTACACATATTCACCACCCCAAGAACTTACATAAATATTGTTTTAGACAAGCATTATATATATATATATATATATATATATATATATATATATATATCTTGTGAAAACACAAAAGTAAAATAGTGTTGCATACAACACCCCTATAAGAGGAACAATATGAAGATGAGATACCATATAACAAGATAGGTGGAGGACCTTAGACAGATCCAAGACATGTTGTGGATGAGGAAGCCATTCAAAAATGACATAGTAGGGTGGAGAGGTCAAGATTCTTCCAAGAAACATCCCATGGCCCATGCCAAAAGTGTGCAAGCCTCAAGTTGTTGCTCCCGACATCCACATTCTCACTTTCTTGGAAGGAAAGGAACCTCTTTGCTCAAAACTGCTTAGGTAAATCCCAATTTTGTGGGTCATGCATAAGCAACCACATGTCAATTGTAGTGGCGGTGCCCAATGGGACATGAAACATTCCACCCACCACATTGGTGTCTTGGGTGGAGAGGAGGTCCCATGATAAGAGGGGACAAGGTGGATGCATTTTTAGAGTTTCTTGTACCACTACCTGCAAAAAGGGAAGGTCGTAGACTCATTAATGAAAACACTTGTAGGGCACCATTACCATTACCATTTTGTTTTCATCAAGGTCACAGGGCTCAATGTTGTGCTTGTGGAAGAAGGAAACCCACAACATTGCAAAGTTAGTGGTTATGAACAAAAGTTATGCTTCGTTGCATCCTATAGCCAAGATTTGAATAAGTCATGGGAAAATGCTACCCTCCCAAAAACAAAACCTTGACCCCCACAACGTTTATAAAGTCACCACAAAAAGAACCATTTGACTAAAATGAAATATGAGATTCATCTCCCCTTATATATGATCAAATATCCCCTCTCCCTTCAATCATGACCATGAAATATGTCAGGATTTTCATTACACCAAAAATAATGCATGCACTTCACAAAGTGATTGAGGGCGTTGATGTTTGTCCAATGCACAAAGCAATTAAGGTGGTTTATGGATTCCTGATAGGTGAGTTCAACCCACCAAAGCGGTACTGCAATCAATGACTTAAACTCGTGTGCGAGTTAATAAATGGTGTAGAAATGCTATAGACCATTAATCTCCATGCAATTGTTATAGGCGTTAGCATTGGTTTTATTGAGTTCACGCCTATCAAAGATAAATATAACTTATATATAAATCTATTTAAAAATGGCAATCATATTTCAACTCAAGTTGGAAGTGACGATGACCTCAAAATTTTGCAAGTATTTTACACTTTAAAAATGGCCATCAAATGTAAACCCACGTGTGATAACTTGAATGCACTTTATAACCATTAATGCTTAGGAATCCTTATTTGCTACAAATTCTCTCTATATATACCTCTAATTGACCTCAAATGTCTTATATTTCAAGAAGCATGTGTAAAATCTTATTTTCTTGCATGTTTTATATTTAACCTCTCATCATCTAACAAAAGATAAGTTTGGAGAATATTTATAAAAATTTAAGAGTAGTAACTTGTAATGCCCATTCTAATCGAGTCGATAAATATTCCTTGCGTTTCCAACATCTCTTTAGTGGTTTGATTTGTGAGTTTTCCAATGTGTTTTGAGTGTCTTTCTTTTGTCTTAAATTCTAATAAGAGTGTCTATTTATTTATGTTTCACCTACTATTGATTGAAGTTGGAATGCTACTAAACATTCCTACAATCTTGGAGATTATTTGTACCAATAGTGGAAGACTACAACCTCTTGTTCTAAATTTGGTCACCTAACCAAATTAAAGTTATCAAATTCACACCACTTGAAACCAAAATTTGCAGTTACTTGTGAATATTTAAACCTATATGCTTGTAAACAAGATGATGCCGAAAATTCAATAAATTAGTAAGTTCAATAAACCACCCTTGGGAGTTCTCAAACAGACTTCCTTTGACCACCTTGGTGATTCACACAAAATCCAGGTGCATATATACTCTTCCCAAATCAACTAAATTTGAACTAATTGGTCATCTCTTCATTTATCGCCATGCTTTGCCAAAGGGCACTTACCAAAAAAAATTGGAGAGGAATGAAGCAAAGCACAAAGACTAACTATTGGGATCTTCCATTCATCAAACATGTGTACCATACTAACAATCAAACTTCACACCTTGGTCATAATTTTTGTAGAAATCTCCAAATTGTTTTTTGAGACATCTTGCAATTGCATATTTGATGTTATTACATTTTTATGCCATTCTTTATTAATGCACTTTCATGTTTGTTACCAATACTTTTTTGCTTACAACATTGAACTGCTAATACAGACATCATAATTCCATATCAAACATATCAAGATTGGCGATTTACAATGCCTTACAAAATACACATCTCAATGTCGCAAAGTTAAGAAAAAAGCATTGACATGATGATCATGAACTCATAAAAACATCTCAACTAAAGAAATGAAAGGCATTCTTCATTCATTAAAGGTAGAGAATGTGTGACAAAATTGACGTGGATCTTCTTAATTCATAAATTTTTAAGAAGTATTATTCAAACATTTGTCGTAATGAGAAAATGTTTCATTGTTAAACTTGTAACAAATCTCTTCTATCAACATAGCTTATGGGAGAAGCAAAACTATTAAGCATGATTCAAACTATTGTTTCTTCATCTTAACATGATCGTATTCCAATCCAAAATGTAATGAAAGTGGTAAATGAGAGAAATGGGAACCCTATGTTGGGGTGGGTGTGTGTTTTCCTTGTGGTGCCACAACAAATCACAAAAATTGGCAAACTCATACCTCCTTATGTTGATGAAGTGCACATCTTATGTCAAGGTCCAATTTTTGGCATGTTGATTCCTAACAATTAGTTGTTAGTTATCTAAAGGGGTGTTTTTTATTCCACAAATTTAGTTCCACTAGTTGGATTTGGGTTTGTACATAAATCATACCACATCGTGTGAAATTGGTGCTAGTTATCGAGTGTTGCTTTATATACCCTCACTTCTTTTCCATGTGTTGGCTTTCTTTTTTCAAAGCTTATAGAATATATTTGTTTTTTCCTATTATCTTCGTTATTTTTTAATTTTGTCTATGATTTTTAATATTTGCTAACTCGACCTTGTTGGAAGGTCATATGGTAAATGTTTGAAATGTTATTGTTGTAGTGTGTTTGCAATTGAAGAGTTTCTCACCATTACAATTACAATTTCATAAAATTGTCTATTCTCAAGTTTGTACCCTTGATTGTTGATAAAAAGGGAAGATAACAAGGCCCTTTGATAGTAACTTTTCCATGGTATTTCTTATTAATGGTTCGCCAAAATTCAACTTAACAAAACTAGGGTTCATTCCTTCACTTTGGACTCTACAATCTAGGGGAGTCCTTTCAAATCTAAGGTGTTCTTTGATGATTCCAAGATAGACACGCGCCGATCTAACATATGAATGAAACCCATCATCCTCATTTTTCCCTATTGTTTGTCACTAACACCACTAAAAACTTAGTCATTGATGCAGGAGCATCATCATGAAAATGACAAAAATTTGGATTTCAACCAATTTTGGATTTCTAGGGTCTTGTTGGACATTTTTAGGTGTTTTGTAAGCTTCTTCACCTTCGTAGGATCCTTCATGAGCAAAATAGGTTGATTTAAGTTTTCCGTCCAAAAACACCTTTTGAAAATTTGAATTCTTAGTTCTAGACTAGGATGTTTAAAGCAAAGTGTGAAAGAAAATAAGGATGTAAGAAGGTCATGAGGGACCTCATATGATGTAGGGAAGGAATTGTCACTCACTGAAGTTAGGTAACCTAAGTGTAGTCATTTTCACTATGATCAAGTTGCTTAAACCAACATGCAACTACCTCCTTGTTATGATGAAAAGGAAGGTATTCATATGAGGAAGAGGGAGAGAGGGTGGAAGAAATTTGGTTGAGGGTAAAAAGTGGAGAGACACATGTAACTAGAGTCATGAAGGCTCAAGAACCTAAAGTTAGTCTTGAAGATTCATGCTTTAAAGGGTTCTTGATACAAGTTTTGTAATTGTGAGGTTTAAGCATAGCTTGTGTGAATAAAGTGATGAATATTATTTTGTTTTGAATCCTTGTGATTGTGCTTGTTAATGTAGGTGTGAAAGATATTGCTAATTGTGGATTGATAGTGACAAGATCTTGAATAGGTGAAGACCACCGTATTTTGGAAACCTTAGTAAGAATTTATTAAAACCATTTTCTCATGTGATGAAGGATTAGGTAAAGTAAACATGGTTCTTGAAGTGAATGGATGGGTAGTAGAATGTGTAAAATGTATGCCTAGAAGTTGTGAGAAGATCCAAATGGTGAAAAACTCAAAACCCTAACAAACTTAAAAGTCATCGCTTGGCACAGACTAAGAAATGACCTTTTTAGACAAGTTTTAACAAAAATGAAAATAATGACAACCTATGATGCTTTAGAGAAGTTACTTATAATTTATATAAGAAATCCAAGTGTTGACAAAGCTTAAAAAGGCAATAAAACGAAAATAAAGTAAAACTTGCTCTCAAACCATACGCAACCCTATTCTAGGGTTTGAAGGATAGAAAATACACATAACTCAAGTTCTACTCCATGGAAAGGTTTTAAAATTGGTGGAAAGAAGTATTTAGATATAGGAAAGATGTCTATGAAGTTTCAAGTCAAAAGGAGCAAAAATAGTAGGGTATATAATGAAAACACAATATGACAATGTGTATGATAACCCAAATTGGGAAGGGGTATGAGTAGAGACTTTGTCAAAGTGACTAAACCTTCTTAAATGGACTATGAAGCTTATACACTAGTCAAATGAAAGCTTGGATCAAATGTGAAAATGAGGGACATGGACAACTCAAGTGAGTGAGGAGGGAAAACTTGAAAACAAACCTATACCCTGTTTGCATAGTTATAATCCAATTTTGATAAATCACTATCCTTAAGAGATAACTTTATGAAGAAAGAATGGTTAAGAAGTTGTAATATGATATATTGAAAGGTGTTAAGGGTTTGTGAAGAAATAACTTGTCACGAAACTCATAAACTAGTAGCTTTTCTTAACAATCCTCTAACAATGATAACTCGTGTCTTTAGTTTTAGATGCATACTTGAACTTGAGTTACAAGTGAATGAACATGTTATGTAGTTTAAAAACATGGTATGTTATCTTGTAGGCTCAAAGAAGACAAGCATTGCATGGCGAATGGTTGAAAACATTTTGAGTCCAAGATATTCCATGAGCTAAAAATCAATGAGGCAATAATGAGTGATGGTAAGCCACTTGGGCATTTCTTGTGTTTGAGGTGTAAACAGGATGTGAAACTTGTAAAGACTTGGGGAGGATTTAATAAAGATTATCTAGCCTATTAGACAGGGTCAAAAGCTTATGAGGTGAAAGGAGCCATTGTTTCCTTGTAAACTATGTATGTGAGCCCAAAGACTTAATTGAAGGGATAATTAGAAAGATGAAAGATGAATTGGGTAAACAATGTTGAGAGTTGAAGTGTGAAATTTGTCATGGAGCTAAAATTTGATAATGGGTATCTAAAAACATAATCATATTTTCAAGAACCTTTGTAAGTTGTTCGAGCTATGAGGTTTAGGTCAAAATATGGCTACACGGAGACCTAATGAGGAAACCAAGGGAGCAATTGGAAGAAATGTGCTTGGAATTGGGAGCTAAAACTTTATAGGCAGTTGAAGACCCCTAAAGAGTATCTAGAAAGGTGACCAAAAGCTTCTAAATACTTGTGTAATGTCTTGGACAATAAGGTTTCTAGTTTGGAAGGGCTAGTAGCATGTTCAAGGCTTAAGGGGTGAATGTGAAGGAATGAAGTTTTGACTCCTTAATAGATTGAATCATGTTTGTTTGATGAGATTGATCAAGCACCAAGTAAAAATAGCCTTTGAAATAGTTCAATTAAGAATTTGGTATGCTATTGCACATTGGAAGTTCTTGAGCTTGGACTTGTTTGTTGATTTGGATGATTTTTACTTAACTTTATTTGGTGATGGTTTGAATCTACTACCTTCACTACATCAGTCATCTACTTGCTTAGATCGCATTTCAACACACAAAGAATGATGGCTTCATAAGTCTACATTTTATATTTCACCTTCTAGGCAACACATCTTCAAAGTATCATGAAATGAAAACAAATTGATATATTTTAAGACTTGTTAGAACTAAGAATTCATAAAGCATAACCCATGACATATCATTATTCTTCTAAAATAAAATAGGAAGGGTTTAACAATTTAGTGACCTACTATACTAATATCGAGTGTCGAATCCATTAGGAAAACAAAGAACACCTTGATTCGTGACGTAATCAAATGCATCCCGAGAATAATGACTCATAACCACTCACACAACTTTCATGAGATCTAAGACTAGATTATGAAATACATTGAACATTTAACTTTTCATTAAGATAATTACAATGTCACAAACAAATTTCCCATACATAGAATGCAAACCATCCACAAAGACTATTGAATCATGCCCATGACCTATAACATAATGTATGAATAAAGGTTTTTACAATTTAGTGATAGTCTAGCCCTCCACTTTATGACCAATTACACTATATAACCTAATATAAGAATCATAATGTACATCTTTGCAGATATACATCCTCTAAATGCTTCGCCATCTTTCAACAACTTATCATATGACTTGAAATAACATAATATTGTGAGAGTGATGGATAATTTGACAAAGACAACTTGCCACAAGCTTTTTTCTACCTTCTGAATCACACTCGCATTCAACTATACAACTATTTACAACACAATTTTGATAGAATAACATTGTTTCACATATAAACACTCCAAAGTAATTTACATAAAGTCCCGTGAATCTCACATTGTGAGCTCTCATAGATTTTCCCCTTATTCTGAAATGAGAGATAAGAAGCCTTCTACTTATAGGACTTGGAAGGCTTCATAAATACAAGTGCCCACCTTATCAAAGAAGATGGTTAATCAATACACGCTTGGTCAAATGACACATGGAATAGGTGTGTAACTTGCTTTCAAGTTGCACATTCCAAATGTGATTCTATTTCTTAAAATAGAAAATAAGACACCTAAGAAATATTGTTAACTACCTAAGTAAACTTCAGTCATGATGTGTAATTAGACAATTACATCAACAAATATAGGTCAAATATAAGTCGGTCTAATAAGACTGGAAAAATGGTAAACAAGGAATAAATGCAAGACTCCAAAACAAAACATACCCAAGTATCAAAAATGCACAAAGTGAAGAGAGGATGTCTTAGTTATAGCCTTTAGTAGCCAAAGAAACGATCTTAAAGTTCTTGATAATTGTTCCTTTGTGTGGTATAAGTTAAACTTTTGTTTAAACCAAGCAAAAACCACATGGGTTCCCCTATAGGTGATTTCTAGAGAAAAATATATCAGCTTGTTCACATTTGTTAATTTATGACATAAATTTGCAGGTGTAGAATGAGTTGAACTATAAATGAAACTCAATACTAGTTTTGTGTAAGAGTTTCTCATTTTGTTGGGCTTTGAATGCTTTTAAGTATGGTGTTTTGGCCAAGTTGAAGTCAAAATTTCCTAAAGTAGAGGAATATAATTTCTTTTCTCACACAAATGTTGGTTCTCTTCCTAATGTTCACAAATCTCCCACTCCTCAAGTTCTTTCCAAGTTCCTCTTGGCTATGAATTGCCTTCTCTGCAACCACATGTTCTCTCTTCCATGTATCCAACATGCAAACACTTCTCATACCCTCAATGGCTTGAAGCCAGCTCCCAACCTAGTCCCTCTTTTCTTGTGCTTTCATTTTCATCTTCTTACTGCATCCTCTCTCTCTCTCTCTCTCTCTCTCTCTCTCTCTCTCTCTCTCTCTCTCTCTCTCTCTCTCTCTCAGTTATAGTGTGCTCTCATGCTCCTCTTTCTTCCCTTAATGAAGTCTATCTTTTTTACCTCTTTTCCCTTAGTTGAATCTTTAATCCACAAGCTTCAAGCTTCAAAGTGGATGCACCTCTCCTTTGCAGAGTAGTATAATGGCTTCCACAATTTGTTGTGGGCACATTATTGGTGGTAGATGCATAACTTTGCAATGCCCCACTAATATTTGAGCATATATTAACTTACAAAGTGGTGCCTTCCTTAATGCACGGTCGCAGAACATCCATATATTATGTAATGCCCGTTAGGCGTTTACCCTAGTTCTTGTCGCAATGACCCTTTTGTTGAGCGTCGAATGGTTGTGTGTAATTCCATTGTCTTAGATCTTGTCTTAGTGGTGTTTTAGAACCTTCCCTCTTCTTCTTGCGTTCTCAAGTCGTTATTGACACCTCTGTGTGTGGACTGTGTAATGTCCTATGTGTTAACCTAGTTAAAGGAGGATTTTGTTGTCGCATAGTTAAGCTGGATCTTTGGCCATTATTGATGTGAGTAGAAATTATTTATATTTATAGTATATAATGATAACAATGTTGTTTTAATTTAATTATCGATTGGCCTCTATTTTATAGTGTTATTGGTTTACATTATTGTCGAGCTGGTATATACGTCTTTGTTAATATGATTAATAATTATTTTAAGTGGTAATAATAATAATAATAATAATAACAATATTATTATTTTAATTATTGATCGACGATAACTCATTATTTTTATTGTCGATTGTTATCAACTTTATTATTAATTATCGTTAAGCGATTTTATTGTTTGGTTGGTCGCTTTGCAGAATGAACCCCGTTCCCCGCTGAGGAAGGGGTTACCCGTCTTGGTGCCATGGTCATTCCTTGCTTCGTGTTTGCTTTTGAATGTCAACCTCTAGTTTTCTTCGCTTGGTCGCTTAGGCCTGTTTGCAAGTTATTTAATCATTGTGGGTAATGGAGAATTTGATTCTTACTTCCCCTAGCTTGCTCGTGTGTACGTGATTTAATTTTTCTCGGGTTGAATAGTAATCATACAAAAAAATCTTATACCTTTTAGCTTATGAGAACTGTTCGAGTAATCTTGTAACTCCTTTTTACATTTTTATTAATATAATCTTCTTTCGTATGCTTTGTGAGCTTACCTTAGTAGAGATTTTGTTTATCCCGTATTTTTTATTAAGAAGGGGGCTCATGGGGGGCACCATGTCGTGGTGGAGACTGCCCATTCTTTTTATTAGAAACTTTTAAACTTCTTTCACCTACCCTTCACTGCCACCTTGGCCGACCAGGTCCATTCGCGTGTCCTGTTGCAAGTAAATGGCATTTGGACTCCTCCCAACCACCAAACTGCAAATAGTTATGGTATTTAATGTTTCTACCTTGCGTGAGGGAGATGGGAGTGGGTGGAGTCCTGATTTTTCTTCACCATGATCTCATTTTTATTCTTTTATTCAATGCGTATGGGCGATTCCTTCTCCTGGCACGTTTTCTCTGCCTCTTTGTTGACTGCGTGAATGTTGGTAAAGGCATCCTGATCAGGTTTGACCTTTGTTTTGTGAATTTCCAGCAAGGATAGCAGCCCGTGAGACTACATCTCTTTGAGGCTGTTTGTCAAACAGTTTGCTTCCTCGTGGGTGCTTCCACACCATACAAAACAAAAATTCGATTTTCCATTGTGCTGGATGGATGTCCATGTTCCGCTGTAACTTTCCCTTTTGACACGCGTTGGGGGGGATGTTGACAAGTTTTCAGACCACCTACCATGGCCGCAGAACTCCCTGCCTATGTCAAGTGTTGTTGTGAATGGAGTTTGGGCTCTCAACAAACTAAAATGAAGGAAACCTTCGCCATGTGTGGTCATTGCAAGAGCATGGTGGACATTTTAGAAAAATGCTGGAGATATACAGGCATGACAAATACTATCCATTTGATTTTTATGCCAGCATTAACAATTCCTTGAAACAAATGGTTTTCTTTTGATTAAATGGTAGATTTCCTTGAGTTATAGGGATTTATTACAGTCGTTTTACTGGTCTTCTGGTAGTCGTGGATGCGTTCTTTTAGGAAGAATTTTATTTTCTTTGGCATGAATGGCGCCTAATCCCTCTTGCAGTTTTAACCTATTTATTAATTGATTATCAAGTAAATCACTGCAGTAATTTTGTGGGTGATCTCCTTTATTTAATTTTGCTAATGCAATTATTTTGTTGGGAATTTTCTCTTTGGTTTAAGTATGCACCCGGAGGTGATTTTGAGCTATGGAAATTTGTTAAATTATTGGTAATGATTATTGATATTTTATTTCATTTCTTTTTTTGTACCCTTGGAGAACGTTTGGGTTGTATTCTTCGGCTTTCCCAATAAATTGGGTTTCTGATATAAATACTATGGTGTTAAATTCTTTGGATCTGGGTTTCTATAATATATTTTTGAGATATCATTGCTATAGTGAGCACACCGTTTACTTGTAGTAGATTCAGCACTATATTATTGGATGCTCCTGTTTATTGTTTGAAAATGAATATTGTCAGTATGTGTAGATTTGTATTGTTGGCAAAACTAGAAAATGGGGAAAGCAATTCGTATTAGTGATAAAAAAAAGGGGGATCAGTTTGTAAAATAATAATCTGGAAAATAAAAATAAAAAGAAAGAAAATGACTTGTATTGGAGACGCGGAAAGATAGATTTGAAATATTATAAATCCGAAAGGACAAAGTGATTTGTATTTATTAATACAGAGAAATCAATTGGTAAAATTAATAAATTGTGGAAGGGATATTGATTACGTTTTCACATAGGAAGATTGGGAAACCTATATGAGTTATCATAGTTTAAATATACGTTTTTTTTATTATTATATTTTTTTGTAACTAAAGAAAGTGATTTGACTTTGGAAGTTTCGACCCAATCTATATTTATGGTTATACTCCTCATGAACTAGAAGGTTATAAATTTCAAGTGTTATGAATCTTGGATGGGTGTGTTTTGAATGCTCGCTTACATAATGGACTTGGGTAGTGATGAGGTTTTCTTTTGTCCCGTATTTATCCATACCGAGTAAACTAGGTTGTTTGGCTTGCCCTTTCCCCGAATTCTTTTTTTTTTTTTTTTAATTTATTTATTTTTGTCATAATCCTTATAGAGTCACTTTTAGGTAAGAAATTATGGATGGTTAGTTTGAAAATTAGTTGTCAACTCATATGATTTCATGATGGCCCTTCTTGAAGGATTGTTTAGCTTTTGATGTTACGAGTCTATGGTCGTACTTGTTTGGTTATTAAGCTTTTGGGTATTTTTCAAGACATTGTTTTTAGTTGCAGGATATGACTTCCATCTTAGACCATATGGTTAAAAGTTTTGTTTTGTTGTTGTCCTTAAAATATAATGGAATGGCTGGAGTGTGGATCCATTGTCTTGAAATAGGAGTTTTACTTTCCTGGTATTGTTAATGGTAGCATGTGATTCCTATGTGTAGTATTTTTCATGCTCAGTTCTCGTGAACTGACTCAAGCTATACTTGTGCAGATGGCTTGTACGAGTGGATAATAGGAAAGAGTTGCAAAGGTTTCATTTGATGGATTTATGAAGTTTCTTGTGAAAATGCCAAATGTGTTGTAATCGTAATGGTGCTTGTAATGGAGTTTGGAAGGCATCTTTCCTTGGATTATTGTGTTATAAAGTTGTTTTTTCATGTGGTAGTAGGACTGTATTTATCTGTGTGAGAAATAATTATTCAATCTTCACCTGGTGATGAGATTTCTTTCGATAATATTATTTATCAGTCATGAACTGTTGTGGTTGCATGACTCGACCTTGTTTGGCACCTTCGTTTCTCAGCGAAGTTCCATTGTATCTTGAGATCACCTTTAGGTTGTATGCCATGTTGAAAAGAAAGGTTTTAACCGTGTTCTTCTCTCTCGATTTGTTATGGTAGCTTCTTCTTTTGAGTCATAAGACTTTCATGCTTTAATGACTCTCCATGGTCTTGACATCAGTATAGTTTTATGTACATGTTAGAGGGTGGCAATCCTCTTTCAAAAGGTTAATCAAAGATAAAAGAGTAGAAAATGGATTCATAAGTTGATTAAATTATAAAACAATAATAGAGTTGTGTTTCTCATTGAATAATTTTAAGAATTTTCAAATTGAGAAGAAATGAGTTTCTTCTACTAGTATGAAAGAACCTACCATTGCTAACCTTAAGCTATAGATTAAATTATTTTTTCTCAGTATGGTACCACATTAAGTCTTTTGTTTCCTTTGTCGAACCTAATCCAGAAAATGCTAAATGAAGTTCTTACCCGAATCCTTTTAAACTCTTAAGTCTCTTTAAAAGACCAATTAGTAACAAAAAAAAAGATCTTGATGATGAATTAATTTTACCGTCTCACTCTAGCCTTTTTTCTCAGTACATCGTAACCTTCTCTTAAGTAGGGATAAGTGTTGACCCTTGCACAAGGAGGTTGTGGATCGGAACCTAAAACAATATCTCCCTTGATAGGAGCTTACACTCGTCTCCTTGTACAAATGGAGGTATGAATCAAGTTTTAGTGGTGCGGGTTCGGATAGATAGCCTTGTGAAATTGATTACCTCCTGGTTTTGTAAATGAATTAAGAAAGTAATTTTCATATTAGAGATGATCCTAGGATAGACCTTAATTGTACAAAAGAAAAGAAACCTAACCCTATAAGAAGAGCTGTAAGAATCATAACATGAACCTTCTAGAACGTAAGTTAAAAAATTGTAACATGTCTCTAGTAAATCGGTAATTTTTTTTTAAGGATGTTTTCACCGTGGGATGTCCTGAACTGTGACGATGTGTTGTGGTTGGTCTTTTGTGGCGTCTTGTCAAAGAAAAGAGTGAATTGTCCTTGATAGGTGTGAGTGTTTCTATGTAGCCCTTGTGGTCATCCTTGTATCAAGTGGTTCCCAGAGTTAGTTGTAACCTTGTTGACGACATGTTGTGTCATGTTATGTGTCAAGCAAGTCAAAAAAAAATTCCTATGTTTTCCTATGTAGTCTTGTGTGCTGTTTTGTGGTCGTTACACTTGGTATCAGAGCATAGGTTCATGCTCTCGAACCTATGGGCCAGATTGGAGTTATGATGGTATTACATGATGATGATGGTGTACATGATAGTGTTACATGGAGATGATGGTATTGCATGATGGTGGTTTATATTGGAAGAGTAATGTGGTATAAGCGTGATGTGATTGATGTCGTAATTGTGATATTGTGAACGCACATGATGTGTATGTCACTTAGTGCGTGTTTGTCATCATGTTGATGTGTTAGGGATGGGAGTATTCTCTCTCCTTCTTGTGGATTCTATGAAGAGTTCACGTGTGAATTACTGCTTGTGATGTGTGAAAAGAATTCTAATGTGGATGACGGAGTGTTAGAGCATTGTGGCATATTGTGATATGTGGGTGTGTCGATATGTTGTATGACTGGATTGATGTAAAGTGAATTGAGTTGTATCATGATGTTTTACCATGTTTTGAAGAAATGTATGCATCACCTTGTATGTAGCAAATGAACGTTATGTTGTGATGTTACTATGTTCATCATATGTATGATTTGTGTAGTGATTGCACTTTGGGTGCAGAATGTGGTAAAGTGATGTAATGCACCTAGTGAATGTATGATTGTGATCTACGCTGTATATATACTATACGTAAGACGTTATGGTAGTTATGTGTGTACCACCACCGTGTTAGTGATGTAGTTACATGTTATGTTGTGAACTTTACACTAACCGACCCTGAGGGAAATCGGTAAACTGGGTATGTTTGGAGTGAGAAAATGTGTACCGTTGACCAGTCACTCGAACCGAGTACGAGATAGGAAGTGGAGCCTTACATAGGCTGAAAACCCACTTTTGTTCGTTTGGTATGTGTGGCACTTGCTCAACGGGTGTCATGCATATTGTGTTTCGCGGACACCTTAGGCTCAGTAGATGGTGACATGTACTTTCTTTCTCTCTCCCGATATGGTTGTCGTATGGACTCAACCTATGTGATTTTGACTATGTTGAGCCTTGTTGAAGTTGTGGCGAGATGGTTCAGATCGAGATGATGACAGTTGTATTATGGATATGTATTTTTACGAGCTGAGGCTCGATGTTCCGAGTGCTAGCAACTCGTTGAGTACCCCTTTGGTGGCCAGATAAGGCCACACAGTTATCGTAATGTGACATTATTATAAGTGTATTTTATTCGTAAATTGAGCTTTTTACTTTATTTTGCAAGGACCAACAGTTTTCTTGATTGCCATGCTTACATTTTGGGCATTTCCTTGGTTTGTGGTACTAACACTCAGATTTTTGCACTAACTATGGCCATTTGGTCAGTTGTTTTGCTTGGTTTTGAATCTTCTTCTAAATTTTAAGATTGTACCGCCTTGCCCAAGGCTTGTACTTTGCCACTTGGCATTTTGGATCGATTGTTATGCTGGTTCTATTGTCGTGATGTGTGGAATAGGGTCATGGGATGCACCATGGAATGGTTGGACCTATGGACCCGCTTCATTGTATGGGGGTATGCCCCAAGGAGTTACAGATAACTAGCGGGTTGTTGAACCACGCATTATTATGTCACTTGGGTTGGAGTGTCCAAACCCTATGTGTCTTGGGCCATGGGGACAACCGGCCTCCTTGTGGGGGGCATAAGGGAATGCCAATGGCATCAATTTTTATTGTGAAAGAAACTTGAGGGGAGGTATAAGGGCTTGAGGGGAGGTATAAGGGTTTGAGGGAGGCATAAGAGATTTGCATGTATGTGTGACTGATACTTCAGGAGGTATGCTGATGTATTATGATGTTTTGGTTATGGTGTTATGATATATGTGTTACTCATATCAGTTGGATATATTTTGTGATGTTTTGGATATGGCATTGATGCTCGTGTGGACCCTATGTATGTGTAGCTATTTTCTAAGTCATGTAAAATCTGCATTTGTGGAATTGAGGAAATGTCTGGTTGTCGTAGCACACTTTGTTCAAATATTCTAATTGTCAGTCATGGTTGTGTGACAAGTACTATGTTATGTGGACCGTGCCTATTCCCTTCCGTATATGAGTAATCTTTTGTGGTGTAATACAGTCATGAAGTATATACTTGTGTGTTTGTGAATCTGTAGTGTCTTGTCTGACCCCGAGTAGGGTGTTGTGATAACAGTTCATGTTGGGCACCCACAATAAGGAATAAACCAAAACTTTTCAACGATGAAATTTTAAAAGAAATTAAACTAAGAATAAGGCTAAAGGAAAGAAACTAATGAAATAATAAATAAGAGGGAACTGCCAATCTTCACAGAACCTTGAAAGTTAAAATTTCTACCTAATGTTCCTAAGGCTACCCTGTGGCCGTGCTTTAATCAACTAAAATTTTAAACCATAGGGTGTACTTTCTCCTTTACTTGTTCTTGGTTGCAACCATTTCTTTTCCTCTGTGTTATGTCGCATCGAGGACGATGCTTTTCTTAAGGGGAGGAGAATGTAATGCCCCGTTCGGCGTTTACCCTAGTTCTTGTCACAATGACCCTTTTGTTGAGCATCGAATGGCTGTGTGTAATTTTGTTGTCTTAGATCTTGTCTCAGTGGTGTTTTAGAACCTTCCCTCTTCTTCTTGCATTCTCAAGTCGTTATTGACACCTCTGTGTGTGGACTGTGTAATGTCCTATGCGTTAACCTAGTTAAAGGAGGATTTTGTTGTCGCATAGTTAAGCTGGATCTTTGGCCATTATTGATGTGAGTAGAAATTATTTATATTTATAGTATATAATGATAACAATGTTGTTTTAATTTAATTATCAATTGGCCTCTATTTTATAGTGTTATTGGTTTACATTATCATTTAAATGGTATATACGCCTTTGTTAATATGATTAATAATTATTTTAAGTGGTAATAATAATAATAATAATAAAATAATAATAATAATAATATTAACAATATTATTATTTTAATTATCGATCGACGATAACTCATTATTTTTATTGTCGATTGTTATCAACTTTATTATTAATTATCATTAAATGCGATTTTATTGTTTGGTCGGTCGCTTTGCAGAATGAACCTCGCCCGCTACCGAGGAAGGGGTTACTGCCTTGTGCCATAGTCGCTCTTGCTTCGTGTTTGCTTTTGAATGTCAACCTCTAGTTTTCTTCGCTTGGTCGCTTAGGCCTGTTCGCAAGTTATTTAATCATTGTGGGTAATGGAGAATTCGATTCTTACTTCCCCTAGCTTGCTCGTGTGTACGTGATTTAATTTTTCTCGGGTTGAATAGTAATCATACAAAAATTCTTATACCTTTTAGCTTATGAGAACTGTTCAGGTAATCTTGTAACTCCTTTTACATTTTTATTAATATAATCTTCTTTCGTATGCTTTGTGAGCTTACCTTAGTAGAGATTCTGTTTATCCTGTATTTTTTATTAAGAAGGGGGCTCGTGGGGGGCACCATGTCGTGGTGGAGACTGCCCATTCTTTTTATTAGAAACTTTTAAACTTCTTTCACCTACCCTTCACTGCCACCTTGGCCGACCAGGTCCATTCGTGTGTCCTGTTGCAAGTAAATGGCATATGGACTCCTCCCAACCACCAAACTGCAAATAGTTATGGTATTTAATGTTTTACCTTGCGTGAGGGAGATGGGAGTGGGTGGAGTCCTGATTTTTCTTCACCATGATCTCATTTTTATTCTTTTATTCAATGTGTATGGGCGATTCCTTCTCCTGGCACGTTTTCTCTGCCTCTTTGTTGACTGCGTGAATGTTGGTAAAGACGCCCCGATCGTGTTTGACCTTTGTTTTGTGAATTTCAAAGAAGGATAAATCTACACCTCGTGTGAGACTACATCTCTTTGAGGTCGCTTGTCAAACAGCTTTGCTTCCTCAGGTGCTTCCACACCATACAAAACAAAAATTCGATTTTCCATTGTCTTTGGATGGATGTCCATGTTCCGTAAATTTCCCTTTTGACATGCGTTGGGGGATGTTGACAAGTTTTCGACCACCTATCATGGCCGCAGACTCCCCGCCATGCCAAGTGTTGTTGTGAATGGAGTTTGGGCTCTCAACAAACTAAAATGAAGGAAACCTTCGCCATGTGTGGTCGTTGCAAGAGCATGGTGGACATTTTAGAAAACTGCTGGAGATATACAGGATGACAAATACTATCCATTTGATTTTTATGTCAGCATTAACAATTCCTTGAAACAAATGGTTTTCTTTTGATTAAATGGTAGATTGCCTTGAGTTATAGGGATTTATTACAAATCGTTTTACTAGTCTTCTCGGTAGTCGTGGATGCGTTCTTTTAGGAAGAATTTTATTTTTTCTTTGGCATGAATGGCGCCTAATCCCTCTTGCAGTTTTAACCTTTTTATTAATTGATTATCAAGTAAATCACTGCAGTAATTTTGTGGGTGATCTCCTTTATTTAATTTTGCTAATGCAATTATTTTTGTTGGGAATTTTCCATTGGTTTAAGTATGCACCCGGAGGTGATTTTTGAGCTATGGAAATTTGTTAAATTATTGTTAAGTATGCAATTCGTATTAGTGATAAAAAAAGGGGGTGGGGATCAATTTGTAAAATAAGAATCGAAAATAAAAATAAAAAGAAAGAAAATGACTTGTATTAGAGATGCGGAAAGATAGATTTGAAATATTATAAATCCAGAAGGACAAAGTGATTTGTATTTATTAATACAGAGAAATCAATTGGTAAAATTAATAAATTGTGGAAGGGATATTGTTTAGCTTTACAAATTACGTTTTCACATAGGAAGATTGGGGAAACCTATATGAGTTATCATAGTTTAAATATACGTTTTTTTTATTATTATATTTTTTTTGTAACTAAAGAAAGTGATTTGACTTTGGAAGTTTCGACCCAATCTATATTTATGGTTATACTCCTCATGAACTAGAAGGTTATAAATTTCAAGTGTTATGAATCTTGGATGGGTGTGTTTTGAATGCTCGCTTACATAATGGACTTGGGTAGCGATGAGGTTTTCTTTTGTCCCGTACTTATCCATACCGAGTAAACTAGGTTGTTTGGCTTGCCCCTTTCCTGAATTCTTTTTTTTTTTTTTTTTTTTTTAATTTATTTATTTTTGTCATAATCCTTATAGAGTCACTTTTAGGTAAGAAATTATAGATGGTTAGTTTGAAAATTAGTTGTCAACTCATATGATTTCATGATGGAACTTCCTTTTACACTCGATTTTCTTTGGTTTGTTCTAACTTATGCGGGTAATGGCCCTTCTTGAAGGATTGTTTAGCTTTTGATGTTACAAGTCTATGGTCGTACTTATTTGGTTATTAAGCTTTTGGGTATTTTTCAAGACATTGTTTTTAGTCAGCAGGATATGACTTCCATCTTAGACCATATGGTTAAAAGTTTTGTTTTGTTGTCCTTAAAATATAATGGAATCGTTTGAGTGTGGATCCATTGTCTTGAAATAGGAGTTTTACTTTCCTTTTATATTGTTAATGGTAGCATGTGATTCCCGTAGTATTTTTCATGCTCGGTTCTCGCGAATTGACTCAGTTATACTTGTGCGTATGGCTTGTACGAGTGGATAATAGGAAAGAGTTGCAAAGGTTTCATTTGATGGATTTATGAAGTTTCTTGTGAAAATGCCAAATGTGTTGTAATCGTAATGGTGCTTGTAATGGAGTTTGGAAGGCATCTTTCCTTGGATTATTGTGTTATAAAGTTGTTTTGTCATGTGGTAGTAGGACTGTATTTATCTGTGTGAGAAATAATTATTCAATCTTCACCTGGTGATGAGCATTCTTTCGATAATATTATTTATCAGTCTTGAACTGTTGTGGTTGCATGACTCGACCTTGTTTGGCACTTGTATCTTGAAATCACCTTTAGGTTGTATGCCATGTTGAAAAGAAAGGTTTTAACCTTGTTCATCTCTCTCTATTTGCTATGGTAGCTTCTTTTGAGTCATAAGACTTTCATGCTTTAATGACTCTCCATGGTCTTGACATCAGTGTAGTTCTATGTACATGTTAGTGGGTGGCAATCCTCTTTCAAAAGGTTAATCAAAGATAAAAGAGTAGAAAATGGATTCATAAGTTGATTAAATTATAAAACAATAATGGAGTTGTGTTTCTTATTGAATAATTTTAAGAATTTTCAAATTGAGAAGAAATGAGTTTTCTACTAGTATGAAAGAACCTACCATTGCTAACCTTAAGCTATAGATTAAATTATTTTTCTCAGTATGGTACCACATTAAGTCTTTTGTTTCCTTTGGCGAACCTAATCCAAAAAAAGCTAAATGAACTTCTTACCCGAATCCTTTTAAACTCTTAAGTCTCTTTAAAAGACCGATTAGTAACAAAAAAAAAAAGATCTTAATGATGAATTAATTTTACCATCTCACTCTAGCCCTTTATCTCAGTACATCGTAACCTTCTCTTAAGTAGAGATAAGTGTTGACCCTTGCACAAGGAGGTTGTGAATCAGAACCTAAAACAATATCTCCCTTGATAGGAGCTTACACTCGTCTCCTTGTACAATTGAAGGTATGAATCAAGTTTTAGTGGTGCGGGTTCAGATAGATAGCCTTGTGAAAATTCGATTACCTCCTGGTTATGTAAATGAATTAAGAAAGTAATTTTCATATTAAAGATGATCCTTGGATAGACCTTAATTGTACAAAAGAAAAGAAACCTAACCCTACATGAAGAGCTATAAGAATCATAACATGAACCTTCTAGAACGTAAGTTAAAAAAATTGTAACATGTCTCTAGTAAATCAGTAATTTTTTTTTAAAGATGTTTTCACCGTGGGATGTCCTAAACTGTGACGATGTGTTGTGGTTGGTCTTTTGTGGCATCTTGTCAAAGAAAAGAGTGAATTGTCCTTGATGGGTGTGAGTGTTTCCGTGTAGCCCTTGTGGTCATCCTTGTATCAAGTGGTTCACAGAGTTAGTTGTAACCTTGTTGACGACATGTTGTGTCATGTTATGTGTCAAGCAAGTCAAAAAAAAAAATTCCTATGTTTTCCTATGTAGTCTTGTGTGCCTGTTTTGTGGTCGTTACATATTCACTCAACAGTCCAAACCTGTTTTTATACATTGGACTAAAATATACATTATTTTCAAATTTCACTTAAATCCATGAATCTGCAAAATATTCATACATACAATCCAGCAGAAATAAACAACTTTACTGCAGGAATCAACCAAATACATCGCACCAAAACACATGAAAAAAATTTAACAGTGGCTGATGGGGACTCTAAAAGGAACATTCATACCGTTTTGTCCTTTGTTTATATCAAGCACTTGAAAAAAGGGGAAGTAAATACACTATATTCATCATTGTTAATAAAGAGGAAGTTGTTTAATTATCTCAACATAGCCCCTGCAACTAATTTGTACCTAACATATAGAAATCAGTGTTACATGGGGACATATCCCAAGGGCGGGAGATGCCATGTATCGCCAATGGACATCTTGGGTGATTCCCCTACTGTACTTCATTCATGGGTGACAACAGTGGGCATGGTAGTGAACATCTTCCTCAAAAAACAGGAGTCCTAAATGTAGCCTCCAAGATTTCTCTCAAAACTTTTTAAAAAGCAATAAAAAGTATCTGACATTTTGTTTCTAAAGACCTGAAGTGGGCCCCACAATTCATTCCTCATATTTAAAGTAGACCAACCTAAAAGGGGGTCAAGAACAAGCATAGTTTTTTTGGTTTGGAGCTGCAGGCATGTAATAGGTGGAAGAAAGGCATTGGCAGGAGCAGAGAAGAAGTAATTTTTACCGGACTGTGTGTACGCTCTAAATATTATTGCTTCTTGATTTTAATGTGTTAATTTGAGCTGTATATTAATTACAAAATAACAATATTTAGACATCTTGAAATTCATTTTTAGGACCGGATCCCTAACATCCAAAGCAATTTACCCACACCCCCATGTCCTGGTCCCAAAACTTGGAATGACATAGAAACATATCTTTCACAGTTTCACTTCTAATTAATATACTAACAGATATCCATGATAGTGAAATATCACAATGTTAGTTAACAGGAGTATATCCATTCCAGCATCGAATTTCTTTAACAAACTCAAATACTTGGCAATGAAATTGACTCTAAACATGAAAATATGAAGACATGATAGTAGTTGAATATCTACTTGCAAGTTTGCATTTCCAAAATAATGATTTCTCTTGCACGTATGAATTTGGGAGAACAATACTAAGATTGTTTACATGCACACGTGTACATTATTGATATCAAATTCAAAAAGGAGCACTTTTACTGCTGACCTTAACTCTGATTGACAGATTTTTTTAATCTTCCTGCATATAGACATTCAATAGAGAATTCTATAGTGAATGGCATGCATTAAAAGAAAACTAGAACAACTGAAAATGTCAAAAAAAAACCAAGTGTATGATCTTGTTACAAAGTTTGAAAAGATTGACAAACAGTTGTAAGATTGAAAAACCTTAACACTCAAATGGAATACATATACAAACACGACCCCAATAGTAGCCAAAACCCCAAGCTCTATTCTGACCCATTAATGGCCAAAATGTTTAACACAATAACCATAGTTCAATAGTAAGGCTGATACATGCTACATATCAATCATGACCACGGATGTGATCTGGAATCCTGCCACCAGCCATTCTAAATGATATGGTAAATTCTTTAACAAATTTCTATACCAATGTATGTGGCTCCTCGCCCATTTATTCTGTTAAATAAATAAGCTCAACTCTATAAGCTAATGTGCTCAATCTCAATTATGCTGGATGCAAACAGAGTTTCCAATGTTGCTTCCCATCATGCGTCAGGGATAAGCTGCTCTTTGAGATTTTGAATTTTTCCCTACTAAAAACTTGACGACTTTTAATACCATTTCAATGTTTCTCTGTCTTGTGGTTTCCTATACAAATGCACATGAAGCCTCTTTACGTTTCTTGTTGATTAGTGTAACATGATAGCCCAAGTTTGGGTTGTTTCCTGACCTTGACTTTCTTTACTTCAGGAGTTTCCCGGTACTTATTTCCAGAATTAGGTTGCAAGCAGCAATGCAATACTCAGTTTTACTCATCAGCATGAATAGATGCATCCCTGCAAGTAATTGGGAAAAAGTAGTTGTTTACATATCATAATTTTCAAACGACGTCAGCTGTTAACTTATTTTGAAAAACAGTGATACAACTCATTAATTTTCCTAAAAATACTAGGTACACTCTTCATTCCAGCATCCTTCTTTCCAGGCGGGCAAAAGTGTAGCATTTACATACACCCAATTGGGTAGAGCAAACACTGTTGTCAGTTGTGCAAGGGTGTGATTATTGAGCATTTACTGTTGTGCCATAGCTAGGGCGATTCATTGTGCAATTAAGCGTAAATCTCCATCTCATCTTGCCTATCTACAAAGTTTATCCGCAGCTTTAACCTTGGGCATCCCAGGTGTTTAAACCCTAAGCCTCCCCAGCTTTTTAAAAAGGAAAAAATCATTCAATAAAAACACCTCACAGCCATATACAAAATATATAACAAGGAACCGCAGATCACAATTAAAAACATAAAAGCACTAAATCCCAGATCCCAAACCCTTGATCTCACACACAACCCCTAAAACCCTAACCCCAATTGTTAATTCCTAAACCCTAACCCCAATTGGAAAACCCAAACCTTAAATCCAAATCCTAAATCCTAAACCCTAAACCCTGATCAGTAAAACTTACACCCCGGACCCTTTTTTACAGTAAGTATCATAATTTTTTCATTTCTTCATGGTCTCATATTACACCGTAAAACAACAGGATGAAAACATGGTGGGCTAAAAAGATTTAAACCAAAACTGAAATTGGAAAAAAATGCAAAAACTTATCATTGTTTTGGCTGGGAAGCTCGTTTAGCAGTGTGGCAGTGCAGGAGCGTGTGGAACTGCATCAGGTGACCGTAATAATCAGGATTCATCTCTAAACAGAGGTGAAGAAGAGTGGTCATCTGCGCACATTTATCCACTGCCTCGCCGGCTTCAGATTTGTGGGCCTTGTCAACACAGTTTGCCCATAGTTCAAATCGTCTTTTACATGGACCTCCCTTCATGAATTCTCCAAACGCCCCATACGATCGACCTGCTTCTGCCATAGGTATTAATTTCTCGATCTGTGTTTTTCTTTTACTTAGTTTTCCAGCCCTTACCACCAATTCTCTGTCTGTATCTGTGTTCAAATAAATTTAAGAATGACAATTCTCGGGTTAAATTTGACCGGTGTATGCCCCTTCTTTTGTATAAAATTTCATAGGAGAAATGGGTAACGTGTAGTACGAAAATTCTTTATAAACTGCTTGCTTTAAGTTGTTATTGATATTCTTTATAAAAGACACTATTATTGGCCCTTTTGTGCTATTATTCTACATGTTGTATAGGCATTAAAAAAATTATTATTTTTGTTATGAAGCCAATCACAAAATTCTAAGTGGCATTTTATATGTTCGTTATATAGTTTGTCATATATATATAGAAAACATTTAACTTAATTTTTTCATTGGTTGAAATATTTTTATAACCATTTAAAAAATAGGTTCAAAATTATTGTTTTCCTATAGTTTAAACATTGAAAAATATTATGCAATGCAATGATAGTAATCAATGAATTCAAGTGTTGTGACAGAGATCATGAATATCTTAGTGATGACATTTATTTGGCATATGAATTGGATGCTAGTTGTTTTAATGAACCTGTGCATTGTTCTTTGGGACTTAATGCATATAGATTAAATTTTAACATCAATTGTTATCAATGGCATTCCACTAATAGCTCTGGTGAATTAACTTCTTTCTGTGTGTTAAGACCGCAAGGCACAGTTCAATTGTTGTTTTCTCTGGTAAGAAACCATTTTTATGTGGTTTACTATCCCTGTTTTTTGTTTTTCTGTATTTTGTTGGTTGTGTTTTTTGTGAACCTTTGGTCTGTCTGAGTACAGATGTTGCAAATGCATGCAGACTCAAAAGGAAGGCACAATGTGGAACAAGCATTACAGTTACTCCATGACCATGGCTTGAGCCCTCCAAATTCGAAAAGGTTTCATTTACAACCCTAGGCTGTTTCTTCTAAACCCCGATAAAAGCATAAAACCCAAGCTTGAATTCCTTAAAACTTTCATGATGAAAAAGGATATGGCCAAACTCATTTCCTTGAATCCAAGGCTTTTCAACCTCAGTATTGAGAATAGGCTTAAACCTTTAATTTCATTTCTGGAAACGTGTGGTTACAGGGGCGAGGGTTTGTCACTACTGCTGGGCATTGTTCCCGAGTTGCTATCAATTTCAGAGGAAACCATATTGAGATTATTTAAGCAGGTGGAGGCTTTTGGGTACACCGAGGGCTCTTCTCTGTTTGCAATTGCTTTGAGTTCGATTACCGGGCTGAAAGAGGATCTCTTAGAACAAAACTGCAGCATTTGTGCAGTTTAGGGTTTTCAGAAGAACAAGTGTTGCTTTTGTGCAGGCGGATGCCTAGGATATTGGCATCTTCCAAGGAAAAAATAAAGCGCAATTTTATTCGCAAGTAAACTTGAATGAGATTTATAAATGCCCTCAAAACCAGCAACACAGTACAAATCCTAAGTATAAATCATTTGCAGTCTCGTGAATCGAACCTGCGACCGATAGGCGGCTTATGATTTTGTAGTGTGAAGATGTTTGTCGGATTAAGGGGATTTATTGCGTTTACATGTGTTGTTTCACATCTTTGTGTCATAAGTTAGAGCACTCCCTTTCTAGGGCGGCCATAGAAATATGTTTGCTTTTGGTAGACCCTAGTTGATCCATACCTTCCTTTGAGAGAATTTAGTTTGATTATAGTTGGCTTCAATCAATACTTTCAAATACACTACTTTAACTGACACATGCTCTAACTTCCCATACATGTATTATTGATTTGTATGTACATGTATATACAATATGGTTTCGTTATAAAAGAATGTCCTTGTGCATATAGAAATATTTAAAATGTCTACTATTTTATCATAGATTTTTACACAAAGGGTGACTCTTAGAGCACTGGTCTTTATAATTAGGTGGAAGTGATCCTAAACTTCCATCTATAATATATATAGCTTTAATAAACACGACTAGTTTTTGTCGATTCTAGAATGGCCTCGTGTAGCTTTGCACGATGTGTGGCTTTGTTTCATTGTTTTTTCTCGTATGCCAATTATTTTGGATCATGATATTTTTTACATAATAATGCAATTGCAATCGATTTCTCTTATGTATGTGAAAAACTGCTATTTTGTTTGATCTTGTAGACATCAAGACTACTTCTACAGCTTGCATTTTGATTGTTTTGATGTTTATATCAAGTTTTGTGTTTTGTTTGTTGTGATGTTTGTGTAGACACTTGTTTTTAGCACTCTAATGCCTTTGTCTTATGTACACCCCCACTCTCACCTAAGCACTCCCCCTTTCTCATCTTATTCTCAAACAATCCCATGTTCCTCCTAAAATCCTATTTTTCCCCATATCCCATCTTACTTACCATTATCCTATATATTTATCACTATTTTTATTATCCCCATTTATCTTTATATCTTAAAACCCCATTAATCCATAATCTACCATTAATCCCTTAATTATCCTAATCCTATCAATAAACTTCTCATTTAATACCCTCATGGGATTCTAATTCCCTCTCATTATTATCCCTCATTTAAACCCTTCCTAAGATTCCCTCTACCCATTTACTCCTCCCTAAGATACCCTTACCCATTAAATATCCCTTCATAGGCGTAAGGGGCTTAAAATAGTCTCTAGTCGTTACATTCCCATTTCCACCCATTTCTTATCCCATTCTCGCCACCCCATTATAATCTTAACGTCTCTTAGCAGATCGTATGTATGTCTCTAGACCTCATTGGCACCTAAACCCAACCTCTACATTATTTAAACACCCTTACCCCTCCTCTTTAGGGGCTAGAAAATATCGAATCTCTCGTGTGCTATGTGATTGTTATTTCTGCATCATCTTTGAGCTCATACCATCAATTTGAATCACTTTTTATCCTTCCACATACCATTGTTGAAGCTTGGAGCATAGTGAAGAACATTTGGATACATCCTTCATGCATGTTCTTCTTTGTTTTGCAGGTTTTCATGTCTTATGGGATTTCTAGTTAGCCTTGTTATCGTCCATTCATTGATCTCAAACTCGTTTATCCACCTTACCCCTTAGCCTATGCTCCATTTCTAATCCGGTCCACCGCTACTCTGGCTCTAGACGTCATCGACCCATACCCCACATCTATTGAATCCACTTTATTTGGCATCTTATCCACCTTGTTTTACATCTCGCTCACACGTCTATATTCCAAATGCATTATATTGACATCCTACCTACCCTTTTAGCATTCTACCATCTATCTTGACACCTCGTAACCAGTATCTACCCTTGATTTTGCACATTTTGGGATATCATCTTGCTCTCCTATGTCATTGCGATCATCATATATATCTGCTCTCGAGTCATTGTCAAGCCACTCTCTAGTTTGGATTTACTTTAGGAATTTCTAGTATCAGTCATCATTTCAGCTTATCTTAGCCTATTAGATATACTTCGATTTTGGTATTTGCATATTTCCATTTCATTGTTGATCATCTACTTTTGTTATCAAAACGTGGGCTGACATCCTTTCTAGGAAGCTTTCGCTTCTCGAACCAAATTCTTCGAGCAACCCGCCATATCTATTACTAATCCTTTTTGTGTCTAGTCTTCGTTGTTATGCAGTCATCAATTTGCAGCAAGGAAGATCTAATTTTGTGCTCCCATACCATCTTCGCTCATCATATGCATCAGATGTCCCTAAACCCCCTTTTATGAGGTTTTCTTGATTTCTAGTTTAGTCTTCACTAATCTAAAGCAGTAGTGTGAAATCTTGACAAACATTATGGCACTCACGGTGGGACCAACCCTTCTTTGGTGAGGTCTCTTACATTTTCATTTCTCTCATTTCACACTTTCTTCCATATCCCTTTTCTACTAACTTTGCAAGTAAGAGTTTTCTTTTGTTTTTTGCGTCAGAGTGTGGGTTGCTCGGACTCACTTTTTCTCATTGCTCATCTTGAAGATCAGATAAAAAGGAAAATCAAACATCAGGTATTCCTTGTTTTTTCTCCCCATTCCTTCCTTTTCTTTATCACATTGCATACTCTGGTTGTTTTTCCTCATCGAATTTCCACACTTCATTTTCGAGTCTTAAAAAGAACACCCTCATTGTTTGCTTGCTCACATAATATAAATCTAAGGGGTTAATATTTTTCATCCACTCTTCTCCACACACATCCAAATAACACACATTAATTCACACATCTAAACATTCCTCCTAGGTGGAACTATTGGGATTTCATCACCCAATAGGAAAGTCACCACAATGTTCTATCTTGTTATAAATTTTATCACAAAATCGGGCCTCACGTACTCAATTATATTGAGGAATCCATCCCTAAACATCCTAAAATCATCCTTAGATCATTCGCTTCCTAGGTTCCCTCTAAGCCTTCTTGTTTTCTTTCCACACTTCTTCTAAATAATCAAGATTAAACAAAATTGTGTTGTGTGTGTTGCTTGTTGTAGTAATTAATCAGCGTAGGTTTTGATTTCTTGTTTCATGCCCATTCTTACTCGATCACAAATCGAAAAATGGAACAAGCTTCTTCATCCAACATTCCTACCTCTACCTCTCTTTCTATGCAGATGTCAGTCCCTCCTATTGTCTCTTCCTCTATGGTTACTCATCCCATCACTTCTACCATCTCTTCTAGTGAGCCTCCCATGGTTCACGCTCATTCTCATGTTGAAACCAATCCCTCATTTTCTCACCATTTAATCCCTTCCAGACTAGCCACTCCCTCATCATCCACTTCGCTTTGAATCCTTCGACCGCCTTATTATTCCTGCAGGATGTGTGGAGTTCCAAGAACTCCTAGATGCTAACCCTGTCACCCTCCATGATTACCTCATCCATAAATCTACTCACCTTCCCATTGATGGGCCTCCTCTCAAAAAGATCTATGCCTACCATTCCCAACCCGAGTCTACCCAGTTCTAACATCTCAACTTGCCATATTTTTCCCTCGAGCAATGAATGAGTTGGCCATGGCCCAACGTGAACATGCCTCTTTTGATTCATCCATGCACCAATCTACTCAATTGGTGGTCCCCATCCCATCTAGTTTACCTTGTATCAATACCATCCCTTCATCCTCTATGCCCATCATATCTTCATCTACTATGGTCACTAATGTCCTCACTCAATCCCTTCCCCGAACCCGCTCTCTCTTCCTCTTACAATCGAACACCCCCTTTAGAATTTGATCTTCATTCCTACATCCCAAATTCATGCTAATGTTTTCTCTTCACAATCACTCCTTCATAATCTACTCAAACACATCAACCCCCTCCTCATACTACTTTTCATCCCATGTTTTATCAACCCATCCATCCATGTCAACCTCCTCATCACACTCACCCTCAATCCAACCCCCTTGTCATACATCAATAGATCCCTCAATCTTATCCTTCTACTTACATTCCCTTTTAGCAGCCCATCTCTCAACCTGTCCAATCTCAACCTATCACTTATCCTCTTCCTTATCAACCGCCTCTTTAGGCTCCTACATATCCTCTGCATCATCAAGCCCAACCTCAATCTACCTCTCCCACATCCTACATCCAACAACCTCATCCTTTGACATCTCTTCCACCTACTTCTAACGACCCCATGCAAATGTTGTTGAGTAGACTAGCCAATCTGGAAGCCGCTACTTTGGGTCCCAAGAGCTCATTCACGTACAAACAAATTTTAATGATCCTTTCCACCCTTCCATCCTCGGTTAAGCCTTATCCTCCTCATTGGGAACTTCCTAAGTTCTCTAAATTCAACAAACAAAGAGGATCCTCAACAACACCTCTAGATTTCAGACATGCATGCTATCTCATATCCCACGATCAAGACCTCATGCTTAGAACCTTCCCCATGTCATTATCTGGCCCTCCATTGGATTGGTATAATGGCATTTTCCATCACTCCTTCTTCTCCTTTATGCATCCTTCCCAACTCTTTCTAGAGCATTTCTCCATCAACATTTCTCATAAAATCACTATCACTGATCTATATGCCATTAAACAATTTGAGGATGAATCCATTTCATATTTTGTCACAAGGTGGTGTGGCATCATCAACCAACTATCCTTTTCCCTTCCCCATACTGAGCTCATCGATATTTTTTCTCAATCTTGTGCCAAGAACATTTCTTCCACCCTTCAGATTCAATCCTTTCAAATCTTTGAAGAAGCTTTTACCATGGCTCATAAGTTAGAACTCCATGCCCTTGAGCAAGGCCATGTTAAACTCATATCTAATAAACCTAAGATGGATTTCACCAAATCCTCCTCTTATTCTCATCAAGACAAATCCAAGAGTGCAAAAGTGTTATTGTCATTAAGTCCTCTTCTACTTCTACCTCCCATACCGAGCCTTCACAACGAGCTCCTCATCCTACCCTGAACTATACCCCTCGAGGAGTCTTATAGTTCTATTTTTGATAAGCTTATGGTTGTCAATCTCATCCAACTCCCTCCAATTCAACCTTTAGAATAATCATGGACCAAGCTCATCTGGTATCGCGAGGATTCCTATTGCAAACACCATCGAGTTTATGGGCACAACATTGAGAAGTGTCATACCTTTAAGGACCTTGTTCAATGACTTATCAACCAAGGGGACCTTCAAGTGAGTAATCCTAATGCCCCTCCCAATCAACCACTTGATGTCTTTAAACAACCTTTTCCCAATCACCCACCTACTAGTCAAATGGCCCCTTCCACATCTCAAGCACCTGAAGCTCATACCATTAGCACCATAAGTCATGTCCCTACATCATCCTCCTTGGCTTTAATCATCATCACCTCATCTTCATCTATCCCCAATCCCATCATATCTACATATATCATCCCTATATCTACCACATTTGAGCCTACTCCTCTCACATCCATCATACCTCCTTCTCTTTTTCCTATGCCTACTTCTACACCAAATCCCTCACCCACTTCTTCCTCTACACCTTCCGCCACACCTACTACGTCTACCCCTATCTCAATAACCCCATCACATCCACCCCTATGCTTGCATTTGATCCTACTCCACATTCTACCTCCACACCTTCTTTAGATACTCATCCAAACAATGTCTATATTCTACCCATCTCCTCTACATCCTCTCCTATCACATCTACCTCCCCATCATCCCCTAGTGATTCCATTTCTCCGCCAATCTTGGAATCCTTGTCCACATCTCAAAATATCCCCCTATCGAGATTATTATCATCTCCGCAAAGAGTAAACACCCACAACGTAAACCTAAAAATCTTAGCGCACTTATCCAAAAATCACTTAGCCATCCGTAAAAGAAGCTGGAGTTGCCCTCCCTAAGACTCCTCAATCCCAAGAACCTAGTGTCTAAACATCCATCTTATGGCTCCCTCCTTGACTTTTAGGACTTGACCCTTAATCCAAAGTTCCCATCATCACTCAATCAAAATCCAAATCCACCACCCGTCCCTCTAAAACTACATCTAAATCATCTACCACTCCTTCATTCAAATCACTTATTCATTCTTCTTCTAATTCCTCATCAAAACTATCTCAATCTCAATCAACACTCGTCATTCCTTCCACGTCAAAATTTTGGGGCCAGGACTCCTATCCTGCCTCATAAGAATAATATCCCTCTCTACCCCCATCCATTTCTTCTAAATCAAGCCCGTCCCAACTTCCGATAACTTCATCCTTAAAAACTCCCATCAAATCTTATACCGAGGTGTTTCAATTCCTTCTCCATACATATGTGGTCACCCTTCTACCCATCAAACCCTTTTACCCACATGGGCCAAAACCCACATGGTTTGATCCTAAAATTATCTGTGCCTACCATCATGTTCTAGGCCATACTACCAAACATTATAAAGCCCTTTGTGCCCTTGTCGATAGCCTTATGGAAGAAGATGATCTCCTTTTTGAAGAAGAAGAAACCCTTCCATCCCCTAGCCCATCCTCATCCAAATCTGACCTTCCAATCAAAGACAAAACATTTAAGTTTTTCTTTGTCGCTATTCCACCCCCGACTTCTCTTTCTTCCAAAGAAAACCCCCTCTTTACATAGATGTTATTTGTATTACCACTAGGTCTCGCCCTTACGAGACCTAACCATCCACCTCATCCAAATCTAAAGTCATCATTGTTGCTCCTCCCAGTGATCCTTCCCCTCATCTATTACCTTTGCCCCTCTCTTCTTCTAAGGCTAAGGTGTCTATCCTAGCCACTCATAATCCTACCTCCATCGATCAAACCATCGTAAAACAGTTACACCAAGCTCCTGTTAAGATGTCCCTTTACGAGCTCATCCAAAGCTCCCCTAACCACAAATAGGCTCTTATTGAATCTTTACAACACATTCACGTATCATCCAATGAGCATTAACCCTTGCTGATCTTATTGGAGCTCTCATAACTTTTTCTACCATATCCTTTGAGGATTCTGAAATCCCTCGACATTCTTCCCAAAGACCACGATCTTCCTCTCTTCATCACGGTTCATATCAACAACACCTTCATCCGTCGATCCATGATTGACAATGGTGCTAGTATCAACATCATTTCTTCCCATACCTTCAATCAACTTAAACTCCCTAACACCATTATCGCCGAATCCCCTATTGTTCTCCATACCTTCAATGATGTTGTCACCCCCGCTTTAGGGCACAGCTTATCCTTCCCATTTTTGTTGGCCATAAACTCCTTCATGAAATCTTCTACATTGTAGAAGGGGAGTTTTAATATAATGTCTTGCTTGGATGCCCTTGGATTCACACCATGTGTTGCGTCCCATCTACCCTCCACCATTGTATTAAATATGAACATGAAGGGAAGATTCATACTCTCCTTGTTGATTACCCTCCCTTTAAAGCATGTCACATGACTTATCAACCAACCGATGTGTTTGTTCCTAAACTAGATCCTTCTTCCGAAGCTTCCACTAGTTCTTTTATCCCTACATCTAAATTACCCCATGATGGATCTTTTGATGATGTGATACAATGATTTTCCCAATGGGAGAATCAACTCCTCACTCTTAATTCCCTTCCTTCCATCAACCACCTTGGCCGCCTAACAAGGCCCCTATGTATCAATCCAATGTTGGGGATGTCATCTCATTTGGTCCCTCTTTTATCAAAACCAATTTGGTCTATGATGGATTTGATCACCTTTCCTCTTTGTTTCACCACATAGGAGTACCATATGAAAAAATGATTTAAAAGGTGAAGGTAAGGTACGTGAGGAATACCTGGAGGTCATGAAGAGGTTGTGCACCATTTTTGAAGACCAAGTCAATTGTAGAGCACTCCTTTTTGTCTTGGAAGGACTACCTAAGAAGCAAAACAAGACCAAAAATAGAGTTAATAACATAGGTTAGTGGATTGCCTAGCGTGAGCTAGATCTAGGAAGCGGGGTGCTTCCTGAAGGTTGTCAATCCACGTCTTAATACAAATTAATGCTAATAAATATCATGAAATGGAAATTCCTATGGTAGTTATATGATTTGGGTATCTCACACAACACAATAGTCTAAATCTAATCTAAATGATGAATACAAGATTAAATCTAGGAGAATGGTCTGATTGTCTAGGTTTATCGGTATGAAAAAGGGCATAAAGAAGGTCTGAGTGAAGTCTTGGGAGGTTTTGGAGAGTTCTGGTGGAGGAATGAGCTCGTTGGTCTAAGGGGTAAATGTCGACACAAAGACCAATGTCGGTTAGGGAACCGATGTCGTGAACTGGTTATAGCCGAGATCGGTTGGGTAACCGATCACACTAGGGGCAATTGGGTTTCAAAGGTAGAAAGGAGATTGATTTGGGATCTATGTGATTGCACAGAGTATTGGGAGGTCTTAGGTAGGGTGTAGGAATTTAGATGATGACTTAGAAGGGGTAAAAGGGGTGATTAAAAGGGTAGAGTGGTTTTGGTTGGTAGGGCATTAGGCGAATGGGCTATGAAAGGTATATGGGAGAGGGAGGAGGTAATTAGAAAAAGATAAAGGATCTAAAACCAAAGCTAATGAAATCAATAACCTGGTTACAAATACTTATTAGATATCCAGAGGTTGGTAGAATGTGGTGGTTTGTAGGTGTGCATAGGAGAGATGAGTCGAGACCCGTGTCACAAAACAAAGGTTGAGCATTTCTCCATGTGAATGGTTCAAGACTATGAAGTCGTAGATTAGTTGTTGGTGAATATTTTGATGCTCTAGTGCTCAGTTGATTATTAAGGTGTCAATTGAATGCCCAAGATGCGAGATCAAAGGATGTCAACCAAAAAGAAGAACCCAGGAAAAGAGTTGAAAATGCTTATTTAAAGGAACCAATGGTGATTCCTTGACCAGCGTCACCGAGGAATAACTAGCGTTGGTTAGGGAGAAATAGTCTTATTTGCTAAAAATAACCTTTTCTCTCCCTTTTTGGCATGAGTCAAGAATGGTTATGGGTTAGGAGTCTTGATTCTCGTTAAATCACACAGAAATTGGTGGGAGAGGTAGTTGGCAATTAATATTAGGTTTAGAAGAATTCTCAGTTGGTTAGGGGGAGTGATGACTCAATCTTAGTTATTAAATGGGATTGGAATGGGTCTAAGGTGAGGTGGAGGGTGAGGTAATAATTAATCTAATATAGGTAATTAGATTAATAAAAATATGTGAAAGGGGTCATGGCAAGGGGGTATGTAATAAAAGGGGACCTAGAGGGTGTTGTCCCAATTTTGGGTGTCTACACTCTCATTCCGAAGACCACCCCCACACCAAACCATATAATAATGGTTTCAGATTCCTCTTTAACTAATCCATTTTCCATACTTACCTTTATCGTTGTGCGCGGAAGGGATATTGTTTAGGATGTTATGAACAAGGTATTCATGATCTTGTCCACAACCAATCCTATGAACCATGTGAGAAAATTGGCTTGGGATACAAAGATCCCTCCACTCCTCCTCCGTGCACTTCTTCCTCCTCCCAAATCAACATTGAGTCACCTCCCTTTTCTCCATCTGACTATCTCACGGACTCCATACGATACTCTATCTATCCCCCTAACTTTTTTGTATTCTCCACCATTTCCCTGAGACAGTCACTTATCAAGTTGAAAATGAAACCCGGTCCTTTCCTCTTAAGTATCCTAAGATGATAGGGAGGGTTCCCCTACCATTGACACCCTCCAAAGCGCAAAGATGATAACTCCATTATTTCTTACATGGGGGTTGAGGATTCTCATATCCAAAATTCCCTTCCCCATTACTTCCACCCTCCTCAACGAATCCACCATCGACATCAACATAGGGACTCCCCAAGATCCCCACATCCTTAAGGTTTTCCAATCTCTTGATCCCCAAGAGCTCGAAGCCTTTACTCCTTGTCCAAGCATAATCAAGCCTTCACATGGTTGTACTCTGACATGCTAGGTCTTGATCCTTCTATTGTTGTCTATAACATCGTCACTGTCCCTGATGCTAAACTTGTCAAATAGAAGTTACGTCATATGCACCACCACGTTACCATTCTTGTCAAATAAGAGCTACAATGTCTTCTCTCTGCTAACTTCATCCAACCTATCAATTATCCGTAATGGGTCTCCAATATCATACTTGTTGCCAAATCTTCTAGAAATTTCCACATCGGTACCGATTTCTTTCGAGATTTAAATCTCACTTGTCCTAAGGATGACTTTCCTCTTCCTAACATCGATTAGTTCATCAACCTCACAACCTAGCCATGAGATTCTCTCTCTTATGGATGGTTTTTTTCTAGCTACAATCAGATCCTTATCACCCCAAAAGACCAACATAATACTTCCTTCATCACCCCTTGGGGGAATTTCTGTTATCGTGTCATGCCTTTTGGTTTGAAAAACGTTGGGGCCACTTGCATGATGACCTATATATTCCATGACCTTATCCATAAAACTGTGGAAGATTATGTCGATGACCTCTTAGGTAAATCCAAGCATCAACATGACCATCTTTCTGTCCTTGAAATCCTTTTTGAGTGCCTCATATGCTTCCTTCTTCATCTTAATCCATCTAAGTGTGTATTTAGGGTATTAACTGGTAAACTCCTTGGCTTCATCATCTCTATCAAGGGTATTGAAGTTAACCCCACAAAAATTAAGGCCATCCTCAAAATGCCTCCCCTTCTAATCTAAAGAATCTTTGCGGTCTTCAAGGTCGACTCTAGTCAATCCATCACTTTATTTCACAACTCTTTGATTGGTGATAACCCTTTCATCACCTTCTTCATAAAGACACCCAATTCAATTAGGATGTCAACTATCAACAAACCTTTATATGATCTTAAACATTATCTTCTTTCTCCGCCAATGCTTACACCTCCATGCGAGGGGGATCCTTATTATCTATATATCTCTACCTCCGATCATGCTCTAGGTTCCATGTTGGCACACCTTGACGAGCAAGGTAAGGAGTAGGTTGTTTATTATATTATTCATACCCTTCTTGACTATGAAATCCAATACACTAAAGCTAAAAAGTTGTGTTGCACCCTCTTCTTTGCTACTTTTAATTTTTATGATTACCTTATTAACCATAAAACCTTCGTTGTTACTAGATTCCATGTTCTTAAGACCATGCACTCCAAACTTGTTCATAGTGATCGCATCACTCAATGGCTCATGCTCATGATAGAGTTTGACCTAGATTTCATCTCTCAAAAATCCATCAAGGGCTAGGCTATTTCTGATCAACTTGTTGAGGCCCCTCTCCTAACAATCAACTCCCCCATGAACAATTTCCCGATGAATCCGTCTTCCACTTCCAACATGAATATTATCCTCTCAAAATGACACTCTTCTTTGATGGCTCTAAATGTCAACAAGGGGGAGGCACTGGTGTTATCATCATTCCTCCTTGGGGTACTCCTATTCCCTCGCTTATAAACTTGATTTCAAATGCACAAACAATATGGTTGAGTATGAAGCTCTCATCTTAGGCCTTCAAACCATCATCATACTTGGCATTGAAATTCTTGATATCTATGGAGATTCCTAACTCATCGTCAATCAAGTCACATGTACCTATCAATGTAAAAATAACATCCTTCAAAAATATAGGGATATCTTCATCTTTCTCCTTAAAGCATTTGATTCATATACCATCCAAGCCATCCCACGATCATCCAATCATTTTTCTGACACTATGGCTTCCCTCATCCCTTATCCCATGGACAACGAAAGAGCATAAACTCTCCGTTAATATTCAATGTCTTGATCAACCATCTCATGTCCATGAGATTCCCCATGTCAATCACATTGATACCAATCAATATGATCTTTGGTACTCTCAGATCTTCAATTACTTATCTCAATCCAAGATCCCCTCCGATCTTTCTAAGAATGGTAGGATATCCTTCCTTCAACGTGCAACCCATTATGTTATCCTTGGTAACATCCTTTACAAATGTGGGTTTGATGGCATTCTCCTACGTTGCCTTAAGTATTCTAAATCTACCTATGTTAATCAAGAATTCCATGATGACGACATCTTTGGTGGAAACTTTATTGGTTTAGTTATCGCTAAGTGTGTCCTTTGCTTGGGCTATACTAGCCTACCCTTAACCAAGACTCTTGTGAGTATGTTCAAAAGTGTGTTAAATGTCAACAACATTCCAATCTTATCTGCATCCCTAGCCGAGGATTGTAGCCCACCCAGACCTTGGACACTTTTCATAATGGGGACTCAACCTCATTGGCACTATTAATCCACACTCTTCACAATGCCATCATTCTATCATTACCGCTACTAAGTACTTCACTAAGTGGGTGGAAGCTATTCCACTCACGTCAACCAAAGCTAATCAAATCATCAACTTCATTTATCAACACATCATCTACCGCTTTTTGGTGTCCCTCATAATCTCATCATAGAAAACAGAAATTCCTTCAAAAATAAAGACCTAAAGAAGCTTTATGACTCCTTTAATATTAAGCTTAGCTTCTCTTCTCCTTACTATCCCCGTGCTAATGGCTAAGCCAAAAACTCCAACAATATCCTTCATAAAATTCTTGCTAAGACTACTCGATAGGACATGTTTTGATTGACACCTTCACATTCCTTTCACCTTTAGGCCTACCTATCGGACTAGAATTTGTACCCCTACAGTACTACTCCTTTATCTCTTGTCTACGAATCTTAATTCATCCTCCACCTAGAAGCCCAAATTCCTTCCTTACGTGTTTCCCTCCGTGAATTTATTTCTGACAAGGACTATCATCAGGAATGTCTAGCGCAGCTTGAGTTGTTAGATAAACATCATTTGGTTTCCCTTCAACATCATCAATTTTATCAATATCGAATTAAATGTGCTTACAAAAAGCATCTTAAACCTCACAAATTTTTCATAGGTGACCTCATCCTCAAAGAAAATCATAACATCACTACTCTAGAAAAGAGCCAACATGGAAATTTTTCTCCCAACTAGATTGGACCATACATTATCACGCATAAGTATGGGTCTAGTGCTTATCATTTAGCTTCTCTTGATGGTAAACTTAAACTGAACCTCTCAACGCTTTGCACTTGTAACCTTTCTACTATTAGCATATCTACCAATGTGATCCTAGTTACCTTAGCAATCTCCTTTTCCCATTAGTTACCTCTTCCATCTATCATTGTAATGATATGGAATTATGTGGTCCACCATCACTATCCTATTTATGACCTTAAATATGGGCACCATGACTCTACTCATAACATGTTCCTTATGGATAGGTTCTTCCTTCTTGGTGAGAACTCCATGATCGTTACTTCCATTTCCCTCTTATTTTCCTTTTGGAACCATGAAAATATCATTCAAGTATAGATCGTGCATATTTATTTTCCCCTCCCCAAGTGGTCTACTTGGCTATCCCAAGCTTATGTGTAAATTTAAAGATCAAAGATGCTCCTTAAGTTATCTTATCTTAATAAAAGACTACTCCCTCAAGGACAATTGTTCATGTAAATCAAATAATGTAAAAATATAGACTGATCCCTTAAGGACAACTATCATCTATCATGCCATCTAAAAAAATGTAGACCACTCCCTCAAGGATGACTACCCCATTATATCATGGTAGTAAAAGGATTCCCGCATTGATCAACCTTTCATGTGTAAAAAGCATCCTAGGAAAGCTTCCCGCATCGATCATCTTTCCACCACAAGCAAACTTACCACATCAATCAGGTTTGTGTCATTATAGCTGGGGCATAATCCTAGGAACACCACCCAAGGAGAGCCTGTTTCCCACATGCATGTTATATCTTGACCCTTTGTCATGTTAATAGTAGGTCTATAAGCTTCTCCTTCCATCTCTCCTTTCTTGATCATGAGTGTGACTAACTATCATTTGTTCTATGCTAACACCTACCTTTGGTCACAAGTGCATCACTTTGTTTGATTCTCATTCTTGTTATACCTCTAATCCAGTTTGGATCTCTCCTTCCACTTGCATCCTTCTCTATGGTGTAGTGTCCTTCGTATTTTCATTGGTCTCCACCTATCAAGTCATACCCCTTTCTAAACCTCTATTTTCCATTCCCTATTTAGTGTCATATGAACCCATCATCCTTCCTGTCTTTAGCTACCTTTCCATATCCAAATCATATTTTTCATTTTCCATACTTTAATAAATATACATTCCCATCTCACCATTTACATTCTATATCCTATCTCATTACATCCCATACCATTTATGCCTACCATGTTTCCTAATCCATCACATCTACAGAAATCTATCACATCTTATTCTAAATTTTCCAAAACATAATAAATCCATAGTTTAAACATTATCATCATCCATAATCATACTCATCACAATCATCCACATCATAATCATACACAACTAATCCATGTCATCATAATCATAATCATCCACATCTAAATCTATAATCATAATCATTACATCCATAAACCACACATATGACACATGAAAAATCAAAATCAAAACCATATATATATATATATATATATATATCACAAGCCCAAATACATCAATATATCATATATTTCAGGCCTCTAAGGGTCATGTCTCAAAGAAAATACATCATCAAAATCAGTAAATTGTACATCAAACAGTCTCAAATCCTTCCCTCCTAGGGCAGGTTCCTAAATCAATCCTAGGGCCTCATCACCACCCTCATGACATGCCCCTCATGGTAGTTGCACCATGCTTTCCATGCTCTTAGATGGTGGGTTGTGTTGCACCATTGGTTCCTACTCACTATAATGTTAAGTGCTCTACATATCTCTGTGTCTAGGGCAGCTTGTTTGTCATAATCTCCTCATAATATCGTGCCTCCATTGTTAGTGCAATGTATAAAATCAAAGGCACAAATCCATGGAGGCCCCATTTACCTAGCTCCTGTGATGTCGCCAATGCACCACTCTCTAAATCAAAAGCTAATATGGGAGTAAGGTCTTCAAACCTCACCCTATAGGCCTTGTGTTGCCTCTTATATTTTTCCCTCTTATGCCTAGCCTCGTCCCTCTCCTCACATCTAACAACCTTTCATTCCTATCGAGAAATTTCTCTCTCCACTCAAGCTAAGTTATTCTCTTCACACAATCTAGCAATATATAAACCATCATCCCATCACTACCCCTCGGCATTGCATCCTCCTCTACTACTGGCATTTCCTCATCCACCTCCTCTCCTCCATCGACCCCATGGCTATCATCCGAGTCGCCCATGTCCCGGACATCCCGTCCGCATAGCCTATACCCACTCGACATCATTTCCATCATCCCAATGCACTCACCTCCTCTAAAGGATTTATCATGTATAGACTAGGAAAATCCCTCTTAGCCTCATCTCTCTTATATACAATCGGATCTTGTGGCACTATCTATAATACACCAAACTGTCGCTAGACCCTATTGAACTCAGACTTGCCTTGATCATCTCAATTCGGTGACCCCGCACCCATCTCATCCTCTCGCATGCCAACTAGATCCACATCAACTCCCGAAATGTAGGAAAGTCATGATATGGTCGCCACATCACCTATTTTGTCTCTAGCTCCGCAAATGCACACCGTACTCAATCAACATCTCTCACACCCCACACCATGAGTCTCGGTCAAATCTCCACCTCAAAAATATAACCTCCAACTAAATGTGATCCCCTATCACCCATGGAAGCCACGACAACTCCGATAACTATTATATGCTCATAAGCCCAACAGTGGAGTAGAAACCCCACATCTAGTCATGTCCTCCTCCTCAATCTATACATCGAAAACTCATGGTACACATGTGCTAGTAACATCGTGCCAAAGGAAAACATTGTCCTGTGATCCACTATCTCTACCAAAACCCCTACTAGTGTCCATGGGAACCTCACACCCCCTAAATCTGGTAGTGCATAACAAGATATAACCATCATCACTAAACAAATCAATCGCTTCGAGGAACCACACGATCATATCTCATCTCCTATGAAAATGCCCCTCGAAAGGAAATGTAATATGAGGTGCATCGACTCCAAATAAACATGTCAACACACCCAACCTCACATCTACTATAATCAACACTACTGTTCTCCCTTGTATATGTAATCTCATAATCCTCAGTAAACATCCTTTAGTATGAACCAAAATGTGCATATACGCAGATCCCATCGATCAACCAATGCAATCATCGAGTCAACATCCCGTGGTATTTACTGGTAATGTCGAATCCACCCAATCCCATTTCTGCCAAATTTTTCCACTCGGAATCAACTATATCTCCCCTAATATGATTATATAGGGCTGGAAATTTGTCTCTCAAGTATAGGGTCTCTCTAGCCTACGAAACTAATGAAACACATAAGCATCAGAAGTCTCATCATCAAAATTTCATCCAAACCTCACCAAAATAAAAAATCTATCTTACCATCTCCAATCGACGATAACCCTCCTTGGTTCGACGCATTTAGGTCGTGGTCGACGCTTTTTAGGCCCAGTTGATGGCGATCGTGTCCAATCGCCGCCGACCGCCCTCGTGCCAAACTAAAAATTTGAAAAAAATATAAAAATTAAATTAAAACACCAAAATACATAAAAAAACAAGTAAGGTTGTTGTGATACTCACCATCATGTGAACTCTCTCGGCGCTTCCTTCTAGCTCCCCTAGCCTCTATTTCTCTCAATTTCTCTCTCTCTCTCTCTCTCTCTCTCTCTTTTTAAACTCGAGCTCTTGATCGTCACTTGATCGTGTACAAATGATCCTAATCGGCTGACCCATGGGCTTATATAACCCACCAACCCTAGTCATCGTCGACCCTGTTATGTTTGTGGAGCCTATTTTCATGTTAGAATGTCGTACACCTTCATGTGTTACACTCGGGTATTTTTATGGTGGTCCTGCTTTCGCCAGCTGAGCGGGTCATGGAATCCACTGGGTTCGGGAGGTGAAGCCCCCCAATGGAAGGGGGTTTGGGAGCGAAGCCCCAAGAAAATTTTCATGGGTGGTTTATTAACCCATGGGTAATGGGTAATCATTATAGGCTGTTTTTGGGCCCATGGTTTTTTCGGTCTTTTGCCCATTGTTTTGATACCACAATTTTTGCCCTTGGTTTTGATACCCACGTTTTTATATATCAAACCTTAGCAGCTTGTCTATTTATATGGTATTATGCATATGATAGATGTACAAGTAAATGTATTGCAGATGTGTTTTGAATTCGGGTGTGAATTTCGAGAGTTTGTTGAGCATAGCTCCAAACGGATCTGGTATTGTATTGAGAGAGTGGAGGCTTGTAATAAAATCCAGAGCAAGTGATTCTTGGTGGACGTAGCCCAAATTGGGTGAACCATGTTAAATATTGTCTCTCTGTGTTGTGTTATTTATTCTGCACTTTTATTTGAGATCTGTAATATTTTCTACATATTAGTTTCTACTGTTGCGATTCTGTAAGGGATTATTCCGCATATTTTATCTCTTATTTCCTAACAACCCCTTAGGGTTTTCACCACTTTTCCTGGTCATCGTCGACCCACTTTGGGTTTTCGTAGACTTAACCTTAATTTTACTTCTTTTCCTCGCCTCTCCATTTTCATCATTTAATTAGCTCGTCTTCACTTTTTTGGTGTGTCACCCATAACACACTATTTTTAGTCATTTTTGGCTTTTTGATATCATCTCACCTTTTTGGCCATCTTTGTGTTCCTCGCTAGGGCACCATTCTCTTCTCCATCCCCATATTTTCTAGATGCATATCCGCTCACTTCCTTGTATATGAGGAAGTTCACCTTATCATCATCGCATTTGTTTGCACATGCATGGCATTCGTTGTTAACCCATTGGTCCCACAACTTCCACATCTATTTGAGTGGATCCCTTCCATCGTGTAGTAGTTTTCTCGACTCATAGGTTTGTAGGACATGTTGTCATCTCCATTGAGAACAAAATTTTTCCCCGCCAAGTGACTCCTAAAATCACCACCATATTTTAATCCTTATTTTTGCTTGAATCCTTCCTACACTGGGGCATCATGCCTCATCTTTGCTTTTTCCCATCCTTTCCCACCCTCCCTTCTCATCCATCTCTTTCAAACTAGTGATTGATTCCCTTCATGTCATCAATCCCTAGTTTGAGGGGGAACACCTCATCAATAATCCCTCATCAATCATCCTATTAATCCCTTCTCATTTTTGTCTCATAATTTGCCATTACAAACCCCTCAAAAAAGGGGAAGAATGTAGACACTTGTTTTTAGCACTCTTGTGCCTTCGTATTACATACACCCCCACTCTCGCCTAACACTCCCCTTTCTCATCTTATCCTCGAAAATTCCCACACATTCCCTCCTTAAATCCTATTTTTCCCCATATCCCATCTTACTTATCATTATCCTATCTATTTATCATTATTTTTATCATCCCCATTTATCTTTATATTTTAAAACCCCATTAATCCCTAATCTACCATTAACCACTTAATTATCCTAATCCTATTAATAAACCCCTCATTTAATACCCTCATGGGATTCTCATCCCCTCTCATCATTATCCCTCATTTAAACCCTTCTTAAGATTCCCTCTACCCATTTATTCCTCCCTAAGATACCCTTACCCATTAAATATCCCTTCATAGGTGTGTGCATGGCTAAAATAGTCTCATAGCCATTACATTCCCATTTCCATTCATTTCTTATCCAATTCTCGTCCACCCCATTATGATCTTAATGTCTCTTGGCACACTTGTTTGTGTCATTCACCAACAATCGACCGGGTCATCGTGACCTAGTCTCGCATTATTTAAACACCCTCACCCCTCCTCTCTAGGGCTGAAAAATCTCGAATCTCTCATGTTATCTATTATTGTTTTTCCTACATCATCTTTGAGCTCTTACCATTAGTTGGATCACTCAATTATCCTTCCACATACCATTGTTGAAGATTGGAGCATAGTGACTTGAACTTTTGGATACATCCTTCAGTGCACACTCTTCTTTTTTTGCAAGTTTATAGGTCTTATAGGATTTATGCTTACCCTTGTTGTTGTCATCATTGATCTCATACTCATTTATCCACCTTACCCCTTAGCCTATACCCCATTTCTACTCTAATCTTCATGACGACCCATACCCCACATCTACTCAATCCTCTTTATTTGGCATCCTATCCACCTTGTTTTACATCCCACTCACACGTTTATGTCCCAACCATTTTATAGACATCCTACCTACCCTTTTAGCATTCTACCATCTATCTTGACACTTCAAAACTAGTATCTATCCCTATGTTATTACATTTTGGGACGAGTTCTACTGGTCATCGTCGACCTCACTGCCTCGCTCTCGGTTGTCGTCGACCCACTCTAGGTTTGGATTTACTTTTGGCATTTCTAGTATCAGTCATCATTTCATCTTATCTTATTAGATATACTTCAGATTCTTTTATCTGTATATTTCCATTTCATTCTTGATCATCTACTTTTGTTATCAAAACATGGGCTGACACCCTTTCTAGGAAGCTTTCACTTCTCATAACTGACTTCATCAGAAACCCACCATATCTATCACTAATCCTTTTTCATGTCTATCCTTCATTGTTATGCAGTTGTCGATTCCCAATGAGGAAGATATACTTTTGTGCTCCCATACCATCTTCATCGTCATCCACATCAGGAGGTCCCTAAACCCCCATTTTATGAGGTTTTCTTGATTTCTAGTTTAGTCTTCACTAATCTAAAGCAAGAAGTGTGAAATCTCGACAAACAATTTGTATCAAGGTCTCGCATTTTGTACTATGTGTTTGATGCATGGTTTAATTTTATGAGTTCATTCTTTGTTTTCCTTACTTTTATGTTGTGATAGAAGTTTTACCGATCTTAATATGATCTTCATTCTAAAGATGGATGCATCTTACTTTCATACTAGTGGGGGATATATATTCATTCCTTATATTGGGTAATTATTGCTTTGATTATTTTTCGAATAACATCCTAGTTTTTTCACAACAAAATCCTATTTTACTTGATTTTTTTCGTAAAGCTCTTAAGTAATATGTTAACATGTTTATTACAATATCATTATGTCAAATGAAAATGTCTTATCTTATTTAAACTTTTGAAGGTTTTATAATATGACAACTCCTTTTTGATTTTTTTCGATAACATAACACAACAAAATCTTGATATAAATAATTGTTCCAAAGGTGAATCTCCAAAATAAATTGCTTCTCACTGATGTTGTGGAAAAAATAATTTAGGCAACTACATAGACCTAGCTTGGTTTGAGGGCTTCATGTTGGGTTTGTTGATGCTTTTTGGTTTTGTAATATTTTGAAAATAATCAATCTACTTAAAATTTTCACCGATTAGAACACATCTTTGTTTTTAGATGGATCAAAGGAAATATGAAAAAGAGAGATGATGAAAAATGTTGACACTAAAAAGTGTTTTATAACTTTGACACAAAATACCGTCTGTTTCAAAAACTATATGGAACATGCAAAGTCATGTGTATTGGAGGCCTTGTGAATGGTGGAATAAAAAACCTGTAATAAGTAATAAATTATTGGCTTTATTTTTCTTTCCATTGAAAATTTTCTATATGATCAGTAGATGGATCTATGTCTCATTCTATATTTTTGTTTGAAAGGAAAGATCTAGATTAATTTCCGCATAATTTCACTTGTTTGTGTTAGAAATGTGTAGGTCTTCCACAATAAAGCCCTTCAAATATGCTTGAAAGTTTGAGAGTGAACAATAGAATGTCTTTTAGCAATGAAACCTAGCTAACGGTCAAAGTGTAGTCGATATAACTTAGTTGTGACCTAGTAAATAACATGAAATAAAGAATATCATGAATGCTAAAAGAAGTATAAGTAAAGTGAAAAAGTACACTTAGTAATGTTTAGATAATTTGACATAGCTAAATGTTATTGCCACACAAAAAGAACCAAATGCTAACACGACAGGCCATATGAGACTCCTTTTTTGTTTTACCTCGGGAGAAAGTTGGATAGTTTTAAGCTCTAATGTCAAATGTTGGATTGTGTTATCCTTGGTTTCAAGAGAAATTTTACCAACTTTAAAGTCAACTTGAAATTCCCTTATTCTTGATTTGAGTTTGTCTTGCTCTTCCACATGTACCCAAAGCCACCCTCTTCACCTCATTTTCCAAATAGATGTTAACATCCTCCATATCCTTTTTCTCAAAACAAACAATCTTTAACTAATTCTCCAAATCATTAATTTTTTGTGAGTAACCACCAACTGCTTTGAAGGAAATGCTCAATCAAGGTTTTCTAGGTGTGTATACCCGACCAACCTAGTGCAAGTGTGAACCACATCCCTTTTTGCATCCAATTTTACATCCCAATTGCACCCAATTCAGACAGTGCATCTTGTACATTGACCCTTTTTAGGGCTCACCCCCAAACATAAGCATTGAAAAAGGGAGAAAATGGAGAAAAAATAAACTTTTTCTACTTCTAATTCCTACACTACTACTTTGATGGCTCTTTGACCCTCGGCTCATGCAAGGCTACTTTTCAAGTTAACAAGTTCTCTGCTCTATTTTTAGGTCGAAGTTCCATGGTTGACTTGTGAATTTATGCTCCTTTTGGGATTCAAAACTTTGTTTGGCACAAAGGCACATGTATAATAGATTTGCAGGTCTGAAGTTTTCCTGTGTTCTATTTTAAAATGTTGGCACTGGGGCCATGGCAGCAGGGCATAACCATTCATTAATTGAATTATTAATCTTGAATTACTACATGCCTTAATGGTTATGGCATTTCTCCCCTTACATATAAGCCTTTAAAAACATAATTTTATATACATGAAGTAAGAGAGTCATACTTCCCTCCGGTTTCTGCGTGGAACTCTTCAATTCTCTCTCGTCGTTGTAGAAATGTAGCCAATATGAAGATTTTCCAATACCAATTCAAATGTCTTGACAACAAATTTTTTCATATAAATATGTAATAAAATTGCAAATCAAACAAACCAATTAAGGAATTTTATAAATAATTTACTCTTGTGAGGTGCATTATCAAGTATTTAAACTCATAATATCACTATTATAAAGTAAAAAATTTGTTATGTTTAATGTAGAGCGGTTCAATTGTTTGTGTAAATTCATATTGTGAATATTACTTTTTAGCAAAATTTGAATCTGGTTATTCTTTGCAATATAAAACAACTAATGCAAAAATTATAGAAAACTTCTAAAACAATCTCACAACTAGCACATCTCCCAACTAGCACAACTAGCAAATATTTCCAATGGTTCTACTTCTCTTTGAATTGACAATTATGTTCTTATGAATCCCCCAAAAGCAAAGTGTTGATGAGTGGATTATTTTTGCAAGGGGCAACATACTTGATGTCATTCGTTGTAATAGGCATTGTTAACATGTTTGGATTTGTAGATGCTCAGAATCGGATTCATGAAAACAATAGTGTAGCAGAGACATTGTTGTTCGAAACCCCTCCTTGTTGTCAAACACGAGCTTTGAAATTAGGAATTGGGGGACATATTTTTCTAGTATAGATATTGGATTTTATTTTCTTGATAATATGTTCAACTATAGTGTTTACTAGGCTAGCAATGTTATAGATTTCCCATTTGCATAAAGGTTGTGGACCTCTGATATGGAATATTAGGATTCCATTGTTTGATGTTATGGAATTTTTTCTATGATTGTTATTATTTTTATGTAATTAGACTGAATTATACAAAAAAAAACTATGGTTGCCAATCGCATTGTTATTGAGGCCTATATACACGTGAAAAAGAAATCTTTCACATTGACGATATGTTCACAACACATAACCTTTTTAGAGACATTAAATTCAAGTAAAATGTAGGTGATTGCTTATTTGATACATATATTATTTGGTTACATTTTTGGTATAGCTCCATTGAACTTCAAAATGGAATCATAGACCACTTCTTGCATTCTTTGTATAGAGGGGATGCAGATGCATTATATCACTCTAGCTAGAACTAGATCATGATGCACTTCACAAGTATGCATCATATTCACGATGTGGAGACATATTTCCGCTAAATGAAACTTTCAACAATGCCCATTGCAAATGCAACCAAAACTTGTTTATGGGGTGACAACTTCTGCATAAGCTAGTTGGAAAAATGGCTTAATATATTGATATGGGTTTGGTTAAAGATAAAAGGTAATAACTATTTTCAATTCAATGCACAAACCCATATGCTTCCATTCTGTGTGTTGTTTCACGATGCCAATCCTTGTTGTAGTCATTATGAACCCTTGTACTGGAAGAAAAAACTTGATTGCATTTTTGCAATTGAAAAAACACGCTTTCATATTCTTTTTATTACAATTGAGACTAATTGGGACAATTTTGACCGTAGTTTAAAAAGTGCATGTCTCCATAGATATAATTCCACTTTGTAAAGCTGCGGTGAAAGCTTGTTCAACTCTATTTGTGAATTATGCAATCAAGAATTTGACATTCATTGTTTGAGGAGATATGTTGCACAATATTTTTGTAATGCATATTTGTGTCAAAATGTGGATGCATTGTCTTGCTTACACAATTACCTTGACATTAATGTCATCAAAAGCATATTGTACACTACAAATTGGAAAGGCTTTATTATAAACATGGTCATTCTCGTATAACAAAGGAAGAATAAAAGGAAATCAATTTTTCTTACAATGGTTGTCAATCATTTTCAATGTAAAAATACAAGTATGGGACACACAAACAATGAGTATTGTCAAAGTGTATTTTGGTTTACCAAAACCTGCAACCACATACAATATTTTATATTGTTTTTCTAATGAAGGGCATTCTCATTATGAAGGTTTGATTCAAACATCCTCATCTACATCAATTACTTCTAATTCCTTTTTGCATCAGAAAATACGAAGAACATAATCAAACAAATCTTTACGCAAGATGGAATATAAAATACGAAGCAAAAAAACACCACACGCTCACAAACTTCAAAATACTCCATTAACAAAAAAATAGTACTAGATCGCTCTAGAATTTCACTTTCTTTGATTAAAATTAAAATTCGACAAAATGGAAACAAGAAATAGAAATATAATATTTATATACCGAATTTCAAAAAGAAATTAACGACACACCAATACATGGTTGTCCAATCTGCAAGCAATTGAAATTTAAGTCCAACATGACTATGTTTAGAGATCCAAAAAAATTTAACTAAAGACAAAAAATAAAAGAATAGAAAACATGTCTTAATTGTTTGTAAGTGTTTAAGAAATGGAACCTTGCCAAAACTTGCATCGCTTGCTCACATAGAATTAAACTCCATGCTTCCACCTGTAGCAATACTTACCGATCTTAAAGAGAGGTTAGTTCTTTATGAGAATAACATTTTCATGAATAAGGCATTGTACACATAAAAAACCACAATTTACCTTAAAAGGAGCCATAATAAACGTGCCTTCAGATGTGGATATAATATAAAAAGCATTGCCAAGACATGTAGAAGAAACAAAAACTATTGTTGTTGAACTCAAACGTCGTTTGCAATACAAATATGCCTTTCATTCAAAAAATGTACATCTAAATGTCATCATGAAATCATTGCAACAAATTTTTATCAGATGGAGAAAGTACGAATAAATAAAGAATGGATTCGTTTCCTCCCTTTAATTGTTGATGTTGATTCGGAGAATGAAACAATTTCAAACAATAACACTATGGATGAAGACAACGAAAATGAATATGTCAGTGATACTTTAGTCCATGGATTTATAAATGAAAAATGCATAGTTGACCTCCAAGATAAGTTAATACAGATTGCTCTAGCAGAGGAAAATGTCCACTTGGTATATTCCATAATAAATTTTCAGAGGAAATGAAATTTTCTACTCTTTTCTCGTGAACCTCACAAAAAATGTTATGAAGTCAATTTCTTTCTAAAAAATTGCACAATGGGAGGTCTCAAATACTAATAAGATATTTTCATATCATATCACCAACTAGTTTTTCAAAGCAATTAAGATCATTTTTTCCCGAAAAGGACAATTGAGGGGAACAAATATCTTGGCAAGAGATGTTAAATACAAACCAAACGTAGAAAAAATATTGAAATATTATATTGGATACATTGACTTCAAAAAAATACAAATTTTGCTAGACTACATGCAACAAGTTAAGAAAAACATTTTTTCCATGATGCGACAACTAGGACCCCAACATTTTTTTGACCTTTTCAAGTGTCGAGCATTGTTAGAAGTCTCTTTCAATTGCTCTGTCAAACTTATATGACCATCACACACAATGTTCTCCTATTGGGAAACCACCACCTGATGATCATAATGAATTTTTTTCATCAAACATGATCCAATCACATGTACTCGCTACTACAAACATCGACTAAACACACTCAAACAATTTTTGTGTAAGGATAATACATACTTTGGAGACATTTTTTACTACTTCTGGGTTATTGAATTTCAAAGCCAAGGCAATGCCCATATCCACTGGTTGATATGGAAAAAATATGCACCTATATATGGAACAAAAAACTCCTCCACTTCACACTTTATCGACAACTACATAAGATGTAACAAAAAATATTTTGCTCTTAAAATAACAAAATTGCATGAACATCGCCATACAGAAAGTTGTTAAAAAGGTAAACAAACAAAATGCATATACAATTTCCCTCAGCCTCCAATGAAACAAATGCAAATACTCAAACCACAAGAAACCACTTATCCATTGGCTTCAAAATGCAAAACACATTTTCTCAATTCTAGCAAAAAAATGATATGACAACTCATTTTCCTTTGATATGTTTCTAGATGAATTGAACATGAATGAAGCTAAATACATACAATCTATTCAAAGCATTCTTAAGTGACCAAAACTATTCTTACAAAGAAAACCATCACAAGTATGGAACAATACCTTTTCAAAAAAAATGCCACCAATATGGAAGGCAAACACAGATGCACAATTTATCCTCAATGCATATGCAATTGCAACATATGTGAGTTCATACATGAAAAAATTGACAGATCAACCACAAAATCATTCAAAAGAATACATAAATAACACTAAGGATCATATATTGACGTTGTCTAGATGATAGAAAGATTCACTAATGAAATGCTTAATTCGTAGGCACAACAAGCATCACATATTTTCTTGTCGATACCCTTAAATAGTAGCTCAAGGAAATGCACATTTATAAACACTTCTTGTTCTAAAGACCAGACATTTATTTTGAAGCATCCAAAATTGTTGAGTCAAGAACCTAATGACTCAAAACATTATGTGTCAATCTATCATAGACCATTACATTGCACGACCACAATCTATTGGGGACATTTTCCTTGCTGATTTGTTTCTAGATATAATAAAAACATGCAACAAGATTTCAAAAAGGAAAAGAATGTGTAATCTGATTTTTCAACTACAAAAAACATATAGACAAAGAGAATTATTGTCGAGAGAATATTTTGTTATATGTTTCATTCCAAAATAATGAGGAAAGCCTCAAGCATGGCTCCTTGACATGGCAAGATGCATACTTGCTTCATCAAAATACAATAAGACAAAATGAGGCAACCTTTGTTCACAATATCGACACTAAATGGGGTGACATAAATTCTGCCCTTAAAGACATAAAAATGAAGCAAACAATGCTTCCGCAACATCCTCTCTCCAACAAAAAACCCAAGGAGTCAATGAAACATATGACATACATCTAGATCTTCCTTTATGTAATTCGATAACACCCAAAAAGAAAACTAAACTATTTGAAATTGGAAAACATCCATTCATCTCTGAAAACACAATATATTACAAAAAAATGAGAATGTTAAACAAAAACAACAGGAAATCATAAAAGACATTGCACTCAAAAACATATCAATCCTACAACTCCTTTGTATCTCTTCCTAATAGGTGGTGTAGGAACAGGGAAAACATTCACCACAAAAATGATCTTTGAAACTTTACTTTATATCTATAATAATTCTACCAAAAGTGATCCACTAAAACCAAAAGGTCTTATTTTGGCATTCACAGGAAAAGCAACTTACAATACAAGCGAACAACATTTCATTCAACACTCTTATTTCCTTTTAACAAGTCTCAAGTGACTCCACTTAGCGTTGAACGACTCGATACATTGTCAAAACACTATCAACAAACAAAACTTGTCTTTATAGATGAAGTCTCACTTGTTGGTGGCCAATTATTGTATCACACTGACAATAGACTCGGGGATATAAAGCAATCACCCACATTGCACTTTGGCAACATTGACATGGTTTTTGTGGTGATTTTTGCTAGTCCCAACTTGTCAATGACTATTTTGTATTTGAAACACCTCATATAGACAAACAACCAATTCCATATGATTTTTGGACAAACAAAATCAACTTCTATGAATTGATTGAGACAATCAGACAAAAAGACCAAATTTTTTTTTTTCAATCCTCAATAGAATTCGAATAGGCTCACAAACATATTCCGACATTTCCTACCTCAAAAATAGGTGTCATAGACCACCACCAAATGATCCTACTTTTCCATACCTTTTTTACAAAAACACAGATGTCAATGACCACAACAAGATTTTTTTACAAATTCCTAGAATAGAGATAGTCATCAATGAAATTGATGAGAAAGATTCGTTGTATGATGAAACAAGTGCATATGCCAAGACAATTTCTCTTCCGAAGAGAATTATTTTCAAAAAGGCATCTTGGTTGAACTCTTTGTTGGTAACTATGATATCCAAGATGGATTGGTCAACGGGTCAGATGGCACTTTTGATGCTTATACTACCACAAAAATTAGGACATCATATGGATACGATTCAACGATTTAAGCATTGGACAACATCAAATTGCTAAACACACACACTTGTGTCCAACCAACATTTTTGTGCAATCCATGCCTATTTTTTGGATTAAAAGGCCTTTAGAACACTCACTAAATTAAAAAAACTTTGGAAATTCAAAGCCAATTCCTCATCCAGCTTGCATGTGCATGCACAATATATAGAGCTCAAGGAATTATAATATATAGTCTTGTATTTAGCCCTCTTGGAGTCACGAGCACATATCATCATTCTTTTCCTCTATGTGAGCTGATATGAAATAGTCTTGGTGTTCTTCAAAATATACTATATTCTCTACCTTGGTAAACAATCCACTTGTGCTTGTAAACAAATCAAGACTAGTCTTGTCCATATTTTATTCCTCCTTCTTATTATCTACAGGATCATACTTCATGGTGTATATCTACTTGTATTGAACTCTAAGAGCTTCAATGTTCTTGTTTTTTCTTAGAGATTCATGATGACAAAATCTTTCAATATGACCACTTTGATGATAGTTATAGTAAACAATACCATTCTTACCTCTTGACTGGTATGAACTGAAATTCCTTCCATAGTTACATGATTGATTAACTCTGCAATCTACAACCCTATTCCCATATTCATTTCATGAAAAAAATATCCTTTGAAAAAACTTTCATAATCCCATGAATACTCATTCTTGGAAGGTCTTTTATATTATCTTGCTTTATGACCAAAATGACTACATGTATAAGAATAACCATTGAATGATCTTACATACCTCATGGAATTTGGCTATCTAATATATTTTTTCTTCATTTTTTTCTTGAGGTTGACCTTATTAACATTATCATCCTACTTATTCTTCTTTTGATCTTTTCTGAAACTAGGACCTGTATTATCATCTTCATTTCTCTTCTTGTGATATCTAATGAAACTAAGACCTACCTTATCATTTGCATACTTTTTCTACCCATCATATAATTTAGAGCCTCAGTTCTCTTCTCAAACTTCTCATAGGTCTTTAAATTTTAGGTTGTTTGATCTAACTTTACCTTCAAAGCTTCCATCTCTGTTTTGAATTTGATACATTCTTCTTCCTTGGCTTTGAGACAAGTTGTCACCAACTCAACCGGAGTTTCTAGCTCTTTGATGATCTCTTCATGTTCATCACTCATGATACTGATTTTTTCTTCATACTCTTTGATCAAGGACTTCAATTTTTGGTTCTTCTTTCTTTGTATCTTCATCTCATCTAGAGCACTTACTAGTTCTACTTCTAGGTTCATCTCTTCCTCTTCATCTTCTAAGTCTTCATTGAGACATTCAAATGTTGAACTATTTGATTATTTGGCCATGAATAGTACTTAATTGGTGTCATTCTTGACATGATCATCATCACTATCAAATGAATTGTTATCACTAACATCATAGGATATGTTGTTTTCTTCTTTGGAATAGAAATTCTTCTTACTCTTAAAAGATCCTTTCCTTCCAACATGCTTCTTGAAACTTATTTTGTCATGCTTATGGAATTTTTTTCCTCATCATGATGTTAAACATGTTATTCATGCTCATAATTGTTCTTGTTAGGACATTTATATGAAAAATGACCAATATTTCCACAATTAAAACACTTAAATGGTAATTTACCTTTGTACTTACCTGAGCCTCTCCTTAGCTTTCTAACAAACATGGCTTCTAAATTTCATCATCAATATCTGAATCAGAATTATCCTTTACCTTCTTACCTTGTGCATTCTTTTCAGCCTTGAAATAAGCATCCTTCTTGGAAGGTCTTCCATCATTTTTTCTCATCTCATATGCAGTCAAGATCCCATGAAGCTCATCCATCTATAATGTGCTTAAATCCTTGGCTTCTTCTACAACAGATACCTTAGAGTCAAACTTGGGTGTCAAAGACCTCAATACCTTTTGGAAAACAATTGATTCCTCCATATTCTCTCCTAATCCTCTAATTATATTAACCACCTCATCAACTCTCAAAAGATAAGCAACAATATTCTCATCTTCCTTCATTATCAAGCTCTCAAATTGTCTTCTATAGGTCTGCAATTTTGCCAACTTGACCTTGGTGTCACCTTCATAGATTGTATGAAACTTCTCCCAAATTCCTTTGGTTGTATCACAATACATGACCTTCACAAAATCAACCTCTAAAATACCACATAAGATAACATTCATTGCTTTAGAATTGCTTTCACAAGCCTTCTTGCTTATTGCATCAGTTGGTGGTGTAGGGGTATAATGTATCTAATAACCATTGATTTTCAATGTCATAACATAATGACATTAGATAGTTCTTCATCTTGATTCTCCAAAATGTATAATTGGTCCCATTGAATAGAGGAGATTTATTGGTAATGAAACCTCCTTGAACCTGATTGCTCACCATACTTGTGCTTCAGGGTCACCTTGAAGTAGTTAAGCTACTCAAAAGGCCTGCTCTGATACTAATTTTGGAAGCACAATCACTAAGAGGGGGTGAATCAGTTTCCTTATAAAATTTTACTTCAATCATTCATCATGCCACCATTATTAAGCAATGTTAACTTAGTTAAGAAAACCATCAAAGAAATATAAAAACCATCACATGAACATGAAACAATAGAGAACACATGAACATATCATTTATGTGGGAAACCCTTAAAGGGAATAAAACCCACTAATCTCTATATTAAAACAAAAATTAATATTTAGTGAAGCACTAACTCAATAAGGAGCAACAACCCGTAATTTATCAAGCACCAACTTGAATTTAACAAGCACCCACTTGAGAGAAGGCTATAACCTCCTAATTTAGTGAAGCACAAAATCCACAAGGAGCACCAACCCCTAAGGTTTTATCAAGCACAGAATTTTAAGGAAGCACAAAATCCCTAGGGTTTTAACAAGCACCAACTCACAAGGAAGATTCAACACCAACTCAGCCACCTATGAATGTTTTCCACCTTCTTCTTGTTATTATCTCAACAAATGATGGAATTATTTTCTCTTCTCCATGTTGAGTTGTGGAGCTCAATTACTTCAGTTTAGCATGTTATATTAAACTTGCAACAAAACACAGTAACCAAAATCAGTTATGAAGGGACCGACATTGGTCACCTATGACCTTCATCGGTTAGGCAAGTAGGAATCGACATTAGTTAGGAATAATCGACGTCGATTACCTATGCATGAGCATTTTATTTAACTCATGGAAATTAGATCTAATTTTAGCATTAAAGTAGATCTATTGATTGTAATTACATGGCTAAGTTCCCTAAGTTTTTATATGCCTATATAAGCATGAAATATAGGGTTTATAAGTAATCATTATAGAATTTGATGATTATTGTGGAAATAATTCTAAGAGAGAAAATTCTTGGAGAAGAAGGAGAGGCTTGAGAGAAAGAAAGTACTATACATCTGAGAGGTGTGGAAGATTGTAAATATTCATTGTATATCATCCAAAGCTTTCGATAATAGATTGGCTTATTTCTTGGTGGATGTAGCCCATACTGGGTGAACCACATTAAAGATGATGTTGATTTATATCTCTTGTTTTACATATTTATTCGGTAGAATATCCACTTTTATTGCATGTATGCTTAGATTTGATATATTATCTGTACAACCAACACTCCACTCTTATGCTCTATTATTATTTTCTGATCTCTATTTATGATGTCTCAACATGCACTCATTCATTTTTCACACACTTAGATCCTCAAACATCAACTTCTCTTCATACCTCTGCTCTGTTGCTCTTGAAGACTCTACAAGGTGCTTCTCATGCTTCTTTGCTCATTAGGCTTCTTCACCATCACTAGGTCATGTAGACATTTACCTACTCATGCAAAAATCCTATAGGATTTTCTTCACAAAATCATTTCACTGCTCATATGGTCTATAAGACCTTATTCTACCCTTACATGTATCATTTAACTCATCATTTCATCAATATACTCCACTAGCTCAAATAGGCCTAATTGGATTTGCATATATATATATATATATATATATATATATATATATATATATATATATATATATATATATATATATATTAGTCAAAAGCACTATAAAAAAATAGGTTGGCCTTAGAAGATGATAAAACACTATAATAACATGAAATAAACATGAATCCACCATTACTTAGTCGGTCATGTCTTCAAGATAGACCCAAACCTCCATTAGGTCTCAAGAAGGCCTAATTCAATTAGGTCTCTGCTCCAACATTTGACTCTTGATATTCTTGATCACTCATGAACATATTCAAATAAAAAAACCTATTAAAATAATTTTATAATGACCTCTTAAAACCTTATACATGCTTGGATAGGTCTCAGTAATATCCATTCACACACTGAAACCACCTTGAGAACAAGATTGTCCTACAAGGTCCTAAAAAATTAGTCTTAGAAAATGAAGTTTGTACCACCTCAAAACACTCAACCATGCCAAATGATACATGTAAATAGTTACTACATGACCTAAAAAAAATCACCAAATGTATTAGATACTTCAACTCAATTCATAAGAGCTCAAGATCGACTCTCTTCCAAGAACACTCAAAACTGTCCAAAATTGTCCCAAAACCAAATACAATAAATTAACTTTGTATGACCACTTAAAGGTTATAAAAAGTCCAGAAAACATCATATATGTGTATTATATGTCCATTTCATCCTATGCAATCCATTTATTCACATTGTCCTTTCTAAAACTTGAGAAATACAACATATTTAGAGAATAGACACGTACCTTCACTTTTTCAATCGATATGATAACACAAAAACATCTAGAGAAATATAGGAGAGTCCACTACATTCTCCAATAATTAAAATATAAAAAACAATCCATTATAGGCATTTTTAAACAAGATCTCTCCTATCAACTTCAAGCTAGGGTTTTTGAGTTGTTTTGGTGTTAATGATTGTTCATAAAGCTCTGGACCTCAATTCAAAACCAATGCCATGAAATCTTAACTGATCCACTCCTCTATATCTCATAAAAATATTAGGTCCCCATGAAAATGTTTCACATTCCAATGAGCATCTCAAAGTTCACCTCAAGCTAGGATTCTTCATTTTTAAGAACTCGGTAGGACTAAAATTGCAATATCTTGCTTAATTCTTCAAACTAGGACCTAAAACTTTGTCCACACATTTGAAATAACATGCCAACACTCTTCACATGCTCACATTTGCATTATTACTCTAAAAAATGATCAACCTACCTCATTAGGCCATGATTTCTTCACCTTGTTTTGTCTTCATGCTAGAAAATGACCTTCAAACCTTTGTCCATGCATTTTAAACCATGTACTCATGCTCAAACAACCTCTACATACCTTTATCCACTCATTTAACTAATCTACCATGATCATACCTTCACAAGAAGATATTTGTTTTGTGACAGTGTCTTCAAATTATCTCTCTTTGTACTCAAAATGACCTTACAAATAATCGACATCCACCATGCAAATATTGACATCAACATTTGGAATAATTTGACATCATTTTACATCAATGAAATCTCACTAAAAACTCTCCATATAATCCTTTGTCATCAATGAGAACAACATGACATCCTTACCTTGACATCAATGTCTACATGAATTTAGCTTGTATGCATGAGTAAATGTGGCAAGGTAATTGTTATCAATTTCACCCCCCCAGGGTTGAATTGATAACATACATCAGGATTCCCAAGTCCCAGGTTGAAAAAGAACGAGCTCTGAGAGAATGCGAGAAGTTGCAGAAAATAAGCCTGGGCCAGAAAAAATTGTGAAAATCGGCTAAGTCCTTGTCCTAGAAATATTTGGGACATGCGGGACACCAAGGTGCGGTTCGGCCGAAACGCCTCCAGGTGGCCCGCGAAGCAAAGGGACATCTAGGACAAATGGACGCGAAATGCCCGAATCGGCCAAAGAAAGAAATTTTTTCCAAGTCCTTCACCGAGAGCAAGCAGGACAAGAGTGCACGGAGGACGCGAACCAGCCGGTTTGGCCGAAACGGAAAATTTTAGCACAAGGACAAGTGGGAAAAAGGGACGCGCGGGACGCGGATAGCCGAAGGAGCTGAAAGCCAATTAGATAACGCCACGTGTCACTGGCAGAAAGGGGACGTGGAAGCCCATTTCGGGCGAACAAAGAATTTGTCCCAGATAGCACTGGGACATCCGAGACAAAAAGACGCGGTGGACGTGAAAATCCGGCAGGCCCGTGGACGAATCACAACATGACACATGTCGTCAAGGAAAAAGGTCCAAAAAGTCAAAGGGGCGAGTTTTCGAGCACTGATCCAAACCAATGAAATAGTGCCATGTGTCAAAGTTTAAGGGGCCCAAAAGAAAAACCCATGAAAAGGTGGAGAGAGGGAATTACCCAGCGAATCAGAACCCGCCACGTGTCGTCTAGATGGCAGAGCGTGGGAAAAGAAATTTAAAAATCCGTTTTCACCTGTTTTGTGCCCTAAATCTTCAGATCATCATATCTTTCGATCCAGAGCTCGGATTTGCACGTTCTTGATATCAACGGAAAGATGTTGAAATTCTCTACATGATTCTGGGATCAATATTGCATTTTGGTGCTGTTTGGAGGAAGAAAATTAAGAAAAATTCTCGGCGCGTGGTGATAGACAGAAGTAATGCTTCAACAACCAACTTTAATGCAGCAGACAGCTCGCCACTCCTGTTAGACAGCTCACCGTTTTGCCAAAATCTGCCGCTTCTACCATAATGAGATGATTTTAAATGTATCTAGAAGTGGTTGTGGTAGATTCGACTTTCCTCTCTCTTTCTTCTCTCATTCTTAGTATATATTGTAAAGAGGAGCTCCTTTAGCAGGTCGGACATTCTTGTTTTGCATCCTCCCTTCTTCCTTGCTTACAGGAGAATTTGTGGAGCTTTTCAAACCTCCCATATGGATTGTAATGCCAGTTTATGCCTCTTGCCACCGCATATCTTGTATCGACTCTTGAGCAATATATATATATATATGTTTTTGTGATTGATTCTCAACCCTCTCATGTATTCATTGCTGTTATTTTGATCTCTTATTGCAGTTTGGTTACCTGTGCATAGTGTTTGTATTGCATCTATGTGGTCTGTGTTAGATTTGCAAAACGAGTGTCTAACATTCCTTGGTGCATCACCTCTGTAGTTTAGGTTTTATTCTATGCATTTTCTCACCCTGTCTCCTTGACAAGTTAGATTAGGTTTTAGTAAACCCTCTGCATTTTTGTGTGCATCTGAACAGAGGAATAGGAACCAGCCTTCTCTGGAGAATCCTTTCTCATCTTTACAAGTCCCACACTTGGAGAAAGGATTCCATGTTGTGCAATCACACTGGATGCCTGAACATCAACCTAGAAGCCTGATCTGCATCCAGGGGTGCTGTGAGTCTGCAACAACAGTTTTGGCACGCCCGGTGGGACACTAGAGGTCTCATTTTTATTGCAGCAAAGTTGATATGCATTTGCTGCAGTTTTCTTGCTTATAAGAGCTATTATTTGCATATCTGGTGACTCCAAGGGGAAGAATCAACTAGTTTCAGCAGTGCAGGCCTGAAAACTCATGAGAAGAATCACCACAAGGTCAAGAGTTGGAGAAGAAGAGGTGTTGTTTGAATACCTACAGTTATCTCCGAGAAGAAGGCAAAGAGGAAGAAGGATTCAAAGGTCTCCATCTCCACCAAACAAAACTCTCTCAACTCCTCCACCTGACAGGCCTTTCTTTCAATATACAAGGGTTTTAAGACCAATCAGAATGGCTCAGAACAACCCCTACGTCAACTTCACGAGCGCGAAAACCCACTTGCTCTCAATGCACAACATCCAGTTCCTATTGCGGCCTTGAAGAACATTCCCTACTTCACTTTGGAGAAAATCATACTACCCTGTGATCATGTTAAAGATATTGCTAACCTTTGTGCAATCCATGAAATCAATGAAATGCAAGTGGCTGTCAAGTTACTGGCATCTTCCTTCAAGGGTAAAGCATTACAATGGTTTAGGAGCCTTGGAGCTGGTTCTATCACAAACTGGAATCAGCTGTGTATTGCACTTCACGAGTAATTTGGAGAGAAGGGAGACAACTTGTCTCTTTTAGAGCAGCTGACAACTATCAAGAGAGCCCCCAACGAGCAGCTGACTGACTTCAACTTCAGATTTCAAAGGTCTTGGGATAGGATTCCAGTGGCAGTCAGGCCAACAACAGAAGGTGCTTTTCTATATTACCTTAAAGCTTTAAATTCTGATATTTCTATGTTGATTCAGTCCATGGGAGGCACAACAATCCCTATGGCTTATAGCATTGCCATTAGGGCTGAAAACTGTCTTATTCAAGCTGGTAAACTGGCTCCTAGGCCTCCCATGCCCTTGTATCCAAACTTAGAAAATCCAAGCACTAGTCAAGCACCCACTTTGGCTCCTGTTCCCACTCCTAGAAATCAGAGTTCAAACGAAGCTTCCACTTCATCCTCTAATGCTTCAAATGAACTCCAAGAGGTCATGAAACAGTTACAAAATTTCAGAAATGAGTTGGTTACTATCAAAAGGCAACAAACCCAAGGTTCCAGACCTTCTTATCAGCCCCAAACTCAGCCTAATAGGCAGCCATACCAACCACATAGGTCACCAACTCAGGCTGCAAATATGAATCAAAATCAAAGCCAAGTAAGGCCTCTTGCCAATAGACCATTCCATCCCTATAACCCAAATGCCATATCTGTCTCTAAGGCATTAGTGCCAACACAGAATAACATGGCCCAAGAATATGATTGGTGTTTTCCATGCAACGAGCCTCATAACCAATCCATGTGTTTCAATGGTGCTCTCAATCAAGCATTGATGGTGACAACTACCGGTGTGGAGGGCGAGGTAGTCAAGGAAACAACCATCAGCCCCAAATGACACTACATTGGTGAACTGAAAGCGAGAAGATTTCGTGGCATGAATCGAGCGAGTTCTCAGGTGTTGCAGCCAACACAAGGTCAAAAAGGAGGAATCGGGTGCGAAACAGCCATTAGCCCCACCAATCCACAACCTTCCGCGGCTCCATGAATGATTGGCAAGCGAGTCTAGTTTCAAATACACAAGGGCAGCCAAGAACAACCCCTAGGCCAACTCAAATGCCGGTTATTCTTTGCCCACATGCGGGAGTAAACGTGTAAACCAAAGGACAACAGAGAGATTCTTCATCACCATTCAAAGATTGATCGGATGAAGAAGACAAACGCGTTAACATATCAATGTGGGAATCCCTATCTATCCCGAGGCCAAAGAGATCTGCTGCGCAAGCTGCCATGAAGGATTGGACAACTTCGAATCGGCGGGTTCGGATGCAAGACAAAGTGCTTACAAATTCTGCCTAGCTTTGAAGGAAGTCATGGAGGAAAACAAGGTAAAATGTTGAAGCCCCCTCCTTTCTATGTTTCATTAATCATTGGGGATAAACTAGTACACAATTGCATGATTGATTAAGGGCAAGTAGCTCCGTGATGCCCAAGCAAATAGCTGATCAAATTTGGGTCTCGAATATGAAGTAATATCTAAAGGAGTAGTGCAATTGGATGGGACAGCAATAGCAATAGTTAGAGTGATTAAAAACTTGAGTCTTACCTTGCATGCATGTCCAAATGTTGTTGTCTTACAAGATGTATCAATCATAGACCTTCCACCACTCTTTGCCCTTTGCTTGTCAAGGGACTTCACAGCCAAGATTGGAGGGTATTTGTCTGCTGATTGGTCTCACATGCTTGTTTAGAACAAGGTATGGAACTAAGGCCACAATCAGATCCGAACCCTTTGCAAACTTCCATATTAAGCCTTACACCCCAAGTCAGATTAATGCCAATTGCTCAACATTTGATCAAGAAGATCACCCTAGTACTGATGAGGCTGACACCAAGGTTGGAAGTATCCCGGACCTAACTCTTGATGAATGGGCAAACAAGATACATGCTTTTGATCCCTATCAAGAAGTAGAAGAATCTGAGCTGGGAGTCTATTGTATACACGAAGAAAATCAACCTGTTCCTAGCATCACCAAGCCAAGCCATAATGATGACAACGAGGTATGGCAGCTGTTTTTTGATGGATCAAGGAGTAGGCAAGGTGCAGGAGGTGGAGCCATGCTTGTTTCACCCCAAGGAATAAAGTACTATTCAGATTTTAGATTTCAATTTGCATGCTCCAATAACACTGCTGAATATGAAGCCTTGGTGCAAGGGATGCATTGGGCAATCAAGAGAAAAATAAAGAATCTGCAAGTCTTTGGGGATAGTGAATTGATTGTAAATCAGGTCAAGGGACGGCATGCTGCCAAGAATGATCTACTCAGGTGCTACAAGAACAGGGTGTGGGACCTCATGGAATATTTTGAAGGTTTTGGCATCGAATCCATTCCCAGGAAAGAGAATCAAGCTGCTGACAGGCTTGCAGCAGTAGGGGCAGCCTTTGACATTACGAAAAGCATTCAACAAGACAAGGTACAACCAAACATCCACGTGATTGTGAGGCCTTCAGTGCCGGATAACAATGTCAGTTGGCAAGTGTTTGAGAATGACCAGCAAATCATCAATTTCCTACAAGAAGAAGCTAAGTTCTCTGCCAGGAATCAAGACAAGTTGCATCAGCAGTATGGTGACCAAGTGGTGCAGTTGAGAACTAACAAATTACCAAAAGGCCTCATAACCTTGGAGTCATAACCTTAGAGTCAATCTTCAACCCGAATGATCAGTTCCGGAAGGAGAAGGCAAACATTCAAGTAAAGGGTGAGGATTCAGAGCCTATTTTAGTGGAAGAAGGAAAAACATTGCAGATTGGCAAAGTAAGTACCTCACAAGAGAAATCTGATTTTGTTCAGCTTTGCCAAGAATTTCTAGATGTCTTCGCTTGGAGCTATGAAGACTCTAGAGGATTCAATCCAAATTTGGCACAACATACCATAGAATTGGATCCAGATGCTAAGCCCATCAGGAAGAAGTAGAGACCAGTCAACCCTCACATTGAGCCTCTGATGAAGAAAGAGCTAAATAAGCTAATAGAGGCAAGCATTATATTCCCGATCAAGCACTCAAGCTAGGTTGCTAACTTGGTTCCGGTCAGGAAGAAGAGCAGAGAAATCAGGTTGTGTGTGGATTTTTGAGACCTAAATAGGGCATCTCTCAAAGATCATTACCCACTCCCTTCCATGGAGCAAATATTGCAAGTAGTATCTGGTTCAAAGAGATTCTCTCTCCTAGATGGCTACTCAGGGTATAATCAGGTGATGGTAAAAGAAGAGGACCAATTCAAGACAACCTTCACAACTAAATGGGGCACGTATGCTTACAAGAAGATGCCATTTGGGCTGTCAAACGTTGGTGCTACCTTTCAAAGGGCAATGGACATGGCGTTTAAGGGCTTGATCAACAAGATAGTGTTGATATACCTTGATGACATCACTGTATTCTCCAAGAATGCAGCAGACCATCTCTTTCACCTCAGGCAAGTGTTTCAGAGGTGTAGAAAGTTCGGAGTGTCTTTGAACCCCAAGAAGTGCATCTTTCTTGCACATGAAGGAAATCTCCTTGGCCATATTGTCTCGAAAGAGGGACCGACAATTGACCCGAGAGAGTGGAAGCCATAAGAGCACCTTTGCCATTGCCAAGTCACAAGAAGGCTCTTCAAAGCTTCTTGGGAAGGATCAATTTTGTTCGCGAGGTTTATCCCGATTTTGCAGCCCTTGTCAAGCCCATCACCAAAATGTTAAAGAAGAGCATGGATTTTAAGTGGACAGCGAGAAGGCAAGAGAGAGTTTTGAGGCAATCAAAGAAGCTATCTCTCAAGCACTAACTCTCATTAACCCAGAGACTTCTCCAAGGATTTCATCCTCTATGCATTTGGAGGTGATGACACTATCTCTGCCATTCAGTGCAAGAACAAAGATAATGATGAGTAGCCGATTGCCTTTTTCAACCAGAGCCTAGATGATTGCGAGGTGAGGTACTCTTTTATTGAAAAGCATGTACTTGCGATGTCGAAGCTTGAAGAAATTCAAGCATTTAGTCTCAAACAACAAGGTCCAGATTCTTTGGTCTCACATCTTTGGAGTTAAAGACTTCCTCCTCAACAAGGATTTGAATGAGAAAAGGGCAGGTTGGATCACCCGTGTCATGGAGTATGACATTGATATCAAGATCACCAAGCTGGTAAGAGGGAAAGGATTGTGTGAGCAAATGGTTTTGGGGAAGCAAAAGGAAGTATGCAACGAAGAAGAGGTTGTTTTGACAGTCCAGGACAATCATGAGCCAAGTGGCAATCAAGAAGAAGATGATGCTTCCCCCACTCCTTGTTGGACCCAAGATATTTTGCACTTCCTAGGTACAGGCCGGTGCCCCTAGAGATGAACAAGACCCAAAGGAGACACTTGAGTTGCGAGTGTTCCGTATGCCATTGTTGATGGAGTTTTGTTCAAGAAAGATGTGAATGGAGTCTTCTTTGAGATGCATTAGCACGAGATCAGATTCAAAGGGTGTTGGAAGAGTTTCATGGTGAACCAGTGGTGGCCATTTTGCACCAAGAGTGATAGCTCTAAAAATCATGAAGGCTGGTTATTATTGGCCTAAAATCTTGATGATTGCTATGCATGGATCAAGAGGTGTAAGAATTGTGCATTCTTCACGGGAAAAGAAGTTTGCTACCCTTCCATTGCATCCAATCTCGGTTGACCAGCCATTCATGCAATGGGGTTTGGACTTCATTGAGTCATTAACCCCAATTCAAGCCAAGGGCATAAATGGATTTTTACACCACCCACTACTTCACCAAATGGATAGAAGCAGTAGCACTCAAAGAGGCAAATGAGTCTAGCATCCTAGACTTTTATGAGGGAATAACAACCAGATTTGGTGTACCTGCCACAATAATCTCTGATAATGCATTGGCATTCATTGGATCTAAGGTGGCTGAGTGGGCCGTCAAGAACGGTATTTACCTGAGCACTTCATCGAACTATTACCCTCAGGGTAATGGCCAGGCCGAGTCTACAAACAAGAACTTGTTAAGGATCATTAGGATAACTCTTGATGAGAATCAGAAGTCTTGGCACACCAAGCTGAAATCAGCCTTATGGGCTGTGATAGGATCACTCCCAAAAGATCCACGAGGTAACTCTCCATTCGAGACTTGTTTATGGAAGAGAGGCAATCTTGCCCATGTCACTTGAGTTACCAACATTGGAACTCATGAAGCAGCTAGAGTTACTTGAATTTGAGCCCATGGAGGTGAGATATGCGAGTTGATGGAGCTACAAGAGATCGAAATCGGCATCCCAAGCAATGGAAAAGGATCAAGCTTTGATCAAGAAAACCTTCGATAGAAAAGCCAAGGATAGATCTTTTCAAGTTGGAGATCTAGTGTTGAAATGGGATGCGGACAGAGCAAAACCGGGAAGGCATTCAAAATTTGATGCTATTTGGAGTGGCCCATACATGGTCACAAAGTGCAAGAGAAGTAGCAATGCTTTCAATTGGCCTCATTGGACGGTGAAGAACTGCAGATTCCAATAAATGGAATCTATCTCAAACATTGCTACTTTGAAAATAAAATGTTCACCCTTGTAAATATTAGTCTAGATTTCAATTCCTCTAAGTGCGTATGCACATTGTCTTGTTGTAGTTAGGTTTCGATTTCCTAAGTGCTTTGGCGCAGTTTTGTTGCTCTGGATTGAGTTTTACTGATTCGATGCTCTCATAGAAGGAGTTGCGATGTCGGGCTCATTTCAGGTCATTGCTTATGACTCCATGCCCAATGGATCGCTAAAAGGCCACTGGTCTTTTCATCTAGCAGGTAGATGACCCCGCTGAGTCACCAAATTGTTATCCAATTTCACCCCCCCAGGGTTGAATTGATAACATACATCAGGATTCCCAAGTCCCAGGCTGAAAAAGAACGAGCTCTGAGAGAATGCGAGAAGTTGCAGAAAATAAGCCTGGGCGAGAAAAAATTGTGAAAATCAGCTAAGTCCTTGTCCTAGAAATATTTGGGACATGCGGGACACCAAGGCGCGGTTCGGCCGAAATGCCTCCAGGCGGCCCGCGAAGCAAAGGGACATCTGGGACAAATGGACGCGAAATGCCCGAATCGGCCGAAAGAAAGAAAATTTGTCCAAGTCCTTCACCGAGAGCAAGCGGGACAAGAGTGCGCGGAGGACGCGAACCGGCCGGTTCGGCCGAAATGGAAAATTTTAGCACAAGGACAAGTGGGACAAAGGGACATGCGGGACGCGGATAGCCGAAGGAGCCGAAAGCCAATCAGATAACGCCACGTGTCACTGGCAGAAAGGGGACATGGAAGCCCATTTCAGGCGAACCGGAAGAATTTGTCCTAGATAACACTGGGACATCTGGGACAAAAAGACGCGGTGGACGCGAAAATCCGGCGAGGCCGTGGGCCGAATCACGGCATGACACGTGTCATCAAGGAAAAAGGTCCAAAAAGTCAAAGGGGTGAGTTTTCGAGCACTGATCCAAACTAATGAAATAGTGCCACGTGTCCAAGTTTAAGGGGCCCACAAGAAAAACACATGAAAAGGTGGAGAGAGGGAATTGCCTAGTGAATCAGAACCCGCCACGTGTCGTCCAGATGGCAGAGCACGGGAAAAGAAATTTAAAAATCCATTTTCGCCTGTTTTGTGCCCTAAATCTTCAGATCATCATATCTTTCTATCCAGAGCTCGGATTTGCACGTTCTTGATATCAACGAAAAGCTGTTGAAATTATCTACATGATTCTAGGATCAATCTTGCATTTTGGTGATGTTTGGAGGGAGAAAATTAAGAAAAAGTATCTTATGCGTGGTGATAGATAGAAGTAATGCTTCAACAACCAACTTTAATGCAGCAGACAGCTCGTCGCTCCTGTTAGACAGCTCACCGTTTTGCCAAAATCCACCGCTTCTACCATAATGAGATGATTTTAAATGTATCTAGAAGTGGTTGTGGTAGATTCGACTTTCCTCTCTCTTTCTTCTCTCATTCTTAGTATATATTGTAAAGAGGAGCTCCTTTAACAGGTCGGACATTCTTGTTTTGCATCCTCCCTTCTTCCCTGCTTGCAGGAGAATTTGTGGAGCTTTTCAAACCTCCCATATGGATTGTAATGCCGTTTTTGCCTCTTGGCCACTGCAATGTACTGTATCGACTCTTGAGCAATATATATATATATATATATATATATATATATATATATATATATATATATATATATGTTTGTGATTGATTCTCAACCCTCTCATGTATTCATTGCTGTTATTTTGATCTCTTATTGCAGTTTGGTTACCTGTGCATAGTGTTTGTATTGCATCTATGTGGTCTGTGTTAGATTTGCAAAACGAGTGTCTAACATTCCTTGGTGCATCACCTCTGTAGTTTAGGTTTTATTCTATGCATTTTCTCACCCTGTCTCCTTGACAAGTTAGATTAGGTTTTAGTAAACCCTCTGCATTTTTGTGTGCATCTGAATAGAGGAATAGGAACCAGCCTTCTCTGGAGAATCCTTTCTCATCTTTACAAGTCCCACACTTGGAGAAAGGATTCCATGTTGTGCAATCACACTGGATGCCTGAACATCAACCTAGAAGCCTGATCTACATCCAAGGGTGCTGTGAGTCTGCAACAACAAGAATGTAATCGGTAATACTATTTGTACTCTCCATTAATTCACTACCACGATGTTTCATTATCATAATATTGGTGGAGGGCCATGCATGAGATTTAGTGTGGGAGTGATATTAAAAGTTTACTAAGCACAAAAAGTTTGGGAAATAACAAGGGTTTGCATTCTCTACAAGGTAAAGGGAGAAAACATTGCAACTTGTGACCAACTTATAAGTCTAAGTAAATAAATAAATAAGGTGAGGTAAGGAAAAATGAATAGTAGAGGAATTTGAATTATGTGTAAAACAAAGGGAGGGAAATGAGGATTTTTATGTAAGTAATATATGGGAAACGAAGGAATATAGGGTGAAATTAGTGCATTGAGGTGTTCTACATGGCTCAAGAATATAGGAGGTGAGCGTGGAAAACATGTGGGGAGAAGAAACACTGGGAAACCGACAAGAATTGAGCCACAAAAATGCATGAGGATGATATCATCACCCACTTGAATTAAGTTTAAATTTCATGAATTGTGTAGGAAATGGAAGTGGCATACAAATAATAACCATTGATTTATAAATGTAGAAAGTAATGATTTGAAATATTGAGCATGCAAAGGCATTAATGAGAAGAGAAACATTGATTTTTGGAGGGTATAAACACAAGTGAAGGAAATCATTCTAACCACTTTACATTTTAATTCTTTCAAGCTTCCAAATGAAAAGGTGACTATAGAAAATTATAGAGCACAATAAACTCATGTTGGATGTCATTATCAAAAGATAAAGCTTTTGAGAAACTTTAGAAACATGAATAAGAGCTAGAAAACAAATATATTTTTATAATTTGTATAACTATCATTCACCATTAACTTGGAGTTTTAGATCTTTTTGTCGAAACAAGGGGCTTTAGGAATAATAATCAATTGAGGGTGAATTATAGGGGGTCAAAATATCTAGGTAAAAGGAAAAATGAACAGTTAAAGATTCACATGTAGATAGACCCATTGTAGAGGAGAAGGCAACAAGAATCATTATGGAGGAATTATAAGGTGAGGGATTAGGGAAGAGGAATCACAACCAATTACTTCTTCCACGGGTACAAATAATGGGCATGCACCCAAGATGATGCCTACAAACAGAGTAAAAAAAACCCAAAGACCTTTGTCCGCATATTTATTATGTTCTCAAAGATGTAATACCTCATGAGGATGTTACATGAGGAGTAATGGACCTCAATGGTGACTTCATGTAAATTCACATATTACAACCATCATGCATCAAGCCTTGAAGCAATGTTAGAAAAAACATTAGATGATACAAACATAATAGATAACTCCTAAAGGAGGGATATTTTTATGAAAACATTAAGTGCATGTATAAGACATAGGGGTGTTGTAACTTTTTAGCTTCCATATTTTGGGAAACCAAAGGATTTATTTTAGTTCCTCCTTTTGCGCATCCATGAGGGTTACTTTTACTTCACTAACTAAATATCAAGGATAATAGCTTAATGTATTAACAAGGCAATTAGTTTGTGTACTTTGGTGAATACCTTAGATTATGTCTATGAGATGACTTAGAGATTGAAAAATTGAGTAACAGATAAAATAAAAAATGGGAATTTGTGCATTCCCTGTTGTTAATGTAGATGATCCCATGAAAAGGGTGGATGCATGCCTTATTAGGACTGAATTGGTTGGCTCGAGAAAGGTGGGTCAAGGTGAGTAATAATTTCTTGCAAAATGTGCAAAAATGCACAAGGCGACATGTTATAACATCTCTCATTAAAATATGAGTACATGGTGGAGGATGCATAAATAAAACATGCAATGGGTGGGAAATATTTCTAAGGTGCAATCCTAATATTGTTTATTTTAACAAGATTAGTGTGCTTTAGAGGGAGATAGATAAGAAAAGTGGGAGTTACTGATGGAGAACAAGTCTCTTGTTAAGTGCTACAAGCATCACATCTACCTAACCATGATACTAATACATACAAAATGAAATTCTATAATTGGATGAGGCATTGGAAGGCATCCTTTGAAGGTAAGTAGCACATCCCAAGAATCCTCTAGGATCTTGTCAAGAAGCAGCCCCAATTTACAATGATGCAACACTAGTACCTATCCATAATTTTTTTGTAGGCTAAGAGCATGTCCTCTTTGTTAATGTTACCTTATAGGTTCACAACAAGTAACTTCATGGAATCAGTGAATAAGATAAAGAATGTTGTTAATATACAATTATATAGATTGAGTTAATACAGACACCCATTTGTTGTGCACCAAATATGTATACTCGGGAAGAGTGCCTATGTAGAGAGGTAGAAGTCACACTTACGTAACACAACCCCACATAATATAATTATGGTAGATAAAGAATCTTGTCAAATGTACTACTTACAAAATCCCTAAAAGAAGGTTGAGGTCGGGAGAAATGTGCAGAGGAAGATGAAATGTTGCTCTCACCATAGAAGGTGACCATAAAATAAAAATATTAAATAATAAAATGGCATTGAAAATTCCTACCAGGATCCCAAAGGCCAAAGGGAGACAAAGAGGAGGAGGAGTATAATTTAAATCCCTAAAAACCTGAAAAGGAATGAATTTCAAAGGACAGGTGAATATGCATGAACCTCTACACGTGTTAAAGAACGGACCTCTTAGGAACAAATGTTGTATTAATTAGAATTAAAAATGAATGAGGATAAATTGGTTTATTTATTCCCTAGTCAAGGAGAAGTATAGAACCCCATGAAGAGGTTTGAGGAATATTTGGGTAAAAATCGGGATTGAAGAGCATAAGAAGGATAAGGGGTGGGAGGAATAACAAGTAGTTCAAAACCCGCCTAGTGTAGCAACCATATAGGAAAACCTTGATTGTGAAAAACCATAAGGAATAAGAGAACCAAATACAAAATATACCCATGTAAGGTAAATATCATCTCCTAAATCAATTCCCAAGATCGTAAACTTGGATGAAGAAGATGATAAGAATGAAGGAGGAGGAGTGCACTCAAGAAAAAGGATTATTAAAATAAAAGGAGATAAAAGAGGACATGTCGGTGGATGAAGAATATACCATACTAATTCTTTACACTTAGTTCCAAGAGGGTAAGAGGGATAAGTACCTATATCTCTAGGAGGAAATGGAGCCAGGAGAATGAAAAATAATAATGATAAGGGGGTATATTTTGCTAAGAATATATACATAAATGAGCCCCGCTTTGAGGTTCCATTAGTCAATGTGTTCCAACCTCCCTTGAAATACATAGAAGGTTTAACAATAACTTATGTGGATGCCTACCACATAACTAAAACAAAATTAAGTGACATACTAATCGAAATGGCCTATGAAGTGACAAGATAAAAAATTTCAAACAACATAATACTAAGAAAACAAACCACTAGTACAAGCAAGCTAGAGAAGGACCTAAAGGTCGAAAAGTAACTCCTTGAGGCTAAGTATGAAAAAAATATAGAGATGGGAGGCAATTCCATGGTTGCAAACATAAAATATATAAATTTTTCTTAATAAATCCTCGAGGAGGATACAAATGTAAATTTTTATACCTCTCAACCAACCAAATGAAATGGAAAAACTTAAAGTTTTAGTCAACTTGCTCCTCGGAAAACAAAGGATGATGATGAAGCAAGGGTGAGGTAAATGGAAAGGGAATATAAATATAGGGCTAGGTACATCTACATGGAAAAATTGAAGGAATGCAAGGACTTTGTGAACAAACTAAATGAAAAATCCACCTTTATAGAGAAGACATGTGTGAGCTTTGTGCATTAGGGTATCGTGGTAGAAGTGAACATCCATCTGTAGTGGTAAAATTATAATGGCATAGGCATGTAAGTGTATACAAAAAGTTGTGGGACATGGAGGAAATAGAGAAAAAATCATTGCAAAGAAGGACAAACTCAAGTTGTGCCTTGCTAATCTTCGAGAAGTAAACACTTAAAGAGGATATTCAGCTTGAGGAAATAAACAAGGATGTGGGGGAGAAAATAAGAGCACTAAAATCCAAATCTAAGGACCCTTAGAAGGATGTAAAGATGTTAAATCATGTGGGTGTGCTATTAGATAATAAAAATCCAATTATAAATACCACACTCAAAAAGTGAAAAAAATTAACACCAATTGCATAAGGAGGGGACCAAAATTGTTGATGAGGTAGAAAAAGGGGTACCTAGAGATGGGAAACCAAGTTAGTTTGGGGTGATATTGAGCCCACATTTAGGATAAGTATACAAGTTTTCCCCACCATCAAGCGTGAGGAAGAACCAAATACCTTTATAAATAACTAGAGTGTGGGCCTCTGGGTAGTGGGATAAAATATCATAGGGGACATCAAACTACTAGTTAAGGAGATGTTATATGGATCATATGAACCTTTGAGATTTCAATGGTGAGTTAACAACAGCTCATAATAAAAGTGGAATTGATAACAAGATAAGATCAACTAATGTAGTGTTACAAGTGTTGAAAATAAGGATTGGTGTTATCCAAATGCACACCAACCTAATACCGCTAGTTTAGTCATTGTAAATTAGTACTTAAATGCAAATATAACTACTAGATAAAATAATGAAAGGAAATACCCCATCATTATGTATATACCCCTTGATGCATCGGTAAAGGAGGATTATTCGAGATGATTATCATTGAACAATTATATGGTTTTGTGAAAAGTTAATGATTATTTGTTCATGTTCAAAAAATAATTTTGTGTGGTATTATTATGTATGCCTAACAATTTCTCTATTCATATATGGTTTGATAATAATGTGTTCTTCATGCTTGGAATTAGAATAAACTGGATAATTTATCATAGACATCATGACATAGCTGAATTTAATGGAAATTAGTCTCCTCTCATGCCTTGGGTGAGTTCACAAAGGTGACCTTGTATGATATGTTGATATGACAGTGTTTCTTTTGCAAGTTGCAAATAGTGTTGTCTTATGCTTACATGCACTTCTATAGCATAGGGAAGTATGGGTAAATTAGAGAAACACCACATCCTAGCCCTTATTTACACCACCTCTCATCCCTCCATCATTCCACCTATAAATGATCCATCATGCCTTTGTACCCTCCCTAATCTAGTAGGTGACTTACTTGCATCCTTCCCTATGTCATCTACCGACCCTTTGCGACACCTTTGTACCCTCCCCAAGGCACATGGGAGACCCGCCTTCCTACCTCTACCATGCTTATTTTCTCTCACGTCCTCTTATTATGGCGCACATTTTATCCCTTTCCCTCACCCAAATGGGCCATGTGAGTGACATGCTTTTTAAAAATCCTATATCCCACGCCAACTCCATTTAATTATCTCTATACTAATACATTTGTTACGTTAGTGACTCACTCATCTCCTTCCACCAATGATATAACTATTGTGCACCACCCCTCTCCCTTGAAACCCTACAAAACTCCACCTCTTCACACTAATGCCAACATATCTTTATGTAGTGAGGAAATCACACACTTTCTATTTACATCAGGCCTCTAAGTATGTTGTTATATGCATGATTCCTAAGTGAGAAAACTAAACATTAACAACACATGTTTTTCTTTTACATTGCTTTATCCTCTTACACACTCTTCTTATTTGCTTTTTTCTGGAATGACCACTTTACTCTTAGACATTAAACAACATATTTCATAGCCTTGTATTTACCATTATATCCTTCAAGAATCCCGATAGTACTACCCATTAGGGACATGATCACCCATGCACTACTGTCCCCTTTGGGCACTTTCGTCATTTTTCCTCCTTATCCTGATTTATAAATGCCACATCATTTGGTACCTTTTCTAAAATATTTCTTATTACTTTGGGTCAGATTTTATTGTTGTTAATGGTGAAATTAAAACAAGATAATCATATATATACATTATGTACTTACTATCATTAGGATATGGACAATTTGGGCTAATATTTACTATCTACTACTTGGGCAAAGAGAAACATTCAAAGAATGTATTTGGGTTGCATCCTTTATTGCATAGGAGGGGTTATTTCTGAATTCCATCTCACACATTCATCTTGGGGGTAAAGTAGTTGTATCCTACTATATTGGTGTGGTAGCACAAGGGAAACCCAACTTCAAGGAAATGATTCAAATGACACACACACAGACACACACAAGAACTACATAGAGTCTAAAATGTAATGCAATGCTTGGTGAAATCACAATGGGGTGATGATCGAAGTCATTGTGACTCAAGCATATGTATTATTTATTCCATCTAATGTTTGTTTGATTCTTATGCATCTAGCTAGGGTTTTTTTGTAGGTTCAAGTGTGACACCCCTACAACAAAGTGGATGTGATAAAAAATGAAAGGATGAAGCTAAGTTTATACCTAGACGATCAAAAGTAGAGCACTTGCCAAGACACTAGCACCTAGATTGTACACTAGCGCTAAGGTGGGCCTATCCCCCTTTGGGTGGTTATGTTTGAAGAAGTTCCAAACTACGGTTTTGAGAAAGAACACCGCACAATCCAAATCCATCCTTCTTAGCCCAAAATCAATCTAGATCTCCTCATACAAGCTAAGTCACTTGTATCTCCTATTTTGCATGCTAGATCTTGTTTATTACTATTATATATGTTTGATCTCAATTCTATGATAAAGATTTAAAGTTCTTTAAATCATTTAGTGAACTCATTCCTTACACACCCATTATTGGATCTACATTTCATGCTCATTACCCATAGTGGTCCCTTTAGTCTCCCACAACACGCTTAGCTCCTCCCACATACCCATAATCATTCCAATAACATGGCTAAAACCATGCATGATAAGCCTCTATTTAATTCTTTTTAGACCCCCTTTATGAAATTGAAACTTCTAATACCGAACAATCTTATAATGAAGAACTAATGTGGATGAGGCACAACTCAATGCTCTCAATACTTTTCGCTTCTACACTACGTGATAATCCCACTCATGAACCACATGTAATTGATGATTTATTAGTAGTTGAGCATGCCCGTGACAATTTTTCTCATGTTAGTATCATTTATACCTTGGATATCCCTCTGCTACCACCTCCTCTATTCCACCTTCTTCATCCCCCACTACGTGGGGCTATCCACCATTCATATGCCTATTTCTGCACCCACTACTCACTTTTATTCTCCTATAATTTCCCATATCCAACCTAACACCTCTTTAGGAACCCATGCCTTAGAGGCTTTGTATCATGATTTTCAATCTCAAATTCATCAATTTCAATAGGCCTATTCTTTTTCCTCTCCATCCCTTGGTTCTTCACTTCTTCTTCATTCTCCTCTTACACCTAAGGTTTCTTCTTATCCACTCCCTCCCAATTTTTTTCACCTATGTTTCCTCTCTTCAATAGTCATGGAGATCCCCAATAGAACCTTTGATCATTTCATGTTGCATGTTTGAATTATGCTTGTGATGAAAAACTCTGACCAAGTTATTTCCTAAGAGTTTATAGGACTATGCCTTACAATGATTCTATGATTTTCCTTTGCATTTCATTCAAAATTTTACTCTTAAAAATATGTTTCTCACTCACTTTTATGTGAATATTGACATGAAGATATCACATGCACAAATGGACAAAATGAAGCAAGGAACTAATGAGCATCTTAGTGACTATGTGTTGCGTTATAAAACTAATCTTTCTAAAATGAACAATGCCTTGGCTAAATTTGAGTTACAAGATATTTTCACCCAAATCCTATTACCTCCTTTGTAAGAGTGTGTACTCTTTGATTCTTTTCACTATTTTGATCAACTATGTCATACTTTAAAAAGTCGTGAAATCGAGTTACTTTCTTTGGGAAAACTTAAATATGGTGTTAATGTTTTTAATTCATCTACTAACGAGTTCTCAAGAAAGTTTCCTTCAAGGGAAATCCTAGAGACCCCAAGCTTCTGTCAATGTTATATCTCAACCTATGAAGCTTTAGTTACAAACTATGCACCACATTTTTACTCCATTTTCATATCCACCACATATGTTGTTGCCTCAACTCCTTAAAATCAATTTTATTTCTCTTTTTCCTCCTCTTAAACTAGATCCGAAAAGGCCTCGTGGAAACAAATTCAATGAATATGCACATTGTGGTTATCATATATACAATGGCCATTCTACGAATGAGTGTGTCAAGCTTAGACATAGCATTTAATATCTTATGTATAATCGGGATATTGAGTTTCCTGAATCTACTATTTTTATTCCTAAATGTTGATCGAGAGAACACTTGTGAGAACTCACACAGAAGTCCACACAGAAAACATGCCAGGTTTAAGGGTGCGAATGGGTAGGAAAACGCACGTGTGGAGCATGAGTTCAACATTTAGGACTTAGCTGATTTTGAGCATGAAGACCTATTTTAGAAGAGGGTGTGTGGAACAAACCAATGATGCGAGACGTGCGCACCACACATTGTCTATCTTTAGAGGATCAGATCGAATCGTTTTACATGGAGAAGAGCTAAGAATAGAATTTTCACTTCAATTAACTGTAAGAGGTCTATAGATAGCACACTTGCATGTGTGGCTATGCTGTAAACTTAATAGTATGTGGCCTATTTTTGGAATAGATAAGTGGTGAAGGGAAAGTCCCCACCCTATATATATATATATATATATAGTGAATTACCTGAGAGAGAGAGAGAGAGAGAGAGAGAGATGAGAGATATAGAGGTATATATAGAGTGTAAGAGGTAAGCATAAAGAGATATGTGCATATGATTGGATTATTGTATCAGATCCATGCGTGCATCGGTATAGAATGCCATTATTATAAGGAGCTTCTATGTTTATTAATATATGGAAGTTATTGGCTGAATCTAAGTGTCATTCCTGTGTGTAATTGAGTAGTGCATGTTCTTGATTCAATCATTATTATTGTTTAAGTTTATTTTTTCATAGATCTGAATATCGCATGCATTGTAGAATGATGGATTAGTGATGGATCTATATGTTTCTTCCTTCATCATGCTAACATCATGCTACAAAAACCCTAAAAAGGGACCTGGTACCTTTGCACACTTCGGGTGATCACTTAGTCTAGGCTGAGTGATGTGCCAATGCGCCTAGGGTGTTATCTAGGAAATTCTAGGTTACATCATTGGTTCTGTTTCTGGGACCTCTTTTCCAGTTGTTATCAGGATGCTTCATGATGAAGACGTACCGGTTAACTCTAGCAAGTATTGAGGAGTGGATACATGACCTGGAGGAAGAATATGCATGACGGTTCCACAGTGGATCTAAGTTTAATGCACACACTTGGGTAGAACATAATCTATATGATAGCTTATATGAAAGGTTTTTCGCCATATTTCTGGTAGAATTATATAAATGGCTGATTGCTTATGCATCTAAGCAGAATTAGAGGTATCGCACACTTGTCTACACACAGGAAGAATTTCAGGCCCTTTATGATGCTGATTTGATCTAGACTCATGTTGTGGATACGTGGTTTCATGGTGTTCTAAATAGTTATATTCTGGAATATTCAATTTTGACGTATTCTTGCCTAGAGGTAGCTAAATTCCAATTTTTGTGGTATCCTAGAGGAGCATACTTGCAAGGTATTCCATTGCGATCAAGATCTTGATGGTAACTTTGAACATGGAGAGTAAACCAATGGCTAACTAAACTTCACCATGCACAAGGGCAAGAACAGTTTGGTGAAATATGGCAGACCTAGCGGTAGAAAGGAAGAGAGAGGAAAGGAGGCTTAAGTATAATGAGGCACATAAGAGGGAGATAGAGAAGCAGTGTACCATTATAGAAAGTATGGCATTGAGGAGAGAGATGGCTCGTGAAGGATTTGAAGCTCACGTAGAAGACATGGAGCTAGAGCATCAAGAACTCCCCCATCTTAGAAAGCATGACAGAGATCCCCCCTTGGCTTCACATAGAAGTGCACCAGTAAAGACTACCTGGGCCGTGGGTGCACATCTTAATCTACCTGGTGACCTAGCCCTTGCGCTTGGTTTTTCGGTATCTAGTACAACAAGTAACTAGCAAGCTAACTTGGGAAGTAGGAGAGTAGGAGTAAGTTAGGGATCAAGTACATCAATGACAGGATAAATGAATTCAATGTTATTTGGAGGAACATTCTTAGGCACATCATCCACACAGAACGTGAGCACACAAAATGTTGGATTCACCTCTAGAAGTGGAACTACCTCACGGACTTACATCTACAAGTCCTATTCCAGGCTACGGTGGAGGATCGAGAGGTATAGGTGGTTCTAGTTCCAATGGATCTGGTGGTTCTAGAGGTAGAGGAAACACAAGAGGTTTTGGATCAAGTGGTCAAGGCCCACAGCAACCACAAAATATCTATATGGAGATGTCTCTTCATCTCCCGGAGTATAGAGGTATAGAGGATGCTGCTGAACATGTTCATATGTGTGAAATCTTATGGCGTGCAAAAGGGATCATGGCTTTTGAGTGTAAGGCAAGTCAATTAGCTACTACATTACAAGGGCATGCACACAACTAGAATAAGAATTTTTACCCTAATCAAACTGCGTGGATTATACAACATTGAAGGATGCTTTCTTAAAGAGTTATATATCCTAGAGTTTAAGCAGAAGAGTATCAGCGTGCTCAAAGATATCAAGCAAGGCACTACTGAGAGTGTACGTGAGTATGATGCCCATTTTAAGACACTTCTATCTAAGTTTTCTTATGATATTCACGCCATCCAACATGCACAATGGTTTGTTGGAGGATTGATTACACCATTCAGAAGAGCATTGTCACATAAGACATACATTGATCTGCGTGAAGCACTAGAAGTAGCTTTGCATGTTGAGGTAGTTGGGAGCATTGACACTGGCATTAGTCCATTCTTAGAGGCATAAATTATAGCTATGGAAAAACAATTAGAGAAGCTATCAGCGAATTCATCCCATGAAACACGCTCAGGGATTTGGTGTATAGATTGTGAAGTGGAAGGTCACACCAAGGATAGTTTCCCTTGCAGATCTATATGTTCATTGCTATTAGACTATGAAATATGTCATTTGAATCATGATGCTATCCATTTTCCTTTGTTACAACGCGTGATAAGGAAGAATGTATCCTGCTTTTGCAATATTTACAGATCCATGACCCATGATACTGAGGATTTTCGATTGATTGGTCAGATCCATGATGTTATAGACATTGGGGTATGACAGACAAGTATAATGGATAACTCTAAGGATAAGAATGAGCACCAGGATTAGGATCATAATCAACCACGCTATGACAAGAATGAGGGCCATTTTGAAGGAGGTCGTGGAAGAGGACATGGATATCAAGGTGGATATGGAGGATGAGGTCGTGGTGGAGGAAGAAGCGAGTTTCCTTGAGGAATGTGCTATACATGTGGAACCTTTGATCATTATAGGTGTGAATGTCGTTAAAATGTTACATGTTCTTTATGCGGAAAGAATCATAGCTATGAGGAGTGCTCGGACTTATATGAGCATCTCAGTAAACATCATAAGAAGGAAACCAAAGGCACGGGGATGGTTAGGATCCAACACATGGAGGAAAACTAGTAGATGCCCAAGATAGCACTTAACTTGAGGCCTTAATCATGAAGATCACTACACAAGCTAAAGTAGCGCACATAAGAGAGGCATTACACCAAAAGCCTATAATCACCAAGGAGGAGGTTTTGCATGCAAGGTACCTAGATCCTGCTCATTAGAAGGAAGTTTACCAGGATACCATGGAAGTGCTAAGGAATCTTTAGGGTGAGATACAATACTTAAAGGAGTAGAAGAAAGCATTAGAGATAGTCTATACTTGATATCGATGATCTGAGAGAAGTGTGTAAAATGTTGCACCAAGAGAACATCATTCCATTATTAGGAAGTTAGTTAAAAGGGAACACTCCATGCGCAAGTATTGAGACCAGATGACAGATCCTGCATGTGAATCTTCCCCCTGATAGCATTGACTATGACAAGGAAATTACTTTTAATGTTGTTGTGGATGGATGACTGTTGAGCAACATATTGATTGATACATGTGTGGAAGTAAATGTGCTTACATTAGATGCATGGGTACAAATGGGGAGGCCTCCATTGCAGCCATCATCTAATGTGTTGTTTATGGCAAATAGGACTAAGGCCACTCCTGTAGGAGTTTTGAAGGATGCATATATAACCATACAAGGGGCCAAATTCATTGGGGATTTTGAGGTATTAGCACTTGCAGAAGCAGACAGTTTTCCAGCCTTTCTTGGACGCCCTTGGTGTTATGCGAATAATGCTGATTTGAGATTCAATAAGGGGTATATCAACTTTCAGAACAAAGAGGAAAGGGTTGTGATACCTTTGATAGATGGGAAGTCTACATCATATGTTGATCCTCTAAGTGAGGAGGACTTAAATAGAATCTATGTACGTGTTATTCAGGACCTAGAGGTCAATGAGCCATCAAAGGAAGGCATCCTACAGTGAGAGGATTTTTACTCTATTAGTGATACTACGAGTATTTCTTATGAAAATTGGGCTCATGGTACATATGAACTAGTAGGATGCGAGGTAAAAAGTGTGGTTGTGCACAAGAATGGACTTCATTATGTTTGACGGATAGGTGGCGCAGTACCTTGGTATACAGGAGTAGAAGATCTTCCTATATTTTTGAAAGCCATGGAAGCACAATGGACAAATCAAATTAAGAGAAGAGACATGTTAGCATATGTCTTGCGTGGGACAACAACGCGTTGGTGGGTAGTTCATAGAGATAATCTTACAGAGTGGAAGGAGATCAAAATCACCTTATCTACCAGGTTTGTAAGAAGCAATGCACCTACGCAGATTTTCACTTATAATGGTGATCAACTTGTTTAGCACCACATTCAATAGTGTGAGAGACTCTGGATAGCAGGACGGAAGCATTACCACCTTCACTCTGGGTGCATAAATTATATTCCACTCTATAAGGGTGCACACGCGCTTGGTATGTATACGTAGAACTACATCGAGAGACTAGAAACTGGAAAAATTTGACTGCAGGAATGATCCATACCTTTGACTACTTTTCTTCCCAACCTCCAATAGAAGAGGCATTAAAATTTGTCAAGCGGTTAACCATGGGAGATAGTGCAAAGGCAGAGGAACTCATACAAGAATTATTTTGTGAGATAGAATCAAGCGCACATTTTGAAGAAGGAGAAGACTCAGATTACTTAAATGTGCTTTCCTTGAGAAAGAAAAAGGAAAGATGGTGTACAATGTGGATGATAAGAAAGTTGAAAACCAACATATTGGCCATTCACAGGGGGCACACGAGGTCTTGGATAGTGCAGATAAGGATACGCGCACATACCATGAACCAATGAAGACAAAGAAGGTTAATATAGGATCGAAGGCTGAGCCTAAGGAGGTCATAATTGGAGACTATTGGTCAAAATCAGAAGTGGAAAAGATCATTGAGTTACTCGGGGATTATCAGGACTTATTCCCTCGAGGGTATCATGAACTTACGAGGCATGCATGAATCACTAGGGAAATGAAGATAAAACTTAAGGAAGGTGCATGCCCAAAGAGAAAGAGACCTTACAAAATGAAACCTAATTTACGAAAAGATGAAAGGAGAAATTGATAAAATGTTGAAGTCTATAATCATTCAAACTTTGGATGAGTCGAATGGGTTAGTCCAATGGTGATCAATATCAAAAATGATGGTAGAATTCGAATTTGTGTTGATTACAGGGAGCTAAATGCAGCATGTGTCATAGATCCCTTTCCTACACCATTCACTGAGGAAATACTTGGAAGGAGTAGTAGGACATGAAATATATTCCTTTACGAGATGGGTTTTCGGGTATCATCGAGTTTGGATTGCTCGGGAGGATAAAAAGACAACTTTTACTACTAAATGGGGCGGTTTTGCCTATACAATGATGCCTTTTGGATTGAAAAATGTGCATGTTGTGTTCTCATGTATAGTTGTTCAGGAATTTAAATATTTTATTCACAACTTCTTACAGGTCTATCTCAATGATTGGACAATATATCGGCTTGTTAAGGATCACTTTGTAATAATCACGCTTAATGTTTGAATGATGTAGGCGGTTAAGTATCTCTCTGAACATCAAGAATTGCATATTTGCTACACGTTTTGGAATATTGTTAGGACATATAATCAGTAAGGAAGGATTGCTTGTTGATCTAGTGAGGTTGTAGTCATTTTAGGGTTGGAAGAACCTACCGGTCAAAGTGAGGTGCATGGATTTTTAGATCACATAGGATATTATAGAAAATTCATAAAGGGATATACAAAAATTACCGCACCTTTGGAGGAGTTACTTGAAAGGAAAAGGTACATTCTATTGGGGATAATCGTAGCGGCGCACGTTTGAAACATTGAAAGAGAAAATTACTACCTATTGGGTTTTAAAATGGTACTTTAACAAAACCACATTCGGGGATAGCACGTCTCTCCTCTTTATGGGAGTGGTTCCCTTATTGAAAGAAAGCAAAAATCTTATACACAAATGTAAAAATTTCATCTTAAGGCTGGACTTCTAACATCTTGAAATGTTTTTTTACCAAAATAGCTTATCAATACAAATGAATGGAAGAAATTAAAGAAAGGAAAGAGCAAAATATAATAGTTCTTTCAGGAAATATGGATAACAGAGTATAACCTTATACGTATTGAGAAAAGGTGATACAAAACATAATAATTCACATTCATAGCATAAGACATCATTCCATAGACACAAAGTTATAGAAATCATATCAATAAGAACACAAAGTTTCTTATTACAGAAGATAAATGATCCACATATTTCATGCAAGCAAGAAGAGACAATAGATGAAGATAGAGAGAAAGGGAAATTCTTCCATGTATCGATTGCTTTCAATTCTATTTACACTTTAAAAGTATCGAGTCTAACAAGTGCAATGAGCCAAGCTCTTACATTTATATATGAAGCAAAAAGAAAAGAAGAAGAGAAGGAAGAAAATATGATTTGGAAGCTTAACCACCAACCATCAATGCCTTTACAAATCTACTTACAATCTGTCAAATTTGGTTCTGCATGTCTTTGGCATGCTGAAGAAGGAAGGATGGAAGATCAGATCAAATTTGATCTAGTTGAAGTAGTATGATCACATATTAATGGCACAAAAGATGTTTTCTAGATTTTCACCCAAATCAAGATATCCAATCGGTTCTCCATGTCTATTTGGCATGTTGGAGAAGGAAGGATGGAAGATCAGATAAATCTGATCTGTTTGAAGCAATCAGATCACATATTAATGGCGTGAAAGATGTTTTCCATATTTCTAACCATCAAATCCTACTAAAAATAATATTTTATGCTTCCATGGTGTAGAGGAGACCAAGATATTTCCAATAGTATAAAATTTGTCAAATTTCGAGCACTGGAGTGAAAGTTATGCTCATTTGAATATTTGAATCGAATCCGTACAAAAATGGCAAAAATGTAATTTTCGTAAAATGGATCTATGGGCTTGAAATTGAAATTGCGCCTTTAGTGCAAAAGATGTAAAGTGTAAAAGTCTCCCTCAAACTCTACAAGCCCAAAACTTCACTTTTGATGTATGTCTGACACGTGGCTTTGTCTAAGTGGTAACGGAGTCACAACTCACTTTATAATTTTAATTCGTTTGGAAATAAGGCTTAAAATCTCAAATTTCTCTGCCAACTTGCTTCTCCACTTTGAATTTCGATGTGGGCTCAACATTTGACTTTATCCCTTAGTATGAGTGGGGCCACAGTTCACTTTATCACTTTACGCCTTTTATGGAAACAAAGCCAAAATTCCTAAAGTGTCCCGACAACCCGCCTCTCCACTTTGACTTTTGATGTGGGCTCAACATTTGACTTTATCCCTTTTGGAAATAAATCCAAAATCTTCAAAGTGCTCCGACGATCTGCCTTCCGCCTTGACATGAAACATGGCCACGTGTCCCCTTACGGGCATGTTTTGTATTTTTATGTTTTGACTAAGTCCCTCTGTTTGGCAAAAGCTTTATGTCTAACCTAGGACACGTGGAGGCTTCCCGCTCATTTGGAGACTATGTTTGGACCTGACCTTCAGAGGTGTACCGGTTAGACATGTGGTGTCATGCCCGGCCCACTCCATTTCCTTTGTATTCTCCCTAAGTCCCTCCCAATGGCAGAGACATTCTTCCTGACCCGAGACACGTGGAGAGCTAGCGCATGTTTGGGACCTACTTTTGGATTTTCCCCCTGAAAGAGTGCCAAAGGGACACATGGGGCTTTCCGTTGGTTCTCCTTTCCTTAGCCAATTCAACAGTTGGTTCTACCCCTTTTGACTTCTGTTGGACCCTAGACATGTGGAGAGCTAGCGCTTTTTTGGGGAACCACCTTTGGCTTCAACCTTAGCTTTCCATTGGTTCTCCTTTCCTTAGTCAATTCAATGGCTAGTTCTGCCCCTTTTGACTTCTGTTAGACCCTAGACACATGGAGAGCTAGCACTTGTTTGGGGAACCACCTTTGGCTTCAACCCTTGAAGGTGCCCGATGAGACACATGGCGTCATCCACTGGCCTTAGAATTTTCAACGGTTGATTTAACTTTTTGAGGCTCTGACCACATGGAGGGTTGGCACTCATTTGGGGTCTGTCCCTTGGGTCTCACTTTTGAATTTACACCGATGAGGCACATGGAGGCTTCCACCGACCCTCTTATACTTAGTCGATTAAACGGCTGGCTTTGTCCCTTTTCCAGACCTTGGACACGTGGAGAGATGGTGCTAGTTTGGGGTCTCTCTTTGGGCTGCACCTTTTGAATTTGCACCGATGAGGCATGTGGAGAGTCTACGCTCACTTAGGATCCTGCTTTGAACTTGACCTTTGGAGGTGCATCATTGGGACGTGTGGAGGCTTCCACCGACTCTTTACACTTAGCTGATTTAACAATGGGCTTTGTCTTTTCGGACTCTGACCATGTGGAGGGCCTGCACATGTTTGGGGTCTCTGTGTTTGTGCACCATACCAAAAGTGCATCAAGAGACACGTGGCACCTTCCGCGGTCCTTCTATACTTAGCCAATTTGGGCCTCGATTGAACACTTGCCTTTCTCCATTTTCTCTTGTGCACTCTGATCTCCTTTGATGTTGTTGGCCTCCTTCATCGACCTTGACCCTTCATTGTTGGATTTGGAATGTGGGCTCACATGACTGAACCACCCCTTCCAATTTTCTTCTATGTGGGGTCATGTTTGATCAATTTTACCTTGAGGAGGCAAAATTGGGATAACAAGCATGCAACTCAAAATTTTCAAAACTTGACTTGAAAAACGAGGGAATTTTGAGGGTAACAACACTACCGCACCTATCCTACATTTTTCTTCATGAGACAAACCATTTCATGTACACGTGGACACTTCGGCATGACCATTGGCATAATATTAGCTCAACTCGAGAAGGTATTTTCGATCATCTTATCTACTTTGCTAGTAGGAAACTAACCCCTGTTTGAATGCAATTATGCTAACTATAGAGCACGAAGCTTTATCAATGATCTATGCATTACACAATTTTCGACAAGATTTTCTAGCTACACCATTTGTATTCTATACGAGATCACATGGTATTGAAGTATTTGGTGAAAAACCCGTCCTAAAAGGGCGCACATGCGAGATGGGTACTCCTATTTCAAGAGTTTGATTTCATAGTTGTCATGAAGCTAGGGAAAAGTAACTCTGGACCAAACCACTTGTCTAGAATCAACTCGGGAGAGGAAGCACGAGATAATTGAAGAAACCATGACAAATTCCCGGTTATATAGGTTACAACGTGCACCATCATAATTAGAAGACATTGTTGTCTTTCTTCATACCGGTGTAGCACCAGAAGGAATGAAGGCATTAGAAAAGAAACAACTTGATATACGTGTGACATTTTTATGTTAATCGGTGGTGACCTCTACAAGTTAGGCGGAGATAAAGTATTATATCATTATGTATTAGAGCATGAGCACAAGGATATTATGGAAGAAGCCCATGGTGGTATTGTAGGAGTTCATTATGCAAATGATGGCACTTGAGACCTATTATCGGTGCATAACTGTTTGAGAAATGGACCATTCACTTTATAGGACCTATTTTTCCAACCTGCGTAGTAATCTTGGATCGCGCTATATCATTACTTACAGATTATCTCACATGATGGGCGAAGCGGCACTACGAAGGACTGTATAACAATAGCTACAACAACTAGGTTTCTATGGGAGAATGTTCTTAAAAGATATGCATGTCCTTTAAGTCTGACAAGTGATAGGGGTACACACTTTTTAAATGAAACCATAAGGATCCTATTAGATGAGTTTATGGTTGCCCACCATAAGACTACACCTTACCACCCTCAGGAAAATGGAACTACGGAGACTTTCAACAATATTTTGAGCCAGATATTGACAAAAATTTGTGATGTTGGAAGAAAGGATTGGGATGATAAAGTGTCAGCTGTTCTTTGGGCATATAGAACAACTTATAAGAGATTGAACAAAGCCACACCATTTCAGTTGGTGTTTGGCATAGAATTTATTCTCCCTATAGAATTTATGTTACCTTCTTTGCGCATTGTGTGCACTAGAGGTTTAGATGATGAGCAGGCTTTAGAAGATCGTGCGAGAAGATGATTCAACTGGATGAGCAACGAGCCATAACACATTGGATTCAAAAGCAAGAAAATGCCAGTAGAAAGCATGGCATGATAGAAACATAAGGGATAAGAAGTTGGTGGTTGGACAAATGGTACTTCTTTATGACTCAAAGTTCTTGCGCCATCTAGGCAAGCTCAAAGTACATTGGTTGGGGTCGTATGTCATCACTTACATACTTGAATTAGGTGCTTGCCAGTTAGAAGCACTTGATGGAACATGGCTACTGGTTACTTTAACGGGAGTAGGCTGAAGCCCTACTATAAATAAGTCTTCTTGGTGTTTATAATAAGGTAGTATTTCCATTTAGATTAGGTTTTCAATTATGTATTTCCTTCATTGTCGTTATGCTTTGTCAATTTAGTTGTTGTTATTGTGTAAATAAGTGCGCTTGTGTGCATGAGGCTAATTACTATGTGAAGAATGTTTATGCGTAGAGGACTGCACATACTTTTAGTGTGGGGTGGTTGTTGATATCTAGGTACAATACTATGGGAATTGAAAGGTGAAAGGAATAAGTTACTACGGGTGTGCTTTAAGTCAAAAGAAGATTTCTTCTCAAAAGTGACCAAGGATGGAGATGAATGAAAGGATAGTATAATGTGAGGTAAGCGAGAGGCCGTGATAACTACCATGAGAAGGTACAACGATGAGGTACACAGTGCAAGGGCACACGCTGAAGAGAAGTCTATGACCAGAGGGTAGGAAGGTGTGCTAGAAGGTTATAGTTGGGGCGCGAATATGTACCGCGTGGAACAAATGAATTTGGTCAATGAATGAGAGGATATTTGGTAGGTGAAAGAGCAATAAATGCACAAAAATTTGAAAAATTATATAAGGATGGGATGTGAATTCATTTTTACCATTGTGAATAAGAGTATTTGAGGAAAGAGCTAAGTGCAAAGAGCCGAGTGATTGGGTTAAGGTGTGAAGGGTGTGAAACCAAGCGTGACAAACATATATGTGTGAAAAGAATCTTGTGTCCCCAATGGTGAAGGGTTTGAGTGAAGCAAGGTGAAAGAGAGGAGTTAGGGAATGAAGTTTCCACCTAGGGCACAATTGAATCGAGCTAGGGTTTGATTCACAAATTACAGAGTTAAAGAGGAGACGATTGCAAGGTAAAAATGGCACCCAAGAAGGCAATTGTAGCAAGAGCAAAAGGAAAGAAGAAGGTGGTCATTGAGGAGGAAGAGATGGCACCCGAAAGTGATTTTTCAGAAATACAATATCCAAAAGGAGTCATCATCAGCCGGAATGGGATTCACCCATCGAAAGAGCAAAGTAAGTGAATATAATCACGGGACCTCGAGAGATAAATAAGGAGCTCGATTCCTTGCTCACTACGAGGATGAACAAACGTATGGTAGATGACATGCCGGTTTATGATGATGTATGTGAGAAGCTTCTGAAGAGAATTGGGGTCTACCAATTATATGAGCTTCCATATTTTGGGAAGTATGAGCCCTTGTACCAGTGGCTCATGAGTAGAGTGCATGAGGACTTCTTCTACTTTGCAAGACGTAGAGTTAGAATCTCATCCACGCTTATCTCAATGGTGACATGTTTGAAGGCCACAGGAGAAGATATAAAGAATGATCTCACAAATAAAGTCATGATCTTAAAGACCAGACATGAGTTGGGGTACCTAAAGGGTCCATGCGGTATGGATATAGACAAATTGAAGAACTCTGGTTGTGCAAGCAAAGCAGCAACACACCTTGTTACAAAGTTGAACGACCAAGAGCGGTGGTCACAGGTAAATACTATGTGGTTACACATTGCACGCAAGATGTCAGAAGGAGTAGTCTACAATATTACAGGCTACATTACAGAGAAAATAGTTGAGGAAGCACGCACAAGAGGGAAGATCAATTTTGGGGTTGTTCTACTATCACTTGTATTCATGGGCCAAATGAAAAGGTATGGGAATACCCCATGGAGAACAAGTCACCAGCTGAAAGGTTCAACAAGTACCTATGTAAAGGGTCCATGAAAGATGACATCACGCAAAGGGCGGAGAAATGGTATGACAGGCTCCTCGTGGCATTTGGAGAAGAGTGGCGCATCCCAAAGGACCTATCATCAGTAGTGGGGAAATAATTCCAATTTTTTGTATATCAGCATTTCTGTATTGCATGTTTCCCAATGAGAGATGGAGTCTGGAGCCCTTAGTGTAAATTGCCTTATGCATTCACTATAAGGTATTCCCAAGCATCTATTCACAGACACACGATGATTGGTATTCAATGCAGATAAGGTAGATTGCAATTACCACACGTTGAGGAAGAAGTATGTGTATCCAGGAAGGAGTGCCTATGTCGAGAGGCTCATTTCGGAGGTATTGAATACTAAGCCAATAAGTCTAGTTGTAGCAGATATAGGGGCAGCATTAGTGTATCTTCAGCTGAAGCCCAAGATGGAGAACAATAAGTATGTGGAGAATGAATTCACGCTCCTAGGGCCACCAAAGGGTAAGCACATAATGGAAAACATATTGGTGCAAAGGCCCATAGAAACTATTGAAGTAGAGGATGAAGAAGAGGAGTGTGAAGATAGTGGAGGCTTGGAGCATAGAAGAAAGCAACCATATGATAGAGAAGAGTCACAACACATGACCACTCCACCTCAGGGACATGACAAAGAGGAAGATACAGAGGTTGAGCAGGGGGAGCACAGATTTAAGAAAGTGTTTAGACGCACAAGGACTCAAGGTGGAACCCCAAAAATGGTAAGGAAATCACCTCATCTCTCTCCACACAAGGAGACTGCATTGAGCCAAAGAGGAGAAGAAAGTTGAATTTGGATGAAGAAGTAGAGGAATCAAGGAAGACCGAGCATACATATCCTATTGCACTCGAGCAATAAGATGATCCACAAAATGAGGAAGAGAAAAAGATGAAGAGATGAAGGACGAAGAAGAACGAGAGAAGGAAACCTCTCGGATCCGCGCATGTGACTATTCAAGGTGTAATGGGATAGGCTCCTAACCTTGAAGCTACAATTCCCAAGGACCTAGATTGAAGAGGATGAGTGGGGAACACAGTGCACCAATCATGGGCTATGCAGAGGACACTGGAAAAATCATCCGCGCATGTTTCCAAAGCACTGTAGAACAAAAGAATTTATTTGGTTGGGAATTAATGGATGGGGATATGGTGACCATTCACACTAGAAAGAAACTCTCATGGTCAATGCATACCCACATGGATGAGCCTAAATTTGATGTATGTGAAGATTCATGCGTGTTGAGATGGCTGAAGAAGGCACCCCAAGCTAGACATATGACAGTAAAGCCTACTATCATGTCAGATGAGTAGGTCAGCAACGCATTGGTGAAGGTTTCTACTAAAGTTTCTAGAAGAAACATGGACAAAGCTGTAATGATAAGAGTGTTGCATGAGGAGCTAAAGACAAAGGATGTAGAGATAGCATGCATAACACAAGAGAGGGACTTAGCGTAGAAGAAGAATGAAGTATTTATCAGCATCGCAGAGGAGATTGGAGACAATGTCATAAGAGCTAGGCCACACTTGGAGCCCAAGGTACCACAAATATTTCCCTCAGCAATACATTATGTAGGAATTTGGTGGACCTGGTACTTGAAGATGAACCTCTGCACATGCCAGTACCAAGGAATCCAGAACAAGAGGCAGAGTGAGAGAAAGCCTTAGTGATGCAAAAGATTGCATCCTATGAAGGGCTGTTGCAAGTGCTACAAGAACTATTGAAGAAAGTAGACCAGGATTTGAACATCTCGCACAACTCCGCAGGTTCTTATCAACATAAAGACCTGAAGAAAACAATAAGGTCTAAAGTGTAATGAAGGATGAAACATTGGGCCGTGTAGAAATATTATCAATGGTTAAGCAGAAGCGTGAGGCCCCGATAAAGAGACAAGAGAGCCGCACAAGACTCAGCTGGAAGAGCTTGGGAAGCTCATTGCGCAGAAGATGGATCTTCTAGAAGGAAGAATGACCTCAATGTCCAATGTTGTGTTGGTTCGCAAAATGAAAAAGGGGAGATTATGAGGGATGAATTGGATTCCATTATTGTGGACATTCCAGAAAAATTAGAACAAGCACTCGCTGAATGGAAAGCCTTGGAGGCCGAGAATAAAGGAGGAGTATCTAGAGTTGATACTTCAAACTGATACAGAGGAGGTTGCCTCATAAAACTTCTTTATTCATCTACATTATTTCATTCTTATTCTTTCCATTCTTCTATTCTTTACTTCAATTTTTGGAGATACCCATTGTCGGGGTGACAATGAGATTAGTGTGGGGTAATGTTGATCAGAGAACACTTGACAAAACTCACACAAGAAGTCCACATGGGAAAATAGGCTAGGTTTAAGGGCACAAATGGATAGGAAGAATGCACGCGTGGAGCAGAAGTTCAACATTCAGGACTTAGCCAATTTTGAGCATGAAGACCTATTTTTAGAAGAGGGTATGTGGAACACACCAATGATGTAGAGACGTGTGCACCACACATTTTCTATCTTTAGAGGATCAGATCAAAGCATTTTGCATGGAGATGAGCTAAGAATAGGATTGTCACTTCAGTTAATTATAAGAGGTCTATAGATAGCACACTTACATGTGTGGTTATGCCTATAAATGACGCGTGGCTATTAATAGCATGCGGCCTATTTTTGGAATAGATAAGTGGTGAAGGGAAAGTCCCCACCCTATATATATGTAGTGAATTACCTGAGAGAGAGAGAGAGATGAGAGATATATAGGTATATGCAGAGTGTAAGAGGTAAGCATAAAGAGATATGTGCATATGATTGGATTATTATATTAGATCCATGCGCGCATCGGTATAGAATGCCATTATTGTAAGGAGATTCTATGTTTATTAATAGATGGAAGTTATTGGCTAAATCTAAGTGTCATTCCTATGTGTAATTGAGTAGTGCATGTTCTTGATTCAATCATGATTATTGTTTAAGTTTGTTCTTTCATAGATTTGAATATGGCATGCATTGTAGAATGATGGATTAGTTATGGATATATATGTTTCTTCCTTCATCACGCTAACATCCTACTATAAAGAACCCTAAAGAGGGACTTGGTACCTTTGCGTGCTTCAAGTGAGCACTCAGTCTAGGCTGAGTGATGTGCCAGTAGCGTCTAGGGTGTTATCTGGTAAATTCTAGGCTACATCACTAAATCTACTAATGACAATGGTAAGCTTAAAATATTCAATGATCCACTACCTAAGCATGAAAAATCAGCTCTTGAATCCTCTTTGAATCATGCTTATCATGTTGTTCCTCCTCCTTCATCTTTAGATCATCCTCTTAGATTTCTTGTTGGTACTACTAATCTACCTTCACCTATCATTTCTTTCATTGATGTTAATTTTCATGCTTCTTTTTCATCACATAGATTACACATTGATGCTTTTATTGGTTCTCATGTTATCAAAAATGTTATGATGCACCTTAATTACAAGAAAATGCATGTTCATTATCTTTTTACAAGCTATGAGTTTTCCATTATCTCAATTGACCCATAGATCACTTAATTCTCATGGGCATGTCATTCTTCCCATCACTATTTTACATCCCGCTATCTCCATGTCTTTCATTGTTAGATCTACAATTTTTCATTGTGACATGGTCTTAGAACTCCCTTGGCTTAGGGATTCCAAATCCATAGCATGCATAGCTCACATATGTCTTAAGTTTGTACATGAGAATCACCTTATCATTATTCCAGGCATCCCACCATGGACTCCTTTGTCTTTACCTCCTTCTATTGCCACACTTTCGATTACTTCTATTATTGGCGCACCTACTTCTACATATGCTCAAGATGGCCCCATGGCTTTAGCCAAGTTTCTTTACAATCTAGAGCTCTTACAACCCCTACTGCTACTATCATAAATACATTTAGATCTCCTCCACATGTAGCTTCCACTTCTCACTCACGACGGATACATTGATCTGATAGTCCAACTCATCAGGATAGGTTTCCTCCTAGAATACAAACTATCCATGGAAAAAATGGGCCCATTTCATAGTCTCTTTCTCCATATGCACTCCCCACTGGCCAAAAATTCTTTGATCATGATCACATGCATACTTCTTTCACACTAATAGATAGTGTGCCCTCACCCCGTATCCTCAATGGATATATCACCGTGGAATTCACACTTTGGGGCATATTCTCCCCTTCACTACCTAATGACACACTCTTGTTCTAGGTTCAAACATGAATTTTGAGGGCACATTTAATTACATGGACCTCACTTTGCACACATATAGTGGGGGAAACCTTGCTCCCCTCCCCTAGATATTTTATTTCATGTTCACATACATGAAAAAAAAAAAAAAATACTAGCTTATATCTTAATTGGATATATCCTTGCTCGCTCATTTTATTCTATGTTACACATTACTTATCATGTTACTTGGATTCATAATATGCTCTATCATTTTTTCCATACAAAAATATGATTTCACGTGGTAATTTTTGAGGTGAATGTAGATTACTTATAGGTTTCTACATGATGTATGATGCTTGGTATTGTTCCATATCAGTCCCATTGAGGCTCTTAGGGGCATCTACATTTTATATTTCTCTATATTTAGGTTCTATCATTGTAATATATACTACTTTCATTACTATTTTCAGTTATATACATTATGACATACTATCAATTTTTATAATATGCTAACGAGTGCTTCATGTGTAGCATTTTTATTACAAGCCTACTTCCAATCATGGTTCTCTTATTTTCTTATATCTTGTCTTCTTTGGTTTTGTCTTGATCGTCATTATTTACGGGATATTCCTATGCTTTATTGTGTTTTTTTCTTGTATTTCCTTCAAGGATTTGAGTGTCTTATGACATCTTGATGTCCCATGTCTTCAACTAGCTACTTTTGTCTTTTGCCATGTTACTATGTGTTTTGACTTGTTTCTATTGCATCATGTATACTTGTTTGTGACTAACACTTTTGGCTAGCCTTTTCCCATTGTTTGCATATGACATGGTTATTACCATGTGTATGCCCTATACCCCTACATGAGTTCTATTTCAAATGTGCCCGTCATGTTCAGTTTTCATCATTTGGGCTACACCGACCTTTTTCATCTCATGCACCCCAAACGATTGGAGAAAATAATCGGTGACTGTTTCACCCTCTCAAAGAATTTAAATACCAAACATAAAATGATACATAGTAAAATTAGGATAAACAAAAACTAATAAATAGGTTCAAAATTAGAATTGGACCTAAAATCAGTATAGGACATAAGCACCCAACACGAAAAAGAAAGGTGGGCGTCGGTGTCCCACCTAAGTGTTCCTATCTCGAGGCGTAAACAACTACAATATAGAATGAACACATTCTCAATGATAATCTCTTCCAATTTCTAACAACACATCCTTGGTTATAAGTTACTATCAGGAACAACATGAAAAAAATTAGTGGCACATTACACACTTTGAGTAATGAAACTAATTACTTCATTTTTTCTCGGATCATTTGTGACCAGTTTCTATTAGGTTTGTGACCATATACAGTGGCACTTATCCATGGGGAAGCATTAAAGGTTAGAGGGAAAATTTGACCACTCTCCCAATACTCTTCCCTTGATGATAGGACACCCAAATCCTTAGTTTAGCGACAAGATGCTCAAATCCTCAATTTTGTGATAGGACACCCAAATCCTTAGTACTATTCTAACCATCTCCAAGACAAAAAAACATACATGAAAACTTGCATCTCTTCTCTTTTGGCACAAAAGTTTATTCTATCCTTGATTCACTTGTTTTTCAATATGTATTTCTATTTTGACATATACTAAGTTAAAGTTCAATTTCATTTATCGTGAGCATTGATTATAGTTATTTCTTGTTTCAGTCCAACCTTACTCCAACAAAAGGGAAATACACAAATGGAACAAGGAACAATCTCAAGCACAAGATGCTCCGGAAAAGGCAATATCCAAGGAACACATGCATACATCACTTCTACTACATGTGCAAGGTCACCCCTAGGATCCTTATCCTCTCTTCTATATTCCACTATACACACCTCACACTCTCCATTCAACATGATATCAAACACGTTCCTCATTCAACACACTATCGGTTATAACTCCCTTCAAATCTCCATAAGGTATGTTCTTCCTATATACTACATGCTACCAAATATTCATTTAACAACATTAAGTGGGGAAAAATGTAGTCACAAAATCACACACTTTCTATTGACATCGTGGTTATAAGTATCTCATTATATGCATGATTCCTAAGTGAGAAAACTAAACATTAACAACACATATTTTTATTTTACATTGATTTATCTTCTTACACACTCTTCTTATTTACCTTTCTAGAATGACCACAAAACTCTTGGACATTAGAAAAAATATGGCCCAACCTTCTATTTACCATTATATCCTTTCATTATCCTGGGCAATACCACCCATTAGGGACAGGAACACACAGTAATACTATCACCTTTGGGTGCTTATGTCATTTTTCCTCTTTTTCCTAATTTTCAAATGCCACATCTTTTAGTACCTTTTCTAAAATATTTCTTATTACTTTGGGTCAGATTTTCTTGTTGTTAATGATGAAATTCAAACAAGGGAATCATATATATACATGAATTTCTTACTATCATTAGTGGATGGACAAATTGGGCTAATACTTACTATCTACTACTTGAGAAAAGAGAAACATTCAAGGACTGAAATTGGGATGGGTCCTTCACCGTATAGGAGAGGATATTTCTGAATTCCATCTCACACAATCATCTCGGGGAAAATTAGTTGTAACTCGCTATCTTGGTGTGACTGGCACAAGGGAAACCTAGCTTCAAGGGACACAATTCAAATCTCTCTCTCACACACACACAAGAACTATATAGATTATGAAGTGTAGTGCAATGCTCAGTGAAAATCATATTGGGCTGACTTTTGAGTCCATTTTGACTCAAGAATATGTATTATTTATTCCATCTAATGTTTTTTTGAGCTTTGTACATGTATCTAGAGTTTGTTTTTTAGGTTCAATTATGATACATGAACCCTACAAGAAGTGTATGTGACAAACAAAGTGAAAGGAAAAATCTAAGTTCATACTCTTGAAAGACCAAAAGAAAACTATTTAGGAGAGATGTATGCCTCACAATTCTCTACAAATGAAGATGTATACAAATAAGAAAACCTTATATATGACTCCAAACTTGTAAACCTACAACCTACAACTTATGTCTATAAAAATTTAAACTTTCAAATTTGTGTTTTCATTTGAAACCATCTTTTATATAGTTGGAAAATGTGGAAGATAAAAGGTTGTAGGAATATTAAATGAAGGGTTCTAAATGGAAATTGAAAGGTCACCAAATGAAGGGTTCCAAATAGAAGCGAAAAAGTCATCAAATGAAGGGTTCCAAATGGAAGCCAAAACATCATCATTTGTGGGGATGACATCCATCCATGTTTGAGGTGAATTTGAATGGGAAAAAGAGGACAAAATTTGAATAGTATATCATTATTTTTATAAGTTCTCCTTGTTAGGTTCATATCTACTAGCCCTTTGAGCTGATTGGTGAACCGCTAGATCCATTGGAAAGATAACAAAGTGAACTTGAAAATAAAATCTATGAAAATATATTATGATATCATCATACTTTCTTAATCCCATAAATTCTTTCAAGACCCTACTAAAAATACATTTAATCAATTTTATGAAAATAGACTTTATATAAATCATTCTCTAAATGTTGACATGGGTCATTCTTTCTCTAAGAGCTCATTTGGATCATAGAACATAAAATTTTTTACTCCCTACAAGTCTTCCCACGTAACGATATGATTTTGAATTTTATAGATATCCCATGATTTCTACAAGCACATGCGATAATGTCACATAGATCACATCATAGTTCATATTCCATTGTTAAGTTTTAGGCTCTCCCCAAATGTTCAAGAGTTGAAACTTCACTCTGATACCAAATGTCATGCCCACTATTTTACCACACAAAATGTATCCAAAAATTGGATTTTTTGTTGTGAAATCATATGACACAACACTGAAGAAAAATGCACTAATCAATAGACATTTAATGCCAACACTTACCTTACAATAAACCAACATACTAAAATTTAGAATTATCTCATGAGAAAGCATTGAATTTAATTACTCCAAAAGTGTAACCCTTACGAAAGCATGGATAAAGCCGTTATGCCTCAAAATGTTACAATGTGGGTTAGTTACGTCTCATTCTAGGATCCATTCCAGTGTTATAATTCTTTATTTTTCCTCACACTACTAATATCCGAATATACATATCATGTTCCATTCTTAAACACCAAAAATGTTATATCCAAGAGTACATGACTTTGGCTATAAATGCTATAAACTCTATCCATCACACATAAAAAGGTATGCATAAATAAATTTCTTAACCCATAGATGATCTCCCAAACCATCATTCTTCTACCAATTATAGCTCACATGAAATCAAACAATGTGAACGGGGTGATTTTAACTTAGAATGCCTTTTGCGAGGCCCATGCAATTCTCACCGTGATGTTCATATGTATAATAAGTAGTTTTAACAGATATATCCTTCTCTTACTTTAGTAACACAGAGATGCTCAACTAATGCATGAGTGTGACTAATAAATGTCATAAAGTTTCCCATATCTCTATGACCAAAAACCATTCTCTTTATAAGGCATTTTTTCAAATCAAAGTTACCACCCAAAAAAAAACATTCAAGAGTATAAGGTACTCATTTAAGGTTTACCCAAAAACATGTGTTATGAAGAAGAATTCTTACCAAACTACTCAAATTCCTATGAAATTTCCTCCCACTGTAAAAGCTAAGGTTGACCCAAATATCCTGTCACACATATCTCTAAACCCTCTATGACACAATAAGGAAATAAAATCTCAAGTATTAACATATGAACATGATTTAATTTGATTGATGGGTGTGACTACACCATCCTCCAGAAAGTAGAGAACCTTTTAAGGCACTAATGCCAAAATCAAACATTAGCACCTAGGGCGACCATGCCCCCCTTTGGGTGGTTATGTCTCAAGAAGTTCCAAATGTTAGACTATGGAGCTAAATAGCTTCACAAATGATATGCATTTCAAGTTTTCTAGTTTACACAAGAACCAACATCGATTGGGTAATTAGCATTGGTTGCCTAGAAGGAGCCGACATCGGTCTCAGTAACCGGCATCGGTTATTTGTCTATTCATGTTTTTATATTAAACATGGATTAGATCCAAACCTTGGATATAAAGGTGATCGAGAGGGTTGTAAATGTATAGCTAAGTTTCCCTAAAGTTTGTATATGCTTATAAGCTAGAAAACTAGGGTTAAAAGGTAAGATTTGATTATTATTGTAAGAATATTTTCTTGGAGAAAGCTTAGAGAAGCTTGTGAGGAAAAAGTACTGTACATCCGTGAGAGGTGTGGAAGATTGCAAATCTTCATTATATATCCTTTGTGAACAAAGAATAATAGATTGGTTGTTTCTTGGTGGACGTAGCCCACACTAGGTGAACCATGTTATATCTTGTGTTTATTTTTCTTCTGGTTTAATTTCCATGTTTATTGCTTGCATGCTTCAATTGAATATAGATATGTACAACACTGGTGTGTGGTCTAACCCCAACAACTGGTATCAAAGCTTTGTTTGAGGGTTTTTTGTGTTGATATATTTACTCATAGAGGGATTTTTGATTGAGTGGGAGCATAACAATGGAAAAAGATAACAAATACAAAGTGGAGAAATTTGACGGCTGTAATTATCAATTATGGAAGATGCAGGTGGAAGATTATCTGTATCAGAAATATTTATATTTACTGTTGGATGTGAATGCGAAGCCTACAAAGATGACTGATGAAGAATGGAATATTCTTGATAGAAAGGCTCTGGGATCTATAAGATTGAGCCTGAAACATCTGTCACTTCGAATATTACTAAAGCAAAAACCATGGTAGATTTGATGAAATCTTTAGCTAATTTATATGAAAAACCAAGTGCTTCAAATAAAGTTTATTTGATGAAGAAATTATTTAATTCAAAAATGTAAGAAGGTGGATCTGTATCAAGCCACTTGAATAATTTTTGTTCCATTTTAAATCAATTAAAATCGGTTAATATTCTATTTAATGATGAAGTGAAAGCACTTTTATTTTTATGCTCTTTTCCGGATAGGGATAACTTGGTAATGATTGTTAGTAATACAAAGATTCTGCAACTAATATTTTGAAGTTTGATGATGTGGTTAGTGTATACACCCTAATTTCACATCTATCCTAAATCAATTAATTCCCCTTCCTCATTTCCCACAAAAATACACTTCGAATTAATCAAATATAATTTGATTAATTATCCATTTCAAAATCTAAAAAATAACCCAATCCTCACCACATGTCATTATTCTCCATGTTTTTCTACTATTGAATTAAAAATTTAAATTCAAATCCTCACCCACCCTTCATGGTCCCCACTCACCTAAAATCCTCCACTTATGAATTAAAAATCTAAAATCAAATCCTCACCCATTCTTCGTGGTCCCCACTCACCTAATCTTGCCCACATTTTCAAACCATGATTACTTAAATTACTCTAAGTTAATCACTCCCCTAGGCTATAAATACAACCTTACCCCTCCCCTCTAAACACACGAAGAATAAACTTGAATGCCATATCTAAGTTCTTACATCCTTTGAGAAAATAACATCCCTTTACCTCGTCCTAATGCCCAAATAGCCTCATAATCCTTTTTCCCATCTGGTGCAAAGTAAGAGGATTGTTATTGCAGGAAGGTCTTGCTCCATCTTGAAGAAAAGCACCTACATATCACACAATCAGGGCTCAATCCAAGTTTCCTAGCCCATTCTAAGGTTTACTACAGAATGCAAAGGAGGAGGTATGATTTTTGGTATTTTACTTCCTTGTTAGTAGTGTATTTTTCCTAGCTTACAGCTTAGTATAATCCTCAAGAAGAAATACGTAGGAAAAGTACATGAGAGTCATCATTTAGAAACACTTTGAATGTAGAAAGAAAGAGAAGGCAAACAGAGAGATCCAAGAGAAAGAATAATGGGAAATCAAATTCAAAGGTGGGTAGATCAAAATCCATAAGTAGAGGAATAAATTTTTGGAATTGTGGAAAGAAAGGACATGCAAAGAAGGATTTTTGGTTCAAGGAAAACTAAGAGAATCTACCAGATAAAGGTAAAGAGGAAAATGTTGCAACAGAGGTAATGCAAGATTCTCTTATTCTCTCCTTGGATAATAAAATAGAATCTTGGGTTTTAGATTTATGAGCTTCTTTCCATGCTACCCCTAATAAGGGTTATTTCAGAAATTATGTCCAGGGTAATTTTGGGCATGTTTATTTAGGAGATGATGAACCATGTAATATTACTGGTAAAGGGGAAGTTCATATAAAATTACAGAATGGAAATACATGGATATTGAAATATTTGAGGCATGTTCCAAGCCTCAAGAGAAATCTAATTTCTGTAAGACAACTAGGTGAAGTTTGTTGCATGGTTACATTCACAACCGACTCTTGGAAATTTTCTAACAGAGCTCTTGTTTTGATAAGAGGCAAGAAGGTAGGAACATTGTATTTGTCTACCTATATTACTGATTCTTTTTCTACTCTATTTACTTCATATTTAGATGTAAGCATGTGTCATAATCGGCTAGGCCATATGAGTAAAAAGGGAACATGGATATTAAAGGCAAAGGGTAAGTTATCAAATTTGAAACATTTAGATCTTAATTTTTGTGAGCATTGCATATTTGGAAAGCAAAAGAAAATGAGATTTCTTAAATTTGAGGTAACAAAGAAGGAGAAAAAATTGGAGCTTGTGCACTCAGATGTGTGGGGACCAGCCTAGGTAGCTTCTCATGGAGGATCCCAATATTATGCAACTTTCATTGATGATGCCACAAGAAAGGTATGAGTTTATTGTATAAAGCGTAAATCTGATGTTTTTGAGACTTTTAAAATATGGAAAGCCCTTGTGGAAAATGAAACTAGTTTAAATTTATAATTCCTTAGATCTGACAATAGTGGTGATATCCAGGTAGGGTTTTAATGATTATTGTTTAGTGAATTAAATATGCGGAGAAATAATGGTTCCTAGAAAACCACAGGAGAATGGTGTGGCTAAAAGAATGAACGAGACTATCATGGAATGTGTAAGAAGCATGAGAATACATGTTGGATTACCCTTATAGTTTTGGGCAAAAGTAGTAGGCATGACAATATATTTAATCAACCATGGGCCTTCAAGTACATTGAATGGTGGAATACCAGAAGAATCTTAGACTGGAAAAGAGGTATATCTTTGTTTTCTTAGATTATTTGGTTTAGAATATTTTGTGCATGTTGATAAAGAAAATAGGAAAAATTTGGATACTAAATCCAAGAGATGCACTTTTATTAGTTATGGCTCTCATGATTTCAGGTTCCATTTTTGGGATTTAGATGATTCTAAGATTGTTAGGAGTCATGATACTAAATGGAATGAAAAGAGAATGTACAGGGATCCAATTTTTATGCCTAAGGATGAACCAGTTGAATATTTTGTCGAAGAAAATACATTTTTAGATTTAAAATAGACACCTATAGGAACCGGTGTCAATGATAAAAATTGGTGTCGACAGCTAGGACCGATATCGATAGAGCCAGGACCAACATCAGTAGTAGAGGACTGGTGTTAGTAGCTAGACGACATCGGCCAATGCAAAAAATTGATACAAATTTGTAGAATGAACAAAATGATCCTCAATCACCCCAAATTTCTATGAGAAGGTCACAACAGTAAGTAGACCTCTACAAATATTTACACCTTCCTTATTTTATCTATTATTGACTGATAGTGGTGAGTCCGACATTTTGAAGAAGCAATGCAAGAGGAAACCCACTTGAAGTGGGAGCATGACATGGATGAGGAGATGGACTCCTTAGAAATGAAATCGGACATGAGATTTGGTTAAGTTTCCAGCAGGGTAAGAGAACATTGCAAAACAAATGGGTTTACATGATCAAGGAGGAAGAAGGTGGATAGAAAAGATACAAGGAAAGGCTTGTGGTAAAAGGGTTTACACAAAAAGTAGGTATTTATTTTGATGAGATTTTTTCTCCTGTAGTAAATATGACTTCCATTCATATTGTTTTGAGTTTAGTTACTGATGAGAAGATTTTCACTTAGAACCACTTGATGTTAAGACGACTTTCATTCATGTTGATTTGGAGGAAGAGATATATATACAACCACTTGGTTATGAAGTCATGAGTAAGGAGAAACTTGTGTGTAGGTTGAAAAAGAGCTTCTATGGGCTCAAGTAAGCTCCAAGGCAATGTTATATGAGGTTTAACAGCTTTTATGCATGAACATGGTTATATAAGATGTGAATCGATCATTATGTTTATTTCAAGAAGCTTGAAAATATAAGCTATATTATTTTGTTACTGTATGTAGATGATATGTTTATTGTAAGATCTAGTATGCAAGACATTTTTGAGCTTAAAGAAAATTTAGCTCATACATTTGCAATGAAGGATTTAGGAGCTGCAAAGAAAATCCTTGGCATGCAAATTCATAGAGATAGGAAGAATATAAAATTATATTTGTCTCGGAAGATTATATCAATAAGGTGTTGGAAAGGTTTAAAATGTGGAATTCAAAACTGGTAACTACACATATGGCTGGACACTTTCAATTAAGAAAAGATCAGTGTCATACATCACATGATGAGGTCAAGTACATGTCATGGGTTCTATATGCTTCAATAGTTTGAAGCCTTATGTATGCAATGGTTTGTACTAGACTAGAAATTGCACATGAAGTGAAAGTTATGAGTAGATTTATGGCCAATCCAAGTAAAGATCATTGGAAAGCAATCCAATGGATACTCAGATATTTGAAAGGGACATCCAACATGTATTTATGTCATAGAGGTTCATATAGTGATTTATGTAGCTATGTTGATTCATATATGGCTGGAGATTTGAATAGTAGGAGAAGCACCATTGGATATGTATTCACAGTAGGTGACATGGCAGTTAGCTGAATTTCAAGATTGTAGAAGGTTGTGGCCTTGTCTACTCTAGAGGCCAAATATGTTGCAGATACATAGGATAGCAAAGAGATGATATGGATGAGTAGATTCATGGAAGAGTTGGGAAAGGAGCAAGAGGATTCAATATTGTACAATGATATTCAAAGTGTGATTCATCTAGTAAAGAACTCAAAATTTTATTCAAGAACAAAAAACATTCATTTGAGATATCACTTCATACGACATCTGTTGGACGATGGGAAACTGAAACTGGAAAATTCATACAAGTGAGAACCCTACGGATATGCTAACGAAGTCGTTGGCAAAGGAGAAGTTGGAGCTTCACACAAATTTTGTTGGTCTTCAAGTTTGAGACTTGAAGAGGAAGAAACAAGCCAAGGAAAGGATCTAAGGATGGAGTTGTATGGTACAATGCAACAATTTATCTCCAAGTGGGAGATTGTTAGGTTGTGGAGCTAAATAGCTTCACAAATGGCATGCATTTTAGGTTTGCTTTGGTTTACACAGAATTGGCATTAGTTTCCTAGAAGGAGCCAACATCGGTCAGTAACCAACATCGGTTATTTGTGCGTTCATGTTTTTATATTAAATGCATTAGATCTTACCCTTGGTTATAAAGGTGATTGGAGGGTTATAAATGCATAGCTAAGTTTCCCTAAAGTTTGTATATGCTTATAAGCTAGAAAAATAGGGTTAAAAGGTAAGATTAGATTATTATTTTAAGAAGATTTTCTTGGAGAAATCTTAGAGAATCTTGTGAAAAAAAATTACAGTACATCCGTGAGAGGTGTGGAAGATTGCAAATCTTCATTGTATATCCTATGTGAACAAAGAATAATAGATTGGCTCTTTCTTGGTGAACATATCCCACATTGGGTGAACCATGTTATATTTTTTGTTTATTTTTATTTTGGTTTAATTTACGTGTTTATTGCTTGCATGATTTAATTGAATATAGATTTTTACAACACTAGTGTGTGGTAAAACCCCAACACCAAACTCTAATTTCTTAAACATATACTACAAAATCAAGATCCAACCTTCTCACTGTTTCCAAGCCCAAAATCAGTCTAGATCTCTCGATACAATCTAATTCAATTTTATCTCCTATCTCTCACACTTGCTTGTATTTTACATGCTAGATCTTGTTTATTACTACTATATTTGTTTGATCTCAGTCCTCTGATAAAGATTTAAATTTCTTTAAATCACTTTATGGTCACAAAACAACCCTTCCCTCACACTTATCAACTTTACTTATGGGCCACACAAGTGACCTATCCCTTTACTTTCCCATGTTGCCCTAGTTCCCCACATATGTTTCCTTTAAAGTTGCATGGGTGACTTACCTTGCATGACATCCATTTCTCATTTTCTTAATGAGACCTCTTTAGGTCACCCATGAGATGCACCCCTCTATGTCTCCTTCATGTGTTCTACCTCACTCTCACACACTTTTCACCCCTCCCCATTGTGTCCTCTAATACCACACATACATCCTTAAACCACTATAAAACACTCAACCAACAACTCATAACCAACATTTTGTATCCCATCCATACAATATCATATACCCATGTATCTCATACTACCACTTAATTAATTATCACTAACTAATTTTTTTCCTACCCATGGTTGGGAAACATTATTTGCTTCCACTCATTTGCTTCCCTTATTTATAGGTCAATCTATAACGTTAACAATTGCCACTTTTTCTCCCTTTACATGGTTTGGTAGAAAATACCACTTAAGGGGGATCCTATACCCACACCTTCACTCATCAATCCTATCATAAACAAATAGACACAATTTTCTCTCTAAATCAATATTCTAGGTTTAAGAAACAATATTTTAGTACATTAGGCCATTTCTATGATTCACGGGCTTTGATTCACAACCTTACAACATTATATAAGGAAAAAAAAGTTAGATTCTAAACAAACCCCTTAACATTGCTAAAAGTGGATAGGAAGAGGTTTAGCTCATGCTTAAATGATTCTCACAAAGGACTGTATTAGGCCATATATTTTTTAATAGAACAATAGAACATAGAAAGTTGAAGTCTATCAATAACTAGGTCCAACAACACCAATATACCTAACAAGACTAAGAACATTGTCTTAAAATTATAAATGAGGCTTAAACTCTTACCACATTAAACTCGCAACAAACTTTCAGTATTTTATTTTAAGTCATACCCTAATGAACTTCCAATATGCACATTCTCCAAAACAAGGGATTGTATAATTTACAATGGAACTTATCTTGATGATAGAAATAGAGAATAAGATGAATATTAGGTTCAAGACTGGTTACAATCAAATACGAACTATTTAAGTTATATATATATATATATATATATATATATATATATATATATATATATATATCGACGCACATATTAAATCTTCATACGTGAGTCTAGAATGTGACCAACATGAGGCTTTACTAAGAATGAGAATGTTCAAATTAGTCCTTGATGACTATGACAGATGATTTACTAGATAAGGTTTACTGATCTTGAGATAAGATTTCATTGTGAGTGACATGGTAAAGGTATTTTCAAACAATAAAATATTCCAAATAGATTCACAGTCTAATATATATATATAAAGTAGGTTTTGGAGGTTATCTCACATACACCAATATTTTAGGTTATATATCATGCCTTTATCGGGGTTTAGGTCAAGATAAGGACAACAACTTAAGTCTTGATGGTATTGGACCTTCCACACTTTATTAACTCAAACACACTCTATCTCACCATTTAGATATCATTTAATCTCCTCCTAAGGTTTTTTAGGCTCTAATATTTTTAATACATAAGGAACCATAGAATTTTACTCAAAACGTAACAAAATGTATAGATTAGTCGTAAAGTTTTGTAGTGATACATTATTCTCCAATCCCTAGGTTGTACTCAAAACTTGAGCTAATTATCTCATCTAAATGACTCCATCTTCTCCTCACGTTGTCAATTTTCTTTTAATCAAGAAGATTTAAGTAAGAATAACACTTAATTAGAACTAATAATATCTACGTAATGCAATAACTAGGATTTCTTTTATCAAACATGTGATAGGGTTTATAACAAGTGCATAGACCTTTGTAATTCATTGAAATCTCTGGGTAAGATATTTTAAACTCTTTGCAATAAAAAAATCCAAAGTAACCCTTCATCAACTTATTTCATAGGTATCACAAAATGTGATCAATTCACGATGTAACATAGAGTTGAAGAAGGATAGTACATGTCATAAAATTAGTTTCTCCTTTATTACTATTGTCACACAAAATGTTTAGCATGAAAAATTCAAAAAAATGTCACAACAACCTAGCTCACATTCAAAAATCCCTCTCTCGATCAATGTAAACATGTCCTTTAGCCAACTTAGTTACTATGTTACCATCATAATGGCTAAGAGGAATGTGTTAATGTGATTTTAAAGTGTGTTTCATGTGCAGGGAGGTGATTCATGGATTCATTCAAAACCATTTAGAAGGAATTGCTCTCGGAGGCCCAAAAAGGCCTATTTTCCAAAGCTTTTTCACACTAGTGGACAACCCTCGAATCTTATTATTGAGGAAAAACCATCTCGGGAGTTGTGAAAAGGAGATAAAAGATACACTTAAGTGATTTAGGAAAGTTTAGGAAAGATTTGGAACCTTGGGAAAATCTTCTCCAAAATCGGGCTATTTTTAGCCGATGATGGAGATTGTTTGTTCTTCAAAATAATATTTTCAAGTTTCATATATTTCAAGAGCCTCAAGAGGATTTAGAAAACAATAATATATTAATTGGAAATATAAGAGTGTATAATTCATTGTACAAAAGGTTTCAAGATATTCTGAGGACTATATTTTCATATATTAGCCCGATAGTGCAGATAAAGATCTTCGATCCTATTAAAAATTCAATCAATATTTTAGGAGTTCCAAGGAGATTTGGAAGCTGATTTAAAGGAAAAATTGGATAAAATTGGACCCTATACATATTACATATGTAGGTTTATACAAAAGGATATGTTTCCCTTCGGTGGTAGTTGAACCTTCCAAGAACTACTCATGACCAGAATTGAAAAGGGGCCTAAATTTCAAAGAGGAAGCATAAACAGGTCCTAAAAATTTTATAATTATATTACTTGGGTGTTTTACACTCAAAATTATATAATTTTTTCATATGAAACACTAAGGTAAGCTCTCACGGCAAGAAATCACTCCGACAAACTATTTTTAGCAGTGTAATGGTGACACCAAGCTTCAAAAGTGGAAAATGTGCACTTAGAGACCCATGATGTCCATTTTTACCTTTGAAAAAATTAAAATGGGACATGTGGGAAACTATAATGCACCACCACATGGAGAGGATAGGTTGTGTCACTTAAAATGCAACTTTGGGTGTTAGAACATGTTTTCCACTCACTTTATGACTTGGCCCCTTTCTCATGTTGAGCAGACCATATGCGCACTTATGAGGGGGTGATGTAAATTTTTACATTTGATAAAGGGACATGGGGACACTAGAATGTGCCACCACATGGAGAGGAATATTTTCATCACTTAAGTTGCAACATGGAGTGTTAGGTAAGTGTTTTCAACTCACAACTTCTCGCCCCTTCTTCATGATGCCCCTAACCATGGCACATTTTTACACCCCTGATATCCATTTTTACCTTACTAAATGTTTTAAGGTACATGATGGGGTATGAGACCCATTTTGAAATTTTTAACCCCACCACAACCATACTTAGTCAACTATGGTTAACTTTCAAATTCAAAAACAAGCAAAATTGGGGGAAAACATGTTTGAATGAAAGGGTGAGTATGAAACCCAAACTTATCCATTTTTACATGTTTCCTCATGATTTTTAACAACTCTCCACTATTTTTATGGCTTTCAAGAAAAACTAGGCATCCACCATGGCCAAAACACATTTTTGCTCATTACATGCAAATCCCACTTCTGATGGCCCCGAAACTAGAACTGTAGCTTCCATATGAGAACGCCTTTGGAATGAGTTTTTACATGCCCTCATATATTTTTTATATTCTTATAAAATTTTCTACCATGGGAAACATCCCCTCATATCTAGGAAGTTGTATCGATCCAAATTGCCTCAAAATCAGAGATAATGATTTCCAAAAACATCAGCTTTCTAATGAGAAATTGCTTGCCCCATGAAATTGAGTATGTTTGAAGATATGGAAAATTGTTTTTTTTTTAAATTATACCCTATCAAAAAAATAAAAAATAGTCTTACAAGTTTACTTTTCATTTTCACAAAGATCTGGATGAGAGAAACCCCGAAAATTTGGGCAAAGCATCTCGGTGTGAAATAGAATTTTTGGAAACAATTTTCACTCTGATCCGAAACTTTGTGGCCAATATATATTGTTAGTAATTTAATATTAAATTCAATTAATAATAATATTAAGTAAAAATTATTAATGGATTCAAGTCACCCAGTTCATTCCCTCAGAGGAAAAGTGATCAAAAGTGACAATTCGACAAAATTACCAAAATTAGTCACTTAGGAAGAACTTACTAAAAATAGTAAGTGTCCAAAAAATGCTAAAAATGGTCATGATTTTTCATCCTCTATAAACATCACTAATCCCAACCTTCATGGAGGAAAAATAAATCTTGCAAAGGGGTATGCAGTGGTGTTGTGTCTCAAGCAGAAGAGGAGCCCTCTCGGTCCCCAATTTTGGTCACGATGGTGCATTTTGGTCTCCTCACTTCATCAGATGAGTTAATCAAAGTCTAAAATCATCTTCCATCCAATCTCACACCTCCATTCATCTCATGATCAAAATAATATTTTCCTCATCTCATTGGTCACTCCATTTCCCAAGGGCTAGGATCATCATGTTGAATTGTGCGGACAATGGTCTCAAGTTACATCAATAATTTGGTAGTTTAGAAAATATTTCAAAGGTTGGAAGGTTTTTTCAAGTGAGGGAAAGAATCCTTCATTGTCTTCAGTGGTCAAATTTTCATCAACTCTCTTTTCAATGAGTGTAAATGTGCTACAGAGGAGCTTCATTCTAGGGAGGTCTCAAAGGGAAAAGTTTCCAAAGGATCAATCTTCATCGATGGAGCACCATAGTGGAGGGTCATCACATTCAAGGTTTCATCTTCATCATCATCATATATGATCTTCATCAAGGGTGGAGGCACCTTCATCCATGCTTTGGAGCATCTTTTCTCTCCTCTCTTCATTCTTTCTCCTCTTCTCTCCCCCTTTCTAATTCCTCATTGTATGTAATCATGACATTTTGTCCTATTTACTTAAGTGACAATAAAATATTTGTAATGTGTAAAATTAATCTCTCAAATTATAAGAGAGGTACTTAATTTTTCTCTTCTAAGGGTAATTGAAAAGTCACAAGTGATGGGACATGAAGATTCATGTGGGGGTAGATGAAGAGTCGTTGTAAAGCTATAAATTGAGAGAGCCTTCTCATTTCAAGGGATGGTTATTCTTGTTCACTAGCTCCCATATGTTGAAAATTTTGTCATTTATGTAAAACATGATTGATTTAAGGCCTTGCATTGTAGTTCCTAACTTTGATTCAAGGTCTTGTCATTTGTGCAAGGTCATAACATGGATTCATCATGGTGTCATGAGTTCATAATTAGTAGCATAATGTGTGTCTCAAGGAGTCAAGAATGGTCATTGAGTTGTCCTTGTGTCTATATCAGTGTATAGATCATACTCTTGAATTCATAAATATGTGTCTAATTTCTCTTTAGGTGTTTCCAAGGGTCAAGTAGTGACTCTTTTAGGAGTATGGTGTAAAAGGAACGATAACTAGATCATACCAAGATAATAACACGATGTTAATCAAACACCACGATCTATAAGATGAAAGCAATTCACCGAATAACTTTACATAAAACCTTTGCAAACAAATGAGCAGCAATATCATATATTATTATGGAACTCAATGAAATACAATGAGAATGGGCCTTGCTTATATAGGAAAGGAATAACAATCTAATAACCAGTCAAGGTCGTAGATCAAGCCATAAATCATGGAAAGAACTAGTCATCAAAGAACTAGTCAAGTCCATAGATTTATGAGAGAACTAGACATCAAGGATCTAGTCAATACCATAGATCAAGGAAAGAACTATACCTAACAACTAGATAATATCTCCTAATATCTAAATAAATAAAAAGAAATATCCACACACATAAGTGGGTGAGGATAAATATAATAAAGGTAAATAATGTACCTAGGTGAACATGAGCTAAGGTAAATACCTACTCTAACACCCCCCTCAAGTGAAGCTAGGGGCCAAAATAGAAGTGGCATGTCCACAGTATGAGTCCCAGTAACTAGGCCTGATGAGGTACTCATGTACAATATATCCATGAAGAAATCTTGAACCAAAAGAAGGAAATAATCCTGCTAGAAGGAAAGAGAAAGAAGAAGAAGAAGGAAGATGTTCTCACGAACACCCCCAAGAACAACTTCTGAAACCCCAAGCATTCCACATAACTCAAGGTAGCGAGGTGATGTAAAAGGCTTCGTAAAGATGTTTGCAACCTGTTGTTGAGTCAGAAGGTACTCCAAGTAAATAACTCCATCCTGAATGTGTTGACAAATGAAGTGGATGTGTATCTCAATATTCTTGGTCCGCTGGTGCTCAACTGGGTTATGAGAAATGTGAATTGCACTTTGGCTATCACACCAAAGTACATTGAGTGAATCCTATGGGAATCCAAACTCTGTCAATAACTGGCGTAGCCAAAGAATCTGCTGACTCACTATAACTACTGCCCTGTACTCTACCTCTAAAGATGAAAGTGCAATAACCTGTTGCTTTTTGTAGGCCCAATCAATTGGAGAAGAATAAAGATAGAAAAGATAGCCAAAAGTGGAATGCATGTCATCAATAGAACCTTCCCAATTTGAATTTGTATACCCAACCAACTAAGTAGAACCCTTAGTGTAGTGTAGGCCAAAGTGGGAAGTGCCTGCAACATATGCAAAATCCTTTTAACACCTATCAATGACTACTATGAGGAGAATGTGCAAATCGAGATACAAGCCCTACTACAAATGAAATAACAAGGTGAGTATGGGTAAAGAACATGATACTCCCAACCGGATGCCTATACAACGTAGGATCAAAAAGTGGTGTGGTACATGTGGAAGTAAGAGTAACTCTAGACCGAAAAGGAGATGGACTTGGATTGTAATTAGCCATATCAAAGCACCTAAGAAGATCATGGTTGTAATTTTGCTTTGACTCAAATGAATCCCCAGAATCTGCCTAAGAAATATGCAAACCAAGGAAATAATGCAATAGCCCAAGATCTGTCATGTCAAACTGTGTAGAAAGAGCCCTCTGAATACTCTGAATGTGGGAAGAAGAGTTGTCAATAAGTAACAAATCATCAACATACAATACAAGTATCACAATATCCTCACCAACATGTTGGAGATACACTGTATGATTGGAGTGGCAATGAAAAAAAAGAGATAGAAGAAAAGAATCCATCTTCTCATACCAATCCCGAGGGGCTTGTTTGAGACCATAGAGAGACCTTTGGAGCCTAAAACAAGAGAAGAATCCTAAACAAATCTAGTCGGCTTCTCCATATATATTTCCTCTTATAGATCTCCATGTAATAAGGCACTCTTCACGTCCATCTAGTATATGGGCCACCCCTATAATGCAATAATAGTAAGTACAAGGTGTACAAAATCCATCTTGGCAACGGGTGCAAAAGTCTTAGAGTAATCAATACCTTCAACTTGTAAAAACCCTTTACAACAAGATGAACCTTATACTTGTTAATGGACCCATCAGCTATGTATTTGGTTCGGTATACCCACTTACACCTAACCATATTTCTTCCTTTAGGAAGAGATACCAAATCCCAAGTATGATTCTTCATCAAAGAAGAATACTCAGCTACCATCACATCATCCCACTCCTATATCCCATGAGCCTTTGAAAAGACTTTGGATCCTTAGAAACTACTTGACACAAAATTCCAGAACTTGTAGAATGTGCGTGATGATGCCTAGTGGGTGGAAGATCCTCTATGAAAGGTGTTGCCTTAGAAATTGTAGTACGAGCCCACTTAGGCATAGTGATAACATTAGTGGGAATAGGATCCTCAATGGAATCTATAACCTCCTCATCAATCTCCTCAAAGAAAGGATCCTCAAGATGAGATGAAGAAGAAGAAGGAATGGAAGAAGATGAAGAATCATGAGGAGTGAAGTTCTCATCAAACTGAATATGTGTTCAAAAAAGAACATCATGTCTATCGGGATCTAAAATATGATATGCTCTCATGTCCTCAAAATACCCTACAAAGATCAAGGGTTTACTCTTTTTATCCAAATATTTCCTTTTCTTCTTTGGCACAAAGGCCCAAGCATGGCTCCCAAAGAATTGAAAAAATGAGACATCTAGCTTAGTGTTGGACCAAAATTCCTCTAGAATCAAATGCTCAAGTGCTCTGTGTGGTGTGTGATTCTGAATGTAGTTAGCACAATTAATTGCTTATGCCCAATAGATATGAGGTATATCTCTAGAATGCATCATACAGTTAGCCATTTCCTTCAAAGTTCTATTTTTCCTTTTTTCTAAGCCATTCTGTTGTGGAGTATGAGGAACATAATGCTGGTGAATAATGTCTTGAGTTACCAAAATTCATAAAACTCATTGTTGAAGTACTCCCCCATTATCAGTATGAAGGTTCTTTATGCTACTAGAAGATTGTTTCTTGACCAAAGCCTTGAAGACTTTGAAGTGTGAAAAAACATCACTTTTTTACTTGAGAAAATAAACCCAAGTACGCCTCAAGAAATTATCAATAAATGTAAGTGCATACTTAGCTCCATTAAAAGATGGGGTAGGAAAAACCATCAAGTCACTATGCACAAGCTCAAGTGGTGAAGAAGCTCTCTTAGACAAATTCTTAGGAAAATGACTTGGTTTTTTTTTCCTAATGCACAACCATGAAAAACTCCCTCAAAACAAGAAACTCTAGGAAGACCATCTACCATACCATGAGTACTCAAATCCTTCAAATATTTGTAATTGAGATGTCTAAATCTTTCATGCCAAAGCTTAGTCTCTAAATCGCATGAGAAACCAATCTTGTCCCTATAGAAGAAGTGTCATCAAAACCTCAAAGTGATATAGTCTAGAACTATGACCAACAATACCTTGAGTAACCAGTGAATGAGGCTCCAACAAATTTCATACTTTTGTTCCATGTGGTGTAAAATTCATTATTTTTCCTTGACCAGAAAGAAAAATTTGATATACATAAAGCAAATTTGCAGTGATGTTAGGAACATATATTGCATCTTGGATACTCCCACGATCAAGTTGTATATCACCTTTTACTTTAATAGAAAGAAAGGAAGAATCTCCAACCTCAATTTTGGAAGTAGAACTTAAACCTAGAGAAATAAAAGACTCCTTGGAAGAAGTCATGTGATGAGAAGCACCAGAATCTATAACCCAACTATTTGCAAGTGGTGACTGAGATCTCCCACAACATTAAGTGCATTGTCATGATGATTTGAAGGAGGTGGCATGGAGATAGAAATTTTGTGTTTCTTGACTACATCCTCTAAGGCTTGCATTTGCTTATAACACATATGTTCTTCATGATTACTCGCCCCAAAAATAGCATGAACAATAGACTTATTATTGGATTTAGAAGACTCCTTGGTTTTGAGTTGTTGTCTTTGGGTTTAGGAGAATTTTGAGATGGAGAAGGTATGGATTTGGTTTTACTTGTTTGGTTTTCCCTTGCCCTTAGGATTAGATGTAACTAATTCCTTTTGAGATGTGGAAGACTCAAGTTGAGACAATTTGGATTCTTCCCTAGTAAGTATTTCACAAAATGTTTCTAAGTTAGGCATTTTGAATGTGTCACCTAAGGCATCCATGCTAGACAAAAATTTTGAAACAAAAATTTGGAATGTTCCTCTCAACTTGGATAGAATCAAGTAAACACACTCTTCATCTTTCTTATCTCTTCTACTCCCTTTCAACCGTGTCAACAAATTCTTGAACTTGGTAAGATAGTCTATAATGTTGGAAAATCTTCATGATTGAGAGAGGTGATCTCAATGCCAAGTTGCATGGCTCTCATATGATCCACCTTACCAAATAAATCCTCCAATTTCTCCCAAATTTTTAAAGGAGAGTCACATTTTTCCAAATGAAACAAAATACCTTTGTCACTTACATAAGTTCCTCTCAAACCCATGCACTCATCATCAAATTTGCACCGGTATTGAAATTTCTCATATTCTCTAGAGAACACTTTGGTTGTTATGAAGAATTTAAAGCCCATAATCCTTTCTCGCTTAATTATTGTTTCCATTTTTGTTTCCATGTATGGTAATTATATGTTGTTAATGGATCAACATGATCTAATGCATAAGTAGATAAATATCTCATCCTCAAAAAATCACCAAAAGAAATGCAAGAACCAAGCAATGCAACAAGACCCCCAAACAATACAACAAGATCCCCCATATTTTGGCACTTTATAATGAGTGCGTGTTACAATATGGCACTTTATAATTATAGTGTGATTCTCAAAATAAATATTTCCAATGGAAAGAGCATAAAAAACAAGCACTTTTACAAAAAATGACACTCAAAACCAAGTTACTGATCAAAAGATACAAGTTTTTCAATATTATACTCTACTATTTATTTTAGTTACCACTAAAATAGAATAAAATGCTCTTGCCTTCACCACACAAATAAAATGAAAGGGGGCTGGAGTTAAGCACCTAATAGTAGGAATCACAAGCTTTAAGCCCTCATATGACCAAGGGCTAAGGATTTCAATGGGTTGCTCTAATACCATAAAAGGAACAATAACCAGATCATACCAAGCCAAAACAGAGATGCTAATCAAACACCATGATCTATACGATGAAAGCAATTTGCCAGAATAACTTTACATAAACCTTTGCAAAACAAATGAGCAGCAATATCATATATTATTATGGAACTCAATGAAATACAATGAGAATGGGCCTTGCTTATATAGGCAAGGAATAAAAATCTAAGAACCAGTCAAGGTCGTAGATCAAGCCATAAATCATGGAAAGAACTAGTCAAGTCCATAGATTTATGAGAGAACTAGACATCAAGGATCTAGTCAATACCATAGATCAAGGAAAGAACTATACCTAACAACTAGATAATATCTCCTAATATCTAAATAAATAAAAATAAATATCCACACACATAAGTGGGTGAGGATAAATACAATAAAGGTAAATAATGTACCTAGGTGAACATGAGCTAAGGTAAATACCTACTCTAACATGGTGATGCATTGCTTAGGTGTGTCTCAAAGTCCCAAGGTAGAGTGAGCTTGTAAAAATTATTGGTGTTTGGTATGGAGGAAAAATGTGTCCAAAGTGTCTCCTAAGGTGTCTCATAGGTGTGAGAGTGGTCACTTAGTGCTCATCAGGTCACATTTGGTGTTCAAAGTGGAAAACAAGCTAAACTAGGCCTAGTGCAAAGGCTTATTCCCAGCAGGTCATGGTGAGTAATGTTTTGTAGGTGCTACAAGGTACTCCAATTTTGTGATATGTGTGAGAGGATTATACAAGCCATGTTTAAGGTGTCAAAAGTTAGCATACATGTGTTTTGGAGCTTGAAGGAGAGTTAGTACAAATGAGGGCTTGAGAACATGACTAGTACTCACAGACAAATGAGATGAGATAGAAATTTTTAGAAAACATCATGAAAAAAAAACCATGGGAGATGTTGGAGGCATGATTTCTCTTAGTGTGAGCAAAATTCTAGGGTCGAAAGTGAAAACCAAGCACATAGAGCACATTCTCAAAGATCAGGTTTTTGAGAATTGCAAATTGAGAACCTATACTTCTTAGTAGTTGTTCTAAATTTTTAGGGATTTTTCAAATAATTCATAAGATATTTTTTTGATAAAATTTGGATAAAAATCAAATGTAAAAATTCAAAGATCAAAAGATGATGAAATGAAAAAGTTGTATCTATTTTTCTATGTTGTTTGCAAACCCTCTAAGGAACTCACCTAGAGCGATAGGAGAAATATGCAAGGTATGAGCATAAAATGTATTGTTCAAGCTCATATGATGCTTTAGAAATGCAAAGGACTCTCCAGGGTTCATGAAATACCATTTGTGCATCTACAAGACCCAGACTGTACCATACGAGAAAAAAGACTGGTTTTAATGAAATTTATAGGTACATGTGTATGTTAGGTGCTTCATGAAGAAAGTTTTGGTATTCTAGATAGCTCTTGATGTCTCCTAAGTGATCACAAAGTGTTTTGAGAAAGGTGTGTGGAAAATTTTTGAATTGAAGGTGGATTTCTCTTGCCTACCGCTTGAAGATCTGTGCATGTTACAACCAATCATGGTGTTTTGTGTAAGTTTTTATATGTAAACCTATTTTTGAAGCATAAAATGGTCATCAACATCTGATATAAGCTTGGGATGTCTTAATGGAGTCAAATGTATGCTCCCATGAAGTGAGTTAAAGCCTTATTCCTATTGATTTCTAACTGTCGTATTTGTATGGTCAAGAAGATTAATAACCTGAATTGAAATGGTAACTTTTTCTTAAAAACTCATGCATACAAGTCCTTGGTCATGATGTATAAGATTTCAGTGAAGTTATCACACACTCGCATAGCATGAGAGTGAAGGAAAAGGTGAAATGATCCTCCAAACATCAAGCTAGGGTTTAATGTTTCAAAACCCTCTTTATGCACACGTTTGAGAAAACTAGCTCGTTTGACCTTGTTGACATGTTCTAATGGGCCTAAAAAGTTTCACAATACTCATAGTATCATTGAACATCCTATTTCTAAGGCAGAATAATAATGTTGATAGATTCTTGTAATCTCTCATCTTTGCAAGACTATGTTGAGAAAAATAGTGAATGCCCAGTCTTAGAGCTTGTGTAATGAAGTAGTCATGTGATGACTTGATCTCTTGAGTGTGGTGAATGATAATATGCTCTTATGTCATCATCTTAAAATTGTGTTGATGTTGAAAGCTTGTTCTTGGTGGATTTTCAAGTTCCTGTATGACCGAGACGAGTAATCCATGAATGCAAATTGAAAGGTTTGAAGTAACAATGACCAAGGGATTCATACTTCTTCTTATGTTTATATGATCTTCAAGCCTTGAATGTTGGTGAGAACCTCTTGTAGTCCTTATACCCTAATCATAAGGTCAAGTTGAGATTATATGTATGTCCAGTCTTCATAAACAAAATTATAGTGATCCATCTTTTTACCTATCTTTCCTTTGTGACTCAAATGAATAATCAAAGATAAATGATAAAGGTAGAAGAATAAGGTATGGAGAAGGAGGTAGTGCTAAGGCCTTAGAGAATTTGAGAAGATTTTGTAACATCCAAACTTCTAAAAAAGAAGTTGTTTCACTACAAGAAAACTGTTTACTCGGTGAAGGAAAGGTCAAGAGTTACATGAACCGTGTTGGTGAGGGAATTTTTCGGTGGACAAATTTGTGAATTCCTTGCCAATGCTCTGGGAATCTAAGTCCCTCTACTTAATCGGTGCAGCTATTGTATATGCATGTGCGATAAAACGTGGATTTTTGTGGTGGCCTTTCGGTCGGGGATCCAACAGGGCACTCCACTGACCCTGCGGCAAATGCTTGCAGTTATCTGCAAGGGGGAAATTTTCTATGAAGGTGGGAAAGGGAGTGAGAAAAGAGGTAGGAGAACTAATTTTGTAGGTAGAAAATTAGATTCCTACACACATTAGTTAGAAACTTTAACACATGCATTTATGAGAAGAAACAACCCTGCAAATGGCAACAAGACAAGATAAGATTGCAAACTCAAAGTTTCTAAAATCTCCTCATCAAAAAGGCTAAAAATCCTTCTTCTTGTATTGATGCTTAAATAGAAGTTGTACATAATGTGGGAATGGAAGAAATTTGAGAATGGGGGAAGTAGAAGAAAATAGCTATCTCCTTTGCTTTCTCTAAGTCAATGCACTCATGAGTTTACAAAATTAATTGCCAACCCCGTATAATGGCATGAAGTAGAAGAAAATAACTATCTCCTTTGCTTTCTCTAAGTACAATGCACTCGTGAGTTTACAAAATTAATTGCCAACCCCGTATGATGGCATGAAGAAGCAATTAAATCTCCTCCAAGAAACGGTTACGACTTAATCTTTTTAGCAAGAAACAGTTTACAATTTCTTTTCAATCATTCACATTCGTTCAGATTCTTGATTTACGAAGAAATGCCAATGGTGAGAAAAACCAGACTTTTCATAATGTAGCCGTTACACTCATTTTTTAACTTTGAATTTGAATCGTTCATCTTGCCTTTGAAACTTTAAACCAGAGCCATCCACGTGGGAGAAATTTACTAGCGCGTGTATGGAGGATGCCTTTTGCATTTTGTGACTTTATAGAGATTCGACATTTTTTACATTTTTAGTCACTCACCCACTTTTGATATGGTCTTGACACATGGCTTCACTTGATTCGAGACAAATTCACGGGTCACTTTTATAATTTTAAATTTTTTTAAGGTGGGCTCAAAAACACAAATTGTTTCGTCGACTCGCTTCCCGCTTTGAATTTCCAACAGCGGGCTCAACATTTGACTTTTTCTCTTTGCATGATAGGGCTTGCGGGTCACTTTATGAATTTTATCCCTTTTTACAAAAAGGCTCAAAAACACAAATTGCTCTGTCGACCCACTTCCCCACTTTGACTTTCCAACAGTGGCCTCAAGATTTGACTTTTTCCTTTGTGTTTGGCGGGGTTGCGGGTCACTTTATGACTTTTAGCCTTTTTTACAAAGAGGCTCAAAACCTCAAAGTTCTCCATCAACCCACTTCCAATTAGATATGTCCACGTACCCATGGATAATGGAGCCAAAATTTGATGGGGAAGAGAATGCCCATCATTCACGACTGTGGAAAAAAATGCAGAGAAGAAGAAAACTCCACCATTTTGCACCCAATTTTCAAATTTATTTTGCAAACCAAGGAATTTAAAACAATACAAGGTTTGACGATCCATGGCCATAAAAAGATCAATAATTTCATTCAAATGAGGGAAAAAATAAAATTTTCACGCGTCTAGACAGGAAAACAGAAAATTTATCAAAACGTGCAGACTAGAGAGTTTAAACAACTTCAAAGCATGAATTTCTCTATCTTTTCAGACTTCCAACTTTACTTGAACACTTCGGAGGGTGGGAGCTCAAAATCTTCAAATTTGACTTAGAAAATGAGGGGGATTTTGAGGGTGACAACAAACCGTTACAAGCATGTTTCAAAGGTATGAATGGAATATCATAAGTTATGACCAGATGTTAGAGATTTGAAAATACTCCTTCTCATCTTATTGACCTCAAAAGAATCTTCCAAAATCCTGTAGATTAAAAGACAAAACTGAAAATTGTCAGAAGTACTTAAAGACAAAGTTGAGGAATTTTAGAAGACAACCCAATTACCTTTTGTATGCAGTTGTCAATGGAGTAAGATGAATATCATTTGAATATGAAGATGAATAGTCATTTGTAGGAGTGTGATGGTTACTTATACATCTTATTTTTCCGAGCTTGAAGTTGCTTTCTACGAGAGAGAAGGATGTTGATGTGTAAATTTGTGAAAATAGGTGCAACATGAGGTAAAGAGTTGAAACAATGATCACAAGGTGTTGATGTAAGAAAATGAGGTGAAGGTGATCAAAATTCAATTGATGAAATACTGAGTTGTATCTCTGGAATTTTGGAGTGAGCTTCCTTGCAAGTACGTGCTTTTGAAACAACATTCAAGTGGGTGTTTGATATTGAATTAAAGTAGGTACTTCAAAACTAGAGTTGGTGCTTCAGTCAAGTGGGTGCTGACCACTTGGTGAAATCATTATAATTCTATAGGAAAATTCTCCTTGATATTGTTATGATTTCAGTGGGTTTTCTCCCTTATTGGGTTTCCCACCTTATATTTTCTGTGCTTGTGTGTTTGTTGTCTCTTCTTCCATGATAGCATGATTTAATTGGTTCATTACTTAAAAGGATAATGAATGTATGTTGTATTGATTGCTAAGTTCATATTTACAAGTTTTAAAGGCACTTATTCACCCCCTTCCCCTCTCAGTGCTTGAATGTTCAAAATCAGATTATTTCTAGGAATAAGTTATCAAATTCCTATAACTCCTTTGTCTATGTTTCCTCTCCATCTCAACTACACTCCATGAGCATGTACTTGTTGAATGTATGCACTTAGACTTTGTGTTATTTGTATCATGTTCCTTGTTCTATGTTAATGGTGTCTTCTCATTGAATTCATGGATATATTTTGGTTTTAAGCAATAAAATCTACTATGTTATTTATTGTGAAAAACCCTCTCACTATTCTCTTCACACCTCTCTCTCAAGATATTTCCTCCCTTGTAGTATCTACAATAATTTTTCCACAGGTGTAGGGAAGTACCCTTATGTGATCCCCGGTCAAAATACCACCCCGATTATTAGAATAGTGTACATAATTTCCATGTTTTCAATAAATGGAGTTGCCCCATTCAAGTAGAGGGACTTAGTCCCACATTGTTGGTGAGAGACCTCTAATTTTCCCATGTGAAAAATTATTTTGCCAACAATTAAATTTTGATAACAATAGAAACATTCTCAGTAAATTACCAACACATAATTTTAACTCAAGATCTACTTATTTGATCATACATTAAACCTATAACAAGTAATACAAGAAACTTCTAAAAGTTCATCTTCAAATTTGATCCCTCATCTCCAAGGCTCTATCCTATATTATGTTCTCCTTCCCTCTCATTTTTCTTTAAATACATTCCTTCAACATTCAATTTCAAGACCTATAATGAAATATTGGGATTTCTCAACTTGTAGACACAAAATCAAACACTTGGGTACATTTCTAGGTCCTAAACACATACTAGCATTCATATGATTCATAAGCAAGAAAACTAGTGGTTGACAACTATCTTTGGCATCTTTTCTATGTTTCTTGTTTTATATTTGGTCTTACACACCCTATAACCCATTCAAAACTAAACTGAATTATCTCTTATGACTTGAGACACAAGCACCCAAACAATCTTGTCCCCTCTGGGCACCCCTAACCCTTTTCTACCTTACTCACTTTTTTGGGTCTCTTTTATCTTTTGGGCATCTTTTTCACTTATGGGTCAGCCTTCCAGTTTTCAATTACAAAATTCAAACAAGGGAATCATATATATATAGCATTACATAGCATCACCTAATCTTGCATCTAAAAGGAACCAAAAACACTCCAAAGGCATCCATCTAACAATTCACTCAAGGGAAAAGGGTTGCAACTCTGCATACACAACATAAGAAGGGGAAATTCATTATTTCATCCACACATTCTATTGCATTGCTACATTTAGTTACACCTACTATCAAGTGCACTTATATAAGGGAATCCTAGTGCACGATTCTTACTCACACTCGCCATAACTACATGGAGTCTGAAATGTAGTGCAACACTTGGTTGTAAGTTCACACTCGAGGTGACCACTAGGATCATTCTGACTCCCCATTCACAACACATGTGCCCGGAAGAGGTATCTAACACCCGAGAAAATCATGTCTTATCATAGGAACCCACATCCATCCTTACTCCTACAGTCCATAATTTACAAACATCATTTACAATGTTGTGCCTAGTTTGTTCATCGCTCTTCCCTACTCAGATCATTTCCAGGTTACGAGTAAATCAACTAAGTTCTTTATCCTTCTTATTTGCTTAGGGTTTCAAAGATTACATCTTAGATTTTTTTTGTCATTTCCTCATTTCACCATTCATACATTATTTGGTTTAGTAGTGACTCTGAAATATTTAGATTTTATCCAAATTAAATTAAATCATTTGGTGAACCCCACTCATGATCGTTCATTCGATCCCTATTTTATCGATTATTCTTTCATGGCTTCGAGGTTCCTCAAGTCTCCTTGAATGAATTGCTTAAGATGCACCCACATTGCAAATATGTTCTCCAAAAAAATATATACACTATGTATCTCCCTCGCAGTATGTCACCCACTCAAGTAAGTGATATTTTCGATCATCTATTTGGTGACTCTATCACCCTAATCCTTCATCTAATCAACCCATGTTAGAGTCAATTCAAGCTTTACATTCTTTATTTCAAGACAAAATCCAAGCTATGGAAACCACAATCACATCTCTTAAATTTGAAATCCAACATCTTTAGGACACTTCTCAGGCCCATGCTCATTCTTCTTCTACATCTAATTCTACTTCTTTTTCCTCTACATGTGCTCATATAAGTGAACCGTAAATCATGCCACTACCCATGCCTCTCAAGTTTTATTTTAATACTAAGCCACATGATATTCTTCCTCAGCTCCTCACTCATCAATTGATCAAATTACAATCCACTAATTGTTACCCTCCTTATCGGCTTGCTAAATATCAAGGTCTCCCATTTTGCAATTATCATCAAATTAATGGACATAATGAAAATGATTTCTATGCTCTAAAATGACAAATTGGCCACCTTAAGAATCATGGTTTTATTTCATTTTTGTGAAAAATGATGTTGCATGCTCATATCTAATTTATAAATCCCAATGGGATCCTAAATATGATTCATCTATATCTAATGAACATCATTCTATAGTCACTCATGTTCCTTCTTCGGTAAGTCAAGAGTCACCTAAACAATCTCCTTGCAAAATCAGTCCATCACCTCCTCCTCTCAAGTCTTCTACAACACTACCAACTCCACCTAAGAAACTTCCTCTAAAATTTAGACCAACTCCTCCTCCTCACAGTTCTTCTACAATGTTATCAATCCCACATAAGATACCACCATTCAAGGCCCCTCTCCATCCTACTCCACTTCAACATCTAGTTATTTTTGATAAACAAACTATTCCTTACATTGATGGGCAAGACACATTTCAAGCTCCACCACCATGATATGGTCCTTCTTTACATCACACACTTGGGGGAAACATACTTTCTTCCCCCTTTCAATCATTGCAAATTATGTCTAGTCTCTACACATACACATTACGCTATGTGTTTTACATCTAGTCACTCTTCGCCATCTTGATCTACACAACTTGTATCGCCATTACCCCATCACGCACTCTAGTTACATGGTTAATACTCTACTACGAAGGGTCTACATATAAAATGAACCTCACCACATTCACTCTTTATGCTCTACACTTCATGATCTATTTTTCTAGCACACAATTTCAAACCATTTCCCGATGACACACTCTTGTTATATGGTTCATTCTTGATTGTTGAGGATTATTTTATAAATGAACCTCATTCCATACTCATACACATCTGCTAGGGGACATGATGTTCCTACCATCTTCACACATTGCATACCATCCCATTCACACTCACAACATTTGCATATCTTGGTTACACTTACTCTTGCTTGCTTATACTTACATGTACACTTTGTTTCCCATACTAGACGGATACTTAGTATGTCAATATATTTTCTATATACACATGTGTGTTCACTTGGTCTTTTGGAGTGAATGCAGATCTCTTACAAGTCCTTACACACTGCAATGATTCTTGGCATTGTACCTCTTACCACCCCAATGAGGCTCTTGGGGGCATCTACTTTCTCACACATTACATGTGTTATCATTTCATCGTATACTACTTCTTATTCTTACTAGCACACTACTTTGCATTGATACATATATGTTTTGACATACTTTTTATATTTCTAACAAACTAACAGGTGCTTCATGTGTAGTATTTACTTTGCAAGACAATATGCCGCCATGGTTTTTTGATACATTTTTCTTGACATCGTTTGTCATTGTATGTTATTGTTTAGGATATGCCATATGCCTTTATTTGATCATTTTTTGCTTGCTTATGGCTGCTTCACCCCTGATTGTCTTGTGACATTATGAGAGATGTCCCATATTTGAAACCCACTTTTCACTATCTATCTTGTATGCACATTTGCTTGTTACATTATTTTTCTATGACATGTTTGCTATCTTTTCTACTAACACATGCATCTAGCCACTTTGTTTACATGTGCCTTGGTTTCTACCATGCACATCACCTTCACTTGTAAGAATACGATTCGATCAACATCAAGATCTATCTTTTGGGCCACATTTTCCTACCGATGTCACATGCACCCCAAAAGAGGGGAGTATACACTGTTAAATAAATCACCCCATAAAATAGCTAAGAGCTACAACATAGTATAGTACAACACAGAATCGAAGAACACAATTACATAACAACCTAAAATATGATTTGGTTGCTCAAAGACAATATAGACACCAAAGCACCTGTGTTCGAGACAGAGCACCTAGGCGCCTGTGTCCTCCCCTAGGTGCTAATTTCATAGGGGAAGATACAGCCAAATTCTCATATTAGTACCATTCACATAACCCTTCGAGTAGTTTGGCAAAGACTAGAACAGTCCTCCAAAGAACAAAATGCATGTGATCTCCATTTTAATAGAAATAATCGTGCATTCGTAACCAATTCGGTATAGTAGGAACAAAATAGGGACACATCATTTGAAATGGTGTTTATTGGACAGATTCATGGAAGGAGAGTAACACTGGACCTCTCTCCCCAACACTTTATCTTTGGCGTGAGATCACCCAAAAACTCACACTTGGCGTGAGATCACCCAAAAACTCACACTTGGCGTGAGATCGCCCAAAAAACTCGCACTTGGCATGAGATCACCCAAAAAATCACTCTTCACAATAGTTCATGACACTTTTCTATGTTTTTACACCATTCTACATCAAGTGCACACTTTCTTTTTACACATTTTTACATACTTATGCAAATTTTTCTCTAATTTATCATATGCGGGGCTTTGACTACGTTCTTGCTTTTCTTTTTGTAGGCCCATCCTTACAAGAAGCAGCAATAAAAATAAAAACAATAGGTACACCATAGTACAATGCACACACTTCACCCCTAAGGTCACTTTTCCTTTCCTAGATTCCATGCTTCATATTTGCACTCATTCCATGCTTCACTTGTCCACTCAAAACCCATTTTGCTGCACACTCTACATGTTTATCAAGTACGCATATTTTATCTACTTTTTGTTATTGATTATTTACTCAACAAAATAAAGTGGGGGAAAATGTAGACACGAAATCACATACTTGGGTGCATCTCTAGGTCCTAAACACATACTAGCATTCATATGATTCCTAAGAAATAAAACTAATGGTTGACAACTATTGTTGGCATCTTTTCTTTGTTTCTTGTTTTCTATTTGGTATTACACACCCTATAGCCCAATTGGAACTTTACCGATTTATCTCTTATGGCTTATCACACCAAAGACCCAACTAGGACAATAACGCCTCAGTAAGCTCATGTCCCCTCTGGGTGCCACGACCCTTTTCTACCTTACTCTTTCTTTTTGGGTGTCTTTTATCTTTTGGGAATATTTTCACTTATAGGCCGGCCTTCTAGTTGTCAATTACAAAAATTCAAACAAGGGATTCATATATATATGAATCCCTTGTTTGAATTTTGTAATTGACAACTAGAAGGCCGGCTTATAAGTGAAAAATATTCCCAAAAGATAAAAGACACCCAAAAAGAAAGAGTAAGGTAGAAAAGGGTCGTGGGCACCAGAGGGGACAGAGCACTCTATATATATATATATATGTATGTATGTATGTATATATATATATATGTGTGTGTGTGTGTGTGTGTGTGTGTGTGTGTGTGTGTGTGTGTGTGTGTGTGTGTGTGTGTGTGTGTGTGTGTGTGTGTGTGTGTGTGTGTGTGTGTGTGTGTGTGTGTGTGTGTGTGTGTTTAAAATAAGGGACCAAACACTAAGCATTCCATAACATCACCTAAGCTTGCATCCAAAAGGAACCAAAAGCACTCCAAAGGCATTCACCTAGCAATTAACTCAAGGGACAAGGGCTGCAACTCTAAATACACAACGTAGGAAGGGGAATTTTATTATTCCATCCACACATTCTATTACATTGCTACATTTAGCTACATCTTGTTATCAAGTGCACTTGCACAAGGGCCTCCCTATGGCACGATTCTTACACACACTCGCCACAATTACATGGAGTATGAGATGTAGTATAGTGCTCGGTTAGAGTTCACTCTCGGGTGACCATCGAGGCCAGTATAAATCCCCATTTTGTATCTTTATTTTTTTGGATTTGATGTGGTTTGTGGGCTTTTGCAGTTACATGTACCCTTGACAATCAAAGAGTGACACATAGGTGATCAACATGGATTATTTGTGACACTTGTGTGACTCAACTAAGATCAGTTCTAACCATTTTCACAAATACGTGTGTTCAAAAGAGGTCTCCAGTCTTGAGGCACCCTTGTCTAGCCGTGAGCGCCCGTGTCTGGCCTTATTCCTGTAGTCCAATTTACAGACAACATTTGTGACACTTTGTCCAAAGATTCTCATCACTCTTCCCTACTTAGATCATTTACATGTTGTGATTAAATCAACTAAGTCCTCTATCCTTCTTCTTTTCTTAGGGTTTCAAATATTACATCTTAGATTACTTGTGTCATTTCCTCATTTAAGAATTCATACATTATTTAGTTTAGTAGTGACTCTAAAATATTTAGATTTAATCTAAATTAAATTAATTCACAACCTAAAATGGTGAGAACAATGGTTAATTTGGATAACCTATGTAACACGTAGGTATGCGGTGATTTATACCCTCAAAATATTTTAACAATATACCATTAACATCCCTTGAGAGACTATGAACCATAACGCAACGATACACTCCCAAAGTGACACCAAAGCCTCCTTTAAAAATTCAAATTTTCAAAATTACAAATTTGGAGGGAAAGCTATTTAAAGTAAGTTTGAGAGATCTAAAATAAATGGAATGACATTAATCAAGTATTTAATGACAAAAATGAGGTCATATACCTCCACATACAAAAATTGATTTCTATTTATAAACTATAGTGGATGCCCCGCACTGATGACCAAGATAGGAAACATTTATGAGATCCTTCTCATGAGATATCTTTTGTCTTGTTTCTCCGATTCTAGTTATTTTGAACCTCTTGATTAGGTCTTATTTTTCTCTTGATTTCTTCATCATTATCTAGGAGCTATAGCACTATCTATTGTTGTTTATGGTATTTAGGATTCAAAACTATATTTATACCTTATTAAGTAAAAATTGGTTCATACTCTCCATTATTTTCATTATCTTGGCCTCCTATATTTCTTCTTAACTCTATCTCTGGTTCTCTACTCAACCAACTCCATGTAGAATGGTGAACCAAATATGTTTTCCAAACTATTGCATTCTTGTCAAGTTATTTGAGCACTCTTAGAGTTGTTACTTCTTGTTTTATAGTTTGAATGAATTCACATGGTGACTCATTATTATTACATCTTCACAACATCTTCTAGTGCCTTCATTCCCTCAACAGAGGTGTGTGCACATACACAACTTTAAAAATTATTAGATGTAAAAGATGGAGACTCATTTGTCTCTCTAAGTAATCCTTGTAACAACTCTTTCTTTTCATCATCCAATTTAATTTCTCTATAGATTTACCTTTATTTTCCTCAGCTTTTTGTGTTTTTACAAGCCCTAATTAAGATGTTCACCCTCATGCTACACTATACATTATCCTTTTTATAATCTTCTCTTGTGTTGGATGCTTCCACAAGCACCTTCTTTACTTCTTCCTTTATGGGTTCACTACTCAGTCCATACTTATTTCTTCATACATGTCTTTCTTAGATCTCTTTTGAAATTCTTTTTCTCCACTTAACCATTGCCACATAACTTTAAAAGACTTAATAAATTATAGCTACTCACGCCCATATTTATTCTCTTCTTCATGGATGGTTACTTGTTTGATATTTTAAAAAGCTTTGCCTTGGTGTATTTTCTCTCCTTCTTAACTAACTCTCTTCCATAGTTTTTTAACTATCATTACCTTGTTTTCTATCACACTATACAACCTTGTAGGTATTTCTCCTTTTGACTATACCTGTAATACTTGCATGGTTTGTTTTTGATCTCCTTGTAGAGATTTCACATAATCATGTTTATGGTTCTTATCTCCCCTTAATACTCTCAAGTATTCAATTCCTCTAAACTTCGGTTTTACCTTCACATTAGGCACTAATGTAAGACTATCTTCTTCTTTTCTTACTTGTTACAAGAAATATTTATCATCCATCATTATCACTCTAGAAATGTTGTCAAATTAGTCACTATTTTTCCTTAATGGTTCTAATGTGTGCCTCTTACCATCTTTCTCCAAGGTGTAAGTATTAGCTCTTCCATCATGTATTGCCCTTCTATCATATTGCCAAGGTCTACCAAGTAACACATGACAAACATCCATGGGCATAATGTCACACATAACCTCATCCCTAGAGTTTCCAATTCAAAATTCAACTAAACATTACTCATTAACTAGTACTCGATGTATTTTTGCAACCAAGAAATATTATGAGTAGGATGTGTTTGTCTTCTTAATCCTAGTTTCTCAACCATCTCTAATACAAAAAAATTATTTGTACTTCCACTATTAATGACAATTTTACAATACTCACCTTTATATTTACACATGGTTTTGATTTTTTTTTTTGAATTGGTTTTTTCACCTCTTTTCTTAGTTCTAACAACACTCTCTTAACCAAAAATGATTTTTCTTGTTATAGTTCTTCCACATGCTCTAGTGATCCAACATTTTCTTCCTTATCAACATGAACTACCTGATTTCTAGCCTCACTCCTTTTGTCCTCTAGACACTCAAATGATTTGTGTCCTATATATTCGTTACACTTAAAACATCTACCCCAAAAATCTCTACCTCTTCCTCTTCCAAATGTGGCTCTTCCTCTAAAACTTTGATTGCCTCCTTTGGTGTTCTACCCTTGAGAACTATTTCTAGCTTCTCTCTTATTACTCTGTTGTTTATTTATTCCACTCTAGTTTCCTCTACCTCGAAATTATGCCTCTACCTACAAAGTTTTGTGTATGACTTTTATTCATCTTCTCTTATACTTTAAGAGCTACTTGGTAAGATTCCTCTATTGATCTCAAATTCAGAAAACTAATTTCATCTTGTTTGTTAAACCTCAATCCATTCAAGTACCTAACAACCTTCTCTGCATCCTCCTCTATATGACCAATTATGATTGAAATCTTATAAAACTCTTTTGTATAGTCATTCACATTCATTTATTTTTCTCTAAATTTTTATATCCTTCTAAACTACTCTCTCTCTCTCTCTCTCTCTCTCTCTCTCTCTCTCTACTTGAACATGATCCCACCAAATGGAGGCATGCCCCTTCAAATTGGTGAAAGAAAACTTTACCTTCTTATTATCATCTATCTCTTCAAAATCAAAATATTTCTCCATTTCTTCCGACCAATCAATCAACTCTTCAGCATTGAAGGTACCTAAATATACTTGACACGTCTAACTTTGATTCATCTCCTACACCAATTACTACTTTCAAAATTCTCTCTCTATTCTTTCTTGTTCAACTCTTTCTTGTGTTTCAGTTTGGTTCTTCTATGTCACTAAAATCATCTATTAGAACTCCCCTTCTTTGTGAATTTTTCATTACTTCTAACCTTCTTATCACTTCATCTAAATGTCCACCTCTTCCTCCTAGCCTTATTGGTCCTACTCTAACTCCCACTCTACAAGCCATACTTCCTTAACCCTCTTCTCTTTTTTAAGATCGTATACTTATGCTTTGATGTCAATATGATAGAAATTGTTTTCTCTCCACATCATTATTTTAGGTTTGAGCAACAAGATTTTAGTACATGTAGGCATTTTCTATGATTCACGGATTTGATTCACAACTTGACAACATTGTATAAGGCAAAAAAATTGTAAACAAACTCCTTATCACCGTTAAAAGTGGATAAGAAGAGGTTTAACTCGTGCTTCAATGATTCTCATAGAAGACTATATTAGAAATATTTGTTTGAATAGAACATATAAATTTGAAGTCTTTCAACAACTCTAGGACCATTAACTAGGTCCAACCATACCAATATACCCCAACAGATCGAGAACATTGTCTTAGGATTATAAATGATTGTTTAAACTCTTACCACATTAAAATCACAATAAACTTTTAGTATTTTCCTTCCTCATACCTTAATAAATTTCCAATCTACACATGATCAAAATAGCGGATTTGGATAATTTATAATGGAATTTTTCTTAATGATAGAAATAGAGAGTAAAATGAATATTGGGTTTTGTTGGTACCCGGATTTACTCTTCTTCACAAACCGAGTAGCATCATGGATTTGACAGGACACTCAAAAGCATATAAATGATTATGTATGTCGTTTTGTAGCCTTGAAGTAATTTATTTGAATTTTTAGCACTCGAGCCTTAAAGAAGTGGGTAACACCTTAAAAGATGTGATCTTATCCTAACTATTTTAGGTTGTGCCTTTCAACCAAGGTAAGAGAACCTGTTTTGTAACCTCTATTATTGAAGAATGCTAGTAAATCCTTCTTTTGCACAAATTTTATAAAGAAGACCTTGGGAAAATATGATCAACACACCAAATCTAACTCTCATGAGTTGTCACTTCCAGATTATGGAGATATTTTCAATACAAGGCAAAGGTTACTAAAGACATTAAGAAAACTGATTGTTCTACATATTTTTGCAAGTAGATTTTGTTCCTTTGTTGATACACAGGGAAAACAGGGGTAGTTTAGGGTGGATCAATGGTTTTTTAAATGATTTTGGTGGGAGATGAAGCAGGATAAAGTTGATTATATCAGATCTTTGGAGGGCCTTCACAATAATGAACAACTTCACAATAGAAAGCTTCAGAACAATCAAGACATTCCTTCAACAAGAAGGTGTGCTTCAATGGAGGCCCAAATCAGCAAATTTTCACATAATCTTTGAGACTCCAACATGAAGGATCGAATTGGAAGACTCAATTAAACACAAAAGTTTCTGATTAATCATGCCTGAGGTACACCTGAAGACTTACAGACAATCTTTATCAATAAATGCTAGTGAATTGATTTTAAATTTGTTTATCTCATCCAAGATGAAGGTTGTTCTTGAAATGAAATTGTAAATACCATTAAATTGTCACAGGGATGAGATCCTGTGTGATTTCACAAAGATTTCAATGTAATATTGCAATAGGAATGAAAGAAACTATTTGTAGACATTCTGAAACAAATCAGACACAAATTGCTAGAGATTGGACACAAATTAATTTTGAAATTGCTTAAATTCATCAACATGGGAAAGCTTCTAGATCAATCTCAGTGCTCATCAATGGCTATACATCTGTAACCAACTTGACATGATATAAAATCTAACATAAAGGAAATTAACCAGGTATCTCAGACGAAGCTTCTCAGAATAAGGCTTTCTCAAATTTTCTCTTAGGAATTCAAACTCTGACCATTTGCAAGAGTATTCTCATTGCATTTATACATTTCATTCACCCCAAATTTTGTCCCCAAAAAGAAGAATATTTGAGGGACCTTTGCTTGCTACTAATTTGTTACAGAAAGTGATGTTTAACAAATTTGCACCCGCATCTACCAGGTGGACAAATCATGAATTGATCACGTTTCTTAGACCCTCAACTAATGACTAGGATGCCATGCCACAACTGTTTTGACACTCCTTTTAATCATTCTGATTCTATCATGTGAGAAATTCCCCTTTTAATCATTTTCCGGAGGCTCTGCATAGCTGGATCTGACAGGTAATCTTTTTCGTTCTCGAGGCAACACCTTTTGCACTGCAACCTCATCATTTCATCCTTTTTCCCTCGAAATTTTACTCTGTAACTTCGGATCTAGAATTTTTCATTTTTTCATGATCTCGAGTAAAAATCCACTTCAAAAGTACCTCAGATTTACAAATTGAGCTCCCAAATTGATTCAATTGAACTTTGCAGACCAAAACGACACAAATTTGCCAAAAATTTGATGAAGAATGATGCAAAAAATGCATCTCCAAACATCCTAGAGCTTTAATGGCGGAAAAATCAAATGAAATGCACAACTACCATTGATCTTGCCTTTCAAATTTTAATCTGAGCCTTCCACATGGCAAAATGTGATTGGAAACGGGCATGGGAGCACTTTTTGACATCTTATAACTTTTGGAAAAAGTAAAATTTTAAATTTTTCTCCACCCCTCCGCCCTTAGAAAACGGGTTTAACACGTGTCCCAATGTGGGTCCCAGAGGAACCATGGCTTGATTCTATTATTTTACCTCATTTTTGGAAAAAGGAAAATTTTCCAAATTTTCCCCACAGCTCTGCCCTTTTGCCTTTAGCTTCTGATGTGGGTTCCAGCGACTTGTGCTTCATTTTTTCACTTTATACTTATTTTCCAAAAAGGAAAAAATTCCACATTTTCCCGTGCACCCGCACCTCCGTTTTTGACTATTCAACATTGGAATTACTTTCCTGTTGGGGCCGCGCTTCAACTTACAATTTTATCCCTTTTTACAAAAGGCAAAAACATTAAATAACCCTAAAGCTCCGCTTCTCCATCTCCCCGCCTGCCACGTGTCTCGATGGTGCATTTTGAGATGGTCCCCAAAAGTAGAGACCCCAAACATGCGCGGTCCCTCCACGTGTCCTAGGCCCTTTAGGAAGTTGCTTGAAAATTTTAAGTACAAAGCGGAGCTAGTGAAACCTCCACCTGTCCCCCTATCGCAATTGTTAAGGTGGGACCCTGAGGCGGATCCTCAAATGAGCGCCAGCCCACCATGTGTCCATGGCCCACCAAAACTATACCGGTTGCATGAAAAAAATTTTTCTAAGTTTGGGAAAAGCAATGGAATCCTCCATGTGTCCCCCAGTGCAACTCCAAGGCCAAACCAAAAGGTGAATTTTCAAACAAGCGTCGTTCCTCCACGTGGACAAATTTTGGGTTGAGGCGAGCCATAAAGTTTTTAGAGTGCCCCACCAAGCTGCATCCAACCAAAAAGGGCCATGTTTCCACTGATGCAGAGATGTAAATTTGATGGGAAAAACACACCCATCAAACCGTAAAAATGCAGAAAACCACCATTTGAGCCCGAAGATGAATTTTTCTTCAAGGACAAAGAATTTGGAAATGTTATAAGGTTCAAACATGATCCTCCAAGCTACATCCAATCACGTTTCCTCAGGTATTTAGGAAAAAAATGACAGGGACAACAATACATGACTATGGAAAATAGAAAGAAAGGAGCAACTTGAGTTTTACACCCAATTTACAGACTCCTTCAGATGGATAGAGAGATGAAAAACAAATTTTGGACCTTTAAGTGATCCTCAACCCAGGAAGGGACTGATCATGGAAACCAAATGGAGGATAGAGTCTTCAAGCACCAACATGGGGAGATAGAAAACATGACAAAGGCCGCAAACTAAGGAAATTTAATGACAAATGGGGTGAGACTAATTTGAGCACCAACAGTTCAAAACTAGGTTATTTAATATATATATATATATATATATATATATATATATATATATATATATATATCGAGTCACATGCTCTATTAACTCTTATGTACATATCTAGAATGTGACGAACTTGAGGTTCTACTAAGAATGAGAATGTTTAAATTATTCCTTGATGATTATGACAGAGGATTGTACTAGATAGGATTTAGAGTCTTGAGACAAGTTTTCACTGTGAGTTATAACATAAATGTATTTTCAAACAATAAAATCTTCCAAATAGATTCATAGGTCTAAAATATATATACAAACTAGGTTTTGAAGGTTCTCCTACGATATTATGGGTTATATATCATGCCTTTATCGGGGTTTAGGTCAATACACAGATAACGAGTAAGTCTTAATGGTATTAGACCTTCTACACATTTGTTAACTCAAACACATTGTATCTCACTATTCAAATATCATTTAATCTCTTCTCCTAAGGTTTTCATGCTCTAATCTTTGTAGCACATAAGGAACCATACAATTTCACTCAAAACTATAGTAGACTGTGTAGATTAGTAATAAGGTTTTTAGTGATAAGTTAGTCTTTAATCCCTAGGTTGTACTAAAAACGTGTTCCACTTATCCCCTCTAAATGACTTTATCTTATCATCATGTTGTCAATTTTATTTGAATCAATAGATTTAATTAAGAATAACATTTAATCGAAGTAAGATTGTCTAAGTAATGCAATTATTGAGATTTCTTCACAACATGTGTTAGGGTTTATAATAGGTGCAGTGCATAGACCTTTGTATTTCATTGAAATTTCTGAGCAAGCTATTTTAAAATCTTTGCAATAAGAAAACCCAAAGCAACCTTGCATACACTTATCTCATAGATATCATAAAATGTGACCTTTCAAGATGCAACATAGAGTTGAAGAAGGATATTACTTATCATAAACTCATTTTCTGCTTTGTTACATTCACAACATTAGAAATATTCCTAGTAACTTACCAACACAAAATTTTAACTCAAATCTCTACTTATTTGATCATACATTAAACCTATAACAAGTAATGTAAGAAAATACGAAAATGTATCATCTTCAAATTTGGTCCCTCCTCCTCTCCAAGGCTTTATCCTCTATTATGTTCTCATTACCTCTCCTTTTTCTTTGAATCCATCCTTCCAACATTTAGTTTCAAGACCTATAACCACATTTTGGGCTTTCTCAACCTAAAATGGTGAGAACAATGGTTAAGCTTTGGATAACCTTTGTGACAATGAGGTAAAATATTAGCTATACCCTCAAAATTGGTTAATAAATTTACCATTAACATCCCTTGAGATATTATGAACCATAAAACAAGGATACACCCCCAATGTGACACCAAATCCTCCTTTAAAAAGTCAAATTTTCAAGTTACAAGTTTGGAGGGAAAGTTATTTCAAGTAATTTTGAGATATCTAAACCAAATGGAATGTCACAAACTAAGTCTTTAATGACCAAAATTAGGTTCTAGACCTCCATACACCCAAATTGATTCCTATTTACAAACTATAGAGGATCCCCAAGCATCACAAATAACCTACATATCAATCAATCATCTAATGAAATAATCATCGCCTTGTAAAATTGGCCTATTGATCCCTTCACGTAGTGTTCTGAAGTGGCCCGTTGATCAAGATTTCCAAAGTCATGATTATCCAACCACTACTCCAATCCTTTGTAAGCAACAACCCTTATCATATGGTTCGACGAACCCCATCTTGTATCCATTTTTGTGTTGCATCTTACATGTTACATGATGTGTCTCAAAAAGGGAGAAAATATAAATGCTAGAAAACACACCTTGTACATAAGGTAATTAATAAAATACAAAAATAGTATAAAAATCCTAAAATCCCCCAAAATAATAAAACACCTAAAAATAATTTAAAATTAAAAATCCAGTTAATAAAATACATCACACCTACTTAATAATAATCCTCGTCACCCAACATTAAAATCATGTCACACCTATGTATACACACTACAAACATTTAACCATCCTTACCAGTATTTATAGACACTAAATCACGCACTTTGGGTATTTATCTAGTCTTGGTCACATACTACTATTCCTATGATTCCTAAGCAAGAAAAGTAGTGACTAACCCATGTCTTTGGCCATTTTCTTTTCTTTCTATTGCTACTTTTGATCTTACACTCTCGATTTCCCATTCTCGTCTTTTCATACTTGACATTTCTCATCTTAGACACCAGTGCCCAGCTAGGATGCTAGCGCCAGTGCCCCCATCCTCCGAGCGCCCTAACCTCTTTGTTATTTGTTCACATATTTTGGGTCATTTCTATCCATTTAGACATCTTATCTTTTTGGTAGATGGACTTTTCGGGGTTAGTTACAAAATTCAAGCAAGGGAATCATATAAATATAAAGTTATGTGATCATAATAAAAGACCAAACACTAAACATTATCTATCACCACCTAAGGTTGCATTCAAAGGCCATTATCAAGAGCATTCAAACATCCATCTAGCATCCACACATAAGGGAAAGGGACTAATACTTCTACATACATGCATAAGAGGGGAAGTTCATTCTTTCATGCACACATCTATTTACATTTCTTACATCTAGTTACTTGCTCACTATCAAGTGCGACATACACAAGAGCCACCTAGGGCACAATTCCACACACACACACATAGAAATACATTGGGTATGAGATGTAGTGCAATGCTCAATCGTAAGATCACTCATTTGATAACTAAGGACAATTTGACCCCTCATTTTCATTATTTTCTTTTTGGGATTTGATGCAATTTTGAGGGTTTTATAGGTCATTTCTTCATTGCAGGTTACAAGTGACATCTGTGAACTTGGTACAACATACTAGCGAAAAGAAGTGAAGGACAATGAACATCTTGCAACCCTATAAAATTGGTTTCAACAACTTCGAGTAGACACAGGCACTTAGAACAGTCTATGACACCCTTGACCCTCCATAAGCACCCCAGTCCAGCATATTCCGGCACCTCTAAATTTGTATGGGCTTCATAACGACAGTTTGTACTTAAAATTTTCCAATTCTCCATTACGCACACATTCGGGATCTCTGTGAATCAACTAAGTCATTTTATTTCGTCATTTGCACTTAGGATTTTAAACCTTAATTTTTTATTTGTTTGGGTCAATTTTGTACTTCATTGCTTATTCATTTGTTGTTACATTGCAATTAGATTTAGGAATCTATAAATTCTACATTTGTTTAATCATTTAGTGAACCCATCACTCGAACACACTTTGCTTCTAGGGATTTTATCTTCTTTTTCATTATGGCTCAATCCTATGGTGAATTCACTGAAGCCCATCTCCAAGAGCTTAATGATCATCTTGTTGAGCATCCTCAAGATCTAGACCTGATTTTATTCGCTTCTCATGAGTAGGCCACCAATATTTTTGATCTTAATGCTTCTTCCACCATCCCCACCTCTATTGTTACTCAACCGCCCACTTCCACTCTTCCACCTTCTTCTATTGTTCTTGTTTCTGTCCCTACTCCCACAAATCATTTCACTCTGCCTCTTATTTCTCATACACGAAAAGTTTATTCCGCTAGAACTCAAGATTTAGCCCCTCTTTATCAGGACCTTTAAGTTCAAATCCATCAATTGCAATAGGCTACTTCACGTGCATCTCCACCTTTGGATTCCACATTACTACTTCATTCCCCTTTTTTACCTCGCTAATTCCACTTATGTGTTTCCACGTAATTTCATCACTCCCAAGTTGCCCATTTTTGATGGTCATGGTGACCCCTAAGAACATATTCGAGCATTTCATGTGGCATGTCTAAATTTTTAGCTGACCATACTCTCTTAGCTAAGTTCTTTCTGTTGGTCAAAAAATCATGTCGCTTTGGCGGATCTATGGATAGACGAGCCAATAGTGTGCAAAGCACATAGCCCCTCTTTGAGTCAGCAAAGCAAAACTGGTTTATTACTATTCTACCAGCAGGAATCTTGTGCAAATCTCACAATATTCTACCTTCAGGGGTTGGGATCTCATCCCAGTAGAGTAGTTCTGACGAAGAACAGAAAGGAATGAAGGAAATGAGGGAAGGAAGATGGATCTGAAGGGAGAAAAGAAATGAATTCCAAAGTAGAAAGGTCAGAGGGTCTATGTTTTGGGCTGGTAGTAAACAGAGCCGAACTTACTTGCATAGACAAACAAAACAATACTGATGAACAAATGACAAAAAAGTAGAGATAGATCCAACAGAATAAACGCATAGATCTGACATAAGAAAGATTAGGTGCCCATAACACACATATTCAGCACAAAGTCTCAATATTTGTATTAATATTTTCTTCTGTTACAAAAAGTACAAAGCCTTTTCTTCTCACTTCTATTTTTCATCTAAAAGATATCCACCCCTTGAATACAACAAGTATTCAAGTATATATAGAAGGAGAGAAGAAAAGAAGACAAAAGCAAACCAACAACTTAATTACAAAAATATCTTACAAGAGATTCTAAAGTCATTTGTTGACTTTTTGACAACTTTGTGGATGACATCATCCCATGGTGCAACATGGATGATGTCATCGTTTGTGTCAACACACTTTAGATAATTACAAGGAGAAAGTCGGGAAGAAGAAAACTATTCATCGTCGTCCCGCATGGCTGAAAGGGAGTATCCTGCTTTTGCTGCTGCTCAGGCGACGAGATGTGGAACTGGGCACGGTACTCCATGAACTTGCTGATCATGGGTTGAAGTTGATCCTGGGAAGGATCCTTGTGTCGATCACTGATAGCTTCGCAAGTCTCCCGCTCGTCCGTGAGCTTTTCTGGGAGTTTGGAATAATCATTTTCTGCCTCTATCAGGTACCCGATGAAGTCACGACAAGCCAGCAGGTTGTTGATGGATTCGGCGTCGAAAGTGACCTCTGGTCCCAGCCCTTGTGAAACGATCTCCTTGAAGATCCGAATAGTTTCCTCTACCTTTCTTAAGGTGAAAGAAGGAGTGAGCAAACCTGGAGACATTCTCAAGACAATCTGCTCCATTTGATGCATTGCATCCAGGGCTTCCTCCTTTATCTTATCAATCTTCTCTAGGACAAACTCCAGCTGATCAACCTGATAATCCAGAGTAGAAAGGATTTTGTTGAGGGCTCTGGGGTGTCCAAAGACGCCGAACTTGACCAGATCTTCAACTGAGCAGTCGAGCATTTTCTGAAAGGTCTCATGCTACATCTTGGCATGGTCTAGCTCTTCAGAGATGGGTCCTGCTATCACCTGGAGCTCTCTGTTCGCCCGATTGATATGCTGATATAATCCGGTGAACTTAGCGATCACTCCCTCACTTTCTTTGAGGATTTGGCTCCTCCAGACGGAAACTGCCATGCCCTGCTCACCGATTTTGGTATACTCATTAATCTTATCCTGGCTCAGAGGCTCAGGAGTTTCGGCGGCAGTTGTAGGAGGTGCACTGCCCATTTTCTGCAAGGCGTGGAGAAGATGTTTATTTTGCTCCTTTAACAGCCTTTTCTCTTCCTTTACTTCCTGGAGCTTCTTGCAAAGGGCGTCAACTCAGAGATAGGGCCTCTCCTGAAGGCTTTACAAGATGTCCCCATTGTGACTTGGGTCACTATGCAATATGTCGAAGACAGATCCTTTTTATCCTTTAAAGGATTGGGGTATACTATCTCCATTACTCTCTCCCCTGATGCACTCTGAGAGAAGCGGGTTAAAGGATTTTGCTTCTTGACCCCTTTTGATGGGATGACGGAGAAGTCCATCTGCGCGATGGGAAATTTCCTCTTTTGTTGACTCGAGTCTTTGGGAGATCCATGCTTTGGACTTATGGGGAAGGACCGAGAAATAGAAAAGGGAGCAGCAGCGGTAGTAGAAGGAAAATGCGTGGAGACACTTGGAGGTGACATTGAGAGGGAAGCCGAGAAAGTGCTCACGGGAGGAAGGGATACTGCAGGGGAGGTAGACATGGGAAAGGAAGGGAGCTAAGAGATGAGGGAAGAAATGGTGGGGGACAACTCCACGAGAGAAGAGAAGATGGACGATGAGGAAGGGGGAACAACAGAAATGGGGAGAGGACACGACCAAAGGAATGGTCGCTTGGGTCACCTGAGGAGGGGAAGGAGGAGAGGGAGAAGGGATAGAAGGGACCTCAATGGTTACAGTAGTGGCAACATCCTGAGTGGATGTGCCTATCGGAACATCTTCCGCTGCTTCTTTCTCCAGGCTTTCCGAGATTACAACCCATTCTTGTGAAGCGGAAGGAGGACTTTCAGGAGCTTCCTCTTGGGTGGAGCTTGACTCACCCTCTTTGTCTTTCCCTTTGCTCTTTGGCAGCTGTTTTGACCTGGAAGGTGCATTGCCCAACGGAGAAGTGGTGAAATCAACTCCGAGGTAGATGAGACCATTCATCTTGCAGGTTCTCTGTTCTTCACAGAGTTTCTTTGAACCTTTCCTCTATTGTCTGAGGCGCTTTGGTTCTGTCAATTACAGCGAAAGGACAGTCATCCCCACCTGTGTCAAGATATACTTGATTAACTTCTTGATCAGCAGTTTGATAACCTTTTGGGACAATGGCCACGCCCGTCTTCGGATGATTTCAGCCAAGTCCAAGCGGGAATGGCCTTTCCTCCTGAGCTCGACCTCATGATATAGGTCGATATAAATATCTTCGATATGTGGAACATGGATCGGATCGAGTTTGGCTCTTGGCAGAAATTCCTTGGGTCAAAAGTGGGCCTTGCCGAAGTTGTGCTTTAGATTTAGCAGCTCCAGCTCTGTTAAAAACATATCCCGTGCTTTGTGGTGAGAGAGACAAGTATACCTACCCACTGTGAGGGGGAAAGGAGTTCCACCCTTCTTTCTCTTTAGGCACTTCTCGTGGTAGGTTATAAGCTATCTTGACAGCTCCAACAGGATCAACTTGGGGCCGGCGTATCTCGGCAATTTGGTTGGTTCCCCCAAGAAGTTGGCTGCCCTTAGATAGGTAAAGGTGGGGAATTGTGTGAACAAGGCTCCCCATTTCTCTGTAGCTGCAACAATGCTCTTGGTCGTACGACCATGAGTCATGTTTGGCCTCAAAAGGTAGACGATGCCGTAGAAGAAGGCATCGTTAATCTTTGTAAACTGGGGATACTATTTTCCAGCTTTAGTTCTGATAGTATTCATATATTTTGACTTGGGGCCAAACCCCGCACCGCATTAAGGCTGGATAATCTCTTTCTGAGGCCGTAGCATAAACTACATAGGAGTTCATGTAGAACCTCCCCGTTGTGGTGAGTTGTTGGAGCTACTCAGATATGGTGTTGCTTATGATCTCCGCCCACTCGAAGCGTTGATCTGGCACATTTTTGTTCATTGTCTCCAAGTATCTAAGCATCCATTTGTGAAAGTAGTGGGCATCAGGAAGCCCAAATACTCTGCTCAGGAACATGATTGTATCACTGAGTTCCTCTAAGAAATCGTTGTGATGAATGACTTGTGGCCATCTGGTCACCACCTTCTTGTTTTTCAGGTATACCTCATTCATCAACTACATACATTGATCTTCATTATCCTCCCAAGCCTTGGTGCAGTCTTCTTGGCTTACGGCCACAAAGTGACGGTGGTGAGGAATGCCAAGCATAATTTCAAAGTGCCGGGCAGTGAGGTTGATCACAACCTCGCCCTTCTCATTCAGGACACACCTGGTGTCTTTGTTGTAGCAGCGGGCCACTACCATCATGAATTTGTTATTAATCGCCTTGACCGGGATTCCTCCAAAAATACAAAGCCCACTTTGCTACCTGCCGGGTTGTCCATCCAGGGACTTCCTGTGACCCTCTGGGTTCTGGCCCAGAAATCCTCCATATCAATGTGCTCAAGCTCTGAGTCTCTTATATCCAGGTCACACTCTGCCTGGGATTCGGGCATCCTGACCCTCTGATATTTGTACTTCATCTCTTCTTCTGTAAGTTTGGCTTTTCCCTTGGACTTGGTTGGTCTCTTACTTGATGTTGACATATGTAGTTCTGAACTCAGTTGCTGATCTGCAAGAAGAAGAAGTGAAACCCAATGCAGGAAAGTCATATTAGTTGTTTGATCTTCCATTAAAGCGTTGACAGAAGGAAGAGTTAGCAATTTTAAGGTCTCAGGGCGCAGGCGCATGAACACTGCAGGCTGCAGGGTTAAATAGTATGGCACACAGAAAAGAGGTGCTGCAAGGGACAAATCAGCGCCAAAGGGCACAGGGTGCATGAAAACTGCAGAGGACATTTTTTGTTGTTGCAAGCGGAAGTGCGCCTGCGCCATATATATGCATTTTATAACAGTGCTGATATTCTTCATGTTACACGGGAACAGGATGCGCCAGTGGCGCATATAATCTTTATGTTACATGTAAATTTGGTGTGCCAAAGGGCGCATATATGGTTTGTGTGACATATGCATTATGTGCGCAAAAGGAAACTCGGTGCGGCGCAGAGAAGGATTGCATAACATTATGTTGCTGTAATAAGGGATGCGCCTGCGCTGTTAACAGTTTATACTTGGCGCAAATAAAGTTGATGTTGCATGGATGCAGGGTGCGCCAATGGCGCAAGTTTTTGCAATGTTGCACATGAGTTTGGTGCACCAAGAGGCGCAAGAAAGTGGGTGTTGCAAGCGAGGAAAGTGCGCCTTGAGGGCGCAACTGTTTGTTATGCAGCAAGCATGGTGGATGCGCCGTTGGCGCGACTATTTTTTATGTTGCAAGGGCGGCGTTTGCGCCAAAGGGAAAAACACAGTTTTTATCAATTTTTAAGCCTCCTCTTTCTCCATGGGGTTTGGATAGGTGTTAAGCCTCTTTTGCAGGGTTCTTTGGATAGAGAAGGGGGCAAAAAGATCCAAGTGTTTTTGAGGCAAAAGCTCTCTCTTTACCAGCAGATCTGGAAAGAGGAAGGAGAGCAGGGGAGAGATAACCAGGGCAGCAATAGACTTGACAAAACAACACAACCTACTACACAAGCAACCAACAACCAGCAAAAAATACAGAGGAAAAGACCACCTACCTAGAATATATATATCATGAGAAGTGAGGCGGGGTCCATGAACTCGACACGAGGATGACAGGCGAGCAAACAGGTGCAGAAGAATAAATCAATCACGTGTTTTTTGACTGGTGACAATGACAGGGTGAATGCGCCTATATATAGGCAAAGGCGTAATAAATGCACCAACCACTTTTTGAATTGGCGCCCCAAAAGTGTTGTCAACACGAAATATGTGCGACCTTTGGCACACCAAAACGTGGCGCAACAAAAACATTGTTGACATGAAGGCGCATGCGCCTTGGCGCATGCAAGAAAGGTGCAACATGGTGAGGTGCACCAAAATGTGTGTCGACACTTCAAACCGTGCGCCAAAGGAATAAAAGGGGGCGCAGGAACACTGCATGTTGCATAGACATTAGGTGCGCCCGACCAAAAAAGACCAAAAATGGCTAAGTTCGGAAAACTAGATTTCTGGGAAGGGATTTTGCAATGTTCCGAACGCAAGGAGTCCTTGATGAGGGACTGGAACAAAATTTGGTAGGGTTATCTGTAAAATTGCCCTTGCCAATTTTACGGGATAATATTTCCTCACAGTCTTCACGATTATATGAAGTGTTAGTTCTAAGATCTAATAGTCCACTCGGTAACATCTTTTACCCATATCACCAATGATTTTCTTGTTCACTTCTCTATTAATATTGGCTCTAAGATCTCATATGCTCAACTCTCAGAACTTAAACAAGGATCTAACGAAACATCTAGCAAATTATGTCTTGTAATATAAAAATAACTTAGCTAAGATGTCTAATGTACTTACAAGCTTTGAGCTTCAAGATTTATTCGTACAAAGTCTATTTCGCCTCTCCATGAGAGTGTTATCTTTGAAACATCTCATTCATTTCATCATTTGTGTCATACTCTTAAGCTACGCGAAACTAAAATCTTATCTATAGGAAAGCTTAAGTATCAGGAGCAAACTTTATCATCTACACACTTTCAAAGCAAAACAAGTTTCAAGCCATCAAAAAAACCTACTGAAGCTAAAACAATTGTCAACGTTGTATGTAATACTAAGGAGCTTCAATGGTAACCACCTAAGCGTACATACACAAAATTGATTATAGCTCTACATCTTATATTTCCATAACTTATAGAGAGCAATCTTATTATGCTTCCTCCACCACTCAACTTGGATCCATCTCTTCCAAAAGGTTCTAATTACAACAAAAAAATCATATGTGACTATCACCAATGTATTGGACATTCTAATATCATTGTTTCAAGCTTCGCAATCTCATTTAAGATCTTCTCGATAATAATGCAATTGATCTCCCTAATCCTACGACTTCGACACATGTCAATGAAAATCATAATCTCAAGATTTTTAACAATCCTCTTCCAAAACATGCTACACAAGTGGCTAATTCCTCAACCAATCATTCATATAACACAATTCCTCCTCCTGCATCGGGGGCTCTTGATTTTCTAGTTTCTCATACTTGATACATCCCCACCAATTATTACTTTCTTCAATCATGACTATCATGTTACATTCTCTTCTGATCGCTTACACATTAGTGCTTCTATTGGATCCAATTATATCAATAACACTATGGTCGATCCTTCATTTTGCATTAGCGCATGTTCTATTGCACTTCTTGTCACTATTGGCTATCCACTCTCACATATTTCATATCCAGTTCCTAATTCATATGGATATGTTAAGCTTCCAGTAACATTCAATCCTCTTATAATGTTTGTGACTTTTATCGTGGCACCATCAATCACAAGCTATAACATGCTCTTAGGTCTCCTTTGACTCCATGCAACTAAGGCTATCATCTCCATGCATCATTTATGTCTAAAGTTCATTCACAATAGGCAAGTCATTACTATCAATAGTGTTTTTCCATCCACTCAATGGCCGAAACCTTCCCTTGAGGTTTCCATTGTACTTATTAGAGCATTTAGGCCCCTGTGACCTCTCAAAAATAAAGCACAATCTACTCCTAGTTCGCATGTTCGCACACGGGCTACACACCAGTCTCATCGATCTACCAATCCATCAAATCCATTTAAGTCCACCACTTAGACATCTCCTTCTCATCGGTATACATCACTACCTCTTTTTGCTTCACATAGGTGTCCCCCACCTCTACGTCCTACTTCACATAGGTGTATAACACATATGTGTCTTGCTTCACATAGGTTTCCATCACCTCTATGTCTTGCTTCACATAGGTTTTCATCACCTCCACATCCTACTTCACATAGGTGTTCATCACCTCCACATCCTACTTCACATAGGTGTTCATCAGCTTTGCGTCTTACTTCACATAGGTGTCCATCATCTTTTCATTCTACTTCACATAGGTATCCATCACCTCCAATTTTTTCTTCACATAGGTGTCCATCACCTTTGTACTATCCTCATCACTTACATGCACATAGGATTCATTTACCTCGTGTAATGTTTATCTCATACACCACCGATCTTAGAGCATGGTCACATGCTTTTATCTCTACAAGCATCGGATGGAGGACCCTCATCTTTCACCATCATTAGATAGCACATTCATCAAGACATTCGCTTGGGGTGGCATCATGCTTATTCTCCCCTCCCTCCTCGAGTACTAGACTTCACATCTAGTCTTTCACATATACTTTGATACACTCATGTATTGTCACTACCCAATGACGCACTCTCATGCTATGGTTCACACTTGACTGTTGAGGGCATCCTATACACATGAACCTCACACACTACATACTATACTACACCCTACACTACATGTTACATACTACACATTACACACTTCACATTTCGTGCACTCATCTCTTCCTACACAACATCTACTCTACACATTCATGACATATATTTCTAGCATCTACTTTTACATGTTGCGGTCATTACCCTATGATGCACTCTAGTTCCATGGTCCATACTCATTGTTGAGGTTCTACATCTCAAATGGACCTCACCACACTTACACATTCATTCACTCACTCACTCACTATGCTCTACACTTTATCAATCACATCTTTCTAACGTAAACATTTAAACCATTTCCCGATGACACACTCTTGTTCTCCAGCTTCATTCTTGACTTCTGAGGGGGCATGTATAAATGAACCGCATCACCTGGGTACTCATTTACATCCACTTGGGGGCACACTGCTCCTATCACACTCACACTACATTCCATTCCATCTCATCCACATCATATTGCATATCTTGGTCACATTTACTCTTGCTTGCTTATGTTTACATGTACACTTTTACATATGCTAGAAAGATATTTTGTATGTCATTATCTTATCATATACACATGTGTATTCACTTTCTTTCTAGTTGTGATCGTAGATTCTACAGATCCACACACGTAGCATGGATGCTTGGTGCAATACCTCTTACCAAATCCATAATGGCTCCTGGGGGCATCCACTTTCGTACACATCACTAGAGCTATTGTTTCATTTTTCATAGCACACACTATTGTATCAAATTATACACACTTCAACATACTTTTTTATCTTTCTTATATGTTAACAAGTACAACATTTGCTTTACGAGTCTATTTACTTCCATGGTTTTCTCGATTCTCTACTTTGCAGTCTATTTACTTCCATGGTTTTCGATTCTCTACTTACTATTGTTTGCATTTCTATGTCATTGTTTGTGGACTTTTCCTTATGTATTGCTTGTTCTCTCGTTTGTTTGTATTCATACGGCTCTTTGTGGCATTAGTTTTCTTACAACATCGTGAGTGTTGTTCCATGTTTGAAACCCATTTTTCGCGGTCTACTTTATCTTCTTGTGTGTTTACATTGTCTTTTTGTGTGCTTAGCTTACACATTATATTTTACATGCGCGCTTATCTTTCTTGTACTAACACTTGTATCCCATTCACTTTGTTTGTGTGCATTGATTTCTACAAATCACACTCCCTCCCCTGCGAGGAATCTATTTCAAAGACACATTGGTCAATCCTCCTTTGGGCCACGTACTCCTCAGCAATGTCGCATACACCCCAAATGAGGGGGCATCATTTTGGTGAATCAATTACCCCACACAACAGTTCACATTCATCACACGTCACAGTTCAATACTAGTACAACATAGTCATCACCATAGCAATGACTCAAATCTTGACTTGGGTCCTTACCACAACACAGACACTAACACCCAGACCTAGACAATAGTGCCTGGGTGCCCCTAACCCTTCCTGGATGCCTATGACCAAGGGGAAATTACACAACATTTGTCAATTTAGCATAGTCTACAACACTTCACACAATGGATTTTACAGGACAACAATCCTTCAACACTCGGCATGCATGCACTACATAGCATTTTATACTTTTTCATTGGATCAGAACTGTTCAAAATGGATCAAATTTTTACACACCATCTGCAGTGGTGTTCACATTGTGGGAAGTAGTTAAATGTTGGAGGATGACACCAAAATTTTCTCCCTACACTTCTTCCATGTCTTGGTGTGAGATCACCCAAAAACTCGCACACAAAGCAACTGGTGTGAGATCGCCCAAAAAATCATTCATCTACATCATCTTCAGGATCTTTTCTATCTCATTCACTCATCATGGATCATGTGCACATGTTCCTTTTTGCATTTTCACATATTTCTTACATAATTTTTACTCATTTTGATCATATACACACATATTTGACTACTTGATCGTTCTTCTCTTTTGTAGGTTTGTCCTTATGGGAAGCGGCAGTCATATCACATGAAGTATGTCATCAATAACATCAATAACAACATCATAGCATCAATCATCAACGCCAAAAATAGGTACAATTGCAACATATACACATACGCTCTCGCCATAGGGACATCATCATCATTTTCACTTCCTCTTCTCTAGCTTCCATGCTTCACATTTTTGTCACTCCACACTTTTCCTTGTCTCTCAACACGCTTTTTGCCATCAATCTACATGGTTATCAGGTATGCATCTCTTATCTACTTTATGTTATTGATCATTCACTCAACAACATAAAGTGGGGGCAAATGTAGACAATAAATCACCCACTTTGGGTATCTATGTAGTCCTGATCACATACTACTATTCCTATGATTCCTAAGCAAGAAAAGTAGTGATTAACCCCTATCTTTTCCCATCTTTATTTTCTTTCTATTGCTACTTTTGATCCTACACTCCCAATTTCCCGTTTTCTTTTCATACTTGAATTTCTCATCGTGGACACCAGCGCCAGTGCCCCGACCTTTTGTATTATGTTCACATCTTTTGGGTCCTTTCTAGTCATTTGGGCATCTTATATTTTTGGTAGTCAGCCTTTTGGTTAATTACAAAATTCAAGCAAGGGAATCATATAAATATAAATTTATGTAATCATAATAAATGACCAAGCACTAAGCATTAGCTATCACCACCTAATGTTGCATTCAAAGGCCATTATCAAGAGCATTTAAGCATCCATATAGAATCCACACACAAGGGCAAGGGGTGATACTTCGCATACACGCACAAGAGGGGAAGTTCATTTTTTCATGCACACATCTATTTACATATCTTACATCTAGTTACTTGTTCGCTTATCAAGCGTGACACACACAAGAGCTAGCTAGGGCACAATTCTGCATGCAGACACACATATAACAACATTGGGTCTAAGATATAGTGCAACGCTCACTTGTAAGATCACTCATTTGATGTATGAGGAAAAATTAACCCCTCATTTTCAATATTTTATTTTTGGGATTTGATGCACTTTTTAGGGTTTTGCAAGTCATTTCTTCATTGCAGATTACAAGAGACATATGTGAGCTTAGTGCGAGATACTAGCAGCAAGAACGAAGGACAACGAACATCTTACGACCCTGTGAAACTGGTTTTCGTAACCCGAGAAGACATAGGAACCCAAAAAAAGTCTCTAACACCCCAAGTGCCTCTAACCCTCCATAGGCGCCCCAATCCAATATATTCTAGCACCTCTACATATTTTTGGGCTTTATTGCGATAGTTTGTACTTTAGATTTTCCAGTTTTCCAATTCCGTACACCTTCTGGGATCTCTTGAATCAACTAAGTCATTTTATTTCCTCATTTACACTTAGGGTTTTAAATCTTTTTTTTATCTGCTTAGGTCAATTTTATACTTCATTGCTTATTCATTTATTACTACATTGAAATTAGATTTAGGCATCAATAAATCTATATTTTATTAATCAAGTATCACTTAATCGTTTACACCTCCAATGCACCATACACCCATAATTCCTACCTATCATCCATCACCTAAACTATATAAAAGAGGGCTCATAGCTCCCATTACATCCCCGACTCTTTAGACACTTGAGACTCCCTTTTTGGCTCTTTCTTGTGTATACTTTCCTTGCAGGACTTACCAAAAGAGGAGGACCACTTTGCATAAGCACAAGATTATGACACGAAACTTTTGTAGAATTTTCTCACATGTAACAATCACATATGTGACTAAACTATGATTATTATGTGATTTTTAAATTAGTTGCTAAAGAAACTATGTTGTGTTCTCTCTGTAATCTCCAGATTAGGTATAATATCATCATTTTTCATTATCATCTCTATTATAAAACCCTTAATAGGTTAGGGATATGAATGAGGCGAGTCCCCTAACCACCCAAATATACTAATATTTTCCCTAATGTATGATTATGTTGATTCATATTCAAGTGATATGGCTTACTTTGCTCGTAAAGAACTAGACATGATGTCCCACAACATTGAAAATGGATCCATAAGCCCTTGTATGCATAGCACTAGAATTGAGCATAAATTGATTTTTATATCTAACAATATACAAGTGAATCATTTCTTTATATACAATGATCATTATGATTCCAATAATAAAGGTCACATATTGTGTAGACGTAGTAGCTCGAGGAACAATGTGTTATGCACCCATAAATTGGAACATTAGGTGCGGGTAGAGATTAGTTAAAAACATGTGTGGTATCACCTAAACATTATGAGTATACTCTATACAAGTGGATTTGTATTGCTTGATGGTGCAACTAAAGTTTCGCCTATTTTGGTCTCTTATACACATTGTCATTTTTGACTGCTAGTAATAATGTGAGAACACTATCGATGTTTCGTATTTTGTCTTTAAGGATTTAAGTAAATGTATTAACTAGGATCAATGTGGCCTATATATGATAATATGCTCTTGATCATTATTATTTTAATAATTTTCACCTTTGTGGTCAAACAGGCTCTCAATGACAATCATATCTTCTATAATATGTGTATGATTTCCATGAACATAAACAATGTCACCCTTATTCATATTAGTAGTAAACTCATTAGAAGAGGACACATAAGCATCATATTTTGATAATGACGATGAGTTAAGGGTATTTGGATGTAACCTAGTTCCACTTAGTTGAGCAATATGGCATATTGGGGAAATATTTCTAGCTTACATAAATGGCATAGGAAGATAACATGTGACAATTTTAGCCAAGTGGTAAAAGGGTCTAGAAAAACATTGGAGGAGACATATCAAGCCTAAAACCAAAAAAAGGGTGGGCTGAGATCTAAAACCATAATGGTAGGAATTAAATTCATAGGTTGTATGTATAAAGAAATAAGCGAGTTAACCAAATTGCAATATTAAAATTATGATTCATCTAATTAATATACTTAACTCAATGTAAATGACGGTTCAATACTATAAATATAGTAAACATGTTAAATTTAGAATTTTTAAACTATGTGCCAATATAATATGTAAAAACATTGCTTCTAAAATTTATATAGATGAATTGGGGTTAGAGTTAGAAAGGTAGAACCATTTTGTCGGGTTTGGAATTCTAAAAGAGATCTTAAACTATACAAATGAGATGTGTAGAATATCATCAATGTGCCTATAAAATATAGAGATCTAAAGAGGAGTTTTGGATGGGCGCACCCATGCCAAATGGAAGCACGTGATATTTTTGTCCCTTTGTGGTTGATTTGATCCTCTAGTGTTCTTGTTTGTAACTCATTTCTAGAATTTGGTGCACCTATGTCCTTGGATCTGGAATCTATTATTATAATTTATTGATCACACTAATGTGCATCCAAATGGCTTCTCCGTTATTGAAAAACTTGTTTCTTGCCTTATGACCTGAAAGGGGTCAATCTAATTTTGATGGAATGGTCTCAACAATCCCCTTATTTCTAAGTATTTACTATATTACACTACCTTGAAAGTGCCTCAATCCTATGTAGATTTTCCTCCTAGTGGATGTGTGTGAATGTGCATAAATAGCAGTTTTGGTAAAACCATAATAAGTCCTCTAACACCTAGCAATGATCTTTGACTTAAATTATAACACAAGAGTAGTGATCTAGGGTAGATAATAATTATGTATCAGCACTCATAATGTGTGGGTGTTCTCTAAGGATTTTATAATTCAATCATTAGAGCCCAAAATTACTTGAACTTATTCCCGAGTGTGTTCTCTTAGATGATCCAATATGTCAAGAGATTCCCTAATGAGTTAGGGTGTATTTGATTTTACATCTAACTTGTGCAAATGTATTCTTACTCAATTGATCTTAGTATGACTGGGGTAGCTTGTGTATTTGAGAATTTGACCATTACAAGTACAAAGGATAAAATCGTCAACCAATGTTGTTATGTGATAAATGATTTCATCTAGGTTTATCTTGGAACCTAATCAAAGACTTGTGGTAAATAGTTAGGATTCTATATATGTGTTATGCATAGGGTATATGGGCTCCAATGAGTGCTAAAGTGAGTGAAAAATGTTGACTTGGTGGACTTAGAGTGTGAGAATTGAGTGATATTCCTTTAGGATTATATAAATTAATGTGTAAATGGGATCATTCTTGAATAAATTCCAAACAATTATTGTCAAGTGCTTTAGGTTCAAATTCTAGGTACTACGATTGGACATTTAAATATAAATTAGAAAAATTACTCAAAAGGTTCAATGTGTTCCTATGATCACATTTCTTACATCTACCAACTTGGGACATACTACATTTGATCCTTATTGGTTACATTCACTCACCTGGGAATTATCATTGTGTGTGTGTGTGTAATATCTCAAGTCCACTTAGGGCATATTACATATATACTTACATAAATTCCATTTACCTAATCAGGGCATGGCTACATTATTGTGTTTGCATTTCATATTATTAGACTACATGGAGAAATTTATTACTTACATATATACTTGCACAATGATATCTTATTAACTTTACATTAGAGATTTATTTTCCTATAAGATACATGGTGCATGTAATCCCTTTATTTTGAGATATGAAATTCACGAGTCCATCAAAGAACTCAAAATGGAGCATATGTCCCACTTATTTTATCTCTAGACTTTAGGCCTCAAATACATTATCTTGTTCCCTCACAAGGAAGCTAATCATATAGTGTCACATAACATATTCTACTTGGTATCAACATTGATCCATAGGGATCTAGGAAAACATGCCACTTCATGAGTTCTATTAGCACCAAGAAGGAGAAACATGAAAAGTGGATAAAATGAGGTAAATGGAGGTTATGGAAGGAACCACTACCCAACTAGGGAAGCAGTCCTAAGACCGCCGGTCTGCTTAGGGTGGCGGTCCTAACACCTTTGAATGCAGAATAGAAGATTGGAACACAAATGGACACGAATTTGAAGCGCCCAACTGTGTCTCTTCCCCTTCCATGCCCTTTCACATCCTCCAGTGCACGGGAGGACATGGGAAGGCCTATAAATGCATGAAAGGAGAAAGAGAATGAGCATTCAAAGATCCAGAGAGATCGAGAAGTAGATTTTAATGAGAGCAGTGAGCAAGATCTTCAGTGTTGGAGTAGAATTGTAGGAGCAAGGTGTAGAAACAAAGCAAGCGAGTAATTGGAGAGAAGGTTTAAATTTTTTCTTCTTTTCATACTTATTGTAATATGTAATCATCTATATTAGACTAATAAAAGTGGGAAGAAAGAGCAGTTGCCCTTCCCGACTAGTTTTCCTCCATTGGAAGTTTCCACGATGAAATTGTTGGTGTTGAAGTTTTTTTTAATTCTTTCCTTCTCTGCAATTTCCTTTCTATAGCACTAGATAATCAGTCACGAAGCTCTAATTTTTCAAGCAAATATGTCATTTTCCAAAGTTGAAAGTAGAACAACATAGTTGTGTGATTTGTAGAGTTCCAAAGTAGAAGTTTACAAATCATTTTGGTATCAGAGATGATTATATATCTAGGACTATGGTATTCAAATCTTCTTGTGATTTTGTATGACAATGACAAGGTCCAAAGGTGAAGAATTTTTACCTTGCAAGCCAAATATTTCTACGAAGAAGTGGAAACAAAGAATTCAAGCTCAAATGGAGGAAGAGAACTTGGTCCGTAGAGTCGAGATGCTAGAGACCATGATGGATAGATTACATAGAAAATAAGAAGAGATTTCAGATCTAAAAAGATGGATTCAATTAAGAAAGATTCCACAGACTTAGTGGTTCGAGTAGTAGCTGAAAAATTTGGTATCAGAAAGAGCCACGAAGAGGAAGAATGGGAAGAGTGTGAAGAGACACTAATTGTAAGTGAGAAGGTAAAAATTTCACATACACCTTTTAAAGTTGAAACAAAAATGGAAATAAAGAATTTTGAAGGATGAGTAGATGCAAAATTATTGGATAAATGGCTGAAACAATTGGAAGTCTAATTTAGTGTGTATAATGTCACTGAGGCACAAAGGATAACCTTTGCACGTCTCAAAATGGAAGGTCATGCTCTGGTTTGGTGGAAAACCCATCTAGCCACTTGTAAGAAGAAGAAATATCCTATTGTCGATCACAAGTACTTAGAAAGTTTTTAAAGAGTTGATTAGAGCTAACTTATATCCTATTGGCCATAAGACTGACATGATGATTAAGTGGCAGTACTTTAGATAGGGTAGTGGTCAAAGCATGCAAGACTACACTATGGAATTTTGGAGACAAGCCATGTTGCTTAATATGGACTTGGAGGATGAGGACATTCTGACCAAGTATTTGGGAGGACTTCACACTCACCTTCGGAGGAAGGTAATCTCCATGAAGCCCAAGGATCTCAATGAAGATTGTATACAAGCATACTACATTGATGACGAGAAGAAGCAAGGAGAAATAGAGCCAAAGGGAGACTAGTCAACAAAAAACAAAACAAAGAACAAGGGAAGAGAAGTAGTAGAGGTAAATGGAAAGGTAAATATGTCGATATTGCTTTGCATACTCATAAAGATCCTAAGAATTTTTGTAAGAATTGTGATATAAATGGACATATTGATGCCACATGTTGGAAGTTGCATCTGGAATTGCACCCAAAGCACCGAACCAAGGATTCCAAGAAATCCATGGTCGTTGTGAAGATAGAAGAAGAGGTGGAGATTGAGGATGATTTGGATGTAGATGAGAGGCTGGGATGCATGGCCACTAACATGTATAGGGAAACAAAGAAGAAGAGATGAGTAAGTTATTTCAAATCAAAATCCAAATCAAGAAGACTAAGGTAAACGATTTAGTAGATTCTAGTTCTCAGTTAAATTTGATTTCTGATGCGGTTGTAGAACAACTTGGTCTAGAAACTTACGTGCATCCACATCCATACCCACTAGGATGGGTGAAGAAGGGTGTAGAAATACAAGTTACAAGGAAGTGTAAGTTTCAGTTTGGGATAAATACCCAATATATAGATGTATTAGAGGCTGATATTATTCCACTTGATGCATTTGACGTTGTCTTCGGAAGTCCTTACTTGTATGCCAGGGATGTTGTGTTCACAAGGAGGGAGAACCAGTACAGATGGGTCAAGGACGGAGTCAATTTTAACATTTGGGCACACCAGAGCAAATCAAAGAAGGCTATGGTAAGTGTCAATCAAACACCAAAAATTATTCAGGAAAATCATCAGTTTGGTTTGCTTTCATTGGAAGAAAAGCAAAATGGATGTGAAAGCATAGATATTTCTGACCAAAGGATGGATAATTTGGATAACACTTGTCATTTTTAATAGAAGAAGCCACCACAGGAACTACTCATTCAAGGAGCAAAACAAACTTCCTGCTATGCAGTCACCTTATCTACCTACGTATTCACTAGACCTGACCATGGGGCAGCGAGAATAAGAGAAGATCCAAGGAATAGTGGTGACTATAGCAGCAGTGTACTTGGGGAGGATTTAGCCAATCCATATCAAGAGACAAAGATAGGCAAGGACTAAACCACTACAGTATGGTACCTTCATCATACTTGAGCAAGTTAGAGAAGAAACCTTTAGGCCATACTTCATGCAGATGCACGTGATAGCAAGTTGCAAGAGCTCGCATCCACTAATGCCATCTATGCATGACAAAGAAGGAAAGATACAGAAGTTACCTTCCAAAGAGGATTGTACTCAAGGCAACTCGGAGGAGGATGTAGCACTGGAGCAACAAACTAGAGATCCATAGGAGTCTTGGTAGGTTGGACGAGAGAAGACACCAAGGCAGACCCAGTGGTACTCAAATGAGCACAAGAGGGAGTTGATTCCTCTACCACTCCCCCACTAAGCTTTTGTGGGACCAAAATCCTCCTAAGTAGGGGAGGTATGATCCATAGGGATCTAGGAAAACACACCACTTCATTAGTTCCATCAGCACTAAGAAGGAGAAATAAGAAAAGTGAATAAAATGAGGTAAACAGAGGTTTTGGAAGGAATCACCACTCTGCATAGAGTGGTGGTTCTGAGACCACTGGTCTGCTCAGGGTGGCAATCCTGACACTTTCAAATAGAAAAGAACAATGGAGCGTGAATGGTTGTGAATTTGAAGCACCCGGGCGCATCTCTTTCCCTTCCATGTCATTTCACATCCTCTAGTACACGGGAGGACATGGGAAGGCCTATAAATTCATGAAAGGAGTAAGAGAATGGGAATTCCAAGATCCAGAGAGATCGAGAAGTAGAGTTTAATGAGATCAGTGAGCAAGATCTTTAGTGCTAGAGTGGAATTATAGGAGCAAGGTGTAGAAACAGAGCAAGCAAGTAATTGGAGAGAAGGTTTACATTGTTGCTTCTTTTCATACTTATTATAATTTGTAATTGTCTATATTAGACCAATAAAAGTGGGAAGAAAGAGCAGTTGCCCTTCCCGATTGGTTTTCCTCCGTTGAAGGTTTCCAGGATAAAATTGCTGGTGTTGAATTTTTTTGAATTCTTTCCTTCTCTGCAATTTCCTTTCCATAACACTAGATAATCAGTCAAGCTCTAATTTTTAAAGAAAATATGTCATTTTCCAAAGTTGAAAGTAGAACAACATAGTTGTGTGATTCGTAGAGTTCCAAAGTAGAAGTTTACGAGATCAAACATAAGACATACCCATATTATATTTAGATAAAACAAAAAATTAAAGATATTGATTTCATATAGGCATCTTCACAATATTTAGCACAACTATATATATTTATTCATATTCTCTTGAATTTTCTAGATTTTGATAGTTCCTTGATTATGTATTTTGGATACAAATTGATTCACTTCCACATGTTTCTGTATGTTTTTAAGAGCACAAGTTCACATATCCAAAACATGTGCATGGATGTTAGTCTCATAATATTCTCATGTATTTACTATGAATATTAGGTGACCTATGTTTCCTTTTTACTTTCATCTCAATATCGATATCTTATTAACTTTGAGAAACCTCAACAAAAATTGACTCAATTGAACTAAATAGTCTTAGATAATTTTTTGTGTATTTTACTTTGATATGTATGTAAAAATAAAAACATCAAATTTTAGCATTATGCACACCTAATCTTGATATGGGTCTAGTTATTTTATATGGTGGTAGTTTTTTTATGTGTTTATTGATGATTGGTCCAAGTTAGGCTCTTGTTGGTGGATGTTCCTTGTATTATTTGAGTCTTGGCTTATTCCCTTTGTATTTGTGTAGCTTTTGACACTTAAAACTTTTTGACTTCTTATGGAATATTTGTCTCTTCCTATTCTTCCCTATTTTTCCTTACTTCTTCTATTTCCTCTTATTTCTTTGTCCTTCCATGTCTTCCTAATGTTATGGGGTTTTTTACAAAAAATGTTTCTCCAGCATTTGAATGGATCAATTTCCACCTTCACATATTCATCAAAAAAATTCCTTTAACATGGAGAGAGACATCACAATGCTTGACCTATAAAGTGCCAAATAATGTAATATCAAAATGTTGCTTCCTTCCTCCAACAATTGAAGGTCTTGGCTAGTCACTTCCCTTACTCTATCCCAAAGAAATAATTGGTTAACATATGTGTACCTAACTTGTACCCTATGATTACTTTCCATTAACAAATGCATTGTGTTGAAAATTTTAGGAATTCATCAAGAATGGTAATCAAATTGAAAAGGAACTCTTAACCAAATGTAAACATGCATTTTGGCAATTCATGTCTTGCAACAACATAGATTGTGCAATTCCTTTATACTAGTCCACACTTGTCCAAATTGGTCTATCATGTTATCCTTAACTATATCACATTCATTCTTTCTTGCACACACAACTCATTTATTCATAAAACAATCATATTATTCCATAAAATTAAGTTAAACCCTTGCATAATACAATCCCAATTTTCAAATATTTCGCATATGCATCCTGGACCAAAGTGCCCAAAATGGGACAATGTGTTTGTATGTTGTTGGTGAGAAAATTTTTCGGTGGACAAATCGGGTATCTCCACCAAAGTTCACGAGGTTACATCCCTCTACATTGAATAGTACATCTCCCATTTTTGACTGTAACTAATTCTAATCCTATCTAAATGTTGTGGGTGACCAAATTGGCTAGGGATCACATAGGGACACTCCATTGAACCTATGGAAAAGTGCTTGTATAAGGTACAAGGAAGAAAATTACAAGTAATGAGGGGGAAGGAGAGAAATCAGGAAAGGAATATTACTACCATGAGTAGATTACAGAGCTCACACCTAGTAACCAAAATAGTTTCACATTCAATATAGAAGAAAGAAACAATGAAGCTAGTGGGATCGATGAATTAAAACACAAATTCTTTAGGTTCATCTACCGAAGATACAAAGCTCTTGCATCACTATGCTTACAAAGTGCATAAACGAGAGAAGTGGAAGAAACATAAGATGCTTATAACAACCATGTTTATTTCATCAATGATGAGAGGAAACCATGCATACAAATCTACACACATTCATACATCTTGGAAATTATAAACTCTATTCCTTGATTGACATTTACACATGTTGTATAAAGCAAGGGAAAATAAGAAAGCATGTAATGGAAATGTAGCTTTATTTCATGTATATGGATGACACAAAGTCCAAAAAAAATCACAATTCACTATTGCTACAGAGTGATAGTTCTTCAAAATCTGGAATCCCTTGGAATGGAGAGGCCATCCCAATTTATAGCCTTATGGATTGACTCTTTGCCTACCCCCCACATGACTCTTTGTATTCTTATTCCACTTGTGACCTTTTGTTTGCCTCTAGAAAAGACAAATTAAGTATTTCTCTTATAATTTTGAGAAAATAATTTTACATTTACAAAATATGTCACTTAAGTGAATAGGACAGAACATAATGATTACGCCCAACGAATAATTAGAAAGGAGAGAGAAGAAAGAGGGAGAAAGAGAGAAGGAAGGAAAAGTTACTACATTCGATGAAGAAACCTCCTATTATGATGAACCCTATTGAATCATGCCTCCTGATGGTGGATCTATGGAATGAATTTAAACTCTTCTTTGCGGGGCTGAATTTGTCTTGCTCTTTCCAGTTTAGTAACACATTCCTCTTCAAGATCCAAAACTCTTATGGCTATGACATACTAGGAAAAGCTTTGTCTATTATGCCAAATAACCTCTCTTAAATCTGAAGCAATATCCTCTTGAATGTGGAATAATGGTTCTAGTCTTTCAACTAGAGGATTGCTTGAAATGGCCATGGGTTTTCCCTGTTGCATTGTACGGTGTTCCAACTTGCTCCCGAGCACAAATTACATGCTGCAAGTCTTCTTATGAAGGACGAACTGACTTGTTTGAGCTATGAAACTATCTTGAAACCATGCGAGGATGATAAAAAATCAATGATATAAGTTACTATGGAGATGGTAGCAACTTTCTGCAACTAGAACTAAAAACTACTATTTTTGGAAACCATGCTTTAGAGTCATTATTTCGGGCATGTTTCTTTTTTGGCTCATTTTTGGTAATTTGAGGTGTTTATTTCACATTCCAATTTTTCCACAGGTTTTTTTGGGGTCAATTAAAAGCACTTTCCATTTTTGGAAAGTTTTTTTTTTTGCTTTTTGCTTTTTGTGCTTTTTGCTCTTGCCCAAGTTTTCAACTTGCGTAGTTTTCATTATTCTTTCTTTTGGAGGGAATTTTCCTTTTTAGAAACTTACTAAAAATTGCAAGAGTGAATCAATGACACTTCATATTTTTATAAGCTTAAAATCACCATGTTCAATCAACAAGAAAACTCTGGATTCTTTCGGGTTTTTATTTAGATGCTCTATATAAATTTTCAAGTGAAACCGCTTCCCAGATTGACGACAAATGAAGGAAGAACACCCTAGGGCACATAATTTAAAATGGATTCCATTAAAAATAAGGGATTTATTTTGATGTTTGGTTTTTTTCAGCTTCAAGTAGTTTGGATGAGGAATTTTTCCTCCAAGTTTCATTGAGATTCGATCACCGGTTCATTAGTTATGAGCAATTCTTTGTTTTTGTGCCCCAAGGTTTCTGACAACTCTTAATCATGGAACTTGCTTAAAAAAATTTGTTTCTTCATTATATAAACATGTAATTATTTAAAAATTATGTTGGAGGTTGTGGAAAGGTTTTGGAAGCAACAACAATGGATGAGAGGAAGAGACCCCAACAGTTGGAGAAATTTTGTGTGTGCGTGAAGGAAGCAACTAGAAGCAACACGACAGTTAGAATTTTACAATATTTTGATGCATGGGGGATAAAATCACTTTTTTTCACCATTTTCACCAAATTTTTAGTGCACTTTGTGCAAAAAATTATGCCCCATTCCCATTGGTCCACTTTTCGCAAAGTGATTTGCCATTGGGTTTGAGCGAGGGCTTAGAAAAGCACTTTTTGGTCTCTGAAGTCGAGGTCGCATGGTGAACCAAGAGCTTAGATGGGAGGTCTGGGGATTTTTGTGTCCCAATCATCCCAAATATTTGGTGCGAATGGGACATAAAAATTCAACCTCACCATGGCTTGACAAGTGGCGGAGCGTGATTGCACGGAACGGGAGTTGGGAAATGGAGTCTGGGGGGCTTAACCCTACAAAAAGAGTTGAGTTGTGGTCGTGTGGAGAGTCCAAGGGCTCAAATTGGGTAGGGGTGATTTTTATTGCACCTTTTTCACCAAATATTTTGTGTAATTGGTGCAAAAAAGTGTGCCACTCTCCCATTGGTTGGATTTCTAACCCAAAAAATGACTAACTGCTGAAGTTTGTGCCTTGGAGAGTGACTTGTCGGGACCATAACTTAAGTTCCCGAGGAGTTTTTGATGAAATTTTATATGATTCCACCATGAAATTACCTTCTAAATCCAATGGTGGGGGTATCGACTTCTGATTCATCCATTTGTTTCCTAAAAATAGGCATTTATTTATGGTTCCAAGGTTGTGCATGAGAAAATATGGATGTGGACATAGGTCTCCTAGGTTTTGTGAATAATATGAATTTACCATCCTCTAGGGATCTGAAATAGATTTTTGACGATATATTTTTTTACTCCTGAATCCTTCCAGAGCTCTTGGAATCGCTTCTTCAAGCTCAGGGGTTATTTTGGCACTGTGCACTACTTAGGCCTCCAAGACCCACTTTTGCTGAACTTGCTCCAAAACTTGTGAAACTTCCCAAAACCTTCCAAAAATGATTTCAAAATTTTCCTAGGTCTTAGGTACACCTCCATGATGTATTTTTTCCTCTCGTTCCACTCCGTGGAGTGCGCACGAACCTTAGAAAAGCTAGAAATTGACTTTTCCCAAGCTTGCCAAAAAGACTCTCTTGATGAATTTTACTTGGGAGCACTTGAAATGGCTGGGTAACCATAAATCACCTATGGACATATTTACCTAACACCTTTAAATTATTAGAGAGAAGGAAATAGTACTTGACACAGGGGATTATGGTAACTTGGGAAAGCGTCGGAAGGCCTACAACCAAAATTTTTGACACTGGGGTCCGTTGTCATGCTTGAAATTTGAGAATTTTCTTGTTACACATTTGCATGACAACATACACTATGAAACTTCCCATCCACTTTGGTCCCTTTCCTCCAACAACAATTTTCTTGATTCAAATTCCTTTGGGACACTTCTAGTCATCCTTATCTAAGATTTCTAGATCCTTAGTGCATATAAGCCAATTATTCATCCATTATCAAGGAGGAGATCATACACACTTGACACCCAAATATAATAATGAGCATACACTAAGAGAAATAATAACCAAATACATTCCAATACTCCCTTAACCTCCATATACTATGCATACTCATTCTAGGGCAGTCACCCACTCAAATCTCTAAATATAAGGAAGAAATCATCATTCCAAGTCAAGCTAAGAAAAACGTGCAAGTACAATATCATTTTTACAATATCGTGGTTATATATTTGGTTACATACATTTTAGAGATCATATGATAGGCAAGAATGACATGTGATTTGAGTCCTCTTTAGAGTAGTGGTGACAATGATGGTGCACAGGGGTTCCTACAACCCAGTTGATGTTTGTTTTACAATACTTCTTGGATATATATGGTTTTAAGGGATCAATTGGTTACACAAAAAGCATCACCCAATTTTAAATAATTGGATTCTATATAGGAGTAGATCAAAATATAATACACATACTAATTTAGGTTAAATCATTTGGTGAACATGGGTAATATATATTAGGCATTAGAACCTTCTTCTTCTGAGTTTTCTAGCAATCCCTCATCATGGATGAAGCTCCTCCTAATACATTTACTACGGATAAATTCAAATAATCTACATGAATACCTTACCGCTAACCATTAAAATTTGGACCTCTTCTTGTATGTCACTCCCGAGGAATCACAACAGCTCTAGGAATCTAATTCTCCCATTTCTACTATTATCACCTCTCGTGATACCTATATATTCCATTCTTGTTTCTTCTCCCCACACCTCCATGGGGGCATCTAGACTTAATGTTTACATTCATATGTCTGCCACTCATTTAATTTCCTCTTATCTCTCATATTCAATCTAGTTCTTCTTCTGACACCCATGCCTTAGATTCATTGGTGCGCAACCTACAAACCTAAGCTCTTCAATTACAACAAGGTGATACCATCAATTCTTCTTCTACGGATTCTTCAATTCTTCTACATAGTCCTCATTCACCCGAGGTTTCCTCTTATCCTCTTCCTCCTAGTTTTATTTCACTTAAGATTCCTCTTTGCACTAGTAAAGAAGATCCACAAGAGAATCTTAGATCATTTCATGTTACTTTCTTAGATTATTCTTTTGATGATTGTTAAAGAAATTGCATCCTAGAAATTTACAAGATTATGCATTACAATGGTTCTTTGATTTGTATATTCATTTTGTAATATATTTTACTCAATTCACAAATCAGTTTTAGCACATTTTTCTATTAATATTGTAACTAAAATATACTATGTACAAATGGATAAAATGAAACAAGGACCTAATGAGAACCTTAGTGACTATGTTTTGTGTTATAAGATTAATCTTACTAAAATGAACAATATCTTAGATAATTTTGAATTGCAAAATCTATTTCTACAAATTCTTTTTCCTCCTCTCCAAGAATCATTCATATTTGATACCTTTCACTCCTTTGATCACTTGTGTCATATCCTTAAGGACCATGAAGGCAATCTACTTTCCATGGGGAAGTAAGGAGAAACATTTTGGAAATTTAGAAGAAAAAAAATTTACACACGTAACACTAGCGCAACTACTTTAACGCTAATGTGATGACATAAACGCTAATGCAAATAACACAAACTCACTTCAAATCATACACAAACACATCTTCAATGAATGTTAACACGACACTTTAATGTTAACACAAGGACATAAATGCTAATGTAGGTTACACTAGCACATCTAATTTCACACTAGTGTATCTACTTTTACGCTAGTACATCTACATCCACGTTAGCAAATTTACTTTCAAACTAACATAAATCTACAAAAAGGTTAGAAAAATAAATCATGTTAGCATAAACGGTTGAGCAAGCGCACTCAATGTAACGGCAATGCATACGCTATAAAAAACAAAAAACCTACAAAATAAAGGTAGAAAAAGAATGCTAATGCAAATTATGGGCTACACTAGTGCAAAGGCTGCTACTGAAACGTAAATCACCTATACTTGCACAAAAATGTTAAATCATGGCCAAAATGACTGGTTTTTTAGAACTACTCTCAAACCTACTTATGGGATCACCTATAAACTTGTCAGTAGATTATAAATAACATAAATAACACAATGAAGATGTTAGTTTCAATAAAAATGAGCAAAAATGTGTAGGATGTCCCATCGAGTGTCCCATAATGTAAACAAGATAAATTGTAGAAGATGAGAAAGTACATATAACAAAATAAACAACAAAACTTCTCAACAAGATCCTTGCCACCTCGGATTGGACCAACTGAAGAAAACTCTTGTTGGGTCCTTGATGAAGTTGAAAATGCTTTTTTGATTAATTTGATATGTGGTTGCTCCAAAAACACTCCAAATGGAAGGGAGAAACCAAGATACAAGCACAGATGGATTGGGCTAGTGATTAAATGATGGATGGATTAGATGAGTGATCAGTTGGTTAGCATAAGGGTGTGCCCAAGTGAGTTTTAATGATATTTTGGCATAGTAACACTAAAAATTTTCCAAGCTTCCAATGATGGATTAAGAGGAATGGAGCTTCTTATTTATAGATGTAAAAGAAGTCATGGATTGATGAATGTTGAATTGACTGAGTTGCAAGCTATTGATTTCAATTTCCTTATTTAGCATCATTGATTTTTTTTCGTGTAGTTAAGGATTTAAGAGGCTTTAATTCAAATTGGTTGGCTCTTGATTTTATTCCAAATTTGGTTGTACGTGAATAATTTCTTCCATGTTTGTAGAATTTTAGAACTTGAGTGGAGTGACAAGTTTAACTTAAGTGAGTTGGATAGTGAAGTGGAGATGAGTGGAAGGTGAGTAGATAATTGATTTTTATTTATTTAAATAGCTAATTAAATTAGCCAAAGTGGTGTATAGTGTATAGTGAGTGTAATAAAATTAATTTTAGAGGGATATGGGTGAGTAAATGATTTAGTGTTTTTCGATGCTATAAAGTGTAATGGATATTTTTGGGGTGTTTATAGTATTAAAGTGAAGAAGGAGTGAAACATTAACATCCCCATAAACTATTGAGAATTGTGCCATATGAATACGCGATTATGCCAAAAACATGTATATATAAGTGGAAATCTAAAACTAAAGATAAATATGGTGTAATTGCCTCTAGGAAGAAATGTATGGTGGGGTCGGGAACATATGTACAATCCTGACCTTTTTGTATTGTCTTTAAACTATGTATTTTCTGCCAAATTTTGATATCTAGAGATATTTCTGAGGACATGTTCATTTTGAAAACATGTGCATGAACCTGGAATTATACCCATAAGTGTAGAATGTATCATGATGAATAACCCTCTTTTAAGGCACGTGTGATAAAGCATTTGAGTGTGTGGCTTACAAGAATAGATGTGCGCTCGTGCCTTTGTATGTATGAGAGAATGTGGTATGCTGAAGTGGTGGCCACCTATTAGAATAAGTTGTACCTATAAAAGGGTTACACATGAAGGCAATCATGGTGCATAAAGAGATAAACAACCATACCAACAAGAGCAACAAAAATAGTGATAAAAATAAGAATAACAATAATAATAGTAATGCATATGTAACATAATTACTATAGAGATAAAACAACCATCAAGTGAGCAAATAGAAGTCATAACATGTAGAGAAGAGTCACATCAAGGCATAGAGTCACAAACATGGGACACCCACGATGTCATAAGACAATCAAGGCACTTAGGCTACATACAAGAGAAGCAATGTCACACAAGAAAGACATAGATCCACAAACATGGGACACCCATGGTGTCATGAGAGAAGTAAAGCACCTAGGCCACACAAAATGAAGTAGATAAGTAGTAACACAAACAACTAGAAAACATGTTATAGAAAACAATAATGTGAAATAAAAAAAAGAGCAAGATATGTAGCAAGAAAGCACTTGAATCAATATATGTCATATCTGGTCAAGACACATATGTTAGTCTTGTTAGTTCAAAAGATAACATGTACACAATATATGCAATTAAGTGTAATGAGGAAGTAAGAACAAACTATAGTGAAATAATTATACATGTAGTGTGGAGGGATGCCCTTGAGAGAACAATGTAATGAACCAAGCTAGATCCTATTAACATGTAACCATTTTTCTATCTTGCATCAAGCTCAATATACCCCATGAATGCATGTGTGTAAAGAGTAGAAAATATATACTATCAATCAAACCATAATGACAAACAACCCGTAAATTGTGAATAAATCAAACTACGTGTATAAGTCTTGGTTTTGTATGTTTGCAAATATGTGAATGTTTTTGTATTATTAAATATAACTATGTATAAGGAGAGGGTAGCATAAGAGATACTCAATGAAAGCCTCATGAGGAGGTGAAGCGGATTTGGAAGAAATGGGAGGCACGACCCTTAATTATGCTAAAAAGGATGCTCATATGTGAGTGGTACAAAAGTAGTAATATGTGCGAGAGAGATCTTGGGAGGAGAACAAGGTGGACTAGATCCACGAGAGGAAGTGTGTGATGGGGTATACTTATCGGGAGGACAAGAAGAGCAAGATCCACTTGAGATAAGATGTGCACTAGAAAACCTATGAGGAATCCTAAGAGGGCGAGATACACTATATATAACGTGTGTGAAATAAGGCTTATCATGAGACCTAGGAGGGCTAGAGCCACTAGAGATAACATGTGAAGTAAAAGGCCTATTTGAAGACTTGGGAGTGGAAATAGAAATTATAGAAGTATGATACTTGGAAACATAGGAAGAGGAGCCTCAAAAGGAATAGCATGAATTGTGACAACTTATTTTTCGTGAATGAACTTAACACATTGGTATATGATAGATGAGACAACCCTAAGAGCATGTAACCAATGGAGACCTAAATCCATTTCATTTGGGCTAAGAGTGGATGCCACTAGAAATGGGACCTGTGTAATAACAGATCCGAAAATGGTAGGTAAAATAATATATCCGTGGGAAAAATTAGAATCGTGGGTGATGTGATTTTAGAATAGCTGAGAGAATGAAGTAGATTGAAAGTACATAGATTATCCTTATTGTGTGGATCTACCAAGATATTATGTATGGGGACTTAATAGATGCACAAAGGTACAAAGCATCCAAAATAAGAGTATCATCCATATCGAGTCTTCAAAAGTAATAACCAGTGTAGAAGGTTGCATAGGGCTAACAATGCCTATTATTGCATCTGATAGGTGATCATAAGAGGGCGAGGTGGTACCCCATGATAAACATCATGCAATTCTGAAGTAGATTTGTCAATGTCGTGATTGGGTAGTGGATCATTAAATATTTTCAGCTTTAGATTATCACTAGTAGGCTTATAGAATTTAGTGGGCTTATTCCATTTAATGGAATTTATATTAACAAGATCTTGTATAACATGTTTGAGCTTAATACATCAATTTTTGAGGTGCATAATGCATCAATGATAGTCACAATAAGAATTAACATAAAAATCTTATTATGAGGCTTTCTCGAATCAATGTTAAGTGGTGGAGAGAGAGACATAAGATTGTGCTCAATTAATTGCTTTAGCATAGTGTGGGAAGCACATGGTAGGCATGCAAATTGCCTTCACATAGGTTGTAATTGCAGCTTAGTAGGTTGAGTTATGACATTAACAATGTTCTTAGTAGTAGCTTTATTATTAACAACTATGCCTTTAAATGTAGATTTTCTTGGGAACTTGACATTTGGTATAGTAGAAGAGTTAACAACATACTTAAACTTATTCATATGTAGTAATTTGGCCTTATGTTATTTTAGAGTATGACATATATGATCAAACAAGGGGAACTTATTAAAGATATTAGAGTCTTACGAGGAGCAAAAATATTTGTGTGAAGAGATCTTGAAGTTCGCTATCAGCTAGAATATTATTCATTTTAATAAGCATTGTCTTATAGCATAAAACATAGTCACTGATGTGCTCATTATATCCTTGGTGTACTTTATACATTTGAGCATAAGAAATTATGTCGTCAATCTTGATAGAGAATTGTGCAAGAAACTAATTTTCTAAAGTAGTGAAATATTACACAAAATGTGTTGGTAGATCATGGAACTATTGTAAGGAAAAGTTCTTGAGACTCGAGGAAAAGATTTTTAAGAAATATTTTTGAGATGCATAGTCAAAGAAAGCCACATGGAATGATCAAAGGTGTTTTTGGGGTCAATCTTGCCATCATAAATAGGAAGCTTAGGGAAACAAAGCCAAGAGGTGAGGGATAAGAAACCACTTCTGGGGCAAGTGGGTTATGAAACAATTGAGTAGATTCCATAGTATGAGAAGCAATGGATGTACCTTGTTATAATTGCAAGATTTTATATTACAAAGTATAAACAAGGTTTTCAAGGGCATGCAAGCTAGAAGAATAAGCATGTGAAGCATTGTGATTGCAAGTAATATCATTAGTTGATGTAGGAATAGGCATAAAGACATTATGCATTGGGACACTAGGTGACCCATAGATATAAGCATGATAGGGAGTAGGAATAATAGACGGGTCTTTGTGAGATGTCCCTAAAAGTGATGTTTCATTAGATTTTTTTATCGTAAGTAAGCTTGGCAGCAAGAATAATTGTAATAACAAGCTCAATATGATGAGGAATTTTATGAATTTGTGTATGAAAGTTAGATACAAGGTTGATGCGGGGGCATCTTTAAGAATACCAAAAATTGTAATAGTCTCCTTAATCATGATTTTAAAGTGTGTGATAACATGTATTGAGTCCTAGGAAGGTGTATTAGGTGGATAAGAGGTTCTAAATTTCAAACTATCCCTTTTCCCTCTAAAACACGTAATTCAAATCTTAAAATCTTGTAAAAGGGTCATATGGGGTTTAAAAGATTCTAAATGGTTGTGTATAGAGTCTAGGCATGATGACATGAGTCCTAATATGCTTATGAGTCAATAAAATTTGAAAAAAAAATGTAAAAATTCCCATAATGTGTTAAGGCGAGATGATGAGTCATGAAGCTAGTTAGTTATGGTTAAAATATGAGAGGAAGGAGTATATTTCGAATAATGGAATCAGTTAGAAGCATGTGGGAGTGCATCAAACCTTCCGAGGAAGGTTAGAAAGGAGAGAAGAAGAGAAGAAGGAGAGTCCTTAAGGTTATGAGGAGATGAATGATGAAGATTATGAAATTTTGTAAGACACTATAAGAATATACAAAGTGATGTCTCCGGTTTTTGGTAATGAGTTTTATAATGCATGTTTATGAGTTTAGTATTAAAAGAACTTAGAATAATTTCCTTATTTGTATGTGGATAGTCTATTTGAATCCTTAAAGAGATTGGGAGGAAGGGTAAGTTGAAATCCCTTGCTTTCTAACTTGAAGAATTGACATAGTGATCTATGCATAACATTAATGAGGATGGATTAGAAAAAAATCCTTTATTGTGACTGATTTGAGACTAGTAGTAAAAACTTGGTTTATGATCACTACATGGTAAGGTGTGTATTAAATGTAATCATATGATCTTGTAAATTCTTGAGAGAGAATCTTGCATTATTCCCTTGTTGCATGTGGAATGAATTTAAGCACAATACAACATGTGCATGTGCATGACTGAAAATTGTGGTGTGACTATGATTATGAAGCCTTCAAAAATAAGTTATCATGTAAGACAAATGTTAAATTGGCTATTCCAAGTTCTGAAGATAAGTAACATGATGGTTTACCTTGCATGCAAGTTGATATTTAGTGGAACTAGACCGTGAGTGTGTATTGTAAGTTGAATGAGCCAAGATTCATTGAAAGGGAATAGGTGGTGTGCATGTACATGAAATCTCAAGGTATGATTGTATAAATTATGTCCAAATTATAGGATAAGAATCTTAATTCTTCCCGACTTGGAGGGTTGAGGGTTTTGGAATGTCATGTTCATAATGTGCATACAAGTGTGGTTGAGTTGTTTATGTCACTGTGCTTAGTATCACAATCCATTGTTAGAATAGGAATGGAGGAAAAAATATAACAATAATTCATGAGAATTTGGAGACCATGAATCCCAAGAACAAGAAAAATATAAGCTTTGTCGGGTTCTCGGGTTGTTAAAGTTGACCCAATTAGGGTTTGGATAAAAATCGAGTGTTGAAGCCTCAAAACAATGATTCTTGCCCTGAAATTCATAAGATATAATGGTGATAGAAAACTGAAGGGTATTTTGAAAGAAATTTGGAAAAATAAAGGTTAAATGTCAAGATATTCTTTATTGTCTGTGGGAGGATTGTGCACAAGTGAAATGGCTAATTGTGGAGGTAATTTAACAAAGGAAGTAAGCTTTAGATTTTGACTTCAAACTTGAATCTTTCCCTACAGAGAGAGCTTGGTAATAGGTGTTAGATTATGTCATAAATTTTCCTTGAAGTTTTCTAAAAAGGAAGTTATGATTGAATTTGATTGTTAACTCGGGCTAGTAGGCTTATGAAAGGTTAGAGAGAGGAAATAGTGATATCAAGAAGATTAAGGTGAATTGGGTTATAACATTTAGGACACAAATTATTGGCCATAAAGGGTATTTGAATGTGTTTCTACTTTTTTATGGGGACCTTTAAATCATTTTGAACATGGATTGAGTAATGGAATTGGTCTTAAGGGCAACTTGAGGGCGATTGACAACGTAGGTGAGGTTTGATGAATTGACTCTTCTTGATTTCATATTGTGGTGGATCTAACAATGTTTGAATTGATAGATAGGGTAAAATCTCCTAGTGGTGTCAAAGAAACCAAAAATCAAGAAATTTATTTTGTGTGTGTGTGTGTGCTTAGAACTAGTAAAGCGGGAAGGACAAGTTGATGAAAGGTGAGTGGAAAAAGAGTTGTATGTAATATGTTGAGTTGGGTGATTGAAATGACATCTGAGGTAGGGTATGAAGCATGGAATAAGGTTGGTAGGCAGGGTATTAGGCAAAGGAAATGCTTTTTGAAGGATATTTATAGTGAAAATTGATCAAATATTGCAATTTAAGCCATTTTGGGCTTAGGAATGATCCTCAAATACAAATTTTTGGTGAGAGTTGTTTTTAGAGTCCTATTGAACTTGTTGAATGGACAATGAATGTATACCTCTTTACATCAAAGTTCTGTTTATTCTTGATCCACAATATGATCCTTATTATGGTTAAATAATCAAAAGAATGTTTGCTTATCGGTTTTGATATTAGGCAATGGTACATCATTAGCAGGATCAAGTATATATGGAATGCTAAAAATAGGTAATGAAGAAGAATCCATGAGGCTATGATGTTTTCAAGTAGGAGGAGAAAGCTCAATATGATCAATGAATTGATTATTAAGTCGATGTTGTGTTGGAAGGGCATAGGAAGAAGCATAGGAAGAAGCATATGCAAATTGAGAAATGAAAAGATTTGGATACCAAAAATAACAAAGGAAATCCTAGGGCAAGTAGGGTTTGAACCAAAATGTTCTATTCAAGATTTGGGTTTACAAAATGTTTACACCCTTTTAGAGATTTGATCATCTTTGAAATAATGTTATGGAATGTACAACACTAAAAAGGAATGTAAGGTTTGAAACTAGGAGTTATTTCGATTAATTTACTTCCAACATTAACTATACAATATAATAATAATTTATTGGTACTTGTAATTAATGATTACAATATGTTATAAGATTTAAAACACAAGGAAGAAGATTTACTTATATATCCAAGATTGCATAAGAGGGATCTAAATACACAGTGGAGAATTTGGGAGTGCAAAGACTGAAGATGCTTCGTTTTAATGATTATCACTGGAAAACCTCATGGTTTAGGAATGTACATATCTGTCAGGAATGGTTGTATGGTCCAGGACCTTATGTATAGTCTTAGACCTACTTGCTCTTGGGTTATGCAACTTGTTATGCCCTTTGGTGGCCTGGAAATGTGTTTCACTATCAAACAAGCTAAGTGTCACATAATCCTAAAACCATTTGTAATTGGATAAATCCCACTTACACAATGAATGAGTTCTGGAAGTTACACAGTGAAAAGAAAATTTTAAGTGTTATTCTTATGCATTTACACTCATAGTTTGTTGACACATCAACACATGGGGATAAGAAATTAAGGAAAGATATAACATGATGTATTGAGTAGGGATATGATGGGTGTGTTTATCTTAGCAAATGAACACAGTTAAAATTAGCAAAGTGTCAAAGGGTAAATTACCAAATGTGAGTGTCTACAGATAGAATATTTAACAAATAAATGTGCAATCAAACTAACAAATAAATGCTCCATTCATATATGATAATGCATGTAAAATATTATTGAGAAGTAGAATTCAATTAAGGTACATGTTAGATACAATAAAGTATAAGAGGACGAGTTCACTTAGATTTTTGATGTTTAACATGTGTCTGATTGAATACCACTTCTCAAAAATATTTACATGCGCCGTCATATATGAATGTTAGACCATTCATTTGTTAATTTGATTGCAAATTTATTTATTAAAGGTTCAATCCTAATTAGAACCCCGTTTTATTTAATTTAAATGGGGAAATTATAATTAAATGGGGCTCTAACTAGGATTGAACCTGAATAAATAAATGTGCAATCAAACTAACAAATGAATTCTCCAACATTAATATATGATGGCGTCTGTAAAATATTATTGAGAAGTGGCATTCAATAAAAGTATGTGCGAAATATAGTAAAGTATAAGTGGATGAGTTCACTTGGATTTAATGATGTTTTATAAAGAGGCCTAGATATGGAATTAGGAAAAATAGATTAAGACAAGGAAGCATGAGATTCTTCTCTCAAACAAATCCTTCGACACTAGTGTTGGATCTAAACACTAGCGTGTGAGACATTTATCCTACTTAGAACTAGTGTAAGGAATTGTTCTACACTTTTATTTCTTTTTGGGTTGTTTTGTCTTTTTCGTTATCGTTTCTTCCAAAACCTTTGTGCATCCACCTATAATGATCAAAACCCTAGTTTCTCGTACTAACACTCAAATAGGAAATTATATAAGAAAATAAAGTAGTGTGTGGTGGAGTTGGATTGACCTTGGTGGATAATCCCTTATTAAATATGACCAAACGTTGCACTATATTTCCCAAATGAGGGGCTCAAATTCCATGTAGTTCTCCTAGTGCTTATGCAAGAGTGAATGCAAATTTAGAGTTCATCCCCTATTTTCCCCAATGCGTTAACACTAGTAGTGGGTGTAACTAGATATAATATAGAATGTACCCTTTATGAGTGTTGAATAGAGTGCTAAAATTGAATGCCAAAATTGAGTGCATGTAGATAGAGATTTGCTAGAGTAAAATCCCTTTAAGTACCCTTTGGTGTGTAAGTGTTTGATAGTGATTGATTTGAAATTGAAATGTTATTAAATTTGTGCGGCTTACTCTTAACCTATTTTAGAGTGCTTTATACTTGTGTAGAGATTGTTCTTAATATATTTTATTAATTTATGGAAGGTTAGGGAAACTTTATATAAGGCTTGATAGATATTTTCAAGATGAGCTCTTGAAAATGCCAGTGAGTAAATGGGTGTGTGTAACTTACTTTTATATTAATCCATGGGATATAATTTCACATCAAGGCTAATTAGGAGGAAAATGAGATAAACATAATAAGATTTGACTATCTCCCTTGAAGGATAGAAATGTTAGAAATGACATAACTATCTAGCAGTTTTGTATAAACCTAAATGGTAGTTTCGAAGATGAATAATGTAGAAAATAAAGATATGCAAAAGTTTGACATGAGATGTAGGATGTTTATAAGCATTGAGAGCAATATTGTATGTGTTTTAGTAGAAGAGTCGAGAGAGTAAGAAGCATTTACAAGCCTTAGGAGGGAGTAAGCTAACATGTTTAAGTTTTGTTTGTGAGTGTAAGTTGTAATAAAGGGACATAAGAAAAATCAATATTATCAAGCACCTAATTTCCAAATTTAGGTGTCTAAACCTAAATGTTAAGAGATGTCCCTAATGAGTAGGGTGTATGTATGTATGTGTGTGTGTGTGTGTGTGTGTGTGTGTGTGTGTGTGTGTGTGTGTGTGTGTGTGTGTGTGTGTGTGTGTGTGTGTGTGTGTGTGTGTGTGTGTGTGTACATACATACAATATGACTTAAGTTAATGATTTCCCATTCAATTAACCATAATCCAACTATGGTAACTTGTGCTTTTGAAAATTTGATTGTTTTAAGTGCCTAAAACAAAAACACCGCCCTAGGTCTTAAACATAAATTGGCTCCACCCTCTGCAGAAACAAATTTTCCTAGGTTTAGCTTTTGACTTGATTAGAGACATTAGGCGAGATAGATATGAGTATGCGGATGTGTTCAATATAGGGTGCATTGGTTATTGAAGTGCTAAATTGAGTGATAAATGTTGACCTCTTTGGAATCAAAGAGTAAGAATTAAGTGGGATTCCTTTAGGATTAAGTCAATTTATGTGTATATGGGAATATGTTGGGATAAATGCCAAATGATTACTGCCAAGTCCATTAAGTCCAAATTTTGGGTACTACACCTAGAGCACAGTTACTTTAGTGCATTTTTTTAAAACAAACTACTTTTCAACATTACACCTATATATTGTGTTGATAACGATTTCATTATTTCCTTCTTAAATAAATTTGGTTTTTAGAGTCCATAATTGTTTAAAGGTAGAAATTTATGGAGAAAATTTAAATAATTTTTTTTAAATAAATTATTCATTGGGTTTTTGTAGATGTAGAAAGTGGGTTTACACTAACAAATGTAGTAAACTAATTGTATCTATTAACACTTATGTTTAATCTAATATAAATGAGAAAATTGTTGGTCCAAAATTTGTCGCTCAAGCGATCTATGGATAAACGAGCCAACGGTGTGCGGGCATAGCCCTCTTTGAGTCGTGTGGCGAAACTGGTTTATTGCTATTCTACCAGCAGGAATCTGTGCAAGTCTCACAAATTCTGCCTTCGGGGTTTGGGATCTCATCCCAGTAGGGGTGTTTCCGACTGCGAAAAGAAAGGAAAGGAAGAGGGGATGAAGAAAGAGCAGGTCCGAAGGGAGAAAAGAAATGAATTCCAAAGCAGAAAGGTCAGAAGGTTTATGTTTTGGGATTGGTAGTAAACAGAGCCAAACCTACTTGCATAAACGAGCAAAGCAATACTGATGATAAATAAATGACAATAAAACAGAAGCAGATCCAACAGAATAAACACACAGATCTAACGTAAGAAAGATCTAATGCACATAACACATGTATTCAGCACAAAGTCTAAATATTGTATTAATATTTTCCTTCTGTTACAAAAAGCTCAAAGTCTTTTCTCCTCACTTCTATTTTTCATCTGAAAGATATTCATCCATCCATAATACAACAAGTATTGGGGTATTTATAGAAGAAGAAGAGAAAAGAAGGCAAAAAGGAGCCAACAACTTATTTACAAAGATATTTACAAAATATCTAAAAGTCATGTTGACTTTTTACAACTTGATGGATGACATCATCCCATGATGCAACATGGATGATGTCATCATTTGTATCAACATACTCCAGATATTCCCAAAAGAAATTCGAAGAAGAGAGAGAGAGAAGAAGAAGAAGAAGAAGTTATTTGTAAATGCGTCATCCTGCGCGACCGAAAGGGGGTGGACTACTTTTGTTGTTGCTCAGGTGACGAGATATGGAATTGAGAGCGGTATTCCATAAACTTGTTGATCATTGGCCCTAGCTGATCCTAGGAAGGATCCTTGTGCCGATCACTGATCGCCTCACAAGTTTCCCGCTCATCTGTGAGTTTCTCGGGAGCTTGGAATAGTCTTTTTCCACTTCAATGAGTAACCCAATGAAGTCTCGCGAGCGGAGGTTGTTGATAGACTTTGCGTCAAAGTGACCTCGGCCCCATCCCTTGAGAAACAATCTCTTTGAAGATCTGGGTGGTTTCATCAGCTTTCCTTAAAGTGAAGGAAGGAGTAAGTAACCCTGGCGACATGTTAAGAACGATCCATTCCATTTGATGCATCGCGTCCAGGGCTTCTTCCTTCACTTTGTCAATCTTTTCTAAGACAAATTCCAGCTGATCCACCCGGTAATCCAGAGTGGACATGATTTTGTTGAGGGCCCTGGGATGGCCGAAGACGCCGAACTTGACCAGATCTTCGACTGAACAGTCAAACATTTGTTGGAAGGTCTCGTGCTGCAGTCTAGCATGTTCCAGCTCTTCCGATATGGGTCCCGCTAACGCTTGGAGCTCTTTATTCACCTTATTGATGCTTAGATATAAGTTGGAGAACTCGGCGATTACTTTTTCACTGTCTTTGAGGATTTGGCTCCTCCAAGCGGAAACGGCCATACCCTGCTCGCCGATCTTTGCGTACTCATTAATTTTCTCCTGGCTGAGAAGCTCAGAAGTCTCGGCGGCAGTTGTGGGAGGTGCACTACCCATCTTCTGTAAGGCTTGGAGCAGATATTTGTTTTGCTCTTTCAATTGCCTTTTCTCTTCCTTTGTCTCTTGAAGCTTCTTGCAGAGGGCGTCAACTGCAGAAAGGGCCTCCCCCTGAAGGCTTTCAGAAGATGTCCCCATTGTGACTTGGGTCACAGTAAAATCTGTCGGAGACAGATCCTTTCTCCTTGAGGGGATTGGGGTATGCGATCTCCATAACCCTCTCTCCCGCAGCACTTTGAGAGAAGCATGTGACGGGCTTCTGCTTCTTTGCCCCCTTAGATGGGATTACAGAAAAGTCCATCGAGCGATGGGAACTTTCCTCTTTTGTTGACTTAGCTGCTGGGAGATCCAGGCTGGACCTATGGGAGAAGGGCCGGAAACGGAAAAGGGGCAGCTACAGTTGTAGAGGGGAAAAACATGGAGACACGTGGGGGCGGCATGGAGAGAATAGCCGAAGAAGTGCCCACGGGAGGAAGGGAAACTGCAGCTGCGGAAGACATAGGAAGGGAAGGGAGCTCAGAGATGAGGGAAGAAATGGAGGAGGAAAGATCCGCAAGGGAAGAGAAGATAGACGAAGAAGCGGGGGGAGGAGTAGAAGAAGGGGGAGAGGACACGACCAAAGGAATGGCCGCTTGAGTCACTCGAGGAGGGGAAGGAAGGGAAGAAGAAGGGATAGAAGGGACCTCGGTTGTTGTAGCAATGCCGACATCCTGAGTGGATGGGCCTATTGGAACATCCTCTTCTACTTCTTTCTCTGCGAAGCCAGAGTTATAACCTGTTCGGGTGCGGCGGAAGGAGGACTTGCTGGAGCTTCTTCCTGAGTGGTGCTGGATTCACCCTCTATGCCTTTGCCCTTGCCTTTAGGCTGCTGTTTGGATCGAGGAGGTGCGTTACCCAATGGGGAGGTTGTGAAATCAACCCCGAGGTAGATTAACCCGTTCATCCGGCACCAATGCTCTGTCCTGCGCAGAGTTTCCTTGACCCTCTCCTCAATCGTCTGAGGTGCCTTAGTTCTATCAATGGCTGGAAAAGGCCAATTGTCCCCATCCGTGTTAGTATATACTTGGTCTATTTCATCTTCCGTAGTCTGGAAGCCTTTGGGGACAATTGCTACCCCATATTGGATGATTTCTGCCAAGGCTAAGCGAGAATGATCCTTTCTCCTGAGCTCAACCTCATGGATGATGTCGATGTAGATGTCCTCGATCTGGGGACATGGATTGGATCAAGTTTCGCCCTTGGCAGACAATTCCTTGGGTCGAAGGTAGGCTGGCCGAAATCATGTCTCAAATTAAGCAGCTCCAGCTCTGCGAACATGTCCTTTGCCTTGTGGTGGGTAAGGCATGTATATCGGCCTACTGTGAGGGGGAAAGGAGTTCCACCCTTCTTTCTTTTGAGGCACTTCTCGTGATATGTAATCAGCTGTCTTGACAGCTCCAGCAAAATCAGCTTGGGCCCAGCATACCTCGGCAGTCTGGTCGGCTCTCCCAAGAAGTTGGCCGCCCTCAGATAGGTGAATGTGGGAAATTGGGTGAACAGGGCCCCCCATTTCTCAGTGGCTGCCACTATGCTTTTGGTCGTACGACCGTAAGTCATATTTGGCCTCAACAGGCAGATGATGTGGTAGAAAAACACATCGTTGATTTTTGTGAATTGAGAGATGCTATTCTCCAGCCTCAATTCTGGGTAGTACTCATATATTTTGACCTGAGGCCAAACCCCACTTCGTATCAGGCCTGGGTAGTCTCTCTCTGACGCTGCAGCATAGACAACATAGGAGTTCATGTAGAATCTTCCCATTGTAAGGAATTGTTGAAGCTGCTTTCAGAGATTGTGCTGCTTATTATTTCTCCCCAGCAAAAGCGCTGATCGGGCACGTTCTTGTTCATGGTCTCTAAGTATCGCAGCATCCATTTATGGAAAAAGTGGGCGTCAGGAAGCCCAAAACCTGCTCAGGAATGTGATGGTGTCGCTGAGCTCCTCTGAGAAGTCGCTGCGGTGGATGGTTTGAGGCCATCGGGTCACCACCTTTTTATTCTTTAAATAGACCTCGTTCATCAGCTGCATGCACTGATCTTCGTTATCATCCCAGGCCTTAATACAATCCTCTCGGCTGACGGCCACAAAGTGCCGGTGATGAGGGATGCCGAGTATTATTTCGAAGTGGCGGGCAGTGAGGTTAATGACGACCTCGCCCTTGTCATTTACGACACACCTTGTGTCCTTGTTGTAGCACCGGCGACCACCATCATGAATTCATTGTTGATGGTGCTGACTGGGATTCCTCCAGCGAAGTGTAGGGCACTGCCCATTAGTTTGTCCATCCATGGACTTCTAGTTACCTTCTGAGTTCTGACCCAGAATTCCTCCATATCAATGTGACCCAACTCTGAGTCTCTGATGTCTAGGTCGCATTCGGCCTGGGAGTCAGGCATTCTGACTCTCTGATACTTGTATTTCATCTCTTCTTCTGTAAGTTTGGCCTTGCCTTTGGATTTGGTAGGTCTCCTGCTTGATGTAGACATATGTTCTTTCGAGCTTAGTTGCTGATCTGCACGAAGAAGAAGCGAGACCCAATCCAAAAAGGTTGTATTAGCCATTTGATCTTCCATTGAAATGTTAACAGAAGAAAGAGTTAGTGATTTTGAGGCTCAGGGCACAGGGCGCATGAAAGCTGCAGCTTACAGGGCTAAATAGGTAAGGTGCACAGAAAAGAGGTGTTGCAAAGGTTAAATCAGCGCCAAAGGCGCATGGCGCATGGATACTGCAGGGTACATTTTGTAAAGGGCGCATGGAGACATCGTGTTACATAGAGACAGGATGCGCCAAAGGCGCATAGATTTTTCATGTTGCATGGGGATTTGGTGCGCCCTTTGGCGCATGTATGGTTTGTGTAACAGGAACTTCTCATGTGCCAAAGGCAACTTGGCGCGGCGCACGGAGGGTTTACACAACATGATGTTTTTGCAATGAGGAAAGCGCCTGCGCCTTCCAAGTTTTGCACTTGGCGCAGATTAAGCTGATGTTGCGCAGATGCTGGGTGCGCCAAAGGGAGGCGCATGTTTATGTGATGTAACAAGGAAGGTTGGTGTGCCAAAGAGGGCGCAAGGCTAGCGCTTGCAGCATGTGAAGGAGGCGCGCCTTGAGGGCGTGAAAGTTCTTGATGCGACAGGCATGCTGGGTGCGCCATAGGCGCAGATTTTATTCATGTTGCAGGGGTGACAGATGCGCCAAAGGCGCAACTGTTTTTGATGTTGCATATCAAGTTCATGCGCCAAAGGTGAAAATGGTTTTCTTCTCTCTCTGAGGGGTTTCCACATGAGGTCAGCTTAATCAAGGTTTATTGAAGGATATGAAGGAGTGCAATAGCAAGCAGGATTTTCAAGTCAACGTCATTTTTAGAACAGAGCTTCCTCTTCCAGCAGATCTGGAAAGAGGGGGAGGAATATGGAAAGACAGCAAGGGGAGGCCATTTCAATACTTCATTTCCAAAACCAAACCAACAAGCATCAAAGAACCAAAAACGTAAAACACATGAAAGAGATAAGAACCTCTTACCCGGATAAATAGTGAAAAACGTGCAACGGGTCCACAACGTGTTGAAAACGACAAGGCAGGGGCTGACAGGCTCAGAGAATATAAAACACGATGCTCTGGTGATAATGACATTTGCAGGCGCGCAAATATATATATATATATATATATATATATATATATATATATATAGGTGAGTCAGTAATAAATGTGCCACCAACTCTGTAAAGGGCGCATGAAAATTACTGTCGACATAGGAAAGCATGCGCCCTTTGGCGCACCAAAGCATTTGCCAGCATGGAATTAAGTGCGCCTTTGGCGCACCAAAAGTGGTGTCGACATGATATTATGTGCGCCTGTGGTGCACCAAAAAGTGGCGCAACAAAAGGGTTGCTAACATAAAGGCGCATGCGCCTTGGCGCACGCAGGGAAGACTCAACATATCAAGGCGCACCAAAAGGTGTGTTGACACAGGAAAATATGCGCCAAAGGTTTTAAAGGGGCGCACCAAAAGGTGATGTTACATAGCAATTCCATGCGCCCAACCAAAAAGACCAAAAAGACCAAAAATGACTAAGTTCGGAAAACCAGATTTCCCGGAAAAGGGATTTTGCAACGTTCCGAACGCAAGGGATCCCTAACAAGGGACTGGAACAAAATTTTCGGTATGGTTATCGGTAAAATTTCCCTTGTCAATTTTACGGGATAACAAAAATCAAACTTGATGTTATAGATAATGATATTCTAGGATTATTATTGGAAAATAGGATGACTTGGAATAATTACAATGGTTGTGAAATACTTGAGAATTATGTTTTTAGAGTGATACACATTTATTTGTAATTCTAGAGACAAACATAATACATTAGAGGTATAAATTTATGGATTTTTTTAAAGTTTTGAAACTAGACTAATTATAGGGTTTTTGTAGATTTGGAAAGTGGCTTTGCATTAACAAATATAATAGACTAACCATATCTATTAGCAATTAATTTTAATCTAATATAAAGAAGGAAATCAAACTTGATTGTATAGAAAAGGATATTTTAGGATATTGTTGGAACTTAGGATAACTTGGAAAAATTGAAATGCTTGTGAAATACTTGAGAATTAGATTTTAGAGTGATACACCTCTTACAACCTGCATAGTCTTTTGTTCTTGGAGCAAAATTAATTAGTTAACTTTACATCCTTCTTATGTATCATTTCTAATACATCTATAGAGCATGCCCGTACACATTGGGTGTAGCCAATACATGTATCATAAATTCCTAATTATTCAATTGCACACATGTAATGTCCCATTCTCAAAGCTAGTTCGATATGAAGACCTTGACCCCATTTTTAGTTCTCATGGGCTTAAAGGGAAAAACAAGGAAACACTTTAATATTGTAATTGTAAGTTGTTAATTTTTAGCCTTGTATTGTTTTGTAAAATACACTTTCTAATTATAACATTAGAAAGTGAAATTGGTCAAAAAAGTGCAAATGCCAACTTAAAATAGAAGTAATGGAGTTTAAAGGGAGTATAACACCACTTAAAAAGGGTTTGATCCATTTGGGATCCCTTTTTCGTGGATTGAACCACTTTGTTGTCATGCAAATGTGCAACAGGAAAATTTACAATTTTCAAGCATGACAATGATACCCCCATGTCAAAATTTTCAAAGTCACCTTTCCAAAACCCCCAAGTCTACCCATCCTCAGCATCAAGCCTTACTCAGTCTATCTAATGGTCCTCAATTGGATGTCCATCCAATCCCCCTAAGTGATTTAGGAAATCAAAGTCAATCCCCTAGGTGATTTTAGGAGTTCTTGGAGAATGCCAATTTTGGGTAGTTTTGGGAAGGGCTACCACTGGCCTTCCTAGGACTAATGCACCACCCCAGAAGTGGAACAAAGGAGGAAAATTCAACATGGAGATGAAATAAATGTATAATAACATAAAGGAAAATATTTTGGAAGATTCAAGGAAGATTTGGAAGTTTTGGGGCAAGTTCATCGAAACGGGTTATCGGGCTAGCCAGCTAACGCACGTGTTAAAAAAGCACCTGAGCTCGAGAAGCAATTCCGGGAGTTTTATAAGGATTTAGGAGCTAAAAATATATAAATGGAATGGTTATTAATAGCACTTCAATATGGTGGAATCATATTTTTCACAACACCTAGGCGCAATATGTTTATATCCAGTTTTTCTCATGCTCAATCATGGAGCTAGAACAAAAATATGATTTTTCAAGGCTCAAATGGATGAATCAAGATATGATACCCCATCATTAGATTCATAATTCCTTTTTCAGTCAAATTAATATAAAATTTCACCTTGAGACTCATTCGGGAGCTCAAGATATCATAGTTACAAGTTGGCCTCAAGGTAAGCTCTCGTACTTAGCCGAATTTTGAAGTGGACACATGTAAGCACCAGGATCCTAGTGAAATTTCATGTACCTTTCATCCATTTAGAAAAGTTACATAGGGGACACAAAATTTCCCTAGCCCTCTTGAGCCTTGTGGTTCCTCATGCGCCCAAAAGTCAGCTCCTAAATGTTTTTCTAGCCTCCCTCTCATCCTCAAATGTAAATAACTTCATTCTCCTCCATCACCACCTTTGTGATATCTGAAGATTGAAGACTCCATTAATGGCTACCATGAATAAAAACAATGAAAAATTCAATGAGATACCTCTTCACTTCTCAATGTTCCAGTGGATGAAATCGCGCAAAAATTGGACGGAATGATCATTGAAAAATCTAGTTTCACATGAACTAGTTTTCATGCCATGAAGTCCCTATTTTTTAGGGATATGGAGGAATGAGTTTTCATCAGCATTCTACCTTATCACATGAAGAAAAATAGTGAAAAATGCAGTGAGCTACCTCTTCACTTCTCAAGGTTCTAGTGGGCGAAATCGCGCGAAAATTGGAGGGAATGATCATTGAAAAATCTAGTTTCGCATGAACTAGTTTTCGCGCCACGAAGTCCCTATTTTTAGGGATATGGAGGACCGAGTTTTCATCAGCATTATTCCATATCACATGAAGAATAATATTGATAATAGTAGTGATATACCTCTTCTCTTCTCAAGGTTCTAGTGGGAAAAATCTCACAAAATTTAGAGGGAATGATCATTGAAAAATCTAGTTTCACGTAAACTAGTTTTCGCACCATGAAGTCCCTATTTTTTAGGGATATGGAGGGCTGTTTTTTTCAGTATTCTAACCTCGCTGGTGAAAATATAATTTTTCCAATCGTTCAGACGAAGAAAGTACCTAAAATTCGGAGCATGGAATCCCGAATAAAACCCAGAATTTCAAGACTTATTTTGTCGCAATCTGACATCCATAATGCACTTACTAAAAATACCATGTGTCCCTGATGAGCCATACTAAAAATAGAAAGTGGATAAAAATGGAAATGTATCATCAACAAAGGAGGATTGAAATGTTCCAAAGGGTTCGAAGGCATTGAGATCAATTCAACAGAGCCTAATTGGAGTCAATTCAGTAAAAGTGGGTTTTGGGCCTAAAGGAGCATACACCACGAAGGAGTGCCTAAGCTTTAAGAAAGGATTCTAGGAGCTTTGTAAATATTCAAGAGCCCAAAAATTACCTATGGAATTTATTTTCCATGCCCTAAATGGTGGAAAAAATGAGACCTCGTGAAACATCATACACTTCCCTAGCGACTCATGTTTCTAGCGCAAAACCGTGATCCCGATAAAAGGGGAATTTTAAGGTGATGTAGAAAAAATTGGAGATCCAAACCATCACCATAGAATTCATTGAGTGTTTTTCAAGTAAATATCATATCCAATTTTTCCTTCAAACTCATCCGGGAGCACGAGTTATCGCCGTCACAAGTTGGCTTATAGAACATGTTCAACACTTAGCCAAATTTTCAAGAGGACACGTGTCAGCTCCAAGAGCCTAGCACATTTTTATGTCCCTTTCATCCCTTTGGAAAAGTTACATAGGGGACGATAAAAATTTTCCAACCCTTTTAGCCCCTTGATCACTCATAGGACCCTCTGCATCACCAATTTAGCCCCCAGAGCTTGTGAAGCCCTCTCTCTCGGTGCACGAGATGATCGCCAAGTGTCACAACATGACACGATGTGAAAATTGATGTCCCTTTCGTCCCTTTGGAAATGGGACAAAAAAATGCACCCAACCCCTTGTGGCCCCCGAGTCATCAATGTGACCTCAATGTAGTGTAAATTCAACCCCACAGGAACTAGTCGAAGCCCTCTCTCTCAGTGCACAGATGATCGCCAAGTGTCGCAACCTAGTGCGTTGTGCAAATTGATGTCCCTTTCATCACTTTAGCTAAAAGGAAAAAGGGGATATAAAAATGCACCCAGCACCATGCCTTCTCATTTTTGTAAATATGCACAACACTTAGCCATTTTTGTGCATGCTTCTTCCCCCCACACCCGCACACCCCCTCCGACATGCTTTGCGCCAATTTTTCACAGAACTTATTGCTGCCATTGTTGCACCCAACCAGCTCCTCCATGTCCTCCATGTTGTGAAAATACAAAGATCTAAAATAAATATAGATTTGAATGAAGTAAAATGAAGCGAAGAACAAAGAAAATGAAGAAATTTTGCTTGAAAACCCTTGTAGTCAAAAACAAAGAAATGCTCATTTCTCTCAATCCAAAGCACGAATTGAGATGCTATTTTTGTAGACTTCCTATTTTTAGAGATGATCAAGATGAACCAATTGGGAGATTAAATGATGCTCCAGATCATTTTTTACAATGAAAACTACTTTTCGTGCCCTAGCTCACATTCGTCGATTTCCCATCAATCTGGTAATGATGTTGAGCTAAAAACTAGCACACAACCTCCAAATAAAAAACCTATCACAATGGGGTTAGTTTTGTCATGATTGGAGGTAAAAAATAGACCTGTAATTTTCAAAGCTCCATTAATGGCCGCCATGGCAGCAGCTCTCACGTGCTCAAGTCACCGCCAGTGAAAATTTCTTGTTTTATATTCAAACATTCTGGTGGGAAAAGTCAAGTGAAATTTGGAGGACGAGATCGTGAAAACAAGCCAAATCCAAAAAAATGTGTTCTGTCGCAATCCAAGCACTAGAGAATCACTTACTAAAAATAGTAAGTCCTCCTACATTAGTGCCTGTCATTTTGGGTAAGCCACCATCTGAAGAAGCTATAAAGAAGGTGGTGAACATAGGGTATGTATCATAGGTAAAGATCATCTGAGCCCAAAATTGACACTTACTAAATATAGTAAGTGGTCCCATAAACACCGCCATAAATGGAAAGGTGGTCCAAAAATGGTTCCCACAAAATAAATATAGTGAGAAAAGAAGTTCAAACTGTCATAAAGTGTGTCGAGCCTCGAAAAGCTTATTTTTACACTAACTAAAAATAATAACTTGCTTCATTCAAGAATAGCAAGTGTTGAAGAACCATTCATAGCTTCACCAGTATGTTCATCAAGATCCGGATCCTATACGAGACAAATGTATCATTTCGTAGGACATATGTCGGTAGAATACGATAGTGTTGCAAAGGGTCATCATGGGAGGCGGTTTCCATCCTCAACTTCTTTGAAGTGGATCTCTATGAGCAACGCCCATGGTCACCATTGGGATAACTCAATAGTGTTTCTAAACACTCAGTTCGTAGTGTTCATAGGTCATCAAAAGGTAGTTTCTTGTTAGCAACAACTTGTCCGCAACATGAATGAATCATTCGCAACAAGGAATTCAAGGAGTGGGCACCTTCTCATTGGTATGGGACAGAAAAATTCGAAAGTGCACGTCTTAATAAGTTTTTAAGGAGGCAAAGGATTTAGAGATTCAGAGTTTCATCTCCTTGGAAGAATCAACAAACTTCATCAGGAGCAATATCCTTTCTTTTCCTTCTCTCTCTTCTCCCCCCACTTTCTCTCTCCTCCATGTTTTAATTCTTTGTTGAGGTTGCACTTTTTCATAATGCCTTAATTAATTAAAAATGACTTTATTTTCAATGTAATAAGTCACCCTTAAGTTATAAAAGGGACTTAATGTTTTCCTAAGAATGTGAAAAGTTTCAAGGCATATGAAGGGTCAATGGGGGATAGGTGAAGAGACTTCCAAAATTCTATAAATTGTAATGAGATCCTCATTCAAAGGGGTTCTAATTATGAAATTCTTCTAGCTGGTTGTATTCTTGTAAGTTCATGAGAGAGCTTTTGCTTACTTGTGAGTGAAAAGAGTTAGCCATTTTCTCTCTAATTTCTTCATTCCTTCACTATGTACAACTCTGATTTTACAAGCTAATAAAGGAAGAACTTTGTGTGTTCCAAGGCATATGAATGTGTATGTCTTTATACGTATGGTTTCCTCTAGCCGGTAGCCCCAAAATCATGTTGTCTTCTTCTTTTGAAATGCGTGTGTAAGATTTTCCAACTAGTGTTTGTAAGCATCTGATTTCCTACTTAACATTAGTTTCCCCCTATTTCATATTCTCACTCCCTTTCCTACTCTCTTGACAAAGTCCTCTCTAACAAACAATTGTTAGCTTTGCTGCAAGGTCAGTGGAGTGCCCCTATTGGATCCCCGATCACAAGGCCACAAGGATAAAATTCACTTTACTCGCACACACAAATACGAAGTTGCACCATTTAAGTAGAGGGACGTAGACTCCCAAAGCATTGGCAAGAAATCCACAAGTTTGTCCACCTGACCAATTTTCTTGCCAACAACCACCTATAATTATAAAAAGGAGTCTCTAGGGGTGGAAAAAGTATAACTTGTCATATGAATTCAATTCTATTTGGAGATTAGAGCATGTGCTTGTAATTTTCAGCCATTGAAGATGAAAACACTCCTTGGTATCCTATTGGGGATGAAAACCCTTAATAGAATTAAGAATTGAGGATGAAAACCCTCAAATTCTACATTGGTGATCTCATTTAGAGATCATATTTGGGCTGCAATTCGAATCTCGATCTATAATTCGAAATTTCGGTGTTAGGGCACAATTTTCAATTAGGGCTTTAAGGACATATCAAAATTCTAGATTGTTTAGTGTGGAATAGCCACGCATTTTAGTGTTTTGTTGTGTTATAGTGTTTTTGATAAGATCTAGGGCATTTTCAGCTTGGGTGACCCACTTGGGAACTTGAGTGACCCACTTTGTGTTAAATTCGACTATTTTCAAGGGTTTCTTTGGAGCTAAGGGTTTTTTCAACCTTGATTCTGCCCTAGGGCATTCATTACTGCATTTATTTCAGCGTCAAATGCTCATAATGTTCAACTATAAATTACCCTATTTTCAGTCATGAAATTGATGAAATAAATTCATATATTTGTTAGAAAAATTATTTATTTGTTCCTAAATGTTCTAAAAATATTCCAAAGTGTTTTGAGCCTTCTGAGGTACTTTTGTAATTGAGTATTCGTCGAGTAATTGAAGAAATTTGATTTCGACATGTTATACTTTTGAGGGTTTGCGGACCAAAAATTGGTCATTACCCTACTTTGGGGTAATTTTTATCGTTGTCATTTAAATTCAAATTTATGTACTTTACTATCATAAATTTCAATTTGTTGTCATTAGGGTTTTGTGTAATTTCTAAAAAAATGATCTTAGCACGAAAGGGACATTACAACGCGTGTCCTAATTGCGAATAATGCACTTATGTATTTATAGATTTATTGAATTCACATTTGGACCCTATTGGCACACATGCCTACACACAATGAACAATAAAAGGCAATAAAAGAGAAGAAGAAACCTAGGGGACCTAAAACACAATTAATACAAGTCCAACAAGAAGGTAACGAGAACCATAACAATATGGTTATGGAAGACCAAAATTATATTGTTGTTAAAAACCTATAACAACAATAAAGAGGGAAGGAAGAGAAAACATGAGGAATGGGAAGTAGTTAGGATTGAATAGAGAATAACAAATAGTTGATAAGAGTAAGATAAAAATGCAAGTGTCAAAAGTCAATTATAACACTAAAAGTATGTTGAAAATGTCAAATAAACACAAGGAACACACAACAATAAGAGCCTAATTTGAATCAATAATTGATAAACATATAAATACATTAGTGCCATAATAATTAAATAGTCATGTACCAACATTAAGTGTTTATAGCCCCATGGGGAAGGCTTATATACTTATTTGGAAGATCTAGTTAGATATCCAAAAGAGACTCAAATATATAAAAATTCTAACAACTAATTGTTGTAGATAAATAAATATTCATATTCATATTTCTTGCTTGTAAAGTTACAACTAAAGCTATATCAAAACCTAAGTATTTTGCCACAACCAATGAAAGCTACTTAAAAATAAATAAAAATTTAAAGTTTCCTTTTTAACATTGGGTGTGAAGCTTGCCCTTGATTTCATTTCTTTTTATGAAATTGGGACTCTTTTAAGGAAACACTGTCCTCGAGTTGGATTCCACCTATTCATGGAGATTAATTAAAGAATGTAAGTTTTCAACAATCTATAAAATTAGAAGTTTTTTTTGATGAAATAGACCTATATATCACTCAAGGAAAATATTACATACCATTCATAAAAAAGGTAGTTTGATAATATGCCACAAAAGTTAGTCTAGGCTTTTAATCAAGACTAAACACAATTATAAACAAACAAGACAATAACATAACGTTCTTAGAAAGAGGTCACCAGAGAAGGATCTCTGTCATCATCAAGGCTTCCTAGTTGCCATTTCGAGAGGTCCTTCCCTCATCAATCCTCATCAATGAGGTCATAACTAGTGGTAATTGTAGCTTCCATGCCAACTATCTCCAAAACATCCTCTTGCGCGTGAGTTCTTTCCCTAAAGGGAGAGATCACAAGAGCCAAATAAAGAAACTTCTAAGATTGAGAAGATGACCACCTATCTCGACGAAGAGGTGGGAGGAAGCCCAACCATATTGGTGAGGTGGCGGGAAGCCCCAAATCACCATGATGTGAAAGTAGCAGAGAGTGGCAACGGGGCATATGCCATCCTACATAACTCTCAAAGCGACGACAAGATTGACTTCAGAACAACCTCTTCCCCTTAGAATGTTATCCTAGGATAACGAAGAGGGATGAACTCAAACAATGGTGGACAAAATGTTACCCCAATAGTCCAACAAGGTCTACAAATGGTAATATGTAAAGTCACCTTATGAACTTATACTTGAACTTACAAAAATACATTAGAAAGGATCATAGCTTTATTATAGCAAGAAAAAACTACAATCCACACTAAAATTAACAAATTAAACTTCATTTCTCATAATTGAGATATATAGCTCTTTAAGATAAATTAAATTTTTATTTTTATTTTCTAATTTTATAGAGATTTTTAAAAATTAGATTTTTTTTTTTTTGTAATAATTTCTAAAATTTTAATTTATTTTTTCAAAAATTGGAAGTGACATACCTATGAACTTGATTTTTGATACACAACAAACAAACACTAACATAAACATGCACTGTGGGAGTCGAGGAGTTCCTGCATATAATTGCATTTCAGCTTGCACAATGCCTTGGCAGTTGATGTACACAATGGCCATGTTTATGGCTGAATTGCGGTGGCAGCAGCAGAAGCAGAAGCCGCCTCCAGGAAGATTTATCGATTCGACAATGCGTTGTCTTACTACAGTACGATTATTTCTTCTCATCCTTTTAAACGTTACGCCTTTCGATTTTTTTGAACAAAATGTTGTTTATTACAGTTTGAATTTCCAACTAATTTACAGCTGATTAACCCTAAGCCTACAAACACCAACGGTCAATTTTAGCATTGAACATTGAAATTTCATTGAAGGAAAACAAACTCAAGTTTGCCTTTGATCAACTTTGTCTAGATTAAGGTATGTAAGAGTTCTGATCTTCTGACTTAACCTGCACGTACTCCATTAGGGTTTTATGATTTCTGAAGGGGAAAAATTGTGAACACCAAATCTGACGGAAAATGAGGGGTACCTGGACTGTTTTTCTGTTCAGTTTTGATTGTAGAGCGATTGTTTAAAGCCGTAAATTACTGCTCGATGGGCTTGTAATGGATTTATATAAGTTCCAGCTGCTGTAGGATTCAATTTTATCGTTGTATGAGCATCAGATGACCTTGTAAGTCTATTGTCATTTTATAAACATAAAACCGATGTTAGAAGGAAATTCTGGTAGGGTGAGTATCCTGTTACCGTACTGATACCCACATCTCCCGGTGACTATATTTAAATGCAATATAGCCGTACCCTATTTCAGAAAGATGGCCTTATCCCAGTCCCCATACCCACAGCCTACGTCTCCAGCTGATTAAATTGTTTCTAAGATTTCCTTATGGCTTTTTGTTTTCTGAATAGAGATATTATCTGAAACTATTCACAATTCCCTATTTGGGACTGAATTTTTTGACTCAGAATTTTGACTTGTACCGATTTCGATGTCAAATATAATCTTGTCGATGGCAGGCCAGCCTGGCTGCAGCTTGCATCTATGTTTCAGTCATAAAAACTTTACCAAAAAATCTGTGGATTGTTGAACAGGATAGATTTGACATTAGTACATGTATCCTGCTGTTTCTTATGATTCTGTCAATCAGATGGATATGTGCACAGGTCAGAGCAGAAAGATGAGGGTTCTGTATTTTTTTTAATTTTAGGTTTCAGTTTAATGTTATTTGTTCAATCTACCTTTCATGTCTTCTTCTTTCTTTGCAAATTTTGGGTGATGTTATGGGTCGTCATTAAGTTTGCGTGGTGAGCTTCTTTAAGATTTGTAACCCTGGGTCATCCTGGAAGGCACCCCATAATTGTTAGAACTTAGATGTTAACCTTGCCAGAAGTTCACTGGAGTTGTGGGCTGCTCTATTACAATGAAGAGGTATTGAATCTGGGTCTCACTTTATAAGTGCTCCCATTACCATTACACCAGAAGTCCTTGGAATATCTGGAGTTTGATTTTGAACAAGGCATGCAGAACTAGTATTTAATGCAGTAAATGTTGTGGTTGAAAGGTCCATAATGGATTTGCGTAAGATTAAGTTGATGAAGGATTGAATTTTATTATATTGGTTGAAAAAATATTGGGCACAGTAAAAGAATGATCGGGTTTCAGTTTTATGTTTGTCAAATCTGCCTTTTATGTTGATTTTGCTTGCTTTGGACTTGTTTTATCCTTTTTGATCTTTTTAAGCTTATATCTGCTAGGAAAGTCAGATTTATAGAACTAGTAAGGAGTGTACCATGCAAAAGGGAATTATTCATATTATAATTTTATTTGTGTTATTTATAGAATGATAACTTGTAGCTCTTTGTTCCCAAAATCTGGGATGTCAAATCACAGGTTCTGGGTGCTTTTGTTTTACTTTTTCATCTGTCTGACCAAATTTATACGATTTGTAAGGTAACTTGATACTGTATCAACCTTAGGAAAACATCTGTATGCTGTTTTTTTGTGGAAGAAAAAAGGGATATAGTCTAGCTGGCCATTGGAACAGCAATATCAACCACCCAATTTACATGAAATCAATAAATGATGAAACTAAATGGTTATGGGCCAAGAAGAACATGGTACATGGATTTCAAATTTTCTTATCATTTATTTATTAAACCATTCACGTCTATTCTGCTGGGAAAATTTATCTCATTAATAGTCTCCCGGTACAACATCAAATTAGTCATTTGATGTTGTTTCAAATTTTATTGTACTTTGAGGATCATGAAAAAGTTTGGTTTGAACCACTCAATGATTTGGACACAACCCCAAAGTCAGTTGCTCATTCATTAAGGATTTTGATACTAATAGATTTCATATAATCTACCCAAGTTCCTTGCATTTGAAATAGAAGCCTTCTTGAACATGGGGTATTGGGACTCCCTATATGTAGCTAGTGTTAGCACTAGACATGTTACTTTGTCAAGATGATGACAGTGGTTTGGTGGGGTAATCCTATGTAGTTTATTGCTTTGCTACTTTATACAGATATCGTATTGCTCATAAGCGTTAAAATTGATTGTTTTCATGTCCTAGGCATGTTACTTTGTCAAGATGATGACAGTGGTTTGGTTGGGGAATCCTATGTAGTTTATTGCTTTACTACTTTATACAGATATTGTATTGCTCATAAGTGTTAAAATTGGTTTTTTTCATGTACTTGATGGCTGTCACAGCAGTGTAATTTAATGTAGAGGTTTTCATGTGATTTGGTTTAAGGCTTTAAAGTTGACGAGGACCGCCCATACATTGTTTTGTCTTTCCACGAGCAGCCTGAAAATTTTGGTTCTCCGGGTTTCAGGATAGCTTGTAAACGACTACTGTTCTATCTCCAAGATTTTCAATTAGATTACTTTTATGTAGTTGGTGATCATAATGATAGCCGACAACTGCTGATTGCTTCCACAAATGCAATAAGGATGCGTTTTTAGCTAAACTTTGTGTTTTCACATAATTGTTGGATCACTCTATTGAAAGAATCTTGGAGGTCATTGACGTTTTCAATTAACAATGTTATAGTAATTGCATTATTGGTTCCTTCATAGTGTTAAACTATGGCCTTGTGATTTGCTTCATGCCTCACAAATTGAGGTTACTTAGGGATATTGACACTTTTGTTCAATTACATTGCTGGCAATAAATGCAGTCTTGCATCAAATGCTTTATGTTGGACACACAATCATATAGACTGAGAATATAATAACCTCTAAAAAATATTGTTATAAAAGTAGATCAACAATAACCACATTGTAGTGAATGCCAAAAGCTATCTTCTTCTTATTCATTAAAGGAAGAAGTTCAACCTTAGGTGCTTATTTTTTAGCAAATGCCTGAATTACTTTGCTCAATGCATTCTGTCCATGAATTATTGAAGGTATACAATTTGTTTGAAGATTTTATATGACTAGAATGCAAATAACAATGATTTTCAAGATTATTCCTGCATTACAATGGAAGGGGATTTTTTTGTGTTTTAATCCTAAAATCGCACTGCATCGACGTTGGACAGTCTATTCCAAAACTCGCCTAACTTGCATTTGAGTCATTGTGTCAATTCCACTTGCCTTCCCGTGCTGATTCTTGAGTGTTTCATTTACTCACCAAGTCTCAATACTATGTTTTATATGTCTTTTAATTCTTTTGAGCATGCAATGCGGCATACAGAGTGGTTATTGTGATACATTTTGCTTAATTTCTTATATTCACCTTGAGGATGGTCTTTTCAAGTTTTAGATGTGTCCTGTTCACATCTGCAGTCTTGTTTATAAGTTCTTTCTTGGTTCTTTAAAAATCATCCTGTTTTGATTTTGAAATTTGTCGAGTGCCTAACGCCGTTGTTATACTTGGTTTTTTTACCGAGGTCCTTGTGTCCTGTTAATGATTTTTACCCATTCCTTCTCTGAGGGGGTTTATTACTAGAAAACATAAAAATTGAAGGGATTCTGCTTGAAAGAACTTTTATCTGCTATCATGGTTAAGGTTGACATGCACAACTGGTGTGTTATATAGGCATGAATGTAGATTAGAAGTGCATAGTCGAAAATGTGCAGGACAGAATATCTTCAGGGTTTACGACCCTTGTTATGAACCTGCATTCTTTTGTCTTCAAAATATGTAATCACATTACACTCATAGAAGCCAACTCTATGAAAAATAACTTTGACATGCTCTTAATAATTGGTTGTGTCATTGTGCTCTCTTAAGCAGAGTCGATGATATGTGAGAGTGATGTTTATACTTTCTTGTACAAGTTCTCGGTTCTGTTGCAATATACACCCGTCTCATTTCCTTATCCTCTTGTATGTAGCATTGAGCAATGCTCATCTTACAAGTGCTTTCCTTCTATAGACGGTTTAGGGAGAAGTAAGTTATGTGGTTTATGACATCCATACAAGGTTAAGGATTCCTATTTTTTTACAGATTTCTGTTTTTCCCAGTTCAAGATTGGTGTGGTGAATTGTATGTATGCACCTTAAATAAAACTGACACAATATGAAAATTATCATCATGAATTACCTCTTTCTCCTGCAAGTGAAATACTAATTGAGATTATACATAGAGTACACATTTAAACAAATGTGTTAGAACATCCTTTGACTTACTTGCAAAGATTTAGTTAAAATTACATTGATACTGATATAGACAGCAAGGCAACCCACACACATATTAAAATATCCCTGATTTCAATTGTATTCCTATATTTTTGCTTTCTATGATTTACTTTCAGTGGTCTATTTTCAAAGATGCTTAAGCAATAGATTAGTAACTTTTTGTTAAAATAATTGGTGGAATATGATACATTTAAGATTTGAAAATGCACATGGCTCTATTGAGTTAAGGTGCCAGCCAAGTTTTGTTTTCAATATTGAATGAGGACTTTAGCATTTGCTTCAAATTCTTTTTGAACTCCAAATACACATGAAGGAAGTAGAATAGGTACACAGACATTAGCAAAAGCCACCTGTTTATCCATTTTCTAATGCTTTTTTATTGAGAGATTCTTACATAGCAAGCTCTGTGATTCTTCATCATTGACTTGAATGGTGACAGTGTATTGTAAGTTGAAGAGTTAAGATCTTCTTATGATTTTGAGGCATGGACTTTGATAAGAGCTTAACCTATCACATGCATAGATATATGTGTGGGCTGACCTAAGGCACACTTATCATTAATATTTACATTCATTAGTTAGTGATTAATGTAGGCTGACTTAGCTTTAATAAATAGGTGTGGATGAAGGGTTGTGACTCTTCGTAGTTAGGTCTATATATATGGATGAGCATGGCTCTCCCAAATCATCAATTTGTGAATTATATTCTTGCTATATGCTTTTGGGAGGTTGCCCCTCGAAGTGGCTCATTTATACAATCAGTATTCTTCTGTTCTTGCTCTTATATTGAAGTAATTTCATTAAAGACTTGAGATACATCTACATCTTAAATTCTTTTGGTAGATGCTTTTCAAGCTTTCTAGACATCCTGAAAAAATGTTTTCTTAGATAATAATTTTAGACCAAAGAGGATGTCAATGCAGTTATAATCCACTTGTTGAAGAGTATGAACTGTCATTACTTTATTGCAGCACAACCTTAAACATATTGACGTTGGAGTGGAATGTGCTGGAACCAAAATTGATGCTCTGGAACATACATCTGAATCTAATCCTGGTGGAAGGTAATAATTTGGGTGTTCTTTACAAAATTGCTTGTCTGCTGAGAGCAGGGACATTCTAGAAGAGATGGTCATGAATTTATTTACAGGAGATACACATTGGATAATTCTAATAGCATGTCTTTTGATACAAGGCAATCAGGAAAATACTCGTGGTCATCAAAGCTCGATGGCTTTCCATAAATCATGCTCAGTCACATCAGAGAAAGGCGATACCTATGATGCTTTATTCTGCGCTTCTGGGGAAGGACCTGCAGCAATTATCATGGTGGATTATAGCTCAAAAGGAAACAGCTTACTGCCATCTGTGCAAGCACCATCTCAATTGTCAAACATGCAGAACTGCACTATATCTACTGGAATGGACCTCCCACTTTCCTTGCGCTATTCAGTTCTTGATGCGTCTGATACGGATAATCAATTATCTCCCAGAATCTTATCCTTGGATGCATGTTTAGTCAAAAATTTGATCTCTTATTGCCAATATCATCATTACCAAAATTTAATTCATTTTTTTGTGTGCCAACCCAGCAAAATCATACTGAACCTCAGGCACAGGCACCTGAAATTGAGCAGAATTATGACACTATTAACTCCTTAAATGGTATCAATTTGCATCATAAATGTTTTGGGTCAATTCATATCAGCCATGGAGAAGAAGAGAACCAAATGAAAAATCAATTATGCCATTCCGGTCAAAGTAGCCAACAAATTATTGATAATTGCTTTCATATCAACGAAATCAAACAAGACAGCAATAATGATAAGCATAATGAAGTGAGCACTGACGCACAGTGTCCGAAAAAGGAACAGTTGAAAGTGGAAAAGTTAAAAATGCATAATCAAAGTGCTTGTTTGTCAAAAGCTTTTTGGGATGGAGAGCACAATCTCAGTGCTGGTAATTGCCAAGAATGGAAGAATCTCTACAGTGAATCTTCTGCTGCCATTGCAACCGCATCAAAAGAAAATGCAAGCCAGTCAAAATCATTTCCCTCATCTGTTTATGCTTTTGAGGATCAAACTTCTAGCCTTGGAAGTGCAGGTTCTGACATTCAGCTTGCAATTAGTAAATATCTCATGGAAAAACCATTGCAAAGGCATGCATTGAAAAATGTAATGGATGGAAATGATTTTGTCTGTAATCTGCAGCCAAGCCTATCAGATGTTTCCAGAAATGGGCAAAGAAATACACCCTCTAAAATGTGTGGAGAGCTGACTAATGGGTCATTTTCCTTGAAACGAGGGCTGCCGATTCTGATACAGGATACAGAGTTGCAAAAGAAAAGACAAAGGGTGGAGGTGGATAGTCAGGAAAGTTTAACCATTCCTAAAGGAAAGAGCAAGAGGGAAGACCCTCGCCTTAGATCTGGACTTGCTGCGGCCAATGCTGTACTTGATATCCTCTACCCTCAGATTTTGTTTCTCTTGGTAAAATATTAATCTCCCTCATAATCTTTGTTCATATTCTTGGAGCAAATGTTTAAATTGTATTCTGAAATATGAATTTCAGAGATAGTGTCCAAGTTATTTAGCTTTGGGAAGTCCCATGGAGATCTAAGAAGATATAGAGCTTCATTCTGGATGGTCGAATTTTATGCATTATCTTTTGAGGGATTTCAAATTAAATGTTAATTTATCATTTAATTTCTTGTTAGATTTGTACTGTTGTAAATTGACCCGTCTATTGGTAGATATTCTGAATGTGGTTTCTTTATGCTAGAATTGTTTCGTTCAAGTTGATCAAGGTAGCGAGAGAAAAGAGGACGTCAATAAACTGCTTGATTTGGAGCTGCAGGCTTTGGCTGTCGAGCAAAAATTACCAGACCACATTACTACTGCCCTCTTGTCAACTGCTTCCCCCAATAGCTTCACTTTCTCCTCAGATCTTCCACTTATCAGGCATAATTATCATGATCTTCTTACACAGCTCCAGGGAGTGGAATCCAGGGCTTGCAACAACATTAAGGAAGCTATCACAAGGTTTAACTTCCTATATTCTAATGCTTCAGAGGCCCATCATTTGAAGGTTTGTTTTTATTAATTTGAAATGCTTGCATATGCATCATGCTATGATCTTCAATCTGTGCTGAGTTGGCTGAAGTTATTTTACACTTTTAATGTATTTGCAGCTGCGTTGTTTGAAGGCCCTATGTCGCCAGCACAGAGAAATGGTTCTCAAAAGTTTTCGAGACAATGTACTGTTGCAATACTGTAAGGAAATCGACCCTGTTTATGTATTAAACAGTCTCAACACAGAAATGCCCGAACTATCTTCAATAACTGGACAGAATCAGAACTTTCAAGTGGACCAAATATCATCTAAAACATTGGATGAGTGCAAGCCTCAAGATGCTTCGATTTGCAACTCTGTGGCTTCCACATCAATTGGGTTATCAAACTGGACTACCAATGAGAATATTGATTTATGGAGCAATACTTCACGAAGAAAGCGCCTTCCTAAAGAAGCTTGTACATTTATGGACAAGTACTTGCTAACAAACAGTGGGTGAGCTTGTTTTTCCTCCTATAGTCACTAGTTTCAATTTGATGAGTTATGTTTCTTTTGGACATCGTCACACTTGTTAATTTTAGGTTTATAATGATCTAAGTCCTTAAGCACATAGATTGCAAAAATCCAAGGTCGTATTTGGGTTTCTAAGTTTTTTTGGTTTCTTCTAATATTCTGCTCAAATCTTTCAACACTCTAAGGGCTGCTCCAATATCATTTACTTTATGCCATCTTGCAAGTATTACGTAATCCAGGGACATTGTATTTGCTATAAGCATAAAAAGATTTGTACAAATATTCCCAATTTTTTGAATTATCAATTTTTCAGATTTTGACATGGTGTTTTTGGTCATCCTATGCTGCATAGAAAAACTTGAATTGCACACCCCATATTTATAGCTGTGGCCCGTTGGGTCCCCTTTAACTACATAGAGTGGTTCCCACCTTATCTAAGCCTTAAATTTTTAGAGAAACTTGAAAAACTAAGGAAAAGATAATAGAGATAAGATGAGACAAAGCGACTGGGAAAATATTGTAGTGAGTGCATATAAGGAACTAAAGGGGACAGCCTAATCTCCCTATTTTATCAACACAAAATGCCTATAGTGTTTTGTATTTTTTATTGCATATTGGGTTGAAGAGTGGACAACTAGTTGGGACCTCATTCTTCTTTTCATGTCTTTACAGACGGATTAAAAGAGAGGAGAAAGAAGCAATTGCGAGACTTCTCAAGCTTACATTTAAACAGGTTTTATGTTTTCTAATATTATTTACAATAGAACCTGATTATACTGTGCCATGGAAAGAACAATTTCTGGTTTTTATTTATCCTCGTTTTCAGATGATGTTCTATTTAAATTTAGATATATTGTACTAATAAAGATGTTTTTAGCTGCAGGTAGAAATCTATCTTTCAAATGCAAGAGCAAGAAAGTTTAAACACGTAATCTCTTATTCTCATTCTTCATTATCCTAGACTTAGCCACCCCACCTCCTAAAGTGACAAATGCAATGTTTTAAGTTACGGATCAAAATAGTTAAGTACATAAAATGCAAATTGTTTTGGAGGTAACTATGCTAATCTTCCGGCCATGAAAGTCGATCAACAAAAGTTACAAACAACTCTGCAGTGTCAGGTTTGGAGTTCTTGCTTGCAAGTGGAATCAAGTAGTTTGCTAAACTGCCTTTTGCTTTGAAGCCAATCACAAGACAGTATCCATGATCTCTACCATGTGTTAGTTGTGTATTTGATTAGAGATCATTCAAGGTTTGCTCCTATTTTGCTTCATTAGCTTGTTTAGTTTGGAATTTGGCAGAGAGCAATGTATTAGTTGAATACCTATTATTAGGGGGACACAAAGTATTGTCTCTTAGACCTTAATGAGATTACTCTTGCTTATTTGACAGTATATCTAAATCTGAATTGTATCATTATGAAGAGCACGAACTTTGGGGTTTTCAAATTTAAGTCTTTCATTATCCTTGTCTTCGGCTTCTAGGACAGGGAGGGTTTTATCTTTGGGTGCTGTCTAAAATTGACCAATAATAAAACTCAATGCTTTCACCTTTCTTCCTTTGTTATAATTAAGCAATGAACTAAGAAAAATTCATGGGATTGAGTCACCTTAAATTTAAATGCTTGTATCATGGCTTATTGTAAGGATGCAAATCATAAACTTATAAAGAAGTGTCTAGTTCCTTATGCAGCTAGAGAGAGTGAGAGAGGGGGACAGGGAGGGGGAAGGGAGAGAGGAAGGAAGGGTGGGGTGAGAGAGGGAGGAAGTTGTGATCCCCTCTTCTCTTTATATGATTCTATTTTAGTTCATAAAGAAAATAGACCAAACCTACTATATGTTGAAACAGTTGACCTCATAGATATATAAAATGTCTAAGTGACTAGTCTATGAACCTCAAATTCGATGTAATGGCAAGTGAAAAGATATAATTGAATCAAAAATACTAGCCACTTTGAGGGGACTTCCAAAATACAGAACAATAATGAATTGAAACAGAGAATTCAGCTTATGATGATTTAGGAGAGAATATCTACCCCTATTTATAGACATATTCAGCTAGGGGCATTCCCAATTTACTTAATAGGCTGGTCTATATAAACATCAAGAACTACCAAAAGAAAAAACAAAGGTTATATGTGCCACAAGTCTGCTACTCCATAACCTTGACACACTTATGAAGATAGAATATTAGAGGTGTAACATGCCCTACCCTTTCAGAAAAGTTTTTCCCTCAATGCTTAACAACTTTGAATGTTTCTGTATGAATTCCTCATCTTTGCATGTTGTGTCTTCCATCGACAAGTTCTTCCATTTAATAAGAAATTCTAAGATGACCTAGTTGTGCAATTACTTTACTCTCTGCTCCATAGCCGCCTTTGGTTCCACCTTCCTCATCTAACTTTGATAGTTTTTTCTTGACTTTAAATTTGTTTTGAGGTCTTTCACATGTTTTGTCTGTCTATATGATTTTAGACGATGAGAAGAGTTGTTTGATAGTTTTGTTCACCTACAACGACTAGGTTTTTATCTCTCAATGATTTTGGGAATGCCATGAACTCTAGGTTCCTTGTCCATGAATACTTGTATGATCATACCGACTTGAAATGTGCGAGAGTCCACAAAAATGTGCATACATAGTGAGTCTATCCACTACCACTAATATCACATTCATGTTTCTTGAATTTGGCAACCTTGTAGTGACATCCACTGATATCACATTCAAAATTGTGTTGGAATAGCAAAAGGTTGTAATAGACCCAAAAGTTTGACTATTCATCCTTTATTATGTTGACATACCAAACACTCTACCACAAATTTCTCTAATTAAGCCTTTAAACCTTTCTAAAAAATCCTTCTTTGTATAATAATAGGTCTTTAAAAGCTCTGAATGTCCTATTGCTGAAGATGATGGTTCCTCCCCTCTCCTATAGAGAAAGATTATTTGTTGCTATATTCCTAGGGTTGACTTCAACATGTTCATGTGACACGACATGCCCCATGTAGTCTGTTTATTTCACTCCAAGGGCTGATTTAGACTTTTTGGCATAGCATTGATCGTTTTCCAACACTTGTAACACCTTACCTGTGAGCTGCAAACTTTCTTCCATGTTTTATTATAGATTAGAGTGTTGACAAAGAAGACCAAAAGTTTAAAGAACTGGGTGAAAAACCGAAATCATGAGGCTTAGAAAGGTAGATGGAGCATTAGTGAGGGCAAATGATATAACTAAGAGTTCATAACAACCCTCATGTTTGGAATGCAGTCTTACATATATCTTCCTCCATTTTCTGATTTGCTGATACCCTGACCACAGATCTAGTTTACTGAAGAAACCATCACCATTCAATTCATTGATAGTAGGAATAAGAAACCTATCTTTGAGAGTGAATTTATTGTTTTCCATGTATTCTGGGTTTTGGAGACGAGTAGGCATTATTGCTAGGACGAGCAATATCAAAATCCTCAAAAACTTGTTAATGCTGTGGAATGATATCCCGAAGCTCTTGCTGAATTGGGATTTCTACTTCTTGGACTTCCAACGGGTGCAATTGTGCCTCCATACCATAAAATCGCTTTTGAACAACTCCTGCATCCTATGGGAACAAATTGTTTGGCTTGGAGGTGATTGCATTCCCACTAGTTTGTACATGTTTCCATTTGAGGTGAATGCCATGAATAAGGTCTGAAGTTCAAAGATATGTTATCCAAATGTTTCAGCCATTGCACTCCCAATAACCCATATGTTCCTCCAAGGGAAATGGAAAAGATTTTCGAGTCAAGTTTATAATCCCCCATATAGAGGTTGATGTGATGTCATTCATTGCCACAAGAGAGTTGCTGACCATCAGCTATCATGACTTGAAAAGTAGAAACACGATACACAAAATGGTTTAGTTCATTTGATAACGTTTTGTCAACGATGTTGTGGGTACTACCTATATCTATCATAATTGTTATCTTCCATTTCATGATGTACCCCATGGATTGGAGAGTTTAACATGTGCTTATCCTATGTAATGCATGTAGGGAGATAGTGGTAACTTCATCTTTTCCTTAAATAGCTGCATCTTTTCCTTAGATTATTTATTTTTGTGGGATTTTTACTCATATGATTTTAGTCATTACACAAATGACCTCCATGAGTAATCATTACTCTAGTACAATGACATTTTTTGTTGTATTTTTGGTAATAATCACAAGGCAAGGGGACCCACTTTAGCACACAAGCACTATAAACATTTGTTAATAGGGGGGAGGAATGGTGAATATAATTCACCACTTCGGGCTTCTCACCCTCTAGCCTCTTTCCTCATCGGCAAATCTTTTGGTAAGTGTAGTGCTTAGTAAATCACTCCTTTTGTTTGTCCTTGTTCTTGGTCCAAACCTAGTTCCTCTGCATGTACCTATCCTTCCACAACCTCATTTTCAACAATCATTGGGCATTTCTCATCATTATCACACTTATGACATTTAGAGCACTTTATCACAATTTTAACGAGTCATTTTTCTTTTGTGAGGAGAAAACATGGCGATTTGTCATGTATGGAAAGTATTGGTCTAGTTTCTATCTTTGCATCCCAAGGGTTGATCTTGTGCAAGTCGCGTAATAGCCACATTCCTTCGCTCTATGCTCAAGGCTTTCTCGCATAGTCTCCTTAATCTGTGTAAGGCTTAGGTACTCAAAGATCATGCTTAACCTAATCATTAAGCCCATTGATGTAGATTTCAAGTTGATGGTCTATAAAACCACTTGTCTTTATGGACAATCTCAAACATGTGAATTATGTTTTGTTTCCGACCATGTTTGCCTTAGATTTGTCAAATTTTCGAAGAATCTCCACTCCATGTCTACTCATAGAGGGAAGACAATTCTTTAGTAAAATGTATACCAATTCAGAAATTATTTATTCCTTTCCTTCCGATCCATTGGTACCACCGATAGGGTTTAGGCTCCAAAATAATGAAGCAATGCCAACCATTTTATTGTGCAGTATATTATGTGGTTGGAAATAGTATACTATGAGGCTAAGCCAAGAAGTCACATCCATGCCATAAACTTAACGGCTCCACTTTCAAAAAGATATTTTCCTTTGAGAAAATGATTCATTCCTTAAATAAAAAATTTATGGTTGTATTCCTCACTTGTACCAAGAGAGTTGTATCCAGGGGTTGTTGGCCATGTGGTGTTTGTAGATAACAGGGGGATCTGTAGTTGATTAGAATGTTGAATCCCCAACCATTGGTTTCTCTTCACTACTTGCAATGAATGTAGAGGAATGATTTGGTTCATTATATTTTGGAGATGAGGAGGACATGGTTGATTTTTGGATTGGTCTCTTGGCTCCAAAGTTTTGAATGCCTGAACAAAAAGGACCCTTTTCACATGTTGACCATACATAGGTTTAGGATTTGGCAGTCAAATAACCATTATGGGGGTATTATACATAATCGCTCATAATGAAAAATTGGATCTAATGGTATAGGGCTCCAAAAAGGACTGGTAGGGACCCAAAACTAGGGAGGGCCTCGGGAGGGTAAAACATCTTGCTTATTGAAGAGCTATACCATTGCTATTCATTTGTCATCTCTTGCAAGCACCTAAAACTTGAAAACATACTATCTTGAGTATCCGACTCAAATCAGAAACCCCTAGTTGTTGTACCTTTTGAAGATATTAAAGGCTATTTTTAGCTATGGTTTGATAATAACAAAACTTACACAATTTGATAATAATAAAACTTACATGATTCTAACTATTTCCTGAAGTTGAACAGAGTTGCAAACAATGCAAGGGAAAAAATTGGACAACAAATTGACTAACAAAAAGATACTTGCCTTTGATAATGCACAGCCTTCGTCCTTGCACCATAGAATTTGTTGCCCAGATTGTCGCTTTAATACCCATTGTGATATTTCTTAGATTCAAAATAGAAAGCACTCTCAAATAGTAGCACATGCAATTGAATGCGAAAATAATAACAGATCCAAGAATAGTGATGTGGCAATGCGAAATGAAATTCAATAACGGAATTAAATATACTAGCCATTTCAAGGGGGAAACGTCTAGACTGGATAAAAATAATGAAATGAAATAAAGAATTTGACTCATGATGATTCAATGATGATTCAAAAGATAAAATTTACACCCATTTATAGACAAAAATTTGTGAGGGTTGACCTTGAGGTCTTGTTTAGGTAAATCCGAAATGGTATACATAGGGTATAAATGCTGTGAGTCAACTACTGCATAAGCTCAATATACTTATGAAGATAGAATATTAGGAACATGACAGAAATATTGATTAATGTCCTTGAAGTCTTCATTTCAGCATCCTTGCTAATCTTGAAATGAGGTTTTTTTGACGAAATTCATACAAGTTCTTTGATGTGCGCAGTAATCAAGTGCGGTAGTTTAGGATTTTTATTTGTTGTCAACCTTTGACCTAATTGTCTTGGCTTGGTTATTGGATAACTTGGAATAATAAGATACGCATCTACTTTCTTGCTTTTATAACGTGTAATGTAAAATCCATTTTTTCACTCTTGTTCCATGTTTCTCTATAGGGGATTTTTTGGTTTCAATTATTTTTTCTAGTGACTAATTCCTCCTTGAGTAATATTATCTATGATGTTTATATTTAGTGTTTGAGAGTATTCTGCTATAAGTTGTTCGTTGGAATTCTATTTGGACATGTTTCAATATGTAGTTTGCAATGATACAATGATGTTAGAAGATAGATATCGAAACCGACGGGGCTCCCCCACACTAGTCCATTTTAGTCATTTCACATCGGGTGAGCTTTAGTGGACCTATGTTGTAGTTAGTGAGACCTTGAATGCAACCATATTAATTTTTTTCCCCATGAGGTCGAACAACTGAATCTCTCCATCAACAATAGGGAATTTGAACAAAATCATAGTTCTTAGGGAGTATATATTCTTGCACTTCAAATAGAAACATGAAAGAAAGCAATAGTGGTTCAAATCTTGTCTTAGTATGGTATAACGTCTAATAACGATGCTAATATTAAGACTATTCGGATAGGATAGGAAGCATTGGCTTTTAATTTTACCTTATAAAACTTTAGAAGTAAAAAGTTTCTTATGATATTTTTATATCTATGATTTTGTTTTGGGAAATTTTCTCCTTTTTTGAGTCTTGCACTTTGAAGATGAATGGTCCACTATTGATTGCTTTGACCCTTGATTATACCACCATCTTGGTATCAAAGCTAGCTTTGGTTGTTAAGATGAGTAAGGGATTTTTTTTTGGATCCGTAAACGTTTTTGGTCGGAGCTATGAATCAATATTACATTTAGCCACCACCGTCTTCAAATTCACTTCATTCGCTACAAACAACCCAAATTCACTTTGTTTGGCCATATCGCTTCAATTCAAGATTGTATGACCCAACAGAGCATGCACCTAGCGAGAGTTAAACACAGGCGAAGTGGGAAATGACCACACTACTTTACCAACTCAACACCTCATCGGTGAGATGATGAAGGGAATTGTGCAATGGTGCAGAGGATAATCATTTGAGGAGGCACATGAAGAAGAGGTTGTGAAACAAGTGCACTAGTATATCTCGAGGAAATACAAAGGGAGTAGAGCCTTGTAGACAAGATCAAACATGTTGGAATTAACATAACTTAAGAGGAAGAACTGTAGAAGTAGGTGATGATGAAAAATAAGAGTGAGAGCCAATGAAACGAGATAAACTATGATTGAGAGAGACTATACTTAACAATTTTTAAGGTTGGGAAGCAAGCCAAAATTAGACTTTTCTTGCATTTGGGAAGCTTGAGTCCATAAGGGTTGATATATTGGTTTTGAGAAATGGTTGATAAGTACTTCCAATTCAAACAAGTCGAGGGCTCTATGCTAGTGAAGTTCTCATGCACCAATTTTAAGGGTCATGCATTCCATTGGAAGAACTATTTTCGAAGGGATAAGATAAAATAATTGGAATAAAATGATAGCACAAATTAAAGGAATTTTCCCACCCTTTGAATACCATAAAAGTTTATCCAAAAGTTGTAAAATCCCAAATTAAAGGAGCTTAATATAAAAGGTTGCATTGATTCATGAGATGTGCACATTGAAGATAATGATGTGTGGAGATATGTAAATGGTTTGAAAATCATAGTTCAAAATGAAATCAACTTTCATAGGATGAAAGAGGCTTTAGCCTTGAAAATAAATTAAAATTGCTAGAATAACTCAAGGAAGAATCATGATGGAAGAAACATTGTTGATACAAGTAAGATATTCTTGATAGAAGACATGTGGACAACAAGAGGACAAGGAGGAGGAAAATCCACATATACCAAAAATGAACAAAGGGATATTGCCCGTGTTGCTACAATGACCTTTTTATAGTGTTCTCCCAAGTTCTTGAAGCTTCGATCTTTCTCTTGCACCCTCTAGAAGGTCTCTAGATATTTTTAGGCTCTAGAAAGATCTCAACGGGTGGAATGGAGTGGTTTTCCAGTTGGCTTTCAAGATTCTTCGTGCTTTGCATGTCCTTGTTCTCATGGCGCCCAAATATTGTATTCGGATGTGAAATGCTTGTAGAGGCCTACACAAGTGATTATTTTACAAATGGTTACTGCCATTGGAAAGCTCATGAAGATAGCTTTCCAAAGAGTCCACTCTGTGTCCTCTCGTACCAAAAATCAATGTTATGCTCAATCAAAGTTGTAGGGCTCCATAGTCACAAATTAGGGCATGCCTTCACCGTGTAAACATCAAGGCTCATTGTAGTAATTATGAGCCACATGCATTTGCCACGTGGCAGCATTTAGGGGCTCATAGACTTGAGCATTCACGGGCTCCAAAATTACAATGGACTGTGATTTCATTAAATTCTTGCCTTCATATTTTTTTGCATTCTCCTTCTTAAGTGAAGCACTGTTACCAAGAAGTGATGGGTCCCGCCTTTTGACACACGAACATAGTCCGAGCTTTCCATGTGTCATGTTGCATCGACTTGGTCTCTCTAGACTTTGTGAGGGAGGCTTAGCTCGAATGCAATACGTGGGCTTCGTTTGAGGGTGACACTTGTCACGCTTGGACCAACTCGGGTTCATAGGCTCATATATACACTCTGTGGGCTCAAAGTGTTGTAAGGGGCTCACATACGTTTTAAAGTGTCTTGTTTTATTAATATTAAATTACCCCACTCACAATAACGACTCAACATTATAAAATAAGAGACCTCGTGACCAACTTTAAAGTGCTCGCTTTGAACTAATGGGACCCCACATAATATGTTCTATTGAGCCCATTATAATAAAAGAGACACATTAAAGTGGCCCAACTAAACATAATAAAGTGACCTCAACATTAAAATAAAGAGTCCAACATTAGATTTTAAAGCATGACTCGTGATCCAACTATTTGAGCTCAATAAAATGTTGAGACCCTATAATTCTCGAGCTCCTCCATTAAACTTGTGACTTAGTGACCCTTTCATAAAAATTCAAGTACTTCCTTGTGTAACATTGCTTGCAACCCCGGATGCTCTTGCATCGACACCCAAGGTATGCAAATTTGAGCTTCGCCTCAAATGTGTGACATAAACTTTGCGAGCTTTGTTTTCTTGTTTTACCACCTCGCCAAATGATCAAGCATGCATGCAACTTTGTGCCCATTATGTGTTTCCTTTCTCTATTTACTTTAATTTTCTCTTTTTCCATTTAATTTCTTTGTTTGGTGGGTTATGGCCCACTATATGCCGTCCTCCTCCTCCTAAACTCTTTGTGACCATGTTTTCTTCCTTCTGACCAGTTTTTAAGTCTTTCTAAGGAGATTTAACATTCAATCTCTTCTTGACATGAATTATTTCATCCATATTTTGTGTCTCCTTTGCCTCCTTATCAAACTTTGTTGTATCCCAATGACTCTTTGATTCACAATTAATGAGTCCATTCCTCTTTTCTACTGTTAACTCCTCATCTGACCTATCATGTGACTTATTCAATGCATGTGACCCATTTAATTCAACTTTATGTCCTCTTTCAACACTTATACACTTACAACAGTCACTAATTAAATCCAAATTGAAATTTTCAGTGGCTCTCTCTTGTGTGCCATTCACTTTCATGCATCCACTCCTTTGCCTCCTTTCACATTATCGTGGTTATTATGCCTCTTTACTGCTACAGTTTGCCCCAAATCAGAATTAAACTCACAATTGAACACACAAACTTGTAATTTCTTCCTTTCTATCTCTATGCCAAATTCTGAATTTTGTCTCTCATACTTAAATTGCTCCTTAATTTCTTCACTTTCACACACTTGCACTTCATCCTTCTTTGTCTCAGTTGGACAAACATGATTAAAACATTCATTTGAGGGCTGTTTTGTCCCTTTTTGTGTCTCCTCCTCTTCACAATAGCTCTGTATTTCTTTGTTACAGCCTGCAACAGTCTTTTTGTGCACTTTTGGAGCTCATATGCCCATGACATGTTGTTATGCCTTTGCTCTTCACATTCATTCTCTCGTAACAAGCTGTCTTTCAGCTATGACCTCTTCAAATTGCTCGATTTCTTCACTCCTTTGTTGTGACTTCTCTATAAATATATTGCTGGTCTCAAGTGACTCTGCCCTCCTTGATTCTTGCTCACATGGTGTGCTCACAACTTTTGCTGCTGTTAGGAAAATAGGTTGTTAGTGCTCACATATTTATGTGTCGGGTGAATATATTTATAATTGTCAAATGTATGTAAATGCGTTGTTGAGAAAACAACTCATATTGAGTATGTGTATGTTGAGTTGTAATAACAACTCAACTTAAGATAGGATGTGTGTAATGTCCCCTTCTAGGACAAGTTTAGGAATTAACACAAATCTGATCACATGCTGCTGGAAAATAAATAATTTTCAAACCCCAACTGCTGCAATTTTCTAAAATTCATATCTTTGTCTAGAGAAGTCCAAATGAGCTGAAATTTTGGATATTTGACCACAAAAATATGAAGAATAATATGCAAAAACCAGATTTTGTACAATGAACACGAAACCAGATTTTGTACAGTAACATAAAACCCTAATTTTGACCTAAAAAGTAGGTCGCCCAACACATTTAGGGCACCAAATCTACTCCAAAAATTATGAAATCACCTTCTCCTTATTTCTCCTAATTTCTACAATCACATGTAATATTAAATTGACCCCAAACTGCAGATCTGAATTTTATAACAGCAATTAATCAATAACAATGCTCCTAGGATAGCTGAAACTTGGAAAATTCATAACTCCTTCAATACTTAGAGTTTTTCTATGAAACAAGATGCAAAATAAACTAGAAATTTAGGGTTTTCTATTGCATTAAGAATCTGAATTTTCTGAGCAATAAAACCTAGCCAAAACAACCCCAGAAAACTGATTTCAAGTCGCTAGAATTAGAGGAAATTAATTAAATAATTTCCAGCTCTCTCCTAGCCCCCAAAGACACTAAAAATAGCGCTTTTCTCTGAAATAATTAATGACATATAGTAGATTTGCAGATCTAGCAATTATGGCATCCAAACATGAACAAATCATCACCAAACCAAGTTACTATGGCTAAAAAAATTCCAATAATAACAGCAGCAATAAAAACACCATAAAACCCTTCACACTATTCAAGAACATGCAGATTTTTTATCCAAATAAATGCGCCAACACCAACACAAGAGATCCCAATGGAGAGAACAATAAAATCTTCAATATCTTCAACAATGGTTTCCAAATGAGAGAGAGCAAAATGCAAGAACTAGGGCATACATCCCAATACTCCAAGCATGGAGTGAAATCAAATGATCATTCAACATGCCCTCTAAGGAAATGTGACCTCCCTTTTATAGAACTAAGGGGTGCAATATCCAATAAAGACCTCCCTTTCCCTTTTGGAGGGAAAACATAAACTCTCATTAAAATATTTAATACTAAGACTATGTGCACTTTATTTATTTTTTAATTAAATAAATAAAAGTAACTAACCTATGTGCACATTAAACTAACTAAAAAGACTCCCACTTGTAGCGCTAGGCATGCCAAAGGGTTACAATGCAAATGAAAAATAAATATTAATAATGTCTCGAAAAAGGGGACATTACAATGTGTGCGATATTGTAGGGATTAGAAGAGATTCATGGAGGAGATATAAGAGAGATTCAAGATCAAGTTTGATTCCTTCAAAATAGGAGCACAAACATCTATACATGTAATGCTCTCATAATGTTTTATCGTCCCGAATGAATTGAAGTTATTTAGTGTATTATTAAGCTTTATTGCGTGTTCAATTTTTACAAATATGAACCGGAATTATCATTTGGTTTCAGATCAAAGGCCTTCCTAAGATGGAAAAATCGATTTCTTAATTGTTGTTAGGGGCAGTGCATTTTATTCTTTGTGGCCCCGTATGTGTTTAAATTGCTCTCTGTATGATGATGTTTTATTTTTGGTGAATTATGCAAAGATTTCCGTGCTTTCTATGATTGTTTTGAGTAGTTTTATGCTCCTACAAGTCTGCCCTGTCTACCGGTGTCTCAATCACCATCGACTATGTAGTTTTTATTGTGTCCTTCTCATCACCCGTGATATATTCTTGTGCACTTTCCCCATTCTGATTTGCTTTATGTCGTACAATTATCACATCATACTAACAAATAGTTGGCAATCTCCTTATTTATTTGACTTGATGCTAGTGGAATGTGTCTGTAATGTCCCCAAATGGACATTTTTCAACCCTAGATGGATTTTAGGCAAAACCCCAATCCAAAGAACAAGTTCTAGATAATTTATAAAATATTTCAATGCAGATCTGAATTTTATACATACATGGCGACTTGCATATGAGATGAAAATCCACCAAATAAGAGGCAAAACCACTGAATCTTTAGTAAATTTTATAAAGATGGAATCATGAGAGAAATACCAGATTTGGCTTCAAAACAGGCTGGAATTATTTATTAAAATTCTGCAGACAACTGTCCTCAGACACAGCTGAAAATACCACTTCTTCAACTCCAAAATTATGTAAAATAGCTGATTTGATTTCTAAAATCAGAAATATGACCAGCAACTAAATCAGATCCAAAAACAGTTCCAAAGTACCATATATCAGCTCTTTAGGTGGTCGCTCCACATAGAAATGACTGGAAATGAAGGGAAAATACAACAACCTTCCTACAAAAACCCTTGACCAAAATCTGCAACTTCAGCCTTCAATACAATTGGAAAACCACTGGATATGCAATGGAAACCCCTGCATGGAGAATCCTCTCAACTAGAAGAAGAGTTTTTGTTCCTCTTCTAGATCCCTTAGAGGGTTTTCGTCCTTTGAAAATATTTTGTAAAGCAAGTAAACTTGTAAGCCTCGACAACCCTGCAGTTCCATATCTCTCTCTCATCATGTTGTTATCATTTGCAAACTTTATACAAATCTGCATTTCCTCTATCGTTGTCTTCCACATGTGCATCTGTGTAATTGTCCATTCCCGATCTATTCCCACTTAGCAGGTCTTTATTGCCACTTAAGATTTATCAGATTCTTTCTACAGGCGTTGCATCCATAATTCTGTCATCCATTTATCAGATTCTTTCTACAGGCGTTGCATTTGATCTATTCGTATTTCGTTGTGTTGTATCTATGTGTACAACCCACGTTTTTACCACCGTCGGGTACATCCCAATCACTGTGAAGATTCTACCCATGCGTATCTGGTCACATGTAACCTGTAAGTCTGGTTTGTTTATTGTTAAGTATTGGTATATATTTGTGGTTGTGTCGCGAACGTGAATAATTCTACAAACTTCCGCGTGCATTCATTCCATGTGGTTGCGTGGCTTTCCATACCGATGCAAAAGAAATGTCATCATGTTAGCTTTCATTTTAAAAGTCTAGGTTTGATATTAATTATAGGTTGTATGTGTTTTGATTTATATGTCCATACTTTATATGGCTTTTAAATTAAGTTTTTTCATTGTGTGAGCAATATGTGTATAGGTTAACTCTAGTGTTTTGAGAGTTAGTTTTGTTTTATTAGGATTTTTGAGTTTTTATATTTATATATTTATATAAAAAAAAAAAATAAATAAAAAAACTCCCTTTTGTAAACAAATGAAATATTGGGTGAACCCGACGTCTGAATAAATGAGTGTGTCAAAATTGTGGGGGAGGAGTATTTTCTCCTTAAAAAAGACATGCAAATGAGCTTCAAGTCTTCATCGATTGAGTAAGCAACAATCATTGGAGGATGAAGGAAACAGAGGAAAGAGGACTTTCAGTGTCCTCTCGCAAGTCGTTGGTGACAGGGTTGCAGAAGATGGAGTATTTTCTCCTTAAAAAGACATGCAAATGAGCTTCAAGTCTTTGTCGGTTGAGTAAGCAACTATCATTGGAGGATGCAGGGAACAGAGGAAGGAGGACTTTCAACGTCCTTTCGCAAGTCATTAGCGGCAATCGCATAAAGGAGTAGTGGTGAATAAATTGTGCGGAAACGAACAACACAAAGATCAAATCCAACAACAATGGAAACCGGTTGTGTTGTATGAGATACAAAGGTAGTGATCAAGTACAAAGGCTACATGAGGTGATAAAGATTTAATCCCGTTCTTTGTTTTTTTTAATGTTTTGTGGTGGTGAATAAGAACAAAATTAGTATTCTTGTTCACATTTGTAATAAGTGAGCATCATTTCCTTATGTAACCTTTTGATGTAAAAATGTTGTAGAGAGCAAAAGCACAAGTGTAATGTAGATCATGGATCTTGAAAAGGTTAGTGGTAATCCAGAAAACCATATGAGGTGAATAGTTGATTGTGTTCCTGTTCATGTCCAGGTTTGTGGTAAACCTTCGAAAACCATGGAAGGATGATGAGAGATGCCTTTCGTTTGGATCAAGATCATGAGCCACAAGAATCGGACATGCCACCGAGTTGGGCATACTGCAATTGAAAGTGTGAAAGTTTTTTCTACCATGTTCGCACTAAGGGAGGAATGTTTGGAAAATAGGTTGTTAGTGCTCATATATTTATGTGTTGGGTGAATATATTTGTAATAGTCAATTGTATTTAAATGAGTTGTCGAGAAAACAACTCATATTGAGTGTGTGTATGTTTAGTTGTAACAACTCAACTTAAGATAGGATGTGTGAGATATTGTAGGGATTAGGAGAGATTTATGGAGGAGAGATAAGAGGGATTCAAGATGAAGTTTGACTCCATCAAAATAGGAGTACAAACATCTATAAATGTAATACTCTCATAATGTTTTATCGTCTGAATGAATTGAAGTTTATTAGTATATTATTAAGTTTTAGTGTGTGTTCGATTTGTACAATCAACCCGAGAATTATCGATTGCCTCAAGTTAGGCATTCATGTCTTCCTCCTTTGCAAACTCCATTGCTTGGTAAACAAGAGTTCCATCTCTTCTAAAGTGATCCGAGACCCATTTTCTTTCCATTCTCGTATTTCCTTCAACAAGCTCAAGCCTTGCCGCCACTTTCTCTTTTCCATGCACATATTGCCTTCATCTCACCTCACTCCAAGACTTGTTTGTTTGTGCCCAACAAAACAATTCCACTTACATGTGTCCCTTCACCATTCTCCTCTTTCAAGGAACTCAATTTTGATCTCTTTCCATCTCTCCTCAATACTCAAACAATGTTCCTTCTCTCATCAATAATTGCTTCATTGTCAAATTGCCAAGGTTTGCATAATACCAAATAACATACATCCATACGCACAACACTCTATTTTCATACCTCTCAATCTTCATATCAACTTCACATTACTCCCACATATGTAGTTCACAATCATTGCTTAACAATGAGACTCCATATGGATGTGTGTGTGGCTTACACTTTAAATCCAACATAGTAACAACCTCTTTAGACACTAAATTCTCTCTGCTACCACTATCAATGATCACAAGAGACACTTACCTTGCACTTTGCATTTAATTTTGAAAGTGCTCTCTCTCCCATGGCTCTTCTTGTCTTCTTATTGTCATTGTGCACCTCTTCTTAGTGATCGGTTGACTTTTGGCGGTGTTAATTGGGGATGCGTTCCCTAGATTTTAGTGACGTCTCGGATGTCCCGAACATTTCGGGGACTTGGAGACTTAAGGACTTGGAGGGGACGTCCCCAATTTTTTAAAAATCTTTCAAAAGTTTTATGATGTTTTTACTTTTAAAAAGATGTTATTTTTACCAAGAACATCAAATTATAATCTTGAAAGTACCTAAAATACATTAAATACAGTTTAAATCCCTAAATGTCATTGAAAAAAGTTAAAATATTGAAATATTAATTTTTGTATTATTTTAAAAGTCGTCCCCAAAATTTGGGATTTTTTTGCCGTCTCAGAAACCCCGTCCCTCCGTACCCCCATCCCCCTGTCCCCGAGACTTAGGTAACTATGGCCTCTTGGTTGTCCTACAACTTGTTGAATTTACTTCTTCCTCTTCTTGACTTTCTTTCAAGGTTGTTTTGTAACAAGAGCTCACCGCTGATTGGCTCTTCCTTTCGGTGCTTGTGTTTGTTTTCACTTGAAAGTTGAGAGCACTCAAATGCACTATCCATAAGCCTCACATTTATATGTCCTTCCGTCAAAAGTGCAACAACTATGTGCACCTCGGACTCTTCTTCACCTTCACGCAAAGTGCTAAATTCTCCACTAGCTCCTTCAGTCAATCCTACATCTATTCACATACTCCTCATCACCATTACACAAAACAACTCTTCCTTGCTCATTGTTGTCACAAACTTTGTTTTTTTCTATTCTTGCTACCTTGAACTCTCTCCTACTCGGTTTCTCCTTAGCTTTTAAAGCATACTTGATATGCCTCTTCAATTGTGTACAACTCCACCTTGCACTTTATCTTGAATGTTCAATCTCACCCTTTGATGTATCTAAAGAACCTTTTCCTTGAATAAATCCATGTGTGCGAGACCTTATTGTGACCTCGTAGAACTCTTTGGTGTAGTCAACTGATTTCTCTCTTTGCCTTAAGTTTTGCAATCTCTTGAACAAAGTCAACTCATAATCAAATGGCAAGAACTCACCTTTGAGTTTGTCCACCATTTTGCTCCACATGTCGATCCTTGTCTTTCCTTTTCTTCTCCTCTCCATCTCGCACTTGTCTTCACCACAAAGTTGTTATTCTCTTCAGTCTTGTTTGAGAAAACTTTACTCGGTCTGGGTCTTTGATCTCCTCAAACTCAAAGTACTCCTCAAAGTCTGTATTCCAAAGAGTAACATGGTAACTCTATCTCCACATCTCTATTCGCCTTTGAAAGAACTCCAAGTAGCTTTCTCTCTCTGTCATCCATCTCCTCATCAACATATGTAGTGATTTCAGCTCCTTAATCTTCACTGTCGCTTTCACTTCTCCCTCTCACTTTTCTTCTTCTATCCTCTTCTTGCATGGTCTCCATCTTAGCTTGCATATGTGTGATAGCCTCAAGTGCTACATCCACCTCCCTTTGTCTTCTTCTAGGCATTTTGACACGATACTACTTATTGATGTGACTCAATGCTCACAAACCTACTCAATAGACTCACAAACAGACTCAACACTCAACAAAGTATGACACAAACTCTCACAATGGATTCAACACACAAACAACTCTCACACACTCTCTCAAATTGACTCTCTACCTCAAAGCTGTCATTCTCTTGTCTCTAAACAACAAACACTCAATCAAGTGACCTCCACCCAATGACACAACAATGGAGGACACTCTTCACACTCACACAAATGCTTCTTACTCACTCTAAGCCCTCTCGCCTGATTTTTCACGGAATGGAAGACTCACTAACAAATCATCAACGCCTTCTATGCAACCTTAGACACGTTTGGAAGATGGTAATTGTCGAAATAACCTCACACCTCTCTCTGCTTTTCTCCCCATAGTGACTTACAACTCTCTCTCACACAAACCCTTCAAACACACTAAACAAAACCCCGGAATCTCAAAGCAATGCTCTTTCTTCACACTCCCAATGCTAAACTTATGCTCGATTCCAGACCGTGGTGCAAAGGTGCGAGGTTGAGGGCTCAAGTAAATGAGTGCTAAACCAAGCAGCCTCAGAGTACCCAGCAAAATATCTCAAAAATCTTCTAAATGATACCAAATTACCATAAACTCATGTAAACACTTGTAGGGATGAACTTGCAAACAACTAACACTAAATTGCTTAGTCATCACAACCGTACGACATCTACAATGTGATTAATCTTTAGAGATCCCTATTTCATCTAATTGGGATCCTTAAGACTCCTTTATTGACTTTAAAAATTCACATACTTTGCGTGAAATTTCAAGCTCCTTGAGCTTTCTAAACTCCTTATATGCCCTACAAACACTTTTCGACTTTGTATCATTCTTTTTCTACTTACAAACCTCTATACACGAGCTTTTACACTTCAAATTTAGCATTGTTCTTGTTGGTTCTCTGCCTTCAACGCTTTGCTTCTTGAATCAATCCTTCTCTCGATTTGGTTCTGCTTCTTGCTTGCGCCCATGTCTTTATAAAGAACCTTTTATAGTGCTCTTCCAAGCTCTAGAAGCTTTTATCTTCCCCTACTAGAAGATCTCTGGATAATGTTTTGCTCTAGAAAGATCCCGGCATGTGGGATAGAGTGGGTTTTCCACCCCTTCCTTGATTTCTCCATAAGTCATGTGTCCTTGTCCTCATAAATACCAAACACTATATTCAAATGTGAAAACTACTTCTACAACCTTCAAATGCTCGTAGGGGCCCACACAATTGATTATTTCCCAAACAATCACCGCTTAAGAGAGCTTTCCAAAGAGTCCACTCTTGTGTCTGCCCAAAAATTGAAGTTATGCTCAATTGAAGTTACAGTCTTCGCAGCCGCAAATCGGGGCACACCTTCAATGTGTAAAACATTAGGACTCACTGTTCTAATTGGGATCCACATGTGCTTGCTAGTTGGTAACATCTAAGGGTTCACAAACTCGAGAGTTCACAAGCTTCAAACTTAAAACAAACCCATGATTTCATTAAACTACCACCTTTATATTTTTTTGCATTCACTTTCTTAAATGAAGCATTGTGACGAAGAAGTAACGGGACCTTCCTCAGTGACACGCAAACATAGTTGAGCTCGCTACATGTCATGCTTGCATCAACTCGGTCTCTCCACTTTGATGGGGGCTTAGTCTAAATGTGACATGTGGGCTCTCTCCGAGTGTGACACTTGTCACACTCGACTAACTCGGGCTTATATGCTCATTCGTCGGTAGGAGTCTACTTTGAAGATGCCCTTGCTGGTAAGTGTCAAATTTCGGCAGCTCCAATATTTACTTGTCTTGCCGGATTTTAGATATTTTAAAGGTTGCGGATTTTAGATATTTTTCTACAGTCCTAGATATTTACTATCCTAGATATTTGATTTTGATTTTATTCTTCATAAAGTAAATTCTATAGTTTACTATTTGGAAAATAATATTGGTCATATATCTTGTTCAAAGTTTTTGAGATTCAAAAGTTTTCTGATTTTGATTTTATTCTTCATAAAGTAAATTCTATAGTTTACTTTTTGGAAAATAATATTGGTCATATATCTTGTTCAAAATTTTTGAGATTCGAAAGATTTAATAGATAAATGTTCGGTGTTTGACCAAATGATGAAACGTGATTTAGTTTGGCGACTATCATAATTGTGTCTTACAAAAATATGGACAATAGCAAAATAAGAGCTTTGCAACAACATATAGACATCCATGCAATATCAACCCGAAATACAACTCAAATAAACTAAATATTGCTACTATCTCCGGCGTAATTTGCAACTCATTTGCAATTGCTAGTATATACACTTTGTGGGCTCAAAGTGTTGTAAGGTGCTTGCATATGTTTAATAGTGTCCGACTTTATATATATAAAGGAACCACGCTTACATAATAACGACTCAACATTATAAAATAAGAGACGTTGTGACCAACTTTAAAGTGCTTAACCGGACTAGTGGAAGCTTATATGACATGTTCGATTGAGCCCATTATTAATAAAAGAGACCCAACATTAAAGTGGCCCATCTAAACATAATAAAGTGACCCCAACATTATAATAGAAAGTCTAACATAAAATTATAAAACGTGACTGTGACCTAATTATTTGGGGTTAACAAAATGTTGAGACCCTATTATTCTTGAGCTACTCCATTAAACTTACAAGAGTCAAACGTAAAATTATAAAACTTTGACATGTGATCTAATTATTTGGGCTTAACAAAATGTTGAGACCCCGTTATTCTTGAGCTACCCCATTAAACTTACAACTAAGTGACCCTTTCAACAAAAAAATTCAGTATTTCCCTGTGTAGGATTGCTTGTGACGCAGATGCTTTTGTATCACATTATGATGGAGATCAAAGCATAATATTGGAAATATATGACCAATCCACTTCAACGGGCCAACCTCCATAACCACACAATAAGAACAAAAATTTCAATCAATAATAACCACCACCTCCTATATATTATGCTTTTCCCATGGATACTCCACAAGACGACTTACTGACTATGAATGTGAAGTTATAGAAATTATTATATGACTAAGTAAATCATTATGCTAGCCACGAGTTGGCGTAGATATCCCAATGCATGTTATAGGTTAAGGCATAACACGCGAATCCCCTTTAAACAAACATTATCGTTAATGTTTACGATCGTTGGATGTTTATGTGGGAACACTTCATCCTCCTTGGTGCATCCTCATTGGCCAAATTAATCCACTTGTTTAAATACTTTGTAATCACCCCCCGCCTCGCCTCTTAGTGGGTGTTTGGAGGATTTCTTTAGTGTCCAAAATGATTATGCACTTCTCATCAAGCTCGGGTATCTTTGTTTGGGCTTAAATTCTTTATCCAATGACATTCAAGCATGAAACATGGAAGACTAGGGGTACTTTTGATGATTGAGATAGTTCTAGTTTGTATGTTATGTCACCAATCTTGCAAGAGATGATAAGGATTATTTGAAGGACATTTGTTTATACGACTGTAATCACTCAAGAACTTGATCTCTTGTTTCAAAACATCTTTCACTGTGGTGCTAGCTAGCTTTTTGTTTTATTCAGTTTTGTGCCATTGCCAAACTCTCTTAGAGATTGAAACCTTTGTCTAAATCCTCAAAGATGAGGTGATGGTGCCCATATAATGCCAAAAATGGAGACATTTTGGATGAGGCATGGAAATAAGTGTTGCAGACGACCATTTTGTTGGTGGCAACTATTGAACCCATCTCTCTTGTTTATTTGAAGCAAAATAATGGAGATAACCCTCCAAGCACTTGTTGACCACCTCAATTTTCCCTATAAGTTTGAGTATCCAAACATGAAAATAACTCGGTTCTAAAATTACTTGTAAATATAGGATCACGATCACTTACTATGATCTTTGGCATCTTGTTTAGTTTCCAAACAGTTTACAGTAAGAGTTGTTGCTTTAGTATAGTTGCGCCAAACAAATAATGAGTTTATTCACGCTAACCATGATTTGGTTATACTAAGATGTCATCAAAAACACGCAAACATTTTTTTCCTAAAGAATGGCGAAGGAGAGTTCATCAAACTTTGAAATGTAGATGGTGCATTTGTGATGCTAAAGGGCATCACCATAAATTCATAAAGTGGCCTTTATGGGTTTTGAAAGTTGTCTTACATGTATATTCTTATCGTTGATTTTAATTTAATGATAACATGAGCGAAGATCATGTTTCATGAAATATATAGGATTGTGTAACTCATATAGCAAATCATCAATCATCGGATTGGAGAACTTATCTTTGATGATATACTTGTTAAGTTCTGTAGTTTGGACACATGCGCTAGGTGTAATTCTTCTTATGCACAATCACCAGTAGAGAGAAATGAGCACTATAGCTATGCCACTTAATACCTATCTCCAATATCTCTTGTACTATCTTCTCAATCTCACTCTTTTGTATACATGGGTTCCAATAAGGTTTGATGTTGGGTGGCTAGCTCCATGATACTAGTCGAATGACGACATGTCTCCAAAAACTATGGGGTGTCCATTGATAATTCTCTATAGATCTCGTGGTGTAGGAGCCCGAGCTAATTTGCTTCAAATGAAAACATTTATGCCATAAACACATCCACTCCCTTTGTAAGAATATTTTGCATACGATGATAAGTAACCTATTGTAGGGACTTTTCATGCAACCCACGTAATTCAAATGTCTTTCCTTCTAAATAAAAATGTATGAATAACTCATGAAAATTCACCTCGGTCATTCCCAAGGTAGTGCCATTGAACTCCCTATAATGTCTACTTTGTTTATGGGAATGGAAAACATAAGGCGATCCCAAAGAGGTAGTCTCCCATGACGAGTTCAATATTATGAAATTTCCTGAATTACTAAATCTACCACCTTATGTAATCATGAACTGAAATTTTGGAGCTAGGTAAACAAAACAATTCAAGTGTGTAGCCAACTTATTGTTGATGAACTTGCGAGTTCTACTTGAGCCAATCAATATTTTCTCCTTTCTTTTTTCTAAGGAAACTCACTAACCCTACCTTCGTTATCGTGGGGTGCTAATGCTTGAAAGTGTGTGGCTAGAGTTGGTTGGGTATCTCTCGATTCCTCATCCGACTCTTCAACCTCCTTTAATTTTACTTCTTCATCCCCTTCTTTCTTATTGGAAACTTCCTTTGAGCACATTTATGTCTCTGACTATATTTGCTATCACAGCTAAAACAAAATCCTTTTGCCAATTTCTCTTCAATTCGTTGAGGAGTCAATCTGGTAGGTCGAGGAATGATGAAGTTGAAGTGCTCCGATCTCTTATGCTTGTGAATTCTTTCCTTTTGTTGGCCAATGTTCTTTTCTCTGCTCTGCATTGCTATAACAATAAAATCGATACAATAAGTGGATTAAACATGTGTATCTCATGAGCCCCATAAGAAATAAACCATTTGAAGTTCTCTTATGTGATCATCTCCACATGTAAGGAAGAAATTCTCCATTTGGTTGATCTTGGGGACGTTATCCTTCTAGTCGAACTTATGCATTTTCACTTTTGATAGCATGCATTGAGACCTTAAATTGAAGCAAAGCAAGGGTTGAGTTTGCGCAAAATTTGGATTTGGATTGGGTGGCTAGATGATCCACCATGGTTGAGATGTGCAATGGTGAACTAGGGCTAGTTTAGCAGATTCTTTTGTAAGGCCATCAACTAATTGAGTCCATGCACTAGATGTTCCGATCGATGATTGAGTTTGTCTAAATCTCCTTTATTGGCGATTCAAACTAAAGTTTTGCATATTGTCATGAAGTTGGTTCATTCTATCATCTATTAAAGAAAACTCCATATTAGAAGATCCATTGATTCCTATTTCGACTCCATCTCTTTTTGTTAGGAGTTTGCACAAGTGACCGAGCCTTTCCCTTGACTTCTAGTGTGCACTCCTACCATGCAAGGGTTTAAGGTTAATTAGAGGTTTAAAAGGGGTTACTAGGGTCTTATATTGTTGTGATTGTTTCGTTTAGACCAATTCAAGGTTGCGAAGAACGATTTTTGTAACTATTTGTATTTGTATTTTTATTATCATTAAAAAAACCCAAATTTCTCTTGTGCGAGATGGAAACCTTAAATTCATTCTAGATCAAAAGTCTTTTTTTGACCACTAATAGGACATAATAAGCATTGATCTAGATCAGATTTTTTTCGAAGAGGAAAAAGTAGATTTGAAATCGAATTCGAGATTTTCACTTTCCTTAAGGTCAAACACTATGTAGAAATCTTGCCCAAATCAAGATCTAATACCAATTTTAATGAAATTACTTACATGGATACATGAAAATCATATCAATTGATCACAACATGGATACAAAACTCATAATAATAAGAGTAAAATAGAGTAGATCCACACAATATGATTGAGAGTGGAGCAACACATTAGAAATATACATGATCGAGCCACTTTGAGGGGTAACTTTCACAATCACACAATAAGATTTTTTTTTCAATATCCACACCCATAGGCATTATATCCAACTAGGCTTTGGGTAGCAACGATTGACACATACAAGCAAGTGAATGATCGAGAGATGGGGCGTGGGAGGTCATTAATGGATGACGAATCATGATTGTCCATGCACAAAACCCTAAATTGCTGTTTTAATTTTGTGAACCCTAAAAATGCCTCTTTCAATAATACAAACCCTCATTTTTTAGTTTGTCTAGCTCCAAAGTCGTGGTCATGGAAGACTTCCGTGACAGGGAAGTGTTTTGTCCATGCCATTTTCTGCTTGTCGTGCTTCAATGCTTCATTTCTTGTGTCGTTGGTTGGTGCGCATGTGAATCCTCGAGGAGTAGGGGTGGGCTTCGTTGAGAGGGGAGAATTGGTGATGGCGCCGCCATCGTGGAATTTGTGAGCGGTGATGTCGTATGTGGTGGATGCTTATTCTTTCTTTGTTGAATGTGCCCAACCAAACCCGATGTTGCCTCTCGTAGATTTGTGTGCCCTAGTGGCCGTTGGGATGTGATACTATGCCCTTGTATTGTGACGAAGACAACTTCCCCGCCGTCCTCTTGAACACCTTATTCTCGATGTTGATTCGCGCTTCCTGCGATAAATCTATGATCTTGGGTACAATACAACATATTCTTTAATTTTCTCTCAATTTTCATGCTTTCATTGTTCTTGGTTGGGAATTCATTCATGGTTGTTTTAACTTTTAATTACACGCAGGGAATGATATTTGGAGGAACTGACATGGCGATGTTGTTGTACATAGTGGGGAATGGCAAAAGTTACGAACCTCAAGGCCCAAGGAAGGGGCTGACAGAATTAGAGGGAGTGGTGGGCATTGGTAGAAGCGCAATGGATTTAGACATATTCAAGTTATCCTATCTCGCAGTGGTGGTAAAAGAGACTATGAGTGCATCCATTAGCTCTCGTCCTATCGTGGGCCTGCCTCTTCACTGGACATAACACGGCTCATGGGATGTTTTGTGTTCCAGTGGGCACCACCATCATGGTCAACATGTGCCAAAATTTGCTGCGCGACCCTTACAATATGTATCAAAATTCTTGTGGGTTTCGTTGCTCTTCACTTGCTTATTCTGTGGTATGTCGTTTATTTCCTGTTATGGTAATTTCTTTGACTACCCAGGATCAAATTTGGGTTCGTGTTTTTCGTGTTTCGTGTGTTGTTTATGGCACTTGTGACCCACTTTAATTCTATTCGTTGGACAAAACTCTTCTCTTCTACCAAATCTATCTATTATCGTATCCTTTGGAATTAGTGAAATCCAAATCCCTAGTTGTAGAAGACGTAGCATCTTAGGAATAGGCACAAGAACACCATGCATATCGGGAATAAAATTAGCAATGGACAAAGTTGCTTGCTTAAAAGATGTTCCTTCTATATTGCTTTCCAACATTGAAAAGTCCTCTTAGAGCACAAAACCCATCTTAGAAGAAAGTAGCATTTGTTAACGTTTACAACACCTAAGGATTATTCTAGTGCAAATATCTAAAACCTAATGGACATGTCATTGTCCAAGTACGTATTCAAAATTTATTTTGTCAAGAGCGACATCATGCAACACCCAAAAACAAAACATGAGTGGGGAAACATGTTAATGTAGGCACGTATAAGAAACCTTGTTAAAGGCCTTGCAAAATTTCTCGAGGAGTCTAGGAATCACAAGAGATGAGTTCATACCTATGTTACACCAAGTTTCGGGTTGAGGATGACGAGGAACGGGGCACGTATTTCCATGACGGATTTTTTTGGAAGCTTTTTTTTTTTTAGGGGACGGTAGGGGATGACTATTAAAAAATAAGGGAAAATTTAAAAAATATAGGAAATTTCAAATATTCATATGATAACATTGATAAAGCATTCATCACACACATTATAGAACCTTAATACATAAAATTGGAGCTGAATTGAGATTTCACATAAGATTCAAGTTTCAATTACAATAATAATTACAATGAAATGCCCAAGGGCTACAAGTTTCAACTACAAAATGTCTGAAACATAGAAAATGAAAATCTATTGTTGCCCCTAATCAAAATCTGCTAAAATGGCATCAAAATCAGACCTTGAGTCTGAGTCATTAGAACTATGAGGGATTGCCTCATCCAATGGAACCCCAACCAATCCCACTTGTGCCTCCTCATCAACCCGAGGCATCTTCGGGATCAACATCCCAATGTGCAATTGGAGTCTAACAATACTTAGGAGTCTCACATTACGAAGGCGTAAGGCACTATGCACGTCCACTAACTTCTTTGCTCATTGAGAGGTAAGCTTGTTCCTCTTAACCGAGTGGATGAGGTCATATATGGACCAATTCCTCTCTACAACAGAGGAACTGATAACCTATGAAAGGAGGCAAGTGGAAAGAATCCTCAAATCTGGTGCATCCTTGCCATGCCATATCCACCATCCAATAGGGTCTACTTGAGCTAATGTAGCTCTATCTGTCCTTGCCTCTGGTTTGCTAAATATTGGACCATAGAGATTGACAAAGGATAGCCATTGTGTCCGTAGTAAAGTGGACTCCTTATTAGTGTACATCTTTTGAAAGGTCTTCACGATCCCTTATTTCACCTCTTCATCATTACATGGAGGCATTCTCCTAGGCTGTGCTACATACCATTTGGGATTTAGAGCATAGGCTATCATATGAAGCAGGGTGTTCATTGTGTTCCACCGCCATGTCACAATGGGCTTGATATGCTCCTCATAAAATCCCAAAGTAGGATCCTGCTACAAAATGGCTTACTTCCTCTGCCCAAACATGTTGTCAAAATGATATAAAACATTCATTGCAAAGAGTAGACTGAACAACCATTTGAAAGCTATGGAACAATGGAACTTGTGATCGCATAAGATCATTCGATCCATGAGGGAGGGGGCTCTCTTGCCGCACCAGTATGAAGGTCTGAATGGGATGGGTCGCCGGGCCCATATAGAGTAAGTACCCACCCCAACAACATGCCGCCTATATCTATACATGGGCGGAGGCCGGGCCCTAGAATCTATGGGGGCCGGTGGGCCCTATCTATGTCTCATAAATCTGTCCAATACTAGGAGAGTCTGTATCAACATATCTTATGACCCCCACAACAGGTGAGATGATGGAGCAAACATATCTGCAAACAAGTTACAAAAAAATTTAGAAAATATTAGGAATTTAAGACTCAAAGAGTGAATCGAATGCTATTACAAAGAATGAAAAACTAAAATAATTTACAAGTTAGAAACATGGATAAAAATATTTAAAAATTAAAATATAAATATTAAATATATAAAATCAACAATTGCTTACCTCATTGTGGACCACCAATCATCATTGAGGATCTTTTGTTTCACACTTTTTCCTTCAACAGTGTTTGCCTCTAGCCATCTACCCCACTCTTGATTAACCATCATTAATTGTAGAGCCTCCTGCACCTCAAACATCCTCTCTAACAAAATGAAATAGCTAGCATATCTAGTGTCCACGGGCTTGAGGAATTCCTTCCTTGAAAAAGTCCTAAATAGAGCAAGTGAGGTGTGATGGTTGCAAATGAACATCTGTACGTCTCTAGCCTCTGCCACCACTGTCTTCACCCAATCTATCTTTCTAATGTCTTTCAATGTGTTGTTCAACGCATGAACACAACATGGAGTCTAGAAAATGTGCTTGTAAGCACCCTCAACCATCAAGCCAACTAACTTACATACGCGGCTGAATCAGTCACCACTTGTACAACATTTGAGGGCCCAATCTCCTCTATGGCATCCTTGAAAATTTGAAATTGGAAGTTTGCATCCTTCCTCTTCCCTGTACAATCAATAGCTTTAAGAAAATAAGAGCCAACAGGACATGTGACAATGATATTGATGAGTGGCTGATGTCTAATATCAGTTCACCCATCCATGATGATAGAGCAGCCCACCCGTATCCAAGTTTGCCTCATCTCCTCCATCATCACACTCACCTTAGAATATTCTTTATCAAGGAGGCTGGTCCGTAGTTTATGTTCTCCGAAGGGACATACGAGGAACCAACAACAATTACATATCTGAACATTTGTTTGAAGTAAGGGGAATGTGACACATGAAATGGTATTGCATTGGCAAAGAAGAATTTGACAATAGAAGATTTGACTACTTCCTGTGATTGTAAATTGAACATCCCCACAACAGTAGTAACCTTTCTATTTCCCTTGGTAGAATCCTCTCCCCTTTGAATTTCAACATCCATGGATTGGGTAGGCAATTGTGTACCATGCATAGTCTCCAATGGCATCCCTTTTTTTTGTCTCACCCTCCATGTGCAACCTAGTCACTTCGGCCTTCTCAGCTAATGTTATTTTTTCACAACCTTTTACCCCCTATCCAATTATGCCCAAAAGATGACAATAAACCCTTTTGTAACTACCCCAAAATATTTTTTTGCACATATGACACAAACCACACTCTACTCCCCACGAGTTTTTTTCTTTGTCAATGGTTATTGTAAATTGTGAAAGGGGTTTTTTAGGATTGAATGGGCCCTTTGCATAAATTTTGAGTTGAGAAGGGCATTCAAATGGATTATTTGAACCCACAGTTGCTACAACACTCTCACTCCCTAAAGAAACCCTATTTATACCTCTATGTTGCATTTGAATCTCTTCACCCTCACTACTGCTCATTTTTTTAATTGAAAATGCAAAATCCAATCAGAATCATAAGTGCAAACAAAAACAAACAAAAACCTCCCTAAGTCTTTAAAACCTTGAGAACAAACAAAAATAAATGAAAAATATTGTGTAAATTTGCAAAATGAACAATGGATGTGAAACATACCTCAAATGGTGTAGAATAATGCTCTCTTGCCTTCTTCTCACTGCTGTTCTCTTTTCTTCTCTTTGTTGTTTTCTTTCTTTGTCTTCTCCTTCACAATATGGGAAATGACAAAAATGAGCTCCTTTTTTAGTTTTAGTTGTAAGAGAGGTTGTTTTAGGTTTAGGTTAGTTAGGAATGAGTGTGGGGGTCCTTGTGGGCCCCCACATCCATTTTATTTTTATTAATTTTGAGTTTTTTTATAAAATCTTTGTTGGGATGTAGGGTATGCCCAGACGTTCCTGATACGGTAAGGGGACTTGTAGAAACGTCCCCTGATGGGGACGGGCCTAAAAACATAGGGGGCGCGTCCTCGTGGAACATAGGTTCATACCTAATCCATCACTAAAAAGCAAGAACACCTTGGAAAGCAAAAATTCAAAATAGGCTTGACAATTTTTGGAAATAGGGCCACGGAGATTAATATCATAAATTTGGTTGTAGGTTGGAAATTAAAGACCATTACAAAACAATATTTTCCAACTAAGTGTCAAATAATTCATTTTGTAATATTTAAAGATAAAAAGTATGTCTCATCCATGTGAAGGAAAGTGTTTCTACCATGATTGTTAAAATAGTATTTTTAGCAATACTTGAATGTGTGTAATGGCTGATATTTGTCACCGCCAAAAGAATTCATTTTGTAATTATCTCAAGATAAAAAGTTTTCTCATCTATTCAAAGGGAAAGTGTAGAAAGTTTTCCTACTAGGATTGAAAAAAGTATCTCAGTAGCAAAATCTGAATGTGTGAACAATCGAGATTTGTCACTACCAATAGGCATTTATTTTCTTAAAGCTTCACCATGGTTCCTTTTTTAGCATAGATCTTACATTCTATCATTGCTCTCCAAGTTTTAGGTAGAGCAAATTTATTCTTCCTCCATAATCTTAGCGAAGGGTTATAAGAGTTGTGAAAATCCTTTTACTATTTTCTTGCCATAAGAACCAAAGGTACCATAGAAATTTTATTCTTTCTCCATATTCTTAGCAGTGTCTTGACTTGGGGTTAAGAGTTATGGAAATAGGGGTGCTTAAGAAACAAAGTCCTAAATCTATATGAAAGCCATGATTAATATTTTCCTACAACAATATCTTGCCACTTTAATATGGGTTGCTTTCACTTTGTATTCTGATTGATTCTCTTTTCCAACAACATGGAAACCCTCATACATCATATGTAAGGTCACAACCTTGAGGATAATTAACAAGGCAAAATTAATTAGGTATAGGAAAATAATTTATACTTTTAATTACTATCTATCTTTTCTATATTCAATATGCATTCAAGATTATTTTATTATGTCTAGGAAGACGGGAATAACTAGGAAGAGGGGATGTGGGTTGGATGGTGATGGATTGTAATGCTCATGACATACATTTGATGTCTACTTGAGTGTGATTAAGAAGTCTTTCCTATTTTCTTGGAAAACTCAATCGAAACTTTATAATATCTAGCCATATGATAGATTGTATTAGTGGTATTATAATCAAAAGTATTTATCTCAGAGATATGGGAAGGGGTTTCACCTTCACTCCAACTTTAACTATCCACAAAATACAAGGCATAGATCCTCGTTACAACCCAATGACAATTAACTTCAACTAAAAAATTCTTTCCTAGGGGCATCGAGTTATGCTTATTGCCAAATTGTGGGTCGAAATTGGTCCATTCAATGGCGCCATTAGGTACACTGTCTCCATCGTCAATAAAAATGGTGCAAAACCTCCAAAATTAGCTTCCTTTTCGGTTATCAAGTTCAACTACTATGGCGGGCCTCCTTGGAATATCCACTCCCCCTCGATGTGCTAGTGTCCCCAATTAGCAAAGGAGGCCCCAAATAACTACCTCTAAAATGGCTTGGGCTCTCATAATCCACAAAGTGCAATGGTTTACATTGCCCAAAGAAACTATAGATATTGGGGGTATTGAATGCAAAAGACCGACTTTCACATCTATTTCATGTGTTTGAAGTTCAAAGATTTGCACATATCCCCTCCTTTCCTTTCCAACATTAAACCAAATTATCTCTTCCTTTTTGCTCATTTTAGAAAGAAAGAAATTTTCTGCTTCGCTGAATGTATCATTGGTGCATTCTAACTCAATAGTACTATCTTCTCCTTCCTAATGCCTCCTCTTATCTTATTTTGTCTTCTTAGTCTCCAAGCACTAGGTTTTCATTTGCTTCCCCTATCAAGGCGTCTACATTGCACCACATGTGTGCGATTGGTAGTCTATTTCAATACAAACCACTATTTCCTATATATATCCTATTTAGATTATGCCTACTTCATAGGCCGATCCGACTATCACTAACAATTACATGCAAATTGTGTAATGGAGATGCCGAAGAACTTAAACTTAAAGGATTGAAATATTGGAGTTGGAAAAATGAGTAGACACATAGAAACACGTCCCATTTTTGTCTATCATTTGAAGGAGAAAGGGGGTGTGATGCACAAATTGTTGAGGCAATGTACTTTGGAGACATCTCTGAAAGTAATATCCTATCTATCAATACTCACAATGCCAATAGTTATTTTTTGCAATTCTAGCCCTCGTGTTTTGTGGATAATCAGAGCACTTGACAATTGTAGGGAAATTTGGTTCACTGGGATGGAGGAGGCTATTCATATGTCAATGCAAAATGGAGAAGGCTAGATATTGATGTAATTGCGCAGTTGAATTTGGGGTTGAGCCGCCACAACTTTTTCTTGGCATTCCCTCCTTCGCAAAGGATAAAATCTTGAGGGAGTTGAAGGAAGAAGAGGTGATGTGGATAGTCAGAGCACATGACAATTTTAGGGGAATTCGGTTGCGCATGTGCATGTCGGAGGATATTTTAGAGACAGAACATGTGGAGGGGACTTGGCATTCCATGTCAAGTCATTGTAGTAATTGAATTTGATAACAACAAAAAAGGAAAACCATGTGGTTTTGCGCCATCTTTAAAGGCAATTATCTAAGGCCAATCTCCATGCTTGCACAAGCAATAACAATTATCAAGCATTAGAGTTTTCATGGTGGATGTGTATTTGACACTGTCTCCTCAACATTGTAGGTTCTTAACACTATTATATACATATTTTTTATTATTGAATGGATTGCTTTTGTTGACTTCATGTTTCTTACGCACATGCCTATCACTTAGATGGGCAAGATGTTGCAAATGAGGGAGCTAGTGGAAATGATGCAATGTCCTCGCCATCTAAAGGTGAACGACGGAGAGGGTGAGTGCCTACCCATACGAAAACATGATGAAGTGTGTTGAAGGGGGCAAGCCTGAAGTCAATTATGCAACAAACCACACCAAGTTTGATGTTTCCTTTACTCAAGCATTGGCTCCTTGCTATTGCACCATGTTATAGTCTTTGATTCTTTTGCAAAAGTAGTGGAGGCCATCAAAACAAATGAAGGAAGCCTTTTTGAGTTAACATAACTCTAACACTACTACAAATTACAAGAACAACAACGTCACGACAATGACGCTTTATCCAGAGGACCAATGAACAGCTAACAAATCTAGGCTCTTGCTTCTTCCTAGGGTAAACACGATGACTTAGATCGAAGGGGCAAGCCCCAGTCGAGTATGAGTCACATCGCATAAATTTTTATGTTTCCTTTACTTAAGCTCTAGCTTCTTGCCATTGCATCATGCCATGGTCTTTGCTTCTTTTGTGACGACTTGGACATCATGTTGGAGACGTCCCAGCCTCACAAACATGTTCTCATAGGAATACTCTCAACAATTTCCTTGAAATCGTAAAAAGGTTTGTAAAATATTGCTGCACTCAAAATCCCAACATGCAAAGGGTCCACATGGGGATGTATTATATAGTGGAATGCTATTTATAGCTTAGGTGGTTTGAAATTAGATGGAAGCTTGAAGAACGAAATGTAAAGGCAAAAATGAAGTGTAAACACCTCTACATGGCATCAATAAAGCCAAGTGAGCATCATGTCAGGAAAGATGACAAAAGGTGCCTTCTAAGGTGGAAGGAAGAATGTGGGACCCTTCGGTGGGGCCTTCTATCCTAAATGATAAGCCTTCTAAAATTGTTTACGAGAGAGCCTCGACAATGACTCGCTCAATCCGGTGTAAGACAATTACACGTACCGGTCTTGGAAATTTAAATAATAAAAGAATCTTCCTATTTTTATGTGGATTTGGCCAATCACGCTCTTCTATGCACTCTCTTATACCTTCCACACACCATGTGTATTTTAAATTTTAATGCATAACGAATCTTTAGAGGGGTACATTTATCCCCTACCTTAAGTCGCATTTAACAACCATTGAGTAGATTACACACAGTGCTCATTGCGTAAGTTGATGGAGTGATAGGTTCTAACGCTCATGACATGTATTTCCTTTAAACCAATGGATGCGCATGTTGTTGTGTGATAGATGGTGAGAGCGCATGACTGTAAGAAGAATTAGTGGGGCCCAGAGAACCCAATCGATGTGGATGAGACTGATATGGTTGTTAGCCCATCTAGGATGATGGTGTTGCGGGTATGAAAAGGGTCGAATTGAGTCGTGTAACAGTAACAACATGAAACATAGATACTATCTCACAAGACAATAGGAGGGCCACTAACAAATTCACTGGATGCTTCGAACGGGCTTGTCAACATTCCCAATGGAAAGCATAATTTTTCACGCAATGCATATACCTAGTAGAGGAGACAACACGGTTTTGAAATGTCTTATCCGGTCCCAAATACAAGCTCTTCATAGGCTATCAAGGGATGCGATGACCCATGCTTGAGGGGACAAGCCTCGTGCCATTGACCCCGACATCCACATTCTCCCGGCCTCGAAGGCTTTGTAGAGCACCTCACCACCGCCCGCAGATAAGAAGCTTGCGTATGTTCAAGTCTCGACTTGCTTTTTCCCTTGCCCGCCATGCCCACCACTCATCCTCAACGTCCACCTTGTCCTCTTTGGTAAGAATAACATAGCATCACTATTGTCGTTGGAGATGTGGATGTCCGTGCCCTTGAGTTGGTGCTCTGTGTGGAGTATATACCATGTTTTCCTCAGTGCTTACCTTTTTTTGTTTGCCTTCCATGCTTATGTTATTAAAACAAAAAACAATGTGATTGCAGTAATTCCCACAAGTTTCAAATCTAATAAAAAGTAGTGCTTTTCAATTTGGCGGCTATTAAGACAACTTCAATGTTCATCAAACATTGCACTAAAGTAGAGTAACGACCAATTTTGGTTCAGAAACCCTCGGTATAACATGCCGGAATCAAATTTCTTCAATTACTCGACAAATACTCAATTACAAAAGTACCTAGAAGGCTCAAAACACTTTGGAAAATTTTTAGAACATTTAGGAACAAATAAATAATTTTTCTAACAAATATATGAATTTATTTCATCAATTTCGTGACAAAAAATAGGGTAATTTATAGTTGAACATTATGAGCATTTGAAGCTGAAATAAATGCAGTAATGAATGCCCTAGGGTAGAATCGAAGGTTGAACAAACCCTTAGCTCCAAAGAAACCCTTGAAAATAGTCAAAATTGACCGCAAAGTGGGTGGTCACTCAAGTTCCCAAGTGGGTCACCCAAGCTGAAAATGCCCTAGATCTTATCAAAAACACTATAACAAAACAAAACACTAAAATGTGTGGCTATTCCACACCAAACAATCTAGAATTTTGATATGCCCTTAAATCCCTAATTGAAAATTGTGCCCTAACACCGAAATTCTAAATTATAGATCTAAGATTCGAATTGTAGCCCAAATATGATCTATAAATGAGATCACCAATGTAGAATTTGAGGGTTTTCATCCTCAATTCTTAATTCTATTAAGGGTTTTCGTCCCCAATAGGATACCAAGGAGGGTTTTCATCTTCAATGGATGAAAATTACAAGCACATGCTCCAATCTCCAAATAGAATTGAATTCATATGACAAGTTATACTTTTTCCACCCCTAGAGACTCCTTTTTATAATTATAGGTGGTTGTTGGCAAGAAAATTTGTCAGGTGGACAAACTTGTGGATTTCTTGTCAATGCTTTGGGATTCTAAGTCCCTCTACTTAAACGATGCAACTTCCGTATTTGTGTGCACGAGTAAAGTGAATTTTATCCTTGTGGCCTTGTGGCTCAGGGATCTAATAGGGGCACTCCACTGACCCTGCGACAAAGCTAGTAATTGCTTGTTAGAGAGGACTTTGTCAAGAGAGTAGGAAAGGGAGTGAGAATATGAAATAGGGGAAACTAATGCTGCAAGTAGGAAATCAAATGCTTACAAACACTAGTTAGAAAATCTTACACACTAGTTGGAAAATATTACACATGCATTTCAAAAGAAGAAGACAACATGATTTTGGGGCTACTGGCTAGAGGAAACCATACATACAAAGACGTACACATTCATATGCCTTGGAACACACAAAGTTCTTCCTTTATTAGCTTGCAAAATCACAGTTGTACATAGTGAAGGAATGAAGAAATTAGAGAGAAAATGGCTAACTCTTTTCACTCACAAGTAAGCAAAAAAGCTCTCTCATGAACTTACAAGAATACAACCAACTAGAAGAATTTCAGAATTAGAACCCCTTTGAATGAGGAGCTCATTACAATTTATAGAATTTTGGAAGTCTCTTCGCCTATCCCCCATTGACCCTTCATATGCCTTGAAAATTTTCATATTCTTAGGAAAACATTAAGTCCCCTTTTATAACTTAAGGGTGACTTATTACATTGAAAATAAATTCATTTTTAATTAATTAAGGCATTATGAAAAAGTGCAACCCCAACAAAGAATTAGAATGTGGAGGAGAGAGAAAGTGGGGGAGAAGAGAGAGAAGGAAAAGAAAGGATGTTGCTCCTGATGAAGTCCGTTGATTCTTCTAAGGAGATGAAACTCGAATCTCTAAATCCTTTGCCTCTAAAAAACTTCTTAAGACGTGCACTCAAATTTTTCTATCTTGTCACTTGATGAGAAGGTGTCCACTCCCTTGAATTCGTTGTTGCGAATGATTCATTCATGTTGCGGATAAATTGTTAACGAGAAACTCGCCTTTGATGACCTATGAACACTACAACCGAGTGTTTAGAAACACTGTGAGTTATCCCAATGGTGACCATGGGCGTTACTCATGGAGATTCACTTCAAAGAAGTTGAGGATTGAAGCCGCCTCCCGTGATGACCCTTTGCAACACTGTCGTATTCTGCCAACATATGTCCTACGGAATGATACATTTGTCCGTATAGGTGCTTTGATACCATGAGCATACTGGCGAAGCTATGAATGGTTCTTCAACACTTGCTATTATTAAATGGAGCAAGTTACTATTTTTAGTTAGTGTAAAAATAAGCTTTTCGACTCGACACATGACAATGATTTGAACTTCTTCTTCTCACTATATTTCTTTTGTGGGAACCATTTTATGGGCCGCCTTTCCATTTATGGCAGGTGTTTATGGGACCACTTACTATTTTTAGTAAGTGTCAATTTTGGGCCCAGATGACCCTTTCGATGATCTTTACCTATGATACTTCCCCTGTGTTCACCGCCTTCTTCGTAGCTTCTTCAGATGGTGGCTTACCCAAAATGATAGGCACTCGTGTAGGAGGACTTACTATTTTTAGTAAGTGATTCTCTCGGTGCTCGGATTACGACATAACACATTTTTTTGGATTTGGCTCGTTGTCACGATCTCGTCCTCGAATTTCACTTGACTTTTCCCACCATAATGTTCTAATATAAAACACGAAATTTTCCCCAGCAATGACTTGAGCACGGAGTGCCATAAGCAGCCATTAATGGAGCTTTGAAAATTACATGTCTATTTTTTACCTCCAATCATGATGAAATTAACCCCATTGTGATAGGTTTTTTATTTGGAGTTCGTATGCAATTTTTTAGCTCAACATCATTACTGGATTGATGGGAAATCTGACGAATGTGAGCTAGGGCACGAAAAGTAGTTTTCATTGTAAAAATGATCTGGAACATCATTTAATCTCCCATTTGTTTCATCTTGATCATCTCTAAAAATAGGAAGTCTGCAAAAAACAACATCTTGATTCATGCACTGGATTGAGACAAACGAGCATTTCTTCGTTTTTGACTACAAGGGTTTTCGTGCAATTTTTTTTTTCATTTTCTTCGTTCTTCACTTCATTTTACTTCATTCAAATCTTTATTTATTTTAGATCTCCATGTTTTCACAACATGGTGGTCATGGTGGAGCTGGTTGGGTGCAAAGAATGGCGACAAGAAGTTCTGTGAAAATTTGGCAAAGACGTGTCGGCAGGGTGTGCAGATGTGGGGGGAAGAAGCAAGCACAAAAATGGCTAAGTTTTGTGCATATTTCCAAAAATGAGAAGGCATTGGGGCTGGGTGCATTTTTATGTCCCCTTTTTCCTCTTAGCTAAAGGGATGAAAGGGACATCAATTTGCACATCGCGTCAGGTTACGACACTTGGCGATCATCTGTGCACTGAGAGAGAGGGCTCACTAGCTCCTGGGGGCTGAATTTACACTACATTGAGGTCACATTGATGACTTGGGGGCCACAAGGGGCTGGGTGAATTTTTGTGTCCCCTTGCCAAAGGGATGAAAGGGACATCAATTTTCACATTGTGTCATGTCAGTGACACTTGCGATCATCCATGCACTAAGAGAGAGGGCTCCGACAAGCTCCTAGGGGCTAAACTGGTGATGCGGAGGGTCTTATGAGTGATCAAGGGGCTAAAAAGGGTTGGGCACATTTTATCATCCCCTATGTACCTTTTCTAAAGGGATGAAAGGGACATAAAAATGTGTCGAGCTCTGGAGTGACACGCGTCCTCTTGAAAATTTGGCTAAGTGTTGAACGTGTTCCTTGAGCCAACTTGTGACAGTGATAACTCGGGCTCCCAGATGAGTTTGGAGGAAAAATTTTATATGATCTTGACTGAAAAACACTCAATGAATTTAATGGTGATGGTTTGGATCTCCAATTTTGACTACATCACTTTAAAATTCCCTTTTTATTGGGATCATCAATTGTGCACTAGAAACATGAGTTTCCTAGGGAAGTGTATGATGTTTCACGAGGTCTCATTTTTTCCACCATTTAGGGCATGGAAAATAAATTCCATAGGTACTTTTTTGGGCTCTTGAATCTTTACGAAGCTCCCAAAATCCTTTCTTAAATCTTAGGCACTCCTTCGTGGTGTATGCTCCTTTAGGTCCAAAACTCACTTTTATTGAATGGACTCCAATTAGGCTCTGCTAAATTAATCTCAATGCCTTCGAACCCTTTGGAACATTTCAATCCTCCTTTGTTGATGATACATTTCCCTTTTTATCCAATTTATATTTTTAGTATGGCTCGCCATGGACACATGCTATTTTTAGTAAATGCACTATGGATGTCAAATTGCGACAAAACAAGTCTTGAAATTCTGGGTTTTATTCTGGGATTCCACGCTCCGAATTTTGGGTACTTTCTTCGTCTGAATGACTGGTAAAATGATATTTTCATCAACGAGGGTAGAATACTGAAAAAAACAGCCCTCCATATCCCTAAAAAATAGGGACTTCATGGCACAAAAACTAGTTTATGCGAAACTAGATTTTTCAATGATCATTCCCTCCAATTTTTGTGTGATTTCGCCCACTAGAACCTTGAGAAGTGAAGAGGTATCTCACTACCTTTATCACTATTGTTATTCATGTGACATGACATAATGTAGATGAAAACTCAGTCCTCCATATCCCTAAAAATAGGGACTTCGTGGCGCAAAACTAGTTCATACAAAACTAGATTTTTCAATGATCATCCCCTCTAGTTCTTCATGCGCGATTTCGCCCACTGGAACCTTGAGAAGTGAAGAGGTAGCTCATTGCATTTTTCATTTTTGTTCTTCATGTGACAAGGTAGAATGCTGATGAAAAATCATTCCTCCATATCCCTAAAAAAATAGGGACTTCATGGCACGAAAACTAGTTCATGTGAAACTAGATTTTTCAATGATCATTCCCTCCAATTTTTCACACGATTTCACCCACTGGAACCTTGAGAATTGAAGAGGTATCTCACTGCCTTTTTCATTGTTATTATTCATGGAAGCCATTAATGGAGTCTTCAATCTTCAGATATCACAGAGGTGGTGATGGAGGAGAATGAAGTTATTTGCAGTTGAGAATGAGAGGGAGGCTAGAAAAAACATTTAGGAGCTGACTTTTGGGCGCATGAGGAACCACAAGGCTCAAGTGGGCTGGGGAAATTTTGTGTCCCCTATGAACCTTTGCTAAATGGATGAAAGGTACATGAAATTTCACCAGGATCCTGGTGTTGACATGTGTCCACTTCAAAATTCAGCTAAGTACGAGAGCTTACCTTGAGGCCAACTTGCAACGATGATATCTTGAGCTCCCAAATGAGTTTCAAGGTGAAATTTATATTAATTTGACTGAAAAGGAATTATGAATCCAATGGTGGGGGTCTCACTCTTGATTCATCCATTTGAGCCTTGAAAAATCATATTTTTGTTCTAGCTTCATGATTGAGCATGAGAAAAACTGGATATAAACATATTGCTCCTAGGTGTTGTGAAAAATATGATTCCACTATATTAAAGTGTTATTAATAACCATTCCATTTATATATTTTTAGCTCCTAAATCCTTATAGAACTCCCGGAATTGCTTCTCGAGCTTAGGTGTTTTTTTAATCTGTTGGCTAGATTTTCTCGCATAAGTACAAAACCTAGGGTCAAATCATGAGATAAATCTCCTCATTTAACCGGTGAGGCTCCCATGTCAGATTTGTCAATTTAAGTATGCTAATATATAAATGGGGTTTTACTTTAACTACTCAGTTCATGAACCATAACTGAATAATTCTGCAGCAAGTAAGCAATTGTTTAAAGAAAGGAAAAGTTATAGAAGAAGGTAATTACATAAACACATAGAAGAAATGGGGAAGATGTGCATCCCAATCAGTAGATGGCAGAGCTGATTGCATGCACATAGAAGAATCCAATAGATATAAACACATAATTCTAAAACAAAGGTAGCTCTAGATCCAGATCTAAAATAACACAAAGTTTATTAAGAGATCTAAGATTAAAAGCAAGAAACACAATACACTGTGACACAAAGTTCTCCGGAAACCTGCTCCTTTGTATTCCTTTGCTCCAAGTGGCTCTCAGGGGTTCAGCACAAAGTCTAGAACACAAGATTGTTGCTTACAAATTTTGATCATTAACCCGGAGGTTCTTCTCCTACTTATAGAATGTAGGAGGGAAAGTACAAATGGGAAGTCTAACTAAACTAAAACACAAACAACAAGTAAAGATGACATTTGGCAATCATCCTCAACTAACTTCTCCTTAAGTGACACATGTATCACTTAACTAATAGAATTGTTCCACATGACTTTTAAGTAATGGTTGCAAAACCAATAACTTAAAGTTTTACAATTTCATCCGGGAACATAGAAAATAGAAGAAGAAGTCATGCCAGCTGTAACATTTATGTCTTCTTTTTGTTTTGATATCGGATATACTTGTCGAACATGTGATTCAACATCTTCCCATCTGTTTTAGCCACTACTTCCTTCTCTGTCCTAAACTGTAGCAATCCTTCATTCAACACTTTGATGCACGCTTCCACATCTTCCAAGCTCGGCCCAAACCTTGCAATATCTGCCTGCAGCGCCACCAGTCTACTAATAGAGTTCATCGTGAAAGGCTTAGTAGCTTTATCAATTCTCTTTTGTACCATCAGAAGAGACCCTTCCAGGGAATTAGGCACCTTGCTAGGAACGATCCGCACGTATGAAGTAACACCTCCGACCACGTCCTCCTCAGTGAAAGAAATGATACTGTCTGGTAAGGATGATGTCCTACTCTCAAGTGCCTGCATCCTCTTCAGCAAAACTCTGCAGATCTCCAAACGGAAAGATACTGCAAACTCCAGCTTGCTTCCCTTCTCGACTGATCCGTCTGGTACAATTTTCTCTGCAACCAATACATCTCCCGATAGCTTGTTGATCTCTCCCAAAGTACTCAGGTTACTCTCAACAACTGTGTTCATGTCCACTATGCTCATCACCAGTTGCTGTAGCTGATTTGCTGCATCATTCATAACCTTTAGGTGGGCTGACACCTCTCCAAGTTGTACAATGACAACAACACAAATAATCAAATCCTTCCATTCATCAATAGCTTTTACTTGATTGCTTGCATCCTCCATTTCCTGCATAAGATGATCACTCACCTGCTCTGAAATGGGCTGAATGGAAGGCTTAGCAACCTTGGCTATGATCTCACAACTGAGATACCTGCTTCTGAAGTTCTTCTTTCTTCGTCTTTTCATTGTCAATCCTGAGGAATAAAGCATCTATCAATGTCTGTGTGTCCTGCTTCAATCCTTTTGTGGTGGCTTGACCGAGGGGTACTTTGGTTACTGTCACATCTTCTGTCGTGAGCTCATCCTCCTTCTTTCCTTCCGCCGGAATTGACATCTCAGCAAACTTCTACCCTAAATCCTCGATGATCAACCTTGAAGTTACCTTAGAAACTTTAGGCCTTCTGTCTCTTCCGCCCAGACTCTGGAGTAGCTGCAAGTCGTGTTCCTCCAAGTTCATCTCCACTCTCGCTTCTGGAACCAACTGCGAAGCCAACCGTTCTGAGAAGTTACTTCCCGAGAATGGGAAGTTTTTGAGTGCACTACCATCTCCTGCTTGGCATCCTCTCCATCAGAAAGTGGCACAGTGTTATGGCTGCCATCTTCCGAATCATCCAAGGACAAAGCTCTTTTGAACTCCGCCATCTGCAGCTTCAATGTCTCTTTTGGAAGGGGTGCTGAACAGAGTGGCTAAGGAGAGAAGATGAATGTCGCCGGATTCAGTGGAGGTATGGAAGTGTCCTGCTGCTGAGGTGCAACAGTTGGTGAAGTATTGGATGCTGGAGAAGCTAGAACTAAAGTCATGGCCGTGGAAGTGATCTTCTCCTTTGATTGAGATCTTCTGTGTACTTTCAACTTCTCGGCCTTTTTGCTGCTTTCTCCTCTGTGATTTCTCTTGAGGGAATCTCATGTGCCAAGTTTCCCGTGACTTGATTCATCAATGCTTCATCAAGGAAATATCCTTTCATCAGCAACCAGTTCGAAGTATTCACCAAAATAGCACTAGAGCTTTCTTCAATTGTATGGTAGCCTCCTACGTTATCCTGAAGTATGGCTTTATCTCCTTCCATTTGATGGTAAGTGTCAAGTACCACATTCCCATCATCTTTAAGATCCGCAGGTATCCGCGCTAGTCCAAAGTCGAACACTTGTTTTGCTGATAGCCTGCTAAAATCTCTCTTTCTAACCTTGTACTCACTTTTGCACTTCATCCAAAAATCTTCTAATGAAGGCACATGTGCGTACTCCTGGGAGATCGTCTTCCTGGCTACTCCAAATGGATCGAAGTTCAACCGTGCAGGGAAGAACTCTTGCTCATACTCGGATAACATCTGCGTCTCCATCCCTCGAGCTCTATGAATGCTATGGCATTGTAATGTCCCACAATGATTGGGAAGAAGCCCGTAGACTTGTGCCGCTTCGACTGAAGGTCGTGTAACTCCACAAGTTGCTGCTCAACTCCATGGTGATCAATCTATCATTCGGATATCTGGGCAGCTTAACCGGTTCACCAGAAAAGCCAGTAACCCTGAGGTATGTGAAATCTGCAAACTGAATGAATAGACTGCCAACCTTGGACACAACTTCCCATGCTTCCTTGCTTACCCTGTTGGCCTTTAGGTCCTTGTCTAGCCTGCAAATGAATTTGTAGAAGAATTCATCATTGACCAATTTGAAATCTTTCTCGTATGCAGGTACAGTAAGCTGTGGGTAGCACTTGAAAATGGGGTCCTTAGAAAGAACACCACATCTATCCAGCTTGGAAAAGACACCTTGTGAAGTTGCAACATACACCAAGTAGGAAGTCATTTTCAAGCTGAAAGTATGCTTCACGTTCCGGAGTTGCTCACCAATGTTGTCGCTAATAATTTCCGACCAATTGATTATGGAATCAACCTTGTTGACTTCAATGGTCCTAATGAAAGCATACATCCATGTACGGAAAGTGTAAGCATTCACCTCGCCATTAATCCTGCATAGCAATTTGACAACATCATCTACCTCCTGCACCAAATGGGATCGTGGAAGAGTTCTTGGGAACTTAGAAGGAGATCTAGGCTTCTTCATGTATCTGCTTATTCATTATGCTCACGCAATCAGCTCTATGCTTCTCCCACCTGCTGCCGGCATCCTGAATGCTAATGGAAGTCACCACCTTTTGCACTGGAATCTTCAAACAATAATTGATGAACTCGTGTCCAAACGAATTATTGTCTTTCCCGTAGCATCACGCACCGACTGGATGAAGTATGGTAAGATCTAGCGCACTCCATAACAAACTCGCAATCGGTGTGTGTATGGAAAGGTCAGCTGGATGATTCCACTTTGCTTTTAACCGCACACATGAGTGAAGTCTTTCCAACTCGGATCTATCAATCAATTCGGAAAGAGGTTCCGACCGGATCTGTGTCTCCTACATCTGCAAGTTTGGACGTGATGCATGACTCCGTCGTGCTTTATTTTTCATCTCTCTTTGCCATGGCTTTGTCTATCTTTGTCTGAATAATTCTTTTTCTTCTTACTTGGTTGGATTTCTTCAATACTGGTGCAGATCTGGATAATCATTCAGATTCGGAGGATATACTCAATGTATTGGACATTGATTAGAGCTCTTTTTCTTTTGTAAAGCACATGTAATGAATTCCTGCAATTAATTCAGACAAAAATAGCCACCGGAGCATGAATAGTGAATTTTAATTGTAAAAATTTACACTTTTCAAGCCTACTGCCCCAAAAATTGATGTTTAATTTGCACACAAAGAGAGAATGAATCTTTTCAACAACACCTGAGCACCTATAATACTTATGCAAACAATTATGCAGACAAAAATCAACCTCCTTCAATGCATGCGCCAAAATTGGAAGCTTTTAGCCTTGGTTTCACCTTTGTCTGAGCAAAAATCCTCTTCAAATGGGGCGCACTTTTCCTCTTGGCTGCAATTCTTTACCTGTGAATTAATTAATTCACCCTTATGGCAGCCCATGCTTATATAACCCTCATAATTCTATAATTAATAATTGCCCTTCCTATTCCTGGCAATTAATTAATTAAAAATCATGCTCTTCTCTTTAACTGATGTGTAAAAATAGCATGTTTAAGGACAACCATCCAATAAATTAAATTAATTCAATTTAATCATCCACACTTCACTTCACTTAAGCTTCACAGTGTGCTTTGACCATAGCCACTGAAAATAGAATTTAATTTAATCATTTAATGCTTTAAAAAGCATTATATCTTTCCCAAAAGGGGCGCACTTTTTGTCATGAAGGGGGCAACCATTAAATAAATTAATTTATTTAATTTTAGACCATTTAATTCTATTTCTTTTATTCCCCTTTGCCTTGTTGACTTTCTTCCATGCTTGGGCGCCTATTTTAGAAGAAGAAATAATTAAAATAATCCTCTTTAAGGCTGCCATCTTCTCTCCAAAGGGGGCGCACTTTTTTGCATAATAGAATTCTATTTTTAAGAATTTTTAACAATGGGATTATTTACCCTGCAAGGCAACCCCGGAAATCCCATGATCCACTTAAGTGATTTGACTTTGACAATGGGATTATTTACCCTACAAGGCAGGCAATAAAATCTCATGATTTCACTTAAGTCACTTTTCTTTTATTTCACCATGGGAATTTTTACCCTGCAAGGTAGGCAATAAATTCCTGCCTGCCTGCTGCCTCTAACTTTCCCACTGCAGCTTAAGTGAATTTTATATCATGGAAAAAGTACCTGCCAGGCAGTGCAAAATTCTCACCTTGCTCACCGCTTCTATTTTAAAAAAATAAACAATGGGATTCTTTACCTGCAAGGCAACCCCGGAAATCCCATGATCCACTTAAGTGATTTGACTTTGACAATGAGATTATTTACCCTGCAGGCGGCAATAAAATCCCATGATTTCACTTAAGTCATTTTTATTTTATTTCACCATGGGAATTTTTACCTGCAAGGCGGGAATAAATCCTCCCGCCTCTGCCTCTAACTTTCCCACTTTGCAACTTAAGTGAATTTTATATCATGGGAAAAAGTACCTGTGGCGGTACAAAATTCTCACCTTGCCTACTTTGCTTTTATTGTTCTACCATTGCAGCTTTAAATCCTTTGTTTTCCAAAATGCGTCCAACCTCACAGGGGCTTTTAGCGCACGACTTCGCTTTTTCCGGTGATCCAAACGTCCAATGGTGACTTCCTCCGGGCATAACGTGCGTATATGTTCTTCACCGCTCCAGGCCAAGAATCGGGCTTACCCGTGAAAGGAATTGTTCCAGATAAATTTAACGAAAACGAAACAAGACAACACAAAAATGCGAAAAAATGCCAAAAGTCACAAATAAAGCCCAAAACTTATTCCAAGTTAAAACCCTTCTGGTACATAGGAATAATGACATGTTCGATCATAACAGAGTTAAAACAGAGCGCAAATAGCCTCAAACGGGCTTAAAAAATTAAATACAAATTTCCCAGACAAATCCCGACGTAATATAACAATTTTGGGCTTCGGGTATTTGGCTAAAAAGGCTAAAATGGCTCTTTAGAAATATCTTGACACAATACAAGAACTTTCGAAATGCAATAAAAACACAAAACAACCCATTATTTTAAAAGTACGAAATTTTTTCTGGATAGGATAGTCACATATTTCATGATAAAATCTGGGTACACCAGAGGACCGTAATGTCCCATTTTCCACGCTAGTCATTATGAAGGCCTTGGGTCCATTCCACCTTCCGTGGGTTTCAAGGAAGGAAAGCAAAGGAGGTAAATGCAAAGTGAAAAAGGAACTTCCATCTTCACCCTCATAAAGTTCGTTCTTGAAGCTACAAGGAGATAAAGAAATATTTTCTTATGAGATCGGTCTTTTTAAGTGAAGATTAAAAAGTGCATTAAGATTTCAACCATGAGGATTGGCCTTTTAATTCATCCTCGGCACCAAAGAAGGGGTACTTAAGGAGGTTCAAACGGAGGAGGAACATCATCATCATTCATCATTTGGACATCTATTTGGATTTGAAGCTAGTGTAGCTTCTCTTCTTGCCATTGAAGAACAAAAACCCTTCCTTGGTCACCTATTGAGGACAAAAACCTTCAATAGGATCACACTTGGGGACGAAACCCTCTTGTGTGCTTTGGTGGCTTCACCCGGAAGTCACAAGTGAGCTTTAAGGAGGATTTTATATTTGTTTCTTCCCTTCTAACCCTAGGCGACTTGCTTGGGTGAAGGGTTTGATGTCATCTAGGGCACTTTTGGACAATTTGAGTTGATATTATTGTTCTTCATATTTTATAAGGCTGAAATCTACATTTTGGTGATTTTTGGAGAAGTTTATCTATCATTTCCAGCCCTTGGTTTTGGTTGTATTGTTGTTGTCATTTATTTAATTGCAGCTTGGTATAATTTCATATTTTACACATGTTTTAGAATGCTTTTGCTCGGTAATTATTTCATTAATCGAATACAATAATTAGAAGGAATTATGCACCTATTTTCAACTTGTTTGGAGGGTGTTTGATGCCCTAAAAGTGTGACTTTAGTTTGTTGCCAGGGTTTCTACTTTTTTCAGTTCTGTTGTCATAAAAATCATATTATTCTCAAGTGGGATTGGTGTTATTTCTTTGTTTTTCAGTTCAGCCATAGAAAGGGACATTACAAACAAACTCGGTCCTACAACATTTTGGGTTTCTCCTCACACATACTCAACAGAGTCTCTTTCCATGTGTTGGATATTTCTTGAGCCATGGAGTAATACTTCCACATCATAACAACACTTCCAACCAAAATCCACAAAAACACCATTTTTGTGACATTTACCTCATGCCTACTCATTGAAACCCCCATATGCCCCTGCACCACAACCACCCCATCAGAATCGAATTTCCCGTATTTTTTATGCTTGCATAAGCCTACCCATTGACCTTCATGTTCTTCTTCTCTCCTCCTTCAGGGCTATCATTTATGCCGACCTTGCTCTCTTACATCTTTATCCACCTAAAATGGCACATCTCAATCAATTTAAAGTGAGAAACAATTGCATGCTTTGAGAGTAACTTAAACCACAAACCTCGCAACACAAAAACATGGATTGGATGCAATTCAAGAATTGATGGAAATTGAAAGCGGTGTCATCTAATATTCACCAACATATTTGCACTCATTTGGTTGAATTGACATTGCAATGCACAAATTGCCAATACTTTCTATAACACCACCTCTCATTTGGATCTCACTTGCATCCTTTATCTAGCCCATAACAGCATGCCAACCCTAGATATTTTGAACACTTGGCTGATTGAATGTGAGTCTTTCATCTCTTATTCTAGGCCATTCACATCTCTTCTTACTATAATAAACTCTTCTTATATGTGGTGCTTTGTGGTGGCACCTATTAATCCATATGTTGAAAGTTCGAGATTATTAATTTATACAAACCTTAACCTCATGTTGGCAGCCAATGAATATCTACTAGCATATTCTATCTATATGTTTAATATTTACACATATAGGAGTGTTCTAAATGGGAAGAGGAGTTGCAAGGCTTGACAACTTTAGACAGGTGAAGAATGACCACAATGTTGTCCAATCTCTAATGGCAGGAAAAACGTTCAAGTTTAATAAATGTTGGACATGATCTATGCTAACAACAAACTGATCCAACAATATTTTAGATTTATCCTCGTACAAACTTAGTAGAGTGTCTTGCCCCAATTTTGCCACTTCCATAAACTCACTTGTTGACATTCTTATATTATTCACGTCACCTTCAAGGCCATCATTTATGTTGACCTTACTCTCTAACATCTTTATCCACTTGGAATGGAACATCTCATTCAATTAAAATGTGAGTGACAATCAAATGCATGGAGAATGGGACTCAAACCACAAACCTTTTAACATATAAACATGGTTTCAAGACAATTCTATGTAGTAGGCCTATATGTATTCTGCTACACTTGGTTGATTGAAAGTGTGTTTCTCATTGGCTTATTCTAGGCCATCCACATCTCTTCATATTATAATAACCTCTTAGCCTATGTGGTGCTTTGTGGGTAGTGCCTATTAAGCCATATGACAAGACTTTCATATTGTTATTTTATGTGATACTCTCCTTCAAATTGCAGTGTGTTTCTAGACTCCCATTTACCCTCCAATCACCTTCTATTGTGAACTTCATAATAAAAGCTCGGTTATCTAAACAACCACTCAGATCTATTCATTTGGTTTGCTATTTTCCGGAAGGCCTTCATCTCTCATCTATGGAGAACTTATTCAACAACTTCGTTTATGCGTTATTCTACATATGCTATGAGATTGAGATTCGAAAGGAATGATTATTTGTTTTGGCTACTCGATAGCCACGTAAAAAACTTTTACAAGTTGTTTCACTACCCTTGTACAAGATTGTTGTTGTAATGAATTCCTTTATTTCATATTGCTATGCATATTTCCAATTTTGACATACGAACCTAGAGCCATCTTTGAGTAGCATTGGAACAAGAAATATGGCTCAATGCGTAGTCCATCAAGAGAGATGACACTTGAGAATGATGTGAAATTAAGGCTTCATCATTCATCACTTTAATATGGTCTTTGATAGATGGTAGAGAATGGATTTGAGATTCAGAGAGCTATCAATCGGTGGGTCCACCATATTTCGTGGCTTCACTTGTTGGATTGCCTTTTAATTAACTTGTTAAGTATATGCTTTGTGCCATACGTGAGAGGCTTTGTTATAAGTATAGAGCAAGGCACAAATTCTCAAGCATTTTATTGGTGAATTATTTACCATATGCTTGTGAATGCCTTGTTAAGGTGTCACTTTAGTCTTTGGAGGATTCGATGAAATAATGTGAGGTGGAAGATGGGTTCCATACACTCTTGTGATTGCATGTAACCAAAGAAACTGACTGAACATTCTTAGCATTGAAATTCTAAGTAGACAATATTAGTCTAAAAAACTTTTGTATGATTAGAGGCCTTGTATAGAATTAAGAATCCAAAGATTTTAAGTCTAATATTAAATATAGTTCCACAGATTTCAAGTCCCATATTGAATGATAGTTGGTATCACAAATATGCACAATAATAATGAATCCATTTTTGTCATTTATTGTTGGAAGGAAGAATGATGGTGTACTAGATATGGACCATTGATCTCAAGGGCATTGACTATTTCCATATGCCCTTCATTTTAGATGCAGTTTGTGCCTTTGCCATTTGTCATTCTAACTATACTCTTAACTCGTCCCTTAGATTGTATGCCAAATCTAGAGAAGAAGAGGAATTACTTATTGCTCTGCAATGGATCAACATTCCCTAAAATTTTAGACATGAGGTAAGTTTTTGCATGTCTCTTCCTCCAACACGGGTGTCCTTTCCACACAATATTCTTCTCTTCCATTTGTATCTTCCCCTTCTGGCATTTCCATTGCACCGCCTTTGTGCGACTGCTAATTTTTTGTCATATGGAGGGGTCACTTAGTTAATGCCATTAACTTGTCCATCAGTTCTAGGGCGCCGACAATTGGTCCTTACACAACTGAAAGAAACAAAATTTTTTTGAGAAAATATGGAGAAAATGGGCTTTGCTATTTTTAAATTTTGTTCAGTATGGTGTCAAGATTTTTAATTGGATAGCATTTAATTTGTTAGATTGAAGGAAGACATGATACAAATATCATCTGAAGCATAGACAAAAGACAACCATTTGGTGTCAAAGCTTGCATGACCCAAAGGCAGATCTGAAGTGAGACTATCAAGTGAATTGAGTCAAAGAAGAGATTGAGTTAAGAGTCAAATTCATTCAAAGGCAATAGAGCTTGAAAGGTACTCATCACGGGAGAATTTGCGAGATAATTTGTGAGGTGGTAATGAGGTTGATGTCAAGATTGAGCCAAGCGAAACAATGTCGTGAAATCAAAAGGTTGTATCATAACATTATTCAAGTGACCTTAGTCTTGTTCTAGAGGAACCACAACAACGTCTAACTCGTCAAAAGACAACGAATGAGCTTGATAGAGACAAAGTTGAGCAAGGCTTTGATAATCATGTTATGACGTGCTTTGAAATGGGCATATTTCCAATCCAACGACCAATCAAATCAGCACCATTGCATCTCCGGCAAATGTCGCGATAGCAACCTTATTCCCATTTAATAAATGCCTTTGGCATAAATATAAAGCTATAGAAATTATCATAGGACTAACTTGGTAAGCTAAGGGCATAACTGATTTTACTTTAAAACGGGAATGCATAGACATTAAGCGTTTGAATACCTAAAAATAGAGGAAGATCTTATCTAAATTAACGTAATTTAAGTAAAAGAGAAGGCATTGGGCTAGAGGAAAAACATTTTCAGAAGAACTTCGTAGTTAGTTTTTAATAATACATATATTCAAATAAATTATCTATGTTTTCTCTTAGTTGAGCCTTTCACTCAAAATTTCCCCCTCTATTTTTGTTGTAATTTGAAAAAGGATGTCAACTTGATGTGCCTTGAAAATATGATGCCTACTTCCAATAACAATTAAGGAGAGGAGCTAATGGTTGTGCACCCTAAGTTGAGGGGTGTACAATACTCATATAAATACCATAAAATTTGAAAAAAACTTTTAATAGATTTTGTATTTTTAATCTAAATATTTTCTTTTGAGCATTTATATTGTATGGAAAGTGGTTTTTAAGGTATTTAAATCAAGTAGTTTTCCATACAAAGAAATTTAGGGTGGACCATTTGTAGGGCATTATGTCATGCATTTTTTTCACTTATGTGGCATCATTTGATTGGGTGATTGTTTGATGTGATTTGATGTGACTCATTTTATTGGCTATTTTTTCAAAATTTAAGTGAGAAATGTACATGTACTAGTCCTTGACTTTACATCTACCCTCACCATTATTGGTCCATGCTCCACGATTGGCTCCTCTCCTTAGGATGTTTTGATCTTTTGAAATAATAGATTGCATATGATTTACTCATTTATAAAATAATATTAATGTTGATTGATAAAACTTTAAAATGTACATTGTTAACCATCATGTGATTTTGACTACTTGTTTGATGAAATTTTATTACATATATTACTATCCATGGTTGGATACATGACTCGATTAATTTTGTATCGCATATACTTCAAATGCAAAAATGATCAACAAATTATAATATATTATGAGATGTCCAATTGAAACTTGATTGTTGCAAATTGTAAATTTAAAAACAAAGTAAGCAAATTAAATTACAATTTATGAGATTTTAAGATGAAATTGTTAATGAAAATTTTAATATATATTTTCATTTAATTAGTGAATATGTCTTTATATACATATTCTTTTATATTTGATTTAGTGCATAATATTTTAAATATGATGTCATGTTATCAACCCTCGACCCTCATTGTGAAGGGTTAGGTTTTTAACATTATTGTAGTATTATTATTTATTAAACTAGTGAGCTTCATTTTAGGTGGTATGATACATTTAATAGGAAATAAAATACACTTAACATTTTAAATCTATGTATGTGTATTTTAGATTTGTTACATATTATATTGATTAATATTTTGATCATTTTTTTGTGAATTTTTATTGACTTTTGGAAGTGAAATATGATTTATGCATTAAAATGGATTTTTATTTTTATTTTAAATGTTAGATTTTTATAATTTTTGAAGTCCCTTATTTCTAAGAACCAAAGTTTAATTTCATGTTATTTAACGAGTTATCCTTCCTTTGTTCCATGGTTGGCAAGCTATTAAACTGTTAATATATGGTTTATGTTCTTCTAGTATGAAAACTTTTCCTTGTGAAATTTTAGATCTTATTTTCTAACTACGCCAATAGGTGTTCTACGGTGGTAGCTATAGGTGGTGGCGATAGATTCTAAAATTTGTGAGTTGTCAACAATCAATTTATGGTTTTAAATTTGATGTTTATTTGATCGTCACGAGGTAATTTCAATCTTAAAATTGATGTCCATTTGATCACTATTTAAGAATTTTTTTCTTTTTTCTTGGAAAAATAAATCAAATTTTGTTATGTCTCGCCATATGGTTGAATTTGGAGCCCTCTCTTTTTCTTGGAAATATTCTATTCAACACAACACAATGTTACAAAGAGAGTAATGAAGTTATTTATCAATGTGGTATGCAAAAGTCTAAGATAAAGGCCTTGAGATTGATCTCTGTGTTTTTTTAGATAAATGTATTAATATATTTATATTAATGTAAATCTAATCATTATCCCTTTTGATGGGAAAGATACCAACTAAACAACTAAGCATGAAGTGACTTCTTCCCCATAAAAACACAACTAATAATTGCTTGTGATTAAAAATTGCTATATTGTTTTTTTCTATTTTTGAAGTCCCTTATTTCTAAGAACCAAATTTTAGTTTTCTGCTATTTAACTTGTTGTTCGTTCTTTGTCTCATAGTTGGCAAGCTATTAAACTTTTAATATATGGTTAATTTTCTAATATGAAATCTTTTCCTTATGTAAACTTTAGATTGTATTTTCTAATTATGTAGATAGGTGTTCTACAATAATGGCCATATGTGGTAGTGATAGATTTTAATGTTTGTAAGTTGTCATCAATCAATTTATGGTCTTCGATTTGAAGTCCATTTTATTGTCAAGAGGCAATTTCAACCTTAAATTTGATGTCCATTTGACTATCACTTAGAAGTTTTTCTTTTTGTTTGGAGAAATCAATTGAAAATTGTAATTTCTCACCATATGGTTGAGTTTTGGAGCCCTTTCTTTTCTCCGAAATATTTTATTCAACATGATACAATGTCACAACTATATTGACACCATTTGTGAATAGTTATGGGGATTCATAGAGAAGGTACTTGAGTTATTTATCAATGCGGTATACAAGAAGTCTAAGATAAGGGCCTTGAGATTGATCTCTCAATGTTTTTCAAATAGATGTATTAAGATATTAATACTAAATTAAATTTAATCATTATCCCTTTTGATGGGAAACATACCAACTAAATAACGAAGCATGAAGTGACTACTTCCCCATACAAACAAAACTTATAATTGCTAACAATTTTATAAACAATATTTATGTGCAATTTTACTCATGTAGTTAAATCATCTCAAGATGACATCCATGAGTAATCATTTACCGAATGCCATTGTTTCTTCACGTATTTTTGGTAATAATCAAAAGGTAAAAGGGTTCGGTTTAGCACACAAGCATTGTGTGTTATTTCAAGGAGTAAAGGTAAATGCAATCCACTATTTTGGGCTTCTCTCCCTCAAACCTCTTTCCCATTAGTAAAACTTTTGAAGCATGTGCCTAATAGATCACCCTAATTAAATAATTATATTAAATGTGGACTAAACCAATTATAAGCCAATCATGTATATATGTAGAGAGTAATTGAAGCTTTCTACTAATGGTTTGATTAGATTAGTAATTTTGGTGGGATTTTGATCATGTGTGCTTAAGTCATCTCAAAATGCCTCCATAAATTTTCATCACGCTCACGATCTAATCATCTCATGTATTTTTAGTAATAATCATTAGGCAAAGGAACACATTTTAACATAGAAACCTCGTTAAGTGCTTGGGAGTATAGGGGAGGAACAATAAGCGTAATCCACTCTTATTTGTAAGTATTCATCATAATTTGTTCCCAACCAATCCATAGGTAAATTTTCATTTCAATTGGCACCAAATTGTTAAAAAAATGCAATTTAAAAAAATTCTCTTTAAAGATAACATGACAACAAAATATGGGATTGAAATTTGTACTAACTTAAATTGGCCCTTTAGCCTTATTTTATGTTAATTATTGTTGGTTGAGCACACTTGTTTACTCATAGCTAATTTGGTCTAAACCGAGCAATATGCCCCTCTTCATTGACTTCCATTCCTCCAAAATGCATTTACTTATAGAGCAATCTCTTATGTGTACATCTCTTTAATAATTGAATAATATCTTGATATTTTGCTCCAGCACTCTATCTCTCTATGAATGGTTGTGTTTCTTTCTTTTCCATCTATGAAACTGGTTTATACATCATAAGCCAGGCAAAGAGGCGAGCCTCCTTTGTAAGTCGTCAGGGTGAGTGTAGTTTGGTTGAGGCCGATACCATAAGACTTGCAGAATCATTACCAGTAAGTACCAATAATGGAATTTGAAGATCACACCCAGATGCATAGTGAAGAAGCCAATCAAGACTTAGTAAGTCTCTTTGATGTTTTTCCTGTTAATTTTGCTTTAGATGTACAGAAGAATCTGATCCACTTCCCTCTTGGAAATTACATAAGATCTTGTATAATCAATTTTATGATAATTTATTTGCTTTTCATTTAATAGTTGTTACTACTCTAAAAACCAATGAGTCTGTCATTCAAGTTTCTCAGAGCAACAATCATGAGTTTAATATACCTCTGATAGATCCTGTGAACATACAAGCTCTTTTTTTTTTTTTGAAGATTCCTAGGGAGAAGGCCCTAGCCTAAAAAAGTTCCTATTATAGTCCATGATTAATCTACAAATCATTGGACTTAACAGGGAGAGTAAAATGCACTTTATCGTGCTACAAAAACCAAAAAACCAGTTCCTATACAACAATATATATATCACCGAATTGTACATTCCTAGATTGTAAACAAAAAGAGTGATAACCACTCCATATTGAACAAGCTCAAATCAGAGAACCCCGAATTCAATCTTCCATGGCAGAGCCCGGAGGCTTTTCCGCTAGAATCTCCACCTCTGAGTCACTTGAAGACGAAGGAGATGAAGAAGAGCTAGCACAACAATTCCAAAATCAACTTTGGCCTTCTTCGGGAGGCAAATTCCCTAGTTTTCCTACACCACCACCAAGTCAAGGCATGAATATGAAATTGTAAATTGACCACCCTTGCTTCTAGGTCCTTCATCTCCTTGTGGAGGAGAAACTGGCCTGCTGAATTAGAGATAATGTTGGTCGTGCTCAACCCCTGTGCCACATCAAACACATTCCTTCGACCCACAGATTGACCAGGGTCCAACATTAACCTCCTTAATTTATCACAGACAACCACTTCTTCTTCGTCCTCTTCAATGCTCTTGGCCACTGACCAAACTTGCTCCAACCAACCCCTCATGGCCACATTTTTAATTCTCCCATTGAGCCACTCCGAAAAGGAATCACCCAAATCAGGGCCAATCGACCACGACGTCGCTTCCTCCTAGAGCCACCCACAAAGTCTCCATCGAATGCCATGAGAGAAAAAGGAGAAATAGATTGATGAACTTCTACTTACCATACCCACCCTGAAGGAAAACCAAGAAAATCTGCGGAAGGAGTTGAAAAGATAGCCCAAAGACAACCAAAACATAGCTTAAAAGCCAAACTCCTTCCCCAAAGCCAATGAATGCTAGGTACGTGCCACACTTCAAATCCAAAACCAAATCCTTCCCTTAAAAAACCATCATTTCCAGGAGGGGGAAAACAAGGGGTACAACTTTAGAGATTAAAGTCCCCTCTGCACGAACCAAACGTGCATCATTAACCAAAAGGGCTTGAATGTCGTTGGGGAAAAGTGTCTCCCATGATTGAGCCATCACCCGACCCTTATTCCAAAGCATGACACCAATATTAGCTAAACCATCTGCCACCTTATTTCCTTCTCGACAAATATGAGAAAAAATCACCTCCTCAAAATCAGGAAAAATTTCTGAATGGTATCATAGATGGATTGTAATTGCCATGCATGAGAAGAGTTTCCTTACACTATCATAATGATAGCCAAAGATTTGTCTTCAACCCAAATTCTAGACCATTTCCTTTGCTTAGCTTCATCTAGACCCCGCCCATGCCTTCTACAAAATTGTTGGAAGCTACACCACAATCGAAAGCCATAGCAAGGACATGCTGACAATCAACATTATGAAACACACACCCGCAACCAGCGGCTTCAGGGTTGCCTTTAAAGGCACCATCAAAATTTAGTTTGTTCCAACCTACTAAAGGAGGACTCCAATGTGTCAACCTCTTATCCTTACTCCCCTTATCAGGAGAGACATACAAGCTCTTAAAAAGCAAAAGACTTTTAAGTTTGCCCATATAGGATGTGTGCAAATAGGAACTACTCAGTTGTTGAGACGTGGTTTAAATGTCTTTGTCTTGTGTTGTCTGCAGGACTTAAGGTTTGAAAGCTTTGAAGATTCTCTTCTACCTGCTATTCAAATTGGTTTGCATAATGGCCATATTTCATTCGAATTATTTCCTAGTTATCCAATTAGCTTCTAAAAAGAAGACTTGCTTAAACAAGTCCTATGCTTGCACCTTGCCACTACTGGCCTGCATATGAAGCTTGGAGCATGCCCATTAGCCATTTTATTACAAAATCATCTACCAATTAGTCAATACCATGTATCCCACAGGTTAAGCATGGTATCACTAAAGGCAACAATGTGGTGAGTCATGTTAGTCTTGAGAGCCAAAAGATTGAGCCAAAACTTACGATTAGAGCCAATGTGGTCGGTCATAGATTAGAGTCCCCAAGGAATGGACATTGTCTAAAAATAAAATAGATAAAGACCAACCTAAGTTGGAAAATGCTACAACAATACATGAATCCAAATTTGACATAACCCATGTCTTCAGACCCAAAATATCTCTCCCTACATTATCTCGGATCCAGTTCCTCTAGATTTGATTGTTCATATTTCTCCATGGCCGAGCCCTCAAATAAGAATAAAGAACAAATTTATGTCTATAGCCACAATAGTTTGATTCATGATCCTAACACTGACTACCTTTGGTGTAAGGACTGTGAACAAATCATTAAACAAAAGTACATTCCTTCAAATGGACCTACTATCAATATGGCCTCCAAGCACGGCTATATTCCCGTATATATTCCTTCTCTTCCTTCTCTAGAGAGTAGCGAAATTCTCTCTAGTGATGAAAAACAAAAAGCCATCTTCTGGTATCAAAGAATTGTTGATCAGCAAGTTGATCCCTCATAATCCTCTAAGATGTTGAATTGGACCAATAAAGTTGTCAAAACAATACATGATAGGCTTAAAAACCAAGAAGCCTTATTGGTTGAAATGAAAAAAAATCTAAAGGCCATAGAATTACATCAAAAAGGATATTTACAATATGCTCTTCATCTATTAAATACTAAAGTAGATTCTTTGTCCAATACTGTACAAAAGTTTGATAAGAGTTTAGAGTCTGTATCTAAACATGTCTCAGTTTGTCCCGAAATCCCTAGAGTTGTATCTAATGAAATTGTCAACATTGTCCAACCTCTTATATCCCAATCTGATGATGCAAAAAAGGAGATATCCTCCAAGATTGGAACAAGTCACAAGCTTCTACAAAATAGCCTACATCAACTGCATGAATCCTCTATTGAAGTCAGTCAAAAGATAGATCATGTCCAAGAATTGGTAAAGCCAATTCCTAAAATTATTCCTCAGGTTGAACAAATACTTGAAAATACAAAGAAACTTGAAGAAATAGTCCCAGGCATTGGTCTAAGAAGGTTTCATGGACAAATGTTGCTAAAGCATCTTATTCAAAAGAAAGACATAAGGCTTTTCTTCCAGGAAGCAACAAGCCTGCTTTACCAAATAAAAGTTATATTTGTATGGCTACTATCACATCGAAGATGCAGAAAGCATGGTAATTATGGATGAGTCAATTGGAGCTTCTACAAGTGAGCCATTGCACAATACTTTGTAAGAACCTAGCCCCCGAAGCCAAATTGGATTGTTCTACACTAGCACAAATAAAAGAAATGATTCATGGGATGATATGATGGTCTAATACTCGGTTCTGTATAAAAAAAAGCGATCTCATGACCATTGCGCAGAAACAATTGCCAATGGATTTGTTGGCATTGCCCGAGAATGGTGGGATGCAAATCCCCATCAAACAAAAATCCTAGTTGGTGGAGGTATTACTGCACTCTTTGTTGAATTTTTAGGAACTATGGACAATGATAAGTACAAGAATACTACTCTGTTTTTAAAATCCAGAATTTGTGATATGAGTAGGATAAAAGAATATCAGTGTTATATGCAAAGACTATACTATAATTCAGAAATATAAATGATCCAACAATGAAACTCAAATATATTAAGTCTTTTCCTGCATATTTATTCAAAGTGAAAATAAAAAGGATATGCATGGTAAAACTCCAAAGCAATTAAGTTTTGGAGCAATTAACCAAATCATTGATGAGATGAATGCTTGTCTCTGTCAAGAGAAAAAGGATAGAAAAGAGGTTGTTAAAGACCAAAAGGATTTAAGAACCAAACTCTGCCAAAATATGGATAATGATCCATTTGGATGCAAGCCATCTCATACCTCTCCTCACCGGAAAAAGCCTTGTAAAGAATGTTCTTTTTCAAAGGGGAAGGGTAAATATAAGTTAGAAAATAAATATTTCAAGAAAATATTTTCTCTTAAAAATCTTCCTAGAAGAAAAAAATACTTCAGAAAGAAAAAATATCTTGGCAAGAAAAAGAAATTTGTGCCTACATGCTTCATCTGCAAAGGAAGACATTATGCCAATGAATGTCCCAAAAGGACACTGATAAGGCTAAAGCCAAGATCAATAATATTGCTTAATTTCTTATTCAGATTACTATTCTTCTGACATATCTTATGTGTCATCTGAAGACATACAAGTCAATATTGTGGAGCAATCAATCATACTTTGACAACATTTAATCGGATATGATTTCAGCTTTTCATCCTCTAATTCTACCTTCTCGCTGAAGTTTTGCACAAACAACTTGAACTCAGACAAAGTGAGTATGACAGATCTCCCCATGGGATACAACAAAAAGACTTATCTTCTTCAAAAGGTTAGAGAACTTGAAGACAAATATCAATCTCAAATACGTGCAAAGCTTGATGCATAACAAGGAAGAAGAAAAGAAAAATTAACAGAACAACATCAAAACCACAAAGCATTCTCTTCATCATCCAAACCACCCATTATACAAAGAAAATTACAACAAAGACAACCTGCAAAGAAGAGGTCATGGACGAGGAAGAGGAAGGAATTCCTCTGAAAGGATTTTTCCTTTCTTATTTCCAGAAGAACAGAATGAAGATGAATTCCAAGTTATTGATCTAGAGTCGATTTTGTATTTCCTAAGCCAGAATACAAAAGGACTTGGCGAAGGAACAAAATAGAGTTTCTTCAGAAAGTGATGACAAAGCCAATTGAAGAATATAAGAAGTTGCTAGAAGAAGAATCTCTAGAACAAAAAGAAACTAAAAAAGAGAACTTCCTGAAGCAACCTACCAATAGATTTTGCAACAAGAAACAAAAGAAGAAGTTCTAGTAGAAGAAATAAATATTGAGGTATGTACCATTAAAGGAGCTCAAAATCCTTTCATTTCAATCAGTATTTGCATTCGAATATCAATCCATATTCAATAGATTCCATGATAAATACTGGAGCAAATATAAGTCTTCTTAGGACTAGAGCCATTCCTCCAGACTGTTGGACAAAAACTTATCTCAAGATCAATTTTGATAAGAAAGAAGTCATATCTAGGTACACAACCTATGTCCCTGTCTTTATACAAGGCTACCATAGAACATTACAGTTCTATCAACATAACATGATCTCCTATGATTTTTTGCTAGAGTAGATACATTACAACAATGTGGTACCTTCACTTGAATAAATATTTTATATATTTATTTAATCCAGATGTTCGATCCTTAGAAATATTCCTTCAGAACTATAATTCCTTTACCAAAACAAAAGAAAGAATCCAATCATGAATGGATTCATAAATCCATAGCCCTCTGTAAAGGAAACATTGATGATATTATAGAAAAGATAAAAAGGGATCTATGTTCAGAAAATCCTCATGCCTTCATAGGGAAAAAAACATTATTGCTCACTAGATTTGCAATTTGCCAAAGATGCAAATGGGAATAATATTATTCCTAAATTTAAAGCCCATCATAAAGGAATGATTCCGAAGAAAGAAAATAATGTCATGAAGAAATCAAAAAGTTGCTTCAGGGTGGTTTCATTCAATAGTCTAACTCTCATCATGCGTATGCAACATTTTATGTTAATAAAAGAAGTGAGCAGCTAAGGAAAAAGAAAAGGCTTGTAGTAGACTACAAACCACTAAATAAGTTTGTCTGATCTGTACAACATCCAATACCTGCAAAGGATGATATTTTGTATAGAATCAAAGGATCAAAGGTCTACAACAAGTTTGATCTCAAAAGTGGGTTTGGAAAATCTTCTTGAAGCCAGAAGATAGATACAAAACAACATTTGTTGTTCTAGAGGACAATACGAATGGAATGTTCTTCCATTTGGTTTAAAGACAACTCCATCAATTTTTTAGAAGATGATTGATAATATTTTTGGTGAGTTGTTTGATTTCCTAATTGTGTATATTGATGATATTCTCATTTTTTCTAAATCCCCTAAGGAGCATATTGAGCACCTTCAAAAGTTTAATGATACAGTTTATCAAAATGGTTTGTGCTTATCTCCAACCAAAATGGAGGTATTCAAGGATGAAATAAATGTTAGGAATTAGTATTCACATGGTTAGTTTTATATATATTGTTATAACTAATGTGCAACAATATATCAATACGGATTGTTATTGTTTGTATACTTCCTATTTTATAGGAAGTTGTTCAACAACATTCCTGGCTATATAATAGCCATTGTATTAGCAAGAAAAGATATAGAATATATTATTATTTTGCTGTGTAAATCTGCTTGTTCTCCAAGATTTGGTATCAGAGCCGTATTGTTCCACTGCCTGTGATGGGAAAGTAAATTGTTTGCAGGGGCGCATATTATTCTTCATTGCCCCACGTGATGAGATTTCTCCTGTATTGACATCTCCTCTCCTCCTGCGCTCTTCCTTCTGTGTGGACGCTAAAATTTATACAATTCATTTCACTCGGCTGCATCGATAGGTGTCGGAATCAGTTTGGACGCGATCTGTGTATTGTAACGTTAGTTACCTGGAAGAGTTCAGTGGATTGGACAGAATGTTTGGTGGTATTCTGCATATCGATCTCCTTCGTTGATGCAACCAGATCCATCGAGTACATAGATCAATACTTGCTAAAATAAAAAATAATTGTCCAAAAGCAAGTGTTGTCTGTACGAGCCGTGGCAGTATTTTGGAGGTCGACACCTAATCAGAGTGCCCAGCTGTGCGTTGTCTTTCCTTCAACGGATGCAGATTATACTCCATTCCACGCCATTTTCCAAAAGAAACTGAGACAGGAATTTTAAATGTTGGTTTTGTCTGCTATCGATTTAATCACCATTTATATTAGTTTGGACATTTGATAATTGTGTGAATCGATCCAAACATTCTGCAGTTAGGCTACAGGACCCGTCTCTTCTCCTGTCAGATCCAAGATATTCGAATGCCAGGCTCAATCCACATACACAGAATCGTGTAGATTTCACACAGCCATGAATGGAGAAAATAGGTCGGTTTTGTTGTGAGTCTTATTTAGTTTTTATTTGCATAGTTTTGTGATCTAATTCATTCTACCCACGTGGAGCAAGTTTTTTGAAAATTTATTAAAAAGGCATGTAAATGTTTTCAATAGTGGTTAGGATTACTCTATGTCAACGAGAGAGCCGAGTATAGGTGTCATTAGTATTATTTTAGTCATTATTTTATGTCAAAGTTATAAGAGTCATTTTGAGTCATTTTGTTATTGTCGTCTATAGTCAAATGTGTTAAAGTCAAGTGTTGTGTAATTAAAATATTTTTTAATTCGTAGTCAATAAACATAAGTCGTTATTTGTTGCGTTGAGTAGTAGCGTCATTGTCAAAAAGTCAAAAGTCGTGTCATTGTAAAAGTCCAAAAAAAAAAAAATTGCCTCACAGACGCATTTTCGGTGGAATCCGACGTCTGATTGTAGTATATAATTTTGAGCCCCATGATCACATTCGGCTGAGTTAGCAGCAGATCTAATGGAGGATGGAGGCATCGGAGGCTGGAGGTCAAACAGCGACCTCTCGTCAGTCACCAACGATGGGGCCGCACAGAATGATTTGGTGGCACAGGTGTGCAGTGTGAGTATATGATTTTCAGTGTGGTTTCCATTTTCTCAGAGTGCTTCTATTTGCAGTGTTCCTATTTTGTGTGGTATTTGATGGATGTTGGAAAGAGAGTTGTGTTGGAGCACAGATGACTGTCAGTGATCCTCTGACTGACTTGGTCCTCTGACTGCCGTACTTCGTTGGAAGATGGTCAGCTAGAAGAATACGTTCACTAGCATTAGTGACCATGTGCAAAGAAGACCTAACTAGCAAGATCCATTCAGAGTATGTTCTTCGATGCGCTTTGCTTCTCGATCTATATGTGTGGAATTTCACATTGTGGGGGGGAATACATACCAATGTTCCATTCCCATTCTGCACCCAAAACGACTTAGTCAAGGAAAGCTTCCAAAGTGGCAAGGCGCTTTTCTATGCTGTTCGAGATCGAGTGGCAACGATCAAAGACAGAGACTACAATTAAGAACATTACGATTCTTATAGGAAGTAATGTGAAATTTTTCAAGATATCTTCTATTGTGCAGTTTTGAGATATGCATGTTGTGTTTCCTACATAATTCCCTAATGTATAAGCATAGTGGTGAACAGTAGCACCAGAGTAAGTCAGTTCATGGATCTTGAAAGGGTTTGTGGGAGGATCCAGAAAACCACACGAGGTGGACAGTTGATGAGGTTCCTGTCACTTCAAGGTTTGTGGTAAGCCTATTTAAAACCATGGAAGGAGCGAGCCTTTCTTTTGTATCAAGGTCATGAGTCACAGAGTTGGACATGCCACAAGGGTGAGCATACTGCAGAGGAGCGTGTGGATGTTTTTTTACCATGTAAACACTAAGGGGGGGAATGTTAGGAATTAGTATTCACATGGTTAGTTTTATATATATTGTTATAACTAATGTGCAACAATATATCAATACGGATTGTTATTGTTTGTATACTTCCTATTTTATAGGAAGTTGTTCAACAACATTCCTGGCTATATAATAGCCATTGTGTTAGCAAGAAAAGATATAGAATATATGATTATTTTCTTTGTGTAAATCATTGTTCTCCAAGAATAAATTGCTTTGTATCACTATAAATGATGAATCAATAGAAATGCAGTCTCATTCAGATCTAAAACTTAAGATTTTCCAAGCCACATAACCGATAATCGCAGTTGTAAAGATTTCTTGGATGCATTAACTATATTGCATGATTCTATAAGGGAATTACTACTTGACAGGATTATTCTAAACAAAATATTAAGAAAGAATGCCCCTAGTTGGTCGCTTGAAATGACTCAAGCCGTAAAAAGAATAAAAAAACAAGTTCATAAGCTTCTGCCATGTATTTCTAGGAAAAGGATAGAATATTGTAGAAGCAGGATGCAATGAAGAATTTTGGGGAGCTGTGATGAAAGAAAGGTTAGAAAATGGAAAAGAAAATTTTTAGAGATATGCATCCGGACCTTTCCAAGGTTCAATTGAAATATCACTCGCCCATAAAGAAATTCTTGTAGAAAAGAAAGCCATTAAAGCTTTCTTATTTTTCTTACAGAGTGAACACTTTATTTTGAGATCGGATCTCAAAGACTTCAGAGAAAGACTCAACAATGGTGACCCTAGGATAAGACTACTTTCAACAAGTTACAAAGGTGGGGTATGTGGTTTGATAATTATAGCTTTGAAGTTGAATATATAAAAGGTAAAGATAATTCTTTAGCAGATTTTCATGAGTAGAGAATTAAACTAATCCAAGAAAATTAATATTACTCAGGTAATTCATGAATTTGTTAGCCATGTTTGGTCTTGTGCAAATTCTCAAAGGTCTATTGATGTGCTTAAAAGAAATGATAATCAAATGTCATTTGAAGCACAACAAATCCTGCTTGAATGAGATATTATTTTTCTCCCCATACTCCATGATCGAGGTAAAGAACCAGATTTGTAGATCCGGAAATACCAGTAGAAGAATTTCATTCTCTTCAGAACCCATGGTATTTTACACCTTAAAATGGAAATGGAGACATTACAGGTTTGTGGAGCCACCTCCAGATGATATTCCTATTGAAGGAATTCACTTGAGACAACTTGTCCCAAGACCAAGGACACTATGGAGGTTTGAATTTTCCCGAATGTGGCCTGAGGGTCATCCACTGCAAATGATGCTTGGAATGCAGACTCGATCGGGGAGATCAAAGATATATTGCAAATCATTTTAAATATTTTCTCTATCGGTATCTCTCTACAAAAGTTTCTGAACATTCTCTTCTCTAGATGCATCCTAATATTGTCAGAACATATTAATAAATTGTAAAATTCCCTGGTATGTAAAAGAAATGTATTATGTCAAAACTAATCACATGCAGGGACACCATCTACACCCTGATGGTCAAATGTGGCACAAAATATATCTTCATCATATGATGAATCTCCATCCTCCAAAGCACCAAGTCATTTCTTACAGATACCAGACCACTATCTTTTTCCATTAAGAAGACACGTAACCATAGATAGTGATGGGAGCTCTTCTATTTCAAGACTCTGGTATGAACCTAACACAAGGGACTTGTATACTACCAAAAGAGAGGACTCATCCAACTCATCTAATAAAGACAACAATTCTATAGTCCATTATAGTCTTTAAGATTATTATAAATTAAAAGTTATGATGGCAGGCTTGTTGCCATGTGTCTTAGTGGTCATTTAGGAATCTAATAAAGTTTTGACGTGACATATTTTATGTCACATTGAAGCATGGTGGACCTCCCCACTTTCTAAAGGCATCAGGATGAGTGGCGTGTACTCATCTTTGTTGTCCCCCACTATCTCATAGTGGGAATCTTTTGGGTAACCTGGGTTTCGATTCTCAATCTCTAAGTTATCTAGTGAAAATCCTCTCACTCTCCTATAAAAGGGAGTTTGGGATTCATTCACTACATCGGGTAATCAAGGAGCATGAGTCTATAGAGTGTCTAGGCTTTGTGAGTCTTCAGTCTGTTGTAAGTTTGATCCCTTGATCAAGGGTACTTTGGTCTTGTTATCAGAGCTAGCCTTCTTGGTTAACGAATTTATGTTTGTATTAAATTAGATAATCCAATGTGTGCTTTGAGTTAGTATCATCATAGGCTCATCTTGTGTTCTATACTCTTATATTGGGTGTATTGGTGTTCCTCGCTTTCAACCTTGTTAAGTCCTAGCCACCAAAATTTGACATGGGCACTAATGTTGTTTAATTTGAAAACAAATGTTATCTATAAATAATCAAGTATTGTACTCAATTTCGTGAGGAAACAATCATGAAAGCATTATAGTTTTCCGAGTTAGCATTCTATAGTGGAAAATTATTAGGGTCTTTGTTGAAGTTATTCATGCTATGCAATTTCCATTTATCGACAAATTTTATTATCTTTTCGGGTTTTATAATAGATGGCTAATTGCTCTTATCCTAGTCAATAGCCCTAATTCATGTCCCAAGAACTTTTTGTATCCATTTCCAAATACACAAGTGTCATAGAGCACGATTCAAGACAAGTGAAGGCAATTCTTATGACAACTTGCAAATGCAATAAATGCCATTTATTTCTCTACTTCTTCACATGTTTAATGTATAGATATCACATTAGAATTACTTAATTAATTGGGCATGATGTAATATATTTGTACATGTATTGTGATGCTTAAAGCAAAAAGTAAAATTTAAAATATTATCTACACATAGTTTAATTTCCTGAATTGTAAGAAATTTAGATTTATTGTTGTTTCTATTTTTAATTTAATGCACATATTTCTTTATCCATGCCATTTATGCGGCCTCTTGTTTGTTGCACCTAATATCCACAATACTTTGGTGAGTAATTTTGGTCGATTTATTGTTGCTCCACTTAGGGTCTACATGCATGTATTTTATCATCATATTTCAATGCATATCCACACATTTGTTGTCCTTTCCCTCACCTTGTAATTTTTTAAGATGGTTGGAATTTCAAATTATCCATCCTATCAAGTCAAAATTTGTTGGTTTCAAATTTTAGTACTTACATCTAGACTTATAATTTTATTGCAAGAGGAATTTTTTTCAATTATTTTGGATATGATAGTTGAAAAGCATGGAAATCCATCTACATGGTTTATAGATTTACCTCTAAATCCTTGTTGATATATATGGCATCTTTCCCAATTTATTTTATTCTCGTATTAAAATACACTATATTAAATACATTTTATGGTTTGTAGTTTTTATAGCTTGTAGCTATCTATGACCTATTTCAAAATTGAGTGTAATTTATGGCCAAAACAAAAATATGATTTATAACCTATCAATTTGTAACATTAGTTCTCCATTTGTTATTTCTCTTCCAAATTTTAATTTGAAGGAAGATTAATATTTCTTTTGTTTGCTCGCGTGTGTCGTCCCTCATGCTACTTCTACTCCTCCCTCACACACTTTGGTCTTGTCTCCCCCATCTCCTAACCTTCAACCATCACCACTCATTTTTGCACTCCTTCCGCTTGTATTCTCATCTTTTCTTACATATTCCATGTCCATTCCTTTCTTGCTCACATGTAGTTTTGTCTTTGTTAGTGTGAAATCACAACACCCCCAAATGAGTTCTAAAAATATGCTTTTCTAAGGCAGGGTCATTTGGTGTGATTGCATAACATTGAACTTTTCCTAAGGTGTGGGACCTTGCAAAAATGGAAAATCTCTCCAAATTAAAGGTTGGTTCCTTATCCCTTTGTTTAGGTGCATACGTAAGGATTTGCAGAGGATCTATTTCTATACCTAATCTAAAAATTTCCAAGGAGACAGGGATAAAAGAGTATAAGAAATAAGAAATAACTAAACTACCAGGTGATGCACCAAAGGAATGATGAACACTTATTTTGCCAATAGACACAAACCAAAAAAATGCATACAATAAACAAACACAGATAGCTAGATTTGTAATGGAAGACCAAATGGAAGCAAAAGAGACAAGAAAGGATCTAAGATCGATCACAGATGTGTTTTATTGCTCTGTGGATTGATACAATTCATTACAAAGTAGCCAAAAGGCATAAATGTATTACAATTTTTTATGGAAGGCCTGAACCCCACAAATCCCTTTGCTAGAAGGAGAAGAGAGCCTGCAAAACAAAGAATGTCCAACCCTTTAGAATGAGTCTTGCCCCTGTATTTATAGATTCGATCAGAGAGAAGAAAGAGAGAGGGAAGCGGGAAAATCAGGTTGAAGCTCAACCACTATCGTTAATGCTTCTGATAAAATCTGCCCCCAAATTTGTCTTTACTGCATCAATCTTTGATTCGGCACCTTGAAAGAAGATGAACGACAAAGACAGATCAAATCTGATCTGGTTGTTGAGACAGATGGATCTTGCATTGAAATCTCAAAGACGTTTCCTCCATTCTCCTTTACCTAACCTCCTCAAAATTAAAGTTTCAGACCTCCATGGCGTAGGTGAGGCCGAGATCTTTCCAATGGTGTCAAATTCACAATATTTTGAGCCCTAAGTCAAAAGATATGCCCCTTCGAAGTTTTTATCAGGTCTAGTGCAATGGGTGGGAAAACAATTTTCAAAAATGGGTCCCCTTCTTGTTTTTGGTTCCTCCGCGCATCGCCCTTCTTGTTTGACCACTGTTATCTCATAGTTGAGTACGCCTGTGACTTGGAGAATGGATTTAAGATGTGGAAACAGCCCGATAGATTCGTTTCTTTTGCATAGGGTCCTTTAGTCTCTCTTGGCCTTCGTCACTCCATGGTTGAGTCCTTCTACGAACAATTTTCAGGATTTGAATGAGTTTTCTCAGGTTCCTCTTATGCAGGGTCGTGGCCGATCCAATATTTGGCGCGGGGGCGAAATATGGATAACAGATCTTCCCGCGCCTGTGTCTCTCTAACATGTGTTCCTACCTACACCCTCTTGTCCTCACTAATCCCATTCATTGTCACTTACCTCTCACGCCTACCTTATGTATCTAAGCTAAAATCCTTTGGGATCAAAACCTTTATAACAATTAACTTGATCTAGTAATTTAAGAGAATTAGACCCCATGATGGTAATTCACTCTTAATTGACAAAAGAAGAGAATTTTGGTGTTAATGGAACAAAAGAGGTGATTTTTGTTTGAGTAAGGCACTCTCCTCCGCATCATATAAGCAAGTTATTCATATCTCATTAAGGAGGGAATTCTATCTACTTGACACCTAACATTCTAATGAGAAAATACTAAGAGCAATCACAAACAAAGCTACTCCAAGACTCCCTTGAGCTGTCATATACTCTACATATTCATTTTAGGCAATACTCTACTCAATTTTGCAATAAAAAAGAGCATGCATTCTAGATATCACATGTTAGGTGAGAACGACATGTAGTTTAAGCCCTCTTAAAGTAGTGGTGATGTTAATAAGGTACGAGGCGCCCACAATACAACTAATGTTTATTTTGCAGACTCCTCGCCATCTAGGGTTTTTAAGATGCAATCAACTACACAATGAGTATCACACATTTTCGAAGGTCCAAATTGTAAACAAGAGAAAATCAAGAAACAATGCACAAACCCAAAAATTTTCAAGAGCAAAGAGCATAAAGGGACACGAGTGTATAGAAAGGGCCATAACGGCCATATGCTTTGTGTTGTGCCATATTCCTTGTCCAAGTAGCTCTGCAAGACACAATTTAAGAGAGAAATATTTGTCGGACCATTTCCAACCCTTTCCATTCATCAGTCTTCCCAAATCAACACATGATCCAAAACATCAACTAAGTCTTCTTTTCCTTTTATTACTAGTAATTTGTTTCAGTATCTATCACTACTTATCTTTGTTTCATGTATTATCATGATATTTCTACAATTAGTTTTGGAAACTAATTGATTGGGATAATATACCATCGATTACCAACCCCTATAAGCTTAATCATTTAGATTAAATCATTTGGTGAACTTCGAGTATTGTATGTTATGCATCGGATATCTCTCTTGGTTTATTTTTTTCTACATTCTAGGATCATGCTTCTAATGATTCTTTATTCTTTTACATTATGGTTGAAGTTCCTTCTAAGGAATTTTATACTAAACATTCAAATGATCTAAATGCATACATAGCTACCAACCCCATAATATGGATATTTCTTGTATGCTACTCTTTGAGGAATCACAATGGCTCCAGTGCTTCTACTACACTCATTTCTAATAATTTCACCTTTGTGGTTCTCACATCTTCCATTTCAGCTTCTTCTATGGGGGCATCTAGTCTTAGTGTCTCCATTCCTATCTACTACTCATTTTTCTTCTCCTCTTATCTCTCATATTCAACCTAATTCTTCTTTTGAAACCCATGCCTTAGAGTCCTTGGTGTGCGATCTACAATCCCAAGTTCTTCAATTACAATGTGATGTCGTTATCTCCTCTTCTTTTGTGGATTCCTCACTTATTTTGCACAGTCCTCTTGCACATTAGGTTGCATCTTATCCTTTTCCTCATATTTTTGTTGCACTGCAAAAATTCATCTTTCTTGGTAGTAGGAAGATCCACAAGAACATCTTAGATCATTTCATGTTGTTTGCTTAGATTATGCTTTTGATGATACATTATTAACAAAATTGTTTCCTAGAAGTTTACAAGATTATGCATTACAATGGTTCTATGATTTTCCTGTTCATTCTGTATGATCTTTTACTCCATTAGCAAATCAATTTTTGGCACATTTTTCTATTAATATTGGTACTAAAATCTCATATGCACAAATGGATAAAATGAAACAAGGATCTAATGAGAACCTTAGTGACTATGTTATGCATTATAAGACTAATCTTACTAAAATGAATAATATCCTAGCTAATTCTGAATTGCAAGACCTATTTTTACAAAGCCTTTTGCCTCTTATCTAAGAGTTAGTCATATTTGATACCTTTCATTCCTTCAATCACTTGTGTCATATCCTTAAGGACCATGAAGGAAAGCTAATTTCTATGGGCAAACTCAAATATAGTGACCAAGACTCTAGTTATTCTAATGCTAAATTCCAAAGTTTCTACTTTCAAGAGTAAACCTATTGAGCCCCAAGTTGAGGTTAAGGCCATTATTAATTAGTGTCCCAACCAATGAAGATCCAACTTCATACTCCTCAATGACATTTTACTAAATTTCCTATACCACCTTGGGTGGTATTGCAATAACTACTTGATATTAACCTTATCTCTCTTCCTCCACCGCTCAAGTTGGACTCTAGTCATCCTCAAGGAAAGAACTTTGATGAAAAAGCATATTGTGACTATCATCAATGTAATGAGCACTCTACTAATCGATGCTTCAAGCTTAAACATGTGATTCAAAACTTAATCAATTTTAATGCAATCGAATAGGTGAGCCTCACCGTGTGTAAACTCACAAATGGTAATGATAAGCTCAATATATTTAATGACCGATTCCCAAACATGAAAAGGCTACATCCGAGGAAACTACTAATCATGCTTATCATGCATTTCTACCTCCACAATCTACCAATACTCCTCTAGAATGTCTCTTAGGTGGTACTATTACTTTACCACCAGTTATTACTTTTACTGATGCGGACTTCCATGCTTATTTCACATCTTCTAGGCTTCACATTGATGCATCTATTGACAATCAAGCTCTTAATAATGTACTAATCAATCCTAATTTCACTCATAATGCATGTTTTCTTCCCCTCTTATGTTTTATTGGCTTTCTATTATCCCAAATCAAGCATAAGTCACCTACCTCTTATGGGTATGTAACTCTTCCCATCACAGTGAGCCCTTACTATCTGCATGCCATTTGTTGTAGCATCAAGAATCAAGCATTGTGACATGATCTTAGGTCTTCCTTGGCTCAAGAATATTAGGGTTGTTCCATATATTGTGCACCAATGTGTCAAATTCATACATGAGCATCAGTCATCACTATTTAAGGTATCCCACCTCGAACCCCTTTACCTATTGTTTCTCTATCCTCACAATCCTCTACAACTAGGGTACCCCACTCCAGTTAGAATTATGCCTAGTCCACCTACTATTACAGTTACTCCTACATTTAGCGATGATAATCTTATGATTTTTTCCACACACTCCTAGTGCTAGTACCATACTTTCACCACCGGCTACTATCCCGTATAGGTCTCCTTGAGTTTTATTTCCTGTCACTCACTCTAAGCGTATCTCTAGGTCTCATAGTACATCACATAGGACTAGGCCATCACACATGGTTCATGGTACACTTTGCACATCTAGGTATTCTCATAGGTCTATTTCACCTTCTACACGACACAACTCCTAAGGACACAACTTTCCTACACACACCATGCACATAAACTCACATGACACTAGTCTCTTGATTCATGATCACATGCTTCCTTCGTTCACAATGGTAGATAGTGGGCCTTCACTCAATGTACTCATTGGATAAACCATACACAACTCACACAATGGGGGCATCCGACTTCCCCCTCACTTCCATATGAAACACTTGATTTATAGGTTCAACTTGACTATTGAGGGAGTGACTACACACCCAAACCTCACTTTACACACACACACACACACACACACACACACACACACACACACACACACACACACACACACTGTGGGGCAACCTTTCCTTCCCACCTCTGGTTTCATAGTCTATAATTCCTAAAAATGCACTAAAAATCTAGATATTTCCCCTGAGGGCATTCTTGATCACCCTTCCTTCTCTTTGAAGAATAGGTTTTCATCTATGCGCTTAGGGGGCCTAAAAATATAAAAAAACATTCAAATATGCTAAAAATCCATAAATATTCAAATACGCTAAAAATCCAAAAATATTCAAATATATACAAACATCCAAAAATATTTGCATCGCTCTTACTTGGTTGTTTTTATTGCACGCTTATACTATTTATGTTGCACATTACTTATCATGTTAGCTTGATACATAGTATGTTATATCCTTCTTCTATACACGTGCTTTCGTGTGGTACATTGAGTTGCATGCAGGCTACACACATATTGTTACACGATGTAGGATGCTTGAGACTTCTCTCTACCAGTTTTTCCATAGAAACTGGGGGCATTCACTTTAAACTTTCTCACATACAAGTGTTATTGTTCCAATATTTACTCCTTTACTTTCTCTAACATCTTTCACTCAATACATACATCATGTCATACTATTTATTACTCTGACATGCTAATGGGTGATTCATGTGTAGTATCTATTTTATAGGTTACTTCCAAGCTGGGATCATCTTCATCTTATTGTTTGTTTCTTGTTTTACATGCTTTCTCAGTGTTTTCACTTGTTTGCGGGCAATGCCCTATGTTACTGTTTCTTGCTTATTGGCCTTGAGTGCCTCAATCAGTATGGTGACATCCTAAGTTTCACATATAGGTGACATATTTATTTCCATGTTATTCTATTTGTGTGTCATTGCATGCTTTTTTGTATATTTGTTGAGTTGTTTCTCTACTTGTTATTAACAAGTTGTTAGATTTTATACTATATTACTATGTATGCACGGTGGTATACACCATGCATAATCCCCTATTTCCTTGCAAGAATCCTACAACACATGTGCACATCCACTACATGTCCCCTTGTTTGGGTTGCCCTCACATTACTCTATCTCACATGCCCCAAACAAGGGGGACAATCAAATGATGATATATCACCCATGCGTGCGGTTCATAATAATAGGGTACAAAATCAAGCAATTTAGAGGTCTAGAAAATAGTTTAGAAACAAATTTGGGTCAAAACATAAAGGGACCAAAACGCATTTAAAAGACCATAGTGTCTGACGTTATGGCCCATCAATACACTTCCGTCATTGGGGAAAATTCAATAGTTTTCCCAATTGGTACAGCTTTCTCGGTGACATATACAAGCTTTTTACTCAATTTTAATGACAAAATGCATGGTACAGTTCAGATTATGGTGGCACAAAGGGTACGTGCAAGATAGCATTGCCCTAGTACATTTTGTCATCATTTGTAAATTAATTGAGTTTGTTTTCATCTTTAGTGACACTTATCTGTGGGTCTTGGGAAGTATCAAGGTGGTTGTTATCTTTATAGGCTTGACTTCCCATTGCTTAGTTTTTGTGAAGGGATGTAGATCAACTTGAACACTCCTCATATAGTTTATCTTCACCATGTAGGGTGCATTTACACTTCTTTCTATTCTCCTTGGCATATTCCACTCGAGGACCGATCACCCAAAGCCCTTCCAACGAGCTAGAGCACAAAGCTCATCAAATCTCCTGTAATGTCCATTGTTGTGGGACTTCCGTAAAATAGCTAAGGCTACATGAGAGATGACTAAAATTAATTTTTAGATGGCATAATCAGACTTTTAAGGGTTGGATATGATTGAAATGCACATGAAAAACCTACGATTTTCCTTTCATATGATAATGACCTATTTTTGGAACTCCCACTCACTTTTGGATGCCCTAAACTTGTTGAAAATATGCCCATTCAAGCTTTAAAATTATGATTAATTACCAACAATCAATATATGAAGGAAACTAATTTTTAGTGCCCTATAATTGAAGATATGAATTTTTATAAACCCTTATGCAGAGAGTTACTTTAAAAACTCATAACTTCACCTACGAAGCTCTAAAATTCATGAAACTTGGGATCTTAGGGTTTAAAAATACAAATAATACAAATATCAACTCAAGTTGCCCAAAAACCACTCAAACATGCCAAATCTAACCTACAAGAAATTTTTCCCTCCTGGAAATAATGCATTAGTGGCTCAAACATGCAAGGAAATGATTGTTTTCACCTTTAACAATTAGTATAAGTCCATCTATGCAAGAAATCATACCATACATCCATCAAAACATATCTAGCATGCTCATGATATAAGTTGCCTAGGGTTAGATTGAAAGATATCAACTTTGAATTCCTTGAGATATTCAATAATTCCAAATATCCTTGCTTGAGGGTTTTTGTCCCCAAGACAAGTTCAACTATCAAGGGTTTTTCGTCATTGATGATAGAGAGGAAAGGTATAACCTTTACCCCAAAGAAATAATAAGATTCAACATATCCATCAAATAGCCAAACAACCTTCGTTTATAACATAAGGTGTGTTACATCATAACTTATGGCCAACCTTATAATAAGTACCTTTTAATTATCTAATTTTTATTTAGAGCCTACATGCTCAAAATACCTTATATTCTAATTAAATAATTTTTTCTATTGGAGCACTTGGCTTCCTAATAGGAATACATGATAATAATGAAAATATCTACTTAGAAAATGTCATCCAAGTCTTCCCCTTGCTTCCTTCCTTAAACCCATGGGGAGGAAAAATGGGTTAAGGTCTTCAATTCCACTAATCTTCAAAAAGGGACATGATAGTCCCCCCTTCCCAACATTGTTGTGTGTCTCCAAGAAATTAAGAGTACCCAGGATCCCAAATAAATATCGGTTGCTCCTTCTTTGATGTATCTACACATGAACAAAACTCATTAAGGAAAAAATGTGTCCCCTTCTTCATCCACTCTTGCTTTGTGGATATGATGACCAGTTCTTCTTCTTTTCTTGTTAAGGCCTCATAAATACCATCCAAACATTGGTTGTTCCCAATTTCCCTCATGTTGTCCCAAACACCAATGTAATCTTGATTTTTCCCTTCAAAAATAAGAATGTTAGTGGCTGGAAACCACCTTAAATCAGCCATGAACATGCCAATGTTTGTAGAAGCTTGGAATTCCTTCAACCATATGATTGGAAGCTCTTTCTCTAGGGTCTTATAAGTAGGAGCGTAGCTAGGAAAGTTGTGAACAACATATGAAAGGAAAATATGACATTGTAAGGATGATATCTCTTCAAAAATTTCCACACGATGAATGCAATGGGGCTAGAAATAACCCAATATTGATGGAATGTGTCCCAACAATGTTCAAGAACCTCCAATTACTAACTCTAATGATTGAGACTACTTGTATGATATCAAATACAAAAAATCCTATGACTTACCCAATTTCCACATTAAGCATCTTGTTCCCGTTAACGGTGATTATCCTTGTACCATTGTTTTTAATGTGAGGCTTGGTTCATCGAAAAGTGATCATCTTGCACCTTCAAAGACTAACTAGATTACCCATCTTCATGTACAAACAACTTGTTATCCATATTTCGCCCCGCGCCAAATATTGGATTGGCCACGACCCCACATAAGAGGAACCTGAGAAAACTCATTCAAATCCTGCAAATTGGTCGCAGAAGGACTCAACCATGGAGTGGCGGAGGCCAAGAGAGACTAAAGGACCCTATGCAAAAGAAACGACTCTGTCGGGCCGTTTCCACGTCTTAAATCCGTTCTCCAAGTTACAGGCAGACTCAACTATGAGATAACAAGGTCAAACAAGATGGGGCGATGCACAGAGGAACCAAAAACAAGAAGCGGACCCATTTTTGAAAATTGTTTTCCCGCCCATTGGTATGGACCCAATACAAACTTCAAAGGGGCATATATTTCGACTCAGGGCTCAAAATATTGCGAATCTGACACCATTGGAAAGATCTCGGCCTCACTTACGCTATGGAGGTCTAAACTTTAATTTTGAGGAGGTTAGGTAAAGGAGAATGGAGGAAACGTCTTCGAGATTTCAATGCAGGATCCATCTGTCTCAACAACCAGATCGGATTTGATTTGTCTCCGACATTTCCTCTTCTTTCAAGGCGCCAGATCAAAGATTGATGCAATAAAGATGAATTTGGGGAAGATTTTATCAAAAGCATTAACGGAAATGGTTGAGCTTCAACCTACTTTTCCCGCTTCCCTCTCTCTTTCTTCTCTCTAATCGAATCTATAAATACGGGGCAAGACTCATTGTAAAGGGTTGGACATTCTTTGTTTTGTAGGCTCCCTTCTCCTTCTAGCAAAGGGATTTGTGGGGTTCAAACCTTCCATAAAAAAATTGTAATATGTTTCTTCCTTTTGGCTACTTTGTAATGAACTGTATCAATCCACAGAGCAATAAAACACGTCTGTGATCGATCTTAGATCCTTTCTTGTCTCTTTTGCTTCCATTTGGTCTTCCATTATAGATCTGGCTATCTATGCTTGTTTATTGTATGCATTTTGTTGGTTTGTGTCTATTGGAAAAATAAGTGTTCATCATTCCTTTGGTGCATCACCTGGTAGTTTAGTTATTTCTTATTTCTTATTTCTTATACTCTTTTATCCCTGTCTCCTTGGCAAGTTTAAGATTAGGTATACAATAGATCCTCTGCAAATCCTTACGTATGCACCTAAACAGAGGGATAAGGAACCAATCTTTAATTTGGAGAGCTTTTCCCATTTTTGCAAAGTCCCACACCTTAGGAAAAGTTCAATGTTATGCAATCACACCAAATGACCCTGTCTTAGAAAAGCATATTTTTAGAACTCATTTGGGGGTGTTGTGATTTCGCACTAACAGTTTTGGCACGCCCGGTGGAACATAGAAGTCTCCATCTTATTACAGTAAGAATTGATGTACACTTGCTATGATTCTGGCTTTTAAGAAGTCTTAAAATTGTACATCGCGACTCCAACAGAGGAAGAATCCACTAGTTTCAGCAGCCCAAGCTTGGGAGATTCATGAGAAAAACCCAGTCTGGAGCAAGGAAAGAAGGTATATTTGAATACTTGTGTCTATCCCCAAGTAGAGAAAGGAGAGGAAGAAGAGTTCAGAGGTCCCCATCTCCACCAAGCAAAACCTTTTCAACACCTCCACCTGTAAGGCCTTTCTTTCAGTCTACAAGGGTTCTTAGGCTAATCGAATGGCACAACAAAATCCATATGTCAACTTCACTAGCAGCAGCCCACTCACCCTGAATGCACAAAATCCAATCTTGATAACAGTGTTAAAGAGCATCCCATATTTTACTAGGGAAAATCAAACTTCTCCTGGTGATCATGTCCAAGATATTGCAAATGTCTGTACAATCCATGAGATCCATGAGATGTACATTGCAGTCAAGTTGCTCGCTTCTTCACTCAAAGGGAAAGATTCACAATGGTTCGTGAGTCTTGCACGCGGCTCTCTATCCAAAATTGGAATCAACTATGCACAACTCTTCACAACCAGTTTAGAGAGAAAGGTGATAACTTGTCTTTATTAGAGCAACTAACAATGATCAAGAGAGCCCCAAACGAGCAGCTGACAAACTTCAACCTCGATTCCAACAAACTTGGGATAGGATTCCAAATGTGAAGAAAGCCCACTAATGAAGGTGCCTTCTTATACTTTCTTAAGGCTTTAAACTCGACATTTCTTTTATGATTCGGTCAATGGGGGCACAACCTTACATTTTTCCTATAGCCTTTCTATAGGGGTTGAGAACCGTTTGATTCAATTTGGTAAAATCACTCTAGGCCATCTATGCCTCTATACCCTAAGTTAGGAAACCTAGATATTAGCCAAATGCCGATATTAGCTCCTATACTCCCGCCAGAGTCAAAGTTCAAATTGAAGCTTCCACTTTATCATCTAACACCTCTAAGGAGCTTCAGGAAGTGATGAAGCAACTGCAAAACCTAGGAAATGAGCTAGTGACCATCAAAAGACAGTAGGCTTAGAGTTTCAGGCCATATCGGCCTCGGGCTTAATATCAAGCTAGACCCCAGAGTATCAATAAAATAGGCCACCATCTCAAACTACAAGTCAGACCCAGAACCAAGGACAACCCCAAGCTGTTAGACCTTTCAAGTCGTATGATCCAAACATAACTTCAACATCAAGGGCATTGGTTGTTGCACAAAACAATATGACACAAGAATATGATTGGTGTTTTCCATGCAGTTAGCCACATAACCAATCAATGTGTTTTAATGGTGCTCTAAATTAGGATTTGATGGTGTAAACTATGATGGTGCCACAAGAACCTATCCCAGAGGGAGATCAGTAGCAAGGAGCTCAACAAAGTGGACCTCTAGGAGAGATTATGCTTGTTAATTGGCAGGCTGAAGAGTTATGTGGGATGAATCAGTCCCTTCTCAAAGTGTAGCTACCAATACACGGTCCAAAAAGAGAAATATTGGAGAGGGCCAACCACTAAACTCAGGTAACCCTCAACCTTCCATCACTCCACAAGGTCTTGGTGTTCCAAGTGCAACTCCCAACATGTAGAACCAATCCAAGCCACCTTCCAAATCCAGTCAGGCACCGGTTGTAACAACCCATGTGCAAGAAAGAAATGTGTCTAGGAAGGGGCAAAAAAAAGATAGATCATTCAATATTATTGAGCAAATGAAGAGGAAAAGTGTGAACATTTCACTATGGGAGTCACTAGCCATTCCTGGCAAAGGGATTTGTTATTCTGTCATGCAGGTGGTCAAGTTCAAATCAACCCTCTAACCAGCAAGAGTGAGTGCTTGCCAATGCAGTTCAACCTGAGAGGAACCAAGGAGAACAACAAGGTAAGAACCTAAGACCTCCTCCATTCTACGTCTCATTAATTATTGGAGAAAAATTAGTGCACAATTGTATGATTGATTCTGGGGCTAGTAGTTATGTGATGCCCAAACAAATAGCTGATCAATTGGGTCTCCAATATGAAGTCATCTCTAGAGGAGTAGTCCAATTAGATGGGACAATAATGACCACTGTGGGAATCATCAAGGATCTGAGTCTCACTTTGCATGCCTACCCCAATGTGATTATTTTTCAAAACGTGTCTATCATAGATTTACCACCACATTTTGCTTTGTGTCTTGTCAGGGACTTCACTGCCAAAATTGAGGTTACCTGTCTGCATTGATTGGTCACATATGCTCTTTAGGACAAGGTATGGGGAAAAGGCCACAATCATATCTGAACCCATTGTGGACTACCACATTGAATCTTATGTGCCTAGCCCAATCAATGCCAACTGCTCAGCTTTTGATCAAGAAGACCTCCTAAGCACTAATGAAGCAGATACCAAAGTGGGATGTATCCCAGACTTGACTCTAGATGAGTGGGCCAACAAAAGACATGATTTTGACCCCTATAAGGAGATGGAAGAATCTGAGTTGGGTGTCTACTGTCTACATGAAAAGAATCATCCTCTTCCTGACCTAATTAAGCCAGAATACAAGGATGACAATGGGGTATGGCAATTGTTCTTTGATGGCTCAAGGAGTAGAAAAGGGGTTGGAGGAGGAGCTATGATTGTGTCCCCCAAAGGTATGAAGTACTATTCAGCCTTCATATTCTAGTTTGCTTGCTCAAATAACACTGTTGAATATGAGGCTTTAGTCCAAGGTCTTCATTGGGCAAGGAAGCTAGGGATCAAGAACTTGCAAGTGTTTGGTGATAGTGAGCTGGTTACCAATCAAGTCAGAGGACTTAATGCTTTAAAAAATGACCTGCTCAAGAACTATAAGAGTAGGGTATGGAACCTCATGGAGGATTTCAATGCTTTCAGCATTGTGTCCATACCCAAGAAGGAGAATGAAGCTGTTGACAGACTTGTAGTAGTTGGAGCAACGTTTGATGTGGTCGAAAACATCAAAAGAGATAAAGACCGACCATGCATCCATGTCGTTGTGAGGCCAGCAATACCGGATAATAATACATGCTAACAGGTGTTTGAGAATGATTATCAGATCATTAAATTTTTGTAAGAAGAAGCCGAATTCTTGGCTAAAAACCAAAGTAGATTAGAGCAACAATACGGGAATCAAATAGTACAGTTGTATACAAACAAGCTTCCCAAAGGCTTAGTGACACTGGAATCTATTTTCAATCCTAATGATTAGTTCAGAAAGGAGAAGGCTAACATGCAGATCAAAGGAGAAGATTCAGAGTCAATCTCAGTTGGAGGAGACAAAACACTTCAAATTGGAAAAGTGGCCACCGAGCAAGAAAGGTATGAATTCATACAACTTTTCCAAGAATTTCCTGATGTGTTTGCTTGGAGTTATGAAGACATAAGAGGATTCAATCCAAAGCTAGCACAACACACAATCGAACTGGATCCAACTGCTCAACCCATCGGGCGAAGCAAAGACCACCAACCCACATATTGAGCCTCGATGAAGAAGGAGATGAACAAACCGATAGAGGTAAGCAATGTATTTCCAATCAAACACTCGAGTTGGGTCACAAATCGGTCCCAGATCGGGAAGAAAAATGGAGAAATCAGGTTGTGTGTTGACTTCAGGGATTTGAAAAGAGGCTCCCTCAAAGATCACTACCCACTCCCTTTAATGGAGAAGATCCTGTAAGTAGTGTCTGGGTCAGAAAGGTTATCCCTCCTAGATGGTTACTTAGGGTACAATCAGATCATGGTGAAAGAAGATGATCAATTCAAAACAACCTTCACCACCAAATGGGGCACCTATGCTTACAGAAAAATGCCATTTGGATTGTCCAATGTCAAAGCCACTTTTCAAAGGGCAATGGATATGGCATTCAAGGGGCTGATCAACAAAATGGTACTGATCTACCTGGATGACATCACAATGTTTTCCAAAAATGCAAAGAAAACCACCTTTTTCATCTAAGGCAGGTATTCCAAAGATGCAGGAGTTTTGAGGTGTCATTAAACCCTAAGAAATGCATATTTTTAGCCCATGAAGGCAAGTTGCTAGGCCATATTGTATCAAAGGAAGGATTGGCAATTTACCTGGAGAGAGTTCAAGCAATAAGAGCATTGCCATTGCCAGTCACAAGAAGGCTCTTCAAATCTTCTTGGGAAAAATTAATTTCGTCCCACAGGTTTGTTCCAAACTTTGTTGCCCTTGTTAATCCAATAACATTGGCGCTAAAGAAGAGCTTAGCATTCAGGTGGACAACTAAAGGAAGGGAAAGTTTTGAGGCTATCAAAGAAGCCATATCACAAGCCCCAACTCTTGTGAATCTAGATTTTCCAAAGACTTCATACTGTATGCCTTTGGTGGCGGTGACATGATTTCTACAATCCTGGTTCAACAAAACAGAAAGTGCGGAATGCAGTACATTGCTTTCTTGACCCGAGTCTTGAAGATTACTAGGTGAAGTACTCCTTCATTAAGAAGCAGGTCCTGGCGGTGATAAGAGGATTGAAGAAGTTTAGGCATTTGGTTTCAAATAAAAAAATCCAACTATTGGTCTCCCATGCGGGAGTTAAAGAATTCCTTCTCAGCAAGGACCTGAATGAAAAACGTGTAGGATGGATCACTCATGTCATGGAATATGACATTGAGATCAAGGTCACCAAGCTGGTCCATGGGAAGGGGTTGTGTGAACAACTAGCCTCAGGTCAACAAGATGAAACAAATAGTGAAAATGAGGTTGTTCTTGTTTTACAAGATGATAAAGAAGAAGGGAGAGATGATGTACCTGCTCCTTGTTGGACCCAAGACATGGTGCACTTCCTTAAAATAGGCATGTGTCCTCATGGGATGAATAAAGCAAAGAGGAGACATTTCAAGTTACAGGCCATCCCATATGTTCTTATTGATGGTGTCTTGTTCAAAAGAGACATCAATGGCATTTTGCTGAGATGCATTGAGACAGATTAGGTGGAAAGGGTACTACAAGAGTTCCATGTTGAAGCAGTTAGAGGCCATTTTTCTCCAAGAGTGACAGCACTCAAAATCATGAAAGCAGGATATTATTGGCCCAGAGTGTTTAGTGATTGTTACACATGGATCAAAAGGTGTAAGAATTGTGCATTCTTCAAAGGCAAAGAGAGGCTAAGAAAGACTTCCATCGCACCCAATCTCGATCAACCAAACTTTCATGCAATGGGGATTGACTTCATTGGAGTCATCAATCCAAATTCAAGCCATGGCCACAAATGGATTCTGACAACAGATTATTTCACCAAGTGGACCGAGGCAGTGGCACTCAAGGAAGCCAATGAGTCTAATATCCTAGATTTCTATAAAGGGATAGTAACCAAATTTGGAGTGCCAGCCACCATCATATCAGACAATGCATTAACATTTATAGGTTCTAAGATCACATGATGGGCTGTTAAGAATGGGACTTATTTGAGCACTTCATCAAACTATTACCCTCAAGGTAATGGCCAGGTGAGTCCACAAACAAGAACCTACTAAAGATCATCAGAAGAACTCTTGATGAGAATTAGAGGACCTGGCACACAAAGCTCAAAATGACCTTATGGGTTGATAGAATAACACCCAAGAGATCCACAAGTAGCTCTCCATTCAAGCTTGTTTATGGGAAAGAGGCAGTGTTGCCTATATCGCTTGAGTTTCCAGCATTGGAGCTCGTGAAGCAATTAGAGATGTCTGAATTTGAGCCAATGGAGGCCAGTACAGAGCTGATAGAATTAGAAGAAACCAGAGAACACGCTCTTTAAGAAATGGAAAAGAATCAGGCCTTAATCAAGAGATGTTTTGACAAGAAGGAAAAAGCAAGGACCTTCCAGGAAGGAGACCTGGTTTTTAAATGGGATGCAGATCGAGCAAAACCAGGGAGGCATTCCAAGTTTGATGCTATCTGGAGTGGCCCCTATATGATCACAAGGTGCAAAAGTAACAATGCTTTCCAATTGTCCACATTGGAGGGTGAAGAGTTACAGATTCCAATGAATGAGATCTATCTTAAGCACTGCTACTAAAAGGGAAGTCTCACCCCGTACATATTAGTTTAGTTTCTCTTTCCTCTAAGTGCTTCTACACATTGTCTTGTTGTAGTATAGATTGCTTTTCTCCTAAGTGCTTTGCACGCTCTGCATGCTTCCATTTGGAGCATGTATGATTTCAAATTTTGTATATAGTTGTGGTGTTGTTTTATGGCTCTTATGCAGTCCATTCAGAGAGACAGATGAAGCCCTAGGTTAAAACAATTTTCTACTCTCAGAAACCTTCATTTTGAGATTTCTTATGAAAATTGAGAGTGCAAGCAGCCGGGCTCATGAATCAGAGGCAAAATTAGTATCAGATTGTCTTTCTTGACTCCATGCCCAATGGATATGACAAGGCAATTGGTCTTTTCATCTAGTAGGCAGATACCCTTGTGAGTCACCAAATTGCTATCCATATTTCACCCCCATGCCAAATATTGGATCGGCCACGACCCCACATAAGAGGAACTTGAGAAAACTCATTCAAATCCTACAAATTGGTCACAGAAGGACTCAACCATGGAGTGGCGAAGGCCAAGAGAGACTAAAGGATCATGTGCAAAAGAAACAACTCTGTTGGGCCGTCTCCACATCTTAAATCCATTCTCCAAGTTACGGTAGACTCGGTATGAGATAACATGGTCAAACAAGAAGGGGCGATGTTGCAAAGGAACTAGAAACAAGAAGGGGACCCATTTTTGAAAATTGTTTTCACGCCCATTGGTACGGACCCGATACAAACTTTGAAGGGGCATATCTTTCAACTCAGGGCTTGAAATATTGTGAATCTAACACCATTGGAAAGATCTCGGCCTCACCTATGCTATGGAGGTCTGAAACTTTAATTTTGAGGAGGTTAGGTAAAGGAGAATGGAGGAAATGTCTTGAGCTTTTAATGCAGGATCCATCTGTCTCAACAACCAGATCAGATTTGATTTGTCTCCGTCATTTCCTCTTCTTTCAAGGCACCGAATCAAAGATTGATACAATAAAGATGAATTTGGGGAAGATTTTATCAAAAGCATTAACGGAAGTGGTTGAGCTTCAACCTGCTTTTCCCGCTTCCCTCTCTCTTTCTTCTCTCTAATCGAATCTATAAATATGGGGGCAAGACTCATTGTAAAGGGTTGGACATTCTTTGTTTTGCAGGCTCCCTTCTCCTTCTAGCAAAGGGATTTGTGGGGTTCAGGCCTTCCATAAAAAATTGTAATACGTTTATGCCTTTTGGCTACTTTGTAATGAACTGTATCAATCCACAGAGTAATAAAATACGTCTGTGATCGATCTTAGATCCTTTCTTGTCTCTTTTGCTTCCATTTGGTCTTCCATTATAGATTTGGCTATCTGTGCTTGTTTATTGTATGCATTTTGTTGGTTTGTGTCTATTGGAAAAATAAGTGTTCATCATTCCTTTGGTGCATCACCTGGTAGTTTAGTTATTTCTTATTTCTTATACTCTTTTATCCCTGTCTCCTTGGCAAGTTTTAGATTAGGTATAGAAATAGATCCTCTGCAAATCCTTACGTATGCACCTAAATAGAGGGATAAGGAACCAACCTTTAATCTGGAGAGATTTTCCATTTTTGCAAGGTCCCACACCTTAGGAAAAGTTCAATGTTATGCAATCACACCAAATGACCTGCCTTAGAAAAGTAGATTTTTAAAACTCATTTGGGGGTGTGATTTCGCACCAACACAACTTGAATTATCTATGAGGAGATCTATGTTTTTTTTTCCTTCAACATGTTCTCCCAATGAGCTGATATATGAAAAAGGGAACCAAAACAACATTCCTTCTTCCTAACTTCGATGTACCCTTCATTCTCTATGCCTTGAAGTCTGATTTTTAATATTCTAATCCAGAATTTCAGTATTTTAGTATGGTAATTGAGGGTGAACTCCCCCAATGATTGCAACCAATGTATCTTAAAGATAATCTTTTCTTTAATTGGCTTAGTTAAAGAAAACTCACGACATACTTCATACCTTTCTATGAGGATGAACATCTGGAATATCTTCTTTGTGGATAATGTATTCTTTAAAAAACATGGACCATCCATTTCCCTTATATCTTGAATTCTAATTTCTTCAACTTTATCACCGAATTTCAATTCTTTATCATTATATTTGAGGGTGAACTCCTCCAAGGTTTGTATCCATTAAATCCCCGAACAATTTAATCATTAGCTAGTTTAAACACAAAAATCCATCCCATAGCTCATGCTTTCCCAAGAGAATTGATAGTTGTATTATTTTCCATGAGCAAGGTATGATGGTGCCACTCTCTACAAGCCTAGTGACCCCTTGGTTATGAAGAAGACCCTTCCACCATATTCTCTTTAGCTCTTCCATATTCATGGAATCATGGAATGGAAAATCAAAATTATCATCATGCCCTTGATGCCTCAAACATAGATATTTTCCCAACACTTCACCTATATTCCATATGCGGAAACAATTTTGAAATTGAGCCCAATAATCTATGCAACAAGAAGTAATTCTTACCTCATTAATTTATGGAGTATGAGGTGCATAATGATGTCCAATCACTTTGGTGACATAGGGGATACGACATGCATGAACCCAACTGTCCACAACAAAGCTGAAATGACATATTGTCAAACAACAAAACTAAAATATTCTTATACCATGAGCTGCATTTAACCCTCTTTTGACTCAAAATTTATGAGTTAGGAACAACACTCAAAAAATAATCTAATGGTGCCCTTATCTCATGCATAATATCATCCTCATAGGCCCTTAGTAAATTTGATTTGTCTCCATTATGTGATTGTCATGTGTAACCATTATCATAGAACATCAAAGGAATTTTACCTTTATTTGGATGGTGACAAAATTGGAATTGATCTTTGTTGATATCCCCATTAATTGGCTCCCGATGGTGATTGTTTTGGATAGTCCAAGAAGGTGAGCGTTATTAATTCCACTTCCCAAATTTTGTAAACCAAGCTCTTTCTCTTCCCACTTGGTACCCTTCATCTTCACAAAGTGGTTAGGGTATTCTTTATGATGACCAAAACATTGTAAGGACATATAATGTAGCAAATCCTTGCTAAGAAGATGATGAAATGGCTTACCATAGGTTGTTGTCGTAAAATTTCCAGCGAGTTGAAGATTAACATGAACATCAAAAGAGGCCCTCATTACATGGGCATGTCTCCCAACAAGGTCACCTAGAATGCTAGCTTCATTAACCCCATGTGAACCTAATTTTCCTTCATTCTTAGCATCATGAGGATTGCCCCTTTGCCATGATTTTCTATGGAGCATCAAACATGCTCCAAGCCATCTTTTCCTACAAATTTACCATGAGCATAAATCTAAAATGGCATGATAGAAAATAACAAATCTAAATTATCCTCATAGTTTTGGTGGTCTTCACAAGAATTTGTTGTAGTATTATCTTACCCTTTGGCAATTGAGCTTCTTCAACACCTTGCAAATATGATTTTTCTTCAAACCCTTGTGTCTTCATGGTGTTTCCTGGAGAATATATCAAGAGTTCCACTTGGGTGTAACGATCCAAAAATCACACACACAAACAATACAGTAAAAGACAAGATAATTTTTTTTTTTTTTTTTTTTGACTTGCTTGACACATAACATGACGCAACATGTCGTCACCAAGGATACAACTAACTCTGTGAACAACTCGATACAAGGATGGCCATAAAAGCAGCACGGAAACGTCCACACCTATCAAGGACAATATTTTTTTTTTGAACAACATAGAAGCCCAACCACATGACACTCTCACAGCTAGGGCAAGCCACAGTAAGAAATGATTGGAGGTTATTTATTTTGATAAGACACCCTGGATAAATTTAAAGGAAGAAGGTCAAATGAATTCACCCTTAAGACGTCATTAGTTCTTACTAAGGTTTAATTGAAGCTTGAGGTTTTATACGTAGTTAAATAGCGCTCTTACTTAGGCTTCACCGAAAGAGCTTATCAAGAGGAAGCTACTTACTTTTAAATAGGCTGAGAGATAAATTGAGTGGTTTCAAAATTTTCTTCTCTTACTTGTTAAATCTTATTAGAAACTAACCATTGTTTTCCATTAAGCTTGTCTTTAGCGTTCACCAAAAGAGTAGTGTTTACTAGTTCAGTTAGGGATAACACGTTATATAAAATCACTTTGCAAGGATGGTCTCACTCTTGATTACTTAAGGTATTGTTTGTTTACAAGGGGATCTAAACCACAACATATTTCTTTGAATAAAACTTTTAGGTAACTTCTGTAAGGAAAAGCCACCCCATTAAAGCTTACATATAACCCATCAATACAAAGTCTTAGAAAGATTTAAATTAACACTTAATTCTCAAGATCAAAGTTTTACAATGCTTATGCCAGTGAAGAGATTGAATATTATTTCTCACTAAGAAGAGTTACCAGCCAAAATACAAAAAAAGACAAAACTACTACTTCACGTAATTCTCCGAACAATTCCAGGCAAGAGGTCATATAAACTCTCTTTACAAGCAATGTTACACAATTTACAACACATTGGACATTTTTACAAGGAACTTCATAAATTGTACAGATGAACCTTTAACACTCTTTTCCTCTAGTCTACTCGCATAATCCATCTGCACAAATATTAACTAGAGTCAGTTCACTAGAACTGAGCATGTTAAGACTACCCATAGCAATAGTAAGCTAACATTTTATAATATCATGAAAGTAAAATTCTAAACTCAAGAATGGATCAAATCACAAACCACTAATCAATATGTTTCACAAGATGACGAGATTTATACCAGCCAACAAGGAGGAATCCCAATATTCAAGTGAGAGAGATATTCCAAAGACAAACAAGGTGAGACCTTATTGGTGAAGACAACCAGGCTGAGAGTATTGAGATTCAGGTCATGTAATCCTATGGATTACGTGATTGAAATCTAACACCCAAACATCATTCTAATATTATTAACCAAAAAGATAAAGATCACCAAAAGACTTCACATATTCAAAATTGCTTGTAACAAGACCGCATTAACACACATCCTTGTTTTAGGAAGAATATAGGCCCCAACCATATATGAACACAAATCACCAAAGATTAAAGTTAACTTCACTCGATTTGAATAAACCAACATACATATAATACTCACAACATTATAACTAAATCAAGGTTCAATATACTGCAATTTTCACCGAACCTAATTATTTTTCTTCAAGAAGTTAAATAAATTAGATTCTATCCAACTAAATTACATTCAACAACTATAGTTGGATTACACAAGCAAGGATCAAGAAGAAGTCTTTTCACCAAAGGTTGTTATTATCTTACATCACATAAACAGTAATAAACCCGTAATCCACCACTCGTATGATCGTTGTAAGAGTTAAGGACTTAGCTCACTAAAATATGTAACTGAGTCGATTCCTACCTTTTCCATTTTCATACAAGTCTAACCCAATTCGAAGAAAGGTAACCATTCTATTTTCATACATGCCTCAGTCAACACTTACTCAGAAAGTCCCTACCTGAATTATTGAAGGTTTGCTAAGCTACATAATGGATTTAATAGAAACCCATTCCATTTGATACTTGAATTCAAACAAGCAAGGGATAATCTGTTGAAAAAATATAAGTGAATCGACACAAGATCCTCTATCGTGACCCAACTCGAGTCACCAATCACAAGGTTAACAGTCAGCGAAGGGGAAAAAAATAAAGCAAAATACTCTTCCTACGAACTATGCCTTCTCTTCCGTCTCTAAAACAACATATGAATAGCTTGGGCATACCCATCTATTTCTCAACACTCTACTCGACCTATCCTCATAATCGCTCCAAAGAAAACATCTGCTAATACAGAGTTCGATTGAACTCTTTTATCTTATGATACAGTGACTCACGTCACAGGATCTGTATTGAGCAGTCAATATTTCACTCACGTAGGCCTCTAAGAAAACATCATGCTCACTATGCGAGGACTACACACAGATTCAGCCCAAGAAAGGCTTTTACCAAGACAAAAAAACAAACATTTAGCCTAAACTCGGCCATGAGTCGACAAATCTACAAATATCCACTAATGTTATTCATGGCTCAAGTTTATATCTCTCATCGCTGGTTTAGAAATCGAACTCAACGGCCATTGTTCACTATCATCTCTAAATGTCACCCAAATTTAAGAATTAAGCAGGAAGGCACCCCGGTTAAAGATCTAACACCCACAGTATAAAACATCAACCATTATTTTGCTATCACATGGCAGTTACTCTTTTATTTCGAAAGAAAAACGAGGCAGAAAGGAGTGTATACATGCTATCACAGTTGCTACCAGGGTAAGAAAAACAAACAACTCCCAACAGTCCTTCCTTTCCTTCAACTGGTCGATTCACAAGGAAAAGCAGAAGCCCATTCTAAATGCCATAACAGATAAAAAAAACAAATAGAAGGACATTCAATTCATGACATAATAAAAGGGTAGCAGAAGATTGCAAGGGCAGGTTTAACATGCCTGGTTTAAAACGCCATCTCCATATGCATATGATTGTTTCAATGCCGCTACTTGCCCTTAACCCAAAGTGCTCATGAGCTCGAGCTAGCGCCACATTCATGCGGTGAAAAACAACTACAAAGCCAACCCCATGATTTGAAGCTCGGACACAAGACATAAAGATTACATCACGCTCCACGGCTCAAGGCATCTACCGTAATGATAAATAACCTTTTCCTCCATCGAGTTTGAGGACAACATCAAACTCTCGGTGCAAACATTTCAGTTTGTAGCTTGTAAGGTGTGATAATTCCAACAGAAACTTTATGCCCGCCAACCTAGTGACTCGTTGAAAAAGCTCATATAATGGCAAGGCAAATTGTGTTTCATGAATATTCTGATATGAAACAGATCGGCCTCTATGAGGTTCTCTTCCATGAGTTACATCGCATAACAAGTAGGATTTTTGTAAATAAATTTCATTAGGTCTGCATTGCAACACCCTCATCATGTCACATAACCGATTTTGAAGAAACAAACTCGAGACATGATCCGGATCTCAAAATATCTTGCTACCTTCGTCTCCCAAGACATTTTCTCCAACATTGCATAGCTCTCCCGTGCCCGTGGGTGTGATCTGCCACCTCCTTTCCATGGGGTGTTATGAGAAAATCTCTTGTATTTGTTGTCAAGAGAGATTTCAAGCACCGGTTGGAAGCCCCAATGGAGGATTGATGAATAAGTTGTTGAATCCTTTCTTGTGTGAAAGGATAAGCATCAACACCCCACTCGTCCATTATTTTAAAACCATCCTTAGTATGCGAGCTTTCCATGGAGTCGACAAAACCAGAGTGAAAATACGATTGCTAGAATGCTAATGAGCCGTGCTCACACATCGAGAGGCGGAGGAGGGCTCAAATGGAACTACAAGCCGATCGGTTGGTAGAATATTTAGCACGCTTTCAAAGCATTCCATATCACAATGTCCATCAACTGGTTTTCTTGGCCACATCTTTTGAGGGTGTGAATGACCTCCTCGTCCTGTCACCGCCACATACACTAACACCACTTCCTTGCCTCCCTTTTGAGTTCCTCGTGTGACTGAAAACCACACCAAGTGCATGCTTTGCGAGAGGAATGTACAACCAAGTGAGGCCAAATCGAATACCTATTAGTTTCCCATCCAAAACACTAGATTTTACGGGGGTTTTTCAAAGAATTTAAAAGGAAGAAATCCATGTTAAATTCACCACACTGACGAAAGTGACTTTCCAAAATGAAAAGGCAAGATAACTCAACTAAAACTTTAACTCGTTCTTTACTACTACAATTTCGCAAGATTTTGCAACAACAATCGATCACGAACACGTGGTCGCGTGCGGCGAACATCGAGAGGATCAACACCAACGGTTCCTTGGGATCGCCTCACTGCAGCACTGATCTAGATTTAAGCCATCGATCGATTGTGGTTCGGGCTTGGCACCATGGAGCAGAGGGAAATAATGCGCTTTCCAATGCCTCTACAGATTAAAATTGCCCAACCTCTTTTCAATAAATCATATTGTGCATAGTCTGGATCATTGATGCCCATGAAAACACGTTTCTTTCGGTATTCCATCAAATAGTCCATGTGCCTTATGCATCCATATCTTACAGACATGTCTATCAGGCACTCCCGATTATAACATCGGACAAAAATCCTTTCAATAATTTTTTTTTGATGGATCTCCACAACCTGTATCAAAGCTCCACGTTTGGTATAGGCACAGGCTAGGAGTGTGCTGGTCCAGAATTGAGTGGTTTTGGGAAATTGTTTATTGCATTTGGTGAGACTATGATAGCTATTGAGGGCGCCCGCCAAACTGACCCAACTCTCACCCACATGCCTGCAAACTCCACTCTGCCTTCAATTCTCTCTGAAAATTTGTCCCATTCTTTCATTTGGTCAAGCACTTGATTACATTCACCAAACCTCTGCACCTTGCCAAGAAATCACGTGCCTTCCCATGCCCTCCACTCCATTTCCATTTTTTAAATTTATTTATTTCAAATTTTCTTTTTTACTTTCATTATTATTATTATTCTATTATTATTTATTTTATTCTAAAACTCATTCTATTTATATCGTTATTCTATTTTATTTTTATTTTTATGGATCTCAGGTATGCCCCAGTGTAAAAGGAAAGGGGCACCACAATAAGCGAATGGTTACACGAGCCTTAATATTGCTTGTGTAGTCTTGAAGCCTAAAACGCCCAGTCAAGCTAACTAGCCATGCGTCGGCTCGTGACCATGTTGTATCTCCTGAATAAGTGGGTGGGTTGAGTGATTAAATGAAATATTTACGCGAACGCCACTCCCAAACCGTGGCGCCACCATAAAACCTACTCTTCCTCATTTGCGCAACAAGGCTCGATCAGCGAGAGCGATAAACAAATCAAAAGGATAGTTTAACGATAACAGAGGATGATATCGATAACAATTGATATAAAGAAGGTAATAATAAAATACAATCATTGATCGATAATACAATCATAATGTCATTATTATTATTATTATCATTTTACAGCGTGTAAAATAATTATCAATTATAGTCATAATGGTCAGCATTCGAGGTCGACGAAGGCACAACGACACACCATGCTTAGCACTCGATCGCCACAGGAAGAACAGGTGTAGCGTAGAACAGGGCATTACAAGTTCCACTTGGGCAAGAGTGTTGGGGTTTTAGGACTCCCAAGGGCAGCTCCATCTTGGTAACCAACTGTTGCGATATATATTCTTCCTTCTTCACCTTAGAAGGATGGTCGTCCTCTCCATCATGTAACAGATCTGCCACATGCTCTTTTACTTGTTCCTTCATGAGGGAAGAGTTTTTCCCTTCTAGGGTTGAGTGACTCCTTGGTGTGATTCGGTTCTTAGGCCTTGTGCTAATGCCCACGCTCTTGTACTCTAATTCCATGAATTCGTCAAAGGAAATGGCATCACACATCCTTTTTAGAAGGGATTGGTACTCTTATGTTAGTTTGTCAGCTCTTGAAACCCTTTTCTCCTTGAGTGAACCACCACCTTCCATATTTTAGATGGCTAGGGTACACCTATCCAAAGTGCATCCGCTATCCTTCATTATATTCTCATGATCCTTTCTAACTTATTCTCCATGTTTCACAGGCTGGGAGGATGATGCTCTAATACCACTATAATTTCCCTTTTTGGGGGACTTTTGAAAAATATCTATGGTTGCATGAGAGATGACTGAAATTAATTTTTAAATGGCTGTAATCAGGACTTCGAGGGCTAGATATGACTAAAAATGCACATGGAAACCTGTAATTTTCCCTTCCTAGGAAGTGACCTATTTTAGGAACTCTCACTCACTTTTGGATGCCCTAAACTTGTTGAAAATATGCCTAATCAAGTTCAAAAATTCTGATTAATTACCAATAGTAAAATTAGGAAATAAAATTGATTTTTAGTGCCCGGGAATTGAAGATATGAATTTCTAAAACCCTTATCTGCAGAGTTACTTTAAAAATTCATAACTTCACTTAGAAGCTCCAAAATTCATGAAACTCGGGATCTTGGGGTTTAAAAATATGAAAAATATAAATATCAACTCAAACTTCTGAAACATCCACTCAAACATGCCAAATTTGACCTACAAGCAATTTGCCCCTCTTGGAAATAATGCATAAGTGACTCAAACATGCGAAGGAAATTATTGTTTTCACTTTTAACAATTAGTATAAGTCCATCCATGCAAGAAATCATACCATACATCCATCAAAATATATCCAACATGCTCTTGATACAAGTTGCCTAGGGTTAGATAGAAAGATATTAGCTCCAAATTCCTTGAGATATTTAATCATTCCAAATATCCTTTCTTGAGGGTTTTTATCCGTAAGAAAAGTTCCAATATCAAGGGTTTTCGTCCTTGAAGTGGTCTCAAATAAGGGTTTTCATCCTTGATGAGAGAGGAAAAGTACTAGCTTTACCCCAAAGAAATAATAAGATTCAACATATCCATCAAATGGCCAAGCAATCTCCTTTTATAAGATAAGGGTGATACATCATAACTTATGTCCAATCTTATAATAAGTACCTTTTAATTATCTAATTTTTGTTTAGAGCCTACATGCTCAAAATACCTTATATTATAATTAAATAAGTTCTTTTGTTAGGGTGCTTGGCTTCCCATAGGAATACATGATAATAATGAAAATATCTACTTACAAAATGTCATCCAAGTCTTCCCCTTACTACCTTCCTTAAACCCACTGGGAGGAAAGATGGATTAAGGTCTTCAATTCCGCTAATCTTCAAAAAAGGAAATGACATATCCATGGCAATGGTAACAGGAGTACTCTCTCCCCTCTCTCGTAAAACCATTAGGTGTATACTTTCCTTTGTTTTATTTTTATACTTACATACTATTATTTTCATGTTAAGTTTGAAATTTTCAAGTTAAAGTTTGATTTCCAATACTATGGACATTGACTAGCACTTTTCTCTACTGTACTCATCTTGGAAAAACAAACACAACAAGAAAAAGACAATCCTAGCACAAACACAAGGCACTCTGAGTGAAGACAAAGCGTGTCTACACACTCAGGTAACTTTTCCTTTAAGTACATAATTTTTGATTCCATACTTAAAAGGGGGAAATGTAGATACTCATTTTAGTAATTCATGTCTTGCAACAACACAAATTGTACAACACTTTTTCACTAGTCCACACTTGCTCAATTTGACCAATTATGCTATCCCTAACTATATCTCACTCATTCTTGCTTGCACATAACCTATTTGTTCGCATAACAATCATATCAATTCATCAAATTAGGCTATACCCTCGCATATTACAATTCTAATTTCCAAATTACTTGCACATACATCCGGGACCATAGCGCTAAGAAAGGGCCATAACGTCCATAAGTTATGGGACAACTCTGTATGCTTTCATCCCTTTCCCTCTAATGGAAATTTTCTCAATTTGAATCTCTTTTTATGATCCTAATTGACTTTACCTCGAGTTTTATAGATCTAGAATGCATATATAAGCAAGTTATTCATCTCTCATTAACGAGGGGCATTCTATCTACTTGGCACCTAACATTCTAAGGAGAAAACACTAAGAGAAATCATAAGTAAAGCTACTCCAAGAATCCCTAGAGTTGTCATATCCTCTACATATTAATTTAGGGTATTCCTCTACCCAATTTTGTAAACACAAAGAGCACATCATCTCAAGTCAAGTTAGGGAAAAGGTCAAGTACAATCACATTGTTGCAATCTCAAGACTATTAGTTTGGTTGCATACATTATAGATATCACATGTTAGGTGAGAACGATGTGTGGTTTGATCCCTCTTCAAAGTAACAACGACGTCGGTGGTGCACATGGGTGCCCACAACCCAACTAATGTTTGTTTTGCAGGAATCCCTCACCATCTAGGGTTTTGAATATTTAATCAACTACACAATGAACATCACACGGTGTCAAAAGGTCCAAATTATAGACATGAGCAGATTTGGAAACAATGCACAGACCCAAAAAATTTCAAGAGAAGAGAGCATAAAGGGACATGGACGTACAAAAAGGGTTGTAACAACCATACGTTTTGGGCTATGCCATATGCCATGGTCTAAACTCTGCTGCGAGACAAAATTTCAAAGACAACTTTGTCAAACTATTTCTAGCCCTTTTCGGTTATCAGTCAACACAAATAACACACAATCCAAAACATTATCTAAGTCTTCTTCTCACTCTCATTACTAGTACTTTGTTTGGTATCTATCACTAATTGTCTTTGTTTCACGTATTATCTTGATATTGCTGCAATTATCTTTGGAAACTAATTGATTAAGATAATATACCATTGATTACTAACCCCTATAAATTTAACCATTTAGGTTAAATCAATAACCTACCCCTACGATAAGCCATTCACACATAGAGAATGAGCCATAGGAAGGGGAATATCCTAAAGACTCGGGCGTAGAGACATCCACAACTCCAAGACTACTTCTAGAGGTTTTCACCATTAAAGATGAATGGAATGAGTCCGGTGAGAAGAAACAAGATGAGGAAGATGAATAACATGAATGTGGTGGACGCTTAGAGAATGAGCACAAGGATAAAGAAGAAGCTAAAAAATGACACAAAAGTAAGGAAAAATGCGTACACACTTTGAAGAGGAGGTAGAGAAAATGAGTTGAAATATGATGAAAATAACCCCATAAAATCTCTTTGTGCAAGAGTGCAAAAGGGGAAGCCCGATAAGGACTTGTTTGCATGGATAAACATGAAGGAATATGTGGGCTCGATTCGGTCGAAGAAGGTGATATCATTCATTTTGAATGCATGCACTGAGAGGAACCCTATTATGGGTTCCTCATCTCAAGCCTCAACAAAATCAATGACAAGGACGAGGAACCCCTAGCCATCGCAAATACCTACTAGATGTCGAGATGCGGGCGGGAAAGTATTCCTAAAAATAGCTAGTAAAATTATCCAAAGAGTCCGAATAATAACACACATTGTTACATACAAACAAGAAAGATGGATTATCAAAGAGACCAAGAATAAATTGGGTGAGCTGACTAGGGAACACAAAACCCTACATGAGAAATACTGCACCGATAAAAGGAGAATTGAGCAAAAATATGCTCGAAATGAGCCTTAACTAATAGAAGACCACCCAATACATCCCTCAACAAATGTAGAAGAATTAGAGCAGTTATAAAACCTTCCATTCAAGAAGATAAATGTTGATAGGGAAATGGTGAAGCAAAATAGGGGAGAAAAAGATAACATATGGGTTTTCTGTGGAAAGAAATTGGAGACATGCATAACACTAGCAAAGGATTTCAAGACAAGGCCACGTACACAGACAGGACTACTCAAAGGGTTTTTGTGGAAAGAAATATGATGAAAATAACCCCATAAAATATCTTTGTGCAAGAGTGCAAAAGGGGAAGCCCGATAAGGACTTGTTTGCATAGACAAGCATAAAAGAGTCTATGGGATCGATTTGATCAAAGAAGGTGCTATCATTCATTTTGGATGCATGCAAAGGAACCCTATTATGGGCTCCTCGTTTCAAACCTCGAAAAATAAATGACAAGGATGAGGAACCCCTAGCCGCCGCAAATACCTACCTACGGATGTCAAAGATGCGCAAGGGAAGTGCTCCTAAAAATAGCTAGCAAAATCATCCAACAATATCTAAAAATTAGCATAGATCATTACATAAAAAGAAGAATGGTGGACGAGGTGACCCAAGAGCTCAAAGAGACCAAGAATAATTTGGGTGAGTTGACTAGGAACACAAAACCCTACATGAGAAATACTCACGTCTTGATAAAAAGAGAATTGAGAAAAAATATGCTCAAATGAGTCTAAACTAATATAGACCACCCAATACAACCCTCAACAAATATAGAAGAATTAAAACAATTGTTAAACCTCCCATTCAAGAAGATAATGCTTTGTGGGAAATGCTAAAGCAAAATAGGGTAGAAAAAGATAACATTTGGGGTTTTCAAAGCAAAAAGAAATCAAAGACATGCATAATAGTAGAAAGGATCTTGAAGACAAGACCACTTACATAGACAAACTACTAAAAGGATTTTTAAGAAAACAAGAATAATGGATGCTCGCATGAAAGAAGATACCCAAAAACAAGCCACCCTGGAAGCCCAAATGGATAGCGATGGAATTAATAAGGCTACTCGCAACAAACTCATGGAGGAGTTTGAGACGATATGAGAAGAGGTTGCTACAAAAGGGGAAAATATTAGGTAGTGACTAGATAATTTGTGAAATCTCACTGCCAAGACTAAACCGAGCTAGAAGACGTGAACATTCGGGCTAATGAAAAATTCCAAGCAATACATGTAGAGGCCACTATTGGTGTAAAAGGCACCAAAGCTTTATCGAACTAGTTGTGCGGCTAGATCAAATCACTCCCCTCTTCCAAAAGGCACTAGATGATTGACAGATGCATTAAGATGTGCTCAAATAAGAGGTACTAAAGCTATTCAAGGAGCCACATAAAATGTTACTTGAGGGAAAACAACCAAATTAGTGTGGGGTAATGTTAGACCCTAAGATTCTTGTATTCTTTTATTGGTTAAGTTCCACATTGGGACCTAATTTTTCATTCTTTATTCTTTATATTCTTTGGAATGCATGCGAGAATATTAAGAGAACTACACATTAGAATATCAAGAAAACAGTGAGATACTTATGGAGGAAAAGTGTGAGAAGTTGGGCAAACACACAAGTTCTAGAAGGAAGCACTTTGGATTTGGGATAAGACAGGAGGAAGCTTCATGACTAACAATAACACGAAGGCACACAAGTATATTTAGAAGAGAGCATGTACATGCGAAGAGATAAATCAACACATAAGAAATGGATGGAATAAATATAGTAGAAAGCATCGCAATTTGAGTTACTTGCGTATGAAGTCGGATAAGAACAAGTAGAACATGTCAAAAATAGATGCTCTAAAGATAACACATGAGGTAGATAAAGTACATATGTGGTTAAATATAGTTGTGAGACTTCTAGAGGATTACCATACGAGTATAAAACTATAGTATGGCGACATGTGGCATAGTCACCGCCTCAATGTAATAGTTAAGTGGTAATTATAGAATGCAAGGGATAAGAATAACTCTTGTTCAACTAGTGAAAGGCAAGTCCCCACTAGTATATATACCCCTTATGGGTTCATTGTAAAAAGAGGATGATCATGGACATATGTAGGTCTTGGATGCATGAATGATATTCTTTTGGGAATGTTATGTAATGTTTTGAGTTATCAATATAAAGTACAAAATGTTATGGAGTAAGTATATTTTATGTGCATGAGTATTTAATCCGTGTATTTGATCAATGCTTCTATTTTGTTATCTATTAAAATCCATCATCATAATGCCAAAACATGATGGGAACAATATTCTCTCGCGCCTTGGGTGAGTGTACTAAGGTTTCTACTTTGGGGTGATAGGCCAACGTGACGGGTGAGAATAACTATGTTCGCTAGTATAACAAAAGCTTTGAGTGCATCGGTGTGATTTTTGAGGTGCGATTAGACGTCAACAACAAATTTGTTATTGTATGATGATGAATACTCTAAGAAGTTCCCGATTCTTTATTCATTGGATTCATCAAAATTGTATGCATCTAAAGATGATCCCCAATGCCTTCTCGTGTTCTAGAGTAACCAAAGAGGTTGACAAGACATTTTTGTCATTGAAATTATAGTCATACAATATTAGTCTAAACAAAATCTTGGTGTATGATTCAAGATCCCATATTGAAATACTAGCTCCATACAATTTCAAATCCCATATCGAAACATCTCCATATAATTTAGGCCCCGTATCCACATGTCAATTAGTATCATGAATATCCATAATAATGATAAATCCATTTATGAAATTTATTTTGGAAGGAAGTATGACGACCTACATGATATGGACCGATGATCTTGATGTCAAGAAAATTTGCCACATGTACTTCATTGCAAACGTAGTCCATGCATTTGCCATTTTCTTGAGTAAGCAATCCCTCATTACAACTATATCATAAACATGAGAAAGAAAATTAGTGTGAAATTGAAGAATGATGAAAATGTTTCTTCTAAAGAATGTTTTTGTTCCTTTTCACACAACAAACCATCCGTCGGTGATTTAGGCTCCTACGAAAAATGCTTGACCCAAAACAAGATGAATAAAGCCACGAGTTTTGCTTAAAATCGAGAAGATAAAAATAACAATGTTGGATCATGTGTTTAATGCCTAGCAATAATAACACTATCAAGGAAAAGTCGACTTATGCATTGAGAGTATTGAATGCCATGGTATTACTTTCGAAATTTTTCTAAAGTTTGTTGCCTCAAGGATATTTCATTACACCCTCTTTCTCCTTCCAACAACTCACTAAATGACTCTTGGTTCATGGGTGAATTACCAAAAGAAATAAGAGAACAACCCGCCTTTCCTCCAACATTTTGTGTTACTCACTCCCTCCCTTTATCCCCTTCTTCATCATTGACTTCCTATTGCACTCAAATAATTTTTGGATAAAAATTGTGTGAGTTTTTTTTTTTAAATCGACGTTTGAGATCATCTTCCATAATCCATCATCGGGATAAGAAAACTATTGTATTGTTTCTCCTTTGGTCCTCCTTATCGACATATCCATTGCACCTCTCGAATGCAATTGCTAATTACAAAAAAATCACAACCCCTCCCAACATAATTTGTATCTTTAGGAGCTATTCCCAATTTTTTTGGTTGTGTTTTTCCTAAAATCTAAACAACTCAATGAATTTTATTTATTTCTATTAGTGCAACAATCATACGTTGAGTCGCCCATAACTTTTGTTAACCAAGTCACAATTTGTTATCTTGTTGGGGTCTTCATGATTATTCTTTTTTAATATGTTGACTTGTGTATTTTTTTCTTTAACAATAGAAGCATTTTCAATTTAAAAAAGAAAACTTGTGGCTAACTCGTTATTAATCCATCTATATTTCTATTAATCCTCCATTCTTCCATATCTTATCTAGTTATCCCTCCATTTTAAAAAAATTATGAATTAAGTTATTTTGATTCTAGAGGATTTTATTGTTTTTTTCCCTTTGAATATAAGCCTGCCCAATTCACGAGAAGGAAACCACGAGCATCTAGCTGTTTTTAACAACACACTGGCGAATGGAAGGCACCCAAATGGATGATGGCCTCTGATTTCCCTGGGGACGAGTTTTGAATTTTGCATGGACAATTGTAGTTAGTGCAGGATATATTGCATTAGCAGGAGCACTTGATCTCATTTTGTATAAGCCATGAAGGCCTCCTTGAAGCTGAGAGACGGCCAGAAGCCCCTGGTAAGAGCCAAGATTCCCCTCAACATTTTGGGTCTTCCATTGGTCTCTGGTATTGCTGCAGGAGATAGTACGGAATTGTGCTTGCATTTAGGCACTTTCTGGGACACAGGCCCTGCCCTAAAACTAGCTTACAAGCCGAATGATTCATGGAGTCCCTTCAGTTTAGTGCTCAAAACAGGAATTGGGGAGTGGGGTTCTCCTGCAGGGGCTGCACTGGCCATGACTGCAGAAATTAATCTTTTGGGTAGAGGGAATCCTTCCTTCTGCCTTAATTTCAAGCCCCAGTTGGGCGACTTCACTCTTAAAAAGAATGTCAGATCTTCACTTGTATTACACACAAATCAAACAGAGGATGGTGGTTGGTTTGGGTCAAAACCCTATCAAGCTCCTTTTAGTCCAGAAGGGGCGAAATCTGGTTTGGCTGATCCTTTACACTCAAAAGAAGCGATCCCATCAAGGTTTCAGTTGAAGCTCAATGGACATGAGAATGGGATCTCAAACGGTAAGGAGGAAGATGTCGAGCTAGAAGATGTTGTGGTGAGTCCTAATCCTTTAGAAACCGCAAGTGGGTTTGCTTTGAATATGGCTGAAGAGAAACCATCGCGTAAGTACCAGATTGGAGGAAGTTTCAAGGAATTGAAATCTGTGGGTGCGGAGAAATTGCTAGAGGGTTTGTCTCTGACTGCACACAGCAGGTTCCCTGTGAGAAAGCATGCCATGGTTCAAGTCAGGTGGGGGTTAAGCTGCCTTTTGATTTGTTCAATGGGTGGGAAGCAAGGGATCAATCTAGGTTTTCAATGCATAAATTGCCTTGCCTTTTTCTGGAAAAGGTAAGTATAGAGAACGTTGAACAAATGAGAAAGAGAAGCCCTTATGGTGGCTCGCAAACCTCTTTGGAAAACTTGATGTTGCCTGTTATAAGGGGGAGGCAAATGAGCTTGCTCATATCACAGGGATCTGCTACTCCATGAGAAGACAGCTTCATTTACTTCAGGCTGAAAACAGTGTGTTGAAACAAGCTATGGAGGACATGAGTTCAGAGCTTGACTACAAAGGAATCAGAAAGAATGGTGACAATTTTTCCAACGCAGATGTCAACTCATGGCAGAAACCCATTGAAGAGTTTCCTAGAAAGGACAAAGTAAGAGAAACAAGCTATAAAGAAAGTGACAAGAAAAAGGGTGGCTCAAGAGAAAGCTCCAAAAGGGAGAGCAAGGCTCCAAATGGTGGGTTTGCTAATGATTTTCCAACCAGTACAGGGAGCTCACCAGTGGATGTCGGCGAAGAGCTCAAGAAAGCCATCAGGGGTGCTTCTGGAAGCTTGGGTGATAAGTAAAATACTTGTTACAGTGAGTTGAATTAGTTTTGAGGCAAAGTTAGGAAGCATCTTTCTGATGTTGTTTTCATACCTATGTTTAATTGAGTACTTGAATAGATTTTAGATCCAAGATGGACTTCATTAAGCTAGCTAGATCCCGTTTCTGTACCTCCCATAAATCTAGTTAGTTTTTGTGAATATTAGTTATTTCACAAATAATTTGTCGAATTTTCTATTAATGTAAATATCTTTTCTTTACGGTGTCATTGCTCTATCTAGTTCTCTTTGGACTGAAATTCCTCTTTATGGTGTCAAAAATATTGTAAAATTCACCTGCTAAGCTTTCTATTTATAAGTAATGATAATATTCTTTACATGTTCGCACCTTAGAACGCTTTTAGTTTAAGCTGTTAAATTTCTGGAGAGTTCTCAGTTGGATTCATGGTTCATTTTTGTATGTACTGGAAATATTTATGTTAGTGATCAGGCAATTATTAACAAAATATTCATCATCCAGTAGATTTTTGAAGGGATGCCGTCAGCTTGAGACTACATAATTTATGTTTTATGTAAGGCAGTTATTTGGTTTAGTGGTCTGATTAACAAAATATTTATGAACTCAGTAGATTTTAGGAGATGTCATTACTGTGTGACTACATTATTGATTGTGTGAATAGTTTGTTCAGGGAGTAAGGTCATGTAATTTGTATAACTAGATAATGGTATCATGCTTAACAGAACTCCGTTACGAAGTGATTCTATGAAGGTAGATTCCTAAATTTTCTCAGTGGGTTCGACTGAGTAAAATTCAGGAGCCTTTTGCACTGAAATAGCTCTATGGGATATCATGTGTCATCTCTGCTACACTTTTTCAGGATCAGTATCTGAACTATGATCCTTCCATTAATTCTTAAAAGTTATCTCTACAAAAGTAATTAGAATCATTCTCCAGAAACATTGATTGCATGTGCGCTGTTGTGTGGGAGTTAAATAATCTTAAGCTGCTGCTGCATATCTTCAACCCTCTTTTAATGGTAGCCATTTCTACTTTATAATGGGAAATTCTATATTTTGCATTCTCAGAATAAATGATTTTTCATTGGACCAGCTGGGGTGTAAACTGTAAAACTTGAATCATTAAACCCCTCCATGAGACCCCTGTCTTGCTTTCAGTGCACCCAATGTTTTGGAAGTTTAGTGAAGCTCTGACAGCAGATGCAACAAGTGGTCCTAAATTATCTCGAGCAAGTGTGATACAATTTGAAATGCCCCTAGACCGGGCCATCACATAAAAGGATTGTTGTGAGAAATTACTTGCATTTTGTCAAACTATAAATGTGAAGAAACAATAAGAGAATGTTATGCTGTCCAGGGTGAGATTTTAGGAGATGTCATTACCGTGTGACTACATGATAGATTGTGTGAATAGATTGTTCAGGGAGTAAGGTCATGTAGTTTGTATATCCAGATAATGATATCGTGCTTAACAGAGCTCTGTTATGAAGTGGTCCTACAAAGGTAGATTCCTAAATCTTCTCAGTGGGGTTGACCGAGTAAAATTCAGGAGCATTTTGCACTGAAATGATTCCATGGGATATCATGTTTCATCCCTGCTACATGTTCTCAGAATCAGAATCTGAACCATGATACTTCCAATTTCCAAGAGTTCTTAAAAGTTGTCTCTACAAAAGTAATTAGAAACATTCTCTATTGCATGCCTGCTGCCATGTGGGAGTGAAATAGTCCTAAACTGCGGCTGGATATCTTCAACCCCTCTTTTAATGGTATCCAATCCTACTTTTTATTTGGAGATTCTATATTTTGCATTCTCAGAAAGAATCACCTTTCATTGGACCAGCTGGGGTGTAAATTGTAAAACTTGCATTGTTAGACCTCTCCACGAGACCTGTCTTTTAATAGTAGCCAATCCTACTTTTTATTTGGAGATTCTATATTTTGCATTCTCAGAATAAATCACCTTTCATTGGACCAGCTGGGGTGTAAATTGTAAAACTTGAATTGTTAAACCTCTCCACGAGTCCCATCTTACTTTCAGTGCATCCAATGCTCTGGTGAAGCTCTGACAGCAGGTGCAACAGGTGGACCTAAATTATCTCAAGCAAGTGCAATATAATTTGAAATGCCCCTAGACCGGGCCATGACTTAAAAATGGATCTTTGTGAGAAATAACTTGCGTTTTGTCAAACTATAAATGTAAAGAAACAATATGAGAATATTATGCTGTCCAGGGTGAAAGGTATGTGGCTTTGGGTTTTGTAACCTTAAAGCTTGTTTTAACTTTTACATATAAACCAAACCCCAAAACTATCCCAACTGCTAACTATTTGTGATTCTTAAATGATTGGGCTTCACAGGAATATATTTATGAAAAAACCTCCATCCGTGGTAAATATGGTTTCCATGTTTGGGTGTAAAACAATTAAACAATCTATTTCATACAATTTAATCAATGGAATGATAGACAAGATAGAGAACTATATTATGCTACCCAGGAATACAAGTATTGCAATGTTACCCTACCACAGTCCTATATCCTTGTTGGTTCGCTGGCTGGTTTTCTTTACCGAACTGTTTAGGAGATGCTATTGACTTTGGCATCATTATATCTGAGGCAATCTGATGCAGGCCAACAAAAGAAATTGGAATAACTTAGATCGTTTGCCTTCTATCTTGCTAAGACTGTCCTACTAGGCTTGTAGCCCTCCAAAACGACAAAGCTTGTTCTTCAGGAAAATTGGCAAACGGTTACAGGAATCTGAAAACCATTCTAGATATGCTTTTGGCTATTCTTACTGCACACAAAATTTCAAGGTTCCATTCACTATGTAAGTCCTCCAATTCGCCATTTGGATTTTTCTATCTTTGAGATGTCCTCAGAAGTTATGTACAAAATTTCAAGTCTTGGTTTGGTGTTTAAACCCTGTAAAATTCAATCTTCCCTAAACCCTAAATAGGGTTTCTGAGACAGCTGAGTAAGGTCCAAAACTTCTAAAGTAAATGTTACTCAATTTCATGCCCTGAAACTTGTCCTGAAGGTCTATCTTACATCCCCTCACAGTCCTGGGCTAACAGTAAAGCAAGAAAATACACAAAACTTCAACCCAAGTTAGTTTCTTACTTGATCTGGGCAATGTAGGCAGAGTTCTTAACATTCCAATGTACAAAATATCAAAAACAGCGTCTGTACCCTCAAATATTCATGAAAAGTCCTGTAACAGAGCTTTCTTCACCTTCTAAAGGCGTTCAAACACAGAAAACATTCTATCATGAAACAAAGAAGGAACCACTGGTGATTTTCTTGAAGGAAAAACAGTTTTAATCAGTTCTTCATTGCAAAAACAGAGTAAAAACTTCCTTCTCCTTCTTGATGTCTCCCTACCATCTATACACATTCAGAGCCCTTCGTGATAACCATCTAACTCACTCCTTTTTTGAGTCTTTTCCTTTTCCATCGAATTTCTCCAATAACCACTATCTTGGGGGTTTTGTGTGTTCTTTTCAACCTAGGAAAAAGGAGTATTTGTTGTTTTAAAGAGCTCTTATTCTAAATTTCACTCTTAAGAGTCATTAAGGACATGACAAGATGTCAATTTCACCAATTCAAGACCCCTAGACGCTTACAGCTTACTCAACAAGCCAAAAGTTGCCCAACAAATTTTGAAAATTCAAACTCTCACTTTTGGGCGGGAAAGTGAGAACCCAAGCAAAATTTGAAATCTAGAACACTTGAAGACCTGACTAGACTTCCTAACCCTTATGAACACTCCCCAAACATGATCAAGACCAAAATTGAACTATACATGCCTGTCTTGGTTGATGCTCCTGCACCACAATCAGTTCTTCCTCTCTTTGGGATGTTTAGAAGCGTTTTCTCACCCAAAATTTACTGTGGATTTCAAAGCCATCAAGGTTAATTGGGATGTGGGGAGCTTAAAGTAATAACTGCAATTAGTGCAAGACTCACACTATCTGGACAGAATTGTGGAATAGTTTTTCCGTGCAAGTTAACCTTCAATTGAATGCATATACTTTTGAAATTAATAACTGAACTTTCCATCTTTGTTTTCTACGCACTTACATTCTCAATGCATATGCCATGAATTAGCTGTCCAAAGCCCTCGTTTGTAGAAAACTGACTAAGACCAAATTTGACCAAAAAAATAATATGCCGAAGTTTGTAACAAGATTATTTCTTAAGTTCAAATCTATTAACTTTTCAATTTTCACTATCAGTATTGCACACCAACAAATTTGGCACCTAAATGATTTTGATGTTGTGTTTGTGCGTCACTAAATGATTTTGATTGGAAGGCAGTTAATGATTCTGATTGCTCATTGCTTATTGATTTTGATTTGTGGTGGTAGAAGTTCATGTAAGTGATGATGGTTGGCTAACTGTTACATCCTCATTTTGTATAACTCATCGTGAATGTAAATTATGTGATATACCTATTCAAAAGATTTAATTGTTTTATGGCGATTATGTTGGGAAAAGTATTAGAAAATTCATTGAATAAAGACTTTTGGCTAGATTGCTCAAGCACTGAGCTTAGGATATAGATGTGGCATATTTGAAAAATTCATGATTCACTATATAACCAGGGGTATTCATAAAGATTCTGAAATCATATTCTTGCCACTCTGCTATCCTAAATAGATTACTGTGAGAGATAAGTGTATAGTCCAACATTGTCTCTCACTGTATTCACAAGGATTCTGGAATCATATTCTTGCCACTCTGCTATCCTAAATAGATTACTGTGAGAGATACGTGTAGATTACAACATTGTGGGTTTGACATAAATCAAACTGCACACAAGAACACCACAGTATAATTTGTGCCTTTTAATAGAATGTGGTGTTGCAATATCTCAGTGTGTATAGAGGAGGCATAGCTTCGTTGTGTGTATACCCAAAAGTAAAATGACGTGGATAAGAGTAAAGAATTTATGGTCCACATCACAATACAAGTATTCCAAAGGTATATCACAAAGTTGGCAACTCAATGGATCGATGATGCAGGCTTTCTTACTCCAGCAAATTGCTACTTGTCTCATGGCAATATTATGTACATGTGTGCATATCTGAAGAGAACATGTCTGTTCATCAACCTCTCAATGTGGTGGGTTATTTGTCCATGTGCTTAGCATGTATAAGTATTGGAAGAATTTAGATGAAATTTTTGACAGAGACTGTGCTGTGTGCCCAAACCTATGGTATTTTAGTAGCATGCGTACTCTTCTTAGCTTTATGAGAGGACCTTTTGTAACAGTTCCTTGTACTTTGCCTCAAGATGCAATTGAATCTCTTGATGTGGGATTTTCTATGGCTATGCCCATCTTAGAATTTACGTGACTGTTATGTGGACTTCATGCAATTCTGTTGTTTTAGGTTCCTATTATCTTTTCTAAACGTTATATTTGGGGTTTTAGGTTCCTATTATCTTTTCTAAACATTATATTTGGGAAGATAGATCACTAGAAATTTTAAAGATTGACTGCCTAGATATAATAGGTGTTTCACTATAAATTTCAAGTACTGTCCAATTTGTGCCAAGCAACGTTGCATGAATATTTTGAAGGTCTTTTAGAACTCTCTTAAATTACATTGTTGGGTTGTCAGAATAGTGAAATGCAATACATATTGGAGATTCAAGCAAGAAACCTGAATGGGTGACCTTATAAAATCCTAAAATAGCAGGAGTGTTTCAGAAGACACAACTGTAGCACAAGACCTCAATGAATCATGAAGTTGTAAGAGTAGTCTAGGAAACTCAAGTTTTGGACCTTAAAGAAACTTGAAGTACAGAACTCTAGTAAACTTAAAGTGCAGTAACTTCTTACTGTTCAACGAGAATTTGTTCTTAATCTGAATGTTGTGAAACCATAGTGAAGCAGCCCAGGAAATTTAAGTGGGAGGTTCTCTCTCAAAATTTTCAATTTAGACAACATTTTTGCAAAAACCAAGATATATATGAATTAGAGAACACATGGTTGGCTTAAGAATGGGTTTTTAACATGGTAGCATTATTCTCAAAATTTGCGATTGAACACGACACGCTGCATTTTGCCATTTTCCAAGTTTTTCATCAAGCTGTTATATTTTTTTAAATATATACCTGTCTTTTTGGCTCATTTTAACATTCAAGTGGTAGAAAAATGCCTAACACAGGAAGACTGAAAAGTTTCAGTTTGGTGCTAGGGTTAGGCATTGCATCTTTTTTTTTAAAGTTTTACTTTGAATGGATTTATTTTACAAGTTAAAATTTGAATCTAGCTGAGGTTTTTTTAATTGTTCGCACCTCAATGAGGTTTTATGATTAAAAATACCGGGCTGCCCCAGAAATAGTAGGTTGTGCTCCACGATGTTATGGTCAACTACTTTACTTAAACCAAGGTAATTGTAGAATATGTTTTGTTGAACCCTGCAAATATTGTTGGTTTTTTTTTAATTTATGCAATATGTTTATTCATGTCTCTATGCACAATATTTGTGATTTGACTTTTTTAATGTATTATGTTTATTTATATCTTACACACCATATTTGAAATAAAATATTGAAATCAGATTTTTTCCTTTATTTTTACTAATATTACATTGTTATTTAGTTTCCCAAGTTTTTCCCATTTTAGACCCAGGTAATTGAATTCCATTTACACTTTTGCCATTCAATGCTATGTAAATGGAACACGATACCATGCATAGTTCAAAAAGTTGTACTCAGCAATTAATCGAAAGCCTAAATTTTGACATCAACTTGGGACATGTCCATTACTTGGTAACTTTATCGTCACTTAAAAAGATATAAATTCGTAGAATAAACTTAAGTAACATTTAATGCCTCGCTTGTCAGGATACTTCAGAGTTGATGCAAATCACTGACAATCACGTTGCAGCTACTGACAAATGATAAAAATCGTCTTAGCAGAGCAAAAACATCAGATAATTGTGACCAAATGTTAAAAATATCATTTTAATGGCTTAGAGGTTATTGGTGCTCAGAGCTGAGTATTATTATTGGACTCATGAGTAATGAGGGGTAACTATTCACAAGTCTGAGCTTGATACTCGGCTCGCAAGTAATTAAATGATTATTCGATAGGTCAGAAAATGGCGAGTTCTTGGCTTTTAATTGTGTTTTCTTACAAGTTTTAGAACAGAGTTACTGTGTTAAAGTTTGTAAATCATCATTTCAGATCATACCATGTGGTATGTTTTCAGGATAAAAGATAAATTTGGATTGGGGACTAGAGCTCTGTATATAGACGATGCTAAGTTTGACAATAGGAGACAGATAAATGAATTAGCCATTAAGAATTAGCTGTGTATTTTTCTTTACAACAAATGGTTTTAATCCACCAAAATGTAACATTAAGTAAACCGTCTTGTAAAGTTGAGAACCTTCCCTTGATTTATTAATAATGGTTCTCCAAGAGTGACTTAATATTAAGTCCTCGTCTCTATGTAAATTGTGAGTGCGCTTACCAATTTAACATTGTCTCCCTTATGAAGTAGTGATCCTCCACAGCGATGACCTTGGTATATCCTTGACACAAATGTGGTGTTTTGTAGAAAATGAGTTGGGTTTATGTCACCTAATGACAGATTTCTAGAGGCCATGGGGAGTTTCAGTAATTTATAGCGTTTGTTATAGGTTCCCAGAGATCACATTGAGATTTCATGAAATGGTATTTCCTTTGGGTGATTCCAAGATCTTAAGTGCAAAGCTCATGTGGTAGTGAGATCATGACCAGAGCTTATTAGCTGGGCCATAGATGAAGCGATATCATTGGCATCCAGTTATTCTTTTGAGATTTCAGCTATGAGATGGTTGCCTCCCAGATGAAGCGATGTCATTGGCATCCAGTTATTCTTTTGAGATATTGGCTACGAAATAGTTGCTCCCCACCTTTAATTTATGTGCATACTTATGGACCCAGCTTGGAATCTTCCAACTAATTGGACATGAAATGCCTTACCCTGCTCTGTAATCTCTTTTATGGTTGATAGGAGTAACTGTGGATAGCTTGTTATGTATTGTATGTTAATCATAAGAAAGTGAGATTTCTTGAGCTGGGAGGAGTATCAAAAAGATATGTATTGTGGGAGTTGGAATAGGATGCTATGTGTATTATACATCTGTGCCAAAGACTGCGGTTCTCTCTTATATGAGAGGAGATGCACACAGATTATGGGGGAGAGGAAGAAGATGAAACCACAGCCTGAAATAGACCGTCAACATTTTGGAGTATAATTATAGAAAGTAGATCTGGAAAACCATTCTCCACATCATAGCATAAAAGAAAGGTGTTGAATCTAGCAGAAGGAAAGCAAAATGATGAAAGCAGCAATGCAAGGGCTTGAGAATAGTGAAGGGCTTAAGTAGAGCATAACGAGGAGCAAAACTATTGAATCTTGGGCCCGTAATCTACATTCCAGGATTGGGTCTATAATCTACATTCCTTAGGATTGAGCATGTAATCTACATTTTGCAAGATTAGAATCAGATATTCTTCGATAAATACTTTTTCTCCATGATAATGAAAGCAAAGGCTACAAAATGGGTCAATGGTGGATGCATGCTATGAAAATCTTGGGAAAACAAGGAGCAAAAGAGATTTGACAAAAGTCATGAAGGGATTCAAATCTGAAATGGAGAAAAGCCAAAGAAAAGTTTTAAGGACAATTTTTGGTATCCAAATACTTTAGGAGCACTGGTATGTAAATTAAAAAGAATCGTGCCTTATTCAAAGAGTTGACTAAAGTGCAACTAGGGTATGTGAACAGAGATTTGGAGACAATTCTTACTCTTCTTAATCGTCATAACTTTGGATTGGATACTTTTTGGTTTGTGTAGCTTTCTTATTAGTTTGTTCATGAATGGACAGCAATCTCTAGAGGAAATTTCACTTATTTATGAGCAATGAAATGTTTGGCATGCCAAATGGGTGGGTAAATGGATGAATTTTGCATTATGTCCTTTTAAGAGTGGAGGATGTTCATCTTTTCCTATGAGTAGGTGTTTTATCGTAAGGTTTGGCATCATATGCTTTACACAAGAAGCTAGTCTAGACATTCAGTGGGTCCACTCATCTCGCACAAGGCACACCAAGGCAAACTATGGTGATGTTTTGTACTCAACTCAAAGTTCCATGTAAGAGTCTCTCCATTCATTTGAGAGCATTAAATTAATGTTTTGCAATTTTTATGCCACACTTTTGGGTCAGATCAATTTTGCTTATGACACAAGTTCTATCGATTTAGAGTGTTGTCCTTTGAGCTTTACCATTTGGTTCATGATCAGGTTTGCTTACAAAGATGAATTCCAAATGCTTCCACAACTAATATATCATTTCATTTCTAAGCATATGAACAAAGCAAATCCAACATGTCAACAAAAAGAATCCCTGCCGAGTGGGATCCTCCGCATAAGATTGCCATTAGTTAGATCAGTTCTTAATCCATGGTAGCATTGATATGGCTCTATGGCAACTCAAAAAGGGAACTACACTATCTCTTTTGGTCCACATGATATTCGTTAAAGCTTTTTAGGTACAAGCAAATACTTTAATTGTGAACTAGGGGGAGTCATTGAAAGGGCAAGGACCAAGCAAATGATTCCTTCTTGGGCTTCGTTAGGGTTTTCCAAATTTCAACGAGGTCCTATTAAAACTAGTAGTAAATTTAAGATGCAATTTTCACATGTAAGATTAACGACAAGATCAGGGATACGAAAAGTACACTTTTATTGCTTATGTGAGTTTATGTTGGATGACTGGCATATTTTGTTTGTAGTGTTGATGCCACCACCACGGATAAGAGGATATAATACCAAGCTTGTTAAATAATATAGAAACCTAAAAATGGTCATGTTACATTTCTTTAGTATTAATTTATGTTGGTTTGCCACACTTGTCTTTGTAGGGGTAATTTGGCCCAAATTGAGCTGTATGTGCCCTTTTGTTAACTTTTGGCTTCTTGATTCCCTTATTTGTGTACCCTTCATCTCATACTTATCTTGTGCTTTGTACCCCTTTTAAATTGGGTGCAATTATTTCCCCTTTTCAAGTCCTCGCTAGTGGAAGTCGACATGGGTGTTAATTTTGTTTAATTTGAATTTAAATTTTATTTATAAATAAACAAGGATCGTACTCCACTTAACCAAGGAGACCATCATTACCACATTTATCATTGTTGCACTTGCATTATATCATGAAACACTTTTAACGTATATTTTGTAGTCTATTTCCCGCATAGAGTTTATTGGGTTTTAACATTTTTATTTCTCACATAGAAACTTAATATATTGACATTCCGTGGAATAAAAATCCCCAAATTCACTTTGATTTTTGTAATACACTAGCACATAAAAGAATTCGATACTATAGGGACACGAGTCACAATCAAGATTTGAGTGATAAATAACCCTAAAGGCATATTTCATTCGGGACTTTTCTATTATGAGTGTTGGGGTGCTCCCCAAAACTGTCCTAATCACCTCCAAATTTATGGGTTGGGGCATCTTGGCTCCGATTTTTATAACCTGATTCAAATCTAGACGAGTCTCCAAGGTCATATTCAAGACACACCTTTCTAACCCTACCTATTTCTTTTACTAATCAATTTGGAATATTTATTAGGATTTGTTGTGTATATTAGGCACGAATAGTAATGTGTAATTAGAAATAGTTCATTTATGATTCTACATTTTGATGAATTCACATTGGCATAAACCTACTAAGGATGGATATGGCTTCATATTGTGTTGAATTTCAATTGTCCGATACACCCTAAGGTTAGTTTTATTCGCATACTCCTAAATGTGTATGCCTTTCTCCATTTTATGCTTGATTTGATTGATCCAAAACCTAAGCTATTTCTATTTTGTGAATTTTCTAAAACCCTAATTATGTTTGGATTCATGTAGTGTATTTTTGTTCGTGTTTGATTTTTGACACCAAAATTGCATAAATATTTCCCTTAGAATAAGTGTTTGACTTAGTAAAAATCTCCACATTGTTCGAAAATCTTTTGCTAAATCTAAAATAGGATTGCAAAAGAAGATGGTTTTTATTGGTTTGAATGTATTTAGAATTGTCATTTTGTTGGAAAAATATGTGAAAATGAAGGATGTTTATTGATGATGAATTTGATTAAGACAAAACTTTGAATGCCCAAGTCAATAGTAATGATAAGCACCAATCCACATCGAAAGATGCTCGAAAAGCATCGTAATTTTATTTACAAAATATTTGATTGGTAAACGCTCAAGAGATCTTAGTAATAATGTATTTTTAAAAATTATATTGCTTGTGTAGGTTTAGCCATTTTCCATCCATCTCAACATCCATCTATTTCTTTTCTAATTTTTGTACAAAACCACCTAATTTCTTCCCAAAATGCTCCAATTTTACTTAAGGTCTACAAAAGCCTTCTCAATTTCTTATTGATTATTTTTAGAACCTTCCTTGCCCTATTTTTTCAAATTTCTTCCCAATATTCTCTAATTTTTTCCAATTTTCCCAAAATTCTTGTCAAATATGTAATTTCTTCCAAAAAATTTCAAACGTCATTATTTCTCAAAATTCTCCTTCTTTTAACTTTCCTTCCATTCATAAAATGCATTTATTTCTAATCTTCCTCATGTTTCTCAACATCCTTTGATTCTTCATATTCCTTCTTTTCTAAAATTCTTTGTACTTCCAACTCTCATAATTATCAACATGATATCAATCCTTCGATTTTTCAAAAAAATGTTTTGATATATGTTACTTCCTCACCTAGTATTTCTACTCAAAATCCTTAATTGACTACACCGTGATGCACATTTTTTGAGATATAAAAATTTAGATTAAATTCCTTTCTTAGTGAAATATCAAATAAGAAGGTTACTTCAAACAATATTCTCCAAAACCCTTAGGCTCATGTTCATTCATATCACAAAGATATGTCATGTGTTGCTAAAGCCAACAAAGTCGGAATAGTAGTCCATTTCATTGTTGGTGCAAAGGCTTCATTACAATTTATCCTTTCCTTCTACGCAAATCCCTTTTGTGACAAGCCTCATTTTGTGTTTGTCAAGTGAGTCTTTTGCGTTGTATTTGTTGCAAAACGCCCATTTACAACATATTGGTTTACAATTGATGAGAGGATCAACTAACTCCCAAGTTCCATTTTTTACCAAAGCATCATATTCATTTTTCATTGCTTTTCTCCATGCATCAAGTGTTTTAACTTGTTTGAAGGACAATAGTTCCACGGTGAACTTTTCTAGTTGTTCTTGAATCTCTTCAAGGATCTTGTCTATTTTCTAGTTGCTTTATATGTGCTTTTGGTGCATGTTTTTCCAACTTCATCATGTTTGGCATCTTTCAATGTATGTGTGGCCCATTTTTGCATCTTTTTCTATGTTTCTTGCAAAATAATTGGTGCCTCAATTTGTTGATCTAAAGATCCTTCACCTTCCGAATTTTGCTTTAGGCTATTCCCAATTACATGTCCCCCTCAATATTTGGAAGTGTCGTATCAATCTCCTTGAAAACATCAAATTTAGCAAATTTCTCAAGTCAACTCAATTCTTGATCAATACTCATTGTTTCATTTGTGATTTCACATAAAACATCTCTTACAATGAGAAGTTTCTTGTTCTTTTCATCACATAACATGTAGGGCTTTGTGAATTATGAATATCCTTAAAGGATGTGATTGTCGCACTGATGGTTCAACTTATTTCTTTTTTGTTTGGAATCAATACATAACATGTGGATCTCGAAAACCCAAAGATGTAACATCAAGAAATGTGACCACTCCAAACTTCATACAATGTCTTCATTTGAAGGGTTGTTGATGGTGTCCTTTTGCAGAGATACACTATTGTTGGAGTTACTTCTACCCAAAAATGCAGATAACCCATTTCAAATACAATATTGCACCTAACCATGTTCATCACAATTCTATTCATCTTATCAACTACTTTATTTTGTTGTGTAGTGTAAGGGACTGTGATATCATGCTTGATCCCATTTTTCTCGATACAGCCCAAAAACCTCTCGAAGGGAATTCACGACCATTAGCAGACTCCAAGTGTCCTAATGTGGGTTTGTGCTTCATTTTCAATCATTGTTCGAAACTTTTGAAACATTTTGAAGGCTTCTAATTTTTGTTTTAGAAAGTAGATCCATGTCATCTTACTGTAGTGATCAATGAACAACATGAAATACTTATGACCACCAACAAAAAGAATTGGTAGAGAACATAGATCAAAGTGAAATACTAGCATATTTATGTTAGCTTTCTATACTGATTTTTGAAATGGTTCCCTAAAGTGTTTAGCTAGGGTGCAGCTTCAAAATTTCAATTTTATTGGGTAGAGTTGATAAACCTATAACACTATTTTTTGCATTATTTGAATGTTGTCATAGTTGGTAATGCCCAATCGTGCATGCTACATAAGACTTGGTGACATTCTAACTTCTACGAGACAAGTTTCTTGAAATTGAAAGCTAACTCTTGAGTTTTATTAATTTATCGTCCTCGAATCCAATCATTATAATTGCATTAACACATCTTTTGTTTTTTAATTCTCCATCATCCAACAAAATGGAGTGGCCTTGTTTTTGGATTAGCACGAGGGACACAAAAATTATTTTTAGTTGAGGAAGGTATAAGACATTTTGAAGAATGAAATTAGGAAGATGTGATGACTTGATTTGAATTGCCCCTTTTCCTTCTAGTTGCAAACTTGTTTTTTCTACAAAGCAACTTCATGAAACTCCTCAAAGAAATACTTTTGGAAATTCATATGTTGTGCAACACTAGTGTTTAGAACCCAAACATCAAACTTGTATATATCTACTAAGGTATTGTTTGTTAGGCCGATTGGAATGATAAGAGAACAATAATTTGGGAAAACTAAAATTATATTCGCATTGATCTAAATGAAGAAAGATTACAAACAAATTTAGCCAAAGGATGGCTATTCATTTCATCTATTAATCTACCACTACAAAACAAAAGCTCTCATTCACTTTACTCTTAAGATTTATTAAAATGATATCGAATAATATTACACCCCCCCTTCCTCCCACCCCCCCATCGATCCTCGGGGTCAGTAATGAGACCAAGCACGCCTTTGAACTTTTCAAAAATTTCTCTTACAAATGCTTTTGTCAACATGTATGTTGGCTTCTTTGTAGTAGGACAAAGTAGCAATTTTACATTGCCATCTGTTACATAATATTGAATCAAGTGGAATTTTGTGTCGATGTGTTTGGTTCAATCATGAAATATCATATTCTTTGCCATGTGAATTGTTGATATGTTGTCAACCATGAGTGGTGTTGACAAAACCTATTATTCCTACAATTATAAAAGAATCCTTTTGAGCCACAAAATTTCCATGGTTACCATTGAAAGCTACTATATATCTTGCTTCTATCAAGAAATTGTTGGCACCGATTGCTTCTTTGATTTCTAATTGATAATTGTTTTCTCAAATTCATCGAAAACCCAAAGTCTCTTAACTTGGAGTATTTGAGCCCAAAATTTTGTGTTCCTTTTAAATATCGAAGAACTCATTCTGTTTCTAGCTAATAACATTTTTTGAATTGTTGCATGAATCTTGAAAGAACTCTAATAATAGAAGAAATATATGGTCTAGTTGTGGTCACATAGATCAAACTTTTAATGAATTTTCTATATTTAGCGACATCAATCAAATCAATGGTATCTTCTAATGTCTATTTCAGATTTTGTTTACTAAGAGGCTTACAATATGTCATTCTAAACTTGCTCAAAACTTCGCCAATATATTTTTGTTGAGTGATGGAGATTTACTTCAATTTTTGCATTACTTCATTACCAAAATGGCAATGAAGATAAACCAAACATGTCATTTTAAAACCTTTCATTAACTTTGTTTTGATTTTCATAATGTATTTTTCATTATTTCTTATGATGAGTAAATCATCCACATACATCGCTAGAAATACAACTATTTTGAAAAAATAGTTGCATTTTTAAACTCAAACCGTTGTTTACACCCTTTTTATGGTTTTGCTAGATTAATGTTATGCAATGCACAACAAATAAAATAGTATGTAAGGTTAGGAAACTAGGAGCTATTCTCATAAATTAATGTCCAATATTAATTGTACCAAATTAGAATAGCATATTGGTTCTTTCAATCGCATGCATACAAATTCAAATACACGAGAGAGAGAGAGAGAGAGAGAGAGAGAGAGAGAGAGAGAGAGAGAGAGAGAGAGAGAGAGAGAGAGAGAGAGAGAGAGAGAGAGAGAGAGAGAGAGAGAGAGAGAGAGAGAGAGAGAGAGAGAGAGAGAGAGAGAGAGAGAGAGAGAGAGAGAGAGAGAGAGAGAGAGAGAGAGAGAGAGAGAGAGAGAGAGAGAGAGAGAGAGAGAAGAGAGAGAGAGAGAGAGAGAGAGAGAGAGAGAGAGAGAGAGAGAGAGAGAGAGAGAGAGAGAGAGAGAGAGAGAGAGAGAGAGAGAGAGAGAGAGAGAGAGAGAGAGAGAGAGAGAGAGAGAGAGAGAGAGAGAGAGAGAGAGAGAGGAGAGAGAGAGAGAGAGAGAGAGAGAGAGAGAGAGAGAGAGAGAGAGAGAGAGAGAGAGAGAGAGAGAGAGAGAGAGAGAGAGAGAGAGAGACTTGAAGTATAGAAGAATATGTAAAGACAAATTGAGAATCTTGAAGTGCAGAGAGCATGGAAAAGCTTCACTACTTAAACCGTGACTTGAAACTCTCTTGGTGCAGGACCGAATGGTCTGGGTCAGATGTATAATCTACTCATACCCTTTTTGTACGGTCTTGGATGCCTTCAAAATGAGGTTTTGTAACTATCTGGGTTCTTTGGTGGCCTATAAATGCACTTCATTGTCAAACCCTAGTTGTCACACAATCTTGCTATTATATATAATAATCCATATCAATCTAAAACCCTAACCATGTGTAGAAGACCCTACAAGAAGGTTAGTGTTTGGGTCAGTAGTGCACCCCCACCACCTACGTCAACACTACTCAAGAGGCATAAAACCACACATTATTTTCTACCTATCATGTGATATCTATATGGATGTAGCTAGTTGGCAACTTGAACCTTTTCAAATTCTTGATTGTATTATGCTCTTGCTAAGACTTGTAAATAGGAACTTGGTGTGCTTGGATGTGAGGGAAGCTAGACTCCTTGATCTGGTTAAGTGCTTCATAACTATAGTAGTGGCTTCCCTAATGTATGTGCATCAAATTTAGGAAGGTTTAGGGAGCCTCGAGTTCCTTTTGTGAGTGTTGCAAGAGAGTATGTCAATAGAATGATTTATGATTTCCAGTGAGAAAAATGAGCTAGTGTTAACTTGCTTGTATAATGTTATGAAGGTAAAATATTATGGTAAGGCCGACCAGGGTATAAAAAGACACAATAAATGATATTGCATTGAAAGTAAAGTTGGAGAATGTGTTGGTGTAAGATCTGCATAAGTTGGTTAGGATCATGTTATATAACCCGACCGAATTATACGATCTTGGAGAGGGATAAGGTGAATCAAATCTGAAAGTTGCACAATGATGGTAAGAGATTGAACATTTATTTTATAGTGCATTAAAAAAACTTTGACACGTTAATGTGTATGAATAAGCAAGGTAGGAAAGAGATGACACGATAGATTCGGTAGGAATAAGATGTGATTGTTTTTCTTAGCCACGAAGCAATAAGAAGTGTCAAAAGGGTAAATTTTCAAATTTGAGTGTCTACATTCCCCCGTAAGTATGAAATAAAAATTACATGCTTAAAGGAAAAAAATACATGAGTGTGTAGATACACTTTGTCTTTGCTTGGAGTTTTTGTTGTCCTAGTGTGTTGATGTTGACACACTCCACGATGAAACCTGCAACACAAAGTGTAGTCAATGTACATAATCGAAAATTGAACTATAACTTAATAGTAAATGTAGAATTGAACTTGCATAAAGTGAAAGAAAGAGATGTAAAACATGGAAAGAGTACACTTATTTGATTTGTGAAGGGAAGAGCTTCTTGTTCCTTTCTTGTAGTTGGAGATTTAGAGATTTGGATTTTTATTGAACTTTGTTGAAGGATTGGGGACGATCAATCACCAATTGTCCTAGAGGAGAAACTAGAGTACTGGTGGATACAACCCAACACCAAATGGAATGTGTTAGATATGAGAAGAGAGGGGTATCAATGCACCCCATGAGGGAAAAAAATTAAATATCAAAGTATTTTGTAACTTTAATATATTCCCCATGAAAATGAAGCGAGGAAAGACTTCCTATGAAGAACTTAGTTGCTTTGATACTTTCCATAACCCCACGGACCATACCACTGCAGACAAATTTAGGAAGAACTCTTGAGAATATAGACACAAGGTATAAAGAGAATGAGTGCTCCCATGCTCTTCCCATGTGCCATATTGTTGAGTAAGAGTATATAGTATGCTAAAATATCAATGGAGAAGGATACCCATGCCCCCAAAACACCTGTATTTTGCAACTAGAATTGAGTATTGAAGAGAAGTGAAATATTTCATGCCCCATGTAAATTGATCTGAAATGTGTCATCTAAGTATGAGATTGTGCCAAAACCCGTATTTATGCTTTGAGAAATCTAGAAATGTTAGAAAATATAGTGTTTTCCGTAGGGAAATAATGTATGGTATGGACAGGACCATTTGTATGGTCTTGACCCTTCTATACGGTTTTGATCCCGTATTTTTTTGCTAAAAGTGAATGTTCAAAGTTGTTTCTTAGTACTTTTTCCTTATGAAAACCTATCTCTAAATATGTGATTTTACATGTAAGTGTAGAATATACCCTAATGAATGCCCCCTTTTTAGGCGTGTGTGAAAAACTATTTGAGCAAAGGCGGCTCAAAAGAAAATATGTGTGCACATGCACTGTATATTTGAGAATCAGAGGAGAGTGTAGAATGTTACAAAGGTATCCACCTTGAGAACCTGTACCTAGAAAAGGGGTTGTGTATGGTGGCAACAATGGCATGCAAAAATCAAATAACCATAGCAACAAAATCAATAAAAGTGGTGATAACAACTAGAACAATAGTAAATACAAGGAAGATGTAATAGAACTAGAATAGAGACTAAACAAAAATCAAGTGAGCAAACAAGAGAAATAGTATGTAGTGCCCACTTCCCTTTGACACTTTTTTATACTGATCATGATGCTGCTGATTATATTATGGACATGATTATAGACTTTATTAAAGTATGATGTTAGATGTTAGATCATGGATTATTGTTGACTTGATTAAGTTATGATGCATGATGATTATTAGAGACATTTTAGATATTGATGTTGATATACTGTTTGACATGGTTATACTATGGATGTTGTTCGAGATGTGATATTTGGATAGTGTGATTAGACCTAGAAATGAAAATTATTTGATGATGATATAGTTGTTGTGTAAAATTACAAATGATCTTGTTGGTTGCTTGGATGTTGTTGTGATCCATATATCTAGATTTTATTTATATTATTTTGGATGTTCTGATATGGCCATGAGGTCGAAGGAGGTATTCATATTTTGTAGGTTAAAATATCAAAACAAACATCGGGGATCAAGACTAACCACATTGGAATTCTAGATGAATTCAACATGGTCACCATGACAACTAGTATTTGTTTGTGCGTGTTTGGGATTCCCATGGGGGATCACCTTTAAATGTGACAAAGGGGTTATGTGTATTTATTTATTGGTTCCTTTATTTATGTTTGCATGTGTTTATTTTGTGGTGCATTGACCCTTTCATTATTCATTAAATGGTGTGTAATATTATGAGTAATCATGTTGTTAAGTTAATTAATTAAAATATGTCATAAGAAAGTAATTAATAGAGTTGTTGGCCTTGAATTAAAGTGTTGTAAGAGATGTGTAAGTTAACTTTTGAGTGTGAAACACTCCACCTTCTTGGAAATTCGAATTTGTCCTTGGAGGCTAATTTTGAGGCTTGTGGGACAAGTTAAACTTGTCTCATACCTCTTAAATTTATTTACCAACCATACCTATGGTTGGAGAGTTGAAATTAGAATTTTATAATGCTTTTTGAGAAGACAAATTGTAAGTTTTAATTGCACTTTTCTTACATGGTTTAATTTTAGTCCTTTGGGGTGTGGGTTGGATTTGAGTATGTAAGTAAATTGTCATATTATTCACCCACCTATTTATTATGCATTGATAATGAAGTTAATTATGTAAATTGCATTATTGTATTGAATTTGATCATCTAAATGTGAGTTGTAATCTTTGTTTGAAAGAAAGAAATGCGTATGAAGGAAGTGTAATACTCTGTCTTTTGAAATATGTAAAATTTGGAAATCGAGATGTATTTTAGCTTTTGAATAGTTGAATTGAATCAACTAAATGTATTAGATTAGAATTGGAATGAATTCTAATACTTGGAAGATGAAAATGGTGAATAGATCCTTTAAAATTTGATCTCTGTTTTGTATTTTCAAACTGGCAAATACTTTATCCAAAAATGCATAGTTCAAACCTGCAACAATGAAATAACAAATTAAACGATTAAATTGAAGTAGTATGCCCTAAAAGAATTCAATTGACAAAAATACTTAAGGAATTCCTTAGAAAACTTAGCAAAACCGGCTCAAATCGTTTTTCTTTGTCGCTTTTGTCATGTCAAGGTTTTTTTTTAAATTGGGAGTCAATAAAACAAACTTACCTTCCAAATCCATCCTAAATCCATCTAAGAATAGTTCTCCATGTCTAATTGACATGTTGAGAGAGGAAGAAGGACAATTGATTAAAATTTCATAAGTTAAAATCTACTAGCTTGCCTTTTAAAAGCATGCAGATCGTTTTCTTGAAATTGACTCCTTAAAATTTATCAAAATCAAAATCTAATGATTCTTGTGTAAAGAGGACGTCGAGAGATTTCTAGAAAGTCCTTGTTTTCTCAAACCGATCTCTCTATCAAAAGTTATGGCCTTCTGAAGTTTTTCTTCATTTGGCGTAAAAAAAATAAATAAAATAATTTTAATCACAAAAGAAAAATTTTGGAAAAATTTCCCGCGGACTCGCGCCCCGCTTTGCCCTTTGGTTGTCTTTCATGGGTCTCGCAACATTAAACTTAGCCTTTGAAATTTTTGGGAAATTTTTCCTAATTTTCCCCACCGCCCCACAACCAATTAGAGGTTACCACGTGGCACCACGAGGTGTTGGCGGAGGAGCGGATCCCTTTTTAACTTAGCGCTTCAGAATTTTTCGGGGAAAATTATCCCAATTTTCCCCATAATCCTGTAACCAATTAGAGCTCAACACGTGGTACCTTAGGTGTCGGCGGAGGCGCGAACCATTTTGATCCCTAGCGCTTTTCGGTCGAAAAGACATAATGTCTTAAATCGCTCCGACGACCCAATTTTTCGCGGGTGTTGTAAAGCCAACACATGTCCTCTTCGGGCTCGTGGGCGCATAGAGGTAAATCATGCTTTTTCCCCGAAGAAGGAAAATGTGCCAAATTTTCTCCCCTCGCTCCGTCGGCCCACGCATGGGAAAATTTTCTTCCCTAGGCCCACAGCCCGCTCTTGGGAAAATTTTCCTCCCAAGGTCCGCCGACCTATAACTTGAGAAATATGAGGAGTTAGGAGGAATTATTTATATCATTGGAAAGGTGAGGAAATTTCCTATCCAATGGAAATGTTTTAGGAAGTTTTGAGAGCATTAATTTTGAGAAAAATCAAGTTGAAGCTTTTAAGCCAGTTAGAGAGTGGTGTAGTGTGAAATTACCCTCTTAACCTAATTGAACTTTCTAACCCTAAATTTTGACCTTGTGACCTTTAATAATTGTTAATAAAGAAAAAATATATAATCTAGTAAATTAGTATTGATCTGGAACCTTGTTTGTGACAACTGTTGTCTTGTAACCTGGTTGAAGACACTTTTAAACAAAAAAATTATTCCATAATTTTCCTATCTAATCCTAGGTTGTTCCTTGGTCTCAAGTGGGTTGTTTTTAGTGGGCGTTTTGCTAAAAGTGAATGTTCAAAGTTGTTTCTTAGTACTTTTTCCTTGTGAAAACCTATATCCGAATATGTGATTTTACATGTAAGTGCGAATATACCTCGATGAATGTCCCCTTTTTTAGGTGTGTGTGAAAAACTATTTAAGCAGCGGCTCAAAAGAAAATATGTGTGCACATGCACTTTATTTTGAGAATCAGAGAGAGTGTAGAATGTTGTAAAGGTATCCACCTTGGAGAACTTATACCTACAAAAGCGGGTTGTGCATAGTGGCAACAATAGCATGCAAAAATCAAATAACCATAAAGAACAAAATCAATAAAAGTAGTGATAACAACTAGAACAATAGTAAATACAAGGAAGATGTAATAGAACTAGAATAAAGACTAAACAACAATCAAGTGAGCAAACAAGAGAAAGAGTATGTAAATAAGAATCAAATCAAGGTGTAGAGCCATGAACATGGGACACCTATGGTGTCACAAGAAAATCAAGGCACTTAGGCCGCATACAAGAGAAGCAATGTCACACAAGAAGGAAGATATCCAAAAACACGGGACACCCATAGTGTCACAAGACAAGCAAGACACTTAGGAAACATATGATATAAAAAGACATGTAGTAACATACACAACTAACAAACATGCAAAACTAACAATAATGTCAAACAATGATAAAAATAAAAAAGCAACAAGAGAGCTCATGAATCAAGATATGTCAACGCTACACAAGACACATGTGTTAGTCCTGTTAATTTAAAAATTACATATATACACTATATGTAATCAAGTGTAATGAGGAAGTAGAAATGAACTATAATGAAATAATAACACCTATATAATGTGGAGGGATGCCCCCAAGAGAAGAATGTAAGGAACCATGGTAGCTCTTATTAGCATATATCAATTTGTGTGTCATGCATCAAGCTCAATATACCTCATGAACGCATGTGTGTAAAGAATAGAAAGGATATACTATCACCAAACCACAATGACTAACAAATGTTTTGTAAAGTGCTAACAATGCAAGCTATGTGTACATGTCTTAGGTTTGTATATTTTAACAAATATACAAATTTTGTATCATTGAATATAATTATGTACAAGGAGAGGGGTAACACAAGAGCTACCTAAGAATAGTCTTGATCAAGGGGAAACAAGAACCCCAAATGATGAAGGAGGTGTATACCTCTAGTAAGTCATAGTATGTGTAGAAATTGTAGAGGAGTTAGAATATGATAGAACGATGAAGAGGGATAGAATCATTAAAGATAGTATGGGTAGAAAATTTTTATTTGATATTTATTCTTATAGTAAAATTTTGAAGATATTACATTTGATTGATATTGATTTTTTATTTGTTTGTGACAATGATTGTAATTGGATTGATTTGATATAACATTTTGTGATCAAGGATAGTATTAGCAATATCAACAATCATATTAGAAGCATTACCCTAACCAAAGTACACAGGGGCATATGTAGTACAAGTAAACATGTTCTTGGAGAAGAAGGAAGGAGATCCACATATAGCCCCGGTAATTGAGAAGGGGTTATACATTTTTACACATAACTAAAGATTAAATATTTAGGTGATGATTAAGATACCCACTAACAATAATATGTCATGAGAAAAATCATATCAGTATTGCAAATGGAATGTTAAGTGAATTAATATATACTTTGTTGAAGTTTTAGAATATTGACAATAGGGTGCTACCATAAGAATTCAGCAAGATTATGAGGAGGTGAATTCACCCAAGGGCTATATTTGGCCATTTGTGTAGCTTTATGCTCGACAACTAGATTTGAGAAATATATAATGCTTCTATTGAAATAATTTCCTTTTCTAATTCTTACCAAACATATCGGGCGTTTATAGTCATCGCAATAGTAAGTACATCCATTTCATCATAATTGAGTAGTATTGATAAATCAATATTATTATTGCGATTATTTTTCATGTTTCTCACGTTATGATTGGGATTTTTGGTGATAGAAGAATTTTTAGAAATAAACTTAGGATTTAGCTTATATGTTTCCATTCATGTAGAGATATACATATCATCATCATGATCAATAGTTATATTTATATAATTTTGTCCATATATAGTAGGTGGCACCTTACCAATAAGTGGCACATGAATAAGATCATTTCCATTTTTATTACAATTGGTATCATTAGTTGAATTAGGATCTATCCTATCTTATTTTAGAGAAGTAGAGATATCTGCAAAAGGATCACTTGCTCTATCAATTTTTTCACCATCATTAGCATCAATATCATATTCAACTCCCTAGTGGATTGAAATCTAATGTACACAAATGTTCATATGACATATCAAATGGTTCATAGTGATAAAAATCAAATGTATTGTACTTAACATCCCCATTAATATCATCATCCGAGTTAGAATATATCTCATTTTTTTGTGGAAGAGTAGAGATATCTATAGAATCCATTGTTGTGTTGCCCCTTGATTGGGATTGTGTATGCTCTAAATGCTATGAGGCCATGTGCAATTGTTTATGTTCGGTTGGTATTGTTTCCATTGTTGTATGAAAAATAGTAGGATGTAATTATCACATTGAGAGTGGATATTCCAAAGGAGGTGTTACATTCTTATCCTCTTTGTGATTAGATGACTCTTGTTGTATATCCAAAGGTGTATCATGTAAGTATCCCATTATCATCATCAAATATAATTTTTATGGATTTTGGTACCCATTGAGATTTTAGGACTTGGATGATTGCAGAAGAGAACATCGTATATTAAGGGAAATAAATTTCTTACACTCAAGTTATTGGATTCCTTGTTATAAAACATAGCAATCATTGTCACGATGTCTATGTTAATGCCATGATAATTGCAAAATGGTTTACCTTTGAGTTTCTCAAGCCAATGGTAGGGATAGTGAGGAATAGGTAACAAATTGATTAATCGATTATCTAGTAACTCATACAGATATCACATTGTTTAGAATTGTTTGCAAACAAAAGAGGTTCCTTCAACTTGTGGTTGTCTTAGTATTTACAATTGATCTTGTAAAACATAAACATTGTTGCCTTCATGTAGGAATTTTACTTTACTTGTATGAGCACATGTGTTGTGCATAACATTTGTATCATATTGATGTGCTTGGTCCTTAAAGCTAGATTTATTGTGATGTGTAGAGACATGCTTAACATAGTGATTTAGAGGGCCATGTAGATGTGTTATCTCATGCTTGAGAGACGTGATCTCAGTATTCATAGCTTGAAATTGAACTTGAAAATCATGGTGTAAATCTTGGATAGAACCTACGATACCTTTATGAAAGATGTCATAATTACTAATGGAAGGAGTTGAAATATGTCTCAAAATTGAATCCACGTGGGAAGGTGTCATATTATTAGGGAACATTGTTTCTTGTACTAGTTTTGTGAGAGTATCTTGGCATGTGTGATGACATTGAAGTAAATCATATAATGAAACTTGGGAATTTGTAGCATGGGCCATGATGGCGGGAAAAAAGGATATAAAATATCTAATTCAATATTAACTAATAAGAATCAGCACATAGAGGCCCGATAATGGAGAGATAATAGAAGATAAAACCCAAAAGTGGCATTGAGCAAAAATGATCGTTGTCAAATTAAGAAAATGACCATATATGAAAATGGAAATTGAATTTTACAAAACAAAAAGAGTTATTTTAGTAGGTGAACATTTGAAACAATAACCTCATGGGGATTTGCAAAAAGTGTATATTATTTTGATTATGTCCTAACCACTAAAATATAAATTTTGAATTTTTGTAAATTGTGCTAAGAATTAGGGAAACTATAAAGAGGATTTTCATTAAATATAAGAAAATTAAGAAAAATATCATATGAATTTGACAATAGAGCCAATTTGTGAAATATTACCTAAAATAAAGGTAGGCCCAAAGGCGAGTTTTAGTGAAAAAGCGACCATGGTCAAATTAATAAAACGACCAATTATAGATATAAAAAGTGAGTTTAAAGAAACCAAGAGAGGTAATGTATGATATGAATATGGGGAATAAAAACCTCCAAGTAATTTACAAGAAAGTGTATATTATTCGATTTTGCCCTAATTACTAATAATAATAATTTTGCATTTTTGAAAATTGAGATAAGAATAAGGAAAATAAAAAGAGGTTTTTGATGAATATATAAAAATTAATAAAAGCCTCAAATAAATTTGAAAAAATCTAATTGACATATGCAATGAAAGGTGATTCAAAAGTTAGGAGCCCTAAAGAGACCCAAAGGGTAGAACTGACCATGAGACCATAGGGAAAATTGTAGAAACCAAATTTATGGTAGGTGATAGATAAAAATTAGGTTTGAATATGAATATACAATGTAGATATAGAACCATAGAGGAATTAGGGTTGGAAAGAAGGTGCAAGATGTAATTTTAGGTTCACCAAATGTTTACACCTTTTTAATGGTTTTATTATATTAATGTTATGCAATAAAAACAAATATAGAGAGAGAGAGAGAGAGCATTGGTTTGGTCAAGATATATAATTCACTCACACCCCTTCTCGTACAACCTTGGATGCCTTCATAAGGAGGTTATGTAACTTTTTACGTCCTTTAGTGGCCTAGAAATATACTTCGCTACCAAAGACTAGTTGTTTCATAGTCTCAATATTTGTTGTAATCATTTAAATCAATCCAAATCCCTAACCACAGGTAGAAGAATCAACAAGAAGGTTATTGTTTAGGTTGTGGTGCACCCCGAGGACCGCCTATGTCGACATTATTTCGAAGAGGCCTCAACCAACATGTAGTTCTCCACATAGCATGTGATATCTATATGGATGTAACTAGTTGGCAACTTGAACCTCTTTGATCATGTTTGGTTATATTGTGCTTTTGCTAAGAATTAGAAATAGTAACTTGGTGTGCTTGGATGTGACAAAAACTAGACTCCTTGACTTGGCCGAGTGCTTGAATTGTATTAGTGGATGCCCGATGAATGTGCATCATTTTAAAGAATATTTAGGGAGCCTTGAGTGTCTTTGTGAGTGTTACAAGAGAGTATGTCAATAAAATGTCATATGATTGTCAAGTGAGTAAATGAGGTAGTGTTAAATTTCTTATATAAGGTTCTGAAGGTAAAATATTATGATAAGGCAACCCAGGGGATAAAAAGACCCAAAAAATGATATTACATCAAAAGTAGATTTAGAGAAAGTGTTTGTGTAGGACCATATATGTTGGCTGTGGTCGGATTATAAAACTTGAACGAACTTTACAATTTTGGATAGGAGAAGACAAATCAAATCTAAAAGTTACAAACTGATGGTAAGATATTAAGCATTGATTTTATAGACTTGTATTCAGAATTTTTTGATATATCATTGTGTAGGAACCAACAAGTTTGGAATGATATGGAAATATTAAGCGGGAATAAGATGTGGGTGTTTGTATTAACTAAGAAGCACATTTACAATAAAAATTGTCAAAAGTGTTACTAATATGCATTGAAGGAGAGAAAATGAACAAGGTTTTGACATAATTCCATAATGGATTCTCTAGAAGATATTTCTTAGAAAGGCCACAACATTCAAAATATTGAAATCACAATACTTTTGGCCCACATTGTTTGTGGATTCACATCAATGGGTTTTCAAATGTAAGGAATGTGCTCTTTTCAAAGGGTAAGAATGAGTTAAGCAGTCCTCTCACTTCATCCAATCCATGTGGATGACCCATTTTCTCAACATGGACTTGATTTAATTGGCATGATCAATATAATATCAAACGCGACCACAAATGGGTTTTGACAACAACCGATTACTTTACTAGTAATCGTTAGTGCAAAATCACAAAGACCCCCAAATGAGTTCTATAGATCTACTTTTCTAAGGCAGAGTCATTTGGTGTGATCCGCATAACATTGAAATTTCCCAAGGCACGAGACCTTGCAAATGGAAAAGCTCTCCAGATTAAAGGCTAGTTCCTATTCCTCTGTTTAGGTGCATACGTGAGAACTTATAGATGATCTATCTCTATATCTAATCTAAAATTTGCCAAGGAGACATAGATAAAAAGGGATATAAGAAATAAGAAATGACTAAACTACAAGGTGATGCACCGAAGGAATGATAAACATTAGTTTTGCTTATAGACACAAACCAACAAAATACATACAATAATCAAGCACAGATAACCAGATTTATAATGAAAGACCATATGTGAGCAGAAGAGACAGAAAGGATCTAGAATCGATCACAAACATGTTTTATTTCTCTACAAATTGATACAATGCATTACAAAACAACCAGGAGGTAAGAACATATTGCAATTTTAATGGAAGGCTTGAACTCCATGAATTCCTTTCCTATAAGGAATGGGGAGCTTGCAAAAAAAAAGAATGTCCAACCCTTTACAACGAGTCCCGAGCCTGTATTTATAGATTCGATACAGACGGGAGAAAAATAAAGAAGCGGGAAAACAACTCCAAGCTCAACCACCACTATTTAATGTCTCCCATAAAATTTGTTCCAAATCTGTCTTGACTGCATCAAATCCTTATTTGGCGCCTCGAAGGAGGAAGAAGTGGCGGAGCAGATCGAATCTGATCTGGTTGTTGAGGCAAGAAGATCCTGCATTAAAGGCACAAAGAAGTTTCTCAATTTTTCACCTACCAGGGCCTGAAAAATTATTTTTTATCTTTCCATGGTGTAGAGGACATCGAGACACTTCCAACAGTGTAAGATTTGCAATATTTTGAGCCCTGAGTTGAAAGATATGCCCCTTCAAAGTTTATATTGGGTCCGTACAAATGGGTGGGAAAACAATTTGAAAAATGGATCTCCTTTTTAATACGGGGCATGTGGCAGCCATATTAGGGAAAAATCAGGTTTGCAGGTCCATGATTTATCTTTTTCCCCTTTTTCACAAAAAATGCAAAACTCAAAAAATCCCACAGCACCGACGCTCCGCTTGACACGTGGCACCCTTTGGTTGGTTGGGGAGATGCGCTTCAATTTTATCTCTGTGTCTTTTGACAAAAGGAAAATTTTCACCTTTTCCTCCAACTCCCGCTTTGACCTTGACTCGGGCTCAAACGTTGACTTTTTCCTTTGGGCGGAGTTGTGACCCATTTTGTAACTTTTACACCTTTGGAATAAAAAGGGGCAAAAAACCAACTTTCCCCGATGGCCCACTTTAGCGCTGCTAGTTTAGGCTTTCCACGTGGCACTTCCTCCATTGCCTAGCCTAATTTCTATATTTTGGTTAAGTCCTTTTCTCGGCGGGGTCATATTTCTTGACCTAGGACACGTGGCAGTCTGGCGCTTGTTTGGAAACCCTCTCTTAATTCGATCCTTGAATTAACATTGTTTGGACACTTGGCACTCTCTGCCGGTCTGCCCCATGCATTGACTATTCAACCGACTTTGCCCCTTTGAGATTGGACAAGTGGAGGCACCGCACTTGCTTGAAAGCCCGATTCAAAATTTTCCTTTGAAGGAGCATTGAGTTGACACTTGGCAGCCCCCGCAGGTCTGTGGACTTTTCAACGGTCCCTTTTATCCTTTTGGACTCTGGGCCATGTGGAGAGCTCGTGCTCATTTGGGTCTCCGCCTTTGGACTAAATCTTGGAGATGCACCAAGCTGACACTTGGCGACCTCTGCTTGCACTTTATACTTAGCCAATTTTGGACTCTTTCCTGAACGGTTTCGAGCCCGAAAAACTTTGAAACTTCACCATTTTTCCCCTTCTTGCTCTTCTGGTTCCTCTATGGCACTTTGCCCCTTCTTTTCTGACCTTGTTATTCCATTTTTGAGTCTACCTATGACCTATTTACAAGATCTGAATGATTTTTCTTAGGTTCTTTCTATGCGGGGTCGTGGCTGATCCAATATTTTCCCTGGGGTGAAATATGTATAACAATTTGGCGACTCACAGGGGTATCTGCCTCTTACTAGATGAAAAGACCAATTGCCTTGTCATAATCATTGGGCATGGAGTCATAATCGTTGGGCATGGAGTCAAAAACAATAGTCGATACTTATTCTCCTCTCGATTCACGAGCCCGACTATTTGCACTCTCAATTTTCATAAGAAATCTCGAAACGAAGGTTTCTGAGGGTAGAAAATTATTTTGACCCGGGCTTCATCTGTCTCTCTGAATGGACTGTATAAGAGCAACAAAACAACACCACAACTATATAAAAATTTAAAATCATACATACTCCAAATAGAACATGCAGAGCGTGCAAAGCACTTAGGAGAAAAGCAACCTAAACTACAACAAGACAATGTGCACAAGCACTTAGAGGAAAATAAATTAACTAATATGTACAAGGTGATAACCTTCCTTCTAGTAGTAGTGTTTAAGATAGATTCCATTTACTTGGAATCTGCAATTCCTCACCATCCAACGTAGACAATTGGAAATCATTGCTACTTTTACATCTTGTGACCATGTAGGGGCCACTCTAAATGGCATCAAACTTGGAATGCCTTCTGGTTTTGCTCGATCTGCATCCCATTTCAAAACTAGGTCTCCTTCTTGGAAGGTCCTTGTTTTTGCCTTCTTGTCAAAGCATCTCTTGATTGAGGCCTGATCCTTCTCTATTGCTTGGAGTGCATGCTCTCTGGTTTCTTCCAATTCTATTAGCTCTGCATACATGGTCTTCATTGGTTCAATTCGACATCTCTAGCTGCTTCACGAGCTCCAATGATGGCAACTCAAGTGATATAGGCAACACTACCTCTTTCCCATAGACAAGTTTGAATGGAGAGCTGCCTGTAGATCTCTTGGGTGTTATCCTATCAGCCCATAAGGCCGATTTTAGCTTTTTGTGTCAGGTTCTCTAATTTTCATTAAGAGTTTTCTAATGATCTTTAGTAGGTTCTTGTTTGTGGACTTAGCTTGGACATTACCTTGAGGGTAATAGTTTGATGAAGTGCTCAAGTAAGTCCCATTCTTAACACCCATCATGTGATCCTGGAACTTATGAATGTTAATGCATTATTTGATATAATGGTGGTTGGCACTCCAAATCTGGTCACTATCCCTTCATAGAAATCTAGTATACTAGACTCATTAGCTTCCTTGAGTGCCACTGCCTCGGTCCACTTGGTGAAATAGTCTATTCTTTGTCAAAATCCATTTGTGGCCTTGGCTCGAATTTGGATTGATGACTCCAATGAAGTCCAATCCCCATTGCATGAAAGGTTGGTCGATTGAAATTGGGTGCAATGGAAGTGCTACTAACTTTTCTTTGCCTTTGAAGAATGCACAATTCTTACACTTTTTGATCCATGCATAATAGTCACTAAACACTTTGGGCCAATAATAACCCACTTTCATGATCTTGAGTGTTGTCACCCTTGGAGAAAAATGGCCTCCCTACTTCAACATGGAATTCTTGTAACACTCTCTCAACCTGATCTCCTCAATGCATCTCAAATAGAATGTCATTGATGTCTCTTTTGAACAAGATACCATCAATAAGAACATATGGGCTGACATGTAGTCCGAAATGTCTCCTTTTTGCTTTACTCATCCCATGAGGACACAGGCCTGTTTGAAGGAAGTGCACCATGTCTTGAGTCCAACAAGGAGTAGGTACATCATTATTTCCTTCCTCTTGATTATCCTGTAGAACGAAAATAACCTCCTTTTCATTGTTTGCTTCATCTTGTTGACCTGAGGCTAGTTGTTCACACAACCCCTTCCCATGGACCAGCTTAGTGACCTTGATCTCAATGTCATATTCCATGACACGAGTGATCCATCCTGCATGTTTTTCATTCAAATCCTTCTGAGAAGGAATTTTTAGCTTCCACGGGAGACCAACAATTGGATTTTATTATTTGAAACCAGATGCTTAAACTTCTTTAATCCTCTGATTACTATCAGGACTTGCTTTTGATGAAGGAGTATCTCACTTCATAGTCTTCCAGACCTTGACTGAAGAAAGCAATTGGCTGTTTTGTACCTTCTTTGTTTTGCTAAACTAAGATTGCAGAAATTGTGTCACTGCCACCAAAGGCATACAATATGAAGTCTTTAGAGAAATTTGGATTCACGAGAGTTGGGGCTTGTGATATAGCTTCTTTGATGGCCTCAAAGCTTGCCTTTCCTTCAACTATCCACCTGAATGCTAAGCTCTTCTTCAACATCAACGTTATTGGCTTAACAAGGGCAGTAAAGTTTGGTACAAACCTACGAGACAAAATTGATTTTTCCATGAATCTTTGAAGAAATTTCTTGTGGCTTGACAATGGCAATGCTCTTATTGCTTCAACTCTCTTTGGGTCAATTACAATCCTTCCTTTGATACAATATGGCCTAGAATCCTGCCCTCATGGGCCAAGAATATGCATTTTTTAGGGTTCAATGATACCCCAAAGCTCATCCAGATAGATCAGTAATATTTTGTTGATCAGTCCTTTGAATGCCATATCCATTGCCCTTTGAAAAGTGGTTCCAGCATTGGACAATCCAAATGGAATTTTTCTGTAGGCATAAGTGCCCCATTTGGTTGTGAAAGTTGTTTTGAACTGATCATATTCTTTCACCATGATTTGGTTGTACCCAAAGTAGCCATCTAGGAGGGAGAATCTCTCTGATCTAAACACCACTTGCAAGATCTGCTCCATTGAAGGGAGTGGGTAGTGATCTTTGAAGGAAGCTCTGTTCAAGTCTCAAAAATCTACACACAACCTAATCTCTCCATTTTCTTCCTGATTGGGACCAGTTTGCAACCCATCTTGAGTGTTTGATTGGAAATATGATACTTTCCTCTATCAACTTGTTTAGCTCTTTCTTCATCAGAGGCTCAATGTGTGGATTGACTGGTCTCTGCTTTTACCTGATGGGATGAGCAGCTAGATCTAGTTCGATTGTGTGTTGTGATAGATTTGGATTGAACCCTCTTAGGTCTTCATAGCTCCAAGAAAATACATCTAGAAATTCTTGGCAAAGTTGTATGAATTCATACCTTTCTTGCTCGGTGGCCACTTTGCCAATTTGAAGTGTTTTGCCTTCTCCAACTGGGATTGACTCTGAATCTTCTCCTTTGATATGTATGTTAGCCTTCTCTTTTCTAAACTAATCATTAGGATTGAAGATAGACTCCAATGTCACTAAGCCTTTAGGAAGCTTGTTTGTATGCAACTGTACTATTTTATTCCCGTATTGCTTTGCTCTAATCTGCTTTGATTTCTAGCTGAGAATTCAACTTCTTCTTGCAAAAAATTAATGATTTGTTGATCATTCTCGAACACCTGCCAACATGTGTTGTTATCAGCACTACTAGCCTCACAACTATATGGATATGTGGTTGTTCTTTGTCTCTTTTGATGTTGTCGACCACATCAAACGTTGCTCCAACTGCTATCAAGCCTATCAGCAGCTTTGTTCTCCTTCCTAGGTATGGATACAATGTTGAAGGCCTTGAAATCCTCCATGAGATCCCATACCCTACTCTTGTAGTTCTTGAGCAAGTCATTCTTAACATATTAAGTCCTCTGACTTGATTGGCAACCAGTTCACTGTCACCAAACACTTACAAGTTCTTGATTCCTAGCTTCCTTGCCCAATGAAGACCATGGACCAAAGCCTCATATTTAACAATGTTATTTGAGCAAGCAAATTGAAATTTGAAGGCTGAATAATATTTCATACCTTTGGGGGACACAATCATAGCTCCTTGTCTACTCCTTGAGCAATCAAAGAACAATTGTCATACCTCATTGTCATCTTTATATTCTAGCTTAATTAGGTCAGGAAGAGGATGATTCTCTTCATGTAGACAATAGACACCTAGCTTAGATTCTTCCATCTCCTTATAGGGGTCAAAAGCATGTCTTTTGTTGGCCCACTCATCAAGAGTCAAGTCTGGGATACACCCCACCTTGGTATTTGCTTCACAAGTGCTTAGGAGGTCTTCTTGATCAAAATATGAGCAATTGGCATTGATTGGGCTAGGCACATAAGATTCAATATGATAATCAGCAATGGGCTCAGATCTGATCATGGCCTTTGCCCCATACCTTGTTCTAAAGAGCATATGTGACCAATCAGCGAGACAAACAACCTCCACCTGCGGTGAAGTCCCCTGGACAAACACAAAGCAAAATGTGGTGGCAAATCTATGATTGATATGTTCTACAAAATAGTCACATTAGGGCAAGCATGTAGAGTGAGGCTCAGATCCTTGATGATTCCAATAATTGTCACCACTTGTCCCATCTAATTGCACTACCCCTCTAGAGATGACTTCATATTAGAGACCCAATTGATCAACTATTTGCTTGGGCATTACAGAACTACTTGCCCCAGAATCAATCATACAATTGTGCACCAATTTGTCTCCAATAATCAATGAAACATAGAATGGAGGAGGTCTCAGGTTCTTACCTTGTTGTTCTTGATGGTTTTCCCTAGGTTGAGTTGTATTGGTAAGCACTTTCTCTTGTTGGTTAGGGGTGTGATTTGAGCTTGACCAATTTTGTATAACAATCTGCAATAGATCCCTCTGCCCTGGAATGGCCAGTGACTCCCATAATGAAATGTTCACACTTGTCTTCTTCATTTGCTCAATGATGTTGAATGAGATATCCTTTTGCTTCCCCTTCCTAGGTACATTTTTCTCTTACATCTAGGCTGGTACAACCGATGCCTAAGTAGGTTTGGAAGGTGGCTTGGATTGGCTTTGCACATTGGGAGTTATATTTTGAATAATAATACCTTGTTGAGCGACAGAGTGTTGAGGATCACCTGATCTTGGTGAATGTCCTTCTCTAATATTTCTCCTCTTAGACTATGTATTGGCAGCTATACTTTGAGAAGGAGTCTGATTCATTCCACAGAAGTCTTCAGCCTACCAATTGACAAGCATAGTTTTGTTTAGGGTCCCTCTTCTTTGAGCTCCTTCTTTGTTGACTTTCTTTGTGGCTAGGTTATTGTGACACACCAACGGTTTGCACCATCATCACCTGATTTAATGCACCATTGAAGCACATCGATTGATTATGTGGTTGATTACATGGGAAACACCATTCATACTCTCATGCCATGTTATTATGTGTTGGAACCAATCCCCTTGATGTTGAAACTTTGTTCGGGTCATATGACCTAAAAGGTCTAACAACTTGAGGTTTCCCTTATTGTTGACTCGATTTATAACTGGTTTGGTGGTCTATTTTCTTGATATGGGGTCTAGCACTGCACTGAGCTTGGGGATGATATGGCCTAGAACTCGAGCTGCTTGTCTTTTGATGGTTATTAGCTCATTTCCCAAGTTTTACAGATTGTTTCATCACTTCTTGAAGCTCCTTTGAGGTGTTAATGATGAAGTGGAGGCTTGATGAACTTTGACTCCTGGGGTGGGTATAGGAGCTAATGTGGGTGTTTGGCTAGTACCTAGGTTTCCTAACTCAGGGTAAAGGGGCATGGATGGCCTAGGGGTAAGTTTTCTAGCCTGAATCAAATGGTTCTCAACTCCTATGGAAAGGCTATAGGCTACAAGTAAGGTTGTGCCCCCCATTGACTAAATCATCAAAGAAATATAAGAATTTAAAGCCCTAAGAAAGTATAAGAAGGCACCTTCATTAGTGGGCTTTACTGTTGTTGGAATCCTGTCCCAGGTCCGTTGAAATTTGAGGTTGAAATCCGTCAGTTGCTCATTCGGGGCTCTCTTGATTGTTGTCAATTGCTCCAACAAAGACAAGTTATCACCTTTTTCTCCAAACTGGTTGTGAAGAGCTGTGCACAACTAGTTCCAATTTTGAATAGAGCCTACTTCAAGGCTCTTGAACCATTGTGAAGCTTTACCTTTGAGTGAAGAGGCTAGCAACTTGACTACAATATCCATCTCATGGATCTCATGGATTGTCTGGACATTCACAATATCTTGCACATGGTCACCAAGAGAAGTCCGGTTTCCCCTAGTGAAATATGTGATGCTCTTTAATGCTACAATCGGGATCGAATTTTGTGTATTCGGGGTGAGTGGGCTACTACCAATGAAGTTGACATAAGGATTTGGTGAGCCATTTTAATCGGCTTTGAGTACCCTTCTTGTTTGAAAGAAACGACCTACTAGAAGGAGGTGTTGATAAGGCTCTATTTGGGGAGATGGAGACCTCCGAGCTCTTCTTCTTTTCCTTCTGTCTGGAGACAAGTGTATGTGTACAAATTGTCCTTCCTCTCTTGTTCTAGACCTTGTTTGTATCCTTCTCATGAACTTTCTTGGACTGCTAAAACCAGTGGATTTGTTTCTTTTGGAGTCGCCAGATGTACAATTTTAAAACTTCTTAAAAGTTAGAATCACAACAAGTACACATCAATCTTACTATAATAAGATGGAAACTTCTCTGACCGGGGCATGCCAAAACTGTTAATGTGAAATCACAAAGCACCCCAAATGAGTTCTATAGATATGCTTTTCTAAGGCGAGTCATTTGGTGTGATCCACATAACATTGAAATTTCTCAAGGTGTGGGACCTTGCAAATGGAAAAGCTCTCCAAATTAAAGGTAGGTTCCTATTCCTCTATTTAGGTGCATACGTGATAACTTGTCGAGGATCTATCTCTATACCTATGTTGATCTCGAAAACTTCGCTCTCACGCGGGTGAACATTGAGACTGCAAGTAACCAGCAACTTCGAATGATAGAGGGCTTAGGACCTCAGATGCAAATATGGATTCTGGATATGGGCACAGAGAAAATAGATCTGTGAGAAAGAAAATAGATCTGCAAGATGGAAACATATAAGATTAGATAACGATATGCGGGGGTTGCCTGACAAAGTAGATCCAAGAAGCGTTAACTTCCTCGGTGGTTTATCAACCCCCGTGTTCACAAGAAAAGAATGAATATCCAATGATAAGATGACATGCCAAAACTAAAGAGATTTACAATATGTTGAATAAACAATATAAATATGATACCAAGCCAGTGTTTCGATATAACAACAAATTGATCGTTAGAGTGACAATATGAGACCGATAGAGCTTCGCCTCCAAACACTCCACAATATGATTCAAAGCTTCACAAACAATTTTGACAAAATATTATGAATTTTAAGCTTGAGAATTTCAAGAATTTTCTCCCTTCCCTCTAGAGGGGAGAAAGAGTTCTATTTATAACTTGAATTGGGATTAAAATAAAGGATTAACAAATAATTATAATTTGTAAAATAAATCTTGATTAAGAGGACATGATGAAGAGTTGATTTGATGGTGGGGTTCATGATGTGAGAAAAGGAAAATGTGTGATGTGGAGTAGGGACATGGTTAGGTGTAATAGTGAAGTCACGTGCTCACTTCACACTATTGATTTTTTGATTTGTTGTCGGATAGGAGATTTTTAAATTATTGACTTCATGGGTGGGGTTAATAATTTAATAACTTGAGGGAATTGAATTTTTAGGTGGGAATATATTTTTAGCTGAGAAGTGATTTTGACTTAAGTGGGGAACATGTGGGGTTGTTGATTTGTATATATATTTTTGAATTATTTAATTATTAAATAAAATGATATGAATTATTTAAAAAATATAGTTTTGGCATGTAATAAGAGAGTAAGTAAGTTATAAGATTAATTAACTGAATATGAATTTTCGGTGGGAAATGAGATTTGAGTAATCCTGCTGAAGGAGACCAAAACACGGGGTGATACCAAAATTTGGTGTCTACATTTGCCCCTTTTTATTGAGTGGTTTGTGATAGCAAGCCATGAGACAAAAAAAAAGGGTTAGATGAAAGATGTGTCTGAGGATGGATGAAGATATGACCAAAGGCAAGATGCCCTAGGCAAAAAGGATCACAATAAATAAAAAAGTATGGCGGTGACTCCAATATCACATCGGTAGAGGACAATTGCGGTCTCAACGGAGACAGACGACAATATTCTACAGACCAGTGAGTGGGTGAAGACCACTGAAGTATGGATGTAAACAAAGATGACCAATGGGTCATAGGAAAACATCAAAATATGTGCAACTGAATGCAAAATATGTGCATTATCCTTTATTTCCGAGGAATCATGTGAAAAATCATGTGTCCAAAAATGGATGAGAATGGAGATAATGATGCCCCAAGACAGGGCATGAGAAGGACAAAAAAATTGAGTTATATACGCCGACAAGTACAAGGATGAAAAAGGTGCCCCATGATAGGGCACAAAGATGACATAATGGGAGATGGATGTGTAAATAAAATGCCCTAGGGGGAAAAATCATAAATGTGCATATGATGAGAAGATAGGATAAAAGGGTGAGATAGAATACACTAAAGGTTTGATAAATATGATGGTAATCATGTTTCATAAGAAAGATGCATAAGTGTTAATAAACTATAAAGTAAAAGCAATCTTACTTGTTCGATAAGTACGAAAAGAAGTTAAGATACTTTTGCGATAAAACAACAAAGAGAGAAAATATGCATGGAAGAGTACAAGATCAAATAGGTGTTGGCCATTGTGGTATCCTCTAAGACAAAAATGTCCCGGGAGGATGGGATGAAAGATGTGGATGATAGATGATAGAGATAAGAGAAAGTGGACACGGTTGAAGTAGAAAGGACATGGTGGAGGAGAGGGGTCAAATAGTAGAGAAGGACGACGAGAGAGGTGAGAAGATAGACGAAAGTACAAAAGAGAGAGAATAATATTCAACAAGAGGGTAGTGGAAAAAGGGGAAATAAATAGGTAAGGTACGAGGGACTGGAGAAAAAGAAAATAGAGAAAGTGAGCAGGAAAAGAAGGGAGGGAGGAAGTCTAAACAAGAAGAAGACGAGATGAGACGGAAAAAGATATTAGAAGGGAAGTTGAATGCATAAATATATATCATAGTAAAGAAAGCGTGAGAGATAATAAAGAGGAGAAATGGTGGAAGAAAGAAATGATGAAGGACAAAGAAGAAGACAAGAAAATGATAGAAGAAGGGATGAAAGGGAGATGGAGATCAAAACAGAGGGAGAGAAAGAACGGATCACGAAAGAGATGACAAAACTGAGAAAGAAAAGTTGTGAAGAATATGAGAGAAGGATGATTGGAGAGATGAATATGTATAGTAGGATGGAAAGATGAAGGAGATGAAGAAGATGAAGAAGTTAAAGAAGATGGGGGAGGAGGTAGAATGGAAAAGAGAAAGAAAGGCACTATGAGGAGCTAGGAAGATAGGGGTGGTAGAGAAAGAAGCTTAGTAATGGGGGAAATGAAAATAAGAGGGAAAGAAGGGATGATAGAGCCAAAACAGGAAAGGAATTGAATATGAAACCAGAACACATGGAAATGCATGTGGATGGTGAGATGGTTAAGAAGATGGGACAACGCTGGTGAGTCAGGTTATCAATGGAGGAGTAAGACGAAAGTGTGAGGAGAAGAGGAGATGAAGATGATACAAATGATATGAAAGAAAACTAGAGGTAGAAAGGAGGAGAGGACAACAAAGAAAATGATGCAAAGGCAGTATGTGATGAAGACAGTAGAGATATTGAAAAAGGAAAAGGGAAGATGAAAAGGAAATACCAGCGGAGGGATGTTAGGAGAAATCCTTCGATAATGATTAGAGGGTACAAAAGGAAAAAGGGAGGAAGAGAAAATGGAGGAGGTAAAAAAGAGTGAACCGGTATTAGTAGAATGGGGAGAAACGAGTTTTAGGAGAAGTCCACCAATAATTCTTAGCACGAGAATGGAAGATGATGATGACATAATGTTAGATGAACAATGATAATGACGAGTAAATATGGTGATAGATATGGGGAAGTATTCTAGAAAATGGACCGAAAGAGTAAAGAAAGGAGGGCTAACGATATGTAAGAAGATAAAGGCAAGGAGAGAATGCAATGGATGAGGATGTGGATGAAGATGATGGAAGTAAAGATGAAGGAACAAGACATAGTAACAGAGGGTATGAATTAGTTAAGCTGGATTTTAAATGAGGGATGATGGAGATGATATTTGAGGAAGTTTGAGATATTTTGTGTGAGGAAAAAGAGAAGGGAAGAGGATGTGTTTGTGGGGAATGAAGAAAAAATATGGATGATGGGAATATGAAGGAAAGAGGAAAGGAAAGGAGACAGATCATTCTTAAGAGAGACTCTTAAGTAAGATCGCCATGCCATAGGAATGGTTAAGTAGGATCACCAAGCCGAAGAAGAAGAATGATGAAAATACTGAGCAATGTATACCAAGACGGAACAGGAAGTGAAAGGAGGTAATAACAAGGAAACAAAGGAGTGTGACATGAGTGGATGGAGGATCATATGCAATGTAGGATAAAGAGTGTAAGGGAATTCTTAATTAGGACTCCTATGTTGTATGAGTGATGATGTCAGATCGTTAAGTAGAAGTTATGGAGTAGGAAGATGTTTCTAGTGTTGAATGGAATAGAAAACAATGAAGGAGTTTCTACAGATGGCAGGATCTTAAGAAAGAGTTGCATTGTGATTAAGAAACTTGCGTGGAATGGAAGATTAAGTAGGATCATCAAGCTGAAAGAAGAATGAAAGGGAAATGGAACAATAAAATAGATGACAGTAAAAAAGGATATTAAGAGAAAAGCACAAAATAATGGCCTAGGTGGATGACACGTGAAGTATCGAACAAACAACGGAGAAGGACGAAGTGGGTGAGAAGAGCAGTGAAGAATGAGATGAGGTAATTTTAGGAGAAAATTGGGTTGATAAAGAGGGCTAGGAGGAAGGAATGGTCAACAGACATGATCACGAATGATACCTTGTCCAGAATGATAGGTCTACCTCGAGTAGGGTTTCTAAGAGATGTCGGTAGTTACGTAGATGTGCCAAGTGGGGGTGAAAGGTCCGAGATGGTGAAGAAGAGGATAATGAACAATGGTGGGGGATGAGAAGGCTGTCGGATAATGAATGCTACTTGAGAGTTATCCACAAGTAGAAGTCACAAAGCAACGAAGGTCAAGTAGAATTCCCGAACCAAATAATTGATTAAAAAGATTGCTTAAAGATAATAATTGATTTCATGGATTTATGGATGATGTTGATAGGGGACATCTTTAAGAGTAAACATATGGATATAGATTTTATGACATGAAATTTTATTTCTAAGGAGATAATTATGATAAAAGATGACTTTGATGAAATGAATGTCACATAACCATAGCAAGGGTTGAGTAAGAAAGTTATGCTTTTAACCCGACAATAAGTAAACAAGAAAAGGTATTACTCAAGACATTACACTTGCAACCAATAGTAGGTGTTAGTACATAACTAATGAGATTTGATTATATCACAAGACCAAGAGGAAGATATGGATGAAATATGCTCATAATCCTAATGCCGACATGAAAAAGGAATTGGAGATGTATCTTGTACGTGGTAAAAAGGTTCTCCAAAGATATTATTCCTTAAGTCTATGCTCTAACTCTGGGAAAGGGGAAGAATAGAATAAAATAAAGTTGATCAATGCGGGAAGCTTTCGGGAATGCTGATAAAAGGAAGGTTGATCAATGCGAGAAAACCTTCCAAATGCCATAATAAAAGAGTATCCATCATTTTAGGGTATGGTCTACTTTATACATAATATGGATGGCAAGAAAAATATATATGATAGTCATCCTTTGAGGGATCGGTCTATTTCTCTTGATTTGCATTTTTTATGCACATAAATTTGTCCTTCAGGGACTAGTCTATTTTGATAACCTTGATCTTGCTTTTCGCATATATGAATTGTATCTTTTCATAGGGGAGAGCTGGGGATAGCTAGGTAGACCACCTAGGAGGGGAGAATGAATGTACAAGAGACACCCCTAGACCCTCTACATGAGTACAATAGGAAAACGAGATAGTGATGGATGTAATGATTGCGGGATTCTCACCGAATGGGAGAACTTATCCATAGTGAATATGCTACGAGTAGAGCCGTGGTACTCATATTCAAGGTCATGACTAGTAGTGATGGTAGACCACATGATTCAAAATCATTACAATGATAGATGGAAGGGGATACTGATGGAGGAATGATCTAAAGATATGCCTAAGTGCTCATTGATAGATATGCTAACAATAGTCTGGTTGCAAGTGCAATGGATTAAGAGGCTCTATCTCTGGTTTACTACCAAGAGGAGAGAAGACATTAAAGTTATGACAAGATGAGAGCTTGCAAAGGATTAGATGTGATAGACAAGTGAAAATAAAACTATGTCCTTAAGGAAGCAAAAATATGACCACAACGGTGGGTTTTGATGAAAATAAAAGGTGAACCAAGAGAGACAAAAATATGGCCACAATGGTGGGTTTAAATGGAAATATGGTCCCTCAACAAAAGGAAAAAAATGGCGACAAAAGTGGACTTAATGAAACAAATGGAAATATGGTCCCTCAAAGGAAGGACAAAAATGGCCACAAAAGTGGACTTTAATGAAACAGATGGTGCCCCAAAAGAGACACGAATATGGCCACAATGGTGGACTTTAATGAAGATGGAAATATGGTCCCTCAAAGGAAGGACATAGACGGCCTCAAAGGAGGACTTAATGAAACATATGGAAATATGGTCCCTCAAAGGAAGGACAAAAATGGCCACAAAAGTGGACTTTAATGAAATAGATAAATATAGTCTCTTAACGAAGAGACAAACATGGCCACCACAATGGGCTTAAGATGAAAAATATGATTTTCTAAGGGATCAATGCAAATGGCCACAAAAGTGGGCTTCCAATGAGATGAATATTTGGATGGGGTTGGTTTAGATTGAACGTATTTGCATGAGATAACTAAAACAATATCCGAGGATTAAAGTCTCCCAGAAGATGAAAGGAGAGTTGTTTAGATATGAAATGTATTAACTAGATAAGGACAAGGGGAGGTGACTCTCTAGTGAAAGAGATTGTATTATTGTAGAAAAATTATATGTGGATGATTAGGTAGATGTGTTGGGGATCATAGGAAAACAATGTTGATGAATAAGGGAGGACCTTCTGTATGAGTAATAACATGTGAAGGAGAGATGTTAATGGAGGATGGAGGAGAAGACTTAGAGACTTTGATAGATGTGGAATTAGTTGTAGATAAAATGGTAGAGGGAAAATCCTCAAAAAGGTCATCTCTTTCAATGAGGTCATGGATGACAGTTTGAAGAGATTTACAACGCTCAGTGTTGTGACCCGGGTACGATGGTAGGCATAAATGAGGTGGGGATCAAACCACGATGGCTTCTTACTATTTGGGTTAAATGTCTTGATAGGTGGGAGCGTGATGGTGGAAATTTGTAATAAGTGTTGAAGGGTTTCCGCATTAGTATATGTGTTTTCTTTGGACTAGGATGCAAATGCTTGGGATGTGGTTGTATGAGTTGTCTTGGAGAATTGCATCATGTTGTTCCATAATTTTGATTCGAATCTCGAGGGAATGCTGGATTTTTTTTATTTTGGTTGGTAGAGTGATTGTGATGCCTTAGATGGAGATTGATATTGCCCCAAAATAGATTATGTATATTTGGTATTCATTGGTGAAATGTCTATCTTATTTTGGGGACACACAAGAGATTTTTGTGGATGTATACCAAGGTTCTTGGATTTGGATTGTGAAGAAGCATTCTTGGGAGATGTGACACTAATTTCAATCGAGAGTCTGAAGGTTGTGTCGTAGTTGATACAGGTGAATGGATTGGTATTTTCATGATGGATGTGGGAGTATTTGTAGATGAGATGGGAGGAGCATCTGAAGTTGTTGCTAGTTGAAGTGCTTTCCAATGTTCTTCAAATGATGTGGAATAAGAAGATGGTGTGTTCACATTCACACTAGTTGATGTGATTGGCATGAGTAGAAGTGTGGAAAGAGGAGGCCGAGATAGAATCAATAGATGGTAAGATAGGAAAAGGCGAAATAGATGAGGATGGCGCAGTATTAGGAAACCCGATGGATGAGGATGTAGAAAGATGAGTTGTATTCATTTTGGATGGGGAATATAATTACGCCTAAGAAATTTTAATACTTAAATTGTCCTAATTATCTCATTTCTTGCAAATAGACGACATATCGTCAAAAGTGCTCATATTCCCTCTTATTGTCATCAATTAATTACAATACGCTAATTAATTAAGTCGCCTATCCAGCTAACAACCTGATTAACGACCTTCCGTTAATTATTTACCTCTTCTATCTAGATTAATTAATTATTATTAATTAATTAGTCTTCCCCTTCATTTAACTAGTAAATCAATATTTAATTGATTTAATCCCCTTCTAATAGCCTAAATCATACTAATATTCTTCTAATTGGCTTCTATAAGCTTACACCTACCTATTAGTTAATCACCTTTGATTAATTAAAACACCCCCAACTCCCATGACTTGCTAAACATGTATTAAACCCTTCTAAAGTAAGGTTACCTTTAATAAAGCAACCTTATCCATTCCTAATCATGTTTTACCTTTATCCCACATTCATGAGGATGTGTTGAATCCTTTATCCTTTGGGCTATATAAAGAGCCCTCCACCTACCTTTTTACTTACACCTAAACTCCTTAAGAGAGCAAATGCAAAGCATATAGCAAAGAGACTAAGAGCTTGCACCTTGTTTTCTTGAGAGTTCATCATCTTGAGGAGCTAAGTTTCCTATTCTAGCCTAAAGTGCTTAGGTCATATGGGAGGTGTCAAAAGGGTCTTGTAGCCCAATTTTGATAAGCCCCCATTCCTAGGTTCTTGGAGATATCAAGGACAACCAAATATTGATTGCCATGGAGCTTATTTAGGTCCATTTACTTGTTTGTTGGCAATCTAGAGAAGTAGAGATTTAAATACTTTAGCATTGTTTAATTCAAAGTTAATGCATTATGCTAGGTATTAATCTTGTTTAGCTCTCATCTTTGATGGTGTTTAGATTTTGTCATTAGCTTTGTTATAGAACTATTTAGGTGTTAGTTCTCATTCATCTAACTTAGCTAAAAAGCACAAAACCATGCACACATTTGGCATGCCCGGTGGGACACTTAGTCCCATGGCATTTTAGTTTAAATTTCATTATTTTGGCTAACTTTTGATATGCACATGTAGTAATTAATTTCCATTTTTGGAGTTTTTGCTCATTTAATATGTGTTACTTCATGTTTATAGCCTTAATTTTAATGGGTCATTGCCATTTTTAAACTAACTTGTCAAAATTTAGAGTATTGTGAAGTTTTCTACGTTTTTTCCATACTTTGGTTGCAGGTCTGGCACAAGCACAATTTTAGGAGTGTAGACACAATTTTAGGAGCGTAGACATGATTTTTGGGGCACAGATATGATTTTAGGGGCACACATCTCTCTGGTGGCACAGGCATGCTTGTTAAACTCTGTCATTCTGTCTGCCGACCCCTGGCGCATGCGCACTAACCCTGGCACATCCACCCTAACCCGTGCGCAGGTGCACTAACCCGGCACACACGTCATTTCATATTATACCTTCACTAGCATCTGAAACCTATCAGAATGGCGCACATGCCCTAACCAGGGCGCACATGTGGTTTTAGTAGCGCATGTATATTTTTCTGGTAATATGGTTATTCTATTTATTTTTCTGTCTATTTTCTCAGTAGCACATATGTTGTTTTCGTGGCGCATACACCTCTTGGGTGGCGCAGGCATTTAATTGATCTAAAAATCCACAGAGTGGCGCAGGTGTTGTTTTAGGGGCACAGGCACTATTTTAGGGGCACACATCTCTCTGGGTGGCGTAGGTACACTTGTGTGCCGAAAAATAGCCTTCGGTGGTGCATACACCCTAACCTACGCGCAGGAGCACAGAAAAAGGGGCGCAGGCATCCTTTTGCATTTTTGGATTTAAAGAGTTGATGTGCTAACTTTCTTGCAAGTTTATCTAATCACATATTTGTCTTTGCGGTTTTTTTACATGTTGGTATTTGATTAGGTAGTATTTTACATTGTTTACTAACGGGATTGAGATCGCGTATGCTCTTCCCTCACGCATCCCTTGGGGTGATCTTGGGAATCAGAAATGATTCTTAAAACCTTTTTCCGCTTTAAGATTGTTAAGAGTATTTTAGTTAGAATTGGTCAATTTGGCATTTGTTGAATTAAAGTGTTGTTCCATTTGGTTATCTTTTGAGATTTGTGAAGACATCACGTATGCTCTTCTCTTGCGTCCTTGGATGATCTGGAGAATCAGAAATGGTGCCTTCTCTTTTGATGGAAAATTACTAATCATCGTCATTCAGGACCAAAATGCTTGTCAAAGAACGAAGGAAATGAAACAAGAGTCAAAAAACCTTCTAATACACGTGTTTCTTGCAGGTTGCCAAATGGTGTTCAAGAAAACCACACCTAATTAAAAAGATAAAAAACACACCACATTCAAAACACTATATTGTAGGTTTCGGAAAAGGGTACATCCCTCTCCACTCAACTGGAACATAACCCCTTTGGCATAACGCCTTAAGCTACAACAATGGGGGTGGTTCCAGGAACCCCAAAGTAGTCCACGCAAGAGGGAACCTTGTGGATGAAACGGGAAGTGCTCCACACTACCTACTTGACTAGTGATTCCTTTGTGAGATAGCGTTATTACCGGTTGTCCATGTGGTGACCCCAGTGATAGTACACGTAGATGCACTAGTTGCCTACTATTCTTGAAGGGGGTAAAGTAAAGCCGAGATACTCCCAAACTAGTCAGTGTGACTTTTTGGGTAAATCGCGCTCGCTCGAGGCAACTTTGTAACACCTAGGATGAGAGAACCACCTAGGAGAATATACTTTGGCCAGGAGCCCACTTTGACCATTCTAAAATAGTGTTGAGTTGTGAACCATACTTTCATTGAGAAACGTGTGACGCATTACTTTCACCTAGTTTTTACTTGCCTTAGGGCGAGGTGAAACTCTGCCGAAGTGAGGCTAGCATTTTTCGTCATTTTTTTTATTTATTTCCTTCACATTCTTTTGACACTTTGTTGATCAAAGAGGTGTGATTACCTTTGTGTTTCCATTCGACAGTTTCTCTCACTTTTATGTCATTTACGCCCATCCATGTTTGCGGTTGGGTTAGTTAAACGTCTAAAGTGAGTGGAGGCATTTTCACGTCATTTGGTAGCCATTGTGATCTTGATACCCATGTCAAGGTCGTCATTGTAGTTAGGCGTGGTTCATCACCGCGGACTTCCTTAGAGGAGTTAGCTTGTTTGTCTCATATCATTACAATTTCGATATTTACGTCTTGTTTCTTGTAAACTCGACATAAATACCTATATTGTGATTTACACTTGCACACATTCTTAACTATTCCTAGCTATACTTTGAGATTTTGGTTCGGTTCTATTATTACCTCAATTTCAAAAGGTGCTAGACGTTACCATTTGTGCGTGTTATATCAATAACACCTCGATATCAATACTTCACTTTCTTGCAAAGTGGGTTAACATATCTTGGTGATATTGTTGTGTCATTCACAAATCATAATTGGCACTTTTTAAGATATAGGTCTTAATCAGATTTGAGCTCACTCGTCATATATCTTGATTGGGAGATCACATTTAACTTCGTGTATTTACTTACGTCTTGTTCATTCCCTTGAACTTGGCATAAGTGGAGACATCTTGTTAATCATCTCATGACACGTAAATTACTTTGAAACGTAGTCTAGGAAATACTTCATTTGATCAGGTTTTAATACCAAACGATTGTTTCATTGGTGATTTTATCACTCTATCACATTGGTATTCTCACACTGTTAATTTACTCTTAACACGTACATCTTGCATTTCACTTAGGGGTAGTCATTAAACTTTGAACAAATCTACAACTTACCCTAGTGAAACTTATCACAAAACATGGCTCCCAAGACGCGTCTAGGGTTAAAGAAACAAACATATGAGGAACAACAGGCACAAGCTTGGGAAACCTCTAATAGACAAGGGTCAAACCCATTCATCGGACATGATCTAGGACCACTATTTTTTGTAGAAAAGGAAATAGAAGAAATGGTCGACCATAGTGGAAATGAATTAGAGTCACCACGTGCGGACTTTGATTTTGACCCTACTCTACTAGATGAATTTCTTCTTAGAAACAAAGACAAAGTGTTGGCTTCAGGGTTGTCGAATTAGGGGCCAAATTTCCCATCGAGAATGAACCAATACTACAAACAAATGACACTACTGAGGAAGAATGCCCCCTTATCAATATGGAAGATATTTTAACAGGCGGGCATGCTTCCACTTCTTACGTAGAAAATGATAAAGTGGTAGGGCATAGAATACCCCTCATCAAAGTGCCACGAAGAAACAAAATAGAACTTGAGACAGAGGAAGAACCTCCACAGTACGAAGAGGAGGAACCTTTAGAAGAAGAGGCTATAAACCAAGCCACAATCCAACAACAAATCAGCAACCTAAGCCGACAACTTGCTTTGCTTACTTCCCATGTATAGAAAGATGCAAACAGAACATTCAAAAGGTGAGGCCTAAGGTTAAGATCAACGAACTCCATCGGGAAAAACAAGGAGAAGAAGACATAGGGTACCATCGTGTTTACATCCCTGCTTCTCCCACTAAAGAACAATTGCTCACATAGGAAGTGCAGTCTATGAAAGTGACGCTTGCGAGCTTACAAGAGAGCAATATAGGGAGCATTAGGAAATATCAATATGAAGAACTATGCCCCTATCCTTTTGACAAGACAATGACCCTTCAACCCTTTCCAAAGAAATTTGATATGCCAAAGTTTGACAAATACAAAGGAAAGGGAGACCCAAGGGATCATGTTAAATATTTTTACATGGCATGTCAAGAGGTGTCTTATAGTGATAATTACCTCATCAGACTTTTTCCCAAGAGTCTCGGAGGTCAAGCATTGGAATGGTTTACACGCTTACCATGAGGATCAATTTCCACCTGGCCAGAATTGGCAGAAAGATTCGTGTGTCACTTCTCATATAACATAGAGAGTGACGTCACCATGGCAGACTTGTGCGGTGCCAAACAACGCCCAAATGAGACCTTCACTAGCTTCCTCCAACGATGGAGAGGGATAGCTAGTCGCTTCCCTTGTGCTTTCCCTGAAAAGTAGTTGGTCAGTATCTTCATTCCCAATCTCAACCCAGATATCACCTTCCACCTCCAAATGCATTGTGTCCATACTTTTGAGGAGGTTATCGAGAAAGGGATTTAGATAGAAAAGGCTCTCATTGCCAAAGGCACCCTTAAAAACCAATCTAAAGACAACCAAAGTGTCAAACCCACGGAAAAGTCAAGATTTTCAACAAAAACAAAAATGTGGTAGGAGATGGAATCACTGATTCCAAACGTGTTCAAACAGTCCAAACTGGTCAACCTTTTAAACTAACCAAGGGCCCAATACAACCACCACCAAAGTGACGAACATTCACCTCTCTCAATGAACCATTGTCAGTCATACTAAAATAGTTGGATGCGGCCCACATGATGACCTATCCTACAACACAACCATTTGATGACAACGCTCCTAAACCTTCATGGTATAAGGAGCATGAATATTGTGAAATGCATCATGTTAAAGGTCATAAAATAGACAAATGTCGTGACTTTGCCACTATATTCAAGACCTCATTGACAATGGGGAGATAGAGGTGGATAACCCTAGCAAAACACAAACACCTAATGAGAAAATGGGGATTTATAAAGAACCATTCCCCAAGCATGATAAGTCGGAAAAGACAAAGCCGGATTGGGAGAGTCATCCCAAACTTATAAAGCCATGAATTACTTGTATACCAAGAGAGATAACAATCATTATGATTCACTTATCGGATGTATTCGCTCCCCTGCTGACCGTGTCAATACTATCTAGATTAAGGGAAAGGACTACGTTGCGGTAACAAGGTGCCCCGCCTCATGATTCCGGAACCCTCTCCATTGACCCCACATACTGGTAAGTATAACCTTTTAGAACAACTTGAGAAGACATTTGCTAAGATTTTGATCTTAGATCTTCTCAAGATATCCAATGTGCATAAGGACATTCTATATCAAACTCTTCAAGGGTCGGAGTGCCTTTAGAAGTCGATCATGCACACCTTCAAGCTGCGGTGGCAAACATTGCACCAAGTGAGCATCTCACTTTCAACCATAGGGAGATCCCTACCGAGAATCCCACACATAATCTTCCCTTATACATTGAGGTAGTTGTCACCCGTAGGAAAATCAAATGGGTGCTTGTGGATAATGGATCGGGATTGAACATCTGCACACTTAAGTTGGTCAAACAATTGGGACATACGGAGGAAGATCTTGAGTCCCATATTATCACTATCACCGCATACGACAACAACGGAAAGAGAGTCAACAGGCACCATCACGCTACCCATGGAGGTGGGCCCCACTTGTCATCAGATGAAGTTTCACGTCCTAGACTTGGAACTTCCATATAATATGCTTCTAGGCCGACCATGGATTCATGCCATGCAGCCGTGCCATCAACGTTTCATCAATGCATCAAATTGAAGCATGAGGGACACACGATTACAATACCAGGAGATCCAGAGCCCTTTGCTCATTGTAGAGCTCTCAATAGCTTTGCATGAAAGGGTACATATGCATGTCCCTCCAGATATAGTGGTTCCTCTTCAGTCTGAGGCTATGGAATCCCACGTGGATTTGGATTCACTTAGTTCTTGTGCTCATGGGGCATCTACTTCAACATCTCCATTTGATTCATGGGAGATGAAAATCCTGGAATATGGCTACGGGGAGTATAATGTACAACAAGCACTTTGGTGTCAGATCTCTCTTTGTCACCCAAGACTAGAGGTCGACCCAACTACCACTTTAGGAGACCTAGAGAAGAACACACTATTGGGTCATTCCTCCTGGAGGCTTGTTAGCTGAGGAGAAATTTCTTGATCCACCTACTACTTGGGTCCTGAAGACACTCAGCCATCCTATTATCAAACCCTAGAATATGAAAAATCTAGCAGAATGATGTACTCCATGGGCTACAAAGGCCTAGGATGTGGGAGGAATGAACAAGGACAAAGAGAACTAGTCCCTCTTCCACATTTCAAAATAGAAAGATACGGCATCGGGATTTTCCTTATGGGAGCACACCCAATGATCAAGATGTGACTTGTTCTGAGCATGAGGATAGTTCTGATTACCTAGACAATGATACGATTCCCGTTGTAGCCAATATGAGGATCTGGCCTCCACGAACCTTTTCATGAATAACGTTGTCCTAACCATAACCCCCACTTGAACCAACCCTTGACCTTGTATACCCTTCCCTTGTTGAATGGGACCAACAATGTCACGTGCCACTAGATTTATTCGAGAATGACGAGGCTATTGCAGAGTTCATGGGCATAAGGGATACAATCCCCATTGGAGATCACAAGAAGGGTTTCTCTATCGACTTAGACACCTGTGCCTACTTTGGCGAGGAGGTTGAACTTCGTGGTCAAAAATTTAAAGAAAAGTGAGGGAAAAAGTTCTAAAGAAAAGCCTCGGAAAAAATCAAAGTCCAAGTCACACAGTGAAAACCTCTTTGAGGCACTGGCTGACAAAAACAAATAAGAAAATCAAAGGACAAACAAAGTGACCACACCAAGGATGAAAATCTCGTGGAGACATCCTTGGATGAAGATCTCAACCTTCCTCCTGATCCTACGCGTATGGAGGATTTATCAAAATTGTTAGTCGAAGAAACCATTGATGTCAACATTGGTACCAAAGAAGATCCCAAGATAGTAAAATTGGGGGCATCACTCTCAGCTAGAGAACAAAAGACGTTCACTATGTTGTTACGAGAGTTCATTGATGTGTTTGCATGGTCTTACAAAGACATGCCCGGCCTAGATCCAACTTTGGTCATGCACAACCTGTTGTGCACACAGACACCAAGCCTATCAAATAGAAACTCCAAAGATGCATCCAAGAGTGGCCTTGTTGGTCAAGGAAGAGTTGGAAAGGTTGCTTGCAGCAGGATTCATCGACCAATTGACTATTCTGAATGGATATCGAACATTGTTCCTATCCAGAAGAAACCTGTCGGTATCCGAATCTATATGGATTTTAGGGACATCAATAAGGCTTGCCCTAAAGATGACTTTCTATTACCCAACATTGATATGATTGTTGACTCAACAGCAGGATACAAAATGCTATCACTCATGGATGGCTTTTCGGGTTATAATCAGATTAAAATCGCTGAGAAGACCAACACAAAACAACTTTCACAACTCCTTGGGGTACCTTCTGCTATCAGGTAATGCCATTTGGCCTTAAGAATGTGGGAGCAACTTATCAGTGGGCCATGACAGTAATCTTTCACGATATGATTCATGACATCATGGAAGACTACGTAGACGACATCCTGGGAAAGTCCAAAACAAGAGAGGATCATCCTATCATTTTGTGGCGTATCTTTGAGCACTGCGTGAATACAAAGTCAGGTTGAATCCCAAGAAATGTGTCTTTGGTGTGCTATCAGGGAAATTATTGGGCTTCATTGTGTCAAGACAAGGTATTGAGGTAGACCCTGCTAAAGTGTCTGCCATCACTGAAATGCCTCCACCTAAAAATATCAAGCAACTACGTAGCTTGCAGGGGAAAATTCAAGCCATTCACCGCTTTATCTCCCAGCTTGCAGATAAATGTCACTCATTCACCCATTTTCTTAAAAAGGACGTCACTTTCATCTAGGGACCCAAGCAACAACAAGCCTTTTCTTTGCTTAAACAATACCTGGCTAATCCACCTGTCCTCATGCCTCCTACTCTGGGAGAACCACTTTTGCTCTATATTTCCGCTACACAATATGCTATTGGTGCGTTGCTCACCCAATACGACCTTAACCATAAGGAGAAAGTGGTGTACTATCTGAGTCACACCCTCATTGCCTATGAACTTAATTATCCTCAGATTGAAAAGGCTTGCTTGGCCGTTGTTTTTACCTTTCAAAAACTTCACCATTACTCTTGAATACTAAGACCAAGCTCATATCGAAGGTCGATCCACTCAAGTATTTGTTGTCCAAACCCACCCTCATAGGTAGAATGGATAATTGGATCATTCTACTCAGTGAGTTTGATATAGAATTTTCCATCAAAAATCGGTTAAAGGACAGTACTTGCAGACCAGCTAGCGGAAGCACCTTTGCACAAGCACAGAGCCTTTGAGTCTGGATCTGCCAGATGCCTCCTTACTCTACATTGAAGAATCTACCATGTGGTAGATACATTTTGATGGATCATTTACATTTCATGGTTCAGGTGCAGAGTAGTCCTTATTACTCCTTCCGGTGATCCTATACCACAGGCTTTCCACCTGGCCTTCCCTTGCATGAACAACATTACAGAATATGAAGCACTCATTACAGGAATGAAGCTAGCCATCAAGTGGAATATTCATCATGTTAAGGTTGTAGGTGATTCGCAATTAATCATTAAATAAGTAAATGATGAATATAAGGTTAAGGATGACAAACTCATACCTTACAAAAAGTTAGTGGAAACTCTAAAGGAGTATTTTGTGTGCATCACCTTTGAGCAGATCCCAAGAGCGCAGAATAGATCAGCGGATGCTATGGAAATGGTGGGATCTATGCTTCATATTCCGCTAGGGAACAATGATATGCATTCTTTGTAGAAAATCTACGCCAGCCCGTATGACATGCCAAAATCTTTCCTAGCTTGTGAGGTTGTTGGTCCCCATTCACCATGGTACGAACCCATTTTCACCTATCTTAAGGACAACACATTCCCTCCCGATATCTCCCACTCTAAAAAGCAAAGCCTAATTCACCAGATAGCCCATTACACCCTTTTAGGAGGTACACTTTATCATCATGGCTACGACGGGAATCTGTTACGTTGTCTGGATGTGAGATGAGTCAATCCAGGCAATCAAGGAAGTGCACGAAGGAGTATGTGGAGCACATACAAATGGAATGGTCTTGGCTAAGAAATTGTTGAGAGTAGGTTACTATTGGCCTACCATGGAAATTGATTGTTGCAATTACGTTAGAAAATGTGTGCTTTGCCAAAAGTATGGAAATTTTATCCATGCTCCATCACAACCATTGCAACCAATCACTACCCCATGGCCATTCTCCAAGTGGGGACTCGATCTAATAGGGAAACTTACTCCTACCTCATCTGATGGTCATACACATATCATCACAACCACAGAATATTTTACAAAATGGGTGGAGGCTATCCCATTAACCTATGTCACAGGAGCACAAATTTCTAAATTCATCATGAATCACATTATTTGTCGGTATGGCATTCCTGCAGCCATTATTACAGATAATGGGAAGTCATTTAAGAACAAAACTATGAAAGGTCTTTGCCAATGGTTCCAAATCAGATTAAAATGGTCCATACCATATTACCCTCAGGGTAATGGACAAGCTGAGGTGAAAAACAAGACTTTGGTCAGGATAATGGAGAAAATGGTCAGTAAGACAGGTTGAAACTGGCACCTACAAATTCATCATCCCTTTGGGATTACCGAACATCCATTCACACTCCTACAGGTGTGACACCATATTCCCTAGTGTTCGGAACATAATCTATCATCCCTTTAGAAATCGAACTTTGTCCTTGAGAATTTCTCTTTGGGACTATTTGGATAAAGATGAAGATTATCGAGTGGCAAGGTTGGTTGAGTTAGAGCTACTGGATGAGAGGCGCATTTGCACTCTTAATCACCTAAAAGTATATCAACACAGAGTCTCTAGAAACTATAACAAGAGAATCATCCCTCGTCAGTTTGAGGTTGGTGATTTAGTCATGAAGGAGAACCAGTTCAATACCAGAGCGAGAGCGAGAAAAGAAAGGGAAGTTCGAACCACATTGGTTAGGACCCTATGTCATAGTTGCCAAGTATGGCATAGGGGCATACAAGTTGGCTCACCCCAATGGTGATGAGCTCCGGGAGCCCATGAATGCCATGCATCTTAAGAGGTTCTATGCCTGAACATGGCGCAAGGAAGTCAAAAATAAAAAATACAAAAACATCAAAAAAAAATTCAAAAAAAAAAAGAGAGAAAACATGTCATCCACTAGTGAAAACCATGCAATTGTGGCACTTTGGGCAAGTCCTTGGGTGAAAACCAGTTTCCGGTGCCTTAGGAGGATTCATTGTTCACAAGTACTATGTATTAGAAGGGTAGTTGTCTTTGGCCTAGACCAGTTCTACCTCTTGAATTTCCTTGTGCACACCATCCTATCCAGCCTTGATCCGACTTTGTCTTCTTTTATTCATCTGTGAGGGCGTGGTCTTTTGTTATTTCCCATCTTATGCTGGGGGCAACTCAATGACTTCACCTTCCTATTCATAAACGCGTGGCTTCTACCCTTGTATATTCCCCATCTAACACTGGGGGCATCCACACTTTCTTGGTTACCTACACATAGCTTTGGAAAACCATTAGAAAACAAAACAAAAACAATAGAAAATTGAAAAACAAAACAAAAACAATAGAAAATTGTTTTTTAGAAAATTGAAAACACAAAAACAATAGAACATTGTTTCGTAAAAACACAAAAACAATAGAAAATTGTTTCACAAAAAAATTGTTTCCAAAAAAATAGAAAATCGGTACATGAAATACATATCTTACAAAAAGCATTTACTTGCATTGTCTTGTTTCCTTTACTTGCACAAAACTTGTCTTTTTCTTGCTTTGCTTGTTGCTAGTATAGTGTTTTGCGTGCTTTGCTTTTGAGTTGTTTGTTGCTTGGGTGTACTTTGTCATAGTTCATCTTTTCTTTCTTAGATTAGATTCATTCTTGCTTGTGCATATTGTGGTGTGTCTCGACATGCTAGTGAACCTTGGGAAATCATGATGTAATGTGTTAATTCATTATGTTCTTTCTTGAGCATTTGGTTGTGTTTGTTACTTGTTAATAAGACATGGTGAATCATGGTGTATTGCATTAATTCCTGGTGTTCTTTGTTAGCATTTGGCTATGTTTCTTGCATGTGCTCTATTTTTTTATCATTCACATCACATTACCATCACTATCATCACATCTAGCATCATCTATACATCATATATAAAAAAAATGCTAAGTGTTACATCATGCATGTATGCTAAGCTAATCATCACATATTGTATCATCAATGGGGGCAAGAGGGGTTACACATAATAAAAATCTATCCCCCACACCAATATCATCATATCATCCCATCCATATACATCAAAATAACACATGAGAAAACATTTGATATCATCTAAAGATCTATCATCTCACATCCACAACACATGTATACATCAAAACAATCGACCTCGAAATCATACATACAATGTATGAAATCAAATAACGCATCCATAAGTGCTGAATTAAACAAACGCAACATGCAATGCGAATCAACATATAGTAATTTCTGAAAAGGGGTATTTCACATCATAGAATTATGCCCACTCATGTCACATGCATCAAAATAAAAAGACAATAAAATAACATCATAACAACATCCATAAGTGCTGAATCAAGAAAAATAACATGCATCGAATCCAATGCAGGCAACAAGCCCGCTCAAGATACATAAACACGATTCATGTCCCATCATCAATTGGCTCCCCATAAATTTACAGACAATGCAAAAACCATCTATATACATGTATCAAAAAAACAAAGATATACATCATCTCATAATCATGTGAATCTGAGCCAAAACAATGAGTCAAATATACATGTGTGTCAAATATACATCTATATCAAAAATGGATATATACAAATCATGCTCTATATCAAAAATGCCTTCAGCTGAGGCATACAACAAGGATACATCAAAAATGTCTGTATACATACATAATGTCCTAATCAGTGCTCAATATAAATACATCAGCGATACACAATGCCATAAAAAAGGGGCATGTATCTGAAAGAATCAAGCCTTCATCATGAGGCATCATAAAAAATACATGTCTACAATCATTGTACATCAAAATCAACCTTCATAAGAGGCATACATGCAAAATAATCTATACAAATACAAAGGTGGCTATCAACCACAATTCTCTCCCCCTCGTTGGGGCTCCCAGGTCTGTCCTCTGGACATCAGAAATCTATAAGTGGGCTAGCGCTTGGTCTCACCCGGCTACTTTGGAAGAGGCTGTCTGACTGATCTGGTGGACTGCCCAGACCTCCATGAACAAGAGCCTGATGCACTCAATCCTGATAACTGTGGCAATGCCACTCTCTGCTCTGGTGGCACCACTCTATAATATGTTGTCCTGTAAAAAGTGCCTCACCACCAAGCTTGGTGGCATCACGAATCAGATCTGCATCTCTAAGGTGAGTGCTTTCTAAAGGGCAGTGTCTCGCTCACTGTAACCCGGCCTAGGTCTACCTCGGCCTGTCTAGAGGCGGCAGCCTCTTGATCTCTCTCCTGGTCATCACTGTAGCTCGCATGGGCCTAATCCCTCTCAGGCTACTTTGCTTCCCGATAACAGTATACACATGGTCTCTCTGCCACGACCATGCCATGCGCATGGCCCAGGACTGGGACTGATGTAGGAGACTCAGTATCTGTGCCCCCTGTGTAGCTGTCTCTCGGATCTGGCTCTCGCCATGCTGCCTGTCATCTCTGGCCCGACCAGGCGTGAGCCTGATCCACCCCAAAATAACGTAACAATATGGGCTCGGGCCTCGTCCCACTCTGTTGTGGCTGTCACGCACCAGCCTCGAGCCTCGTCTCTCTCTGCTCTCACCGCATCTCTCTCGGCTATGAGTTGTTGCACCTGTACCTATGTTGTGGTTATGCGCCACTAGCTGTGAGGCTATGCGTGCCTCAGGGACTGGTCCCTACGGTGCTCTGAAGACTGCCCCTGCTCAAATACTCTACCTCGGGGTGGCGGCATAGCTGCCTATGCTGGGCCCTGTGGCCTCGGTCCCTGTGCCTGTGCGGCACCCTGTCCATCGTGTGGGATCCCATCAAAAGGATCCTTGGGTCTGGCCCCAATGCCACTGCTCTGGCCCTGCGCTCTGACTCGTGCCATACCTCCACAGGAGGGTGAATGCCTACTACCCATGTTGCCTCTGGAATAGTCAGTCACTGGGGGTAATATTGTAGCATACCACATTGCATAATCAGCTGTGGTCCTCGGATCTCTAATCTGTCATAATGGATCCCATGCTTGGGGGACCACCTATAAGAAACTAGCCCTGCTTGGGCTACTACAATCCGAGGCCCCATGGTCGCCTCTCAGAGTCCCTGCGAGCATGCTAGATATCTGGCTGAGGGACACCCTATACTCGGCCTAGCTTGCCACTTGACACCTGTCATCACGATATAACTCCATGATGTAGCTACGGCTACGAATCAAAAAGTGCTCCACCAAGCACACACTAAGCTCTGTGGCATCCTCTGGCCACTGGAAGTGTCTATATGGATGCCAAATGACGTCTATCATTGCTAACTCATCAAACTCCCACCTATATCTAAATAGGCTACCAAGGTGACCACGATGTCTCCACCAACTGCTATCCAAGCCATGTATGATGGCTCCTCGGATCTCTTGAACTCGGAATGGGCCAACAGGCATCCAATAGCTATATGATCCCATGACCATATCTGTAATAATGATGTCGGCCCCACGGTCTTCTGACCGTGGTATGTGATGAGATGTAAATCCCAGTATAAGTGGGCCAGTATACACTGACCCCAACAATACCTCTCACCACTATAAATCCCATGCACTAGTGGTAGCAATCCTCTCGAATGCAGTCCTGTCTTATCAGTGAGTAGGAACCCACTGATAAGTGCCATGATATAGAGTGGCCCCCGATGCAATGATGGGTCCAGAGATGCAATCGTGTAAGGCTACGGTCATCCCATCATGTGGGATGTCATCAACGCCAAATAAGGCACTACACGCTGTTATGATCAGACTGCATCCGTACTATACTCGATCAATGTACCCATCATGGGCACGTGCAAGATCTACCACACATCCTCTATGGTCACTGTCATCTCACCTGTGGGCAGTCTAAAGCACTGACTCTCGTTGTGCCATCACTCAGCAAGCGTAGTCAGGAGGCCGTGATCCAATACAATGGATGGCATCCGAGTCACGGGGCCCAGCCCCACTCCAGTAGTATGGCCATCTCTTGACCAGTCGCGTTGGTGCATACTACCCTCTAACTCGGCAATCTGGGAGTGACGCTCTCATGTCTACAATACTGGTAGTCGTCTCTATAAAATAACACGCCACTCATTAGTTTCTAGCATTTCATCTAAAAATCTATCTCTTTTTTAGGGTTAACCCAAAAATCCTAAAAATTCTTCTAAGTGTCCCATTTTTGGACACTTTCATATCTTTTTGCTTATCTATGGTGCGTGCGCACCCTTTTGGGCATGTGCGCCACATTTACAGTTGCCTACGTGCTTGCGCACGTATGTTTTCTGGGGCGTGCGCCCTCTTTCGGGTGCCTGCGCACCCTTTTTGGTGTGTGCGCCACCTAATTGGTGCTTGCGTGTGCATATGTGCGCTTTTGCCTGTGTGCGCTTAACTACCCATGCATGCTACCCCACTGTGCCCCCTTTCACGTGCACGCACATGTGCTCGTGTGTGCGTGCATGTGTGTGTGTGTGATTTTTGACTACGTGCTGTGCACACATGCACTGCTGCGCTGTGCCCTCAAATGGACGCTGCGCCCCCAAATTGGTGTATGTGTGCCCTATCCCATGCTCCCACACAGCGCGTGCTACACGCATTTTCTACGCCTAAATGCCCTAATTAATGCATTAATGACACAATTTTAAAGCAAGGTTGTGATACTCACAAATGGGCCTCGTCTGCATGCCTTTAGTACCTCGGTTCGCGTCAAGACGCCTCAAATGGTCTCGTGCGATCACCATCTCTCCTAAGTGTCAGAGCCTCACAGTAAGTTTTCTAAACTGAGTAGTTAAAATGAACTGATTGCGATGTTTTTACTCCCCTGGGGGTATATTAACCTGTTTTTCCCCATTCGGAAGTCGAAACCCATTTTGATCACCGTTTTTCTCTTACATTCATTTGTGGAATAATTATTTTTCTCTTCTTTTTCACCGTATTGGGGCATTTTTTGTCTGATACCCCTTTCTTCTCCCCTAGACAATTTTATTGCTCCCTGGCGATTTTTATTCTTCTTCACACTCTCGTAAATAATTATTTTTCAAATAATTATTTTTCTTAATTTTTCCACTAAACAAGGACTTTATTTGTCATTTGTTTCTCTTTTCTTCCACCTAGGGCACTTTATGTTGCCCTAGGGCCCTTCGCTTTCTTCTTCTACTTTCTTCTATTTCCCATGGTTTGAAAAGCAAAAATAATAAAAACAATATATATATATATATATCAAAAAAAATCTAAAAAAGGCAAAAAAAAAGTAAAAAAACCCTACAAAATGGTAACTTGCTTATTACGGCTGAAACTTGTGTCTTGCGCATGGTATTTTCTCCATATCCTATTGGTTTGTCTCACATCTTCCCTAATTAATACGACTCACGGATCACCGATTCACAACCATTCACAAAGCTAGCTACTTGCTTCATCTCATACTCTAGGGCACTTTCATTTGCTCTGTGTTATTTCATTGCGCACAAAAAACGCTTTTCATGGACCTCGTGTCCATTGTCATTTCCCCTTGCATGTATCCTTTCTCGGGGCATCATTTTTAACCCTTGTCATCAATCACGAACTTGTGGATCTCTTCAGGACTGATAACAAAACATTTGTACAACTGTCTTGACCATTGTTGGGTTGGATATGTGCGTTCGTACTTGTTTTCCCTATTAGATGAGCTTGTTTCCTTCTCGTATTGCATTACATTTTTGTATGTTGCGTGGAGATGGTGTTTTTAGCAATGGACAACTTGTTCGTAGTATGGCTTTTCATGTCATTCTACCTTTGTCGTATGCTTATATTTTTAATAAGGGCCGATGATGTAGTTCCTATGGCAATATGATGACATCGAATTGGTTCCAAATAAATAACGGCTAGAGGCTATGCTCTTCTCTCCCCTCTTCCTTCTTTCTTCTACACCACTTCCCTTTCACCCCTGATTTCCCCCTCTCATCAGGGCATCCTGCCTCCTCCCATTCTTCTTATCTCACCTTTTTCGATTTTCGATCGGCTTCTTTCATCACCCCATCGACACTCGAGGGGGCATCTCTCCCTCCTACTAATTTTTCTTCTATCCCTTCAAAATTTTCTTCCGTCTACTATCTTTGAAGTGACATCACTTACGCCACCCCAAAGAGGGGAAAATGTAGACACCTATAATTACACCTAAGCAATTTAAATACTTAAATTGTCCTAATTATCTCCTTTCCCGCTAATTAATTAAGTCAAAAGTGCTAATTATCTCTTATTGTTGTCAGTTAATTACAATACGCTAATTAATTAAGTCACCTATCCAAATAATAGCTATTAATGACCTTCCGTTAATTATTTACCTCTTCTATCTAGAAACTAATTAATTATTATTAATTAATTAGTCTTCCCTTCATTTAACTAATAAATCAATATTTAATTGATTTAATCCCCTTCTAATAGCCTAAATCGTACTAATATTCCTCTAATTAGCTTCTATAAGCTTACATCTACCTATTAGTTAATCACCTTTGATTAATTAAAACACCCCCAACTCCCATGACTTGCTAAGCATAAATTAAACCCTTCTAAAGTAAGGTTACCTTTAATAAAGCAACCTTATCCATTCCTAATCATGTTTTACCTTTATCCCACATGCAAAGGGATGAAGTGTTTCCTTTATCCATTGGGCTATATAAAGAGCCCTCCTTCTACCTTTATACCTACACCTAAACTCCTTAAGAGAGCAAATGCAAAGCATATAGCAAAGAGACTAAGAGCTTGCACCTTGTTTTCTTGAGAGTTCATCATCTTGAGGAGCTAAGCTTCCTATTCTAGCCTAAAGTGCTTAGGTCATATGGAAGGTGTTAAAAGGGTCTTGTAGCCCAACTTTGATAAGCCCCCATTCCTAGGTTCTTGGAGATATCAAGGACAACCAAATATTGATTGCCATGGAGCTTATTTAGGTCCATTTACTTGTTTATTGGTAATCTAGAGAAGTAGAAATTTAAATACTTTAGCATTGTTTAATTCAAAGTTAATGCATTATGCTATGTATTAATCTTGTTTAGCTCTCATCTTTGATGGTGTTTAAATTTTTCATTATCTTTGTTATAGAACTATTTAGGTATTAGTTCTCATTCATCTAACTTAGCTAAAAAGCACAAACCATGCACACAGTGTTAGTTGATGATTCGGTCACGTGAACCAGATTGAGGAGGTACTTGAATAACTTTGATGGAGAATGAAGGATCCTATTTAAAATATTCTTCACTTGGAGGTGACATGATTGTGGAAGTGTGTGAAGAATGAGGGGACATTTGCATTTGGATAGATGAGGTCAACGGTGTAGATGTTGAAGTGGAAGGAATAAATTGGTTTGGTTTGGGAAGGATGCATCCTTCCTTAATGAAGTCCTAAATAATGGCTTGAAACGCTCTGCAATGTCGGATATCATGTCCAGGGGTGCGATGATATGCACAAACAAGGCTGGAATTAAACCACAATGGCTTCTTAATATGGGGTCAAAGGCCATAATAGGTAGAAGTGTGATTGCAGAAATTTGTAGCAAGTGTCGAAAGACCTCAATACATGATTCGACTGCAGCATTAGGAGGTGCTTTGTCTGTGTAGAATTTCTTGGTCTTTGGAGAAGGAGTGGATGTTTGAGATAATTCAGATGTTGAAGACAAAGTTCGAACATGTTTATGTCTTGGTGGTGATAGCAAGTCGTGATTTTCATAGTGTTGGATGATTTTAGTTGAAGGGGTTTGGGGTTGGATTGTTTAGAAGAAGGAATATGATTTTCCTATATAAGGGAATCTTGAGGCAATATTTGAGAGGTTGCATCCTTGGGAGGAATGACAATAATTTCTACTGGAGGATCCGGAGGTGGTACTGATATAGATGTAGGAAGGGATATTTGTTCGTTGGAATCTAAATAAGGTGAACATTGATTTGGTCACACTGATGAGGTAGAGATATTATTTGAGGTTGAATCTAGTTGAAGATCTTTCAAAGATTCTTCAAATGATGTAGGAGGGGAGGAAAATGTGGATGTGGTCTCAATGATTGATGTAATAGGTGCATGCATTGGGATTGGATCTATGGGTGACATTATGGGTAAAGATGAAATAGATGTGGGTGGTGGAGTGTATGAGGTATGTTCGAGATGCGGAATTAATAGTGGATGTGGGAAGAGGTGCTTTGAGGTGAATGTAGATAGGACCGAGGTTGGTATGGGGGTGAGGTTAATGAAATAAAGAAAGGGGGAACTTTTAGTGAGGTGGATATGGTGGGTGATGGAGAAGGTAAATGCACGTGTGGATGGATATGGATTTATACCAGCAATATGTATAGTATTTATGGTGTGGGTATTGGGAACTGGCGATGTAAAAGCAACGGTGGTTTAACTTATCGATGTGGGTGTATGGTTTGGAAATGGTTGTTTAAAAATATCTAGTGGTCGATTGGGTGACACATTTGGGTTATCCACTTGAAGTTCTCCCTAATCGATGAGTCTTTAGACCAAATCCTTGAAAGTATGACATCTCTCTATGTCGTGTCCTCAAACTTGATGGTACTTGCAGTAATGGTCTTCATGATACCACATAGGTCTTGGTCTAGATTCGTCAACTGGTTGGATAGGTGGCAGCGTGATCAAATGTGTTGTGATTAACTTATCGAAGATGGTGTTGTATGATTCTCCCAGAGGAGTATAATTGGGTGTTGGTCATGTAAATCGTTGTTGGGCTCCTATAGTAGATGTAGGTGTAGGAATTGGGATTGGGTCTATGGTTGGTATTATGGGTAAAGATGGAATAGATGTGGATGAGGGAGTGGATGGGGTATATTGAGGTGTAGAATCAATGGGGGATGCTAGATGGACAATATTAATTGAATAAGAATTAAAATCGTGTGGTGTGGAAAGTAGAAATGGATTTTCCGATGGTGGATTTGGGAAGATTTGTTGGAAGATATCCAAGAGTTGAGATTGAATTGGTTGGGAGGTTGTGTAATGTTGGGAAGTAGGGACATAATGTGATGGATGAGATTGTTGAGATACAGGAAGTGCGGTAAATGATGTAGGTGGGGAAGACAATGTAGTATTGGCATAAGGTGACGGGGATAAAGTAGAATTCTGTGGTTGAGAACTAGAGTTATGGTGAAAGCATTTGTAAAGGTGGCTAGATGGAGATAAACACAAGGTATCGATCGTGCTAGCTTTCCGAGGAGTAGCAATAATTGATGTGGTAGGCATGAAGGTTGTAGTTACGGTTGGTGTGTGTGTAGGATAGGTATAAGATGGTCTTGGTTGTACAACACAAGGAGGGGATAGATAAGGATATGAGGAAGATTGGTATGTTAAAGCTGGAGGAGATGTTTCATAGGATTCTTGAGTTTGAATTAACACATTTGATTGTGGGTATATACAAGGATTGTGAATGTTAGTTAATTGTGGTGATTGGTACATATAGGAACCATTTAGGATGAAGTTTTGTGCCATTTGAAATAGAAAAATTAAGCAAACAATTCTTTTTATGTGTTTATTTTTATTTTGTTTTGATGAAGAACACGTGTGAAAAAAATGGTGTAAGAGGACCTAGAAGAAGGTAAACTATGTTTGGTTTTAGGTAAGTTATGGTGGGAAATGTCTGAAATGGTTTCCTGTTGGGTGATCAAATCCCAATCAGTGAACCAGGTGCAAGGAATGTTTCGATGTGTTAATTAGTTTGTGAAGTTTCAAGCAGTGTGTGATGCAAAAAGTTAAACCCCTATTTACACTATGTGAGCAAGTAGAATGCACGGGTTCGTTTTACTCCAAAATCGAAATATGAAATTTGATGCTAACAATCATAAAAAATAATGACAGTACCATGAAAAAAGAGAAAATAGGGAGAACTGGAGAATACATGTATATCGCTTTTCCTTTTTATCCGATAGCAAGTTGAGCCAAACAAGGTGTATGCTCCAAACAATCAGGCGATAGGTTACAAAGCAAGAAAATGACAACAGATTCTAAAGAAGCATTAGAGAACGCTTTCTCCTATTATTGGATCGTACTTGATAATGTGGTATCTGAAACCAATGGTCAATGGCCAGGAATGTTTGGGTACCCTAAAATGGCACCGTTTATGATTGTAGGAGGGGTCGGTGAAAATGATTTGTGGTGTGTTTTATGTTTCGACAAATGATTTTTGATAGTGTAATTTAGTGGTCGTAGTATCGTAGAGTTTACCTGCAAAAGAAAAGAAATGTAATTAGTTGATGTGATGAAATTGAGAGGACTGTGGTAAATATTTTGTGTACATAGATTACTTTCATAAAAATAAAAGTTATGAATCTAATGGATTAATAAAAGTTTGAATTCAACATTTGCATTTATAATTAGAGTAAAGAAAACTTGTAAAATAAACTATTAAATAGATTATGAAATAAAATTATCAAAATATATGACATGAATTACGAATATGGGGTGATATGAAGCTATTAAAGGAAATACTTTATGCTAAATAATATAACCTATAAACAAGAAGACATTAACATATGCATTTTGTTTTGTTATAAATAAAAAAGAATGATAAAATGACTGAATGTTGACTTAAGGAGGATAAGACAAAAAGTGGGTGGAAAGAATAGGCGTTTATGGGAAGAATGTGGATTTATATGTTGAAAATGAAAACTTTGTGGAGGATGAAAGCAATTTGACCACAAGTGAATAAATCTTTGTAGGATCCAACTCTTGTTAGCTCAAATGTAAATACTATTTAGTGAGATGAGAAGGAAATCTACGTGGAATTGGGATGTGAAATATCTATAAGATTGGGATAACCCGAGGAGAAAGAATGGATACTAGTGAGGGAGATCAGAGATGAAGCTCGAGAGATGGGTGTGTGTCGAAGTCTGTGAGAATGCTGATTTAAATAAGTCGTGATTGATTCATTCCATTCACAATTTTTTTATTTGGTTTCCTTTCTTTAAAAGGATCCTATACTTAACGTCATGGAAACCGTTACAAATAGAAATGGTTAGTAGCTTGTCATAGAAAACTAGTCTTAAATATTACACTCCTTTTCATTTAAACTGTAGGTACTGTGCGAATCCATTTAATCATGAAACATAGATACACATATCTATACAAAATCAGCGGTATCCCTTTAACGAGAACAAATCTTCCATGATGATTGACAATGACCAGATTTATAGGTTAGAGAACCATCTACTTGTCAAATTCCACCAACCCCAGGGAAATTATCAGTTTTCTTTATTCTCAAGATAGAATTACTATGGACAATGTATTTATTTGAGGTGAGAACGAGTTGAGAGTGGAGTGGGGAATCGCTTTGAAGGGGAATGGTGCAATCCATGTGTGGAAGTGGATGGAGTTGAGGGCGTTGGAATCTTATGAGTCGGTTACAAGAACAAATGAAATCCATAATAGATATAAACCAACTATTTAAAATATTTTATCGATATTCGGAAAATTTTGTGTGAGTTTGAAATTGGGTTGAAAATCAGTTGAACGCATCAAGCGTTGGAATGCATAATAGGTTGTTGGAATCCAGGTCGAGGGAGAGCCCGTGAAAGAGGTAGTGAGAAGAGATACATGGAGATGGGGGTTGTGTGGTGAGGGGAGAAGATGTGGCTCGAGTGGGAATTGCAGCTCGGGAAGAGGTGGCGTTGGGAGATGAATGGTGGATGGTGGAGTTAGCTAGGTGTCGCGTGGAGAGGGATGTGGGACGTTTGGTTGGAGAGGAGAACTCAGTGAGGAAGAGAAAGGTGAGGCGGATGGGTGCGAGGTGGTTAGAAGGGAGATGGGGTGAGTGGAGAGTTAGGTGGAGAGAAGGGAAGGTGGGAGGTCATGTGGGTTGAGAGTTGGGATGTGAGGTGGTGAGAGGAATGGAGATAGAGTGGGGAGAGGTGGTGGATGGAGCGGGTGATCCAAACAGCTTGTGGGTGAGAGGGTGGGATAGTTTATTTATTATGTTGTTATTATTATTTTATTTTTATTTTTTTATATTTTTATATATTAATTTTTCTCTCTTATTTATTTAAATTTTAAAAATGAACTCTATACTACTTGTAAAACAAGAACAAAACTACGATATTTTTTTCTTTTTTTTAATAGAAATAACAATAAAATTTTACATCTATTATAAAAAAGTCAACAACCGATCCTTTCAAATAAAAAATCCACTTACCCCAATGACGACACAAATGACTACATGTATGAACCACAACACACGGATGGAAATAGTACCAACAATCCTGCAAGCGGGTGAATCTACAAACAAAAACTGCAGAACATATATCTAGATTGTGCGATGTCATATTTACAATAATATAAAATACAATAATTGTTATACATACGACACCCATACAAAGTGAGCAAGCAAAAACATGACCGAACTTGGATCTGGTCCCACCGAGCATGCCAAATGTTGATATGGAAAACTTGTTCTCGCGTGGGTGAACACCGAGACCGCAAGTAACTAACAACTTTGAATGATCGAGGATTAGGACCTCGGATGTAGATATGGATTACGGATACGTGCACGAGAGAAAATAGATTTGTGAGAAAGAAAATAGATCTGCAAGATGGAAACAGATAAGATTAGATAACGATATGTGGGGCTGCCTGACAAAGCAGATCCAAGAAGCGTTAACTTCCTCGGTGGCTATCAACCCCTGTGTTCACAAGAAAATAATGAATATCCAATGATAAGATGACATGCCAAAACTACAAAGATTTGTAATATGTTGAATAAACAATATAAATATGATACCAAGCCAATGTTTTGATATAACAACAAATTGATCGTTAGAGTGACAATATGAGACCGATAGAGCTTCGCCTCCAAACACTCCACAATATGATTCAAAGCTTCACAAAAAATTTTGACAAAATATTATGAATTTTAAGCTTGAGAATTTCAAGAATTTTCTCCCTCCCTCTAGGGGGAGAAAGAGTTCTATTTATAACTTGAATTGGGATTAAAATAAACGATTTACAAATAATTATAATTTTTAAAACAAATCATGATTAAGAGGACATGATGAAGAGTTGATTTGATGGTGGGGTTCATGATGTGAGAAAAGGAAAAGGTGTGATGTGGAGTGGGGACATGGTTAGGTGTAATAGTGAAGTCATGTGCTCACTTCACACTATTGATTTTTGGATTTGTTGTCGGATAGGGATATTTTTGAATTATTGACTTCATGGGTGGGGTTAATAATTTAATAATTTGAGGGAATTGAATTTTTAGGTGGGAATTCATTTTTATGTGAGAAATGATTTTGACTTAAGTGGGGAACATGTGGGGTTGTTGATTTGTATATATATTTTTGAATTATTTAATTATTAAATAGAATGAATGATATTTTTTTTTTTTAAAAATTATTTAACATAATATAGTTTTGGCATGTAATAAGAGATTAATTAAGTTATAAGATTAATTAATTGAATATGAATTGTCGGTGGGAAACGAGATTTGAGTAAGCCTTCTAAAGGAGACTAAAACACGGGGTGATACAAAAATTTGGTGTCTACAAGCTAATCTAAAATTTTCCAAGGAGACAGAGATAAAAAGGGATATAAGAAATAAGAGATGACTAAACTACAAGGTGATGCACCGAAGGAATGATGAACATTAGTTTTGCTTTGATAAACACAAACCAACAAAATACATAAAATAATCAAACACGAGATAACCAAATTTATAATGAAAGACCATATGCAGCGAGAAGAGACAGAAAGGATCTAGAATCTATCACAAACGTGTTTTATTGCTCTGTAGATTGATACAATGCATTACAAAACAACCAGGAGGCAAGAACATACTACAATTTTAATGGAAGGCCTGAACTCCACGAATTCCTTTACTAGAAGGAAACGGGAGCCTGCAAAACAAAATAATATCCAACCCTTTACAATGAGTCTCGATCCCGTATTTATAGATTCAATACAGATGGGAGAAAAAGAAAGAAGCGGGAAAACAACTTCAAGCTCAACCACCACTATTTAATGTCTCCTATAAAATATGTTCCAAATCTGTCTTGACTGCATCAAATCCTTATTTGGCACCTCGAAGGAGGAAGAAGCGGCAGAGCAGATTGAATCCGATCTGGTTGTTAAGGCAAGAAGATCCTGCATTAAAGGCTCGAAGATGTTTCTCCATTTTCACCTACTAGGGCCTGGAAAATGATTTTTATCTTTCCATGGCGTAGAGGACATCGAGATGCTTCCAACAGTGTAAGATTTGCAATATTTTGAGCCCTGAGTCGAAAGATATGCCCCTTCAAAGTTTGTATCGGGTCCGTACAAATGGGCGGGAAAACAGTTTGAAAAATGGATCTCCTTTTTAATACGGGGCATGTGGCAGCTAGATTAGGGCAAAATCAGGCTTGTGGGTTCATGATTTATCTTTTTCCCCTTTTTGCAAAAAATGCAAAACTCATAAAACTCCCGTGGCCCCAAGAGTCTGCTTGGACACGTGGCACCCTTTGGTTGGTTGGGGAGATGTGCTTCAATTTTTATCTCTGTCTTTTGACAAAAGGAAAATTTTCACCTTTTCCTCCGACTCCCCGCTTTGACCTTGACTCGGCTCAAACGATGAATTTTTCCTTTGGGCGGAGTTGTGGCCCATTTTACAACTTTTACACCTTTGGAATAACAAGGGGCAAAAAACCAACTTCCCCCGATGGCCCGCTTTAGCGCTGCTAGTTTAGGCTTGCCACATGGCGCTTCCTCCGCTACCCGTGTAATTTTTATATTTTTGTTAAGTCCTTTGCTCGGTAGGGTCATGTTTGTTGACACAGGACACGCGGCGTCGCGCTTGTTTGGAAACCCTCTCTCAATCGATCCTTGAATTAGCACCATTCGGACACTTGGCACTCTCCACCGGTCTACCCCATGCATTGACTATTCAACCGACTCTGCCCCTTTTTGAGACTGGACACGTGGAGGCACCGTGCTCGCTTGAAAGCCCGATTCAAAATTTTCCTTTGAAGGAGCGTCGAGTTGACACTGGCAGCCCCCATAGGTCTGTGGACTTTTCAACGGTCCCTTTTATCCTTTGTGCCATGTGGAGAGCTCGTGCTGATTTGGGTCTCTGCCTTTGGACTAACTCTTGGAGATGTGCCAAGCTGACACTTGGCGACCTCTGCTTGCACTTTATACTTGGCCAATTTTGGACTCTTTCCTGAACGGTTTCAAGCCCGAAAAACTTTGAAACTTCACCATTTTTGCCCCTTCTTGCTCTTAGTTCCTCTGCGGCACTGCCCCTTCTTTTTTGACCATGTTATTCCATTGTTGAGTATACCTACGACCTATTTACAAGATCTGAACGAGTTTTCTCAGGTTCTTTCTATGCGGGGTCGTGGCTGATCCAATATTTGCCCTGGGGTGAAATATGGATAACAGGAAGACAGAGGCCATGACACTCAAAGAAGCAATGAATCAACTATCCTTGATTTCTTGGAGTATATTGTAACAAGGTTTGGGGTTCCCGAACTATCATTTATGATAGTTCTAAGGCCTTCTTAGGCTATTACATTTTTGATTGGTCCCTTAAGCATGGTATCTACCTAAAAATGTCTTCCAATTATTACCCTCAAGGTAATGGCCTACATGAGTCTACCAAATGAGAACTTGACTAGAATCATGGAGAGGAAAATGGAGATGAAATAGAAGCTACGACATGTAAAAGATAAAAAAATGCTCTTTAGGATGACAAAATTAAACTTAAGAGAGCATTAGACAATTCTCCCTTCATCCTTTTATATAGTAGAGAGTCCAAGATTTCATTATCTCTTGAGTTGCCTTCATTGGGTGACGGATCAGTTGGACTTTGTGGGTGAAGATGAAAGAATAGTCTAAATGGAGGAGCTAGTTGAACGTGATAAATTAAGGAATTCCTCCATGTTCATGTTAGAGAAACATTAAAATTCAACCAAATGATGGTTCGATAGGAAAGATAAAGCACACGATTTCAAAATAGGAGATATGGTTCTAAAATGGGATGCAAATAGAGCTAAACTAGGGTGACACTCTAAGTTTGATGCACTTTGGAGTGGGCCATATATCATTGGATCCTACAAGTAGGCTAAATATTTTGAGTTGTCTAAGATTTATGGGTATACACTTCAAATCCTAGTCAATGGGATTTATCTCAAACCTTCTCATTGAGTTTGTTTGTTGCATCTTGTAAATAGTTGTTGTTCCTTTTGTTTTGTTTTCCTTGTTGTTGGAGGTGCCTCCTTTTTTTGGTGATCACCGATTGAGTGTATTTTCGTCTATCCTTGTGGCGATCTCTGAATTAGTGCTTTATTGCACAAGTGTTGTTTCCATTTTCATTCCACACGCTAAGGCCGTGAAACAAAGTTTGAAGAAGCACTAGAAAATAATGTTCCACAAAATGAAGTAACAAGGATTTCAAAAGTCCGTGAATAAAGGAGTAGCTTAATCTTGCAGTAAAGTTTATAACTTATATGATAACTCCATGCCCAACGAATATGCTAGGATACTGATCAACCCATCTAGTAGGTAGATGTTCCTTGAAAGTTGCTAAATTGTTGTACAAAATAATACCCATGTTATTTAGACAAGAATGTCAAACTAGTCGAATCGAAACGACCTTGGGACGCTTGCAAAGTGAAACTTAGTGGAGAACTCAACGCATGTTATCGCTAATTTTGACTGTGTAAAATTAATTAAAAAAATAAAAAAATGGAAATTTTGAAATTATTCAAAAGTGTTAATTTGCGTGATTTATATCTCTCGTCACGATCGTCTCATTTTTGTGATCGTTTTGGTCTTCGTTTCATCCATTTCGGGTGAGAACTCCTCCCACCAGTCTTAAAATGCATTAATAATTAATTAATTAATATTTAATTAATTTATTATCCTTTATTTGATAAAATCAATTTTTTTATTAAATTTGGGGTTTTTAATTAAATAAATATTAATATAATAATTATTAAAAGTCATTTGACAATTTTTTTATTTTATTGTTGGGAAGTAAGCTTCTGCTTCTAATTGCAGAATGCCAAATTGGCTTCCCGGACCCGGATTTCCCCTTTCCTGGAAAATTTATTTTAATTTCTCGCTTGTGGGATTTTTTCCACCAATTTCCAAATCAATGAATTGGCAAACGGGCAAAAAATCTCCCGATTTCCCACACGGGGAAATAAAACGGGATTGCCAACTAACCTTGCCATTTCCGCTAGGCAATTGGCAATTTATTTCCCCACTTCCCCCTAGCAATTAATGCCACTACTCGGGAAAGAGGGAAGTTGTTTTAACGGGACGAATTAATCCTCATAAAATCCTTCCGTCAAACTCATTGGAAGAAGTCGTACGAAGCTTTCCAAAAGTAATATTTTATCACATCCCTCAATAACTTCCCCAAAGCTCTCCATACATTCTACCAGAGTTTCCACACATAGTTTTCAGCAGAGGTGTGAAGAAGACAAGGAAGACCACACATTGTTTTATGCATCGAGAGGAAGAAAAATATAAAAACAAACAACCAAAGACGAATTCCACACAGGCCCAAGAAGATCTTCCACGCACTGTAGAAGGAAAACAACAGATGAATTAAAAAAGAGAAGGAAAGATAAATAATGATTCCACGCAGGCAGGGAGAAAGCATTGAATAGACAAGAAAATTAGACAATCCAAAAATTGCCACGCATTGGCCAAGGGACAGCTGAAGATCATCACACAAGTGAAGGAAATACCACGTATCAACTGTTTGCATTGATCAAAAGAGTGTCCACGTAGGTAAAAGGAAAAAGCTCGAGGTTATTTCCAGCACAAAACAATCTAAAAAGTTCCCACGCCCAAGGAAGGAATCCACGCATTTGCCTCGGGAAACAATCCAAAGCATTTATTTTTATCATGTAAAGGAGGAATACGCAGCCACATTGGAGAGGAGCAAAAAGGAAGGCATTCATGTTGCTGGCTTTAAAGCATAGCTCACGCAGGGAGAAGAAAATAAATATTTCAACGCATTGGGTTGTGTAAGACTTAAAAGCATGCTTTGTAATACATCCATACATACATATGTATGTATGTATGTATGTATGTATGTATGTATCTATATATATATATATAAAGAAAATAGCCAAAGGCCCAAAGGCCCAAACATACACGCATAGCTGAACAAATGACAAGGCCTTTGCTTGAAGCATTAGGTGACGACTATGCCACTTGTTGTGAAGGCACTACATTCTTTCCATTACAAAGCTACATCAATCATTCTTGTGAGCCAAATTGTAAGGCTCTGTATTTAACAAAGCTAGATGCGCTCTGTAAGAACAAAGATGGACGACTTGATTTTAAACACAATGCAGATGAAACAAATGATATTTTCCATGTTGCTGCTCAGCCAAATAACAGAATGAAATAATGACAATTCATGCACGTGGAACTGTGCTTAGTAAGGAGTTCTATACTATATTGTGTGAAGTGGAAAAACTGTCATTTCTACAGTCATTCTTAAGAGTAAAAAGGCAAAGAAAAATCCTCATAGTTGGTCTGAAGTATTGAATATCTAGGAGCCATTTGCCATGGGATATAAGAGATTTTGGTGGGATTGTGTTGTGTTACCATATGATATCGATCGAATTGAAGAGCCTCAATTTAGAATGGAAATAAAGGAACTTGCATGGACGTCCTTGCAACTTCTCAAAGGAGCAATTTTTGAAGACAAATCTTCCCCATTATTTTCCCTTCAAGTCTATGGGAACATCATTGGCATGTTTGAATTAAATAACCTAGATTTGGTTGTGGCCTCACCTGTGGAGGACTATTTCATCTACATCGATGATTTGCCACTTTCTGAAAAGAAGGAAGTAAGCCAAAGCCAAGACAAGGAGAATTTCAACGTATACACAGCCAAAGGAGATCTCACACGCATTAGCCAAGAAAGAAATCTCATAAAGACCAAACTCATGCTGAAAAGGAGAAATGGATTCAACAACCAAACAAAAAAATCCAATTCTCCCACGCCGTTCCTAGGCATTTTTGCAGCTCATGCGCATTCACCAGGGAGGTGAAAGGAGAATACGGGCCACACATCATCATGAGGAAGATTTCTCACGCCAAAAGAAGAACCCACCCAATCTAAAACAATACCACGTTTGCACAAAAAAATTAATGAAGAAAACAATAGATGTGGAAAGAAAGTGTTGCGGTTTGTATCTGTCAAGTAATCAACTTTGGAATTTGATATCTTGAAGCTAAGTGATTGTTGGAAAGAATGGTTTGGTTTGTTGAATTCTTCCCATATTCATATACACATTTTCCAAAATTCAAATACACAGCACCTCATTTGATATTTTTCACGAACCCAAGAAAAACTTAGTTTGCTCGATTTTGACGTGCACACAATTTCAGCTTGGCGGAAGACCTACTTTGAGAATTTGTATCTCGAGCCCAGATAATTTTCAAGAGAGGTTTAGTTCGTTGAATTCTTCCCAACTTCATGTACTCCTTTTCCAAATTTCAAATTCATAGCACCTCGTTTGATATTTTTCACAAAGCCAAATAAAACGCAATTTGTTTGATTTCGTCGCGCATGCAGTTTTCAACCTGTCAAGGTGACTCACTTTGAGAGTTGATATTTTGAACTCAGATGATTTTCAAGAGAAAATAATTGTTTTTTCAATTTTTATCACCTTCATATGCTCCCTTGCCAAGTTTTAGATTCTCAGGGTGATGTTTGGTATTTTTACCAGGCTAAAACCAAACAGGATTTTCGCAGTTTTACACTTGCTATTTCCTAGCAGTCTTAGAAGAGTCAACTTTGACCCTTAATATTTGACTAAAGAATTTGATTGGGAAAAAATTATCTGACATGCAAAATTTTGGTACCTTAATAAACTCCCTCATCCAGTGATAACTTCTCAGAACAAGATTTGCTATTTTTCCCAGGGTAGTTTTATAGGCGATTTGTGCAATTTTGTAAGATGGAAGTAATAGCTTGAAATCACGCTTCTGTCACAATCATGTCATCTCCAAACAAAATGATGTTACGGTATAGGTTCCAGGGCATTCTACTCACCTTGACGCTCCATTCAGAGTATGAGAACATCGTCGATACTAACTTGGGACACGTCGACATAGGTCGATTTTGCGATCGCATATCAACCGAAGGCGAGTCACAATTTTCCTGACGCTTGTTCTGAATTGGTCATCACTTACATGGATGCACCACGAAACCTACATAGTGTGGCAATTCAACTCCAATGGCTCCAAAGTGGAAGCAACCTCTGAATTCTTCATTATGCAGTATAAGTCGTAGCTATTGGCATTGGTCTCTTTGGAGTCAAAAGCCATTGTTATCGGCAGAGATCAATAATGGGAGAATCTTGTCTACAAAAATTGTTTTCACTTGATCATTATGCGGATCTATTCATCGAAAAACCAAGACCAATGGTAAGTACAATTATGCGGATCATCAAGCAAGGCCACATCATCCAAGCGTGTCCCTGTTAGCTCTCAGTTAGCAGCGTGCGTAGTACTTCATCGGCCGGTCTTAAAGTTGGAGTGTTCTCGAATTGCATGATCGTGAGCGGATCAGAATGCCAACACTTTGGGATGGTGAAAAATACAAAAGATATAACTCCAGGAAGTGAATTACAATTTTAGCTCTTGGAAGATCTTCTCAATGACGAAAGATCAAAAGTTGGATTCTGACAAGCCAAGGTGGCGTAATGACTACAGTCTCGCGACAAATAAATAATTCACCATGGAAGGCTATTCATAGCATGTGGAGAATTATGTGTAATTGTGAATGTGAATACGAATGAAGACAAACTTGCTCACACCAGGATGTTGCTCAAACGAGAGGGGTGGATGAATTGCTAAATTTTCAAGATCAACTCTCTTGTCATCTGGAGGATTGTGGAGCACGGTCAATGAGTTCATTCTTATACGACGGGATAGGTGGACTCTTGGCCCAATGGATAAGGCACTGACCCTAGGTGTTTTGATCTAGGTGGTGCATTGTTGACTAGGATGTCTAGGTGTGCGTCCAAGTCATTTAAGTGGGGTCCACATGTACCCATTTCTTTTATTTATGTTTTTTTCCTTAAATGGCTTTTTAACTTAAGTGGTTTCTATTTTTAGTTGCTTTTAATAAAGTTGGTTGAAAAAGTCAAAGTCACTTAAGTGCCTTATTTAATGTTCATGTAAAACCCTAACTACTTTGTAACCAACTTTTGGGTTATAAAAGGAAGTCAAGGGCTCATTTGTAAGGGTGACTTTGAGAGAGGAGAAGAAAATACTTTTATATGCAAGCTTTTTTCCAGGAAGAAACTTTGTGTTCTTTTGCGAAAACATTTTGGAGTTAATGAAATACGAACTTTGTGTCTCATTCATTGTCTCTTGTAACATTTGAAGTTTTTATGTTCATTAGATGTTAGATGTTTGAATCTTGCATGCAAATATTGTCTTTGATCTTATTGTCAATGTTATTAAGTTGTTGTTCATGTTCATAGTGATCAAGCTTTGTTGTTTACTTGCTCATGTGTTTTCCCTTTTATTCATTCTTGTTTAGCTGATGCAAACTCTATTTTATTTGTGTTAGTTATTGTTTGTTCTTCATGCAATATTAGGCTCTGCTTTTACCTAACTCTTGTATGTTCCTTCCATTCATTCCTTTCCTTCATTCCATTCCATCTCCCTCATTCACTTTTCTTTCCATTGATGTTCCAAACCCCCCCCCCAACATACAATTTTGAATGTACAGTGTAAGTACAGTTTTGGTTTTCAATAAAGGCAACCTCACCTTTATTGAGGAGGGACTTCGTTCCCACACTGTTGCATGTCATTTGCATGCGTGCAAATCCATATGCTAAAAATGCAAAAATTTCATTATATTTTCAAAAGTCATACAAAATCTACAATATTCATCCCCCACTAGAGGGAAACTATCAATTTACAACTTGGCTACAAGGTGGTGGTAGACAAAAGCCTCTAAAATATCCTCTAGGGCCCTTCCAGAGTCTCCTATCAAAATGTCCCTAAACACAACTTCAGACAAGTATTTATATCCAATCTTCCCGCCCGTAAGGATTTTGAAATTATATCTAGAATCCTCTCATAATCCTACTTAAACCCAAATTCAAACTCTTGTGCATGAATGGCATTCAACCACTCATGACTAGGTAGTTAAGACTAGTCCATCTGGAATTCCACGTCATGTCGAGTTAGCGATCTCTACATATCCTCAATCTTGTCATTTTCCTTCAAGTATTTCCTCCGCCTAAACCCTATTATTTCCATTAAATGTTTGCATGCTCCATGTTGTCCGATCAAAAACAATCATGCGCCTAGTTCCATTGTGTCCCCTTACCAAAACTTCCACACATTCTTCCTTTAAAACTTCTACGGTTGGTCAAACACTATTCTTTTGTGCCTTAGCTACTTAGTTATTCTATTCAAAAAATTTACGTCTCCTTCCTTAGTTAATGTCAAAAGATATATAGTTCTTCGAGTTTTCGGCGATGCTATTGCATCAAACACCTCATGTAAAACAAAAGTGAGATCTGTCTCATGAGTTGGGCTCCAGAGTATGGCATAGTTGTCCAATCTCCTTCGCACTTATCCATGTTACATCTTCTTCTGCGTGCTCCTTCCAATTTACTAAGTATTCATGGTATTCCTTTCCATGCATCTTCCTTATTACCTTCGAGTCTAGTATGGCCTCAATTGCTTTAACCCTTTACTCTGGTAGCTACCTCCTCTAGTATAATTTTTCTTTATCTTCTAGCGCATCCTCATCCAACTCTTCTGTGCACTATCCTTCAACTCTATGTACACTAGTGTCCCCTTCATAAAACTCATATAAATATGAAACATTGAAGATTGGAGAGATGTCTAATCCCTCGGGAAACTCTAACTTATACGCATTTGGCCCAATCTTTTGCACTATCTTACATGGCCCAATTTTCTTCAACTTCAACTTATTATAGGTCCCCTTAGGAAACCTCTCCTTCCACAAATGTGCCATTACTTTCTCTTTCCTCAAATTCCTTGGCTCTACATCCCTTATCCACATGCTCTTTGTAACCTTGATTACTCCTTTCCAATTTCTCATACACTTCCTCATACAATTTGTGTATATATTTTGTATAGTCCTCTACACCCGCACACTTTGGTTACTCACTACCTTGCGCAACTCAATGGCTTCTCTCAAGGTTATACCATAAAAAAATTGAAATGGAGTCCTTCCTATGCTCTTGTTAACTCGAATTGGTGTAAGAAAATTTAGTTTGTGCTAATATCATATCCTTTTGACCTGACTTATCTCCTATCAAGCTACAAAACAAATTGCCTAAGCTTATGTTTACCACTTTTGTTTGTCCATCAGTCTATGGATGGTAGGTGAAACTATAAGTTAACCTTGTTCCCATTTATTATTCCATAAATTCCTCCAGAAATGTCCTTGGAACTTGGTATCCCTATTTGATACTATGCTTATTGGTAACCCATGCAACCACACTATTTCCTTGAAAAATAAATGCACGATTCATGTTGCATCAATTTTCTTCTTGTATGCAATAAACACACCATCTTTGAAAACCTGTCGACTACTATAACTATGGAGTCATTCCCTCTTTGTGTCCATGGAAACCCCGGCACAAAATCCATGATAATTTCTTCCCATGGCCTTCTCGGTATTGGTAAAGGTTGATACAATCATGTGTTTTGTTTATGCCCCTAGGACAACTGACAAACCCTGCATCTTTGTACATACTTACACACATTCGTGCCCATCTTTGGCCAATAATATCATTATTTCATATGTGCCAAAGTCTTATCATTCCCAAAGTGACCTTGTAATCCTCCACCGTGCTTTCATCCGATCGATTCTCATGCATTGATCCTTGTGGTATACATAACTACTCTCCTCGAATAACATTCTTTCTTTGATTAAATATTCTAACCAAGGAATCGTATCCATATGCATTGGTTCATGGCATGCCTCATATGCTTCTATAAAGTCCTTGTCTTACGCATATAACTCCTTCATGGTCTCAAATCCCATGACTTCATTGTGAATTTATGTCAACACCAATACTCTTCTACTCAACACATCCATGACCTTGTTGTATTTTCCACTTGATGCTTCAATACAAAAGAATAACTTTGTAGGAACTCTACCCACTTCATATGCCTTTGGTTTAATTTCACTTGGTTATTGAAAAATATAGTTCCCGATGGTCAATGTACAAGACAAACTTATTTGGAAACAAATAATTCCTTCATTTCTTCAACACATGTATTATCGCATAGAACTCTTGATCATAGGTTGAGTATCTCCTTTTTGCATCATTCAATTTCTCACTGAAGTAGGCTATGAGTCTCCCTTCTTGGCTTAATATTGCACCAATAGTTATTCCACTCACATCACAATCCACCTAAAATACCTTCTCAAAATTTGGCAACGCTAACACTGGTTACGATGTAATCTTCGCTTCAATTCGTGGAAGTTGTGCTCTGCTTTTTGTCCACACAAACTCCTTACATTCTCCTTTCATCGTCTTCATGATTGCTGCACATATTCCACTGAATTTCTTGATGAAATTCCTATAGAAGCTTGCTAAACCATGAAATATTTGTGCCTCGGTCACACTTCTCGGTGAGGGCCACTCTACAATTGCACGCACCTTTTTTGGGTCCATTCATAATCTTTCCAGGATATTACAAAACCCAAGTATACTAACTCTTTGCACATAAAACTACACTTATTTATATTCACTATCAGTTCTTCTTGCAAGTGCTTCATTACCTATTCAATGTGCTCTTCCTTGGTCTTACTAAACACCAATATGTCATCCAGATACACTATCATAATTTTTTTCAAAAATGGCTTGAACACCTCGTTCATTAATCTCATTAAGGTACTTGGGGCATTAGTTATCCCAAATGGCATAACTGACCACTCATACAAGCCTTCATTCATTTTGAATGCACTATTCCACTCATCTCCTTCCCTAATATAGATCTGGTGTTAACCAATCTTCAAATCAATCTTGGAAAATAACGCATGCACCACTAAGGCAATTGATCATAACATCCATCTTGGGAAAGGGAAAGATATACTTAATGGTAATCTTGTTGATGGCTCTGGAATCAACACACATGCACCATTCTCCTCCTTTCTTTGGTGTGAGAACTACGGGTACCACACACGGGATCAAAATTTCATGCACTAGTCCTTTGTCAAGAAATTCTTGCACTTGTATATGCACTTCTTCATTTTCTTCTGGGGTCATTCTATATGGTGCCTTGTTTGGAAAACTAGCTCCTAGTATCAAGTCTATTTGATGATTGATACTACGTACGTGCGGTAATCCCTATGGAAATTCTTTCGTCACAATTTTTGGGAACTCTTCCAATACATTGTGTACTTTTATAGGAACTTCTTCCCTTTCAGTGCAATCTCTACATGCTCCCTTTGGTATCAACCCGTAACATGTATTCTCTTCCTACACTTCTCATAATAATTATTTTCCCGATACAAGCAAAACCCCTACACAAACTTTACAAGGATTTTCTCATTTACTAGGACTCGGTGCCCCTTTTGTAACCACGACACCTTGTAGGGGTTGGGATGCACAATATTCTTCATCCCTAACTTCTCCACCATTTTGCAAGAAACAATATTGTTTGTGCTCCCACTATCGACAATCACTTTACAACATTTCCCCCGACTTGCAAATGGTCCTAAACAAGTTCTTCCTTTGCGTATGTTCATATTCTCTTTGCAAGGTCTTCAACAATACCTTCCTTATCATCAAGGATTCTCTATGCTCGATATCTTGGAATGTTCCACCGATCCCACTGACTCTACATTTTCATGTTCCACATGTGTGCCAACTTCTGTGTGCCTACTCGTGACTTCACTTTGTGTATTTGGACATTCAAATGCATAGTGTCATATGGTTTCACACTTAAAACATGTTCTAGAGGATCCTTTTCCATGTCCTCGACTAAATCTTCCACATCTTATAAAAGAGTATGTTGAATCATTACTCCTTGTACTATTTTGGGATAGTGTCTACACTCTACTACTCTCATCCTCCCAGGGTCTATTATATCCTTGGTTGTGTCCTCCTCTATCGCGTACATTTTTGGTTCCTCTTCCGGATGTACTATGACATTTACATGCAAATTTCTCTTCCACCTTCAAGGCTAGTTGGTAAGCTTCTTTCATTTTCTCGAATGTGCAATAGGTTGTGTTCTTGCTAAATTTGAAATCAAGCCATTTATGTATCACATGACCTTCTCCTGTTCAAATTCCACATGTCTAGATCTTATCATGATTTGGTATATCTCCTTTGTGTAGTCCTTAACTAACATCTCCTTTTGTCTCAAGTTTTGCAACTTCTTGAACAAGCTCATTTGGTAATCGGATGGTAAAAACTTACTTCTCATTTTGGAAAGCATGCAATCCAAATGCACTATCTTATCATTTCCTCTTCTTCGTCTCTTGTTTTGTACATCCTTCCAACACAACATTGCATGTTCCTTTAACTTGGTTTCTACTACTGTGACGTGCTACAGGTAAGTGATTTCTTCAAACTCAAATTATTTCTCCATAATTGTCAAACAATCTACAAATTCTGCTGGGTCCAACCTTCTAGAAAATGATGGAACATCCATTCTCATTCCAAAACCCATTTTAGAAATTGCTTGAAGCAATCGTAATTCTCCCACACCTATGCCCTCAGTCTCTTCTTGCGAACCTCAAAAATATTGCATTGTGCGCATCCCACTTACTGCTTCACCTTCATCATCACTTTGTGCATACGACACCATGAATCCTCTTCGCCCATCCTCCTAAAAACTTCTAGTCTTGTTCTCACACCCCTTAGCTCTGTCATCACTTTCTATAGGACTCCTATGATCGTTGCATTAGTGACATTGACTACATTAGTTGCACCCATATTAGCAGCTCTTCTTGGTGAAATCTTCTATCCTTCTTGACCATTGCCTCTTGGTTAGTGTCTACCAATCCTTCACCTCCCAACCTAACTTCAAAGTATGAAACCACACTTTGATACAACTTTTACGCCAAACCAGTTGGATTAAAATGACCTTGGCATGTTTACAGAGTAAAACTCATGGGAAAACTCAACACATGAATTTCATTCTATTCTCAAAACCCATACGACATATATAATATTCAATCATTTATAGGGAAGTTATCAATTTATAGGGCTACAGGGTGGTAGTGGACAAAATCCTATAATATATCCTATAGGGCCCTTCCGCATTCTCCTCCCAAAAAGTCCCTAAACACGGCTTTAGGAAGGTATTTATAGGTAATCTTCTCACCCATAAAGATTTTGAAATTCCATCTAAAATCCTCTCATAATCCCGATCAAACCCAAAATTGAACTCCTGTGCATTAATGGTGTTCAACGAATCCTTGTTAGGTAGTTAAGAGTAGTCCATTTGGAGTCCCACATCATGCCGAGTTGTCGGTCTCTTCTTATCCAAAACCTTTCTATTTTCCTTCCAAGTATTTTCTCTGCATGTACCCTATTATATCCATTAAATATTTGCACGCTCCATTTTTTCTATTCCAAAACAATCATGCACTGATTCCATCATGTCCCCTTACCAAAAATTTTGTGCATTCTTCCTTCAAAACTTCGCACTTGGTCATGCATTATTCTTTCGCGCCTTAGCTACTTCTTAGCTTTTCCATTCCAAATATTGTGTCTCCTTCCTTAGCCAAAGCATCGCAAGATATGTAGTTCTTTGAGTTTCGGTGATTCTCTTGCATCAAAAATTTCATTCGAGTCATTAACTCACACAACTTCAAGAAAGACATCCGTGGAATGAACTTAGTGTTTTACATAAATTAGAAAATATAGTGTTCTAGAGAGTTTGCAAAATCCACGCAACAAAGGAACTTAACCATGTGTAAATAAGCCACAAAACAAAGGATATGTACCATGTGGCATTGCAAAGGAAGAAAGAGTGAAGTGCATAAATGTTGAGAGAGTTCGTGGGTAATAGGCTATACAAGTTGGCAAATTTCACAAAACGAAGAAAATCCACATATCAAAGGAACCCACGAGACAAAGAAATGGTTATTTGTGGAACAAGAAAATTGGAAAGATGCGAAACAAAGAGTCCACAATACAAGGAAAATTTTTGTGGAACACAATAGACTCCACGAAATGTGACATACTCTGCAAGAGAGGAGTAAATATTAGGTCGTGGGAGGTGAAGGTAATTGTGAAGTTAAGGGATGGTTGCGGATCAAGGAAGAGATCGAAAAAATCCATGAATCTTCTAAATTTTTCCAAACACACAAAAAGCCACAAAATACGAGTTTAAGGTGGCGAACATAAAAATTCAATGAAACATAAAAAAATCCGCACCTATTCCACATTAGGCGCTTAACCACTCCAACAACCAAAATTTAATTTTGAACAATGTCGTCCTCTTGCACTAGAAATATGGTGTGCAAATTAGAGCAATGTCAGGCGCCCATACTTGGCCTGCGAAATCAATGGCAATTGGTCCTTGGTGTTGGTAGGGTAATTGAATTCATTCATCATTGGATGTGATCTTTTCCCCCTTCCTCTCTCTCAAAATTTCTATATATGTAATTGCAAAAGCACATGCAAAGGGTTCAATTTTTATGCTACGTCCAAGAGCTCGCCTTCTAAACCCAATTTTTCTCTCTCACGCCTTTATAACACATCTATGAAGGTTTCACTCACCTCAACTTTATTAGGATGTGAATGAATAAGTTCTTAATTATGTGCAAATGCAATTTCCTTCCTTTGAATACATAGATGTTTAATGTGAATATTTCAATCCTTTTGCTCGCTGGATAGTCTTATTATGATCATTTCTTCCAAAGTTTTGTGTGCATTCCTTTGATCTTTGCATGTATTGTTATATATGTGTCCCTAGAGCAAGAATCGGACCTTAGTCTAGTTTGGTGCATCACCTCTCTTTATTTCAACATTTATCTCTTTTAGCCTTGGTTCCTAAGTATACTTAGGACATGATTAAATAACAATAGTTTAGTGTTGGTTAGTTAGTTGCAGTGAGTCGGGATATAAGGAGCCAACTTTCTTTGAGATTGACCTTAAAAGGCACCATCATCCCACACTTTGAGGTCTTTCCATGTTTCACTGAGGTGTTAAATCTAGTAGATTCACCAAGGGTGAAACCTCGGTGACAACAAGGCCCAAATATTGTTTATTAGAGGGCTTTCTATACATTTCCATCATCGTAAAATTGTGTTGTATTGTTTACCTTGTCATGGATTATTCTCGATCTTATCTCACATGATGGAAAATAGTGGTTATGTTTCGAGCTTTGGTCAAGCATCTATATTTTTCTCTTTGGTTGATTTTAAGGATTTGAGCTTCCTTGGTTCCACAACATGATCAATTGTACCCTTTATGCATTCCTCATAATTGAGTTCATTTCTTCCTTGCATCGACCCTTCATGTGACGCGACAATCAATCGCATCTCTTATAATAAACTGCAACATTTCAACAATATATTATAGGTAGAATCATTTAAATTTATGAACAAAGACCAAAACCTTGATAAACCTTGAAAGCCTCGCAAAAACATTGAGTACATCCATAGATAGTAATATTAACTAAAGAGGGGGTGGGGAGGGTTGGAGTGGTGGAAATGTACGACACTTTACATTTACGAAATTATCATTTCAACCACTTCTAGAACAACATTGTCAATAACTTCATGCTTCAAAAATGGAACAAATATAATATCACAAAAAGCACACTAGTTCTTGCATAATGCATAGCCATGTTATACTTCACTCTTTGAGAAATTACTATGGTATCCTTGAGGCCCAAAGGTTGTTTGTTTAAGAATTGTCTACACCTTTCCATCATTAGGTAAACTTTGTGTTTTATTGTTCATCTTGTCATGGATTCTTCCAAGCTCTTATCTCATAAGCTAGAAAATAGTGGTCATGTTTTGAGATTTGGTCAAACATCTATATTTTACTCTTTGGTTGAGTTTAAGGATTCGAGCTTCATTGGTTCCACAAATAGTGATCAATTGTGTACCCTTTATGCATTCCTCCTAATATAATTCATTTCTCCATTGTGTCATGAAACTCATGTGACCTAACAATCAATTGCATCTCCAACAATAAACTACAACATTTTAACAATATATTACAAACTAGTATCATTTACATTTACAAATAAGGACCAAAACCTTGATAAACCTTGAAAGCCTATAGAACACTAAGTACATCAACAAAATAGGGGGGGGGGAAGGTTAGGTCTGGGAAATGTAAGCCACTTAACATTTATAAAGTTATCATGTCAACCACTTCAAGAACAAAATTGTCAACAACTTCAAGAAATTAGCACAAATATATTATAAAAACACACCGATTCATGCATATTGCATAGCCAACTTATACTTCACTCTATCATAAATTAATATGGAAGCCTTGAGGCCCCCAAATTGTTTGTTTGAGATATGTCTACACCTTTCCACCATCACATAAACTTGCATTGTATTTTTCATCTTGTCATGGATTCTTCCCGACTCTTATCTCATAGGGTGAAAAATAGTGGTCATGTTTCATGTTTTGGTCAAGCATATGTATTTTTTTCTTTGGTTGAGTTTAATGATTTGAGCTTCCCTAGTTCCACAACATGATCAATTGTGTACCCTTTATGTATTCCTCTTAATCCAGTTTATTTCTCCTTTTTTAGGTCGCTTCACATGACTTTACAATCAACTACATCTACAAAATGTAATTATAATGTTTCCATAGTATGTTCCATGTAGAATCATGATACTAGATCATAACCTAGTATGAAAATAATAAGCCTATTCACGTGCTACTTACTTTCACATAAGCCTTATCAAATCCATTACTTCAAACCCAACATTTTATTGAAAAGCTTTTCTTCATATGACCAAAATTGGAAATCGAGACAAGCAAGGATGATAAGGACAAAAACCTTGATACCAATAACTCATCCCTTAATTGAATTTCTTTCCTCAATATATTAACAGCTCGAAGGGCCTAAGTCAAGGTGGTTTGAAAGAGGGAAGAGGGCCTCTTGTTCAATCTTCTCCACGGAGCTTTTAAAAGCTTCTATTGCATCAATTTGGGTAGTAAGGAAGATGTATTTAGGCAATTCGCTCCTTGAAGTAGATAGGGTGGGCTGACCACAAGGTCCTAAAAAATATAACTAGGTAGGTGTTAGCCACTACAGTGTTGAAGGCTATGAAACAACTTTGTTGCAAGCTTTGTAGAAATAAATGTTTTTTCAAACACTTCTCCTCTAGCTTTATCAATACCATGTTTTTTGGTTAAAGTTTCCTTGAAAAAAGAAAAATTGTAATGATGAATAACTACTAGACATCAATGTTCAATGTGCTCATCCTTGGTCTCACTAAACAAAAATTCAACATCTAGATACACTATCACAAATTTTCCTAAAAATGGTTTTAACACCTCGGTCATTAGTCTCATGAAGGTACTTGGGGCATTGGTTAACCGAAATGGCATAACTAACCACTCATATAATCCTTTGTTTTTAATGTGGTCTTCCACTCATCTCCTTCCCTAATATAGATCTGGTGATAACCACTCTTCATATCAATCTTGGAAAAGTACCATGCACCACTAAAGCAATCCATCGATCATGCATCCTAGGTAAGGAAAAGCTATACTTGATGGTAATCTTGTTGATGGCTCTAGAATCAATATATATGCGCCATTCTCCTCCTTTTTGGTGCAAGCACCATGAGTACCACACAGGGCTCAAATTTTCACACACTAATACTTTGTCAAACAATTCTTGCACTTGTCTATGCACTTCTTTGTTTTCTTGTGGGTTCATTCTATATGGTGCCTTGTTTGGAAAAATAGCTCCTAGTATCAAGTCTATTTGATGACCGATATTATGTTGCTTTGTGGTAATCCCTTCTGCATTTTTTTCTGTCAAAATTTTTGGGAACTCTTCCAATACCTTGTGTACTTCACAGGGGACTTCTTCCCTTTCAAAGGCAATCTCTACATCCTCCCTTTGGTATCAACCCGTAAGATGTATTTTCTTCCTCAACTTATCAGTAAGAATTATTTGCTTGATACAAGAAAAACCCCTACGCAAACTCCACTATGCACTTCCCCTTCTCCTCATCCTTTAATGACAACAAGTTAAACTTGTGCTCATCCTTTTCGATGTGAATAATATTCACACACACATTATGAACAATCAAACTATCATACTATCGTGGCCTTCCCAAGAATAGATGAAAAACATCTATTGGGATCACAACACATAAAAATTCGTCGCGATAATTTCCAATCTAGGACTTTACAAGGATTTTCTTATTTACTCGACCTCATCCCCTTTTGTAACCAAAACACCTTACAGGGGTTGGGATGCACAATCTTCTTCATCCTTAACTTGTCCACCATTTTGCAAGAAAAAATATTGTTCGTGCTCCCACTATCGAAAATCACTTTACAACATTTCCCGACTTTCAAATGGTCCTAAACAATTTCTTCCTTTGCACAGGTTCATCTTCTCTCTGTGATGTCTTCAACAATACCTTCCTTATCATCATGGCTTCTCCACACTCGGTATATTGGAATATTTTTCTGATCCCATTACCTCTACATCTCCATGTGCCACATACGTGCCAACTTCTATGCACTTACTCAAATTCACTTTGTGCATTTGGACATTTGAATGCATGATGCCCTATGGTTCCACACTTAAAACATGTTTCGGAGAATCCTCTTCCCCGTCCTCAACTAAATATTCCACATCCTCTTGAAGAGTATGATGCATCATTACTCCTCGCACTATTTTGAGATAGTGTCTGGAACTACTATGATCATCCTCATGTGGTCTATTATATCCTCAGCCGCTTCCTCCTCTACCACGTACATTACGAGTTCCTCTTCTGGCTACACTTTGAAATTTGCATACCAATTTCTCTTCCACCTTCTAAGCTAGTTGGTAAGCTTCTTACATTGTTTGAATGCATGTAATAAGTTGAGTTCTTCTTGAATTCCAAATTTCAATTCATTGATGTAACACGTAACCTTCTCCTGGTTAACTTCCACATGTCTAGATCTTATCATGTTTGGTAGAACTCCTTCATGTAGTCCTTAACCGACATTTCCTTTTGCCTCAAGTTTTGTAACTTCTTGAACAAGCTCATCTGGTAATTGGATTGTAAAAACTTATTTCTAATTTTGGAAACCATGCGATCCTGATGCACTATCTTATCCTTTCCTCTTCTTTGTCTCTCATTTTGTACAACCTTCCACCACAACACTACATGTTCATTCAACTTGTTTTGCACTACTCCAAAGTGTCATGCGGGTCCACGATTTATTCAAACTCGAAATATTCCTCCATACTTGTCAACCAATCTACAAATTCTTTTGGGTCCAACCTTCCAAAAATGATGGAATATCCATTCTTGGTCCAGACCCATTTCAAAAATTGCTTGTAGGAATCGTGCTTCTCTCACACCTATGGCTTCAACCTCTTATCGCACAACCTCGGTAGCCCCTACATTTCCCGCGTCTCTCTGTCACCGCTTCACCTTCATCATCACTTTGTGCATCCAGTGCCATGAATCCTCTTCGCCTATCCTCCTCAACAAATTCTAGTCTTGTTATCACACCCCTTAGCTCTGTCATCACTTGCTCTACCACTCCCATGATTGTTGCATTGACTGTGTTAGTTGTGCCCACATTTGCAACTCTTCTCGGTAGCATCTTCTCTCCTTCTTGACTAATTGCCTCTTAGATGTTGTCTACTAGTCCTTCACCTCCCAACCTAACTTCAAGGTATGTAACCATGCTCTGATACCACTTTGATGTCAAACCGGTCGATCGAAATGACCCTAGGTCATTTGCGGAATGAAACTTTGCGGAAAACTCAACGCACAAATTTCATTCTATTCTCAAAAGCCACACGACATCTATAATATTTGGTCCTCTATAGGAAAGCTTTCAATTTATAGGGCTATAGGGTGGTGGAAGACAAAAACCTCTAAAATTTCCTCTAAGGCCTTTCAAAAGTCTCCTCCCACAAGTCCCTAAACATGGCTTTAGGCAGTATTTATAGGTAGTTTTCTCGCCCATAAGGATTTTGAAATTCCATCTAGAATTGTCTCATAATCCTGCTCAAACCCAAATTCAAACTCCTGTGCATTAATGGCATTCAACCACTCTTGGCTAGGTAGTTAAGAGTTTTCTATCAAGAATCCCACGTCATGCCGAGATGGTGGTCTCTACTTATCCACAACTATGTGGAAATGAGCCACAAAACAAAGGTTGTGTACCATACGACACTACAAAGGAAGAAAGACTCAAGTGCGGAAATGTTAAGAGAGTTAGCGAGTAATAGGCCACATAATTTGGTGAATTCCACAAAACAAAGAAAATCCACATATCAAAAGAACCCGTGGAACAAAGAAATGGTTATTTGTAGAACAAGGAAAATTAGAAAGTCAGAACAAAGAGTCCACAACACAAGGAAAATGTTGTGGAACACTAAAGAATTCATGGAACGCGACATATTCTATAAGAGGAGGAAATATCAGCCGTGGGTGGTGAAGGTAAATGCAAAATTAAAGGATGGTCACCGATCAAGAAGGAGATCAAAATAAAGTCATGAATCATCTACGGTTCAAAGAACACTCGTAAATCTATGGAATATGAGTTTAAGGTGGCGAACATCATAATTCCATGAAACACAAAAACCATGCTTATTTCAGACTAGGTGCTCAACCACTCCAACAACCAAAATTTAATTTCGATCAATGTTTTCCCCTTTAATTTGCAATCTGATGGCATGTGAATTGAGTAATGTCACGCCTGTTTGGCCTCGCGAAATCAATGGCGATTGGTCCTTGGTGTTGGCAGGGTGTTTGAATTCATTCATCCTCGATGTGATCTTTCCCCGTTCCTCTCTCTTTCTCTCTCAAAATTTCTATATATATGTAATTGTGAAAGCACATGCAAAGGGTTTCTTTTTCGCCAAGTGCAAGAGCTCTACCCTTTTGAACCCAATTTTTTTCTCGCACACCTCTCGTAACACACCTATGAAGGTTTCATGCACCTTGACTCACAGTCGGTGTGAATGAATAAGTTCTTAAAGTTATGTGCAATTGTGATTTCTTTCCTTTGAATACATTAGTGTTTAATGTGAATATTTAAATCCTCTTGCTCGCCTTCAGTCTTATTCGATAATTTCATCCAAAGTTTTGTGTATATTCCTTGATCCTCGCATGTATTGTTATGTGTCCCTAGAGCTAGAATTAAACCCTATTCTAGTTTGGTGCATCACCTCTCTTTATTTCAACATTTCTCTCTCTCAACCTTGGTCCCTTGGAATACTTAGGATAGGATTAGATAACAATAGTTTAGTGTTGGTTAGTCACTTGCAGCGAGTTGGGATATAAGGAGCCAAAATTCTTTGGATATTGACCTCATAAGACACCATCATCCCATACTTTGGAGGTCTTTCCATGTTTCACTCAGGTATTAAATCTAGTAGATGCAACAAGGGTCAAACCTTAGGTGATAAGGACCACATATTGTTTGTTGGAGAATTGCCTATAACTTTCCATCATCAAGTAAACTTGTGTTGTATTGTTCACCTTGTCATGGATTATTTTGGGCTCTTATGTCACAAAGTTGGAAAATAGTGGTCATGTTTCAAGATTTGGTTAAGCATCCGTATTTTACTCTTTGGTTGAGTTTAAGGATTTGAGATTCCTTGCTTCCACAACATGATCAATTTTTACCCTTTATGTATTCCTCCTAATCCAATTTGTTTCTCCCTTACATCGACCCTTTATGTGACGTGACAATCAATCGCATCTCCAACAATAAACTGCAACATTTCAACAATATATTACAGATTAGAATCATTTACATTTATGAACAAGGACCAAAACCTTGATAAACCTTGAAAGCCCACAAAACACCGAGTACATCCATAACTATTACAATTAGGAGAAAGGGGGTGGGGGAGGGTTACGCTAGGCGAAATGCAAGACACTTTACATTTACGAAATTATCATGTCAACCACTTCCAAAACAACATTGTCAATAACTTCATGCTTAAAAAAATGGTACAAATATAATATCACAAAAAGCACACTAGTTCATGCAGATCGCATGGCCACCTTATACTTCACTTTTTGAAAACTTACTATGGCATCCTTGAGGTCTAAATATTGTTTGTTTGAGAGTTGTCTCGCACCTTTCTATCATCGTGTAAACTTGAGTTTTATTGTTCATCTTGTCATGGATTTTTCCTACTCTTATCTCATAATCTGGAAAATAGTGGTCATGTTTTGAGATTTGGTCAAGCATCTCGTATTTTGCTCTTTGGTTGAGTTTAAGGATTTGAGCTTCCTTAGCTCCACAACACGATCAATTGTGTACCCTTTATGCATTCCTCCTAATCCAGCTTCATTTCTCCCTTGCATCATGAACTTCATGTGACATAACAATCAACCGCATTTCCAACAATAAACTACAACATTTCAACAATATATTATAGGTATAATCATTTACATTTACGAACAAGGACCAAAACCTTGATAAACCTTGAAAGCTTGTAGAACACCGAGTACATCCATAGAAATTACTATCAACAAAAGAGGGGGTGAGGGGTAGGGAAGGTTGGGCTAGGGAAATGTAAGACACTTTACATTTACAAAATTATCATGTCAACCACTTCAAGAACAAAATTGTCAACAACTTCATGCTTCAGAAAAATGGCACAAATATAATATCATAAAAGCAAACACTAGTTTATGCATGCTGCATAGCCACCTTATACTTCACTCTATGATAAATGATTATGACAGCTTTGAGACCCACAAATTGTTTGCTTGAGAGATGTCTACACCTTTCCATCATGAAATAAACTTGCATTGTATTGTTCATCTTGTCATGGATTTTTCCTAGCTCTTATCTCACAGACTAGAAAATAGTGGTCATGTTTTGAGCTTTGGTCAAGCATTTGTATTTTTCTCTTTGGTCGAGTTTCCTGGTTCCACAACATGATCAATTATGTACCCTTTATGTATTCCTCCTAATCTAGTTTTTTTCTCCTTTGCTTCAGGCCTTTCATGTGACTTGACAATCAGCTACATCTCCAAAAATAAATTGCAACGTTTCAATAGTATATTACACGTAGAATCATGATACTAGACCATAACTTGGCAGGCAAACAATGAGCCTATTCACGTGTTGTTTACTTTCACATAAGCCTTATCAAGTCCATTACTTAAAACTCAACATGCTATTGAAAAACTTTTCTTCATATGACAAAAACTAGAAATCAGACAATCAAGGATGATAAGGACCAAAACCTTGATACCAATAACTCTTCCCTTAATTTCTTTCTGCAGCATGTCAGCGGATCCAGGGGGATAAGTCATGGTGGTCTGAACGAGAGAAGAGGGACTCTTGTTCAATCTTCTCCACAGAGCTTGTAGAAGCTTCTACTGCAACAATCCGGGTAGCAAGGAAGATGTACTTGGGCAATTCGTTCCTTGAAGTAGATAGGGTAGGCTGACTACAGGGTCCTAACAAATATAACCAGGTAGGTGTTAACCACTACAGTGTTGAAGGCTATGAAACAACTCTGTTGCAAGCTTTGTAGAAATAAATATTTGTTAAACACTTCTCCTCCAGCTTTATCAGTAACATGTTTTTTTTTTTTGTTAAATTTTCCTGAAAAAAATTTGCAATGATGAATAGCTACTGGGCATCAATGTCAAAAGAATTCTAATGCTCAAGTTACATGGCCATGCCTAGTGTATCATAATTAATTTGTTAGCATGAAGATAAAAGGCATTGCAATCCTTTGAGTACCTCAGCAAGAGATGCTTGCACTCAGTAAACGTGATGAACAAAAATAGCCTACATGTGTAAATGATTCTCAAACAATTCAGAATTATCAATTACTTGAAACAAGACTTAAGCAATTTATTTAAGGTCCTCCGTGCATTGTTTGAAATTAAGGAAATAAAACACAGAACTAGCTTATTGAATATCATTTGTATTTTTCTCTGTAAATCTGCTCGTGCCATTTCATCTGGTATCAGAGCAAGGTTATCCGAACCTGTGAGAGTACTATGATGAAGGAATAAAAAATTATTGAAGGGGTAGAGCGTCTGTGGTTTGATTGCTCCTGCAGTGCAATAATACATAGCGTTGATTTCTGGTTTGAGGATGTTTGCACTAACATTAACAACATGTGATTAGCATCGCCGTGGACCTGTGGTAGTTTCTGCAACGCGTTACCTTCTACATAGATTGTCAGGACGTGGTTTTCCAAAGGTATGCATGTCATCCTCAGACACCATTTCTCACAAATCAGATATGGCGTAATTGTTTGAATCTCTCTATTTGGCGATTTGTTAATTTTGATCTCGCTACAACTGGCTCGGTTTTCAAATATCCTTTGCTCTGGATTTGACATCCCTCAGTCCATACACTGTCCTTTGCCTCACGGTCCAACCAAGTAGAGATTTGCATTTGGCACGATGCCATGAAAACTATCATCCTTCAACGCAGTAATCCAAGGCTCTATCTATAGATCGACAGAGTTTTGAATGAGCTTTCATTGGCATATTCAGGCCGCATCTCATCAGTTACGAGAAGAGGTATAGAAAGAAGATAGTTTTTTTAGTTCAAAACTGCCTCTATTGGCCTAAGCTCGCCAACATTATATGAAAGGTGTGTTGCCTGGATACTTTCTTTGAATGGCCGCGTAACGTGCCTGACATATATTCAATTTTCTAGAATGTCCAATTGGTCATGGAGCAATGTTAGTAGTCGTTTCATCCTTCATGGTCAAGGGTTAAAAATTTCCTTTTGTCGGTTAATTTTAGAATTTAATTTTAAAATAATTTATGTGAAGAGTTAATTATTGATCAACCCATTTATAGATAAAATTTAAAAATACACAATTAATTATTCATCTAAAAATGACAAAGGAAAACAAAAAATGCCCCGTCCTTAATTGTTACCCATTCTTTGATGTAGCTACAAATTATGTAGGTGTGTAATTTGTTCTAAAAAAAAGTTAATGTATGTTTTATAATGTTGTTGGTGTATCTAGTAGAGGTGAGTATAATTAAAGGAAAAAAGTATTTAATTTTCTATTCTTAATTTTTGGAGAAATTTCTATTATTTTGTTATGGAGGAATCCGTAGGCCTAGTCCAAATATGACTCTTCACAAAACCATGGGAGCTACATAAACATTTTTGTTTCTTTGCAAAAAAATGGTGCTTTATTTCAGGATAGAGTTCTTGTCACCTACTTGATATGGGTAAATCAGACTTGTAAGAAGCCTTGTATAAAATATTGTATTTTTGCATTCTGAACATCTCCTACAATTAATTTTTTCCATCCACGAAATATTTTTCATCCTTCCGTGATAATTTAATAATATATTTTTTATTATTATTTTATTATGACCATGATGTAAATTTAAAAATACAAAAATATAGACAAATTTTATTTATTTACTTTATGGAAAAAAATTAAATAAATTTTTGAGGAGGGCACCCACTCAAACTATTGCCTAGGGTGCTCCCAACCTTTAATTCGGCCCGATCCTTATCATCAAAAGAGTCCATTAGTCAATATATATTTCAAGTGTTGTCCAATTTCATAATAGTTTTTCTTTTAATTGCGAGTCTTGTTGTCAAAGTCTTTTTGAGTTGGTTATGTTGTTAATATCAAAATTGTGTCGTATGATCAAAATTTTAGACTTTCGTCATTGTATACCTATAAGTCAATTGTATCTTGTTTAGGCTTGTGTTAAAGTCATGTAGGCGATTTTAGGATTTTTTTATTGTCTTGTTTATAGTTATCTTGTAGGTTGTCATAATGAGTTAGAGTCAAAAAATTGTAAAAAAAATAAAAAAATTGCCTCGTGTTTAGCTGGACGCATTTTCGGTATAACCCGATGTCCAAGTTGAAGGAGAGTTGTAATTGTGCTTCATGATCAAATCCAGTTAAGTTAGCAACATGATAATGGAGGACAGAGGCATATGAGGTTGGAGGTCGATCAACGACCTCTCGCGATCGCCAACGATGGGGAATGCCACTTAATATATCTTGACATTTGTGTAGTGTGAGTATGTGCTTATCAGTTTTGCAGTATGTTTCTTTGTAGTGTTCCTGTTGCATTATGTGTATACTAGAAAACGGTTGTATAGGATGGCAGATAACTGCAATGATCCTTTGACTGTCGTACTTCATTGGAAGATGATCGGTCAGTGAATACGTTCATTGGCAATGGTGATCATGTGCAACAAGATCTAGACAATAGGATGCAACACGATATAATTTTCCTTTTCTAGTCTTCCTATTTGGAATTTCACATTGTGGGGGGAATAATAACCAATGTTCCATTCCCATTTTGCGCCAAAATGGCTAAAGTCAAGGGCAGCTTCTAGTGGTAGTGGTGGTTTCCTATGTTGTTTGAGATCGAGTGACAGCGATCAACAACATTGGCTACAACTAAGAACATTGCGATTCTTAGAGGTGATAATGTGGAATGTTTCTAGTATATGTTCTATTGTTCCAGTTTGGTGAATTGTGTTTCCTATGTTATTCCTTACAGTGTGATATTGATGAGGGCTAAAAATAGTACTTGGCACATCATGATGTGGTTTGTGGTAAACCACTTGAAAACCACCAGTATCGGTTTGTGGTCATCTGTTGTAAAACCAGCCGCTAGGTTTGTGATTGTCTTGTGAAAATCACTTAATCATGAAAGCATGTGCAAGTACAAAGATAGGTTTTCCCCATGTTTGCACTAAGGGGGGGAATGTTAGGAAATTATATGTTAGTGCTCCATTATTGATAAGTTGTTACTGGTTAGTAAGTTAGTAATATTGTTATAGAGTTGTTATTATACAACTCATATTAGATTTACGTATGTAAGTGGTGGTTAAAACCACTCACAAATATAGGGGTGAGTTGTTATCGGAGGTTTCCTATTTTATAGGAAACATTCCTCTATTTATTTGTATGTTGTGTATTGAATAAAACATAGAATGAACTTATTGAATATCATTTGTATTTTGCTCTGTAGAATCATTGTACCATTTCACATTCAACATAGTGAAGTCAGAATACTAAGAGATTAATATGACTAATTTAATACTAAAAATTAGGAAGTGGTTACATAACCGAGAATTATAAATGAATCTGCTTTTAAGGATTCTTCACTTCCTTTACCACCTTGGTAACTTTTAACACCTAATCGACACCACCACCAAGACCGCCGCCACAACCATCTTTACCCAAATTGCCTCCAAGTCTCTCGTCACCACATAACCCTCCACCAAGTTCACCACCACCGCCAACACCTCTAACAATTCTATAAAGTCCCAATCACCACCAATTTCTCCTTAAAGGCCCAAACCACCACCCAAACTACTAGCAAAGCCACTCCTTAAACCACCACCACCTCAACCACCAAGACCATACCCACAAAAACAATCACTACTAACACCAAACTAGAGCCAACACCAAGGCCATCATCACCTTTGCCTCCCCCAACACCGCTGCCAAAACTAAAACCCAAATCGAGACCAGAACCACCACCATCAATCGAATTCCAAACTACAACATCTATAAAAATACTTAGCATGGTATAAGATGACACCGACACATGATATGGAGTTTGACTACACCTTACCAACTATCTTGTAAAGGGCACACATGTAGTCGTTGTCTTAGTACAGTTTGAATGAACCACACTTTCTCGGTATCCCATGCATACACTCTTCTATTGCACCCAAATTGCTCATATGTGAAGACCCACATATTGTACATTCCATATGGGGAGAGTAAGTAGACATCCTCATATTTCCATCCCAATAAAGCCTCGTAAAGGACAATGTGGTAATAAACCTAAAGTAATGAAAACATGTAGAGCAATGGACTAGAAGCGAGATTATAAAGCTTGGGGGTTCTTTATTGCTCAAGAGCGTTGAGATTGGTTAGCTAATTTTTTGATCATTTGACGAAAGCCATTGTCAACTTCAGTGGTTGCGAAAGGAAGGTCACACTCCCAAATGGACATTTTAAGGTGTGCATGATGGTGAACAAGTCCTTTTGTTCATTACCATAAAAGTTGAAAGTCCGATAGGGCACATGGTCAAACAAATTATCGCCGACTTCCATTACCATATTACCATAAGTTTCATCCGATCCATCCTTCTCCAAGGCTTGGTTCAAAAGATACTTCACTTTGCTTATGTCCAACAACTTCCCAACCAAAAGAGTGTTTACGGTATAGTCAACACTCTGCTACACGCTTCAATTCTTCTTTTTGTATAACACCAAATTTCCGTTAGTTGAGAGATCGATTCCAATAATTCCCTTGTCAGAGGTGCTAATAGACCATATAAGGTTGTTGTCTATGTCATGTAGGACAAAATATCCCATTGTTGTAGGGTTGAGAGTTGCCTTGTTGGAGATAAGATGGTGTCTGCTTTCAATATGCATGAATCACATGGTTTTGACATAACCTTAGTAGCCCATTCAAATTTGAATGGAATTAGGATTGCAATTGTGTTTGGCATGTAAGATGGTCGACTAAATGCTTGAAATAAATGTAGTCTTATGGCCTTCACTTTTGTTGAGCCTCTCGCCCAACTTCCTCGCCAACATCCCCATCGAAAGCAACGCCGAGGTACCATTATTTTGGCTCACCCAAAGCACAAGAAAGGAGCATGTAGAGGTGACATAAGGACTTGCATATGCCCGCGACTTCCTCAAATTGCAACACATAATTATTCCATATTTTATAAACACTATGAGGTGTATGCTTGCACCAATTTACAATGGGATCTACATAATCATATCTAATATTTGTTATTAATTTTCTCAATCTTATAAATATCTTCAAACAAGGGCCCAATTTTCTCAAAGATCATGCACATATACTAATATCGTACACATCCAACGTGAAACAATGTAAAAATTCGACTTGGGAGGCAAACTTTCTCCCACTAAATAACCTATTGACTAAAAATTATCAATTATTAAACAATATGTTATACACAAAATCTAAAATAAATGATGATATGTATTAGTGTTCAATAAATAGGTTAAAAATATTCGCTCCCAATTTAATTTTGTCACCTCAACAACTAAATGAAAATTAAGAGATTATATTTAAGCGCCTTATGAACAAAAACATGTTCTTTACCATCGCGAAGATTCCGGGCGGATTGCGATCAGGGCTGAACTACTGCAGAGAAGAGAATCCGGGCAGACCTGTAGAATTCGGGCAGACCTGTAGAATTCGGGCAGAAGAGCCGTTGAAGAAGAGGAGCCGTTAGAAAAAGACTATAAAATCCTTAGTGAGACTCTCTTTTGCATTGTTTCTTTGCATCGTTTCTATTTTTTTGCTTTGCTCTGCAGTTTCATGGTGTTCTCGAGTCTCTGTAGTACGGCCGTGTTGATGTCTGATTGTCTATTTTTAGTCGTTTTTTCTTTTTCACCTTTTTTGTGTGTTCTGAATAGTTTTTCTCTCTGTTTATGTTTTTAAGGGGTTTGTTTTATTTTTTTCGTGTGTTTTTCTTTGAGAGAGCATAGCAGAGCAGAATGGTCCAATTTGACAGCCGTGGATGCATCTTCTGCTTTCAATTTCCTTCGAAATTGGTAATTTCTTCAAATTTTCCCTTTATTTTAGCATATTCCTTCGGCCATTCGGCTTTAATCGCTTGAAGTAAATGAACAGTGTTTGGCTTTCCTCTCTGTACTCTGTTATGGTTTAGAAGCATGTCTAGGTCTAAGACGATGCCTGTAAAATTTTCCGCTTAGGGTTTAGTGTTTTTAAAATGCCAGTTAGTTTTTCTATGTAAGTAGACTACTATTTAAAGGATTCAGATCTGATTTTATCAGGTTAATGGTTGCATCTGTTGTTTCCAATGACCGACCCTTTTTGATAGGGTTTATAGAATTTTTCTCAAGGTAAATGCACGGTGTAATGTTGTAGTTCAGGGTTTTGAGTAGGTGTAGGCTTTAGTGATATATATTCGTTACATTTTAAGATTTAAATTTTTTAAATAGAATAGTCTGTGTAGTTTTGCTTTCTTAGGGTTTAAATATCATATAGTCCTTCTGCGAGTCTTTTTGCACATGGGTGCCATGGAAGAAGATAGTGGGCCTGATATGGTCAAGTTAGGCAGCTGATTTTGTAATTGACGAATTGCTCGTTCTCTTTATTTAAAATTTATCAATTGATTTTGGTGTTTAATATTTATCAATTTTGTGTTTAATATTTATCAATTGATTTTAGTGTTTTTAGTTAATGGAATTTGAAAGGTCGGAAATGTTGTTTGATAACCAAGTTTGATTCTTCGTGCTTATTGCTTTGCTATAGTTTTTTTCGCACTGGTGATGATGTTTTTTATGGGTTGTTGACGTGCTGCAGGCTGAGATTCCCTTAGAAGGACCTTAAAAGATCTCTTGTGGGAACAAACAAATGCCAGTACCTCAGACTTGCACCTTAACAAGAATTGATTTGTACGTATTTTCTATGGTATGCATTCATAAACTTATGTAGCAAATGATGTGAATGCAATTGATCTGTATTGTTTTTTTAAAAGATTGTTTTCTTCTTGTGAGTGATGCTTGTAATTTTTGATAGTCAATTAAAAAGAAGCATTATTAAGGTTTGATCTCTATTTTTTTTCCTACTATGCATACATAAACATAAACTGCCAACATTTGACCTACATAATTTTCATATGCATGCGTAAAGTTCTGTAGGTATGAGTGTGAAGTTATATTCCTTTTTTAAAAGAATGTTTTCTTGTTGTAATTCTTTTTGTAATTTTTTGATTTGTACTTATTTTCCATGGTATGCATTCATAAACTTATGTAGCAATTGATGTGAATGCAATTGATCTGTTTTGTTTTTTTAAAAGAATGTTTTCTTCTTGAGAGTGATGCTTGTAATTTTTGATAGTCAATTAAAAAGAAGCATTATTAAGGTTGATCTCTATTTTTTTTTCCTACTATGCATACATAAACATAAACTGCCAATATACATAAACATAAACTGCCAATATTTGACCTACATAATTTCCATATGCATGCATAAACTTCTGTAGGCATGAGTGTGAAGTTATATTCCTTTTTTAAAAGAATGTTTTCTTGTTGTAATTCATTTTTGTAATTTTTGATTTGTACTTATTTTCCATGGTATGCATTCATAAACTTATGTAGCAATTGATGTGAATGCAATTGATATGTATTGTTTTTTTAAAAGAATGTTTTCTTCTTGAGAGTGATGCTTGTAATTTTTTGATAGTCAATTAAAAGAAGCGTTATTAAGGTTTGATCTCTATTTTTTTTTCCTACTATGCATACATAAACATAAACTACCAATATTTGACCTACATAATTTCCATATGCATGCATAAACTTCTGTAGGTATGAGTGTGAAGTTATATTCCTTTTTAAAAGAATGTTTTCTTGTTGTAATTCATTTTTGTAATTTTTGATAATTTTTCAACAAGAACTGGTTAGTACTTATTTTCCATAATATGCATTCATAAACTTCTGTAGCAATTGATGTGAGTGTAATGCTTATAATTTTTGATAGTCAATTAAAAAGTATCATTATTAAGGTTCGATCTATTTTTTTTTACTATGCATACATAAACTGCCAATGCTATATTCCTTTTGTTAAACGAATGTTTTCTTGTTATGATTCATTTCTGTAATTTTTGATAATTTTTTAACAACTATGCATGCATAAACTTCTGTAGGTATGAGTGTGATGCTGTATTCCTTTTAAAATAATAATTTTCTTGTTGTGATTCATTTTTGTAAATTTTTGTTCATTTATTATCAAAATAAATGGCTGTTGAAGTACTGTCAAGGTATTATCTGTTGTCCTTTGGAGGTGAAAGGGGGCATGGAGGTTGAAGGGGGCATTTGACCTACATAATTTCTATACTATGCATGCATAAACATCTGTAGGTATGAGTGCGATGCTATATTCCTTTTTTAAAAGAACGTTTTCTTGTTGTGAATCATTTCTATAATTTTTTGATAATTTTTCAACAACTATGAATCCATAAACTTCTGTAGGTATGAGTGTGATGCTGTATTCCTTTTTAAAAAAATGGTTTTCTTGTTGTGATTCATTTTTGTAATTTTTGATCATTTATTATCAAAATAAATGGCTGTACTGTCAAGGTATGATCTGCTGGCCTTTGGAGGTGATAGGAGGCATGGAGGTTGAAGGGTTGGATGTTGGAGGGAAAAGGAGGGATGACAGTTGGAGGAAAAATGAGGAATGGAAGAATAGAGGCTGGGATGTTGGAGGCAAAAGGGTAATATAACTGTTTTTGTTTTTGTATTACAAATAATAAAGACGATATTTCTTACTGCTAATAATAATTTTATTCTTTGTTGCCTGAGTTTTGTGATAAGAAGAAAGATGTCTCTCAAGTGGCGAGGAAGCTTGGTATGATTCCCTAGCTGCTATTGATCTATACAGTGTGCAAGTTATTTGCCTACAACTGCTATTGATCTCTTTTAACACTAACATAATTATGAATTTGCAATATCATTATTGCGAGCATGTTTCATGTTTCATGTTCCTTGCAAATAATGATTATCTAAACTGTCTTTTAATATAACTGTTTTTTGTTTTTTGTTTTTGTATTACAAATAATAAAGAAGATATTTTTATTGTTAATGATAGTTTTATTGTTTTATTAATAAAAATTGATATAAGAAAGATCAATCCATATACCAATGCATTTCACCTTCTTTGTTGCCCGAGTTCTGTGATAAGAAGAAATAATGTCTCTCAAGTGGTGAGGAAGCTTGGTATGCTCTCCTAGCTGCCATTGATCTGTACAGTCTGCAAGGTATTTCCTAGAACTGCTATTGATCTCTTATAACACTAATATAGTTATGAATTTGCAATATCATTATTGTGAGCATGTCTCATGTTCCTTGCAGGTCTTTGGAGAGGCAATAACCCTACAAATGTGTCCATTTACTTGGAAGTTAGAATGGAGTCTCATTTCATATAGGGTGCAACACTACAAAGTGACTAAGAATTAATAGAAGGTTGAATGTAAATTTAAAGTGAGCTGACAATTTTTAGCCATCATTTTTGGTCCATTTACTTGGAAGTTAGAATGGAGTCTCATTTCATATAGGGTGCAACACTACAAAGTGAGTAAGAATTAATAGAAGGTTGAATGTAAATTTAAAGTGAGCTGACAATTTTTAGCCATCATTTTTGGTGTGTGGTTGTTTGGTTATTCCATATTTTTTTAATTATTTCTTGTTTTGAAACGTCTTTTATAAATGTTAACCATCAATGTTATTGTTTTAAAACATGTGATTATAAGATCAATTTTTATCAATTGAAAAACTTGAAAAAGCATTATAAGGGTCTTTGTTGTTTGTTTATTCCAATATTTCTTATATTGAAAGGAACATCTTTTATGAATGTTAACCATGAATGTTATTGTTTTAATACATGTGATTATAAGATCAACTTTTATCAATTGAAAAAACATCAAAAAGTAATATAAGGGTGGAGGAGAATGGGGAATGGAGGTTGGAGGTAAATGGGGAACATAGGTTTAAGGGTTGGAGGGAAAAGGGAGAGTAGAGGCTGGAGGTAAATGGGGAATGGAGGTTGAAGGGTTGGATATTGGAGGGAAACAAGTCACTATAGGTTTAGGGTTGGATGTTGGAGGGAAAGGGGGAATGAAGGATGAAGGGTTGGAGCATAAAGGGAGAATGGTGGTTGGAGGTAAGTGGGGCAATGGATGTTATAGGGAGAATTGGATATTGAGGGAAAATGGTGAATGTAGGTGGACGGTTGGATATTGGAGGGAAAGCAAATGTAGGTTGAGGGTTGATGTTGGAGGGAAAGGGAGAATGGTGGTTGGAGGTTAAAGGGTTGGATATTGGAGGGAAAAGGGCGAATGTAGGTTGAGGGTTGGATGTTGAGGAAAGGGGAAATGAAGGATGAAGGGTTGGAGCATAAAGGGAGAATGGTGGTTGGAGATAAATGGGGAATGGAGGTTGAAGGGTTGGATATTGGAGGAAAAGAGCGAATGTAGGTTGAGGGTTGGATGTTGAGGGAAAGGGGGAATGAAGGATGAAGGGTTGGAGCATAATGGGAGAATGGTGGTTAGAGATAAATGGGGAATGGAGGTTGAAGGGTTGGATATTGGAGGAAAAGAGCGAATGTAGGTTGAGGGTTGGATGTTGGAGGGAAAGGGGGAATGAAGGATGAAGGGTTGGAGCATAACGGGAGAATGGTGGTTGGAGATAAATGGGGAATGGAGGTTGAAGGGTTGGATATTGGAGGAAAAAGGGCGAATGTAGGTTGAGGGTTGGAGGGTAAATGGGAGAACATAGGTTTAAGGGTTGGAGGAAAAATGGAGAGTAGAGGTTGGAGGTAAATGGGGAATGGAGGTTGAAGGGTTGGATATTGGAGGGAAACAAGTGACTATAGGTTTAGGGTTGGATGTTGAAGGTAAATGGGGAAATGGAGGTCAAGGGTTGGATATTGGAGGAAAACAAGTGACTATAGCTTTAGGGTTGGATGTTGGAGGGAAAAGGGGGAATGAAGGATGAAGGGTTGGAGCATAAAGGAGAATGGTGGTTGGAGGTAAATGGGGCAATGGATGTTGAAGGGTTGGATATTGGAGCAAAAAGGGCGAATGTAGGTTGATGGTTGGATGTTGGAGGGAAAGGGGAATGAAGGATGAAGGGTTGGAGCATAAAGGGAGAATGTTGGTTGGAGGGAAAAGGGTGAATGTAGGTTGATGGTTGGATATTGAGGGAAACAAGTGACCGTAGGTTTAGGGTTGGATGTTGAGGGAAAGGGGGAATGAAGGATGAAGGGTTGGAGCATAAAGGGAGAATGTTGGTTGGAGGTAAATGGGGCAATGGATGTTGAAGGGTTGGATATTGGAGGAAAAGGGCAAATGTAGGTTGATGGGTGGATGTTGGAGGGAAAGGAGGGAATGAAGGTTGAAGGGTTGGATCATAAAGGGAGAATGGTGGTTGGAGGTAAATGGGGCAATGGATGTTGAAGGGTTGGATATTGGAGGGAAAAGGGCGAATGTAGGTTTAGGGTTGGATGTTGGAGGGAAAGGGGAATGAAGGATGAAGGGTTGGAGCATAAAGGGAGAATGGTGGCTGGAGGTAAATGGGGAATGTACGTTGAAGGGTTGGATGTTGGAGGGAAAGGAGGGAATGAAGGTCAAGGGTTGGATCATAAAGGGAGAATGGTGGTTGGAGGTAAATGGGGCAATGGATGTTGAAGGGTTGGATATTGGAGGAAAAGGGCGAATGTAGGTTTAGGGTTGGATGTTGGAGGGAAAGGGGGAATGAAGGATGAAGGGTTGGAGCATAAAGGGAGAATGGTGGCTGGAGGTAAATGGGGGAATGTACGTTGAAGGGTTGATGTTGGAGGGAAAGGAGGGAATGAAGGTCAAGGGTTGGATCATAAAGGGAGAATGGTGGTTGGAGGTAAATGGGGCAATGGATGTTGAAGGGTTGGATATTGGAGGAAAAGGGCGAATGTAGGTTTAGGGTTGGATGTTGGAGGGAAAGGGGGAATGAAGGATGAAGAGTTGGAGCATAAAGGGAGAATGGTGGCTGGAGGTAAATGGGGAATGTACGTTGAAGGGTTGGATATTGGAGGAAAAGGGCGAATGTAGGTTGAGGGTTGGATGTTAGAGGGAAAGGGGGAATGATGGATGAAGGGTTGGAGCATAAAGGGAGAATGGAGGTTGAAGGGCTGGATATTGGAGGAAAAGGGCGAATCTAGGTTGAGGGTGGATGTTGGAGGGGGAATGTAGGTTGAAGGGTTGGAGCGTAAATGGGGGAATGGAGGTTGGAGGTTGAAAAACTATTTTTTTGTTGACGTGTTACAAGCTGAGATCCTCAAGGACCTCTTGTGGTATCATGCAAAGGCTATCACCCTAGACTTGTGCTTCATCTAGATTTGGTTCGTACATATTTTGCATTCTATTCATTTGTAAACATCTATAGCAATTAATATGAATGTAATGTTGTATTTTTTAAAAGATTGATTTCTTATTGTGAGTGATTTCTGCAATTTGTTTACTACCATGCGTACATAAACTATCAACATTTGATCTACTTATTTCCCATAATATGTATGCATAAAATTTTGTAGGTATGAGTGTGATATTCTATTCCTCTTGCTAGAAGAATGTGTTTTTTTTTTGTGATTCACGTCAGTAATTTTTAATGGAGGTTAGATATTGGAGGGAAAAGGGCGAATGTAGGTTTAAGGGTTGGAGGGAAAAGGAAGAATGGAGGTAAAGAAAGAATGGAGGTTAAAGGGTTGGATGTTGGAGGGAAAAGAGGGGATGTTTTTAATTTTCTTTTAATATAATTGTTTTTTTGTTGATGTGCTGCAGGCTGAGATCCCTTGAAGGACCTCTTGTGGGATCATGCAAAGGCCATCACCCCAGACTTGCATTTCAACTAGAGTTGGTTAGTACTTATTATCCATTCTATTCATTTGTAAACTTCTATAACAATTGATATGAATGTAATGTTGTACTCTTTTTGAAAGATTGATTTCTTATTGTGAGTGAATTCTGCAATATGTTTACTAACATGTGTACATAAACTGTCAACATTCGATCTACTTATTTTCCATAATATGTATGCATAAACTTTTGTAGGTATGAGTTTGATGTTGTATTCCTCTTTCTAGAAGAATGTTTTTTTTTTTGTGATAAATGTCAGTAATTTTTAAGGGTTGGAGGGAAAATGGAGAATGGAGGTTAAAAGGGTTGGTATGAATGTAATGTTGTACCCTTTTTTAAAAGATTGATTTCTTATTGTGAGTGAATTCTGCAATTTATTTACTACCATGTGTACATAAACTGTCAACATTCGATCTACTTATTTTCCATAATATGTATGCATAAACTTTTGTAGGTATGAGTTTGATGTTGTATTCCTCTTTCTAGAAGAATGTTTTTTTTTGTGATTCATGTTAGTAATTTTTAAGGGTTGGAGGGAAAATGGAGAATGGAGGTTGAAGGGTTGGTAAAAGGGGAATGAAGGTTGGAGGATTGGATGTCGAGGGAAAAGGGGAATGGTGGTTGAAGGGTTAGATGGATGTTGGAGGAAAAGGGGGAATGGTGGTTGAAGGGTTAGATGGATGTTGGAGGGAAAAGGGGAATGGGGGTTAGAGGGGAAAAGAGGAATGGAAGAATAGAGAGGTTTGGATGATGGCGGGAAAGTGAGGGGATTGCAGGTTGAAGGGTTGGATGTTGGAGGGGAAAAGAGGAATGAAAGAATAGAGGTTTGGATGATGGTGGGAAATCGAGGGGATTGGAGGTTGGAGGGGTACTAAGGGTGGAGGAGAGGAAGAAAATATAACGTTTTTAAATTTTCTTTTAATAGAACTGATTTTTTGTTGATGTGATGCAGGCTGAGATCCCTTGAAGGACCTCTTGTGGGATCATGCAAAGGCCGTCACCCCAGACTTGCACTTCAACCGAGTTGGTTAGTACTTAAATTCCATTCTATTTAGTCATAAACTTCTGTAGCAATTGATATGAATGTAATGTTGTACTCTTTTTAAAAGAATGTTTTTGTTTTGATTCATGTCTATAATTTTTGATAATCAATTAGAAAGCAACACTATTAAGGTTTGATCTCTACTTTGTTTTTCCTACCATGCATAAACTTTTGTAGCAATTGATATGAATGTAATGTTGTACTCTTTTTAAAAGACTGTTTTTTGTTTTGATTCATGTCTATAATTTTTGATAATCAATTAAAAAGCAACACTATTAAGGTTTGATCTCTACTTTGTTTTTCCTACCATGCATACATACATCATCAATATTTGTTCTACTTATTTTTCCATACTAGATATAATTGTGATGTTGTATTCCTCTTTTTAGAATGTTTTTTTGTTGTGATTCATGTAGAAAATTTTTAAGGGTTGGAGGGAAAATGGAGAATGAAGGTTCGGGATTGGATTGGATGTTGGAGGGAAAAAGGGGAATGTAGGTTGAGGGGAAAAGAGGAATGGAAGAATAGAGATTTGGATGATGGAGGGAAAGGGAGGGGGCTAAGGGTGGAAGGAGAGGAAGAAAATATAATGTTTTTAATTTTCTTTGAATATAACTTATTTTTTGTTTAAAAGGGGGAATGAAGGTTGGGGATTGGATGTTGGAGGCAAAAGGGGGAATGGAGGTAGAGGGGTTGGATGTTGGAGGGAAAAGGGGGAATGGAGGTTGGAGGGGAAAAGAGGAATGGAAGAATAGAGGTTTGGATGATGGAGGGAAAGGGAGGGGGACTAAGGGTGGAGGAGAGGAAGAAAATATAATGTTTTTTTAATTTTTCTTTTAATATATCTGATTTTTTGTTGAAAAGGGGAATGAAGGTTGGGGGATTGGATGTTGGAGGGAAAAGGGGGAATGGAGGTAGAAGGGTTGGATGTTGGAGGGAAAAGGGGGAATGGAGGTTGGAGGGGAAAAGAGGAATGGAAGAATAGAGGTTTGGATGATGGAGGGAAAGGGTGGAGGAGAGGAAGAAAATATAATGTTTTTAATTTTTCTTTTAATATATCTGATTTTTTGTTGAAAAGGGGGAATGAAGGTTGGGGGATTGGATGTTGGAGGGAAAAGGGGAATGGAGGTAGAAGGGTTGGATATTGGAGGGAAAAAGGGGGAATGGAGGTTGGAGGGGGAAAGAGGAATGGAAGAATAGAGGTTTGGATGATGGAGGGCAAGGAAGAAAAATAAGGGTGGAGGAGGAGAGGAAGAAAATATAATGTTTTTAATTTTTATTTTTAGTATAACTGATTTTTTGTTGATGTATTGCAGGTTGTGATCCTTTGAAGGACCTCTTGTGGCATTATGCAAAGGCCATCAACCCAAACTTATAATTCAACAAGAGTTGGTTAGTACTTATTTTCCATTCTATTCATTTGTAAACTTCTGTAGCAATTGTGATTTCTTATTGTGAGTGATGTCTGTAATTTTTGATAATCAATTAAAAACAACACTATTAAGGTTTGATCTCTACTTTTTCCCTATCATGCATACATGAACCGTTAACATTTGTTCTCCTTATTTTTCCATACTATGTATGCATAAACTTCTGTAGGTATGAGTGTGATGTAGAGGAGAGGAAGAAAATATTATGTTTTTAATTTTATTTTAATTTAACTGTTTTTGTTGATGGGTTGCAGGTTAAGATCACTTGAAGGACCTCTTACAGGATCATGCAAAGGCCATCACCCCAAACTTGCATTTCAACCAGAGTTGGTTAGTACTTATTTTCCATTCTATTCATTTGTAAACTTCTGTAGTAATTGATATGAATGATTTCTTATTGTGAGTGATGTCTGTAATTTTTCGATAATCAATTAAAAAGCAACATTGTTAAGGTTTGATCTCTACTTTTTTCCCTATCATGCATACATAAACCGTCAACATTTGTTCTCCTTATTTTTCCATAAAGACGTATGCATAAACTTCTGTAGGTATGAGTGTGATGTGTTCCTCTTTCTAGAAGAATGTTTTCTTGTTGTGATTTGTGTCAATAATTTTTAAGGGTTGGCAAGAGGAAAAACTATATTTGAGGTTAGAGTTAAAAGGGGAATGAAGGTTGGAGGGTTGAAAGTTGGAGGAAAAGGTGGAATGGAGGTTGTAGCTAAAAGGGGAATGAAGGTTGGAGGGTTGGAAGCTGGAGGGAAAAGGGAGAATGGAGGTTGGAGGTAAAAGGGGGAGTGAAGGTTGGATGGAAAATGGGGAATGAAGCTTGGATGTAATAGGGGGAGGAGGTTGGAGGGTTGGAAGCTAGAAGGAAAAGGGAGAATGGAGGTTGGAGGTAAAAGGGGAGTGAAGGTTGGATGTAATAGGGGAGGAGGTTGGAGGGTTGGAAGCTAGAAGGAAAAGGGAGAATGGAGGTTGGAGGTAAAAGGGGGAGTGAAGGTTGGATGGAAAATGGGGAATGAAGCTTGGATGTAATAGGGGAGGAGGTTGGAGGGTTGGAAGCTAGAAGGAAAAGGGAGAATGGAGGTTGGAGGTAAAAGGGGAGTGAAGGTTGGATGTAATAGGGGGAGGAGGTTGGAGGGTTGGAAGCTAGAAGGAAAAGGGAGAATGGAGGTTGGAGGTAAAAGGGGAGTGAAGGTTGGATGGAAAATGGGGAATGAAGCTTGGATGTAATAGGGGAGGAGGTTGGAGGGGAAAAGAGGAATGTAAGAATAGAGTTTAGATGATGGAGGGAAAGGGAACGAAGGTTATAGGAGGTTTGGAAGTTGGAGGGAAAAGGTGGAATGGAGGTTGTAGGTAAAAGGGGGAATGAAGGTTGGAGGGGAAAAGAGGAATGTAAGAATAGAGTTTAGATGATGGAGGGAAAGGGAATGAAGGTTATAATGGAGGTTTGGAAGTTGGAGGGAAAAGGTGGAATGGAGGTTGTAGGTAAAAGGGGGAATGAAGGTTGGAGGGTTGGAAGCTGGAGGGAAAAGGGAGAATGGAGGTTGGAGGTAGAAGGGGGAGTGAAGGTTGGATGGAAAATGGGGAATGAAGCTTGGATGTAATAGGGGAGGAGGTTGGAGGGCAAAAGAGGAATGTAAGAATAGAGTTTAGATGATGGAGGAAAGGGAACGAAGGTTATAATGTTTTTTTAATTTTCTTTTAATATAATTTATTGTTGTTGACTTGCTGCAGGAGAGATCCCTTAAAGGGCCTCTTATGGGTTGGATGTTGGAGGAAAAGAGGAATGTAAGAATGGAGGTTTGGATGATGGAGGAAAGGGAACAGAGGTTACAATATTTATTAATTTTCTTTTGATACAACTTTTTGTTGTTGATGTGTTGCAGGTTGAGATCCTTGAAGGACCTCTTATGGGTTGGATGTTGGAGGGCAAAAGAGGAATGTAAGAATAGAGTTTAGATGATGGAGGGAAAGGGAACGAAGGTTATAATGTTTTTTTAATTTTCTTTTAATATAATTTATTGTTGTTGACTTGCTGCAGGGAGAGATCCCTTAAAGGGCCTCTTATGGGTTGGATGTTGGAGGGAAAAGAGGAATGTAAGAATGGAGGTTTGGATGATGGAGGGAAAGGGAACAGAGGTTACAATATTTATTAATTTTCTTTTGATATAACTTTTTGTTGTTGATGTGTTGCGCAGGTTGAGATCCTTGAAGGACCTCTTATGGGGTGGATGTTGGAGGAAAAGGGAGAATGGAGGTAAAATTGAGAATGAAGGTTGGATGGAAAATGGTGAATAAAAGTTGGAGGTAAAAGGGGGAATGGAGGTTGGAGCAGAAAAAAAGGAATGTAAAAATATAGGTTTGGTTGATGGAAAGGAAACAGAGGTTACAATATTTATTAATTTTCTTTTGATATAACTTTTTGTTGTTGATGTGTTGCATGTTGAGATCCTCAAGGACCTCTTATGGGTTGGATGTTGGAGGAAAAGGGAGAATGGAGGTAAAATTGAGAATGAAGGTTGGATGGAAAATGGTGAATAAAAGTTGGAGGTAAAAGGGGAATGGAGGTTGGAGCAGAAAAAGGAATGTAAAAATATAGGTTTGGTTGATGGAGGTTATAATGTTTTTAAATTTCTCTTAATATAACTTTTGTTGTTGACGTGCTGCAGGCTGAGATCCCTTGAAGGACCTCTTAGGACCTCTTATAGGATCATGCAAAGGCTATCACCCCAAACTTCCACTTTAACTAGAGTTTGTTAGTATTTATTTTCCATTCTAATCATTCGTAAACTTTTGTAGCAATTGATTGGAGGGAATAAGGGTAGAGAAGAGGAAGAAAATATAATATTCTTTTAATTTTCTTTTCATATATGTGTTTTTATTGTTGACGTGTTGTAGGATGAGATCCTTGAAGCACCTCTTGTGGGATCATGCAAAGGCCATCAACCCAGGCTTGCACTTCAACGGTTAGTACTTATTTTCCACTCTATTCATTCATAAACTTCTGTAGCAATTGATATGAATGTAATCTTGTGCTATTTTTGAAAAGAATGATTTCTTATTACGAGTGATGTAATGTTTGTAATGTGGAGTTTGGAGGTAAAATGTGGAATGGAGGTTGGAGGGTTGGATGTTGGAGGGAGACGAGAGAATGGAGGCTGGAGGCAAAAGGGGGAATGGGGTTTGAAGGGTTGGATGTTAGAGGGAAAAGGGGAATGAAGGTTGGAGGGTTGGATGTTGGAGGAAAAGGGGGAATGGAGTTTGAAGGGTTGGATGTTGAAAAGAAAAAGGGGGAATAAAGTTTGGAGGAAAAGAGGAATGGTAGAATAGAGGTTCGAGATGATGGAGGGAAAGGGAATAAGGGTGGAGGAAGGAAGAAAATATAATATTTTTTATTTTCTTTTAATATAACTGATTTTTTGTTGACGTACTGCAGGCTGAGATCACTTGAAGGACCTCTTGTGGGATCATGCGAAGACCATACCCTAGACTTGCACTTCAACCAGAGTTGGTTAGTAATTATTTTCTATTCTAGTCATTTGTAAACTTTTGTAGAAATTGATATGAATGATTTCTTATTGTGAGTGATGTTTGTAATTTTTCGATAATCAATTAAAAAGCAACATTGTTAAGGTCTGATCTCAACTTTTTTCCCTATAATGCATACATAAACTGTCAACATTTGTTATACTTATTTTTCCATACTATTATGCATAAACTTCTGTAGGTATGAGTGTGATGTTTTCCTCTTTCTAGAAAAACGTTTTTTTGTTGTGATTCTTTTCAATATTTTTACGGGTTGGAGGGAAAAGGGATAATGGAGGTTGGAGGTAAAATGGGAATGAAGGTTGGATGTAAAAGGGTGAATGAAGGTTGGATGGAAAATGGGGAATGAAAGTTGGAGGTAAAAGGTGGAATGGTGGAGGTTGGAGAGAAAAGAGAAATGTAAGAATAGAGGTTTGGATGATGGAAGGAAAGGGAACAAAGGTTATAATGTTTTTAATTTTCTTTTTATATAACTTTTTGTTGTTGACGTGTTTCCAGCTGAGATCCCTTGAAGGACCTCTTATGGGGTCATGCAAAGGCCATCACCCCAGTCTTGCACTTCAACTAAAATAATTATTTTTCATTCTATTCATTCGTAAACCTCTGTAGTAATTGATAGGAGAGGAAGAAAATATAATATTTTTAATTTTCTTTCAATATAACTTTTTTGGCTGACATGCTGCAGGCAGATATCCCTTGAAGGACCGCTAGTGGGATCATGCAGAGGCCAACATCCTAGACTTGCACTTCAATTAGAGTTGGTTAGTACATGTTTTCCATTCTATTCATTCATAAACTTCTGTAGCAATTGATATTACAAGTGATGTAATGTCTGCAATTTGTTTGAAAGAATGATTTCTTATTACGAGTGATGTAAACTTTTGTGGCAATTGATATGAATGATTTCTTATTCTGAGTGATGTTTGTAATTTTTGATAATCAATTAGAAAGCAACACTGTTAAGGTCTGATCTCTACTTTTTCCCCATATAATGCATACATTTTTCCATACTATTATGCATAAAAATTCTGTAGGTATGAGTGTGATGTGTTCCTCTTTCTAGAAGAATGCTTTCTTGTTGTGATTCTTGTCAATATTTTTACGGGTTGGAGGGAAAAGGGATAATGGAGGTTGGAGGTAAAATGGGAATGAAGGTTGGATGGAAAATGGGGAATGAAAGTTGGAGGTAAAAGGTGGAATGGAGGTTGGAGGGGAAAAGAGAAATGTAAGAATAGAGGTTTGGATGATGGAAGGAAAGGGAACAAAGGTTATAATGTTTTTTAATTTTCTTTTATACAACTTTTTGTTGTTGACGTGTTGCCAGCTAAGATCCCTTGAAGGACCTCTTATGGCGTCATGCAAAGGCCATCACGCCTGTCTTGCACTTCAACTAGAGTAATTATTTTCCATTCTATTAATTCGTAAACTTCTATAGTAATTGATTGGAGAGGAAGAAAATATAATATTTTTAATTTTCTTTTCATATGAATTTTTTTGTTGACATGCTGCAGGCAGTTATCCCGTGAAGGACCTCTAGTGGGATCATGCAGAGGCCATCACCCTAGACTTGCACTTCAACTAGAGTTGGTTAGTACACGTTTTCCATTCTATTCATTCATAAACGTCTGTAGCAATTGATATGACTGTAATGTTGTGCTCTTTTTTAAAAGAATGATTTCTTATTACAAGTGATATAATGTCTGCAATTGTTTTACTACCATGCATACATAAATTGTCAACATTTGATCTACTTAAATGTCTGTAGCAATTGATGACTGTAATGTTGTGCTCTTTTTTAAAAGAATGATTTCTTATTACAAGTGATATAATGTCTGCAATTGTTTTACTACCATGCATACATAAATTGTCAACATTTGATCTACTTATTTTCCATAATATGTATGCATAAAATTTTGTAGGTATGAGTGTGATGCAATATTCCTCTTTCTAGAAGAATGTTTTCTTGTTGTGATTCGTGTCAATAATTAAGGGTTAGAGTGAAAAGGGAGAATGTTTTTTGGAGGTAAAGAATGCTCCCAATACGTTAAAGGTGTGGTTGGATTTCACATGTGGAAACTAATGAATTTCTCCAAACTTATTTTGCTTCTTTTCCATGTAAATGTGGCCTTATAAATAATCGAGCAAGATTGAGACGATGAAGTGGAGCACAGATAGAAAATATTATTTTCTTAGGAATAATTTAAGTTCTCTTTATTTCACTTGTCTTCGTGCTAGCATCAAATATTGTATTTTTACCGAGCTTGAGTTGATCCTTCAACTTTGATCTGTATTAGATTTATAATTGGTTTTGAGATCAACATGTATCGATCTTTGCATTGAGGGTCCATCGAGCTCGACATTGTATTGCATCATGAAACCATAATTAATATCACGATTGATACTTTCTTACATATGATATCTCCTCACACCACCGACAAGGTCACCCAAGTTTGCATTTTCCCTCAATTCGCTCAACGTTTCGCTTTACATGCAGTGGTTAAACATTGTATTGGTTTACTCTCCAAACAAATAGATGACGTAGATTGCACATATCCTCATGTCTCAACATATGGGTTGGAAGCTCTTCCAATTGTCCTCGACTTACATCCATGCATAAAAAAATTCCATACTTTCAAATTTGTTGGCTCATCTCTAGATTATAATCTATATGCCAACCAACCAAATTATAACCGTCTAATGGAAATGTTCTCTTCTATAACCTTGGATGTGTTCTAGGTCGAAACCTGACAAGATCAATCCCGAGAAGTGATAACTTCCCAGGGATGGATGTCAACCCACTTTGATAAAAAGATAGATAAAGATGATGGATAAATATGATGCAACAGATAACAAAGTAAGACAAGGATCTGGGATAAGCAAGAGATGCTAAGATAAAGACCTAAGGACCAAGATGTGCACAAAATAAATAATTTTCCTCTTTTGCCAATGCTTTAAACATTGATTACGGTAATAAGTGTTTGAAATATGATTCTCCTAACTTCCATACTTTCAAATTTGTTGGCTCATCTCTAGATTATAATCTATATGCCGACCAACCAAATTATAACCGTCCTAATGGAAATGTTCTCTTTTTATAACCTTGGATGTGTTCTAGGATCGAAACTTGACAAGATCAATCCCGAAAAGTGATAACTTCCCGAGGATGGATGTCAACCCACTTTGATAAAAAGATAGATAAAGATGATGGATAAATATGATGCAACAACTAACAAAGTAAAACAAGGATCCTGGGATAAGCAAGAGATGTTAAGATAAAGACCTAAGGACCAAGATGTACACAAAATAAATAATTTTCCTCTTGTGCCAATGCTTTAAACATTTATTACGGTAATAAGTGTTTGAAATATGATTCTCGCTAACTTTTCTTGACATGAATCAATAAAATAAGAGGACAAGGTTTTGTGTCGGTGGTGATCGAGGAAAAGTGTCATTGAGACTACTAACGATGGGAAACCCTAATTGCCAACTTAATCACTTTAGAAAAACTCTTATCGCAATTATACATGGAATCGATGACGTAAGAAATGCTAAACACAAAGGTTCCATGTTCAAGTTTCCCTTCAAACTATTCATCAACCATGCCTTGTTTATAAAGATATCTCTAAAGTATGTCTTCTCGATGACTACAACTACATACCCCTTTCTACTTCACACAATTGGCACAAATGGTGCGTACTACATACAATCCTGGTTGTAAGAAAGAGGATTTTTGCATAGGTCATAAGTTCCCCCTACTAGTTTTCACACCAATACACTCTTCCTTCCCCTATCTCATTTTTCATACCCCCTCTTCCTTCTCGATGCTCATCTCTCTTAACTTTAAATTATTCAACGCATCCCCTTCGGCATTTCCATTGCACATTTCATGTGTGATTACTAGTATAGTTGTTTTTTTTTTTTGACGTGTTGCAGGCTGAGATCCTTGAAGGACCTCTTGTGGGATCATGCAAAGCCCATTACCCTAGACTTGCACTTCAACTAGACTTGGTTAGTACTTATTTTCCATTCTATTCATTCATAAACTTCAGTAGCAATTGATATGAATGTAATGTTGTGCTCTATTTTAAAAGAATTATTTTTATTGTGAGTGATGTAACGTCTATAATTTTTGTACTACCATACGTACATAAACTGTCAACATTTGATCTACTTATTTTCCATAATATGTATGCATAAACTTCTGTAGGTATGAGTGTGGTGTAGTATTCCTTTTTCTAGAAGAATATTTTTTGTTGTGATTTATGTAAATAATTTTTAAGGGTTGGAGTGAAAAGGGAGAATGGAGTTTGGAGGTAAAAGGGGGAATGAATGTTGGAGGGAAAAGGGGGAAAGGAGGCTAGAGGTAAAAGGGGGAATGGAGGTTGAAGGGTTGGATGTTAGAGGGAAAAGGGGAATGAAGGTTGGAGGGTTGGATGTTGGAGGGAAAGGGCGGAATGGAGATTGAAGGGTTGGATGTTACAGGTAAAAGGGGGAATGGAGGTTGGAGGCTTGCGTGTTGGAGGGAAAAGGGGGAATGAAGGTTGGAGGGTTGGATGTTAGAGGAAAAGGGGGAATGAAGGTTGGAGGGTTGGATGTTGGAGGAAAGGGGGAATGAAGATTGGGGTTGGATGTTACAGGTAAAAGGGGAATGGAGGTTGGAGGCTTGCATATTGGAGGGAAAAAGGGGAATGGAGGTTGGAGGCTTGCATATTGGAGGGAAAAAGGGGAATGGAGTTTGGGGGAAAAATGAATTAAAGAATAAAGGTTCAGATAATGGAGGGAAAGGGAGGGGGAACGGTGGTTGGAAAGGGAATCTTGGTGGAGGAGGGGAAGAAAATATACTGTTTCCTAATTTTCTTTTAATATAACTGATTTCTTGGTGACGTGCTGCAGGCTGAGATCCCTTGAAGGACCTCTTGCGGGATCATGCGAAAACCATACCCCAGGGGCCCAGACTTGTACTTCAACAAGAGTTGGTTAGTACTTGTTTTCCATCCTATTCATGTGTAAACTTCTGTAACAATTGATATGAATGATTTCTTATTGTGAGTGATGTCAGTAATTTTTCGATAATCAATTAAAAAGCAGCATTGTTAAGGTTTGATCTTCACTTTTTTTTCCATAACATTCATACATAAACCGTCAAAATTTGTTCTACTTATTTTTCCATACTATGTATGCATAAACTTATGTAGGTATAGTGTGATGTATTCCTCTTTCTAGAAGATTTTTTTTTGTTGTGATTCATGTCAATAATTTTGAAGGGTTGGAGGAAAAGGGATAATGGAGGTTGGAGATAAAAGTGGAGAGAAGGTTTGGAGGGTTGGATGTTGGAGGGAAAAGGAGGAATGGAGGTTGGAGGAAAAGGGGGAATGAAGGTTGGATAGAAAATGGGGAATGAATGTTGGAGGTAAAACGGGAATGGAGGTGGGAGGAAAAGAGGAATGTAAGAATAGAGGTTTGGATGATGCAGGAAAGGGAATCGAGTTTATAATGTTTTTTAATTTTATTTTCATATAACTTTTTGTTGTTGACGTGCTACACGCCGAGATTCCTTGAAGGACCTCTTATGGGATCCTGCAAAGGTGATCACCCCAGTCTTGCACTTCAACTAGAGTTGGTTAGTACATATTTTCCATTCTATTCATTTGGAAACTTTTGTACCAATTGATTGGAGATGATAAGGGTGGAGGAGAGGAGGAAATATAATCTTTTTAGTTTTCTTTTCATAGAACTGTTTTTTTGTTGACGCTTTGTAGGCTGAGATCCCTTTAGTGACCTGTTGTGGGATCAGGAGGGAGGGGAAAAGAGGAATGTAAGTATAGATGTTTGGATGATGGAGGGAAAGGGAACATAGGTTATAATTTTTTTAATTTTCTATTAATATAACTTTTTGTTGACATGCTGCAGGCTGAGATCCCTTGAAAGACCTCTTATGGGATCATGGAAAGGTCATCACCCCAGTCTTGTACTTCAACTCGAGCTGGTTAGTAATTATTTTCCAATCTATTCATTTGTAAACTTTTGTAGCAATTGATTGGAGGGAATAAGAGCGGAGGAGAGGAGGAAAATATAATATTTTTAATTTTCTTTTCATATAATTGTTTTTTTGTTGACGTGCTGCGGGCTGAGATCCCTTGAATGACCTCCTATGGGATCATGCAAAGACCATCACCCAAGACTTGCACTTCAACTAGAGTTGTTTAGTACTTATCTTCCATTCTATTCATTCATAAAATTCTGTAGCAATTGATATGAATGTAATGTTGTGCTCTTTTTAAAAGACTGATTTCTTATTGTGAGTGATGTAATGTCTACAATTTTTTTACTACCATGCGTACATAAACTGTCAACATTTGATCTACTTATTTTCCATAATATGTATGCATAAACTTTTGTAGGTACGAGTGTGATGCAATATTCCTCTTTCTAAAAGAATGTTTTCTTGTTGTGAGTCAATAATTAAGGGTTGGAGTGAAAAGGGAGAATGTTGTTTGGAGGTAAAAGGGGGAATGAAGGTTGAACGGTTGGATGTTAGAGGGAAAAGAGAGAATGGAGGCTGGAGGGAAAAGGGGGAATGGAGTTTGGAGGAGAAAAGAGGAATGGAAGAATAGCGGTTCAGATGATGGAGGAAAAGGGAGGGGGAACAAGAGGTTGGAAAGGGAATAATGTTTGAGGAAAAGAGGAATGTAAGAATAGAGGTTTGGATGATGGAGGGAAAGGGAACATAGGTTATAATGTTTTTTAATTTTCTCTTAATATAACTTTTTGTTGTTGATGTGCTGCAGGTTGAGATCCCTTGAATGACCTCTTTTGGGATCATGCAAAGGCCATCACCCCAGACTTGCACTTCAACTAAAGTTGGTTAGTACTTATTTTCCATTCTATTCATTCATAAAATTCTGTAGCAATTGCTATGAATGTAATATTGTGCTCTTGTTTAAAAGAATGATTTCTTATTGTGAGTGATGTAATGTCTGCAATTTTTCTTACTACCATGTGTACATAAATTATCAACATTTGATCTACTTATTTTCCATAATATGTATGCACAAACTTTTGTAGGTATGAGTGTGATGCAATATTCCTCTTTCTAGAAGAATGTTTTCCTGTTGTAATTCATGTCAATAATTAAGGTTTGGAGTGAAAGAGAGAATGGAGTTTGGAGGTAAAAGGGGGAATGAAGCTTGGAGGGTTGGATGTTAGAGGGAAAAGGGAGAACGGAGGTTGGAGGTAAAAGGGGGAATGAAGGATGGAGGGAAAAGGGGGAATGGATTTTGGAGGGGAAAAGAGGAATGGAAGAATAGAGGTTTAGATGGAGGAAAAGGGATGGGGAATGGAGGTTGGAAAGGGAATAAGGTTGGAGGAAAAGAGGAATGTAAGAATAGAGGTTTGGATGATGGAGGGAAAGGGAACAAAGGTTATAATGTTTTTTAATTTTCTTTTAACTTTTTGTATTTGACGTGCTGTAGGTTGAGATCCTTTAAAGGACCTCTTGTGGAATCATCCAAAGGTCATCACCTCAGTCTTGCACTTCAACTAGAGTTGGTTAGTACTTATTTTCCATCCTATTCATTCGTAAAATTTTGTAGCAATTGATTGGAGGGAATAAGGGTGGAGGAGAGGAAGAAAATATAATAATCTTTAATTTTCTTTTCATATAATTATTTGTTTGTTGACGTGCTGCAGGCTGAGATGTCTTGAATGACCTCTTGTGGGATCATGCAAAGTCCATCACCCTAGACTTCAACTAGAGTTGGTTAGTACTTATTTTCCATTCGATTCATTTATAAACTTCTCTAGTAATTGATATGAATGTAATGTTGTGCTCTTTTTTAAAAGAATGGTTTCTTATTGTGAGTGATGTAATGTCTGCTATTTTTTTAATACCATACGTACATAAATGTCAACATTTGATCTACTTATTTTCCATAATATGTATGCATAAACTTCTGTAGGTATGAGTGTGATGCAGTATTCCTCTTTCTAGAAGCATGTTTTCTTTGTTGTGATTCATGTCAATATTTTTAAGGGTTGGAGTGAAAAGGGAGAATGGAGTTTGGAGGTAAAAGGGGAATGAAGGTTGAAGGGTTGGATGTTAGAGGGAAAAGGGAGAATGAGGCTGGAGGTGAAAGTGGGAATGGAGGCTCGAGGGGAAAAGAGGAATGGAAGAATAGAGGTTCAGATGATGGAGGAAAAGGGAGGGGGAACGGAGGTTGGAAAGGGAATAAGTTTGGAGGAAAATAGGAATGTAAGAATAGAGGTTTGGATGATGGAGGGAAAGGGAAAAGGGAGAATGAGGCCGGAGGTGAAAGTGGGAATGGAGGTTTGAGGGGAAAAGAGGAATGGAAGAATAGAGGTTCAGATGATGGAGGAAAAGGGAGGGGGAACGGAGGTGGAAAGGGAATGAGTTTGGAGGAAAATAGGAATGTAAGAATAGAGGTTTGGATGATGGAGGGAAAGGGAACAAAGGTTATAATGTTTTTTAATTTTCCTTTAATATAAATTTTTGCTGTGGATTAGCTGTAGGCTGAGATCCCTTTAATGACCTCTTGTGGGATCATGTAAAGGCTATCACCCCAGACTTGCACTTCAACTAGAGTTGGTTAGTACTTATTTTCCATTCTATTCATTCATAAATTTCTGTAGCAATTGATATGAATGTAATGTAATGTTGTGCGCTTTTAAAAGAATGATGTTTTATTGTGAGTGATGTAATGTTTGCAATTGATTTATTACCATGTTTGTAATGTAACGTTGTGCTCTGTAGGTATGAGTGTGATGCAGCAATATTCCTCTTTCTAGAAGAATGTTTTGTTGTGATTCATGTCAACAATTTTTAAGGGTTAGATTGAAAAGGGAGAATGGAGTTTGGAGGTAGGGTTGGATTTTAGATGGAAAAGGGAAATTGGAGGCTGAGGTAAAAGGGGAATGGAGGCTGAGGTAAAAGGGGGAACGGAGGCTGAAGGGACAAGGGGGAATGGAGTTTGGAGGGGAAAAGAGGAATGGAAGAATAGAGGTTCAGATGATGGAGGAAAAAAAAGGGGGAATGGAGGTTGGAAAGGGAATAAGGCTGGAGGAAAAGAGGAATGTAAGAATAGAGGTTTGGATGATGGAGGGAAAGGGAACTGAGGCTATAATGTTTTTGAAATTTATTTTAATATAGCTTTTTGTTGTTGATGTGCTGCAGGCTTAAATCCCTTGAAGGACCTATTATGGGATCAAGCAAAGGCCATCACCCTGGTCTTGCATTTCAACTAGAGTTGGATAGTACTTATTTTCCATCCTATTCATTCGTAAAATTTTATTGTAATTGATTGAAGGGAATAAGGGTGGAGGGGACCTCTTATGGGATCATGCAAAGGCCATCACCCTGGTCTTGCACTTCAACTAGAGTTGGATAGTACTTATTTTCCATCCTATTCATTCGTAAAATTTTATAGTAATTGATTGGAGGGAATAAGGGTGGAGGAGAGGAAGAAAATATAATATTTTTTAAGTTTCTTTTCATGTAACTGTTTTTTTGTTGACGTGTTTCAGGCTTAGATCCTTGAATGACCTCTTGTGGGATCATGCAAAATCCATTACCCTAGACTTTCACTTCAACTAGATTTGGGTAGTACTTATTTTCCATTCTATTCATTCATAAACTACTGTAGCAATAGATATGAATGTAATGTTGTGCTCTTTTTAAAAGAATGATTTCTTTTTGTGAGTGATGTAATGTCTGCAATTTTTTTACTACCATGCGTACTTAAAATGTCAACAATTGATCTACTTATTTTCCATAATATGTATGCATAAACTTATGTAGGAATGAGTGTGATGCAATATTCCTCTTTCTAGAAGAATGTTTTCTTGTTGTGATTCATGTCAATAATTTTTAAGGGTTGGAGTGAAAAGGAGAATGAAGTTTGGAGGTAAAAGGGGGAATGAATGTTGAAGGGTTGGATGTTAGAGGGAAAAGGGAGAATGAAGGTTGAAGGGTTGGATGTTAGAGGAAAAGGGAGAATGGAAGATGGAGGTAAAAGGGTGTGGTGTCCCCAGATTTCACCCTAAAATCTGGGACTCCCCCATGTTAAAAATTTCGTACTTTTAAAATAACGGGTCGTTTTGTGTTTTTATTGCCAGAAGATGCCTGTTGCGTTAAGATATTCCCAGTGTATCATATGAGCCAATTTCGACAAATACCTAGATGCCCAAACTCATTTTATCCCTCCACCAAGTTTTGTCTGCGGGAAATTTTTATTTAATTATTTATTGAATAAATAATGCCCCGTTTGAAGTAAATTGTGCTTCGGTTGAATCTTGTTGCGATTTTGCATGCCAGTATTCACTAGTCTCATTAGGGTTTTCACCAGGAATGAATCCTGGGCTTTGTCTGTGACTTCTGGCAACGTTTTTTGTTTTTATTTATTTCTTTTTCATTTTTCTCCGGTTTTCTCCTTTGTTTCTCTGTGAAATTCCCCTAGGTCAATTCCTTTGCACAAGTACAGTTTGTTTTATTGCCTGGAACATCTGGAGAACATCTACGGCCGCCATACCAAAAGGAATCAGCCTCAGGAAGCCAGCTTCTGGGTAAAAAAGATGAAGTCATGCACAAAAATTCTCTCTAGGCAAGTCACACTTTTTGGGAATGGATAGGTTCAAGCCGCACTCAAATTTTTGTAGTAGCAGGCGGTGTGGAATTTATTACCTGCCTTGTAGGGTGAAAATTCCCATGAAATCAAAGTCACTTAAGCATCGTAGGAAAATTAGAGGCGTCAGTAGGCGGGAATTTCTACTGCGTTGCAGGGTAAAAATTCCCATTATAAAATAAAGAAAAATCATTTAAAGCACCGATGGAAATTTTTCTGCCTACCTGGCAAGCTAACTTTTCCCACCAGAGAGATTTATTCACCCATGCAAGTTGCACTTTTTGGGAGGTATTTTAATTAAATAATGGGAAAAATAGAAGTGGCAAGCAAGCGGGAATTTCTTACCTGCCTTGCAGGGTAAAAATTCCCATTATGGAAGTCAAACAACTTAAGTGAATGAAGGGATTTTTGGAGCTGCAATGCAGGGTGAATAATCCCATCAAAGTTGACTTCTTAAATTTAGAAATCACCCATGCTAAAAAGTGCAACCCCTTTGGGCATTAAATAATAACTCTAATGCAATTTATTAATAGTTTTCCTTCCTAATTTTGGTGCCAGGGATGATGGAAAGTCAATGCATGATGTGAAGTCAAAGAAGACTGAAGGAAGAAGGCTAAAAATAAATTAAATTAATTTATTTAATGGCTGCTTGGAACATGCTAAAAAGTGTGACCCATTTGGTGATTAAATAATGCTTTTTGTGGCATTTATTAATAGCTTTTATTCCTAACTTTGGCGCCATGGAGAAATAGAAGGTCAATGCATGATGTGAAGTCAAAGAGAACTGAAGGAAGAAGATTAAAAATAAATTAAATTAATTTATTTAATGGCAGCCATGAGCATGCAAATTTAGGTGCCCAAGTTGAAGGAATAAGCATGTTTATTTATTAATTAATTGCCAGGAATAGGAGAGGCAATTATTAAATATAGAATGCTGAGAGTTATATAAGCATGGGCTGCCATAGTGATGGAATAGTTAATTATTTTATCAAAGGATTGCAGCCTGGACAGTTTTGGCGCCCAAAGGAGGAGGATTTTTGCTTAAAAAAGTGTTTTTCATTGCCGGAAAGCTTCAAAGTTTGGCGCCTAGGATTGGAGGAGCTTGATTTAAGCTGTGTAATTATCTGCATATTGGTACAGGTGCCCAGGTGAAGTTGAAAATATTTATTCTTGCTTTGCATGCAAGCAAAGCCTCAAATTTTAGGGCGATGGGCTTTAAATATAGATTTTTATGATAAAAATCAAGTGTTCATGCCCCCGGATCTCGCTTTGTCTCAATTAATTGCAGTGCTTATATAAGTGAAAGGGAGCTCAAATCAATGTCAGATACATTGAATATATCTTCCGAATCTGAAGAATTCCCCAGATCTGCACCAATTGCAAAGAATTCCGGCAGAATAAAAAGAAAAAGAATTGCTCGAAGATTGCTCCGGCCATGGCAAAGCAGGATGAAAGAGAAGGATCAACGGAATCAAGCATTGCTTCCAGATTTGTTGATATCGGTGATACGGATCTAGGCCTCGAACCCCTCTCCGAATTGATTGATAGATCCAGGGTTGGAAAGACATCTCTCATGTGGGCAGTTAAAAGCAGAGAAATTATTTGAGCTTTAGCATTTCACCACAACTCCGGCTTTGCCGAGTTCGTCATCGGCAACAGTGGGAGAAGCACATCTCTCATGCGGCAATCAAAAGTAGTGGAATTATTTGAGCTTCATCATTTCCAGCCACAGCTTAGTTGTCAGAATTCGTCATGGAGTGTGCAAGGTTGTACCATCCACTATCCAGCTCAATCCGGGATGCTGCGGGAAAGACAATAATCAGGCAGGACACACAATTTATCAATTATTGTCTGAAGATTCCAACATGACCGGTGGTGACTACAATCAACATGCTGGACATTGGCAACAGGTGGGAGAAGCACATCTCTCATGCGGGCAGTCAAAAGTAGTGGAATTATTTGAGCTTCATCATTTCCAGCCACGGCTCGGTTGTCGAAATTCGTCATGCATGGAGTGTGCAAGGTCGTACCATCCACTATCCAGATCAATCCGGATCATGGGAAAGACAATAATCGGCAGGACACACAATTTATCAATTATTGTCCAAGATTCCAACATGACCGGTGGCGACTACAATCAACATGCTGGACATCGGCAGCAACAGTGGGAGAAGCACATCTCTCATGCGGGCAATCAAAAGTAGTGGAATTATTTGAGCTTCATCATTTCCAGCCACACTCGGTTATTGTCGAATGTCATGGAGTGTGCAAGGTTGTACCATCCACTATCCAAATTTCAATCCGGATGTTTGCGGGAAAGACAATAATCAGGCTGGACGCACAATTTATCAATTATTGTCTGAAGATTCCAACATGACCGGTGGTGACTACAATCAACATGCTAGACGCTGGCAACAGATGGGAGAAGCACAAAGTAGACTGTGTGGGCATAATGAACAAGTATATGAAGAAGCCCAGGTCTCCATCAAAATTCCCGAGGACTCTTTCACAATCCAATCTGGTGTAGGAGGTGGATGACATTACCAAATTGTTATGCAGATAAATGGAGAAGCCAACGCTCACAACTTCCGCTCATGGATGTATGCTTTCATCAGGACCATTGAGATCAACAAAGCATATTCGATAATCAATTGGTTGGAGATCATCAGTGACAACATCGGTGAGCAACTTTGAAGTGTGAGGCGTACCTACAACTTCAAGATGACTTCATATTTGGTATATGCAACAGCAACCTTGCAGCGTATCTTTTCCAAGTTGGATAAACGGGGCATACTCTCGAAGGATCCTATTTTTGAGTGCTACCCGCAGCTGACTGTGCCTGAATGCAATAAATATTACAAGGTGGTCAACAATGGATTCTTCTACGAATTCATTTGCAAGTTGAATAGTGATCTGAAGACCAACAGGGTGAGCAAGGAAGCTTGGGAAGCTGTATCCCAACATGGCTGTATCTTCATCCAATTTGTAGACTTTACATACCTCAGGGTAACCGGCTTTTTAGGAGAACCAGTTAAGTTGCCCAGATATCCAAGCGACAAATTGGTCATCATGGAGTTGTGCAGACAACTCGTGGAGATGCATGACCTACAATCAAAGCGACACAAGTCTACAGGCTTCTTTTCGATCACAATGGGCTATTATAGCTGCCAGAGCATTCACAAGGCCAGACGAATTGAAGTTGAGATGTTCTTTGAGTGTGAGCATGAGTTCTTCCCAGCACGGCTGAACTTCGATCCATATGGGGTAGCAAGGAAGACAATCTCCCAGGAATACTCGCATGTGCCTTCGTTAGAAGACTTCGGATGAAGTGCGAGTGCGAGTACGAAGTCGAAAAGAAAGTCTTTAGCGAGTTATCGGTGCAAGTATTTGATTATGGATTGGCATGGATACCTTCGGATCTCATGGCGATGGGCCTGTGTTACTTGACTCATACCACTAGATGGGAGGGGATAGAAGACTTCTAGATGAAGTGCAGAAGCGAGTACGAAGTCAGAAAGAAAGACTTCAGCAGGTTATCGGCGCGACAAGTGTTTGATTATGGATTAGCACGGATACCTGCGGATCTCATAGATGATGGGCTTGTGTTACTTGACTCATACCACCAGATGGGAGGGGATAGAGTGCGCTTCAGGAAAACATCGGTGGCTGCCACACGATCGAGGAAAGATCTGCCGCGGTTCTGGTCAACACCTCGAACTGGTTGCTGACAAAGGGGTATTGCCTTGATGAAGCTTTGATGAATCAAATCACAAGCAACCTTAGCGCAAGAAACTCCATCAAAAGAAAGCACGAGGGAGAATGCAGCAGAAGTTCTGAAAAGCCTAAAGTGCACAAGATGTCTCATTCACAGGAAAGGTCACTTCTACGGCTATGGTGCTAGTTTTGACTTCTCCAGCGTCAACCCATAGCACTTCACCAACCTGTGAACCTCGGCGAGATGTTTTCGTTCCTCCGTTGAATCCAACAACATTTGTGTTTTCTCCTCCGCCACTTCGATTTTCTCCTCTTCCTGAAGAAATGCTAAAGTTGCAGATGGTAGAATTTGAAAGAGCGTTGTCCTTGAAATTCAAGACGACAACCACAACACTGTAGCAATTTCGGATGGAGAGGAACCAGAGCACGAGATGGTGGTGCATTCAACGACTTCTCATTCTCCGAGAAGCAATTTCTCAAAGTGGTTGGCCTCACAGTCAGTCCCGGAAGCTAGAGAGGAGATCAACTTGGAGGAACATGACTTGCAGCTGCTCCTGAGTTTGGGTGGAAAAGACAGAAGACCTAAAGTTGCTAAGGTGACTTCAAGGTTGATTATTGAAGAATCAGGGCAAAAGTTCGCTGAGGTATCAGTTCCGATAGAAGGAAAGTAGAAGAGCGAGCTTACGGCAACAGATATAACAGTGACCAAAGTGCCGATAGGTCAAACCACTACTGAAGGATTAAAGCAAGACACGCAGACACTGATAAATGCTTTATTCCTTAAGCTTGACAAAGAGAAGGTAGAAAAAACTGAACTTCAAAAGTAGGTTTCCCAGTTGTGCGAGATCATTGCTAAGGTTGCCAAACCTTTCTCTCAGCCAATTTCAGCACATGAGCAGGTGAGTGATCATCTGATGCAGGAAGTGGAAAATGCAGGTAACCAAGTTAGAGCTATCGACGAATGGAAGAGCCTAATCATTCGCCAAGCTTCTGTACAACTCGGGAGGTGCCACTGCCTAAAGGTTATGAAAGATGCATTGGTTCAGCTGAAACAACTAGTGACAAGCACGATGGATATGAACACAGTGGCTGAAAGTAACCTGAGCACTTTGGTCGAGATAAATAAGCTGCCGAGGGAGGTTTTGATTGCCGAGCGAATTGTGCCCGATGGATCGGTTGAAAAGGGGAAGCAACTTGAGTTTGTGGTCTCTTTCCGTTTGGAGATCTTCATAATCATGCTGAAAAGAATGCGGGCGCTCGAGAGTTTGGTATCATCCCTGCCACAATATGTCATTGCTTTCACCAATGAGGAAGTGGTCGGGAACTTTTCTTCATACAAAAGGACCATTCTAGCAAAGTGCCTGATTCCCTGGAAGGATCTCTTCTGATGATTCAAGAGAGGATTGATGGAGTTGTTAGGCCTTTCACGATGAATTCCATCAGTAAGCTAGTAACGTTGTAGTCAGATATTAAGAAGTTCGGGCCTAGCTTGAAGGAGGTGGAAGCGAGCATCGAAGTTTTGAGCGAAGGATTGCTGCAATTCAGGACAGAAAGAAGTTGTGGCTAAAACAGATGGGAAATTGCTGAATTTTATGTTCGACAAGTATATTCAGTATCAGAACAAAAAGAAAGTATAGGAAGTTACAACTGACAGATCTTCCTTCTTCTTCTCTTTCTTCTTCTATTTTTATGTTCCCGGATGTAATTGTAAAACTTAAAAGTGATTGGCTTGAAAACCATTACTTTAAGTTATTTGGAATGATTCTTTAAGTTAAGTGACAGATGTGCACAATTTTGACTTGAACTCTTGATGCATGTCACTAAGAGAGGAATTAGAGGAAGATGATTGTCAGATGTTCTTTTCATTTCTTGTTTATGTTCTAGTTTCCCATTTGTAATTGCCCCTCTTCATTCTATAAGTAGAGGAAGAACCTTTGGGTTAAAGGATCAGAATTTGTAAGCGGCATTCTTGTGTTCCAAACTTTGTCTGAAACCCCTGATAGCTATTTGAAAGCAGAGGAATAGAAAGGAGCATATTTCCGGAGAACTTTGTGTCAACGGTGCACTTTGTTTCTAACTTTCTGTCTTAGATCTATTCATAAACTTTGTGTTATTCTAGATCTAGATCTGAAAGTTTCCTTTGCTTATAATTCTGTATGTTAATATCTATCTGTTTTACCTATGTGCATGCGATCAACTCTGTAATCTATTGATTGGGTTGCACATCTTCCCCCTTTCCTTCCTATTTTCTATTATTTTCCCCTTCTTTAGATATTTCCTTTCTTTTACAGCTGCTTACTTGCTGCAAAACTATTTAGCTATGGTTCATGAGCTACATGGTTAAAGTAATACCAACAAATAGATACTAGCAAATTTAACTGACAAATCTTACACGGGAGCCTCACTAGTAAATGAGGGAGATTTATCTCATGACTGCCTAGGTTTTCAGCTATGCAGAAAATCTAGCCAACAGAGAGTGAATGGAGTCCGGAGGGAAAAGGGGAGTGGAGTTTGGAGGGGAATAGAGGAATGAAAGAATAGAGGTTCGAGATGATGGAAGAAAAGGGAGGGGGAACAGAGGTTGGTAAGGGAATAAGGTTGGAGGAGAGGAAGAAAATAAAATGTTTTCTAATTTTTTTAATATAACTGATTTTGTGTTGTCATGCTACAGGCTGAGATCCCTTGAAGGACCTCTTGTGGGATCATGCGAAGACCATACCCCGGACTTGCACTTCAACTCGAGTTGGTTAGTACTTAATTTCCATTCTATTCATTTGTAAACTTATGTAGCAATTGATGTGAATGTAATGTTGAACTCTTTTTAAAAAATGATTTCTTATTGTGAGTGATGTTTGTAATTTTTTGATAATCAATTATAAAGCAGCACTATTAAGGTTTGATCGCTACTTTTTTTTCCTACCATGCGTACATTAATCGTCAACATTTGATCTACTTATTTTTTGTACTTTATATGCATAAAGTGTTGTATGTAATAGTGTGATGTTGTGTTCCTTTTGTAGAAGATTGTTATCTTGTTGTGATTCATTTCAATAATTTTAAGGGTTTGAGGGAAAAAGGAGAATGGAGGTTGATGGGTTTGATGTTGGAGGGAAAATGGGGGAATGAATGTTAGAGGGAAAAGAGAGAATGAATGTTGGAGGGAAAAGGGAGAATGGAGGTTGAAGGGTTTGATGTTGGAGGGAAAAAGGGGAATTAAGGTTGGAGGTAAAACAGGGAATGAATGTTGGAGGGCAAAAAGGAATTATGGAGGGAAAGGGAGGGGGAACAAAGGTTGGAGGGGGAATAAGGGTGGAGGAGAGGAAGAAAATATAATCTTTTTTTAATTTTCTTTTAATATAAGTGGTGTTTTGTTGATGTGTTGAGAGCCCTCGAAGGAACTCTTGTGGGATCATGCAAAGGCCATCACCCCGGACTTGCGCTTCAACCACGATTAGTACTCATTTTCCTTTTATTCATTTGTAAACTTCGTAACAATTGATATGAATTAAATGTTATACTCTTTTTTAAAAGAATGACTTCTTATTGTGAGTGATGTTTGTAATTTTCGATAATTAATTAAAAAGCAACATTGTTAAAGTTTTATCTCTACTATCATACGTTTAAAGCCTCTTACCGTTGTCTCCTTTGCCGAAAAAAACACCTCTTCATTTCCCAATGCTTAGACGAACTTTATGTGAGTCTCTTCGGCACTCTCCTAAACATTTTGGCGCACCATTTTCCCCTGCCACTCATCTCTTCCCTTTGAGCTTAACCCCAATTCCATATTCTCCCACACCTCTAGTCTTTATGATATTCCCGGACAACCACTTATCTAGGTTGACAACCCACCTTCCTTGTGCCACCTTTTCACCTACACTAAAATCAGAGAGGCAATCGGGATGATGAACTATAGTAGGGCAGAGATGAGGGGTTCTAAGCAGAATTCTTCAAACTTGGTCAAGGGGTTCTTTGTAGTTATTTGATTGACCTCTTCAATCACGTGGTTTGCTTGGGTTTTCCGCCATCTTGGGCACACCATATCATTCACCCGATTCGCAAATTGGGTCCCAGCGTTGACCCCAATAATTACATGACCACTATGGTGGGTCACACATTCTCAAGCTTTTTGCTATAATGTTACATATGTAGTTATCGAGGAGCTTGAATGGAGGGCTAGCTAGTTTTGACCGAATCACCAAACTAATGACCATATCTTCACTCTCCGGGCCATCATTGAGGAGGCGCATCATCACTTGTCGATGGTCTATTGTTGCTTTGTGGACTTTCGGAAAGCCTTTGACTTGGTGCCACATGAGGCACTTTTTTCAGCGCCTTTGCGACATTGGCATTTCGAGACCTTCTCACGAACATCATGGTTTGTCAAGAATGTTTTGGGCTGCCTCCGCACCTCTTATGGAGAGTCAGAGCTCATAAGGAGTACCATTAGGATTAAGCGGGGTGCCCCCTATCCCCAACTCTATTTGGGATCTACATTGATGAGCTTGAGTCTTTTCGGCCGAATCACCAAACTAATGACCATATCTTCACTCTTCGGGCCATCATTGAGGAGGCACGTCATCACTCGTCGAAGGTCTATTTTCGAAAAGCCTTTGACTTGGTGCCACGTGAGGCACTTTTTTTAGTGGCTCTGCGACATTGGCATTTCTGAGACCCTTCTCACGAACATCATGGTTTGTACGAGAATGTTTTGGGCTGCCTCTGCACCTCCTAGGGAGTGTTAAAGCTCATCAGGAGTACCATTAGGATTAAGCGGGTGCCCCTATCCCCAACTCTGTTTGGGATCTACATTGATGAGCTTGAGTCTTTTCTCCATGAGCATATTCAAGAAAGTGATGGGTGCCTCCTGCACCAGGTTTTGATATCCATTCTCCTTTTTGCGGATGTGGTTCTCTTGGCTTCTTCTTCGAAGGGCTTATAGAGACAACTTGATGCCTTAGCCTTGTTTTGTGATCTTCGGCAGTTGACGGTTAACCTTGGTAAAACCAAGGTTATGGTCTTCAATGGTTTGAAGACCTTGCATCTCCACTTCTTCTTCAGAGGTGAGGAGATTGAGATCACCAACTCTTATACCTATTTGGGGATTTTGTTTTCTGGCCCTCATTTCAATTTGAGACAAGCTCTCCAGCCTCGAGTCAACAAGGGCTATGGGTCCTTAGTTCATCGAGTACCATTAGGATTAAGCGGGGTGCCCCCATCCCCAACTCTGTTTGGGACCTACATGCTTGAGTCTTTTCTCCATGAGCATATTCAAGAAAGTGATGGGTGTCTCTGCACCAATTTTGATATCCATTCTCCTTTTTCATTCTCCTCATTTTGCGGATGATGTGGTTCTCCTGGCTTCTTCTCCAGAGGGTTTACAGAGACAACTTGATGCCTTAGCCTTGTTTTGTGATATTCGGCGATTGTGGTTTACCTTGGTAAAACTACGGTTATGGTCTTGATGGTTTGAAGACCTTGCATCTCCACTTCTTCTTGCAGGTGAGGAGATTGAGATCACCAACTCTTATACCTATTTGGGGATTTTGTTTTCTGCCCTTGTTTCAGTTTGAGACAGGCTCTCCAGCCTCGAGTCAACAAGGGCTATGGGTCCTTAGTTCTTCTTGAGAGACAATGCTTCCGCCATCCAATGTCCCTCATGGAATCCCTCGTCGAGACCCACGGTCCTCTACGGTTCTTTCTTTAGTACTTGGCCGGCTTCCATCGAGAGGGTTTAAATTTTCTCTTTCGTTTCATTAGGTGTAAGCAATTTGTACCCTAGCACATTATTTTGGCGGAGTTTGGAGCCCATCCTTTCAGACTAGAGACCATATTTGACTTGGTTTCTTTCTTGCATCGCGTTCGAACGTAGACACTTTGCCAAGGTGTGAGACAGTACCCATACTTGCATACTGTTCTTACGAGACTATTGCTCCTTTAGACTCCCTTGCCGGTGTAGCGGTTGTTATGCTTTGAGGTCTCCAAACTTTGTGGGGCAATTGGTATTCAAATGGACCTTCGTCCACCTTTTCGGTACTCCTTGGACACTCCGAGCCACCTTCTACCTATGAAACAGGATGAACAAGATCATCAGAGAGGATATTTACAGGCAGTTCATCCATACCACTTGGGTAAATCCTCGGGGGGTTTACGTCCCAAGATGGCCTTTTACATTGAGCATTTTTTAGAGTTGAGGGACGGTCTCATTATTCGCCCTCAGTACACCCTTCAACACTGGATGCATGCCCTTCGCATTCCCTTGGTCAGTTCAGGGTTGGTTCTCATAGACTCCGTTGTGAGATGGATCACTACGTTGATTGTTTGGACAGATCTGCCGCCTGTAGACTCAAGAGACGGAGAGACGAAACACACTTCATCTTTCGATGCCCCATTAACTACGAGATTAGAGGGAGATTTCACTATTTATTTAGGTGGACGAAATCTTTCTGACTTCTTCAGGTTTGAGGATCAGAGGTGTTTGGCTTTATATTTATAGGAGGCTTTGAAGCTTCGTGAGCACACTCTTCACCACATCTTAGACCAGACTCTACCCAACGGATTACTTCCTTCTTCACAATTTTACCGGCGGAGAGAGGCATTAAGCGCCCTTGTGAGATCATTTTCGCTTCTTCCTCTAGGTTTGTTCGGCCCAGGGAAACCATCCATGGTTCCCCGAGTCACCATAGGCATGCCCGTACTTTCAGGCTTGGCATTAGGAGGTAGACGAGATCCACTAGGCCTCGTAGGGATAATACTATATCCAGATAACGACATAATAGGTAGACTCTCTTGGATCGGGTTGACATTCTATCCTCAGCTTCTTCCAGTCGGCCTTGGATGTTAGGAGAGTTGGATCTTCCATCCCCTGATGGGCTTTACTCTTTTCTTCTCCTTGATCGTCTCTCCCCCTTTCTTCCTGTCACTTGTTTTTCCACCCCCATTTTGGGTGCGTGTGATTTCTTCTTCTGTTGCCTCTTCGGCTTTTGTATTTCTTCTTTCTAGGAACTCTTTGGTTTTCCCACCTAAGGTGCTCGCTGTTTTTCTGCAATCCCTTTGACCTACTTTTGTGGTCATTTGTTGGACATTAATATATTTATCTTATCTTATCTATTTTTTTTTCCTACCATGGGTACATAAATTGTCAACATTTGATCTAGGTATTTTCTGTACTATGTATGCATAACTTCTATAGGCATGAGTGTGATGGTGTACTCCTTTTCTAGAAGAATGTTTTCTTGTTGTGATTCATGTTAGTAATTTTAAAGGCTGGAGGTAAAAGGGCGAATGGAGGTTGGAAGGGAAAAGAGGAATGAAAGAATAGAGGTTTGGATGATGGAGGGAAAGGGAACTGAGGGTGGAGGAGAGGAAGAAAATAGAATGTTTTTAATTTTCTTTTTAAAATAAATATTTTTTTGTTGACGTGTTGTAGATTGAAAGGACCTCTTGTCGGATCATGCAAAGACCATCACCCCAAACTCGCACTTCAACCAGAGTTGGTTAGTACTTATTTTCCATTCTATTAATTCATAAACTTATGTAGCAATTGATTGGAGGGTGGAGAGGAAGAAAATATAATATTTTTAATATAACTATTTTTGTTGACGTGTTGCAGATTGAGCTCGCTTGAAGGACCTCGTGGGATCATGCAAAGTCCATCACTCCAGACTTGCACTTCAACCAGAGTTGGTTAGTACTTATTTTCCATTCTATTAATTCTTAAACTTTTGTAGCAATTGATTGGAGGGAACAAGGTTGGAGGAAGAAAATATAATGTTTTTTAATTTTCTTTTCATATAATTGTTTTTTTGTTGACCTCTTGTGGGAAATGAGGACCTCTTGTGGGATTATGCAAAGGCCATCACCCCAAACTTGCACTTCAACTAAATATGAATGTAATGTGAGTGATGTTTTCATTTTTTTACTACCATGCGTACATAAACTATCAACATTTGATTTACTTATTTTCAATAATATGTATGCATAAACTTTTGTAGGTATGAGTGTGATGTTGTAGAAGAATGTTTTCTCTTTGTGATTCATGTCAGTAATGTTTAAGGGTTGGAGGAAAAGGTGGAATGGAGGTTGAAGAGTTGGATGTTCGAGGAAAAGGGAGGTTGGAGGAAAAGAGGAATGGAAGAATAGAGGTTTGGATGATGGAGGGAGAGGGAGTGGGAAGGGAGGTTAAGGGAATAAAGGTAGAGGAGAGGAAGATTTTTTTAAAATTTTCTTTTAATATAATCGATTTTTGTTGACGTGCTACAGGTTGAGATCTTAAAGGACCTCTTGTGGGATCATGCAAAGGCCATCACCCCAGACTTGCACTTCAACCACAGTTGGTTAGTACTTATTTTCTATTTTATTCATTTGTAGACTTATGTAGCAATCGATATGAATTTAATGTTGTACTATTTTTAAAAAAGAATGTTTTCTTATTGTGAGTGATGTTTATAATTTTTGATAATCAATTAAAATGCACAACTGTTAAGGTTTGATCTCTACATTAGCGTACATAAAATTTCAACATTTGTTCTACTCTTTTTGTATTATGTATGTATAAACTTCTGTAGGTATGAGTGTGATGCTATATTCCTCTTTCTAGAAGAATGTTTTCTTATTGTGATTCATGTCAATAATCTTAAGGGTTGGAGGTAAAACTGGGAATGGAGGTTGGAGGCAAAGGGGGATTGAAGGTTGGAGGGGAAATGGGGAATAAAGGTTGAGGTAAAAGGGGAATGGAGGTTGGAGGAGAAAAGAGGAATGGAAGAATAGAGGTTTGGATGATGGAGGGAAAGGGAACGAAGGTAAAGGAAAATATAATGTTTCTCAATTTTCTTGTAATATAACTGTTTTTGTGTTAACGTGCTGCAGGCAGAGATCACATGAAGAATAGAGGTTTGGATGATGGAGGAAAGGGAACGAAGGTAAAGGGAAAATATAATGTTTCTCAATTTTCTTGTAATATAACTGTTTTTGTGTTAACGTGCTGCAGGCAGAGATCACATGAAGGACCTCTTGTGGGATCATGCAAAGGCCATCACCCCAGAATTGCACTTCAACGAGAGTTTGTTATTACTTATTTTCTATTCTATTCATTGTTAAACTTTTGTAGCAATTGATATGAATGTAATGCTCTAATCTTTTTATAAGAATGATGTCTGTAATTTTTGATAATCAATTAAAAACAACAATGTTAAGGTTTGATCTCTCCTTTTTCCTACCATCAATATTTGTTCTACTTATTTTCCATACTTTGTAGGTATGAGTGTGATGTTGTATTCCCCTTTCTAGAAGAATGCTTTCTTGTTGTGATTCATAAGTGTAATTTTTGTAATGTCCCCTCTTTCCGAATGAGCTAGGACGAAGACCTTTGGCCCTTTTTGTCTACCCGACGGCCAAAGGAAGTATCCAGGGTGACTAAGTTTTATTATTTTATTATATTGTGCAAATATTTTAAAATAATATTATAAATTGCACATATAATAAATAATAAAGCTTATTATTAAAATAAAATGCCAATGTCAAAATACAATTAATTTTAATTGTATTAAGGGGGAAAATGCAACTTGCTTGTGGGATAAAAATAGGGAAGTGTGACAATTGGCTCATAAGGAAACATGCGACCAACTTAGGCAGGATAAAATAATTCCAAGGAGGAAAACCCCAAGAGTTTGAGAGGGTATTTCATTTAGAAATTCCCAGCGGTTATAATCAGATTTCCAGTTAATTTCAGCAGTGCTTTTTGGAGGTATTTTCAGAGATTTATTGCAGCAGTTGGGTTGACTCATTGTGGGACTGTTTTGGCATCATTCTAGAGGTATTTCCTTCTAAAAATTATTGTCAGACATCTCCAAATATTTGTGAAACAAAGGGCTGTGTTTTCCTAATTTTTCTAAGTCAATTTAAGAGGGTTTCAAGCAGTTTATGTTCAGTTTCAGATCTGGTTTTTCCAAGTTATTTGGCTGCAATTAATATTGATTTTTACATAATCTGAGCTCTAAAATTATTTGCAATTACCGGGAATAAAAAACATAATTTTTGAGTGTGATTTGTGTGGAGATCCATCAAAAACCCTAGTCGCTTTGGCTAGGAAAAATTAAATTCTGCCCTAGTTTGCTGGTCAAGGGTTTCAGCAGTCTTATTTCTTCATTTGCAAGTCACAAAAATCTGATCTAGGGCAAAGAATATTACTAGGGATCTTCCAGGTGATTTTGTTTGATGCAGCCTAGAGAAGTTAAGCCACACGGGTATTATACAAAGAGACAAGCACGTCTTCTAACAGGTTTGGATACGAGGAGTAGTGCTGAAATCATGGTCGAGAGAGAAGGATCCGGTGGTATCGAGCAACGATCGTCCCAAATAGAGGGTTTTGTTTGATGCAGCCTAGAGAAGTTGGGCCACACAGTATTATACAAAGAGACGAGCACGTCTTCTAACGGAGTTTGGATACGAGGAGTAGTGTTGAAATCATGGTCGGGAGAGAAGGATCTAGTGGTATCGAGCAACGATCCTCCCAGCTAGAGGGCTTTTGTTTGATGCAGCCTAGAGAAGTTAGGCCACACAGGTATTATACAAAGAGACGAGCACGTCTTCTAATAGGTTTGGATACAAGGAGTAGTGCTGAAATCATGGTCAGGAGAGAAGGATCACATAGTCCTCCACGACAAGAGCGAGTTGACCCAAACTTTTTTCAGGGGTATGATTGAGTCTCATCATGAGATGATACAAACCATGAGGCAAATGATGGAGAGGATGGCCATGGATAGGCCAAGAGACAGGCATGACGGGAGGTATAGATCATATCGGTAGCCAATAGCCACGAGGAGACAAGATCGCTTATAGAGGTTGGTAGTGTGAGATTTTCCCCTCCACGTGAGAGGAGACATACAAAGGAGAGATCTACTAGGACTGTGGATAGACCGATGCAGCCTAGCTTCCTACCGAGAGATGATCTACCAGTAGTTGAGGACCCACTTGAGGGCACAATCTTTTAGGATAATGTGATGGTAGCTCATGATGAGTGGAGAGCTCTACCCAAGGAGGTACGAATGCCTTTCCCCTTCACCAGTACTGTGTTCAGAGGAGAGAGAGCTTGAGAGCTAGATAGGTACAGAGGCCTAGAGCATAGCAGAATAGGGAATTGAAGCATGCCACCAACAAGGTGACCCTTTCCACCTTTGATGGTAGTGGAAAGATTAGCGCCAGAGCATGGATCCACAAGCTTGATACATACCTCACTCTCAAGCCTATGCAGGAGCAGGAGGCTATTCAGTTTGCTACATTACACCTTGAGGGAGTGGCATACGATTGGTGGCACCATGGGCTTATCACACAAAGGCATGATATTTTATGGTCATATATGAAGTTTAGTCAAAAGCTAATTGCTAGGTTTGATTGCAAAGATGTGGAGCTTTATTATAGGGATTTGGCACAACTTTGACAGAGTGGTCACGTTGATACTTACATCAACGAATTTCAACAGATTGCAGTGATGGTGCCATAGATGCCCGAGAGACGTGTGGTGATGCTTTTCATTGAGGGACTTCATGACAAGTTGAGGGGATTGGTCAAGGCCCTTTGGCCTAGGACATTACACGATGCCATTCAGACGTCATTAGATTTGGTGACATCCCCCACTTCTTAGCAGCTTAGTAAGAAGCCTTCCACGAGCTCCAAACCTTTTCAATGCTCCACGAACCAGCGGAAGAGTGATCCCCCTCCTAGGATGGTGGATCGAGACTTGGAATGAGTTGAGGAGGAAGAAAATCTGTTTTCATTGCAAGTACCATTGGGAGCCTAGACACAACTGCCTTGGGAAAGGCAAGGTGCACCTTATTGAGGTGATATCAGATGTAGAGGAGTCTTCACCAGATGCAGATATAGAGGACAACGATGATGATCACGGTGCACATGAGTAACAGCCCCAGGTAGAGCTTGGAGAGGGGGAGACATCAAGACCGATCTATTGCTTCACTTTCTGGAGTCCCTAGGTACCATCCCTTTCGTTTGAAAGGAGTACTTTAGGGTCGACGAGTTGTTTGCTTGATTGATAGTGGCGCTATACACAATTTCCTTGATGAGGGATTTGTGATGAAGCGTGGATTACGAGTTGAGGAATTAGAGGGATTCGGTGCAGAGTGGCGAGATGACTTTGCTTTGAGTCGATGCAGGCGGATTTTGCAACTTAGTATCCAGCCGGGGATTACACATTGTGAGATGATTGATAGTTGGACTTGAGAGATTGATGATCACGATGCACATGAGTAATGACCCGGTAGAGCTTGGAGAGGGAGACATCAAGACCGAATACTATTGCTTCACTTTGGAGTCCCTAGGTACCATCCCTTTCGTTTGAAAGGAGTACTTAAGGGTCAGCAGGTTGTTTGCTTGATTGATAGTGGCGCTATACACAATTTCCTTGATGAGGATTTGTGATGAAGCGTGGATTACAGGTTGAGGAATTAGAGGGATTCGATGTGCGAGTGGCGAGATGACTTTGCTTTGAGCCGTACGAGGCGGATTCTGCAACTTAGTATCCAGGCCGGGGGATTACACATTTACTGAGATGATTGATAGTTGGACTTCGAGAGATTGATGCAGTTTTGGGTATTTAGTGGCTTCAGTCTCTTGAGAGATATGTCCAAGATTTCAGACGAATGGAGTTGGAGTTTATGGCAGATGGGAAGAAGATTGTGCTACGGTCTCTTTCATAGGGTGGGCCTAGAGTTGTTTGAAACATAGGAGAGGTTGCATGGGCAGCCCAATGTTTTATTTCATCCAAATCTTCTTCGATAGTGGACAACATTTGCATACAAATATTTAGACCATTGTGGATATGGGCAGGTTTTGGTGACATTCCTCCGGGTAGAGACTACCATATAGGGGTTTTGAGCATGTTATAGAGTTGGATGAGGGTGTCGAGCACAGATCACTACACCCTATATCGTCATCCTAAGAAATTTAAGGATGAGATAGAGAGGACCATCATAGATCTTCTTGATATGGGGCATATCTGTCCTAGCTCTAGCCCATTTGCTTCGTCGGTGGTGTTGGTGAAGAAGGACGAGACGATAAGGATGTGTATTGACTACCGTACTCTCAACAAGAAGACAATCAAGAACAAGTATCCCATCCCTCGTATTGATGATATTTTGGATGAGTTGCATGGGGCCATTTACTTTTTGGAGATTAATCTTCGATCAAGATACCATCGATTTGTGTTCGGAGGACATCCACAAGACAACATTCAAATGTCACTACGGGCACTATGAGTTTAGTGATGCCATTTGGTCTCACCAATGCACTGCCACTTTTCAGTCATGTATGAACCATCTCTTCAACAGCAAATTGAGGAAGTTCGTACTAGTCTTCTTTGATGATATCTTGATCTACAGCAGGACATGGGAGGACCACTTGAGGCATTTAGATGAGGTACTTGGCATTATAGAGACCCGTCTCTATTTGCTAAGATGTTTGAATGCGAGTTTGGACTTACCGAGATCTTTGTCATGTCATTAGAGCCAACGGGATCAAGGTCCACCAGGAGAAGATACAGGCTATGTAGGATTGGCCTCCACCTAGGAATATATCAGAGTTGCGGGGATTCCTAGGACTATGTGGACATTACAAGAGATTTGTGAGAGGTTATTCAGATATTGCAGCATTATTGACAAATCTCACATTGAAGGGAGCATTCAAATGGACAGATGAGGCACAAGTGATATTTGAGAGGCTCAAGGTGGTGATGAGCACTTGTCCAGTTCTAGCTCTTCTAGATTTCTCCAGGCCATTCATTTTGGAATGTGATGCTTCGGGCTCAGGTATTGGTGCAATTTTGATGAAGGATCGTCATCCCATTACCTATGAGAGTAGGAAGTTGAGGGAGAACGAGAGACCGTATTCCACCTATGACAAGGAGATGCTCGCCATCATGCATGCATTGGTGAAGTTCAGACAATATTTGGTGGGTGGGAAGTTCGTGGTGAGGACCGACCACAACAGCTTGAGGTATTTCTTGGAATTGAAGGAGCTCAATGAGAGGCAGTAGAAGTGGGTCAACAGGATCCAGGCTTATGATTTTGACATTGAGTATGTCAAGGGGAAGAAGAATGTAGTGGTTGATGCACTTTCGAGGAAGCCACATATTGCTGTCCTATATTCCGTGAGTGAGATTTCTGCAGATTGGAAATCTCAATTGCTGGTTGAGTATTCCAAGAATACATTGGCATGCGAGATCATGGATGGCAAGATTCAGGATGAGCGTTACCAGGTAATATTTGATTTGATTTATTATAAGGGTAGAATTTATTTGGTACCTGAATCTAAGCTCAAGGGCAAGATTCTACATGCACTCCATGATGCACCATTAGCAGGACATCCAGGTTATTTTAAGACATATAGGCAAGTCAGAGAGAGATTCTCTTGGAAGGGTCTCAAGGAGGATGTTCTACGGTATATTCGTGAGTGTGTGACTTGTCAGCAAAACAAGTCCGAGCATACTTTCCTTGCATAATAATTGCCTTACCTATTCCGAGTAGAGATGGGAGAGCATATCAATGGATTTCATTACAGGACTACCAGTTGTGCAGGGACATGATCGCATTTATGCGGTAGTTGACAAGTTGACCAAGTATGGGCATTTCTTTGCTATTCCCACCAGCTTTAAGGCACCACAGGTGGCTGATTTATTTTTTCGGGAGATTTTCAGGTTGCATGGGCTTCTGAAGAATATTGTCGATGTCGAGATAGCGAGGTTTATGAGCACATTTTGGCAGATTAGTGGTACTAAGTTGACTCAAGAATGAGCTACCACCCGCGACTGATGGGCGAGACAAAGATTGTGAATAAGTGGATCGAGGGGTACCTACGCAATTATGTTTCAAGACAGCAGAGAGCATGGGTGAAGCAACTTTATTTGTGTGAGTATTGTTACAATACTACGTACCATATGTCCATTGGCATGACCCCCTTTCGAGCTTTGTATGGATATGACGCGAGATCCTTTGTGGATTTGGCATTTGGAGATAGTAGAGCCCCTAAGGCTCGGGAGTGCTTACAGGACAGCCAGGATATCCTTAAGACACTTAAGGATAATATGCAGCATGCCCAAAATCAGCAGAAGATGTATGCAGACAGGCATAGGATTGAGCGGTCATTTGAGGTAGGGGATATGGTATTTCTGCGACTTCAGCCATACAAACAAAGCACTCTTAAGAAGAGTGGAGCAGAGAAGCTTAAGCCTCGATTTTATGGTCCATACAGGGTGGTGAGGAGAGTTGGACAGTAGCATGAGTTGGAGTTACCTTCAAAGTAAGATACACAATATTTTTCATGTGTCTTCTTTAAAGAAGGCATTGGGGCAGCATGTGACTTCTTCGGTAGAGTTAACACCATTGGATGATGAGGGGAGATTGGATTTGGTTCCTGAGGAGTTTCGGATATGAGAGAGGAGGTTGCGGAACAAGGTGATTCGAGAGTACCTGGTTCATTGGAGAGACTTACCTTTGGAGGATGCCACTTGGGAGGGTGAGTCATGCTTGGCACCCAACTTTACTACAATTGCTTGTGGGCAAGCAACTCCGAGGAGAAAGGACTGTAGTGTCCCCTCTTTCCGAATGAGCCAGGGGCGAAGACCTTTGGCCCTTTTTGTCTACCTGACGACCAAAAAAGTATCTAGGGTGACTAAGTTTTATTATGTTATTATATTGTGCAAATATTTTTAAAACAATAATATAAGTTGCACATATAATAAATAGTAAAGCTTATTTTAAAATAAAATGCCAATGTCAAAATACAACTAATTTTAATTGTATTAAAGGGAAAAATGTGACTTGCTTATGGGATAAAATAGGGAAGTGTGACGATTGACCCATAAGGAAAAATGCGACCAGCCTAGGGAGTATAAAATAATATCATTGGCTGATTTTAGAGGTGCTATTGGGCTGTTATTTTTTTATATGAGTGTTGGCTAGATTTTCTGCACAGCTGAAAACCTAGGAAGTCATGAGATAAATCTCCCTCATTTACCGGTGAGGCTCCCGTGTAAGATTTTGTCAATTATATTTTCTAATATCTATCTGTTGGTTTTACTTTAACTACGTAGCTCATGAACAATAGCTAGACAACTTCGCAGCAAGCAGGCTGTAAAAGAAAAGAAATATCGAGAAGAGGAAAATAATAGAAGCAAGAAGAAAGGAGGGAAGATGTCAACCCAATCAATAGTTTACGAGTTGATCACATGCACATTATTAAAACAAATAGATTATGAAATATAGAATTCGAAGAAGCAAAGGAAAATTTCAAATCTAGATCTAAAATAACACAAATTTTATGAATAGATCTAGAAATAAATACGAGACGAATGCATCGTTGACACAAAGTTCTCTAGAAATCTCTTCTCTATTCCTATGCTTGGAGAAATTAGGGGTTTCAGCTCAAATTCTGGAACACAAGAATGTTGATTACCAATTCTGATCCTTTAACCCGTAGGTTCTTCCTCTATTTATAGTGTATAAAGGGCAATTACAAATAGGAAGCTTTAAATGAATTCCCGTATGCGGAAGCTATGAAAAGGGAAACAACTGGCAATCTTTCTCCTGGAATTCCTCTGTATGACATGCATGCTTTATAAGCTGAAAAATAGAACCTTCTATTTTGCATGTCTACCACCTATTTCCAAGTAATTGGCGTCTTGATTAACGGATTTTAAACCAATCACGCAATTTTATAATTTAATTGATTGCTCAATTACTTTGTTGGAGAAAATAAAAGAAAAAGGAAAAGAAATAAGAAGAAAGCAACAACACTCCCAGTTTTCTTCTTCTTAAATATTCTACATGCGGTTGACTCTTTTGCCTTTGATTCTCACCAAACTGGATCTAGAGGCTATGTATGACTGTGATTTGCTTGCGGGTATTGCCTTTGACCTGTTTTCCCTTTATCCTTGAAACTTTTACAATTCTTCTTCAGTATATGCTCCAGTGCAATGTTTGTCGTAAACAATTCAGACAAAACTCGTCATCTTTTATTTTTAATTGCATATGAGCAATTTTAAATTCTGAAAGCACTCTGAGTGAATGCAAATACAAGTAAATTCAATGAAGGATTCAACTGGAAGATTGGGAGCACATGCACAAGATCTTGGAAGGAATTTTCCATGCACTGACTTCTACACGGGCTGCGTTAGAAACAAGAGGATGAATTTTTGCGGAAGCCTTTGCAATTATCTGAATTGGATCTGTCAATTAAATCGGTGATAGGTTCAAGACTTCATTGACTTCAACAAATCTGGAAGCTATGCATGATTCTGCTGATCTTTCTCTTTCATCATGCTTCAACATGGCTGGAACAATCTTTGTTTGAGCTCTTTTTCTTTTAATTTTGTCGGAATCCCTTGCAATTGGATCAATTTGTGTAGATCTGACAACTTCTTCAGATTGAAAAGATATATTCAATGTATCTGACATTGATTTGAGCACTTGTGATGAATACCTACGATTTATTCAGACGAAGATGGAGTCCAGGGCATGAATAGTTGATTTTTATAACCAAAATCTGCATATAAAGCTTGCTGCCCTAAGATTTGAGGCTTTGTTTGCATGCAAAGCTAGCAAAAATATTATTTAATTCACGAGCACTTATACTAACATGCAGATGCTCAGAATGACCAAGATTAAGCTATTCCAACCTTAGGTGCCAAAGCTGAAGCTTCCGTGCAGTGGGAAATAAATTTTAATGCAAAATCCTCCGTTTGGCGCAAAAACCTTTCCGGGCTGCAATCATCACCGAAAATAATTAATTGTCTCTCTCTTATGGTGTCCAATGCTTATATAACCTCCAACATGCTATTTTCGATAATTGCCTCTTCTTATTTATGGGAATTTAATTAATGAACAATCATGTTTATTCATCACCCAAATTGGGTGCCCAATTATGCATGTTGCTGGTTGCTTTTAAATAAGTTTATTTTATTTATTTTTAGTATGCATCCTTGACTTCTCCTTAGCTTTTCCTCTTTCATTGACTTTCTTTCTATTTATGGTGCCAAAATTGGGTGAATAAACCATTAATAAATATTATTAAATGCATTGTTATTCACCCAAGGTGGGTCGCATTTTTTAGCAAGGGTAATTTCCAAAAATAGGAAGTCAACTTTGATGGGAATTTCTACCCTGCATTGTAGCTCCAAAATTCCCTCTTTCACTTAAGTTGTTTGACTTTCATAATGGGAATTTTTACTCTACAAGGAGGTAAGAAATTCCGTTGGTACTTTAAGTGATTTTCTTTTATAATGGGAATTTTTACCCTGCAAGGCAAGTAAGAAATTCCGCTTGCCTGTTGCCTCTAATATTCCCATTGCAGCTTAAGTGACTTTGACTTCATGGGAAAAAGTACCTTGCAAGGCAGGTAAGAAATTCCCACCTTCCTGCCACTACCAAAATTCCCATTGCAGCTTAAGTGACTTTGACTTCATGGGAAAAAGTACCCTGCAAGGCAGGTAAGAAATTCCCACCTGCGTGCCACTACCAAAAATCCCATTCCAACTTACATTCATTCATTCTAAAAGTGCGACTTGCACGGAAGAGGCTTTTTGTGCATGACTTCATCTTTTTGGTGAAGTTTGCATTCGAGGCTGATTCCTTCACAGTGCTTTGTGTAAGTAGATGATCTCCGGATGCTTAGGCAATTAAATAGACTATACGGGACAAAGAACAAACGTAGCGGAATTTCACAAAGAAACAGCGAAGAAAACAGGAGAAAAACGCAAAAGAAATAAATAAAAGTAAAAACGTTGCGAAGTTGCGAGACAATGCAATGCCTTGAATTCATTCCTCACTGAAAACCCTATTGAGATGTGTGAATACTTGCATGCAAAACTTCAACATGTTCAATCGAGCATAATTTATTTCAAACGAGGCATTATTTATTTAATAAATAATTAAATAAAAATTTCTCGAGACAAAACTTGGCGGAGGGATAAAATGAGTTTCAGCATCTGGGTATTTGTTAAAATTGGCTCATATGATTCACTGGGAATATCTTAATGCAATACAGACATCTTCTAGCAATAAAAACACGAAAAGACCCGTTATTTTAAAAAGAACAATTTTTTTAAACATGGGGTAGTCTCGATTTCAGATTATAATTGGGAGACACCAGTTGCCTCTTTGCCTCTAATATTCCCATTGCAGCAGCTTAAGTGACTTTGACTTCATGGGAAAAAGTATCTTCAAGAGGCGGTAAGAAATTCCCACCTTCCTGCCACTACCAAAATTCCCATTGCGAGCTTAAGTGACTTTGGCTTCATTGGAAAAGTATCTGAGAAGCGAGATAAGAAATTCCCACTGCGTGCCACTACCAAAAATCCCATTCCAACTTACACTCATTCATTCTAAAAGTGCGACTTGCACGGTGAGGCTTTTTGTGCATGACTTAATCTTTTTGGTCATAAGTTTGCATTCTCGAGGCTGATTCCTTCAGTGCTGCGTAAGTAGATGATCTCCAGATGCTTTCGGGTAATTAAACAGTACTATCGGGACAAAGAACAAATGTAGCGGAATTTCACAAAGAAACTGTGGAGAAAACTGGAGAAAAACGCAAAAGAAAATAAATAAAAGCGAAAAACGTTGCGAGAAGTTGCAGACAATGCCTTAAATTCATTCGTGGTGAAAACCCTATTGAGATGTGTGAATATTGACATACTAAACTTCAACAGGATTCAACCGGAGCACAATTTATTTCAAACAAGGCTTTATTTATTTAATTAATAATTAAATAAAATAAGTTTCAGCATCCAGGTATTTGTAAAAATTTGCTCATATTATTCACTGGGAATATCTTAACGTAATCTGAGACATCTTACGCGCAATAAAAATACCAAAAGAGACGTTATTTTAAAAAGAACAAAAATTTTAAACATGGGGTGGTCTCGATTTTAGGGTAAAATCTTGAGACACCAATGAGCAAGTCGACTTGCTTGGGGGATTTCCAAAATTTTATCCTGAATTTTTTTATTGCAAAGAGCTCCCAGCTTTTGTAAGAAATTCCAAGGATGAAAACCCTTGAGAATTTATCTCTTGCGGACGAAAACCCTAGGAGTTTGAGAGGGTATTTCATACAGTAATTCCCACCGGTTATAATCAGATTTCCAGTTAATTTCAGCAGTGCTTTTGGAGGTGTTTTCAGGGATTTATTGCAGCAGTTGGGTCGACTCATTGTGGAAATGTTTTGGCATCATTCTAGAGATATTTCTTTCTAAACATTATTGTCGAGTTCTCCAAATATTTGTGAAACAAAGGGCTGTGTTTTCCTAATTTTTCTAATTGAATTTAAGAGGGTTTCATGGCAATTTATATTCAGTTTCAGATCTGGTTTTTCCCAGTTATTTGGCTGCAATTAATATTGATTTTTACATAATTTGAGCTCTAAAATTATTTATGAATATTGGGATTGAAAAACATAAGTTTTGAGTATGATTTACATGAAGATCCATCAAAACCCTAGTCACTTTGACTAGGAAAAATTAAATTCTGCCCTAGTTTGCTGGTCAAGGGTTTCAACAGTCTTATTTCTTCATTTGCAAGTCACAAAAATCTTATCTAGGGCAAAGAATATTATTAGGGATCTTTCAATGTTCACCTTAGTATGTTCGTTGAAAACTAGAATGTTTGAGGGTTTCAATGAGTCTTATTTCTTCATTTGCAAGTCACAAAAATCTTATCTAGGGCAAAGAATATTATTAGGGATCTTTCAATGTTCACCTTAGTATGTTCGTTGAAAACTAGAATGTTTGAGGGTTTCAACAGTCTTATTTCTTCATTTGCAAGTCACAAAAATCTTATCTAGGGCAAACAATATTACTAGGGATCTTTCAATGTTTACCTTAGTATGTTCCTTGAAAACTAGAATGTTTGTGTATTCCTTTCTGTCATAAATTAAACTATATTTGTTAGGGAGACAAAAACCCAAAATTCTATAAAAACCCCAAAATACAAATTCTTGATATATGAATAATGAAGTTAGGTAATAGTAAATGTGATATTTTTGATTGCTTGCCCCTCAATAGTTTCCAAGATTTCAAATCTCTTTTAGTAGTGTGCATGAATCCCACAAATCCATTTAGATTTTGCATTTCAATGCGAGAATATCCATATTTGGAAAAATCTAGTTCAAGAAAGGGACACATAGATAAGATAAGATAATTATATTAAATGTCCAACAAGTGACCACAAAAATAGGTCAATGGGACTGCACCATACAAAGCTGGATAAAAGCAATAGGGAAAAACCCAAATGGGTCCCCGAGAACAATAAAGAATAAGAAAGAGTGTATGAAGAAGAAGAAGAAGATGGGGAGGTGGAGGGAGAGGCCTTGACACCAACCCTCATGACTGTTGCCCAAGGTCAGCCGTAAAGAAACTAGTGATGTCTTTGGTGTCGATGTCGAGGATTGGAAGTTGTTTGAAATGCCTATGATCTATGGAGAGTCGAGCTCTCCGAGTGAACTTGGTGTTCTGACGTCCATGAGAAGGGGTCCTTGGTCGGTAATCAGGTGCATAAATCTATGGCCTAGGAAGAAGCACCTTTGGTCCTGTCAGATCTAGAATGAGAGTCCCCACAAGAGTCAAGTCTCCGCTTGGTGCCCCTCTCACCCGGGATCACAACAAAGAAAGATGTGATTCATCTAGTAGTAATCTCCCTGGAAGGTGGATGGGGACCCGTCGCGAAGCTTAAGAGCTTCCTATAAATAGAGAGCGAGACATCTCGATCATAATACCTGAAGAAGGGCGTGAACGTGAGGCGTTCACGGAATGGCAGTGAAACCTCCCTCTGATATCATAGTAGGTGGGGCATCGGAAAATGAAGTGTTCCTTTGTCTCAACCTCTGGAGGGAGCAAAGGAGGTAGAACCGCTCGGTCCGATCCAACTGGTGATCACTCTCGACCCGAAGCCTATGAGGGCCAACTCTTACTGGCCTAGGGAGTTGTAGAGAGCATGTATCCAATGACGGGAGATATAGGTGGGCAGTGATGAGTCCATTGTCGACATCAAGAAAGTGATTGTTGAAGGCCATCTTTGGGCTTAACTCATCGGGGGTTTGGTCCAAGTAACTTGAATGAAGCTGTCCGGTAAATGTCGTCTCTTATGATTTTGTGCGAGTCTTGCTTGCTCGGAATGAGATGTAGAGAGCATGTATCAATGATGGGAGATATAGGTGGGCCGAGTGATGAGTCCATTATCGACATCAAGAAAGTGATTGTTGAAGGCCATCTTTGGGCTTACTCATCGGGGGTTGGTCCAAGTAACTGAATGAACTGTTGGTAAATGTTGTCTCGATGATTAATGCGAGTCCGGCTTGTTGAGAATGAGATGAGCGGGAGCATCCATGGAGTACCTGAAGCGGGGAGATGGCCCATGTCGATCCCAATGAATCCAAAAAGACGAGAGACCCCGGCATACCAATAGCGAACATGGTCACTACGATCACAGAGAGCAATGGCCTCGGAGAACTTAGTGGCGAGGTAGATGTACTTGTCTCTGCTGTGGAAGGATCGAAAGTCCCTTAATATAGTGCGAGAGTGAGGTGAGACCAAAGATGACCTCTAGCACGAAGGGGTGAGCATAAGGATCTGAACTCGCTCAACAGAAGCCCAATCTGACTCGAGCAGTGAGGGACCCTAGGCCTCAGAACCATAAAGAACAGTGGGTCTCACAAGAGAGTCCGAGAGAGACATCTTGGACGATGTATCCTGAAAGTGGTGACGAAAGCACTGTCTCCCCAAGATTGCAAGGGAGCCATGCCCCTTGTTGATGCGGAGTTGAATAAATGGGTGTAGATTGAAGCGAGATCCAGAGAAGAGGGTCCCCAGATAGGTGTAGGAGTTGGTGATCTCCAACAAATCCCTCTTGTAAAAGAAATGAAAGTCAAACCATAACCTTGGTTTTACCTAGGTTGATTGTAAGTTGTCTGTGATCACAGAAGAGGGACAAAGCATCAAGTTGTCTTTGTAATCCCTCCGCAAAAGAAGCCAAGAGGACCACATCATCTGCGAAGAGAAGGATGTAGATCAAAACCTGATGAAGAAGACAGTCATCCCGTCCTGTATGTGATCCCGGAGAAAATCCTCCAACTCATCAATATAAATACCAAACAGGGTAGGGGAGAGAGGGCAGCCATGTTTGACCCCAATGGTGCTCCTGATGAAATCGGAAAGCCCAACAACAGTACGAAGGCGACCCAAGACCTCCTCATAGAGTCGGGTGATGGCGACAAGAAGGGTTTCGGAAATACCAATGTCTCTAAGTCGGCGGAAGAGGACCTCTCGTGGAACAAAGTCAAAGGCTTTCCGAAAGTCAACAAAGCAGCAAAAGACTCTGGACGAATGGTGACGTGCTTCCTCAATGATAGCACGGAGGGTGAGAATATGATCGATGATGCAGTACCTGTCCGAAACACCTTTGCCCTCTAGCTCTGCCGCAGACCAAGTCTTGCTCAAACTCGGATAGCTGCAAATGAAGAACAGTGGCGTATAGCTTGGAGAAAGTATGACCCACCATAATGGTCCTGTAATTATTAGGGTCAGAGGTAGGACCGGTTTTGTGGATAGGGTGGATGATATGGTGGGACCAAGAATGTGGAAAGCCAGTACACACCACTTGATTGAAAAGGTCTACCAAATAACTGTTGGTGGTGATCCCATGTTTGAAGAACTCTTCCTGAAAGCCTTCCTCATTTGTTGCTTTGCTACAATTCATCACCGAAATAGCCTTCTTAACATTAGTATAGGTGAAAATGCGGCAGGTGGAGGGTGGGGACACAATCTGGGTCCGGGGCTGACCAGGGATATCATACAGGGTGGAGGTGTGGGTGAACAAAGTGAGTGGGTCAAGATCCAGGGGTAAGGGGGAGCGTCGGGGAATGACGAGTGCATGGCGTTTCGAGAATACATAAGTGAAGTGCGGAGATCCGTCATTCTAAAGGAAATGAAGGTACGTTTCTTGTGGCGGAGGAGATTACGATAGGTAATTTTGAGGCAGGGGAAGTGGGGAAGGTCATGGTGGGGACACAATCTGAGTGCAGGGCTGACCAGGGATATCATACAGGGTGGAGGTGTGGGTGAACAAAGTGAGTGGGTCAAGATCCGGGGTTAAAGGGGAGTGTCGGGGAATGATGTTACGCCAAAAGCGTTTTAGGGAATACAAAAGTGAAGTGCGGAGATCTGTCATTCTACTGGAAATGAAGGTACGTTTCTTGTGGCGGAGGAGATTACGATAGGTAATTTTGAGGGAGGGGAAGTGGGGAAGGTCATGGGTAAAGGCCATGTGGAGCTGGCGGTGAAGGGATTTGCAGTCGTCATCATACCATTGGTCCATGGGGCATGTCCTCGTACCAAGGCGCTTGGAGGTCGAATGGGGGTAGGAGAGCAAGGCTACTTTGTGGATAGCGGTGGCGAAGGATGTACATCACATGTCGGTGGGAAACATAGTGAAAAGGGATTAAGGGGGAGAAGTTGACGAAGGTGGAAGGAGAAGGTTACAAAGTCACCCACATCGAGTCTCAGAGTGGTACGAGGGGGACAATGAGGGGGGCTAGGGGTCTGGGGGGTGGTTTCCAAAGAGAAGGAAAGGGCCACATGGTCAGCAAGGGGAATGGGGAAACATAAAGGTGGTGAATAAAAGCAAGGAGGTCAGGAGTAGTCATGACGTAGTCAACTACACTTGCGCCACCACAATGAGGTCTACAGGTGAAAAACTGAGAGTCTCGGGAAACAAGATATGCCATTAAGGATCAACAGGTCATGAGATTCCCCCATCTGTAAAAGGTGTTGGCCATAAGTCGTCAAGGGCCCTGCCACATCATCAAACTTCCTGTGAAGACCAACATAACCCGAGTCCACCTCTGAGGTACAAAGAGCATCAACAGTCCTGTCATGTAAAGGGACTTGGAAGTTTTTGGTTCGAGCATTGAAATCACCCAAGAGGATGACCTCACCAACTAAAGAACTGAGAGATGCCAGCAAAAAGATCAGAGTAGGGGTCCCCATTCGGGCCATTCTCAATGGCGAAGGGAGAGGAAACAGGAGGGAAATAACAAACTGCAATGAAGATGTCCCGGATAAGGTGAGGGGTCCACCTAACCTTGATCCACAGAAAACGGGCAAACTCGTCCTCAGCTGCCACGGAAATCCTGCCCCGAAGAGTGTACTAAACAATCTTGTCCGCTAGAACCCCTAACACCACCAGAACTCCTAGTATCCTTCCTGCAAACAGAGAGCCAGTAGTAACCCCTAAGGTCCGGAAGAGGACGAACGGGGCTCTCGTGTGTTTCTGTGACGAAAAGGAGATCCGAGTGTCCCAAGGCATCCTGTAGGAGACCGGGTGAAGACCGTAAGACCCGTTTCCATTCCAACATGAAATAGAAATGCCCCTGCAGCGAAGCCTTTCCCAGCGGGACCGTCATTTGGACCCAGAGGCCCAACCAGGAGGGAAAGTGTCCCGAATCATAGGTCTAAGGTTTCGAATCACTGCCCATTTCCCTGCCTTCCTGGCTGCCATGACTAATTCCCGAGACTGTTTGAGCTCTGCCACCTGGGCTCTAGTGAGATCTTCATCAAGGAAGATCTTATCTGGAAGTGAGAATAGTCTCCATTTAGCTTTGAGAGACCGGAGTCTATCTTCAACAGAGGAAGAGTGTAGAGTCAAGGCCAAGCCATGCTCTATCAATGTGCACCTCCGGCAGCCCCAACTTGTTTGTGATGAAATCAGATGCGAGGGCCAAAGGATCAGAAGAGGGAGGGGGTGTGGGCAGCCCTCTTACCTTAAGGTTGAGCTCTTTAGCTCGCTTGTTTCTTTCTTCCACCAATTTTTCCTGTACCACTTCCTTGACAACTGTAATAAGAGTGTTTTGGTCCTTGCCTTTCACAATTTGTGCCCAAGAGTCAGATTGTTTCCTGAGGTTTTCGTGTTGGGTTTGAATCTCTTCCTGTTTATGCTTTAAATCTGAAATTTCTGCATGCAATTGATCATTGGTGCCTGTTGGAATGGCCTGAATCGTGATATCTGTAAATTTCCTGCGCAGAGAAAGGTTGTCCGCTTCAACCTTTTCAACCCGAGAAGTCAATTCAAAGACCTCAATACGAAGAGTCCGGTTGGAAGATTCCAGAGACTCTAACCTACTGAGCAGCTCAGCGATCAAGTTTGGGAGGTTGCTTTCCTGTTGACCCGTTTGTTTGATCCAAGACTGGAGACTAGCGCAACAGGGGTGGAAGGAGTCATCGTGGAAGGAAAGACTGCTTGGAGAGGTGAAATGACGAGAGGAGAGTTTCCAGGTCCCCCAAATGGCGTGGCTCTGTGCATAGAAGAACGCAACAACTGTGAATGAGCCCACAAAGCCACGGATTGTGAAAAACGTGTGCCCTAAGCACTTGAGAAGATTGAACCACAAACTAGACCCAAGTCCAACGCACCAAGGATCCCTGCGGGGAGCACTGCTAGCTCGCCATCCTGGTAGACCGCATCACATGCGGGTGAGGTACTCTGCTTCCCTCGGCTCGATCCATCCTCTGATCTCGCCCCGATGCCATGGCCACTGACATCGGCGTGCCTACTCTTCGAGACACCCGTCTGCGTCCAGACCGCATTGACTTCACAAGTCTTCTGCCTTCGTTGTCAGCTCACCACACTGCAACGGTATCCATGGGTCACGAAAGTTTTGAGAAATGTGAGCCACAAACCCAGCTAAACCGTGAGGCCACGAAAAATGAAGCCAAAAGATTCAGCGAAAAACATGACCAGGTAGACCAGCGAAAAATGTGACCAGGAATTGCAAAAATCGTGACCAGATTCACGCAAAACCCGAGCCACAAATCCAGTGGAAAATATGACCAAAAGACCCTCGAAAGGCTGGTAAACCCGTGCCACGAACCCTGTGAAACATGTGAAGTCGTGATCAAAAGAATCACGAAAAAGCAATGGCGGAAGACGTTTCACGAAAAGCCACGATTTTTGGAATGTCTGGAGTCAAGGGCACATGAAAACGACCATGATTCTTGGAATGTCTGGATTGAAACGTTTAGGGCACGTGAAAACGACCACGATTCAGGGAGCCACTATTGTAGAGGAAGCCACGATTCAGAAACCGGTAGATTGTAGAGGTTTCAACAAAATATGTATTCAAAATTTTCTCAAAACAATATCTGTTTAAGAATAAATAGAAGTGGATCATTTAATTCAAATGCCAATGGATATCTCCTAGTGAATTTACTCGTAACTGTAGCACAAGTTTAACAAAGCAAAATGATATCTAGTACGCTACAAGAATCAGAAAAACTTGAGTGTTTGTGATTTGATGAGACTCTAGCATCAAGACTATTTGATGGAGGAAAAACAATGCCTAAAAGGCTAGAACTTACTGATGAATAAGAAACAAAGGGTGTAAATAAGTGTATCACCTCCAAGAGTAGATAGAGGTGTAGATGATACAAGCTAGCTATTTGCAGAGGGCACTATAAAGTAATTAGAATCAACAATGCAAAGACGACGATAATTACAATGGAAATTTTGCAATTCAAGGTATGGTAGGCCTAATCGACCAAGCAAGCTCTTTTACATTCTGCTTATTGCAGTTTTTGAAAATACAGATATAAAGTGTTTTAGCAAGGACATCCTAATGCCTTCATAAAGTTAAATTTGAAACCATATCTAAAATAATTGTTATGATACAAGCTAGCTATTTGCATGGAGGGCACTATAAAGTAATTAGAATCAACAATGCAAAGGTGACGATAATTACAATGGAAATTTTGCAATTCAAGGTATGGTAGGCCTAATCGATCAGGTAAGCTCTTTTACATTCTGCTTATTGCAGTTTTTGAAAATACAGACATAAAGTGTTTTAGCAAGGACATCCTAATGCCTTCATAAAGTTAAACTTGAAACCATATCTAAAATAACTGTTATGATACAAGCTAGCTATTTGCGGAGGGCACTATAAAGTAATTAGAATCAGCAATGCAAAGGCGACGATAATTACAATGGAAATTTTGCAATTCAAGGTATGGTAAGCCTAATTGACCAGGCAAGCTCTTTTACATTCTACTTATTGCAGTTTTTGAAAATACAGATATAAAGTGTTTTAGCAAGGACAACCTAATGCCTTCATAAAGTTAAACTCGAAACCATATCTAAAATAACTGTTATTATTAAGGAAACAATAATTTAGTTTGTTGTATACTTGTTCTTTAGCTGGTTTTTGCATCTATATGGTTTCTCACCTTATCATGGCCCCTTTTGCACGTAAACATCAAAGCTTAATTTGTTAACACAAAGAAACAAATCAAACTACATAGATATCTGATGGAAACAAAAATATCACTGATGCGGGGATCAAGTAAATCTACTGTACCGCAAAACTCTGATATTGCCAGTTTTTTTGAAACCCAATGTCCAAATATTGTAGAAATTATGCAGTCTAATACAGCGAACAACAAAACAAATAGTAAAGAAAACATAAACAAAAACAGAGTAACCACTGAAATCAGCACTGTTGTGCATAAATTAATTAGTTCCTCTTCTGTCACAGAGCTTCGACTCGTTACAATCTGATTTGTGCGTATACAACATTGTTATTCATCTACCTTCAGCATCTATTCTGCACATGCAGCAATTACAATAGCTTGTCAATATATATAAAGAGACACTAAAAATAACAACCTACAACTCTAAAACAGAGCTTCCCAGAAATAAACTGCAGTCTAAAAACTAACGCATGTTGTGCATGCTTTAAAACAAACTTCTTTTGTTTTATTTGACTTATTTAATTCCTAAAAATAAGACTGAACTGGACTCAACTAAACAACTACGGACTACATGCTAAAGTGAAACTTAGCTTTCCTAAATCCTACGGGAGAAATTACTCATGCATTGCACATGCATATTCCAACACTCCCCCTTAATTTTGACCTTGTAGCTTTCATTATTCTGGAGCTGAGTTTGTATTTCCAGATCTATCATATTCAAGATCACAAACTCCCAAACAACTTTCTAAATATTCAAAAACTTCATTTTCCAAATCCTTTGTAAAAATATGAACAAACTAATCTTTAGATCTGTAAAATTCAAGACAAATTTCTTTGTTCTCCAACTCCCCGATGAAATGATACCTCATATCTTATGAAAAACATGATTTTTGGACAATACTATTGTTGAGTTGTAGTCACAAAACATCTGCGTAGCGTCCTCTTGATTCTACATCAAATCTTTCAATACTCTTCTCATCATTTGACATGCTGCTCTTGTTGCTGCTACATACTCTGCCTCTGCTGAAGATAATGTGAAAATGGGTTGCTTCTTTGATGCCCATGAAAGCAATCATGTTCCAAAGTGAAAAATATAGCTGGATGTGCTTTTCTGTCATCTATACTTCCGACACTGTCACTATCTGTATAACTAATTAGTTTGAACTCATCTGAAATTGAATACAAAATTCCATGATTCTTTGTTCCACACACATACCTCAAAATTCTTTTTCCAGCTTGCCAATGTGAATCTTTTGGAGATTCCATGAACCTTGATATGAGGCTCACACCATACATAATATCAGGCCTTGTGGCTGTCAAATACATGAGACTTCCAACTAACCTTTTGAACAATGTTGGATCCACAAATGATCCGTTATCCTCTTTTCTTAACTTCAAACCTATTGCAACTGGTGTTGGCGTTGGATTGAAATTCAACATGTTAAACCTCTTCAAAACATCATTAGCATACTTTGTGAAATAAAAACTCCACCTGATTGTTGAACTTCAATGCCCAAAAAGTAATGCATAAGACCTAGATCTGTCATCTCAAATTCTTTCTTCATGGCTGATTTGAATGAATCTGTAGATAGATTTCCAGTAATGATTAAATCATCCACATATAAACAAACAATCAAAATCTTACCTTGCTTATTTCTCTTGATATATAAGGTAGGCTCACTTTTGCTCGTCGATATCAAATAAGAATCAATTCTATTGTACCATGCTCTAGGTGCTTGCTTGAGACCATAGAGTGCTTTTCTCAACCTGTATACCTTTCCTTCATGTCCTTCAATCTCATAACCTTTTAGTTGATTCACATAAACTTCCTCTTCAAGAAAACCATTCAAGAATGTTGATTTTACATCCATCTGATAAATAGGCTATTTGTTTTGAGTTCCAATTGCTAAAACCATTCTTACTTGTGTCCAAATGTGTTATTGGGGCAAACATTTCATTGTAATCAACTCCATATTGCTGCGTAAAACCTCTTGCAACCAGCCTTGCTTTATGTTTTTGTACTTTTCCATCAACATCATATTTGGTCTTGTATACCCACTTGACTCCTATCATGTCCTTTCCTTTTGGAAGATCCATCAACTCCCATGTCTGATTCTTTTCTATAACATCTATCTCATCATCCATGGCTTGAGCCCAAACTTCATTGTTTTTAGCCTATTCAAAATATATTGGTTTTGTAGCTTGTAAAATGCAAAAACTGAAAAAGAGTTGATTGTATCAACATTATAAATCTCACTAAGACTCCTTGTTTTCCGTTGCAAAGGGCTATCAGATGATGGATTGTTTTGTGGTGAAGGAGTTGCTTCTGTGTTCTTTGTGGTGTCTCTTGCATGGCTAAAGATGACTGAAATCTTGAGACCTCCTAACTATAGATGGAGGTGTAGCTTGTGCTACAACTTGTGATGCATGTCCAAGATTAGAAGGTATAATACCTTGCTTCTCTAAAGTTTCATCTTCCATATCATCATGAGGAATAGTTGTTACTATACTAATTGTTTTCTCTATACTTCCATCCCATGCTTCATTTTCAATAAACTGTACATCTCTGCTGATCACAACCTTTCTAGTGACCGGATTATACTTGTATGCTTTTTATTATCTGAATATCCAAAAATATACACTTTTCTCCTTTGTTGTCTGACTTCTTCTTTAGCTCATCAGGCACATGTGTATACGCCACACAACCGAAAACTCTAAAATGAGAAATACTGTGTTTCCTGTTAGTTTCTAACAATTTTTTGGACACTTGTTTAAAATGTAAACAACATTTGTTATTGCTTCTGCCCAATACTCATTTGTAAGATGCTTTGCCTTCATAGTACTTGCCATTTCCATAATGGCTCTATTCTTCCTCCCCCCACACCATTCTCTACCGTGGTGTATACAGTAGTAAAACTTTCTTCATACCATAATATTTGCAAAAATTTAGAAAAGCATTGGAAACATACTCACCTCCTCTATCTATCCTCAAAACTTTGATGTAGTATCCACTTTGCTTCTCCACTAAATCCTTGAACTGCTAAAATATATCAAAAGCATCTGATTTGTCTTAAAAAATACACCCATGCCTTGTGTAATCATCAATGAATGTCATAAAATATAAACCTCCAATAGAAGTTGTTTGCATAGGTCCACATAAATTTGAGTGAACAATCTCAAGAGGTGCACTTGCTCTTGTTGTTTTACCAACTAGGAAAGAATCTCTATGTTGCTTCCCCAAAATACACCCTTCACATACTCTTTCTGGTTTTGAATAAAACCTTTTACCATATTCTTCTTGTGTAATAAATTCAAACCTCCAAAATTTAAATGTCCATACCTTAGATGCCAAAGCCATGATTCATCTTTCACAACTGATTGAAAAGTTGATTGTGTTTCCTGAGCACAGGACTCAACTGTATCAACATAGTACTGATTTGCATTAGCGCGGGACTCATTTGCTTTGGCATAGGACTCGCACAGTTTCATTTACCTTAGCGTAGGACTCATTTACACTAGCACATGACTCGTTTGTTTGAGCGCAGGACTTGGCTGCAAATTGAGCTGTTATTTTTGCTTTAAAGATATGAATTTCTCTTTTTCTTGGTTGTAATCTTAAGGGGAAACATTCTATTGCTACTCATCTTCACTTTTGCAATCAACTGAGTGCTAGGGGCTTTGTCCACAATTACGCATTCATTATCTTCAATATAAACTCTGTATCCTTTTTGTACCAATTGTCCAATACTCATAAGATTGTGCTTCAAACTTGTAACATAGTAAACATCATGCATAATCTTTTGCTCCCCTTTTTAGTTAGAATATTGATTGTTCCTTTTCCTTTTACAGACACAATATTGTTATTCCCAAGAGTAACATCACTCTTCACTGATTCATCCAAACTGGAAAATAAATCTAAGTTACCTAACATGTGATTACTACAACTAGAATCCAAATACCATACATCACAGGGACTCTCTTGTGATAGATTGCACTCAATAGGCGATAAAGAAGGTATTGCTTCAACAATCCTTGTGCATGCAATAAACATGGAGCTAGGAGTAGATCTTCCAACCTGATTTTGATTATGCCTATTATGTCATCATATTGCTTTTTCTTGCAATCATAAGCATAGTGCCCAAACTTCTTGTAATAGTGACACTACATATTAGATTTATCCTCTCTCTGACTGAAAAACTGATTATGATTGTGTTCTTGACTCTGTCATCTTCCACTTGAGTTTGATGAACCGTTGTTGCGTCCTCTAGATGAACTTCTTCCTCTGCCTCTAAGGCTGAACCTTCCTCTTCCTCTTCCACGAATACCTGTTGTCTGAGATGCAAAAGCTTGATCTACAATTGCATGTGATCTATTCAACCTCTGTTCATGATTTATTAGTGATGCATACAACTCATCAATTGAAAACTAACTTAGATCCTTAGTTTCTTCAATAACAACAACTAGAGGATCAAATTTCATAGGAAAACTCCTAAGCAATTTTTCAATAATCCTTCTGTCTTCAATAGTCTCACCATGGGATTTAATTTGATTGACTAAGCCAACTACATAAGTAAAGAACGATTCTACGAAATCTGAATCTTTCATTGACAAATTTTCAAAATTTCTACGAAGTAACTGTAGCTTAGGCGGTTTTAATTTTTCCTTGCCTTAATATGCAACGTGGAGAGTATCTCATGCAGTTTTTACTTGACCGACTACTGCCACTCTAGGAAGGATGCTTTCATGCATTGTTTGATGAATATAGAAAAGAGATTTTTCGTCTTTCTTTCATAACTCCTTCAAAGTATCTTTCTCTGTCTGAAAGTGCAGTATATGTTGCTGCATCTACGGGCTCTGTGTACCCATTCTCAATAACCTCCCACACATCTTGGGATATGAATGGTCAACGACTAGTACTTGTAATTCTTTCCATTAAATTGCGGTGTCTGCATAACGAATGAAGAAGCCATAGCTTGCTGCCAATTTAATAACCTGTCGGAGAACAACGTTCTAATACCAATTTGTAGAAATTATGCAGTCTTATACAACGAACAACAAAACAAACAATAAAGAAAACTTAAACAAAAATAGAGTAACCGCTTAAATCAGCACTGCTGTGCATAAATTAATTAATTCCTCTTTTGTCACAGATTTTCAGCTCTTTGCAATCTAGCTTGTGCATGTACGGTACTGTTATACATCTACCTTCAGCATCTATTCTGCCCATGCAGCAATTACAGTAGCTTCTCAATATATATATATATATATAATATATATATATATATATAAAGAGACTCCTCTAAAGATAACTTACAACTCTAAAACAGAGCTTCACAGAAACGAAGTGCCATCTAAAAACTAACGCATGTTGTACATACTTTAAAACAAAACTTCTTTTGTTTTATTTGACTTATTTAATTCCTAAAAATAAGACTGAACTGGACTCAACTAAACAGTTACAAATTGCATGCTAAAGCTAAACTTAGCTTTCCTAAATCCTACGTGAGAAATTACTCATGCATTGCACATGCATATTCTAACACATATATCATTTTCTTTGACACTCAATGTCTAGATGATTGTAGTAGTGGGTAAAAATGTCAAAGAAACCCGGATATAGTTTGAGTGAATAGTTATTTCCATTTCCATTTCCCTTTCATTTACAGTTACATGGATGGAATGGAAAAGGGCATCTAAAAGTACCATTACGGTTACAGTTAGTTTCATGGAAAGTAACCAGGATAGGTTGAATTCCTTACTGTGTGACAAGCTGCTTGGAAAAATACTATGAAGATTACAAGAACTTTTTTAGTCAAGGAAGTTAGTTTAGTCAGACATTGGGTGTTTGTACAGAGAGATGTCAAGATTAGTTTGGGTTTGTGCATACCTGAAAAACAATTCAAGTTTATGTTTTGGGTCGTAGGTTAGAGTCCCGTTGAGGCAATATTCTAAAATTTTGAGCTTGTCTTTGGTGTTTTTGGATTATTTTCTAGATGCTATAGGTGAGGGGTGTAGGATTCTAAAAGAATTGAGGTTTGAAGTTGGTCCTGTGTTTGGTTTAGGATTCAATGTTCTGCAAGCCTGCCCCTTGTACTCATTTGACCTCATTGGAATTGGTTGGTTGTTTTCAAGTTGTTTGTGTCTTTGAGGGATTCTTTTGGATTGTATTCTCGTATTGAGTTTGACAGATGTTGACCTCCTGCTAGAAAAATTATGCTTGGTAGGTATTGGGGCCGGTGATACAAGTTTGGGGTGGCTTTGGAGGAATTGCTCCGAATTGCAGAAGTTGGGATTTAAATTTATCATCCTTCGTAAATTTCTGCCTTGTGTTGAAGAACTTTACTTGAGAAGGGTCTAGAAAACTGCCAAATGGAGTCCTCTTAAGGGCCATAGAAAACTGCAAAGCATTGAGGAAGGTTGTGTTTCATGATGGTGGGAAGACAAGACTCCTCCATTTTGTGGTTCGACAGTGCCAAAATCTTGAAGTTTTGGACTTGAGTTTTACTCTTGATCTGAGAAATGGGGACTTGGTTGTTAGCTGAAAATTGCTAGTTATTTAAAATCCTTTGGTGGTGTAGCTTTTGCTTGCTAACTGAGGCTTTGGAGGAATTGCTCCAAATTGCAGAAGTTGGGATTTAAATTTATCATCCTTTGTAAATTTCTGCCTTGTGTTGAAGAACTTTACTTGAGAAGGGTCTAGAAAACTGCCAAATGGAGTCCTCTTAAGGGCCATAGAAAACTGCAAAGCATTGAGGAAGGTTGTGTTTCATGATGGTGGGAAGACGAGACTCCTCCATTTTTTGGTTCGACAGTGCCAAAGTCTTGAAGTTTTGGACTTGAGTTTTACTCTTGATCTGAAAAATGGGGACTTGGTTGTTAGCTGAAAATTGCTAGTTATTTAAAATCCTTTGGTGGTGTAGCTGTTGCTTGCTAACTGAGGCTGGTTTAAAATTGCTTGGACCAAATATGAGTTTGTGTCACGAGGAATTGGTCTTGGTTTGATTGTGCCAAAGTCTTGTTTTGGACTTGAGGTTGCCTCTTGATCTGACCAATGGGGAATTTGTTGTTGTAGCTGAAAATTGCTAGTAACCTAAAATTGCTTGGACCAAATTTGAGTTTGTGCCTTGAGGAATTGGTCTTGGTTGGAGTCGGGGTTTTGTGCGGGAGCCTGGCTTATTGGCAACATTATATCTTCCTTTGTTAATGTCTGCCTTGTGCTCTTTGTTGTTATAGCTGAAAATTGCTAGTCACCTAAAATCCTTTGATTGCATAGCTGCTGCTTCCCAACTGGGGCTGGTTTAAAATTGCTTGGACCCAATATGAGTTTGTGTCTTGAGGAATCGGTCTTGGTTTGGTCTTGGTTTGATTGTGCCAAAGTCTTGTTTTGGACTTGAGGTTTCCTCTTGATCTGACCAATGGAGACTTTGTTGTTATAGCTGAAAATTGCTAGCCACCTAAAATCCTTTGATTGCATAGCTGCTGCTTGTCAACTGGGGCTGGTTTAAAATTGCTTGGACCAAATATGAGTTTGTGTCTTGAGGAATTGGTCTTGGTTGGATGTCGGGGTTTTGTGCAGGAGCTTGGCTTATTGGCAACATTATAACTTCCTTTTTAAATGTCTTCCTTGTGCTCTTTGTTGTTATAGCTGAAAATTGCTAGTCACCTAAAATCCTTTGATTGCATAGCTGCTGCTTGCCAACTGGGGCTGGTTTAAAGTTGCTTGGACCCAATATGAGTTTTTGTCTTGAGGAATCGGTCTTGGTTGGATGTCGGGGTTTTGTGTGGGATCTTGTCTTATTGGTAACATTATATCGTCCTTTGTAAATGTCTGACTTGTGCTGAAAAACTTTACTTGAGAAGGTCTAGGATTATTGACCAATGGAGTCTTCTTAAGTGTTGTGTTTCATGATGGTGAGAATGCCATAAGTTACGAGGCCTGAAAATCCGGAACTCTTGAAAAAGTTCGAAAAAGTTTGATGTGGAATATATAAATATTATATATGAGCATAATTTATAAATATGCAAAAATTGACAAATACGAAAAAATATTAATATTTCGAATATTAAATATTATACACCATAATGAAAATTTAAATAGGGATAAGGGTTGGTTTATCATAATATACCTTGAAACTACTTTCATTATTTATATTAATAAAATTATAAAGTACAAATTACAATGCCAAGCAATTATACTCATACTGGATGAGATATCTTTTGATTTCCAAGTACAAATAAAAGAGAAGAGATAACATATCTGTGATTTATCCATCATGTGATTTCAAAGAGAGGATCCGCTCTATCTGTTTCCATTTCTCCTGGGGCCATATCAGGGGTATAGGACCAAAGTTTATCAGATTAGAATGATCTAAAGCCCAGTTGGCCAATCCATCAACTATCTTGTTCTGCTCCCTAGGGACATGAGAGTATATGATTGTTTGGAACTGGTTGGCAATGAGTTTTATCTGATCCTGAATTCTGGCAATAAGCCAATTATTAGACGGATGTTGCTCAGGGGCTTGTAGAAGGTTAATAATAACCTTGGAGTCTGATTCTACTATGATACTAGGACATCCCAATTTAGTTGCTTCCAAGAGAGCACGTTGGACAGCCATAATTTCAGCCACATTGTTAGTGTAGTGTCCCAATTGATATGCAAAGAAGAAAGAGGAGTTCCCAAGGAGTCATGAGCTATCCCTCCCATACTTGGCTGGACCCGGATTACCTCTAGCTGCCCCATCAGTGTTTAATTTGATAACTCCGAATGGAGGAGGCTTCCATATTCGAAGAGTAGAAGGTACCCTCTGTTTGGTAGCTTGCTTTATCTGCAATTGCCTATTGCCCAGATTTAGTTTTTGTAAGAGAGCTTTCCACCTCTCAGGCAGTGGGGATGGTAATTTTAGATTGTGTATGATAGTTTCTGCAATATTACTTCTAGTCAAGTCCATAATATACCACTTGTCTTGCTTTCTAACTTGAAGATGTGTTTGTTTCTTTCCTTCCAAACATTCCACAACAAAAGAGAAACAACCAACCATATTCCTTTGGTGAAGTCTTGAGTATCCCTAACTGAATGTTTCCACCTCTAATAGTGTCCACTATATTCACAGGGATTGCCACGTTACCGAAAGACAATCAGCTAGTGTACACCATAGGGCCAAAGTGAAGGGGCATTGAAAGAAGATATGAGTTAGGGTCTCTTCTGCATTTCTGCATAAAGGGCACCAAAAGGGTCCAACCATACCCCTTTTCATCAAATTATCACCTATAAGAACTCTATGATAGATGAGAAGCCAAACAAAGAATCTCACCTTAGGCCATAGAGCAGGTTGCCAAAGGTCCACAAAGATATCTTTCCAAGGATGTGGATGAGGGGCCACTAATACTCTATAGCCCTCAACATCGAATACTTTCCATCCTGCTCAGTTCCCCATCCCAATGTATCTGATGTCGAATTTGTACAAAGGATCCTGTTTTGCAAAAGAGTTTGGAAGAATTGAACTTGTGCCTGAGTCAAGTTAATCTGCCACAAAGATGGAGGAATCCATTCACTCCCTGGGTATGCAGGTTGTATATAGTGCCTTACCTTTGTTTTTCCTTGTCCATGGAGGATCTCCATAATATTACTAAGATGTGGATATTGTTTGATCAAAGGAGGATGGCCATCCCATGAATCTGTCCAGAAGTTTGCTTGCTCGTCATTTCCAATTTTCCAAAACAATTGTTGCTTGATAATTCCTTCTCCAATTCTGAGAACTGAAAGAATGGGAGATCCTCGGAAGGTAATGAGTATCGGACTATGTCATGGGGTCTCATTCCATGTGTATATTTTGCTCTTATATTAATACTCCATAACTGGTCCGGATTTTGCAAAGTCTCCAATATAATTTTGTTGTCAGGGCTTTGTTATTCGGGATGCTAGCTCTGAATCCCAATCCTCCCTCTTTCTTTGGCAGACACAAGGTTGTCCACTTCACGAGATGCCATTTCCGAGCCTGTTGATGCCTGACCACAAGAATTTTTGACTAATAGAATCTAAATGGTGCAGAATTGTTGCTGGAATATTCAAGAGAGAAGCAAAATATACAGGAATAGCTTGCAACACAACTTTGATTAAGGTTATTCTTCCCCCTGATGATAACCATCTATTAGTCCAATTACTAAATTTTTGTTGGATCTTAGCAGTAGCCAACCCCAATCAGAGATTCTTTTAGAGCCCAATGGAATACCCAAATATTTTAAAGGTAATGTGGCCTTTTGAAATCCAAGTTTCGTCAGTATGTCTTGTTCCAACCTTGGCGAGCAATGGAAGAAAATTATTTTTGACTTATGTCTATTAATATCTTGACCAGTGGCCTTTGAAAAAAGTTCCAAATTTTTATGGATCTGAGTAGCTTCCTTCATAGATGCAGCCCCCATTATAGACGAATCATCAACAAACTGTAAGTGAGATAGTGGGTCCACCTGTGTGGCCAATTTTATACCTTGTAGCTTTCACTTGGACTCTTGTCCTAGCAAATAGTCTACCAAATGATTCTGCAACTATGATGAACAAGAACAAAGATAAAGGATCTCCCTTCCTTATACCTCTCGATGCAGAAAATCACGTTGTAGGATTGCCATTAACTATAATTGAATAAGAAACTAATGAAATACAGGCTTGTATCCACTATACCCATAGAGAGAACCCAAAACAAAGAAGGATGTCAGAAAGAAAGGTCTAGCTTACCCTGTCATAGGCTTTAGATAAATCAAGTCTAACAAACATGGCGGGCTTCTTCTGAATGTCCATAGAGTGAAGAGCTTCCTGAGCCAACACAATGTCATCATAGATTTGTCTATGGGGAACAAATCCACCTTGCTCGGGAGATATTACTTTGTCAATTATGGCTTTCAATCGCTCAACTATTACTTTAGTGATTATTTTGTACAACACATTACATAGAGCGATGGGACGATACTCTGTAATAGTGGAAGCCTCTTGTTTCTTAGGAATTAAAGCAATATAGGTGTAGTTGATGGCCCTAAGGATTGTCTTTTCTTGTCTGCATTCTTCCACTACTTCTAGCAAATCTTTTTAATAATATCCCAGAACTCTGATAAAATTCAATCGGAAATCCATCAGGTCCTGGAGTTTTCCCTTTTTCATGGCCCACACAACAGTTTGAAGTTCCTTTTCAAACACCGGTTGCAAAAGTGACATATTGTCTGCCTCACTAACCAGAAGAAGGAATAATGTTAAGCAATTGTTGTTGGGCATTCCTGTCCAGATTAGTTGCCTTAAACAACTCTGAAAAGTATTGTATGGCAACGTGTTGGATTTCTTCATGTGTATTTGCCCGGCTTCCATCCTCTTTATCCAGGTAAGCAATATGATTGTTGGAGCGGTGAGCTAGAAGAGATTTATGAAAAAAGGAGGTATTTTTATCTCCCTCTTTCAGCCACTTAATTTTGGCTTTCTGTTTCCAGAATATTTCCTCCCTTAATTCCCATTCAGTTAATGTCTGCTTGAGTAGGATTTCCTTGTTTTGCAGTTCCTTTGAGTATCCTTGTAGCCTTATTTGTTGAGACACCTCCTGTAAGGCTTCCAAGACCTCTCGTTTTTTCACATGAACATTTCCAAAATCTGAAATATTCCATTTCTTGAGTTGATTCGTGAGGTACTGCATTTTTTTGACAAAGCAAAACATTTTAGTACCATGGTGAGGCTGACCTTCCCTCCACCATTTCTCAATTAAAGGAGGAAGATGTTCATCTCACAGCCACATCAATTGGAATCTAAAAGGGGCTCTGAACGGTAGTGATTTGCCCAATTCCAATAACACCGGCCAATGATCAGATCCAGAGTTGTCAAGAACATTAGCTATGGGTATGATGTTACAGTCAAACCAATCTTCAGATATCAGAAATCTATCCAATCTTTCCATTATACAACTTTCTCCTATTCTTCTATTGGACCATGTCATTAATCCATTTTGAGTTTGAATATCAACCAAGTGCATCCTTTGTATAGAGTCCAACATATTATCAATAGAAGCATCCAGAGTAGTGTTTCCCCCTTGTTTCTCATGAGAGAAAAGGATTGTGTTGAAGTCTCCCCCTATAATGATTGGTATGCCAGAATGTGCTACTACAATATTTTGAATAATCTTCCACTGGGCTTTTTTTGCCTCCACCTAGAGAGGGGCATATATGTTCATTATCAAAATAATTTGATTTTGAGGAACATATCGAACTACCATATAGAGAACACCCTGGTTTCCTCCGCTATCAAGAAAATGAACTTGCTGGGGGTCCCATATGCATGCCAAACCTCCGATGCTCCTTGTGAACTTAAAGAGACAACCTGGAGTTTTTTGTGAATATTTGGGATCACCGTTGCCATGAATTCAATAGAAGCTTTAGTTTCCTGAAGAAATAACATATGAGGGTGATGTTGTTGCACAATACGCTTAACCTCATTTACTTTAGAAGGGCTTCCCTTAAGCCCCCAAATATTCCAAGTAATCAGCTTCATTGTGGGGTTTGTTCAAAGATTGAGGCCAAATCCCCAACTTTACCATTTCCCGTTAGTTGCTGCCCTTCTTTCTGAATACGGGTTTGATTAGTTTTCCTTCCTGCTCGTAAAGTAGAATCCATCCTAGTTTCTTTTGTTGTTCTTGTTGGATTCGGAAGGATTATTATCAAGAGGGGGTGTTGTTGTGGGGGGAGGTGGTAATAATAAAATATTACTCCGGGCATTTCCCATTTCATCCTTTTGTGCTTTTCTACTAGCTTATGTTTCCTTTGATAACTTTTTATTTCTCCCGTATTTCCCTAGTGCACCACCAATGCATTAGATTATGAGTTCATCGATTATTGTCTTGAACCTGTTGGTGGGTCTAACCATTTGAGTTTCCGGGACTTGGGTTTCTTGTATTACATCCATATCTTCCTCTTGGTTCTTCCGTTTGGAGGGCTGCAAATCTATTGGTATTATTATTCTGAACCTTGCTTGTATTTTTCTCTTTTGTTATCTTTCTTTTTGGCGGTGTCACAAATTCATCGAATTAAGTGTCTCCTTGATTGGGTCCTTAATCCGCAGCGGACAATCTTTAACAAGATGGCCATATTCATGGCAAAGGCGACATTTGAAAGGTATATTCTCATAGTCAATTTGTTGCTCCCATCTTTCCTCCCCTATTTCCAAAAGAATTTTTGCAGGCAGCGGTTGATTCATATCCATGTACACACACATCCGTGCATAAACCATTTGTTCCATCCTCATTGTAGAATCCGTTGCCCTTACAAATTTGCCAATAGAGTTACCAATGTCCTAAAGAACCACTGGATTCCAAAATTCCGTAGGTAAGCCAAACAAACGGATCCAGACTAGGACTATAGATGGAAGTTCTTCTTTAGCTTTGAATAATGGGTGTCATGGCTTCATGAACAAACTTTCTTTCCAATAAAACCATGGCCCCCCTTGGAATATGTATTCCTTTTCATCTCTATTTGCAAACACAACCAAAAAGTAACTATTCAGATATATAGAAACTGTGTACTCACCTGGGGTATTCCATGTTTTCCAAGCCCATTCTTTGAATGCAGACAGTGAGGGCTTAAACCCCAGAAAGCGTACAATGAGAGCCCTGTCTTCCAGTTCGCGAATATTGGCTTGAATATCCGATGCTGCAATTTTGATAACCAGGAGTACCATCCACAGCTTTCATGCAACCTGTAGGAGTCTTCCTAGGATCTTCTTTGATTAGACGGAATGAGCGATTGAAACCAATGTTGGAGGAGAAAGGCTGATCCGGGATCGTTGAATAACATCCCTAAATGACAGAGCGAGACATCCCCTCTTTCAAACATGCAGGTTTTAGAGGGCTCCATTCAGAAGAATATGGAACCACTGACCACAAGGGCCAAAAGGGAAAGTCGAAATCACAGAAGAATAACACACACAGACTATGAGAATGAAAATAGAGATCGCAGCAGGAAGATGGATCCTTTGACCACGATTTAAAAAGAGGCCACGTTTTTTACAAAGATCACGAATATAGAGAGGAGACCACGCTATAAAAAGAGACCTCGGTTATTACAGAGTTCACGGTTATACAGAGGAAGCCACGATTAATATAGAGATCATGATTTGCAAAGATACCACAATATTAAAAGAGGCCACGAAGAACAAAACAAACAACCTCAAATAATAGAGAAAGGCACGTAGGGCACAGGCCCAAAAACAGACAAAGCGATGTCCAGATTACAACAAAACCTAAAAAGCGTGAAAAATGACTCGAAATTACCCACGATCTAGACTACACGAGATATGGGTATGGGTACGGTTTCGGTACATTGAAACAGATTTTTTTACAAAAATCTCGGTAGTGCGCTTTTGGGTACGTTATATATATATATATATATATATATATATATTTAAAAACATTTGCATACTTATTGAAATTTAATACTCATACAACTTAAAATCATTCATAGAACATGAAAACAAATTTCCAATACTTTGAGAATTGAGACTTGAGTTTGTATTGATTCATAATGTTCAAAACATAATAGTTAATAACATAGACTGTATTATAGATTTGATAATTCATTATTAATGCCTTAAGCTTGAGTTAGACGTATCATTGGACATTAAAAAAAAAATTAAAGTCATGAAATATTTTAATTCCTTTCTCAAACCAAAGGAGGGCAGAACAACCTCTTGTCAAGGCAAGGATCTTGTCATTATATTTCTGATTCGACGAAATTGATTTGTAGGCTTGGCACCTAATGTCAAATGAAGAGAAGATAGGCTGCCCAACCACCAAGTGCTTCACTTGTTCCCATGCCTTCCAAATTGACTGAAGAATAAAGGACCCATGAGGAGCAACAAGAAAGCCCCCAAATAGTAAGTCAACCAAATGAAGTCCTTTTCATCTCTCTCGACCCTTTAGAGCCTATTGGCAATATTGAATCTCACACAGAACTTTCCAAAGTTCAATTCCAATCAAAGCCCTCATGTTTTATTTATTTTTTTGCACTTAAAAAAAAAAAAACAATGGGTACTCGTTTAATTCACTTTTTGCACTTAAAAAAGAAGAAACTGTACCTTGTGGGTACGTTACCCACAGGCCTTGGGTATGTCTCGGGTATGGATTTCGGTACCCTAGGCGTACCTAGGGCCTGTGGGTACGTAAACACAACATACCCAGTGGTGTACTGTAACCGTGCAAAAAGTACCCAACCTAGTACGAGGTGGTCTAGGCGTTTCCGTCCAGTCTAGCCCACGATAAGTAGAATGTAAAGGCAAAGAGAAACGGTTGATTTTTGATGAAAGAAACAACTTGGATTCATGCAGGATTACAGGTTCGATGGATTTATGTGTCACGGTACCAGCTATGTTAGCACCAAAGAAGGGTGGAGAATCCAAAATCCAATCTCTACTATTTGGCAAGCAAAATGTTGAATAGGAGTTGGCAGATAAAGCATTCTAAAAACAATATAATGGAGGGATGTTCCCCTTTTCTACTCTATCTCATTATTCAGAATTTAGAGTAAAGCAGCTCACCTCTTAATTAAAATTAACTTACAAATAATTTTTAATTTAATTAAAGGATTAATCTTTGTATCCGTCTCATAATTTTTTTCTTCCTTATTGAAATTAATTTTATAAAATCTTAATTTATCTCTTAATTAAAATTAACTTGAAAATCAATTTTAATGTAACTAAAGGATTAATCTTTGTATCCTTGTCACTCTAGTTTTTAAAATTTTCTTCCTTATTAAATTAAAATCTGAAAAAATATATAAATCTAATTTTAATCATATTATTAAATTAAACATAATACTTCTTAAACTTTGTAAATAACTAAGTTTAATCAATTTATTGCTTGCCGGCCTATTTTGTCTCTTCACTGCATATTATTCTAGGATAAATCAAGCAATATTTTTCATTCTTATCCTTTTCCCTGATGATGGGTCTAGTTATGTGACTTGAAATGTTGGTCTTCAAGAATTTTAACTATAGTTTTCTCCAAATATATCTTTACAATGTCAAGCTGTGGAAGTCTCAAAAAATCAAATATTACTAATGTAATATAAAATCTTAATATATTTAATATTAAATAATATTCAAGGGTGTGGAAGTCTCAAGAAAACAAATATTTAAATGTAATATAAAATGTTAATATATTTAATGTTAAATAGTATTAAAGGTTGTTGGGTATTTTTTTATTAATTATTTTTTAAAATTTAATTTTGGGGGTAAAAATAAGGCCGACCAAGACTGAATTTTTTTCAGCCACCTGAAAATAATCGGATTTGTCCGGATTTTGTGCAAATCTGACTGGATCTGGTAACTAGGTGGAGTACAGAAAGACTCCGCCAGACAAGTATTGAAAAATATTGAATGACTTTGGTCTTGACAGGACCGCAAACCATATTGTGGTTTGGCAGTGCCAAAGTCTTGAAGTTTTGGACTTGAGGTTGCCTCTTGATTTGAGCAATGGGTACTTGGCTGTTATAACTGAAAATTGCTAGTCATTTAAAATCCTTCGGTTGTATAGCTGTCACTTGCCAATTGGGGATGGTTACAAATTCTTTGGACCAAACATGAGTTTGTGGATTGACTATGTGGTCTTGATTGGATGCTGGGATGCTGTGCGGGAGCTTGGCACATTGGCAACATTATATTATATGAAAACATTTACTGTATTTATTATTTATTTATTTGAGCAATGGGTACTTGGCTGTTATAGCTTAAAATTGCTAGTCATTTAAAAATCCTTAGGCTGCATGGCTGTTGATTGCCAATTGGGGATGGTTAAAATTTCTTTGGACCAAACACGAGTTTGTGTCTTAAGGATTTGGTCTTGATTGGATGCCGGGATGCTATGCGGGAGCCTTGGCACATGGCAACATTATATTATTTGAAAACATTTCTTGTATTCATTATTTATTTTCGATTGAGGTGGTTGGGGCTGTGATGCCCAGTTGGTGGTAAAACATGGGTGGGGAGATGCAGTGCTGCATCGCCCCTGGCACATGGCAACATTATATTATTTGAAAACATTTCTTGTATTCATCATTATTTATTTTCGATTGAGGCGGTTGGGGCTGTGATGCCCTGGTCGGTGGTAAAATGTGGGAGGAGATGCAGCGCTGCATTGCGATCCGCCCAATCATATCTTTTTGCTTTTGTTTTTGATAAGTGGGAAGGGCGTCCAATCCCCTCCCAATAGTTATTAAATATGTATACATATATAATATATGTATATGTAAATAGTATATACATTCCTACATATATGTATATAATAGATATACATGTATATATGTATGTATACATCAACATCTTAAAGGCTTCAAGAAATAGGATCTTTCTGATAAATGACCACTTGCCTAATAAAGTGTTGGGAGCCATGCTTTCCTTTTATAAGAGGTTGGCTTGTTGCAGGGTTTGATAGACATGGTTTTAGTTTCAATTGTTCAAAGGTGTAGTGTCAGGGTTTGATAGACATGCTTCATTGCAAATGTATTAGAAAATGTGATGGTATTATGGTTGGGGCTGTATTTGCTTTAGTTTTGGGGTCTCCTAAATTAAGGAGTGTAAGATCATAGAAGCTCCTAAGAAATTAGTGTTAAGGAAGAAGATTGCTACCATAAAAGCATAAACAATAGATTGCAAGATGGATACATTTGGAATGAAGCATTTGTTCAATTGTTCAAAGGTGTGGTGCCAAGGGCGAGAGAGTGTTGATATTAGAAAATGTGATGGTATTAAGGTTGAGGCTGTATTTGCTTTAGTTTTGGGGTCTCCTAAATTAAGAAGTTGAAGATAATAGAAGCTCCTAAGAAATTAGTGTTAAGGAAGAAGATTGCCAACATAAAAGAAGAAACAATAGATTGCAAGATTGGAATGAAGCATTGGTTCAATGATTTGCATCTCTTGGATCCAAATGCCTTTCTTCTGTAAAAGCAATATGTGTTTGGAATGAAGCATTGGTTCAATGATTTCTCTTGGATCCAAATTCCTTCCTTCTGTAAAAGCAATATCTGTTTTAAATGATGAAAACTCAAAAACCTTTCATTTATATGTATGGAGTGTGATTTTGTAGACTCTGGGTTTGCTTGCCATATTGGGAGAAGTAATATCAAGAGCAATATCTAATTGTAGCTGAGTAGTGGCAGTCTCCTTCTTTGAAAGGAAGAAGCTTCAATTTTCCAAAATAAAATAATACAGGTGTGTTGTGATAATATGCTTCAGGTATAAAAGCTCAACTGTAAGAAAATAAAATAGACAGATTCTAATTTATCTCCGTGTTATTCCAGTCATTATATAATATTGTCTCATTTTTGACAAATGCTGAATTGTGAACAGAGTTTCAGAGCTCTGAATTTTAATAATAAGTTTAATTGTACAAGTACAGTATTGAAATGTAATATGCCACTGATAATGCTATGTTTTCGAGAAAACCAAGTATACAACAAATTCTTTTATTTGTTTTACTTCCTGAGATATTGGGACTTGCCTCCAAGATATTAACTTAATATTGTCTCCATATGTGATGAGTAGGACTTCAACTTCCAGGTTAGAAAGATAGATGAAAAAGCCCATGCTTTTATAGATTACACTTACAGGGAAGAATACTAACATATTATATCAAGAACAAATATACTTCCAAGATATATGCTACCAATATGAGGATCATCTTATGTGGGGACATGTTGAAAATTAATAATTCCTTTTCTACATGTAATGAACACAAGTCACAGCAGTTACTTCTTAATGTTGGCATATTTCATTTTGCATTTCTTCATCTGTGGTTTACATATGCTGAAAGATTAAATAATATGATCGCATGTTACTGACTGGGGAGTTTGTTGTGGATTCACTCCCAACTCCAGCCACAATTATTTATTCGCAGTTTAGTAAAGGGATTGGTAATATGAAGGCATTTCTTCTATCCATCTCGCAGGCATAAAGATTAGAAGTGAGTTTCCCCTCATTTCCTTTTAATTGGATTCCAAGAACTGTTGAGCAATCCACTGACTTTTGTGTTGACCTTTTTGACTTCTATATTGTACTTTATTGGTGCATTCAACATCTTAAGTTTACAAAATTCCAAGTGCCACAACGAATGTCAGAGATGTCTGGCTAATTCCTTCAGCACGTGGATTGGTATGGGGTAATTTAACATATCTGATGAACTTGACAGCTTTAAAGAACTAGGCATTTTGAAATGTTGCATTATTCAATTTTAATTGTAATCTTGATGGAATTATAAGTTATCTTTTCCTTTTAATTAGCTTCTAGATGTTGCAATTTTTGTCTGTTTCTGCGAAATGTGGATTACAAGATTGCTTTTAGCCCAGTAACAATTTTGGACCAAACAATGATATTTCCTTTTTAAGAGAATTTTCTATTCCATTGAATATTATCAAATCTATGGGGTTTTTTTCTCAGCTTTGTTTTTTTCCTTGCTAAAGCCAGCAACTTTTGTATGTCAATAGAGAGACATAGCCAATGCTACTAGAAGGCTTCCTACATAGTTAATAACACAAACTCAATTGCCGGGTGAGTAATATATAAATTATGAAATGAATTATTCTTACGAATCTCATTGATAATATGTTGGATGTAATTGGCTCTCACTTTTGATTTGAGCAGGCGGCCTACTTTATGGGGCAAACAAATGTTGACCCAAACTTATTACAGTGGGATTCAACCCACAAACCTCCTACACTCATACCACCCCACATGCATGTGCGATCTGGGATGATGTGCTAGGTAATCTCATTTTGTTGTGAAATACACAATGAGCATGTGCAATCCTGGATGGTGTGTGACATTGCCTCCTCATTTTGTTACAATCAACATTGCGTTTTCATCTTTGGTGTGGGACTCGCAGCTGCTAACGCTTTAGGAAATCAAGTGTTGTTTAAGCTCCTGTGATAACACATATAGGGGAACAGGTGATCTAAATTTCACTGTCAAAATTTCATTATGTTTGCCTTAAATTTCACTATGATGCATGGAGTGCGCAGGAGAGAGGTAGGGAGGAGGAAATCTAGAAAGCCCGAAAGGGAAGCTGTTGGAAATCTTGTGAAAATCCAAAAAGGAAGAAAGGGAATTGTTGGAAGTCTTGTGAAAATCTCTAGGGAAAAGGAAACATGCGGGGTGGTGTCCCAGTTTCATCCTGAAATGCTGTGACTACCCTATCCGAAAAAATTTCGTACTTCTAAAATAATGGGTCATTTTGTGTTTTTATTGCCAGAAAGTTCTTGTATTGCGTCAAAATATTCCTAAAGAGCCATATTAGCCATTTCGCCAAATACCCAAATGCCCAAAATTGTTATATTCTCGTCGGGATTTGTCTGCGGAAATTTGTATTTAATTATTTTGAGCTCCGTTTGAGGCAATTTGCGCTCCGTTTTAACCCTGTTGTGATCAAACATATCATTATTCCTATATACCAGAAGGGTTTTAACTAGGAATAAGTTTTGAGCTTTATTTGTGACTTTTGGCAATTTTTCATGTTTGTGTTTTCTCGTTTCGTTTTTGTGAAATTTCTCTGGGTCAATTCTTTTGCGGTTTGGCACGATTCTTAGCTTGAGTAATTGGGGATCACATACGCACATTGTGCCAGAAGGAAGTCGCCATCGGAGGTCCGGTTCACTGGGAAAAGGTGAAGTCGTGCACTAAAAAGCCCCTGCGGGGTTGGGTGCATTTTTGGAAAACAAAGGATTTAAGTGGATCATGGGAAAAATAGAAGCGGCATGCGGGAGAATTTTATTGCTGCCTTGCAGTACTTTTTCTTATGATGGAAAAGTCACTTAAGTTGTAGTGGGAAAATTAGAGGAAGCGGCGGGAGAATTTATTGCACTGTCTTGCAGTAAAAAAATTCTCATGGTGAAATAAAAGAAAATTGACTTAAGTGAAATCATAGGATTTTATTTTCTGCCATGCGGGTAAATAATCTCATTGTCAAATTCAAATCACTTAAGTGGATTATGGGATTTTCGGCGCTGCCTTGTAGGGTAAAAATTTCCATTGCCATGTGTTTTTAAAAATAGAATTCTATTATGTTAAAAAGTGTGACCCACCTTGGGTGAATAATAATGCATTAAATAAATATTTGTTAATATTTATTCATCTAATTTGACACTCATGTTTATGGAAAAGTCAAAAAAGAGAAGTGGACAAAAGAAATTTGAAAATAGAAATCCAAAATTAAATAAATTTAATTTATTTAATGCAACCCCTTTGAGAAGGAAATAATATTTTTAAAGTATTAATTGATTAAATTAAATTATATTTTCGGTGGCTATGGTCAAAGCACACTACGAAATTTAAGTGAAGTGAAGAGTGGATGATTAAATTGATTAAATTTAATTTAATGGATGACCGTCCTTAATCATGCAATTTTAACACAACAGTTAAAGAGAAAGACATGATTTTTAATTAATTAATTGCCGAGAATAAGAAGAGCAATTATTAATTATATAATTATGAGGGTTATATAAGAATGGGTTGTCATAAGGATGAATTAATTAATTCACGAGGGATGAAGTGCAGCCCGGAGGAAAAGTGTCCCATTTGAAGAGGATTTTGTTTAAAAGTATATCAAATCAAGGCTAAAAGCTTCCAATTTTTGCGCATACATTGAAGGAGGTTGATTTGTGTTTGCATAATTGTTTGCATAGGTGATACAGTGCTCGGGTTATGTTGGTAAAATTCATGCTTTGTATGCAAATAAAATGTCAAATTTTGGGGCAACAAGCTTGAATTATCAAATTTTGTGATTAAAATTCACTTGTGCATACTTTGGTTGTCATCTTTATCTGAATTAATTGCGGGAGTTAGATACAGTACTTCTATAAAGAAAATGAATTTATATCAATTTTTAATATATTGAATATTTCTTACGAATCGAAGGATTATCCAGATCTGCACCAGATTTTGAAGAATTCTTGTCAAATAAGAAAAAGAATTGTTCGAGAGAAAGTTATGACGAAAAAAGATGAAAAAGAAAGTACAACGAGAGTCACGCATCACTTCTAAATTTGTAGATATTTGAGACAGAGATCTAGGCTCGAAACCTCTTGTTGAATTGATAGACAAATTCAGAGCAAGAAAGACTTCACTCATGCGTGCGGATTAAAAGCACTAGAATTATTCGAGCTGCAGCTTTTCCATCCACAGCCGAGTTGCCAAAGTTTGTTATGCAGGTGTAGATCCATATCGAGATGCAGATGCAAATCTATATGTAGATCTAGATCCAGATCTCATAGTTGCAAAAGTTTCCGCACAAAGGCTTCATCCTCTTGTTTCGAATGTAGTTCGTGAAGAAGTTAGTGCGTGGAAAATTCCTTCCAAGATCTTGTGCAAATGCTCCCATCTTCCAGTTGAAGTCTTCATTGAATTTTCATTCATCCGGAGTGCTTTCTAGAATTTTTAATTGCTCATATGCAATTAAAAATAAGGATGATGAGTTATCTATGGCAAACATTGCATTGATGCATGTACTAGAGAAGAACTGCAAAAACTTCAAGGATAAGAACGAAAACATGTCAAAGGCAATACTCGCAAACAAATCACGGTCACTTGCTTCCAGGATGTTTCTAGATCCAGGTTGCTCCTAGATCGAGTTTGGTGAGAATTAAAGGCAAAAGAATCAGCGACATGCAGACATAAAAAATGACAAGATTGTAACTTTCCTCTTCCTTCTTCTTTCCTCTGACAAAGTAATTGAGCGATCAATTAAATTATACAACTTAAGTGATTGGTTTAAAAGCCATTACTTGAATAAGTCAACTTGGAGATAGGTGGCACGTGCAAAATAGAAGGTTCTATTTTCGATTGCAAATCATACATGTCATGCGAGGAGAAATTCCAGGAGGGAGATTGTCGATTGTTTCTTTTTCGACTTCCACATGTGTCGAGTTCAACTAAAAGCTGCCGACTTGTAATTGCCACTCTACATTTTATAAGTAGAGAAAAAACCTTCGGGTTAAAGATCATAATTTGTATGCGGCAACTCTGTGTTCCAAAGTTTGTGTTGAAACTCTATAGAGCCACTTGAGGCAAAAAAATATATACAGGGGGCAGATTTCCGGAGAACTTTGTGTCACGGTGTATTGTGTTTCTTGTTTTCTATCTTTTAGATGTTTTAATAAAGCTGTGTTATTTCAGATCTAGATCTAGAGCTATCTTTGCTTATAATTCGTGTTTTTATCTATTGATTTTTTCTATGTGCGTCTGATCAACTCTGCTATCTATTGATTGGGATGCACATCTTTCCCATTTCTTCTCTGTGTTCATATAATTCCCTTTCCTTCTTCTATAAATTGTCTTTCTTTAAAACTACTTACTTGCTTTCAAAAACTGCTTGCTTATGGTTCATGGCCCGAGTAGTTAAAGTAAAACTACATTTAGATATTAGCATACTTTAATTGACAAATCGACATGGGAGCCTCATCGGTAACATTAGGGAGATTTATCTCATGATTGCCTAGGTTTTGTGCTATGCGAAAAAATCTAGCCAACAAGGGATAAGTAACAAATTTAAAATAACTAAATAGCTAAAAGACGTCTCTTAGAGGATTAATGGGCGGGCACACATTTCTCTAGAACAAAAAGGTGATGTGAGCTAATCTTGAATTCACTATCAACTTATTATTGTTTATAGAAAAGAAAGAAAAAAAGTGTTATATTACAAATGCTTTCCAAACTGTCTTAAAGTTGAAGATGTAGAATGTTCGATAAAAATTATGTTTAGTAATTATTTTATTGAACATCAATAAAATAAAGTCGCGGTCTTTTATGGTCTCATCCATCCAAGTTAGGCTAGATGTTATTTCTCTTTGAATTGTTCGCTTTGAGCATTTTCTAAGTTCTATTTTAATATATTTCCACGGGACACATTAACCAAACAAACCAGATATTCCATTATAAATTTTTAATCCTCATGAAAACTTCTTTGTGTTGGTCATATACATTATAATATTTTGGCGGATTCTTGAAGAACAGGAACTTTTGATACCAATTTTGATCATTAATGGTTTGTATTGCATTTTGATCTTTCTATGAAAGCATATTAATTCACCGCTTGAGTTTATCACAATTGTGTGGTCCGTATACATGATCAAAAATAAAATAAAAATAGAAAGTCAATTGGGATAAACTAGACTCTTTCGGTCGCCGGAGGCTATCCTCCACGCAAAATGCACCTATGGATGGCCGTGCTCCCCATGAAAAGATACCATTCTCATGCATGCACATGCCCCAGTGGGTCATACGCCTTAGCGGTCACATCAGTGGTATGTTATTTTTTTAATAAAGTGACATCAAATCATATTGAAGCATGCAGCAGGCGGTAGGCTGAGGTGGTGGGGACAATGTGTTGGGAACATGCATGTCACATGTTCGATCCTGAATAAAGCAGTGTTTTCAACATTGTTGGTATAAAACATTGTGCCATGTGGCAGTGAATGACGTCATGGTCGGCATGGTCCACATGATGCTTGCGATGGTGTTTTCCATGTACATAGTTGCATTTTGCGTGGAGGATAGCCCTGCGTCGAAAGATGCAGTACATATGTTGTGTGTACATTCGTACAATATATTTTTAAAAAGTAAAAATATAATTATATATAAAAATTTAAAGAAAATAATCTTATAGTCTCAATAACTTATAAAATATTAGAAGCCAACCACAAGCTTATTATAAATAAGAAGCTATCTAAAGCAAGATTTCTTTGATTGAATACAAGAAGACCACAAAACATTAAATCTACGAGTCCATCTAGTAATGGGCTCACAAACATTCCACTTATTGTTAAGGCCTAGGGAAAGGTTTGTGGGGAAGGAAATCTTTTCATAAAGTTGTATGGAGGTAGCCTCTTGGAGAAGGGGCCCTTTGAGCCACCTCATAGTATATCAAAAGTCATTCTCATCGTCCATAATTATTCTAGTAGAGGGAGCCGTGAAATCATTTCGAGCATTGTTTACATTCTAAACTCGAGATTGAGGAAGCTTATAAAAGTTTAAGGTTTGTGCATTCCATCCACTTCTCAAATTTGTACAAGTCATGAAATATTTTAATTCCTTTCTCAAACCAAAGGAGGGTAGAGCGACCTCTTGTCAAGGCAAACATTTTGTCATTACATTTAAGATTCGAGAAAATTGATTTGTAGGCTTGCACCCAGTGTCAAAAAGGAGAAGATAGGTTGTCCAACCACCAAGTGCTTCACTTGTTCCCATGCCTTCCAAATTGATTGAAGAATAAAGGACCCATCAGAGCAAGCACAAAAAAGCCCCCAAATAGTAAGTCAACCAAATGAAGTTCTTTTCATCTCTTTTGACCCTTCGAGCCTATTGGCAATATTGAATCCCACACGAACTTTCCAAGGTTCAACTCCAGATCAAAGATGTCAAGTTGCACTTAATACGATGTGGGTATGTACCAACAGTGTACTCAAATCATACCCATACCCACACCCAAACGATACGAATGCATTTCCAAGCGATGCAGGAATAAACTTAAGGTGATAAAAATTTAATTTGTTTCTATAGCAAAGGCTCAAGTTCAAATTCTCAAAAGACACGTTAAGTGTAAAATTGAGTAAATTAGATCGGCCATTCCAATAGGTATCGGTATTTTGAGTGATTCTTAAGGTACAAGTGTTTTTGATACCCATTTTGATCATTAATCTTTTGTATTGTATTTTAATCTTTCTATGAAAGGATATTGATTCACCACTTGAGTTTATCGCAATTGGTTGTGGTCCAGGTAAATATGATCAAAAATAAAAATTCAATTGTGATAAACTTAAGGTGGTAAATAATTAATTTTTCTTTGTAGCAAATGCTCAAGTTCAAATCCTCAAAAGACATGTTAAATGTAAAATTGAGTAAATTAGACCGTCCAGTCCAATTGGTGCAAGCCACTAGGCGATTTTGATGAACCCTATTGAAAAATGAGGCGGTCCAGCTAAATATTATTACCAAAAAAATTCTCTAGATTCTATTAATGGTTCACTACTAGATTGAATTTCAAAGGTCGCCTCTTTGTTACAAATTGACAAGGATGGATGTCTTATACATTGTATGTCTTGTAAAATCCTATAAGTAAGATACGATTTTGTCTTAGGTATATAAAGAATATGTTAGATACAGTCCTCAACAACATAGTTTACTCATTGCTACTCAAGCTTTCTTAAAGGTTGCAACCTTTTATTCTCTAAAACAAAGAAGTATGGGAAAGGTAACTTTTTGTTCCCCCAAAACCGAAAGTGTTGGGTGTTCCCATACGTAAATAGCTTTACTTCCTATCATAAAAGTAATGTTTGTCTCGGGGACACGAAACCCCAAAATATAAATACTAGGTATATAGAGTTAGGTTAGGAAAGTAAATGTGAAATCCTTTACATTTACCCATGATTTGGAAATTTTTGTAATAGTATTTGTAAACCCCTCAAAACCCATTTAGATGGGATTTTAGATGCAAAATATCGATGATTTCAATTCATTTGTTAGTAGTATTCGTAAACCCCAACCCACTTAGATAGGTATTTAGATACAAAATATCAATGATTTTGAGATTTACGTTGATAGTATTCATGAACTCCTCAAATTCATTTAGATGCACAATATCCATTTTCAACAAAGGGAAATATAGGACTCTTTTGTAGTGGTTTGAAAAAATAAAAATTATTTATTTAACAAAATTTGCTCAAACAACACCTATTTAAGAATAAATAAAAGTGCGATAAGAATGATAGTTTATGCACAAGTGGATCATTTAATACACATATAACTATAGCAAACGTCTCACAAAGCAAAATGAGATCCACATGAAACAACAAAACCCAAGTGCTCCGTGATTAGATGAGAATGATACCTAGGATATTAGCATCAACAAAAATATGGTGGAGGAAAATTAATGCCAAAAAGGCCAACTTACTTATGGATGGGAGCGAAGGGTGTGCACATGAATTCAAGCTAGCCATTTGCGAGAGCCGAGTATAAAATAAATAGAATCAACGGCAAAAGCAACGATAAGTGTGATGGAAATTTGTGCAATTCAAGATATGATAAGGCTAAACGACCAAGGAAACTCTTTCATGAAAATACAAGTATATAAGTGTTTTAGCTAGGACATCCTAATACTAATGCTTAGTAAAGTTAAACTTAAAGGAAGAAACTTTTGGTTTGATATTGATGTTAATACACACACTTATATATGGAGTTCGATTTGTCTTAGCTTATATTTTTTCTTTTGAATGTTTAATTGGAGAATGTCACATTTTGAATTGATTTAAAATAATAAATTTGAGTTGCACTCTGATCATGGTGGAAATCAATACTTGAACATGGGTGATAATCCTTGAACATTGAATTTTTAATACTTAGACACAAAGTGATAATGCTTGAACATTGAATTTTTAATACTTGTACATGGGTGAGAGGTATTATATGTCATAACACAATTGACTACTCTACACAATTATTATGTCAAAAATAAATAACCACTAGATATTATGATGACAATTATGAGGTGGTACTATAACACCTATCGGGTATTGTGTGATCAAGACTCATGTCAACTATTGGATCATGTTCACCTATTAGCCACTCTCCCCTATCTATTTTTTGACAAAGGTGCTCAAAATTCTTAGAAATGTTCAAGGAATTGATCAAGGCGACAAGAGGAGTAGAATACAAGTACGGGCTTGGGACACCATTTAAATTAAAATTTATTATAGTCATTTTGAAATAGATATGACATTAACTCAAGGTCTTGGGCTATTGGTGAGTTACAAGTGGTTTGTAATCATCAACCCAGGGTTCCATTCCCATTGAGTTTATTAGATGTTTTCAATAAGTGGCCATGGGGACACCTTGAGTTAGGGGTCGAATTTCTCCATATGGACCAAGTGGAATATAACAAGGAGCTCCGAATGCGGATCACTCTGTAGACATTAAGGACCCAAACCCACCCCCATGTCTCAATTAGAGAGTACTCCTCCACCACTCCGATTCATAGCTCGGCATAATAAAAGTGTTTAAAGAACCAAAATTTTCCCCCTCTCCCGAATATCGAAAATTGAACTTCGATGGAACCTATAAAGGCAATCCAGTCTATCTCGGAGCGGGATGTTTCATTAGGGATGAAAATGGTAGATTATTAATGGTTGGATCCTTTCCTTTGCGAAAGGATCTTGTAACGAGGCAGAAACTCAAGCTCTCAAGAAGGCATTAAAATGGCGGTCTTGTTGGGTTGTGAGGCATTGGAGATAGAGGGTGATTCCTAGGTGGTCATTAACGATGTTTGCAAGGGTAAAGCTCTATCTTTGAAGCTAGAATTCTTTATTAGCAACATTATACATTGACTCAATAAAATCCCAAGATGGAATATTAATCATACTTTTAGAGAGGCCAATGGAGCGGTCGACTTATCAAAGAAATCATGGTATTATCAAAAGGGGAGGTAGTATAATTTACTGAAATCGCCAAAGCACGTGGGAAGATCTCATGGAAATTATTTCTAGGGAAGGGGCGATGAAGATTTTAATTGAGACGTGGTAGATTTCCTTTTATTCTCCTCCTTTGTTGTTTTTGGTTGTTGCTTAGAGGTCATTGGCGGTTGATCATGGCGAGCTCGTCGTTTCCTTTTATCATCTTGTGGGGCACTAAGCGGGAAATGACATTTACAGCAACATTTCTTCGGCCCGACATGGCATCATCTTTAGGTTGGAGTTAAAAATTGCTCGGGAGGCCATTTCAAACGTTTTGGGTGAGGATTATTTAGGAGATTCGTTGCAAGCTCGTGTCAATTCGGAGATAACATCTTGGTTTGTCTCTTGACTGTTGTTGGTTCACCAACGCATGGAGGAGGTTCTAATTATAGGTTTGCATTTCATAAAATCCCTTCATAGGGAGAATTTGGTGGAGGTTTTGGCAGAGTTTGGGAGGGGTAATGTTTTACCTGTGGCGGTTCGTGACGACTTGTCTCTTGATGAAGCGCGATAGGTTATTGTGGTGCTTTTAGAGAGGAATGTTGTGTTGATGCGTTTCGTGGAGGATGTGCATGCGGCTTGCTTGACAGGAATAATGATGGTCGAAGCTTGGGAAAATTAGACCTTCTTGAGCTCTCGGCTCTGGTGGTTCCGTGTCTGTTGGCGTGGTGGCTCTCTCGGCGGAGGTTGGGCTCGACTTTTGCCTTTCTATTGCCCTCCACTAGTGTTGGCGTCTCTTTGGGCGGTTAGATGTCCCCGGTCCCGAGCGGCTTTGTCTTTGTTAGAGTAGTTGCGGGGTCATGTTTGGTGTTTTTGGGTTTGATGTATGGTGGTCCGAGTTTATTTTGTTGTTTTGGTATGGTTGTCTGTTATTGGTGATTTTTAATAGTTTTTGGGTAAATGTTTGTAATGGATTTATCCTTCGAGTTTGTATTCGGGTGGGTTGTTTTATTAGGTTTTGGTCAAGTGTTTGAAATTGAAATATCTTTCGAGTTTGTAATGGGTGGGATCATACAATCCTCGGGTTTTAAGCTTGTGGTAAGTGTTTAATCATAAAAAAAAGGTATGGGAGTACACTAATAAGGTCAAAAGTCATATTAAATTTGGGTGGGGTATTTGCATGAACTCGAGTTTCTTTGGTGACTAGTTGTGAGCTATAACTACAAGTATGGGCTTGGGATACCATTTTGAATTAGGTATGGGAGTACACTAATAAGGTTAAAAGTTATATTAAAAGTTATTATAGTCACATTTTGAAATAGGTATGGGAGTACACTAATAAGGTTAAAAGATATATTAAAACTTAATATAGCGATTAGTCTATTTGTGTGAGGTGATTGCATGAACTTGAGTTTTCTTGGTAACTAGTTGTGAGCTATAAATACTAGACAAATGCTTTTTGAATGTTACAGTTTAAACATCAACATGGAAATTTACCCATGCACACACAAGATATGTAAATGTTTTTGTCGATAACTCGGGGTGTCCTCGCGACCCATCACAACGACCAAAACCACCTTACCTTGGTTTTACTTTTTATTGCCAATTTGGGGACGCAAGATATGTAAATGTTATGATTGGATATATAAAGAATAAAGTGTTCCATGTGGCTTTGAGTACATGTTACAAGATATCATTTACAACTCGAACTTCAAGCTGTATATAAACACCAAGGGTCATAAGAATAAAGAGTCCGGATGGTTGGATTATAACCTATCTCTAACTAGCTACAACTTATACTAATAATTAATCAATGCACCTTTTTGATTTGCATAGGGGATTTCAATACTTTTATTGGAATTGCTTGACATGTATATATATTATTAATTTCTAGTTGTATTCTGCATAAAATACATATTAATAAAGCTTTTAATTTAGCATAATTGTATGTATATAATCAAAATGCATGATAAACATATGTGGACAATCAAATAGGTCAAACTCTTGTTAATGTCCAGGTTTGGAAGTACGCCTCTTCCCATAATATGTTCAATGGGTTCAATTTGAAGAGGAATATATAAATTTTAGAACTTTAATGAAGCTCGAGCATAAAGACAACCCCAATATATTTCTCAATCTCCTGACATCAACTAACAACAAGTCAAGCGCACAAATATAAAATGTTACGCAAAGCAAAATAATTATCTTGATTGTATTTGAATGGAAATGGTCATCACTAGTGTGTTATTCATGTATCAACTTCTATGAACTCATATCTTGTAAGAAATTTGTAAATTGGACCAAAGCTCAAATCCTTAAAACTCAACCAAATGCTTGACTAAAGCTTGAAATATGACCACTATTTTCCAATGTGAGATAAGACCGTAGAATCCATGACAAGGAGAACAATAAAATGCGCGTTTACTTGATGATGGAAAGGGGTAGGCAGATCTCAAACAAACAATCTATGGGCCTCAAGGTTTATGTAGTCATTTCTCATACAATGGAGTATATATAAGGTGTCTATGCGATCTACTTGAGCGAGTGTGATTTTATTCCTATTATACTTGTCATTTTTCTGAAGCACGAAGTTGTTGACAATCTTGTTCTTAAAGTGGTTGACATGATATTTTAGTAAATATAAATTTGCCCAACCCCTCTCCCTCTTTTGCTAATAGTAATATATATGGATGTACTCAATGTTCTGCAGATTTGTCAAGGTTTTGATCCTTGTCGCCTTGATTGTTTGATTTCTAGTTTTGGTCATACGAAGAAAAAGTATTTTAATAACAAATTGAGTTTGAAGTAATGGACTTGATTAGGCTTGTGGTTTGCTGCCGAGTTATGGTCTAGTATCTTGAAATGTTACAGTTTATTGATAGGTCACATGAAGGGCTCGATGCAAGTGAGAAATGAATTAGGAGGAATGCATAAAGGGTACACAATAGTGTTTCTCGTTAACCTTTTTTCTTGTTTTCATGCTACCAAAGATGCACCAATTCTTTTGCATGTTGCTCATACTATATGTAGGATAACAATAGTGTTTCTTGTTTACCTTTCTTTCTTGTTTCATGTTACCAAAGCTTCACCTGAATTCTTTTGCATGTTGCTCATACTATATGTAGGATAACATCTCATATACATGCTAGAAAACAATATGACAATATGGGAGTATAGGTTTTTTTTTAAGTAGCGAGTTCACTGTTTCATTAAAATATGGATTGAAAACTTATTTCTTTCCAATAAAGCGTCAAAAACTACTTTGAGATAAGTTTCAATGACACACATGAAACTTATTTGAGAAAGAGTGAAGTGGGAAAAAAACATAGCATCGGAAATACTTTTTACACAAAGCGAAAAGAGTTAAACACATCATGTAGGAGATTTTAATTTGGATCTTAAGATATCTTTTAGGAGATGTGGAAAGGCACACCTTGACTTTATCCTTGAAAATGTTTTGTAAGAATGAATTTTCTTTTTCTTATGGAGTCCAAGATCACAATTGCATGAGTAGTAAGTGTAATGACATAAACAATAAGAGTGTGGTCATTAGAAGAAACTAGAATAGGTGGAACATTGGTAAGCAATATGTGCAATTTGAGAAGATTGGAAGCATTAAAATTGTATGTACTAGCCCCTATGACTATAGAAGAAACCATAGACATAAATGTGGAAAGATGGGGATTGATTTCCCCACGGATGAAACAAGATGAAGTGTAGCCATAACATATGGGTCATGCATAAAGTTGATAAAGTAAGGGAAGAACATCATGAATCATTATCAAATCAACACACTATGTTCTTACTTGTGGTGAGGAGGTTGTGACAAGTGATGTAACATTGGAATCAACAAGCATATGATCATTATAATTGCATTGAGAGTTGTGCCAAGAAACATATTTGAAAGCCATGGTCATGGTGACATTGTGAAGGGGATATGAGTGTCAATAGAAAGTTCATCATGTAAATCAATAGCACTATAGTCCATCACAAGAGGAGAATGATGTGCAATGTAAGTAGTGTCTTCATCATCATGTATGAGAGGGATATCACAAAGATTAGCAACATGAGGTGTGGAATCTATTGTAGCATTATCCATGGAAGAAGGTGTTACAAGGGCATTATATGCTATGACATGGGTAGAAGGGATTGCTGCACTATGTAACCAATGGCGACCTAGAAGAATATTATAATTGATATTATTAGGCATAACATGACATAGAACATTAAGAGTGTAAGGCCCCACAATAATGGGTAGAGTGATTTCTCCCAACACTCGCTTAGGTGTATTATCAAAACCATGAATACATATAGTAGAGGGAGTTAAATCAACAACAGAAAGCCCTATTTGATGGAGGAAAAGATGTTACATATATTAAGACCAGATCCATCATTAACTAAAGCATACTCAACAAACAAATTATGAATGTGAACCCTGCATATCTGATGGGGAACAATGTCAACAATTGTTTGGAATGAATAATAGACTCAAGAATTGGTGTGCTAGATGAAGATGCATTGGGGCTATGATAGGCTTTGGGAGATGAGGGAAAGCTAAATAAATATTGATAATGATCCTTGAGAGTTTGCATGATGAATGAAAGATAATGAAATCCACATTCAAAGAAAGAAACCCTAAGGTTACTAGGGTTAGTTATTTGATGAATAAAAAAGAGGGATCTATGGCAATCTAGGATTTGATCAAAAGTGGGTTCACCAAATGATTTAACAAATTTATGTTTATATGAATGATCTTCTCATCAATTTCTACCTTTATTGACAATAATGGAGATTTATTTTATCGTACACCTTGAAGGTTTAAATACATCTAGTGATAACACTTCTATAACATATATGATCATATATCATCCGATGAGAGTGTAGATAATATTGTTTGTGTGAACATATACATTATTTTAAATCATATTGTCAAATAAACGAATATTCTTTATGTATTTTCATGACATTGCATCATAATTAAGGAGAGGAGACAATTCTTGGAGCATGGACCAATAATGGTGAGGGTAGATGTAAAGTCGAGGACTAGTACATGTTCATTTTTCACTTAAAATTCGAAAAAAAAAAGAAAGAAAAAAGTAGTCAATAAAATGAGTCACATCAAACTATCACCCAATCAAATGATGCCACATAAATGGAAAAAAATGCACCAACATAATGCACTACAAATGGTCCACCCTAAATTTCTTTGTATGAAAAATTACTTGATTTAAATACCTTAAAACCCATTTTTCATACAATATAAATGCTCAAAAGAAAATATTTAGATTAAAAATAACAAAACCTATTCAAAGGTAATTTTTTTCATATCTTATGTTTTTTATGGGTGTTGTACACCCCTAAACTCGGGGTGTACAACCCGTGGCTCCTTTCCCTTAATATGAATGTGAATGAAGGTATTATTTAGGCGATGATTTTATTATTTTGTTTTGCTAATTCAATATTGAAAGTATTTATTATTTTAAATTAGATGTGCTTGTAAAGTAAAACATTATTTTACAAAAAAAAATTTTTTATTCCGTAATATATAATTGTAATTATGAAATATAATGTATGGTGGTTCATTAGTCTAGACTAATAACAAAAATAGAAGAATCATCAAAAATCGAAATAACTAAATTCTATCATATAATTTTTAATTATTAATCTATTTAGTTATAATATAATTAAAATGATTGAAACAATAATACTTGTGAGATTATGTCCTCCCATATATATGCCACTCATCGTATTTGGTAAATAATGTTCAAAATTTACACTTATTTCATTAATACAAACTTTAAATATGAGTATCTCCATCATTACATTTAATTGATTGCAACACATTAATTAAGCATGTGTTTATAGGATTTAGACATTAAATGAAAATTGAATTGATGAGCCATAACAACTCACACTAATTTATATGATTTTTGTATATTTAGTTATAAAATATTTTCAAAAATTGATTGAAACAATCATACTTGTAAGATTATGTCCTCCCAAATATATGCCACTCATCCTATTTGGTAAATAATGTTCAAAATTTACACTTATTTCATTAATACAAACTTTAAATATGAGTATCTCCATCATTACATTTAATTGATTGCAACACATTAATTAAGCATATGTTTATAGGATTTAGACATTAAATGAAAATTGAATTGGTGAGCCATAACAACTCACACTAGTTTATATAATTTTTGTATATTTAGTTATAAAATATTTTCAAAAAATTGATTTTTTAAAAATTTTATATTCAAAATATAATTATTTTTATATAAGTTTATATATAAAAATATATAACAATTTTTACAAATTATTATCATTTAAAAAATCGTGTTGATCCATATAAATGAGTGTCAAATTTAAACTTTGCACTTAACAAACCTAACTACTCCTCGAGAGATAAAAGTTCGTCTCTTACGTATGTGTTCTATCATTTTTCCACAAAGAAAAAAGTCTCGAATTTATACCACTTTAATACCCAAAGGAATGTTAACCTACTAAAAATCAACTAGAACACACAAATATTTAAGTCTAATAGCATGGTCTCATAGAGGGGCTTCGGCTCCTATTTTCTTGCAACAAAAAGTCCTGTGTTTCTTTTTAAAACCAACTAGAGGAAATAATATAATCTAGGCTAGACAAGGGGCTATGAGTTTCCTCCTACAATTAGATTACTGTTTGTTTTGTCCATGTGGAACATAACACACATTCCCACCATTATTTTTTGGTGATTTTAGAGGGAAATATAATTTTTATGAAAAGAGCGAAAATACTTTTAATTTTTCTCAACCACCCCTTACGGAGCCCCTTATAAGAGAGAGACCTAAGTGCTCATAACCCACTCACCCATCATTTTACAACCTCATTCATATAATAATTTTTCAAACATCAAGTTGACTCACTCAACCTCCCTCACCACTATAGGTGGTTCAAGATCAACTTTAAAAACAATAATTACACAAGAGGTGTCTCCTTTGAAGAGAATCCTACTGAAAACGTCAAATTCCGACAAGTTCTTGCGACACAATTCCAACAACATTGTTGAGGCATAAATGTTTTTATTTTCATCTGGTGTAACTTACACCTAATGTGCAATTAGTAACAATAAATTTTAAATCGTCAATTTCTTGCAGGCGAAGCAAAGACGCTTTCAAAGACTAAACTTTAGAGACGATGCAAAGAGCGTCAAATAAATAGTGGGATATACACGCGTCACTCATCTCGGCAAATCTCAAATACGCCGCCGTGTTCGTGAAAAACACAGGCTTTTACTCAGCACTGAAGGATGTTGTGGCTGGCAAGACTGCCCGACGATACTCATCAATCCCACTCCCAACAGAGACTGGTAAATTCTGTCTTCCCAGTCGGACATGGCGGCGTCTTTGAAAGAATCTCCTTCATTCAAAGAAAAACAGAAACAATTTCCACTGCTCATCAATGGCGCTGGCAATGGCTTTCAAGACCAGTCTCCGACAAACAATTCCTCTCTCTCGCAGTCGCTCAAACCCCGGAGAAATTCGCGTAATTTCCATATCTCCTTCTTCAGGGAAATCCTGGCTCTTCTGCACAATTCCGAAAACCAGCAGAGCCTCTGTAAATACTCGCCGGATTCCAACACATGGGAGGCCGTGCAGGCGATGAATGTGCCGAGAGACCTTAATTCGTTTGCTGGTGCCGTCATCGGCGATTTCTTCTACGCCGCCGGCGGATTTCCAGAAAAGGGGCGCCGCGGCGCGTGGATGATGAGGGGTGGATTTTCGGCTGCGGAGCGGCTCGATCTGCGGACTTACCAGTGGGAGACGATCCCCGCTATGCATCAAGGTCATGCTTTTTGTAAGGGTTTTGCTTTGGACGGCTGTTTCTTCTGCGTAGGTCGGCATCCATTGCGGCGCTCGGCGGAGAGGTTCGATCCCGCGACCAAGCAGTGGACTTTCATTCCCGAGTTCCTGCCACAGGATTTGGAACGCTTCAGCTTTGCCGTCCTGAAAAACGAGCTGTACATGTTGACATGGTCCACTGCGGAGCCCTGCGGAAGGGTTTTGAAATACCAGAAAACTTCGGCGCAGTGGATATTTGTGGATAGGGTTCCGGAGCACGAGGGTAAATATTGTTTTGAAAAGCGCTTGTGTCCCGTTGGGAATGAAGTGTGGGTTGTGGACTGCGAATCTGGGATGTGGTGTGCATGTAATGGAGTCTGTTCTGAGACTTCAGTTTGGCCTGTATTTGAAGGCCCGTCTTTCTGGCCTGCTGAATTGGGGAAAACAGCGGTTTGCAAGCTCAGAAATTCGTGTATGCCTGCAGATTTAACGGCGCCGGAGAAGTTCCCCTGTGGCGGACTATTCCTGTTTTTCGCCTGTGATTATCAGTATGCCAGAGTTGGAATGGAATGGAAGATTTTAATGATGTACACAGGCAGAACTAATCTGACAGAGCTGTCCTGTTATTTCTGGGGAAAGAATTAGGATGTCAGGTCGCTACAATGGATTTTGATCAAGAAATTTGCAGTTTGTAAGTTTTTTTATCCTCATGATGATGCATTCATCATAACTTAGAATCTTTTTAAAAATAAATGTAATTGTGAATGTTTGGAGCCGTGCTTCATGAAGGGGTAATTACCAGTATGTCAGAGTATGGAATGGAAGAAGAACTTTTAACCTCTACAAGGTTACCAAAGACAGTCTATGAGACAACAGATCTTGCTAAAGATGTTTCTGACATTCAGATTTCCTTTTGGTGAGTTTGATAATCGGCTCCCTTGTTTTTCAACCATATATTAAAAATATTGTGAGAATGGAATGAAAGATTTTAATGACGCGTCGAGAGGGACCAAGAGTAATTAATTTGACAGAGTTGTCATGTTATTTCTAGGAAAAGTTGTTTTCTTTTATGGGAGGTCTTCTACAATGGATCTTGATCAGAAATTTGTTGTTTTGTCAAGTTTTATATTCTCATGATTGTGCATATATCCGAACTTAGAATCTTTTTAAAAATAAATGTAATTGTGAACCCTTGAAGTGTGCTCCATGATGGGGGCAAATATTAAAATAGCCTAGTGTAGGCTTATTTGGGATTTGTAACATAATTTTGTTTATCAAAAGGTTTCGCATTGACTAATGATTTCATCAGAGTTTCTCTTGATTTGTAATGGATGGTCTATTGAGCTTTGTCTTGGATTTGTTACATAATCTTGTCTATTAAAGTTCCACATTGACTAACCATTCACATTCCCTACAAATTTCCCACTTAATCATGATGAATGGCCTCAATCTGAATTTTCCACAATTTTTCTCAAATTTCCCACTTAATCATGATGAATGGCCTCAATCTGAATTTTCCACAATTTTTCTCATGGATAGCCACAATGTAATTATACCACTTGATCTGCTCAAACATTTTTAATACAAAATAAAAAGCAAGAGGGAACATTGCCATTTTAACATGGACCATTTTTATTGATATTTGACGTGACTAAAGTAAACTCCTCCCACTCTCTTGGATGCCATTGTAGGCTTACATTTATTGGATCAATAAAGTTTAAACTAGTAAGTTTGTGATTTAGTGTCCAAATTTTCTGGATTTTAAAATTAATTTTAGAACAATCTTGGATGTAAATAATTAGTTGTCGTTACAATAGTGATATTGTAATTTACTCACATATATGTAGAAATTGATCAAAGTTTTAAAGACTTTTAATTGTGTGATTTTTTTTAATATCCCAACTTTGAGAAATAGAAATTTTATTATGTAGGCAACGCCTAATAGGTTAATTTTTTTGATTGAATGTTTTCCAATATATATGACTAGAAAAGGACATAACTAACCATACAAAAAAATGTGAGAACACAATTACACTTTGAACATCATATTAGCCTTAAGTAAGAAAGTTATAGATAAGCATAAAAGTTTATGCATAAAGCAACTTTTCAACCGAAAAGGGTAAAAACAAAATATCAAGGGAACTACGCAACGAAAGCATGACATGCACAAGTAGAGCATTATATGGTTTATCACCTTAACCCCCAATGGCAATCAAAAGGATTAATAATAGTTGGTATTAGATTCCATCCATCACCTTCTTTATATTTTTCTTTTTTCTTTTTCATCTTGTCTAGTAGGGAAAATGGCCAACCGCAAGAAAGAAAACTTCCCTTGACCTTGGTATTAGCCAAGCAATTGGGGTTGATGAACATGGCCACCTCTATTGTTATTTCCATTGTGAGAATTGTGAGCTAGTCATGAAATCTATTGCCGAGGAGAGTCACTACAACATTTATTGCAAGAACGGGTCCTTCCTCACTTACAAAGCCCATGCCCCGAGGGGAAGAACAATGGTGAGGTGAGTTCAAAGGGACTTTGCTGGCCACACAAGGGGCATAGCCTCACAACTCTATTAACTATTGGAGATGGGTAACTTTCAGGCGGACTTTCTCCGCTTGCACTTGAATTGGGAGTGTAACATTATGTATGACATGAACTTTGTTAGTAACAAAAAAGTAGTCATCAAGAGTAACACGATAGAAATCAACATCATTTTCTATCTTTCCATGTTTGAAAGAGAATTTCATAGTGAAAGACGTGCCAAATTTATGTGTATTTTTAGGAATCGAGGATGATTCCCCTACACATCATTTTCCAATTGAACATTTCGAATGAAAGCGTTAAAAGAGGTTGTGCATCCACTCTTGGGTGGGCTAGGAACATTTGCAAAATTAGAAGATATGCTCGAGTGATCTAGGGTGATGAAAATTGTAGGAAATAGGGTGATCCATTTCTATTTGTACCAAATGAGAGCCAATTGTCAATCCTTGATGAAAAATACACCAAGGAAATGAGCTATTTCGGCTTAATGGTAAGAGTTGCACTCATGCAAACCTCTTTTTCTACACTTACTAAAAGGAATTAACTTTTTGTGGGAATTGCGTGCCTCCACTTGCATATTATGTGGAGAAAGGAGTTAATAACCTAACCAAAGTTAGTATTGGTAGAAAGGGGTCTCAACAAGCCACTTCTAGTTAGCCCACTATTTGGTAGGTGATTGAACACCAATCTTATGAAGATGTAGATCAAGTATGACATTCTAAATTTTAATAATATTTTCTTGATCACTAGCTTGATGTTGAAATTTATTTCTTAGTATGGCCCTAGATATCCAATCCCTAAAGCTCTTGCAAAACAAGTCGAGATGACTTTCATACCTTTCTTATACAATCTAATAATCTTAATCTAAGGGACCAAAGGAAACTTTGGAATATTATAATAAGACAACATAGGAGACCTCTAAATGGAGTGAGAATTGATAGAGAGTTTAGACACGAATCCATTTCCATTCGAAATTAAATGCCTTTGGAGTTTTTGTAGATAGGGTAAAAATAGGGATCGGCTCCCAGAGGCTAGTACATGAAAGATAACATCGTGAAAGCTCACAGACAGAAACAAAAAGAGGAACAAGACCAAAAAGGGTTAAACAAGCTTAACCCCAAGACAACAAGGTCCAAACCCAACCAACGAGAGAAACAAAAACTACATAACTAAACCAAAAATAGAGACAGTTCGCCAAAAAACCTCCTAAAGTTTAGGAGTAACACCATTAATTTTTCTTTTGATTCTTGGAGGGTTTGGCCTTCATGGTCTCAGTCTCCTTGTTGTGGTCAAATGCCTTTAGAGTAATTCCAAAGCTTTCCAAATATTTTTGCAAAAGTACCTACAATTTTAATAGGGTCTTGTGTGAGTAATAAAGATTGAAGATTCAAACTTTTTTAGGTACCTTTCCTATAGGGCTATTGAGAGTGATTTAATTCTTGAGAAGAAAATTCCGGGATTCTTCACCTTGAAAGGCCCGAATGACCCATTTAGCACATAATGTTTGACCTTGGGTTTGAATGTCAAGACGTCTAAGGCCAACAATCTCTTTAGGCTTGTAAGATACATCCCAAGCAATTATGTGAAAGATTCTCTTTCCCTTAGAATTGGCCCTATGAAAGTATCTTAGAATCTTTTAAGTTTGACATAGGAATCTTTAAAGGGACCCCAACAAGAGGGATAGTAAACATGTGCGAGAGTCAATACCTTAGGACAAACTTGGAACTTTTCTATAAGAGAGAGGTTTAAAAACTCAATATTCAATTTTTTCTCAATTCATTGGACCACATAAGTCCACATATCAAACGATGTGCATTAAAAAGAAAACGAGATGCAAAGGAATTTGAACTACTTGTTAGGTTAATCACGTTGCGGAAAAATAAGTGTTGGAGAGAAAGGTTTAGTGTTATTCTCCAACCCCGATCAAGCTTCCCAACGAGTTATACACCATTGTAGATGGTGTGATCTTTCTTTGTTCCAATTTGATCTAGTTCGATCCAACGCAAAATAGAAAAAAAAAGGAGATAACATGCATGCTGATTGCTAGAGGACTATGGTGTTTTTGAAAACCACGGTGTAAATTATTGAAAACTGTCTTTGGTGTGAGAAAAACTTTATGCTCGCTCCTGGTCATAGGTGCCCAACAAAGGTCGGGAGCGCCCGGTCGCTAGTGTGCGGAGTTGGGCAATCGTGTCTGTGCAAAATTAAACACCCAAGTTAGATTCGGGGTCGTTTTGAAGTTGTATATTGTGCTTGATCTTGCCTTTGAACTATAATGTCTTGTGGATCAAACTGCTGTTACATGGGGTGGTTGATTCACTCAATGTATGCCCCCTTATTTGGAGTGCATGGGACATTACTAGGATAATGTGGCCCAAATGAGGAACTGATGTACGTCTGGCCGATGCCTCTGGGGGAGGGAATGCGCATGGTAGAAACCAAGGCACAAACAAAAAAGTGGTGGAAACATGTGTTAGTGCAATCAAGACAAATACGAGATATGGAAAATGAAGACAATGTGTAATCTAACAAGAAAGAAGACAATTTAGACCGTGAAAGGCATGTTTGAAACATGGGACATCGCTCACAATGTCACAAGAAAATCGGGCGAGAAGCGGCCAAATGCATAGAAGAAATGGACAAATAAGACATGTCAAAGCCCACAAACAATGACATACAATGAAAAACAATATCAATCAAAGTATCAAACAACCATGGTGGGAAATAGACTTGCAAAGCAAATGTTGCACATAAAGCACTCGTTAGCATGTTAGAAAGATAGAAAGTATGTCAGGACATGTATATATCAATGAAATAATGTGCTAGGAAATATATAAAGTAGTAGAAAATGAAACAATAACACCTATAGTGTGTATGAAAGTAGATGCCCCTAAGAGCCGTCGTGGGCCGGTAAGAGGTAGAATGCCAAGCATCGTGTTGCATGTAAGGATCTCGTAGAAAGTATGCATTTAGATATCTCAAGCTAACATAGTAAGAAAATTGTAACATGTGAGAATAAACAAACAAGAATAATTGCGACCAAGATATGCAACATGTCATGGATGAGTATGGAATGTAATGAAAAATTAATGATAGGAGCATCATGCCCCTCGAGCGAATGTGGATGAGTATGAGAGGAGGTTCATTTATAAAAGACCCCTCGGTAGTCAAGAATGAACCATAAAACAAGAATGTGTCATCAGGAAATGGTTAAAATGTGTGCTATAAAGATAGATCAATGAAGTATATATCATAGAGTGTGACCGAGGTGAGGTTCATTTCGGATAGAGACCCTCAATAGTCAAGTATGAACCGTGGAACTAAAGTGCATCATAGGATAGTGAGTGTAGTGTGTAGAAGTAGATGTCAAAAAGATATATCGTGAATCTATATAGTTCAAAGTGCGTATGATGTGCAATAGTAGATGTCAAAAAGAGACGTAAAAAATGCACAAAGTGTGAAATGTGTAGTGTGTGAGGTTCATGAATATAGTATGCCCTTAACAATCAAGTGTGAAACTTAACACGAGAGTGCGTCATAAGGTAATAACGATACAAATGTATCAATATGTGTAATGATGCTCACAAAGATGAAATATGAAACACACAACGTATGAGTAGAAATGATAGACACCTAAAAATGCTAGGAGGATGGGAGAAGAGTGAGCATGATGCCCCCAAGTGTGTCAATGATGGAGATCTATGAAGTGATGCGAGAGATACCTTGCCATTATGGGAGAGCGTTATCTAGTGTCATGATAAGAGAGAATGTAGATCTATGCAACGACGTGAGAGATACCATGCCATTATGGGAGAGTGTTATATGTGTCATGATAAGAGAGAGAGCCAACACAATGGTAGATGAAGCAATAGTAGGACCATGTGATGGTGGTGGAGTTTGAAATGTGTCTTGGCCATCAGTAGGAGTAGTTTCTTTGACAAAAGTGATTGGTTGGAGCTTATGTGGGATTGATGACGTTGCAAAAGACTTGATAGGAGAAGAAGGTGGATTGATTTTGAGAGGTGGTTGCGTAGTTTGACTCGGTGATGTAATAGATCCGAGGCTCGTTGCGGCTACAAGTTCCTATGTTCTACGCACACTCTGAATATGGCTTCTTCGGACCCTATACACTATATTCCTTACTTCCTTTACACTACTTAAATTTCATTCAAATAACATAAAGGGTGGGAAAATGTAGACACAAAACTATGCATGTATCATCACTTTACTATGCCATTGATATGTTGTTATATGCATGAATCCTAAGTAAGAAAAGTATGCCACAGTGACACTTCCCCTTGTCCTTCAATGTTCTTTGATTGATTTATATTGTGACTCTCTTTTACATCTCTTAGTTCTGTATGCACTTCGGACATGTCATAGGGATCCATGTCCTGCCTATGTGGTCATATTTATCACTTTTGGTCCCACCACACTAGCGCCCGAGTGCTTGTGTCCCTCTTGAGCACTTCTATCCTCATTATTTTTACACATTTCGTCATTAATGGTCGACCTTGTTCCTTTTTATCATTATCCCGCACTCTTAGTCACCATTTGTGTCACTAGTGTCAAAATTCAAGCAAGGGAATCATATATATATATATACACAACATACTAACTATTATACTTGGCTAGTAAATCAAGAGGGACTATCATACCTACACATTAATACTACTCCAAGGGATTGCATTTTTGGGCTGCATACATTGCATATGGAGGGTGTAGTGAAATTAATTGATTAATTATGATTATCACCAAAGATAGAACACCAAATAACACAATATTGCAGATTAAATTCTCTCAATATGAAAGTATAATAGCTTGGCCACTTCGAGGGGCAACCTCCGAAACATATAATAAGACTCAAATACTCAACATCATGATCATCCACTACCTATAACCCCTATTTATATTATTCCTATGTTATGGCCATTAGCAAGGCTGACCAACCAATGATAATAGATCATATATAAAAGAGATACATCATGATATTAAGTTATGATAGCACAAGTCGACTATATCCATCCCATGTAAGATATATAATTAAGGGCGTAACATGCCCCTCCTTCAAAGCAACATTGTCCCCAATGTTGGGAAGCCCTAGATGCTGTTGCATGAATGCTTCATCTTCCCAAGATGCATCCTCAATATTCATATTCTTCCATTTGATCAGTACTCGTAATGACTTTGGTCCTCGGTCTTTTGTGCGTGTCTAAAGAATGCCTTCAGGTTCCAATATGATCCTTCCTTCCTCGTCTAGTTCCTAAAGCACCGATTGGGTGGAAATGTGTTGCCCAATAACTTTCTTTAAGCAAGAAACATGGAAGATTGGATGTATTCTACTTCCTGGAGGGAGCTCTAGCTTATATGCCACACTACTAATTTTCTACAAAACTCGGTAAGGACCATAGTATTTAGGAGCAAGCTTATTATCCTTTTTCTATTATTTCAAGGATAATTGCTTATATGGTCAGTAACCTTACAAAAACAAAGTCTCCCTCTTCAAAGTGTCGCTCACTCCTATGTTGATCAACCTATTGCTTCATATGGTTTTGTGCCCATGCCAAATTTTCTCTAAGACTAGAGAGTACCTCATGTTGATGTTGAATGTGATCTTCGATTGCTCTCACCTTTGGTTTGACCTTCAAGCTAGATATGAGTGATGGAGGATGGTACCCATAAAGTGCCAAAAATGGAGACATTTTGGAGGAGGTATGAAATGAAGTATTGTACCACCATTCTGCCAATGGCAACCATTGCACCCAACGTTCTTGTTTATCTGAAGTAAAACATCAAGATATCCCTCTAAACATTTATTTACCACCTCAGTTTGCCCATTTGATTGGGATGATAAGAGAACTTTGGGCTAGTTGGGTACCTAGACAAGAGAACAGATTAGTCAAAAAGTTACTTGTAAATATTGGATCATGATCACTTACTATAATTTTTGGCATGCCATGGATCTTTTGAACTGTATCCATAAAAGAGATGGCAATGTACTAGCTGTGAAAGGATGAGCCATGGCACAAAATGAGCATATTTGGTAAGTCTGTCTACCATGACCATGATGACACTTTTCCCTTCTGATTTAGGTAATCCTGTGATGAAATCCATTGATACCTCTTCCCATCTCTCACTAGGAATAGACAGAGGTTGGAGAAGACCATGTGTCTTAATGGTCTTGCCCTTATTTTTGGCAAACCAAACATTCTGCCACAAATTTTTGAACATCTCCTTTCAACCCCTCCCAAAAGAAATCCTTCTTAACTCTATGATATGTTTTCAAGACCTCAAGGATGGCCACCTATTGGAGAAGAATGTAGCTCACGAAATAACATGGTGTTTAAGTGAAAAGTTCTTACATAGATATAACCTATCTTTGTACCACAATGTATCCCCCTTCCATATAAATTGATCTGATATGGACGGATCTACCTGGAGATTTTGAATGAGAGTATGTGTGGTTGCATCTTTCTTCCATTCTTCTCGTGCTTGATCTACCCAATCTGCATGTAGTATAGAGATGGCACATAACAATGCTTTGGTGGACTCATCCCTCCTAGATAAAGCATCAGCGACCAAATTTTCCTTTCCTTTCTTATAAACAATCTCAAAGTCATATCCCAACATCTTAGTGACCCATTTTTGTTGTTCTTTTGAAGATAGACGTTGTTCTAAGAAATATTTCAAACTATCATGATCAGTTTTTACCTTAAAATGTCTACCCATCAAGTATGGTCTCCATTGTTTGACTGCATGTAGTATTGCCATCATTTCCTTTTCATATGTGGGTTTTAACAAATTCTTTCCTTTTAGTTGTCGGCTCTCAAAAGCAATGGGGTGTCCTTCTTGCATTAGTACTACTCCGATTCCATTTCCTGAAGCATCGCACTCAACTACGAAAGTTTTGGAGAAATATGGGGTTGCCAATACTGGAGTGGTGCACATAGCTACCTTCAATTTTTCAAATGCCCTAGATGCTTCCTCATTCCACTGAAAGGATTCCTTCAATAATTTTGTGAGTGGTGCTGCTATACTACCATAGTTTTTGACAAATCTACGATAATACCCTGTGAGACCTAAGAAACCTCGTAATTGTTTGAGGGTTCTTGGGGTTTCCCATTCCACCATGGCCTGGATCTTGTGAGGGTCCACCTTAACACCTTCATGAGAAACAATATGGCCCAAGTATTCCACTTCTGTACCCCAAAAAGAACACTTTGAAGGCTTGGCATAAAGTTGATGTTTCTCTAAGACTTCTAAGACAGTATTGACGTGATGTAAGTGTTTCTCCCACGATTTGTTGTAGATGAGTATATCATCGAAAAATACTAAGACAAAATTTCTTAGGAATGGTCTAAATATTGAATTCATCAAGCTTTGGAATGTGGAGGGAGCATTGGTAAGGCCAAATGGCATCACTAGGAATTCATAATGGCCTTGATGAGTTCTGAAAGCTATCTTATGAATATCTTCTTGCTTGACTCTAATTTGGTGATACCTAGAACGCAGATCTAGTTTTGTAAAATAAATGGCACCATGTAACTCATCTAATAAATCATCAATGATGGGAATAGGAAACTTATCTTTGATAGTGAACTTGTTAAGCTCTTTGTAATCTGGACACATGTGCCATCTTCCATCCTTGTGACACACCATCACCATGGGAGCAGAATAGGCACTTTGACTGTGACGAATAATACCCATTTCCAACATTTCCTCCACCATCTTCTCAATCTCACTCTTTTGCACATATGGATATCTATAAGGCCTGATGTTTGGGGTTGGCTTCCTAGAATCAACTGAATAACATGATCATGCTCTCTTTCAAGGCAATCCTCTTGGTTCCTTGAAGACAACTACATGTTGATTAATAACCTTTTGAAGATCATGATGCAATACCTTCATTTACGGTTGGACTTCTATAGAGAATAATCATGCTACAAAACCTTCAGACCCCTTTTTAAGAATCTTCTGCATTTGGTGAGAACTCACCACTAGAGGATCTTTAGCTTGTAGACCTCGAAGTTCAAATTTTTTACCCTCAGAATGAAAGCGCATGAACAATTCCTGGAAATTTATCTCTATGGTGCCCAAGTAGTGAGCCACTGAACACCTAAGACAATATCAACTCCACCCATGGGAATAACAAACATCGTAGATTCCAATGTGTAATCACCCATCATGATTTTGACTTTATGGCATTTACCTGAACATTGGACTGTGCCACCATCTGCAATCATTACTTGAAATTCAAGTGTTGGGTAGATGAAACAATTTAGTCTTGTTTCCAACTTATGATTGATGAAATTATGTGTGCTCCCTAAATCAATCAAGACTATTACCTTTTGCTTCTTAAGATAACCCACAACTTGAAGGGTTTGTGGAGTACTAATACCTGATAGAGCATGGCATGAAATAGTGGGCTGAGGATCTCGATTCTTCCTCTAATTTTTCCACTTCCTCTATTGATGTTGCCTCATATTCTTCCTCATCACCGTAATCCTTCAATGTAGAACAATTTTTTTCTCGTGAACATTTATGATTTGGTCCATATTTGCTATCATAGTTTTTTTATTATTATTGGCAAATAGTTTTTTGAAAGGGACTATACCCTTGTACACCAAGGCTCAGAAGCCAGAATTGAAAGTTAAAGCACAAGAGATGGATCAAAATCCAAATAGAACAATAGAGCCCGACTGCAGAAAATTGTCAGCAACAACCGACAAAGAAACAACAAAAAAACAACAGAAATACAACAATCGAACAACAATGGCATAACAACACCATTGGAAGCAACCTGCTATCCGGCCAAGAAAAATGAGACCCATGTAGCCCAGCCAGCCAATAGCAGAGAAAAGAATCATCCAGCGAAGTGCTACCCTTCAAAGGGGTAGATTTTTTCTTTTTGCTGACCGTAACCCATCCTGATGGAGCCTTCGCGGTTGGAGAAGAAGACAAAGGAGGAGTATTTTCCTTAGTCACATTTGTTCCTTTTGGGACAACCACTTTGTTAACATGAGAGAGATATTTATCATTTTCCATGCTGCCCTCAACAGCGTGTGCATTTTTCATGCTGCTCACAATTTGAGATTCGGTTTCTGGGGCTGAAATGGATTCAATATTTGTATCTGCATTTGAATCTAGTCCCTTTTTTGCCTCAAAAATCAGGTGTTTCGGAAGAGCATCTCTCCACCAGCTACGCTTCTCATGTTGACGTTTTTCCATCCCACACTCAGTAGAGGTGTGCCCTAAGCAAAAACATCTTCTACAACGAAAAGGAAGACCTTCATAATCAAGAGGTTGTGACCAAGTTCTGTTTTGCACTCTAAGGTCTATGGTTGCAGGAAGATTTTTATCGGTGTCAAGTTCCACCAAGATTCGAGCATAAGTAGTATGGGTGTAATTAGTGGTTTGAGAATCAATATAGAGTGTAGTTCCCAAGGCATTGCCAATGGATGTCAAATATTCATGACTCTAGAATCTGAGAGGTAAATGGGGCCTTTTCCAAAACAGTTTCCATGAGAAAGATTTTGTGAGTGGGTTGAAGGATGGAAACCAAGGGTTTAATGATCAAATAATTAGATTGGTAGGTCCAAAGATTGGAAGCAATGATGTTTCTCCATATGGCATATTAAAGATAAGGTTCTGATGAAAAATACCTTTAGCACACGGATCTGAAGTCTATTTTCCATTGGCTAAAATTGGAGTCCAGTGCTCAGAGATCCACGCATGAAGAGTAGGAAGGTTGGGCCATAGTCCCCCGAATCTACAAATCAGAGCATGCTCTTTGTAGTAAATCTCAGAGGAAATGACCTCTTCCCAAAAGTAATAGATGGGGTAATGTCTGCAGGTTTCATGGAAGATTCCTTGCTTTGTTTAAAATGTTTTTGAAGGATGACCCAATATGGCCGCGACTAGGATCTCTGTCGAGCTCCAATCATCACTGATGGTGCCCTCATATCCTTCCTTCAACTACTGATTTTAAATGTCTATTACCTCGAGTTCAAATTTCCGCACTTTCATGGATCTTGTGGTAGATTTTGGCTAGGGTTTGCCCAAACTAGTAGCCATTAACACCTGGAGGAATGGAGCTCCCTGTAGTGAAGGCAAGGTCGATCCACCATCATGATTTTGAATTTAACCTTTACAGACGCATTGGACTATGCCACCATCTCCATCTCCCTCGAAATTTGTCCGTTGAGTTCTTCAAACAATTTAGTCTTGTTTAGGGTTCACTTTGAGCAAGGGCTCGGGTAGCCACCATGGTGCGGGGTGTGAGTAAAGTGAGTAGAGGGCGTGGCGCAACTTGAGGGTTTGGGCGTACTAATACGCGATAGAGCGCGTGACATGAAATAGTGGGCTGAGGATCTCTAGATTCTTCCTCTAATTTTTCCACTTCCTCTATTGATGTTGATCATATTCTTCCTCATCACCAGATCCTTCAATGTAGAACAATTTTTCTAACATTTATTATTTGGTCCATATTTTCTATCACGATTTAAAGCATAACCCTTTGGCTCTTTTTTTCAATTTGTTGAGGTGTCAACCGAATTGGCCGAGGGTAAGAAGGAGACAAGGTGTTACGATCTTTTATGCTAGAAAAGGTCTGCCTTCTACTGGAAAGAAATTTTTCCTCTACTCGACGTGCCATGATAATAGAATCAGCAACCTTGAGTGGGTTAAACATGCATACCTCATGCTCAATGTGGTCCTTAAGACCCCCAGAAATAGGTCATTCAAATACTCTTCTGTAATATCCTCCACACGCAAGGACAAAGTTTGGAATTGATGGACATACTCCTTAACTGAACCAGTTTGGCGTAACTTTGCTAATTGGTTGAAGTAATTCTCAAAAACACTAGAACTATAGTGTAATTGAAGCTCTTCAGTGAACACTATCCAGGTGACATTTAGGCCATTCTTCTACCTTTGAGCACATAACCAACGATACCAAACAAATTGATTAGGTTCTAGGTATAAGGATGCCACAGTTACCTTTTGTCCTCCTGGGATCTGATGGAGATCAAAGAAATTTTCCATTTGGGTAATCCAATTGAGTGGATCCTTTCCATCAAATTTACGCATTTCAACTTTTGGAATCATGCCCCTCCATTGGTGAGAAGATCCACTTGAATGATTAAAGGATCCTCCCTGATTTGAGTGATTTGGATCTGTGTGACCATTTCTAGTAGAACCCATATGACTAGCATTGGAAGTTGTATTTGAAATAACATTCAACAACTCCTGCTGCATTGCATGAAAATCCTTTTGAATCTCACTCCTAAGGCTACCTTTCAATTGATGAAGCTCAACATTAAGGTCATCCTTACTCACCATATTGTTTACCCTTTCCTGAAGTTGGATGACCACCTCAGATACTCTCGAACTAGTAGAATCTGAAGCCATATCTTCCTTATTTTGGGTCATTCCTGGAGTTGCTTGTCCTTTTCCTTGGCCTCGGGTAGATCCTTCCAACCATGATGAAGGATGTGGGCCTAGGGGTAGACTTAATAGGGCAGAATTTTAGGGTTTAGGGTTTCGTAATTTTTTTGGCCGAATATAAGAATTTATAAAACAAAAACCCTAGCTATTTTTTGGAGGTGTTTATGAAAATATAAGAAATTTGAAAATTTTCCAAAAATTACGCCATAGGGAGCCAAATTATGAATAAATATAGAACCGTAATAACTTTTGCAAAACAAGTCAAAACTTATTGAAATTTGGAGAGAAGCTTACTTGACTTATTTCACCACACCACAAAAATTACAAAAAAATTCGCTACCAATCTTGAGATATGGCAAACCTTGAATTAGGGTTTGACATCGTCTGGCGAGATCAAGTTCTGATACCACTTGTAATGAAATTACTTGTTTAATTATGATTATCACCAGCAATAAAACACCAAATAACACAATATTGCAGTTAAATTCTCTCAATATGAAAGTATAATAGCTTGGCCACTTCGAGGGGGCAACCTCCAGAACATATAATAAGACTCAAATACTCAACATCATGATCATCCACTACCTATAACCCCTATTTATACTATTCCTATGCTATGGCCATTAGCAAGGCCGAACTAACCAATGATAATAGATCATATATAAAAGAGATACAACATGATATTAAGTTATGATAGCCACAAGTCAGCTATGTCCATCCCATGTAAGATATATAATTAAGGGCATAACAGGGGAAGTGCTTAACTCCATACCACACATCTACATTCTAGCTAGTTATAGCGTACTATTTCGAGTGTATTGGTGTGAGGGAAAACCTAGGCTAAGGACACCATTTCACACACAAGCACAAAGAACTACATGGATTTTGAAATGTAGTGCAACACTCGGTAATAAGTTCACTCATTAGGTATTATCCGGCCGATCGACTTCACATATTACATATTTTATTTAGATCTAATGAGTCCGTGAGCTTGTGTAGATAGCTAGGGTATGTTTTGTAGGTTACATGTGCAATCAAAACCCTATCAACGAAGTTAGAGCGACAAAGGACAAATAGAGGCAAAGATCTTCCGACCCGAGAAAAGCTTAGATCCTGAAGCGATTCTGATTCACAAGCACACAAGACAGCTAGTAGCACTCGAGGTGCTTACGTCCTCTTACTGAGCGCTTATGTCCAACACAACTCATAGTTCTGAACCTTTAGCTAGCCATCTTGATGTTGTTTCCTTCTTGTTCCAACATATATGCAGTCTTGATCATTTCTAGGTTGCACGAAATCACCTAAGTCACCTTTCATGATTCATTTATTTACAATATTATATCTTTGAATTTTTATTACTTGTATATTACTATTGATAATCACACAGAATATTATTTGTTGACAATAGTTACTCTAAAATTAATATTTAATTCAATACAAATTAAATTAGTTGGATTATGTTGTCGTTATCGGGTGTAATGCTAGAGTTTCATATAAGGGTGTGACATTAGGGTGTCATATTAGGGTGTCGTCTTTGAATGTATCATGTTAAGGTGTTGTATTAGGGTGTCATGCTAGGGTTTTACATTAAGGTATCTTCGTAGGGTGTCATGATAGGGTGTCACATTATAGTGTCATGTTAGGGTGTCCTATAATCAAGGTGTCACATTAGGATGTCATAATAAGGCATCGTGTTAGGGTGTTATACTAGGTTCTTGTATTAGGGTGTTGTGTTTAGGTGTCACATTACGGTTTCATGCTAGGGTGTCTTATTAGGGTGTCGTGTTAGGGTTTCGTATTAGGGTGTTGTGTTAGGTTGTTGCGTTGGGTCTTGAAGAGCCTTGTGTAACCATTCACTTCTTAGGTTATAGTAATAATTAGGTTTTCGTGTTAGGCTAGTTGTAACAATATAATGTGGTTTGGGACTCGTGTGTCTGATTAGGGTTTCGTGATGAGGTGTCAAGTTAGGGTGTCACATTATGGTTTCACGGTATGGTGTCACCTTAAGGTGTCACATAATCATGGTTTTGTAATAGGGTGGCACATTATAGTGTCGCATGGGTATGTAGGGTGTATTATTTGTTGTTTAGGTTACCACATTTTTGTTTAGCGTGTTATATTTTTGTTGAGGGTGCCACACGGTGTTTAAGGTGTCACATTAGTGTTTATGGTGTCACATTTTTTTGGTTTAGGGTGTTATTATGTGTTTATGGTGTTGTATTTTTGTTTAGGCTCTCACATTTATTGTTTGGGATGTTGTAATTATGTCGGTAGTGTTTAGGGTTTTGCATTAGGGTGTTGCGTTGGGGTGATATATCAAGGTGTCATATTAGGGTTCTAAATTAGGGTGTCACATTATGATTTCAAGCTAGGGTGTCATATTAGCATGTTGTATTAGGATATGATGTTGTAGTGTCGTGTTATATTGTCATATCAAGGTATTATATTATTGTGTTGTACTAGTATGCAATATTAGGGTGGCATATTAAAATGTTGTATTAGGGTGTTGTCTTTAGGGTGTATTATTAGGGTGTCATATTAGGGTGTCATGTTAGGGTATCATATCGAGGTTTCATGTTAGGGTATTATGCTAGGGTGTCACATTGTGGTTTCCTACTAGAGTGCCACATAATTACATCTAAACACATAATTCTAGAATTTTAAATTTATCTTTAAATTAATTTATGAATTTAATAAATATGCCCTTAGGTTGTAAAATTTGGGAAGAAAGATGTATTTAAAGACACCATAACATCACCCCCTTAAGACATGCATCAAAGTTGATAAATAAGTCATATTTAACGTCATCCTAACATCCCCTTAATATAAGAACTCAAAGATGAAAAACAATTCACCATTTAAGACATCCTAACACCCCACCAGCATCACCTTAATGTTGGCACTTTGTAAAGACACCCTAATGTCAATATAAAGTCAAATATTATTTTCAACTTTAATTTCAACTTTGGGGCTCAAATTTTTACACATGCGACTTTGAAGTGACTCAAATGTGACTTAAGAATGTAACATAAAATGGTTAAATGTTGTATATAGATATTGCATAATGGGGACCTTGGTTCATCCATAAATTCCCTACCTTTTCATACAATTGAGTGTGTGGTTTTGAAGGGCGCATCTATGCTACCTAGGTATGTTATTAATAAATGGACACTGATGGAATTGGCGAGGTAACTTGTCGAGACTCATAAAATCTTACCAAGGAAGCACACATTGGGATTTCATTTCCTAATCATGATTGAAAGGTATACATGTCCCTCATTTTCCAAAGACAAATATATTGAGGCATAGATGACTAGGGTCCACATAAAATCCTTTTAAATTTGTCCATCATTTGATATCGAGGAATGATAAGTCGTGTGTTATGGCCATAATATATCCATGTTCCATATTTTGAAGATTATTGGATGGATTGCAATGACAAAAAATAATTTTTGAAGTGATATTATTCACGCATGACCCTTTATCAAGTACATGAATTTGATGTGAAGGATGTCACAAAGGGAATGATGGATGATGAGGATCTCATTGATCCTATTTACAACCAACAATAGACACATCTCAAAATCTTGCCTCATGTTGATTGGTCTAGGCATGAATCAACCTCATTTGAGTATAGAATGAGCAATGTGGTGTTACATACTCTCACTTGGATGAGAACGAGTGAAGAAATCCCTTATAAAACAAGATAAAAAATGCCAATCAAATTTTTATATTCTAGTGGCATTGATAAGAGGATAGGAGAAGACATCAAAGGGCCTGAGATAGAAAAAGGAAAAGGAAAAAGGGAAGAGAAGATCGTGTTGGAGCCCATTGCATAGTTTAAGGGAATAAATTTTGTTATAAATATGCTAGTTGAGGGGACTAAGGGAACACTTGAACCAACAAAAGGCCTAGAATAAATAATAACTTAAGCACTTAAGTTTCCATCATTGACTTTTAATAACTCTCAATCATATTTGGCTACATATATTTCTATTGTGACCACCATTGCTCTTCAGGTGCCTTCATGCCTAAAAGTTACTATACCTACTTCACCTACAATATAAAATTCTCCTTCTAAGGAGCATCCTTCTCCAAAACCTACATCTCCTCCTAGGGTTTCCACACCTCCTCATAATCCTCCATATTATCCTCCTAAGCTTTCCAGTACTCTCCTTAACTCTATCTAGCTTAAGTTTCCCCTCTTCATCTAAACCCATGGCTATAATATATGTGGAGAATGCTAACATCACCATGACCTCCCCTTGTTCTTTAGTCATAAAAATAATCATTACAAATTATCCTACTCAAAAATATATTGGGATGGTGGGACAAGGTGACAAGAAATAAATGGTCTCAAGTCAAGTTACAAATCTAAATGTCCTTGATGGCTAAATAAGATCAATGAAAGGAAAAGGAAAGAAGTGGTACAAGCAGTGATAAATTTTAACAACTTAAATCTTGGTCTCTCTTCCTCCCACGCATTGAAGGAACCTAAAATGATTTCTATAATTTTCATCAATGATAAGGGAAAGAGATATGCAAATATTACATTGCCCCCAACATATAAGATTAAGGAAGAAGTTTGAATATAGGAGTATCGGATCTCCAGGTGTATCTAGGAAAAATTACGCATGAAGGTACAAAAATAAGATGTGAAATCTTCCATTGGCATGCTTTTTGAGAACATGGATAAGGATTAGGTGACTAAAGACTTACTAAAAGATAAGTTTGATTAGCTTACCACGTGCAAAAGATGGCCAAACCAATCTAGTAATCTATTATCTCCAATCCTATGCATGACTAACCAATGTTGATGTTATGAATGTGGCGAAGAAAGGATCCACATGGATCATGTCACCAAGTAATGGTTTGAAAATTTGATCGCAAAGGGCCAAAATGCCATTGGAGACGCTATGATTGTCTATGCAGATTCCAACTTAGAGGTTGAAGAAACACATAAAGTAAAGGATAAGTTTGAATATTAGGTCAATATGCTACTGATAATACTTACCTAAGTTAGTGGTGATTGATGAGTTAAATTTGACACTCTTGTAGTTGAAGGTTTCCTAAGTGAGGAGGAACATGGGGATCAAAGGGAGCTTTCAGTTTCCATCAAATATTAGATTCGTATAATAGAATAATGTGTTGATAAGTTAAATTAATTATGATTTACATGGGTGGATTCCATTGATGAGGTCATTAAAAATGTTCCTTGGACTCTCTATACTAAGAAATGACTCATCCTCCGATTTAAACAATCAAAGACAAATTCAGGAAGCTGATTAAGAAGTGTCAACTCCAAGGATTGGTTTTAATATTGATTCAATTCAATGTTTTGTGAATTATCAAAATATTTGTGATAAACTTGAAAAGGACACAAGGAAGTTCTAGAAGGGACACAAGGAAGTTCTAGAAGGTTCCTTCATGAATGATTTATGTAGCTATGGATTGCCAAGTATGCAATTTGTATACTATAAATTCAAATGAAAAGTAAATCAAGGAAATCTTATTGAATTTCGATGGCTACAAGAAAAGGATTCAAGTTGTTAAAGAGAAGGTAGTCAAAATTTAGGATGACAAAATAACAAGCCAAGATGAGAAGGTGTAGGGGAAAATCCCTGATTTGCAACTATTTAAACCAAGTCAATTACAAATTCTATGTCGTGTATTTTCATGTTTGTAACATGTCACTTTATATTTGTAAAAGTGCACATCATTTTTACAATTTCTATTTTTAGAAACTTGACTTTATCAAACTTGCGTGTAGTTGGAATTTACAAGGTAATTCCCTATAAATATGTATTTGTCAATCATTGTAAGGGATTTTTTTGTGAGGGAGAAATTATAGAGAGAAGAAATTTTGAAGCTTTGTATTGAAAATTTTCAATAAGAGAATATAGATGGGCATTCAAAATGTATATTGTTGCATATTGATCTTTTGATTACCATTTCCACTTATATCAAATGAATTATTACCTCTCACTTTACAAATTTGTTATTCCAACAAATTATGTTTATTGTTAATTATTTGTGTGTGATTAAAATAGGTTTTTTCATTTTCCTATTAGAAAGTGCAAGTCTTCATTTCTCTCCTTCATATGTATTCTTATTTTATTCACTCTACTTCCCTACTATCTATATTATTTCCTTTTTTACGAGTTTCAAAATTTTGTGAATGGAATCCCTAAAACCCCAAGGACATATTAGTGTAGATAATGTATATATTATTTTCATGCAGCTTTTTTTCAATAATGGGAGCTTCCCCATATATTAGAGGATGGACTTCATCCCACAATACTATTGTCAAAGGTCCATATTTTTGCATATGATAAAATATTTTTCCAACACTCTCCTAGTTCATCTCAATCGTGCACTAAGTTAGGGGGAAGACTTATATACCAATAAGGATCTTTTCCTTTGGGAAAATTCATAAAAAAACTCACAACCACATAATCTTGAATGACATGGTGAATTGAGCATAAATTGGAACTGTCTTGGATGTGGTCAAAGGTGGTGATTACATTTTTTCCAGTCAAGTATGGGAGGATTTTAAACGTAGATATATGGATATCAATCTTGTAGTTAAAGATAGCATATTAGCTCCATTTAAAGTGGAAAAGGGTGATTTCTTTGTGTAACCATGAAGTTAATATGACAAAGGTTTCTATAAAGAATAGTGAAGGGCATGGTTGGTGTAGAAGTGGATTGAGTTCAATGGATGGGGGAAGTTTCCTTTTGGATAAGTTTGTTTCTCCTTCAAGTGGGGAAAGTTGCAAGAACTCAAAAATGTATCTTCTACCAAGCACTTGTTCGTGTTTCTATTGTTCTTATGTGTTGAGGCCGTAAATTATTATAAAAGAAAGTGGAGTGGAGTCTCAAAGTGCTTACATATGGCCCATAAAACCAAAAAGGATAAGAAACACAAAAAAACTTAAATATAATATTCAAAATAGAATTTTGTATAGTGCTTACATGTGGCTCATGATCGGACATGGCCTAAATGATAATAGTATCCTTAGTGACGTGTGGCATTACAATCAATATAAATAATGTTTTCTTCATTTGTGTTACCATGCAACACAAATAGATAAAGAGACATGTGTATCGGGTAAAATTGTCATTTTTTAGGATGATGTAGAACTAACGACACTTGAATATTCTTAATGATGGTCCCACTCAATCGAGTACTATGATGAGTGGGAGTGGGAGGTGTAGTTTTCTTATATGGCACAATAAACAAGCATTTGAGTATGCACATTAATGTAAAAGGGTATTAATAAATCTTAAAAATAATAATAACATGCCTAAGGTCAACAAGATTGGATCAAAATATGAAACATTAACAAGTGAGGAACAAATTTGTAGATTGCAGTTTGATAGATAAAGTGGTCTCACCAAAATGTAATATCAAAACTAGGGTTAATCTAATTAAAATATTGCAACATGTTTAAGATATAATTTTAGAATAATAAATATAAAATCATAGTCCTAAAATTATGTAAAAATAATATTTCACTCAACACAAATTTAAGAAAATGAATAAGAGTAAATAGATTCAAAATTTGGAACATATTCACCCCAAAACAAGTTTAAAATAAATGATAGTGATATAAAATCAAATAATAAGGTTGTTTCAAGTATCATAAATATGCCTAAGAAATCTAGGAGCTTGAAACTAAGTTCATGATATGTTTTCTTGATGATGGATAGGTTCACCTATAAAATATGTCCCACAGTTGATGAATATTTCCTCTGCTACAATGATATGTAATATACCTCTGGTACCTACTTCGCCCATGTCTCTAATGTGTTTTCTGTATCTAGATATTTGTGATGAATCTTTTGCATATGCATGTGACTTGTTTTGTCTTTAAGCCTTACTAATTTACAAGAGTGTATTTCATCATATGTGTTAGAATGACCTCATTGTGCCCCCACTAACTTGATGAAAACTACATTGCATATAGATACACCAAAGTGGGATCAAGCCACACATAGTTCTCCAAGTCCTATGGTGGATCAAAGGTTATAAAATGCAAAGAAAGATTAAGCACTAATTTAGCCTTCAACACTTGGCAATGATGTTTGGCTTATTTTTAGTGCACATATGTGATATAGGGAAATAATGATAGATGTGTTCATATCAGAATAAGTTTGTTGTAATGTTCTCTACGAGATAAGATACTTCAATGTTGGCTCAATATCCTTCTTAAAGGTGCTTTTGATATGGCATCCCTAAATACCCATATTAGGTAAGGGTATATGCATTTATATAGGCGATTGATTCAAAATGTTTCCTTCAATTGAACCTAAGATGATTAAGGCAACTCATTCATTTGAAAAGATAACCATTGCAAATAAAAGGGCCGGGTTCATCTCTTGTGGGACACATTCATTATTTGAATACATCCTTGGCATATGAGCCCATCCATTATTAAGATGGAGTTAGATTTGAGATATGAGATGGATTATAAAGAGTTTGAATGTGTGTTCTTTATAAGGTGCATTGATTGCAAAGGTGTTAAGGTGAAGAATAATTTCTGACCCAGTGGAATGAAAGTGTAGGATAAAGCATGATACTTTACATGTATTCAATGAACGTGTAAATAGGATACTCATGGGATAAATATCAAAGTATTATTGCCAAGTACGACAAGACACAATTTTAGTTGCTATAACTTGTTATTGTTGCAACATCATTTGATTCTTTGGCCGATAAAATAATTAAGATATGTCGCATTCACCATATTAGTTACACATTAGCTGGGTCATTTAGAACCCATGACATTTTAACCCCAATCAACACATGCACACTCTAGGAGTAGCATAAGACCATATACCACAAGGTTTATTTGTTTCTTTTTATGTTTAGTTATTTAAATTTTCCATTTTGATTACACTATATCTATGGGGACTTTGATTTATATGATTGCACTCATGATTGGTTGTAGATACACATAGAATTCTATGAGAGATTGGGATAAAAAATTTCAAACTATAAACACCTACAAGGTATGCATTAATTTTTCTTTCATCCCATTATACTCATATTTATTATTGCATTTAAATGCTAGATTAAAGGCAAGGTATTCTACCCAAATTCGGTAAAAGCCTTGTTGGCATAATATTTTGTGTATGACTTTATACATATGAAATCTTATTTTGAACTAACCACTCATTGACATTTGGTCTCTTATTCTTTTTTCTCAATACAATCACATAACCTTATGGTTTTCACTCTCTTGAATTTCCATGTGTGTCACAAGGATCTCTAGCTCGTATGGTCCACTTCCACTTTTGCACTTGTTTATGTGCCCCATGATAGTATTATAAATTTAGGATAATATTGTCTAAATGTAGAATCTTATGTTGTTACTAGTGTCTTGGTGTGTCTTTATTGATTTTCATGGTTTAATAACCCTTGTGTTGTTCTTATTGGTCTTTTGGGTCTTATTAAGTTAGAATTTGCGAGCCAATAAGTCCCTAATTCAATTGTTAAGAACACTATATATACAAATCCCCTAGAGACATATCAAGGGCATGCATTCTCATAGCACAAGAGGCACCGAGATAATTTGTAATGCTTACATATGCTCTTGAACACAATTTTAAAGTTTGTAAGGAGAAAATTTGATTGTACATACAATTTGCATATTTGTACCAAAAGACAACTTAAGTGAAATAGCATTTAGATTGCATTCTTTGTTCACACACATTCACATAGGTTAGAGAACTACATGCATATCAAGCTCTTTTCGAAGTAGTGGTACGTAGGCAACATTCAACCATCATAGGGGTGGACAAGGTCATTCAAACCCAAAATGCTAAGTACTTTATAAGTTACTTATTTGTTTGAGTGCATTGTTAGGGCTATAATAGAGGATAAACCAATATAATAATTTTCACATGATATCAAAAACATTTGAAGTGAAATTTCATTAAATCGAGATGATTTGTTTAATGGTATTCATTTTTATAATCAAGTTAACACAAAATTTGCCACATTTCATACTTTAATGTGCAAAACAAGTAAAACACAAACATGTAGAAACTAATTTGATGATTATGCTCACCGAATTGGATCTTCCATAAGCTCATTGCATTTTTACATTCCGACACCTATAACTTGCAAAACCAATTTGCTTCTTGTTATAGGTTGACAACAATATATGAACTTAAGGAAAATGATGAATTGTAAGGGGCTTGCATTATGGGTTAGCTGTATTTTAAGAACTATATATTTATCAGGGTCCTAAGCAATAAACAATATTGAAAACAATACTTGAAATAATTACAATGACATACAAAATGTAGGTCACGTGCCAAAAGTGCTCCATAAGAAATTCTACCTTAACAATAATTAATGCTCTAATGATTGCACTCAATCTTTGTAAAATGCCGGTGAATGCTCAATAGGATACTAATGATAAATAAACATTATCTCTAAATACATACAATACTTGTGCATTTATACACAAATTGAATTCAAACTTGGAGTTTATTAGTGCCAAAATTGATATCAAACACTTGAAAAGTGAAAAGGTGTATAATAAGGGCATATGTACATATTCCATAAAGTTCCCATATAAAGGGGACTAAAAAAGCACAAGTCATGTGCTCATGAGCAGACCTAAGAGTGTCACTCAAACTCTTGGCACACACATCAAGGTTAGAGTGAGACGAGATTAAACAATCTTTGAGAAGAGATCATTAAAGTCGATAAATGCTTTGTAATGTTTTTTGATTTGGACCAATAATCAATAAGTACAAAAATAATCTAATATTGTGCAATTTAATGATTAATGAATGTCGCGAACTATTTTTGAGTGTAAAGGAATTTGGTCAGGCAGTTTGAGAGATATCCGATGCCCTAGCTGAAAACTGAGGCCTTTCAAAAGCTTATAATATCCTTGTAATACATTATCAAGAGCTGGAAAAATTACAATATGATCCTAACCACGTGCTTAATCCATTTGTTATGACAGTAAAGTGATTAGGAAGAATTTTCAAGACTGTGAAGTTTGAAGTGACTGCCCATTCACAAACCCTTAAACATCATACATGGAAAACGTGCTAAATTATACAAAACAGAGGTCTATGTTTTTATTGAACTTCATACATATTTAAATTACATGGAAAAACTTCCTATCTTCGCTGTTCTACTGAATTCTTGACCAAGCATAGATGACTTACAATATTTTTGATCCTTTTTCTACTCCTTAGGAAGCTTAACAAACCTAGACTTTCCTACTAAAACTCAACCATATTCCATAACAAAAGAGATAAGGATAAAATTTGTTGGTAATCTCCATCTCATGACCTTATCAACCAAATACAACCCACTTACACCTGATAGACTCCTTTTACTTGGTCAAAATTAACCATTTATCACTTATTACAAGATTTTTTAACTCTTACACTTACACTTCACACACACACCAATTTGAGTATGAACAAGAACGAAGGTGGAGGGAAAACAACTAGATATCACTCCAAACTATATAACCTCAACAAGAAACTTTCTCTCATGCAAGGATGCTCCTGCATCAGATTACCCTAGAAATTTTGCCATGAGCTCCTTCTCATGAGTTTTCACTATTCCCTGCTTTTTGAACTTGTTGCTTTTGCTCATGATTTCTCCATCCTTGTTGCTTATAAATTGAAAAAATACTGATCTCAATGTTGGTGATACCTTTTAAATGATGTTTCTGAATGATAGACATTTTCTTGTTTTGTCATGCTCTTCAAGTGAGCAATATTCTTTGTCTTGTCTGGTTCTCATTCTTCCTTGAGTTGTACCTGCACATGAAACAAACATGTTAGTAGAAAACAACTCTCCTTCATGCTTCTTATTCCATCTCTTTGCATAGCTTCTCTCCATTTCATTTTCATAGACTTCATTATCATTTTCTTCATCCACTTGATTCACTCCTCCTTCATTTTTGCTTGCCTTCAAAACACTATTGCCTTTTCTATTGTGCATGCCAAGACTATTTCTTGACATCTTATTAAATACCTTCAACCTAAGAGCATCCTCATTATGTTTTCCATTTTCCATGCTAAGGCTTTCCTTTGTTTCCTTAGTATCCCCTTGTTTTGGCATTTGTCTCCTTGATCCATGCTTAATTTATTCATTGGATATCTTGACTCCTCTTTGGATTCCATCTTCTAAAGGTGTTTTTGCAAGAATTTCTCTTGCATTCTTCCTATTTTTCCCACTCTCTTTGAGTTGCCTCCGAGTTCTCTCGACATGTTTGTTCAAATCTGAGTTGTCCATGTGATCTTTAACCCATTCTTGGATTTCATTCACGATTTTCAACGCTACACTTGTGTATATTTGAAGGATGGTTTCTCCCATGTCATTAATCTTGTCAATGCACCAAGTAACACCCCCTAAACAGCTCTTAATTTCTTGTTTCAACATGATTTCTGATTTCTTCTTTTCAAGGACTGAAACTTTGTTGCCTTTGACTAAACCTTGTTTTATATGCTTTGTCTTGCCTTCAATCTCTTTGTCATTTCTTGTATACTTCTTACATATCATTGTTCCTTAATAATTTTCTCGACCTTTTTGAGATTCCATGAGTTTTCTAGATGAACATTCTCTCAAAAAGTCTGCTATACACACTTCCAAGTCATTCTTGTCATCTATTGACCATGTTTTCTCCTCTTTACTTGTATGAATGTATTGAAAACTGAATTTATTATCACCTGGTATGAACGCTCCTGTCATTTTCTGTTGTCTATGTCTTAATACCTCATCAAACCCTTGTTCTAATATGAATTCCCATTCATTTTGTTCACTTGAAATCATCATTTCAATAGCTATTTTGAACAAACATTGCTTTAGAAATCTTTCCTCCTCATAAACCACTTGTTTCTTATGGAGATTGAATAAGAAAATTCATGATAAACATATCTTACCTTCAAATTGATGAGCTGACCCAAATACTTGTGGGATCCAATCCATCATGCTTATGGTTGAATGAAGATCAACTAAAATTTGTTCCCTTACCATCACTGTTTCACCACAAATGTCAAGTTTCTTGCTATTTTGGAGTTCTCCACCAATACATCTTCCCTCTAGCTTGAATTGAAATGTTCTTCTTATTCCTCTTTTCTCATTTTCCTCATTGTCTTCTTGCCTTTCAACCTCTATACCTGCAGATCCATCATCAAGAGAGTATGTTAAAGTGAAAAATGGAAGTAATATAGTTCTCACTAGAACATTGAACTCTTGTTCCATGTTTCTTCCATTCTTCACTTCACTATTAAACTGATTTTCCTTTGTCTGGTAGCTCTTCAAACCTTCTCCAATCTGATATATGATTTTTAGAAAGACTTTCATACCTTTATTTTGCTTAAAACTTAAAGTATGCTGTCCCAATTCTGAGAATTTTACCTTGCTCTTGTCTTTCTTCCTTGCATGTCTGATAAACATATGGATCTGCTCATATTTTTGTGAATTTCATCATTTATCTTACCCTTGGATAGGTTCCTCATCATCTCTACCAACATTTCATACTTGGTTTCTATCACATTTTCACAAATTTCCACTCTTGTAGGTGTAGAAAACTAAAATTTCGAACCTTTCTTGTTATCATTCTCATATAGATCATACCATTTCTGAAAATATACTGTTTTCCCTTGAGTTTTTGCTGTTTTAACATCTGCAAATCCATTTTCTTGAAGTGTTACTACAAGCAATCCATACCCATCATATGAAATATTCACTCTTTCATCTCCTTTTGGGCTGGTTTTTGTCTCCCTTAGGCTTGTTATAAGGTTTATTTCTTGATTGTCCTTCTCTCTATCTTGGACAATCTTGAATTGCTCCTTGCGTTTTTCCTTCACCTCTTCTTCTTGAGATCCTTGAATCTCATTTGCTTTGCCTTTGTTCACAAGAGACAAATTTGTCTCTTCCTCTTTCTCATCATGTTCACTTCCTTGTTCACCAAAACCTGCAAACATACACTTAGAGTCATAGTTAGATTGAAAAAGTAGAGGTTCATTTTCCCCCCTGGTGCCTCAAAAATTTGTGTTTCTTCTTCATGCATATTCACACTGATTAAGTCTTCCATGAGACCCTCATCTTGTGCTTCTTTCATCTCTTCTTCACCAAGCATTGGTCCTTCTTCTGGTTCACATATGAGGAATTCTTCTGCTGCCCCTAAGGACTGATTTTCATACCTCATCTTGTTTCTAGCCTCTTCTCTCTATCTCTTACTCTCTGAAATCCGAGTTTCCTCTATTCTTCCCTTATGAAGATCCTCATATTGTGCCTCATCCTTTTTACCATCAACTGGTCTAAAGGCCATTTGACCTTCTTCATTTTCCAACCATTCCCTTGGTTTTGTAGCAGCTTCATTAGGTGATCTAGCCTTTCTCTTATCTCTTTTGTCTCTCTCTCCACATCTATCTTACTTTTCTGAATATCTTTCATTCTCTTTTCGTGACAATCCTCTTCTATCAAACCCTTCATCTTTCTATTCATGTCTACCTCTAGACTTCTACCTCTCTTTCTTGTAGGTATCTGTATGCTTCTCCTTCTCCTCAGCAGGTACTCTATCACTCTTCAACTGGATACCTCACCTAAGCCTTCTTCTTAGTCTTTTGGTACCTCAATGATTATCTCACCCAAGCTCTCCTTGCTTGGTCTGTTGACAATCTCAGATCCTCACCTAGGTCTATTACACCCTAGTCTCTTGATCTTCTTGCTCAACACTTCAATGAGCAACACCTGCAATCTCCTTTATAAAAACTTCTTCAAGCCTTTAATGGATTTCAGGGTTTGTTCTTGTCAGCAATTCACTCAAGAACCTTCTCTTATCTCCTTGACTTAACTCTCTTTCTGGCCTTCTTCTCTTGCTGCTCACAATATTCTGCCTGTAATCATGATAAACTCCATTCCCCATAATAGCATTTACAAAGCAATAATCACAGAGCTCCACACACTGATACCAAAATTGATGCGTATCTTAGCTCTATTGGCCCTTAAGACTACTTGATTCACACTTAAGATCCCTCTTTATCTTGAAGGCATTACTACTTTTACTAGCTTCTCCAAATATTTGTTCTAAGTATCCACTCACTCTATATTCTTATAAGTTACCTTAGGTGCTTATATAATCACTATAACTGATAGCAATGTTCATATATCTCTGCTTTAGACTCCTTGGCAACATTGTTTTAGCTTTTATGAAGCTAGGATCCATACCTTACTCTCTTCTTATCTTCAATTTCTTAAATTTTATGTCTATGATAATAGATTCAACCTTATTAATGTATCTCAAACTCTTATAACTCTGTATTTAGGTCCATTGGCAAAACTCAGAAAACAAGTTGTAGAATGCTTAGACAAGGCTGAATTTTTGACAGTTTATAAAAATGCTCTCACAAACCTCTAAGATCTTGCAAGATCTTGCACAAACCTGCCTTTGTAGTATCAAGAAATTACCTTTTATCATTGAATTTCTTCTTTTACTGTTGACTGTATTCTTCCCTGTTTCCTCGAAATTTCTGTCATTAACTGCTCAAAAATTACACATTTTCAACGCAAACTGTTTAAAACCCGCTTCATAAATTTCCTCAAGACTTCACATACCAAATTTCAGATCAATTGGACGTGTTTTGCAGAAGTTATGACTTCTGATACGCTTCAGCACACACTAAAACAATGCTGTCACGGTTCTGAAGATTTCTGTCAAAGAGATATTTGTACACACTTGTCCTTTTGATCTGAAAATTCATGGTCCTCCTCTAAATGCGAGGGCAGAAATATGGTTTGAATTTAAAGGAATTTGGTCTGGCAGTTTGGGAGATATCCGATGCCGTAGCTGAAACCTGAGGCCTTTCAAAAGCTTATAAAATCCTTGTAATACATTATCAAGAGTTGGAAAAATTACAATATGATCCTAACCAAGTGCTTAATCCATTTTTTATGACAGTAAAGTGATTAGGAAGAAATTTCAAGACTTTGAAGTTTGAAGTCACTGCCCATTCATACTCGGATATAACTCAAGTGTTCAAATATAAACCCAAGCACTTATATCTTAGGAACTTACAATCTTCAATACAAACTCTTACTAGCACGAGAATATTCAAACTCTTTCCTATTGACTCAAATAGACAATCCCAATTCTACGATGTAGTGAATGAGTCTCAACATGTCCTTATATAGGAATGCGAGAGGCTTTTCACCGGATCAGCAACCTGGAGACCGGGAACCGGTAACCTAGGTAAACAAGAAGATTCCCACTAAAAGAAAAGTGGGAAAAGACAATTGAGTACATGCCACTCAACATAACACCTTTAGATAGTGGGGAGGTCCACCATGCTTTCGAAATGACTAAAGAGGAGTCACTTCAAGCTTTATTGGACTGATGACAACAAGCCTGTCATCATAGCTTTAAGGACTAAATTTACTCTAGGACCATTATCATTATCCGATGAGCTAGAAGAGTCTTCCCGAACAAGTCTTTCAAGGTGGAGTAGATGTTACTAGATGTTCCTCCAAACTATATAACCTCATAAGGATGACGTTCCATCATTATCTATAGCTAGATGCCTTCTGGATGGAAAGAGATAATGATCAGGAATACGGAGGAAGTGACCGGTGTAGGTGGATGCACATTCATTGTGTGATGAAGATAGATTCTTCTCCATAGTTGTCCGTTAGGATGAGCATGATGACCTCTTTAGTCCTAATATAATAGGAAACTTTTACATACCAAGGTATTTTACAATTAATTAAAATATTTCTAACAGTATCAGGTTCTACATTGAGCAACGGACTGTCAGAAATTTTAGTAGGTAGATATTTAGAAAGAAAATACTTAAAATGATTCACAATATACAAGGCTCGGCCTATCCATGCATCATTTTCCATGGGATGTCCTTCGGGCCAAAGCTTGGAAAATTCAAATCTCCAAAGTGTGCTTGGTCTTGGGACCTCTAACTGTACCTTCTTTGGAACAACTTTTCCATACCAGGGTCTACCTTGGAACATGTCTAGGGTTCCACAAACTCCCATTAACCTCTTAAACCTTGCACATTGTTTAAGGTGCAAAAAAACCATAGGCTCTTGCTTGGTGTGAAACTCTGTGGTAGGAATCTCAATCAACACATTTGGGCGGGAAAACACAAAACCATCAAAATTTGGATTCCTAGAGCACTTGAAGGCTCATCAACCCACCTAAGACCCTATGGACACCTTCTTAACATGCTCAAGATGAAATTTTGTTGAAATGAAGTACTCTAGATGATGCTCCTGCATCATTTTCATAAATTTTTGTTATGCTTGCTGGAAACCCACATGGCTTTACCTCTAAAAGAGCAATTACAACTCAATTCACATCTTGGGGAAGTCAAAATAATGATCGAGATACAAGCTACATTGTAATCAAAGAGAAAATAAGTCAAAGTAGGGGGAATTCAACTACATTGGATTTATATACTCCATCATAACAAAAGAGACTTTTTCAACAATAGTTCAATAGATAAGGTTGAAGTAATGATCAACTTACTATTCAAAACTTAAAAGTAAAATTATTGTCTTTATTTTATAATTATATGATAATATGTTGGTCAAATGGATGTGTTATAAATTAGTTATCTTAACTTGTTAATTGTAAATTAAACAATTGTAGCTATAATTTCTTTTTATAACATGATAAGGTTGCAAGACGCTATCTAAATTGGAGACACAATGCAATCTCCAATTACAAAATCAACACTTGACACACCAAGGTTTCCATCTGCTGCTCTGTCAAAGTTTAGTTTGAAAAAACCTGGCTTAGGGGGAAGCCGTTTTGAATTTTCTCGTCGAATCTTGATTCCTATTGGGAACATATACTTATGATCTATTAATAAAATATTTCGATGTGATATTAATCAGTTCTAGTTTTATTTTAAATATGTTTTGGTTGGATGTGTTTGTTTTAGAATAATATATATTGGTTATACATTATGACTTTTATTGTTTTCAAATACAAATAGAATAGAAATACTTTTAGTATTAGTATTTTAAATTTATTTTATATGTTTATTTGTTAATTGTTCTCTATTTTAGAATTATCATATTATTTAATTGTTTATGAATTTGTATTTTTTAGTGTGATATTTATGTGTTTAAGTTTTTATTTGTTTGCTTCTACTTCGTATATTGTCATTGTGTATCATATTGCATATACGACCAGGGTTGATCATGGTTGTCAAAGTTACACATTAGGGTTGTGCATTGTGGCTCATGGTGTATTCGTGCATGTATGGCTAAGGCGTATCAAATTAGCATGGCATGGAGATTGTTAATGAGCATCAAAGTTGTACGGCGTGTGTCCTTGTGTGTGCTGGGATCAAATGGAATGGGTCGTGAATAGTGTATTTGTGTGTTGCATGGTATGTGTAATCTGCATGGCATGTATGTACAAGTGAGTGACATCTATCTATGCATGCCAAGTATCAATGTGGTGGCATGTGTCCTTTAGGAGTCATATGGTGTGCACGTGTGTGATGGTGCATAAAATTTGCATGTGTATTGAGATTCTAATTAGTATCTTTGTTTGCATTATGGTTGTATGGCATTACATGACATTAAGTTTCACGTTTTCACCAAGATTTCTGCTCATGTGCGTTGAGGTTATTTAGAAGTCAGATGGTGTTAAGTTTCATGTTTTCACCAAGGTTTCGCACGATGCTGATGTGCATTAAGGTTCGAATGGGTTGCGTGTTGTAGTTGGAAGACATTGATTGTTGGTATGAATTGGGATAGCGTGATTGCATGTATTAGGATTACATTGCGTACACTGTGGTTGATGGGCATCATAGGGTGGTACTACGTGTATATGTGCTTCAGGGGTTTGCGGGGTATGTGTCATCTATGAGTTAGATGGTGTGCACATGTTTGGTGGCATGTGCATGTGTACCGAGGTTGTAATTAGTGTTTTTCTTCGTGCATATTGCAGTTTCACGACATCATGCTGCATGACATTCCTATTGTCACTAGGGTTATGCATGATGCACTAATGTGTATTGAGATCAAATGTGTTGCATGTTATGGTTGCAAGGAATTTATTGTTGGTACAAATTGGGATAGTGTGCTTTGAGGGGCTTGTGTGGTATGTATCATCTAGAAGTTAGATGGCGAGCACATGTGTGGTGGCATGTGTATGTGTATTGAGGTTATAATTAGTGTGTATCTTCGTGTGCATTGTGGTTGCACGATATCATGTTGCAAGGCATTCATGTCGTTAATGGGGTTGTGCATGATGCACTCATGTGTATTGAGATTGAATGGGTTGTGTTATGGTTGTAAGGAATATATTGTTGGTACAAATTGGGATAGTGGGCTTATGTGCATTAGGAATATATGGCAATGCATATGTGGTAAAATCAAAATTACATCATAGGTTGGTACTACGTGACAACGTGTATATGTGCATTGAGAGGTTTACATGTGTAGTTCTACTTTCGTGACCAATGCACATTGAAGTAGCATTTTTTGTTCCTGCATGTTGATGTTAAATTAGAAATGTCATCGAGTTGTATACATGTCTTTAGGTTGTGAATAGTGGATTAGTGGACATTGCATAAACATGGTGTGTACGAGTTGCATCGTATACATGTACACGTACAAGTGACAACTATCCATACACATCAAGTATGAGTGTGATGGCATGCGAGGCATGTGTATATTTATATGTGAGGTTTGCATGTGTATTGAGGTTGTAATTAGTGTCCTTATGTGTGTCACAACTGTATGGCACTACACGACATCAAATCACCTAGAATTCATATTGTAATTAGTTTCCTTGCATGCATCATGGTTGTAAGGTTCTTTGCAACATCAAGTCACATTTAGTTCATGCTAAGGTTGTAATTAGTGGCCTCATATGTGTCACAATTGTATGGCACTACACGACATCAAGCCACATAAAATTTATGTTGAATTAATGTTGCAATTAGTGTTGTCATGTGTGCCATGGTTGTAATGCATTACATGAGATCAAGTCACATAGAATTTTTGTTGTTTTAATGTCGTAATTAGTATCCTCATGTGTGTCGCGGTTGAATGCTACTAGGCAACATCAAGTTGCATGTAACTCATGTTGTCATTGGGGTTGTATATGATGCTTTCATGTGCAATGAGGTCGAATGAATTGTTTGTTATGGTTCTAACATATTTAATTTTGGTACATATCCAATTTGTGCATTGTTTTCTCGCTCATTTGGGTTGCATGGCAAGTATGTCATGAAGTTAAATGGTGTGCTCGTGCATGTTAAACTTGTGCACAACATACTTGCATGTGTTGTGATTACATGGGACGTGCTTGATCGATTTGAATAGTGTGTTCGTGCATGATGCATGGGTGCATTGAAGCTGTAACTAGTGTTCTTCCTATGTAACTTAAGATGTGCTTTCTTCCTGTGTATGCCATGCTTGTATGGCACCATGCAACATTAAGATGCATGGAGTTCTTGTTGTCATTGGGGTTTTGCGTGATGTGCTCATGTGCATTGAGGTCAAATAGCTTCCGTGTTATGGTTGCAAGGCATTGATTGTTGGTGCACATCCAAGTTGTTCATTGTTTTATTGCACATAATAGGTTGATGTGACAAGTATGCCATTGAGTGGCATGGCATGTGTGTCATTGAGTTGCATGGTGTGCTCATGCTTTTAAGGCTTGCAAGTGTTCTTGCGCGTGTTAGTTTTTTGCTTTGTGTAAGATTGTATTACACTTGTTCTTGAATGTAATATTTCTCATTCATTAATATAAAGAAATTTGTGTTCATGTTGTGTATGGGCCTCTGCATGTGCGAGGTCATCTTTGTGTGTGAATAATTAAGCTGCGTGGTCTAAGACCTTCCTTTATTTGAACCCTCTATTTGCAAGTGCATCAATTAGTCTCAGAGTAAGATTTTAAGTCCTCTGAGTGAGTGATTGTTGTAGTTATGCTTTGCACATGTGTTGGCATATTCTGAACGTAGATTGTTGGGCCTTTGCATGCGCGAGGTCATCTTTGTGTGTGAATAATTAGGTTGCGTGGTCAAAGACATTCCTTCATTTGGACCCTCTATCCACAAGTCCATCACATCAATTAGTCTCTCGGCGGGATTTTAAGTCCTCCTGCGAGTGCGTGATTGCAATAGTTCTATTTTCCACATTTGCAAGTGGGTAAAAAGTAGTGTTGGCATCTTCTAAACGTAGATTACTGGGTAGAAGGTATATGTTGTTCTTGTGTGAGGAAGTGGATATGGAACATAGAGGAATTCTTGTCATATCCAATGACAAGTCTCCATGAGAGATTAGAAATGATGGAAACTTGATGGATTTTTAGTTAGAGGGTCTAATGAAAGACTGTCTTAGAGCACAACTCAGATTTTAAGTCCCGCAAGTGAGTGATTGTATTAGTTCTACTTTCCATATTTGTGTGTGGGTAGAAAGTAGTGAAGGCATCTTCTGATCATTGCTTATGAGGTATAAGGTGTAGGTTGCAATAGTTTGTTTTTGTGTGAGGAAGTAGATATGGCACATAGAAGACTTCTTGATTGGATGAGAGGAAATAGACCACCTAGAGTGACTGGGTTGACAAAATTGATGAGAGGTCTCCGGAGTTGTAATGAAGGGATTGTCGTAGTTATGCTTTCCACATTTGCGAGTGGGTAAAAAATAGTATCTACATCTTCTGTAGGTAGATTGTTGGGTGGAAGATGTAGGTTGCAATAATTTGTTGTTGTCTCTTTACCTTTGCCAATTGGAAAATTTTGCATCTCTATATGTATTTAGACACATTTGTGGCCAATAATAATTCTCACTTAGTTGTGCCAAGGTCTTGTTGATACCAAAATGACTAACTAGTTCTCCACAATGCTTCTCTTGGATCAAATTAGCTTGCAGTGACGTAGGTATGCACAATTCCACGCGCCTTTAAACAACCATGCCTTTTGTAAGTAGTCTGACCAAGGTGCGTGAGCAATGCTTGTTGGTATTGCACATGCTTTCCATGCCTTGCAGAAATCTTCATCTTCAACGTAGTGTCCCTTCATTGAATCAAACCCCACAACTTCCACATGCATGTTGCTTAACAAGACACACCTACTTAACACATCTACAACTCTTTATGATTCATCTTCAATGTAGTGTCCCTTCATTGAATCAAACCCCACAACTTCCACATGCATGTTGTTGAACAAGACACACCTTCTACTTAACACATCTACAACTCTTTATGATTTCCCACTTTTGTGCTTCAATCAAAAGATTGACTCTGCAATAATTCAACCCATTTCATGTGCATTTGATTTAAATTACCTTGTCTCTTAATGAATTGCAGTGCTTGATATGGTATGGACAACACAAACTCCTTGGGGAACAAGTAGGACCATATGACATAAGAATACTGATCATAAATTGAATACTTTTCGCATGCGTCATTCAGTTTCTCACTGAAATAGGCAATGGGCCTACCTTCTTGACTCATCCCAACTCCAATAGTTGTTCCACTTGCATTGTAATCAAACTGAAATACTTTGTGGAAATCAGGCAAAGCCAACATTGGCTGCTGAAAGGTATACTTTGCTTCCATTTCCCATGCTAACTCTTTCTTTATCTCCCCACACTGCAATAGTGTATTTGTGCGTCTAACTTTCCTTATGTAAGTCGCATTTTCCTTGAATAAATCATTTTGGCTCATACGCTTTTTTACTTCATGTTTGCCTTTTTTCTATTTTTAAGTTTTCATTAGGAACATAATAATTTATTATAAGTGCTTTTATAATGTTTTATTTTATTTTCGCAATTTATAATAAAATATTATAACTTAAGTCTTCTCTTTGATTTAATCCTTAGCCATTGGGAGGACAAAATGGGCTAAGGGTCTTCATCTGTGAAGCGTCCATGTTGACACTCTGTGATAAATAAATTTCTCTACAATTTAGAGATATTTTGTGAGCTACCTAAGCATTATTAGGAATTGGGAGACACTCTACTATTGCAAACATTTTGTGAGGGGAGCAGTAGCAGCTTGACTTGCTATTGGTTAACCTTGCAGTAAAGGGCTTATCCAAGAAAAATGTGCAGAGTAAGGCAGCTTTTTTAATGCCATTAAAGAGTATACTAATGATAGTTGTGATGAAGTACAACTTGTATTGTCTATTAGATGTTTAGTTATACCATTAACACAATACATATTAAGGACTTTTAGGTCTAGGAATTCTTGGAATTTGTGTGTTGATAGAGAAACAATGGCTATACATGAGGGGGAGTATGATTGGATTCCATATGCCTCTCTCGCCTATTGGATGATCAGATTGGATATGTTGATAGAGTAATCAAAAAATACGATTGCATTCCAAATGTCAGGTTTGTTTACAATGTCAGGGAAAAAGGCCAGATACGTCTTGTAATGAAATTGGTCCTTTACTAGTTCAATATGTACTGGGAGGACGGAGGCATCGGAGGTTAGAGGTCGATCAACAACCTCTCATCAGTTGCCAATAGCAGGGCCACATAGATGATTTGGTAGTATTTTAGTATACTTCTGTTTTTAGAGTTCATATTTTTCAGTGTCTCGGTGTGCTAAATAAACCTTTTTCAAATTTTGGGAAGATTCATATTTTTAGTAAACTCGCTTTTAGGGAGAAGGAGAAAATTTCGAGGTAGATTCGAGGGATGGTTATCCAGCTAGTGCCAAGCTTGTGGATCTTGGAGATTCAGAATCTGGGCACCCAAAGAGGAAGAGAAAGTCCCACGAAACCCAAAGAGGAAAGGAACATTCCTGCATAATTCGGCTCGACACTACGCCTTTACGAGGGTAAAGAGATAATCTATGGAGTTTGTTGTACTTGGTCTAACTAGTGCTTTCAGGAGGTGGTTCAACTTTTGCAAAATATGGTGTTACCTGTGTTCACATTAACGGGGTGAAGTCAGAGATTAATAATGTTCACACTAAGGGGGTAAATATTAGGAAAATAATAGTAGTCTTCACATTCTTAATATTGTAATGTGAATAATTATGTAAATAATTATTCACTTTAGTAATTATTTCATAATTAGTTAATGTATTACATCTAATTACTAATTATTACATTAAATAATTACCGTACTAATAACTAACTGTGAATAATTATATTATATCTAATTACTAATTCTTACATTAACTAATTACCGTAGTAATTACTAACATGAATAATTATATTATATCTAATTACTAATTATTACATTAACTAATTATCGTAGTAATTACTAACAATGAATAATTATATTATATCTAATTACTAATTATTACATTAACTAATTACAATATTAATTACTAACAATGAATAATCATTTAATATTGAATTACTAATTATTACATTAACTAATTACCGTAGTAATTACTAACAATGAATAATTATTTACATAATTATTCACATTACAATATTAATAATGTGAACAGTATTATTATTTTCTTAACATTCATCCCCTTAGTGTGAACATTATTAATCTCTGACTTCACCCCCTTAATGTGAATATGGCATAACACCATATTTTGTAGAAGTTGAACCACCTCCTAAAAACACTTAGATTAGGTACAAACTCCATAGAGTATTTCTTTATCCTTGTAAAGGCGTAGTGTCGAGCCGAATTATATAGAAATGCTCCTTCTATTTGGGTTACATTCGACACTAAAATTTTCCTTCGTAATTTCTATTTCATTAATGTATGTATTAAGAATAGGATGTTGTTAAGTGTAATTAGTAGTAGTGTCGATAGAAGATAACGGTGCCACAAGTCGATCGCCGCCAATAAATGTAAGTACGCTAACCAAAGTACAATAGGAATTGTAAAAAGTAAATATTTGTCGTAAGTGGTCCGGTAATGTTAAAATGTCAAAGTTGGGATAAGTAGAGAAGTAGGGTCTACATGATTAGGAATCGAAATATTATATTGGTAATAAGGACAAGGAGTGCGGTCATAAATATTTTGTGTATTTTATTTGTAAAAAGTCGAAAAATGTGGAACCCATGTGAAATGATAAGGTTTATCTTATCTTAAAAGATAAGCTTACATGTACGAGATAAGAGTTAAGGTATGAAATATGATTCGTCGAGTGGATTTCTTATCTTATCTTAGAGATAAGATGGATAAGCACCTATAAATAAAGAGGCCACCTCCCTCATTTAGCATAGAAGGAAGTAGTGAGAAATATTGTATGAAGTGTGTAAAGGAAGCCATCAGTTTAAAGGTGTGTTGAAGAAGTCATTAAGAGGTGTAATTGTAAAGTTTCTCCCATAGTATTGGTGGAAGGCAAGTGAAATCAATAACACTTGAAGTCTCATGGGTGAGATTGTAACAATTTCATGTTAATATTATAATTTACTTTGATATTTCAGATTTGTCATCATTCCGTCTTATCATAGTCGATGGTATTCTTGTGTTATGTTTGTTGTTTTGTTTCCAGATTACATCCACCAAACTAAAGGTTGTGCATTAGTAAATAATTATAGCACGAGGAGTTCAATGAAGAATTATCATAGTGCCGGATTGGTGATGACAGTTCTTATGAGATTTTCCCTTCCTCATTGGGCGCTCAAATTCTAAATCTCCAAGATCCACAAGCTTGGCACTAATTGGATAACCATTCCTTGAGTCTACCTTAAAATCTTCTCCTGCTCACCAAAAACAAGTTTTCTAAAAATATGAATCTTTCCCAAAATTTTGAAAGGGGTTTATTTAGCACACCGAGACACTGAAAAAACAGGAACTCTGAAAATAGAAGCATCTTGAAACACACAACTAAAAAAAAAGCTACCAAATCATCTATGTGGCCCCGCTATGAAAAGCGATGAGAGGTTGTTGATTGACCTCTAACCTCCGTTGGCTCCATCCTAGAGTACATACTGAAATAACAAAGGACCAAATTCATTACAAGATGTCTCCGATCTTTTTCCTTGACATTGTTAACAAACCTATCATTTAGAATACAATCATATTTTTTGCTTACTCTATCCACATATCCAATCCGATCATCCAATAGGCGAAAGAGGCATATGGAATCCAATCGTACTCCCCTCAAGTATAACCATTGCTTCTCTATCAACACACAAATTCCAAGACTTCCTAGACCTCAGAGTCCTTAATATGTACTGTCTTAATGGTACGCCTAGACATCTATTAGACAATACAACTGTACTACATCCCAACTGTCATTAGTATATACTCTTTAATGACATTAAACAACGCCTTACTGTGCACATTTTTCTTAGATAAGCCTTTTACTGCAAGGTTAACCAATAACAAGTTGGTAGTCCGAGGTAGGCGAATAGTTCAAAAAGAACCCGATTGAATAATGAAAATAACGAGGTGACTTCATAAAGATATCCTTCAAAACCTCTCGGAACATTACAAATTCCTTGGACCTCATTTGTAACATATGACATATTCCCTCGATAAAACTGGATCTGCCTGAATTTTCGATGTGGTTTCTCATGGGGTCGACATACATGCAGAGCTGAGGCAAGAGATTCCTCACCATGAACAACTAGATTACATATCCCCATTTCTTGAGTTCGGCTTAGAGTTTCAGCGCTTTGTACTGGGTAACTTTCAATATCATTCCCCATCCAAAATAGCTGCAACCATCGGACCGAAAGACACTCTCATCATAAAAATTTTGAAATGCAATACATGTAGTTCCGTGAACATCTGTAGTAACAACATGGTAATATATGGACCATGGTCAGTGAGAATCATCCATCCTTTTGTCTAATCTTCGGAAAATTATGTGCATTTCGCATTCGGGATCAATCGCCATTTTTGTATTTTGATGCGAAAATTCTCTATCTTGCTAGTCTTCAACCTGAGGATTTAATGCTCAAGTAACAAAATCATAAAAATTTAAATAAATCTATCAAGTGTAGTTCTCGTGAACATCTCCCCCTCAGTAAATCTCTATAGTACATGGTCCCAATTCCGATGATGGACTCATATCTCTAAATTGAGAAAATTTATTTATCCATCCCAACATGGGCCTTCACGTGAAGACCCTAGCCCATTTTGTCCTCCCGACGGCTAAATTAAATAAAAGGAAGACTTAGGTTATAATATTTTATTATAAATTGCGAAAATAAAATAAAACATTATAAAAGCACTTATAATAAATTATTATGGACTTAATGACAACTTAAAAATAGAAAAAAGATAAACATAAAGTAAAAAACCATATGAGCCAAAATGATTTATTCAAGGAAAATAGGACTTGCATAAAGAAGGAAAGTTGGAGGGAAAAAATCATTTAATGAGGGAAAAGTTGATTGGTCATCAAGGGTGGCCATTTGGGTCACAAGTTTTATAAAGTCAGGTCGACTTGCCTTTAAAGAGAAACATTTGAATTTTTTCTCTTATTACTGATTTTTATCTGAAACTTTCATGTTTTGTCAAAAATTTTATAAAAACTCTGAGAAATATGTCTTGAGAATGAAAACCCTCTATGAGTTCAGTTCTCCACCATTGGGGTTTCCATTTTGTTTCATTGAATTATTAATAATTGTCTTTTTTCGTAGTTGAAGGTTCAAGTTTGTAGATTTTGAATCAAGGGTTTATTTAAATTTGCAGATGTGTTTTCCCATATTTCAGCCTTCTATCATATGGTGTTACCCACTTCTAGGGAAAGTTTTGAGGTGTTTAAAGGTGTTTTTGATCTGATCTAGGCTCTGCATATTAATCATATTTTATGAATTATTTTAGCCGCATTTCGAATTGTTAAATGATAAAAAGTGTCATTTTTAAGGAAGACTAGAATATTCCAATCCATTGGTTCTAAAATTTTGGTTTTAATTCACATTTTATTTTATATATTGGATTAGATCTTAAAATATTTTAAAAATGAAATCATTATAAAGGTATAAATCATTATAATAAATTATTATTATTATTGGACTTTTTTGAATGACAACTTAAAAATAGAAAAAATTGATAAACATAAAAAATATAAAAAACAAAAAGCATATATGAAGACGCCAAAATGAACCAACTATTCAAGGAAAAAAACAAGGACTGATGTACAACAATCAAACAACAATGGCATATCAACACCATTGGAATCAAACTACTATCCGTCATGACTGCGTATTTTCCAAGAAAAATGAGACCAATGTAACCCAAACCAACCAATAGAAGAGATAAAAGCCATCAAGGCGAAGTGTTACCCTTCGAGTGGTAAATTTTTTTCTTTTTCATCAAGGGTGACCCATTTGATGGAGCCTTCACAAGTTTTATAAAAGTCAAAGGAGTAGTATTTTCCTTTCACATTTGTCCCATTTGGGAAGCATTTGAATTTTTATCTTTTATGCTGCCCTCATTTTGTATCTACTCTCAAACTTTCATGTTTTGTCAAATGGATTTTTTATATATTTGAATCTAAACCCTTTAAAAATATGTTTGGGAGTGCTCTTTCCAGAATTCTCCCGACGTTTTCCATCCCACCTCTAGAGAGTTAAGCAAAAGCACCTTCTCACCATCGAAAAGGAAGACCATCATAATCAGAGGTTGCGACCAAGTTCTGTTTGCACTCTAAGATCTATGGTTGCGGGTAGATTTTTATCGATTTTCCACCGAGTTCGAGCATAAGTAGTATGGGTGTAATTAGTTTTGAGAATCAATATAGAGTGTAGTTCCCAAGGCATCAATGGATGTCAAACCATGACTAAATTAAATGCAGATGTGTTTTCCGTTCATATTTCAAGCCTTCTGATCATATTTGTTACCCAAAGTTCTAGGAAGCAAGATTTTGATCAGTATTAAAGAGTGTTTTTGATCTAATACCTTTAGTGCACTACTGTCTAATTTTCCAATCATATTTCCAAAGTATTAGAGATCCACATTGAAGAATAGGAAGGTTAGTCCCCAGAATCTACAAATCGAGCATGCTCTTTGTAGTAAGTCGAGAGGAAATGACCTCTTCCCTAAAATTGTAATAGATGGGGTAACGTCTGCGCAAGTTTCATGGAAGATTCCTTGCCATTTAAAACGTTTTTGAAAGATGACCCAATATGGCCAGCATCTCTCGTCATTCCCAATTTGTCCTCCCAACCTTCTGACAAAAGGTTTTAAGTTTCCAAAACTCACATTTTAGTGGATCTTGTAGTAAATATAGGGTTTGGATTAGATCTTAGTGAAGGCAAATCGATTTGAATTCTCGTAAATGATGCCTCCATTCCCTACTGTCGAGATTTCTCTTCTTGCTTCGATTTAGGGTTCACATTTTTGGTAGAGGCCAGGGCTCGGGTAGACACCATGGTAATTTCTTATCGTACAAGAATTATCAAATATGCATTAATATTAATTGCTACATCTTTAAAAATATGTTTTTGGCTAAAGGGATTTGCTTCAAATCTATGTGGAGCTCAAAAGTGTCCTTTGGGGACACTACATAGTTACAATCCTCGATTTTCACCTTCCAGAAAATTCCCACTGAATCTCACATCCGATGTGCCCTCGATTTCTAGACCGTCCTGTGAGCATGTCTATATGTGGAGAGAATGCCATGTGCGAAAGATGGCATGTGCAGAGAATGACATGCGTGGAGAAGAGGCCAACTTAATGGCTTCCCAGCCAAATTTTCATCCCTAGCGCCCTAAGGCTAGATCCAAGGCATTTACCAAAGTGCTCTTCAAAAATCGTTAGAAATGCAAGTGGCCATCGTTCACCAACACCCACATCGACCAACACCTCACTCTCTCCAGCATGCCCTTGCACACCTTAAGCGCCCCCATGAGACACAAGTGGACCCGCTTGTGCAAGCAAAAGGAAATTTAGCTAAGTGAGCTATAAGATGAAGGCGCACATTGGAAAGTAGTTTGAAGACATGGAATAAGCCCCCTTCCTGAAGTCCATGAAAATGATGTTGCAAAACATAGAACGTGCCTAGCCTCAAGAAATGTTCTTAAGGCACAACTTTGCAGAACTCAAAACACTTTTCTTACCCTTGCACACCATAGAATGCACCTAGCCTCAAGAAATGTGCTCAAGTCACAACTTTGCAAAACTTAAAACACTTTTCTTGCCCTTGCACACCTTAGAATGCGCATACCCTCAGGAAATCTGCTCAAGGCACAACTTTGCAGAACTCAAAACACTTTTCTTACCCTTGTAGAACTCAAAATGCGGGCGGCCATCATTCACCAACACCCACAATGACCAACACCTTGCTCTCTTCAGCATGCCCTTACACACCTTAAGCATCCCCCATGAGACACAAGTGGACCCGCTTGTGCAAACAAAAACAAATTCAGTGAAGTGAGCTATAAGCTGAGGGCGCACATTGGGAAGCAATTTGAAGACATGGAATAATCCCCTTTCCCAAAATGCATGAAAGGGATATTGTGAAACATATAATGTGCCTAGCCTTAGGAAATGTGCTCAAGGAACAACTTTACAGAACTCAAAACACTTTTCTTACACGCACCTTATGGTATGTGCATACTCAACACACTAAGTAGCGCATTCACTCACTTTGCACACCCAACAAGCTACTCTACAAGCTTGGGCATCTCTATGTTCCTAACAACCCACTTTGACAAAAACTCATTTGGGAGGCATACTTCACCAAGATTGTAAGGAAACTTTGGTGCGACCAAGAAATAGGTTGCGCTTTAACAACACTTTTACTACCCTGACATGCGCACAAACATTGAGTGCCCTATTAAATCTTGCATTCCTTATTGCATCACAAAGCCCACAAACATGAAGCTATGCAAGGACACTTTAGCATGACCAAGACATTAACCACACAATTGGGTTCAGTCAAAATGTTGTAAGGATCGATTGTGACAGTCGAAGTGCAATTTGTCTAGCAAAGAACCCCGAGTATCATTCAAGAACAAAACACATTGATGTTCAATACCATTTTGTAAGAGAAATAGTGGGAGAAGAAGATACTATTAAGGTGGACATTTAGGATAATGTTGCTGACTCTTTAACTAAGGCTGTGAGTGCTGAGAAATTTTCTTGGTGTATAAAATTGATGGGCTTGAATGCCCTAAGCTGCTGACTATATGGTAGTGTAGCCCCCTTTTGCAACAAGTGGGAGAATGTTAGAATATGTTTTGTATTTTGTATACTCTATACCGAGGAGTATTGTAAGAAATTTTTTCGGAATCCCTATTTTTCTGGGAGTATAGATATTTTATTTTTATCTATACGTGTATATGGGGGTGTCATAATCCATTAATTATATGGAACCATTATGGGTTGTTTGTTAGTAGCCCATGGTTTTGGTACCCATTGTATTATAAAACCGCTTTGACGGTTTCCTACTAAGTTGTTTACATATAGCTGAAGATGTAGTAGGGTAGAACAGAACTTGGAAGTACATTATTGTATTATAAACGATTGAGTTAATACAACAAGAGAGAGAAGATATTGCCCAGAGTTTTTTCTTGAAAGGGTTTCCCAGGATAAATCTTGTGTTTTGTCATTTGGTTTCTTGTTTGTCTTGAATATTCTGTTAAGTATAGCTTCTTGTTTATTAGTTTATCGGATCCATTCACTTCAGATTATAAGCACCCGAAAAAATACTCTCTTCATATGTGTGGCTTCCAACAAGGTCACCCGAAGGCTCTTGGCCGTTTGACCCTTTGCAATTTTGATTTATTTCCATTCTTAGCATAATGAAGACCACCCATTTGTCGTAATTTACTATGGAGCATCAAACTTGCCCCGAGGTACTCTTTTTCCACAAATTGCTTATGAGTGTAAATCTGAAATGGCATGATAGAAAACAACAAATCTGAATTACCCTCATACCTTTGGTGGTTTTCATGAGAAATTGTTGTAGCCTTCTCCTTATCCTTTGGCAATTGAGCTTCTTCAACACCTTGTAAATCTGATTTTTCTTCAAACCCTTGTGTCTTCATGGTATTGTCCGGAGAATCCGTCAAGAGTTCCACTTGGGCAAGAGTGTTGGGGTTTTTAGGACTCCAAGGGCTGCTCCATCTTGGTATCCAACCGCTGTGATATATCTTCTTCCTTCTTTGCCTTAGAAGGATGGCCATCCTCTCCATCATGTAGCTGATCCATCACATGCTCTTTGAGTTGTTTCTTCATGAGGGAAGGGTTTTGCGAGTGTTACCTAAGACTCGGGATGGTGGTACAACAGGATGGAATTTTTTCTCTAAATTTTAGGGACAATGGGGGGATGATGATGGGATGGTTGATTACAATATATATAAATATTTAAAATATAAAAAGATAGTGACTAAACTATATAAATACGCTGAAATAAAATCAAATAAGCTGAAATAAAATTTAAGTTATAAAACCATTTTGATTGATCAAGTGACAATAGCTGATATTCTTACCATTAATCTCAAATTCATATCATTAAAACCATTCTTGCTCTTGCCTTCTTCATCTTTCTCTTTCTTCTTCTCTTTGCTCACTTTTCTCAAGTGTGAATATTGAATGTGATATGGAATGAGGCCATAAAGTCATTCTATAACTTAGAATGTCACTTTTAGGGTTAGGGTTAGGTTAGTATGTTTGTTTTATGTTATTATTACTTTACAATTAAAAATAAAGTGAAAAAGTTTTTTTAAGAAAAAAGTTTTAAAATTGTTGTGACGTCGGGGACGTCTGGACCTCCCCGAGATGTGCCTCAACCGTCCCAAGCATTTCCAGACATCCCCAACATCCCTCTCCTGTCCCAAACGTCCCTGGGACGTTTTCTGGTTTCCTCAAATGTCCCTAGCACATTTCCTTTGCAATTCGATAGTTTGGAAACGTGGAGGAAACATTTCCTCCATGTTTCAGCATTCCCAAAATGTCCGGGATGTCTGGGACCCCTAGGATTTGGGGGGACGCGCCCCCGCGTAACATTGGGTTTTCCCTACTAGGGTGGAGTCTTTTCTGCCATGGCTCCTTGGTGTGGTTTTGTTCTTAGGCCTTGTGCCAATGCCCACTCTCTTGTTCTCTAATTCCACGAATTCCTCAAAGGAAAGTGTGATATCCCTTTAGGGGACAAAACTTAAAATTAAGGAAATTAGCTCAAACCTCCAAAATAAGCAAGTTCTGTTTTTATGACAACAATTAATAAAGGACCAAGAAAACACTCTCAAACCCTAGCGACTAAGAGAGAGAAATCCACCGTAGAAACACTCAAAAATTATGAGAAGTGATTCCTTGGATTGCCCTTGATTTTAGAAGCCAAAAAATGTGATCAAATCATCAAACTTAGAATTTTGGAATTTATTATGGCACAAAAACAACTAAAACTTGTAAATTCAATAACTCTTGGAATACAAGGAGTCTCCACACAAATGAATACTCAAAATGACCATAAAAATACCAACAATCAAATGAGACCAATATCATAATTTTCCAACCATGGAAACCCTCTCAAAATTGATCCCGAAATCTCTAAATGAGTAGATAAAGCTGAAAACCATTCCAAAAATCACCAAAGTGGAGATTCCGACTTTATAAATTATGCCAAATCAGAATATAAAATCAGATTTGTAATTTGTGCCCTAGAAAGCACTCAAACACCATCAAACCCCAGTTGCTCCAACTAGGAATGGCTCTAAAATGCATGCCAATGATTGTAGATAATGCCTTTGATCCTCCAACACTCAAATCTACATAAAGGTTTTCAATAATTCTTCACTCCAACCAAGGAAAGAGGGTTTTCGTCCTCTAACCAGCCACTAGAAGGGTTTTCGCCCTCCTAGGAGAAGCCACACACTTGGGTTTTCGTCCAAGAGTGGAGAACAAGGAGCCACTAGCTCACAATGCTCAAATAGAAAAATGCGCCAAGATAGATCCTTCAAATGAGCTCTCTAATCTTCTTTTATAACCTCTTTTTGGCGCCAAAGCTTGGAATATCGGGTCGACCCCTTAAAGTATTCTTTTAATCTTTAATTGACTTTTAAAGTGCATAAAACCCTTAATTGGCTATATGGTGACTGTAACAGCCCTTAATTGCTCCAAGTTTACTTCCAAACAACGGGCATTGGGTATGTAAGAACTCCATATGATGAATCCCCTAATACCAAACTTCAGCCCACATGTCCCTCTTCATGCTATGGTTGTTATATTGTGTTTTATTGCTTAAAAACTGAATTGTGATGACTGGAAATGATTTAGCAACAGCCGTACATACCTTGGTTTTGAATTGTGTGCCTAGTAGCACTCTTGTGACTATCATGGCAGCTAACAACAAGTCAATGCAGCCTGTATATTTCTGAATCATGTGAGAAATAAAGATGACCTCAGCATGGTACCTTATGTTAGTTATTTCCCAATCGTTGCATGAGTGACGGCTGCCCACAAATTCAGTCATATTGTCCCACACATAGATGTACCTTTGCTTTTCACCTTCCCAAATCAGAATATTAGTCCTTAGAAAGAACCATGTATGATTCCCCATGAAAGTTCCTTTGATGTGTACAATAAGGAACTCCCTAATCATACGAAAGTTGAAGTTGAGAATTCTATCATTCTTTCTAGCATGCTTCCCATGATAACCATGACAACAAAATGATGTAGGAGGAAACAATAATTTTGAAATACTCTCATACCTGGGGCTACCATCAATATGCTCACCATCCAACACAAACCTCTTGAACTCCACATCCCTCCTTTTGATAAGAAACTGAAAATCTACTTGCAGCAACAAGTCACATTCCATGTTGTTAGAACCCATGAGTAAATTTATATGACTCTTCCTAACCTTCCTTTCATGCGAAGTACAAAAGATAGCTAGCGTACCATAGATATCTACCTTGTTTCTTATAGGATGGGTACCATCCAACACAAACCTCTTGAACTCCACATCCCTCCTTTTGATAAGAAACTGAAAATCTACTTGCAGCAACAAGTCACATTCCATGTTGTTAGAACCCATGAGTAAATTTATATGACTCTTCCTAACCTTCCTTTCATGCGAAGTACAAAAGATAGCTAGCGTACCATAGATATCTACCTTGTTTCTTATAGGATGGGTACCATCCAACACAAACCTCTTGAACTCCACATCCCTCCTTTTAAGAAGAAACTGAAAATCTACTTGCAGCAACAAGTCACATTCCATGTTGTTAGAACCCATGAGTAAATTTATATGACTCTTCCTAACCTTCCTTTCATGCGAAGTACAAAAGATAGCTAGCGTACCATAGATATCTACCTTGTTTCTTATAGGATGGGTACCAACACTCTCATGATTGGTGGCAATTTTTGCTCCCTTATATGCTATTATAGAAAACATGGAACATAGATCTGCCCCTTTTGCAAAATGTCATCTAGTAAAGAGCTCACTTGAGGTGTCTTATCAACATTGCCTTGAGGGATCATTTTCTTAAAAACATACTCTGAAATGTGTAGAGTTCTTTTTGTATAAGACTCTTTTATTGATCACCGTCTGTTGTCGCTCCGGCCCTTGTTTCTTTTGCTCGCTTGAACCTAAAATTGACTAAGTATGAAGCTGCATGCGGAAGGCGTTTATGTGTCTCTTTGGTGCACTTGGGACATGGAGCGGAGAAGGGATGTTCGCAAGCAAGCGCAGGTCCTCCACGTGTCTAGGGATATGTTGCCCCAACGGCGGGTTGAAAAGTCAAAAACGTAACAGAGGAGCACAAGCACTCCACGTGTCGCCCGGGCGCAAATTCAAATAAAGAGAAGGAAGGCCTCGAAGCAAGCGCACGCCCTCCACGTGGCCATCATCGACTCAAGGAGCGCCAATGGGACAAATTAAATGCAAGCGGAAATATCAGCAACAAGCAGTTGAGATATTGACCCAAAAAGTTGCCCCAACGGGTCGAAAAGTCAAAAACGTAATAGAGACGCACAAGCACTCCACGTGTCGCCCGGGTGCAAATTCAAATAAAGAGAAGGAAGGCCTCAAGCAAGCGCACACCCTCCACGTGGCAGAAAAGGAACATCATCGACTCAAGGAGCGCCAATGGGACGAATTAAATGTAAGCGAAAATATCAGCAACAAGCAGTTGAGATATTGACCCAAAAATGAAAGATCTTGTAAGGAAATTGAATATTGTTGGTGAAAGGTCCTATTCTAGACATTGAAGCAAGAGCCAAGAAGATCTATAAAGGAATGTTCCAATCAAGGAGTAGAGGAGGAGAGGAAATATAGAAAGAAAACAAACTGGAGTTGTGAAAAGAGGTTTTAGACTCAGTTATTGTATTAGCTAGCCTTAGTAAGACTTTGTCATAGAAAGGATTTGTAATCTGTGCCATATCGGCCTTATGTATGATTTTCTCTATGAATAAAGAGTTCTTGTTCTATGCATATTAGCTTTCAATTTTCTGTGTCTTTCATCTTTCATTCTTTGATAGTTTTTAGATTATTTCGAAGATCTATCATGCTATACGCCCTTGGGTTTTCTCTATGCATCTATCATATACAAATGGTTATGTTTTACACCTTCTCGGCCTCTGATAATCTTAGATACTTCTCAAAATTGTAGATCATGCTAAAACGCTCTTCGAACTATTCTAAGTAGTTTCTCAGGATATATCTCTGTGTCTTTTTAGGATCTCTTCCGGCGCATCGCCTTAGTTTGTTTTATGTTTCCTTTTAGTTTTCTTCTAACCTTGTCTCACACCATAGAGAAGAGCCAACTTCTTTAAAATCTGGAGGTTACCTTAGGGCACACGTCCCACTAACCTAAGGTATCCAACGACTCTAATGGTTCATCCGCAAAGATAATTGTCAACAGTTTTCCTGGCACGCTCGGTGGGACAAACATCTACATAGTTTGATACTCCATTATCGAAAATCTACTGATTTCAGCAGTGCTAAATTGGCTTGCTCTAGTCTACAAGACGAATGCGAACAAGAGCGAGGACAAGGGAGGAAGGTGTGTTTGACTACTTACAGTTATCTCCACCACGCAACAAAAGAGGTAGACATATCCAAAGATCTTCGTCTCCTTCGAACCAGACTCTCTCAACACCTCCGCCAGACCTATTTTAATGGCTCACCTTCAAGCTCAGCCTCGGAGGCAGTTTGTTTGATGGAATCAAGGGAGTCTGCTCATCCTATCCACACCCCCGGCGGCGTGGAATCCTATTCTGGCTAATGCGTTAAAAGCGCTGCCCAAATTTAATGGAGAAGACTTCAAAACTCTGGAGGAACACCTCCAAGACGTAGCAGAAATATGCGCGGTACATTATATCAAGGAACAAGACATCGCCTTACGGTTGCTAGCTACTTCCTTCAAAGGGAAGGCTCTGGATTGGTACCAATCCTTAACTCCTAATACTATTAGCACTTGGGACCAGCTGGGAAATGTGTTGGTAGCAAGATTCAACAAGAAAGGGGATAGATCATCACTTCTACAACAACTTATCAACATCAAGAAAGGCCCGCAAGAGCTGATGACTGATTTTAACACCAGGTTCCACAAAACATGGAAAACGATTCCTGCTCTAGCAAGGCCACTGCAGGGATGGCTATTGTTTTTTACTTAAAAGCTCTAAATTCGGATATTTCCATAATGATTCAATCATTAGAAGGGGACTCTTTACCACAAGCCTATGATATTGCTATCCAAGCTGAGAACAATTTAATAGATCTGGGAAGCTCCCCCGAGCCCCTTTGCCAATATATCCTGAAATAGCTCCCCTTCCACAAAAACAGGTCTCGAGCTCTACCTAGGCTCCCACGTCCCTGTATAATTACCCATCCTCTCATTCGGCTCCAATTCCCTCTCAACGTCATATCCCTTTGCCAATATATCCTGAAATAGCTCCCCTTCCACAAAAATAGGTCCCGAGCTCTACCTAGGCCCCCACGTCCCTGTATAATTACCCATCCTCTCATTCGGCTCCAATTCCCTCCGCAACGTCATCATCTTCTTCTCCCGAAATGGAGGAAATGAAAAATATCCTTAGAAGCTTCTCTAACGAGATAGTAAATCTTAAAAGGACTTAGGCTGTTTATCTAAGACAAAATTATCAAGGTGGCAGGCCTACCTATCCCTCCCAACATCAGAATACCCAGAGGCCGCAGCCTATGCAACCGTCTAATCAGATAGTCCCGGTGCCGACACCACTCCAAACTATTCCACCGAATAGCGGAAGAGAAATAGTACCCGGGCAAAACCATTTGACAGAGGATCCCAATGCATGGTGCTTCCCTTGTAATATTTTCCACATGCCAAGGGACTGTCCCCAAGGGAATTTGCAACAAAAGGTAGCTAAACAAAGAGCAAGGGAAGGCTATGATGTTAACACATCAAGACCTTACTAGTCTGCGGAGTCCAAAATGCTGCCTTTGTTGCACAGATTCAAGGGATGTCTCTGGAACAAGAAGCGGAAATCGCACCAGAGCACACGCTTTTCTCTTGGATAGAAGGAGAGGAGTTTGTATTTACGAATGAGGCAGCTGCTCCCAAACCTGTACAATTTAATTACAACACTTGCTTCAAGAAAAGGATAACAGAGACAAATGCTTCTACCCCAAGCACAACTGGCAGGACGCAAAAGGATTCTCCAACCATCACGATCTCACAACCGACGGCTGTAAAAGAAACTCTGAGAACTGTCCAAAATCTAGATGCCCCCTATCGCGTGGTTGAAGGAATAAAGCACCAATCATCGTCCAAAGCATCACCACTTGGACTAATTAATGTGGTATAACAACTCAAGAAAGCACCAACTAATGCATCTTTATGGGATCTTCTGGGCATCTTGGAACAAAAGGAATTGCTCCAAGAAGCGCTTAAATTAAATGATGATCCGATCACCTCCGGAAAAGAGAGGGAGGAGCGGTAAAAGCAATTCGAGCCTCGTCAGAGGCATTACTGTTAAATCAAAAGGGAAAGGTAAGTAAGTCAAGGCCCAACCCCTTCTTTATGACTCTTATCATAGGTAAGAAATTATTGCATAATTCCATGATAGACTCCGGTGCAAGCACTACAGTCATGCCCAAAGCGATTGAGATGCCTTGGACATTAAACATGAGCCCTTAAAGAAAGGAGTCATGCAACTGGACGAAAAGTCCGTCCAAACCATAGGAGCTATCAAAGGACTCCCGCTGCAGCTCTATTCCTGCCCAAACATAACCGTTCCGTAGGATATCGTGGTAATTGATGTTCTGCCAGTCTTCGGACTGTGTTTCTCCCGCGATTTCACAACTAAAATAGGAGGCTATATGTCTCTTGATTGGTCCCATTTGATTCTGCGGACCAAATAGGGATCTAAGATGAAGGTCTAATTAGAACCCCTTGCCAAATATAACGGATCTAAGATGAAGGTCTTCCCATTAGAACCCCATACACGCCTTCAAAGCGGCGGTCATCTAAATCTTCCCCCATGCGATCCCTTCAGAACTTTGATTCCACTAGCACCTCTTATGTCATTTTCGACGAGGCTCCACGATCCCATGGTGAAAGGAAAGGATAAAGAGAAGGAGGAATCCCTTCATGATCACCGAGAGAAGAGGAATCATACACGGAGGAAGGCGATCTTCAAAGCGGCGGTCATCTAGCCAATCTTCCCCCATGTGATCCCTTCAGGAACTTCGATTCCACTAGTTTGGGTACTTATGTCATTTTCGACGAGGACTCCATGATCCCAAAGGTGGTGAAAGGAAAGGATAAAAGAGAAGGGAATCCCTTCAAAGATTCCCAGATATGGACCCTACATTTCGATGGGGCCAAAAAAAGAATGGCTCAGGAGCTGGAATATGCTTGTTATCCCCAAGCGGAAGGAAGATACTCTAGTCTTTCTGTTTTCAATTCTCCTTTACCAATAGCGAAGCTGAATATGAGACCTTAGTACATGGTCAGTACAAAAAGAAGGCATCAAATAGTTAAGAGTCTTTGGCGACTTAGAATTGGTAGTACATATGGTAAACCTGCACCAAAGAATCCAAGGATGAGGTCCTATCGACATCGGGTGTGGGATCTAATCGATGATTTTGAAGCCTTTCATATCAATGTTATCCCCCAAGATCAAAATACAAAAGCTGATAGGATGAATCGGGCTGAATTCGCCCATTAAAGAATCTAAGGATGAGGTCCTATCGATCATCGGCCCTGTGGGATCTAATCTTTAATGATTTTAAGCACTTTCAACATCAAGGTTATCCCCAAGATCAAAATACAAAAGATCAGATATCGATGGCCTTAATCCCTAGAGTCTTTTTGATTCGAAACGATACCAGAAAACGGATAGAAGCCACAAGTTTGCAGCGATAAAGGAGGATTAAGTCCTCGAGCGAAGTAACTAAAGAGAGAAAGCTAAAGGTCGGGAGATTAGTCACTTGAAGGAAAGGGAGAGACTTGTCATGTCATAAGTATGATAAGGTGATGGCTTGGACGTACGATGATTTGCAGCAATAAAGGATATCATCCAACACACCATCGACCTTGAAGAAATACTAAGCTCGTGCGTATAGAAATAGAGGCCCGTGAAATACAAAAGCCTTTCGTATCGCAAGATCAAAATCACCCATTATGCTAGGATCTAATATTAATCGGGTCGAATGATCTAATACCATAAAACCATAAAATTGATCATCCGCCCTTCTATCCCTGATAACATCGATCATTGGCAAGTCTTTAATAGTGACCGACAAATTATACACTTCCTCCAACAATCCGACTAGTTTGCAAACCAACTCCAACCCAAGATCGAGAAAGCATATGGAGATCAGATTATCCAATTGAAGACGAATAAACTTCCGAAAGGGTTAATAACCCTAGAGAGTCTTTTTGATTCGAATGATGCTAGTTTAGATCGAAGGAAGTTTGCAGCGATAAAGGAGGATTAAGTCGAGTTGGAAGTAACTAAAGAGAGAAAGCTAAAGGTCGGGAGATTAGTCACTCAAAAGGAAAGGGAGAGACTTGTGGCTCTATGTCATAAGTATGATAAGGTGATGGCTTGGACGTACGATGATTTGCAGCAATAAAGGATATCATCCAACACACCATCGACCTTGAAGAAGGGACTAAGCCCGTGCGTAAGAAACAGAGGCCCGTGAACCCAAAAATAGAATCCCTCATGGTGAGGAACTGAGAAAACTACTAGAGGCCAACATAATCTTCCCGATCAAGCATACAATGTGGGTCTCCAACCTGGTTCCAGTAAGAAAGAAAAACGGCGAAATCCGGCTCGGTGTAGATTTTAGAGACCTAAATAGAGCCTCCCTAAAGATCACTACCCTTTACCCTCCATGGAGTAGATATTGCAGACAGTGGCAGGCTCAGAAATGTTTTCTCTTGGATGGATTTTCGGGCTATAATCAAATATGGCTTGCGGAAAGGGACCAACATAAGACCACTTTCACGACAAAATGGGGAACATTCGCATACGCAAAGATGCCATTTGGACTCACAAATGCTGGAGCCACCTTTCAAAGAGCCATGGACTTTGTGTTTGGAGAATTGATCAATAAGGTAATCCTCATATACCTAGACGATCTCACAGTATTCACCAAGACAACGGAGGAGCACTTCAACACCTTGGAAGCTGTGTTCAAAAAATGCCAAGAATTTGGGATCTCTTTGAACCCAAAGAAATGTGTCTTAAGAGTGCCCCAAGGCAAACTCCTGGGACACATTGTGTCAAAGGAAGGAGTCTCCATTGATCCAGAAAGAGTTGAAGCTATCCTGGAGCTGCCCTTACCGGTCAATAAGAAAGCGGTCCAATCCTTCTTGGGAAAGATCAACTTTGTCAGCAAGTTCATTTCGGACTTTGCAGAACGATCCACCCAATCACTCTCATGCTAAAAAAGGACCTTAACTTCAAGTGAACCATTGAAGGTCGTCAGGCCTTTGAGGCGATTAAAGATGCTATTGCATCCGCCCCGGTACTGCACAACCCCGACTTCTCAAAGGATTTCCTCATGTATGTATACGGGGTAAACATAGCGTAGCATTTGTAAAAATGCAGAAAGGAGTGTCGCAAGGAGAAGAACATTCCGTCACCTTCTTTTCAAAAACTCTCCACGACTATGAAACAAGGTACAACTTTGTAGGGAGACAAGCTTATTTTATAGTTAAGGGTGTGAAGAAATTCGGGGTGGCTCATAATAGAATCCAGTTATGGTGGCTCACTCCAGCGTCAAAGAATATATAATGGAGGTTGAAATAATTGATAAAAGAGCCAACTAGATCACTAAGGTCCTCGAATATGACATCGAGGTAAAACCTACAAAGCTTGTACGGGGTAGGGGCCTATGTCAATATCTAACGCAGGACCCCATGCCCTTGATTAACGACGAACCCAAAGAGATACTTTACATGCAAGAAAGTGAGTCAGGTAGCTGGGTCGCGGATTGGGTCCGCTTCATGCAGACGGGGAAATATATAAACCATCTCCCCTTAAAAAAGAGGAGATACTATAGGCAACAAGGATCGAATTTCACCATCCTTGACAATTTCCCTTTTAAGAGGAACTTTAATGGAATCCTACTCAGGTGCCTGGAGAATGAAGACGCTGAAAGAGTCTTATGCGAGTTGCACCATGGGAGCTCGAGAGCTCATAAAGTTCTTGCAAAGAAGACTTTAGGGAGCAAGCACTCCTAGAGGGTGCAGGTTTGCTGTTGGTTTGTCTTCTTTGGTTCTTTAATTTGCTACCACTTGTGAAGGGGAGGTCAAGACTGGAGCAATGTACAACTAGCTAGACGAGATAGGCACGACCGAATTGGAAAAGGGTTGGTGCATCGAAGTGAGCTTGATTCATGTTTGTTTGAGGAGCACAAGAGTGTGCATGTCGAACAAAGGCTCGACAAGGCCATGAGGTGGGTGAGCTGAGCGAGTCGATGAAGGCGTGGCGAGCAAGCGTGGTGGGGGGCGAACAAAGACTTCAAGTGAAGCTGCAAGAAAGGTGAGGCGACAAGCGAGGCTAGGTGGGTTGAACAAGGTGGGGACCTTGCAAGTGCGTGTAACATTGAGTGTTTATGAAAAGGGTGTGTTGATGCGTGAGATGGATGCATGGCAAGCTAAGTGCGGATGGTCGGGCTCGAGGTAGGCCATTCTTGAGGCTTCCGCTCGGGTGGTAAAAATTGAGGAGGGCATGATCGCGGCGTATGTATTAGGCACATTGAACCCCATTGTGCGCTAAGTGCTTTGGAGGGCTTACATCAAGCCAATTATCATATTAGGTCCGCATGTGTTTCCAATGTAAATGTGGAAAAGTCTTGTGCACATGCACAGTTGAACTTGGACTGGCATGTTGTTGGGGTGCTTGCGCTGGTGTGGGTTTCATGGGAGAAGCTTGCTTGCGAGAAAGTGCTTAGATGCAAGGATGACAAATGCAGGGAGATGAGAAAGTGCTTAGATGTTTACAAAGTGCTTTGGAGGGCTTACATCAAGCCAATTATCATATTAGGTCCGCATGTGTTTCCAATGTAAATGTGGAAAAGTCTTGTGCACATGCACAGTGAACTTGAACTTGGATTGGCATGTGTGTTGTTGGTGCACGCTGGTGTGGATTTAGGTGGAGAAGCTTGCTTGCAACCAACCGAGAGAAGTGCTTAGATGCTTAGAAAGTGCTTTGGAGGGCTTAAGACATATTAGGAATATGTGTTTCCAATGTAAATGTGGAAAAGTCTTGTGCACATGCATGGTTGAACTTGGATTGACATGTTGTTGGGGTGCTCACACTTGGTGTGGGTTTCGTGGGAGAAGCTTCTTGTGAGAAATTGTGAGGTTAGAGTGCATTGGGTGCTTTGGAGGGTTACATCAATATGCACGAGCTCTCATCTATAATATTAGGTCCGTATGTTTTTCCACCTGTAAATGTGGGGAAAAGTTAAAAGGAATAAACTTGGATTGGTGTGTTGGGGGGGTTGCTTGCATGGGTTTCGGGGAAATTTATCCATGCAAAAGTGCTTAGATGTAAGGATGACAAATGCGTGGAGGGAGATGGATAAATAATTAACAACCAAGTGAGGGAATAAAGGAGAAGGGTTTGACTTAATAGCTCTCGGGAACTTCAAAGTTGGAGTAATCAACTTCCAAAAGCGAGAATGCTTTCTGTGAGGTCTGTCAAACATTCATATGGGGATTTCAAATTGGAGAAATCCAGCTTGTACCACATTTGCGTGCACTCTAAGAGGGACTTTTTACATTCCAAAAGTCTTGGTCTGTGGGTTCGTAACCACTTCCCAAAAGTGTTAGTTGAGGAGACACGTTGGAATATTGTTGAGCGGTTTGCTTGTTATGGCTCGCATGGTTGAGTGTTTCTTGGATTGACATGTTGGTGGGGTGCTCAAACATTTGTTGGTCACCCAATGGAGGTTTCGTGGGAGGAGCTCGCTTGTGAGAAATTGTGAGGCCGGGAGTGCATTGGGTCTTTGGTGGGTTCGTATATGCACGAGCTCTCATCCAAAACTTGCATCTTGGCAAGAAATGTTTCACTGCCACCTCCCTAGTTGCATAGGGGAAAATTAAAAGGAATAAACACAGAGTTAGGGGATGGTGCATGGCCTAAATTTATCCATGCAAAAGACTTAGATAAGGAGTTAATAATTTGTAACAAACTGTGAGCTCGAGTTGAAACAAAGAGAAAAACCGTGTTTCCAAAGTAAAGGGAGAGTGGGAAACGAGGGAGAAGTAATGATGTGAAGGATTAAGAGAAGGAACATTCAGAAAAGTGAATGATTGTCAATGCGTGCGTGCACTTGTGCAGATTTTTTCAGAACACTTGAGTAAATTGACTTGAATTCATGAGGATCTTTGGGCATAGGGATGTCAATTTGGTTGAAAAGCCAAATCACATCGAAAAATTGCCTCTTCTCTCTAAGACCATTTACATTATTTACACTTGTAAAATAAAAACGTGAGGGATTTTGGGTCTTTGGGGGCCAATGCACGAAAAGTGCTTAGATGTGAGAAGATGAATGCGTGGAGATTTAAATAACTTGAACGAAGGGGAAAATCAAGGATTGTGACTTGGGTCATAAGGCTCTCATCACTTTTTTTTAGTGTTTCAAAGCGAGACCCAAAAGGTTTTGTAGTTCAATAGTTGTCTCTGTCTCGGGTAACACTTAGATTGGATTTTTGCAACCAATGAGATAGAGAAGACATGAATGAACTCCAAAATTTTGAACTAGTGTTTGTCCATTAGGCCATGGAGTCAACATATTTTCTTTTGTGAGTGCTAGTTGATGTGGTTAAATGATGCTTATTTGGATACTATTAAAAATATCGGGGGAAAAGTGAAGTTCATGAAACTTCAAAAGAAGCCCTTGAAACACATGACAAGACCTAGGAAACAAAACAAAATTCCTACATTCCTTTTGCCATGCACATGTGGGGACTTATTCCATGACTTAAACTAGTGATACAACTTCCCAATGTGTGTCCCTTTCTTTTAGGGAAGTTCCTAAATTTGTGTGGTGAGGTAGGGGATAAAATGTATTGTCGCTTGTAAAAGAGTTATCTTTAATGAGCCTCTCCATAATGAATGTAGAACTTGAATGATTGGCGTGCCCATTAGCTTCTTGTGTCTTTTATCCCATAACTAGACAAATCACCTACTGAATTTGCCTCTCTGCTTGGGATGCGAATTTGGTATAAGTCTAAGAGTTTCTTTATCCTCCTTTGGTGTTTAGCAATTCGATCTAACACCTTTATTCTTTCTTCTTCAAGCCGAATTAGTTACATGATTCTTTTTTCAAGAATTTTGAAAAACTTCATATTTGATCCCTTGGCCAATTTCACCTGTGGGGGTATAGAGATATGGGGGATTCCCATGTTTATTCTCATAAATCCATTATAGCTTGAAAGTGTTAAGTCATCCCAATGCCATCGACTAGTTTCGGTGTGATGGTGGTTCTACCCACAAAGCCTCAACTTGGCCATTACCTTGGGGGTAATAGTGCGATGTGTGGGCCAAAGATATCCCATGGTTTATCAGAGAAATCCATTATAGCTTTGTGTCAAGTCCTCTTGATGTCATCGACTAGTTTCTTGATGATGATTATCCATCTTGTCTTGTGTGACTCAACTTGGCCATTACCTTGGAGGTAATAGTGCGATGTGTGGTCCAAAGATATCCCATGGTTGTAGCAGAAATCCATTATCTTGGAGGATGAGAAGAAATTGGAAGCATTATCCATCACAATCTTGTGTGGCACACCAAAACGAACGATGGTACTTTATGAAATTGCAAACCACCTGTGACCTAGTGTGCTTGACTAGGATTGCCTCTATCCACATGGTGAAGTAATCGTTCGTGGTCAACACGTGTATGTTCTGTGTTAGAAGATGGTTTGAGGGTGCTAACCAAGTCTAGTCTTGATTGTTTGAATAGTTCATCAATGACCACTGGCCTTAGGGGAGGGCAGCTAGACAGGTCCTTCCCACAAACTAATGGTAAACTTCACACTTCATTACCCATTCTACAACATTGTGAAATACGGTTGGCCAGTAGTAACGGCCCTAAGGATCTTGTGAGACGTTACAGTTTACGAAACCCCCCTGCAGGCTTGGTTGTGGAAACCTTCAAAGAGCCTTCTCTATTGCTCTTTGTCTACACAATGTAAGAAGACCCCATCACCTCTTTTGAAGATGGCGTTGTCCCACATGATGTATTTGGTTGCTTGTAAGTGAAGGGTCCTCTTCTCTTTTGGAACAAGATGCGTAAGACAAACGCGATAGGTGAGGAAGTATGTGATGTTTGAACACTACTCTTTCTTGGTCTAGATGAAAATAAATGTGAGGAAGTATGTGATGTTTGAACACCACTCTTTCATGGTCCAGATGAAAATAACTGTTCACTCCGCTCTTTGAAACCACTTTCTGGGAGTTTTTTAGCAATAAGCTAACATATATCCACGACCTGGAACCAACTGGATAGGCCTTATTTCAAGGTTGTATTCCAACACTTTGGCAATCCACCTACCTATGTTAGGATTCACTTAATTGCCATTTCTTGGACCTTTACTACTATATGAGAGTTGAGGATGTAGTATCTGAAATGCTTCACCACCTTCACTGCTGTTTATGCGTGTTTCTCAATCTAGGAGTACTTCAGTTCGCGTCTTTTAGGCTGCAAGTCATGAAGGCTATTGGTGACTCGATTCCTCCTTAGTTTTTCCTCCTATCAACTACATGACACTCGCATTTTTTCTTTTCTTCTTTTTCCCGGAAGGTTGTTTTCTTCCTCCTTTTGTAAGGCTTCCTTGGAATCCTCTTCCTATTTTTGCTTTTTCTCTTCTTCGTTCTGTGTAATATACTTATGTGTCAACTTGTCCTTCTTCAGTTTTTGTTCTTTTCCTTCTCCATGCTTTGTAGTTTAAGTGTATTGCATTGGAGCTTGCCCATATGACTTCTACCTTGGCTTCTTTGTTTTGTGGTTGCGCACTTGGTTGATGTGCCGATATAGTCCTCGGGAGCTTGTCTCGTAGGAGGTGATGGCGGAGGGGAGCCAGTTTCGACACTCTCTTATAGTGCTGGCTTAGGGCTGGTGATCTTTAGTCTCTTATGTGTTTTTAATTTCTGACTTTTGGCTGTGTGTTCTTCCATCTCCTGCGTAGGTTTGTTCTCAGTGGGTGTCCTTTAACCACGTCCTCCACAGACAAAGAGGCTTTTCTACTTGTTTGGACTCCCTAACCTGTAGCCTTAAGCTCCTCTTCTAAGTGATCTATGCAAAAACTTGAATGGTCTCTCCTGTTTCTCGGAGGTCTCCCCTATCCGATCTTTTACACTTTAAGGGAGTCACACTTATCTCTTCTTCTTCCTTGGTGACATTGATCAATGGTTATTAAGGCTTTGCTTTCAGATCTATTTCAGCCTCTTTCCAGTCTTTCACAATATTGCTCAAAAGTTGTTCTTGTGTTACATGCCCCCGTTTGATTGTTATCATCAAGGAGTGAGGGAGAAGTGGCAACTTGATCATTTCTCCGTTAACTTTCCAACCTATGCGTGAGCTTACCTGACAGATTTCCATGTGTAACATTCTTGTTCCTTGGGTGTATAGAGTTTAGTTCCCATGTTCTCTAGTGTGATTGTGCACATTGTCTTTGCTTACTTGGAGTTTGCACAAAATTGAGTTCAACAAACCATCTTGGAAGGCTTGGGTCCATTTCAATCTTGATATCCTCATGTTCGACTTGTGTAATATTCTTCTTCTTAAGTTTCTTCTCTCCCTGTGGCTACTTGGACATGCCCTCCTCCTAGCTGCCTACTCTTGTGCTGCTCACGCAACTGGTGTGGATTGGAACCTTCCTCTGATTGGTTGCATTGGTGCCTGACTTGTGCATACTAGTGTTGATTGTTTAGTTTAGCCTTCACAATGTCCAAATCTATAAAGAATGGAATTTGGTGAGGTTTTTTTTGTTTCTTCCCCTTTTGAGCAAAGAATGACCCCATGATGTTTTGTAAGTGTGTACTTCTTTTGGTATTCTAGGGTTAGCACTCAATGTCTCTCTTGATTCTTGCGAGCCAAGTGCCTAAATTTTGCGTATCATCAAATGTGGTATAGGGTTTCGATAGCACATACTACGCAAAGCGTTCGTGAGGATAATAGTTGTCCTCTACCTCAATGATTTCCTCTGATGCTCTCCAGTGCGTGAAACATAACAAGAGAACTAGCCATTGGTACATGAATGTCTTTGCTATGGACTCTACTACCTTGTTTGCATTTCCATTAACTCATGCCAAATACTCCAGCTAGTTAATGTCCTCATTTTGTTCCCAGATGCATGTGTTGTAATGTCAATTGTTCTCATTGAGGCTTGTTTGCTACCATGTGAAACCTTCCAATATCTCTCAGATATAAGTTCAGCCAAAATTCCAACTGACTAGACCACAATTGTACGAATTGGAATCCCTCTTCCTTTCCATAATGAGCCATATGCATTTTCCATCTCTTGCTTAACTAATAGTCTAGTAGAATTTTGCATAAGCATGGAGGTTCCCCTATTTAGTAGTTTAGTGGCTCTGGCTATTGTGGCAGTGTTGACAGGTACTACATCCTACACATTGAACCAAATTGCGTTGTTATTGTACTAGTTCATAATGGTTTGCATGACCTCTGGATGGTCACACAAATATGGCAGCTTAGTAAGCCTTTCTATATTAGTGCCTCGCTATGGGTCCTTCATGACCGTTTCCCCGTTGCTTATGTGCCTATTGTCGGTCTCTCTCCTTTCAAGAATTGCTTGGCCCATGCTTTTAGGTCGTGGTGTGGTGGATCGCTCCATCTTGTTTTCTTGGGCATGGCACGAATACTTATATCCTCCTCAATGTCCTCAAGTGCAAAAATGTGATCCCTTTTTCTTCCATCATAAATTAAACTATAGGTTTGATTGGTCAAGTAAAGGGATCCTTCATCTTTGATTGCTTAGTCTGAATGCCTTTCTTCCCCAGTATTTACTTCTGCTCTTGCTTGTTTCGGTATTGATCTTTCTTTGCTCTATCTCTTATGTGCTCATAGACTTAGTCACAAAATGGTGTTTTCACCTTGCCGTTCTCTCCCTTACATAACTTTTGCCCTCGATCTCCTCGTGCTTCCTTAGTCCTTTTCTAATCGTTTGTCATTTGATCGACCACCTTAAATGTACTTATCTATTGGATCTGATTGCTTTTAACCCTGCCAATGTCCTTAATTACTTCATTTACTGTGAAATCTCTTAGATATGACCTTTTTCCCTTTTTGCAATCTTCCAACATACGTGAAATCACCTTTCTGATTTATTTTGATTTTTCGCTCACCTCCAGTCTTCTTCCATTGCGCAATGTTCTTGGACTTAATAGATTTTGACAACATCCTTTGGATCCATATCACAGATTCGATCATCTTGACTGATTGAGTTACAAATCTGCGAACTTTCTTTTTTCATTGCTCTTGTACAATTAGGGATTGTAGGCTTTGAGCCTACTTCCATTTATTCTCCCAGGCAGTACATTCCTTGTAATATCCCCTTTTTCAAGTTAGTTCTCTATGGAAGACCTTATGCCCATTACTCTTCGCGTGGGCATTGAAGAAAGAGAAAGGGAGGGGAAATTGCCATGGTTGTAAGTGTTATACTTTCATAATTAATTATTTTATTTACTAATCATGGCATTGGAGTGGTTCGATTAGGTGGTGGAAGACTTGTCAAACAATGCAAGGAGGATTTCTATTTCTTGGTCGGTCTTGTGGGAGGCCTACATGGTGACATTAATGTTCTTTTCCTTCATTAAGAGGGGCGTAAGCCTCTCTAGAGGATTCTATTTTCCCATTGACATTTTCAAGGCCTATATAAGGTGGTTTGACTTGTTAGAGGAGGATTATGCTATTTTGGATATTGAATTCTCTTGGAGGCGGGGACAAGTAGCTTCTCTTCTTGCCATTAAGGATGAAAACCTTTGGTCACCTATTGAGGAAGACTTGTTAAACAATGCAAGGAGGATTTCTATTTCTTCATTATGGAGGTCGGTCTTGTGGAGGCCAACATGGTGACTTTAATGTTCTTTTCCTTCATTAAGAGGGGCATAAGCCTCTCTAGAGGATTCTATTTTCCCATTGACATCTTCAAGGCCTATATAAGGCGGTTTGACTTGTTAGAGGAGGATTATTCTATTTTGGATATTGAATTCTCTTGAGTGTAGGGCAAGTAGCTTCTCTTCTTGCCATTTCTTCATTATGGAGGTCGGTATTGTGGGAGGCCAACATGGTGACTTTAATGTTCTTTTCCTTCATTAAGAGTGGAGTTGGCCTCTCTAGAGGATTCTATTTTCCCATTGACATCTTCGAGGCCTATATAAGGTGGTTTGACTTGCTAGAGGAGGATTATGCTATTTTAGATATTGAATTTTCTTGGAGGTGGGGCAAGTAACTTCTCTTCTTGCGATTGAAGGATGAAAACCCTTCCTTGGTCACCTATTGAGGACGAAATCCTTAAATAGGATCACACTAGGTGTAATGTCCCTTTTTGGGGGACTTTCAAAATGACCCAAAACTGGTTATGAAGGACTAAAATCAGAACTAGGGCAGATTGTAGATCGTTGAAAAATCACCTTGAAACCCCCAACATGCTGCCAACACTTTGCTCCTAGGGTGGCAACCTCTTAGGAGAAATCAAGCACACTTATCTAGGCACAAATCTCACTCAAACCTTAAGGAAATATGCTCATAATTGATGAGAAATAACCATCAATTATTAGATGCAAGAAAATGACCCAAAACTGGTTATGAAGGACTAAAATTAGAACTAGGGCAGATTGTAGATCGTTGAAAATTCACCTTTAACATGCCAACACTTTGCTCCTTAAAGCACACTTATCTAGGCACAAATCTCACTCAAACCTTTAGGAAATAGGCTCAGAATTTATGAGAAATAACCATCAATTATTAGATGTAAGAAAACTGATGTTTGGAAACCCACAAGTGCTATTTTAAGTTTATCGTGTAACCCTTCCACTGCAGATGTAAACAATAATTTCTAGAACCGATGAGAAATCAAGCACACTTATCTAGGCACAAATCTCACTCAAACCTTAAGGAAATATGCTCAGAATTGATGAGAAATAACCATCAATTATTAGATGCAAGAAAACTGATGCTTGGAAAACCACAAGTGCTATTTTAAGTTTATCATGTAACCCTTCCACTGCAGATGTAAATAATAATTTCCAGAACTGAAATAACACTCAAACAATTGATAGAAATGGAAGATTTCACCTTTAGAAATTATAGAGAATCCAATCATGCATCTTGATCACATAAAAACCAAATCCACATCACCAAAACACTCTTCCAAGCAAGTTGCTTAGGGCATAAATCAATTATAACCAACAATGAAGTGTAGAAAACCAAGTGTAGCGTGGGGTATTATCCACACCAACTTCTCCACAAGGGTTTTCTTCCTTGGAGGGTCTCAATCAAGTATTTTTGTCCTTGAGAGAGATGGAAAAGGTGCTTAACAAGCAATCCTCCACCACAATATGAAAATTCACCAAAAGCATGGTTCATTAATGGCCAAGGGACCTCCTTTTATAACCATAAGGAGTGCTTTTCAATACACAAATGATGGCTGACACCTTAAGTAAAGTACTTTTAAAAATCTAATTAGTATTTGGAGCCGACATGCTCAAAATAATTTTATTTCCTAACTACTTAAGTTCTTCTATTGGAGCGCTAGGCTTCCCAATAGGATACATGATAATATAAAAAAATTAACAATAAAAATGTAATTCAGATCTTCCCCTTGCTTCCTTCCATAGACTTATGGGGAGAAGAATGCGTTAAGGTCTTCAAAAATCGGCCTTAAAAAGGGACATGACACTAGGGGATGAAAACCCTCTTTGTGCAAGGGTGATCTCACATGGAGGTCACATTGGAACTTCAAAGTGATTTTATGCAATTGTTCTTCATTTGCAGCCCTAGGCGACTTGCTTGGGGGTTGAGTTCAGTGCCATCTAGGGCATAAGTTAGTGTTTTGAGTTGATACTCTTGTTCATATTTTATAAGGCTGGAATCTACATTTTAGTGATTTTTGGAGAAGTTTATCTATCATTTCCAGCCCTTGGTTTTTCTGTATTGTTGTTGTCCTGAAATTAATTATAGTTAGGTGTGATCACTTATTTTCTCTATTATTTTGGTGTAATTTGGATTAATAAATATTTCCGTGGTTGAATTAATTATTTGGAAGCATTTTCAGCTCTTTTGCATGGTTGTATGTCATTCTGAAGTTCTTATACAGTTTGTTGCCCTAGGAAATAAAAATCAGGTCATTGCTAGGGCTAAGTGGTGGTATTGTTGGCTGTCATATGGATTCCATTGCTGCCATAAATATTCAGATCACTCTTGGTTGCTAATGGCATTTTCACTTTGCTCTATAGGGTTTGAAGTGATTGACAAAGTTGAATAAAAATCAAAAGTTTTGACTGGGGTATGAGTCCAAATCCTTGTTTTATGTTTGATGCCCTAGAAGGAACATTATATTCCCTTATAAGTCATGCTACAATCATTCCTCGAGGGGTCATGTCATGTATGGTGTATGGATATTTCCATCTAATGTTCAATTTTGTTGGGTGTGATCTAAATTTGCTCTCATATACTAATACCATCTGTTTTGGGTTAAAATATTTGGTGCACAAATTTCAATGTCAGCTTTCTATTCTTATGTGTTTCTTGATTCCATTGTAACCTTACAATTTTCTTCCATTCTTTCCCGAATCGAGCAACTTGTTTTCAATTGACTCCTTATCTTCTAACTTGGTTATCATAGCAATGTGTAAATGTGACCATGTATTCCATCAACATTATTGCTTATATTCCATAAACTTACCGAAATGGTATATGTCCTATGCTGCACTTATAATTTATCGTGTATGCCCAAATTACTGCAAGAAAGACAAATTTTCACTTTTAGTTCAAACCATTTTTGTTAAACAAGAGGGTTTCAAAGGCAACCTAGCCTTGGGATTTTCGAGGTCTACCACATTAGAGATGCAGATATTAACACAAATATCAACGGAAAACAAATTCCCAAAAACCATAGAGGTGGTGAGGTTTGCAATAACATTGAAACTATAAATGGTCTGCAAATGCAGTTGAGCGGTCCACTGATTAGGTTTTTGTATTAGGAGGGTTTGAGCTCCCCTTGGATTCACACTCTCTAATTATCGAATGAGCCCGCAACTTCATATCTCAATTCACACATAGAGAAACCAACTAGGACATGGGGATCAATCAAGGTAGGAAACTCTCAGGCCAACTCAGTGGGCACAAATAAAAAGATGGTCTTTGTGAATGCAAAACAATATAGGGGGATCATAAGATGCGTGTAGGCCAAAAAGCTAAGACAAACTCAAAATAAAATTTTCACTATGATTTTACGTAAACAACAACCAACAAGGTAAATGTTTCTATAAAATACCACCAACTAGAAGGAGATCAAACAATGCAGGATGAGGCTAAAGGAAATAAGAAAATGGCCTTGCCTTTTCCAGTGCATTTGAGTAAAAATGAGCAAAACAGAACTGATCTCAACAAACATGGATGAAAGAGAGGAAGTATTTCAAAACATTAAAGATATATATAGCCCCACGTCTACACTGTTGTTGTGGTCATTAGGGTTATATGTAAATGAGCTCATGAACATGAAGAAGAGGATTGAAACTTTATAATCAAAGGGGCAACAAGAAGACACTGAGAGGAAAGTATTTGTTGAATCCAATTGTAAGTTGCAAAGGGAAAACAAAATATTAAAAGAGCAAGTACTAAACCTACAAAATAACATGGAAAGAGGGCAACAAGAGCTAGTCACTCTAAAACAAGAATTAGAACATCTGAAAACAATTGGAACGAAAAACCCAGAAATGGTAAAAGGAAGTGACACAACACAGGTAAATGAGATTCAATCAGCAATTGAGAACATGGAAATAAAAGAAAACCAACTAAGAGATTAGATAGAGGAAGCCAAATCTTCATCATGAGTGGTAAGTGGATCATCAAACAAGTAGAAGCAGATAATTAAGAAACACATTAAAATGCAAATAAAAGAAGAAAGAGACAAACAAGACAAAATGATAAACTTTATTATCAAAGGCTTGAAGGACTTTGGCGAAAAGGAGAGAACTGACATTTTAGTAAGGGATTTCCTTAAAGACGAGATGAAATGGACATGTTATATTCACCAGAAAATAGGATTGGAAAGAGAATAGATGGAGGAAGGGACCAACATGTGAGGGTTGTCATAAGAAATGTAGAAGACAAGAATGCAGTCCTAAAGAATAGGTGGCTTCTTAGACATTTTCTAAACAAGAAGAGAGAAAGAAGGAATAAGAGAAAGTGATAGAGGCAAGAGATGTGGGAAAGTGGGCATGGTTGAAGAATGGGAAAGCCCAAATTAGTAATCAACGGCAGAAACTAAGAAATAGGGAATTGGGGCCCCATGGGAGTTCATACACATTGTAAGTTGGAATTGTAGGGGTTACTTGTGGAGAAGAGGACCCGGATTGGGGCCCATAGCAGAGGGGAAAGATATTATCATTCATACGAAACACATGAACATGAGGGTTGCAAAGTCCCAAATTTTGAAGGATACATGAAAATATCAATTTGGAATGAGGGGACTGAAAATGTAAAGGTCATGGGGGAGTCACGGTGCTAATCAAGGAAATATGGCACGAAACCATGAAAGTTGAAAAAGAGGATCTTGCCAAGGATCTAGCATAGGAAGAGTGAGCACAGAGAATTACTCAGAGAAGAAAATAAGAGCACAATAAAGAGGAATAGAGAAATAATAATTATCTCTGATATCTCCACCATCCGGGAGATTCATTAAATAGGGAGAATAGATAGTTTGACATTCCTAAATAATAGGAATGTCAAGCTAATTAGGAGATAACTAATTCCACACAAGGAGTGGAGAGAATCTCAACAAGCTCCGAGAGTTAGAACTAATTAAAACAAATATAACAATTTTCTATAATGAGCTTATTCGGTGTAATTAAATTATTTACACCAACACCCTCCCATAAGCGAATGCTAGGGAGCAAAAAGAAAGAAGGGTCCCAACTACTAGGCCTGATAAGGTACCCGATACAATACTAGAAAAGAAGGAAGGAAGGACTATACAAGATCCCCCCCAAGGACAACTTCCTTCACCCCAAGCTTGTCTCGCAACTCCAAATAGCGAGGAGAAGCCAAGGGTTTAGTGAAGATATCTGTGTTGATCAGCCGTAGGAACAAACTCCATCTGAACGACCCCATCCTGAATCAACTATCGAATGAAGTGCATGTGGATCTCTATGTGTTTTGTGCTCGATGCTCAACATGATTACGTGCAATGTGAATAGCACTTTGGTTATCACACCAAAGAATGGAAGGAGACTCCTGTGAAAAACCAAACTCACCAAGAATCTGACGAAGCCAAAGAACCTCCTGCCCTGCTATCACAACACCTCGATATTCGGCCTCAGTGGATGATAATGCAATTGTATTCTGTTTTTTACAAGACCATGCAACTGGACCAGAACCAAGATGAAAAAAGAAGCCAGAGGTGGATTTACGAGTATCGTGACATCCTCCCCAATCAGAATCTGTAAAGCCCTCAATACCAGAAACATTCTGAGGCGTGTAATGAATACCATAACTCAAAGTCCCCAAAGATATCTCAAGATACACTTGGCTGCTTGCCAATGACTCTCATGAGGCTCATGTGAAAACGAGAGACAAGATTAACAACAAAGGTGATATCGGGACGAGTATGAGTGAGATACAAAAGGCTCCCAACCAACTGTCTATACAAAGTGGCATCTACTAAGTTAGACTTACATGCAACAATCAATTCAATACCTGACTGATAAGGTGTGGGAGATGGCTTGCAATTAGCCATATGAAATCTCTTAGATCTATAGCATACTTCTTCTAACAAATAGAGATGCCCTCAGCAGACTGGTGAACATGTAGGCCAAGAAAGTAGTGCAACAATCCCATATCTGTCATATCAAATTTTGCTTTCAATTTCCATTTAATGTCCTGTGTTAGAGAATTTGAACTACTAGTAATGAGGAGATCATCAACATATAATACCAATAGAAGCAAGTCATCATCAGTCTTCAGGACATAAACTGTATGATCGGTCTTACAACGATGAAAGCCAATAGACAACAAGAAAGCATCCATCTTCTCATACCAAGCCCGAGGGGCTTGTTTGAGACCATAGAGTGAACGCCGAAGTCTACAAACCAGTGAAGAGTCATGTACGAACCCCTGAGGTTGCTCCATATAAATCTCCTCATGGAGATCACCATGCAAAAATGCACTCTTCACGTCCATCTAATGTACTGACCATCGATGAGAAGCAGCAAGAGAGAGAACAAGGTGACAAATCCATCTTTGCGACAGAGCAAAAGTTTTAGAGTAATCTACTCCTTCAACTTGAGAATACCCCTTGCAACAAGACGTGCCTTGTATTTTTCAACAGATCCATCAATATTTGGTCTTATAGACCCATTTACATCGTACAAGCTTTCTTCCCTTCGGAAGAGGAACCAAATCCCAAGTATTATTCTTCAAAAGCGAAGAATATTCATCTTGCATTGTTGAATCCCATTCAATGCCCGTGAAAAAGAACAAGATCATTAGAAATAGCTTGGCTCATAAGAGGCATACCACCGATGATCGACAACACCAGAAGTCTCAGCTCTAGTACGTTGTAGATCTTGTGAATCACCCACCAAATCACCTGCTACAGCCAATGTAGATCTCACCATTTCGAGCGGGAGCAACATAGCAAGGAGCAACAGATCGGGATCGGGGGGCCATCAAAATCATCATCAAAACCAATAATGGAGATGGAAGAACTACTGTATGATCTAAAGGATCCTTGGTCTCATCAACTCGAACATCCCAAAACACAACATCTTTGGTAGTGGGATCGAAGAGGCGATATGCCTTCACATGCTCACAATGACCAACAAAAATGAGTTCTTTGCTTTTCTTCTCCATGGTTTTCCGAGTGTCGTCAGGGAAAAAGGCCCAAGCCTTACAACCAAAGACCCAGAATTTTGATACGTCAGGTTTTTCACCCGACCATGCCTCCTCAGGAGTAACCCCTTGCACTGCTTTATGTGGCATTCTGTTTTGAATATGATTTGCACAGTTGACTGCTTCCACCCAGAACTGAGGTGCCATGTTCTTGGACTGAACCATGCAATTTTCCATTTCCTTGAGTGTTCGGTTCTTTCGTTCAACAACTCCATTTTGCTGAGGGGTGTGAGGAACAGTATACTGGTGCACAATTCCATGATTAGCACAAAAAGTAGTAAATGCATTACTCTCATATTCCCCCCCATTATCCGTGCAGAGTATTTTAATACAATGTCCAGATTGTTTCTCTACAATAGCCTTAAAAACTTTGAAATGCTCCAGGACATCACTTTTATATTTTAGAAAGTACACCCAAGTTTTCCTAGTAAAATCATCTATGAATGTGAGTACATACTTAGCACCAGAAAATGATCTATGAGGAAAAGAAGTTAGATCACTATGTACCAACTCAAGACGAGCCATAGCTCTTTTTGCTTGACCTTTTGGAAAAGGATCCAAGTGTTGCTTACCCAACATACAACCGGGGTCAGACACCATCATGTGATTTTACCTTTGGAAGTCCTGTGACCATATTCTGCGAAGAGAGCTATTGTAGATACCTGTAATTGAGGTGACCAAACCTCTCGTGCCACAATTTGCTCAAAGAATCAGCATGAGCAATTAGTGAAGATCCTACAGAGTTATCAAAACTCTCAAATACATACAAACGTGAACATGGATCCACAAATCCTGTAGCTACAATATCATCATGATCATGAAGTTCCCTGATGACAACCTTATCTGGTGAGAATTCAATAGTTCTACCATCACCAGAGTTACAGATTTGATATATGGAAAGAAAATTGTTAGACATATGGGGAACATAAAGAACATTATTTAGATGCCCATTTGGCATATTTACAATACCATAACCCAATACATCTACAGAAGCAGAATTGCCCACCGAAATATGCAAAGTGCTGCAAGCAGAAATAGAAGATAACAAATCCCTACAATGTGTAATATGATGAGTAGCCCCTGAGTCAAAAATCCACCGATCTTGCAAAGGAGAAGAAGCTCTAGTAGAAAGAGCCTTACCCTTGCCAGCATTGGAAGCAGATGAAGGTGATGGAACAATGATCTTGTGTTGTTTTAAAGCCTTTTCTAATGCTTCCAACTTCAAAAAACATCTGGATTCAGGGTGATTTTTCCCCCCACAAAAGGAACAAGGATCAAACACCCTCTTCTGAAATGGTCTCTTATTTTTACCATTATTCTGTGGTTTAGAAGTGTCAACAGAAGGATTAGAAACCATATTGTGAGAGGATACAGGCTTATCATAGCTTTGCTTGGGTTTGTTTTTCCAATTTTTCTTAGGAGAACTGGCCACAAGAGCATGATTCGATGTAGGCATAACATCTAGAGAGATTAATTTTTCTTGTTCTCATGAAAGACGTTCACAAAACTGTTCAAATGAAGGCATTTTAAACTGAGTGTCTAGTGCATCCATAGTAGAAAAGAAGGTTGACGTAAATATAGAAAATGGACCCTTTAGTTTAGTTAGGATCGTGTATATGCATTCATCATCCTTTTTAGTTCTACCACCTGCTTTCAACTGACTGCGAATCTCTTTAAATTTTGACAAAAATTCTTCTATGGAAGGAAAATCTGAAGGCTATAAAGAGTTTAATTCATGATCCAATTGAATTAATTTGAACTCGTTTATCTTGCCAAACAAAGATTCAAATTTTTCCCATACCTCTTTGGAGCTGTGGCAAGGAAATATGGCGGAGGTTATCTCGCTACATTCAACGTGATCAATCCAAGAGCTTCATCTTGCATTAAAACTTGTCCTTCTCTATGGTGAAAGAGGAAGTATCATCGAACACACGCCATAATCCACGAGAAAGAGCTGCTGATCTTCGGTTTCTATGGTAATTCAAGTTTAGAGACTCAACAATTGTAGATCGCCCGTATGGCCGAAGACGAGGATGATAAAAAGCTCTCGACATGGTTTCAATGAGGTTATTTTCCAAAGTTGCCCTTTTTCAATGAAATTTGCTTCAATGTGACGAGAATGAAAAATAATCAAATTTTGCAAAAATGACACTCAATTTCGAGTTACCATGCAAAAGTTATTAAACTTTCAATTTCCCATAAAATAAGTCAATTTTTAATAAAAATTGCTCACTGATTATAATGCTGACCAAAAGAAGACAAAGATGGTTGTATGACCACTCGTTGGACTCGGGAGGAAACAAGGAATACAAATTTGTCCTCGGTTTACAAACAGCCCGCCAACAAAGTATTAATAGGCCTCAAAAGCATTAATTTCCCCCCATAATGCAATTTTTAATAACAAACTATAGAAAAATTTAAAAATATAGTTTTTTTAAATGCTTTAAATGCACCAATTAGATACGGCTGTGCATGTATTCATGGAAAAATCAGATAAAGACTTACTAATGTTTGTTCCCTTAAGTCTCTATGGAGTTGCAGAAGGGACTACAAGGAAAGAATGTGAAGGATGAGTCCAACAATGAAGAATGCCAACCAATGACAACAATGAAACGTGGGAAATAGATATGGGAACCAATGCACAAAGAATGGAAAAGAATCCAATGAAATGTCTAGCACTAGAAAACGAAGCCCTAAGCACATTGATCAGAGAGGCAGCAAGCCCCACATTGCAGGTAGAAATAGACCAAAACACGGGCCAAAAATAGGCCAAAATTACAGTGGAAAATTACGTACCAGGGAGCCGTCACCTCAGGAAAACTCCTCGAGAACCACAAAACTCGAGCCTAGATTGGGGCCCAATGCAAAAGAATGAATGGTAACAAGATGGAAGAAAAAAATGCGCAGGAAAAACAAAAGATATAGTCACAAAAAAACACGCAAAGAAATAAGAAAACCAGAGAATATCAATTCTGAGAAAATAGAGGTCGACTTCAACTCTCCTCGCATGAACTCGATACCATGAAAAATCTACCGGAGGATCTAGCACAGAAGAGTGAGCACAAATTTCTGACAATAAAGAGGAACAAAGAAATAATAATTATCTCTGATATCTCCACCATCCGGAGATTCATTAAATAGGGAGAATAGATAGTTTGACATTCCTAAATAATAGGAATGTCAAGCTAATTAGGAGATAACTAATTCCACACAAGGAGTGGAGAGAATCTCAACAAGCTCCGAGAGTTAGAACTAATTAAAACAAATATAACAATTTGCTATAATGGTTATTCAAAAATTAAATTATTTACACCAAATAAATAAGCAATACATATGGCTGAAAATATTTGATAATGAGGTAACAATCAGATTGGTTGCTTGTTACTTTGCACTAAAGAGCTCAAAGACTTACAAGAGGAGAAAATTAGATGACGAAGACTTGTATGCCTCATAAAAAAGACATTTCTATATTCAACACGTCAGGAGAAATAGTTTTGATGGGTGACTTTAATGCGAGGACAACAAAACAATCAATCTCTCCAGTTGGGTAATGATGAAGGAGAATATGACAATCCATTATGGCTAGAAGAAGGAGAGGGTCAACTTTGGGAAATAACATCCCAAGATGGCAATGGAGGGGTGACACACTTTGGGGTAGAGCTATTAGGATTATGTAGCTTATATGACATGGTTATTTGTAATGGCATGAGAGCATGGCCAAATTCAGGAAGTATTACTTACAAAACATACAATGGTCAAAGTGTAGTGGACTATGTAATTTGCTCCCAGGGATCTATCTCTAGGATGTTGGAGTTTGAAATTGGGGACTACCCTATAGGGCTAAAATCTGATCATAAACCTCTCCTCATCAAACTTGGCACTATATCAAATAAACAACAATGCAAGCAGGTCTACCACATGCAAAAGAAGACTCAACCTCAGGGTAAAATCATCTTGAACTAGAAAAATTAGGAAATCTTTACTGCAGCCCTTGAACAACACCTCTAAGTGATAAGGAATAACACAGAAACGGGTAACCAAGGAGGCAAGTGGCTGTGTTTCCAGTAATTTGTTGATCCCTTTAATCACAAGGCATTAAGTGCTTGCAAAGATCTCGGCCTAGGAAGGGAGAGGCAAATACTTTCCCGACGAACCCGTGGTATGAAAAAGTGGATTCTTGAAAGAAAGTGGGATGAATAAAGAAAAAAAGAACTATGAGAAATTGGTGCAATCCAAAAAAGAAAGTTATGTGAACACAAGAAGGAAAGAATTAATTTTCCTCGAAAACACAATCCCAAAGGCTTTTGGAAGGAGTTATGAAAAAAAAAACACATAATAATATCACGGATGCCCATTGGTTAGAGTATGTGAGGCTCCTCTATGAGCGGCCCCAACAAAAGGACACTCCTCCCATAATTAACACATCAGTTGAGCTCTTCTCGGTGGAAGATATCAAACATGGCATAAAGAACTTGGCAAGTGGTAAAGCACAAGACATAGATGGGTAGGCTGAATTTTTAAAATGGGGAGCTGAGGCCCTTGCTCCACACATCAAAAGAATGTTCAATAACATCACCAAGGGAAGCTTCCCTACGGAATGGATGACTAGTGTCGTTATTCCTCTCTATAAAAGTGGTGATATCAATAATCCATCCAATTACCACACTATTATGGTAAATCCTCTTCTAGGTAAACTTTTTGGGAGCATGATAAAACAAAATCAACAGTTGGGCTGAAAGAGAGGGTAAAAGAGCAAAAGGGTAGGTAGGCTTTAGGTCGAGGCACTCGACCATCGACCATTATATCACCCATAGTTCACATACTGTACTCGCAAATCCGGATAGACCAAAAAAATTTGATCAAAAACTCGCAATACTCGGTGAATACTCGGAATACTTGGAAACTTAAAAATACGCAAATTTCTTTAGAAACATAAATTTTAAGCAACACAACTACAAAATGTATCAAATGAGTCCATAAAATGTTGGAGAAGTGTTTTCTATTAGATTTGAATACAAATATGAAACAAAATCACATCATCATGCAAAATCACATCATCATGCAAATACATAGCCGATCGATAAGTAATATGAATATATTGATGATTGACATTGAAAAATATCATCATAAATTTCATATCTATGCAAGTTACAATATATAATAAGTTACATTTTCCTCTTCCCCATTTCTAGAGAAATATTGGGGAGAGGGTCTAGTGCCTCTACTAAGCCCCACACTCGGCTGGGTCTCCTCAATCCTCTAAGAAGGTTGCGAATCTGGCTAAAACCTTGAAGTAGATGCTGGTGTCTCCTCTACTACATGTTGGAGATCATCTCCAACAATGTCATCTAATCCAATATCTCCTCCAACTCCTAGTGCTTCTCCCTCCATAGCTTCCCTCTCAAAAGAAGCAATCTCGTCCTCTGTGAACGTAGGGATTTCCTCTTCTCGCCTAGTCCACTCCTTGTATGGATTTATCTCATCCAAATCAATGAGCTCCTCTGATGTGGCCTCCACTTTTATCTTGTGTGAAGCCAAAGATTGTATTGCACAAAAACCAATTCATTGAGCTATTTTTGACTAAACCTATTGTGCTTCTTCGTGTGAATGGCATCAAACAAACTCGAATTGCGTTCACATTCAAAAGCACTACAAGGTTGAGATAGAATTTTGAGGGCTAAGTTTTGAAGATGTGGGGTATTTCCTCCCCAATCCTCCCACCAAGAACCTATAAACAAGATAATCAAAAGTTTATAAGTAATTAATAAAATCAAATCCTTAACTAATAAGTAACTTGGTAAACATTTTAATTTTTAGTACTTGGTATCTGTGTGGTTCTCCCCGAGATAGCTAGCACCAAAGAAAAAAAAAGAGCCTCCCTATAGCAGGTTTATAACTTTTCAGCTCTAAAACAACAAGGTCCCTCATCTCAACATCTAGTATCATCCTCTCAATACATGTCGAAAGGCCCTCCATAACCATCAATGAAGCTATCGGAGAAGAAATACTTGGGGTTGAGGTAGTACCCCGTTGTATGAATAGGTTGGTGGAGTTGATTGTTCCACCTCTAATAAATAATCTCCCAAAAGGGACCATATCTGACGATATCCCCTGTTGGCTAGATTTTCTATATAGCTAAAACCTAGGCAGTCATGAGATAAATCTCCCTCATTTACCAATGAGGCTCCCGTGTAAGATTTGTCAATTAAATATGCTAGTATCTATTTAGGGGTATTACTTTAACCATGCAACTCATGAACCATAGTTGTATAGTTTCTACAAGTAAGCAATTGTTAAAGAAAGGAAATATCTGATGAAGACGGAAATAATAAAAATAGGAAAGAAAGATGGAAGATGTGCAACCCAATCAATAGATTATATTGTTGATTGCACGCACATAGATAGAACCAATACATATTAACACACGAATTATAAGCAAAGGCAACTTTCAGATCTAGATCTAGAATAACACAAAGTTTATAAGTAGATCTAAGAAAAAAAGTTAGAAACAAAATGCATTTAATCGACACAAAGTTCTATAGAAATATGCTCCTTTTCTATTCCTTTGCTTCAAATAGTTATAAGAGGTTTCAAAGACAAAGTCCGGAACACAAGAATGCTTTAACTTACACAAATTCTGATCATTAACCCGAAGGTTCTTCTTCTACTTATAGAATGTAGAAGGGAAATTACAAATGGGAAACTTAACTGAACTAGAACATAAACAAGAAGTAAAGATAACATTTGGAAATCATCTTCCTTTAATTCCTCTCCAAGTGACATGCATCTGGATCTATAGTCAAAATTATACACATTTGTCACTTAACTTATAGAATCATTCCACACAACTTAAAGTAATGGTTTTCAAACCAATAAATTTAAAGTTTTACAATTACATCTAGGAACGTAGAAATAAAAGAAGAAAGAGTAGAAGAAGAAAGATCTACCAGCTATAACATCTACATCTTATTTTTGTTTTGATACTAAATATACTTGTCAAACATGTAATTCAACAACTTCCCATCTATTTTAGCCACAACTTCATTTTCTCTCGTCCAATTGTAGTAAGCCTTTGTTCAAAAATTCGATGCACACTTCCACATCCTTCAAGCTAGGCCCAAACCTCTTAATATCATCAGAGCGTTACCACTGCGATGGAATCCATTGTGAAAGGCCTAATAGCTCCATCAATCCTCTCTTGCACCATCAGAAGAGATGCTTCCAGGGAATCAAGCACTTTGCTAGGAATGGTCCTTTTATACGAAGAAACGTTCTCGACCACTTCCTCATTGGTAAAAGCAATGCCACTATTTGATAGTGATGATGCCATACTCTCAAGCATCCACATCCTTTTCAGCATGATTCTGAAGATCTCCAAGTGGAAAGAAACTACAAACTCAAGTTGCTTCCCCTTTTCAACTGATCCATTGGGCACAATTCGTTCTGCAGTCAAAACCTCCCTCGGCAACTTATTTATCTCGACCAAAGTACTCAGGTTACTTTCAGCTACTATGTTCATGTCCATTGTGCTTGTCACTAGTTGCTTCAGCTGAACCGATGCATCTTTCATAACCTTTAGACAGTCCGACACCTCCTTGAGTTGTACATAAGCTTGGCGAATGATTAGACTCTTCCATTCGTCGATAGCTTTAACCTAGTTACTTGCATTTTCCACTTCTGCATCAGATGATCACTCACCTAATTATGTGCTAAAATTGGCTGAGTGGAAGATTTGACAACTTTGGCAATAATCTCCCATAATCGAGACACACTTCAACTTCAAATTTTTCCGCCTTTTCTTTGTCAAGCCTAAGGAATAAAGAATTTATCAATGTCTGCGTGTTTTGCTTCAATCCTTCAAGTAGTGGCTTGTCCTATGGGTATTTTGGTCAATGTTATATCTATTATATCTTCTTTCTTTCTGCTGGAATTGATACCTCAGTGGGCTTCTACCCTAACTCCTCAATAATCAACCTTGAACTCACCTTAGCAACTTTATGTTTTCTGTCTTTTATGCACAAACTCAGGAGCAACTGCAAGTCATGTTCCTCCAAGTTGATCTCCTTTCTAGCCTTTGGGCCCAATGTGAAGCCAACCACTTTGAGAAATTTCTTATCAAATAATGAGAATTTTCCAATGTACCACCATCTCGTGCTCGGCTCCTCTCCATCCGAAACGGCTACAAAGTGTTATGGCTACCATCCTCCTCAGTATTGTCCAAAGACAAAGCTCTTTCAAATTCATCCATCTGCAACTTCAACTTTTCTTCAAGAAGAGGTGTTGATCAGAGTGGCTAAGGAGAAAACACAAATGTTGCCAGATTCAACAAAGGAATGGCAGTATCTTGTTGAGTAGCAAAAGTATGTGAAGTACTTGACGCTAGAGAAGTCATAACTAGCACCATAGCTGTAAAGTGACCTTTTCTTTCGAATGTGTTTGCTAGATTTTTTGCATAGTGGAACAAGTGTCTAGGAGAAGTTGAAAATATTTATGCTTGCTGTGAATGAAAGAAAAACGTAAAATTTTAGTGCAACGGGCTTTATATATGCATGTTTTTATGATAAAAATCAAGTGTTCATGTTCTGGTTGCCGTCTTTGTCTGAATTAATTGTAGGTATTCATTGCAGGTGCTTATATAATTGAGGAGCTTAAATCAATGTCAGATACATTGAATATATCCTCCGAATCTGAAGAAATTCCCAGATCTTCACCAGTTGTAAAGAATTCCGGCCGAATAAAGAGAAAAAGAGTTGCTCAGATAAAGATAGATCAAGGCTATGGCAAAGCAAAATGAAAGAGAAAGCTCAGCAAAATCATGCATAACTTATAGGTTTGCTAACATTGGAGACACAAATCTAGGTCTAGAACCTCTTTCCAAATTGATTGACAGATCCAGAGTTGGAAAGACTTCTCTCATGCGTGCAGTCAAAAGCAGTGGAATCATTCAAGCTTTAGCATTCCCATTCATAGCCCAGTTGCTATAATTATTCATGGATTGTGCAAGGTCATACCATCCACTATCCAGATCAATCTGGAATGCTGTAAGGAAGACAATAATCCGGTTAGATGCACAATTCATCAATTATTGTCTAAAGATCCCAATGTGACAGTGGTGACTACTATACGCATGTTGGACGCCTTGCAATAGATGGGAGAAGATAAAGTTGCCTGTGTGGGCATGATGAACAACATGTATATGAAGAAGCCCAGATCTCCATCCAAGTTCTTAAGGAATCTTTCACGATCCAATCTGGTGTAACAAGTGGATGACATTACCAAATTGCTATGCAGGATAAATGGTGAAGATAACGCTCACAACTTCCACTCATGGACATATGCCTTCATCAAGACCATTGAAATCAACAAAGTAAATTCTATAGTCAATTGGTCGGAAATCATCGGTGAGTAGCTCCGAATGTGGGGCGGACTTATAGCTTCAAGATGACTTCATATTTGGTATATGCAGCAGCCTCGCAGGGTATCTTCTCCAAGCTGGATAGACGTGGTGTGCTCTCCAAGGATCCTATTTTTGAGTGCTACCCGTAGCTTACTGTGCCTACATGCAATAAAGATTATAAGGTGGTCAACAATGGATTCTTCTATGGATTCATTTGCAGGTTGAATGGTGATTTGAAGACCAATAGGGTAAGCAAGGAAGCTTGGGAAGTTGTATCCTAGATTGGCAGTATCTTCATCCAGTTTGCAGACTTTACATACCTTAGGGTCACCGGCTTTTGGGAGAACCAATCAAATTGCCCCAGATATCCAAGCGACAGATTGATCATCATGGAGTTGAGTAGACAGCTCATAGAGATGCATGACCTACAGTTGAAATGACACAAGTCTATAGGCTTCTTCCCGATCACAGTGGGCTATTATAGCTATCAGAGCATTCACAAAGCCAGAGGAATTAAAGTGGAGATGTTCCCTGAGTACGAGCATGATTTCTTACCAGCGGTTGAACTTCAATCCGTATGGGGTGGCAAGGAAGACAATATCCTAGGAATATGCACATGTGCCTTCGTTAGAATATTTCTAGATGAAGTGCAGAAGTGAGTACGAAGTTAGGAAGAAAGACTTCAACAGGTTATCAGCGCGACAAGTGTTTTAATATGGATTAGCATGGATACCTACGATCTTAAAGATGATGGGCTGTGTTACTTGATGCATATCATCAGATGGGAGGAGATAGAGTTGTACTTCAAGAGAACATTGGTGGTTGCCACACAATCGAGGAAAGGTTTTCCGTTGTTCTAGTCATTACTTGAATCAAGTTTCTTTGACAAAGGGATATTGCCTTGATGAATCTTTGATGAATCAGATCACAGAAACCTCAGCATAGGAGAATCCTCAAAAGGAAGCATGAGAGAGAAAGCAACAGAAGGCCCAAAAAGATTAAAGTGCACAAGAAGTTTCATTCAAGGGAAAATATTACCTCTACGGCTATTGTGCTAGTTCCGATTTCTCCAACGTTAAGTACTTCACCAACTTTTACACCTCAGCAAGATACTGTCATTCCTCCGTTGAATCTCGACAACATTTGTGTTTTCTCCTCAGCCACTCCGATCAACACCTCTTCCTGAAGAAACGCTGAAGTTGCAGATGGTAGAATTTGAAAGAGCTTTGTCTTTGGACAATACAAAGGACGGTAGCCACGACATCTGTAGCAGTTTTGGATGGAGAGGAACCAGAGCATGAGATGGTGGTACATTCGAAACTTCTCATTCTCTAATAAGAAATTTCTCGAGTGGTTGACTTCACAAAGAGGTCCCGAGGTTAGAGAGGAGATCAACTTGGAGGAACATGACTTGCAACTGCTCTTGAGTTTGGGTAGAAAAGACAAAAAACCTAAAGTTGCTAAGGTGAGTTTGAGGTTGATTATTGAGGAGTCAGTGAAGAAGTTTGCTAAGGTATCAATTCTAGCGGAAGGGAAGGACGTAAGAAGGGCAATCTCATGGCAATAGATATAACAGCTGACCAAAGTACCCATAGGAAAACCACTACTCAAGGATTGAAGCAAGACACAAAGACATTGATAAATGATTTATTCCTTAGGCTTGATAAAGAAAAGGTGGAAAAAGTTAAAGTTCAGAAGCAGGTGTCTCAGTTGTGCGAGATTATTGTCAAAGTTGCCAAATCTTCCACTCAGCCAATTTCAGCACATAAGCAAGTGAGTGATCATCTGATGCAGGAAGTGGAAGATGTAGGTAACCAGGTTAAAACTATCGATGAATGGAAGAGTCTAATCATTCACCAAGCTTCTGTACAACTCAGGGAGGTGTCGTCCCGTCTAAAGGTTATGAAGGATGCATCGGTTCAGCTGAAGCAACTACTGACAAACACGATGGACATGAACACAGTAGTTAAAAGTAACCTGAGTACTTTGGTCGAGATAAATAAGCTTCCGAGGGAGGTTTTGACTGCAGAATGAATTATGCCCAATGGATCAGTTGAAAAGGGGAAGCAGCTTGAGTTTGCAGTTTCTTTCTGCTTGGAGATCTTCATAATCATGCTAAAAAGGATGTGGGCGCTTGAGAGTATGAAATCATCACTATCAGACAGTGTCATTGCTTTCACCAATGAGGAAGTGGTCGGAACTTTTCTTCATACAAAAGGACCATTCCTAACAAAGTGTCTAATTCCCTGGAAGGATCTCTTCTGATGATACAAGAGAGGATTGATGGAGCTGTTAGGCCTTTCACGATGGATTCCATCAATAAGTTGGTAACGCTACAGTCAGATATTAAGAGGTTTGGGCCTAGCTTGAAGGATGTGGAAGCGTGCATTGAGGTTTTGAACGAAGGCTTGCTGTAATTCAAGACAAAAAGAAGTTGTGGCTAAAACAGATGGGAATTTGCTGAATTACATGTTCGACAAGTATATTCAGTATCAAAACAAAAAGAAGATGTAGATGTTACAGCTGGTGGATCTTTCTTCTTCTACTCTTTCTTCTTCTATTTCTACGTTCCCTGGATGTAATTGTAAAACTTTAAAGTTATTGGTTTGAAAACCATTACTTTAAGTTATGTGGAACGATTCTATAAGTTAAGTAACATATGTGTATAATTTTGAATATAGATCCAGATGCATGTCACTTGGAGAGGAATTAAAGGAAGATGATTTCCAGATGTTATCTTTACTTCTTGTTTATGTTCTAGTTCAGTTAAGTTTCCCATTTGTAATTTCCCTTCTACATTCTATAAGTAGAGGAAGAACCTTCGGGTTAATGATGAGAATTTGTAAGCAGCATTCTTGTGTTCTAGAATTTGTGTTGAAACCCCTGATAGCTATTTGAAGAAAAGGAATAGAAAGGATCAGATTTCCGAGAGAACTTTGTGTCAATGCATTTTGTTTCTAAATTTTTGTCTTAGATCTACTTATAAACTTTGTGTTATTCTAGATCTAGATTTGAAAGTTGCCTTTGCTTATAATTCTGTGTGTTAATATATATTGGTTTTGTCTATGTGCATGCAATTAACTCTGTAATCTATTGATTGGGTTGCACATTTTCCCTCTTTCTTTCCTGATTTTATTATTTCCTCATTCATCAAATATTTCCTTTCTTTAAAAGTTGCTTACTTTCTACAAAACTATACAGCTATGGTTCATGAGCTGCATGGTTAAAGTAATACCCCCAAATAGATACTAGTATATTTAATTGACAAATCTTACATGGAGCCTCACCGGTAAATGAGGGAGATTTATCTCATAACTGCCTAGGCTTTTAGCTATGCAGAAAATATAGCCTACATTTTTTGGCGACTCTACTAGGGAACAAATATCGTTGAAAATCAATGCTTAACTCTTACTGAATAGAGTATTTCCCATTCAAATTTCAACCTGGTTGAATGTCCATTCACCCGATTTGTGAAGGCACAAGGAAGGACTGATCATTTCTTCAGATTGCAGGAATAATTCAATTTTAGTCATCCTCCTCAAGTTAGAAGTTACAAATTTAGTCTCTCACCAGGAAGAAGAGTACACACTCATCCAGATCCGTATCATCTTCAGCATAATCCGGCAACTGGAATTATTCACCAAGTCTACACAAGGAGAACACATGCCCCATTCATCATGCGAATCAGAATCAGAACTTGATAGTACTTGTCCCATGGGGAGCAGCTTTTGGGCTAGTGACCTTGACTCCGCCTATGCACGATCTGCCTAAAGGATCCAAAAAGAATTTCCCAAAATTCTTTGGAGATGGTAAGTGAAATCGGGAAGATAATTTGGTAGCATTCTTCATATCTTGTGGTGTGCTTGCAGTGGAGCATGAAGATGTCTCGGTCAAACTTTTAATTGAGACTCTACACGACTTGGTTGGTGAATGGTTCTATTGGTTAGCCCCTGGAACTATAACAAACTGGGCGTCCATGCAAGAGCAATTTCTGAAAAGACGCTAGCACGCTGATCAGTCAGCTTACACAATTAAAGGAGCCAAATGAGAACATGCGGGACTTTATTGCAAGGTTCCAAAGGATTTTATATAAAATCCCCACTTCTACTGCGCTAAGTGATGAAAATCAAAAGACATTTTTTTATAAACGCTCTGATTGCAAGTTGGATATCAGCTACAAAGGGCAAGACCTATGAATCTACTAGAAGCACAAAATGTTGCCGTGGAGGTTGAAGATGACTTGATCATGGCTGGAAAAATCAGACAATCACCCCATAAAGGTGATGGAGCTTCTTCAAGTACTTCAGATCCTTTGCTGCAAAGGTTGGCTAACGATATGCTGCAAATCAAGAAGCAAATATCTCAAGCAGGAAATGTGACTCCTTCAAGAATAGCTCCTACTCGGACCTTTAATGGTCAAAATCAAAATCGAAATAGACTTACTGTTGCACCACAACGGTTGGCAATTGAAGCTGCTCCAAGGAACAACTTGGAAACTAATGAAGAAGATCTTGGCATTGATGAATCATTTGATGATGAGGACTTTGTAGATCCCGCTGGTGACTCCAACATTGGTTACTACGAATTTGGCGAGGGCTATTATGAATCTTTTGAAGATTCTGATGGTCACACATTTGTAGTGTTCAAAAGGTCCCAAACACGCCAAAATGTTGAATCATCCACTAGTGGCCAAAGAAGAGAAGAACCTGGGCCGGATGTTACTATCCTAAAAATAAGTATTACGCTACCTTCTTCATTAGCTCCCAAAGATAAGCATGCAAATTCTTTCAATTCGCAGCAAAGGGCCAATGCACATCCGGCTAAGGTAAGTCAGGCTTTTGACATTATTGATCAAATTAAAAAGACCAAGGTCCAGATGTCAGAAGTTGAGTATTTAAGGGCTTTTCTTGATCAGCTAAATAGGTTGGTCAAGTATGTGCAAAGTAATGGTCCCATTACTCCAACAAATAATGTTTCACGGGGTATCTTGTCTAGTCCGAAGATTACTCCTTCAAACAATGCGGCTGCAAGCTCTTCTCCTTCTACTTCTTCTCCTGCTACATCAGAAAGGATCGAGCCATTCTATGTGTCATTGCTTATTAATGGATACAAATTGAGCAATTGCATTTTAGACTCTAGAGCTTCTAACAACGTCATGCTTGCCAAAGTTGTTGATGCCTTGGGTCTCACATTGACAAAAACCATCGGAAGATGCTATTCAATGGAAAGGCAAGTGCCTCAGTTGGGAAAATCAAAGATGCACATGTAATACTTGCTTCATTCCCAGACAAGAGATTAAAGATGACTATCCTTGTAGCAGACATCCCAGTATCTTATGGCATGTTGTTAAGTAGAAATTTCTATAAAGAACTGGGTGGAGAAGTCAAGATGGATTGGTCTTGTGCACACATACCAATCAAAGGAGTTAATCAGAAGTTAGAACCTGAGAAGAAATCCAAGTACATAGTATCAAAGTCTGAAGATCCTAGATCTTAGATTTTGTTTCAAGAATCTGATCACAGAGTCTATTATCTAGAAATGGATAAAGAGGAAAATGAACTTGTGATCCAAGAACCGCATCAATTGGATAATAAGGTTTGGTCTCTGGAATTTGATGGTAGCTATTGTTCATTTGCATCCAGTGCAGGCATTCTTATTTCTCCTCAGGGAAAGGTGCATGCACATTCCTTCAAGTTAATGTTCAAAAATACTAACAACATGGTAGAGTATGAAGCATTGTTTGTGTTAGGTATGGAGCAGACAATAACAATGGGAATCAAGCTCTTACATATAAAAGGAGATGTTGAGTTAATTGTTAAGTAGATAAGAGATCTCTACCAAGTCAAAAAGGACAAACTTCAGCATTATAGAGATCGAGTTTACTCTGTTATTCTAGATTTTTCAGCTTTCTCGGTATCTTATATTCCGAGAGAGTAAAATTCTAGAGTTGATTCACTTGCAGTGGATCAGTAACTTTATTAAATCCAGATCAGCCTCACACATTTTTTAGATAGGGGATTATAAATTTGAGATGGTCTTCCACCGAAGGTTCTGTGCGTACCCAAAATTGTAAGGTGCTTATCTGCATCGCTGAAACAGATGTAACAAGTGCCCCGATGATGATACAGGTCTCCTCGCAAGGTGTTCGGGATCCGGAAAAGCCCTCCGAGCATGTGTTAACATCACGCATGCCCCGCTTAGCCCCTGCTCCCTTTGTTTTCTCCTCTTTCCCTCTTTCCTTGGCCTCTTGGCCTTCAGTGATGAAACCGCCGCCTGCCCAGCGCGCGTCCCGTAACCGCCGCCCTGCTCAGAACGGCGGTCCTATGCGCGTTTTCCAGAATGCTCTTTTGACACGACCCACGTGAAATATCACGACTCACCAGCTTTCCTTGCCGACTTGAGCATGCATTTATGTTTTTGGTCCCCTGGAATAGTGTTTTTTCTTTGTTTATTGTTTAGGAGTTCAATTTGGTTTTGGTTTTTGAGTGTTGGAATTCCTATAAATGCATGGTTTGTGCACATGCAAATGGTGAAGAATTTGGTCTGGAGTCTTTAGTCACCATTTTTCCTTGTTAGAGTCTTCTGATTTTTAGTGTTTTGGTTAGCTTGCTTAGGATTGATAGCATAGTTTGTTTCATACTTGGTTAGTATTGTTCAGCTGTTGGTAAGCCACAGACCCATCTTGTGCAGGCAATCTTGTTGTTTCATCCAATCCAGTTAGAAGCTTGCCTCTGAATTCCTCTTTGCTGTAGATTTGTTTTTACTGTGTCTTGGAGTTCTTAGTTCAATCCATTATATGCCTGGTTAGCTTTATTCACTTTGTTGGTAAGCCATGTATCCAACTTGTGCAAGCAAAGTGTCTTTATTTTATCCAATCCATTGGAACAGAATAGCTTGGGAAGCCATTAAAGTTGCAGGTTTTGCTCTTCGTATAGGATAGTTGCGAGTTACGGTGCTTCACGTTGCATGACTCGCAGTAAAATCCCGCTAGGAATCGCATAAGCCAAGCTCTGTACTCTTGCGCTATCCCTCTCCTACTCGCATTCTCGGTCTGCATTCTGAGCTGTCCTTATCCCAAAATCTACTCCTATCGGTGCTAGCATTACACGCTTTTCTGGATCCAAGTGAACACGAAAGAATGAGAAGATCATACTGAGGGGACGAGATCATACACACACCATCGGATTCGCCACTGTTCTATGGAATCCAGGTTTTAAATTTCAAAGTTCTAGTCAGAATCATATCAAATAGAGTAGTTAATCGCTTTATTTCATTTCATTCTATTCTCGATATTGCCAGGGAAGCTGTGGGGATTGATAGTTTCTGAGAAACTATGATTCACTCCTCACTTCTGAGGTAGGATCGAGAATCTTGCAGGTAGATTAGACAGGCTATTTTATTCATTTAGAATAATTCTACAAATCGCACGAGGAATAACCACACTCGATTATCTTGTCTTTTTAATTATTGTTTAGTTATTATTTTTCTAGATATGCTTAAAATAGTTTGCTTTCCTTAAAATTGTTAAATATTTCGAGAGAAGAATAAAAGTTATATGCGATTAGATTTATTTCACGTAGTTAGAATTTGCTTCATTATAGTTAGTTTTGCCTTTTATGACGATTCACGGGACCTCGGAGCCCGGAGAATATGTATTTGAGCTAATCGTGCCTCAACCAAACCTCGTCACAGCGATAGTTGACATAGACCAAAATCTCAGGATACAAGTATTCCGAACAACCATAGATTTACAACTGATCAGTTCACAGTTAAGAGGATTAAACATAGAAGACGACCAAGCACATGCATTTTGGTCAAGTCAGCCAAACTACATATTACCCTAGAAAATATCCACATGACTGTAGAAGGGCTCGAAAGAGAACAAACATTCGGGTGTGATCCTTTAGTTCCACAGCCAGACGCTGGAGACACCCTCGTAGATATAGATACCAGCTTAAGAATCCAAGTCGCAAGAACGCCTGTGAGGTATTCTGAGAAGATTGCACAACTGCTAGTTCTAAACGTAGAAGCTGAGAAAGCTTACGATTATTGGATACTAGGGATTAGAACTTGAACTCGCGTATGACCATAACAGGACCGCAACAACCAAGAATCTATGGTTGTGATCCACAGATCCCACAGCCTAACGAGTCCACAGGTCAATCCAATATAGACGCTAACCTACGTACCTTGGTATTCAGGTCCACTCCACTTCCACCTATCATCGTCGAACAACTGTCCTTACTAGATATAGCGGCTAACGAAGCTAGGGAATTCTGGACTAGGCCAGAAAATCGTCCGTAGAGCCAATTATATTCATCATCCACCATATGACCTTATCAGGAGATATACACGAAACAATCCCAGGTCATTTTCCACGTATTCCGCAACCCATAGATCGAATCACGCTAGAGCTCGATATTGATTGGAGCCTTCGAGCAGTCATCCTTGCTGATCGATCTATCACACCAGTCCAAGTTAGAAGGGCCTTCTTTGCCTTAGATTCGTAAATTCCACTAGTGCGTGTCGAAGACATTAGACTGCCTAACTAGTTTGTCTGCATATTCTACCCCCAGCACTCTGTCTCGTCTCAAGACGACTCGAGAGGTCGGAGTGCAGAATGCTCACACTTGTAGATTCTCACGCTCGCCTGTCGTTTTTCCAGCGTACAAAATTGGTGAACCCGACGTGAAATCAAACGAAATTAGTGAAGTTGACATAAAACTTCCTACCTTCTTGTTCGGAGTCATAAATATCACGTTTCCTTTCACAAATCACCTTCGCTCCTTCCCATTATTCTGCGGGTATTCATATACCCCCCGAATATGTCGGGATTCGATGCATATGGCAGACCCCTCCTGGGTCTTGAGGCATACTACGCCCAACAGAATAGGGAATCATCACCCTCGCTCTCAGTATGGGGTGACAACTATTCAACTAATCAGTTGTCAACACAAACCCCAAGAATCAGATATAGTTCATCTTTTCAAACTGAGGAGTTAGATCAACCCCCTCGAACCCAACAAACAGAGCCTTCAGGTTCAAACAATATGACGTTTACCGGAGAATCCGGTTCGTCTCCTCAAATACTACTCAGACCACATATTAGTAGACAATCAGATCCATACCTGGTCTTAGATGATGGACAATCAATACGTTATCCTAGGAGTGAACAACGCTCCCGGGGAATGTACCCACCTGTAGGAGGTTTACAAACACAACCCGAGATCTCTTTTCAAGAAAATACCTCTATACCATTGCATACAGGAAATATTCTTGGAGAAACTTGGCAAGATAGCAATCAGTTCATGACAGGATATCATGTACCTTTACAACACCAAGGTATACAACAAACGCCGCTCAGGCAAAATACCGTGACTTCACCAAATGAAGTCATTTCAACGTTAGTAGAAAGAGTGAGAGGGTTAGAACTGGCTCAAGCAAGTCAAAATTCTCCGTTCATACAAACAGGAAGTTCCAATCCTCCATACCACTCTGGCCAGGTAGATCTCCTTACGGGAGTAGGCACGTTAGGCATGCCTCCTCAATATCCACAACAAACGCCAACAAGGCCCACCATCTCTAACACTATTCCTCCAGGTCTAGTGTCAAACAATCCATTCCTTGACAATACCCCGTCCTATTTAAACATGTACTCTAAATCCCCACAAGGAGATATGTTCTCCTCTCCCGGCATGTTTGCTCAAACGCAGGGACCTCCCTATGCCCCTGCCAACGCATACGCTGCACCGTATCAACAACCTATCCCACCACCGCTCCCTCAGCAACCACCATCAATGGTCGAAAGCTATGCAATAGGGACGTATTCAGAATATCTAAAGGAACCCTTAGATTTCACCATACGAAGCGTTATGCTTCCAAGACCTCTCCCTGATTTTCCCAAGTTCAAGGGTGAGGGAGATCCAAACGCGCATATCAAAGCTTACGCTACTGCCATACGAGAATTACTTCCTTGGGATGGGGTTGTTGCTAAAATATTTCCCAAAACCTTGGAAGGCATCGCTCTTGATTGGTATTATAGAATACCTGAAGCTTCCATACATTCGTTTAAACAACTCGTGTCAGAGTTCATCAAAGCCTTTGACATGAACAAACTATTGAGAACAGGAATCAGGGAATTCTTGCATATCAAACAAGAACACAATGAATCTGTCGCCCATTTCATCCAGAGGTGGCGTACAGTTCTTTATTCGTCAGCAAGTGCTCCAAACATGGATCAGATGGAACTATGTGATTTATTCCTTCATTCTCTCAGCAGAGAAGTGAAGGAAGAAGTCCAGAAGTTCCCACTAAGGACTTATGATGAGGTACTTGAGAGCACTCTGCGAATTGATCAAGAAGCAATAGATAGTGGTCATAAGACTTACGGAGCAAATGGGAGGTTAATCACCTCCACTCAAAATGCTACAACTACCACAAATGTCAATCAAGGACCTAAAATCCTTAACAAAAATAGTGAGGTAACAACGGATGGGGTAACCGACCAACCCAAGAGGGTAAATGTTGTTAATACTCCGTCACAAACAAACAACCAAATAAACAACAACTTTACCCCAACGGTCAATACAAAGGATTTTAACCATCCATAACAACAACAACAACGGCGAAATCCCATGCAAGGGCCAAGCCAAAACTCGTTTGGTTACCAAAACCAAAGTCAAAACCAAAAACAACAATTCCAAAACTTTAGTCCTAATAGGCAGCAGTTTGATCGGAATTTTAGGTCACAATACACACCAAACCAACAAGACGGAATTACAACCCCAATTCTTATTGTGGTTTCCATAAAATCGGGATCACGATACTAGAACTTTCCGTGACTATAATAAATTTATGCAACGCTTGCCAGAAGAACAAAGACAGTTCTTCACAGACCTATTTTTGGCGGATCCCGTCTCATCATCACCAAATACTCTCGCAGGGGCAGTTTCTCCTCAAAATGCTCCCCTCAAGATCTTTAATGATCCACTCCCAAATCATGATGGCAATAGGCTGAATCCAACCGAACAAACAAAGGTGCAATGACGGGAAACAATGATCATGAAGCTTCGACTTCATTAAATCCGTCAGTTGCGCCATAGTTGGGAGCTCAACCAAGACCCAAGATAGTTAGTTTGGTAGAATTAGACGCTGAACTACCTATCGAAGCTATAACAAGAACACGAGAGTACTTCTCTCAACCGAGCCCAAGTCATCTGCCAGAGACAGATAAGAGTCAGCAAATAGTTGAAAAACCCATCGGTGCCTATGATTTAATTAGTGACCTAACAAAGACCTTTTCACACATTTCATTTTTGGACTTACTAAAGAACTCTCCCCCTCACAGAGCTGCTCTTTTAGAAGCATTAGGTCTAGGCCATCTAATTAACATCACTCCACCTCCCGAAACACAAGTAAATCACGTAGATTTTGATATCCACCCTCCGGGGCAGCCGGACAAGGATGTTGAATTCATCTTCAAAATAAGTAAAATGCCCACAGATGCTGAGATCGCACGCCGAGGTGACCCAGCCTTACACTTGCAAGTGTGGGTTTATAACAACTATGTAAAACGGGCAATGGTTGACGATGGGGCCGCAATTAACATAGTCCCTTTCTCTTTCCTCCAAAAACTTGGATATGGAGAAACAAATTGTTCCACTACACGAAATACCTTGAGAGGCTATGATAGCCTTAAAGCCACTTCGATAGGAACTATAATACCACGGTCACCTTAGGGCCCAAAACCATCTTGACTGAGTTTTATATTATAGATCGGGAAACTAACTATAATATGATCCTCGGCCGACCTTGGATACATCGAATGAAGGCAATCCCTTCCATGCTATTTCAAGAAGTAAGATTCTTACATCTGGGAAAGGTATTTGTAGCCAAAGGCGATCCAAAACCTTTCGATTTGCACCTAGCTGATTTAAAGAAAAGACCAGGGGTGCACTCAGAATTTGAACTTCCAACAAACCAACTTAATAAACCCTCTGACCCAAAGCCAGAGGAAAAGTTGATACCTACGACGGATCTTGAAACTACCAGCATAGCCAAAACAATTCCAACCCCTAAAGGTAAAACTAAAGAAACAAAGATCATTAGGGACTACGCAAAAATCATTGAGTTGATAGAACAAGATTCACCAATGTTCTTACCATTCGATTCAGTAGGCATGGGATTTTCCCTAGGTGTTGGTTCCTTTCCAGCAGAGGATCTCTATATGGTAGAAGTAGAGTGCGCAAACGCAGCAGATGCCCCAACATCTACACTCCCGGCTAAGTATTGGACTCTCCATTTTGATGGAGCTAAATGTCGTTATGGAGCGGGGGCAGGTATAATTCTTACTTCACCCGAGGAGAAGGTCCTCCCATTCTCTTTTAAGTTAAACTTTGAATGCACAAACAATGGCACTGAGTACGAAGCCCTTCTTCTTGGCCTCACCTTAGCCAAAAGAATTGGTATTAATAACATCAGAGTCTTGGGAGACTCGCAATTAGTAACAAACCAAGTTTTTGAAGTATATGAAACTAAAGCCGAACATTTACAACTCTACAAAAACGCTGTATTAGATTTAAGCAAGGCGTTTAACTTCATATCCATTGAAGTGATCCCGCGAGAGAAAAATCTTCTCGCCGATTCAATAGCAACCTCAGCATCACGCTTCACTCCAAGCAATGAGCTAGAAGACACTCACTTCACAGTATCCATTCGTGACGAACCATTGATAAAAACAATGACAAATCCTCTTTCAAGTGAAAGTGAATCTACCATCCTAGACCATGTTGGAAATGATGCGGCTACTTTAGATTACTTAAATGCCTATGCAGCACTACATCTCTCCTATCACATGCTAGATTTATCCCTGATTCCGCATTCGTCTTCCTACTTCGGAAATCCCGTAACGGATCGTCCCTCACAAATGGAATCTAACATATACGCAATAGGAAATGGGGATGATCTAGATTTACCTCCAGCACCACCTGAGTTCGAAGAGGGTAACGCCTCTTTGATCAAAGAAACAATCGATGTCAACATCGGGACAGAAGAGGAACCAAGAATATTGAAACTAGGTTCTTCGTTAACCCCAGAAGAAGTGGAAATACATACTCAGGTTCTTAAAGAACATCAAAAGGCGTTTGCATTTAATTATAAAGAGATGACAGGAGTTGCACCCCACATTGCAGTACACAACCTTGTCACTAGATCAGATGCAAAGCCAATTAAACAAAAATCAAGACCCATGAAGCCCAAAGTAGCTCTCATGGTAAAAGAGGAGGTAATAAAACTCCTTCAGGTAGGATTCATCAAGCCAGTTGACTACTCCCAATGGGTATCTAACATCGTTCCCGTTCTCAAGAAGAATGGAAAGATACGCATCTGCATAGATTTTCGAGATATCAACAAAGCTTGCCCTAAGGACGATTTCCCATTACCATCCATAGACGTTATCATTGATGCAACAGCTGGTTTTGAACTCTTGTCTCTCATGGATGGATTCTCGGGATACAATCAAATCAGAATATCCGAGCAAGATCAAGCTAAAACCACGTTTATAACTCCTTGGGGAACTTATTGCTATGTTGTCATGCCTTTCGGTCTCAAAAACGCTGGTGCTACATACCAGCGGGCTATGACTTATATATTTCATGATTTAATTCATAAAATCATGGAATCCTACGTAGATGACTTGTTGGCTAAGGCCAAGAAGCGTTGTGACCATCCCGAAGTACTCCGCATCATTCTTTCACATCTAATAGAATACGGAGTTACGCTAAATCCGGAGAAATGCGTCTTTGGTGTAACAGGAGGAAAGCTCCTAGGTTACATCATATCGTCACGAGGGATCGATGTTGATCCAACCAAAATTCGGGCTGTCCTTGAAATGGTCCCACCTTCGAGTGAATCTGGAATCAGATCATTTCTCGGAAAGCTGGGTGCAATCCAGAGATTTATCCCGGACCTAAGCTTCACCGTTCATCCAATCAACAATCTACTCAAGAAAGACTATAGCATTGATTGGACTGAAGATTGCAATGAAGCTTTTGAAGCAGTTAAGCGTTTCTGTTATCACCACCTACGCTAATGCCACCTAAGCTAGATCGCCCGTTAATTCTATACTCACGGGCTACCGATGTCTCGTTGGCCTGTATGTTGGCCCAAGAAGACGATGACAAGAGAGAACGTGTGATTTATTTCATTAGCCGAACATTGCTCGACTATGAAACACGCTATACACAGGCAGAACGAGAATGCCTTGCCATAGTCTTTGCTACTAAACGCCTAAGACATTACATGTTGAATCAAGAAACAAAGGTCATGGTAAAGATGGACCATTTACGGACTTTTCTCACACAAGGGTCCTTGTCCAAAAAGGTTGGACATTTTATAACCTTAATGGGAGAGTTCGAGTTAACATTTGTAAATCAGAAGTCGGTTAAAGGACAAATCATCGTGGATTGGTTAGCTGACAACCCATTAGACGGAGGCGATTTAGTAGATTTAGACTTTCTAGATGAATGCGTATACTACATCGAAACTCGACCTGCTATCTCTGAGTGCCCTTGGTACACTGATATCATTAATTATATCATGGACCATACGTACCCGGAGGCAGTTACACCGCAACAAAGAAGGCGATTACGCATAATCGTAGCTAAATACGTCATTATAGAACAGGTGCTCTATCGAAAAGCATTCGATGGAATGCTCTTAAGGTGTGTTGACACAGAAGAGTCCAAGAGGATTCTCCATGAATCCCACAGCGGTATATGTGGAGGCCACTTCGGTGGCCATGCCACCGCTCGAAAAATACATCGAATGGGCTATTTCTGGCCCACTCTAGAACATGACGCGATAGAGTTTGCACGCAGGTGTCATAAGTGCCAAGAATTCTCTCATGAGATCCACATGCCAGCACAAGCTCTGCAACCAATCGCTACTCCATGGCCCTTTTCTACATGGGGCCTAGACTTAATAGGGAAATTCTCTCCCTCATCCACAGACGGCCACAATTTTATAATCACGGCCACTGAATATTTTACCAAATGGGTGGAGGCCATGCCTCTTACTACCGTACCTGGTTCGGTGATCGCTAAGTTCATTTTGAATCAAATCATTTGCAGGTACGGTATCCCACAAATCATTATCTCCGATAATGGAACTTCTTTTAAAAATGAAGAAGTTCGTGAACTATGCGGTAAATTTAAGATAAGCCATCATACGGCTTCCTTGTATTATCCCCAAGCCAACGGACAGGCTGAAGCGACAAACAAAACACTGAAAGCCATTCTCCTTAAAACGGTGAAAGAAAACAAGCGAGATTGGCATTTGAAGTTATATCCGGCCTTGTGGGCCCACCGAACCTCAATAAGAACACCAACGGGAGCAACTCCTTTCTCACTGGTATTTGGGGCGGAAGCGGTTCTCCCACTTGAGGTCGAAATACCCAGTCTCCGCATTTCACTACAAGGGATTCTGGATGAAGACGCTTACAGAGAAGCACGTCTTTCCCAATTAGAAAGCCTAGATGAAACTAGGTTAGATGCTGAGCAGCGGCATAGAGCTTATGCTGACCGAATGTGCCGGCAATATAACAAGAAGGTTTATGAACGCGATATATACGAAGGTGATCTAGTTCTAAGACTAGACAGCCGGATCGACAAGAAGACCGGCGAAGGAAGGAAATTCCGGCCCAAATGGTTGGGCCCATACCGAGTCACAAAAGACTACGGAAATGGTGCATACCTCTTATGCACGCTAGAAGGTGAGGAATTTGGTGAAACAGTCAATTCCCTGCACCTCAAGCGTTTCTACGCATAAGCAGCTAGCACTGCTTATATAACTATTTACATTGCATCTTCATATAGATTTAGATCATTTTGTCCACTTGTTCTTACACAAATTGTGATCAAGGAATCTATTCTCAAAGCAATTCATTACAAACTCATGATGTCATTGGCACAAAACTTTCTAATCATATCTCTACATTTTCACGATATCATCAATCACTTCAGAATCTTTTATCAAATAAAATCAAAACATGACGAAGTCTTAACGGTAACCATACCAAGATCTGCAAGTTTGTTCTCGCTTTGATTTCTTCTTAGGATAGGTGTCTTGCCTATGGTCAGTTCTAGAAGCTTCATGGTGTCACATCTATCCCATATACACATCTCTTTGGAAATAAGCATATACTGACATTTTACTCAAAAAGACAAGTCAAAAAGTGATTAAAATAGAAAATTTTATTTTTACACATTTCCTTGCCCCACCAACCTTCGGTGATGAGCTTGCATCTCTTACTAGTGACGTAGGGTTGGGAAAGGATGGAAATGCCCTTACTCGCCTATGCCTTTCCCATGGTGATAAACCCATGCTTCTTACAGGTAGCATGGGGCAAAGTGTAGGGGGTCCTCTAGACAATGCAAACGTTAAAAGGTCATAAACAAACTATTCAAACTTTGAGTCAAAAACGAATGAATCGGATGTTCGAAATTCCAAGAGAGTTAAAATCCTAAAACCAGATTTTGTCCACTATGTGGCCATCTACGGTCTAAGTCTGGATAAACCGCATAGCAAGTTGCACCCAAAACTATGAAGTCATTCGGGTGGAGTAAGCTTGTAGTTTTCAATTTGGTTCCACCAAAGCTTCGTCTGTCTTTCATCACTATCGTTTCACCATATTTCATAAACTTGCACCCTTCTTGGCTCTTGGTGATGAGCCCTCGCATCTTACTAGTTGCGTGGAGTTAGGAGTGGGGCAAGTTAATCTGTTCATCATACTGGTTATTTTCATCACTTTGCCAAAACAAACATGAGGTATCCAAATTGCTCACAGAAGCTAAGATTTAAAATCACAATATATCTACAATATCATGTATCAGCATCATGAAACACAAAAAGAAAGCAAACATTTGCATCATCTGTTTTCCATTGCATACATTCTAGAAAGCATATAAAACATACATCGTAGTATACACGAGGAAGCTGAAACATAAAGGGAAAGCACGAGTGACAAGTTTTGATCCAAAAACGAATGCATATATATAAATAATCAATGTTTATATACAATTCCATCATGCTCTAGGCATGGTCAAAACGCTCAAAGAGCCGGTAATATACAAGAGAATTTATAGTACAAAACGCATATGAGCCAAGTAGTCTCAACCCCCTGCGCGACCCCTCTCAAGGTGCGCGCCTCGCTAGGGCTCGCTACGCCGCGCTCACGAATGCACGGAGGGCTCAGGGTCCCGAGGGGTAGCCGCGGTCTCGCCACGAGAATGGCTCCTCATAAGACGCTCGGCTTTCCTATAGCATGCCAACTCTGTACGGAGAGTCGACACCATCCTGGCCACGTGCCAAACGGGAGCGAAGACGTCAGTATGCCTACCGGCTGCTGAGGGCTCCCTGACATCTACACACAGCTCCGCACGGGTCCTATCCATAGGGATCATCAGGGAATCAGTGCATACCCTGCGGATCAGATCCCGCCACTCGTCGACAGTCTCTGTAAACAAAGAAGAAAAATGAATTAGAAGCTAGGCAAGGGACTAAAAGATACAATATCAAAACACAAGGAGAAATAGCAATTAAAAATCCTAAATTAAACAAACATTGAAAAGATGAGAGGATAACTTACTCGGATCACTGGGCCTCCAGGATGGATCGTTGGGGCCGGCACCCGCTGCGGATGCCGCTGCCGACTGAGGGGCTGCTCCTGTAGTAGGAACAACATGACGCCCGCAACCCGACTCATCCTCTCCACCATGGCCCCAGGGAGAGTGGCTCCTCTGCTAGAGTCTCTCTCTCTGCACTCTCTGCTTGGCCCTCTCTGCTGCAAAATATCCCGAGTGTCATGCCACTCGGGATCGCTATCATCCGTCTGCTCCTCTCCCTCCTCTCCGTAAACTCCTCGAATCGGAGTCAATATCTATAGGGTCATCGCTACTATGAGCGGGACCCGCAAAGCAATCTGAAGCAAAGGTGCCCGGGCACACCGGCTCTCCCTCTAGCCCGAACTACCCTCCTGGCTGCAATGGGAGTGCCAGGAGTGATCACTGTCCAACCACGGCCTCTAGGCCCCCCTCTAGCCTCGCGGACTGATCTGTAAACTGGTGCCGCTGGGGGAAGCATGCCCGCATATGGAAGGCCGAACTGCTGAGGAACTCTGCCAAAAGGGTGTACCTCCACCCGTCCCACGCGGTCGATAAGCTACCCTGTGGTGGAGCAGGAGATCAATGTAAGGGTCTCCTCGCCCCATATGCCGGCCATAAGCCGGTACGGCGTCGCCTCCATATCTGCTGTGGTAAGGGAGGCAACTAGCTGGTGAGGTGCTCTAAGCACCGACATATCTGACCATCTAGCTGCCCTCACAGCCCCTGGGTCTGCCACCTCTACCCCTCTGCCATAAGGAATAAAATGCTCGTACACCCAACTCATGACTAGAGTCGGGTGGCTCAATGACTGTCCCTGCAAACGGACCACCCTGTATAAGTCATGGTAGGTGGTCCCCAGAATATCTGCGCCTGGGCATATATCCGGCCATGCCCCTCTATCTCGTGCAATGATGGGGGCCCAACAAGATAGTAAAGTATCTCCTCCCTTGTCCCCGATCAGCCTCGAGGCAAGGATCCCCATGATAACTTTGTCGAAATACGGGATGGGCAAAGAAGGAATCGATCGAACTCTCACTCCCTTCTTTGACCCCGTAGAGATGGCCGCATCCCCCATGTAGCCTCGCCCACCGTGCAATCGTGCTCGAGACCCTGCCATCTCCAGTGTGAGTCTCCTCCCGATGATCGGGACCCCAGAAACAGTGGTAGACATCCTCCAAAGCAAGGATAATTTTAGCGGCGAATATTCATAATATGGAAAAATTTTCATTTTAGGAAAATTTGAAAAGGTGAATTATTCGGAGTGGGTCGGTGTCTGTTTGCCTAAAATATATAGTATATTTTTTTTTTGGGGGTCGGCTTAAACCGCCTTCATTTGAAAACATATCCTATAAAAACCTATGTGATTCGCCGGTAAGTATACCTCAAGTAGCTTACCAAATTACCAATACTGTGAAATTTGAACTCGCATACCCTTGAGCACCAGAGATCCATATTACTGTTAGCCTGTGATTGTTGACGCGCGACAAATGAAGTGTTGACGTGCGATAAGGGAATTATTGACACGCGACAAGAGAGTTGTCGACGCGCGACAAGAGAGCTGCATCGACGCCGCGACAAGAGCTGCATTGACACGTGACAAGAGCTTTACTGACGCGCGCGACTTGGGCTAGGAAGTGACGCGCGACAGAGAAAGGGTTGACGCGCGACAGAAAGAAGTGTTGACGCGTGACTTGGGCAGAGTTGACGCGCGACCTCAGACAGTTCACGCGCGACAACACCTCAGAGACTGGACAGAGTCGCTTCTTGGTTCTTTTGCTGACGCAGGACTCTTTTCAGAATAATGGAAGGTGCCAGCTCAAAGAATACGAAGAAATCTCAGAAATCACTCTTCAAGTATTTTGGAAACTCTGCGGATACAGATATTGTAAATACCAATCATATAGATGCCACCAAAAAGAATCAGAATACTGACTGTGTGGAAGGTATTATTGAGGTGGACATGCATTCTGCACAGTATCACAGTCAAACAAATGAAACCTACGATAATATGCCAGATCTTGAAGATATTGTTCTGTTGGGTGCAACCGAAGTGCAGCTAGATATCACGAGATACAAACACTCAAAAAATGGAAGATGTAAAATCAAAATCAAAATCTGGTCCAAGAAAGAGGAAACCAAGTGATTGTGATATTGCTCAAAATTCTACTCAAAAAAGTAAAGCATTGAAAACGAATAAGAATATGTGGACCATTGGCAGGACATACAAGTTTGATTGGGCAGCTAAATTTCCATTTATTGAGCCTGTACAATCATCTAATTCTGAAGAAATCCCATGTGAATGTACATGTACAATATGTACGTGGAAATTGGGAAAGCAACAAAAAATGCAACTGAAGCTGGACACTATAGAAAAACATTGTGGAAAACAATATTTAAGCATGTAACGGGGTAGATGGCCGTAAAATCAAAACACATAGGTGGAAAAGCGAAAAGAGTGCATGCATGTTAGATACGCAGAGAATATGAGGCGAGCGAAAAAACACAGAACATCTGTTGGAAAAGGGAGGAACGATCACATCGCATATTGGTAAGATGAAAGAAACAAATCTACATGCAAAATTCATACAATTCTCTACTCTTTTTCAAATACTTAAAAAAGGAAGAGCGATGTCGGATTTCCTCGATTTCAAAGTTTTGTATCAATTTAATGGAATGTCTTGAATGTACCTCGGTCTCATTGTCCGAGAGTAGTGGATGGGAAATGGAAAAATGCCTCTCGATGATAGAGAAGGAAGATTTGAAAGAGAATGTAAAAAATAAAACTTTATCTCTCTTTCAATTGATGAAGTCACAGCAGTCGACAACACCGCATGGGTATGTATCCACATCTATACATTAGAAAATCATATAAGGACACCTCATCTGTTGGGTGTTATGAAAATGGTTGAAAACTGCAATGCTGAAAACCTATATAAAATAGTTGTTTCTCATTTGAAAGATGTTGCTGGTATGACTGATTATGAAATTGCTATGAAGTTGGTATGCGTTGGAGCAGATGGTGCATCTGTCATGCAGGGTCACCGAACAGGGCTTGTGTGTTAGATTACAAACAACAGTGGCCCCATATATGCTACCAATTCACTGTATGGCTCACAGAATGAATTTAGCATATAAAATGGTAAGCAACCACGAAAATGTTGCTAAATTAGAAGACATCATAAGAGAACTTCATGCCTATATGTCAAGCAGCCCAAAGCGTTTTCTCGAGTTCCAAAAATTTGCAATTGGAATTACAGATGGCAAAAAACTTCTGAAGGATGTGGAGACTAGATGGATATCTTTGTATGAACCTGCATGCAGAGTTCGTGAGGAGTATCCTTCATTGGTTGGTTTCATGCACAAATACCGTCATGAAGTTGATAGGGCAAGGGACCTGTTGTTCCGCTTAACTGATTTGGAGACATTGCTTACATTGGTTGGTATTCTTCCAATGTTAAAGGAGATCAATACACTGATGAAGCATGCACAGGGCAGATTAATCTATATTGTGGATTTTATACGGATGAGGAAAATGGTATGTCAAAGTCTTGATATATTGTACTGTTCCCAGGATAGTTTTGATGCACCTGTTTTTGAAAATTGGAGAGATTTATTAGATCTTAAAAATCCTAACACCTTTTTGAGATTTAATATCCACGATCACCTATGCATCTCTCAAGTTAATGGGAGGAAATACCAATGCACATTTTGCAAAAACGTCAAGATATTACGAGGATCGGAACGAGAAGATGTTCTGTGACATGTAATTTGTTTGAGTCTATGATAGTTGAAACCAAATAAAGCTTAAAAAATTTCGAAACCTTGTCATCGAAATTAGGAACGTTTCGTAAAGATAAAATTCTGGAAGCCATGGGTGTGATGAATCCGAATTTTTGGAATACAGAAGGTGGCCGTGCAGACTTTGTCAGTAAGCATTTCCATAAATCAATGGGTACAATAATGGAACAATTTACAAAGACGTCAGAGCTCAAGGGTATGGAAATCAAAGGTATCTTGAATGCCGATTTATTAAAGTTTCAGTCAACAAATTTTTCAACAACAATGAGGAACCAATATAGGAATTTAGATCAACCTTCTGAAAGTGGTGCTATTACAAGGCTGTGGCGAGGAATCTATCAAAGTTCTATCTTACAAGAAGATATCAGTGAATATTTCAGACTATATGAGTTATGCCGACAATGATTTTGGGGTCAGGAGGATGAAAGGGTTTTCGGTGCATTGTCATTTATAAAATCAAAACGAGAAACAGTTGGATAAAAATCGGAAAGTTGCATGAGGTGTTACGTTTCTCGATACTCCTCGAAACCTTTCCGTTTGTGAAGAGCAATTGCACACTGGAATTCCCTTTGCGAAAGAAGAGGTGTAAATAATACAGCTACAAGTACAAATATTCCCAACCTTGAGAGTGTAATTGGCTCTTCGTCACATTCTACAGAAGACAACATCGACTTTGATGAAGCTATTGATAATGGATTGTTTCAACTTTAAGTAGGTATCTTCTTTATCTATCTTTTATTTTTATCATTAAAGATGTTACAGGTCTATATACTAAAAATGTCAGGCAATTCACCCATCTATCTACTAATCCATTTCTCGTGTTGGAATTTTTTAAAACACAGATCTAGCTCATTACCAGTGGCAGTGATGATTTCAACTTTAAGCAGGTATCTTTTTCCCCTTAATCTTATTGTTTGTTTCTATTCATTTTTTGACAGAGAAATTGCTCACTGGAATTCCCTTTGCGAAAGAAGAGGTGTAAATAATACAGCTACAAGTACAAATATTCCCAACCTTGAGTGTGTAATTGGCTCTTCGTCACATTCTACAGAAGACAACATCGACTTCGATGAAGCTATTGATAATGGATTGTTTCAACTTTAAGTAGGTATCTTCTTTATCTATCTTTTATCTTTATCATTAAAGATGTTACAGGTCTATATACTAAAAATGTCAGGCAATTAACCCATCTATCTACTAATCCATTTCTCGTGTTGGATTTTTTAAAACAAAGATCTAGCTCATTACCAAAGTGGTAGTGATGATTTCAACTTTAAGCGGTATCCTTTTCCCCTTAATCTTATTGTTTGTTCCTATTCATTTTTTCAGCTATGGTTATAATTAAAGATGTTACGGTGTATGTATTTACATTTAGTTAAATACAATCTTTTTATTTTTGAAAACGTGGGTTGACATCCGTCTGAGGAAGTCATTATTTCTGGGACCGATGAATGTCGGCAACTCACCCATCTATCTACTAATCAATTTTTTGTGTTGAATTTTTTAAGACAAAGATATAGCACATTACCGGTGATGATTTCAATTTTAAATAGGTATCTTCTTCAACATAATCTTATTGTTTGTTACTTTACATTTTTTCAGCTCTTGTTATCATTAAAGACGTTACAGGTCTAATTCTTTATATTTACATTTATTTAAAGATATTGTTGGTCTATATATTTAAAGATGTTGCTGGCACTTCTCAGGACTGACAATGTCAGACAACTCACCCCTCCATCTACAATGTCATGTTACCCTTGATGATTGCAATACGCAAGAGGTAAGCTAAACCCTAGCATATTTGCAATTATGTTTAATTTCTTACCAGTGATGATTCTTTCTTGATTTCTTAGAATTATATTTAATTTATTTTTTATATGTGGAACAAGAAACATACATATAATTCATGATAATCAACATCTAATGCAATTAAAATTAAAGATTGTATGTAAATCCATATAATTAAATTCAAATACCATAGTACATACACAATAGACAATAGTAGAAGTTTTCAAATTCATTATTTAATGTTTCCACAATAATAAAAGTTTCTAGTTTTCAAAACCCTCTTTTTCTTTATCCAATTCTACTCCTCTGCACTATTCCCCAACGGCTTCTTCCAGTGTGGCTGTACCTCTTTCCCAAACACTAGAAATCTCCATGCGACAGCAAATTTGGATCAGCTGCAGCGTATAAACTATCCCGTTGCCAATAATTTTCGTAACGACTAATAATCTCATTGATAAGAACCTTAGCCCTTCTGTCCCATTCTATAAGCTGATTGATATGAGGAAGCATCTCCATCTTTCTCATCAACCCACACAAAATCTTTTTTGTGCTTGTCCAGATCTATGAAATACTCCTTGCCCTCTTTAGAAGTACTTGTGCCCAAACCGGGAACCCTGTATGGTCCAAGCAACAGGTGATACCTAATCAGCAAGTGAACAAAACCAGAACTTGAAAACATATAAAGAGAAAACAAACTAGCATTACTTTGTTGCACTATATGGTCCAGCCGGTTATCGATCCACTCAATGATTCTCTCCAAGCTTCATACTCAGGAATTGTGTAGAAAGATAACACATTTCCATTTTTGTGAGTTGCCTACATCAACATGTGCCGACATTAGACATGGAGATACATAACATCTGGTGGCTTAGAAAACAAATATAAAAAGTCTCGAAACACAACCAAATATACAGGGGGAACATTTACAGAAACTAAACAGCGCTATACAAAGATCATGTACCTGGTCTGTCATTATCATCAGATGGCCATATGTTAAAGATTTAATGTTGTCATATATTATATCTTCCTGTAGACCAAGGATTTTCTTTCTATTTACTATCTCTTTATTCTCCATTTGTTGGTGAGTGGTAGCTTCCCAAAAAATAGATATTCCTGCCACCTGATAGGATAAAGATAACTAAAATAACAAAAAATTAAATTGGAAAGTGATGTCGAAACATGTCACAATACTACCAAATTCAGTATTCACATTTCCCTGATTCAAGGCACAAACACTTACAGTGACTGCAAGAGCCTTGGCTGAGTCACCCTCCGTTAATATTAAAGTACATTGATCAGAATTCTTCCCCCCTGCTTGATTTGCTTCATCAGGTTTGGGAACATCAATTAATTTCCCCTTAAGATCTTTTTTTTTTTGTTTAAACTTTTCCACTGCACTCATCAGGTACAAAGCTCATCTTAGGCACTAGCATTGCAAAAATTACATGTACTCAGAAATGCTACATATTAGACACCACGCCTGGATATATGGACATGGGCTAAAAATGTGAAACAGAATAAAAAATATGAATTAAAACGAGTTATACTTACAATCAACATGGAAACCAAACGTTGATTCGAGAAAATTCTTTTCTTCCACGAGTGTTGCCTTGGTTGTAACAATTGGTAAATTTTTGAACGGAAGGCCCGTAAAACGATGGATGTCATTTGCTTCGATACTGAATTGAAAAATTCGGCAATCGTTCAGAGTAACATAAAAAATGCCGTACTCTGAATTGTAGGATGACAGAAAGTAATTCAAAATATCCGGATCTGTTTCGAAATGGGGCATATTAACGATATGGATGTGAGGGCATAAGGGACATCGATTGAATTGGATTCTCTTGATTTTTGTTACTGAACTTGCAGTTGGGAAGCATTGAGACCTGCAAAAATTCAAGAGCCGGAAGATGAAAACGAGAAAATGACTGGTTGAAGGGTATTTATAGGCTAAATCGGGCGTCAATGGCTTCAGTTGACGCGCGTCAATAGATGCCAGTGATGCGCGTCAATAGACTCCAGTGACGCGCGTCAATAGATGCCAGTGACACGCGTCAATAGGTGCCAGTGACGCGCGTCAATAGGTGCCAGTGACGCGCGTCAATAGGTGCCAATGACGCGCGTCAATAGATGCCAGTGACGCGTCAATAGATGCCACTGACGCGCGTCAATAGGGCCAGTGACGCGTGTCAATAGATGCCAGTGACGCGCGTCAATGGATGCAAGTGACGCGCGTCACCTCTTTTGCACTAGAGGAAATTCCCTTCATGTTTGCAATGCAGCCAATTGAGATGAAGACTTCAAATTTATCCCAAGACCAAAGAAACAAACAGTGATTGGTGTCTAAGACTGAGTTTGAGATGAGGTACCAGTAAGGCACTCTTGACAAAATTTACACAATTTTACCTTTTTAGGATGATCCAACCTTGCACTCTTGACAAAATTTACACAATGTTACCTTTTTAAGATGATCCAACCTTGCACAGAGAACTTTATGTTGAGCTGTAAATTTTTTTCAATATTTTAGACACTTGATTTTATAGATTGTACTTCAAGAAGATCATGATTAATCAATTCAAGGCATAGAAATGGTGGAGCTTCAAGAAAATTGTCTTCAAACATACACTTGAACATTGTATCTTCAGCAAAGGAAAACAAAACAAGGTGGTAGCAGGAATTTTATTCAACCACTCCAAGAATCAGTCCCAAAGAGAGAATCTCAATATGTGAATCCTATACAACATATTTTACTATGATCATGTTTGCAAAATTCAATATTTTCTTATACACTCAAATATAAAAAAATGATCTATACAGACTAATCTTCATGATAAAAACCTTGTATGTTTTACATTAAACTTCAAAGTTCTATATCGAGCTTGACGTATCTTTTAATCACATGGTTATTCCAACTTTCGTTAATCTAGCCTCCATAGCCTCCATAATCTACTCTACACAAAACAATATCCATGATTAAAAACCATATCTTTTAAACCATGGTCTTGATTATTTCCCAAGCTCTAATTCTTATGGCCTGGAATTTAACCATTTCATAATTGGCTAATCTAGCCTCCACATCAATGATTGTTTCCAGCAAAACGTTATTTTCTGACAAATGGTCTTGACTATTTTGGATGTCAAACAACCTCTCTAATGAGAGATTATGCACTTATATAGAGGTGAATCTCTTTAAAATAGAATTTTCCTACACCATAAGTCTATTAAGGAGAAATCCTAAATAGTAAAGATCTGTTTCAAATCTTAGTTTCTATTTTTTCCCCAAAGACAATTTTCAAGATAATTAAAGTCCCACAAGATATTTAGGCACTAAATTTGACATTATACACATTAAATTTATCATCGTCTTTCATCATCATCTATCATTGATTATCAATTGTCATCATTCATCATCTACGTCCACATACAATACATGACAATGCAAGTAAACAAGAAACATACATATAATTCATGATAATCACCATCTAATCACCATATAATTAAATTCAAATACCATAGTACATACTCAATAGTAGAAGTTTTCAAATTCAATATTTAAAGTTTCCTCAATAATAAAAGTTTCTAATTTTCCGACACCATAAGTCTATTAAGGAGAAATCCTAAATAGTAAAGATCTGTTTCAAATCTTAGTTTCTATTTTTTCCCCAACGACAATTTTCAAGATAATCAAAGTCCCACAAGATATTTAGGCACTAAATTTGACATTATACACATTAAATTTATCATCGTCTTTCATTATCATCTATCATTGATTATCAATTGTCATCATTCATCATCTACGTCCACATACAATACATGACAATGCAAGTAAACAAGAAACATACATATAATTCAAATACCATAGTACATACTCAATAGTAGAAGTTTTCAAATTCAATATTTAAAGTTTCCTCAATAATAAAAGTTTCTAATTTTCAAAACCCTCTTTTTCTTTAGACAATTCTATTCTGCTCTCTTCACCAACGGCTTCTTCCATTGTGGCTGTACCTCTTTCCCCAACACCAGAAATAACCCCCGAACTTACAAGATCTTCAGCAGCCCTGTCCAGATTTTTTAAAATTCTTTCTTCTTGATTTGTTGCATCTCCATGCGACAGCAAATTTGGATCAGCAGCTGCTTTGGCTTTGAACAATATGTCAGGGTCGAGACCATGCTCTTTAATTATCCGCTTTAGTGTATTGTTTTGTTTGTTAACCAAAACAATATTTTGCTTCAAATTTTTTTTCATGCGATAAGTGTTTTTGTTGTTTCCAAGTGAACTTGCAAAACCTTCACCTGACTCTTCAAATTTTCATATTTCAACTGCACAAAAAGAGTAATGTCAATTCAAAATATTAATGTAAATTCAAAATTTCAAATTAACAAAAATGATTGTTTGAATGTAATAGTACTTACAACCGCTCTATCTCTTTCGGCATTTGCGATTGATACCAAATCCTTGTCCTTGGACCATTTGTTAAAATATGCCTGGGCCTCGGCACTAATATTTTCCAATTTGTTTAGTGCCTTATCTAAAATGTCGTCTTTATAGTTGTTGTTAAACGTGACAGTCCCACATTTTACTTGGGTAAGTAAGGAATCCATCTTCGCAGGTTGATTCTGGACTGCAGCGTATAAACTATCCCGTTGCCAATAATTTTCATAACGACTAATGATCTCATTGATAAGAACTTTAGCCCTTCTCTCCCATTCTATCAGCTATTGGATATGAGGAATAATAAACTCACTGACATGGGATTGACAATCATTACCTATTAAGTTCTCCAAAGGAAAAGGTGGGAACTCTTCACTATCTGAATCTGATGCAGACGATCTTGCTGGAGAAGAATGGGGGCTTTCACAAAGATCAACTGCTATTTGTTTCTGCCTTTGGGTAGGCTGATCCTGTTTTTGAAAATATAAATCAAGATTTAGATAAATAAATTTAAATCAAAATGTAATTCAAAATTGTAAAGCATATTAAAATTGAAATTTGAAGTATACCTTCTGGCCTTGAATCATCTCGCGGGTATCGAAAAAACCAGTTGGGTCATTGCTATCAATGCCCAAATAATCTTCATCTAAATTTATATTGTTCAAAACAGATATGCCCGTTGCACTGGGCAAGCCACCAAGTGAGAGAGTTGGAATTCGAAACGATGTGTCAAGGTTTAGTGTCCCACTAGGGGCCGGAGCAAAAGGCATGCGTTTACCAATGTTCTTTTTCACTGTTCCTCTGGTTGGCATTTTAAAAATTAATGGTTGAGTGGGTGTCGGTGCCGTGGTTTGATCATGACTGACATGTGCTGAAAAGTACAAGAAAAATGAAAAATATTAAAACAATTCATAAAGTGAAAACTACGAAATTAAACGTACTATAGAAAAGTTGTACCTTGTTGACGAGGGGTTGTTTTTTTCGGTGCCACGGGTGGCCTTGTAGGAGTTGAACTCAGTGGCTGTTCAGAAGATATGAATGCATGCGACTGTATGGAGTGAGTTGGGGAAGAAGGTTCCATATTCCCTGCAATTCATCAATATTAAATGTTGTCAATTCATTTGGTTAAAATTTAAATTGAAAAATAAATATGCAACTTTGGAATTTGTAAATAATATATGAGAATGTATTACTTCTCTGGCGTTTAACGAGTTCAAACGCTTGAGGGTTTGGAGAGTGAGCTTCCATTTCAGATGGGAGTCCCCCGAAGCCTCCGCGTGTTGTTGGCCTCTTCCTCTCGACATCTTTTTTTTTCTTGGAATGGCTTCAAGATATCTTCTCTGCAAAACATTAAAATTTAAGTTTTAATAACTGTGCATTGTAATGACGAAAATTGTAATACAATTACAAACTAAATAGTTTATACCTGTTGTTCATCAAATGGAATTGAGAATTTCTTCAAAGCCTCATCAGAGCAAGTAGGAATTTCTTTATGTTTTAAATTTAAAAGTGCCTCATAGTAGAAGCCGAGGAGATAGTTTGTTGAATAAATGAAAGGTTTATCTGAGAGTTTTGAATTTGTTATTTCAGTTCTTATTTTTTTGGATAGATATGTGCACCAATCGAATTTATGTTTTGAGATAGTGGCACAAATATATGCAATGGCCCAATTTGGTATATCCGTTTGGCAACCCTGCATAACAATTCTGGCTTGAAAAAATGAAATAAGTGCAGTAAGAAAGTGGTGTGCAATTGATTGTGTATCTACACCACGCCTGGATTTATTGACATGGGCTGCAAATGCGAAACAGTGTAAGTTACTTTAAATCTATAACAGCAAATTGTATCAGAATTAAAAACAGATTAAAAAATATGAATTAAAAGGAATTATACTTACAATCAACATGGAAACCGTACGTTGATTCAAGAAATTTCTTGTCTTCTTCCACTAGTGTTGCCTTGGTTGTAACAATTGGTAAATTTCTGATAGGAAGGCCAGTAAACCGATGTATGTCATTTGCTTCAATAGTGAATTGGAACATTTGGCCATCGTTCAGAGTCACATAAAATATACCATCCTCTGAATTGTAGCATGACAGAAGGTAATTCAAAATATCCGGATCTGTTTCGAAATGGGGCATATTAACGAGCCCTGTAAATTCACACTCTTCCATTATAGCTTGATATTCTGAAGACATCTTTAAGGCCGTATGGATGTGAGGGCATAAGGGATTCCTGTAGATGATCTTGGAAATCGATTGAGTTGGATTCTCTTGATTTTCTTGCTGAACTTGCAGTTGGGAAGCATGTGAAGTCGACATTATAGCTGTTATTGCGTCTTTGTCAAAGATTTAGACCTGCAAAAATTCAAGAACGGGAAAATGAAGACGAGAAAATGAGCGGCACAAGGGTATTTATAACCTAAATATTGCGTCACTTGCCCCTATTGACGCGCGTCAACAGGTTACAGTGACGCGCGTCATTTGACTACAATGTCGCGCGTCAATACAAGAGAGTGTCGCGCGTCAATAGAAGATGGTGTCGCGTCAATAGAGGATTGTGTCGCGCGTCAATAGAAGATAGTGTCGCACGCGTCAATAGGAGATAGTGTCGCGCGTCAATAGAGGATAGTGTCGCGCGTCAATAGAAGATAGTGTCGCGCGTCAATAGAAGATTGTGTCGCGCGTCAATGGAGTATTGTGTCGCGCGTCAATAGAAGATGGTGTCACGCGTCTATAGAAGATGGTGTCGCGCGTCAATAGAAGATGGTGTCACGCGTCAATAGAAGCAAATGACGCGCGTCATTTCGAGCTAGTGTCGCGCCTGTGTCGCACGTCATTACAATCTAGTGTCGCTCCAGTGTCGCGCGTCATTACGAAACAAATGTCGCGCCAGTGACGTGCGTCATTACGAACTAGTGTTGTCGGACGTCACTGATGGAGCCTTGAAAAACCAGGTGAAAATTTTGTTTTTTAATACTGTCAAATTCACCTTTCGCTGAAACTGGTTACGGGTATATTCGCCAGGTATTTTCCACCTTCAATTTTATAGGGGTGTCTTAAAATGAACCTGCTGCTCCAGTGATGGTCCACTCACCGCGGACCCCTGGCAGTCGGAAAGTGTTCCGATCTGCATCCCAATATGAAAACAAGTCACAAAGTATGTGACTAGATGGTGTGACATGGGGCACGCGTGATATACGCAATATGCCGGCCCTCTGTAATGTATCCTCCTCATCCTGAGAAAGGGCATCCAATACCCCAGAAAGCCAATCACACTCTCTCTCTCGGCTCCATCTGATATACTCTGCTCTCACCTGCATACAACCAAAACACACAAAACAGAGCAAGTTAGTATCTAATCAATATCGAGAGAGTCATAAAAACATATAGAAATGCAAGAAAATACAAGTGCAAACTCAAAAATTAAGTTCTTTTGCATTCTGTGCAAAACCGCCGCCCTGAGCAGGGGGCGGTTTTGTAACCGCCACCTTAAGGGCGGCGGTCATGTAACCGCCGCCCTAAACAGGGCGGCGGTCATGTAACCGCCGCCCGGCCAGAAAACTGGATCGCGGTTTGAAAACCCAGCGGGTTGTTAACCCCAAAAATCCCAAAATGAGCAAAAAAGCGACCTTTTTAACTAAAAACAAAGCCTACCCAGTGAGCGCCCCCTAGATGGACCTTTTGAACCTAAAATTTTCAAAATAATCCCCCATTGCAAAGAATTTGCCATTTCAAATTTGAAGAGGGAAAAACACAAAATGGAAGAAAACCAACTTTGTGATCGCTGAGGTCGGTGTTCCGCTCGTGGAGGCATGATCACGATCTCACTGCGAACGTTTCGAATCTACTCGAGTGAGAAACCATCACCGTGGGTCCCAGAGCTCAAAATCAATCAAATCAACTCGCGCAAATGAATTAGAAAATGGGCCCACTTTCATATATATATATCGTTCTATTTCGTTTTAAAAATGACTTTTTCGCAGGTTTGGAGCGCTGTTGGAGGTAAGTTTCTATCCCCGCACGAATGGTACGTTCTCCTTCCCTATTACTTTAGCGTGTATCTTCCAAATTATTGTATCTATCTGCACTTGAGTTCTCTTTTCATTTTGCAGGTAGCGGGAATTTCGATGGCGTCATTTCAACGCACGGACGAGTAAGGTATAGCTTCTAACTCCCCATTTCGGGACTGCCATACTCGGACCCACCATTTTATGCCTCTTCATGGCTAAAACGCTTCTCCGAGGGGGCAATATGTACGTACCCAAAATTGTAAGGTACTGTACTGCCAGAACAGTGTAACAAGTGCCCCGATGATGATACAGGTCTCCTCGCAAGGTGTTCGGGATCCGGAAAAGCCCTCCGAGCATGCGTTAACATCCCGCATGCCCCGCTTAGCCCCCGCGCCCTTTGTTTTCTCCTCTTTCCCTCTTTCCTTGGCCTCTTGGCCTTCAAGTGATTTGGGGTTCAACCGCCGCCACACAGGCAGGTGGCGGTCTAGAACCGCCGCCCGCTGTAATCGAGAGGTCCTGTGCGCGTTTTCCAGAATGCTCTTTTGACGCGACCCACGTGAAATATCATGACTCACCAGCTTTCCTTGCCGACTTGAGCATGCATTTATGTTTTTGGTCCCCTGGAATAGTGTTTTTCCTTTGTTTATTGTTTAGGAGTTCAATTTGGTTTTGGTTTTTGAGTGTTGGAATTCCTATAAATGCATGGTTTGTGCACATGCAAATGGTGAAGAATTTGGTCTGGAGTCTTTAGTCACCATTTTTCCTTGTTAGAGTCTTCTGATTTTTAGTGTTTTGGTTAGCTTGCTTAGGATTGATAGCATAGTTTGTTTCATACTTGTTTAGTATTGTTCAGCTGTTGGTAAGCCACAGACCCATCTTGTGCAGGCAGTGCTGTTGTTTCATCCAATCCAGTTAGAAGCTTGCCTCTGAATTCCTCTTTGCTGTAGATTTGTTTTTACTGTGTCTTGGAGTTCTTAGTTCAATCCATTATATGCCTGGTTAGCTTTATTCAGCTGTTGGTAAGCCACATATCCAACTTGTGCAAGCAGTGTCTTTATTTTATCCAATCCATTGGAACAGAATAGCTTGGGAAGCCATTAAAGTTGCAGGTTTTGCTCTTCGTATAGGATAGTTGCAGGTTCTGGTCGCTTCACGTTGCATGACTCACAGTAAAATCCCGCTAGGAATCACATAAGCCAAGCTCTGTACTCTTGCGCTATCCCTCTCCTACTCGCATTCTCGGTCTGCATTCTGAGCTATCCTTATCCCAAAATCTACTCCTATCGGTGCTAGCATTACACGCTTTTCTGGATCCAAGTGAACACGAAAGAACGAGAAGATCATACACACACCATCAGATTCGCCACTGTTCTGTGGAATCCAGGTTTTAAATTTCAAACTTCTAGTCAGAATCATATCAAATAGAGTAGTTAATCGCTTTATTTCATTTCATTCTATTCTCGATATTGCCAGGGAAGCTGTGGGGATTGATAGTTTCTGAGAAACTATGATTCACTCCTCACTTCTGAGGTAGGATCGAGAATCTTGCAGGTAGATTAGACAGGCTATTTTATTCATTTAGAATAATTCTACAAATCGCACAGGCAAATAACCACACTCGGTTATCTTGTCTGTTTTTAATTATTGTTTAGTTATTATTTCTAGATATGCTTAAAATAGTTTTCTTTCCTTAAAATTGTTAAATATTTCAGAGAAGAATAAAAGTTATATGCAGTTAGATTTATTTCACATAGTTAGAATTTGCTTCATTATAGTTAGTTTTGCCTTTTATGACAGTTACGGGACCTCAAGAGCCTAGGGAATATGTATTTGAGCCAATCGTGCCTCAACCAAACCCCATCACAACGATAGTTGACATAGACCAAAATCTCAGGATACAAGTATTCCGAACAACCACAGATTTACAACTGATCAGTTCACAGTTAAGAGGATTAAACATAGAAGACGACCAAGCACATGCGTTTTGGTCAAGTCAGCCAAACTACAGATTACCCTAGAAAATATCCACATGACTGTAGAAGGGCTCGAAAGAGAACAAACATTCGGGTGTGATCCTTTAGTTCCACAGCCAGACGCTGGAGACACCCTCGTAGATATAGATACCAGCTTAAGAATCCAAGTCGCAAGAACACCTGTGAGGTATTCTGAGAAGATTGCACAACTGCTGGTTCTAAACGTAGAAGCTGAGAAAGCTTACGATTACTGGATACTAGGGATTAGAACTTGATCTCGCGTATGACCATAACAGGACCGCAACAACCAAGAATCTATGGTTGTGATCCACAGATCCCACAGCCTAACGAGTCCACAGGTCAATCCAATATAGATGCTAACCTACGTACCTTGGTATTCAGGTCCACTCCACTTCCACCTATCATCGTCGAACAACTGTCCTTACTAGATATAGCGGCTAACGAAGCTAGGGAATTCTGGACTAGGCCAGAAAATCGTCCGTAGAGCCAATTATATTCATCATCCACCATATGACCTTATCAGGAGATATACATGAAACAATCCCAGGTCATTTTCCACGTATTCCGCAACCCATAGATCGAATCACGCCAGAGCTCAATATTGATTGGAGCCTTCGAGCAGTCATCCTTGCTAATCGATCTATCACACCAGTCCAAGTTAGAAGGGCCTTCTTTGCCTTAGATTTGCAAATTCCACTAGTGCGTGTCGAAGACATTAGACTACCTAACTAGTTTGTCTGCATATTCTACCCCCACCGGCTGTCTCGGCATGACCTCGAGAGGTCGGGTACGCGGAAGAGTCACTTGTAGATTCTCATGCTCGCCTGTCGCTTTTCTGGCGTACAGTTCCCGATAATGTCCAACAATGGTAGGTTTTTAATGATGACAAGTAGATTATTGTATTTCTCCAACAAAAGGACAAGTTCGAAGAGATCTATTATGAGGGAAGTAACTCACTTCGAAGAAAAACTACTGTGGGAGAAACGGATGAAAAGGTCTCAGGAAGTCAAGAGTTTATCCCGCTGAAGGGAAATAAATTTCCTAAAGGCTTAGTATCTCTTGAGGAAATGTTTGACAAACATGATCAGATGCTTAAAAAGAATGAAGAAAGTGGGGAAGGTTCTTCCTCCAATACACAGTTACTAAATTTGGGAGCAAGCAATGATCCTAAATTAGTAAATCTGGGTAAGTGTTGTTCAGAGGCAAAAAGAGAAGCTTTTACAAAGTTTCTTAAGAAATATATGGATGTTTTTGCTTGATCTTACCAGGATCTAAAGACATATCAGCCTACATAAGTTTAACACTATATCACATTAAAACTAGAACAAAAGCCTTTCAAACAGAAGTTGTGGCTATTTTAGGAACCATCTTTGCTGAGATCCAAAAGTTGTTAGATGAAAATATAATTTATCCCATACATCATTCTGAATGGTTAGCCAACATAGTTCCTGTGAGGAAGAAGAGTGGTGAGATTAGATTGTGTGTTGACTTTCACAATCTTAATCAAGCCTCATTAAAAGATAACCACCCCATTCCAATCATGGATCATACTCTATAGGTTGTTCATCGGCTCTGAAATACTTTCCATGCTTGATGGTTTCTCGAGCTACAATCGGGTAAAGGTGGTTGAGGAAAATCAATATAAAACGATGTTCATTACACCTTGGGAAATTTTGCTTATCGAGATAATGTCTTTCGGTTTGATCAATGTTGGAGCTACATTTCAAAGAGCTATGGATTTAGCATTTTCTCATTTCAAGGATGTAAGCATAGTGGTGTACCTCGATGATCTGACAATCTTTTCTAAGAACAAAAGCGCGCACATTTCAAATCTAGAAAAGGTTTTCATATAATGCCGCAACCATGGTATTTCTCGAATCCTAAGAAATCTTTGTTATAACAAAAGCAAAATTACTAGGGCATATTATCTCAAAGGAAGGAAATAAGATAGATCCGAAACGTGTCAAATCTATTCGGACTTTGCCATTACCAACATCCAACAAAAGGGTTCACTCTTTCTTTGGTAAAGTTAATTTTCTCGGAGATTCATCCCGACTTTGCTAAGCTAACTTGTCATAGCTCAAATATGATGAAGAAGACACATGATTTCAAATGGACCAATGAAGGGAAAGAAGCGTTCAAGCAAATTCAAGAGGCTTTATCAAAAGCCCCAGGTATTAGTTTCACACCGACTTAAGTAAATAATTTATTCTTTCTTCATATTCCTCTGTACACACAATGTCAACAATCTTGATGCGGAAAGAATCGGAAGGATGTCGAAGCTCCGATTTCTTTCATGAGCACACCTTTAAAAGTTTATGAGTTGAAATACACTCCAATGGAAAAACATGCATACTCAGTGGTAAAGGCATGTAAGGCATTAAGGTACTATATCCTTTCCTCACATACTATGGTCCTGGTTCTAGATACTGCAGTGAAATCTATTCTCACCCAACAAGAGTTAGGGTTGTTAAGAGGCACATGGGTGACGAAAGTTCAAGAATACAACCTGGATATCAAACCCACAAAGCTAGTTCGAGGAAAAGGCTTGTGTGAATTGATGACAGAGATGAAAGCAACATTGCTAGAGGTAGATCAAGATTTGCTTATGGTTCTTTTTATAGATATGGTAGAAGAGTGGTACAGTAACATTGCCTATTTTTTACTTATGGAGAATGCTTGGATAAAATTTCTCAAAAAGAGAAACGTACTATTAAACTAAGGTCCAGAGACTTTGTTCTTTGGGACAATAGTTTATACAAAAGATTAATTGATGGTGTGTTTCTCTGATGCGTAAATAAAGTTCAACAGATCAACTCTTAAAATAATTTCATAACATGACTTGTGGTGGTCATTTCTCAGCTTAAGTCACTTGCTCACAAGATCCTCCGAGCAAGGTATTACTGGCCCACACTTTTTCAAGATCTTTGCAGAGTGGGTGTCTAAGTGCCAAGCATGCCAACACTTTGTTGGGCGTGTAAAATTACTGCATTACCTTTAAAACTAGTTGTAATTGAAGAACCCTTCCAGCAATGGGGCATGGATTTTATTGGTATGCTCAACCCGGCCTCCAGTGTCGGTCATCATTATATTCTGACAGCTACTAATTATTTCAGTAAGTGGGTAGAAGCCATTCCTATAAAGAACACCACTTCCGCGGAGGTGTGTAATTTTATAAAGGAAAATATTATTATCAGGTTTGGCGTGTCTAATAAAATAGTAACAGACAACGCTCCAAACCTATCTTCTGAGGAGCTGGTTGATTTTTTCAACACTCATGGGATTCAGTTGGTACATTCCTCTAATTACTATCCCCAAGGGAATGGCCAGGCTAAATCAAGTAATAAAAATTTGGTGACTATCGTGTGAAAGCTAGTAACTAAAAATCAAAGAATTTGGCACAAGAAGTTATTTGATGCACTATGGGCAGATAGGATTACACCGAAGAAGGCTATAGGCATGTCCCCTTTTCAGCTATTATATGGAAGAGACACAAAGTTGCCTCTTACCTTGGAATTGCCTTCCTCAATTATATAAGCACCTGTAATGAATACCTGTAATTAATTCAGACAAAGAAGGCAACCGGAACACGAACACTTGATTTTTATCATAAAAATCTGCATATATAAAGCCCACTGCCCTAAAATTTGAGGCTTTGTTTGCATGCAAAGCAAGCATAAATATTTTCAACTTCACCTGAGCACCTATACCAATATGCAGATAATTAACCAAGCCTAAAACAAGCTCCTCCAATCCTAGGTGCCAAACCTTGAAGCTTTCCGGCAGTGAAAAACACTTCTTTGAGCAAAAATCCTCCTCCTTTGGGCGCCAAAATTGTCCGGGCTGCACTCCTTTGCTAGAAGAATTAATTAATTCATCATTATGGCAGCCCATGCTTATATAACCTTCATCATTCTATAATTAATAATTGCCTCTCCTATTCCTGGCAATTAATTAATTAATAAGCATGCTTTTCTCTTCAATTTGGGCGCCTATTTTGTGCATGCTCATGGCTGCCATTAAATAAATAAATTTAATTTATTTTTAGCCCTCTACTTTCACTTAACATCATGCTTTGACCTTCTATTTCTCCATGCGCCAAAAATAGGAATAAAAAAACCATTAATTTAAAACTTCAAAAGTATTATTTCTCCTCCAAATGGGTCGCACTTTTTAGCATGCTCTAGGGCTGCATTAAATAAATAAATTTATTTTATTTTTAGCATTCTACTTCCAGTATTCTTTGACTTCTCCTTATGCATTGACTTTTCCTCATCTTTGGGCGCCAAAATTGGAAGGGAGAGTATTAATAAATGCTATTAAATAAATAAATTGATTCTCTGAAGGGGTTGCACTTTTCAAAGAAAGGCTTGTTTTTATATTTAAAAGTCAATTTGAATGGGATTATTCACCCTGCATGGCAATTCCAAAAATCCCATCATCCACTTAAGTTGTTTGACTTTCACAATGAGATTTTTTACCCTGAAGGCAGGTAAGAAATTCCCATCAATGCCTTAAGTGATTTTTTTCTTTATTTCACAATGGGAATTTTCACCTGCAGGCGGAGTAAGAAATTCCGCTTTGTCTGTTGTCTCTAATTTTCCCATCATGACCGAAGTGACTTTGCCTTCATGGGAAAAAGTACCTGCAAGGCAGTGCACAAAATCCCACCTTCTGCTACAACCAAAATCCCACTGCAATTTAAATTCATCCACTCCAAAAATGTGACATGTCCAGGAAGAAGCTTTTTGTGCACGACTTTGTCTTTTTAAAGAGAATCGACTTCCGAGGCCGATTCCTTCGCATGGCGGTTGTAGATGATCTCCGGAGATGCTTGAGCAAGGAAACAAACTGTGATCTTGGCGAAGGAATTGACTTAGGGAATTTCACAGAAAACTACAAGAAAAAAACAAAAACGCAAAACGTTTCCAGAAGTCACAGATAAAGCCCAGGATCCATTCCTGGTGAAAACCCTACTAGTATATGTAAATATTGACATGAAAAATTTCAACAGGGCTAAACCGAACACAATTTACTTCAAATGGGGCTCAAAATAATTAAATAAAATTTTCCCGTAGACAAAACTTGATGAAGGGATAAAACAATTTTCTTGAAACATCCGGGTATTTGTCAAAATTTACTCCTATGATTCACGAGGAATATCTAAACGCAATACTGAGACATCTTACGCAATAAAAACACAAAACGACCCGTTATTTTAAAAGTACATTTTTTTTTACATGGGTTAGTCTCAAATTTCAGGGTGAAATATGGGGACACCACCCCCTGTAATAGTTTTGGATCGACTCTTTGGCCCTATCCATGGCCTCATAAATATACCCTATAGGGTTTTGCTCCATATCAACCAAATGCAAAACCCTCACCAACGACTCTAACACCTACACCCAAATTAAAATGTAAGGTTACAAACTTACAAATAAAGTAAAAAAGTAAAAACAATATATTTATAATTTAACAAATTAAAATAAAGGAATGAAATATAAATCGAAGTTTGAAATTACCTTGCTGATCTCTATAGGTCTCTTTCCAAAGATATTATCAAAAACTATCTTTGCATCTGCTTTCTTTGAATATTGTGAGTCTAGCCATGCTTGACTCACAAACATTTGCTTCAAATATGTCAACAAACTATATATACTTTGCAACATCAAGAAGTTAGTTGCAAACCTTGTGACACCGGCTCAAACAAGCTCTTTCCCCTTTATGTGTTCTCTCATCAAGCTCAGGACCTAAGGGTGATTGTCTATGTACTTTTTTATGTTTCTTGCATCTTCTACAACTGGCCTTACCCAATCAATTTTGCCTATGTCCTCCAAAAGAAGGTCAATGTAATGAGCTGCACAAGGAGTCCAAAAGAGTGATGGATGTCTCTCCTACAATAGTCTCCTCAGCTGCCACATATGTTGTTGCATTGTCTGTGACAACTTGCACAACATTCTGTACACCAACCTCTAATACAACCTGTCTTTAACATAACACTCAAATTCTCTACATTTTTTACTATGTTAGAGGCATCATTAGACTTCAAAAACACCATCTCACCATTTGAAGCCGCAAAAAAATTAATGTGGTTGCGGTTCCTTCCATCCATCCACCCATTTGAAAGAATGGTGCATCCGTATTTGTTCCATTGTTTCTTTTGCTCTTTTAGAATTGTAGTGGCATCAACAACTTGCACCTTGTAGCAATTTCCAACTCAAATATTTTGTAGCAGATTGCCTTTATACCCTTTCCCTGCAATTGTCAATGATGTCACCAAGTACTCCCAGTATGGACTCTTTGCCACATTGAATGGGAGGTTTTTGTAGTACCAAAATTTACACATGCTTTATCTACTTCCTTGTGCATATCCTTGTTCCAGCTTGTACCTTGCAATGAAGGTTGTGCTCTAGGTGTTTTTTTTGCCACAAAAGCTCTGTATGCTTTTTCTTGAACTTGATGAAGATGTGCCTCTTCCGGATCTTCCGGTTCGTATGTGTGGACCACGAGTAAAGCCCACAATTGTTGCCGCATCATCCTCTGAATCCTCTGTTATTGCAGACACAAGTCTAATAGCTTGTGCTATGGCTGCCCACACCCTTTCCGTCTCTATTTTCTTCTCCTCTAGCTCTGCCAACTTTGCTCTCATCTCTCGCTTTGCCTCTTCCTTAACATTGGGGCAAACCACAATATCTCGACAAATAAAAGATGCAAGGTGATACTTAAAATGATTGACGCCTCCAGACATTGTTCTGCCACAGAAATTACAAATAACTATTCTCGCAGCTGCTCCACATACACCATACTTCCAAGCGCAAGTACGAGCATTTGCAGGAACGGTTCTTGCTAGTGATGTTTACCCAGATGCCGAACCTGATGCCATTGTTAAGCTCTAATCTGCAACACAATGCACATTTATAAAAAATAAAAATGTAATCTTAATTAAATTTAATACAAAAAAACCTACATGAATAACCATATTTCATCGTAATTTAATAAAAATAATATACCTACAGTTGCAAATGAGCATTAAAAATTTAAAATGATTCCTAATCACATTGAACGCATTTAGAATTACAAAACATATTCAATGAATTGATTACAATACGCATACATAAAATTTAGTTTAGAGGGAATTTGCGTAAAAAAAATACATACCTTTGGCTGCAAATGACTATAAAAAAATTAAAAGCATTTGATTTTACATTACATGTATTTAGAATTACAATATGAATCGATTACAATACACATACATAAAATTAAAATAGTTTAGAGTGAATTTGCGTAAAAAAATACATACCTTTGGCTGCAAATGACTATAAAAAATTAAAAGCATTTGATATTACATTACATGTATTTAGAATTACAATATGAATCGATTACGATGCGCATACATAAAATTAAAATAGTTTAAAACAAATATGCATAAAAAATACATACCTCTAGTTGCAAATGATTATAAAAACAATTACAAGCATTCGATTTTACATTGCAAGCATCAAAGAGAAACTGGAGGTATAGAGCATTTGTTTGGACACAAGAAGAATTCTAGGCTCTGTATGATGCTGATTTGACTTGGACACACACTGTAGATCATTGGTGGAGTGGTGTTTTGAATAGCTATATTTTGGAGTGCGCAGTTTCTACTTATTCCTGTCCAGAGGTTGCTGAGTTTCAATTCTTGTGCGAACCCAGAGGATCTTATTTGCACGCTATCCCTTTAGCCATTAAGATCTTGATCGTGACTTTGGATTTGGAACACCGTCCTATGGCTAGCTAAACCACACCACGCGCGGGGGCAGGAGCAGGTGTGGTGAAAGATGGCGGATCCGGCAGTGAGAGACAGAGAGAAAAAATGTGGCTTAAGTTTAATGAAGCGTGCGAGAGGGATTTGGTGAAATAGCGTGATGTTGTGGAACAAATGGTGTTGCAGAGAGAGAGATGGCTCGTGAAGGATTTGGAGCTCACGTAGAAGACATGGAGCTAGAGCATCTGGTACTCCCCCATTTGGGTAAGCATGGCGAGAATCCTCTTCAACTTCGGATGAAAGTGGGATGGTTGAAACTACAAGGACCATGCGCGCACATTTGATCCCTCCCGGCGACCTAGCCCTTGCGCTTGGTTTTCCAGGTTCGGCGACATGAGTCATTGATAAGCAAGCTAGTGTGGGTGGTAGAGTAGTGACAGATAGATTTCACTTTCCATTAAGTTTAGGAGTTAATCAGATAGCTTATTCATCTATGGCGACACAATCATCGTCTGTGTTGTTTGGAGGTCCGGTTGAAGGTATATTTTCTTGCATGTCATTAGCACAGAACGTGGGCGTGTAGAACGTTGGTATTACGTCTGAAGTAGTACAACTTCGCAGACCGTGGGAGTTCAATTTAGCACAACTGTTGGGACACAAGGCTGTACATCCTCTAGTCTCGTTGCCCACTACAAGGGGATGATCAGGTGGCTTGGGATCTAGTGGGTCTGGTGGTTCTGGAGGAGGGAACATAGGTTTTGGATCTGGTGGGAATGGTCCACACCATCCCTAGCAAGTCTATTTCAAGATTTTTCTTCACCTACCAGAGTATAAAGGAATTGAATATATAGCTAAGCACGTGCATATGTGTGAGATACTATGACGCGCTAAGGGGATTACAACTCTTGAGCATAAGGAAAGTCAGTTTGCTACTACTTTGCAAGGGCGCACACATAGTTGGTATAGGAAATATGATCCGAACCAGACTTGTGTGGACTACATCACACTGCATGATCCTTTCTTAGTAGAGTTTCACATACCTGAGTTTGAGCAGAAAAGCATTAGCGTGTTGAAGGACATCAAGCAGAGCATAGTTGAGAGCGTAAGGGAGTATGATGCCCGCTTTAAAACTTTATTATCAAAGTTATCTTATGACATTCACATGAGTCAACATGCTCAATGGTTTGTTGGAGGTTTAATCACACCTTTCAGAAGGGTGCTCTCACAAGACTTATACAGACCCGCGTGAGGTGCTTGAGGTAGCTCTGCATGTTGAGGTATTGGGGAGCATAGACACTGGAGTTAGCCCATTTTTGGAAGCTCATATTGCATATATGGCAAAACAGTTGGAAATGTTGTCAGCTAATTCAACTCATGAGACGTGTAGTGTTATTTAGTGCACAGATTGTGAAGTAGAAGGACATACTAAGGATAGTTTCCCTCATAAATCGGTGCATGCCATGTTACTGGAATGTGAGATATGTCACTTGGACCATGATTCAAGTAGGTGCCCAATGGTGCATCTATGGCAAACAGTTGGAAATGTTGTCAACTAATTCAACTCATGATACGTGCAGTTTTATTTGGTGCACAGATTGTGAAGTAGAAGGACATAATAAGGATATTTTCCCTCATAAATCGGTGCACGCCATGTTGCTAGAATGTGAGATCTGTCACTTGGACCATGATTCAAGTAGGTGCCCAATGTTGTAATGTGCGATAAGAAATATTTGTAAGTCTACCATGCATGATATAGAGAATTGATTGATCAAATTCATGATGCCATTGAGATTGGTGTATGTTTGGCTAGTGTTGCAAATAATTCTATGGAACTAGGTGAGCATCATGATCATAGTCTCTATCGCCTAATTTAGACTTTGCAAAATTATTTTTAAAAAATGAAAATAAAAATGAAAATTTTGAAATTTTTCAAAAGTGTTACTTTGTGTGGTTCATTGCCCTCATCGCGATTGTCTCATTTTTGTGATCGTTTCGGTCTTCGTTTCATCCTTTTGGCAAGAACTCTTCCCGCTAGGCTTTAAATCGTGTTAAAATACATTAAAATTAATTAATTAATTAATTAATCACTCCTTGTTTGATAAAATTAACTTTTAAATAACTTGAGAGTATTTAATTAAATAAATATTAATTAAAAGTTCATTCGACAAATTTTTATTGCCGGGAAGTAAGCTTATGCTTCCAACTGCCGGGAATGCCAATTTGGCTTCCCGAACCCAGATTTCCCCTTCCTGCAATTTTCTTCAAATTTCCCGCTTGTGGGATTTTCTCCACCAATTGCCAAATCATGGATTGGCTAATGGGTAGGAAATTTCCCAATTTCCCACATGGGGAAATTGAATGGGGATTGCCAGCCCACTTTGCCATTCCCATTGGCAATTGGCCGTTGCTTTCCCCATTTCCCCCTGGCACTTAAGTCCACTACCCGGGAAGAGAGGAAGTTGGATTAATCCTCATAACTTCCTCCGTCAAACTCATTGGAAAAAGTCGTGCGAAGCTTTCCGATTGCTTCTTATTTCTTCTGAAGGACATAATATTTTGTCACATCCCATAATACAAGAGAAACTCACGCCAAGTAAGAGGATTTTTGTATTACAGAGAAAATTTCCACGCCTTGGAGGAGAGAGACAACATTAAAGAACAAGTTACAAGCTCCCACGCACCTGTCCACAGTCCACGCCTTGGGGGAGAAGGACAGAAAGAAGTGTGAGCATAAGACAAAACAAAAATTTCCCATGCGTGAGGAGAAAGAAGACAGTAATTTCACACACCATTGTGAAAGAGAATACCATGCATTGGAGGAGGTGCCAGGAATAAAGAAGTTATACCTGCACACGCATCCATTGGTCATATTTACAGTCCAAAACACATTTTATTGAGTAGCTTTCCACGCATTCAAAGAAATACCAATCCAAGCATCTGCCAACGCCTTCATGGAGAAATAGTAGTTGTCCACGCATAGGAGGTAATAAACTGGTCAAAGAAGAGCACTTTCCATGCAGTCAAGGAAGACAAGATCACTGTTTCAATGCATTCACAGTCCAAAAGAAGGAAGCCACACATGCATAGGCACTCAGAGTAATTCCCACGTAGGTTAAAAACCCAAATACCCACGCATGATCGGTAGAAAATCCCACGCCGATTGTAAGGAAGAAGAAATAGCACGCAGCCACACGCCCAACCTAAAGGAGAATCCATGCAAGGAGAGAAAGAAAGAAGCCACGCCGGAAAAGGAGAGTCCATGCCTTGGGGGCAAGAAGAATAGTTTTTAAAAATTAAAAGTAGGCCGCCCTAGGAAAGGAGATCACCACGCGCCTAGGAGAGAGAAGGTTTCAATAAAACAAAAATTTAAAAATTTCTTTCCACACGTGAGGAAGGAGGAAAGTAACTTCTTCTTGCTCAGCTGAAGGAAGAAAATAGGCCATGTGGGAAAGGAGGGAATAAAGTTTTAAACAAAAAATAGAAAAGAACAATATTTCAACGCCTTTGCAAGGAGGACAGAAAAAATAGGATCTCCACGCAGCCAAAGGAAGAGAAGCTTCTCCATTCCCATGCCTCTTTTAGGAAGAACATTATCCATGCCAGAGAAATCACGTTAGAAAAGAATAGCAATGAACAAAGAAGTCTCTATACATTCACCCAAGAATAAAATATTGAAAAGGTAGTTTTTCACGCATACCAAGGAGAATTTATTCTGTCAAATTAAATAAAATTGAGAGATTTTAATTTAAAATATATTTATCGTTGTATCGCTAGATTTGGAGCTCGAGCTTAGTCTCGATATATTTGTATTTTAAAAAAAAAAAAATTGTAATTCGGGATCAATTATTATTATTATTTTTAAAATAATAATAATAATAATATTAAAGCGAGTCATATTTTCCTACATCGACGGGTTTTGGAAACTAAGACCCGGCCCCGTTTGCATTGTCTTGTGTGCCTGAGTCGTTCTTTTGTAAAATTCATAATGGCCGAAAAATCCAAATCTGCAGGAAGATCGAGGAAGCCAGTGGAGAAATCTAACAAATCCACCCTGAAGTATGAATTCCAAGGAATTATTCCTCCCAGTTCCATTAAGTCAGCATATGACAACATCACTGATACAAATCTGGGTCACATCAACATGCAACAATTTTGTGAGCGGTGAAAACTGAAGGCAAAACCATTTTCTCAGATAGACTTTACCATAGTGGTCTACCCCAAGCAGATTTCCTGTCTCGGTGCAATGTCCGGAATTGGTTATTGCTTGCGCGAGCATTATGACCCTGAGAGATGAGGAATTTTTAAAGATAATCACGAGCCTTTCCTCTTAATCACACCAGAGCACATTGAGGAATTGCTTGACATACCCGACTTTCCCGAGAATGTGGATATCACTCACCAATCAGCACAAGAATTCTGGGATGAAGAACCCCTGAGATGGAGCAAGATGGTTAACTAGTTAGTAACCAAGAGACCTCAAATTGATAGGCTTCCCAAAGAACTGTACCGCATTGAGTTCGTAGAAGAAATCGGGACATGATTACTCTCCTAAGTCGAGTTTTCGCCTACCTTCTGCTAGGATTTTCCACCCATGGATGTACCAGTTTATTTGTATCATCCTAGCCAAGAAATATTTTGTGGATTGGGCCACCATCATCAGTAACACCCTTCACAAACAATTGATAGAAGTTAAGATGATCAATGCTTCTACATGACATTGTCTTTGACTTATGCGGTAGCAAGGAGAAAGTTGTTTTGTGACTTGAAACGAGAGGGGTCATGCGGCCGTCTAATAATGTTTTTCATTATTACCCTCGATCAGCTTCAAAAATAGTTATCATCATTTTAGAAGAGTCAACAATGCATTCACCTTCCGCATGATCCGGAACCTGAATCGAATACTAAGGAAAGGTTTTCTAAAGAAGCCATGAGTGTCATTTCCCAACGGGGAACCTGGTTTATTCAATTTTCATCTTTTTCCTACATTCGCGTGAGTGGCTTTGCTGGGACCCCGTGGAAACTTCCTAAGTATGTCAGTGACAGATGGGCATTAATGGAGCTGGCGCGACAATTATTCCAAGTTCACTGCCTTCTTAGTGACAAGCACCGTTCAGGAATTCATTTCCCAATTCAAATCAGGGAATACCAATGTCCAAATATTTTCAGTGCACAACTCATGGAAAAAGAGTTTGCTCTCATAACCATCCATCCATATGTGAAGAGAGCCCAGTTTGATATCAATGGATATATGCAAAAGATTATGGGAGAAAAGTACCAACATAATCCTACCATGGAAGATTTCTGGGCTGCTTGTTCGGATGAACATGAGGTAAGAAGACGGGAGTACTCTCACCTAACACTTTCTCAGATCAAGGCCTTCCGCATCAAGAGTCCTCCCAATTCATTCATAGATGATGATGAGGATGTCATTGATCCCTCATATGATGCCATTGCCTTTACCCCATTGCCTCGAATCGACTGGACCAAAAGAGATGAATTTTCTCTTGATGGCAAGAACCAACCAATTATTGAAAGAAGCATATCTTGGTATGGCAGAGAACTTGCCAGATTGCAACCAATTCTAGATCACATTTCGGGATCACAAAAATTTCCAATACGAGGGGGCCTCCATTCGACCAAAGTCTCTTCTCGATCAACCTCATTACCATCCAATCATACACAACAAGCAAGAAAGGAGTGGTTGCCGAAATCCACTTCGCCAAGTAACATGTCACAAGGAGAAAGATCTAAAGATCCTAACCCCAAGAAGGAAGAGAGCGTGTGTTTGGATTTTCTACCTCAAGTAGAGATTCTTCTACCCACATCGTTAATAGTGCTCAGAAGCTAGTAGCAAATGATCCTCAACCATGCTTCAAACAAGCATCCACTCAAGTGTAGGTAATTCAAATATCAAACACTTCAGAGCATGTAGTTCATGAAGGGATTTCCCAAAATCTCTCGAATAATCAGGAAGTGGATATTGAGGTTGTGTCTCCTCAAATCAAGGTCGTAGATAGGATTCAAGCATGATCTCATGATGTCGAGAATAATGAGAATATTAATTCGAGCTCCAGGATTCTGTATGCTTAAATAGTGAATGATACTCCTTCTTGGGTTGATTCTGAAGTAAAGAAAAGGAAGAGAGTTGTCAAGCCAATTGACATCGATTTTTATGCCCTTTTCAAAATTTTGAATGACGCCATTCCTAAGAAGCCTAAGGTGCTTTCTCAAATAACAGTGGATAATAATGGAAACAAATTTGCAGACCTTACCATTCCACAAGTTGATAAGGAGCGCGATGCTATGACACCTGCCGACTACGAAGTTTCCAAACTTGGACTTGGAAGATCTACATTAGAAAGTGACATGGTGATGGCTTGAGATTCAATTGATATCGTGCTAAAGAGACTTGAGAAATACAAGTCTCAAAACTCTTAGCTCAAGGATGAAAAGAATCAATTGGTGGAATATGTTCAACATTTGATAAATCCCATATCATCCACCTTCCCAATACCTGATGCAATGGCTGCCCCAGATGAAGATACTCTCAATTTGTCAAAGGAAATAAACACATTGGGCCATGTCACTAAAACTTGGCTTTCAAAGATTCTTGTTTTAGGCCAGGGGACGATCAAGACCGTAGTTAAGCTTCATGAAGATGTCAATGCGTATCTTGATCCAATTCTTTCTTTCAAAGAAACTTTTGTTTCTACTATATCAAATTTGGATGAGATATTGCCTAGTTTACAGGAGATGACAAGTATGGAATCTTCAGTTTTAGCTATTGAAGGAATTCTCAAATTTGAACATCGAGGGACACATTTTCTTTGGTGTCTGCATCTCAAATCAAGAAAAATGCTTCTCGAGGATTCTATGATCCATTATGAAAGCATGTGTAATGAAGCCTTCACTTCACTCTCCTTGATTCAGGAATTCATGGCTGAGATTCCTTGTAACCTCGTAAATGAGCATAATCAAAGGTGTTCATCGGAGCAGGTGGAAGAACAATTTTCACAATTGTTTAAGGACATGTACACTCCCGCCAACAATTTCTCATCAGTTTCCATGGAGCGGTGCATCAAATTAAAGAACTTATTTGAGAATGCTCAATCCAAAATTGTTAATTTAAATGATATGCCGAGTAGAATTCTTGAATTGCAGGTATTTTGTGAGGCTATTCTTCGACCAAGTGAACCTCCAAAAGAAGAAAATATGTTTGAAACTTTAGGAAGGTTTAGATCCTTTCAATTGGCAAAAGCGGCAGATCCTAATTTCACCGACGGTTCAGGGAGTTGATTTTCTTGGTATCTAATGAAGTGGGAGAGTCCATTTCTCATACGCTTGAGATAGGCGGACCCCATTTCAATGGATAAGGCACTGGTTATTATTGTATATTTTAAAAGGTGTTGTTATTTTTTTTTAGGAAACAATGGATATTTTAAGTAATTTCTATTTTTGGGTTGTCTTTAATAAAGTTGTTGAAAAAGTCAAAGGTCACTTAAGTGCCTTATTTAATGATCATGTAAAACCCTAACTACTTTGTAACCAAATTTTGGGTTATAAAAGGAAGTGAGGGGTTCATTTGTAAAGGGGTGACTTTGAGAGAGGAGAAGAAAACACTTTGTGTGCAAGCTTTGTTTTTAGAAGAAACTTTGTGTTCTTTAGTGAAAAACATTTTGGAGTTAATGAAGTATGAACTTTGTGTCTCATTCATTGTCTCTTGTAACATTTGATGTTCTTATGTTCATTAGATGTTAAGTGTTTGAATCTTGCATGAAAATATTATCTTTGATCTTATTGTCAACATTATTAATCGGTTGTTCTAGTTCACAGTGATCAAGCTCTGATTATCTACTTGCTCATGTGTGTTCCCTTTTACACGTTCTTGTTTGGCTAACTCAAACTCCGTTTTATTTGTGTTAGTTATTCGTCTTTCTTCTTCGTGCAATATTAGGCTCTATGTTTACCTAACTCTTGCATGTTCTTTCAATTCATTCCATTCCACTCCTTTCCTTCATTCCATTCCATCTCCCTCATTCACTTTTCTTTCCATTGATGTTCTAAAACACCCCCCACGTACAATTTTGAATGTACAGATGTAAATATAGTTTTTAGTTTTACATAAAGGAAGCCTCACCTTCATTGAGGAGGTACTTCGTTCCCACACTGTTTGCATGTCATTTGCATGCGTGCAAGTCCATATGCTAACATAGTCACAATGAAGGATGCTCTGATGGAGGTGGTAGAGGTAGAGGTTACCGTGGAGGATTCAGAGGTCAAGGTTGTGACAGGTGGCAAAAGTGAGTTCCCCGTGGAACATGTTATACATGTGGGTCCTCGATCGGTATAAGCATGAGTGCCCTCAGAATATTATTTGTTCTTGGTGCGGAAAGAATCAAAATTATGAAGAATGCCCAGATTTGTATGAGCACCTAAGAAAGAAGCACAAATAGGATAAGGGTGCGGGAATGGTTAGAGTACAATGCCCGAACAAAAACTTGTTATTACAAAACAAGAGGTATTACATGCAAAGTATCCAGATCCTGCCCATCAAAAGGAAGTCTATTAAGAGATTATGGAGGTCATTCGAATTTGTAGGGTGAGATACAGTGCTTGAAGGAGCAGTTGTGGAAGTTGGAACAGGAAAAAGTAGTTGAGCTTCCTCAGAAAGATGATGACTTGAAGGAGGTTTATAAGATGTTGTGCCAAGAAAACATCATTCCTTTATTGGGGGAATGGTTAAGGGGAAAGATGTCGTGCACTGGAGTTGAGCACGAGAGACAGATTTTACATGCTAACTTACCTCTTCACAATCTGGATTATGACAAAGAGATCACTCTGAATGTTGTTGTTGATCGATGCCTTGAGTAACATTTTCATTGATATAGGTGCAGAAGTGAATGTATTCACCTTGGACGTATGGAACTAGATGGGGAGGCTACCATTACAGCCATCTTTGAATGTTCTATATATGGCAAACAAAATTAAAGCCACACCCATTGGAGTTCTGAAGGATGCCACTATTACTATATAAGGGTCCAAGTTTATTGGGGATTTTGAAGTCTTGGCGCTTGCCAAATAAATAAATTTTGGAATTGCTTGGCGCCCTTGGTGTTATGCAAATAATGTTGATATGCACTTCAATAAGGGTTACATTAGTTTTGAGAATAAAACAGAGCGCTTGATCATTCCTTTGACAGACGGAAAAGATGCACCTTATGTAGAACCTTTTAGTCAAGAGGATTTGAACAAAATTTATGTGCGCACCATTAGAGATCCTGAAGTACTTGAGCCATCAAAGGAAGGAGTTATTCAATGGGATGATGCACAATCTATGAGTGATACAACCAACGTTGCTTGTGACAACTGGGCACATGGGACTTATGAAATGATTGGGCGTGAGATGAAGAGTGCAGTTACGTACATAAGTAGGTTACGTTGTGTTAGATGTTTGGACAGGTACCCATAGGACAAGCCACTACTAAAGGATTGAAGCAAGACATGCAAGACATTGATAAATGCTTTATTCCTTAGGCTTGACAAAGAAAAGATTGAAAAATTTGAAGTTGAGAAGCAGGTGTCTCAGTTGTGTGAGATTATTGCCAAAGTTGCCAAATCTTCCACTTAGCCAATTTCAGCACATAAGCAGGTGAGTGATCATCTGATGTAGGAAGTGGAAGATGCAGGTAACCAGTTAAAGCTATCGACAAATGGAAGAATCTAATCATTCGCCAAGCTTCTGTACAACTCAAGGAGGTGTCGGCCCATCTAAAGGTTATGAAGGATGCATCGGTTCAGTTGAAACAACTAGCGACAAGCACAATGGACATGAACACAGTAGCTGAAAAATACTTGAGTACTTTGGTCGAGATAAATAAGTTCTTGAGGAGGTTTTGACCTTTAACGAATTGTGCCCGATATATCGGTTAAAAAGCGAAGCGACTTGAGTTTACGCTTTCTTTCCGCTTGGAGATCTTCATAATCATGTTGAAAAGGATATGGGCACTTTAGAGTATGGCATCATCACTATCAAACAATGTCATTGTTTTCACCAATGAGGAAGTGATCGGAACGTTTCTTCATACAAAAGGACCATTCCTAGAAAAGTTCCTGATTCCCTAGAAGGATCTCTTCTGATGGTGCAAGAGAGGATTGATGGAGCTGTTAGGCCTTTCACGATGGATTCCATCGATGAAGTGTAACGATGCGATCGGATATTAAGAGGTTCAATCCTAGTTTGAAGGATGTGGAAGCGTGCATTGAGGTTTTGAATGAAGGCTTGCTGCAATTCAGGACAGAAAAAGAAGTTGTGGCTAAAATAGATGGGAAGTTGTTGAATTACATGTTCGACAAGTATATTCAGTATCAAAACAAAAAGAAGATGTAGATGTTATAGCTGGCAGATCTTTCTTCTTCTACTCTTTCTTCTTCTATTTCTACGTTCTCGATGTAATTGTAAAACTTTAAAGTTATTGGTTTGAAAACCATTACTTTAAGTTGTGTGGAATGATTCTATAAGTTAAGTGATAGATGTGTATAATTTTGACTATAGATCCAGATGCATGTCACTTGGAGAGGAATTAAAGGAAGATGATTGCCAGATGTTATCTTTACTTCTTGTTTATGTTCTAGTTCAGTTAAGTTTCCCATTTGTAATTTCCCTTCTACATTCTATAAGTAGAGGAAGAATAATGATCGAGAATTTGTAAGCAACATTCTTGTGTTCCAGACTTTGTGCTGAAACCCCTGATAGCTATTTGAAGCAAAGGAATAGAAAGGAGCATATTTCCAGAGAACTTTGTGTCGACGGTGCATTTTGTTTCTAACTTTTTGTCTTAGATCTACTTATAAACTTTGTGTTATTCTAGATCTAGATCTGAAAGTTGCCTTTGCTTATAATTTTGTGTGTTAATATCTATTGGTTTTGTCTATGTGCATGCAATCAATTATGTAATCTATTGATTAGGTTGCACATCTTTCCTCTTTCCTTCCTATTTTTATTATTTCCTTGTTCATTAGATATTTCCTTTCTTTAATAGCTACTTATTTGCTGCAAAACTATATAGCTATGGTTCATGAGCTGCATGGTTAAAGTAATACCCCAAATAGATACTAGCATATTTAATTGACAAATTTTACACGGAGCCTCACTGGTAAATGAGGGAGATTTATCTCATGACTGCCTAGGTTTTCAGCTATGCAGAAAATCTAGCCAACAAGAGTTAATTCTACCTGCAGAGGGATAGAGCACCCAAGTATTCTTTCATTTTTTGTGTAAAGTTATTCTTTCATTCCTTATTCTTTATTCATGGAAAGATAAGTCATGGTTACCCATTTTTAGGGACGACAATGAAGCAAGTGTGGGGTAATGTTGGGTGATGAATTACAGCCTAAGTATTGAAGGCACATAAAGATTGGGTGCGCAGACATAGGGTGCGTTACGGAAATATAAAAAGAAGGGTGCATGCGGAAAAGTATAACTTTAGGACTTATCCGTTTTGCATGATGAGGCTAAAGATAGATTGAGTGCGGAAGACTTGGAAAACACGCATCAATATGAAGAATTGAGGACAAAGCAAGGCTATTTTGGACAAGTGGAAGATCAAACGACATGCATAGTTTTGAGCTATTACTAGGATTAGGTCTCTTAGTTGATATTATTAGATAATATATTAATAGCGAGCTTGCATGCTTTTGTATTTATCTTATAAGTGTGCATGGCTATACTTAGCATGTAGCCTATTTTAGAGAGTGCGGGAGTAGTGAAGGGAAAGTCCCCGATACTTATAAATATGTATAGATTTACGCGGTTTAGGGATCCCTATTTTGTTAGTGTTATGTTGCTAGTTATGAGTGCGCATGAATTATGGTGACACTTTGTTATGTATGTATTTAGTTTCGTGTTTTACAAGATAATTAAGACAATGTATTTTTGTATTTGGATATTGGTTGTTGACATATTTGTGATTGGTTCTTATTTGGTAAACCTAATCTTGATTCTTGTATAAGTTGTTCTTGCATATGGTATGATCTAGATTTGTTTATGGTTTATCACTGCATTGTTATTATGGATCTGGAATATATCTATGTGTGTGCTTATCATGCTAAATCCTTGACAAAGCTTCCATAAAAGAGGGACATGGTACCCTTGCGCGATTCGGGTGAGTGCTCGAGATTTTCCTGGGTGATGTGCCACCGCTCCTTGGGTTGTTTGGTAAAATAAAAGACTACACAATGCAAGCTCAAATTTTTGTGTGAATGAAATGAAGTCTTGTAAGGCCTTATAAAGGGAAAAATCCATGTATTTTGAGTTTTTTTAGTGTCAAATCCGTGTATCCATGTATGAGCAATGTAAACGAGTTAAAAACATGGACTCACCGAGTCAAAAATAGCGAGTTTTAGTGGTGATTACTCGTTTGGCGAACTTTTGGCGAGTACTCGTCATGTTTTATTACTATGGTATCACCATTTGACACTTCATTAAAAATATATGAGACACTCGAGGAGGAAATTTTTATTGCTTTGTGGATTTTAAAAAATCCTTTGACACGGTACCCGGAGATAACATTTAGAACATGATGTAAGAGCTTAGTACTCAAGACAAGTATAGAGTAGTAGTGCATAGATTATATGAGCAGTCAAAGCTAAAATCAGAACTAAAGAGGGTATGTCCGAATGTTTTGGTAGTGACATTGGTGTCAAGCAAGGTTGCCCTCTTTCCCCACTTTGTTTGGTTTATACATTGACAAACTTTGAAGAGTTTTTAAATAAAACTAGTGGTGAAGTTACTCTTATATGCCGATGATCTTGTCCTAATTTCAAAAACAACTCATGGGTTGGTAGAACAGTTGAAAGTCTTAGAACTATTTTTCCAAGAAGTTGGGATGCAAGTGAACATCAACAAGACCAAAGTCATAATTTTTTTGCTAAAAAGGAAAGAGACTCAAGTTAACTTTCTTTTTGAAGGAGCCCATTGGATACATGTAGAGAAAAAGGATACATGAGGTTAGAAAGCGTCTTACTTCAAAACAGGTGCGGAAAGTTGAGCTATGGGATTGGAAAACCAAGAAAACCCTCTTTGGCTTGTTGGTCACGTTAGTTGCCCTATATGGTTGTGAGGTTTGGGGAAGTAACATGTCTAATCATGATTGGAGGCAGTTGGAAAGAATCCAAAAGCATCTAATCACAAGCACCCTCAAAGTCAAAACAATAGTCCCATACGAGATTTTATTGGTTGAAGTAGGGATGTTTCCGATGGAGGCATCGACAATAACTCGGATGCTAAGCTATGTGAAAAAGGTTGAAAGCATGGATAACCATCATTGGCCCAAAATGGTTGTGGAGGAGAAATTAGGACGTAGAAAGAAAACTTGGATGAAGCGAAACAAGTAGATGAGCAACTGGGCATTAACTTGCAAGAGTGTCCTAACACCAATGAGGAAATAAAATCTTTTGTGATAGAAAAATTTAGGACTGCCATGTGGACAAGGAAAATTGGCCGAAAGAAAGCTCATTACATCAAAGAATTTAATTCCTCTTGGGAACATGATGAAAAAAATATCTAGGTACGACCATCAAGGGAAAAGCAAGGATGTTAGTTGCGGTGCTAAGGATTGGATCAAATCGTCGTCAATGTAATACTAGTAGATGGAATATTCCTAAGGAGGATTGGGAGAGGAGAACTTGTCTTTTTTTTAGTAAGGGGGTGGTGGAGATAGAATGACACTTCATCATGGAATGTACAACTTATGATGATATTCGTATTTAGTATGAAATCAACCTGAAAGTGGACAACCTAAGCAATTTATTTGAAGAAGATAGGCTTAAAAAGCCTTTTGGTTTTTTTATCAAGACCAATTGTAGGAGGCCCGATATTGAAAGAATTCTTAAAATATCTTAAGGTTGTAGCTTTGATCCCATAGACTGTTTGGTCTTGTGGACGTCATTAAAATATTACATTTCATTTCAATAATATCTTTTCACGCAAATGTTGGTAAGCACATGTTTTAAAACCTTGTTGGTTGATTACTCGCATGTCCATTTGCTTGAGGGTGTTATGCAAGATACTCTAATGGTGCACCAATGATGAATTCTTTCATTAACATTTTAATTGCTTTGGTGATGAAGTGTGTGCATCTGGCATTGACAAGCTTCTGCAGATGCACATATTTGTAAAATAATCCCCTTGCTATTTTCTTCTCTATTTCTATTTTGCTTGATACACTCTCTCCTTTTCTCTCTCTTGTATTTTCCCTTTTTGTATTTTTCTTTTCCCCTTCACTGTGCTTTCTACACAAATTTCTCTTTTGAGTTGTTGCTCTCTCTCTTTTAGCTGCTACTTACTCTCTTCTAGTCTCTATTCATGCACTATATTATGCTTCTATATATTCATTTAAATATCCCCTTTACAATTTAATACATTTTCGTAAATATATAAATATTTAATCTTCCTTTTTTTCTGCCCAAAAACATGCTTAGAAAATATATATAAATATATTAGGGCCCACAATAAAAACATGACCAACAATAAAAGTCGGACCTGAAATAACATTAAATGCAATAAAATCTAAGACTTTAAAGTCCACTGGGAGGAGAGAAGGGAAAAGCTCTGGAATGAAACCATGTCGAAATTGAAAAAGCGAGGGTTTCAAATAATTTTCAACGGCATAAAAATTCAACGGCCATACAATTTATTAATCTTGTCAATAAGCGGTTGAGAAGGGGAAGGTGAATTTAAAAAAATGCGGGTGGCTCGAGATTATCGACAACAATTGTTTATGACACTCCCCCTTAATCTTGAGCCAAAAAAAGAGAATTAGATATCTTGGAAAAAGCGGGTGTTCAAATATTTTTCAACGGCATAAAAAAATCAATGGCCATACAATTTATTAATCTTGTCGGCATGGTTTGAGAAGGGGGAAGGTGAATTTTTAAAAATGCGGGTGGCTCAAGATTATCGACAACAATTGTTTCTAAAACTCCCCTTAATCTTGAGCCAAACAAGAATTAATTACTTTGTAGTTATGTGATCTATTTATGACACCCAAATTTCCTCTCAAATACACAAACTTTTCCTTTGACGGTGGTTTGGTAAAAATGTTAGCTAGTCATTTGCTACTCGACTTGCAAAACTTTAGCTCAATTTATTCCTTTCTCCACCAACTCACGAATGAAATGATATATGATTGCTATATGCTTGCTTTTGCTATGAAAAACTAGATTCTTAGACAATGCAATCAAAGACATATCATCACAAAAATCACATAACCTCCTTGTTGTTTTTCATGCGAATTTGAGACTTGATTCTTTTTAACCAAATAATTTGACAAGCACAAGTAAATATTTGGTGGCCCATTTGTGTCTAGGTCATAGAGTGGAATGTTTCAGATTTTGATTGGATCACACATTGCCTAGGGTCCTCCATTGATGTTATGGAAGTGTTTTGCAAGATGCCATAAGGTAGGGGGCCGAGGAAGCACTTAGGATCTTGCTCGTTTCGTTGTGGCAGTTCTCTCCTCGAAGCATCTTACACTTTACGGATGTAACCTTTGGTGGCCCATATGTGTGTAGGCAGTAGAGTGGAATGTTTCATATTCGATCAGATCACATGTTGCCTAGGGTCCCCCATCGGGGTTATGGAAGTGATTTGTAAGATATTGCTAGAGAGGAGAGGTGCAGAAGCACTCGGAATATTACTCATCTACGGGCTGAGTTGGTGCGCCTTTGTGTGGGGAATCGTTTTCCTTGTTCCTTCTTGGATGTTCCCTTCTAGTTTGTTTTACGACTCTCTCCTCGAATATTTTTACGTTGCGTGGAAGTATCCTTTGGTGGTCCGTATGCGTGTAGGCAATGGAGTGAAATTTTTAAGATTTTGATCGGATCTCAGATTGCCTAGGCCCTCCATTGATTTTATGGAAGCATTTTGTAAATGCCTTGAGGAGAAGGCAATCAAATGGGATTGAGGTCGGATAGTCTGGATAGTTTGTTCCCTTTGAACATGTGTAGGGGATTTCCTAGGTATGGACATCCTTGAGCAGCCCTATAATTTAGGTGGTTGTGTGCACGGTGTGTTGGCTAGATTTTTTTCATAGCTGAAAACCTAGGCAATCATGAGATAAATCTCCCTCATTTACCAATGAGGCTCTCGTGTCAAATTTGTCAATAAAAATATGTTAGTATCTATATGGGGGTTTTACTTTAACTATTCAGCTCATAAACCATAGTTGTATAGCTCTACAACAAGTAAACAACTATTTAAGAAAGGAAATATTTATAGAAGAAGGAAATAATAACACACAGGGAAGAAATAGGGAAGATGTGCAACCCAATCAATAGATAACTAGAGTTGATTGCATGCACATAGAAGAAACCAATAGATATCAACACACGAATTATGAGCAAAGGAAACTCCAGATCTAGATCTAAAATAACACGGTTTATAAGTAGATCTAAGACAAAAGCTAGAAACAAAATATACCATAACACAAAGTTCTCTGGAAATCTTCTCCTTTTTATTCCTTTGCTTCAAATATCTATCAAGGGTTTCAGACAAAGTCTGGAACACAAGAATGTTGCTTTCAAATTCGATCATTGACCAAGATTCTTCTCCTACTTATAGAATGTAGAAGAGAAAACACAAATGGGAAACTCAACTAAACCTGAAACATAAACAAAAGGTAAAAATAACATCTGGCAATCATCTTCCTCTAATTCCTCTTCAAGTGACACATTTGTCACTTAACTAATAGAATTGTTCCACATAACTTAAAGTGATGGTTTCAAAACCAATAACTTTAAAGTTTTACAATTACATCTGGGAATGTGGAAAACGAGAAGAAGAAAAAATAGAAGAAGAAATACACGCCAGCTGTAACATCTATATATTCTTTTTGTTCGTCATCGAATATACTTGTCGAACATGTAATTCAACATCTTCCCATCTGTCTTAGCCATAGCTTCCTTTTTGTCCTGAACTACAGCAAGCCTTCGTTTAATACCCTGATACATGCTTCCACCTCCTCCAAGCTAGGCCCAAACTTCTCAATATCTGACTGTAGTGCCACCAGTTTGTTGATGGAATTCATTGTGAAAGGCTTAACAACTCCATCAATTCTCCCTTGCACCATCAGAAGAGATCCCTCCAGAGAATTAGGCACTCTACTAGGAATGATCTGTGTGTATGAAGTAACGTTCCCGACCACTTCCTCATGAGTGAAAGCAATGACATTGTCTGAGTAAAGATGATGCCATACTCTCAAGTGCCTGCATCCTCTTCAGCATAATTCTACAGATCTCCAAACAAAAAGATACTACAAACTCAAGTTGCTTCCCCTTCTCAACTGATCTGCTAGGTACAATCTGTTCCGCAATCAATACTTCTCTTGGAAGCTTATTTATTTCAACCAAAGTACTTAGGTTACTCTTAGCAACTGTGTTCATATCTATCATGCTTATCACCAGTTGCTTCAGCTGATTTGATGCATCTTTCATAACTTTGTAGGCGGGTTGGCACCTCTCTCGAGTTGTGCGAGAATCTTGACAAATGATCGAGACTTTTTATTCATCGATAGCTTTAACTCTGGTTGGTTGCATCTTCCATTTCCTACATAAGATGATCGCTCACCGCTTCGTGATGAAATGGGCTGAGTGAAAGATTTAGCAACCTTAGCAATGATCTTACACAACCGAGATACCCTTACGAAGTTCAACTTTCTCTTCCTTTTCTTTGTCAAGCATAAAGAATAGAGCATCTATCAATTTCTGTGTGTCTTGCTTTAATCCTTCGTGGTGGCTTGACCTATGGGTACTCTGGTTACTGTTATGTCTTCTACCGTGAGCTCATCCTCCTTCCCTTCTATCGGAACTGACATCTCAGTGAACTTCGGCCCTGACTCCTCAATGATCAACCTTTTAGTTACCTTAGCAACTTTAGGTTTTCTATCTTTCCCACTTAGATTCAGGAGTAGCTACAAGTTGTGTTCCTCCAAGTTGATTTCTTCTCTAGCCTCTAGAACTAACTGTAAAGTCAACCATTCTGAGAAATTACTTCTCAGAGAATGAGAAGTTGCTGAGTGTACCACTATCTCACACTCGATTCCTCCCCATCTGAAATCACTTAATATTGTGGCTGCCATCCTCTGAGTCATCCAAAGATAGAGCTCTTTCAAATTTGGCCATCTCAGTAACTTCAATGTTTCTTCAGGAAGAGGAACTATCAATGTAGGAATGGCGGTATCCTCCGAGGTGCAATAGTCGGTGAAGTGCTTGGTACTGGAGAAGTGGAACTAATATCATGGCCATAGAAGTGATCTTCTCCTTCGAATGAGACCTTCTATGCACTTTAATCTTCTCAGGCCTTCTGCTACTTTCTCCTTTGTGCTTCCTCTTGAGGGAATCTCCTGTGCCAAAGTTTCCTGTGATTTGATTCATCAATGCTTCATCAAGGCAATATCCCTTCGTCAGCAACTAGTTTGAAGTATTGACCAGAACAGCGGCAGACCTTTCTTCAATCGTATGACAGACCACCTACGTTCTCCCAAAGTACAGCTCTATCTCCTCCCATCCAATGGTATGTGTCAAGTAACACAAGCCCATCATCCTTAAGATCCGTAGGTATCCGTGCTAATCCAAATTCAAACACTTTCAGCGCATGATAACTTGCTGAAATATTTCTTTCTAACCGCATACTCGCTTTTGCACTTTATCTAGAAATATTCTAATGAAAGCACATGCGCGTACTCTGGGAGATTGTATTCCTCACCAATCCAAATGGATAGAATTTAAACTGTGTCTTTGGGAAGACCTCTTTCTCGTACTCGGATAACATCTTTTCTTCTATTCCTCAAGCCTTATGAATGCTTTGAAAGCTATAATGGCCCACAAGTGATCGGGAAGAAGCCTGTAGACTTGTGTCATTTTGACTGAAGGTCATGCATCTCCACGAGTTGTCTGCTCAGCTCCATGGTGACCAATCTATGATTCGGATATCTCGGTAACTTAACCGGTTCTCCGAAAAGCTAGTGACTCTGAGGTATGTGAAATCCATAAACTGAATGAAGAGACTGCCAATTCTAGACACAACTTCCCATGCTTCCTTACTCACCCTGTTGGCCTTTAGATCGCCATCTAGCTTGCAAATGAATTCGTAGAAGAATCCATCGTTGACCACTTTGAAATCTTTCTTACACGTAGGTATAGTAAGTTGTGGCTAGCACTCAAAAATAGGGTCCTTGGAAAGAACACCACATCTATCCAGCTTGGAGAAGATGCCTTCTGAAGCTGCTGCATATACCAAATAGGAAGTCATTTTGAAGCTAAAAGTACACCTCATATTTCGAAGCTGCTCACCAATGTTGTCACTAATAATTTCTAACCAATTGGTTATTGAATCTGCTTTGTTGATTTCAATGGTCTGATGAAAGCATACATCCATATGCGTGAAGTTGTGAGCATTCACTTCGCCATTTATCCTGCATAACAATTTGGCAATATCATCCACCTCTTGTACCAAATTAGACCGCGGAAGAGTTCTTGAGAACTTGGAAGGAGATCTGGGCTTCTTCATGTATCTAATGTTCATTATGCCCATGCAGTCAACTCTATGCTTTTCCCATCTATTGTCGGCATCCTGTATGCTAATAGTAGTTACCACCTTTCGTGCCGGAATCTTCAAACAATAATTGATGAACTGTGCGTCCAACCGGATTATTGTTTTCCCTGTAGCATCTCGGACTGATCTAGATGATGGATGGTAAGACCTAACACACTCCATGACAAACTCTGGAAACTATGTTGTGAATGGAAACGCTGCAGCTCGAATGATTCCACCGCATTTGATTTGCGCACACATGAGGGAATTCTTTCTGCTCTCTATATCTCACAATCAATTCGAAAGAGGTTCCAGACCTAGATCTCGTGTCTCCAATGTCTCGCAAACTTAGAAGTGATGCATGAATCTGATGTGCTTTTTTTTCCATCCCTCTTTGCCATGGATGTATGCATCTTTGTCTGAACAATTCTTTTCCTCTTTATTCAGTCGGAATTCTTCACAACCGGTGCAGATCTGGATAATTCTTCAAATTCAGAGGATATTTTCAATGTATTGGACATTGATTTAAGCTCCCTTTCTCTTATAAAAGCACCTGTAATGAATTCCTGCAATTAATTCAGACAAAGATGGCAACCGGAACATGAACAGTGGATTTTAATCATAAAAATCTGCATATATCAAGCTTGCTGCCCCAAAATTTGATGTTTTATTTACATGCAAAGCAAGCATGAATTTTACCAACTTCACCTGAGCACCTGTACCACTATGCAGACAATTATTCAGACACAAATCAAGCTCCTTCAAACCTAGGCGCCAAATTTGGAAGCTTTCAGCAGTAATTACACTTTCTTTTGAGCAAAATTCCTTTTCAAATGGGGCACACTTTTGTCCAGGCTGCACTTATTTGCTATTGAAGTAATTAATTCATCCTTATGGCATTCTTTACTTATATAACCCTCATAATTCTATAAGTAATTAGTACCCCTCCTATTATTGGCAATTAATTAATTAATTAATAAGCTCTTCTCTTCAAATGGGGCACTTATTTTGTGCATGTTCATGGCTGCCATTAAACTAGAAATCGCATGTGTTTCATGAGATGTGAACGCCGAATGGTATATGTTATTTGTTTTAGAGGTATAATTATTACTTTTTTAGTTGATGTTGATTAGGGGTGTGATTGATTTTGGAAGTGTAGAAATATAGATGGGCCACTTAATTTTAAGGTTGTTTCTATATTTCAAACTTGTTAAAAATTCGTACATGAATACATTTGATACCATTTTCATAGTTAATTTATTTTATAGTTGATGTTGTATGTATTTAATTCATGTTTATTAGTTGTGCATCGGTTGTTCGGTTGGTGTTTTGTTGGAAAAACATTTATTGTATAGTTGATAATGTGTGTGATTGATAGTTGTAGTGTAGGAATTTAGTTGAAACATTACATTGAAATGTCGTATGTGTACATTTAATTCTGTTATAGATTCGTACAATTAAAGTTGCATATCATATTTCAAAACATCAAATAAATGTAGATCTGCGTGCACATAATGAGACATGTATACATTCGTAGTATTTATATCATGAATGGTAGCCTTTAGTGGGAAATTTTAGTTTCAATAAACATGATTACATTTGATACCCCTTGAACAACAGTGTCACTTTGGATAGAAGAAGTGTTGAGTATAGTAGTGGTGGAGGTGCTATCAAAGCAGAGGGTAGCTTTTACGATAGGCTGAGTGATAGTAGTCTTGACTCCTCCTTTCTTCTTGCTCCAAGTGTTGTTACGTACACCATTTTTGAGTATCTCTCGAATGAAAAAGCAGGTGAAATACGTAGATTTGCAAGCGAGGAACTCGGAGAAAGTCAGAATGTCGACCGCTTTCAAAGTGGTTCTAATGTCGATGGTTGCTCTATGCAAAGTAAGTCCCTGCCACTTGTGGATAGTTAATCCCCAGGCCATTTTAATCAGCAATTGTCTTCGATTCCCTCTTGAAATAGGGGTATGGGAATATGTAACAGGTTGGAGGGATCCCAACATGGGCCATTGTATCTATCAAATTTGACAACAAAAATAAAGGTAATGCTTGGTGGTTGCATTGATGCGTCGTAGACAATGTCGGTGATTGTTCCTGTGGCACCATTCACGAGGCCTACGTCAACCCATAGATTTGTAACCAGTGTTACGAAATTGGGCAAGGAAGCTTTGGAAGAGTGTATCAGGGTAATTTGAAAGATAAAGATGTGGCTATAAAGAAACTAAAAGGTAGAGGCAAAGACATCAAGAAATTAGTTGAGAATGAAGTCAACACGATGTTGGGCACCAGTGTTGAGAATGGACCTTAGGGAGGACAAGTGCAGTATCTGAAATGTGGGGTCCTCCCACTGAATCGATTACGTGTTGCAACAAGTTCTTGTAGCTTGGTGAGCTTGAAGCCAATTTCTGCCAAGAGCGCCACAAACTGGTTGAATTCCAACCCAATGGTTTACAACTTTGTACAGTTCAAGAGAATGGAAAAAACATCTCCCTTCAGATTGTTATTTCCAAATGTCAGTTGTTGTAGGTAGCCCAACATTCCCAATTCTTGGGGTACCATTCTACTTAATTGGTTGTCTTCTATTTGAAGAAAATTAAGCGCTGAAATATTTCCTATGGATTTTGGGATGCTTCCGTTTAGCTGATTGATGGACAGGTCCACCAATCACAATTTGGTTAGCTTATGGCCTACATCCTCTGGAATTTTCCCCACAAACTTGTTGTGATATAGGTTCAACTTTTTCAATTATGTACAGTTCATGAGAGAATATAGAATGGACCCTCCTAGGTTGTTATTATCCAACTGATAGTTCGTAGTTGGGAAAGTGAACCCAGTTCTTGTGGAATATAGCCATATAAGGAATTAGAAGATATATTTAACTCCTCCATGAAAGAACAGTTTCCTAGCACCTTAGGAATGGCACATGTAAGGATATTGTTCTCTAACTTGAGCTCTCTCAGTTTCCATAATTGACCAATCTCTTCTCGGGATACTACCATTGAGTTTGTTGGAATTTAGAAGAAGATGTTCTAATCTGGTCAATGTTGTTAATATCTCAGATGGAATTGGTCCCTCAAGCATATTATTAGACAACGACAAGTGATGCAATTTTGTGCAGTTATTCAGAGAATTGGGAATTTTTCCAGAAAGCAAGTTATTTTTTAGATTGAGCACTATTAAACGCCTGAGAGCACCTAGTAAATAGAAATAATAAGATAAGCTAATTATTCCCTATAAAATAGAAATAATTGAGATAAACTAATTCACGTCCATATTTGTTGTATAACCAATTTCATCAACTGTATCAGGCCCGCAAATCAACCATTTGTTTGTTTATGAGTTGATTATCGTAATTTTCATTTACTTATTTAATTTTAAACCAGGGATATTTGGGATGGAAACACAACTTTTCTTATAGGAAATCATTCAGATCACAAGAGAGAGTATCGTTGATCAGATATGTGGCTGACTATCTCATGCAAAATTCAAAAGCAACTTTACATATGAAACACCAAGTTGCCAACCAGTGCTTGGCGAAACATGCTCTCGCAATGTTGATAATACAACTCAGATTCATGTTTGTCAATTACATAATCTCGCAATGTTGATAATACAACTCAGATTCATGTCTGTCAATCACATGATCTTGTAATGTTGATAATACAACTCAGATTCATGTCTGTCAATTAAATGAATATGCTACAGATACAGTATGGCACCAAACCAATAGGGTGCAAACATCCATCACAACATAATTGATGACTTCAGACACTCTTGCAGCATCTGAAAAGAGTGACAACAAGTCCCCACTACTTCCTGAGAGCCACCATGATCTACAAGATTCTGATTGCAAGGATGCTTCATTTTTAGGAGCAGTATTCAATCTGTGAACAACCATTGTGGTGTATTGCATCTAGCTTTAAATTTGATCAAGTTTTTATGAATGTATTTCCTTGGGTTGTGAGTTGAAAAAGTGGTTGTTGTTGCTCTGTTCTTCCTTGAATTAAAACTCAAGGAAGAAATTCTCTAGGCATCCAGAAATACATGCCCTCAATTTCGCATCCACAAACTTTATGAAACATTGTGCAAATGCTTAGGGAAATCAAATAACATATACCGTTCAGCGTTCACATTGCCAACCAGTGCTTGGCGAAACATGCTCTCGCAATGTTGATAATACAACTCAGATTCATGTCTGTCAATTACATGATCTCGCAATGTTGATAATACAACTCAGATTCATGTCTGTCAATTAAATGAATACGCTACAGATACAGTATGGCACCAGACCAGTGCATACAAAAACAAATTATTTTAAACAACAAAGATTAAACCCTTACAGTATCATCCACAAATTCTTAAAGGAATTGTGTAAAGGCGTCTGGAGCATAACTTACTAATCCAGAAGAAGTGTCTGAAACATCAATCTGACTTCTCGTGCTTCCACTGTATTGTTTTCTTTTATTTCTCGTGTCTGTATATTCTCTACATCACTCTAAATTCCTGAATCTCCTTTTGATCTCCCTTTTTCTGTGTGCGTATACTTTCTTTTCTAGTGTTTGCCATTTATCATTGATCTCCCTTTTTCTATTTTTAGCTCAGCCTAATTAAAAACAAAAGCTAAAATTGTTAATTACTAGAAACAAAATTATTACAAATAAAAGTTAAAATTGTTGTTAATTAAAAACAAACAAAATTATTAAAAATAAAAGCTAAAATTGTTGTTAATTAAAAACAAACAAAATTATTAAAAATAAAAGATAAAATTGTTAATTATTAGAAACAAAATTATTAAAAATAATAGAGAAAAATTAAAATAGGGAGGAAAAGCACAAACGCGTCAAGATGGTCGTCAAACCACAAATTTAGCACAATCGTAGAAACATCCGCAGTGCCTTTCCCATAGGGGAACGCCTTGGCGTAATAAATTAAATTGATTTAATTTTAGCTCTCTACTTCAGATTAACTTAAGCCTCACATTATGCTTTGACCTCATTTACCTAAAATATGAATTAATTAAATCAATTAATAATTTAAAAAGTATTATTCCTCTCCCAAATGGGGCGCACTTTTTGACATGAAGGGGCTGCATTAAATAAATAATATTTATTTAATTTTAGAATGTCTAATTCTAATTTCTTTTATCCACTTTCCCTTTGTTGACTTTTCCACAAGCTGGGCACCAAATTTGGAGAGAAAATTAATTAATTTAATGCATTTAAAGCTGCCCTTCCTTCCCAAAAGGGGTTTCACTTTTTGGCATAAGCAATTTCTATTTTTAAAAGCCAATTAACAATGGTATTATTCACCCTGCACTGCAGCTCCAAAAATCCCATGATTCACTTAAGCTGTTTGACTTTCATAATGGGATTATTTACCCTGCAAGGCAGGTAATAAAATCCCATTAATGCCTTAAGTGATTTTCCTTTTATTTCACAATGAGAATTTTTACCCTGCAAGGCAGGTAAGAAATTCCCGCCTACCTGCTGCCTCTGATTTTCCCATTGTGACTTAAGTGTCATTGCTTCCATGGAAAAAGTACCCTGCTAGGTAGGTACAAAATTCCCACCTGCCTGCTGCTTCCAAAAATCCCATGATCCACTTCAAACCTCTTTTTCCAAAAATGTGGCCTGCCCAAAAGAAGCTTTTTGGTGCGTGACTTCGTCTTTTCAGAGAGAACCAGACCTCCGGTGGCAAATTCCTTCTGGCATAACGTGCATAGGTGATCTCCAGATACTCTAGGAAAAGAATCAGACCAAACCGGCAAAGGAATTGATCTAGAGAAATTTCACAAAAAACGAAACGGAAAAACACCAAAAACACAAAACGTTGCCAAAAGTCACAAATAAAGCCCAAGATTCATTCCTGGTTAAAACCCTACTGGTATATGGGAATATTGACATGTACGATCACAACAAGGTTAAACCGGAGCACAAATTGCCTCAAATGGGGCTCAAAATAATTAAATACAAATTTCTCGCAGGCAAACCCCAACGACAGAATATAACAATTTTGGGCATTTGGGTATTTGTCAAAAATGACTTATATGGCTCCTTGGGAATATCTTGACACAATACAGAAACTTTCTGGCAATAAAAACACAAAACGACCCATTATTTTAAAAGTACAATTTTTTTAAATAGGGTAGCCCAGTTTCGGGGTGAAATCTGGGACACCACTGCATTCTGTGTGGCCTTTATCGATCACGAGCAAGTTGGCTTTGAGGCATAGGGTAAAGGGCTTCATCTGAAGACGCACTTCTCGGATGCCTATGAACCGAATCTCCTAGTTGATGCGTTCCGACCCTATGATATCCTTTCCACCCCTGAAGAAGTGAAATTTTATGAGGGTGTCGATGCCCACGTCGTGCTTGTGTCGGGACATTTGATGTGCCAACGGTATCATTGGAAGTTCCAATGCTCGTCGTTGTTGAAAATGTTGAAAGCATGTATAGATATGTAATTGTCACCTACCTTTCCGCGTCCACATTTGAGCTCGAGGGGTGGTTGATACGATGTTCAACTGCAAGGAAGAAGAGATTTGTTGTTTTGGTTTCCCATTTGTGCGGGTCTTGTTGCTCCTTTTGGAGGCCTCCGTGGCCCGTACGTGGATGGAAGCTACTTGGTCAATCCTACCAGTAGTCATATGCTTGTCTCAAAGATTAAGCCATGCATGTCTAAGTATGAACTATTTTAGACTATGAAACTATGTATGGCTCATTAAATCAGTTATAGTTTCTTTGATGGTACCTTTACTACTCGGATAACTGTAGTAATTCTAGAGATAATACATGCAAAAACCCCAACTCTTAGAAGGGACACATTTATTAGATAAAGGTCAGGTGCGGGCTTGTTGGCTACTCGGTGATTCATGATAACTCGGCAGATCGCACGACCTCTCGTGTTGGCGACGCTTCATTCAAATTTCTTCCCTATCAACTTTCGATGGTAGGATGAGGCCTACCATGGCGGTGATGGGTGACAGAGAATTAGGGTTCAATTATGGAGAGGGAGCCTAAGAAATGACTACCACATCCAAGGAAGACAAAGCGAGGCACGCAAATTACCCAATCCCGATATCGGGAGGTAGTGATGATAAATAACAATACTGGGCTCATCGAGTCTAGTAATTGGAATGAGTACAATCTAAATCCCTTAATGAGGATCCATTGGAGAGCAAGTATGGTGTCATAGCCTCGGTAATTCCAGCTCCATAGCATATATTTAAGTTGTTGCATTTAAAAAGATCGTAGTTGGATTTTGGAGACAATGACATTTCATCATGGAATGTACAACTTATGATGATATTCATATTCAATATGAAAGCAACCCTGAAAGTGGACAGCCTAAGTGAGTTATTTAAAGAAGAAAGGCTTAAATAGCCTTGTTGGTTTTTTTATCAAGACCAATTGTAGGAGGTTCGATATTGAAAGAAGTCTGGAAATATCTTAAGGTTGTGGCTTTGGTCCCATAGACTGTTTGGTATCGTGGACGTCATTAAAATATTTCATTTCATATCAATCATCTCTTTGAACATTGCAAATGTTGGTAAGCACGTGTTTTAAAACCTTGTTGGTTAATTCTACATGTCCATTTGCTTGAGGGTGTTATGCGACTACTCTAATGGTGCACCAATCATGAATTCTTCCATTAACATTTTAATTGTTTTGTTGATGAAGTGTGTGCATCTTTCATTGACAAGATTATGAAAATGCCCATATCTCATAATGATGTTTATATATATATATATATATATATATGCCCGTGGATCGAAATATTGTGAATAAGCTGGACCAACATAGAACTTCAAATATTAGTAATTGTATGGCTAAGAAAATATTGCGTTTCCTTTATGACTAACAAATCTATCGACTCAAAACAGTGATTGTCATCACCAATCCAACACTATGATAATTCTTCATCGGGAACTCCTCGTCTTTATGATTATTTACTAATGCACACCTTTAGTTTGGTGGATGTAATCTGAAAACAAAACAACAAACATAACACAAGAATACCATCGACTATGATAAGACGAATGATGACAAATCTGAAATATCAAAGTAAATTATAATATTAACATGAAATTGTTACAATCTCACCCATGGGGTACTTCAAGTGTTATTGACTTCACTTGCCTTCCACCAATACTATGGGAGAAACTTTACAATTACACCTCTTAATGGCTTCTTCAACACACTGTAAACCGATGGCTTACTTTACACACTTCATACAATATTTCTCACTACTTCCTTCTATGCTAAATGAGGGGGGTGGCCTCTTTATTTATAGAACTTCCAAGCTTATCCATCTTATCTCTAAGATAGGATAAGAAATCCACTCTAACGAATCATATTCCATACCTTAACTCTTATCTCGTATGCATGTAAGCTTATCTTTTAAGATAAGATAAACCTTATCATTTCACATGGGTTCCACATTTTTAGACTTTTTACAAATAAAATACACAAAATATTTATGACCTCGCTCCTTGTCCTTATTACCAATATAATATTTCTAATTCCTAATCATGTAGACCCTACTTCTCTACTTATCCCAACTTTGACATTTTAACATTACCGGACCACTTACGACAAATATTTACTTTTTACAACATTCCTATTGTACTTTGACTGTTACCGTACTCTACATTATTGGCGGCACTGTATTGACGGCGCCGTTATCTTCTATCAGACGCTACTACTAATTACACTTAACAACATCCTATTCCTAATACATACATTAATGAAATAGAAATTACAGAGGAAAATTTTAGTGTCGACAAGATACATGCTACTACGATCAAAATTTCATCTCCTCCTACCAAAATGAATATGGTGATTTCCCAACTTGATGGGGATTAATCGGAGTCAAACAAAGGAAAATAGATAGATATAGGTTCCCCATTCCTTATAGGGCTCACAACCAATAGAGTTATGTCCCTCGACCAACAACGACTCTAGACTAGATGTGTTCTTGGTTATGCAGGGAATAAGAATCATTCATTGGTGAAAGAAAGATATTGGGGCTAGTCAAGGCCCTATATAACTATCTAGGACTTCAAGACTTGAGGAGAGGACCTAATATTTTGTTCATGATAGATAATACTCAACTACAACTAAGAATATGGTGGCCCTCTCCCGATAGGACCCAAACAATATAGTTATACCCCCTAGCCTACAATGACTTTAGGGTGGTCACCGCTCTTGGTTATTTGGGAATAAGAACCATTCGGTGGGGAATAAAGATATCAAGGCCAAACGTGGCTGATATATCTACCGAAGACTTGAAGTCTTACGGTGAGGACCTCATATTCTTGTCATGATAGATAATAGTCCATTTTTCTAGGAATATCATATAGGGGATACAACCAAGTACTAGGCATTAGTCATATATGCTTTCGATGCCAAATTGGATGGATAAGACTGACTAGTCATCAATTCATACTTACTTTCAAGGAATGCCAAAGTATGTATCTTCACTTTTGAGAAATTTCAAATCCCTCTTTTGTTACGGGATAGTTTGGATTGCATCTCTACCATGCCATAATATGGAATGGGTTATATATCTACCAAAGACTTCAAGTCTTGTGGAGAGGATCTCTTATTATGGTCATGATAGATAGTAGTCCATTTTTTCCAAGAATGTCATGTAGGGGATACGACCAAGTACTAGGCATTAGTCATCTATGCTTTTAATGCCAAATTGGATGGATAAGACCGATAAGTCATCAATTCATATTTACTTTCAAGGAATGCCAAATTATGTATCTTCACTTTTGAGAAATTCCAAATCCCTCTTTTGTTATAGGATAGTTTGGATTGCATCTCTACCATGCCATAATATGGAATGGGTTCTATTATAGTCTAATATGGTATAAAATTCATCACTATAGTCTGGACCATAGGTTTAGGCATTTGACTCACTTAAAGGCCTCAATCTATATATAGGGTTTCTTGATGCCTCCTTATAACTTGATGCATGGGCCTTACTTGCCTCCCGATATATAGGCCTCCCTATACTAGTAAACATGGTTAAAAATTGGACACCTACTCCTACTCACACAATATGCGCGAGGATAACACTCGACCAATGGGAGAGGGCTCAACTAACAAAAGAGGGCCCAACCCCCAAACCATATATAGGGCCCCTATATATAGATAGCCTACCCCTACCTTATATATATGGGGGAGAGGAACTCATCTGACTTAAGTTAATCGATTGATTCAAGGCTCACTCAATTTTGGTTATTTTCCAACCTCGAGATGCTAAGGACTACTTCACCTCTCTCTTTTCCAAGACAATTAGATCCCTATAGATCCTTAATAGATTCCCTATTACATACAAATATAGTGTAGTATAGGAGGTTGGGCTTGTTCAAATCAGATGGAGAAGAGGAAGTGGAAGAGAGCTGAATGAAGCAAAAAAAAAGGAATAGGAGTTATGGATGTAAGGAATCAAATCAAACTATTACAACAAGGTTGGGCTCATAATTCCACTATATCCAACCATTCACCTTGAACCAAACCATAGTTGGCCAACCTTGTTTGTAATGGTTGAAGGAATTATCAATCAAGTGCCTTGTCCTCCTTAGCTAACTTTTGTAGTTAGGTTTGACCTATAGCTATTGTAGTCATTGTAATGGACTGGTATGTAGTGATAACTGGTGGTGTATGTCTTTAAGTTATTATAATGTCGGTGAATGTATTCATAAGTGATCCTTGATAAGGTCTTGTTGGCTAGATTTTCTGCATAGTTGAAAACCTAGGCAATCATGAATAAATCTCCCTCATTTACCGGTGAGGCTGCCGTGTCAAATTTGTTAATTAAAATATGCTAATATCTATGGGGATTTACCTTAACCATGCAGCTCATGAACCATAGTTGTATATTTTTTGCAGCAGTAAGCAGCTATTTAAATAAAGGAAATATTTAAAGAAGAAGGGAGTAATAAAAACATAGGGAATAAATAGGAAGATGTGCAACCCAATCAATAGATAACAAAGTTGATTGCATGCACATAGAATGCGGAACCAATAGATATCAACACACAAAATTATAAATAAAAGAAGCCTTCAGATCTAGATGTAAAATAACACAAAGTTTATAAGTAGATCTAAGACAAAAGCTAGAAACAAAATGCACCGTGACACAAAGTTCTCTAGAAATCTGCTCCTTTTTATTCCTTTGCTTCAAATATTTATCAGGGGTTTCAAAGACAAAGTCTCAAACACAAGAATGATGCTTACAAATTCTGATCCTTAACTCGAAGGTTCTTCCTCTTATAGAATGTAGAGGGGCAATTACAAGTCGAAGCTTTTAGTGAACTGGCACATGTGGAAGTCGGAAAGGAAACAACTGGCAATCTCCCTCCTGGAATTCCTCTTTGCATGACATGCATGATTTGCAACTGAAGATAGAACCTTCTATTTTACATGTCTGCCACCTATCTCCAAGTGGTTGACTTTTTAAAGTAATGGCTTTTAAACCAATCACTTAAGTTGTATAATTTAATTGATCACTCAATTATTTTGTCGGAGGAAATAAGAGAAAGAAGAAGAAAGAGGAAAGTCAAGCAGCTTTGTTCTTTTCACATTTTGCATGCGATTGATTCTTACCTTGGATTCTCACCAAAATGAATCGAAGCAGCTGGATCTAGAAGCAGTTGGATCTAGAATCTATGCATGATTCTGCATCCTTTTCTTTCATCATGCTTCGCCATGGCCAAAGCAATCTTTATCTGAGCAACTGTTTTTCTTTTTATTCAGCTGAAATTCTTTACAATCGGTGCAGATCTGGAGATTTCTTGATTCAGAGGATATGTCCAATGTATTGGACATCTATTTGGGCTCCCTTTCTCTTATAAAAGAACATGTAATGAATTCTGTAGTTAATTCAGACAAAGATGGCAACAGAAACATGAACACTTGATTTTAATTATAAAAATCTGCATATATCAAGCATGCTTTGCCCCAAAATTTGATGTTTTGTTTGCATGCAAAGCAAGCATGAATTTTATCAACTTCACCTGAGCACTTGTACCACTATGCAGACAATTATTCAGACACAAATCAAGCTCCTTCAAACCTAGGTGCCAAATTTTGAAGCTTCCAGCAGTAATTACACCTTCTTCTGTGCAAAATTCCTCTTCAAATGGGGCACCAAAATTGCCTGGGCTGCACTTCTTTGCTATAGAATTAATTAATTCATCCTTATGGCAGCCCATGCTTATATAACCCTCATCATTCTATAATTAATTATTGCCCCTCCTATTCCTGGCAATTAATTAATTAATTAATAAGCTTTTCTCTTCAAATGGGGCGCCTATTTTGTGCATGTTCATGGCTGCCATTAAATAAATTAAATTTATTTAATTTTAGCTCTCTACTTCTAGTTCACTTAAGCTTCACAGTATGCTTTGACCTCATCCACTGAAAATAGGAATTAATTATATCAATTAATACTTTAAAAGCATTATTCTTCTTCCAAATGGGGCGCACTTTTTGACATGAAGGGGCTGCATTAAATAACTAATTTCTAATTCTAATTTCCTTTATCCACCTTCCCTTTGTTGACTTTTCCACATGCTTGGGTGCCAAATTTGGAGAAATAATTAATTAATTAATGCATTTAAAGCTGCCCTTCTTTCCCAAAAGGGGTCGCACTTTTTGACATAAGTCATTTCTATTTTTAAAAGCCAATTTTCAATGGGATTATTTACCTGCACCGTAGCCCCAAAAATCCCATGATCCACTTAAGTTGTTTGACTTGCATAATGGGATTTTTTACCCTGTAAGGCGGTAAGAAAATCCCATCAAGGCCTTAAGTGATTTTTTTTATTTCACAATGGGAATTCTCACCTGCAAGGCGGAAGAAATCTGCTTGTCTGTCATTGCCTCTAATTTTCCCATTGTGACTTAAGTGGCGTTGCTTCCATGGGAAAAAGTACCCTGCTAGGCAGGTACAAAATTCCCACCTGCCTGCTACTACCAAAAATCCCATTGTAGCTTTAAAGTCTTCTTTTTCCAAAAATGTGGCTTGCCCAGAAGAAGCTTTTTCGTGCATGACTTTGTCTTTTCAGAGAGAACCAGACCTCCTGTGACAAATTCCTTCTGGCATAATGTCCATAGGTGATCTCTAGATACTCCAGGTAAGGAATCAGATTAAACCGACAAAGGAATTGACCTAGAGAAATTTCACAGAAAATAAAACGGGAAAACACCAAAAACGCAAAACATTGCTAGAAGTCACAGATAAAGCCCAGATTCATTCCTAGTTAAAACCCTACTGGTATATGGGAATATTGACATGTAAGACCACAACAGGGTTAAACCGAGCACAATTTACCTCAAACAGAGCTCAGAATAATTAAATAAAAATTTCCCGCAGGCAAACCCCAGCAGCAGAATATAACGATTTCGGGCATCTGGGTATTTGGCGAAATTGGCTAATATGACTCTCTAGGAATATCTTGACACAATACAGACACTTTCTGGCAATTAACACACAAAACAACCCATTATTTTAAAAGAACAATTTTTTTAACATGGGGTAGTCTCAAATTTCAGGGTGAAATCTGGGGACACCAGGCTATATATCAAATAAATGTTGTAGATCAATGTTATTGATCCGGTCCAGTAAGAAACTCTGCTTAGATTAACCTATATTCTAATTTGACAACTGTTAATCTCACATTTATACTTAGAGGGGGGAGGGTGAATCACTATAAGACAAACTTTTACTTATTAAAACTTATATGCACAATTAAAGCATTTAAAAGCATTCAAATAACATAACATAAAACAACACCAAATTTACTTGGAAAAGCCTCTCTCGGAAAAAAACACAAAATAATCTGCTTGGATCTACACTCCAAATACAGCCCTAGAATTCAATTTTTTACAAATGTTCGTAGGCACCAAACTACTGGAGACACCAATCCCCCAAGCCAAGCATCAACTCGGCCAAGTCGTGAGCACCAACTCACTGGAGGCACCAATCCGCAAATTGTGAGCCACCGACCTCAACAAAATAAACTTTCCATCTTCTGTAGTTGCTTTCTCAACCAGATGATGGCAATGTTGCATGTCTTCTTCTCTTAACAATATTCATCAATACATTTCTACTCTTTTTCTCGCACTTCTCTTAGACTTTTATGATATCTCAATTCATTTCAAATTCTTATGTTTCTCCATCCTCTCATCTATCTTTTATACCTTCACATCTCTTCATCAAGAGGGGCAATGTTTCCAAGGGATGTGTCCTTTCTTACAAGGGAGGTCAGCTGGCCCATTAATTAAATGCTCTGCCCCTTCATTAAATTGCTGCCCAGGCCCATTAATTAAATGTTGCCCCTTCATTAAATTGCTGCCCATAATGTGAGTGCCACTTGTAGCCATAAAATATCAATTAATTGTTGGTATACAATGTGATTACTATTCATTACATTCACTGTTTATTATATTAAATCGATCACTTTGTACTATTTCTCTTTCATGACTGCATCTAACTTTATTAAATCCAATCATTGTACTATTTCTCTTTGATTGTTGTGCATTCTCCTTTATTAAATCTGATCATTGTACTATTTCTCTTTTATTACTTGTGCATTCTCCTTTGACATAAATGACTCCTTTGACATCAATGAAAATATTTCCAACCACCGGGCTTAGAACAAAAAGTTTGAGTGAGATTGAGACCTTGAACAAATGAGGAGCTCACAAGCAACCGCAAAGAACAAATGCTTAAAACAAAGGACCTTGCTCACTGTTTATCCGGTTGATTTTACACTCAATTTGGCATTCCATGAACAAGGTCATGATGAAGTGGCTAGCTCAAGATCCTAAGATATTGCGAGAAGATGAGTAGAAGGTGAAAAGATGTCTTCTTACAATGAATTCCATGGAGTTTTATAGAGAATTAAGAGAGAAAATGAGAGGTAAATAGACCCAGGACATGCAAGTTTGAAGCTTAGAAATAGAAAAGTATGAGAGTGTTGCATGTTCATTCTACCCTTCTGCTTAGAAATAGCTGATCATTCAAGCTCAAAATAATAAATCCATACCTAGAATAGCAAAACATGTGAAATCATGTAAGTAAACACTCCTGCTCTGCTCCAGAATAGGTAATCATGCTTGAAACAGGGAGATTTATGCAAGGAATGAGTAACTTGTGCCCAAAATAGGAAAGCCCATGCTTAGAAAGTGATTGTGCATGACCAAAAATATATTATTGTTCCTTTTGTTTTTAGACTCCGTGCATGATCCGAAAACTCTTCTTGCATGAGACCACTGCTAATCTTAGCCTTTGAGTGATAAAAATGATGTCTTCTTTGCATGATCTTGCCAATTTTAGCCTTTGCATGATATGAATTTGCATTCAGGAAGAGAGAATAAATAAAAATAAAAAATTGGGACATAATCTAGGTTGTGCATGCCTTTTGTTAGGCCTATTGGCTTTGTGGAGAACAAGAGCAACTATGGAGCGTTCCTATGGGCCTTGAACAACCGACTTAACCGATGTGCTTTTTATTGCGGTGAATTGGGGTTTGAAAGGAGCAGTGTTACGAAAAAACTATTCCAAGGGTCCCATATTCGACTAATGGGGAGTTGTGGGGCACTCATGGAAAGAGGGAATTTTTTTGTGAGTTCCAGTGAGCCCAAACTATTTTTTTACCTTGTCTCTGATTTGGTGAGTATGGCGGAAATGCGGTGTACAACGAGAACGAGGGAACAATTCCCACTTTTCCCTCCATACGACTTTGAATCCAATCTATGGGCATACTAGTTGAGGCTCTATACTTGAATCCAACATTTACTTATGCCTTAGGATTGGTCATTGTGGGAATGTGGGGAGCTATCGGAACCGAGGAACAATTCCATTAGTTCCCAATGTGGCCAATTTATTGGCCGCTTTGTCTTGCCTTCCTTGTCGGCCATATTGCGGTCGATCGGGGCACCAAGGGAACCTCGACACCATTCCATGTGTGCCATCAAAGGCCAACTACTTTTCCTTGCCTTCCCTATAGGCCATTGCGATCGACCCACAACCATAGGAACATTTGAACTATTTCATTTGCATCGTTAATGCCTAATTTAACCTGTCTAACTTGCTTTGTCCACTTGTCGACATTTGTAGCCAATTGGGGCACCATAGAAACATTTGAATTGTTCCTCCTTTGTCGTTAATGCCCAATTTAACCGAGTTTACCCATATTCGACAATTTAACCCAATTTTTGACAAAATTTGACCAAGTCTTCTTCATAAAAGGCTTAGTAAGAGGGGGAAGAGTATTAGACATTAATGTTTTGCCCAAATTTCCCCAAAAATTGACTATCATTCTTCACAAGAAGGGCTTAGCAAGAGAGGGAGGAATGACCAGAACACTCAAATTTTCCCATAACCTATAAATTTTGAAATTTCCATAATCCAGGACTACACCATGACTTGTCAAAAAATTGCCTATGAAGACATCAAAATGGCGTGGGGTTGATTTTGACAACATGAACATTGTTAGAAATGATGACAACTACATGTAGAAAAACCAGATTGTTATGACAAAGAACCGATTTTATGCAAAAATTAGGGCAAAGAACTAGTTTTAGGTCCACAAAACTCTTAAGCAACCTAGGTAAAATTCCGATGTTTGTATTTCTCCAATCCAAATCTTGAAAATACATCAACAACATGAAATGCTTGATGAAATCATGCAAAATAAATGTTTCAACAACAAAATACATTTGTTAGAATTTATTTTTGCTCAAAAACAATCAAACTTCAAAATTCCATATCTTGAGAAATAATTGGAGATAAAATGTAATAGATAGCTCAAAATTACAATAAAAATGGAAAATATCAAACAAAATTAGAATCAGATTTTTCCAACCACCAAAACGCACTGAAAAGTGATCTCGAAATCTCTAAATGGGTCGCCCAAGTTGAAAATGAGTGTGGCAGCCCCCAAAAAGTGTGCCCTAGCATCGATGGAAACCCTTTTTGTTTTGAAAATTTGAATTTGAAGGTTACTTGTGACTCCGGATGAAGCCACCAATGCAACAAATGAGGCTTTTTTCCGCAAATGTTGTGACTATTGAGGGTTTTCATGCCCAATAAGATCTAATGAGGGTTTTGTTGTCAAAGGCTGAAAATGAGAGTTGAATGCTCCGAGTTTCCAAAAGATAAATATTCAAATTCACCGGATGTTCTACAAATGAGCCCCAACATTATAGCATTTTTATTCCTTTTCCTTGTGGAGCGCTCCATGTGAGATACTTCATTTCTTTTTAAATACTTACTTTCCCGTTTTAGTTCTCCACTTGGGCATTTAAAAATAATTAATTAAATGCACTTTTCCTTATTTTTAATAATTTAATTAAAGTGTCAATAATTAAAATTACTTTAACACTTAAAATTAAATTATTATCTTACTTCCCCCTTTTAGCCATTGAAAATAATCTAAGGGTTTTCCTTCTTCTTTAATATTTAACAATACATTTTATTTTAATAATAATGTTATTAACTTGCCCATAAATAGAGAGTTATCTAGGATTAAATTTAAAATATTATTAAGTATTTTAAATTTAGAAAAGGAACATTCTGAGTCCTCCCTCACCAAATTCGCTTGCCCTCAAGCAAATGTAAGTTCTCATGTCCAAGTACCATCATGCCAAAGTGAAGAAATATGTTGTGATGCTCCAATAATCTAGATCCTGTGCCTATCAAAGGAAAGATCTCTTGCCAAAACAAGCTCATATATTTGTTTGCCCTCTTCTTATTGATGTACTTTCACAGCCCATGAAGTTTAACAACTTCCTTAAAAAGATATCGATTCTTTACCTCAATTACGCCCTTTTCACTTTCACATTCAAAAATAACATTTGTAACTTTTATTTTTGTATATTTAGTTGTACAAAAAAAGGTTTTTGATCTGCTATATAATCTTAGTCATAGAGCAAAAAATTGAGGAATAATCAGCAACTTGACAAGCTAAAACACATTCCAATGTGGCATCTTCACTTTCCGTTTCAACCTTGTCAACTATGGTGGAAGAACATCCTCTAACCATACACATGAATGCAACTGAAATAATGTGGGGGCTACTAAAAATTATGACAACATCAATGGTGGCATTTTGATGCATGGTTGTCTTGTCTATACTTCCTCTATCATTTGGTGGTAGTAACACATCATCCCGCATCCCCTCCATGCATTGTTGGGGATCCCATGTCGTAAAGCGACAAAGCGAGCGTGAGAATCAATAAGTGACTCTTCCGCGTGCACTCCGACCTCCCGAGGTCGTGCCGAGACAGCCGGTGGGGGTAGAAAATGCAGGACAAACTAGTTAGGCAGTCTAATGTCTTCGACACGCACTAACGGTATTTGCAAATCTAAGGCAAAGAAGGCCCTTCTAACTTGGGTGGTGTGATAGATCGATCAACGAGGATGACTGCTCGAAGGCGCCAATCAATATCGAGCTCGGTGTGATTCGATCTATGGGTTGCGGAATACGTGGAAAATGACCTGGGATTGTTTCGTGTATATCTCCTGATAGGGTCATATGGTGAATATAGTCAACTCTATGGACGATTCTCTGGCCTAGTCCAAAATTCTCTAGCTTCGTTAGCTGTTATGTCCAGTAGGGATAACTGTTGGATGATAATAGGTGGAATTGGGGTAGACCTGAATACCAAAGTACGTAGGCTAGCGTCTATATCGGATTGACCTGTGGACTCGTTGGGCTGTGGGGTTTGTGGATCACAACCGTATACTCTCTGTTGTTGTGGTCCTGTTATGGTCATACGAAACAAAATGTAATCTAACCGTAGTGAAATAAATTCTAACAATGTGAAATAAATCCAACATATATAACCTTTATCTTTCTAAGAAATATTCTAACAATTCTAAGGAAAACAAACTATTTTAAGCGTATCTAGAAATAATAACTAAACAATAATTTAAAACAGACAAGATAACCGAGTGTGGTTATTTGCCTGTGTAATTTGTAGAATTATTCTAAATAAATAAGATAGCCTGTCTAATCTACCTACAAGATTCTCGATCCTACCTCAGAAGTGAGGAGTGAATCATAGTTTCTCAGAAACTATCAATCCCCACAGCTTCCCTGGCAATATCGAGAATAGAATGAAATGAAATAAAGCGATTAACTACTCTATTTGATATAAATCTGACTAGAACTTTGAAATTTAAAACCTGGACTTCGCAGAACAGTGGCGAATCCGATGGTGTATGTGATCTCGTCCCCTCAGTATGATCTTCTCGTTCTTTCGTGTTCACTTGGATCCAGAAAAGCGTGTAATGCTAGCACCGATAGGAGTAGATTTTGGGACAAGGACAGCTCAGAATGCAGACCAGAGAATGCGAGTAGGAGAGGGATAGCGCAAGAGTACAGAGCTTGGCTTATGCGATTCCTAGCGGGATTTTACTGCGAGTCATGCAACGTGAAGCGACCAGAACCTTTGACTATCCTATACGAAGAGCAAAACCTACAACTTTAATGGCTTCCTAAGCTATTTCGTTCCAAAATAAAGACACTGCTTGCACAAGTTGGATATGTGGCTTACCAACAACTGAATAAAGCTAACCAGGTATACAATGAATTGAACTAAGAACTCTAAGTCACAGTAAAACAAATTTACAGCAAAAGGAATTCAGAGGCAAGCTTCTAACCGGATTGGGTGGAGCAAAAGCACTGTCTGCACAAGATGGGTATGTGGCTTACCAACAGCTGAGCAATTTAACAAAAGATGCAAGTGAATTCAAGCTATGGCTTCTAAACAAGCTAACTAACTAAAACACTAAAATAAGGGAATGAGAGCAAAGATCAAACTTCCAAATCCAGCCAAGCTTCAGACCAAAAACTCCAGACCAAAATCAACTCTTCTTGCATGTACACAAACCATGCATTTATAGGAATTCAAACACCCAAGAACCAAAACCAAATTGAACTCCTAAATAATAAACAAAGGAAAAACACTGTTCCAGGGGACCAAAAACATTAATGCATGCCCAAGTCGGCAAAGAAGAAAAGCTGGTAAATCATGATATTTCACGCGGGTCGCGTCAAAAGGGCGTTAAAAATGCGCACGGGACCACCGCTGAGCGGCGGCGCCAGTCATGAGACCGCCGCCCTATTCGGGCGGCGGTCACGAGACCGCCACTCGCCTGCAGGCGGTGGTTTCGCCATCAAGGCCAAGCCAAAGAAAGAGGGAAAAAGGGAAAACAAAGGGCGTGGGGGCTAAGCGGGGCATGCGGGATGTTAACGCATACTCCGAGGGCTCTCTCCGGATCCCGAACACCTTGCGAGGAGACCTGTATCATCATTGGGGCATTTATTACACCGTTCGCAAAGTACAGTACCTTACAATTTTGGGTACGTACATATTGCCCCCTCGGAGAAGCGTTTTAGCCATGAAAGGGCATAAAACGGTGGGTCCGAGTATGGCAGTCCCGAAATGGGGGGTTTAGAAGTTATACCTTACACGTCAGTGTGTGTGAAATGGCGCCATCCAAATTCCCGCTACCTGCAAAATGAAAAGAGAACTCAAGTGCAGATAGATACAATAATTTGGAAAACAAACACTAAAATAACAGGGAAAGAGGACATACCATTTGTGCGGGGATAGGAACTTACCTCCATTAGCGCTCCAAACCTGCGAAAAGGTCATTTTAAAATGAAACAGAACGATATATATATGAAAGTGGGCCCATTTTCCTATTCATTTGCGTGAGTCGATTTGATTGATTTTGAGCTCTGGGACCCACGGTGACGGTTTCTTGCGTGAATAGAGTCAAAACGTCCGGAGTGAGATAGCGATCATGCCCCCACGTGCGGAACGCCACCCCGCGAGATCACAGGTCGGTTTTCTTTAATTTTGTATTTTTCCCCCTTCAAATTTGAAATGGCAAATTATTTGTAATGGGGGGGTTATTTTTGAAAATGTTTGGTTCAAAAGGTCCATCTAGGGGGGGCGCCTACTGGGTAGGTTCTTTTTTTAGCTAAAATTTTCTATCTTTGCATTTTTTTGGACCTTTTAGGGTTAAAAACCCGCGCGGGTTTTCGGACACGACCGCCGCCCGATCGGGGGCAGGGTGGCGGCGATTCTGAGACCGCCTTTAAAGGCGGCGATTCTGCAAAACCGCCTCCCTGCTCAGGGCGGCGGTTTTGCACAGAATGCAAAAGAGCTTGTTTTGGAGACTTATACTTATATTTTCTTGCATTTCTGTACGTTTTTATGACTCTCCCTGCATTGATTAGATACTAACTTGCTCTGTTTTGTGTGTTTTTGGGTGTATGCAGGCGAGGGAGGAGTACATTAGATGGAGCCGGGAGAGAGAGTGTGATTGGTTGCCCGGGGTATTGGATGCCCTTTCGCCAGACGAGGAGGACACGTTACAGAGGGCCGGTATATTGCGCATATCGCGCGTGCCCCATGTTACGCCATCGAGTCACATCCTTTGTGACTTATTTTCTTATTGGGATGCAGATCGGAACACTTTCCGACTGCCAGGGGTCCGCGGTGAGTGGACTATTACTCTAGAGGACGTTTACCGTATCTTGGGGGTCCCGATCATCGGGAGGAGACTCACACTGGAGACAGCTGGGTCTAGAGCACAGATTGCACAGTGGGCAGGTTATATGGGGGATGCAGCTATTTCCACGGGGCCAAAGAAGGGAGTGAGAGTTAGATCCATTCCTTCTTTTCCCATCCCCGTATTTCGACAGGCCATCATGGGGATCCTTGCCTCGAGACTGATCGGGGACAAGGGAGGGGATACATTGTTATACTGTTGGGCCCCCATCATTGCACAGATAGAGGGGCATGGCCGGATATATGCCTGGGGTGCAGACATTTTGGGGACCACTTATCATGACTTATACAGGGTGGTCCGTTTACAGGGACAGTCTTTGAGCCACCCTACTCTAGTTATGAGTTGGGTGTATGAGCGCTTCATTCCCTATGGCAGAGGCGTGGAGGTGGCAGATCCCGGGGCTGTGAGGGCAGCCAGATGGTCAGACATGTCGGTGCTTAGAGCACCTCACCAGCCAGTAGCTTCCCTCACTACAGCAGATATGGAGGCCATACCGTACCAGCTCATGGCCGGCATTTGGGGAGAGGAGGCTCTCACATTGATCTCTTGCTCCACCACAGGGCAGCTTATTGACCGTGTGGGGCGGTGAGGTACATCCTTTCGGCAGGGTTCCTCGGCGATTCGGCCTCCCATATGTGGGCATGCTTCCTCCAGTGGCACCAGTCTATAGATCAGTCCGGGAGGCTAGAGGGGGGCCTAGAGGCCGTGGTTGGACAGCGATCACTCCTGGCACTCCTATTGCAGCCAGGAGGGTAGTTCGGGCTAGAGGGAGAGCCGGTGCGCCTCGGGCACCTTTACTTCAGATTGCCGCGGGTCCTGCTCATAGCAGCGATGACCCTATAGATATCGACTCCGATTACGAGGAGTCTTACGGAGGGAGGTCGAGAGGAGCAGACGGATGAGAGTGATCCTGAGTGGCATGATACTCAGGATATCATGCAGGCGGAGAGGGAGGAGCAGAGTGCAGAGAGAGAGACTCTAGCTTCAGAGGAGCCACTCTCCCAGGGCCATGGTGGAGAGGATGAGTCAGTTGTGGGGCGACATGTTGCCCCTACTACAGGAGCAGCTCCACAGTCGGCAGCGGCATCCAGCAGCGGTGCCGGCCCCATCGATCCATCTTGGAGGCCCGGCGATCCGAGTAAGTCATCCTCTCCTCTTTTAGTGTTAGTTTGATTTAGGACTTGTTTTAACTGCTATCTCTCCTTATATTTGTATCTTGTATATTTTAGCCTCTTGCCTAGTTTCTAATTCGTCTTTCTTCTTTGTTTTGCAGAGACTGTTGACGAGTGGCGGGATCTAATCCGTAGGGTATGTACTTGATTCTCTCGATGATCCTATGGATAAGACCCATGCGGAGCTATCCGTAGATGTCGGGAGCCTTCGAGCCAGGCATGTGGCATACCGACGTCTTTGCTCCCATTTGCACGTGGCCAGGATGGTGTCGACTCTCCGTCGAGTTGGCGGGCTATAGGACAGCCGAGCGTCTTATGGGGAGCCATTCTCATGGTGAGACCATGGCTGCTCCTCGGGACCGTGAGCCCTCCGTCCATTCGGAGCGCGCGTAGCCGAGCCCTAGGTGAGGCGCGCACCCTCGGAGGGGATCACGTAGGGGTTGAGGGCGACTTGGCCCTATGTATATTATTTTTGTATTATAGATTCTTTTGTATATTAGGGGCTCTTTGAGCGTTTTGACCATGCCTAGAGCATGATGGCATTGTATATAAACGTTGATTATTTATATATATGCATTGTTCTTGGATCAAAACTTTGTCACTTGTGTTTTCCTTTCTATTTCCAACTTTTGTGTATACTACGATGTATGTTTATATGCTTTCTAGAATGTATGCAATGGAAAACAGATGATGCAAATGTTTGCTTTCTTTTTGTGTTTCATGATGCTGATACATGATATTGTAGATATACTGTGATCTTGAATCTTAACTTTTGTTAGCAATTTGGATAACTCATGTTTGTTTTGGCAAAGTGATGAAAATAACCAGTATGATGAACAGATTAACTTGCCCCACTCCTAACTCCACGCAACTAGTAAGATGCGAGGGCTCATCACCAAGAGCCAAGAAGGGCGCAAGTTTATGAAATATGGTGAAACGATAGTGATGAAAGACAGACGAAGCTTTGGTGGAACCAAAGTGAAAGCTACAAGCTTACTCTACCTGAATGACTTCATAGTTTTGGGTGCAACTTGCTTTGCGGTTTATCCAGACTTAGACCCGTAGATGGCCACATAGTAGACAAAATCTGGTTTTTAGGATTTTTAACTCTCTTGGAATTTTGAGCATCTGATTCATTCGTTTTTGACTCAAAGTTTGAATAGTTTGTTTATGACCTTTTAACGTTTTGCATTGTCTAGAGGACCCCCTACACTTTGCCCCATGCTACTAGTAAGAAGCGTGGGTTTATCACCGTGGGCAAGGCGTAGGCGAGTAAGGGCATTTCCATCCTTTCCCAACCCTACGTCACTAGTAAGAGACGCCAGCTCATCACCGAAGGTTGGTGAGGCAAGGAAATGTGTAAAATAAAATTTTCTGTTTTAATCACTTTTTGACTTGTCTTTTTGAGTAAAATATCAGTATATACTTGTTTCCAAAGAGATGTGTATATGGGATAGATGTGACACCATGAAGCTTCTAGAACAGACCATAGGCAAGACACCTATCCTAAGAAGAAATCAAAGCGAGAACAAACTTGCAGATCTTGGTATGGTTACCGTTAGGACTTTGTCATGTTTGATTTTATTTGATAAAAGATTCCAAGATGACTTGATGATATCGAAGATGGAGAGGTATGATTAGAAAGTTTTCTATGCCAGAAACATCACGAGTTTAAAATAAATTGTTTTGAGAATAGATTCCTTGATCACAATTTGTGTAAGAACAAGTGGACAAAATGATCCTAATTTATATGAAAATGCAATGTAGATAGTTATATAGGCAGCGCTTGCTGCTTATGCATAGAAACATTTGAGGTGGAGGGAATTGACTGTTTCGCCAAACTCCTCACCTTCTAGCGTGCATAAGAGATAAGCACCATTCCCGTAGTCCTTCATGACTCGGTATGGGCCCAACCATTTGGGCCGGAATTTCCTTCCTTCGCCGGTCTTCTTGTCGATCCGGCTATCTAGTCTTAGAACTAGATCACCTTCGTATATATCGCGTTCATAGACCTTCTTGTTATACTGCCGGCACATTCGGTCAGCATAAGCTCTATGCCATTGCTTCAAAGATCTAACCTAGTTTCATCTAGGCTTTCTAGTTGGGAAAGACGTGCTTCTCTGTAAGCATCTTCATCCAGAATCCCTTGTAATGAAATGCGGAGACTGGGTATTTCGACCTCAAGTGGGAGAACTGCTTCTGCCCCAAATACTAGCGAGAAAGGAGTTGCTCCCGTTGGTGTTCTTATTGAGGTTCGGTGGGCCCACAAGGCCGGGTATAACTTCAAGTGCCAATCTCGCTTGTTTTCTTTCACCATTTTAAGGAGAATGGCTTTCAGCGTTTTGTTTGTTGCTTCAGCCTGTCCATTGGCTTGGGGATAATACAAGGAAGCCGTATGATGGCTTATTTTGAACTTACCGCATAGTTCGCGGACTTCTTCATTTTTGAAAGAAGTTCCATTATCAGAGATAATGATTTGCGGGATACCGTACCTACAAATGATTTGATTCAAGATGAACTTAGCGATCACCGAGCCAGGTACGGTAGTAAGAGGCATAGCCTCTACCCATTTGGTAAAATACTCAGTGGCCGTGATTATAAAATTGTGGCCATCTGTGGATGAGGGAGAGAATTTCCCTATTAATTCTAGGCCCCATGTAGAAAAGGGCCATGGAGTAGCGATTGGTTGCAGAGCCTGTGCTGGCATGTGGATCTCGTGAGAGAATTCTTGGCACTTATGACACCTACGTGTAAACTCTATCGCGTCATGTTCTAGAGTGGGCCAGAAATAGCCCATTCGATGTATTTTTCGAGCGGTGGCATGGCCACCGAAGTGGCCTCCACATATACCGCTATGAGATTCATGGAGAATCCTCTTGGATTCCTCTGTGTCGACACACCTTAGAAGCATTCCATCGAATGCTTTTCGATAGAGTACCTGCTCTATGATGACATATTTAGACACGATTATGCGTAACCGCCTTCTTTGTTGCGGTGTAACTGCCTCTGGGTACGTATGGTGCATGATATAATTAATGATATCAGTGTACCAAGGGCACTCAGAGATAGCAGGTCGAGTTTCAATGTAGTATACGCATTCATCTGGAAAGTCTAAATCTACTAAATCACCTCCGTCTAACGGGTTGTCCGCTAACCAATCTGCGATGATTTGTCCTTTAACTGACTTCTGGTTTACAAACGTTAATTCGAACTCTCCCATTAAGGTTATAAAGCGTCCAACTTTTTTGGACAAGGACCCTTGTGTGAGAAAAGTCCGTAAATGGTCTGTCTTTACCATGACCTTTGTTTCTTGATTCAGCATGTAATGTCTTAGACGTTTAGTAGCAAAGACTATGGCAAGACATTCTCACTCTGCTTGTGTATAGCGTGTTTCATAGTCGAGCAATGTTCGGCTAATGAAATAAATTGCACGCTCTCTCTTGTCATCGTCTTCCTGGGCCAACATACAGGCCAGCGAGACATCGGTAGCCCGTGAGTATAGAATTAACGGGCGATCTAACTTAGGTGGCATTAGCGTGGGTGGTGATAACAGGAAACGCTTAACTGCGTCAAAAGCCTTATTGCAATCTTCAGTCCAATCAATGCTATAGTCCTTCTTGAGTAAATTGTTGATTGGATGAACGGCGAAGCTTAGATCCGGGATAAATCTCCGGATTGCACCCAATTTTCCGAGAAATGATCTGATTCCAGATTCACTCGAAGGTGGGACCATTTCGAGGACAGCCCGAATTTTGGTTGGATCAACATCGATCCCTCGTGAGGATATGATGTAACCTAGGAGCTTTCCTCCTGTTACACCAAAGACGCATTTCTCCGGATTTAGCGTAACTCCGTATTCTATTAAACGTGAAAGAATGACGAGTACTTCGGGATGGTCACAACGCTTCTTGGCCTTAGCCAACAAGTCATCTATAGGATTCCACGATTTTATGAATTAAATCGTGAAATATATAAGTCATGGCCCACCTTGATGCGTAGCACCGGGCGTTCTTGAGACCGAATGGCATAACAACGTAGCAATAGGTTCCCCAAGGAGTTATAAAGGTGGTTTTAGCTTGATCTTGCTTGGATATTCTGATTTGATTGTATCCCGAGAATCCATCCATGAGAGACAAGAGTTCAAAACCAGCTGTTGCATCAACAATAACGTCTATGGATGGTAATGGGAAATCGTCTTTAGGACACGCTTTGTTGATGTCTCGAAAATCTATGCAGATGCGTATCTTTCCGTTTTTCTTGAGAACGGGAACGATATTAGATACCCATTGGGAGTAGTCAACTGGCTTGATAAATCCTACCTGAAGGAGTTTTATTACCTCCTCTTTTACCATGAGGGCTACCTTGGGCTTCATAGGTCTTGATTTTTGCTTAATTGGCTTTGCATCTGATCTAGTGACGAGGTTGTGCACCGCAATGTGGGGTGCGACTCCTGTCATCTCTTTGTAATTAAATGCAAATGCCTTCTGATGTTCTTTGAGAACTTGAGTATGTATTTCCACTTCTTCTGGGGTTAACGAAGATCCTAGTTTCAATATTCTCGGCTGGTTCATTCTCTGTCCGATGTTGACATCGATTGTTTCCTCGATTAAAGAGGCGTTACCCTCTTCGAACTCAGGTGGTGCTGGTGGTAAATCTATATCATCCCCATTTTCTATTGCGTATATGTTAGGTTCCCTTTGTGAGGGAAGACCCGTTACGGGATTTCCGAAGTAGGAAGATGAATGCGGAATCAGAGATAAATCTAGCATGTGATAGGAGAGATGTAATGCTGCATAGGCATTTAAGTAATCCAAAGTAGCCGCATCATTTCCAACATGGTCTAGGATGGTAGATCCACTTCCGCTTGAAAGAGGATTTGTCATTGTTTTTATCAATGGTTCGTCACGAATGGATATTGTGAAGTGAGTGTCTTCTAGTTCATTGCTTGGAGTAAAACGTGACGCTGAAGTTGCTATCGAATCGGCGAGAAGATTTTTCTCTCGCGGGACCGCTTCAATGGATATGAAGTTAAACGCTTTGCTTAAATCTAACACAGCGTCTTTGTAGAGTTGTAAATGTTCGGCTTTAGTTTCATATATTTCAGAAACTTGGTTTGTTACTAATTGCGAGTCTCCGAGGACTCTGATGTTATCAATACCAATTCTTTTGGCTAAGGTAAGGCCAAGGAGGAGAGCTTCGTACTCAGCGCCGTTATTTGTGCATTCAAAGTTTAACTTAAAAGAGAATGGGAGGACCTTCTCCTCGGGCGAGGTAAGAATTATACCTGCCCCCGCTCCATAACGGCATTTAGCTCCATCGAAATGGAGAGTCCAATACTTAGCCGGGAGTATGGATGTAGGTGTATCTGCTGTGTTTGCACACTCTACTTCTACCATACAGAGATCTTCTACTGGCAAGGAACCAACACCTAGGGAAAATCCCATGCCTACTGAATCGAATGGTAAGAACATTGGTGAATCTTGTTCTATCAACTCAACGATCTTCGCAGTAGTCCCTAATGATATTGTTTCTTTAGTTTTACCTTTAGGGGTTGGAATTGTTTTGGCTATGCTAGCAGTTTCGAGATCCATCGTAGGTATCAAATTTTCCTCTGGCTTTGGGTCAGAGGGTTTATTAAGTTGATTTGTTGGCAGTTCAAATTCTGAGTGCACCCCTGGTATTTTCTTTAAATCAGCTAGGTGCAAATCGAAAGGTTTTGGATTGCCTTTGGCTACAAATACCTTTCCCAGATGCAAGAATCTTACTTCCTGAAATAGCGTGGAAGGGATTGCCTTCATTCGATGTATCCATGGTCGGCCGAGGATCATATTATAATTAGTTTCCCGATCTATAATATAAAACTCAGTCAGGATTGTTTTAGGTCCCAAGGTGACCGGTAATATTATAGTTCCTATTGAAGTGGCTTTAAGGCTATCATAGCCTCTCAAGGTATTTCGTGTAGTAGAACAGTTCGTTTCTCCATATCCAAGTTTTTGGAGGAAAGAGAAAGGGACTATGTTAACTGCGGCCCCGTCGTCAACCATTGCCCTTTTTACATAGTTATTATAAACCCACACTTGTAAGTGTAAGGTTGGGTCACCTCGGCGTGCGATCTCAGCATCTGTGGGCATTTTACTTATTTCAAAGATGAATTCGACATCCTTATGGTCAGTCCCCGGAGGATGGATGTCAAAATCTACGTGATTTACTTGTGTCTCAGGAGGTGGAGTGATGTTAATTAGATGGCCTAGACCTAATGCTTCTAAAAGAGCAGCTCTGTGAGGGGGAGAGTTCTTTAGCAAGTCCAAGAATGAAATGTGTGAAAAGGTCTTTGTTAGGTCACTAATTAAATCATAGGCACCGATGGGTTTTTCAATTATTTGTTGACTCCTATCTATCTCTGGCAGATGACTTGGGCTCGGTTGAGAGAAATACTCTCGTGTTCTTGTTATAGCTTCGATAGGTAGTTCAGCGTCTAATTCTACCAAACTAACTATCTTAGGTCTTGGTTGAGCTCCCAACTGTGGCGCAACTGACGGATTTAATGAAGTCGAAGCTTCATGATCATTGTTTCCCATTATTGTACCTTTGTTTGTTCCGGTTGGATTCAGCCTATTGCTATCATGATTTGGGAGCGGATCATTAAAGATCCTGAGGGGAGCATTCTGAGGGGAAACTGCCCCTGCGAGAGTATTTGGTGATGATGAGACGGATCTGCCAAAAAAGTCTGATGAAGAACTGTCTTTGTTCTTCTGGCAAACGTTGCATAAATTTATTGTAGTCACGACATGTTCTAGTGTCGTGACCATGAATTTTATGGAAACCACAATAAGAATTGGGATTATAATTCCCGTTTTGTTGGTTTGGTGTGTATTGTGGCCTAAAATTCCGATCAAACTGTTGCCTATTAGGACCAAAGTTTTGGAGTTGTTGTTTTTGGTTTTGACTTTGGTTTTGGTAACCAAATGAGTTTTGCCTTGGCCCTTGTATGGGATTTCACCGTTGTTGTTGTTGTTGTTGTTGTTGTTGTGGATGGTTAAAATCCACTGTATTGACGGTCGGGGTAAAATTGTTGTTTCGCTGGTTGTTTGTTTGCGATGGAGTATTAACAACATTTACCCTCTTGGGCTGGTCGGTTACCCCATCCGTTGTTACCCCACGATTTTTGTTAAGGATTTTGGGTCCTTGATTGACATTTGTGGTAGTTGTAGTATTTTGAGTGGAGGTGATTAACCTCCCATTTGCTCCGTAAGTCTTACGACCACTATCTATTGCTGCTTGATCAATTCGCAGAGCGCTCTCAAGTACCTCATCATAAGTCCTTAGTGGGAACTTCTGGACTTCTTCCTTCACTTCTCTGCTGAGAGAATGAAGGAATAAATCGCATAGTTCCATTTGATCCATGTTTGGAGCACTTGCTGATGAATAAAGGATGGTACGCCACCTCTGGATGAAATGGGCGACAGATTCATTGTATTCTTGTTTGATGTGCAAGAATTCCCTGATTCCTGTTCTCAGTAGTTTGTTCATATCAAAGGCTTTGATGAACTCTGACACGAGTTGTTTAAATGAATGTATGGAAGCTTCAGGTATTCTATAATACCAATCGAGAGCGATGCCTTCCAAGGTTTTGGGAAATATTTTAGCAACAACCCCATCCCATGGGAGTAATTCCCGAATGGCCGTAGCGTAAGCTTTGATATGCGCATTTGGATCTCCTTCACCCTTGAACTTGGGCAAATCAGGGAGGGGTCTTGGAAGCATGACGCTTCGTATGGTGAAATCTAAGGGTTCCTTTAGATATTCTGAATATGTCCCTATTGCATAGCTTTCGACCATTGATGGTGGTTGCTGCGGGAGCAATGGCGGAATGGGTTGTTGATATGGCATAACGTACGCGTTGGCAGGGGCATAAGGAGGTCCCTGCGTTGGAGCAAACATGCCGGGAGAGGAGAACATATCCCCTTGTGGCGATTTTGAATACATGTTTAAGTACGAAGGGGTATTATCCAGGAATGGATCGCTCTGTACTGGACCAGGAGGAACAGTGCTAGCGATAGTTGGTTTAGTTGGCACTTGTTGTGAATACTGAGGAGTCATACCTAATGTGCCTGCTCCTGTGAGGAGATCTACTTGGCTAGGGTGGTGCAGAGGATTGGAACTCCCTGTTTGTATGAATTTTGAATTTTGACTTGCCTGGGCAAGTTCTAATCCTCTAACCTTCTCTATTAGAGTTGAAATGACTTCGTTTGGTGAAGTCACGATATCGTGCCTTGGTGGCGTTTGTTGTATGCTATGGTTTTGCGGAGGTATGTGATATCCTGCTATGAACTGATCATTATCTTGCCAAGCATCTCTGAGAGTATTTTCTATACGTGATGGCATAGAGGTATTTTCTTGAGGAGAGAACTTGGGCTGTATTTGCAAACCTCCTACAGGTGGGTACATGCCTTGAGAGCGTTGTTCACTCCTAGGATAACGTATTGAGTACTCGTCATCTAGAACCGAGTATGGGTCTGATTGTCTACTAATATGTGGTCTAAGTAGCATCTGAGGAGATGAAACAGATTCTCCAGTAAATGTCATATTGTTTGAGCCTGAAGGCTCTGTTTGTGTTTGAGCGAGTTGTTCCAACCCCTCTGTTTGGAAGGACGAGTTATATCTAGTCCTTGGAGTTTGTGTTGACAACTGACTAGTTGAATAGTTGTCGCCCCACATTGAGAGTGAGGGTGATGACTGTCTATTCTGTTGGGCATAATATGCCTCAAGACCCAGGAGGGGTCTGCCATATGCATCGAATCCCGACATATTCGGGGGGTATATGAATACCCGCAGAATAATGGGAAGGAGCGAAGGTGATTTGGATAAGATGAAACTTCTCAGAGAGAAGGTGAAGCAATTGTAAGTTCACGTCGGGTTCACCAATTTTGTACGTCGGAAAAGCGACGGCGTGAGCGTGAGAATCAACAAGTGACTCTTCCGCGTACCCGACCTCCCGAGGTCGTGCCGAGACAGCCGGTGGGGGTAGAAAATGTAGACAAACTAGTTAGGCAATCTAATGTCTTCGACACGTACTAATGGTATTTGCGAATCTAAGGCAAAGAAGGCCCTTCTAACTTGGACTGGTGTGATAGATCGATCAGCGAGGATGACTGCTCGAAGGCTCCAATCAATATCGAGCTCTGGCGTGATTCGATCTATGGGTTGCGGAATACGTGGAAAATGACCAGGATTGTTTCGTGTATATCTCCCGATAGGGTCATATGGTGAATATAGTCAACTCTATGGACGATTCTCCGCCTAGTCCAAAATTCTCTAGCTTCGTTATAAGGGATAATCATGGATGATAATAGGTGGAATTGGGGTAGACACGAATACCAAAGTACGTAGGCTAGCGTCATATCGGATTGACTGTGGACTCGTTGGGATGTGGGGTTTGTGGATCACAACCGTGATACTCTCTGTTGTTGTGGTCTGTTATGCTCATACGAAACAAAATGTAATCTAACCGTAGTGAAATAAATTCTAACAATGTGAAATAAATCCAACATATATAACCTTTATCTTTCTAAGAAATATTCTAACAATTCTAAGGAAAACAAACTATTTTAAGCATATCTAGAAATAATAACTAAACAATAATTTAAAACAGACAAGATAACCGAGTGTGGTTATTTGCCTGTGTAATTTGTAGAATTATTCTAAATAAATAAGATAGCCTGTCTAATCTACCTACAAGATTCTCGATCCTACCTCAGAAGTGAGGAGTGAATCATAGTTTCTTAGAAACTATCAATCCCCATAGCTTCCCTGGCAATATCGAGAATAGAATGAAATGAAATAAAGTGATTAACTACTCTATTTGATATAAATCTGACTAGAAATTTGAAATTTAAAACCTGGACTTTGCAGAACAGTGGCGAATCCGATGGTGTATGTGATCTCGTCCCCTCAGTATGATCTTCTCGTTCTTTCGTGTTCACTTGGATCCAAAAAAGCGTGTAATGCTAGCACCGATAGGAGTAGATTTTGGGACAAGGACAGCTCAGAATGCAGACCGAGAATGCGAGTAGGAGAGGGATAGCGCAAGAGTACAGAGCTTGGCTTATGCGATTCCTAGCGGGATTTTACTGCGAGTCATGCAACGTGAAGCGACCAGAACCTTTGACTATCCTATACGAAGAGCAAAACCTACAACTTTAATGGCTTCCTAAGCTATTTCGTTCCAAAATAAAGACACTGCTTGCACAAGTTGGATATGTGGCTTACCAACAACTGAATAAAGCTAACCAGGTATACAATGAATTGAACTAAGAACTCTAAGTCACAGTAAAACAAATTTACAGCAAAAGGAATTCAGAGGCAAGCTTCTAACCGGATTGGATGGAGCAACAGCACTGCCTGCACAAGATGGGTCTGTGGCTTACCAACAGCTGAGCAATTTAACAAAAGATGCAAGTGAATTCAAGCTATGGCTTCTAAACAAGCTAACTAACTAAAACACTAAAATGAGGGAATGAGAGCAAAGATCAAACTTCCAAATCCAGCCAAGCTTCAGACCAAAAACTCCAGACCAAAATCAGCCCTTCTTGCATGTACACAAACCATGCATTTATAGGAATTCAAACACCCAAGAACCAAAACCAAATTGAACTCCTAAATAATAAACAAAGGAAAAACACTGTTCCAGGGGACCAAAAACATTAATGCATGCCCAAGTCGGCAAAGAAAAGCTGGTAAATCGTGATATTTCACGCGGGTCGCGTCAAAAGAGCGTTCTGGAAAATGCGCACAGGACCGCCGCTCTGAGCAGGGCGGCGGTTTCGTCACTGAAGGCCAAGAAGCCAAAGAAAGAGGGAAAAAAGGGGAAAACAAAGGGCGTGGGGGCTAAGCGAGGCATGCGGGATGTTAACGCATACTCCGAGGGCTTTTCTAGATCCCGAACACCTTGCGAGGAGACCTGTATCATCATTAGGGCATTTATTACACCGTTTGCTTGATAAAGACAAGACCTTACAATTTTGGGTACGTACGGATCCCTTACATAAATATCAATGTGGACTGCTACTTGAGATCTTCTAATGGTGCTCAAACCTCCTCAATAGGACAGATGTATGCCGCACCATTCTCCAACTCTTGATGGCATTCTTCACTTAATAGAAAACTCAGAAATGTAAACTTAAACACCATGGATAGTTGACCCAAAGTCTAATACTCAAGAGAGTTACCTTACTCTAATAGCCTCCTTGGCTGTCCAAAAAATGTTGTTTGAAGCTGCCCAAATGTGTCAATCAAATCTTTTACCTTGGTTTTCGTATCAACTTCTTTCTAGTGTGCTTCTTGGGCTTGTGAAGACACCTCTTCATCTTCCTTTACAATCTCATTTTCATTTTTGTTTGCTTGGGTTGATAACAAATTCGATGCTCTTCCTTGTTCCCTTCTTCTTCTCCTTTCCCGGTCCCGCACATAGAACAAACTCATTAAGGAGAACAAGAGTTTTCAACCTCCCTCCTTCATGCCTCATAGGCATGATGGCAAGTTCTATTTCATTGCTAGCAACCAACTCCCAATCTTCATTCAAGGGACGGATTTTCAAAAAATCAATCATGGTGCCCCAAACACAATTGTAACGATGCATTTCCTTCCTCCAAATTGAGATGACAATGGTTGGAATCCAATTTATGTTGGCATGCTTCAAAACTCATACATTAATGCTCCTGTTAACAACAATCATACCATCACTTCCAAATGTTGGTTTCATGAAATCAACATCTACTTTTATCGGAAAGCCTCTTCTAAGAGAATGTGCATTGATTAGGAGCTGAAAATTCCTATGAAGTGGCTTTTGTTTCAAATTTGAAAGTGGGTAAATTTTCTTATCATGGGCTGCCCATATGTCTTTCCCTTTTGTAGAAAAATTTCCCATCCTTTTCGTTGTAGTAGTTTGAGGAGATTTATTTTTCATGCTTGCACAACCTCTTGGTCATCAAGCTTGAATCTTATCTTCATAGATTCTTAGTTTTGGTTAAATTCACTCAAGAAATGCAACCATTGTATCTCAGCTATCAAATCCATATCTTCAATACCAACACCATGGAAATCATTAGTGAACATGTGGATTTTCGAGGTGAGCTTGAGTTGTTGGATTCTCTTGGTGCAAGGGATGATGAAGCCATTTTGTAGCATCTCATCCTTCATACTTGAGGTTCAAATGTTCAACAAACTTTATATGCATTCCCATAATTTACTTCCATTCCAAATGCAAGAGATGACATTTACCTTGATCCTTCGAAGACCACTCATGCCAAAGCAATCTTGACAATGATTAGAAGATGCGACATTTTCATAGTTGCAAGTTATCTCTTTAGACCTAACGTGCTTTAGAAAATATTTTGCATGATGACAAAAATATGGTAGTGATATAGGAGGAAACAACAAATTGAAAATATGGTCATCATTGTCATACCTTGGGTTTCCCATAATGAGCTTACCCTCCTTTGCTTTCAATTCTTCAACAAGTGAAGATCTTCCCACCTTGACTCCTTTCATATTTTGTTGACTCATGTATGGAACATCAACATGGTTCTCACTAAAGTCAAGAACACCATCAATTTGCTTCTCATTGATTGTTGTTCGAAAATTCCAGCAAGCTGAACATTATCATTATCAACTAAAGATTTGGCTTCAACCACCAAATTCTCTCCACAATTTTGCAATTTGAATTTTTCTTCTTTCCTTGGCTCATGCTCCATGATTTCTTCCTCTTCATACATTGGATTCAAGGGCAAATAAGTATCCAAATTTTGGAGCCTTGCCCTAGCGGAACACTTTGCTGATCTCGTCATATGTAGGTAGGGTTATTTTTCCCAACCTTATTGAATATCTTTTCGGGGATGATCTATAATGTCCCTTTTTAGGGCTGAACTACACAAACACGAAATTCACACAAACCCCAAGTGAAGTAATATCAAATTTTTATACCAAGAAATGCTGAAATTAGAAACAACTATGTACAATAGTCTGATTTTAGAACAACTTGCAAAGAGGTAAAATTCAACCAAATATCTTCATAGAAATCATCCACAACATAGATAAATGCTTTAAAAAAATTTAAGGGCAATTTTCACCTAGAAATAGAACCAAACACCTAGCTGGAAATTTATTTATCAACATAAGTACAACCAATAGAAGTGACCAAAAATGAGGTCTCCAGACCCCAATAATTGCAAAATATGGAATATATCAGCCTTATAAAATGTGAGAAGTCCCAATATCAACTTTGAATGTAGATTTGTGCCCTATAAGGCGCACCCAAATGCACACCAACCCAGGTCACTCCCAGGAGAGGGGCTCCAAACAATGACAAAACCCTTGCTATGACTTCTTGATGCCCTAGTTACAAAATAGAAAGATGGTCTTCAATGAATACATTCACACCACCAACTTGGAGAGTTTTCATTTTGCAATATTCCACAAGGGTTTCTTCCTCCTTGGATGCCACACTAATGAGTTTTCGCCCCTAGTGGATTTGGATTAGAGCAACCAACTCTAGAACCAAGTAGAAAAGTATATATGCCAAAAGATGATCCAAAATGAGCCTATGCGACTCCCTTTATACCCTTATGGTGGCGCCAAAGGTCTAAGGGGTGAATTACCCCAAGACCAACCTCTTTGGAAGCTTGCTTTATTTTCTAATTTCATCTTGGGAGCTCTCTAACCTAGTCGACCTGCTTGGAAAGACAAAACACAAAATAAAAACATAAATATGAATAAAGAAAACTGAAATATAGCTCAAGTTCTTTCCTTGTTCAACTTCTTCTTGCCTGAGAAAGGAAGATGAGCTCCCTTGCTCAAATTCTTGCCCACGAAAAGGAAGATGAGCAAGAAGCCTTCAAAATGTATTATTTCGAAAAAGGGGACATTACATGATCATTTTGAATCCTTCTTCCACCCTTGTGACCATTCCTTGACTACAAGATACAAAAATCAAGGAAAGAAAACTCTTGGCAAATGGTTGGCCTCAAAGTTTTGTATTCCACATAGAATCGATCCATCTAATCATCTCTATTAATGGAATTTTTGTCATTGTTGGAAGAACTGCACTCACCTAGGGTTTTCTTTAATTCCATAGCACTGGATGGATTGAATCAATTTAATCATTGAAGCCCTTATGGTCAACAAGTAAAGATCTTCCCACCTTGACTCCTTTCATATTTTTTGACTCATGTATGGAATTTCAACATGATTCTCGCCGAAGTCAAGAACACCATCAATTTTCTTCTCATTGATTGTTCAAAAAATTCCAGTAACTTGAACATTATCATTATCAAACAAGGATTTGGCTTCAACCACCAAATCCTCTACACAATTTTGCAATTTGAAGTTCTCTTCTTTCATTGGCTCATGCTCCATGATTCTTCCTCTTCATACCTTGGATTCAAGGGAAAATAAGTATCAAACGTTTGGAGCCTTTCCCTAGCGAAACACTTTGTTCATATGTCATATGTAGGTAGGGTTATTTTTCCCGGCCTTTATTGAATATCTTTTCAAAGATGATCTATAATGTCACTTTTTAGGACTGAACTACACAAACAAGGAATTCACACAAACCCCAAGTGAAGTAATCTCATATTTTTATACCAATGGAAATTAGGATCAACTATGTACAATAGTCTAGTTTTTAGAACAACTTGCAAAGATTTTAAATTCAACCAATATCTTCATTGAAATAATCCACAACATAGATAAACCCTTTACAAAAAAATTTAGGGCATTTTTCACCATGAAACTGAACCAAATACCTAGCTGGAAATTTATTTATCAATAGAAGTACAACCAATAGAAGTGACCGAAAATGAGGTCTCCAAACCCCAACAATTGCAAAATATGGAATATACCAGCCTTATAAAATGTGAGAAGGCACAATATCAAACTTGAATGTATATTTTTGACCTACAAGGTGCACCCAAATGCACTCCTACCCAAGTCACTCGCTGCGAGAGGAGCTCCAAACAATGCCAAAACCCTTGCTATGACTTCTTCTTGATGCCCTAGTTTCAAAATAGAAAGATGGTCTTCAATGAATACATTCACACCACCAACTTTGAGAGTTTTTGTTCTCCAATATTCCACAAGGGTTTCGTCCTCCTTAGATGCCACACTAATGGGTTTTTGCCCCTTAGTGGATTTGGATTAGAACAACCAACCCTAAAACCAAGTAGAAAAGTATATATGCCAAAAGATGATCCAAAATGAGCCTATACGACTCCCTTTATACCCTTATGGTGGCGCCAAAGGTCTAAGGGGTGAATTACCCCAAGACCAACCTCTTTGGAAGCTTGCTTTATTTTCTAATTTCATCTTGGGAGCTCTCTAACCTAGTTGACCTGCTTGGAAAGACAACAAAAATAAAAACATAAATATGAATAAAGAAAATTGAAATATAGCTCAAGTTATTCCTTTGTTCAACTTCTTGCCCACCGAAAGGAAGATTAACAGTCTTCAATTTGTATTATTTTGAAAAAGGGGACATTACATGATCATTATGAAGTCTTCTTCCACCCTTGTGACCATTCCTTGACTTCAAGGTACAAAAATCAAGGAAAGAAAGCTCTTGGCAGATGGTTGGCCTCAAAGCTTGGTATTCCACATAGAATCGATCCATCTCATCATCTCCATTTTGTTTCCCTACTTCCACTTGTTCTTCTTTCCTTCGTAGAAATTTAGCTTGGAAGGTTCTTGTGGGAGGATTAATGGAAGTTCTTTCATTGTCGGAAGAGTTGCCCTCACCTAGGGTTTTCTTCAATTCCGAGCACCTTGGATGGCTTGGATCAATTCAATCATTGAAGCCCTCATGGTCCTTTGGAAGCTTTGTTCCATGTCTCTTTGATTCCTCAACAACTCTTGCAAGTAGCTCATTTCATCAAAAGGTGGAGGCCTTTGTTCCTTATCCTCCATGTTCTTTCTTGGAGTCCTTCTTTGGTACACTTTGAACCCTTCCTCACCGGTATTCATGCAGATCTGAAAATCTGAATTTACCCTCACACAAGATGGGAGGAACGATGCTCTGATACCACTGTAATGTCCCTTTCAGGATCAAATTTGAGGAATTTGGATTTTCCCCAAAACCCTAATGGAACATTGCTAGAAATGATGACAACCACATGTAGAAAAACTTGATTTTTATGACAACAAACTGATTTTATGCAAAAATTAGGGCAACGACCTGTTTTAGGTCCACAAAACCCTAAGCAACCTAGGTAAAATTCAGATTTTAATACTTCCCATGCACATATCTTCGAAATACATTAACAACATGAAACCCTTAATGAGATCATGTAAAATAAATGCTTTAACAACAAAATATAGATTGCTTGAATTAATTATTGCTCAAAAACAACTAAAACTTCAAAATTCCATATCTTCATAAATACTTGGAGGTAAATGAAATGAAATGAAATATTTTAATTATGTCCACAAGACCAACAGGTCTATGGGACCACAAGATAGTACCAAACCGCCTTAGACCAAAGTGGGCTTTTTGACCTCTTTTAGGAGGTTGTTCCTCTGTCGGTTGATCTGTGACAACATTTCACCCAAGCTCTTTATTCTATTTTCCTCAAATAGTTCCACCATGGACCCGCTAGTTAGGATTTCTTCATATTTGGATCGAATACCCGTGAACTTGGGACAATGGAGAATGAAGTGTGTTTCCATCTCAATTGCCCCTGTATTGCACATTACACAAGTTCTCTCTTCCCACTGCTCCTTGGGTATTGTCCACCTCCCTATTTCACACCTAAGATTGTGAGAGCTAGTCCTTAGTTGAGCAATGAGGATCTTCTCCTGCCATTTTATTTCGGCCCCTATATAAGCTTTTTCTCCGTGGTCACAGGTTGGGTTAAACTCAGTAATGTAATGTTGACGCTTCCTACTTGTTTTCTTCTGCCACATCATCAATCTGAACTTTTCATTTACATAGTTTTTGATGTCTCTGTTAAGCTGTGGGCATTCAGTAAGTTGATATCCCATTTTTTCATCCATTTGTAGTTCTGCTTCATCCACGTGTTCTTTCGTCTATGTAACTCTTCATCCATTGCAACCCTAGGCCATCTGTCTGTTTTCATGTTTCCAACTTTTTTCAGGTAACCTATGAGCCTGGTCATAGCAGTTGCCTCTAGGGGAAGGAACTGTTTCAGCCATGATGATTTCATAGGGAATTGTAGCCTTGATTCTGAAATGGTGTGTTATAATCCTTTTTTGGATTCTCTCTAGTTGTCTCCAATTTGAATTTGTCATTCCACTAGCCCATACCTCGCAGCCATATAACAACACTGGAATGACAAGCAACCCAAATAGGATCTTAGTGGTCTTCCAATCCCATAATTCAGCGTTTCTGCACCTGTTTTGGAGCGCAAAGAGGGCTCTCCAGCCTCCTTGTATTTGTTTCATCCTGCATATGTCCCACTTGAGCTTGCTATGGAAATCAAGGCCTAGATATTTGTACTCTGACACTATCTCCAAAGGCTCACCTTCAAACTGAAATTTGGGCTGCTGGTTTGTTTTCTTCATAGAAAAAATCACAATTTTGGTTTTTCCAATGTTTACCTGCATTCCTACTTCTTTGTAGATGATAACTTTAAATGCAATTGATAGCTCAAAATGACCACAAAAAGGGCAGTTATCAAACAAAATTAGAATAAGATTACACGAACCACCAAAACCCATTGAAAAGTGATCTTAAAATCTTCAAATGGGTTGCCCAAGCTGAAAATGAGAGTGGAAATCCCCAAAAGCATTCCCTACATAGAATTTGTGCCCTAGCACTGATGGAAACCCTTGTTCTGAAATTCTGAATTTGAAGCTCACTTGTGACTCTGAATGAAGCCACCAATGCAACAAATGAGGGTTTTCATCCCCAAGTGTTGTGACTATTGAGGGTTTTTATCCCCAATAGGATCCAATGAGGGTTTTCATCCTCAAAGGCTGAAAATGAGAGCTCAATGCTCCAATTTCCAAAAAAGAAGTATTAAAATTCACTAGATGATCCTACAAATGAGCCCCAACATTTACCTTTATAGCCTTTTTCTTCCTTTTCCTTGTGGAGCGCTCCATGTGGGATACTTTATTTCTTTTTAAACATTTACTTTTCCCCTTTTTAGTTCTCCTTTTGGGTCGCTCCACTTGGGCATTTAAAAATAATTAATTAAATGCACTTTTCCCTCTTTTTAATAATTTAATTAAAGTGCCAATAATTAAAATTACTTTAGCACTTAAAATTAAATTATTAACTTCCCCTTTTAGCCAACTGAAAACGGTGAAAATAGGCTAAGGGTCTTCTTTCCACTTTAGTATTTAAAAATACATTTTATTTTAATAATAATATTATTAAGTTGCTCATAAATAGAGAGTTATTTGGTCTCAACTTAAAAATATTGTTAAGTATTTTTTAATTCAGGAAAGGGGACATTACACGCTCTCTCTCTCTCTCTCTCTCTATATATATATATAGGGTTAAGGAGGCTTCCTTATATCTATATAGAGGAAGATATAAGGGTAGGGAGGCCCTTATATCTAGAGGGGTGAATATATCTAGGATATGTGAATACACACACACACACACGCACACACTCACTAGGAGTAGTGCGTAGCTATATATAACCTCCTCGACTATAAATTGTGCCCTCCCCAACTCTATCTTTGATTATGGGCGTGAGGGGAGTGTTGCTTGTGTAGCCTATATAGCCTCCCTAATTATAGATGGTGCCCTTGCCCAACTCTATCTGTGATAATGGGTGCCACAAGAGTGTTGCTTGTATAAACTCTATCTAGTATAGCCACCTAACTTTCCCCACTAGATGTGAGCCCTATTCTAACATCACGCATTTATTTCTTGTATAACCTCTATCTAGTATTGCCACCTGTTAGCATATGGATTTGCATGCATGCAAATGACATGCAACAGTGTGGGAATGAAGTCCCTCCTCAATGAAGGTGAGGCTGCCTTTATTGAAAACCAAAACTGTATTTACATTTGTACATTCAAAATTGTATGTGGGGGGTGTTTTGGAACATCAATGGAAAGAAAAAGTGAATGAGGGAGATGGAATGGAATGAAGGAAAAGAGTGGAATGGAATGAGTTGAAAGAACATGCAAGAGTTAGGTAAAAACAGAGCCTAATATTGCATGAAGAGGAAAGATGAATAACTAACACAAATAAAATGGAGTTTGAGTTAGCTAAACAAGAATGTGTAAAAGGGAACACATGTGAGCAAGTAGATAATCAGAGCTTGATCACTGTGAACTAGAACAACAGATTAATAACGTTGACAATAAGATCAAAGACAATATTTGCATGCAAGATTCAAACATCTAACATCTAATGAACATAAGAACATCAAATGTTATAAGAGACTCTCCCACCCTCGAGGAAATATAGGAAATCATCCTACTATGTTGTTGGCAAAACAAGGATCCTGATTCTTTGCCATTTCATAAGATTTGAGCTTTTACAATGTCTGGATGCATCTTCTCTTCTTCTAGAAAACAACTCGGGAGAAGACCAGCCTCACAAAGTACCTACATTTCAAGAATCTTACCTGGTATGGTATGTAGGTCTGCAACTTTAGATTGGATTTCTTCACAAAGATGTTTAATTCTGAAACATTGATCCATAGAAGAAGTGGAAAAAACATCAACAGGAGTATACATTTCATGTATCAATTTTGTAAATTACTCCACCAGGTGTTGTACTGAATTCCTTTGGTTGTGTTCGTTGATGAAGGTGCATGGAATCTCTTCGATGAAGACTTGAATGGAAGAGAGCGCGGTATAGGCTTCATTGTACAAACCGTCAAACTAAATTACCAAATCTTCTAGGATCATTTTCCTAGACTTAGCATGATTTAACCATAGAATTCATGTCATGCGATGATCGAACTCAAGTATTCCCTCTGAAGCCAAGAAAGTAGATTCCATGTGGGTGAGATCCTGAAGAGTTGGAAAAATCTGATCCAGTGTGATTAATTTTGTAATGAGGCACTCCTTGAATGGGAACACTGGATCGAGGTAGGCATAAATATTCTTAGATATTTTTATCACTTCAACAATTGTTTTCAAACCACCACTTTCTATCTCAGAAACCCATGACCTTAGAGTGTGTCCTAGAGTGATCACATCTTTTGATTGATTGAGAATTGTTGAATGTGAATCACAAGCACCCATGCTTATACAAGTGCATATACTTGAACTCGCGGTGTGATTGGATAACATGGGTACTATCTCCAAGTTGTGGGACTTGCTACTTGAGATAGACCTCCGTAGAAAAGCTGGTTCTTACCCTAAACTACCCGCCACAATCTACTCTAATGCAAGATAAGCTAACTATTCTAATCTAAATTTCCAAGGGACCAGGAGAGAGAGATGCACAAAATGAAATCCTACACTAAAGTGGTGATACACCGAAAAGGAGGGTGTGAGAGTAGTCTCCAAATGTGTTAAATACGAGAGGCAAAGTGCACACTAGAAGAGGTGATGACAGATTTACGTTGGTCGTCAGATAGGACTTTTAAGAAGAGCAACAGTCAGGGGACAAGAAGTCCCTCCTCTTTAATGGGAGAGGTTCCCTTATTCAGAAACGAACTTATTTACAAATGTACAAGACATGATTTGTTGGTTAAACTTGGATATCACGAAAGTGTCTTCTATGAAGATCATCAATTACAAAAGGACTGAGGAAATGAGAGTACGGGAAAGAGCAGAAAGGCAACATGCAGAATTATAGATATCAGAGTAATTCTTTATGTATGCGAAAGTCACAGTGAATTGAAACAAGATCATTTGTATTGGATAAATAAGATGGAATTCAAAGACACAAAGTTCTGTAAATAACATCTGCTAGAACACAAAGTTTCTTAACATAACACAGATTCATTAATCAAGGACACAAAGTTCCTTCTTGGTTATACAAAATCACCGGGCTTCGAAAGTTGAAGAGTATGCACGATCGGTAAGACTAACGAACTTGAGACAAATGATCTTCACAAAGAAAATAAATGAGAGCTTAGGAATAATAGAGATCGGATAGACAAAGAATGGGAAAACCCTTCGTATTGATTTCTTTATAATCTATTTACACTTTTCTGAAAATAAGCCAAGTTCTTCCTCCAAATCATGTCTTGTACATTTGTAAATAAGTTCGTTTCTGAATAAGGGAACCTCTCCCATTAAAGAGGAGGGACTTCTTGTCCCCATTGACATTGCTCTTCTTAAAAGTCCTATCTCGACAACCAACAAGTTCACCATAATCTAGCAAAATGCATTCACAAAAATATTCCAAGCATACACAATGATAATGAATCCTCTGCAAGAACACAATAAATAGACACAATATTCTTATAGAAAGATCAAAGGGGCAAGAAGAATGCGAAAAACACGGTAGGGAAGATACATCCACAAACTGGTATTTTATTGCTTCATGATATGCACAGTTCAATCTATTACAAGATAAGGGCCTGGATCACCATGCAAGGAGTCCACTACAAGGGCCTGCAACACACTGGCTTCACAAAGAAATTTTGGTAGAGCTTTGCTACCCAAAAACTCTCTCTTTTACAATGAGCCCAACACTCCAATTTATAGAAAAATGAGAAGGAAAAGAGAAGGGAAAATGGAAATCCCGAAATCTATCCTTCAACCACCTGTAAGAGGCATTAAATTGAGTGAAATTATTATATATTACTTGCAAAAGGCTCCCCATACTGTCCCATGTGCTGCAGCAGAGAAAGAATGATGACCATGCCTCTTAATTGCACTCCCAGCTACCAAATAAAACACTGTTCTGAACCCGGCCACGTTTTCTTAAAAATCTCAATCAATTTCTGATCAAATCTAGAATTTCTTGATTTCTGTGCATCGGGCTCGGAACCAAAATTCCAACGGTACAAATTTTGTGCAATTTCGTTGAGAAATGCAAAAGTTATGGCCTTCTGAGTGCGGGAAGCTATTTTGGGTCTGGTAGGCGTTTTCTGTCATTTGACGGGAATGAGCATTAACTAACTGGAGCCGAATATGTTTCCTTTCATTAAATATATCTACCCTCATTAAAAATAAGAAAGTAGAGGACATCGTGCTCATTCCAGAAAGTCTAATTTTATGAAAATCGGAGCTCGGAGTCAAAAGTTATGGCCGTTTGAAGTTTCCGGACCAAACGTTGACTTTTCTTCCTCTCCTTCGGCCGCTTCGGCTTTCCGCGTCCCACGCGTCCCTTTGGCCCGGATGTCCCAGTATGAAATTCCTCTGTTTTTCCCGGTTCGGCCGGTTCGCGTCTGCCGCATACTCTTGTCCCGCTTGTCCCGGACTGTTTGGGACAAATTCTTCCGATTCGCCCAGTTCGGCCGGTTCGCGTACTTTTGTCCCAACTGTCCCGGTGCTAAAGTTCTCATTTCGGCCGATCTGGCCGGTTCGCGTACTTCAGCGTACCTTCAGCCCAACTATTCTGGGCTGCTTGTTTCAACAGTTAGTCAATTTTTTCCACTTTTCGGCCAGTTCGGATTTCCGCGTCCCACGCGTCCCGACGTCCCACTTGTCCCAAATGCTGCGCAGACCGCCTTGCGGCCTTTCGGCCGGTTCACGCCCAGATGTCCCTCATGTCTCGACTATTGTGAGGACTAGGACTTAGCCATTTTCACGATTTTTTCTGGCCCGAGCCTGTTTTTTGCAATTTTTTCACCTTTCCTCAGAACTTGCTCTCTTCTTCTTGGACAGGGGAGTTAGAAAAAATCTAAGGGGACCCTAGAAACATGACCTTTTGCCCTGACTCAATCTATTTTCCTGGGACTTGAGAATTTAATGCATGTTATCAAAATTTACTCTGGGGAAAAATTTTGGATAACAAGAATTTCTTGATATGGGATAGCCATCATTTCTAGAATAGGAAAAAAAGACTCAATTGGGCTAATCAAATGTTGAACATATGAAATCAACTAATTCTTTTCTTCCTTGAGTTGGGAAATTTGAGATTTGTATCTCTCCAACCTTTTAAGCACACTATTCATTAAATCTTTTGCCATAGCAACATCACTTTCAAAAGTGGTCTTACCAAGGGCTATCTTGGATACTTCATAATTGGTGATTGTCATGTCTCCACGATCCTTTTCAGTAGTAGGAACTGCAATTTCTACAAACTTATCTCCGCTATCATCAATCACTACTCTAGAGAAAACCTTAGGCTTTTTGGGAACCACTTTATTGGAGAGGGAAGAAAGTGATTCCAAATCAATGTTGGCCACTTTGACCAATCTCTTTCTCTTTTTTATTTCAGAGTCAACCCAGGTCGGTGTTTCATTCATTAATTCGACACAAAAATGTCGAGAACTGGAAGAAAAATCCTCTTTGCCTTTTTCATGACTAAAACTAGTAGGCAGTGGTTCTGTGGTCTCAATCCTTGGTGAAGTAGCATCTATAACACATTCTTGATTATCCTCATGTTCTTGTGTAATATCCTTAACACCTGGATGTTCGGAAGAATTAGATATTTGCACTACTGGGATTTTCTTGGATTCGTGTATGACATTGATGATTTGGATCTTTGGTAGGTCTATTGGAACTCTCAGTGATGTGAATAGATGAGTTTGGGGCAGAAATACCAGAAACATGTTATTTTCCTTCCCGAAGATGCACACTCTTTACCGATCCTTGAGACACTTTGCTTCTTTATTAGGGATAGGTTTGGGTAACCACCGGCTTTGCCTCTGAGATGCATGTGATGATGTTGGTGGTGACTGGTGTGAAGAAGTTTGCACCACCTTTTTCTGTGTCACTCCTCCTTTCGCTGGCAACCTCTGTATTTCTGACATATGTGCCTAAAATGGGAGAGGATTGGCTATCTGATTCTCATACCACTTCATAGTCCTTTTTAACATAGGTTGATTTATAACATCTAGAGAAGTTTCATCTCCTCTACTCCAATCAATACTAGGGAGCAGAGTGAAAACTATCTGATCATAGGAAGGATCCATAAGATCAATTCCACTATCGGCAAGGGTTAAGGGAGGATCCCTCAATCCGTAATTCTCTATTTGAGCCAGTGTGAGATGAGAAAATTGTCGTCATCTTACCTCCCTATCATCCGCACATTCTACCCAATAGTCTTTTATGTTTTCCTTGTGCTTATATCTTGCCCCTAGAGCTTTTTCCATGGATCCTTTAATATCGAATTGAGCCCTGCTTGTGAAAGGATGTATAGTTATGAGAGAAAATTCTTTTTCCATAAGTTCTACACTATGAGAATTTGGACATTTGTATTCCCCAATCTGAATTGGGAAACGAATGCCTTCTTTGCGTTTGTCCACCAATAGACAATGGATTTTGAAAAGCTGACGTGAGAGTTCCATCAATGTTATTTTGTCGTTGACATATTTAGGAAGCTTGTAAGGAGCTCCCACAAATCCATCAACTCGTATATAGGAGTAAGAGGGAAACTGGATAAACCAAGTTCCCCATTGTTTTATCACCGCCTTGGCATCTTCTGAAAATCTTTCCTCTAGGTTTCTTCTTAGTGACCAGATTATATAGAACAAGAAAGCATCGTTTACCCTCCGGAAATGGTGAGAACCATTCTTGAACTCCAGCTATGGGTAAAAATGAAAAACACTATTCTTGCCAGGACCCATTGCACCTCTAGTTGTTAGCCCTAAAAATATCCTCCTTCTCGCTACAACATAAATCAAATATGAAGTCATGTAAAAATGACTTGTCATCCTTACCTCAATCAATTGCTTATGGAGAGTATTGCTAACGATACTTGCCCAATCAATGAACATCTTTACATCAAGAATGATACAAATGAACTTGTACATCCAAGGGTGAAATTTTTTGGCAGAAGGAAGACCAAAAACCCTGCTGAGGAGAGTAATCATATCTCCTATTTCTTCATGAAATTCTACCCGAAACAACTCTTTGGGAATTCTTGAAGTGTGAGTCTTTGGTTTGACCAACCAATTTTTATCAACCATCTTTGACCATCTCAGAGGATTTTCATCCCGAAATGTTGTGCCGATTCTTGTGTGATGTCAACATTTTCTTCATGGAGTGGCACTCTTAACAAATCTTCCATATGATCTAGAGAATTGAGTAGAAAAGGTTCATTTCTGTCATTAAAAATTCCTCGACGCTCAGGATCATAATGTTCAACACAAGCCAGGACAAATTCGGGCATTGTATGGAAACGGGAAATGTTGCCACTTGAGGTAAACCACAACGATAAAGCCTTTTTGAGAAAATAGTTCCCCTTCCCGTCTTACCCTGTCACAGAATTGAACCATATCTACATGACCCATATTGGTATCCAAAATGTTATCATATGCTGAATTTAAAGACGATGCTTTGGAACTAATCCTTGGTATGCATATTTTAGTGCCGACTTATTAGAATGTTCACCCATTATAATTTTTTTAAAAATAACACAGAGAACGAAAGGAAAACCAAGACACTGGGAAGGTGTCGGGTCTAAGTCTCCGGACCACCATTGTCACAAGAATAATATGACTCTTTCTATTTTTTTAAATAAAAAGACATTCAATGGATGTTGAATTCAAAACGACCATAAAACAATATTGAGGCAAATCTCAAATCACCATCGAAAAATAATACAATTTTAGATCATTGTTACACTTTCAGCAATGTGTTGAATCTTCGAAGCTCCTTATCATTATTATTATTTTTAAATATTCACTGTGCGTGAATATCTCGATTCACCCTTGACGTGAGAAAGCTATCGTCTCCTCAGCATGCGTAGCACCATGAATATATTTAATAATAATAATAATAAATAATAAAAAAGAAACCTACGTTGAACTCCAGTCAATTGTGCATGCGTGAAATCTGAATTTAAGCTTGTGACTACGTGGGCAAAACAGAGTTATTCCTCCTCTTAGCATACACAACTTCTAAGTATTTGTTGTCTCTTCTGCAGGCTATGTAGAAGCTTCTGGTGATATCTTCAAACTAATTCTTCCTTCTCCCAAAGCATGCGTGGAGATCTAACTATTGTTGCTCCTGCGTGGGAGATGCTCTTGTTTAAAAATGTTTTCTCTTGGGCTGTGCGTGGAAATATTTATTTGCTGTTGTTCCTTTTTTTGCTCAGGCATGGAGATTGCTACACCAAAACAAAACAAAACAAAAAAATTCCTTTCCTACTCCCACGTGAAGATCTTCAAGCTGCTCCTTCTTTCTTCTACAGGCTATGCGTGGATTTCCTTATCTTCAACTAGCAAGGGATCTAACTTCATGCGTGGAAATATAAATTTTTGCTGCTCCTACATGGGGACTACTGCATCAAAAAAAAACAAAAAAAACATCCCTTTTTGGACTGTTATGCTCTGATTTGCTAAAAACCTTCTTTCCTTCCCAAGCGTGGGATCTGGATTGTTTTTGTTTCTTCCTGAATGCATGCATGGATCTTCAACTGTGTCTTCTTTCCTCCTTAGGCGTTGAAAACTAATGCTTTCTTTTTATTCCTCCTTCTGTGTGGCACTGCTGCAAAACATCAAACAAAAACAAATATGCATAGACTGTGTTTATTCATTTCCTTGATTTCTTCTAACAGTTGGATTTTCCTCTCTTTGGAATGTGGAACTCTGACAAACTGTTAACACGTGAATGCATGAAGGATGGAGAAAACTACCTGAACTCTCAAGGTTGCCTGGCTCTAGCTAATGCCCATGCCAGGTTTCCATGTGAAAGCCGGGTAGTGTCTGTAGAATAAGTTTTTCCTTCTCCAGGCTCTGGATATCTGCAATATCTCCTTGTTCCTCCTTCCCAATCTCCTCTGCTCCTGCAACCTCTTGTAACCGTCTCTTCATCAATTCCCGGATGATAGAAGCAAAATCAAAATTGTCTACGACAATTGGAAGCGGAAGAAAGATTGCCCCCGACACTTGCTCACGGCAGTTACGAGCAATTAATAAAAAGAAGAAAAATTCTCCCAAGTTTGTCGAACAACTTCTATTCAATATTAAAATTAATATTTATTAATTAAAAACCCTAAAATTTAATAAATATTAATTTTATTAAATAACAGGGTAAATATTAATTAAATAATTAAAATACGGTTTGTGGTGTAGCGGGAGGAGGGCTTATTCAAAAAGAATGAAATGAAAACCAGAATGACCGTGAGAATAAGATGATTGCGATGGAGGAGAAAAATCGTGCAAGATAACACTTTTTAAAAAAAAAAAAAAAAAAATCACGTTTACTAATTTTGCGAAGTCAAAATTAGCGATAACACCACCCTAACCTACTCGGTTAGATGTGATCCCTATCCCTATATATCAATTTGAATGTAATGTTCATATATGTTCGTATGAGATATAAAATATGTTTGTATTACATATATAATATAGATTGGATTGTTTGGACTCTTTACATACATTGTATTGCATATATAATTGATATTGAACATGTATGGTAATATAAGAAAATAATTTAATATGTATAGTAGAGGGGTGAGTAAAATCTATAGTGTAGTCCAGTCTAGTCTAGAATCCCTATATCTATATAGATGCCTCTAGTTTGGGGTCAAGGATTCCTATATAAAGATTTATATCTATATGGTAGTCATTGGAGTTTATATTCTCTATAAAGGGGTGAGGGTGGTTATCTATCAATGCAATATAAGTATATTTAAAGGTATGTGAAGTGGTATGTACTTTCCTCATGGTTAGGCACTCGTAGTTTTACTCTCATCCGATAGACAAGTTTCCTTCAACATGTTTGTTGCGTGATATCCCTATAAGTGAAACTACCTATTTCATGGTATAATGTTTGAGGGTGTATTTCTCATTAGTTCTTGGTCATCAATGACCCAACCGTGCATTAACAACCCCACTACCCGCAACCTATTGATCCTGTAATCAATATACTCATATAGGACCCTCTTGTTTAGAGAAAACATATGGAACAAATTATATTATACACATTTGATGAGGGTGCAACCTCTCCTACCTTACATTCCATGAAGGGGAAGAGACCTTCAAAGGGAAAGGAAAATGTACCTTCACTAACCCTCTATTTGACACATTTTTGACACTAAATTTGACAAAAATAGGACTAATGTAAAAAATTTTAGCCTCTTTAGTACAAAATTTTTCTCTAACGCCTTTAGTATATACAAAAAGTGTATGCCGCATTTTCAGAGAGCTTATGGGCCTATCGTTAATAGTTGTCTCTATATCGGAGCCACTCCCCTTCTCAATCTATCCCCTAGTTTCGGGCTCCTCCCATCCTACTCAAATGTTTTACTGAACAACTTCCTTAATTTTAGAAGCTTAACCCCTACCCCTAATAATTACAAGACAATCACCAAAAGGTACCCTCTATTTTAGGAGTAATGGTGCCCACTCTATATATAGCTTGGGAAGCTTTGTATAGACTAGCTAGAAACTCACCCCTTGTTGGGGCCCTCGCCTACTAGTTGTAAGTTGTTTGTGATTGGAATGAGCCCACTTGTTGCCCTCAATATTTGGAGCTCACTGTCTACTCATTCTCTTTATGATGAAAGCATTGATCAAACGGAAGCCACCTTTTTAGATGGATAGATTCCGCTACTAGATGGAATGATGCTCCCCACCTCCTTCTCCTTTGATTAGAGTAGAAAGATAAATGGGATAATATGAAGAAAACTCTACTCTTATTAGACGGAAAAAGGATCAACGATTTATGACATCAAAATTTGATGAAAAAGGACAAACATAACTCTTTTTGAGCCTTTTTAGTACAACCTTCATCGCCAACCTCTTTAGTATATATGTAAGGTGCCTACCCGCTTTGAGAGATCGTGAGCTGAAATGTCCCCTTTTCGAAATTTTAATGTCCCCAAATGGACACTTTTGACCCCCAATTGGATTTTAGGCAAATCCCACACAAAAATGCAGATTATAAATGATATAGGAATTAATTATGCTGCAGATCTGATTTATATGAGGAAAATGTGACTAGGGCTGAGTGAGAAACTTAGAGAAATCAGGAGATAGATCAAGCCATTTGCATCATAATCTGATCCATAGAATTTATGAAGCCCAAATACATAGATAAAACCAGATTTGGAATCCAAAAGAGGCTGAAAATAATTTATAAAAATTATGCAGAAACTTGCCTCTGACACAGCTGAAAGTGGTCCTTCCTCCACACCAAAAATACTAAAAATTAGATAATCTGATTTATAAAAATCAGAAATAATAATAGCTGGAACAACCCTAAAAGAAGTCACCAAACACCATACATCAACTCCTAGAGTGGTTACTCCACCTAGAAAAAGGGCATAAAAATGATAGCAATTCTCTCTTCAAACTCTTGACAAAAATCTGCATTTCTTCTTCCCTTTAATTGTTGGAAACACACTGAAATTTACTGCTACTTCAATGATGCACAATGAAAACCTCAAGATGGAGAATCCTCTAAACTAGAGGAAGGGTTTTTGTTCTCAAGAGTGAAGATCAAGCAAAATTCTTAACATGCAAATCTGAAATTTGAGAATAAACAAGTGATGCCCTCCTAAAGCAAGTCGACTTGCTTTTATAGAGCTTATGACCCAAATAGCCACCCTTGATGACCAATCATATTTGTCCTTCATTTAATATTTTTCCACTTGATTCTATCTCTCTAGGCAAGTCGCATTTTCCCTTGGATAAATAACTAATGCCAAATGCTTTTTCCTTTTCTATTTTTATTTTAATACTAAGTTTATATTACTTTAATTATAAGTGCTTATAATTTATTTTTTAATTTGAACTTTATAATGAATTATCATAAATTAAGTTCCCCTTGTGTTTATTCCTTAGCCGTTAGGGAGACAAAATGGGCTAAGCGTCTTCGACTAGGAAGGGGATATTACAAAAATAATATAAATTGAAGGCTTCTTGCTCATCTTCCTTTTGTGGACAAGAAGAAGTTGAACAAGGGAAGAACTCGAGCTATATTTTAGTTTTGCTTATTCACATTTAAGCTTTTATTTTGTGTTTTCCCCTCTAATGCAGATCGGTTGGGTTGAGAGCTCCTAAAAGTGAAAATGGAAACTAAGACAAAATTTTAAAGAGGTCTTTCTTGGGGACAATTCTCCTCTAAGGATTTTGTGCATCTTTTTGGCATATATACTTTTATCTACTTTGGTTCTAGAGTGGTGCTCTAATCCAATTCCACTAAAGAGCGACAATCCATTAGTGTGGCAAGTAAGGGAGACAAAACCTTCCTTGTTGAAGATTGGAGGACGGAAACCCTCCAATTTGGTGGTGTTGAAGACATTCTTTGAAGACTATCTTGCTGGTTTGAAACTAGGGCATCAAGAAGAAGAAGGATCAAGAGTTTTGGAATTTGTTGGAGCTCCTCTCCTATGGAATGAATCTTATAGGAGTGTTATTGGGTGTCTTCTAGGGCACAAATCAACGCTCCAAGTTAATATTTGGACTTCTCATATTTTATAAGGCTAATATATTATTTTATAAGGCTGATATATTGCATATTTGTCATTTGTTGGGGTTTGGAGACCTCACTTTTAGCTCATTTTGTGGACTGCACTTTTGTTGTCATAAAATTAATTGCAGTTGGGTATTATTTCATATTTTGGCACATGTTTTGGATGGTTTGGCTTGGTGTTTGTTCCATTACTTCAAAATAATTTTGGAGAAGGATTTGAACACTTTTTTTCACTTTTTTGGAGGGTGTTTGATACCCTAAAGTGAAATTTTTCAGTTCGTTGCTAGGGTTTCAGTTAATATTGGAATTGTCGTTATAAAATCCATATTTCATTCGTGTTTGGAATTGTGTGATTTCCTTGTTTGTATGATTCAGCCCTAGAAAGGGACATTACAATGGTATCAGATCTTCAGTCTTCCTAGCCTGAGGGTTTCATGCAAGAAGATAAAATGGTGGATATAATTTTTGGTGATGTTAGATTTGAAAGGCTTTCCCTAGGGCAAGAAAGATTGGCCAATAAAATGGCTCAGCTGATCCATACCCTTCAAGATCCGAATGGTGGAAGGAGCTCTTCAAAGGAAGTCAATAATACTCAGCCATCCAAAGTGGACAACATTGCTACATGGTATGAGGAGTATAGGGAAGATCAAGGCCCAAGCCTAGGTCATGAGCTACACAAGAAAAAAGGAAAAATCAGATCTGCAAGAGGGCTTTGAGGTGGAGTCCCAAGAAGACCATGTTGAAGGACATGGAGAGGTGTTGCTAAATGAAGAACCAAAAAGGGTTTTTGATGTAGTAGTATCTCCAAAGAAAGAGGCAAAAGTACCTATCATTTCCCCTAAGGAGAAAAAAAATCAGATTTGTATGAAGTATATAGGATGACATTATGGAAGGGTATGTCCATGAAGGAAGGGTACCTCCAGTTCTTCATAATTACTTTCAATTCGCTTGAATTTCCCAAAAATAGTCAATGTGGGGCATATAGATGAAGTTTATAACTTTGGAGAGAGTTTTGAAGATGTTCCGGAAAGTAAAAACAAAATAAGGGTGAGCTCCTTGTTGCTTGCACCCAAGGTATGTTAAGATAAGATAAGATAAATATATTAAATGTCCAATGAATGACCACAAAAGTAGGTCAATGGGACTGCAAACATACAATGTAGACGCGAGTAAGGCTCCAACCAGAGGACCAAAAGGTCCTCGAGAACAACCGGTGAAGAATAAAAAGAAGAGAAGAACAGGTAGAGAGAGAATCCCGAAAATCCTATAGACGCTCGTCGAACCGAGCTGTAGAGGAAGGAGAAGGGAAGGGAGAGGAGGCAAGATAACTCCTCAACCAGTACCCACAACTGATGGAAAGAATATAGTGATGTCTTTGGAGCTCGGTATTTGGACCTTTAGAGGGTCCAAAGTACCGATGCTCGGAAGAAGGATGACCTCTATGTTCTCGTCTAGTGGATTTTGAGGACTATCTCGCATGGCCTCAACCTCATATGTGACTAGATGTCCTTGGTATGTGGAACAATGCTCTGGGCACGAACTGGTCTTGACTAGTAATTAGGGATGGTACCACCTTGCCGCTTAGTGCCCCTCCCAGGAGAGAGCACTGTAAAAGAAAGTAATTTGCGGCGTAGTCATCTGCCTAGAGGAAGGTTGAAGGGTCTTCCGCCGAAGCCTAAAATACTCGTGGAGATAAAGAGCAAGGCAAAGGTAGGATGCTCTCTCGAACCAACAATGGAATCTCCTCTCGATCTCGTAATAGATATGACACCCGAGGTTGAAGTTTTCCTCTGCTTTCGATCTCTTGGAGGGAACGGAGCTGAGAAATCCACTACGAACGGCCAACTGATGATCACATTCAACCCGAGTCTATGAGATCCAACCCTGAATTGACCTAGGGAGATGCGAAGAGCGTGCATCCAATGCTAGGGAAATATACTGGGGCCGAGAGATAAGACCATTATTGACCTCCAGAAAGTGTGAAGCGTAGAAGGACATCTTCGGATGTAACCCACCTTGGGGGTTGGTTCAGTGTACTGCATGAAATTTCTATAGATATCATCTCTAATGATTCATTCGAGATCTTGCTTGCTTGAAAGGATATGAGCGGGGCATCCATGAAGTAATCAGTATGGTGGGAGGTGACTTGTCTGAATACCAATAGACTCAAGCAGTCGTGAAACTCGACATACCAATAGTGGGAGAGACCAACGTGATCAGTTGAAGCAATGGCATCCGATGAGAGCTAAAATACTCATGGAGATAAAGAGCAAGGCACCTCTGGTCATAGTATATAAAGAACTCGGTAAAGGTAGGCCGCTCTTTAAAAAAATTCTCCGGTTATAGCCTTGCTCTTTATCTCCCATAGCAGAATCCACTAGCCTCCAAATGCAATGTATACGGAAACAATGCCAAAAATTGCTTCTAACCTAAAGGGATGAGCACCGAACTCCGCTAGGATGATATTATGAGGAACCATCTCCTTGCATCTAATGATACATCTAAGAAGAAGGATCTGAATTCTCTCCATAGTAGACCAATCAGACTTAAGGAAGGAAGGCCCCAAAACCTCCAATCCATAAAGAACTCATGGACCTAACAAGAGAATCCAAGAGGGATAACTTGGATGTGATGTCCTGGAAGTGATGACCGAATCACTATTTCTCTAATATTGCGAGGGAGTCATAGCCCTTACTAACTCGAGGCCGGAGTGTCGGTCCGTAAGTCAAGCGATGTCTAGAAAAGAGCACTCCCAAGTAAGTATAAGAGTTGGTGATCTCAAGCTCCTCACCCTTGTAGAAGAGATGAAAATCGACATTTTTAGGGTATTGAATATCATAACTTTGGTTTTACCTAGGTTTATTGCCAATTGACCGTGATCACGTAAGAGGGCTAGGGCATGCAGCTTGTCTTTGTAAATGTTTTGCCAAGGAGGCAAGGACCACATCATCTACGGAGAGAAGAACATAGTTCGTAACCTAGGGAGAAGACAACCATCACCTTCCTGGATGTGGTCCCTGAGAAAATCCTCGAGCTTGTCTATGTATATACTAAACAATGTAGGAGACAAAGGGAAACCCCGCTTGACCCCAATGGTACTCCTAATGAAGTCAAAAAGCCCAGGAAGCGAAGACGGCCCATAATCTCCTCATAAAGGTGCATGATGGTAGCTAAAGGAGTCTTGAAATCCAAGGAGTAATCGTATGGTTACTCTATATGGTGGGAGGTGACATGTGTGAATACCAATAGACTCAGCGAGCAGTGAAACTCGGCCTACCAACAACGGGAGTGACCAGGTGTGATTAGTTGAAGCAATGGTGTCGGATGAGAGGTAAGCAAGGTGGGGGTACCCATCCCTTTCGATGCAAAATATTTAGCCTTTGAATGTGATGTATAAGGGAAAAAATGCCTTAAATTGCTTCCAACCTAAAGGGACGAGCACCAAACTCGCCAGGGATGATATTATGGGGAACCGTCTCCTTGCATCTGATGATACATCTGAGAAGAAGGATTTGAACTCTCTCACAAATGCACTAATCGGACTTAAGAAAGGAAGGCCACCAAACCTCCAATCCATAAAGAATCGTGGACCTAACAAGAGAATCCAAGAGGGATAACTTGGATGTGATGTCCTGGAAGTGATGGCAAAATCACTCCCTCCAATATTCCTAGGGAGCCATAGCCCTTATCAACTCAAGGCCGGAGTGTTGGGCGTAAGTTGAAGCACTTGTCCGTAAAAGAGCACTCCCAAGTAAGTATAAGAGTTGGTGATCTCAAGCTCCTCACCCTTGTAGAAAAGATGAAAAATTGACGTTTTTCATGGTATGGAATATCATAACTATGGTTTTACCTAGGTTTATCACAACCAACCGATTGTGATCACGAAGAGGGCTAGGGCATGCAAATGCCTCTCGTAAACCTTTTTCTAAGGAGGCAAGGACCACATCGTCTGCGGAGAGGAGAACATGGTTCGAACTCCTGGGGAGAAGACAACCATCACCTTCCTAGATGTGGTCCCTGAGAAAATCCTCCAGCTCGTCTATGTATATGTTGAACAATGTAGGAGACAAAGGGCAACCCTGCTTGACCCCAATGGTACTCTTGATGAATTTAGGAAGCCCAATAATTGTGTGAAGATGGCCCAAAACTCCTCATAAAGGTACATGATGGTGGCTAATTGAGTCTTCAAAATACCAATCTCTCTGAGCCTTTGGAAGACAAATTCTCACGGAATAGAGTCAAAGGATTTCCAAAGGTCGACAAAGCAAAAAAAGAATTTGGAAGAGCGATGTCGTGCCTCCTCAATAATGGTCCGAAGAGTGAGATCGTGGTCAATGGTCTAGTAGGTTGGTCAAAATCCCGCATGTCCTCTAGCTCTGTAGTGATTTTGGTCCAGAAACTCTAAAAATTGCATGTGAAGCATAGTAGCATAAATCTTAGCGAAAGTGTGACCCACCATGATCGTTCGGTAGTTGTTGGGATTAGAGGTAGGACCCGACTTGTGGATGGGGTGAATAATGTGGTGGGACCAGGGCTCCGGAAAACCTGTGCAAACCACCTGGTTGAAGAGATCCACTAAGTAGCTATTGAGGATGCTAAGACCTGCTTGAAGAATTCAGCTTGGAAACCATTCTCATCCGCTGATTTGTTGCTATTTGTTGGTTTGAAAATATGTCGCTTGGGCAGATTTATGGATAGACGAGTCAACAGTGTGGGGGCATAGCCCCTCTTTGAGTCAGCAAAGCGAAACTGGTTTATTGTTATTCTACCAGCAGGAATTTGTGCAAGTCTCACAATATTCTGCCTTCGGGGGTTTGGGATCTCATCCCAATAGGGTTATTTCCGATTATGGAAAGAAAGGAATGGAAGAGAGGATGAAGAAAGATCAGATCCGAAGAAAGAAAAGAAATGAATTCCAAAGCAGAAAGGTCAGAGGGTTTATGTTTTGGGATTGGTAGTAAACAGAGCCGAACCTACTTGCATAGACAAACAAAGCAATACTTGATGAATAAATGACAATAAAACAAAAGTAGATCCAATAGAATAAACACACATATCTGACATAAGAAAGATCTAATGCAAATAACACATGTATTCAGCACAAAGTCTAAATATTGTATTAATATTTCCTTCTGTTACATTAAAAAAGCTCAAAGTCTTTTCTTCTCACTTCTATTTTTCATCTAAAAAATATCCACCACCGAATACAACAAGTATTCAAGTATTTATAGAAGAAGAGAAGAGAAGAAGGCAAAAACAAACCAACCACTTACAAAATATCTAGAAAATATCTAAAAAGTCAACAGTTGACTTGGGCAAGTTTTTGGATGGCAACATCCCATGGTGCAACATGGATGAAGTCATCGTGTATGCCAACATGCTTTTTAAATATCTTACAAAAATGATCAATGGATCCCAAGAAGAAACTACTCTTCAGTGTAAAAGGGCACACTTTTCAGCATGTCAACAGGACATTCTCGGTCAACTTGGTGCACTTTTCAAAGATGTCGACAGGAACTTATCAGCGCCCTTGGCGCACCTTTCTTCGTGTCAACACGAACTTCTTCTTGCGCTTTGGTCAAAAAGACTAAAATGGCTAAGTCCTTAAAAATTGATTTTCGGGAGAGAATTTTGGGCTTCTTTCGAACATTGTCAAACTTCCTTGGGGCCAAATTTTTTTTTTTTTTGGGTATGGTTACTTCGCAAATTTCCTTGACAATTTTGCGGGATAACAAATTAGCTCTTTTTGGGGACTATCTTTGAGTGAAACTTAAGGGTAGAGAATCCCGCATCTTCATGTGCCTATCCATTGGGTTGAGAGAGTCAAAAACAAGGGCGACGGAGGGCGAACAAAAGGGAACACACAACAAACAGAAAAAGAAAACACATGACAAAAACAAACACACAACTAAAGCAAAATCAGATAAAGAAGAGAGCAAGCTCTACTTCCCGAAGATTTTCGATGTTGCCCGCTATAGGAAGCGGAGATCGGTTCCGTCTAGATACGAGAGATAGAAACTATTCTCTCCGTTGAGCTGCTTGATCTTGAAAGGCCCTCTCCACAGGAATCAAACTTTCCGTGCATGCCTTTTGGCTCTCTTCGCTTGTCCCACAAAAGGACGAGATCTCCCACTTGAAAATCCCTCTGCTTGGCCTTCTTATCGAATAGTCTCTTAACTTGATTCTGATGTTCGGTGATCCTTTTGACCACCCTTACTCTCTTTTCTTCAAGTTCTGTTAGATACATGATCCTCTTTTCTAGAGAATTCTGGAAAGTTTCATCTTCAATTGCTCGTGCCAAGCATAGAGCAGGAAGTTCTGTGGAGATAGGGATCTCAGCATCAATTCCATATAACACTTGAAAAGGAGACATACCGAGGGACCTCTTGGGAGTGATGCGGTCTGCCCACAAAGCATCATATAATGACTTGTGCCAGACCGATTCTCATCCACCAACTTTCGTATGATGGTCACCAAGTTTTTTTATCGGATTCTCGCCCGACCATTTCCCGAGGGTAATAATCTGAGGCGTGAGCCAAAGTTATCCCATATTCATAGCAAAAACTAATAACTTCCCGTGAAGAGAAGTTAGAAGCATTATCAGCAACAATCTTGTGTGGAACGCCAAATCTCACGATGATATTTTCCTTGATGAAGTTGTAAACAACTTCAGAAGTGGCATTCTTAACAGGTATGGCCTCCACCTATTTCGTGAAGTAATATGTTGTTGTCGTGACATAACTATGTTTGGCACTCAATTGGGGATGGAGTGCTCCGATAAAATCAATTCCCACCGTCTCGAATGGTTCATCAATAACGACCGGCCCGAGAGGAAAAGCGTAGCCAATTTTGGCTTACCAACAAATTGCGGCAAGGCTCACACTTTACTACCCAAGTGGTCGTATCCTGGAAAAGTGTTGGCCAATAGTACCTAGCCCGGATGATATTGTGTGCCGTCACGGAAGAGGAAAAGTGCCCCCACAGTGCTGAATTATGAAAACTCTCAAGTAACTTCACCACCAGGTGGTTTGTTGACACATCGTAAGAAGATACCATCTATTCCATGTTTGTATAAACCGTCATCCCGGATGAATATTTGGATGCTCCGAGCTTTATAGTGCGCTTCTCCTTCGTAGTTAGGTGAGTTAGGCATTCACCGTAGGTGAGGAAGAAATCAATATCGGAATACCACTCATCGCTGGTTGCTACAAAATAGGGCCCGGAGGCGAGAGAATCGGGTTTTTCCAAATTGGCTTTGTGCTTCATTGGTGCAATCATCTTTTCCTTCGAAACTTCGACCCTTGATTTTCAGCCATGTGACATAGGCCCTTGCCTCTTACCACTTGGTTGATTTTATATCCAAGTCGTACTCCTGGACCTTTGCAATCCAATTTCCTCAAAGCTTCCTAACTCCCGTTGAGTTAGAATTGATTTGACTTTGCCATGTCGTGACCAAAGCACTACCGTATGAGAATTTAGAATGTAATACCTGAAGTTTTTGACTGCTTTGACAACGGCGAAGGCATGCTTTTCTAATCGAGACATTTTTAATTCATGAGGCTTGAGGGGAGAGTTCATGAACGCAATCGAGATTCAACATCTTCATAATTCTTTTGCATCAAGATGGCAGACACAGTATGCTCAGATGCATAACTATACATGATAAAATCTTTGGAGAAGTCGGGACATACCAGGATTGGCGCGTGAGCGACGGAAAGCTTTTATCTCTTCGAACGACCTTTTCCCTTCCTCGCTCCACTGGAAAGTTGGTGACCCTTTCATCATGTCCAACATATGACGAGTCTTCTCAGCAAAGTCGGGAACAAAACGCCTGAGAAAGTTCACCTTTCCAAAGAAAGAATGAACGCGGTCTTACTTGTAGGCAGAGTAAGGCTCTGAATAGCCTTAACTCTTTCGGTATCTATTTTCGTTCCTTCCTTGCTAACAACATGCCCTAGCAGCTTTCCTTCTGTGACTCCAAAAACGGACTTTTTCGGGTTTAGGTAAATTCCATGCTCTCGGCATCTGGCAAATACTTGCTCCAGGTGATCACAATGATCACTTCGTTGTTTAGAGAACATAGTTAAGTCATCTAGATAAACCACAATGACCTTCCCCATCATACCTTTGAATGCCAGGTCCATGGCCCGCTGAAAAGTGGCGCCAAAGATTGTCAGGCCAAACGGCATTCTCTTTGTAGGGAAAACGTGCCCTGTGGAGTAGTGAATGTTGTTTTAAATTGATCTTCAGGTGAGACTTCAATCTGATTGTAGCCCGAAAAACCATCAAGCATGGACAACATTTCTGATCCAGTTACTGATTGTAGAACTTGATCCATTATAGGAAGTGGGTAGTTGTCTTTTAAGGAAGCCTGATTCAAATTTCTGAAAATCTACGCATATGCGTATTTCCCCGTTCTTCTTGCGTACTGGCACAATGTTTGCTACCCAAGTACTGTGATGGATAGGAAAGATGATTCTCGCATCCAGCATTTTCTGAATTTCAGCCTGGATAGTACCCGAGATCTTAGGGTTATAATGCCTTTGCTTCTGGCGAAAGGCTTTGACGTCTTCTTTCAATGGGATGTCATGTTGGATGTCCTTTGGCTTAAAAGACTTCAGATCAGCGTAGGACCATGCCAACACGTCCATGTATTTCTTTAGCAGATTTGACAAACTTTCGCTTTTCTTGGGCGCAACATTTTCCAATGTTTACAAACTCATGGGTGTTCTACCAAACCTAAATTAACCGGTTCGATTTCGGGATGATCCAAAGATCATCTCGCCTTTTCTTTTTTACAAAACGGTCGTGCAATCGAACAACCGTTCCAGAGAAACTAGGCCCTTCGAATTTTATTTCCTTTAAGCTGACATATGCCGTTGTTCCCTTCGGATTCATCCTTTTGATCGGTGACTGATTCACGACACATAGAAGTGGATCCTTCAAAATGCAATTCCTTGAAATTTTCCGCCTTTTCTAGAAAGGCAATGAGTTGATTGTCATCGTTGAATACTTGCCAATGCTGAGAATTGTCTGGCACACTTGGGCGGAAAACCATCTCAATGGTGTATTTGTCTGTTTTCAAACCTGGGTGTGGGAGCATGAGGGATGCCGAAACGGCCAATGAATCGGCCATGTCATTCTAAGCTCTTGGAATGGATTCTATTGAAAAAGCGTCAAATTCTTCAATGTTGTCCCACACCGCATTATGGTAGTGCCTGAGCCTCTCATTCTTCACTTGATATATCCTTTTAACTTGATTCACGACTAGCTCTGCATCACCTTGTACTTTTAGATTTTTGATCCCTCTCTCTCTTGCGGCCTACATGCCGAGTAATGTAGATTCATACTCAAAGAATGTTATTTGTGTTGAAAAACTACAACTTAAAAGAGAGGAATAATTTCTTCCTCGGGATATATTAGCACGGCTCGGCGCCACATCCACTGGTTGCGCAGCTTGCCATCAAATTGCAAGGTCCAGACCTTGTTAAGATCTTCTTCTTGGATGAGAACAACCATTTTGTCAGACTTGGTAGACAAGAAATAGTTCCCCATCCCTAATGATTCGAAAATAATTTGAGCTTTGGGGTCCTCAGAGTTAGTAACCAAGTACTTCTTTTGTGATTCTGGCTCCAAAGTCTGCATTACACCTTTGACGGGATTCTAGCCTTGGACCACCATATGAATTTCTCCTCCAACCTCACTACAAAAAAAACTCCTTCCCAACAAAGATTCCATAGGTCGCCGGAATATCGGCAACGAGGATGGTCATTTTTACCCTTTTCTCGGGGAATGCCGCAAATGTGAATTGCGCGTCTTTGATTTGACCAATCAACGGAACCTGTTTGGTTTCCAAGGAATAACATCTGCCAAAAGGCTTGGTAAGGGTGAGGCCCAGAGCATGAGCAACTTTTGCTGGCATGACGTTATCAGAAGCTCCAGAATCAATTATGCAGTTACTTAACTTGTGGCCATTGATTAGGAGGGAGAGGTAGAAGGGCTCTATCTTTCCTGATGTAGATGTTGAGGCAACATTTATGCGGGATGCAGGAGGAGTGGAAAGGATTCCTTTCGGGGAAACCTGGGGAGTTATGACAGCTTGACTTTGAATATACTTAGTCAATCTTATTAGCTGTTCGGGGTTTGACTGAAGATACTCAGCTTCAGACATTTGGATCTTGGTCTTTTTAGCATGGTCAATTATGTCAAATGCGGCCAAGGGTTGCGTTGGTGAAGGAATGAGTCCCTCACTTCGTGATGGTAGGGTAGGATTACTGGTCTTCATGGGAATAGAAGAAGGCTGATTTGGAGGAGAAATGGGGGGAAAAGATTTCCTTGTAAAAGACTTAACAGGGAGTTGAGTAGGAAGAGGATTACCTCTTTTAGCAATAGTTGGAGGCACGTTTGACACGACCTTCTCCTTCTGTACATGGGCAGCAACCTATACTTCTTTTTCTTACGATTGAGTAAAAATAGCATATGATTGTCTACTTGCATAGCCTTGTGTACCTTCCTCTTCGTCAGATTCTTCCTCCTCAAATTCCATATACCCGATAGTAGAGTCGTCAACTGGCTCACCGACATCTTGATCATCTTCACCTTGAGGTGAAGGTTCTTCGTAATCTTGTTCCTCTTCTTCAATTTCGGCTAAGGCGTTAACTAGAGGAGCCTCAAGCGCCAACCGTGGAGCAGTTGCAGGTAAGCGCGGCCTTTGTGAAACATTGTTGGAAACAAAATTTCTCCGTGGAATATCCCAGTATGAGGAACCGGGGGAAGCTTGGGCTAACTGCTTCTTTAATGCAAGCAAGTCGTTCGCCATCTTTTGAAATGTTGGATCGGGAGCGAAGTAGTGGGAGAAGGGCCAAGATTTAGGCTTGGATGATTCCCTTTTCAATTCGCCAGATATTATCAAATTATCTTCAATTCGGATGGCAGCGGCCTGGGTGAGAATCAAGGTAGCCACTTGCTCTTGCAGGAGTAAGAAACTTACTTTCGAACTCATAGCGTTCACGAAGAAACACTTCTGATTTTCTGGTGTTGGAAGCATGACGATAGGGACACGATTGATTAATGCATTGAACCTGGCGATAAAATCATGCATGGTCTCATTGGCCTCCTTCTTTAGGTGAGTGATCTGTGATAACAATGCAAATGCATCTTCCGAAGGCTTGTACCTGTCTTCAAAAGCATCCCGCAAGGTGGCCCAACTGGTAATAGATCCGGCCGGTAAATGCTGAAACCATTCTCATTGCAGCCCTTGTAAAGTTTCCAGAAAAAGGTGAACCGACACATCTTCATGGGTTACATCTAGGATACTGCATGACATGATGAATGCAGATATGTGCGAATCCGTGCTTTGGTTCCCGCTCCCGTCAAATTTGGGAAAATTCTTTCGGTTTCCATGAGGGAGCGCGTGAACTGGATGTGGTAAAGCTAGGGGGCCCATAGCATTTCCCCATGGTACCGCCATCTGGACAGCTGGAAAAAGAACATGAGCTGGGAACACAGTTCCACTAAGCAGCAAGGCACAACAAAGGGATGTGGAAGCTCCTTGTGAAAGATGTTTCCTTCACGGAGGTGAGGCGCTTCTGGCTGACCGATCAACTGAACTTACTGATGAAAAGTGCACCGGCGTTACACTGAAATTGTGCCTTTGAAGCAGATCGAAAGTAGGATCGACTTCTCCATGAGCTTGCCTGCTACGCATAAATGGCTCACCTGCCAGTGTACCTTCCGGATCTGCGACGTTGTGGCGTAGATTTAAAATTTCTTTTTGGTTGTACTTGCTGATTTTCTGGTTTTTCTGACAAAAACCAGCAGCATGTACTTTTCTAAATATTTAAAAATTATCCTCTTTTGAAAACCGATTGCGGTTTGATGACAAAGAACAACGAGGATAAAATGACAGTGAAGATTAGTAAGCTGATTTTCGGATCTAAAGTTGATTTTTTCAAAGAGTTTGAAAATTTCTGAAACAAGAAAAATTCGATCTACGGAAAAATACATATTTTTATAAAAACTCAGCGAACTAAAGGTCTCCAACTAGGCCAGATCTATAGATCTCAGAAGAAAATTTTCAATTTGGAGCACTTTTGCAAAATTTTGGATTTTTAACAAAAAGTTAAAGTTTGCAAACAAGTGATTTTTCTGATTTTTACTGATTTTCTATCATACCACCATCATAGATCGGATAGATCTGTTCGATCCCCAGTGGAGTTGCCAAAAATTGTTGGCTCGAAAATCATCGAATAGGCAAATTTATGGATAGACGAGTAACAGCAGTGCGGGGCATAGCCCTCTTTGAGTCAACAAAGCGAAACTGGTTTATTGTTATTCTACCAAAGGAATCATGCAAGTCTCACAATATTCGCCTTCGGGGTTTGGGATCTCATCCCGGTAGGGGTTATTTCCGATCATGCGAAAGAAAGGAATGGAAGAGAGGATGAAGAAAGATCATATCCGAAGAAAGAAAAGAAATGAATTCTAAAGCGTAGAAGGTCGAGGGTTTATGTTTTGGGATTGGTAGTAAACAGATCCGAACCTACTTGCAGTAGACAAACAAAACAATATTGATGAATAAATGACAATAAAATGTATAGATCCAACAGACTAAACACACAGATTTGACATAAGAAATATCTAATGCAAATAACACATGTATTCAGCACAAAGTCTAAATATTGTATTAATATTTCCTTCTGTTACAAAAAGCTCAAAGTCTTTTCTTCTCACTTCTATTTTTCATCTGAAAAGTATCCACCACTGAATACAACAAGTATTCAAGTATTTATAGAAGAAGAGAAGAAAAGAAGGCAAAAACAAACCAACCACTTACAAAATATCTAGAAAATATCTAAAAAGTCAACAGTTGACTTGGGCAAGTTTTTGGATGGCAACATCCCATGGTGCAACATGGATGAAGTCATCGTGTATGCCAACATGCTTTTTAAATATCTTACAAAAATGATCAATGGATCCTAGGAAGAAACTACTCTTCAGTGTAAAAGGGCACACTTTTCAAAGATGTCAACAGACATTCTCGGTTTGGCGCACTTTTCAGCATGTCGACAGGAACTTATCAGCGCCTTGGCGCACCTTTCTTCGTGTCAACACGAACTTCCTTGCGCCTTGGTAAAAAGACCGAAAAATGGCTAAGTCCTTAAAAATTGATTTTCAGGAGAGAATTTTGGGCTTCTTTCGAACGTTGTCAAACTTCCTTGGGGCCAAAACAATTTTTTTGGGTATGGTTACCTGCAAATTGCCCTTGACAATTTTGTAGGATAACACTATTCATGGTTGAGATGGCATTTTGACATTTGTGTGGGTGAAAATTTGACAGCTTAGAAGGTGGGGATACCTCTCGGATCTGGGGTTGGCTAGGAACATCGTAAAGAGTAGAGGTATGAAAAAACATGGAGATGGAATCTAGGTCTTGTGGAAGAGGGGAGTGTTCGAGGAGAATGGTACTCCGTGGTTCTTGGGACAATGTGAAAGGGAATCACGGAGATCCCGCCTTCGTTGGGATATGAAGATGTGTTTCTTGTGGTGGAGGAGGTGGCGATAGGTAGACTTGAGAGAGGGATATGATGCAAGATCATGGAATAAATCAAAGCCAAGTCTGCAGTGAAGGGATTTATAGTCCTCATCATACCATTCGCTCATAGGGCAAGTTTTTCTACTATGATTGGTGAGATTGATGTAGGGGTAGGACTTTGAGGCAACCTCATGGATAATGGATGAGAGGAGGTTATACTTTGTGTTCATAGGAGTGAGGTGCACCGAGGCTCATGGGGAAGACATCAACGAATGTGGGAAGAGAGGGTTTGTGGTCTCCCTCACCAAACTTCGAAAAGTATGTGGAGGGCAAGAGAGTGATGCGTAACCTTGTTCATTTGTACGTAGGGAACAGATTACAATTATGACTCTCATAACCTCCCAACTTGATGATAATGAATGATCATACAAATTAGCTTCCTTATCCACCTGAGATGGCACTAACACACGTTCCTAAGAAGGTGTATACAACATACAACTCTCTCTTTGTGATTCAAGAACCATTCAAATTGCAAGGCTAGTTACAGTCCTCAATCTCCTTATGCATGCACTGGAATGTTAAGCCAAACCACCACTAAGACTTACAATATAAAATCTATAGCTTCACAGGCTCCCCACAAATAGGGATTAAATTGAGGCACAAATTTCTAACATCAGGAGGATCCTTCACAGGTTAATGCACCTAAAACTCCACCATGCACACACAATCATTGATTTTTGACAACCTTTACATGCATTTGTTGGGTTAAATAACAGAGGTTCAGATATTTCACTCCTAGTTTTTATCAACCACACCTACATACAACTTCTAGCACGAAGATTACAAGTTCATTAATCCCAATATTTCCTCATACACAACTTGTTAGTCTAAATGTGAGTTTACTTATCAAAATAGGGGTATTGAAACTCCCATATCGATTTAGAATACAAACCAACAAGAGCTTACTAACAGTCCCACAGTTGATCCCTTCATGCCTTGAAAAGAGAAAGCATTGCTTCTCAAGTAACTCAAAGATACACTCAACAAAGATAAGAAATGCATACCAATTGAGTCATAGATATGTCATTGTGATTACATACAAATCTCCTTCCTATCCTTCATTCCCTCTTCCTTCTTCTCATCTTCCATTCGAGGATTGACTTCCACCTACTATAACTCGAACTCCCATCTATGCATGTAACTCCTTTCAGATGTAACTTTCTCATAATGAGTCATTATCATTGCATTTTGGTCAGTTACATTAGCTTAACACACTTCATAACTCATGTTTCCACCTAAGACTTATTACACAACTCACCACCTAACAAGACACTTTCAAAAACCTTAATAAACCCCTAATACTCCTTATCACATATAGCAACACCTATTATAGACTCAACTATTCACTTGACAAGCTTAGAGTCCACCTATACAAGTAAGAGAATTTTGAATACAATTTTGGACGAAAACTAGATATTAAAATTTCAAACTCTTTATCACACTCCACATACCCTAGAATTCTCCCATTGACCATATAGCTAGAAAAGTTTTCTATTGGCTCCTCATCAGCATCACTTTATTGTAGCAACAACAATAGAAAAAAATACAAAAAAGAACAAACAACATAGCTTGGATGTTCATGTGTGGCATCACTCAACATCTATAATAGCTAGAATTGCATTGCATCATCACAACATTGTATCATATAAAAAACGTAGTGAAACAACGTAAGCCCTTATTTGATGTTATGACCCTTACACAATCTCGAAAAATAATAAAACCATTGTTGCTAGGATGCATGTATTGTGTATCGCTATTTTTTGTGCTTTTCATGCCTTTCGGCAATTGTTTAATGTTGTTGCTACAAATGTTTTCCTGGCAATGTTTCTGTGCTTTGCAATTGCCTTGTGTTCTGAATAGCTTGTTGCATTTTTCCCTCTTTCTTGCCAAAGTTTTTCTTACCGCTTATTTACACATTTCAACTTTTTGGTCACCTGCTAGTTGTACAAAAAAATTAACAAAACAAAGTTGTAGTCCAAAAAAGTGTTTTCACCTTTTCTTGCTCTTTGGACTAGCTCTAACTCTTTGCTTACTTTTCTTATCCGTTCTTCAATATTGTATCTATGCATAAGTACAATCGCTGCCATCCACTTCATATAGAGACTCTACTCACTCGAACTATTCCTCTAATAGAGAATGAATGAACGTGTTGTGAAGGCCTCAATACTAGTTGCAGAAAGAAGCCATAAATAAATGCATGCGAGAAAGAAGTTAGAGCATGGCAGTTGTATGTTCTTCTTCTACACATCTCTGGATAACGCCCCATTCATGTTATAGGTTGTCTGCATCCCCATCACACATAGAATGGCCCAATTTCTATGGAAGACCTTATCCCATCCTTCCTCGTGGGACTAAGGATTTGGAGCTAGAGGAAAGTTGTCTGAAGATATTTGGATTAGTTTTAGGAAATATTGCACTATTTTATGTTGTATTCCTATTGGATGCCTAGCACTCCAATAGATGAAATAAATTACTTAGTTAATTAGTTGTTTGGTGAGCATATATGCTCAAATTAGAAATAGACTTTAATATTATAAGGTCGGCCATAAGTTATGATGTAGCACCCCTTATGTTATAAAAGGAGGATGCTTGGCCATTATGATGTTATGTTGAATCTTATTATTTCTTCTTGGTAAAGGTTGTACCTTTCCTTTCTCTCTCATCAAGGACGAAACCCTTGTTTGAGATCCCTTCAAGGATGAAAACCCTTGATGGTGGCACTTGCCTTGGGGATGAAAACCCTCAAGCAAGGATATTTGAAAACATTACCGTAAGGTATTTGGAGTTGATATCTTTCAATCTAACCCTAGGATTTGCATCATGAGGATTTTGAGGTGCTTTGATGGATGTATGGTATGATTCTTGCATGGATTGACTTGTATCTTTTTTATAATGGTGAAAGCAATCATTTCTTTGCATGCTTAAGCCAATAATTATGCATTTCTAAGTGAGGTGACTTGCATAAGAGTGGGTTTGCATTGATTTGAAGGGTTGTTTCATGTTTGGTTTGCATCATTCAATTCCTCATCATTTATAAGGGTGAAATCTACATTTTGGTGATTTTAGGAGTTATCTAAGAGCTATTTACAAATCATGGCCACACTTCTTTGTTGTCATAAAATTAATTACAATTGGATGTAATCACTTGTTTTCTTCCATTTCTTTGATGTAAATTGGATTGAAAAATGTTATCGTGATTGGATTAATTATTTAGAAATATTTTAAACAGTTATTACATGGTTGTATGATAAGTTGAAGTCCTTATATAGTTTGTTGTTAGGGTTTCTAATATTTGTAGGTCTGTTGTTGTAAAAATCATATTACTCTCAAGTGGGATTGGTGTTGTTTCCTATTTTTCAGTTTCATTCCTAGAAAGGGACATTGCATTCATAGTCCCAAGTTCTTAGGGGTACATGAACAATTACATGTAAGAATAGGCACTCTCTCGCATGAGTACATGTTCCATATGCATGGAAAGGTATCATGACATCAAAACTAAGGATTTGTAAGGAAACCATGTGTTATAGATGTGCTTTAGAACTCACCGTCCATTGCTTCTTTTTGCAATTGCACACCAACACGCACCTTGGTGTGCAACCATTCATCATGTTAATTCTCACATAAGTGGAGGAAATATTGGTGGCAAGAGTAAACCCAATATTGCAAGCTACACATCCTCGTGGTTGTCAATATAAATATAGTGGCTATACTATCGTTTATCAACTCCTGCGATACATCAACAACATTGCCAGGTACCTTCTACACCAAATAGTTGACCTTGACATTTGATCATAATAATATTTATGAGGAAAAGACATACGATTTCTGAGGAAAAGACATGATTTCTAAGTCTCCAAGTCTTGTGCGATCAATGCCTTGGAATACAAGTGGGCTCATAATTCTTATTACAAGGATACCCATCTTGATGTGAATGTTGCTTTCCTTTAAGACAAATGTTTCCTCTATTATTCATCATGCCACTGTTGATGTCTTGGCTTCCCAATTGACTAAGAAATGTCTAATGACATTGACACACTTTGTCATTTTAAGAAATTAGAACAATAGCCCTCATTATTTGTTAACATAATGCCTAATTCCCTCACAGAGATGGAGAACATTTGTAGTTACTTCAAATCACACAATCAAAACATGCCTCTAGCTATGCCATGGCCTCAACTTGTGCTTTCACCCGTAAATGAATGTAATGTCCCTTTCCAGGCTGAAATTGAAAAACAAGGAAATAACACAAACCCCAATTGATAGTGAACTAAATTTTATGCCAAAATTAGGGCATCCACCTGTTTTAGGTCCACAAAACCCTAAACGACTTAGGTAGAATTGAGATTTTAGCATTTCCCACACACAAATCTTCAAAAATACATCAATAACATGAAACACTTGATGAATTCATGCAAAATAAATGCTTTAGCAATAAATTACATACTCCTGGAATTAATTATTTCTCAAAAACAACTGAAACTTCAAAATTCCATATCTTCATAAATACTTGGAGATAAAATGCAAATGATAGCTCAAATTGACCACAAAAATATCAACTATCCAATAAAATTAGAATCAAAATTTTCAACCACGAAAACCCACTAAAAAGTGATCCTGAAATCTCCAAATGGGTAGATCAAGCTAGAAACGAATTTGGCAACCCAAAAAATGCCCTACATGCCCCTAACACTAATAAAAACTCTTTTCATTTTGAAATTCTAAATTTTAAAGTTGTAATGTGACTCTCGAATGAAGTCACCAATGTAACAAATGAGGGTTTCCGTCCCCAAGTGTTGTGACTATTGAGGTTTTTGTTCCCAATAGGATCCAATAAGGGTTTTTATCCTCAAAGGGTGAAAATGAGAGCTCAATGCTCCAATTTCCAAAAGAGAAGTATATAATTCACAAGATGATGATTACAATGAGCCCCAACATTTGTTTTTATAGCCTTTTCTTTTCTTTCTTTGTGGAGCACTCCATGTAGGCCTCTTTATTTCTCTTTTTTGAACATTTAATTTTCCTCCTAAGAGGGACGACCTCTCCCTTTTAGCCGATTGAAAATAATGAAAATAGGTTAAGGGTCTTTTTCTACTTTAGTATTTAAAATACCTTTTATTTTAATAATAATATTATTAAGTTGTCCCAAAATGAAGAATTGGTTGTGCCCAACTTAAAATATTATTAATTATTTTTAATTTAGAAAAGGGAAGATTATAGTCATCCCTCCCCAAATTTTCTTTCCCTCAAGCAAATGCAAGCTCTCATACCCAAGTGCCAATGTGCCAAAGTGATGTAGTACTCCCATAATCTAGCTCCCGTGCCTGTCAAGTGAGAGAACTTCTGCAAAAACAAACTAATGCAATGGCTGCCCCTATCTTCATTGAAGTCCCTTGGCAGCCCATGAAGTTTTATGGCTGCCTTGAAGAAAAAACCAGTTGTCCCAATTTTGTCCTAAAAAACAATAGTAGCAATTTCTTCCCTTGTTCACTCAACTGTATAAAACACTTTCCATCCATCTGCAAGCTCAAACAAAGGGAAAAATATGAAAAATGCTTAGCAACTTGACCAACAAAAGCATTTCCCAATGGGGCATCTTCACCTTCCATCTCACCCTTGTCAACTATGGTGGAAGAACACCCTCTAATCACATGCATGAATGCAACTGAAAAAGAATGAGAGCTACCAAAAATGATGTCAACAATGCTATTGAGTACAAATGGGCTCATAGTTGTCATAAGGATGCTTCTTCTAACACTTGAGAGTAACCAAACATCACCCCTTATTTCTCCTATGCAACTGAAAAAGAATGAGAGCTGCCAAAAATGATGTCAACAATGCTATTGAGTACAAATGGGCTCATAGCTGTCATAAGGATGCTTCTTCTAACACTTGAGAGTAACCAAACATCACCCCTTATTTCTCCTATGCTTGGTTGGAGCCTTTTTGCAAAAATAACCAAATTATGAGTCATCATACCTTGCCTTTGTTGTGTTGCTCTGATTTTCAAGTGGGTTGCCCTTTGAAACTCACCATTCACCAATCTCCAATGGTGCTCTACTCTCCAAGATGAACTAGGAAGCATTGTGCAAGGTTGTCCCAATGTGTACCACACAAGAAAGTCACCTATAGAGAACTCTTTTGCTGTCCAAAAATGATGATTTGTGGCTGCCAATAAGGAATTTTAGGCTGCATACTCGTTGTTGCCCTTTGCCTCTTCAATGTCTCCAATCTTTTCTTGCTTCAACCCAAGTATGGAAGAGGCTTCATCTCCTTGCAAAGGGTGATCACATGTGACCATAAATTTGACATTCTTCATGATGTCATCTTTTGCTACAGCTGCAATCTTATTTGCTCCTTCATTTGTATGGGAAAAGAGAAAACTCAGCTGCTTCTTCCTTCATCACACTTGTACTTGCACATGGAACAAACTTATTAGAGAAAACAAGAGTTCTCTTCTTCTTCATTTCATGCCTTGTAGATATGATGGCCAACTCCTTTTTGCTTGCAAACTTCTCACAAACTTCATACAAGTGATGGTTGTCCAAAAACTCAGTCATGTTGCCCCAAACACAATCTGTAATCATGCATTTTCCCTCAAAAATCAGAATGAAAGTAGATGGAAAACCTCCTATGATAGTTGTAAACATGTTGCTATTGTTAGCACCCTTCACCCAAATGGTTGGAAATTCTTCTACAATGTTGGAAAGGGCTAGAAATTACATGGATAGTAAGTGAAAAACAAGTACAACTACTGTCATATTGAATATCCCTCATGAAATCTTGCAAAAACAACATAGTGGGGGCTGGAAACACTTTGTTGATGACTGAAAATACCTCAAAAGTGTGGAAACTATCCCCTCTCATGGTTGTCCTCTTTTGTATGACAACAAATAAGATTATAGACAAGCTGGAAATGTCTATGACAGCAATACAAAATCTTATGACAACATGCTCGGAAATCTGAAAATCAACATGTTTACAACTCACAACCATACCTTCCATGTTCGATTGGGTGATGATGCTTTGGGCAACAAGATAGCATCCATCTTACTCATCTTCATACACAACAATTACTAATTCAACATTTACTTGGGCATGCTTATCACTTGGGAACTCAAAACCCTTATGTCTTGACTGTTGTTTTGAAAATAAAATTGTAGATTTTACCTCATCATGTGTTTCCCAAATACCTTACCTACAGAAACAATATATTATAGAGGATCGAGTAGCCAAACACTGTGTAAACAACAATAATCTCCATTGATTCATTATGAAAAACAAATACGTATATATAGGAGAGAATTATTTTCATGGAGGTTTGTCCAATAACTCCCCCCACTATTCTCTCCACAAACTCGTATATACATGAGTTGTTAAAAACAACTCATAACAATAATATTCTCTTAATATTATTTTCTACCCATAATTATTTCCCAATAATGTGAGCACTATATAATTTTCCTAACATTTCCCCTTAGTGTGAACATGGTAGAAAAACATTCACACACTCATTTGCAGTATGCTCACCCCTTGTGGCATGTCCAACTATGTGACTCATGACCTTGATACAAAAGAAAGGCTCTTTCCTTCCATGGTTTTAAACAAACTTACCAAAAACGTTGACATGAACAGTCCCCATCAAACTATCCACCTCATGTGGTTTTCTGGATCTCCCACAAACCTTTTCAAGATCTATGAATTTTCTTACACTAGTGCTTTTGTTTGTCTACAATATTTTCAAATCAAGGAAGTACATAGGAAACACTTTGCTCACTTATTACTAAATTGAACATGAATACTCACACTAGAAAAGATTTCACATTATATCCATAAGAACAAAACGTTCTTAATTGTAGCCATTGTTGTTGATCGCTACCACTCGATCTCGAACAACATAAACAACTGCCACTACCACTGGAAGTTGCCTTTGACTTTAGTTGGTTTGGCGCAGAATGGAAATGGAACATTGGTGTTATGTTCTCTCCCACAATGTGAAATTTCCATTTAGGAACACTAAAAAGAAAATCGTATCGAACTACATACTACTGTCTAGATTTTGTTGCACATGATCACCATTGCCAATGAATACATTCATCAGCCGATCATCTTCCAATGAAGTACAAAAAATCGAGGATCACCGCATGCATAGGATCTTTATAGTTAGCTTCCTTCCTATATAACTATTTTCCAACATGCACAATACACACCACTCAAAGCGGTAAATAGTAATAAAGCACACATTGCACAACTAAAAAATAAGATTCTCACACCACAAATTTTTTTGCCACCATAATTGATTTATGCGGCCCCATCGTTGGTGACTGACAAGATGCATTGATTGACCTCTAACCTCATGTGCCTCCGTCCTCGTATCTAAAAGACACGAGAGATATCAATCACGAGGTGCCTATATTAAAATCTCACATAAATTAGATAGGCACCTCGAAAGGTGACATCTATTTTTAAATGCTACTCAATGGATTGATCATGGAGTCAATTTTACATAACTTAATTGCACGTCTGGATTCCATTGAAAATTATGTGTTCAAGGCAATTTTTTTAGTTTTTGGACTTTAACAACATTGAAAACGACTCAACTTGACTCTTAATTTCCAAATGACACAACAATATTTGACAAGTCAACTACAATTTTGAAAATGAGACAACACTTGATAATGAATTTTGACAACTTTAAAATAAATCTAACTTGCGACTCTTAATGCTTACACTATTTTAGACAATTATAAACAATACTTACACATTAATAACATTTGTCTCTTATAAATGACACTAATTGAATCAAACTACTAATTACTTCTAAGGGACAAAATCATACAACACACTTCTTAACAACCCCTTTATAATAGACCGCAAATTTAAACACTTTGAAATATAATGGGCCCTTTGACACTTGTGATGACAAAAAGACACTATAATTTTGACAATACTTTACAACTGATAACAAAGCCCGAGATGGTTAGTAACATTCACTAGCTAGTTCTTTTACGAATTGTCAACACAACCACTTGCAAGACATAGATGTGGACTTGGTCTTTGATATGCATATACCAAATGCTAACTGGACGATAGCATGTCAGACTGTTAGAAAAATTAAAAAACACTCACTGCTCAAATATATTAGAGATAAAAATCACACAAAATATCTTTCAATTGATCTGGCTTGCATTCGCAGGTCAAAATGACATGCAAATTTTTACTGCACTCATCCGCTAAATGGAACTTATCATATACTTGTCATGATACTAAATATCTAATCGTTCTGAGGATGTCGAAGATATAGACTGTGCACAGGCCAAATGCATCTTTACAAGACAGGAAAAAAACTACAATGATTCTATTGCGTGGAGATGACAATTGTTCTCTATTTCCAGTTGCTAAGATTCAATGATAGTAACTGATTTCTTCGGGAGGACAACATAAAACACCGACCAAGCAAATGCACTATTCATACAGCCCGATCATGTATTAACGCATGGCATAAATGAGTCGAGTCATATCTAACATCCTCCACAGCTGCTGCACTCAGACATCTTGCATTTTCTATTTGCACTTCCCAGTCATGTTGGAAATAATCAGAACATTCCACTGCACGCACGAAACTATGTAAGACAGGTCAATATGATTTAAACAAGCCATGGATCTGCCAAAGACAATATGATCATATACAGGAGCATAATATAGTATGACTGCCCCTTACATAATCAATTAGAATTCCATGATGTTGGATCAAACTGCGCTGCTCTGATACCAAATGCAAAGGATAGAGTAGCCGAACACTGTGTAAACAACAATAATCTTCATTGATTCGTTATGAAAAACAAGTACATATATATATAAGAGACAACTCTTATTGTCATGGAGGTTTGTTTAACAACTCACCCCACTATTCTCTGCACAAACTCCTATATACGTGAGTTGTTAAAACAACTCATAACAATAATATTCACCCATAAGTATTTCCCAATAATGTGAGCACTTTATGATTTTCCTAACATAGATATTGACAGCATTCAATGCCAAGGTTTGACATTTACAACGATCTGTAGAGTTTGTTCATTGGATTAGCTTCACATTTCCCACTCGTTTTCTTTCCAAAGATATGCAAAATTGCAGAACAACACTTATGTTCAAATAAGGAAACATGAAGAGAATCAAATTCAGTCACTTTCGATGGTGCTGCTTGAAATTCCTCCCTTCTCTTTCGTTCTAGCTTCTTTGTGACCCTTTAAATCAACGATTCCTCCCTTCTCGTTGATTTATGCATATCTTGATGTGATGTTGTCTATGCACTTTAAAGTCCTATCACTTTTCACCAAGGTGTTTCATCCATGTACTCTACTTTCAGTAATGGTGACTTTGTATGTTGTTTAAATATATGTCCATTAACTAATGCTGGTTTAAAAAGTTCAATTTTTTGCTGAAAACTACTACTTATTTCAATTCATCTACAAAATTATTATTGTCCCACCCTTTGTCTTCTACCTATCCTACCCTACATTGGGAACATATTGCAAGATGTCTTTGCTTTTGATTTCTAATACTTATACAGGCTTCATTCATGGTTGATGGATTCTTTCCTTTTTGTTTGCTTCTTAGAAGTACTTTTGATTGCTTTCATTTATTTGTCTACCTTTGACACTAACACATTAATTTTCTTGTTGCAGATGCCAAGGAAATCATGAAAAAGTTTATCACCAATGCAAGATGCTTTGACATCACCCTTAAAGAAAGAAAACAAGAAATGTGCAGCTCGAAGAATACAGACACACAGTGTGGCATCCACCCAACTTGCATTGGTTGCCTCTTCCTCAACTAATCCTACGATTCCTATTGGTCCCACATCAATGGACATTGTTCTTGATCGCATTTGACTAGAGCTGCCAGAAAAATGGCCTTCTGGTGTTAGGGACTTCCCTAATAGTTGTGGGTGGCTAGATGACAACCTCAACGTCCCTTTGTAGTCTACATTAAAGAGTTGGTTGTAAAACAAATGATCTTGTAACAATCTGTGGTTGAAGAGCCTCCATTTGTTGGCTCTCTGCAAGGAACTTCTGAACCAGCACCCATCGAACCAACCATGTACAAACGGGGGCAAACCCTTGATGTAGGCTTCTTTCTATGCCCAAACTTTCTTGTTTCTCCTTGCATTTTTAGTTTTAGGTTTGGATTTACACCTCCTACATTTCTGGGCTTGCATTTACTCTCCTTTTCAATTGTTCGAACATTTTCTAACAAATGAAAAACCTTCCTTTCTTTTTTCAAGATCCTTATCGATGTTGCTCTCTTTGGAGGCTTGAAATGTTGCAGGGATATATACATCCTTGTTGAACTGCACTTTTTTTTACAAAAAAACTAAGACTTCATTTGTTTTATTCGTTGTTGCAAAAAGAACTATATCTTTTTGTTGGCATCATAATGTTTTTACCTCTTGGTTGTTACATATGTGTTGTATTGGGATTGTTTTGACATTCTCCTACACCAAACAACATTGTTAACCTATTGTCTATTAAATATATTTACCTGAAAAAAGCTTGATACATACATTTGCATAATTAGATTATAGAACAACAGTTTTGGCACCATTCTCCAAAATTATTTTGTGTTGATATGCATTTTTGTTTGCATTCTCTGTTGTGTTCTCTTATGTGTGCTCATTTAGGTTAAGCTCATTTTTGGTTTATTGTTGGTTTGCATTTTTCTCAAATTGTGTGTGATAAACACCTTCATAAAAACATTTTGTTTCCCTTAAACTACCATATGAATGCTTTATGCTATTTCCAATGCATTCATGTCTCAAATACAAGTCTATACTACTTAAAATCATATTTTTATGCATTATTAGGCCAATGGACATACATCCATAATACAATGTCCTTTTAGGGCTGAAAACGGAGAAAAAGGGTTTACCAGCTATCCATAATAGATCTTATCTGAAAACACCTTCAAGCACACACAACAAATTGAAAATAGTTGAGAGTATCTTAAAATGATTAACCAATACAAAATCTTCAGTCTCCTAAGGCAATGAATGGGCTATGAGATTTGAATCCACTTTTCACTATGCAAAATCAATGTAGAATGCCATGAAATAATTTATCTAGCCACGAAAATATTTATACATCACAAATACATCAAAAGATTGAAGAAATATTTGATCATCATAGCTGGAATTAAATATTTATAACAGCAATAATCCAACCAAACCGAGGGCTAGGAAAAATAGCAAATCCTTGCCAAAATTCTTCAAAGTTCAGATTACGGCCTTATAAATTATGTCGAACAAGAATATCAAACCAAAATAGTGAAATCAAGCCTACAACATACCAAACCCTCCACCCATGCAAGTTGCTTAGGGTAAGAAGGGGGAAAAATCAGCAATAAACCACCTTGAAGTACTTTGGAAACCCCCGTATGGGATTCCCCTCAAGCTTGAGGAGTGTTTGTTCCTCAATCTTCCAAAATGGAGGTGGTGTCCCCAAATTTCACCACTGAAATCTAAAACTACCCATTTAAAAAAATTCTTTCTTTTAAAATAACGAGTCTTTTTGTGTTTTAATTGTCAAAAGATGCTTGTATTACGTTAGGATATTCTCGAGTGAATCATATGAGCTAATTTAAACAAATACTCGGATGCCCAAACTCATTTTATCCCTCACTTGAAGTTTTGTCATATACAGATGAAATTTTTATTTCATTATTTATTGAATAAATAATGCTTCGCTTGAAGTAAATTGTGCTCCAGTTGAATCTGTTGAAGTTTTACATGCTAGTATTCACTCATCTTAATAGGGTTTCACCAAGAATGAATTCAAGGTATTGTTTGCAACTTCGTAACATTTTTTTCTTTTATTTTTATTTTTGCATTTTTATCCGGTTTTCTCCATAAATTCTCTTTGAAATTCCTCTAGGTCAATTCTTTCGCTAGTATAGTTTGTTTAAATGCTTGAAGCATATAGAAATCATCTACCGACACAACACCAAAAGGAATCAGCCCCAAAATGCAAGCTTCTGACTTAAAAAGATGAAGTCATGCACAAAAAGCCTCTCCCAAGCAAGTCACATTTTTGGAATTAGTGGGTTTAAGTTGCGGTGGGATTTTTGGTAGTTTTTTTCTTACACATCTCCACTGCAAGGTACTTTTTCCTATGAAGTCAAAGTCACTTAAGCTGCAATGGAAAAATTAGAGACAAGAGTAGGAAAACAAAATTTTCTTATCTTTGCTTGCAGGTAAAAATTCTCATTATAAAATTAAAAAAATCACTTAAAGCACCGATGGGAATTTTACGCCTAAAGTTGGCACTAACTTTTCCCACCAAAGAGATTTATTCACACATGCAAGTTGCACTTTATCAAAGAGGGTCGATTTTAATGCAAGTCACACTTTTTGGAAGGAAGACTTTAAGTTGCAAGTGAGAATTTTGGCATGTGAGTGTGGGCAGTGAGAATTTCTTACCTACCTTACAGGGTACTTTTTCCCATGAAGTCAAAGTCACTTAAGCTGCAATGAGAATTTTGGCAGTGGTAGGCAGGTGGGAATTTCTCACACCGCCTTGTAGGGTACTTTTTCCCGTGAAGTCAAAGTCACTTGCCATAATGAGAATTTTGGTAGTGGCATACAAGCGGAAATTTCTTACTTCCTTGCAAGGTAAATATTCACATTATAAAAGTCAAACAACTTAAGTGAAAGAGGGGATTTTGGAGTTGTAGTGCGGGGTAGAAATTCTCATCAAAGTTGATTTCCTATTTTGGAAATTACCCTTGCTAAAAATGCGACCCACCTTGGGTGAATAACAATGCAATTAATAATATTTATTAATAGTTTATTCACCCAATGAAGGAAATTCATTGCAAGTGGAAGAGCTAAATAGAAGTCAATGATGCATGCTAAAAATAAACACAATAAATTTATTTAAAAATAACCAACAACATGCATAATTGGGCACCCAATTTGGGTGAATAAATATGATTGTTTATTAATTAAATTGCCGAGAAATAGGAAGGAAATGATTAAAATTAGTATGTTGAGGATTATATAATCATGGGCTGCCATAATAAAGAAGCAATTGATTCTTTTTTATGAGAATTACAGCCCAAATAGGTTTTGGCGTCAAAAGGAGGATTTTGTATTAAAGTTTATTTTCCATCTTTGGGAGCTTCCAGTTTGGCACCTAGGGTTGGAATGACTTAATTCTTGCTATGATAATTATCTCGCATGTTGGTAAAAGTGCTTTGGTGAATTAAATAATATTTTTCTTGCTTTGCATGCAAGCAAAACCTCAAATTTTAGGGCAGCATATTTTGGTGATAAAAATCAAGTATTCATGCCATGGACTTCATCTTTGTCTAAATAAATTACGGTATTCATCATAGGTGCTCAAATCAATGTCGGTACATTGAATACATTTTCCAAATCATAATAAATTGTCAAATCTACAAAAATTGATCCAATTGCAAGGGATTCTAGCAGAATTAAAAGAAAAAAGCTCGAAAAAAGATTGTTCCATCCATGATGAAAAAAAGATCAACATAATCATGCATAGCTTCTAGATTTGTTGAAGTCAATGATACAAACATAGGCCCCAGACTTATCACCAATTTCATTGACATATTCAACTCTCATAATTGCAAAAGGCTTCGGAAAAAATCATCCTCTTGTTTCTAACACAATCCATGTGGAAGTCATTGCATGGAGATTTCATTATAGAAGCTTGTGCATGTGCTCCTAATCTTCTAGTTCAAACTTTTATTGAATTTACTTGTGTTTTCCTTCACCCAAAGTGCTTTCAAGAATTTAAAATTGCTCATATGCAATTTTAAATAAAAGATGATGAGTTTTGTCTAAATTATTTACGGCAAACATTGCACTAGTGCATGTACTAAGAAGAATTGCAAAAGCTTCAAGGATAAAAGGGAAGACAGATCAAAGGCAAAAGAGTCAACCACATGTAGAATATGGAAGAAGAACAAGACTGGGAGGGTTGCAACTTTCTTCTTATTTCTTTTCCTCTTTCTTTTATTTTCTCCGACAAGTAATTGAGCAATCAATTAAATTATAAAACTTAAGTGATTGGTTTAAAAGTCGTTACTTGAAGAAGTCAATTACTTGGAAATAGGTGGAAGACATGCAAAATAGAAGGTTCTATTTTTCAGTTATAAATCATGCATGTCATGCAAAGAGGAATTCTAGGAGGAAAATTGTCATTTGTTTCCCTTTTCATAGCTTTCACATGCGGGAATTCATTTAAAATTTTCCTATGTGTAATTGTTCATTATACACTATAAATAGAGGAAGAACCTATGGGTAAAGCATTGGAATTTGTAATCAGCATTCTTGTGTTCCAGACTTTGAACTGAAACTCTTGATAGCTTTCTGCAAACAAAGGAATAGAGATGAGATTTCCGAAGAACTTTGTGTCAACGATGCATTCGTCTCGTGTTTATTTCTAGATCTATTCATAAACTTTGTGTTATTTTAGATCTAGATCCGAAAGTTTCCTTTTCTTTGATTTCTGTGTTTAATGATCTATTTGTTTCAATTTATGTGCATGTGATCAACTTTGTAAACTATTGATTGGGTTGCACATCTTCTCTCCTTTCTTCGTATTTCCTATTATTTTCCTCTTCTACGATATTTTCATTCTTTTACAACCAAAATTTATTGCTGAAATACCAAACTAGCCATAGTTCATGAGCTACATAGTTAAAGTAATACCAACAGATAGATACTAGAAAATATAATTGACAAAATCTTACACGGAGCCTCATCGATAAATAAGGAGATTTATTTCATGACGCTTAGGTTTTTAGCTATGCAAAAATCTAGCAAACAAAAGGTTTTCGTCCCCAAAGTTGAGTCACACTAAAGGTTTTCGTCTTTCTTTGGAGAGTAGGGCACACTATGCACAAACCTAAGATATCAATTCTTAATTAAACATGCATAACCCTTCATGTCCTTATATATTCTCAAGTGGTGCCAACATCACAATAGAAGCCTAATGCATAGGCTGACCTTCAAGTAATTCTATTTTTTCATTAACTTCAATGTATGCTCTCCAATCAAGGCTGACCCATAAGGATTAATAGTCTTTGAACCAAACAAGAGGCCTTCGTGCCTAACTCGCCAGTAAAAGCTTTTATAAATACTTTTACGCCATTACATCAACTAGAAATTAACCAATATTGACTCAAACCAAGACATAATGTGAGCTAGAAGAAGTATGAATGCAATTCTCATTATGTCCCATTTAGGGGACATTACACATAATCAAAAACAACATTTTACTTTTAGCTGAAAACAGTTGCAACTGCAACAAACTTGGGTACAAAGTTTCAAAGAAGAGGCTCTCTTGAGTAAGCATAGATTCTATCTACAACTCCTTTCATGCATGGAAAGAGCTACAACCTCATTATCTCTACCTATTCATGATATTTTATTCTTCTCAACTATGCAAAGGATGCAATGAAAAAAATAAGTCTCTTAGTTTAGCAGTTACGCATTAAAAAAAATCATTGTGTTTCTTCCCTTCAGAATAAACTAGTCCTTTGGAATTATTTTTGTAATTTGGTCATAAAGTAGAAAGCTACTATCAGTAGATGTTAGGATTTGAGGATTTATTTTGGCTAAAAAATGGAATGTTAGGAGCATCAATTCGAATGTTGGTTGGTAGTCCATGATTACATGCGAAGATTATTCACACAAATTTTGGATTTTTGGTAGCCATTTTAGTTTTTGAATGTCAATTGTAATGTACATATGATTTGGAAATCCTAGAAAATAGTCTTTATTTATTTGCCATGAAATTTATATTTTACAGTTACGTGTTTGGTGTCAAAACATAGATAAACAAACTAGTGGCCATTGGTTGATTGCTGCCTTTTTTAGTTTCTTCTCATCAACTAAACAATGTGATCTTTCACAGGAGATTAGGATATTCCATGTAGTCCTTATCTATCTTTTTTTTTTCTTCGACCATGACAACATCTTGTTGTTCCAATTTAGATAGATTTGTTTCCCTTTTCAAATTGTTTGCTTATATGTTGTTTTCCACCCCCGTCTTTTTGTATTCAGGTGACCTTTGCTTTGATGGCATTTTCCTTATCTTACACTATCAATGTGTCCATTGTGCCTCAGGCATTTTCCTTATCTTGTTCTTTTCTTCAATGATGACAACATTTTGTTGTTCTAGTTCATATAGATTTGTTTCCCTTTTCAAATTGTTGGTTTTCTTATATGTTGTTTTCCACCCCCGTCTTTTTGCATTCAGGTGACCTTTTCTTTTATGGCATTTTCCTTATCTTACACTATCGGTGTGTCCATTGCACCTTAGGTGGAATTGCTATAACTGAAAAAATCTTATCACAATTAGTGTATATAGAAAGACTTAACCCAAGATAAAACATAACCAACCCTAAAAATACAATGAAAGAAATGCATAAAATTTGACTTTTCTTTAAGTGCTTTGGTGCACGCTTGGAGGCTAATGTATGTTAGGTTCGTGATCAATGCATAACAAGTTTGCAAAATGTTGTTAAACATATGCGGCATTTGTGCAATTTTCGATATTTTAGGGCAATAGTCTCTCAACGTCTCTGGTGGTTGTGTAACTATCGATTTATGCATGCAAATATTTTGAAACTATTGGTAAAGGAAACAAAGTTTTTAACCTGTAGAAATTGGCATTTTTGCACTAAGCCTAGAAGAAGGCAAGGGAACAATGGTAAATGTTGTCTTTCCATTCTATCTTTTCCACTTGTTCAATCTTTGCATAATGTAAACACACATAAATAAGCTCGTGAGGGTAGTGTTATGTATGAAATTTTGATTATTAATAGTTCTTTGGTTGTATGTGGTTGGGATGTTGAAGTGTGTAGTGGAATGTGAGTTGCAACAAGTTTCAAAGACATACATGTGGATTAAGCATATTATCATTATAAAGGATGCTCATAAAGGAATCTAGAAGCAAAATACATGTAATTACATTGTAAGAAAATAGTGGAAAAGAGGAAGAAGGCCCTCACTCTTTTAGAGTTTTCCTCGTATTGGGTTTCCTTAGGGTAACCTTGTGTTTTACATCTTTTTTTTTGCATGTGTAAATTAGTTTACTTTCTTCCATCTTGATTCCCACATTTACCTTACCTTTTAGCACTTCCAATACAATTATGAGCATAACTAATAATAGTTTTGACAATACATGACTACATCACTAAAAATCAACTATAGTAATTATGGATCACAAAAAATTGAATAACAATGCATTTCAGGTTCTATGGTGCACAATAAAAATAATACACTTTAGGGTCACAATGACCACCAATACATTTAGAGTGCAAATTTCATATAGAAGCCAACAAATCCACGTTATGGATGTGTTTACACCATGTTTTTAAGGTACAAATTAGTTGGCTAATCTAGAATAGGTTCGAATGTTGAGAGACACTTAACCAATGTATATGTGTACACATGGCATATATCGACCATTGATGCATTTCAGGTTACATAGTGAACAATGACATAATAATGCATTTTAGGGCCATGTGGTGCACAATGATGGAAAAATGCATTTTAGGTTTATGTGGTGCGTAATGACCAACCAATACATTTGGAGGTCAAATGACAAGTATAAATTGTTAGATTAGACTATGTTGGTGGTTTATTCTCCATATATAATAAACTAATATACATTAGTAAATAATACACAATTAATATCAAGTTGGTTAGGTTAATTATGTTCCATTTTTTTAATCTTTTCTATTGTTAGGATGGTGGTTCCAATTACTTTATTTTTAATAATTTGGTTCTAATTTCTAGGGACTTAATTTGGGTGTGCACTATTTGTAAATATTATAACCTATTCTATTGTCTTTAATGATCATGTTTATATTAGAAAAAAGTGTTGTGATACTTTTTCCAACTTCATTTGTGATCAAACATGGAGAGGGAAGGAAAATTTCACAAAAGAGGAAAAGGAAGAAGAGCCCCAAGCACTCTCACTTTTTGTTCAATCTCCATTCAGCTTGTAGAATCCCCTCATTAGAGTTGTGCTGCATTTAGTCGACATCCATTTCTACATTAAAGTTGTATCACATTCCAACATACGAGAAGCTCAACTCCCAACTCAAACTCTACCCTACACTACATTGGTCACGAGCTCCACCAGTTGAGTTGCATTGAGGTATGCACTTAGACCCTTCATCACATGTCCCAAATTCAATTGTCAAGTGAATGTCACAACTTGGAAACGCACTCGACACTCTCTACATTGGCTTTGAGTTGGCACCCAACACGACGAACGAGATATGTATCAACGTGCACTGCATTTGACTCACCCCAATCTCAACGGTGGCTCTTAAGTTCCTCGACTCGAGCTTCTCTTCCCGGACCCTTGTTAATATCCAACTCACCTTAACTTGCATTGACTCAACTGGTTAACTCAATCTCATCCTGGATCTAGCACTTCGAGTTCAATCCACACATAGCTCTTGATTTGGCCCCATCATGAGCTCATGTCCTCCATCCTTGTAAATTTGTTCCCCCAACTCATGATGGTGTCGACATCTCCCCTTTGCGGTGTTTCCCAACTCACTTTGACTTGGAATTAGCAACCCTAAACTCAATGTTCAAACCCTAAATTACCTCAATGTTACAATTGTGGAGTTGAATTGCTTCACGATAACAAGATTTACACCTTTACGGTTTACACGATGAACTGCAAGCGGTCAAGGTAATCGTCATCAAGTTACTTTTGTGTGAAAGTTTATATTTAAATCATGGGAATTTAATCTAGATTTTATTTTAAAGCTGATTTAAAGGTTGTAAATGCATAGCTAAGGTGCCCTAAGTTTGTCTAAGCTTATATAAGATAGAAAACTAGGGTTAGAACATAAGGAATGAGAAAATAGAAGAATTGAGCTATCCTTGGTTGAAAGGATGAAGAAGAAGAAGAAGAAGAAATAGATTGCATGAAGACAAGAGCTTTCATAGAGAGAAGTTAAACAGAAGGAAAGTGCATGTACACTATTGGTGAGAAGATGGTATTATCTTCTATTGTATTTCCTTTGTATTATTTAGTCTCATGTAATGGCTTGCATAGTATGCAAAGCACTTAGTGTTTCTTCTTGTTAGATCCACATGTTGTTGTGAGATCTTATTATTGCTCATTCTTGTAGATCCACATGTTGTGAGATCTTTTATTACAGATCCATGAGATCATGATGTATTGTTGATCCATAGGAATCTAGTATTGTAGAGGAAGTTGTCTTCATGTTTGCACATGTTGATGCAGTGATGGAGGAGAGACTTACTTCTTGGTGCACGGTTACGGTTGCACATTGGTAGACCCTTCTAGAGGTCTTGTTTGTAGATTCACAATACAATGAGAGCTTGGTTGCACAATGGAAAATGCAGGGTAACTTCAGGTATGTGAGATCTGGTGGTGTTTCAGAGGCATGGTTGTAGTGCACTCAAGTAGATCCGGTTAGATATCTGGAGGAGACACAGTGGTGGTATGGAGGCACAATTTAGTGTACTCAGGTAGATCCAGTTAGAGATTTGGGAGGAGGAGATACTCTTGTAGAGATATATGTACTCTTGTGCAAAAGATTTGGTTTGTAATCTCTTGTTATATTATATATATGAGATCTCTATCTTTGGTGGACATAGCTCATATTGGGTGAATCATGGTACATTTTGTGTTATGTGTGTGTATTTTTGTGTGATTTGGATTATTCTTGTTTATACTTCCACTATTGTAGATTTTGTGGGGATTGTTAGATCTGTATTTGCATGTTTTGGATTTGATATTCTATAGTTGCAAATGTTTCCGCATAGACGCATCCCTAAAGCAACTAGTATCAAAGTCTAGTTTGTTATCTTATTTGATACCAACAACTGGTATCAGAGCAGGGTTTTAGTTTTCAGAGCTTGGTTAGCTTGGTTATTTCAAAACAAGGGTTTGCTTCATGGTTTTGTTAGTGGTTATTACTTACATGGATGAGAGTAGGGTTTGTTTTGCTTGATGAGAAAATTGGAGGAAGAGATGGAATCTCAAGTGGGCATTGGAAGAGTAAGGTTGTTAGAAATTACAACAACCGGCATTGGTTAAGTGGCAATCGACGCGTCGGCGGGGTGACCGTGGTGGATTCTTCGGGCAACCCGATTTTAAACAGTAAAATCGAGATCGAAGAAATGGAGAGATGCATGAAATGTATCTTATTTGCTGAGGTGTCCCTAGTTCTTAGAGGCACAAGCATGGTAGTCAGATTGCAGATCCGAGTTATTGAGGTATGGTTTTATCTTGGTTTTGTAGTGTATGGTTTAATTGCACATGCATGGTTTTGGATTACAAATCTAGACAGAAAAAAGGAGTAGGTATGCATCCTTGGTGCAGTTAGATGCACGGGCTTCGATAAAGAGGTCAGTAACACGGAACAAAGACGAAGCTTCCATCGAGAGAGGTAAGTTCTTTAGTTGAAAATGTGGTTGAGTATCTTGGTGCTGGTAAGGTGATGTGTTTCATCTTGGTGCAATTTATTTGCATGTATTATTGTTGTAGTGGTTTTGTACGATTTGGATGCTTCTTGAAATGACTGGCTCAGCTCAACTATCGGCTTTCAGTCAAAGTAGGCACATGGTGTGGTGTTTTATGCCAAATTATGTGGCATTGGGTTCATTCCAGTAGCATCGACATCGGTCTAAGAACCGAGGTCGGTCACAGAGGAACTGGTATCGGTCATCTAACTGAGGTCGATCATGAGATGACCATGGTCGATCTCTATGGTAACTTATCTATACAAGGTTTTTTGCAGCAGGAGAGGGCAGATGGTTTTTTGTCCTGGTTTGGAGGATCAAGTTTCTTGCACATAGTGTACATGGCAGAGATGGTGTAGATCACTTCATGGTTTAGATCAAAAAGAGGACAGAGTTGGCTCGGTTAGTCCATTGAGACTTTGAGTTAGGTATCTCTATATGATTCATGTTTTATTTCTTTCATTTGGAGCAACTGATATTATGTTTGGATAGTGTGCACATATTTACACCATTTTTTGGGGTGTTTTTTGACTTTTATTTCCTGGTTGTGTGGAATCTTGAGGAAAAGGGTTTCTAGTGTAAGGATGAGATTCTCTATGAAAAGTCATGATTAGACACAGTTGCAGGTAATGAGAGATTTTGAGTACACACGGATGGAAAGAAGGTGATTCACCTACTTCACAAGAAGTCCAAACTTCTGTGATGTAGAAGTATTCTCATAAAAGAAAGGGAATCAATTTTACAGTTCTTTCATCTTTTTTTTTCTCACCGGCATATTAACTTTTGAGCTTGGTGTTAGAGGCAGTGCAAGGGATTTCGTGTTCAGTGGGAGCAAGCCATGGTTGTTGGCATTGCAAGATTGGATACATGATGCACATACAAAGTGAGAGGAGATTGTTACTATTCGGGTGACAATAGGCACAAGTTGATTTTGGAGGGAAGTCACGGCTTTGCAAGTATTTTGAGTTTATTTCTTTGTGATGCCACTTTTGGTTTATTTTGTGGTGCTTGGATATTCCTTAGGAAAGGCAGTTGATGGTTTATTTAGCTGGTTTTAGATGATAGAGCAATTTTTAGAGTTTGAAGGGTGAAAAAGGAGAAAATATACTAGTTACAAAGACCGGTGTTGTTTAGGGTTAACCGTGGTCGGTCATTTGGTAACCGTGGGCGGTTAGGAAACCGTGGTCGGTTTGGTCATAGGTTTGATAGCAGTGCTTATTTACCATTTTTAGATGGTGCTCTTGTTTTGCTTTCATCTTGGTTGGTTTGTGTAGTATGTTGATGACATGTATGTTGGTATTTGCACTTGGTATTAGTTGTATGGTTTAACATGGATGTTTGTTATTGACATTGATGAGCATATGATTCATATTCGGCTTTGGAGTTAGTCGGTGGAAAACTTGGAGCTTCTAGAGAGCCTGGTGATATGGATGGATGTACATGGTGAGTTTGTACATGTGGATAGATTCAGTTTTGTGAGTCTATGATGATGCAAATGTTTGATTTGCACATGGATTCCTTGAGCATGAGTAGGGGATGTTTGTATTTCCTCTTGATTACTATGTTACTCCATGGGAGATGTTATCTACAAATGATTGTCTTGGACATGCTAGTTGTTTATGCAGGGTTGGATTTGTAGATTGTAGTGTTTGGATTCTTTGAGTTATGTAGGTTTGTGGATTGATCACCCACTGTTGCAGGTAGAACTCATTTGGGCTATCTTTACTCAGGATCTTGTTTTGCTTTCGCATATTCCAGTTTAACTTGTCTTGGTCAGTTGCATTGGTGGTTGCATGGAGACATGTATATATGGATGGAGAACATGGTTGGCTTTACAAGTATGGCTATGGTTGCGATAGAAGCTCGGTACTTATGTTTGAGTGGGAGCTCTGCAAGTATGTTAGTCTTGGTGGCTTGATTGCATTAGAGGCTTTAAGTTATGATTCCATGGGAGCTTGCTGTATGAATAGCTCGTGTATCATGGATCAGAAGTAGCTTCGTGTAGGTATATGGTAAGTCACATATTTATTATCTTCTTGGTTTTAGACGATGGTTTAATCTTCCTGGTTTAATTTGAGAGAGTTGTTGATATAAATAAAATATGGTCTTCATGGTATGTAGAGGATGGTGATGTACAGTGTACAGTACAAGTTCAACAATTTATCTCCAAGTGGGAGATTGTTAGGATTGTGGAGTTGAATTGCTTCACAGATAGCATGATTTACACCTTGTTGGTTTACATAGTAATCGTGTGTTCGGTCAACAGAACCGTCTCCGGTCAGTGCAACCGTCATCGTCGGTGGTAATCATCATCGCTTACATGTGCGTGAAATTTTATATTTAACTCACGGGAATTTAATCTAGCTTTTGTTTTAAAGTTGATTTAAAGGTTGTAAATGCATAGCTAAGGTGCCCTAAGTTTTCTAAGCTTATATAAGATAAAAAAACTAGGGTTAGAACATAAGGAATGAGAAAAGAGAAGAATTGAGCTATCCTTGGTTGAAAGGATGAAGAAGAAGAAGAAGAAGAAATAGATTGCATGAAGACAAGAGCTTTCATAGAGAGAAGTTAAATAGAAGGAAAGTGCATGTACACTGTTGGTGAGAAGATGGTATTATCTTCTATTGTATTTCCTTTGTATTATTTAGTCTCATGTAATGGCTTGCATAGTATGCAAAACACTTAGTGTTTCTTCTTGTTAGATCCACAGGTTGTTGTGAGATCTCATTATTGCTCATTCTTGTAGATCCACATGTTGTGAGATATTGTATTACAAATTCATGAGATCGTGATGTATTATTTTTGTTGATCCATAGGAATCTAGTATTATAGAGGAAGTTGTCTTCATGTTTGCACATGTTGATGCAGTGATGGAGGAGAGACTTACTTCTTGGTGCACGGTTACGGTTGCACATTGGTAGACCCTTCTAGAGGTCTTGTTTGTAGATTCACAATACAATGAGAGCTTGGTTGCACAGTGGCAGATGCAGGGTAGCTTCAGGTATGTGAGATCTGGTGGTGTTTCAGAGGCACGATTGTAGTGCACTCAGGTAGATCTGGTTAGAGATTTAGAGGAGACACAGGTGGTGGTATGGAAGCATGGTTTAGTGAACTTGGGTAGATCTAGTTGGAGATCTCGGGAGGAGGGAAAACTCTTGTAGAGATACATGTACTCTTTATGCAGAAGAGTTGGTTTGTAATCTCTTGTTATATTATATATATGAGATCTCTATCTTTGGTGGACGTAGCCCACATTGGGTGAACCACGATACATGTTGTGTTATGTGTGTGTAATTTTGTGTGATTTGGATTATTCTTGTTTATACTTCCACTGCTGTAGATTTTGTGGGGATTGTTAGATCTGTATTTGCATGTTTTGGATTTGATATTCTATAGTTGCAAATGTTTCCGCATAGACCGTTCCCAACACTCAAGCCCCTAGTCGCGCCTTCACTACCAAGCTTAGTAAGAGTTCATATTTTTTAGAACAAAACTTGAGTTTTTAAACTTAAAATAAAAAGTAATTTAATGTGTTTTCAACATGTTATATAGCTCGATCGATGGGGAGTATTTTGATAAGGAATAGGTCAGGCATAGGTCAAGGGGTCGAGCCCCTCCCATTCCCAAAACCAAATAAATTTTATCAAAAAAAGGGAAAACTAAAACAAGGAGAAAAATATTTATTGGTAAAGGGATTTTTTTAAAATAAAATGTGGTGAATATTCTCTTTTTCTTGAAATTGGGGTTATGGGGAGAGATTTTTTTTTCTCTTCTCAAAATCTTCTTTTCCATAAATTGAAAAGTATATATTGTTGATAGTAAACTTTAAAATTGCAAAATTGAAAACAAAACAACATGATTTCAAATCTCAATTCACAATGTTTAGTATAAGTTATGCGTCTAGATCACATTCATGCGTAAGGTCATCATGTTTGATCTATTATATCCACAACCTAATATAGTTGCAACAATGACATTTGCGGCACCAACCCTTCATATTTTATAGTTATAAGGTTCAAATTTTGATCACAAACCATCCCTTTGTTTCCCATTTGCTACGGTTCAATGCAAATCTAATAATTGGGTTATTCACTAAACAAGTGTCCTTGATTACACCAATCATTTTTAGTACTATCTTAATACCTTATACTACTTTGCTTTCCCATACGTTAACATCTTTTTCACCTACTGCCATGTATACATAAAGGACAAGGTTATTTTATGTACCGATGAGTATATAAGAAGGGTGTGTATATCGAGAAGTATGGTATATTGGATTAATAATATATAGAAAAGGGAACCTATTTGAAGTGATAAGAAACCAATCCATTTCCCAAACTTTGTGCAAATGGACGCAAATGTCCCAAAATTCTTTATGTCAGACTCTTATCTAGTATGTGGGAACAATTATATCACATGGAAAACCAAAGTAAAAATACATCTAGAATTTAAGGACACTTAGCCAAGTGTTCAAGGCACCTACACCTAACATGTTACTAACATTAACCAACAACATAAGTTTGAAAAAGAAAATCAAAAGGCTAAGTTCATAATTATGTCCAGGCTATTAGATGAGGTATAACCCCATATCTATTATTTTAAAACAACTAAGGAAGTTTGGGATAATCTCATTATAGTGTATGAGGCCAAAAATTAGAATATAATGCTCCACATACAAAGACAACTTTATTGTCTCAAGTTAAAGGCAAGTGAAAAAGTTGAAGCCTAAGATGTGTTGTGTAATGCCCCTCCCATTACCACCTCTCGATTGTAGTTGTGTGGGCTCGAGTTGGTCCTTGGTAGGGGCGAGTTTGTTGTTTTAGTGTCGTGCTCATGATATGAGAAATTCTTAAAATGAAACAATTGAATGGAGCGTAAGAAAAATAGTTCTACCTTCCTAAAATTAGAATATTAGACGTTAATGAAGAATAAAAGTAATTGTATGGAGACCTATCTTCGTATCTCATCGCTCCTTTAGGGTCAAGAGTACAATCATCACTATTTAAGAAGGCACTAAAATACAAGCGTCCAAGACACGTTATTTTGGTAGGAGTCATTTACCTCAGTGCAACATGAGCTAATACCACATTTCTAATAACCCCTTTTGAGGGTTTCAAATAAATACGCATATTTGAAAATAAATTGCAACAAACTGGAAAATAAAATCAGCGACTTCTACTTGCACCAAAAATTGCCAAAATCACCATAAAACATCACCAATTAATTCACCAATATTTTATATATGATTTACTGAATTTTAGAAGCCAAATCAACCAAGGAAAGCAAGAGAACACACTACTGGAAATTAAATAAACTCGGAAATTGCAGCCACAATAAAAAATATATATCTAGGGCACAAAAGCCCCAAAAATTACCAAACTCTAGATTCTCGGCTTTTAAAAATATGGTGAATCAGATTACAAAAACAAATTTCTCAAATTCTTCACCAATGTCTTCAAACCCTACCCAAGGTAGGTTGCTCCACCCAAAATAATTACAATAATGGCTGGAAATTACATAAAGATCTTCAAATCATCTCTTCTCATCAATACCAAAGGATGATGAAGGGTTTTTCATCCTTCACCTAAGCCGCATGAAGGGTTTTCTTTCTTCAATGAGGCCTCACAAGAGGGTTTTCATCTGCAGTGGACGACCAAGGAGCAACTAACCCTCTTTGCCCAAGTGTAATACAAATGTGGCAAGCCTCTGCAAATGATGCCTCTAATCTCCTTTTATATCTTCCTTTTTAGCACCAATACTCAATTAGAAAAGGCCGACCTCTAATGAACAATTATAATATTTCATTAAGCCTTATTAAAGGCATTAAATCCAACCGACCTCATTAAGAGGGGAAAACTCTAAAAGAAATTATAAAATATTAGAAGAATAATGCAAATAGAGGCTCAAGATTCTCCTCCGTCTTCTTCACTTCTTTGCCATGGAGAAGGAATGGCAAGAAGACCAATTAGTAGCTCTCAAATGGGAAAAAGGGACATTACAGTCCTCCTTTCCCAAAATTGTTTATCCTCAAGCAATTGCAAGAACCTGGATCCCAAATGATTCTTAACTGCTTCTTCTTTGACATTCCTGCACATGAAGCAAACATATTAGAAAAAGATGTGTTTCCCTCTTCATCCACTTGTGCCTTGTGGAAATGATGGCCAATCCCCCTTCTTTGCTTGCACAACTCTCAACCATGCATTGGCTGTCCCAAAATACCAACATGTTTCCCCAAACTCTGAAGTCACACATTTTCCACTCAAAAATCAGAATTCTCAAATCTGAAAATAACTCACCACAACCTGATTTCTTTCCTTCTTCCAATGGAAATCCTCCTTCCTCATTTTTCCATGATAGAATGCTCTCAAAAAATGAAAACATATTGTTGTTCATGACTGGAAATGGCAGCCCCAAATCATTTTTTTGCAAAAACTCAAATAGCCATGACATAAAGAACTACCAAAACTGAAAATGCATAGGAAAAACCAAATTTGTGAATACTAACAATTGTCTTACATGGGCTGGAAAACAAAGATCAATAAGTTCATGATTGAAATCAGCGAACAAAACATTTTTAGCACTCCTTCCTGTTATCCAATTTTACGCACATGGAAAAATTGGAAAACAGGGCCTTATTGCTATCAAATCACGACATTGGTCCCATGGACCCACTTCTGGTCATCAGTGTCAAATCGAAAATAAAGAGACGAGTTCATGAGTAGGAAATGTAAGTTCGGTTTTCCAACTTTGGCTTGTCATAAAAGAGTCTCGATAGGAGCGGATAATGTTTCGATGGTTGGCTCATTGAGGCAGAGAAATGACGAGCTCGACTCGGTTTAATTCAACATGGAGAGATTGATGCTTCCTTGTTGGATTATGAATTCAGTTTTAATGACTCGACAAAGACAATAGCTGCCTCAAGATTTGGTCGAGCTTCTTCCATGGAAGAGAATTTCCAAAATGAAAAGGCAAGACAACTCAATTAAAACCTTATCTCATTCTTCTACTACAAATGCAAGATTTTACAACAATCGATCACGACTATGGTCGCATGCAACTGTAACATCGGATCAACGCCAACGGTTCCTTGGGATCACCTGCGGCAAATTTGCCGCAATCAACTCTCTCTGGAGGCCACTCATTTTCTCGAGATAAGTTTTACTTCTCTACCCCGTAGCTGCTGCGTATAACCAATTACTTCCTCACGGCACTTTCCTAGGATAATTTCAGTTCTACTCAAAAGCGGCCGAGCATTCGATGCACAGGGGATGTTGCAGTATAGTAGAATCCCGTTTGAGCAAGTAAGTTGTCCAATGTTGTTATCCGATCAAAGATCGTATGCATCCTCAAATTTAGGATTTTTCTTCAAGATATTTTTATGAAAATCAATTAAGTGACAAAAGAATGTTACTGGAGACTTGATTAAATTTATTTTACAATGCAACTCATGGAAACAGATCTCATAGAGGTGGAACTGTTTTCATATCGAATATTCATGGAGCATAATTTGCTTTGCAATTATATGAGCATCTTCAATGAGTCACTAATTTGGCGGGCACAAAGGATTCTCGTCGGGATTATCACACCTTACAAGCTACAAATGAAATGTTTGCAGACAGAGTTTAATGTTATCCTCAAATCTGTTGAAGGAAAACTCGGCGGAGAAGATTCATGAAGATCCCGCGGCTGGTGGGAATAGTGGAGAAATTGGGTCGGATTGCCAAACTCGCGTGGCGAAGTTGAGGCCGGGGCCCGTGAATTAATTTGGCCAAGCCGTTGGGGGAAATAAGGCAAGCAATGCCAAGGGAAATGACGTGATGTCAAGCCAAAGAAGAAATCCCGGGCGTGGGAGAAGTTGAGTCTGACCAAAAATGGGAGAAATCCGGTCAAACCGCCAAAGCGTGGAAATATAACCGTGGCAAACCATGACCATGACCAAACTTCCGTGAAGGGGAGATTCGAAAACACCGCCAGCGTGGAGATTTGACGATGGCAATCCGTCATGAGACTTCCGCATGGCAAGAGAATGAAAATTCCGCGCACTTGGAGTGGTCCGAGTCTTTGTGCGGCGAGTCACACGGAGGGTGAGTTGAGTCACGCTGCTCAAGGCTTCATAAAATTTGCCCGGTCGGAGATGAAGGTTTATTATGCGTGCGAATGAAATGATTCGTATTGCTCAAATTTCTTTTCCTAGAACGAATTAAATGTGAAGTTCAGCTCAAAATACCCGAATGGCCGTTTGCCACATCTCAGTTACTTGTAAATGGTCTCTTTGAGAAACTCTACAGCAAAGCAGGCATTTTGCGAAGATAGAAGCCTTTTGAACGCTTTCCAAGAAAGCTTTTGTGGCTTATCCTTATTCTGAACTCGGACCTATGGCAGCTGCAGGAAACAAATATTCACTGCCGTATACGATGGATTGGAGTCACGCTGTTCGAGGCTTCATAAAAATTTCCTTGAATCAGGAGATGTTGGTTTATTACGTGCAGAGTGAAACGATTCATATTGCTCAGCATGTTTTCTCCTAGAAACGAATGCGAAGGTCAACTCTGAAATACCTGGTCGTCCGTTTTGTATGCCACATCTCTGTCACTCGTAAATGGTCCCTTTGAGAAACTCTGTGGGCAGTAGGCAATATTTATACCCTTCCATTATATACGTCCAATCAGACAATAACAGTTTTCTTTTACCAGGTTCAGAGAAACTGTGTTATTTTTAACAATGGACGATTATACTGTAGTTTCGAGCTGGATTTATCTGCTTATTTCTATTAGCTTTGATCCACGACTAAGGGAGAATTCATATGGTTGTTACCTGTACATTTTTCCAAGGTCCTCTTGGCTGCCCCAGTTGTTCAATGTATTTTTTGAAGGGCTTCTGTTATGTGTTGCAAATTGTAACATAAAGGATCTTTTTAGTTCTGGAAAAATGAGTATATTGTGTAGCTCACAGCTACCTATGCCATACTAAGATCCCAATAGTGGCATAATTGTTGATTGGAGCTGAGATTGCCGAGTGCACTACCCGAATACCGAAGGGCTCTTTGGCCAAAAAATCAGTCTTAGGGTGTCTAGTGACATGTTACAGGCATGAGCCTGGGTCATCATTATGGCAGCACTAGGTCTTTATTGATAATGGTATTTTCTCATCGTTTGGAGGGTACAAATTGTGCTTATTATGGCAGAGTCAAAACATTCTTACTACAAGTGTTATATGATGAGGAAGAATCCTAAGCATTGTGGTAAAACCATTCTTTTTAGAAATATTGGGTTAAGCTTGGTATTCAAGTGAGTTTGAGCCCAGGAAAGGCAAGATCATTTGCTGGATGAAGAGCTCAGTGACTTCGCAGGGAGCTCGTGGTGATGTTTCATGAAGTTTGAACGTGGAATGCATAAATGGCTTCGAGTTAACAGAGCAAAATGATAAGAATCGAGTTTGATAGCTCACCATTCGAAGGACTCAATGCAAAAGAGCGCGATTACCAAAGCAAGGAAAGAGTTAGTGCGGGGTCAAAAATCGAGTGCAACACCGAGTTAGAGGATTCGAAGCTCATCGAATTTGGTTATGTGCAGATTCCATCTACATGGACCCCCCTCCTCTTCAAGTCAAACGGGTCAACGGGGGGGTCCCAACATTATGTTAATTAAATTAATATTTTTATTTAAATATTTTAATAATAATATTTATTATTATTATTTAAATATTTTATTTAAATATTCTTTTAATTAATTGAGAAGACTTGGTCATCAGGCAATTAATGACCCATGATGGAACCTTCTCAGGTAGTTCAACTAACTGCAATAAATACATCATGGGCCTTCAATTTAGGAATGTAATTATGACCTTTCCTCTTCTTTCTCACATATTCTTCTATAAATGTAAGTTGGAAGCTCATTTCAAAGGGTTCCAACAGTTCAGACAAGTTGGACAGTTAGATATCTCAGGCAAGAGTGTATACTTTTCAAGGGTCCTCTCTCTTCTGCAAGTTGTTCTTGTGTGTTGAGAGAACTTTCAAGCCTCCTCTTCAAGACTGTAATGGCAACTATTGCCTCTTCTGAATGTATGATGCATTGTGCATGTTATTGAAGCAATAAAAGTGTGTGTTTTGTGACTAATCTCGGTCCTTTCATCCTTCTATGCTTCTTTGTGCCTTTCTCATACTTGCAGGTACACTGTGCAAGTTTAAGTTTCTATTACAGGTTCTTGGAGTTCTGTGCTTATCGAGTGGTGAAGTATTGCATGCAGTTGAGTTGTGGTGTCTGTTCACCCTTCTTGAGTTCATCCTTCTTCACCTGGAAACCGTATATTTCTCGGCCTCGATAAAGTTTAACAAAAGGAACGCGTGTCTCTTAGCCTGTGGTATCATGTACCCTCTCTAAGTTGCAGTAGGTGAAGTTGACCTGTGGTGCACACACCCTCTTCAAATTAACCCTTCCTGAATCTGAAGACACCCTTTATTCGGTGCATCACCATCCCTAGTATAGTTTCATTTACGTAACTCTCTTTCCTAAAACCCCATGAAAATGTTAGCCTAGGACTAGATAATCATTTTTGTTACACTAGGAGTAGTACAACACTTAGTTTAGGAAGAGGAAGCCGGCCTTCTCCGGAGGTTCACCTCGAGCCCAAGTCCCACAGCTTGAGAGGTGATCCCATGTGTCCCAATCACACCGAACGTCCTATTCACATCCTGGCCATTCGGAGGGTGCAGTGATTTGGCGACAACACTTCCTCGCCCCAAAAATAAATACTTGGAATACCAAAATAAGTATTTCGGGCTACGTGCTTACCATTGTCCATAATTCCCACAATTCATCCAACACATGACTGAAAATGTGCATCATATCATCCAATGAAGTGACAACAAATGGACATTCATCAAGGGTGATTAGAAGAGTTTTGAAAATCTGAAAATTACCATCTCTAATGGCTGCCTTGAACATGCTTATTCCTCCTTCAATGCAAAGTGGGACATTTTCCCAAACTTCTCCAATGATTTGTTGGGTCTTTGGAACCCAAATCATGACCCCAAACAACCAAACAATATGCATTTGAGACACTCCTATATCATGCAAATGGGTTGTCTTGTGATACTCTAAAATGCGCACCACACTATTTTCCATTCTTCCACAATAATCACACAAATGAGGAAGCAATAAACAAGTGTATCTCAAAATTAATGAACTAGAAAGATTACCTTGGTGTAGAAGATATTTTGTTGCCTTAAGTGTGGTGTTTGGAACACCCAACCTTGATTCCCGGTCTGCCCATCAACTGTGCACATGACCTCCTTGAATTGCTCAATCTATACCTAAAAATCTGCATATCACTCCCAATTGAAGTGACCAAAGCTGAAAGTGCTTCAATGGTGACCCATAATGATGAAAATATGAAAAGTATCTTTCAAGTATGGATGCTTCCTTGTGCCAATCACGAAGTATGATGAACGGAGATCTAATAATAATGCTTTTCATGCTTATGTTACACACATTACGCATCTTGTTTGTCACCTTGTACTTTTCATTGCTTATTTGTCCCTCAAAGACATCACTAAAAAGCTTATGCTTTGCATACTCAGCTGAAATTAAGGCTTTCCAATCCGCTGTAACTTTTGATAAAGGATATAAATATGGCTCATAAGAAATGGTATCTTCCACCATATAACAAATTTCAAGTTTTTTCAGAAACATACCTTACATAGAGACCTTCTTACCTTTGTCTATGTGGCTTATCTTCATGCTTTGATAGTTAAGAGTGTGTTCTCCCAATGGATGCCACCCTTGAACTCCAAGCACCACACTCAAATTAGCCTTCACATAGAAATCAACACATGCTTTGCATCTTTGGCTACACCTTTTACTTTCTATCTTCCTTCTTCTTTGCATGGATTGATTATTAGAATAAATGCCCAACAAGAACATAGAGCAGAGCCATGAAATATAGTGAACATACTCATCTTAAAATGCGAATGTTTTGGAACGTTGGGGATCAATGAATTTGAAACCCCTTAAGCAATGAGCTGCCCATAACCTCCCTAAACTCAGAATTTTTGAGTTAGAACTAGCACTTATAAAATATTTGAAAAATATTTTACCTCCATGAATTTTTACTTTCCAGCTTACCACTTTTGAGGCTCCTTTGAAAAAAATGGTCTTGTAGATGGTGGAGATGAGAACGTTGCGGTCATATAAGAAAAAGCGCATAGTCCTACTTTCTTCCTCTTTGTTCATGATGTCCATCCATTTTTTATGCCTCCAAGATTCTTTAGTAATTTTCCACATGCAATCATCAAAAAACAAAGGAATATCAAGAACAACCCAAATTCTTTTACCTAACTCTTTGTTTGATGCTTGCTTGACAACACTCCCATGTCCCGAGCTTTCATAAGACTTAAATTTCCATCAAATGGCCTTCTTGTCACTACTATTATGTACAGACCAACAACTCCATCTATTGTGATCCTCGACCTTTATGGAGAAATTCTTTCTCTCTCCTTGCCCTTATCAATTTGGGTGAGTTGTCTTTGATGCATTCATCATCATGATCCCAAAATTCCTTTCTAGGCACATGTATAACAATTGACATATGAATCAAATGAAAGAAGGAATTAATTATCTTTTCAAACATACCATAGCCTTTGGGAGGGGGAAAGCTCTTCACCAATTCTCCTTTAGGATCACCCGGATCCCATTCCTTCATGTGCATGCTATTAGGATCTTGCAAGCTTATCATTTCCTTTAGTATCCTCTTATCATTACTCAAGACATGTCCCAATAAATGCAAAGATGGAAACAATAATCCGGAAGTGTACATACCAAAACGTGGGCTATCCGTCCATGTTACACTATCCAATGTGTTGCTCCCTTTGATGTTATGCCCCCCTTGAAGCCACTTATCTTCAACAATTGGAGCTACCTTTGCCATGCAATCATCCATACTTTGTACACACATGCATGTACCATCCTCATGGCTTGTGCTTGAGTCCCCAACCTCATCCTTTTTATCCTTATGCAAATGTGAATTTTCTTCAACAGATTGCCCCATACAATCATTAGAAACCAAAGGAATATCATTAAATATCAATGAACTATTATCTTGGGACTCATCCTTCAAAGCTTGCATATCAAACCTTCATATGATCTTTTCACTGAAAGATCCCCAATAATTTCTTTTTCCCAAATCAGAATTTTTATGAATTGCAAATGACAAACTAGGGTTTTTGAAACCCTTGGAGATCGATCTAGTGAAAACTAGATTTTATTCCAGCCAAAGCGACTAGGGTTTTTGATAAAACTCAATGCAAATGTTTCCAAAAAATTATACTTTCTATTCCACTTGATTTCTAATGTTTTTAAAAGTCAAAATTCATTAAAAATTAGATTTATATGCAGATGAATAATTCAGAAAAATAGATCTAAAATCTGATTTCAAACTGGTTGGAAACCCTTCAAATATTGCTCAGAAAAATATAAATTTGCAGCCTTCTGATTTATAAAAATATAGGAATGCTTGACAATAATTTTCAAAGGAAAATACCTCTGGAATATGCCCCAAACAACTCCTAAATTGGGTCGATCCACTGCTGCAATTTGATCACCAAAATAACACCAAATACTGCTGGAAACTTGACTGAAAAATCTGAATTAGCTCGCTGGAAATTTCTGAGTGAAATCCCCTCTCAATCCCTTGGGGTTTTCGTCTGCAAGAGATAAATCCACAAGGGTTTTCGTCCTTGGAATTTCTTACAAAAGTTGGAAGCTCTTTGCAATGAAAATTTGATAATAAAATTTTGGATATCCCTCAAGCAAGTTGACTTGCTCATATAAAAGAAAAACAACCCAAAAGCACCTCCAAAATCAGCCAATGATATTATTTTATCCTCCCTAGGCTGGTCACATTTTTCCTTATGGGCCAATTGTCACACTTCCATATTTTTATCCCCACAAACAAGTCTCATTTTAAAAGTAATTGTATTTTAATAGTGCCATTTTATTTTAATAATAAGCTTTATTATTTATTATATGTGCAACTTATAATATTATTTTTAAAATATTTGCACAATATAATAAAATAATAAAACTTAGTCACCCTTGATACTTCATTTGGTCGTCGGGTAGACAAAAAGGGCCAAAGGTCTTCGTCCTAGCTCATTCGAAAGAGGGGACATTACAGTCCTCCCTCCCTGGAGTTGCTTGCCCACAAGCAACTGTAGCAAAGTTGGGTGCTGAAGTATAGACTCACCCTCCCAAGTGGCATCCTTCAATGGTAAGTCTCTCCAACGAACTAGGTACTCTCGAATCACCTTGTTCTGCAACCTCCTCTCTCTCCAATCTAAAATCTCCTTAGGGACAAAATCCAATCTCCCCTCATCATCCAATGGTGGTAACTAGGATTGTTTACATATGTTCTTGAACACAATTTTAAAGTTTGTAAGGGGCAAATTTGATTGCACTTAAAATTTGCATATTTGTACCAAAAGCCAATTGAAGCGAAATAACATATAGACTACATTCTTTGTTCACACACATTCACATATGTGAGAAAACTACATGCATTTCAAGCTCTTTTCAAAGTAGTGGTGCATAGGCAATATTCAACCATCACAGGGGTGGACAAGGTTATTCAAACCCAAAATGCTAATTATTTTTTAAGTTGCTTAAATTTGTTTAAGTGCATCGCTAAAGCTATAATAGAGGATAAAACATTATAATGATTTCCACATGACATCAAAAAAATTTGAAGTGAAATTTCATCAAACCAGATGATTGTTTAATCGTATTCATTTTTATAATCAAGTTAACGCAAAATTTGCCACATTTTATACTTATGTGCAAAACAAGTAAAACAAAAACATGTAGAAACTAATTTGATGACTATGCTCACCGGCTTGGATCTTCAACAAGCTCATTGCATTTTTACATTTTGACACTTATAACTTACAAAATAATTTTTCTTGTTATAGGTTGACAACGATATATGAACTTAAGGAAAGCGATGGATTGTAAGGGGCTTGCATTATGGGTTAGTTGTATTTTAAGAACTATATATTTATCGTGGCCCTAAGCAATAAACAATATTGAAAATAATTATAATGACGTACACAATGTAGGTCACATGCCAAAAGGGCTCCATAAGAAATACTAACTTAACAATAATTAATGTTCTAATGATTGCACTTGATCTTTGTAAAATGCCAATGAATGCTCAATAGATGGATACTAATTGTAAATAAATATTATGTCTCTAAATAAATGCAATATTTACGTATTTATACACAAATTGAATTCAAACTTGGACTTTATTAGTGCCCAAACTAACATCAAAAAATTGAAAAGTGAAAAGGCGGATAAGAAGGACATGTGTATATATTCCATAAAGTTCCATATAAAGGGGACTAGAAGCGCAAGTCATCACTCACACTCTTGGCACGAGCATCAAAGTTGGAGTGAGGCATGACTAAAGGGTGCTTTGAGAAGAGATCATTACAAGTTGAAAAATGCCGCAATGTTTTTGATTTGGACCAATAATCAATAAGTACAAAAACAATCTAATAACATAACATTTAATGACTAATGAATGTCGTGAATTTTTTTGAGTGTCTATAAATACATATAATTAAGTAAACCCTTACCTTAATATGCAATATTATTTAATTCCAATATACCATAATTCATATTCCAATGAAAATGTCGCAATAAATTGTGATAGAATGCCTCACAATAAATCAAAGATTTATTACAAAAATTAAACGAATACCATATTCGCATGGTACACGTTGGTAAATTATATCACGATTCTTTCCCGTTATGCCAATGAAAGTGACATGTAAGCTTTTTCAACAAATCTTTAGCCCAAACATAAGAAAAATTAAAAGCATTAGGATAAACATTTGATAAAGATAGTGATATAAAATCAAATAATAAGGTTGTTTGAGTATCATAAATATGCCTAAGAAATCTAGGAGCTTGAAACTAAGTTCATGATATGTTTTCTTGATGATGGATATGTTCACTTTGTAGTGCCATATTTTTTTGTTAAATGAAATGCAAGCACACTAATTTTTTTGTAGATTTTAGATGTAAAGCACAACTAAATATTTCAAATGTATATTTCATGACTATATATATTTTGCCTATTTCTAAACAACAACTCTCCCAAATGAAGGCATTGAAAATAAAAAGTTCTTGGTTTCATTATAAATTCAAATGCCCATTTTACAAGATGCATGCAACTACAAATGAAAACTTTCTTTGTGGTGACCAATATTTTCAAGAAACAATAAGTACAAAATGGTTATTTACAAGAGTGTATAGACTTGACAAGTCACATTCATTTACAAAGTGAAGGCAATGTCCCCAAGGATGAGAAAGGCCAAGATGGCAAGAGGCTCTACTATCTCCAACATGAGCTCCAACTCCAAAAGAATATGGCTTGTTTACCACCCAACCAATAGGCATCATCACATGCCTTTCCATGGTTGGAAGTCATGCTAGCCTCCCCCAAGCCCATGGGAGAGAGGAACTAGCTTCCACAATGTGCACAAGTAATGGGGATTAAACACATAACAAGAGAAAACACAAGACCATTCAACCACTTAGACCTACTATACAATGAAAACCACACATGAGGAGAAATAAGGTCAACCTCACAAGGGGGAAGAGAGGAAGAAGGATACCCAAATCAAGGTGTCCAACCATAGGAGCACCAATGAATACATATATGCAAAAACTCCTTATACCTCCTAATCATACATCCTCCTTATTCCTCCTTATGCTATAGAAATCCTTCTTGGGAGGATTTTCAAACCCAAAAGGGTTTCCTCACCAAGAATGGGGAAAGGTTCAAGCCATATGAGCCTTTCTCCCACCTCAAACCATATGAGGGGATGAGAAGGGACCTTCATGGCTTAACCAACAACCATGAGGTTTGAGAGGGAAATCCCTCTCTCTTCCCCTACATTCTCCAAAAACCATCAATCCAAATGATGGTGGAGAGAAAACAAGGAAAAACAACAAGAACAAGCAAACAACCACATTCACCATACATCATTTCACACATTATTTTATTAAGAAAGAATAGTTTACAAATCTAAGAAGGAAAAAGGTTAAGAACCCTACCTCTAATATGCTCTCCAAACTCTAAGATTTTCCCCTTTGTCCAAGCTCCCTTCCAAGCTCCCAAAATTCTCCAAGTGCTCCCAAAAAAAAATGAACCAAGAAGACCCATTCTTCCCACATGAGAAAGAATAAAAAGAGGAGCCCAAAAGTTTCCTCACCAATGGGAAAGTGACAAGTGTCACCCCCTCTCCTCTCAAGAGTCAAAGATTCCAAAAACAAAATAAGTAAGAGTAAACTCACCTTTTATCCCTTTTCACCCAAAATACTAAAAACTAAAACAAAACAAAGTGGAGCAACTTTTAACACTTTCACACAATCCAACCATCTTACATGGATGGTGACCTAAGAGGGCTAAATGGGAGGGAAACTCCCTCCAAACCTTGGAAATAGGTCCCCCTACCTATTAGGTAGGGTCCAAGGGCCCATTTTCATGCTAAGGGAACCCCCAAACTCAAAAGGGGTCCCTAAAATTACCCAAAATAACCCAATTTCGGGTTTGGCATGCTTGGGCACAAGGGTAGAGGGTGTGGGGTTCACCCAAGGTTCACATGTGGTCCCCAATCCCTTCTACCAACACACACACACTTCCCAAAACCAACACTTAACTTAAGATAAGATTATTAACCCCTAAGCTAGTTTACTTAATACAAACACATCCTAAACCTAATTAATTTTACAAGACATAATTACATTACAAAATGAGGGTTCACCCATGGTGCCCAATTAAAATACATCTAATCTAAGGCTTCAAACAATTTAGCATGGTTAGGACTCACCCTTGGGCCGCATTGCACAATTGCGTAGCTGCTCAAACCCATGCTCTCCTATACTGTCACACCGCACACTCATTGCACACATTAACCGCACTGTCCAATATAGTAAACATCATTTATACATCACAATATCAATCAACTTATAATGTCCGAACATAATTTACAATTGTTAGTGCAATGCATCCAATTATCCACATAGTTTGCCATGAATCATCCACAAATAAAATTGTAATGACTTACACTTAGGTTAGCATGAAAATCACCATCATTAAATCCAAAACACTATAACATCAATCAAATTAACCACAAGAGACTAACATCTAACTGATACGTCTATCATATAACCCTGTTAGTGTTATCACATCATACGAAATATATCAGTATATGAATCCAATCCAATTGGCGCTACGCACCCAAAATGCCATAATGTCTAAGAGGATAAAATATCATAGTAAAATGTCCAAAGTCTATCAGAGTCTCAATCAAAACATGTCTAGAAGTAAAGGAACCAACAGATAACTGGAGCTATAAAAATGTGGGCACTACATTCACCTATAAAATGTGTCCCGAGTTGATGAATATTTCCTTTGCTTTCTGATGATATGTAATATACCTCACAGTACCTACTTCGCCCATGTCTCTAATGTGTTTTCTATATCTAGATATTTGTGATGAATCTTTTGCATATGCATGTGACTTGTTTTGTCTTTAAGCCTTACTAATTTACAAGAGTGTATTTCATCATATGTGTTAGAATGACCTCATAGTGCCCCCACTAACTTGATGAAAACTACACTACATATAGATACACCAAAGTGGGATCAAGCCACACATAGTTCTCCAAGTCCTATGGTGGATCAAAGGCTATAAAATGCAAAGAAAGATTAAGCGGTAATTTAGCCTTCAACACTTGGCAATGATGCCTGGCTTATTTTTAGTGCACATATGTGATATAGGGAAATAATGATAGATGTGTTCATATCGAATAACTTCATTGTAATGTTCTCTATGAGATATGATACTTCAATGTTGGCTCAATATCCTTCTTAAAGGTGCTTTTAATAGGGTATCCCTAAATACCCATATTAGGTAAGGGTATATGCATTTATATAGGCGATTGATTCAAAATGTTTCTGCTCAATTGAACCTAAGATGATTAAGGCAACTCATTCATTTGAAAAGATAACCATTGCAAATAAAAGGGCCAGTTCATCTTGTGGGACACATTCATTATTCGAATACATCCTTGGCATATGAGCCCATCCATTCTTAAGATGGAGTTAAGTTTGAGACATGAGATGGATTATAAAGAGTTTGGATAAGTTTTCTTTATAAGGTGTATTGATTCCAAAGGTGTTAAGGCGATGAATAATTTATGACCCAATGGAATGAAAGTGTGGGATAAAGCAGGATACTTTACATGTATTCAATGAACGTGTAAATAGGATACTCATGGGATAAATATCAAAGTATTATTGCAAGTACGACAAGACACAATTTTAGTTGCTATAACTTGTTATTGTTGCAACATCATTTGATTCTTTGGCTGATAAAATAATTAAGATATGTCGCATTCACCATATTAGTTACACATTAGCAATCATTTGGGACCCATGACATTTTAACCCCAATCAACACATGCACACTCTAGGAGTAGCATAAGACCATATACCACAAGGTTTATTTGTTTCTTTTTTTCTGATTAGTTATTTAAATTTTCCATTTTGATTACACTATATCTATGGGGACTTTGATCTATATGATTGCATTCATAATTGGTTGCACATACACATATAATTCTATGGTACATTGGGCTAAAAGTTCAAACTTTAAACATTTACAAAGTATGCATTAATTTTTCTTTCATCCCATTATACTCATATTTATTATTGCATTTAAATGCTAGATTAAAGGCAAGGTATTCTACCCAAATTCGGTAAAAGCCTTGTTGGCATAATATTTTGTGTATGACTTTATACATATGAAATCTTATTTTGAACTACCCACTCATTGACATTTGGTCTCTTATCCTTTTTTTTCTCAATACAATCACATAACCTTATGGTTTTCACTCTCTTGAATTTCCATGTGTGTCACAAGGATCTCTAGCTTGTATGGTCCACTTTTGCACTTGTTTATGTGCCCCATGATAGTATTAGAAATTTAGGATAATCTTGTCTAAATGTAGCATCTTATGTTGTTACTAGTGTCTTGGCGTGTCTTTATTGATTTTCTTGGTTTAAGAACCCTTGTGTTATTATTATTGGTCGTTTGGGTCTTATTGAGTTAGAATTTGTGAGCCAATAAGTCCCTAATTCAATTTTTAAGAACACTATATATACAAATCCCCTAGAGACATATCAAGGGCATGCATTCTCATAGCACAAGAGGCACCGAGATAATTTGTAATGCTTACATATGCTCTTGAACACAATTTTAAAGTTTGTAAGGAGAAAATTTGATTGTACATACAATTTGCATATTTGTACCAAAAGACAACTTAAGTGAAATAGCATATAGATTGCATTCTTTGTTCACACACATTCACATAGGTTAGAGAACTACATGGATATCAAGCTCTTTTCGTAGTAGTGAGTACGTAGGCAACATTCAACCATCATAGGGGTGGACAAGGTCATTCAAACCCAAAATGCTAAGTGCTTTTTAAGTTACTTATTTGTTTAAGTGCATTGTTAGGGCTATAATAGAGGATACACCATTATAATAATTTCCACATGATATCAAAAACATTTGAAGTGAAATTTCATTAAATCGGATGATTTGTTTAATGGTATTCATTTTTATAATCAAGTTAACACAAAATTTGCCACATTTCATACTTTAATGTGCAAAACAAGTAAAACACAAGCATGTAGAAACTAATTTGATGATTATGCTCACCTGACTTGGATCTTCCATAAGCTCGTTGCATTTTTACTTTTCGACACCTATAACTTCAAAACCAATTTTCTTCTTGTTATAGGTTGACAACAATATATGAACTTAAGGAAAGTGATGAATTAATTGTAAGGGGCTTGCATTATGGGTTAGTTGTATTTTAAGAACTATATATTTATCAAGTTCCTAAGCAATAACCAATATTGAAAACAATACTTGAAATAATTACAATGACATACAAAATGTAGGTCACGTGCCAAAAGTGCTCCATAAGAAATACTAACTTAACAATAATTAATGCTCTAATGATTGCACTTGATCTTTGTAAAATGCCGGTGAATGCTCAATAGGATACAAATGATAAATAAACATTATCTCTAAATACATGCAATACTTGTGTATTTATACACAAATTGAATTCAAACTTGGAGTTTATTAGTGCCAAAATTGATATCAAACACTTGAAAAGTGAGAAGGTGTATAAGAAGGGCATATGTACATATTCCATAAAGTTCCATATAAAGGGGACTAAAAGCACAAGTCATGTGCTCATGACAGACCTAAGAGTGTCACTCAAACTCTTGGCACACACATCAAGGTTAGAGTGAGACAGGACTAAAGGGTGCTGAGAAGAGATCATTAAAGTCGATAAATGCTGTAATGTTTTTTGATTTGGACCAATAATCAATAAGTACAAAAATAATTTAATATTGTGCAATTTAATGATTAATGAATGTCGCGAACTATTTTTGAGTGTCTATAAGTACATATCATTCGTAAGCCCTTATCTTGATATCAGAATTTGGAACTCTGTTCTTAAATTCATTTGATGTTTAAACAGGGTCGGATAATGAAAACACCATACCTGATCCAGGAAGCTAACTAGAAAGATAAATTAGAAAACTCTTAGTACTCTGAATTTTTTAAAACAATAGAAAACCGACTCTGAGGAAAACGATAGGTATTTTCCAGAGTCCAACCTTACAATGGATATAAACTCTCGAGGCCTGCAAAACTTACAAAATCCAGTAAAGGCTTCATGAAAATCCCAAATTTACAGTTTCGAACTATACTCAACTATTGTAGCGTAAAAAGAAGAGTATTGAAAGATGGGAAAGACCACCATCACTTTCGTCAATATTCGTTTACAATATGCAGCTCTTATGAAATTAATAATTCGTCTAAATATAGTTTTTGTAGGAGTCATTTCGGTAATAGCCAGCAGCAACGATATTTATGGTTTTATCCAATACATAAACTTTGCCATACATCAACTGAATAAGCCTATTTATGTACAGACCCACTCCAGATTAGAAAAATCTCCAATGACCTGACATGACCCAATCTCCATCCAAATGCAGAAAACTACTAATAACAAGATAAATACTTTGAAATAATGGCTACAAAAACAACTTGAGCACAAGGAAGCCTAGTGAAGATCCACAACAAATCCATCCTGTGGGCCTGGAAAAAGGGCATTGGAGTGAATCAAAGAAAAACCCTGCTTCAATATTCATCACCCATAAAAATTATCTCTGAAAGCGCGACTCACAGAAAATACCAATATGTATCTTTATAAATAAAGACCTAGTCCCATGTCAGAAGATACATTTCTTCTCTTCTTCTTCTTTTTTTTTTGGTTTTACTGCTCGTTGGACATGGTTGGGGTTAATCGATCAAATGTAATTACCTGCCCGGGCTGGCCTTGACATTGTTCTTTCCATGTACATGAAAGCTGCATACAATTGCAGATATTAAATTTATTAAATGGGCGATTATGTTTTCGCTGAAATTTACTATTCATTTCGTGTTAAGTATTATGTTTTGAATTCATTTTTGTGATTTAATGAGTACCAAATGGGCTACTTTAACAACCCACACATATCGCCGCTTTATGTGTGAAAGGAAGATATTTTACCACACGTTTCAATAATGAAAGAAGAGACCGACTTCCACTCCTCCACACTCTTCACAATCTTCTTCCTCCAGAGGCGGGAATGAATAAGTATAGAGTGCTTATAACCTTCTCGAACTTTTAAAAACTACAGCAACATAAATGCCTGATCCATAAAAACTCCCATCTCAGACGACGAAGCTGCAACAATTTCCTCGGTGGCCTCCTTATATATTTCCATCATAAAATTCCCGCTATATAGATTGTCAGGTCCTTATTTTAACATAATAATTAAGTCCACGATAGAATACCTCTAATTTGCACGTTGGTAAATTATATCACGATTCTCTCCCGTTATGCCAATGAAAGTGACATGTAAGCTTTTTTAACAAAGCTTTAGCCCAAACATAAGAAAAATTAAAAAGCATTTGATAAACAGTCATACTTAAAAAGTGTCGATAAAGTTAGCGGAATCATACAGACATGGCGGGAGCATTTCTTGTGACGAAATTAGAGGCGGTGGAGAGAGCACCAGCATTCAAATTACGCTGTGATCACTTCTGATAAATTAGCGAAGCCTGTCCTGTATAGCATTTCCGACAAATTATATGCGACTTTAACCTTTTACCCCTAATTTGATTCGGATATTATCAAAATAATTTAGCAGAAGAGGGGAAATGCCAGGTAGACTATCCGTTAGAGATCAATAGCAGCATAAAATGCTGTCGTAGAAGATTGTTTTCCAGCAGTTTGATTTTTTTTTTGTGTATTTCCTGTGCTCTGTTTGTTTGTGGCGCCACGTCTTTGGCTTCTCTGTGTTTGTCATGTGAATTTCTGTGTGCCTTTGAAGTATGTTTGCGAATTTTGTTTATTTTTCTATCATTTTGTTTAAAATCTCTGCGTAATTTGCTGTCTGTGTATTTTGCTTTTGCAAATTTTGTGGTTATTTTTCACACACTGGGCGACTGAGAAGATTTGTGGAAGAGTCGGCAGTAGAGAGATCCTATGCTCCATATAAATTTGGTAAGTAAACTTTGCATGCTATTTATATTTGATAATTGTTCCTCGATTTTCTAAGGCAGAGGATGGTAAGAGTCAGGCTTCCTAATTTTTTTTGTGGGGAAAGATTTTATCTGGGGTTTATTCCATAGTATAATTTTTTACTCTACTAGGGTTTTCTAACTTAAAATTTGTTCACGGTCAGGTTTATCCGGTCAGACATTGTTTTTTAAGACATCTCTGTTTGCGTTTTTCCTACATATAGCCATCTTCTTTTCTTGTTTTGATGATGTTTTAATAACTTTTCTGTTCTCTGGATTTGCAGAAGGGCTAAAGATTGGGAAGATACACATAGGGTTTATTCATTAAACGTGGTCTGTTGTTTGAGAGAGATCTATAAAATGCATTCACAAGGTATTTCTGAACATTCCTGACTGTTTTGTTTTGAAAGACGAAGTATGCATGTATTTGCTTTGGTAAACTTAAATACTTCTTTCTTGTATGCATATGATGTCATTTCTTTCAGTCCTATTGATATAGCATCCTTCCTTAGGCAGTTCAGACTTGAGATGCTCTGTACCATTCACTTCCCTCCATCTCTTCATGTAGGAAGCAGAGCATCATTTTTAGGAAGAAGGAGAAGCTTTATGGCTGTAAGTTTACTCCAAACATAAAACTAGGTTTTAGGGCTGTAAGTTTACTCTAAGAGTCTAAACATATGCTGATGGATATTGCACCATTGCGGTCAAGAATTAATGAACTATGAGCCCTCACATTATTTAATCCATTGAATAATTATGTTGTAAGGCTGAACTCTTTTCATTATTTTCTTTGTGATGTTGTAGTCAATGTCCTCCTAGCCTATATTTATTTCTATCCATGTTTTGGTCATTTGATAAGTCCATGGCAGCACACACAGTGTTCTGTTCATATTTTCCTCTCTCTTCCGTCTTTTTGTATTTTCTAAGCAGTTTACAATGTTTTTTCCTATCTTTTTGATCCCTTTAACCTTCTTATCCTTTTATAAATCATTAACATGTGGATTTTTTTTACCTATTTGTTAGTTTTTTGCATTTTCTGATGAAGGTTCTCCTATTTTTATGTCTTTCTGAATTTTTTGAGGACTGTGCTAGGCTTTTTTCTATAGTCAACTTTGTGGCCAATTCATATAGTGGCATTTTCATTTTGGACCTTGGTTGCAAGTAATGACACCAACGAAGTTGAAATGGGTTCTTTGCTAGTGCAATTTCCTATTTTCTAAGTTTAAGTGGGACAGCATAATTAATCATTTTATTTAAATATTTTTTTGTATTAAGTTATATTATTCTTAAAGAAAATTGGATGGTTACTCTTAAAGAAAATTGGATGGAATCATATTGAAATATGTAGCAGATGCAAATGATCGTGGAATGAAGTGTGCTACGAGTTCTTTAGTTTTTAACTTCTTTTTATGATGATTATAGTTCGATCTTTTTCCAGTACTTGTTTGACCTTTTTGTGTCTTGTTTTTGTTGGGTTGTTATTTTTCTTTACAACTAAAGAGTAATCAATGGGCGCTCCCGCCTTGAAGTTGAAACAACATAAATTAGAATACTACTTGATTTGTCCATGTCTAATAATAGTTAAAGAACATCAACTCCTCACTGCATTTAATCCAAACTCTGGAAATATAGGAGCCATTATAAGCCTAATTAGGAAAATGCCACACTTCTGTCTACTTCAAAACCTGAAAATAAACCACAAAACTAGAAAGGTGCTAGAAAGTACCACTTAAAACATATTGTAGACATCAAATTCCTCTGGTATTAAACACAGAAAATGTTATATCTATTATGATATTATCAACATATAATTAGAATACTACTTGATTTGTGCATGTCTAGTAATAGTTAAAGAACATCAACTCCTCACTGCATTTAATCCAAACTCTGGAAATATAGGAGCCATTATAAGCCTAATTAGGAAAATGCCACACTTCTGTCTACTTCAAAACCTGAAAAGAAATCACAAAACTAGAAAGGTGCTAGAAAGTACCACTTCAAACATATTGTAGACATCAAATTCCTCTGGTATTAAGCACAAAAATCTGTTATATCTATTATGATATTATCAACATATAAATTAATTAAGAGCTTAAAAGTGCTCTCAACGACCAAATACCTTTTGTTGAGCAGTAATTAGAACAAAAACTATCAAGATTGACTCTCTTTTGTGAGTACATATATTCTAGCACTGAAAAGTTATAATTGTAGTTGATATGTATTGAGGATAAAAATTAAAATTAAAGCTAGAAAACTATCAGCCTTTGTACAATAGAGTAGAAAAATGCCACTAAAATATGAGAATAGTATATCAGTTTGATTATCAGGGGTTCATTGGCAACTTCTTTATCATATTTGGATTTAATATCACTCAAGATCCACATGGTTCATAGTTATAACCAGGAATTGGGAAAATAGTTGCTTCTTGTTTTTATTCTTCATCATTATGAAGGATATCAACTTCGTTTTATTCTTCATATTTTACTTCTACTAAAGTTTCATACATGGAGTTGTTCGTCATGTTGAATAATAATTTAATCTCTCCAATTGATTGGCTTCCAAATGTTTCCATTTTCATCAACACTATTTTATTATGCTTGAAATCATTATCAAGGATATCAAATTTTTCTGTTCTTCTGCTTTAATGTTGATTGAATTTCCTTACGTGAAGTCATGCATCATTGCAATTGATGCCTTTACAACCCTCATTAATTTACTGCTAGATGTTTCTATTTTCAGGCTGATTGAGAATCTTCAACAATATGTCAATAAACAACACTTGAGTGACTTAGAATATCTATTTCACTAGGTAAATTAGTTTTCTGATGCAGAGCAATATGTGGATTCAATCAACTCGATAAAATAGGAAAGATCAACCACCAAAAACTATACCTAGTGCTTTGCTTTGAGGATCCACCATACAAGCCTTAAAATGGCTTTTAACAAGCAAAATTGATCTTTATAGCCTTAATTGGCTTACACTATCAATGTTCCCTGTTCAATACAAAATCAACCATCAAAATGATTAACAACAAAGAAAACATCAAACTTTATCACCTTTTCCAAAACTGCCCTTCTTTGTGCTTAAGAACAATGTTAGAGGTTGAAACTGGTTGGGAAATATCCATGAGGGCTCCTAACAAAGTAAGAGGTGTTCCGAGTACCCTTTAGGGCACTTGTGCTCCACACCAAATTTTATCCCCCAACTGTGAATGCTTCTCCTTTAATCACACTCTATTTTCCTCCACTAGCCTTCACTCTTACTAGCCATGCTCTGAGGGTTTTTCTAGTGTAACTTGTGTTCCAAGAAGTTTCTAAACAAGCCAAATAGTTTTTCCAAGCACCCATTATCCTCTTTTAGTTGCCCACAAAGTTTCTTTGTCCATCTCTAAGTCTAAGCCCCTGTTTTGCTAGATTGCCTTAACTAATTAGGTCTAGTTCATTGTAGCAGTCACCTCCAAGGCAAACTGTCAAGAAATTCATGAAAATGCTGGCTCTTTAATGCTCAAAACCTTCTAAATATGAATGTAGGTCTTATGCAGATGGTTTGTATAAAGTTTCAAGGTTTGGAACAAATCCTAAAGTCTCCAAAGTGTAAATTATCCCTAACCCCTAGAGAGGGTTTTGTACCTGCCCGAGAAGGTTCAATATTCCATAAAATGCAAAATCAACATGCTCGAAACCTTAAACTTACCCATAATGTCTGTCTTGGCTTCCTCCAAGTGCCTATGTTGACAGTGAGTCAAAATAATGTGAATAACCTTACCAACTTCACAAAAAATCTTACTTGTTATACTGCTGGGCAGAGTTTCTTATACAAGCCAAATGACCAAATGACCTTCTACAATCGTGATACCACTAGAAGAACTTCACCATAAAGATCTAAAGGTTAACACATAAAAAATCCTTGCAAAAACACTGTCACACAGTCATGAACAGTCCTTTAAAATTGATATCCAACTATATAGAGAGAACAAAGCATTTCCAATTCAAACCTAGCATCAAACTTCTTGAAATAGATTCCAAGCAAACTCCCCAAGTGCTCATATGGAAAAATTCACTACTTCTTAAAACAAAGATGGCACAACTTAGAATTCTTAATGAAGAAATGATGCCTATCTTAGCTCTATTGGCCCTTAAGACTACATGATATTACTACTTTTACTAGCTTCTCCAAATATTTGTTCCAAGTATCCACTCACTCTACATTCTTATAAGTTACCTTAGGTGCTAATTGTTCTCTTCTTTGTTTTTGATAGTCTCGAAGATCTGTCATGGGACAGTGCTTATATAATCACTATAACTGATAGCAATGTTCATGTATCTCTGCTTTAGACTCCTTGGCAACACTTAAGAAACAGTCTTGTTTTAGCTTTTATGAAGCTAGGATCCATACCTTACACTCTTCTTATCTTCAATTTCTTAAATTTTAGGTCTATGATAATAGATTCAACCTTATTAATGTATCTCAAACTCTTACAACTCTGTATTTAGGTCCATTGGCAAAACTCAGAAAACAAGTTTTAGAATGCTTAGACAATGATGAATTTTTGACAGTTTATAAAAATGCTCTCAAAAACCTCTCAGATCTTGCACACACCTCCAAAATACCTCAAAATATCACAAATTCAACTCTAAGTCTTTGCAATATCAAGAAATCACCTTTTATCATCAAATTTCTCCTCTTACTGTTGACTGTTTTCTTCCCTGTTTCCTCGAAATTTCCGTCATTAACTGCTCAAAAATTACACAATTTCAATGCAAACCGTCTTTATAACCGCTTCATAAATTGCCTCAAAACTTCACATACCAAATTTCAGATCAATTAGACGTGTTTTACAGAAGTTATGACTTCTGATAAGCTTCATCACACACTTAAAACAATACTGTCAATTTCTGAAGATTTCTGTCAAAGAGATTCTTTTTGTACACAAACCTTTTGATCTGAAAATTCATGGTCCTTGGCAAATGCCAGGGCAGAAATATGGTTTGAATTTAAAATGGAATTTGCTTGTGCAGTTTGAGAGATATCCGATGCCTAGCTGAAACCTGAGGCCTTTCAAAACTTATAAAATCCTTGTAATACATTAACTCTAAGTTGGAAAAATTACACCTTTTATATGATCCTAACCACGTGACTTTTTCCCCTTTTTCCTGACAGCAAAGTGATCAGGAAAATTTTCAAGACTTTGAAGTTCGAAACTGCCCATTCATAACCCTTCAACATCAGAAATGGAAAACATGCTAAATTATACAAAACAGAGGTCTATTTATTATGACTTCTGAACTTCATACATATTTAAAACAAGGAAAAGATTTCTTCCATCTTCAGTGTTCTACTGAATTCTTGACCTCCTCATAGATGATTTACAAATATTTTTCGTTGATCTATTCCAGTTTGAGATATCCGCCCTAGCTGAAACCTGAGGCCTTTCAAAAGCTTAATAAATCCTTGTAATACATTATCAAGAGCTGGAAAAATTACAATATGATCCTAACCACGTGCTTAATCCATTTGTTATGACAGTAAAGTGATTAGGAAGAATTTTTAAGACTCTAAAATTTGTAAGTCACTGCCCATTCACAGACCATTAAACATCATACATGGAAAACATGCTAAATTATACAAAACAAAGGTCTATATTATTATTGAACTTCATACATATTTAAATTACATGGAAAAACTTCCTATCTTCACTGTTCTACTGAATTCTTGACCAAGCATAGATGATTTACAATATTTTTGCTCCTTTTTCTTCTCCTTAGGAAGCTTAACAAACCTAGACTTTCCTACTAAAACTCAACCATATTCCATAACAAAAGAGATTAGGATAAAATTCGTTGGTAATCTCCATCTCATGACCTTATCAACCAAAGACAACTCACTTACACCTAATAGACTCCTTTTACTTGGTCAAAATTGACCATTTATCACTTATTACAAGATTTTTTAACTCTTACAATTACACTTCACACACACACCAATTTGAATATGAACAAGGACAAAGGTGGAGGGAAAACAACTAGATATCACTCCAAACTATATAACCTCAACAAGAAACTTTCTCTCATGCAATGATGCTCCTGCATCAGATTACCCTACTTGAAATTTTGCCATGAGCTCCTTCTCATGAGTCTTCACTATTCCCTGCTTTTTGAACTTGTTGCTTTTGCTCATGATTTCTCCATCCTTGTTGCTCATAAATTGAAAAATTCATGATCTCAATGTTGGTGATACCTTTTAAATGATGTTTCATGAATGATAGATTCATTTTCTTGTTTTGTCATGCTCTTCAAGTTAGAGCAATATTCTTTGTCTTGTCTGGTTCTCATTCTTCCTTGAGTTGTACCTTCATTTTTGCACATGAAACAAACATGTTAGTAGAAATATTTTCATTAGTGGGTCGGCCTTGGTGTTGGCCTTCATGCTTCTTATTCCATCTCTTTCAGCATAGCTTCTCTTTGGTTTGGAGGTTTCATTTTCATAGACTTCATTATCATTTATCTTCATCCATTTGTGTTCATATCCTCCTAATTCCATTACATTTTTGCTTGCCTTCAAAACACCATTGCCTTTTCTATTGTGCATGCCAAGACTATTTCTTGACTTCTTATCAAATACCTTCAACCTAAGAGCATCCTCATTATGTTTTCCATTTTCCATGCTAAGGCTTTCCTTTGTTTCTTAGTATCCCCTGTTTTGGCATTTGTCTCCTTGATCCATGCTTAATCTCTTCATTGGATATCTTGACTCCTCTTTGATTCCATCTTCTAAAGGTGTTTTTGCAAGAATTTCTCTTGCATTCTCCTATTTTTCCCACTCTCTTTGAGTTGCCTCCGAGTTCTCTCGACATGTTTGTTCAAATCTGAGTTGTCCATGTGATCTTTAACCCATTCTTGGATTTCATTCATGATTTTCAACGCTACACTTGTGTATATTTGATGGATGGTTTCTCCCATGTCATTAATCTTGTCAATGCACCAAGTAACACCCCTAAACAGCTCTTAATTTCTTGTTTCATCATGATTTCTGATTTCTTCTTTTCAAGGACTGAAACTTTGTTTCCTTTGACTAAACCTTTATATGCTTTGTCTTGCCTTCAATCTCTTTGTCATTTCTTGTATACTTCTTACATATCATTGTTCCTTAATAATTTTCTTGACCTTTTTGAGATTCCATGAGTTTTCTAGATGAACATTCTCTCAAAAATTCTGCTATACACACTTCCAAGTCATTCTTGTCATCTATTGACCATGTTTTCTCCTCTTTACTTGTATGAATGTATTGAAAACTGAATTTATTATCACCTGGTATGAACGCTCCTGTCATTTTCTGTTGTCTATGTCTTAATACCTCATCAAACCCCTTGTTCTAATATGAATTCTCATTCATTTTGTTCACTTGAAATCATCATTTCAATAGCTAATTTGAACAAGCATTTCTTTAAAAATCTTTCTTCCTCATAAAGTTTCTTATGAATTGAATAAGAAAATTCATGATAAACATATCTTACCTTCAAATTGATGACTTGACCCAAATACTTGTGGGATCCAATCCATCATGGTTATGGTGGAATGAAGATCAACTAAAATTTGTTCCCTTACCATCACTGTTTCACCACAAATGTCAAGTTTCTTGCTATTTTGGAGTTCTCCACCAATCCATCTTCCCTCTAGCTTGAATTAAATATTCTTCTTATTCCTCTTTTCTCATTTTCCTCATTGTCTTCTTGCCTTTCAACCTCTATACCTACATATCCATCATCAAGAGAGCATGTTAAAGTGAAAAATTGAAGTAATATAGTTCTCACTAGAACATTGAATTCTTGTTCCATGTTTCTTCCATTCTTCACTTCACTATTAAACTGATTTTCCTTTGTCTGGTAGCTCTTCAAACCTTCTCCAATCTGATATATGATTCGTAGAAAGACTTTCATACCTTTATTTTGTTTAAAACTTATAGTATGCTGTCCCAATTCTGAAAATTTTACCTTGATCTTGTCTTTTTCCTTGCATGGCTGATAAACATATGGATCTGCTCATATTTTTGTGAATTTCATCATTTATCTTACCCTTGGATATGTTCCTCATCATCTCTACCAACATTTCATACTTGGTTTCTATCACATTGTCACAAATTTCCACTCTTGTAGGTGCAGAAAACTAAAATTTCAAACCTTTCTTGTTATCATTCTCATATAGATCATACCATTTCTCAAAATATACTGTTTTCCCTTGAGTTCTTGCTATTTTAACATCTGCAAATCCATTTTCTTGAAGTGACTGCAAGCAATTCATACCTGTCATATAAGAAATATTCACTCATAGAAGTTTCCTCTCTTCTTCCCTTATGAAGATCCTCTCATATTGTGCCTCATCCTTTTACCATCAACTGGTCTAAAGGCCGTTTGACCTTCTTCATTTTCCAACCATTAACTTTGTTTTGCAGCAGCTTCATTAGGTGATCTAGCCTTTCTCTTATCTCTTTTGTCTCTCTCTCTTCACATCTATCTTACTTTTCTGAATATCTTTCATTCTCTTTTCTGTGACAATCCTCTTCTATCAAACCCTTCATCTTTCTATTCATGTCTACCTCTAGACTTTTACTTTTTCTCTGAGCTCAATATGCTCTTACCTCTCTTTCTTGTAGGTCTCTGTATGCTTCTCCTTCTCCTCAGCAGGTACTCTATCACTCTTCAACTGGATACCTCACCTAAGCCTTCTTCTTAGTCTTTTGGTACCTCAATGATTATCTCACCCAAGCTCTCCTTGCTTGGTCTGTTGACAATCTCAGATCCTCACCTAGGTCTATTGCACCCTAGTCTCTTGATCTTCTTGCTCAATGCTTCAATGAGCAACACCTGCAATCTCCTTTATAAAAACTTCTTTCAAGCCTTTAATGGATTTCAGGGTTTGTTCTTGTCAGCAATTCACTCAAGAACCTTCTCTTATCTCCTTGACTTAACTCTCTTTCTGGCCTTCTTCTATTGCTGCTCAAAATATTCTCCCTGCAATCATGATAAACTCCATTCCCTATAATAGCATTTACAAAACAATAATCACAGAGCTCCACACACTGATACCAAAATTTATGCCTATCTTAGCTCTATTGGCCCTTAAGACTATTTGATTCACACTTAAGATCCCTCTTTATCTTGAAGGCACTACTACTTTTACTAGCTTCTCCAAATATTTGTTCTAAGTATCCACTCACTCTATATTCTTATAAGTTACCTTAGGTGCCAATTGTTCTCTTCTTTGTTTTTGATAGTCTCTAAGATCTGTCATGGGACAGTGCTTATATAATCACTATAACTGATAGCAATGTTCATATATCTCTGCTTTAGATTCCTTCAACATTGTTTTAACATTTATGAAGCTAGGATCCATACCTTACTCTCTTCTTATCTTCAATTTCTTAAATTTTAGGTCTATGATAATAGATTCAACCTTATTAATTTATCTCAAACTCTTATAACTCTGTATTTAGGTCCATTGGCAAAACTCAGAAAACAAGTTTTAGAATGCTTAGACAAGGCTGAATTTTTGACAGTTTATAAAAATGCTCTCACAAACCTCTAATATCTTGCACACACCTCCAAAATACCTCAAAATATCACAAATTCAACTCTAAGCCTTTGCAATATCAAGAAATTACCTTTTATCATTGAATTTCTTCTTTTACTGTTGACTGTATTCTTCCCTGTTTCCTCGAAATTTCTGTCATTAACTGCTCAAAAATTACACATTTTCAACATAAACCGTTTAAAACCCGCTTCATAAATTTCCTCAAGACTTCACATACCAAATTTCAGATCAATTGGACGTGTATTGCAGAAGTTATGACTTCTGATACGCTTCAGCACACACTAAAACAATGCTGTCACGGTTCTCAAGATTTCTGTCAAAGAGATATTTTTACACACTTGTCCTTTTGATTTGAAAATTCATGGTCCTCCTCTAAATGCCAGGGCAGAAATATGGTTTGAATTTAAAGGAATTTGCTTGGGCAGTTTGGGAGATATCCGATGCCCTAGCTGAAACCTGAGGCCTTTCAAAAGCTTATAAAATCCTTGTAATACATTATCAAGAGTTGGAAAAATTACAATATGATCCTAACCACGTGCTTAATCCATTTTTTATGACAGCAAAGTGATTAGGAAGAATTTTCAAGACTTTGAAGTTTGAAGTCACTGCCCATTCATAGACCCTTAAACATCATACATGGAAAACATGCTAAATTATACAAAACAGAGGTCTATGTTATTATTGAACTTCATACATATTTAAATTACATGGAAAAACTTCCTATCTTTGCTGTTCTACTGAATTCTTGACCAAGCATAGATGATTTACAATCCTTAAACATCATACATGGAAAACGTGCTAAATTATACAAAACAGAGGTCTATGTTATTATTGAACTTCATGCATATTTAAATTAAATGGAAAAACTTCCTATCTTCTACTGAATTCTTGACCAAGCATAGATGATTTACAATATTTTTGCTCCTTTTTCTACTCCTTAGGAAGCTTAACAAGCCTAGACTTTCCTACTAAAACTCAACCATATTCCATAACAAAAGAGATTAGGATAAAATTTGTTGGTAATCTCCATCTCATGACCTTATCAACAAAAGACAACCCTTTTACTTGGTCAAAATTTACCATTTATCACTTATTACAAGATTTTTACTCTTACACTTACACTTCACATACACACCAATTTGAACTTTAACAAGGACGAAGGTGGAGGGAAAACAACTAGATATCACTCGAAACTATATAACCTCAACAATAAACTCTCTCATGCAATGATGCTCCTGCATCTAGAAAACAATATCTGAATGCAAAAACAGAGTTTCCTCCATTGAACTGTATTTTTCTTACAATATTCCTTCTCCTCTTTTGTTTTCCCTCAGAGTTCTCGTGAGGATCATTCTAACTAAGTCCTTGTTCGAGCCTTTTATCCCTTTCTCATTTACATTCCAAAACCTAACTGTTTTTCCACATATCCCCATATACAAAATTATACAAAAAGATGTATTTTAGACTTCTAGTACCTTCTAACAACTTTTTACACCCCCAAGGGGTTACCTTCAACATGTCTAGGCCCCTCACATACTCCCATTAACCTCTTAAACCACTTAGTTCATGAACCATAACTAAGAAGTTCTCTGACAAGTAAGCAACTTTCAAGAAAGTAAGTATTTTATAGAAGAAGGAAGTAAAGGAAATACGAGAGAAAAAATGGGGAAGATGTGCATTCCAATTAGTAGATAGCAAAGTTAATTGCATGCACATAGAAGAAACTTAATAGATATGACACACGAGAATTATAAAACAAAGGCAGCTCCAGATCCGGATATAAAATAACATAAAGTTTATTAAGAGATCTAAGATTAAAAGCAAGAAACACAAGTACACTTTGTGACACAAAGTTCTCCGAAACCCGCTCGTTTGTATTCCCTTACTCCAAGTTGCTCTCGGGGTTCAAAGACAAAGTCTAGAACACAGGATTGTTGCTTACAAATTCTGATCGATCATTAACACAGGTTCTTCTCCTAATTATAGAATGTAGGAGGAAAGTACAAATGGAAAACTCAAACTGAATCAAACATAAATAACAAGTAAAGATGACATTTGACAATCATCCTCAACTATCTTCTCCTAAGTGACACATGTATCACTTAACTAATAGAATGGTTCCACATGACTTTAAGTAATGGTTGCAAAACCAATAACTTAGAAGTTTTACAATTTCATCCGGAACATAGAAAATAGAAGAAGAAAGAATAGAAGAAGTCACGCCATCTGTAATGTTTGTCTTTTTCTTGTTCTGATATCGGATATATTTGTCGAACATGTAATTTAGCATCCTTCCATCTGTTTTAGCCACTGCTTCTTTCTCTGTCCTGAACTGCAGTAACCCTTCATTCAACACTTTGATGCACGCTTCCACATCTTTCAAACTCGGCCCAAATCTCGATATGTCACTGCCGCACACCACCGGTCCTACTGATAGAATTCATCGTGAAAGGCTTGGTAGCTTTATCAATTCTCTTTTGTATCATCAGAAGAGATCCTTCCAGGGAATTAGGCACTTTAGTTGAGATGATCCGCACATATGAAGTGACATTCCCGTCCACTCTCTCCTCAGTGAAAGAAATGACACTGTCTGGTAAATCTGATGTCCTACTCTCAAGTGCCTGCATCCTCTTCAACAAAACTCTGCAGATTTCCAAACGGAAAGATACTGCAAACTCTAGTTGCTTCCCCTTCTCGATTGATCCGTTTGGTACAATCTGTTCCGCAATCAATACATCTCCCGGCAGCTTGTTAATCTCGGCCAAAATACTCAGGTTACTCTCTGCAACTGTATTCATGCCTTCTATGTTTGCCATCAGTTGCTTTAGTTGATTTGCTGCATCATCCATAACCTTTAGGCGGGCTGGCACTTCTCCAAGTTGTACAGAAGCTTGACGAATAATCAAATCCTTCCATTCGTCAATAGCCTTTACTTGATTGCTTGCGTCCTCCATTTCCTGCATAAGATGATCACTCACCTGGTCTGAAATGGGTTGAATGGGAGTTTTAACAACCTTGGCTATGATCTCACATAATTGAGATACTTGCTTCTGCAGCTCTTCTTTCTCTCGCCTTTTCACTGTCAAGCCTAAGGAATAAAGCATCCATCAATGTCTGCGTGTCCTGCTTCAATCCTTCAGTGGTGGCTTGACCGAGGGGTACTTTGGTTACTGTCACATCCTCTGTTGTGAGCTCCTCTATCTTTCCTTCTGCCAGAATTGATATCTCAACAAACTTCTCTCCCGAATCTTCAATGATCAACCTAGAAGTTGCTTTGGCAACTTTAGGCCTTCTGTCTCTTCCGCCCAGATTTTGGAGTAGCTGCAAGTCGTGCTCCTCTAAGTTCATCTCCATTTTCGCTTCTGGAACCAACTGCGAAGCCAACCATTTTCTCGGAGAATGAGAAGTCGCCGAGTGTACTACCATCTTCCGCTCAAGCATCCTCTCCATTAGAAAGTGCCACAGGTGTTGTGGCTGCCATCTTCTCGAGTCATCCAAGGACAAAGCCCTTTTCGATTCTCGCTTTATCTGCAACTTCAACGTATCCTCTGGAGCAATGGAGCCGAACAAAGTGGCCGAGGGAGAAGATGAATGTCATTTGGATTCGAGTGGAGGCATGGAAGCATCCCATTTCGCTGCGGTGCAATAGTTGGTGAAGTACTGGGTACTGGAGAAACCGGAGTTAAAGTCATGGTCGTAGAAGTGATCCTCTCCTTGGATTGAGATCTTCTATGCACTTTCAACTTCTTGACTTTCCTGCTGCTTTCTCCTCCGTGCTTTCGCTTGAGGGAATCTCCTGCGCCGAAGTTATCCCGTGACTTGATTCATCAATGCTTCATCAAGGCAATATCCCTTCGTCAGCAACCAGTTTGAAGTATTCACCAACACAGCTCCCGACCTTTCTTCAATTGTGTTGCAGCCTCCTATGTTATTCTGCAGTATGGCTTTATCTCCTCCCATTTGATGGTAAGTGTCAAGTACCACATTCCCATCATCTTTAAGATCCGCAGGTATCCGCGCTAGTCCAAAGTCGAACACTTGCTTTGCTGATAGCCTGCTGAAATCTCTCTTTCTAACCTCGTACTCACTTTTGCACTTCATCCAGAAATCTTCTAATGAAGGCACATGTGCGTACTCCTGGGAGATTGTCTTCTGGCTACTCCAAATGGATCGAAGTTCAGCCATGCGGGAAGAACTCTTGCTCATACTCGGATAACATTTGCGCCTACATTCCCGAGCTCTATGAATGCTAATGCAGATGTAATATCGCACAGTGATTGGGAAGAAGCCCGTAGACTTGTGCCGCTGATCAAGGTCGTGTAACTCCAAGAGTTGCTTGCTCACTCCATGGCAATCAATCTATCATTCGGATACATGGGCATCTTTATTGGTTCTCCAAAAAAGCTCGTAACCCTGAGGTATGTGAAATCTGCAAATTGAATGAATAGACTTCCAATCTTGGACATCTTCCCACTCTTCCTTACTTACCCTCGTTGGCCTTCAAGTCTTTGTCTATCCCGCAGAGAGTAAATCATAGAAGAATTCATCATTGATCACTTTAAAATCTTTCTCGCACGCAGTACAGTAAGTTATGGGTAGCACTCAAAAATGGGGTCCTTAGAAAGAACACCACATCTATCTAGCTTGGAAAAGACGCCTTGTGAAGCTGCAACATACACTAAGTATGAAGTCATCTTGAAGCTGAAAGTACGCTTCACGTTCCGAAGTTGCTCACCAATGTTGCTAATAATTTCCGACCAATTGATTATGGAATCAACCTTGTTGATTTCAATGGTCCTGATGAAAGCATACATCCATGTATACGAAAAGTGTAGGCATTCGCTTCGCCATTCATCTGCATAGCAATTTGACGACATCATCTACCTCCTGCACCAAATTGGACCGTGGAAGAGTTCTTGGGAACTTTGAAGGAGATCTAGGCTTCTTCATGTATCGGCTTATTCATTATGCTCACGCAATCAACTCTATGCTTCTCCCACCTGCTGTCGGCATCCTGAAGACTAATGGAAGTCACCACCTTTCGCCTTTGGAATCTTCAAACAATAATTGAACAACTCGTGTCTGCAATTATTGTCTTTCTCGAAGCATCACGCATTGATTTGGATGAAGGATGGTAAGATCTAGCACACTCCATAACAAATTCCGCAATCCCGGGCAGTATGTGGAAAAGTCGCAGCTCGGATAATTCCATTGCTTTTAACCGCACGCATGAGTGAAGTCTTTCCCGCTCTAGATTTATCAATCAAATCGGCAAGAGGTTCCGGGCCTAGATGTGTGTCTCCTATGTCTGCAAGTTTGGAAGCGATGCATGACTCCATCGTGCTTTCTTTTTCATCTCTCTTCGCCATGGCTTTGTCTATCTTCGTCTGAATGATTCTTTTTCTTCTTACTTGTCCGAATTTCTTCAAAATTGGTGCAGATTTGGACAATTCTTCAGATTCGGAGGATATATGCAATGTATTGGACATTGATAAAAGTTCCTTTTCCTTTGTAAAGCACCTGTAATGAATTCCTGCAATTTATTCAGACAAAAATGGCCACCGAGAGCATGAATAGTGAATTTTAATTGTAAAAATCTGCACTTTTCAAGCCTGCTGCCCCAAAAAAATGGTGTTTAATTTGCACATAAAGAGAGCATGAATCCTTTCAACAACACTTGAGCTCCTGTAACACCTGTGCAAACAATTATGCAGACAAAGATCAACCTCCTTCAAAGCATGTGCCAAATCTGGAAACTTTTAGCCTTGTTGCCACCTTGCTGAGCAAAATCCTTCTTCAAATGGGGGCGCTCTTTTCCTCTTAGCTGCAATTCTTTACTTATGAATTAAATAATTCACCCATATGGCTGCCCATGCTTATATAACTTTCACAATTCTATAATTAATAATTGCCTTAACAATTAAAGACAATTAATTAATTAAAAATCATGCTCTTCTCTTTTAAAAATAGCATGTTTAAGGACAACCATCCAATAAATTAAATTAATCCAATTTAATCCTTCACACATCACTTCACTGAAGCTTCACAGTGTGCCTTGACCATAGCCACTGAAAATAGAAATTAATTTAATGTTTTAATGTCTTTAAAATCATTAAATAACTCCCAAATGGGGCGCACTTTTTGAGAGGAAGGGGGCAACCACTAAATAAATTAAATTTAATGCATTTAATCCATTTCTTTTATTCCAATTTTGACTTGTTGACTTCCTCCAAGCTTGGGCGCACTTTTTGAAAGGATAGATTAATTAAAATAATCACTTAAAGGCTGCCATCATCTCACCAAAGGGGGCACACTTTTTTGCACATATAATTCTATTTTTAAGAATTTTCCACAATGGGATTCTTTACCTGCAAAGGCAGGCACCAAAATCCCATGATCCACTTAAGTGATTTGACTTTGACAATGGGATTATTTACCCTGCAAGGCAGGCACTAAAATCCCATGATTTCACTTAAGTCACTTTCCTTTTATTTTATCATGGGAATTTTTACCTTGCAAGGCAGGCAATAAATTCCCACTTGCCTGCAGCCTCTATTTTTTCCACTGCAGCTTAAGTGAAATTTATAACACGGAAAAAAGTACTTTGCTAGGCAGGTACAAAATTCCCACCCTGCTGCGGCTTCTATTTTTCCCATCACAGCTTAAATTCTTTGTTTTCCAAAATGCGCCCATCCCACAGGGGGTTTTCCGTCACGACTTTGCTTTTTCCCGATGATCTAGACCTTTGATGGCGACTTCCTCTCGGGCATAATGTGCGTACATGTTTTCGAGCTGCTCCAGGACCAAAAATTGGGCTTACCCGACAAAATGAATTGTTCTAGAGAAATTTCACGAGAAAACAAACGGGACCACAAAAACACGAAAAATTGTCAAAAGTTACAAATAAAGCCCAAAACTTATTTCAAGTTAAAACCCTTCCGGTACATAAGAGTAATGACATATTCGATCATAACAAAGTTAAAATGGAGCGCAAATAGCCTTATACGGGGCTCAAAATAACTAAATACAAATCTCTCACGACAAATCCCGACGACAAAATATAACAATTTTGGGCATCCGGGTATTTGGCGAAAAAAGACTAATATGGCTCTTTGGGAATATCTTGATGCAATACAAGAACTTTCGAGCAATAAAAACACAAAAGCGACCCATTATTTGAAAAGTACGAAATTTTTTCGGATAGGGTAATCAGCGGATTTCGGGTGAAATCAGGTGACACCAATCAGCTCCGTCTGTGGACATCTTTTTCTCGGTTAGAATGACAAGGAAAATATGAGATCCCAAAGATCTCCGGTTTCGTATCTTGTCCTTTGGGCGCACGAGTCGCAAACAAACACAACACAACACAACACCAAAACAAGACAAAACAAGGAAAAACAAACAAAGATTTATTTATGTACATACAGGTTTTACCCTGCTTCTCATGTCCGGAACAACTTCAAGTGTTGCCCATTGAAAGGCAATGGCAATTCAACTCCATCTTGATGAGCAAGAATGAAGCTATCTGCTTGGCGATCCTCTTAATCACAAAAGGCCCTTTCCATAGTGAATCGAACTTTCCATGCATGCCTTTTGTTTCTCTTCTTTTGTCCCATAAAAGGACCCAGTCATTGACTTCAAACTTTCTTTCCCTGGCCTTTTTGTCGAAGATGACTTTCACCTTCCTTTGATGCTCTGTCAACCTATCTGCAACTTGAGTTTGTACTTCCCTCAATTCAGTCAGGTACATAATTCTTTTATCAATAGCATCTGTGAAAGTGGAATCCTCTAGGGCCTTAGAAAGTTGTAGGGCAGGCAGTTCCAAGGTAAGAGGCAGCTCCGTGTCTCTACCGTACAACAGCTGAAATGGGGACATGCCTATCGCCCTTTTTGGTGTGATTCTATCGGCCCATAATGCATCAAACAACTTTTTATGCCAAGTCCTCTGATTTTCCGTTACTAGCTTGTGCACGATAGTTACCAAGTTTTTATTACTAGATTCAGCTTGACCATTCCCTTGTGGATAGTAGTTTGAGGAATGAACCAGCTGGATCCCATAAGTGTAGCAGAATTCCACCAGCTCCTCAGAAGAAAGATTCGGAGCGTTGTCTGCTACAATTTTGCTGGGCACGCCAAACCTGACAATAATATTTTCTTTTATAAAATTGCACACCTCGGCGGAAGTGGCGTTCTTCACAGGAATAGCTTCTACCCACTTACTGAAATAATCAGTAGCTGTTAGAATGTAATGGTGACCAGCACTGGAAGCCGGTTAAGCATTCCAATAAAATCCATTCCCCACTGTTGGAAAGGTTCTTCAATCACAATGGGTTTTAGAGGTAATGCAGGCAATTTCACATGCCCAACAAAATGTTGGCATGCTTGACACTTAGCTACCCAATCTGTAGTATCTTGAAAAAGGGTGGGCCAGTAATACCTTGCTTTGAGGATCTTGTGTGCAGTGACTCGGGCTGAGAAATGACCACCGCAAGCCATGTCATGGAACTGTTGTAGTAGCTGATCCTGCTGAGCTTTATCGACACATCTGAGAAATACGCCATCAATTCCCTCTCTTGTACAAACCATTATCCCAAAGAACAAAATCTTTGGATTTTAGTTTGATGGTTCGTTTCTCTTTTCTAGAAAGTTGATCTGAGCATTCTCCATACGTCAAAAAGTAAGCAATGTTACTGTACCACTCCTCTACTAGATCTATAAAAAGTACTAAGGCAAATCCCCATCTATCTCATCTTGATCCACTTCTGGCACTGATGTTTTCATCTCTGTCATTAATTCACATAGACCTCTTCCTCGAACCAGCTTTGTTGGTTTAATATCCAGGTCATATTCTTGAACCTTTGTCACCCATGTGCCTCTCAACAATCCTAACTCTTGCTGAGTAAGGATAGATTTAACTGCAGTATCTGGAACCAAAACCACAGTGTGCGAGGAAAGAATATAATACTTGAATGCTTTGCATGCCTTTACCACTGCATATGCGTGCTTTTCCATGGGAGTGTATTTCAACTCATAGGCTTTAAGAGGCGTACTCATGAAAGCAATAGGAGCTTCTGCATCCTCTTGATTTTTCTGCATCAGTATTGCTGACATGGTGTGTTTAGAGGAATAACAGTAAAGAATAAATTCTTTACTGAAGTCGGGTGAAACCAAGACTGGAGCTTTCGACAGGCCTCTTTAATTTTCTCGAAAGCTTCCTTCCCTTCGCTGCTCCATTTAAAATCTTGTGTCTTCTTCATCATATTCGAAATATGACGGGTTAGCTCAGCAAAGTCAGGAATGAATCTCCTGAGAAAATTAACTTTTCCAAAGAAAGAGTGAACTCCTTTTTTGGATGTGGGCAAAGGCAATGTCTGAATGGATTTGACACGCTCTGGATCTATCTTTGTTCCTTCTTTGGAAACAATGTGCCCTAGCAGCTTTCCTTCGGTTATGGCAAAGATAGATTTCTTGGGATTTAAAGAAATACCATGTTTGCGGCACTTTGTATGAAAACCTCTTCCAAGTTTGAAATGTGTGCGCTTCTATCTTTGGAAAAGACTGTCAGATCATCCAGATACACCACTATGCTTATATCTTTGAGATGAGCAAAGGCTAGATCCATAGCTCTTTGAAATGTAGCACCAACATTAATCAGGCCGAACGGCATTTTCTGGTACGCGAAGGTTCCCCAAGGTGTGATGAACGCCGTTTTGTATTGATCTTCCTCGACCACCTTGACTTGATTGTAGCCTGAGAAGCCATCAAGCATGGAGAGCACCTCAGATCCAGTGACCACCTGTAGGATGTGATCCATGATGGGTATGGGGTAGTTGTCTTTCAGTGAAGCTTGATTAAGGTTTGGAAATCCACGCATAGCCTAATCTCGCCGCTCTTCTTTCTTACAGGGACTATGTTGGCCAACCATTCCGAATGATGTATGGGATAGATAATCTTTGCGTCTAACAACTTCCGGATTTCTACAAAGATGGTTCCCGAAATGGTAGGGTTGTGCCGCCGCAGCTTCTGCTTGAAAGGCTTCTGTTCTGGTTTAAGTGGGATGTAGTGTTGAACTTCCGCAGGCTGATATGTTTTTAGATCCTGGTAAGACCAGGCAAAAACATCCATATATTTCTTAAGAAGCTCAGTAAAAGCTTCTCTTTTGGCCTCTGAGCAACACTTACCCAGATTTACTAATTTGGGATCATTGCTCCCAAATTTAGCAATTGTGTGTCGGAGGAATAACCTTCCCCACTTTCTTCATTTTTCTTAAGCATTTGATCATGCTTATCAAACATTTTCTCAAGAGATACCAAGCCTTTGGGAATTTTTTTTCCCTTTAGCTGGATAATCTCCCGACTTCCGAGACGTCCACATCCATTTCTTCGACAAGAGTCTACTGGAGGTGAATTGCTTCCCTCATAGTAGATTTCTTCAAAGTTGTCCTTCATTGAAGTAACGCAACAATCTGCGTGTCATCGTTGAAAACTCCGCCATTCTTGGACATTGTCGAGAATCTTTGGGTGAAAAACCATCTCCACCTTGTAGTTTCCTTGTTTAAAGAATGTAGGAGGCTGATCCGGATTCAACAAGGCTGCGATTCGCAAGTGTTTAATCAGCTCTTGAATTTTGTTCTCTTGGAATGTAAGATACCGAGAAAGCTGAAAAATCCAGGATAGCAGAGTAGACCCGATCTTTATAGTGCCGTAGTTTGTCTTTTTTGACTTGGTAGAGGCCTCTTATCTGCTTCACGATCAGCTCAGCATCTCCCTTTGCGTGTAATAATTTAATTCCCATTGTTCTTGCCTGCTCCATGCCTAACAACAACGCTTCATATTCAGCTGTATTGTTAGTATTTTCGAACATCAATTTGAAGGAGTGTGCATGCACCTTCCTTGCAAGAGAGATAGAACAACGCATGCGCCAGATCCAAATGAACAGTAGCTGCCATCAAATTCCAGAGTCCAAATCTTGTTATTAAGTTGATGCGGTTCTTGAATCACCGGTTGAACATCTTCTTTATCCATTTCTAGATAATAGACTCCGTGATCCGATTCCTGAAACAAGATCTGAGATCTAGGATCCTCAGACTTTGATACTGTGTACTTAGATTTCTTCTCAGGTTCTAGCTTCTGATTTACTCCTTTGATTGGTATGTGCGCACAAGACCAATCCATCTTGACCTCTCCACCCAGCTCTTTGCAGAAATTTCTACTCAACAACATGCCATAAGAGACTGGAATGTCTGCTACAAGGATAGTCATTTTCAGTCTTTTATCTGGAAAAGAAGCAAGTACTGCCTGCGCATCTTTGATTTGCCCCACAAGAGGGACTTGCCTTTCCATTGAATAACATCTTCCGATGGTTTTTGTCAATGTGAGACCCAAGGCATCAGCAACTTTGTAGGCATGACGTTGTCAGAAGCTCCAGAGTCCAAGATGCAATTGCTAAGTTTGTGTCCGTTGATAAGCAGTGACACATAAAATGGCTCAATCCTTTCTGACGTAGCAGGAGAAGAAGTGGAAGGAGAAGAACTTGCAGCCGCATTATTTGAAGGGGGAGTATTCTTTGGGCTTGACAAGATACCCTGTGAAGTATTATTTGTTGGGCTAGGACCATTACTTTGCACATATTTGACCAATCTATTCAGCTGATCAGGAAATGCCCTCAAATACTCAAACTTCTGACATTTGGACCTTATTCCTCTTGATGTGATTAATTATGTCGAAAGCTTGACTTGCTTCAAGATAGGATGTGCGTTGGCTCTTTCTTTGCGAATTGAAAGAATTTGAATATTTATCCTTAGCGCTAATGAAGAAGGAATAGTACTACCTCTTTTCAAGATAGTAACATCCGGGCCGGGGTCTTATCTTTCTCTTCGACGCTTGTGGATGCTTCGACATTTTAGCGCGTCTAAGACCTTGTAAACACCGCAAAGTGTGGCCATCGAGAATCTTCAAAAGATTCATAATAGCCATTGTCGGATAAGTAGTCCGATAACCAATATTGAGTCGCCAGCGGGATCTATAAAGTCTTCATCATCGAATGATTCATCAATGCCGAGATCCTCTTCATTAGTTTTCAAGTTATTCCTTGGAGCAACTTCTATTGCCAACCATTGTGGTGCAGCAACAAGTCTGTTTTGATTTTGATTTTGATTTTGACCATTAAAGGTCCGGGTAGGAGCTATTCTTGAGGGGGTTGCACTCCAAAATGCAGAGATTTGTTTCTTGATTTGCAGCATGTCATTAGCCAATTTCTGCAACAAAGGATCCAAAGTACTAGAAGAAGCACCATCACCTTTGTGAGATGGTTGTTTAAGTTTTCCAGCCATGATCAAGTTGTCCTCAACCTCCACGGCAGCATTTTGTGTTTTAAGCAGATTTACAGGTGTTGCCCTTCTCAGCTGATATCCAACTTCGTAATAGAGCGTTTATAAAAAACGTCTTTTGATTTTTGTTGCTCAATGCGGCAGAAGTGGGGATTTTGTATAAAATCCTTTGGAACCTTGCAATAAAGTCCCGTATGTTCTCACTTGGCTCTTTCTTCAACTGTGTTAGTTGGGTGATCAACGTCTTTAGCGTCCTCTCTATAGGCTTGAATCTTTTCAGGAATTGCTCACGCATAGTCACCCAGTTGGTTATGGTGCCACGAGCTAGCCGATAAAACCATTCTCCAGCCAAGTCATGTAGAGTCTCAATGAAGAGTCTGACTGAGACATCTTCATGCTCGTGCATAGGTGGAGCCAAGTTTAAAGGTCCAAAAGCTACTCCCCATGGAACAGGTACTAGCTGATGCCCCATGTTGACTTGAGCACGTCTCCTCCTTGTGTAGACTTGATCGACTTGATGGATAATTCCAGCCGTTGGATTATGCTGAATACGATCCGGATCTGGATGGATGTGCACTCTCCTTCCTGGTGAGAGACTAGATCTGCGGCTTCTAACTTGAGGAGGATGATTGAAATTGAATTGCTCCTGCAGTCGGAAGAAATGATCAGTCCTTCCTTGCGCCTTCACGGATCGGGTGAATAGGACGTTCACCAAGTTAAGATTTGTATGGAAAACACTTTGACCTTCATAGATAAACCTTGATCTCGCAAAGATAGTTGTTCCACTGGCGAGTCGCTAAAATCGCTGGCTAGATTTTCTCGATAGCATCAAACCTAGGCGGTCATGAGATAAATCTCCCTCATTTAACCGGTGAGGCTCCCGTGTCGATTTGTCAATAGAAATGTGTTATTATCTATCGGGGGGGTTTTTACTTTAACCACTTAGCTCATGAACCATAACTAAGAAGTTCTCGCAAAGTTAAGTAAACACTTTTTCAAGAAAGGAAGTATTTTATAGAAGGAAGTAAAGGAAATACAGAGAAGAAATGAGGAAGATGTGCATCCTAATTAGTAGATAACAGAGCTAATTGCATGCACATGGAAGAAAATAGATATGAACACATAGAATTATAAAACAAAAACAACTCTAGATCCAGATCTAAAATAACACAAAGTCTATTAAGAGATCTAAGATTAAAAGCAAGAAACACAGTACACCATGACACAAAGTTCTTCGGAAACCTGCTCCTTTGTATTCCTTTGCTCCAAGTTGCTCTCAAGGGTTCAACACAAAGTCTAGAACACATGATTGCTGCTACAAATTCTGATTCCCATTAACCCGGAGGTTCTTCTCCTACTTATAGAATGTAGGAGGGAAAGTACAAATGGAAAATTCAAACTGAACTGAAACATAAACAACAAGTAAAGATGACATTTGGCAATCATCCTCAACTATCTTCTCCTTGAGTGACACATATATCACTTAACTAATAGAATGGTTCCACATGACCTTAAGTAATGGTTGCAAAACCAATAACTTAGAAGTTTTACAATTTCATCCGGGAACATAGAAAATAGAAGAAGTCATGCCAGCTATAATGTTTGTCTTTTTCTTATTCTGATATCGGATATGCTTTTCGAACATGTAATTCAGCATCCTTCCATCTGTTTTAGCCATTTGCTTCTTTCTTTGTCTCGAATCAGCAGCACCCCTTCATTCAACACTTTGATGCACGCTTTTACATCTTCCAAACTCGGCCCAAACCTCAATGTTTGTCTGCATAGCGCTACCAGCTACGATAAATCTCCCTCATTTAACCGGTGAGGCTCCCGTGTCAGATTTGTCAATAGAAATGTGTTATTATCTATCAGGGGTTTTACTTTAACCACTTAGCTCATGAACCATAACTAAGAAGTTCTGCAGCAAGTAAGCAGCTTTTCAAGAAAGGAAGTATTTTATAGAAGGAAGTAAAGGAAATACAGAGAAGAAATGAGGAAGATGTGCATCCTAATTAGTAGATAACAGAGCTAATTGCATGCACATGGAAGAAAATAGATATGAACACGTAATTATAAAACAAAAACAGCTCTAGATCCGATCTAAAATAACACAAAGTCTATTAAGAGATCTAAGATTAAAAGCAAGAAACACAAGACACCATGACACAAAGTTCTTCTAAACTCTGCTCCTTTGTATTCCTTTGCTCCAAGTTGCTCTCAAGGGTTCAACACAAAGTCTAGAACACATGATTGCTGCTTACAAATTCCCGATTCCCATTAACTCGGAGGTTCTTTTCCTACTTATAGAATGTAGGAGGGAAAGTACAAATGGAAAATTCAAACTGAATCAAAACATAAACAAGTAAAGATGACATTTGGCAATCATCCTCAACTATCTTCTCCTTGAGTGACACATGTATCACTTAACTAATAGAATGGTTCCACATGACCTTAAGTAATGGTTATGAAAACCAATAACTTAGAAGTTTTACAATTTCATCCGGAACATAGAAAATAGAAGAAGTCATGCCAAATTTATAATGTTTGTCTTTTTCTTATTCGATATCGGATATGCTTTTCGAACATGTAATTCAAAGATCCTTCCATCTGCTTTAGCCATCGCTTCTTTCTTTGTCCTGAATCTGCAGCACCCCTTCATTCAACACTTTGATGCACGCTTTTACATCTTCCAAACTCGGCCCAAACCTCGCAATGTTTGTCTGCAGCGCTACCAGCTTACCGATAGAATTCATCAAGAAAGGCTTGTAGCTTTATCAATTCTCTTTTGTATCATCGTAAGAGATCCTTCCAGGGAATTAGGCACCTTAGTTGAGACGATCCGCACGTATGAAGTGACATTCCCGTCCACTCTCTCCTCAGTGAAAGAAATGACACTTTGTTTGGTAAATATGATGTCCTACTCTCAAGTGCCTGCATCCTCTTCAGCAAAATCTCTGATTTCCAAACGGAAAGATACTGCGCAAACTCTAGTTGCTTCCCCTTCTCGATCGATCCGTCTAGTATAACTGCTCCCTTGCAATCAATACATCTCCGTGAGCCTTGTTAATCTCGCCAAAATACTCAAAGTTACTCTCTGCTGCAATCGTATTCATGCCTTCTATGTTTGCCATCGGTTCCTTCAGCTTGATTTCTTTGCATCATCCATAACCTTTAGGCGGGATGGCACTTCCCCAAGTTGTACAGAAGCTTGACGAATAATCAAATCCTTCCATTCGTCAATAGCCTTTACTTGATTGCTTGCGTCCTCCATTTCCTGCATAAGATGATCACTCACCTGTCTCGAAATGGGCTGAATGGAAGGTTTAGCAACCTTGGCTATGATCTCACATAATTGAGATACTTGCTTCTGCAGCTCTTCTTTCTCCGCCTTTTCACTGTTAAGCCTAAGGAATAAAGCATCCATCAATGTCTGCGTGTCCTGCTTCAATCCTTCAGTGGTGGCTTGACCGAGGGGTACTTTGGTTACTATCACATCCTCTGCCGTGAGCTCCTCCTCTATCTTTCCTTCTGCCGGAATTGATATCTCAGCAAACTTCTCTCCCGAATCTTCGATGATCAACCTAGAAGTTGCTTTGGCAACTTTAGGCCTTTTGTCTCTTCCGCCCATATCAAACACTATTGCGTGGCCATCATTCGAAAAGGATTCCAAGAAGCTGATCAAGTTTACCTAGACACGGATGGGGATGATTGGCCATTCGCAAAATTGACAGAGCAAAGGCACCAAAGACAATCCAAGAACGGTCAAGCACGGGTTGCGGCGCGCTGAACAACATGGTGCAAACAGAATGGTCTCGTCTACCTCGGGGTAGATTTCACTGCTTCTCCTTTAGGAAGAGCACCTCCAAGGCCGGCCCAAGTGCCAAAAGGAAAAGGGAAAGGCAAGGAGGGAGAATCAAGCCAAGAAGAAGCTCCTCAAGGCCCTCCTTCGGCGTCTCGAGAAGCAAGTGGTTTACCCGGTCTCTCGAGGCGAAGAAGGAGAGAGCACTGTTTCAACGGAGACATCCACACAGGATGTGGTCACAACTACAACTACTGAGGTACCCACCATTCCTCCTTCCGCTCCTCCTCCCCTTGTCGTTGAAGCATCTACCCCAATCGATGTTTCTTCTCTCCCTTCCTCCCTTCTATCTCCCACCTCTTCCATCTTCTCCTCTCTCGCGGATCTGCCACCTAGTGTTCCCTCCATCCCATTACATATCCCTTCCGCCTCCATGACCTTTTCTTCTCTTGTTGTAACTTCAGAGCCCTACAAGCGAGCGTGTTAGACTACTTGTCGATGCCACCACCAAGTGTCTCAACGTTCTTCCTCGCGCCTCTTGATTGCTTTCCCTTTCACTCCCGTTTCTTCCTCCGTTCCCTCTACTCCTTCTCCCCGAGTCCAAGCCGGATCTTTGACCATCTCGGGTCAACTCAAAAGAAAGGTTCCCATAAGCTCCATGGACTTCTCTGTCATTCCAAAGAAGGGACCGAAGAAGCAAAAACTATAACTCGCTTTTTTAAAGAGCGTCTCGGAGAGAGGGTCATGGAGATTGCATATCCCGATCCCACCAAAGAGAAGAAAGATCTCGCTCCTACGGACTTTACAGCTTACCCAAGTCACGATGGGAACCTCATTTGTGAGCCTACAAGGAGAGGCTTTGTCTACAGTAGATGCCCTCTGCAAGAAACTTCAAGAAGCAAAGGAAGAGAAGAGGATACTAAAAGAACAAAATAAACATCTTCTCCAAGCTTTGCAGAAAATGGGCAATGCACCTTCCTATTACCGCCGCCGAGCCTCCTGAAGTTCTAAGTCAGGACAAGATAAATGAATACACCAAGATTGGTGAACAAGGCGCGGCAATGTCCTCTTGGATAGAGCGAGTCCTCAGAGACAGTGAGGAAATAATTACGAAATTCACAAAACTCTACCAGAGTATAGATCAAGCAAACAAGGAGCTGTAGGTAGTAGCAAAATCCCTCTCCGAGGAGTTAGACAATGCCAGATTGCAACATGAAACTTTTCAGTAATGGTCGATCGCTCAAATGACGACCTACTAAAAGGTGACCTCATTGATCACCCGTAGGCACACAATAAAGCTCTCGTCGCTTTAGATTACCGGGTTGATCAAATGGAATTTATCTTGGAAAGGATAGATAAAATCAAGGAGGAAGCTCTGGATGCAAAGCATCAAATGGAGCAGACGGTCACGAAGACATCTCCAGGGATGCTTAGTAAAGCGTTCACCTTGAGGGAAGCAGACGAGACAATCCAGCTCTTCAAGGATATCGCAACTCAAGGTTTGGCGCCATAGGTCGCTTTTGACTGGGAGTCTATCATTAACCTTCTGGCTTGCCGTGATTTCATTGGATACTTGATCGAGGTATGCGACGAGTACGTCAGGCTACCAGATAAGCTCAAAAATGAAAAGGAAACTTGCGAAGTCATTGTCGACCATTTCAAGGGTCCTGATCATAATTCACTTCAGATAATGATCAGCAAGTTTATGGAGTACCGAGCTCAGTATCACATTGCCTCTCCCGATAAGAAGCAAGACACTCCATTCAAGCAAAGAGATGACGAATAGTTTCTCTTCTTGTACGCTTCGATCTTTTTGTAAAAATATTTAAAAGTATGTTGACATTTACAATGACATCATTCATGTTGCATCATGTTAGTTACCATCTAAAACTTGCCTTAAGTCAACTTTTGACTTTTTAGATATTTTGTAGATATTTTGTAGATAGTGGTTGGCTTCTTTTTGTCTTCTTTCTCCTTGTCCTATAAATATTGGAATACTTGTATTCCGTGGACATTTTTGTATGGAAAAGAGGTGAACAGAGAAAGACTTTGTGCCTTCTTGTAACAGAAGAGATTTTAATATATATGTTAAGACTTTGTCCTCAATATATGTGTTATTTGCATCAGATCTTTCTTAAGTTAGATCTGTGTTTCTATATTGTTGGATTCATTCTTTTTATTGTCATATGTTCATCCGTATTGCTTTGTTTGTTTATGCAAGTAGGTTTGGCTCTGTTTACTACTAGCCTAAAGCATAAACCCTCTGACCTTTCCGTCTTTGGAATTCATTTCTTTTCTCCCTTCAGATCTACCTTCCTCCGTTCCTTCCCTCTTACCTTTTTGTTCGCATTTGGAACTACCTCTACTGGGATGAGATCCCAAACCCTTGAAGTTAGAATAGTGTAGATTTGCATAGATTCCTGCTTGATAGAATAGCAATAAACTAGTTTCGCTTTTGTCTTAAAGAGGGCTATGCCCTCGCACAATCGTTGGCTGTTTCCCCACGATTTGCCTAACCGATAGATTTTCAAACCAACAGTTTTGGCGACTCATTTGGGATCGAACTAAGGAAATAGTTTAAAAATTGTGAAAATCACTACCAGATTGCAAATTTTAACCCTTTGTTAAAAATTGAAATTTTTGCAGAAGTGATCAAAATCGAAAAATTCCTTATACAAATCCATAGATATGGACCAGATAGGAGCTTTTAGTTTGCCGAGTTTTTACAAAAATTTGTATATTTCTGTAGATCTGAGAATCTGACATTTTCAAAACCTTGCAAAATTCAGTTCAAAGATCCGAAAATCAGCTTTCTAAATTAACCCACCTTTTATCCTTGTTGATCTTTGTCAAAAAACCAATTGGTTGTTAAAAGAGGATAAATTTAAATATTAGAAAAGTACATGCTACTGATTTTTTCCAGAAAAATCAGAAAATCAGCAAGTACAAACAAAAAGATTGTTGTAGATCTGCTCTTAATTATTGCAGATCTGAACGGATACGCTGGCGGGTGAACAATTTACTCGTGGCAGAAGAGCTCGTGGAGAAGTTGATCCAATCTTTGATCTACTTCAAAGGCACAATTTCAGTATCACTCCATCACGATTCGCATCACTAAGTTCAGTGGATCGATTAGCAAGAAGTTCCTCGCCCCACGAAGGAGCCAGATTTCACAGGGTGCTTCGACATCCATTTACAGTGCTCTTTTGCTAAGTGGAACCAGACTCCCGCTCGTGTTCTTTTCCCCGTTTCAAATGGCAGTACCATGGGGAAATGCCATGGGCCCTCTAGCACTGCCGCATCCAGTTCACGCCTTCCCTCATGGAAATCGCAAGAATTTCCCAAAGTTTGATGGGAGCGGAAATCAAAGCACAGACGCACATATCGCTGCATTTATTATGTCATGCAGTATTCTAGATGTGACTCATGAGGATGTATCTGTATGTCTCTTTCTCGAGACTTTGCAAGGGCCTGCATCAGAGTGGTTCCAACATTTACCAGCCGGATCTATCACTAGTTGGGCTACATTACGGACTGCATTTGAAGACAGGTATAAGCCTTCAGAAGACGCATTTGTGTTACTGTCAAAGATCACTCACTTGAAGGAGGCCAATGAAACCATGCACGATTTTATCGCCTGTTTCAATTCGCTGATCAACCGTGTGTCGCCTGTCATGTTGCCAACACCAGAGAATAAAAAATGTTTCTTTATGAACGCCATGAGTTCAAGAGTAAGTTTCTTGCTTTTACAGAACAAATCTCCACCTTGGTTCTTGCTCAAGCTCAAGCGCGCCATTTGAATAGAGGACAACCTGCTTATATCTGGCGAGTTAAGATAGGAGCCGTCAAAATCAAAGGCTTCGACTTCTTCCCGTGCACCTCATCAGATCCAGCGTTCCAGAAGATGGCAAATGACTTGCTCGCATTAAAGAAGCAATTAGCTCAAGCTTCGTCTACCACTCCGTACCGGATATCCCACGGAGGAACTTCACTCCCAACAACACCCCCAAAGGCCGCGTTTGCCTATTGCTGCTCCAAGGTTAGCACTTGAGGCCCCTCCGGTTAATGCCTTGGTCGAGATCGAAGAAGATGAGCAAATTTATGAAGAACCTTCGTCGCAAGGCGAAGATGATCAAGATGTCGGTGAACCGACTGGCGACTCTACAATCGGGTATATGGAATTTGAGGATGAGGAATCTGATGAAGAGGAAGGTACCCAAGGGTATGCAAGCAGACAATCATACACTGTTTTCACCCGCTCACAAGGAAAAGAAGCAGAAGTTGTTGCTAAAATACAAAAGGAAAAGGCTTTGTATTAAATACGCCTCCAACCATCGCTAAAAGAGGTAATCCCCTTCCTGCTCAACCTCCTATCAAACCTTTTGTAAAGAAATCTTTTCCTCCTGTTTCTCCTCCGAATCAACCTCCCTCCATTTCCATAAAGACCAGTACCACTCCTCTACCATCGCGAATGAAGGACTCATTCCTTCGTCAACGCAACCCTTGGTCGCATTCGATATAGTCGATCATGCCAAAAGGACCAAGATCCAAATGTCTGCTGAGTACCTTCAGTCTAACCCCGAGCAGCTTGTTAGATTAACCAAGTATATTCAAAGTCAAGCTGCCATCTCTCACCCCGTTTCTCAAAAGGAATTCTTTCCACTCCTGCATCCCGCATAAACGTTGCCTTGACATCCGCGTCAGGTAAAATTGAACCTTTTTACCTATCTCTCCTAATTAATGGTCACAAGTTAAGCAATTGCATAATTGATTCTGGAGCATCTGACAACGTCATGCCAGCAAAGGTCGCCCATGCTTTGGGCCTCACACTCACTAAACCTTTCAGCAGATGTTACTCCATGGAAACCAAGCAGTACCATTAATAGGTCAGATCAAGGATGCATAGTTCGCATTCGCAGCATTCCCGAGAAAAGAGTAAAAATGACTATCCTCGTAGCTGATATTCCAACGAAACATACAAAATATTACTAGGGAGGAGTTTTGCAGAGAAGTTGGTGGAGAAATCCATATGGATTGGTCCAAAGCTAGGATCCTGTCAAAGGAGTGATGCAGACGTTGGAGCCTGAATCACAAAAGAAATATCTGGTCACCAACTTTGACGACCCCAAGGCCCAGATTCTCTTGAATTATCAGGGATGGGGAATTACTTGTCCACCGACCTCGATAAGATGAAAGTTCTCGTCCAAGAGGACCTCAATAAGATATGGACACTGCAGTTTGATGGCGGTTGTGCAACAAGTGGGTGCGATCTTTGGGCCGTTTCGATATCTCCCGAAGAGGAAATTTTCCCTCTTTCTTTCAAATTGCAGTTTTTCAATACAAACAACACTGCCGAGTACGAATCTTTGCTACTTGGCATGCAAGCTGCAAAGGAAAGAGGAATCAAGAATTTAAAAGTATAGGGTGATGCTGAGCTAATTGTCAATCAAGTGAAAGGGGTATACCAAGTAAAGAACGACAGGCTCAGACACTACCACAACGCAGTGTGGGACAACATCGAGGAGTTTGACGCTTTCTCAATCAAAGCAGTTCTGCGAGCTCAAAACGACATGGCTGATTCTTTGGCCGTCTCGGCCTCTCTCATGCTCCCTCACCCAGGGTTAAAGACGGACACATATACCATTGAGGTAGTTTTCCGCTTGAGTGTGCCAGATAATTCACAGCATTGACAGGTATTCAATGATGACAATTAGCTTATCGCTTTTCTAGAGAAAGTTGATAATTTCAAAGAGCTCCATTTTGATGGATCGACTTCTGCGTGTCGTGAGTCTCTCACGGGCCAAGCGCAGAATCGGCAGAAGGTCAGGGCATATGTCAGCTCAAGGGAAATAAGATTCTGAAAGGTTTAGTTTCCCTGGAATGATTATTTGATAAGCATGACCGTTTTGTCAAGAAAAAGCGACAGGATAACCCTGACTCTTCTCTAGAAACTGAATTTGTCAATTTGGATACTACAGAACATCCTCGGTCTGTGAACATCGGGAAGTGTTGTGCACCGAGGAAAAGTGGAAATTTGTCAAATTGCTGAAAAGATATATGGATGTATTGGCATGGTCTTATGCTGATCTCAAGTCTTTTAAGCCAAAGGACGTTCGGCACGACATCCCGCTCAAGAACGACGTTAAGCCTTTCCGTCAAAAGCAAAGGCACTACAACCCCAAGATCTCAGGTACCATCCAGGCCGAAATTCAGAAGATGTTGGATGCAAGAATCATTTTTCCAATTCATCATAGTACTTGGGTTGCAAATATCGTGCCTGTGCGGAAGAAAAATGGCGAGATACGCATATGCGTAGACTTTCGCAACTTGAACTAGGCGTCCTTAAAGGAAAATTATCCACTGCCCATAATGGATCAAGTTCTGTAGGCAGTAACCGGTTCAGAAATGTTGTCCATGCTTGATGGTTTTTCGGTTACAATCAGATTGAGGTCACACCTGAAGACCAATTCAAAACAACATTCACCACTCCTTGGGGCACCTTCGCCTACAACAGGATGCCGTTCGGTTTAACCAATGCCGGTGCCACCTTCCAATGAGCGATGGACTTCGCGTTCAAAGGTATGATGGGAAAGGTCATCGTAGTTTACCTAGATGACTTAACCGTGTTCTCTAAAAACGAAGTGATCATTGTGATCATTTGGAGCAAGTCTTGATTAGATGCCAAGAACACGGAATTTCTCTAAACCCTAAGAAGTCAGTTTTTGGGTCACCGAAGGAAAATTGCTAGGACACGTCGTCAAAGAAAGAAGGAACAAAGACGTCGAAAGAGTCAAGGCTATTTAGAGCCTTACCTTGCCCACAAGCAAAACCGGCGTTCACTCTTTCTTCGGAAAGGTAAATTTTCTCAGACGCTTTGTTCCCAATTTTTCTGAAAAGACTCGTCATATATCCAATATGATGAAAGGGTCACAAACATTCCGATGGAGTGAAGAAGGCAAGACGTCATTCGAGGATATAAAAGCCTCCGTTGCTCATGCACCTGTCCTGGTATGTCCTGACTTCTCCAAGGATTTCATCATGTACAGTTATGCGTCTGCATACTATATCGGCTATCTTAATGCAGAAGAACTTTGAGGATGTTGAATCCCCAATTGCTTTCATGAGCTCTCCTCTAAAGCCTCATGAACTAAAGATGTCACAATTGGAAAAGCATGCCTTCGCCGTGGTCAAAGCAGTCAAAAGTTTCCGCTACTACATATTGAATTCTCATACAGTAGTGCTGGTTCCAGACACGGCAGTTAAGTCTATCCTGACTCAACAGGAGTTAGGAAGCTTACGAGGGAATTGGATCGCGAAGGTCCAAGAATATGATCTAGACATCAGACCGACCAAGTTGGTAAGGGGTAAGGGCTTGTGTTAGCTAATGGCTGAAAATAAAGACCTGTGGCGCTGAGGAGCGAGCAGGCTGCTTATGTTGATGAAGAACAAAGTGAACTGGAGAAAGTGGATTCTTTACCCATGGTTTTGTTTGTCGCGACTAACGACGAATGGTATTCTGACATCGCTTTCTTTCTCACCTATGGAGAGTGCCCAACTCATCTAACCATTAAAGAAAAGTGAACGGTAAAGCTCAGAGCCGCACGATATGTCATATGGGACGATGGGTTGTCACAAACGCGAAATTGACGGCGTTTTCTGCGATGTGTTTATAAGCCATAGCAGATAAGATTGTTGGAGAGTTTTCACGATTCAGCTTGCGGTGGTCACTTATCCTCATTGGTGACGGCACATAAAATCATTCGGGCCAGGTACTATTGGCTGATGCTATTTCAGGATGCAACTACCTGGGTAGCGAAAAATGTGAACTTTGTCAACAGTTCGTTGGCAAACCAAAGCTGGCTGCATTTCCCCTCAGGCCCGTCATTATTGACGAACCATTTAGCAATGGGGAATTGATTTCATCGGAGCACTCAATCCTCAATCGAGTCTTTGGACATAGCTATGTCCTAACAATGAACGGATTACTTCACGAAATGGGTGGAGGCCATACCTGTCAAACATGCCACTTCTGAAGTTGTTTGCAACTTCATCAAGGAAAATATTATCGTGAGATTTGGCATTCCACACAAAATCGTTGTTGACAACGCTTCCAACTTCTCTTCACGGGAAGTTATTGGTTTTTTCTATGGATACAGAATAACCTTGGCTCATGCTTCTGATTACTATCCTCAGGGAAATGGTCAGGCAGAATCTAGCAACAAGAACCTGGTAACCATCATACGGAAGCTAGTTGATGAGAACTAGTGATCCTGGCACAAGTCATTATACGATGCCTTGTGGGCAGATCGTATCACTCCAAAGAGATCTCTCGGCATGTCACCTTTCCAAGTGTTGTATGGGACCGATGCCGAAATCCCTATCTCCGCAGAACTTCCTGCTCTGCGCTTGGCTTGAGCAATCGAAGATGAAACTTTTCAGAGTTCTCTGGAAAAGAGAATTATGTACCTGATAGAACTTGAAGAAAAACGAGTGAAAGTGGTCGACAAGATCACTTGAACATCAGAATCAAGTCAAGAGGTTGTTCAACAAGAAAGCTAGGCAGAGAGATTTCTAGGTAGGGGATCTTGTCCTTCTGTGGGACAAACGAAGAGAACCAAAAGGTATGCACGGAAAGTTTGACTCTCTTTGGAGAGGGCCATACAAGATCAAGCAGCTCAATGGAGAGAATAGTTTCTATCTCTCATATCTAGATGGAACCGAGCTCCCGCTTCCCTACAACGGGCAACACCTAAAGATCTTCAGGAAGTAGAGCTTGCTCTCTTCTTTGTACAGTTTGCTTTCGTTGTGTGTTTGCTTTCGTCGTGTTTGCTTTCTCTGTTTGTTGTGTGTTCCCTTTCTTCCCTTTTTGGTCACCCTTGTTTTTGACTCTCTGTAACCCAATGGATAGGCACTTGAAGACTGGGATTCTCTACCCCTAAGTTTCACTTAAGGATAGTCCCCAGAAAGAGCCAACTGTTATCCTGTAAAATTGACAAGGGCAATTTTATAGATAACCATACCAAAATTCCGTTTTGGTCCCCTGAGGAGGTCTAGTTAACGTTCAAAATGGCTTAAAATTCCTTCCGGAAATCAAGTTTTAAGAACTTAGCCATTTTTCAGCCTTTTTTTGAATTGGGCGCAAGAATTGACATGTCGACACAACAAAATGTGCGCCCCTTTGAAATCCTTAGGCGCCCAAAACAACATGTCAACATCCATAAAGTAGCACCCCTTAGGTGCAGAAAATGACATGTCAGCATAATCAAACATGCGCCTAAAAAGTGCGCTAAGGCGCTGAAAAAATGATGTCAACACATAAAACTATGTGCTAAGTAGATTTCCCTTCGGCGCTGGAAACGACATGTTGACATCATGAAACATGCACTTAAGGCGCTAAAAGCTTTATGTCAACGTTAAAGAACTCTGCGCAAGGTGCATTTCCACCCATGTCGACACTTTAAAAAGTGCGCCAAAGAAAAGTTGGTGAGGTAATAAATGCGGTATTTTCCTATAAATATGCGGTTAACACCTGTCATTTTCACGATTTGAAAATTGTGAAAAGTCTTTCTTTGCGCCTGTCAGCCTTTCCTGTCAGCCCCGCGTGCCGTTTGTCGATTTGTGGATCCCACGTTGTTCCTTCGTCGTTATATATATCCCGGGTAAGTGGTTTTTATCACTCTTATGGTTGTTTATGGTTTTGTTTCTTGGTTATGGTTTTAGGATTGTTATAAAAGGTTAAATCTAAAAATGAACAAACTACCACTCCATAGCCATCTAGAAACTACCTTATCCCTCCTTCCAGATCTGCAAATCTGAGAAGGCTCTGCCTTAAGAAATCCCACAAACCCTCTCTTTGTCACTTTGCAAAAATCAAAAAGAGAGAAAAGGGTCATGCAAAGGGAAAAGAAATCAAACAATGCAAAAATCATTCTTTTCCTTTGCGCACTGTCCCTTCATGTTGTAAACCCCATAGTTGTGCCTTGGCGCACTTTGTCCTCGAATGCAACATATCCTAGTCTGCGCCACTGTTTTCCCTTCGGCGCAATCTGCATATATGCTACATCACACACAGTCGCGCCATAGCACATTTCAAACCCATGTAGCATAAGCCCTTCTTGCGCAATCCAAAACAAATACTTAGCAATTTCTTGAAAAGAACAAAAGGCCGCACAAATGCGGTGGCAAAGTGATTTACGATTTATTTGTCAGTGTAAACCAAATCCTCGCCGCAAGTAAAACCTTTGGCGCATTGGCTCTTCGTGCTACATTTCCCATACTTGTGCTTTGGACGCACCAAAAAGCCATGCAACACGAAACTTATCTCGCGCCCCGCCAAAGCAAATTTCTTCAAGCACTGGTGCATGATCCCTAACACCAACACTGCATGTCAGGTGTGTTGCCCACGCCCCGCGCCTTTCTACTTGGCTCTAAAACCGCTCGTGCAACACATTCCAAAAGTGCGCCAATTTTCTTTGGCGCAACTTTTCCCCTCTCAACACTGGTGCACCTTTTTGCATGTTGACATCCCCAAAAGTGCGCCCAGCCTTTTTAAGCCTCTGCAGATATGCTATGAACTTGCGCCTTGCGCCCTAAGCCTCATAATTGCTCATTCTTCTTTCTGCAAGCTTTCATTATGAAAAACATGACGGTTGACACGACTCTTTTGTGTTGGACCTCTTTGATTCTCTTTCGCAACATCAACACCATCCTTGAGCTCATGTCTTTGTCACGAGCACGAAGCCCACCAAGTCTAAAGGTAAAGCTAAGTTGAATAGAGCAAGAAATGAAGTATAGATATCAAAAAGGATGCTTGACTCATATGCCGAGAGTGATCTCGATATCAGAGACTCCGAGCTTGGCCACATTGATATGGAGGATTTCTGGGCAAGAACCAACCTCGGCCATCATTCCAAAAGGATTCTAAGAACTCCGATCAAGTTTACCTAGACACGGATGGGGATGATTGGCCATTCGCAGAAATCGAGCAGAGCTGCACCAAAGACGATCCAAGAAAGGGTCAAGCACAGTTATAGAGCACCGAACATTGGTGCAAACAGAATGGTCTCGTCTACCTTGGGGTAGATTTCACTGCTTCTCCTTCAGGAAGAGCACCTCCAAGGCCAGCCCAAGTGCCAAAAGGAAAAGGGAAAGGCAAGGAGGGAGAATCAAGCCAAGAAGAAGCTCCTCAAAGCCCTCCTTCTACTTCTGAGAAGAAAGTGGTCGACCTGGTCTCTCCAGGCAAAGAAGGAGAGACCACCGAAGTTTCAACGGACACATCCACTCAGGATGTGGTCACAACTACAACTACTGAGGTACCCACCATTCCTCCTTCCGCTCCTCCTCCCCTGTCGTTGAAGCATCTTCCCCAATGTTTCTTCTTCTCTCCCTTCCTCCCTTCTATCTCCCACCTCTTCCATCTTCTCCTCTCTCGCGGATCTGTCGCCTAGTGTTCCCTCCATCCCATTACAGATCCCTTCCGCCTCCATGACCTTTTCTTCTCTTGTAGTAACTCCAGGCCCTACAAGCGCAGTGGCGCATTAGACTACTTGTCGATGCCACCACCAAGTGTCTCAACGTTCTTCCCTGCGGCCTCTTCAGTTGCTTCCCCTTTCACTCCCGTTTCTTCCTCCATTCCCTCTACTCCTTCTCCCATAAGTCCAAGCTGGATCTCCGACCATCTGGGTCAACTCAAAAGAAAGGTTCCCATAACACCCATGGACTTCTCTGTCATTCCAAAGAAGGGACCGAAGAAGCAAAAACTATAACTCGCTTCTCAAAGAGCGTCTTAGGGAGAGAGGGTCATGGAGATTGCATATCCTGATCCCACCAAAGAGAAGAAAGATCTGTCTCCTACAGACTTTACAGTGACCCAAGTCACGATGGGAACCTCATCTGAGAGCCTGCAAGGAGAGGCTTTGTCTACAGTAGATGCCCTCTGTAAGAAACTTCAAGAAGCAAAGGAGGAGAAGAGGATACTAAAAGAACAAAATAAACATCTTCTCCAAGCTTTGCAGAGAATGGGCAATGCACCTCCTATGACTGCCGCCGAGCCTCCTGAAGTTCTAAGTTAGGACAAGATAAATGAATACACCAAGATTGGTGAACAAGGTGCGCAGTGTCCTCCTGGATAGAGCGAGTCCTTAGAGACAGTGAGGAAATAATCACGAAATTCACAAAACTCTACCAGAGTATAGATCGGCAAACAAGGAGCTGCAGTAGTAGCAGGATCCCTCTCGAGGAGTTAGACAATGCCAGATTGCAACATGAAACTTTTCAGCAATGGTCAACTGCTCACCGACGACCTACTAAAGGTCGACGTCATTGATCACCCGCGGGCACACAACAAAGCTCTCGTCGCTTTAGATTACCGGGTTGATCAAATGGAATTTATCTTGGAAAGGATAGATAAAATCAAGGAGGAAGCCCTGGATGCAAAGCATCAAATGGAGCAGATGGTCACGAAGATGTCTCCAGGGATGCTTAGTAAAGCATTCACCTTGAGGGAAGCAGATGAGACAATCCAGCTCTTCAAGGATATCGCAACTCAAGGTTTGGTGCCAGAGGTCACTTTTGACCGAGTCTATCAATAACCTTCTGGCTTGCCACGATTTCATTGGATACTTGATTGAGGCATGCGATGAGTACGTCGGGCTACCAGATAAGCTCAAAAATGAAAAGGAAACTTGCGAAGTCATTGGCGACCATTTCAAGGGTCCTGATCATAATTCACTTCAGACAATGATCAGTAAGTTTATGGAGTACCGAGCTCAGTATCACATCGCCTCTCCCGATAAGAAGCAAGACACTCCGTTCAAGCAAAGAGATGACGACAAATAGTTTCTCTTCTTGTGTACGCTTCGATCTTTTTGTAAAAATATTTAAAAAGTATGTTGGCATTTACGATGACATCATCCATGTTGCATCATGGGATGTTACCATCCAAAACTTGCCCAAAGTCAACTTTTGACTTTTTAGATATTTTGTAGATAGTGGTTGGCTTCTTTTTGTTTTCTTTCTCCTTCTCCTTCTATAAATACTGGAATACTTCTTGTATTCTAGGTGGACATTTTGGTATGGAAAAGAGGTGAAGAGAAAGACTTTGTGCTTTCTTGTAATAGAAGAGATTTTAATATATATGTTAAGACTTTGTGCTCAATATATGTGTTATTTGCATCAGATCTTTCTTAAGTTAGATCTGTGTTTCTATTCTGTTGGATTCATTCTTTTTATTGTCATATGTTCATCAGTATTGTTTTGTTTGTTTATGTAAGTAGGTTTGACTTTGTTTACTACTAGCCCAAAGCATAAACCCTTTGACCTTTCCGTCTTTGGAATTCATTTCTTTTCTATCTTTAGATCTACTTTCCTCCGTTCCTTCCCTCTTACCTTTACGTCGCATTTGGAACTACCTCTCTTTGGGGATGAGATCCCAAACCCTGGGTTAGAATAGTGTAGATTTGCACATGCATTCTGCTTGATAGAATAGCAATAAACCAGTTTTGCTTTTCTGTCTCAAAGAGGGGCTATGCCCTGCATAGTGTTGGCCTGTTTCCCCACGATATGCCTAACCGACAAATTTTCAAACCAACACAAAGATGACTAACAAACCCTGGGTCATTGTCAAATACAATGGATGTGGGGAGTCGAAAGTGTATCCAAACATGAATGACGAAGGAGCTTGTGGTTTTTTGTGCATCGATGCACTTCTTTCTCGCATGTTGGATGTATAACAAATTATCATTCCTTGTGCGCGGATGCACATTGTTGTACATATGTGGTTGACAACTCCTGTTTTTTCCATCTACTTGAGGATGAACTACCATTGGCCTATCCAAATGTGTATTCATCATGTCCTACAATGCTTGCCAAAAATGACTAACAAAACACGGGTCATAGTCAGTTAAAATGGATGTTGATAGTCCAAAGTGGTATCTAAACATGGTTGAAGAATGAGTGTATGGTTTCCTATGCATCGATTCCCTTTTTGTAGGCAACCAAAATTGTCATCTTCGAAAAGCTATCCTCTACAACGAACATAGTCATTTTGGTGCTTAATGTGTATCATGGTGCTCATTGTATTTTTATTGTTGACACTAGAATATTTGCTGAACCTACATGTCAACAAAGTGTATGTGTTGGAGAAAGTTTTGCGTATTGTTCATTCTTTGCTCTTTTGTACGCGACTCCATACTAGATGAAATGTGCAAATGAAACTCGAGACATGTTTGGAATAGATTATCTATGCCTTGTAGAATTGTAAAGAGCTTTGTTGTAGGCATGTTGGATGTATAAAAGATTATCATCCTACGTGTGCAAATGTGCATTGCGGTACATACACAAAAGACGAACAAGTGTGTTGGAGAAACTTGTGTGTATTATTCGCTCCTGTCTTTTTGTGCGTGTACCGGATGAAACATGCAAATGAAACTCAAACGTGTTTGGAATAGGCCACACATGCCTTGTAAAATTGTGAAGAGCTTTGTTGTAGGCATGTTAGATGTATAGCAGATAATCATCCTATGTGTGTGGATGTGCACTACAAGATATACACAAAAGATGAACCAAGTCTCAGTGGTTGTCAACTTCCATTTTCCCATCTGTTTGAGGATGAAATGCCATTAAGCGATCCACATTTGTATCCGTTATGTCCCATAATGCTTGCCAAAAATGACTTACAAAGCCATATCACACTCAAATACAATGGATGTTGGGAGCCCAACATGTACCCAAACATGGCTTAAGAATGAGCACACGCTTTCCTCTCGTGTTGATGCCCTTTTTGTAGGTAACCATGTCCATCTTCAAAAACCTATCGATTACAACAAACATTGTCATGCCTTATAGCACGTAGTCCAATCATGAAATCCATGGTCACAAATTCTCATGGACTATATGGAACTAATAGAAGTATGTGAAGTCCCCAACTTCTCGTTTGTGGGCTTTGTGATGTAACAAGGAATGCAAGACTTGATATGGCGCTCAATGTTTGTGCATATGTGAGGCTAGTAGAAGTTTTTTTAAAGTGTGACTAGTGTCTTGGTCACGCCAAAATGTCCTTGCACTACTTGCGATGCAACAAGGAATGCAAGACTTGATAGAAGACTGAAATATGACGGAAAACACATTTGTAAATTTAATTCAAACCCTTCATCCAAAATTTACAAATCTGCAGCTTTCATTTGCTTTGGAAAAACTCTCGAAAAATTATTAACTCGATGAAGCACGATGAAAACCCCAATGGTGGAGAATCCTTGAACTCTTGGAGTGTTTTCGTCCTTCATCCAAAAATGTTTGTGCATATGTGAGGCTAGTAGAAGTTTTTTTAAAGTGTGACTAGTGTCTTGGTCACGCCAAAATGTCCTTGCACAACTTGCGATGCAACAAGGAATGCAAGACTTGATAGAAGACTGAAATATGACGGAAAACACATTTGTAAATTTAATTCAAACCCTTCATCCAAAATTTACAAATCAGTAGCTTCATTTGCTGGAAAAACTCGAAAAATTATTAACTCGATGAAGCACGATGAAAACCCCAATGGTGGAGAATCCCCTTGAACTCTTGGAGTGTTTTCGTCCTCAAGAGCGTATTTCTAAAGGGTTTCGTCTTTAGAAATTTATTTGACAAAGCATGAAAGCTTCAAACAAAAATCATTAATAAGAGAAAATAGTCAAGTGTTTCTCTTCAAAGGCAAATCGACTTGCCTTTATAGAACTTGTGATCCAAAATGGCCACCCTTGATGACCAATCAACTTTTCCCTCATTAAATGTTTTTTTCCTCTAACCTCAACTTGCCCAAAATGGCCACCCTTGGGATACGTAATCTGGTTGTTCATGGTGAGGAATCTCTTGCCTCAACTTTGCATGTATGTTGACGCCATGAGAAACCACATCGAAAATTCGTAGATCCAGTTTTATCGAGAGAATATGCCATATGTTGCAGATGAGGTACAAGGAATTTGTAATGTTCCGAGAGGTTTTGAAGGATATCTTTACGAAGACACCTCACTATTTTCATTGTTCATCAGTCCTTTTGAACCTATTCACGTACCTCGGACTATCACTTGTTATTGGTTAACCTTGCAGTAAAAGGTTTATCCAAGAAAAATGTGTAGAGTAAGGCATTGTTTAATACCATTAAAGAGTATATACTAATAACAGTTGGGATGCAATACAACTTGTATTGTCTAATAGATGTCCAAGCGTACCATTAACATAGTACATATTAAAGACTTTGAGGTCTATGAAGTCTTGGAATTTGTATTTTGATAGAGAAGCAATGGTTATACTTGAGGGAGAGTACGATTGGATTCCATATGTCTCTCTCGCCTATTGGATGATCACATTGGATATGTGGATAGAGTAAACAAAAAATATGATTGTATTTCAAATGATAGGTTTTTTAACGAAGTCGAGAGAAAGAGGTCGAAAACGTCTTGTAATGAAATTGGTCCTTTGCTAGTTCAAAGATGTACTAGAGGACGAAGGCATCGAGGTTGGAGGTCAATCAACGATCTCTCGTCGATCGCCATTGATGGCCGCATAGATGATTTGGTAGTTTTTTTCAATTGTGTGTATTTTAGTATACTTGCTTTTTAGTGTTCTAGTATTTTCGGTGTCTCGGTGTGCTAAATAAACTCTTTTTCATAACTTTTGGGAAGATTTATATTTTTAGTAAACTCGCTTTTGGGAAGTAGGAGAAGATTTCAAGGTAGACTCAAGGGATGGTTATCCAGTAGTGTCAAGCTTGTGGATCTTGGAGATTCGGAATCGGGTGCCCAAAGAGGAAGGGAAAGTTCCACAAGAACCCAAAGAGGAAGGAACATTCTTGCATAATTCGGGTGGACACTACTCCTTCACAAGGGTAAAGAGATAATCTATGGAGTTTGTACTTGGTTTAAGCGGTGCTTTTAGGAGGTGGTTCACTTCGCAAAATATGGTGTTACCTCGTGTTCACAATAAAGGGGTGAAGTCGAGATTACACACTAAGGGGGTAAATGTTAAGAAAATAATAGTAATGTTCACATTATTAATATTGTAATGTGAATAATTATGTAAATAATTATTCATTGTTAGTAATTACTACGGTAATTAGTAATTAGATATAATATAATTATTTACATTGACTAATCACCGTAGTAATTAGTAAATCGTGAATAATTATATTATATCTTATTACTAATTATTACATTAATTAATTACTAATTACGGTAATTAGTAATCGTAAATAATTATATTATATCTAATTACTAATTACCGTAGTAATTACTAACAATGAATAATTATATTATTTCTAATTACTAATTATTTACATTAGCTAATTACCGTAATTATTATATTAAATGATTACCGTAATTATTACATTAACTAATTACCGTAGTAATTACTAACAATGAATAATTATATTATATCTAATTACTAATTACTACATTAACTAATTACTTGTAGTAATTACTAACAATGAATAATTATTTACATAATTATTCATATTACAATATTAATAATGTGAATACTACTATTATTTTCCTAACATTCACCCCTTAGTGAGAACATTATTAATCTCTCGACTTCACTCTCTCAATGTGAACACAGGTAACACCATATTTTGCGAAGTTGAACCACTTCCCGAAAGCATTGCTTAGACCAGTACAAACTCTAAGATTATTTCTTTACCCTCATAAAGGTGTAGTGTCGAGCCGAATTATGTAGGAATGTGAGACTTTACTCTTTGGGCGCTCAAATTCTGAATTTCCAAGATCTACAAGCTTGGCACTAGTTGATAACCATCCTTGAGTCTACCTCGAAATCTTCTCCCGCTCACCCAAAACGAGTTTTCTAAAAATATGAATCTTCCCTAAAATTATGGAAAAGGGGTTTATGTAGCACATCGAGACACTAAAAAAAAGAACTCAAAAACAAAACACACTGAAAAAAAAACTACCAAATCATCTATGTGGCCCTGTCGTTGGCGGTCGCGACGAAAGGTCGCTGATTGACCTCTAACCTCCGATGCCTACGTCCTCCAAGACATACCGAACTAGCAAATGATCAATTTCATTACAAGACGTCTCCGACCTCTTTCTCGACACTATTAACAAACCTATCATTTGAAATACAATCATATTTTTGTTTACTCTATCCACATATCTAATTTGATTATCCAATAGGCGAGAGAGACATATGAAATCCAATCGTACTCCCCTCAAGTATAACCATTATTTCTCTATCAACACACAAATTTCAAGTCTTCCTAGAAATTAGAGTCTTTAATATGTACTTGTGTTAATAGTACACCTAAACATCTATTAGACAATACGAATTGTCTTGCATTCCAATTGTTATTAGTATATACTCTTTAATGGTATTAAACAACACTTTACTCTGCACATTTTTCTTGGATACATCTTTTAGTGCAAGGTTAACCAATAGTAAGCTGATAGTCCGAGGTAGGCAAATAGGTTCAAAAAGGACCTGATTGAACAATGAAAATAATGAGGTGACTTCGTAAAGATATCATTCAAAACCTCTCGGAACATTACAAATTTCTTGTACCTCATCTGCAACATATGACATATTCTCCCGATAAAAATGGATCTGCTGAATTTCGATGTGGTTTCTCATGGGTGGTCGACATACATGCAGAGATGAGGCAAGACATTCCTCACCATGACCAACCAGATTACATATCCCCATTTCTCGAGCTCGGCTTAGAGCTTCAACTCTTTGTACTGGGTAACTTTCAATATCATTCCCCATCCAAAATAGGTGTAACCATCGGACCAAAAGACACTGTCATCATCAAAAAATTGAAATGCAATACTTGCAGTTCTGTGAACATTTGTAGTAACAACATGGTAATATATGCACCATGGTCCGTGAAAATCATCCATCATTTTGTCTCGATCTTCGGAAAATTATGTGCATGTCGCGATCGGGATCAATTGTCATCTTTATCTCTTCATGATCTGTTGCAAAAAAAAAAAAAATTTTGTATTTTGATGCAAAAATTCTCTATCTTGCTAGTCTTTAACTTGAGAATTTAATGCTCAAGTAACAAAATGTCTCGCAATAGATTTAAACTAAAACTATTTGAGGGTTTAAGTGCATCTCTCACTCTTCTGCACTCTTGCTCCCCCTCACAAAATGTCTACAATAATAGAGTGTCTCCTAATTCCCGATGATGGATAGGTAGTTCACAAACTATCTCTAAATTGCAGAGAAATTTATTTATCACGAGTGTTTATATGGATGCTTCACGAGACGAAGACCCTTAGCCCATTTTGTCCTCCCCCAGACGACTAAGGATTAAATCAATGGGAAGATTTTAGTTATTATATTTTATTATAAAGTGTGAAAATAAAATAAAACCTTATAAAAACACTTATAATAAATTATTATGAACTTAATGAAAACTTACATATAGAAAAAGACAAACATAAAGTACAACAACATATGAGCCAAAATGATTTATTCAAGGAAAATACGACTTACAAAAAGGAAAGAAAGTTGGAGGGAAAAAAGCATTTAATGAGGGAAAAATTTGATTGGTCATCAAGGGTGGCCATTTTGGGTCACAAGTTCTATAAAGGCAAGTTGACTTGCCTTCAAGAGAAACATTTGAATTTTTTCTCTTATTGTTGATTTTTGTTTGAAGCTTTCATGCTTTGTCAAAGAAATTTCTAAAGACAAAACCCTTTAGAAATATGCTCTTGAGAACGACAACCCTCTAAGAGTTCAAGGGGATTCTCCACCATTGGGGTTTCCATTGTGTTTCATCGAGTTATTAATAATTTTCAGAGTTTTTCCAGTAGTTGAAGGTGCAAATTTGTAGATTTTGGATCAAGGGTTTGAATTAAATTTGCAGATGTGTTTTCCATCATATTTCAGCCTTCTATCATATGGTGCGACCCACTTCTAGGGCAAGTTTTGAGGTATTTAAAGGTGTTTTTTGATCTGATCTGGGCTGCTGCAAATTAATCATATTTTATGAATTGTTTTAGCCTCATTTCAGAATTGTTAAATGATAAAAAGTGCCATTTTTAAGGGCAGATTTTCTAGAATTATTCCAGTCCATTGTGCCTCTAAAATTTTCATTTTAATTCATATTTTAGTTTTACAAATATATTGGATCAGATTTGAGTGGAAATAGTTGAATGTAAATGCTGATTTATTTGAGTTTTCTTCCTTGCCCTAGTCGCATTTTCTAGGTATAAATCAGATCTGCATTAATATTAATTGCTACATCTTTAAAAATATGTTTTTGGCTTGAGGGATTTGCCTCAAATCTATGTGGAGCTCAAAAGTGTCCTTTTGGGGACACTACATAGTCGCAATTCTCTATTTTCAACTTCAGAAAATTCCTATTGAATCCCACATCCGCGTGAGATTGGCTGCGATCTCGATCCCTATACCCTCCCGTGAGCGTGTTTGCGTGTGGAGAGAATGTCATGTGTGAAGAATGACATGTGCAGAGAATGGCATGCGTGGAGAAGAGGCCAACTTCATGGCTTCCCAACCAAATTTGCATCCCTACTGCCCTAAGGCTAGATCCAAGGCATTTACCAAAGTGGTCTTCAAATATCGTCAGAAATGCAAGTGGCCAATGTTCACCAACACCCACATTGACCAACACCTCACTCTCTCTAAAGCATGCCCTTGCACACCTTAAGCGGCCCGCATGAGACACAAGTAAACCCACTTGTGCAAGCAAAAACAAACTTAGCTAAGTGAGCTATAAGATGAGGGCGCACACCGGGAAGTAGTTTGAAGACATGGAATAAGCCCCTTCCCAAAGTCCATGAGAAGGATGTTGCATGAAACATAAAACGTGTCTAGCCTCAAGAAATGTGCGTAAGGCACAACCTTGCAGAACTCAAAACACTTTTCTTACCCTTGCACACCTTAAATGCACCTAGCCTTAAGAAATGTGCTCAAGTCACATTGCAGAACTTGAAACACTTTTCTTGCCCTTGCACATCCTAGAATGCACCTAACCTCAGAAATATGCTCAAGTCACATTGCAGAACTTGAAACACTTTTCTTGCCCTCGCACACCCTAGAATGCACCTAGCCTCTCGGAAATATGCTCAAGGCACAACTTTGCTGAACTCAAAACACTTTTCTTACCCTCAGTAGAACTCAAAATGCGGGCGACCATCATTCATCAACACCCATAATGATCAAGACCTCGCTCTCTTCAGCATGCCCTTACACACCTTAAGCAACCCCTATGAGACACAAGTGGACCCCACTTGTGCAATCAAAAACAAATTTAGTGAAGTGAGCTATAAGTGAGGGTGCATATTGGGAAGCAATTTTGAAGACATGGAATAATCCCCTTTCCCAAAGTGCGTGAAAGGGATGTTGTGAAACATATAATGTGCCTAGCCTCGAAATGTGCTTAAGGAATAACTTTACTAACTCAAAACACTTTTCTTACACGCACCTTATGGCACGTCCATACTCAACACACTAAGTAGCGCATTCACTCACTTTGCACACTACCTGCAAGCTTGGGCACACCTTGACAAAAACTCAATTGGGAGGCATACTTTGCCAAGATTGCAAGGAAACTTTGGTGTGACCAAGAAATAGGTTGCGCTTTAACAACACTTTTAATACCCTCACATGTGCACAAACATTGAGTGCCCTATTAAATCTTGGATTCCTTATTGCATCACAAAGCCCACAAACATGAAGCTATGCGAGGACACTTTAGCATGACCAAGACGCTACCCACACCGTTGGGTTTAGTCAAAATGTTGTAAGGATCGATTGTGATGGTTGAAGTGCAATTTGTCTAGCAAAGAACCCTGAGTATCATTCAAGAACGAAACACATTGATGTTCAATACCATTTTGTAAGAGAAATGGTGGGAGAAGAAGATACTACTAAGGTGCACACTGAGGATAATGTTGTTGACTCTTTAACTAAGGTTGTGAGTGCTGAGAAATTTTCTTGGTGTATAAATAGATGGGCTTGAATGCCATAAGCTGCTGACTATAGGGCAGTGTAGCCCCCTTTTCGCAAAGTATACAACAAGTGGGAGAATGTTAGAATATGTTTTGTATTATGTATACTATATACCCAGAGTACTTGTAAGAAATATTTTGGAATCCCTATTTTTCCGGGAGTATAGATATTTTATTTTTATCTATATGTGTATATGGGTGGTGTCATAATCCATGAATTATGGGAACCATTATGGGTTGTTTGTTAGCCCATAGTTTTGGTACCCATTGTATTGTAAAACTGCTTTGTGACAGCTTCGTCTTGAGTTGCTTACATATAGCTGAAGATGTAGTAGGGTAGAGTAGAACTTGGATGTACATTATTGTATTATAAACGATTGAGTTAATACAACAAGAGAGAGAAGTTATTGCCCTAATTTTTTTCTCGAAAGGGTTTACCAGGATAAATATTATGTTTTGTCATTTGGTTTCTTTGTTTATCTTGAATATTCTTTTAAGTATAGCTTTTTGTTTATTAGTTTATTGGATCCATTCACTTCAGATTATAAGCACCCGGAAAAATACTCTCTTCATATGTGTGGCTTCCAACAAGGTCACCTAAAGGTCTTGGCCCATTGACCCTTTGCAATTTTGATTTGTCTCCATTCTTAGCATAATGAAGACTACCCATTTGTCGTAATTTACTATGGAGCATCAAACTTGCCCCAAGGTCCTCGTTTTCCACAAATTGCTTATGAGCATAAATCTGAAATGGCATGATAGAAAACAACAAATCCGAATTACCCTCATACCTTTGGTGGTTTTGATGAGAAATTGTTGTAGCCTTTTCCTTATCCTTTAGCAATTGAGTTTCTTCAACACCTTGTAAATCTGATTTTTCTTCAAACCCTTGTGTCTTCATGGTGTTGTTTGGAAAATCTGCCAAGAGTTCCACTTGGGCAAGAGTGTTGGGGTTTTTAGGACTCCCAAGGGCTGCTCCATCTTGGTATTCAACCGCTACGATATGTCTTTTTGCCTTAGACGGATGGCCATCCTCTCCATCATGTAGCTGATCCATCACATGCCCTTTGAGTTGTTTCTTCATGAGGGAAGGGTTTTGCCAATGTTACCTAAGACTCCGGGATGCAGATACGACGGGCAAATTTTTTTTTCTAAATTTTGGGGACAACGGGGACGATGATGGGACGGTTGATTACAATATATATAAATATTTAAAATATAAAAAGATAGTGACTAAACTATATAAATAAGCTGAAATAAAACCATTTGAGATTTAAATAAGTTGAAACTTGAAATCATAAATATCAAATACATTTAAATTATTAGTTAGAAATAGAAATATTAAATATAGTTATACATAATTTAATAAAACCATTTCAATTTGAGACTTAAAATTAAATAACCTTAAATAAGCTGAACTAAAATCAAATAAGCTGAAATAAAATTTAAGTTATAAAACCATTTTGATTGATCAAGTGACAATAGCTGATATTCATATCATTAATCTCAAATTCATATCATTAAAACCATTCTTGCTCTTGCCTTCTTCATCTTTCTCTTTCTTGTTCTCTTTGCTCATTTTTCTCAAGTGTGAATATTGAATGTGATATGGAATGAGACCATAAAGTCATTCTATAACTTAGAATGTCACTTTTAGGTTTAGGTTAGGTTAGTATGTTTGTTTTATGTTATTATTACTTTAGAATTAAAAATAAAGTGAAAAAGTTTTTGTAAGAAAAAAGTTTAAAAATTGTTGTGACATTGGGGATGTCTGGACATCCCGAGATGTGCCTCAACTGTCCCAGGATTTCAGACATCCCCGACGTCCCTCTCATGTCCCTCTCCCCGTCCCAAACATCCCCGGGACATTTTTTGGTTTCCTCAAATGTCCATGGGACATTTCCTTTGCAATTCGATAGTTTAGAAACGTGGAGGAAACATTTCCTCCATGTTTCGGCATTCCCAAAACGTCTAAGATGTCCTGGGACCCTAGGATTTGGGGGATGCATCCCAGGGTTAGGTTAGTATGTTTGTTTTATGTTATAATTACTTTAGAATTAAAAATAAAGTGAATTTTTTTTTTTAAGAAAAAAGTTTTAAAATTGTTGTGACATCGGGATCGGGGGTCGTCTGACATCCCCGAGATGTGCCTCAACTATCCTGTGGATTTCCGAGACATCCCCAACGCCCTCTCTCTGTCCCCAAACGTCCCTGGGGCGTTTTACGTTTCCTCAAATGTCCCTGGGGCGTTTCCTTTGCAATTCGATGGTTTAGAAATGTGGAGGAAACATTTCCTCCATGTTTCGGCATTCCCAAAACGTTCAAGATGTCTCTGGACCCCTAGGATTTGGGGGACGTGTCCCAGCGTAACATTGGGTTTTTCCCTACTAGGGTTGAGTCTTTTACTCGTCCGTGGCTCCGTGGTGTGGTTTTGTTCTTAGGCCTTGTGCCAATGCCCACTCTCTTGTTCTCTAATTCCTCAAAGGAAAGTGTAAGATCCCTTTTGGGGACAAAACTTAAAATTAAGGAAATTAGCTCAAACCTCCAAAACAAGCAAGTTGTTTTTTTATGACAACAATTAATAAAGAACCAGAAAACACTCTCAAACCCTAAATGATCGGGAGAGAGAGAGAAATCCATCGCAAAAACACTCAAAAATTTTGAGAAGTGATTCCTTGGACTGCCCTTGATTTTAGAAGCCAAAACTTGTAAATTCATTAACTCCTGGAATATAAGGAGTCTCCACACAAATGAATACTCAAAATGACCATAAAAATACCAACAACCAAATGAGACTAATATCATAATTTTCCAACTATGGAAACCCTCTCAAAATTGATCCCGAAATCTCTAAATGAGTAGATAAAGCTGAAAACCATTCCAAAATCACCAAAGTGGAGATTCGACTTTATAAATTATGTCAAATTAGAATATAAAATCATATTTGTAATTTATGCTCTAGAAGGCACTCAAACACAATCAAACCCTAGTAGCACCAACTAGGAATGACTCTAACATGCATGTAAATGATTGTAGATAATGCCTTTGATCCGCCAACACTCAAATCTGCATAAAGGTCTTCAATAAGTCTTCACTCCAACCAAGGAAAGAGGGTTTTCATCCTCTAACCAGCCACTAGAAGGGTTTTCGTCCTTCTAGGAGAAGCCACACACTTGGGTTTTTGTCCAAGAGTGGAGAACAAGAAGCGACTAGCTCACAATGCCCAAATAGAAAAATGCGCCAAGATAGATCCTTCAAATGAGCTCTCTAATCTTCTTTTATAACCTCCTTTTGGCGCCAAAGCTTGGAATAGCAAGGCCGACCCCTTAAAGTATTCTTTTAATCTTTAATTGGCTTTTAAAGTGCATAAAACCCAGCTGACCTGCTAAAGGCAAACACATACTAAAAAGAAACATAAAAATTAGAAAAACAAATGCAAATAAAAGCTCAATGTTCTTCTCCAACTCCTCTACTTCTTTGCCATGGAGAAGGAATGGCAAGAAGTCCAAGTTCTGATCCTCAAGTGGGAAAAGGGGACATTACAGTCCTCCCTTCCCAAAATTGCTTGTCCTCAAGCAATTGCAAATGCCTGGATCCCAAATCCTACTAGAAGACTCGAAATTGATTTGTGTAGGGGCTGGAAATGAGTTACAACAGCTACCAGTCATTCTGAATTCCACCTAAATTGACAATATTATAGTTGGGATGATTGTCTTTGATGACGAGACTCTCTTACCAATATTATCGGCGAAGAATTCCGCTCAAATGCCTCAAATGTACAGCTGTACATGACTGAAATTGAGTGGACCAACAATAAATATATGAGGAGTAGCAGAGACAAGGGGCACCCCTATTTAACCCCAATGGTGCTCTTGATAAAATCAGACAATCCGTGTGCAGTACAAAGACGACCAAGGAAGGACTCATAGAGGTGCATTATAGCGATAATAAGAATCTTTGAAATACCGATGTCCCTGAGTCACCGGAAGAGGGCCATGCGAGGTACCTAGTCAAAAGATTTTCGAAAGTCTATAAAACAAGAATAAATTTTCGATGAGTGGTGACGAGCCTCCTCAATAATAGCCCGAAGGGTGAAGATGTGGTCGATGGTGTGGTAACCAAGGCGAAAACCAGCGACCTTTGGCTCTAAGTTGCTTCTGCTCCAAAATCTCGGACAACAACCTGTGGAGAACTATAGCATAGAGTTTGGAGAAAGAATGGCCCACCATGATAGTCCTGTAGTTGTTTCGATCGAAATGGACCCAACTCTATGAATTGGGTGAATGATGTGATGGGACCAGTAGGAGGAATCCCACGCAAACCACACGATTGAAAAGATCACAAATAGTTACAAAGACCTCAAAATGCTACTTTAAAAACTCGGCTGGAAATTGTCCACATCAACCGCCTTGCTACTTCAAAATCCTTATTGCCTCTTTGATATTACGGTGAGTAAAGGGATTACCAGTGTGGGATGCCAATTTGGGTAAGTTGCTGCCTGGAACATCGTAAAGGGTAGAGGTGTGGGAAAAAATGGAGATAGGATTGATCGTCATGGAGGAGGGTGAGTGGCGGGAAAGACAGTACACCAAAAGGATTGAGGGTTAGTCCTAAGGGAAGTGGAAAGCATATATTTGCGGTGGGAAATGAAGGATTGCTTCTTACGGCGGAGAAGGCACCGATAGGCAACTTTAAGAGTGGGGTAGGAGGGGGGGCATGGGTAAAAGCCTAGCGAAGACGACGGTGAAGGAGTCCATGGCTAGATTTTCTACATAGTTGAAAACCTAGGCGGTCATGAGATAAATCTCCCTCATTTACCGGTGAGGCTCCGTGTAAGATTTGTCAATTAAATTGTGCTAGTATCTATTTGGGTATTACTTTAACCATGTAGTTCATGAACCATAGTCAGTATAGTTTTCAGCAAAGTAAGCAAGCTAAATCACAAAGAAAGGAAATATCTAATGAAGAAAGAAATAATAAAAACACAGGAAAGAAAGAGGGAAGATGTGCAACCTAATCAATAGATTACAAAGTTGATTGCATGCACATGATGCAACCAATAGATATTAACACACAAAATTATAAGCAAAGGCAACTTTGGATCTAGATCTAAGATAACAAAAAGTTTATAAGTAGATCTAAAACAAAAGGTTAGAAACAAAGTGCACCGTTGACACAAAGTTCTCCGGAAATCTGCTCCTTTCTATTCCTTTGCTTCAAATAGCTATCAGGGGTTTCAACACAAAGTCTGGAACACAAGAATGCTGCTTTCAAATTTTGATCATTAACCCGAAGGTTCTTCCTCTACTTATAGAATGTAGAAGGGAAGTTACCAATGGGAAACTTAACTGAACTAGAACATAAACAAGAAGTAAAAATAACATATGACAATCATCTTCCTTTAATTCCTCTCCAAGTGACATGCATCCAATCTATAGTTAAAATTATACACATCTATCACTTATAGAATCGTTCCACATAACTTAAAGTAATGGTTTTAAAACCAACAACTTTAAAGGTTTACAATCACATCCGGGAATGTGGAAATAGAAGAAGAAATAATAGAAGAAGAAAGATCCGCCACTTTATAACATCTACATCTTCTTTTTGTTTTGATCATCGAATATACTTGTCAAACATGCAATTCGACAACTTCCTATCTAGTTTAGCCACAACTTTTTCTGTCTGAATTGCATCAAGCCTTTGTTCAAAACCTCGATGCACATTGCCACATCCTTCAAACTAAGGCCCGAACCTCTTAATATCTAATCTAAGCGTTACCCGACTTCATCGATGGAATCCATCGTGAAAGGCCTAACAACTCCATCAATCTTCTTTGAACCATCGAAGAGATCCTTCCAGGAATCAGACACTTTGCTAGGAATGGTCCTTGTGTATGAAGAAACGTTCCCGACCACTTCCTCATTGGTGAAAGCAATGACATTGTCTGGTAGTGATGATGCCATACTTTCAAGTGCCCACATCCTTTTCAACATGATTATGAAGATCTCCAAGCGAAAGATACTGCAAACTCAAGCTGCTTCCCCTTCTCAACTGATCCATCGGGCACAATTCGTTCCGGAGTCAACACTTCCCTCGCAGCTTATTTATTTCGACCAAAGTACTCAGGTTACTTTCAGCTACTGTGTTCATGTCCATCGTGCTCGTCACCAGTTGTTTCAGCTGAACCGATGCATCTTTCATAACCTTTAGACGGGCCGGCACCTCCTAATCAATAAATCACGAGTTGATTGCATGCATATAGACAAAAGCAATAGATATTAACACGAATTATAAGCAAAGACACTCTCGAGATCTAGATCTAAAATAACACAAAGTTTATAAGTAGATCTAAGACAAAAAAAGCTAGAAACAAAATTTCAACACAAATTTCTCTCGAAATCTGCTCCTTTCTATTCCTTTGCTTCAAATAGCTACCAGGGATTTCAGCACAAAGTCTCAAACACAAGAATGCATGCACATAGATGTAACCAATAGATATTAACACAAAATTATAAGCAAAGGCAGCTCTCAGATTTAGATCTAAAATAACACAAAGTTTATAAGTAGATCTAAGACAAAAAAAGGTAGAAACAAAATGCACCGTGACACAAAATTCTCCGGAAATCTGCTCCTTTCTATTCCTTTGCTTCAAATAGCTATCAAGGATTTCAGCACAAAGTCTGAAACACAAGAATGCTGCTTACAAATTCTCATCCTTAATCCGAAGGTTTTTCCTCTACTTATAGAATGTAGAAGGGAAAAAACAAATGGGAAACTCAATCAATCGAACATAAACAAGAAGTAAAGATAACATCTGACAATCATCTTTCTCTACTTCCTCTTCAAGTGACATGCATTTGGATCCATACTCAAACTTATACACATTTGTCACTTAACTAATAGAATCGTTCCACATAACTTAAAGTAATGGTTTTAAAACCAATAACTTTAAAGTTTTACAATTATATCCGGAAACGTGAAAATAAAAAAAGAAAGAGTAGAAGAAGAAAGATTCGCACCGTAACATCTACATCTTTTTGTTTTGATCCTGAATGTACTTGTCGAACATGTAATTCAACAACTTCCCATCCGTCTTAGCCACAACTTTATTTTCTATCCCGAATTGTGAAACCTTCATTCAATTACCCCGATGCATGCTTCCACATCCTCCAAGCTAGGCCCGAACTTCTCAATATCCGATTTGCAGCGTTACCGTTTATCGATTGAATCCATCATGAGAGGCCTAATGACTCCATCAATTATCCCTTGCACCATCGAAGAGATCCCTCCAATGAACCGGACACTTTGCTTGGGAATAGTCCTTGTGTATGAAGAAACATTCCCGACCACTTCCTCGTTAGTGAAAGCAATGACATTGTCCTGTAAAGATGATGCCATACTCTCAAGTGCTCGCATTCTTTTCAACATGATTCTGAAGATCTCCAAGTGGAAAGATACTGCAAACTCAAGCTGCTTCCTGTCTCAACCGATCCATCGGGCACAATCCGTCCGCAATTATTAGCACCTCCTCGGCTGACTTATTAATTTCGACCAAAGTACTTAGGTTACTTTCAGCAACTGTGCTCATGTCTATCATGCTCGTCACCAGTTGCTTCAGCTGAACCGATGCATCCTTCATAACCTTTAGACGGGCTGGTACCTCTCCGAGTTGTACAGAAGCTTGGTGAATGATTAGACTTTTCCATTCATTGATAGCTTTAACCTGGTTGCCTGCATCTTCCACTTCCTGCATCAGATGATCACTCACCTGCTTATGTGCTGAAATGGGTTGAGCGGAAGATTTGACAACTTTGGCAATAATCTCGCACAACTGAGACACCTGCTTCTGAAGTTCAACTTTCTCCGCCTTTTCTTTGTCAAGCCTAAGGAATAAAGCATCTATCAATGTCTGCGTGTCTTGCTTCAATCCTTCTGTGGTGGCTTGACCTATGGGTACTCTGGTCACTGTTATATCTTCTGCCGTGAGCTCATCCTTCTTCCCTTCTGTTGGAACTGACATCTCAGCGAACTTCTGCCCCGACTCCTCAATGATCAACCTTGAAGTTACCTTAGCAACTTTAGGTTTTCTGTCTTTTCCGCCTAGATTCAGGAGCAACTGCAAGTCGTGTTCCTCCAAGTTGATTTCCTCTCTAGCCTCTGGAACCAACTGTGAAGCCAACCATTTTGAGAAATTACTTCTCGGAGAATGAGAAGTTGCCGAGTGTACCACCATCTCGCGCTCTAATTCCTCTCCATCTAAAACCACTACAGTGTTGTGGCTGCCATCCTCTGAATTGTCCAAAGACAAAGCTCTTTCAAATTTTGTCATCTGTAACTTCAACGTTTCTTTAGGAAGAGGTGTTGAATGGAGTGGTTGAGGAGAAAAGATGAATGTTGCCGGATTCAACGGAGGAATGGTAGTATCTTGCTGAGGTGCAACAGTGAAGTACTTGATGCTGGAGAAGTCAGAACTAACACCATAGCAATGAAAGTGATCTTCTCCTTTGAATGAGACCTTCTGTGCTTCCTTTTGAGGGAATCTCTTGTGCAGAAGTTGCACGTGATCTCGATTCATCAATTCTTCATCAAGGCAATATCCCTTCACAATGAACTACCGGGCCAAGTATTGACTGAACGACGGCAGACCTCTCCTCGATCGTATGGCAGCGACCTATGCTCTCCTGAAGTACAGCTCTATCTTCTCTCATCCGATGGTATGCGTCAAATAACATAGGCCCATCATCTTTAAGATCCGCAGGTATCTCGTGCTAATCCAAAGTCAAACACTTGCCGCACTGATAACCTGCTGAAATCTTTCTTTCTAACTTCGTACTTGCTTTTGCACTTCATCCAGAAATCTTCCAATGAAGGCACATGTGCGTACTCCTGGGAGATTGTCTTCCTTGCCACTCCAAATGGATCAAAGTTCAATCGTGATGGGAAGAACTTTTGCTCGTACTCAGAGAACATCTCCGCTTGATTCCTTGGGCTTGATGAATACTCTCTGCATTGTAATAGCCCACCGTGATCGGGAAGAAGCACTCGACTTGTGCCGTTTCGTCGAGCGTACTCGTGGGAGATTGTCTTCCTTGCCACTCTAAATGGATCGAAGTTCAATCGTGATGGGAAGAACTCTTGCTCGTACTTAGAGAACATCTCCGCTTCATTCCTTGAGCTTTATGTATACTCTGGTAGCTGTAATAGCCCACCGTGATCGGGAAGAAGCTTGTAGACTTGTGCCGTTTCGTCTGTAGGTCATGCATCTCCATGAGTTGTCTGCTCAGTTCCATGATGACCAATCTATCACTCGGATATCTGGGCAACTTAACTGGTTCTCCTGAAAAGCCGGTGACCCTGAGGTATGTAAAGTCCGCAAACTGGATGAAGATACCGATCTCAACTCTGACATGCTTCCTAAGCTTCCTCGTGCCACTGTTGGCCTTTAGATCGCCGTCCAGCCTGCAAATGAATCCGTAGAAGAATCCATCGTTGACCACCTTGTAATCTTTATTGCATGTGAGCACAGTAAGTTGGATAACACTCAAAAATAGGATCCTTAGAAAGCACACCACGCCTATCCGGTTTGAGAAGACACCTTGTGAAGTCAGCAGATATACCAAATATGAAGTCATTTTGAAGTCAGTAAATACGCCTCACATTCTGAGAGCTACTCACCGATGTTATCACTAATGATTTCCGACCAATTGATTATTAAATCGCTTTGTTGATTTCAATGGTCCCGATGAAAGCATACATCGATGTGCGGAAGTTGTGAGCGTTAACTTCACCATTTATCCCGCATAACAATTTGGTAATATCATCCACCTTTTGTATAAGATTGGATAGTGGAGTTCGCGGGAACTTGGATTGAGATCTGGGCTTCTTCATTTATCTCGTTGTTCATTATGCCCACACAAATCAACTTTATGCTTTTCCCATCTGTGCCGCCGACATCCTCGTATGCTAATAGTAGTCACCACCCGTCGTGTTGGAATCTTCGACAATAATAATGACGAATCAAGCGTCTAGTCGGATTATTGTCTTCTCCGCATGACATCTCGGATCGATCTAGATAGTGGGTGGTAAGACCTAAGAACCTCCATCAATTCAGCAACCGAGTCATGGATGGGAATGTTGAAGCTTGAATGATTCCACTTTGCTTTTATCCGCACGCATGAGGGAAGTCTTTTCACTTTGATCATCAATCGGTTCAAAAGAGGTTTTGACCTAGATCTGTATCTCCAATGTCGCAAACACGGAAGTAATGCACGACTTTAATGAGATTTCTTTTTCATCCCACTTTGCCATGGTCAGTATCTGTCTTTGTCTAAGCAATTCTTTTTCTTTTTAATCGGCCATAATTCTTTACAACCGCGCAGATCTGGAGATTTCTTTAGATTCGGAGGATATATTCAATGTATTGGACATTGATTTAAGCTCCCTTTCTCTTATATAAGCACCTGTAATGAATACCATCAATTAATTGAGACAAAGACGGCAATCGAACATGAACACTTGATTTTAATTATAAAAATCTGCATATATCGAGCTTATTGCCCCAAAATTTGAGGTTTTGTTTGCATGCAAAGTAAGCATGAATTTAGTTAACTTGACCTGAGCACTGTACCACTATGCGGACAATTAATCGATTTAATTCAAGCTCCTTCAAACATAGGCACCAAACTTTGAAGCTTTCTCGTAGTGAAAACACCTTCCTCTGAGCAAAATTACTCCTTAATTGGGTGCCAAAATTGCCTGGGCTGCACTTCTTTGCTAAAGAATTAATTAATTCATTATTATGGCAGCCCCTCATATATAACCTTCACCATTCTATAATTAATAATTGCATTTCTTATTTCGACAATTAATTAATTAATAAACATGTTTTTTTCTTCAATTCGGGCGCCTATTTTGTGCATGCTCATGGCTGCCATAAAATAAATTAAATTTATTTAATTTTAGCTTTCTACTTCCAGTCCACATTGACATCACACCGTGCTTTGACCTTATGCATCAAAAATAGGAATTAATTCCATTAATTAATACTTTAAAAGTATTATTTCTCCTCAATATGGGTCGCACTTTTTGACATGAGAGGGGGCTGCATTAAATAAATTACATTTATTTAATTTTAGAATTCTATTTCTAATTTTCTTTATCCTCTTCTTCCTTGTTGACTTTTCCTCATGCTTGGGCGCCAAATTTGGAAATAGAATTAATTAATAAATGCAATTAAAGTTGTCCTATTCCAAAAGGGGTCGCACTTTTTGACATAGCCAATTTCTATTTTTAAAAGTCAATTTCCAATGGGATTATTCACCCTGCACCGCAGCTCCAAAAATCCCATGATCCACTTAAGCTATTTGACTTTTATAATGGGATTATTTACCTTGCAAGGCAGGTAAGAAATTCCCATCAATGCCTTAAGTGATTTTCTTTTATTTCACAATGGGAATTTTCACCCTGCAAGGTAGGTAAGAAATTCCCGCCTACCTGCTTTGCCTCTAATTTTCCCATTATGACTTAAGTGGCTTTGCTTCCATGGGAAAAAATACCTTGCCAAGTAGGTACAAAATTCCCACCTGCCTGCTGCTACCAAAAATCCCATTGTAGCTTAAAACCTTCCTTTTCCAAAAATGCGACTCCGCCCGAAGAAACATTTTTGTGCACGACTTCGTCTTTTCAGAGAGAACCAGACCTCCTGTGGAAAATTTCTTCTGGCATAACGTCCATAGATGATCTCCAAATACTCCAGGCAAGAAAACAGTCTAAACCGACAAAAGAATTGGCCTAGAGAAATTTCACAGAAAACAAAACAGGAAAACACTAAAAACACAAAACGTTGCCAGTCACAGATAAAGCCCAAGATTCATTCTTGGTTAAAACCCTACTGGTATATGGGAATATTGACATGTAAGACCACAACAGGGTTAAATCGGAGCACAATTTGCCTCAAATGGGGCTCAAAATAATTAAATAAAAATTTCGTAGGCAAACCCCAACGACAGAATATAACAATTTTGGGCATCTGGGTATTTGGCGAAATTGGCTAATATAACTCTCTGGGAATATCTTGACACAATACAAACACTTTCTGGCAATTAACACACAAAACGACCCATTATTTTAAAAGTACGATTTTTTTTTACATGGGGTAGTCTCAAATTTCAGGGTGAAATTTGGGGACAACACAACTCTTTGTGTTAATGTCCATCATGCTCGTCACCAGTTGTTTTAGCTGAATTGATACATCTTTCATAACCTTTAGACGGGCCGGCACCTCCTTGAGTTGTACAGAAGCTTGGCGAATGATTAGACTCTTCTATTCGTCGATAGCTTTAACTTGGTTACCTACATCTTCCACTTCCTGCATCATATGATCATTCACCTGCTTATTTGTTGAAATTGGATGAGTGGAAGATTTGACAACTTTGGCAATAATCTCGCACAACTGAGACACTTGCTTTTGAAGTTCAACTTTCTCTGCCTTTTCTTTGTCAAGCCTAAGGAATAAAACATTTATCAATGTCTGCGTGTCTTGCTTCAATCCTTCTGTAGTGGCTTGACCTATGGGTTATTTGGTCACTATTATATCCGCTGCCGTGAGCTCATCCTTCTTTCCTTTTCTTTGGGCCGACACCTCGGCCAACTTCTGCCTTGACTCCTAAATAATCAACCTCCAAGTAACCTTAGCAACTTTAGGTTTTCTGTCTTTTCCACCCAAACTCAGGAGCAACTGCAAGTCATGTTCCTCCAAGTTGATCTCCTCTCTAGCCTCTGGGACCGACTATGAAGCCAACCACTCTGAGAAATTACTTCTCGGAGAATGAGAAGTTGCCGAATGTACCACCATCTCGTGCTCTGGTTCCTCTCCATCTGAAATTGCTACAGTGTTGTGGCTACCGTCCTCTGTATTGTCCAAAGACAAAGCTCTTTCAAATTCTGCCATCTGCAACTTCAGCGTTTCTTCAGGAAGAGGTGCTGATCGGAGTGGTTGAGGAGAAAATACAAATGTTGCCGGATTCAACAATATCTTGTTGAGGTGCAACAATTGGTGAAGTACTTGATGCTTTGGAGAAGTTGGAACTAACACCATAGCCGTAGAAGTGATCTTTTCCCTTGAATGAGACTTTTTGTGCACTTTAATCTTTTCAGGCCTTCTGCTGCTTTCTCCCTCGTGCTTCCTTTTGAGGGAATCTCTTGTGCTGAGGTTGCCTTGTGATCTGATTCATCAAAGCTTCATCAAGGCAATATCCCTTTGTCAGCAACCAGTTTGAAGTATTGACCAGAATGGCGGCAGACCTCTCCTCGATCGTATGGCAACCACCAATGTTCTCTTGAAGTACAACTCTATCTCCTCCCATCTGATGATATGTGTCAAGTAACACAGGCCCATCATTTCTAAGATCCGCAGGTATTCGTGCTAATCCATAATCAAACACTTGTCGCGCTGATAACTGCTTTGAAGTCTTTCTTCCTAACTTTGTACTCGCTTCTGCACTTCATCCAGAAATCTTCTAACGAAGGCACATGCGCGTATTCCTGGGAGATTGTCTTCCTTGCCACCCCATATGGATCGAAGTTCAACCGTGCTGGGAAGAACTCATGCTCGTACTCAGAGAACATCTCCGCTTCAATTCCTCTAGCTTTATGAATGCTCTGGCAGCTGTAATAGCCCATTGTGATCGGGAAGAAGCCTATAGACTTGTGTCATTTCGATTGTAGGTCATGCATCTCCACGAGTTGTCTGCTCAACTCCATGATGACCAATTTGTCGCTTGGATATCTGGGCAACTTGACTAGTTCTCCCAAAAAGCCGGTGACCCTGAGGTATGTAAAGTCTGCAAACTGGATGAAGATATTGCCAATCTGGGACACAGCTTCCCAAGCTTCCTTGCTCACCCTGTTGGCCTTTAGATCACTTTGTTCATTCTATAAATGAATCCGTAGAAGAATCCATCGTTGACCACCTTATAATCTTTATTGCATGCAGGCATAGTAAGCTGCAGATAACACTCAAAAATAGGATCCTTGGAGAGCACACCACATCTATCCAGCTTGGAGAAGATACCTTGTGAAGCTGCTGCATATACCAAATATGAAGTCATCTTGAAGCTGTAAGTCCGCCTCACATTCTGGAGCTTCTTACCGATGTTATTACTAATGATTTACGACCATTTGATTATAGAATTTGCTTTGTTGATTTCAATAGTCCTGATGAAGGCATACATCCATGAGCGGAAGTTGTGAGCGTTAACTTTGCCATTTATTTTGCATAGCAATTTGGTAATGTCATCCATCTCCTGCACTAGATTGGATAGTGGAAGAGTCCTCGGGAACTTGAATGGAGATCTGAGCTTCTTCATATACCTGCGGTTCATTATGCCCACACAATCGGCTGTATGCTTCTCCCATCTGTTGATGGCGTCTAGTATGTTGATAGTAGTCACCACTTGTAATGCTGGAATCTTCAGACAATAATTGATGAACTGTGCATCTAGCCGGATTATTGTCTTCTGCGCAGCAAGATCTCGGGTGATCTAGATAGTGGGTGATACGACCTTGCACACTCTATGACGAATTCTTGCAAATCGAGTGTGAATCAATGTTAAAGCTCGAATAATTCTCTTGCTTTTGATTGCACGCATGAGAGAAGTCTTTCCAGCTTGGATCTCACAACCAATTCGAAAGGGGTTACGGACCTAGATCTGTATCTTCGATGTCAAAGAAACTTGGAAGTAATGCATGCTTGTGTTGAGCTTTCTCTTTGAACTCACTTTGCCATGGTCGGATCTTTATCTCGAGCAACTCTTTTCTCTTTATTCACCGGAATTCTTTACAACCTTGTGTAGATCTCGGGAATTTCTTCAGATTTGGAGGATATATTTAATGTATCGACATTGATTTAAGCTCCTTTCATTTATATAAGCACTGCAATTAATTCGACAAAGATGGCAACCGAACATTAACACTTGATTTTTATCGTAAAAATCTGCATATATAAAGCCCGTTGCCCTAAAATTTGAGGCTTTGTTTACATGCAAAGCCAACATGAACATTTTCAACTTCACCTGGGCACCTGTAATAATATGCAGACAATTAATCAGACTTAAATCAAGCTCCTTCAAATCTAGGCGCCAAACTTTGAAGCTTTCCGTCAGTGAAAACACCTTTTTCGGAGAAAAATTCCTCCTTCTTTGGGTGTCACAATTGCCTAGGCTGCACTCCTTTGCTAAAGAATTAATAATTCCATTAATATGGCAGCCCATGCTTATATAACCTTCATCATTCTATAATTAATAATTGCCCTTCCTATTTCCGGCAATTAATTAATTAAAAATCATGCTTTTCTCTTTAAACTTGGGCACCAAAATTTGCATGCTTTGGGGCTGCATTAAATAAATTAAATTTATTTAATTTTAGCTTTCTTCCTTCAGTCTTCCTTGACTTCACACTATGCTTTGACCTCATGCGCCAAAAATAGGAATTAATTCCATCAATAAATACTTTAAAAAGTATTATTTCTCCTCTAGGTGGGTCGCACTTTTTTGCATGATATAGGGCTGCATTAAATAAATTAAATTTATTTAATTTTAGCATTCTATTTCCAATCTTCTTTATCCTTTCATCATGCGTTGACTTTTCCTCATGCTTGGGCACCAATTTTAGGAATAGAAACAATTAATTAATACTTTAAAAAGTATTATTCTTCCTCTAGGTGGGTCGCACTTTTTGCCATGGCTGATTTCTATTTTTAAAAGTCACTTTTTGATGGGAATAATCACCCTGCACTGCAGCTCCAAAAATCCCATGGTCCACTTAAGTTGTTTGACTTTCATAATGAGATTTTTTACCCTGCAAGGTAGGTAAGAAATTCCCATCAATGCCTTAAGTGATTTTCTTTTATTTTATAATGGGAATTTTCACCCTGTAAGGCAGGTAAGAAATTCCCGCCTACCGCTTTGCCTCTAATTTTCCCATCATGACTTAAGTGACTTTGCTTCTATGGAAAAAAGTACCGCCTAAAGCAGATACAAAATTCCCACCTACCTGCTGCTACTAAAAAACCCATTGCAGCTTAAAACCTTCCTTTCCCAAAAATGCGACTTGCCTAGAAGAGGCCTTTTTTGTGCATGACTTCGTCTTTTTAGAGAGAACCAGACTTCCTGTGGCAAATTCCTTTTGACATGATGTCCGTAGATTTCCGGATACTCTAGGAAAGAAAACAGATCATCTTGTGAAGGAATTGACCTAGGGAATTTCATAGAGAAAATATGAGAAAAAAAAAAACGCAAAACGTTGCGAAGTCACGAGATAAAGCCCGGATCAATTCCTCGATGGAAACCCTACTTGGTATATGGGAATATTGACATGTGAAACCTCAATTGGGTTAAACCGGAGCACAATTTACCTCATACGGGGCTTAAAATAATAAATAAAAATTTCCTGCAAGTAAACCCCAAATGACAGAATATAACGAGTTTGGGCATCTGGGTATTTGTCGAAATTGGCGTATATGACTCTTCGGGCATATCTTGAAGCAATACATACGTTTTACGGCAATAAAAACACAAAGTGACCCATTATTTTAAAAGTACAATTTTTTTTTACATGGGGTAGTCTAAGATTTTAGGGTGAAATGGGGGACACGAGAGTCTAGTGCTTCGCATCCTTCTTCTAGTTTTCTGCGAGTTTTATTTCTAGTCAGTAAAGAGTTTCCGCTATGATGTATCGCTGGTAATGGCTCGTAATGGTTCACGAATGGCTCGTGCTTGGTCTGTGAGGGCACGTTTGTCTCTGGTTCGTGGCTCTGGTTCGTAAGGGCTCGTTTCTCTGGTTTTTCGCTACTCGTGGCTCGTATCTGTGCACGAGGTCACGTTTCTTCTTGTCGCAGCTCGTGAGACGGTTCTACTGGGTGTTCTTTATGCCCTCGACTGTGTTGCTTCCATCAGTCACGTTTCTTCCTCCCCTCGACTGTGTTGCTTCCATCATTGGCTTTGTCTTGCTTCCACGACTGTGTTTTGTCTGCTTCGTGGGTATGTTCGACTCCTCTGCCCTACGTCTGTATCTTTCTCGAGGGGATTCGTATCTAGTTTTTCGTGCCCTTCCTTTGCCCCACGATTGTGCTTCGTGCCCTCGTTTTTGGGTCTTCCATCTCAGATTCGTGGCTCGAGGCTCGTCCATCTGTATCGTGGCATGCATTGTTTGCTTCGTGGGTTAGTTCGACTGCTCAGGAGGGCACGAGAGTGTATTCCAAAATCGTGGCTCTGGTTCTGCCTGTGTCCTCCATTGTTCTCCCTACTTGGTTATTAGTTTGAAATACCCTTGTTGGGTCTGAGTTTTTGGTTCAAATCGTATGCAAACGTACAGGTACTCAGCCAGTATTGCGAATGAAATGGGGGATTCCCCCAGCTCTCCCCTCGTCTTGACACCATTACAAGCGGTTCATCCTTCACCGATGTCTCCTTCCACTTCCGTCGTTGCAGTAACCCCCTCAGCTGGGAAAAATGAACCGGGGCAGCAAGATTTACCCAACATCATAGCGGAATTACTACGCAGGCTTGAGATAGTGGAATCATCTAACAAAATGCTACGAACTGAGGTATTTGAACTGACATCCCGAATGGAGAGAGCTGAAGCGAACAACATCACACTGCACAGGAACTTACAGATATCACGACCCAGGCCATTCCTATAGGTACAAAAACCAATTACATGCAGAAATTTCAGACTTGAAGCACAAACAGGAAGAGATTCAAACCCAACATGAAAATCTCAAGAAACAATCGGATTCATGGGCACAAATAGTGAAAGGTAGAGACCAAAACACCTCTCCTCTTACCGTTGTGGAGGAAGTTGTGCAGGCAAAACTTGTGGAAGAAAGAAACGACGAGCAAGAGAGCTCAATCTCAAGGTAAGAGGGCTGCCCACACCTCCTCCTTCTGATCCTTTCGCCATTGCTTCTGATTTCATCACAAATAAGTTGGGGTTGTCGAAGTGCAAATTGATAGGGCATGGCTTGGTCTTGATTCTACCCTCTTCCTTCACTTCAAATCAGCAGATGACAGGCTTCGGGCTCTTAGGGCTAAACGGAGACTATTCTCACTCCCGGATAAAATCTTCCTTGATGAAGATCTCACTAGAGCCCAGTGGGCAGAACTCAAACAGTCTCGGGAGTTAGTCATGGCAGCCAGGAAGGCTGGTAAATGGGCGGTGATTCGAACCTCAGACCAGTGATTCGAGACACTTTCCCTCCTGGTTGGGCTCTGGTTGACAGGTTCCTACTGGAGTGGCGTCATAACAGGGGCATTTCCATGTCATGTTGGATTGGAAAATAGGTCTTACTGGTCCTAGCTTGGTCTTCTACAAGTTGTAGTGGGTTATTCAGACTCTTAGTCACTGGGCATCGGGGCTTCGCAAGTTACTTCCAGCCAGCCTTGTTTGTGTGGTGATGGTGTTGGGGGTGTTGCTCCCTCTTCCGCTCACCCCCCACCATTATCCTCTTCTCCCTTTCTGGGTTCTCCGCACTTGCTGCTTCCTTCTCCTCTTCTCCATCTCTTTTTGTATTTCGGGCGACCCGTTTGGGTCCTCTCGCTGTGTTCTTTTTGCTTTGTACTCTACAGTCCCATTGACCTACTTTTGTGGTCATTTGTCGGACATTAATAATATTATCTTATCTTATTATCGTATCTTATCTTATCTACATCATAGCATTGGTTCATGGGGCAAGATTTAGTAGTACGAGTGGTTGAGGGATGGGTGATGGAGCTGGGAAAGGATCTCAGGGCAACCTCTTACATGGCAGAGGAAAGGCATGTATACTTGGCCTCTGCACTAGGAAGGTTAGAGAAGTGGGGCTCAGAGGGGAGAAGGTCGCGGATGTGGGATGAGTAAGATCCGTAATCCCCTTTATCAAACTGAAAGGAGATGCGAGGGGGTAGTGGGGAGGGAATGATGGTGGTAGGGTGGCGACTGAGAGAGAAGGATATGAGTGCATGGTCGGCAAGGGGAATGGGGGAAATAGAGGAGTAGAGGAGGGGTGAGATATCCGGGTTGGCAAGGACATAGTCCACCACACTAGTGCCCCCGCCATGGGGACGACATGTGAAGAAACGTGAATCCGGGAAGCGCTCGATCCCATTAAAGATCACCATCCCCTGTGACTCCCCAAGCTGGAGGAGGAACTGTCCATAAGTTGTGAAAGGGCCATTTGTATCCTCAGAAATCCTATGCAGGCCAACTGACACAGGGTCAATCCTTTGTGTGCGAACGTATACTCTAATCAATCATAGAGAGGAACTTGTAAGTGTCTAGTACGGGCATTAAAATTGCCTAAAATGATAACATCCCCTGCGACAAAGTATTGACTAATACTGTTGGCAAGGACATAGTGCACCACACTAGTGCCCTCGCCATGGGGACGACATGTGAAGAAACGTGAATTCGGAAAGCGCTCGATCCCATTAAAGATCACCATCCCCTGTGACTCCCCGAGTTGGAGGAGGAATTGTCCATAAGTTGTGAAAGGGCCATTTGTATCCTCAGAAATCCTATGCAGGCCAACTGACACCGGGTCAATCCTTTGTGTGCAGAACGTATCCTCTAATCTGTCATGGAGAGGGACTTGTAAGTGTCTAGTACGGGCATTAAAATCGCCTAAAATGATAACATCCCCTGTGACAAAGTACTGACTAATATTGTCGTATAAGTCAAAGAAAGGATCACCATCTAGGCCATTGTGGATGGCATAAGGGGAAGCAGTGGAGGAAAGTAACAAACTGCTATATAGAAATCCCTAAAGAATCGAGCGGCCCCAATAATACGGATCCACATGTACTTGGCAGACTCGTCAGAACCAGCCATCGAGATCCTATTCTGGAGGGAAACCCTATAAAGACAGGCAACCCCACCAAAGCCTCTGACACTACATGAACCCCTAGTCTCACCCGTCTCGCAAGTGATAACCAAAGAAATCCAGTAATACCTAGGAGAGGACGAACCGGGCTCTTGTGTGTCTCTGTGATGAAGAGAATGTCTGCAGCCCCGAGAGCATCTAACATAAGGCCAGGGGAAGACCAAAGGGAACCATTCCCATTCCAACAACTGATAGATAAGCCTCTGGCCTGACTCCTCTCCCACTTGGCTGTCATTGGGAGCCCCTTGGCAGGGCTCCCAACCAGGAGGAGGAGAGTCTCTAATAACAACCCGAAGATTCCTGATAACCGCCCATTTACCTGCTTTCCTCGCTGCCATAACTTGCTCCCTAGAGTGTTTGAGCTCCCCAACTTGTGTCCTGGTGAGATCTTCATCAAGGAAGACCTTGTCTGGGTGTGAAAACAGAACCCTCTTAGCCTTGAGAGCTCGCAGCCTGTCAAAAGCTGTCCTGAAATGGATGAAAAGTGTGGAATCATAGCCAACCCAAGCTCTTTCTAATGTAATGTCAGAAATCCCCAAAGTATTAGTGATAAAGGAGTTACCAACCGTCAGTGGGTCCTATGTCGGTGTGGGGGTGGGAGACCCCTCACCTTGAGGTTTAGTTCCCTGTCACGCCTAATACGCTCCTCAATTAACTTGGCCTGCATAACGGCCTCAACCGCAGCCAAAGGAGGGGAACGTTGCCTTTCCCACTAACAACCTTGGTCCATGATTCCGTCTCCAGTTTTAAGGAAGCTTGGTTATTTCTGATTTCCTCCTGTTGAGACCGGAGGTCAACGATTTCTGCGTGTAGGGCATCATTAGGGAGCTAGTATTATCCGTGTTGTTGGCTAATTTTTCTCTCAAGATGGCATTCTCAGACTCAACATCTGCGACCCTGCCAATAAGTGTATAGATCTCAGTTTGGAGTTGTTGATTGGCATTTTCAACTTTCTGGATTTGGTTGAGAAGTTCCAATAAAATGTCTGTTGTATTGCTAGATGTGTTACCTAGGGATTACCAATCGTGCCGCTGCTAGTAGGAGTTTCCTAGGCCATGATTGAAGCTAAACCACTAGGATAAACCACCTGAAGAGGGGAGAGACTGAGAGGCGAACCAGAGAGCATACAAAAAGATTTTTGTGGGCCTCGACAGTGAGTCAAGACTGTGCATGCACGAGCACAAATATGCAGGCAGTCACGAGTATGCAGACACAGTGACCAGTGGCCCCCGAAGATGCTGGGAAAACCAGGAATTGTGACCAAAAGAATCACGAAAGAGGGAAGCCCGAGCCAAACGATTTTTCCAGAAGCTCAGAAACCCACGGTTTTGACAGAGCAGGGGCTATGAAATTGCAGGAGGAGAGCCACGAAGTTGCAGAGAAGGCACTGTTTTGTATTCTGCCTGGTTCGTGGCTGTTTGTGCCCTCGTTTCTGGGACTCGGAGACTGTTTTCGTGGGCTGTCTTTTCTTGCAACGATTTTCGTGGCTTTCTTGCAACGATTTTTGTATCTTGTGGCTCTCACTGTCACGCAAAACGTGACCACGAAGCCCTGCGAAAAACGTGACCAGGAGCTGCGAGAAACGTGATCAGGAGCTGCGAAAATCGTGACAGAGGGTTTATGCAGATGCTGGGAAAACACGAATCCTGTGGAAAACACGACCAGAAGGCTCTCCAAAATGCAGGAAATCCCGTGCCACGAATCCTGTGAAATCGTGATTAGAACAATCACGAAAAAGCAAAATGGAAAACGCTGCAATCAATCGTGATCCAGAGCTCACTTGACTATCTTGTTAAATACCCGTACTTGGATATGTGATGGAAATTTCAAGTCCATGATATGTTTTGCTGGTAAGCGTTCTTTGTCAAAGGATATTTGATGCTCTTTTGTCTTCAAAGTGTTAAAAATGATGCAAAATAGGCTGGTTTAGTATTGCAAGATAGTAAATCTTAAAAGGAATCATGCTGCTTATCCAAGACAAAATTATCAAAATTATCAAAATTATCAAGGTTGCAGGCGTACCTATCCCTCCTCCACAGATTAGAATACCCAGAGGCCGCTGTCTATGCAGCCATCTAATAAGATAGTCCCGTGCCAACACCACTCCAAACTATTCCACCCAATTGCGGAAGAGAAATAGTACCCGGGCAAAACCATTTGGCGAGTATCCCAATGCATGGTGCTTCCTTGTAATATTTCAAAGTATCCTAGAGCCTACAAAGTCTGTCATCCCGATCAATGTGGTGATCAGTCTTGCACCGAAGTCTGTGGGAGCCGACTCGAAATTGACCTAGAGGTATACGGAGGGCATGCACCCAATGATGAGAGGTGTACTGAGGGTGGATGATGAGTCCATCTCTGATCTCAAGAAAGTGCTCTGCATAAAAGGACATCTTAGGGCACAAACCCCAAGAGGGTTCACCCAAGTAGTCTGAATGAAGCTCCTGTAGATATCTTCATGGATGGACCTGTTCAACACTTGCTTGGTGGGCAAGAGATGACTGGGAGCATTTAGGGAATACTGGAAAGGGGGGAGATGATCAATCTGGATACCAACTGAATCCAACAAGGCAGAAGTCTTAGAAAACCAACAATGGCCCACAACCTGGCAATACTCACAGAGGAACAATAAGCGAGATACGAGATACCTGTCATGCCCATCGGAGAGATCACCAAACCTCCTGATATGGTGAAGAAAGGCTGATATGTCAAATATAGTTTCTAGACAGAAAGGTCGGGCTTCGAACTCTGCCATATATTGGGGACTGTCTGCTTGCATCTGATGAAGCGGCGAAGGAGGAGAGTCTGAATCCTCTCAGCAAAAGCCCAATCTATGTCTAAAAGGGAGGGCCCCCAGACAACAGACCCATAGAGAACAATGGGGCGGATGAGGGAGTTCATAAGAAACATCTTGGAGGAGATGTCCTAGAAGTGGTGCCAAAAGCACTGTCTCTCGAGAATGGCAAGAGACCCATACCCTTTATTCACCCCGATCAAGAGCATGCCTCATACTTGAATCTAGGCCCTGAGAACTGGACTCCCAGGTAGGTGTATGTATTAGTAATTTCAACCTCCTGCCCCTTGAAGAAGAAATGGAGGTGTGATGTCCTCAACCCGTTGAAGACCATGACCTTGGTCTTACCCAGATTGACCGTCAAATGCCGAAGATCACAGAATAAAGCAAGTGCATCAAGCTGTCTCTGAAGCCCCTCAGGAGAAGAGGCGAGTAAAACAATATCGTCGGCAAATAGGAGAATAGAAAAGCGGGAATTTCTTAGCTGCCTTGCAGGGTAAAAATTCCCATTGCTTTGACTTCCTATTTTTAGCAATTCCTCTTGCCAAAAAGTGCGACCCACCTTGGCATTAATACATGCATTTAATGATATTTATTAATGTTATTTCTAGCCAAGTTTGCGCCATAAATAGAAGGAAAGTCAAGGCAAGTGGATGAGCTAAAGAGAAGTCAAGGATGCATGCTAAAAATAAATAAAATAAATTCATAAAAATCAATCAGAAGCATGCAGACTTGGGTGCCCAAATTGGAAGAAGAAGCATGTCTTTTAATTAATTAATTGCCAAAAATAGGGAAAGACAATTATTAAAAATAGCATGCACATGGCTATATAAGCATGGGACGCCATAAGGGAGAAGCAATTAATTCTTTTTGATGGAGCTTGCAGCCCGGAAGGATTTTGGCGCCAAGGAAGGAGGATTTTGCATTAAAAATATTTTCCACTTTGCCGGGAAGCTTCCAGTTTTGGCGCCTAGGGTTGGAATAGCTTTATTTTTATTATTCCAAGTATTTGCATGTTGGTATAAGTGCCTAGGTGAATTAAATAATATTTTTGCTTACTTTGCATGCAAGCAAAGCCTCGAATGTTAGGGCAACATGCTTTATATGCAACTTTTGGTGATAAAAATCAAGTATTCATGCCATGGACTCCATGTTTGTTTGAATAAATTATAGGTATTCATCACAGGTGCTCATAATGGTGAAAATCAATACTAGATACATTGAATATATCTTCTAAATCAGAAGAAATTGCAGGATCTGCACAAATTGATCCAATTACAAGGGATTCTGGCAAAAATAAAAGAAAAATAACTCTTCAGACAAAGATTATTCCAGGCATGATGAAGCATGATGAAAGAGAAGGGTCAACAGAATCATGCATGACTTCCAGGCTTACGAAATCAATGATACAAACATGGGCCCTGAACCTATCACTGATTTGATTGACAGATCCAAGGCCATTGGTAGATCATCTCTTATGCGGGCAATAAAAAGCAGCGGGATCATTCAAGCTTCAGCGTTTCCAGTCACAGCTCAATTGTCGAGTTTGTTTTGGAGTGTGCAAGGTCTTATCATCCTCTTTCTAGGACAATCCGAGATGTTGCAGGGAAGACAATAATCAGGTTGGATGCACAATTTATTAATTATTGCCTTAAGCTTCCGGCACGGCCAGTGGTGATTGCAATTAGCATGCAGGATGCCAGCAATAGATGGGAAGACACTGAGTCACATGTTCGACAAGTATATTCAGTTTCAGAACAAAGAAAAAGCATAGAGTATGACGACCGACATATTTTCTTTCTTCTTCCCTTCCCTCTCTTATTCTTATTTCTCGGACAAAATTGTAAAACTAAAGTAATTGGTTAAAAGCCATTACTTCTAGTTATTTGAAAAGGTCCTCAATTGAGAATAGGTGGCAGACATGCAAAACTTTGATTTAGTCTTCAGATGCATGTCATGAGGAGAGAAATTTCAGGGAAAGATTGCCGTTGTTTTCTTTATAGCTTCTGTATGTGTCAGTTCAGTTATTGCTTTCCTATTTGTAATTGCCCTCTATGCACAATAAATAGAGGGAAAACCTACAGTTAAAGGATCAAAATTGGTAATCAGCATTCTTGTGTTCCAGACTTTGAGCTGAAACCCTTGATATCTTTTTGAAAGCTAAGGAATTGAAAGGAGACAGATTTCCGGAGAACTTTGTGTCAACGGTGCATTTGTTTCTTACTTCTGTGTAGATCTTTGCATAAACTTTGTGTTATCTCAGATCTAGATTTGAAACTTTCCTTTCCTTTAAATTCTGTATTGTGAGATCTGTTTGTTTCATCTATGTGCATGAGACCAACTCTGCAAACTATTGGTTGGATTGCACATCTTCTTTGCTTTCTTCCCGATTCAATTATTTCCCCCTTTTGTAAATATTTCTTTACAACTGCTTACTTGCTGCAGAATTGCCTAGCTATGGCTCATGAGCTTTGCAATTAAAGTAAAACCCAAAATAGTTACTCAGATCCATAATTGATAAAAATCATACACAGGAGCCTCACCGGTAAATGAGGGAGATTTATTTCGATTTGCCTAGGTTTTCCATTGTGCGAAAAATCTAGCCAACGAGTCCCTCGTAAAATCCTCGAGTTCGTCTATGTATATGCTGAACAATGTAGGAGACAAAGGGCAACCCTGCTTGACCCCAATGGTACTCCTGATGAAGTCAGAAAGCCCAGTAACAGTGCGGAGACGGCCCAAAACCTCCTCATAAAGGTGCATGATGGTAGCTAAAGGAGTCTTTGAAATACCAATCTCTTTGAACCTCTAGGAGAGAGATTCTCGCGAAATAGAGTCAAAGGATTTCCGAAGGTTGTCAATGCAACAAAAGAATTTGGAAGAGCGATGTCGTGCCTCCTCAATAATGGTCCGAAGAGTGAGAACGTGGTCAATGGTCTGGTAGGTTGGTCAAAATCCCGCCTGTCCTCTAGCTCTGCAGTGATTCTGGTCCAGAAACTCTAAAACTCGCATGTGAAGCACAATAGCATAAAGCTTGGCGAAAGTGTGACCCACCATGATCGTTCGGTAGTTGTTGGGGTCAGAGGTAGGACTCGACTTGTGGATGGGATGAATAATGTGGTGGGATCGGGGCTCAAAAAGCTTGTGCAAACTAGGCAAGGTTAAAGAGATCCACTAAGTAGGCTTTGAGGATGCCAAGACTCGCTTGGATAGTTCAGCCTGGAAACCCTCCTCATCCGCTGCTTTGTTGCTATTCATGGTTGAGATGGCATTTTTGACATTCGTGTGGGTGAAAATGTGACAATTAGAAGGTGGGGATACCACTCGAGATCTAGGGCTGGCCATGAAGATCGTAAAGAGTAGAGGCATGAAAAAACATGGAGCTGGAATCTAGGTCCTGTGGAAGAGGGGAGTGCTAGGGGAGAATGGTACTCCAGAAGTGCTTGGGAGAGTGTGAAAGGGACTTGCAGAGCTCCCGCCTTCGTCGGGATATGAAGATACGTTTCTTGTGGCGAAGGAGGTGGCGATAGGTAGACTTGAGAGAGGGATAGGATGGGAGAGCATGGACTAAAGCAAAACGAAGCTACTGGTGAAGGGCTTTACAGTCCTCATCATACCATTGGTTCATGGGGCAAGTTTTTCTGCTATGATGGGTGAGAGTGATATGGGGGTAGGAATTTGAGGCAGCCTCATGGATAATGGACGAGAGGAGGTTGTACTTTGTGTTCGTGGGGAGTGAGGTGAACTGAGGCTCGGGGGGAAGAAGTTGACAAAGGTGGGAAGAGAAGGTTTTAGAGTCACCCTCACTAAACTTCATAATAGTACGTGGAGGGCAGTGAGAGTGATGCAGGACCTAGGGGGATCAATCTGTAAGATGAAGGAAAGGGTAACATGATCAACAAGGGGAATGGGGGAGACAGAAAGGTGGTGGATGTGAGGAATGTGGTTGGGGGTGGTTAGAATGTAGTCCACAACACTAGCCCCACCACCGTGGGGAGTACAAGTGAAGGACCTGGAGTCGGGGAAGCACGAAAGCCCATTTAGAATCAACAACTCATGAGACTCTCCCATCTGTAAGAGATGTCGGCCATAGGATGTCAAGGTCCCACATAGTCATCTGAATCTCTCTGAATACCGATGGAGTCGGGATCTATCTCAACGACAAAGCACATCACTAGTCCTGTCGTGAAGAGGGACTTGGAGGTTTTTGGTTCGCACATTGAAGTCCCCTAGATGATGACCTCCCAACCGTTGAGAACTGGTCTAAGAAGGGATCACCGTCAGGGCCATTATGAATGGCATAAGGGGAGGAAGTTAGTGGAAAGTAGCAAACCACAATATAGAAGTCTCTAAGGTGTGGTGACGTCCGTCTGATCTTGACCCAAAAGAAGTGGGCAAACTCATCCGCCGCGACCATTGAAACGCTATTTTGGAAAGTATCTCTGATCAAGCAAGCAACCCCGTCAAAATCCCTAACCTCCCCATAAACTCGGAGTCTCCCGTCTCAAATAGAAATCTAGTGATACCCCGAACCTCAGGGAGAGGATGAATAGGGCTCTCATGGGTCTCTATGACAAAAAGAATGTCTGAAAATTCTGCGCGTTGAAGAGAACACTAGGAGAAGACTAGAATAACCCGTTGCCATTCCAACAAGCGATGGAGATTCCCCTGCTTCGTAGTCTCCCCATGAGACCGTCATTTGGAACCGAGAACCGGGAGCCCATCCGGGAGGGAAAGAGTCTTGAATGACAGGTCTGAGGTTATGGATTACTGCCCACTTGCTTGCTTTCCTAGCTGCTATCACTACTTCACGAGATTGCTTGAGTTCAGCTACTTGGGCTCTGGTGAGGTCTTCGTCAAGGAAGATCTTATTGGGGAGGGAGAATAGTTTGCGTTTGGCTCTGAGCGCTTTAAGCCTGTCTTCCACTGATTTAAAACAGAGGAAAAGGGTAGAATCCAGCCCAAGCCATGCCTTGTCAAGCTGCACATCTGGGAGCTCCAATTGTTCCGTGAGAAAGTTAGACCCAATGGCCATCGGGTCTGAGGAAGGAGGAGTGGGCAGCCCTCTCACTTTGAGGTTAAGTTCCCTGGCACGACTGGTGCGTTCCTCTATCAACTTAGCCTGCACCACTTCTTCCACAAAGAGGAGGAGGAACAATGCCCTTTCCCTTCACCACTTGGGCCCAGGAGTCTGTTGTTTCAGATTTTCTTGTTGGGTTTTGAATTCTTCCTGTTTGTTTTTGAGGTCCAAGAGCTCAGCTTGCAGCTGGTCGTTGACAATATTGGAGGTGGAGTTGGATGTGTTATCTGCCAGTGATCTCCGTAGAGAGATATTATCTGCTTCAACCTTCTCCAACCGCGAAGTAACCTTCGTGCGGAGAACACTTTGTTAGAGGATAATACGATTTCCAATCTTTGTATGAGTTCCTCAATTATGTTGGGTAGACCCCTTCGAATTGACCTTGCTCTGTCCTCCTTGCGATGTAATCTGCCTGTATAGTTGAGCTGGATGGAGACATTGTTATTGGATGGATTGCCTGTAGTGGAGTTAGAGAGAGGGGGATGTTAGGGGAATCACCCAAATGATCAAGTCGTTTGAGTGTTGGTGTGGGCATATAGTCAAACAGTTCTCTGCGATTATAACCAGGAGTTCGAGAGTTGAAACTTGTACACTAGTGAATACGAGAGAAAAGACGGGTGCACGTTCCAAAATGAGTTTGCGAGAGAGGGGCCACGAAAGAATCGAGTGTTAGGTTTGTGTGAACAGATAAACGAATCGAGAAGACCAAAACAATGCGAATATCGGGTGTGTTCGATATGAATGACGAGCGGGGGAGAGAGAGGACCATCGTAAACAGGAAGAGTATGAATGCAGACAGAAATGGAAGAGCGGGAAGGACGGGAAAGGATGGACGGGAGGGCAGAAAAGAACTGGGAGGGCAGAATGGAGAGGGATGCACAAACCAAAAGGGAAATACGAACAAGGGAAAAATTATGTCACAACCTTGGGCAATCGTGAATAGTTGTATGGGTAAAGGAAAGGGTACATAGGTTGTTGTTCACAATCGCGAGAGCACAAGCAATCGCGAGATCTTGGGCAATCGAAACCCACAATCGTGAGAGCACCAACTGTCGCCGCAAGATCCCCAAAACAAATGGATTTACGTGTATATTTCCTTGCCACGATAGATACGACAATATTCACGAGTGAAGGAGGTTTCAAAACCCTTGTTCGAGAAAAACCGGTGATTAAAACTGTATCTTGGACTTTGAGACTCATGATCAATCATGCCCATTTGAACAAGGGAGAGGGATGCACGAACTAGAAGGGAAACACGAATGCAGAAGGAAAACACGAACATTGTCGTTGCCATTCTTGTGTCATTATGGGAAGCTTGTTGTTAAGAATGATCGTATGCCATGTTTGATCCTTGTAATATAATTGGTGATAATGTGAAGAACTTGTTGAGTAACATATGGCACATAGACCTTTTCTTGCAAGCTCAAGATTATGTGAACATAATTGTTTGGGTTCCGGTTGATCTGTTGACTCATAAGAAAGAGGAAGAATCTTGTGTTGATGAAATCTTTGGTCAGAAGATGGATTCAAAGGGGAAAGACCTCAAAGGCTTCACGGTCAAAGTAGCGGATGGTTATTCCATGCCATGCACAAGGAGGAATCCCCAACTCTTTTCACGTTGAGAGAGCATGAGGTATGAGATGATCTTTATATGATTGGCATAGTTGGTACAAATCTTGTGCTGGGGTCCCATTGTTACATTCATTAGGAGAGCTCACTCTCAACTACCAAAGTATGGAGTTGAGCTTCATGGATAAAGGTAAGAAGGTGATACTTCAAGGTATGATTTTGGAAACCACTCAAATCAAGTATTTGGTAGAAGATGTTTTGTCCAAAGAATCATATCTTTTCTCTTTATCTAAGATAACAACAGATTGGAAGCCTTTAACTACAACTGAGTATGACAAGAATAAATCGCTAATGCTTCTTTTAAAGGAGAAATTGTTACATTCATTGGGAGAGCTCACTCTCAACTACCAAAGTATGGAGTTGAGCTACAAAGATAAAGGAAAGAAGGTGATACTTCAAGGTATGATTCCGGAAACCACTCAAATCAAGTATTTGGTAGAAGATGTTTTGTCCAAAGAATCATATCTTTTCTCTTTATCTAAGATAACAACAGATTGGAAGCCTTTAACTACAACTGAGTATGATAAGAATAAGTCGCTAATGCTTCTTTTAAGGGAGAAATTGTGGGTGAGAGGTACAAAATAATGGATGGGCTCATTCTCTATAAGCATGGAGTCTATTTGTTTTCCGAATCGAAAGTGAAAAACAAGATAGTAAGGGTTGTTCATGATGCCCCATTGGCTGGTCATCTGGCTATCTCAAGACATACAAAAAGGTGAGAGAAAGGTTCTTTTGGAAAGGTCTTAAAGAGGAGGCGCCTCAATACATACAAGAATGTTTGGCTTGCCAATGAAACAAGACGGAGTATGGATTTCCATCTGGACTATTGCAGCCCCTTCCTATTCCCACTCACAAATGGGAAGGTAGCTCCATGGACATCATCACCGGGCTGCCTGCGGTTTAAGATAAGAATTGTTTTTATGTTATGGTTGATAGATTCACAAGATATACCCAATTATGTCCACTTCTAGCCAAGTATAATGTCAAAGTAACACAACTTAAGCATGGTGAAGTTACTTGATGGTGGTTAGTGGTGACAAGAGGAGTGTACCTTGGAGAACTATAGCTCAAAATTCCAGACTTGGTCCTATTGTTATTATTCAAATTAGCCACCACAAGATCTCAATGGTATACATACAAGTGGGTAAGCAAGTAATTTTGGTCAAAGGATGGAGCATTTTTCGATTGATGAATGTTGGGTGAAAATTTTGAGCCTTTAAAGAGGCGTTTTCAATAATTTCAATGCTTACATTTCCAAATCTTGCAAGGAGGTTTCAATTTTGTAGCTGTTGTTCCATTTTACGTTGTTGATTTTGATAAAATTGAATTATAAGTTGCTTTCAGACTTGAACAATTGCAAGAGTGACCATTTTTGCGGTCACAAAATCATTGGAAAATAGGGGAAAGAGCCAGTTATCGTGAATCATAATGTGGGAGGTTGTTAGAGCCACTTAACAATCATAAAATTTAAAAAAAAACCCTTTTAGAGAGCATGATTTTTTTAATATACAGATTTTCTTTCAAAAATTTTGAGTATGTGAAGAATATATTTTTAAGGGATTTAAAATAAGTACTTTTGAATACAAAGGAATTTAAGGCAACCCATTAGTTGAGAATAAAATCACCTTTTATGGGTTGTTTATGTGTCATCATTTCATTGGTTCATTTATTGATGTGACTTACTTTATTGGCTAGTTTTTATTTCATTTTTAACTTTAATTCAAACAACTATTGGTACTTTGTTTCACATAACTACTCACGGTCATTGGGCCATTCGCGGTCATTGGCTCCTTTCCCTAGTGGTGGATGGTTTCAACTGAAGTAGACAACTACTTGAGCCAACATAGCTCCAAATTGGGTGCAAAACAGGTCATTCATGACTGTAATACTTTGCTTCCAACCTGTATAATTAAAGAAGTAATATGGGATGACAAACACCTTGACCCAAGAGTCAATTTAAAGGCTGTTTGTAGAGGGTGGACTGCTGCTTTGTGCATTTTCAGCTTGTTCTTTTCACTTTTTGGGTCATAAAAGAACATCTAAACAATCGCAAGTTGTGTTTCCTGCATCTAGATCATCTTGTGATATCTTGTGAAAATATAAAGTGGAATTCCAGTCACCTTCATTCTAATTTTTGAAAGAGAAAAGCAAGGTTACATTGGTGTGTGGGACAACATGAGGGAAATTGTGGACAACCAATGCTTGGATGGTAATTGTAAGGCCTTGGCAAGTAAAGAAGAAGAGTTGGCCATCATATCCGCAAAGCATGAGTGGATGAAGAAGGGAACACATTTTTTCTTTAATGAGTTTGCTTCATGTGCAGGTACATCAAAGAAGGAGCCACATAGATTTATTTGGGATCCAAGAGCTTGCTTTTTCTTGAGGGCAAACAAATTTGGGAAGGGAGGATTGTAATGTCCCCTTTTCGAAATAATATAAATTGAAGGCTTCTTGCTCATCTTCCTTTCCATGGACAAGGAGAAGTTTAACGAGGGAAGTCCTTGGGTTTCATTTCAGTTTTCTTTTATTGATATTAATGTTTTTATTTTGTGTTTTCCCCTCTAAGGCAGGTCGGTTGGGTTGGAGAGCTTCCAAAGTGAAATTAGAAATTAAGACAAGCTTTTAAAGAGGTCGGTCTTGGGGGAATTCTCCTCTAAGGCTTTTGGCACCACCACTAAGCTATAAAAGGGGTCACATAGGCTCTATTTGTGCATCTTTTTGGCATATATAATTTTATCTACTTTGGTTCTAGAGCGGTGCTCTAATCCAATTCCACTAAAGGGTGACAATCCATTAGTGTGGCAAGCAAGGGAGACCCTTGTTGAAGATTGGAGGACGGAAACCCTCCAATTTGGTGGTGTTGAAGACATTCTTTTGATGGTTCGTAGATAGGGCATCAAGAAGAAGACATATCAAGGGTTTTGGCATTGTTTAGAGCCTCTCTTTGAGGGAGCAACTTGTATAGGAGTGTGATTGGATGTCTTTTAGGGCATGAATCAACATTCCAAGTTGATATTTGTACTTATCATATTTTATAAGGCTGATATATTGCATATTTGGTTGATATTTGGACTTCTCATATTTTATAAGGCTGATATATTGCATATTTGTCATTTGTTGGGGTTTGGAGACCTCACTTTTAGCTCATTTTGTGGACTGCACTTCTGCTGTCATAAAATTAATTGCAGTTGGGTATTATTTCATATTTTGGCACATGTTTTGGATGGTTTGGCTTGGTGTTTGTTCCATTAATTCAAAATAATTTGGAGAAGGATTTGTACACTTGTTTTTAGCTTGTTTGGAGGGTGTTTGATGCCCTAAAGTGCAATTTTCAGTTCGCTGCTAGGGTTTCAGTTAATATTGGAACTGCTGTTATAAAATCCAGATTTCATTCATGTTTGGAATTGTGTGATTTCCTTGTTTGTATGATTCAGCCCTAGAAAGGGACATTACACCGTGCTATAGCTAATAGTTCTCTTTCAATTGGAAGCCACCCCTATCTCTATATATCCCTTAGTTTCGAGAGAGCCCTTTTGAACTCCCCTTGCCCCTAATAATAGTAGGGAAGTCACTAGAAGGTCACTCCTTTGTTTTATGAGCTACGATTACCACTCTATATATAGCTTGAGGAAGCTCCAAACTTAATAATCACGATCTCGCCCCTACTCAACCTTTTCGTCACGTACTAGTTAGTTGTTAGTGATAAGAAGATGCTTGCTTACTTGTTCACGATTTCAAACGGATAGATGCCCCGACTAGATTGAAGGATGTTCCTGCGTCGTCCCCTCCTATTAAACTAGAGGGAGTAGAGCTGAAAGAGAATGGGGAGAATAGGAAAGACACTCATCTATAATAGGAAGGATGATCTTACAAATGCAAGGATTCTCTAGTTAGAAGGATTCTTCTTTGCCTAATCCCTTCCTATTAGAAAGATAAAATCGAGAGGTAGGTGCGGTGGAAAACAAAAGAAATGTAGTACAAAGCCCTTATGTCGAAGAATGATAGATTAAAAAGCAAAAACAATGTCGATTGTGTCAACAACACAATAATATACCTAAATAGATTAATAAAGACAATATGAGCCTTGTTTGAACCAAAGATTTATAAACACGAAGTATACCAATATCACAACAATCAACTGGCAACATACCAAATTTAGTTGTCTACATAATGCCCCACTTTGATGTGTGCGCATGCATACATATCAGATTGCAAACAAGAATATACTTGACAAGCTTACTTGAAGGATTTTTGTAGCATAAATTTTGGATTGTCCTTAAGATTTTGGAAAATGCACACCCATGCAATCATGTGAAAACAAGTGTGAGGGAAAAGCGCGACCATGTATATGTATATATATTTGTAATTCAAGAAATTGTTGAAATCTAGGAAATCACAAAGATAGGAACACATTGTGGTGCAATTGTTTGCAAGCTAAAATCAGAATATGGAGTGTCTTGTGATGAGACCAAAATATCCAAATTTACTACTAGGAGGTGTCTCGAAGGTGAGACAAGAGTGGCCATATTTGATTTGAGTATATTATGGATCATCTTGAAGAAATGTCAAACTATAGATTGGAGATAAAATAATCTAATGTCCCTCTTTGGGACTAAAACTGAAAAACAAGGAAATGGCACAAACCCCAATAATATTAATTCTGATTTTTAGACCAACAAACTGAAATTTAAAACTAGTTCAGAACAACGATGAGAGTTTCGAACAGTATGGAAATGAGTGAAAAACACTTGAAACTCCTCAAATAACTTTGCCAAAATATATATAAGTATTTTAGGAATCAACCAAGCCACTTTCAATATGAAATTTGATAGAAAAAACTGCTGGAAATTAATTATAATCAGCAAAGTACAGCTCCAATGAAAATTATGAAATGAGGGTTTTCAAACCCCAAACTCCACAAAGAATTATTGATTCTGACTTTATAAATTATAGCAAATCTGATTATGAAAGAAAATATCAAGTATGTGCCCTAGAAGGCACCAAATGACACACTAGTGCAAGTCGCTCCAACTAGGAGAGGCTTATCAATGCATGCAAAAATCTGAAAATGACTTCTTTTCTCCTTTAATGCCCAAATCTGCAATATGACTTCAAATCAATCAAGGAGGGTTTTCGTCCCCTAATTGGCCATAAGAAGGATTTTTGTCATTCTTGGAGAGAGCCACACACTTGGATTTTTGCCCAAGAGTGCAAAGACAATGAACTAACAGCCCAAAGGTCCAATTTAGATAAAATTCGCCAAAAGTAGATGATGTGCAAATGAAGTCATTAATCTTATTTTATAACCCAATCTTGGTGCCAAAGTCCAAACATGCATGACCGACCTCTATTAGGCTTAATTTAATCTTTTATTTGGCTTTTAAACATCACCAAGCCAACCGACCTGCTAAAAAGAAGAAAACACTAAAAAGAAACATTAAAAATTAGAAAAGAAAGATGCAATGAGAGTTCAATTCCTTCCTAGCTCATTCCACTTCGTTGCCATGGAAAGGGAATGGCAAGAAGTCCAAAATTATGCTCTCAAGTTGGAAAAGGGGACATTACAATCCTCCCTTCCCAAAAGTGCTTGTCCTCGAGCAATTACAAGTGCCGGGATCTCAAATAAGTCTTCACAACTTCTTATTTGTGCAATTACCATTCATTTATATGAGTTTTAAACATCACCAAGCCAACCGACCTGTTAAAAAGAAGAAAACACTAAAAAGAAACATTAAAAATTAGTAAAAAAAGATGTAATGAGAGTTCAATTCCTTCCTAGCTCATTCCACTTCGTTGCCATGGAAAGGGAATGACAAGAAGTCCAAAATCAAGCTCTCAAGTTGGAAAAGGGGACATTACAATCCTCCCTTCCCAAAATTGCTTGTCCTCAAGCAATTGCAAGTGCCCGGATCCCAAATAAGTCTTCACAACTTCTTCTTTGTGCAATTACCATTCAAGCATTGGTGGCCCACCATTTCTCTCATGTTGTCCCAAATACCAATGTAATTTTGCTCCTCTTTCAAAAATCAGAATGAGGGGGACTAGAATTCCACCTTTACTTGCACAAAATAGTACAAGTATGTCATTGTGTAGAGAATACAACTCCCGGCTATAAAAATGTCTCTTTATGCACCAAGACCTTGAGAAGAACAAACTGAAAATGAACAAAACAACAAGCCTCTTTGGTGGAAAGTGCTTCCGATCCCACCTTTCTCCTATGTTTAGGCAATCGATTCCTTGAGAGAAATAACACCAAGGTGACTGAATGGGGGTTGTATAGTGACTACAACAGCCATGAAGTGTTTGGAATTTCTTCAACCATGTGATTGGAAGTTCCTTCCCGGTGGCTTATAAGTAGGCAAGTAAATGGAAAAGTTGTGAACAACTGATGGAAGGAGGGGACAACAGTTGCAAGCATGACATATCTTCAAAATTCCCCACTCTATCAATGTTATGGGGGCTGGCCACAAAGTTACAGCTGATAGAAACTTGGAGAAGGGGCTGGAAATGTTTATGACAGTCACATAAAAGCTTATGGCAGCATGCTTGAAATCCCAAAATGTGGTATTCTTACTACTTCCATCCAAACCAACAACTTCTAGATCATTTTCCCTTTTAGATACATTATCAATTCCATGTATGATTGACATATGGACAGCTGCAAATTCATCATAATTGCTCCCCCTTTCCCATATTTCTTTTGGTTCTTTCATGGAACCATGGGTTAGCAATACATAGAAAAGAAAATCAGAATGATGCCTTAAACATGCCATGCTAAAATTCTCCCCCACTTTATACAAACTCATCAAATTATTTTCCTTCCATAAGCAAAGAGAGGAAAAATCAAAACTGAAATCTTTACCTTCATTTTCTTTGAACTTCAAGGGTTCACCTAGATTCCAAGGACGTAAGCAATCTATGTAACTCTTCACATGATGAACTTCTAAAGCTCCATTTATGCTGTCCCAAGTATGGCTGTAGCTGTACCATTGCAATTTCTTGCTCAAAATCTGCATTGTAGTGGCCGGAAACTCTTCTAAAACAGCGGTGAACAATCCCCCCTTGATGGTAGGTGAAACACTCTTCCCCCTTGTGATTGAAAACACTGTGGTGACTGTCTTAAAAGGGGTTAACCAGCTGGTTCTCATGTGGATGGGGGAAAAATAATACGAAAAAACAACTGTCATACCTTCTTCTTTCTTAACCTTAGGGAAATAAGCATGCCCTTCCTCTCCTAGCGAACTTGGGAGTTTGGTTCTCTCTCCAACCAGCTCTGTAACTTCTCCTTGCTTTGCCCACAAGATGGGGCTCTTTTCCACTAGGGTTGGGATATCCTTCCCATGACCCTTGTGCATGCCTCGGGGCTTGGACCAAGTTCCAATGCCCACTCTATCCTTCCTCCATCCTACAAACTCGGAAAATGATAGGGCATCACAAATAGCTTCCGGAAGGGCTTGATACTCCTCAAAACTAGCTGCAATCTTCGAAACCCTAGGCTCTTCTTTGAATGTCCTTCCCCTATGTAGGTTTTGCATGGCGGAGGTAAGAGAGTCCAAGGTGCTGCTAGTCTTTCCAGCACCTTCATCAATTTGTCCATATTTTCTTCCCTAGAAGAAACCCTCAAGCTGGGAAGATTAATGCTCGATACCATTGAATGTCCCTTTTTGGGATTGAAACTGAAAAACAAGGAAATTACACAAACTCTAATAATATTAATTATGATTTTTAGACCAAAAAAACTGAAAAATCAAACCTAATTCAGAACAACGATTAGATTTTCAGAACAACAAGACATAAATGAGTGAAAAACACTTAAAACTCCTCAAATAACTTTTTCAAAAATATGTAAGTATTTTTGAAATCAACCAAGCCACTTTCTAATATGAAATTTGATAGAAAACACTACTGAAATTAATTATAATCAATAAAGTACAAATTTAATGAAGATTATGAAATGAGGGTTTTCAAACCCCAAACTCCGCAAAGAATTAATGACTACGACTTTTATAAATTATAAACAAACCTGATTATGAAAGACAATCTAAAGTATGTGCTCTAGAAGGCACCAAATGACACACTAGTGCAAGTCGCTCCAACTAGGAGAGGCTTATCAATGCATGCAAAATTTGAAAATGACTTCTTTTCTCCTTTAATGCCCAAATATGCAATATGACTTCAAATCAATCAAGGAAGGAGGGTTTTCGTCCCCCAACTAGCCACAAGAAGGGTTTTCATCCTTCTTGGAGAGAGCCACTAACTTGGATTTTCACCCAAGAGTGGAAAGAAAATGAGCAAACAACCCAAAGGTCCAATTTAGATAAAATTCGCCAAAAGTAGATAATGTGAAAATGAAGTCCTTAATCTTCTTTTATAACCCAATCTTGGTGCCAAAGTCTAAACATACATGACTGACCTCTATTAGGCTTAATTTAATCTTTAATTGGACTTTTAAGCATCACCAAGCCAACCAACCTGCTAAAAAGAAGAAAACACTAAAAAGAAACATTAAAAATTAGTAAGAAAGATGCAATGAGAGTTCAATTCCCTCCTCAGCTCATTCCACTTCGTTGCCATGGAAAGGGAGTGGCAAGAAGTCCAAAATCAGGCTCTCAAGTTGGGAAAGGGGACATTACAAATAATCTAATTACCTATCCCCTTTTTTAGTTGTGGATGAACATGTGGATCCCATATTTCAAAAGAAAGTGATTATGCGAAGCACATGATCCTCATGCACCTGCGCAGACATAGGCATCTACGTTGAGTGCCTTTGCTCGGTGGTGCAATTTAGTGTAACTTTGTATGCAAGTCCTCGCACCACACGCACCCCATGCAAAGTGCCAAGAAATATGTCACGCAACCTCGTTGAACTCAGCATTTTCGAGAAGCACCGAGTATCATGCACAACTTGTACAACACCTAGTTTGATGTTGTAATGAGCCAAGGACAACCACGTGTGCCCACCGCAAAAACATGGAGTGTGTGAACTTCAAATGCTTGGCTAGTGTTAGGTCGAGGGCAACGCTTTGTGCAAAAATACAGTGTTCACTTGTGACTTCTGGCAATGCTCCAAACATTCATGTAGCCTCGCATGACACTTCGACAATATATGTTGTGCATGCACTCTTTTCGCAACATTGAATCACATCACAAGCTCTCAAAAGCTTGTCACGCTACTCAATCTTGTGCCATCCTCGAACACCCCGGAGTTGTTTCATGACAACACACCGCTAAAGCACAACGCACACCCAAAGGTTAGATATGTAATCGCGTGTAATATCCCCTTTTGGGATATTAATTAAATTTTATTAAACTACTTGCAATGGAAGTAAACTTAGAAGAGAAACCCTTCTAGGTTCACCTCAACTAACCCAGTGTCGGCTTCAATACAACCCAAATGGGGTTGGAGTGAGCCAAGGTAAGGGTTCAGATGGGCTATCTAGTTGAATTAACACTTCTTTAACCAATTAAATTGCAGAAGTAGTAAAATAAATTAAAGATGCTGGAAAATAATTGAAAACTTCAAAAATTAATATCTTCCTTAATATTGACTCATTTTGCATGAAACAAATTGCAGATGGAAGATAAAATTAAGATATTTCAAATAAACCAAATAAAAATTTCCCGCAGACAAAACTTGGTGGAGGGATAAAATGAGTTTGGGCATTTGGGTATTTGTTGAAATTGGCTCATATGGTTCACTGGGAATATCCTAACATAAAATAGACATTTTCTGGCAATAAAAACACAAAAAGACCCCTTTATTTTAAAAAGAACAATTTTTTTAAAAGCGAAAAACATTGCTTTAGAAGTTGCAGACAATGCCCGAATTCATTCCCGGTGAAAACCCTAGTGAATACTAGTATGCAAAACTTCTACAGATTCAATCGAGCACAATTTACTTCAAACGGGACATTATTTATTCAATAAATAATTAAATAAAAATTTCCCGTAGATAACTTTCATGGCAGAGGGCTAAAATGAGTTTGGGCATCCGGGTATTTGTCGAAATTGGCTCATATGATTCACTCGGGAATATCCTAACATAAAACAAACATCTTCCGCAATAAAAACACAAAAAGACCCGTTATTTTAAAAAGAACAATTTTTTTCAAATGGGTAGTCCTAAGTTTTAGGTGAATTTTCAAATGGGTAGTCCTATGCATGATCTACCTAAAGGGACGAGAAAGAATTTTCCGAAATTCTTTGGAGATGGCAAGCAGAATCCAGATGACCACTTGGCTGCGTTTTTCATATCCTGTGGAGTGCTTGCAGTCGAACATGAAGATGTATCTGTCAGACTCTTCATAGAGACTCTGCATGACTTGGCTAGAGAATGGTTCTACCGGCTAGCTCCTAGCACCATAACCAACTGGGCTACTATGCGGGATGCGTTCCTGAAAAGATTCAAGGCAACTAAAGATTCCAGTACATTGATAACTCAACTGACTTAGTTGAAGGAGCCACATGAGCACATGTGGGATTTTATTGCAAAATTACAAAGATTACAAAATTCGGCTTCTGCTTCTCTGAATGATGAGAATCAAAAGGTATTCTTCATCAATGTTTTACTTCCTGAAGTAAGCTATCAATTGCGAAGAGCACGTCTTGCTGACTTGTTAATAACTCAAAACATGGCGGTTGAAATTGAAGACGACCTCATCATGGTTGAAAGATAAAGAGCAACACTTCTAGAGCTAAAAGTTCATCTTCTACTACTACATCCGATTCACTATTACAAAAGTTAGCAAATGAGATGTCGCAGATGAAGAAACAAATGGATCAAATGGCTCAAGGCAACAATATCGCACATCATAATATCAACAACCACCGAACCGCATTGCTGGTTACCAAAGATTAGCAATTGAAGCTGCTCCCGAAAACGTGGATATGAATGAAGAAGATCGTGAAGTCGACACTCGATTTGAGCTCGAGAATGATGATTTTGTAGGTCCTGCTGGCGACTCCAACATTAATTACCTCAACTACAAATTTGAACATGACAATGAGAAGCTTCATGAAGATGATCATGTTCATATATATGCAGTATTTACAAGATCACAAACTCGCCAAGCTGAGGCATTAGCTGATGAACAAAGAATGACATCCCTTTACCTTTTTCTTTAGCTCCTAGAGATAAGAATGCGAGTTCATCTATACCACAAAAAGCAGCTCAGGTATCTGAATCTATACCTTAGACATTGTTGATCATGTCAAGAAAACTAGAATTAAAATGTCAAATATGTGCAATGTCTAGGGCAATCTAATGCATCAAAGGGCCTTTTCCTAAGCCCAAAGATACTCCTCTCCGTAACAACACCGCAGTTGTTAAATCCTCACCATCTTCTCGAAAGAGTGGAACCATTCTATGTTTCACTATTGTTTAATGGTTTCAAGTTAAGCAACTCGCATTTTAGATTCAAGTGCTTTTGACAATGTCTTGCCAAATAAAGTCATAGATGCTCTTGGGCTTACCCTAACAAAAGATTAAAGATGACAATCTTAGTTGCAGATTCTCGTCTCATACGGGATGTCATTGAGCGTAAACTTCTGAAAGAGCCGGAGGAAAAGTAAAGATGGATTGATCCTATGCCCATATTCCTATCAAAGGAATAAATTAAGAGTTAGATCCGAAAAGAAGTCTAAGTACACAAAGACAAAATCAAGATCCTAGATCTCGATTCTTTTTCGTGGTCTCGACCATGGTGTATTGTTGGCTAGATTTTCTGCATAGCATCAAACCTAAGCAGTCATGAGATAAATCTCCCTCATTTAACCGGTGAGGCTCCCGTGTCAGATTTGTCAATAAAAATGTGTTATTATCTATTAGGGGTTTTACTTTAACCACTTAGTTCATGAACCATAACTAAGAAGTTCTACAGCAAGTAAGCAAATGTTTAAGAAATGAAGTATTTTATAGAAGAAGGAAGTAAAGGAAATGCAGAAAAGAAATGGGGAAGATGTGCATCCCAATTAGTAGATAATGAACTAATTGCATGCACATAGAAGAAACTTAATAGATGTGAACACACATAATTATAAAACAAAGGCAGCTCTAGATCCAGATCTAAAATAACACAAAGTTTATTAAGAGATCTAAGATTAAAAACAAGAAACAAAGTACACCGTGACACAAAGTTCTTCGAAACCTGCTCCTTTGTATTCCTTTGCTCCAAGTTGCTCTCAGGGGTTTAACACAAAGTCTAGAACACAAGATTGCTGCTTACAAATTCTGATCGATCATTAACCCGGAGGTTCTTCTCCTACTTATAGAATGTAGGAGGGAAAGTACAAATGGAAAACTCAAACTGAACTAAAACATAAACAAGTAAAGATGACATTTGGCAATCATCCTCAACTATCTTCTCCTTAAGTGACACATGTATCACTTAACTAATAGAATGGTTCCACATGACTTTAAGTAATGGTTGCAAAACCAATAACTTAGAAGTTTTACAATTTCATCCGGGAACATAGAAAATAGAAGAAGTCATGTCACCTGTAATGTTTGTCTTTTTCTTGTTCGATATCGATATATTTGTTGAACATGTAATTCAAAGATCCTTCCATCTGCTTTTAGCCATCGCTTCTTTCTTTGTCCCGAACTTCAAAGAACCCTTCATTCAACATTTTGATGCACGCTTCCACATCTTACAAACTCGGCCCAAACCTCGCAATGCTCGCCATAGCCACCACCATCTACTAATAGAATTCATCGTGAAAGGCTTGGTAGCTTTATCAATTCTCTTTTGTATCATCAGAAGAGATCCTTCCAGGGAATTAGGCACCTTAGTTGAGACGATCCGCACGTATGAAGTGACATTCCCGTCCACTCTCTCCTTAGTGAAAGAAATGACACTGTTTGGTAAGTCTGATGTCCTACTCTCAAGTGCCTGCATCCTCTTCAACAAAACTCGCAGATTTCCAAACGGAAAGATACTACAAACTCTAGCTACTTCCCCTTCTCGACTGATCCGTTTAGTACAACTGTTCCGCAATCAATACATCTCCCGAAGCTGACTTGTTAATCTCGCCAAAATACTCAAAGTTACTCTCTGCAATTCGTATTCATGCCTTCTATGTTTGCCATCGGCTTGCTTGATTGATTTGCTACATCATCCATAACCTTTAGGGGGGTGGCACTTCCCAAGTCAGATGAAGCTTGACGAATAATCAAATCCTTCCATTCGCAATAGCCTTTACTTGATTGCTTGGTCCTCCATTTCCCCGTGCATAAGATGATCACTCACCGGTTTGAAATGGGCTGAATGGAAGGTTTAGCAACCTTGGCTATGATCTCACATAATTGAGATACTTGCTTCTGCAGCTCTTCTTTCTCCGCCTTTTCACTGTCAAGCCTAAGGAATAAAACATCCATCAATGTCTGCGTGTCCTGCTTCAATCCTTCAGTGGTGGCTTAACCGAGGGGTACTTTGGTTACTGTCACATCCTCTGCCGTGAGCTCCTCCTCTATCTTTCCTTCTGCCGGAATTGATATCTCATCAAACTTCTCTCCCGAATCCTCGATGATCAACCTAGAAGTTGCTTTGGCAACTTTAGGCCTTCTGTCTCTTCCGCCTGCATTCGAGTAAATGCAAGTCGTGCTCCTCTAAGTTCATCTCCATTCTCGCTTCTGGAACCAACTGTGAAGCCAACCATTCCGAGAAGTTACTTCTCGGATAATGAGAAGTCGCTGAAGTCGCTGAGTGTACTACCATCTTCCGCTCTCGCATTCTCTCGCTCGAAAGTGCCAAAGTGTTGTGGCTGCCATCTCTTCAATCATCCAAGGACAAAGCCCTTTCGAATTCCGCCACTGCAGCTTCAACGTCCTCTAGAATAGGCGCTGAACGAAGTGGCTGAGGGGAGAAGATGAGTGTCGCTAGATTCAATGGAGGCATGGAAGCGTCCTGCTGCTGCTGGTGCAATAGTTGGTGAAGTACTGGGTACTGGAGAAACCGGAGTTAAAGTCATGGTCGTAGAAGTGATCCTCTTCGATTGGGATCTTCTATGCACTTTCAACTTCTCGACTTTCTCCCGCTTTCTCCTCCGTACTTTCTCTCTGCGCCGAGTTGCCCGTGACTTGATTCATCAATGCTTCATCAAGGCAATATCCTTTCACAAGAAAATCTAGTTGAAGTATTCACCAACATAGCTCCCGACCTTTCTTCAATTGTGTCAGCCTACTTCCTATGTTATTCTCATTTTTGGTTTTATCTCCTCCCATTTGATGGTAAGTGTCAAGTACCACATTCCCATCATCTTTAAGATCCGTAGGTATCCGCGCTAGTCCAAAGTCGAACACTTGCTTTGCTGATAGCCTGCTGAAATCTCTCTTTCTAACCTCGTACTCACTTTTGCACTTCATCTAGAAATCTTCTAATGAAGGCACATGTGCGTACTCCTGGGAGATTATCTTCTTGGCTACTCCAAATGGATCGAAGTTCAGCCACAGCAGGAATAACTCTTGCTCATACTCGGATAGCATTTCGCGCCTCCATTCCCCGAGCTCTATGAATGCTAATGTAGCTGTAATATCCCACAGTGATTGGGAAGAAGCCCGTAGACTTGTGCCGCTTTGACTGAAGGTCGTGTAACTCCACAAGTTGCCTGCTCAGCTCCATGGCGATCAATCTATCATTCGGATACCTGGGCATCTTTATTGGTTCTCCGTAAAAAGCCTATAACACCGAGGTATGTGAAATCTGCAAATCAATGAATAGACCGCCAATCTTGGACACGCTTCCCATGCTTCCTCGCTACCCCTGTTGGCCTTCAAGTCTTTATCTAGCCTGCAGATGAAATCGTAGAAGAAGTCATCGTTGATGACTTTGAAGTCTTTCTCGCACGCAGGTGCAAAGTAAGCTATGGGTAGCACTCGAAAATGGGGTCCTTAGAAAGAACACCACATCTATCTAGCTTGGAAAAGACGCCTTGTGAAGCTGCAACATACACCAAGTATGAAGTCATCTTGAAGCTAAAAGTACGCTTCACGTTCCGGAGTTGCTCACCAATGTTGCTAATAATTTCCGACCAATTGATTATAGAATCAACCTTGTTGATTTCAATGGTCCTGATGAAAGCATACATCCATGTACGAAAAGTGTAGGCATTCGCTTCGCCATTCATCCTGCATAGCAATTTGACGACATCATCTACCTCCTGCACCAAATTGGACCGTGGAAGAGTTCTTGGGAACTTTGAAGGAGATCTAGGCTTCTTCATGTATCGGCTATTCATTATGCTCACGCAATCAACTCTATGCTTTTCCCACCTGCTGTCGGCATCCTGAAGACTAATGGAAGTCACCACCTTTCGCACTGGAATCTTCAAACAATAATTGAACAACTCTGTGTCTAGACGAATTATTGTCTTTCTCGAAGCATCACGCATTGATTTGGATGAAGGATGGTAAGATCTAGCACACTCCATAACAAATTCTGGCAACTGGGTTGTACATGGAAAAGCTGCAGCTCGGATAATTCCACTGCTTTTAACCGCACGCATGAGTGAAGTCTTTCCCGCTCTAGATCTATCAATCAAATCGGCAAGAGGTTCCGGGCCTAGATCTGTGTCTCCTATGTCTGCAAGTTTGGAAGCGATGCATGACTCCATCGTGCTTTCTTTTTCATCTCTCTTCGCCATGGCTTTGTCTATCTTTGTCCTCAATGATTCTTTTTCTTCTTACTTGTCCGAATTTCTTCAAAATTGGTGCAGATCTGACAATTCTTCGATTCGAGGATATATGCAATGTATTGGACATTGATAAAAGTTCCTTTTCCTTTGTAGAAAGCACCCGTAATGAATTCCCGCAATTTATTCGACAAAAATGGCCACCGAGCATGAATAGTGAATTTTAATTGTAAAAATCTGCACTTTTCAAGCCTCGCTGCCCCAAAAAAATGGTGTTTAATTTGCACATAAAGAGAGCATGAATCCTTTCAACAACACCGAGCTCCTATAACACCTTTGCAAACAATTATGCAGACAAAGATCAACCTCCTTCAAAGCATGTGCCAAATCTGGAAGCTTTTAGCCTTGTTGCCACCTTGCTTGAGCAAAATCCTTCTTCAAATGGGGGCGCACTTTTCCTCTTGGCTGCAATTCTTGTGAATCAAATAATTCACCCATATGGTTGCCCATGCTTATATAACCTTCACAATTCTATAATTAATAATTGCCCCAACAATTAAAGACAATTAATTAATTAAAAATCATGCTTTTCTCTTTTAAAAATTACATGTTTAAGGACAACCATCCAATAAATTAAATTAATCCAATTTAATCCTTCACACATCACTTCACTTAAACTTCACAAAGGTGCCTTGACCATACCACCGAAAATAGAAATTAGTTTGATGTTTTAATGCTTTTAAATTCATTAAATAACTTCCAAATGGGGCGCACTTTTTGAGAGGAAGGGGGCAGCCACTAAATAAATTAAATTTAATGCATTTAATCCATTTCTTTTATTCCAATTTTGACTTGTTGACTTCCTCCAAGCTTGGGCACACTTTTTGAAAGGATAGATTAATTAAAATAATCACTTAAAGGCTGCCATCATCTCACCAAAGGGGGCGCACTTTTTTGCACATATAATTCTATTTTTAAGAATTTTCCACAATGGGATTCTTTACCCTGCAAGGCAGGCACCAAAATCCCATGATCCACTTAAGTGATTTGACTTTGACAATGGGATTATTTACCCTGCAAGGCATACTAAAATTTCATGATTTCACTTAAGTGACTTTCCTTTTATTTTATCATGGGAATTTTTACCCTGCAAGGCAGGTAATAAATTCCCACCGCTGTGGCCTCTAACTTTCCCACTGCAGCTTAAGTGAATTTTATAACACGGAAAAAGTACCTTCTTGTAGGCAGTATAAAATTCCCACCTTGCCTACTGCTTGTATTTTTCCCATCATAGCTTAAATCTTTTGTTTTTAAAAATGCGCCTACCCCGCAGGGGCTTTTCCGTGCACAACTTCGCTTTTTCCTAATGATCTAGACCTCCGATGACGATTTCATCTCGGGCATAACGTGCGTATATGTTTTCCAACCGCTCCAGGCCAAAACTCGGGCTTACTCGCAAAGGAATTGTTTCTAGAGAAATTTCACGTAAAAAACGAAACCGACAACACAAAAACATGAAAAATTGCCAAAAGTTACAAATAAAGCCAAAACTTATTCCAAGTTAAAACCCTTCTCAGTACATAAGAGTAATGACATATTCGATCATAACAGAGTTAAAACGGAGCGCAAATAGCCTCATACGGGGCTCAAAATAATTAAATACAAATTTCCCATAAACAAATCCCGACGATAGAATACAACAATTTTGGACATTTGGGTATTTGGCGAAAAAGGCTAATATGGCTCTTTAGGAATATCTTGACAAAATACAAGAACTTTCGTGCAATAAACACGCAAAACGACCTATTATTTTGAAAGTAAGAAAATTTTTTCGGATAGGGTAGTCATAGATTTTAGGATGAAATCTGGGTGACACCATGTATACTTCTTGGAAATGTATAATGGCATTCCAGAACCAAAACTTCAACCAGAGCCAAAGACAGAAGATGAAAAAGTTTGGACGCTGGAGTTTAAAGGCACCTGTTGTTCTTTTGGATCAGGAGCCGGCATTCTACTAATATCTCCAGATCATGAGATATTCTCATACTCCCACAAGCTAATGTTCGAGAACACCAACAATACGGCGGAGTATGAAGCATTGTTGCTAGGAATGGAGCAAGCTAAAAAGAAAGGAGTAAAACTCCTCAAAGCCCAAGGAGATGCTTGAACTTCTAGTAAAGCAAGTTCGAGGGCAAAATCAAGTCAAAAGAGATGAGTTGAAGCATTACAAAGATAAAGTGTTTTTGCCACACTGGTTTTTGCAGGCTTCTCTATCAACTTCATTACAACCAATCAGAACTCCAAGGAAGATTCTTTGGCAGTCACAACTGCACTATTGAATCCGGATAGACCACCGTCCATATTCAGACAAGGAAATTATAAAGTGGAGATGGTCTATCGCCCCAAAGTCCCTAATAATGTTGAATAGTGGCAGACTTTCAACGACGACAAACAAACATCTGCATGTCTGAAACAAGACATCTTTGGCAGAGTGTATGTTGAAGGGAGTAAATCACCACCACGATAAACACCACAGGTAAAACTGATCCAGTTATGATGACAATAGTGGAATAATCCAACCAAAGGGTAACAAAATCCCCAAGGGTTTAGTTTCTTTAGTGGAGACTTTCGATAAGCATGATCGGTACCTGAATAAGAACAAAGAATATGGTGATAGTTCTTCCTCATAAATGCAACCGGTAAATCTAGGAACGGAGGAAGTTGATGAAGACTTACCACAGAGAGAAGAAAGGATGAGCCACCACAAGATGAAGTTGATAAGGACTTGCCCAAAGTATTTGACAAGAAGACCAGAGAAAAAAGTTTGAGATCGGAGACTCGGGTACTGGGGGACAAGAGACATGAACCGAAGGGCATGCACGATAAATCTGATTCACTCTGAAAGGGTCCTTCACGATCAAGAGAGCCGCCGGAATGGATACTTTCTTCCTTGCTATCGAGATGGAATTGAGTTGCACGCCTTTCAACCGCAACATCTCGAAGCTGTTCAAGAACCGAGATACATGGTAAAACCTTTGTGTATATAAATAAGCTTTGTTGTTTTCTTTCATTTTCTTTGTTTTGTTTTGTTTTTTTTCGACTCCTCGACCCCCACAGTGGGACAAGATACGAAACTAGAGAAGCTGGGATCTCATCTTCACTCCTTTCATTTTGAAAGAGGTAAAGATGTCCACAGACGGAGCCAACTGGTGTCCCCAGATTTCACCCCGAAATGGGACTACCCATTTGAAATTTTTTTGTTCTTTTTAAAATAACATGTTTTTTTGTGTTTTATTGCCATAAGATGTCTGTTTTATGTTAGGATATTCCCAAAAATCATATGAACCAATTTCGACAAATACCTAGATGCCCAAACTCATTTTATCCTCGCCAAGAGTTTGTCTCAAGGAAATTTTTATTTAATTATTTATTGAATAAATAATGCCCCGTTTGAAGTAAATTGTGTTCCTGGTTGAATCTCGTAGAAGTTTTGCATATCGGTATTCACTCATTTCATTAGGGTTTCACCAGAATGAATTCTCGGGCATTATGCTCTCGCAACTTTTGGCAACGCGTTTTTTGCTTTTATTTATTTCTTTTGCGTTTTTCTTCGGTTTGCTCGGTTTCTCCGTGAAATCCCCCTAGGTCAATTCTTTTGTCAATATAGTCTGTTTAATTGCCTGGAACATTTACAACCGCCATACGGAAGAATCAGCCATAAGAAGCCAACTTCTGAGTAAAAAAGATGAAGTCATGCACAAAAAGCCTCTCCTAGGCAAGTCACACTTTTTGGGAATGGATAGGTTTAAGCTGCAGTGGGATTTTTGGTAGCAGCAGGCAGGTGTGAATTTATTACCCGCCTTGCAGGGTGAAAATTCCCATGAAGTCAAAGTCACTTAAGTCAGCAGCAGAGAAAAATTAGAAGTGGCAGGGCGCGAGAATTTCTTACTGTCTTGCAGGTAAATTTCCATTATGGACACAAATCCTGTAGAAGTCGGTGCATGGGAAATTCCTTCCGTGGATCTTGTGCATATGCTCCCAATCTTCCAAATGAAGCCTTCATCGAATTTACTTTGCATGTATGAAGAAGAATTGCAAAAGCATCAAGGATAGAAGAGAAGACAGGTCAAAGACAATACTCGCAAGCAAATCACAGTCACCTGCTTCTAGATCCAACTTGGTGAGAATCAAAGACAAAAGAGTCAACCACATGCAGAATATGGAAAAAGAACAAGACTGGAAGTGTTGCAACTTTCTTCTAATTTCTTTTCCTCTTTCTTATTCTTTCTCTTATTTTCTCCGACAAAGTAATTGAGCAATCAATTAAATTATAAAACTTAAGTGATTGGTTTAAAAGCCGTTACTTGAAGAAGTCAATTACTTGGAAATAGGTGGCAGACATGCAAAATAGAAGGTTTTATTTTTCATTATAAATCATGCATGTCATGCAAAGAGGAATTTCAAGAGGAAGATTGTTAGCTGTTTCCCTTTTCATAGCTTCTGCATGCGGGAATTCATTTAAATCTTCCTATTTGTAATTGCCCTTTATACACTATAAATAGAGGAAGAGCCTACGGGTTAAAGGATCAAAATTTGTAAGCAACATTCTTGTGTTTCGACTTTGTGCTAAAACACCTGATAGCTATTTGAAGCAGAGGAATAGAAATGAGCATATTTCGGAGAACTTTGTGTCAATGGTGCATTTTGTTTCTAACTTTCTGTCTTAGATCTATTCATAAACTTTGCGTTATTCTAGATCTAGATTTGAAAGTTCCCTTTGCTTATAATTTTGTATATTAATATTTATCTGTTTCTATCTATGTGCGTGTAATCAACTATGTAATCTATTGATTGGGTTGCACATCTTCCTTCTTTCTTTCTGTTTTCTGCTATTTCCTTCCTTCATTAGATATTTCCTTTCTTTAACAACAACCTTACTTGCTGCAAAACTATACAAATGCTATGGTTCATGAATCTGCATGGTTAAAGTAATATCCACAAATAAATACTAGCATATTTAATTGACAAATCTTACATGGGAGCCTCATCGGTAAATGAGGGAGATTTATCTTATGATCGCCTAGGTTTTAGGTCAGCAGTAAAATCTAGCCAACACATTCGCATACATACATCTTGCAAAGTGCTCGTATGCAATATCCTTGCTCTCATTTTGAAAGGCCTTTTCCAATGGTCCTTTTGTTCTACTTCTCTTTTGTGAAAGAGGTGAATCCTCATCATGCATGGAGGTAGCCGTCACAAATGGATGTGGCATGGTCACAAATGGGAAGCCATTTTTAGATGGAGCAACAAGAGGCCTCGCTGATCGAGATGAACTTCCTTTTTTGGACAATGGATGTCTGTTTTCAAAGCCAAAGCTACGTCTTTATCTTCTTGTTCTTTGATATATCCCCGAACCTTTGTTGTTGGAACCCCCATGTTATTTGTCCCCTTGCATTTCCTTATACCATGACCGGTTGTAATGTCCCCTTTTTTATAAAAAATTAAAAAGAGGGTAAAATCGATTTGCACATGTAATTTTAAAATGAAATTTTATAAATTGTGCAAATCGAAATAAAAGGGGAAGTTCGACTTCACCTTGAGATAATAAAAGCATGTTTTTAAAGGTAAATCAAGTGACTAGGCAAGTCGCATTTTCCTGGAAGCATTTAATAATTAATATTGGAGATAAAGTGATTATTCCTAAGCATTGGGTCGACCCATATGAGCATCTTTTTAATATCCCTATGCATTTAATATTTGTTGTTGGTGACTTTCAGACACATTTTTAAATGATATTTCCTCCTAGATGATGGCGCCAAAGATGGAGAAGAACTTTGGAGGATGTGCAAGCAAAAGCTATAAAAGAAGATGTGGTTACTCCTTTTTTGGCATGTTGACGGTTTATAAAAACTTATCTTCATGCTTGAAGAAGGGATGTATGCCCACTTATGATCAAAAACAAAAGGTGTTTATTAACACCACCATTTGTGAAGTGTGTGTGCCCATATAAGCTTGAAATAATAAGTTTTGCAATCATTTCTCTCTATATATACAAGGCACCATTTTTGGGAGAAGATCTAAGCTTGCTTTGAGGGTTTGAAGTGTGATTTGTGATAAATATCTTTATTTACATGTTGCTGGTTTTATTCAATGAAGTCGACTTGTTTTGGCATATGCTAAGAGTGTTTTGGAGTGATTTTGAAGTATTTATAAATCTGCTGTTTAGATTTATTAATTGCAGATCTGGAACTGCATTTATTGACTCTTAAAGTGAAGAGAAAAGTGCTGGAATTGTGTTGCAAATTTTACCCTAACCCTAGCGACTGGGTTTAGGATTTTGGGAGCTGTTTTGAGGGGTTTCTAGTGTGTGAACAGATCTGGTTTTTATTTTGGATTGAAGCTCATAATTTTCCCTTTCCGCTGCACTTGGTTTCATTTCAAAAGAGTTAATATTTTCGAAGTTATGGATTTTCAAAGTTTTCATTGATTTTCAGCAGTTTTATTTATTATTTTACTTCTGCAAAAGTATATTGGAAAAAAGAGTATAAATACCGACTGGATTGCCCATCTAAACCCTCACCTTGGCTCACTCCAACCCCATTTGGGTTGTATTGTAGCTGACACTAGGGTTAGTTGAGGTAACCCTAGAAGGGTTTATCTTCTAAGTTGTTTGTTTTTGCAAATAAATAATAATATATTGCTAATATCCCACAAAGGGATATTACATCGGTATGCATACAAGTGGCCTTTCACCCGACTATATGAACTCCGTGAATACTATTTCGCACTTGTTGCATTTTAAAACAAAACACCCACCACCGGAAGTTACTCGTATTGTGGCATGCCTCGATAATAGTGAATTTGGGTCAAATTCTTTGATCAAAAATTGCCAAAAAGAGGTGGAACTTGTTGCCATTGTACCTTTACCTATAAGTTTCAAAACCAATAGCATAAGCAAAGAAAACAATGGTTAAAAATTAAACTTAAACCCTATGTCCTAGGGCATAAGCATGTATTGAAAATTTTAAAATTTAAAATAAAAAAATGGTTTAAAAATTAAAATTTCAATTGGGAAAAATAAAACAATGAACATAAACAAAAGCTTGAAATGTGTGAAAGATTAAAAACAAAACAAAAACAAAAAATGAAAATCAAACTTGAAAGTTAAATAATAAAACTTAAAACCTTACCTTCACTAAATAATCCACAAATCCTCCTCCTTTGAAACTCCTCAATGACCTTGTAGTGTCCCCGTTTCACTCTGAAATCGAGACCCGCCCATGTTAAAAAAATTTTGTTCTTTTAAAATAATGGGTCGTTTTGTGTTTTTATTGCCAGAAAGTGTCTGTATTGTGTCAAGATATTCCCAGAGAGTCATATGAGCCAATTTCGCCAAATACCCAAATGCCCGAAATCGTTATATTATGTCGTTGGGGTTTGCTTGTGGGAAATTTTTATTTAATTATTCTGAGCCCTGTTTGAGGCAAATTGTGCTCCGATTTAACCCTGTTGTGGTTTTACATGTCAATATTCCCATATACCAGTAGGGTTTTAACTAGGAATGAATCTTGGGCTTTATCTGTGACTTCTGGCAACGTTTTGTGTTTTTGTGTTTTCCTGTTTTGTTTTCTATGAAATTTCTCTAGGTCAATTCCTTTGCCGGTTTAGTCTGATTTCTTGCCTGGAGTATCTGGAGATCATCTATGGACGTTATGCCAGAAGGAATTTGCCACAGGAGGTTTGGTTCTCTCTGAAAAGACGAAGTCATGCATGAAAAAACTTCTTCTGGGTAGGTCGCATTTTTGGGAAAAGAAGGTTTTAAGTTACAATGGGATTTTTGGTAGCAACAGCAGGTGGGAATTTTGTACTTGCCTAGTAGGGTACTTTTTCCATGGGGGCAAAGCCACTTAAGTCATGATGGGATTATTAGAGGCAGCAAGTAGTAGGGGAATTTCTTATCTGCCTTGCAGGGTGAAAATTCCCATTGTGAAATAAAAGAAAATCACTTAAGGCATTGATGAGAATTTCTTACTTGCCTTCCAAGGTAAAAATCCCATTATAAAAGTCAAACAACTTAAGTGGATCATGGGATTTTTGGAGCTGTGGTGCAGGGTGAATAATCCCATTAGAAATTGACTTTTAAAAATAGAATTCACCCTTGCCAAAAAGTGCGACCCACCTTGGGTGAATAATAATGCATTTAATAATATTTATTCACCCAATTTTGGTGCCCAAGCATGAGGAAAAGTCAACGCATGATGAAAGGATAAAGAAGATTGGAAATAGAATTCTAAAATTAAATAAATTTAATTTATTTAATGCAGCCCCCTCTCATGCAAAAAAGTGCGACCCATATTGAGGAGAAATAATACTTTTAAATTATTAATTAATGGAATTAATTCCTATTTTTGGTGTATAAGGTCAAAGCACACTTTGTGAAGTCAATGTGGACTGGAAGTAGAAAGCTAAAATTAAATAAATTTAATTTATTTAATGGCAGCCATGAGCATGCACAAAATAGGTGCCCAAATTGAAGAGAAAAACATGTTAATTAATTAATTAATTGCTAGGAATAGGAGAGACAATTATTAATTATAAAATGGTGAAGGTTATATAAGAATGGGTTGCCATAATGATGAATTAATTAATTCTTCAACAAGGAAGTGTAGCCTGCATACAATTTTGGCGCCCATTAAGGAGGAATTTTGCATGAAAGGTGTTTTCACTACCGGAAAGCTTCAAAGTTTGGCACCTAGGTTTGAAGGAGCTTGAATTAACTCGATTAATTGTTTGCATAGTGGTACAGGTGCTCGGAATTCATTACGAGGCTCAGAATTCATTACAGGTGCTTTTATAAGAGAAAGGGAGCTTAAATCAATGTCTAATACATTAAACATAGCCTATGAATATGAAGAAATCTCCAGATCTGCACTGGTTGTGAAGAATTCCATTGAATAAAAAGAAAAAGAATTGCTTAGACAAAGATCGCTCCAACCATGGCAAAGCAGGATGAACGAGAAAGATCAGCAGAATCATGCATACATTTAGATCTAGATCTAGATTCAGATCCAGATCCATAATTGTAAAGGCTTCATCCTCTTGTTTCGAATGCAGCTCGTGAAGAAGTCAGTGCATGGAGAATTCCTTCCAGGACCTTGTGCATGTTCTCCCAATCTTCTAGTTGAAGCCTTCATTGAATTTGCATTCACCCGGAGTGCTTTCCAGAATTTTTAATTGCTCATATGCAATTAAAAATAAAAATGATGAGTTATTTACGGCAAACATTGCACTGATGCATGTATTGGAGAAGAACTGCAAAAGCTTCAAGGATAAGAGGGAAGACATGTCAAAGGCAATACCTGCAAGCAAATCACAGTCACTTGCTTCCAGATCCAGCTACTTCTAGATCTAGTTTGGTGAGAATCAAAGGCAAAAGAATCAGCTGTATGCAGAATATGAAAAAGGACAAGACTGTAGCTTTCCTCTTTCTTCTTCTTTCTCTTATTTCCTCCGACAAAGTAATTGAGCGATCAATTAAATTATAAAACCTAAGTGATTGGTTTAAAAGCCATTACTTGAAGATGTCAATTGCTTGGAAATAGGTGGCGACATGCAAAATAGAAGGTTCTATCTTCGGTTGCAAGTCATGCATGTCATGCAAAGAGGAATTCCTGGAGGGAGATTGCCAATTGTTTCCTTTCCCACTTCCACATGTGCCAGTTCAACTAAAGGCTTTCTATTTGTAATTTCCCCTCTACATGCTATAAGGAGAGGAAGAACCTTTGGGTTAATGATCAGAATTTGTAAGCAGCATTATTGTGTTCCAGACTTTGTGTTGAAATCCCTGATAGCTATTTGAAACAAAGGAATAGAAAGGAGTAGATTTCCGGAGAACTTTGTATCATGGTGCATTTTGTTTCTAGTTTTTTTGTCTTAGATCTACTTATAAACTTTGTGTTATTCTAGATCTAGATCTCTTTGTTTATAATTCTCGTGTTAATATCTATTGGTTTTGTCTATGTGCATGCAATCAACTCTTTATCATTGATTGGGTTGCACATATTCCTATTTTTTCTCCTGTGTTTTTATTATTTCCTCGCTTTAGATATTTTATTTATTTAATAGTTGCTTACTTTGCTACAAAACTATACAAACTATGGTTCATGAGCTACATGGTTAAAGTAAAACCCCATATAAATACTAGCTAAGTCACCGTGTTCGTGTTCGTGTTCGTGTTCAAGATTTAAATTCGGATGAAGTTCGCAAGGATAAAATTCGCAAAAAAATTCGTGATTAAATTCGGTGTTATAATTTTCATTTTTTTAAAAATCGATATAAATGCACAATTTTTTTAAAATAGCTAAAACATAAAATAATACAAATAAAAGATAAACTATAAAATATAAATAATAAAATATTAAATAAGAATAAAATTATAAATTATAAAGTTATAAACCATAAATCAATAATAAACTATAAATAATAAATTACTATTTTAAACTTTAAAAACACAAAACTAAACATTTATATTTAAAACTTTAAAACAAACTTTAAATATTTAAAACTTTAAACAAACTTTAAATATTTAAAACTTTAAATAGACTATAGTTTAAAACTTTAAACAAACCTAAAATTAAAACTAGAAACTTTAAACAAGCAAACCTAAAATTAAAATTAGAACAGTCCAATGAAGGAAGTCACGAATCTCCAATGATTTGTTCTCATCCAATAAATGAAGGAAGCCACGAGCAGTCCAACGAAGGAAGCCACGAACTCACGAAGCCACGAATCCACGAAAGCCTGCGGAAGTCACAAAGCCACACGGAAGCACACGAAAGTTCGACTGTCGTTTTAGGGTTTTCCAAAAAGCATTTTAAAGTTTTTCTAAACAACGAATAATGACGAATATTCGCCGTTTTTTTGGGAGTGGAAAGAGGTTCGGCGATTTTCGAACTTTATGTCCAAAAATCGCCGAACCCCCGTGACACGTATCACTAGTATATTTTAATTGACAAATCTTACACGGAGCCTCACCATTAAATGAGAGAGATTTATCTCATGACCGCCTAGGTTTTCAATTATGCGAGAAAATCTAGCCAACACCTTGACAGTGAATAGACACTCATACTAGCTTAGGAAAATGATTGCAATGCTTGTTGATGAAGTATCAAACCCTAGATAAGCAAAATGAAAGCTTAGAGAGGCAAGTATGTAATGAGGGAATGAGAGGTAAGTTTCTTTGCTTTTATGTTTTGTTTTTATGTTTTACTTTTGTTTTATTCATTCTATTTAACTTTTAGGGTTACAAATAATAAAAGGTTATGTTTTTTATAATTTTAAATGTATAGAAATGAGTGAAAATAAAAACCCTGTTTATGGGCTCAAATACGTATGCAGAGGAGCGGCTAGGGTACATTCCAGATGTACCTTGACCGCTCTGGGTACTAATCCGAGACGTATCCATATCGATACATACCGTACTAGTGCTAGGGTTCACAGGGCCTTCAGATCTTGTTACTTAGGATGAAAGAATAGGGTAGAGTATATATTCATGCAATGCACAATAAAGCTAGGAGAATACTCTTGTGATTAGGAGGGGAATGCATCCTTTCTGATTTACCTCGACTATGAGTAACCAAAAAGATGACGAGAGCAAGCACCTGTGGTTAGGAAAAGGAATATGTCGTAATTGATTTTTCTACCTTGTGAGATGACCATTTAGATGTTAGATATGCAGAGCATGCTAACATGTGGGAGAGATAGCCGATTGATATGGGATTCATGATGCATGGAAGTATCGTGGCTATTAGGGCATAGTTGAGTAGGAATGGGGACAATGCCCTTTCCCTAACTGAAATGTCGCGCTTCCTAGGATAATCATGATGGAGACCCTTAGCCTATTTTGTTTACCCGATAGCTAAGGAATGAAAATAAGGGTGACATAATTTATAATAGTTTATTATAAAGTGCAAAATAAAAATTTAAAAAAAAAAGAAAAACATTATATGCACTTATAATAAATTATTAGCAACTTAAAAATAGAAAATGCAAACAAAAGGGAAAAGCACTTAGAAAAAATAAATTATCCATAGAAAAGTGTGACTTGCTTATGAAGCAAAAGTAAATGGGAAAAAATGAAAAATAAAGTAAAGAGCATATGGACCAAAGTTATTTATTCTAGAGAAAATGTGACTTGCATTGGGAAGGTAATTTGGAGGAAAAATGCATTTAATGGGGAAAGAGCTTATTTGTCATGGAAGGTGGCTATTTGGGTCACAAGGCTATATTATTTGCCTTAGTCTCACACAATTGAATATTTCTCTCATATTTGATTTTTATGACGCTTTCAACTTTGTCCATATTATTTCTAAAGACGAAACCCTTCAGAAATACGCTCTTGAGGGTGAAAACAATCCAAGAGTTCAAGGGGATTCTCCACCTTGGAGCTTCCATTGTGCTTCAGCAGATTAACAAGTATTTTCATTGTATTTCCAGCAGTTGTTTGAAGGAGTTTTGCAAATTTTTGGATCAAGGGTTTGAAGTAAAATTGCAGTTGTGTTGTCCTTCACTTTTCAGCCTTCTATCTTGATGAGCGACCCACTTCTAGGGCACATTTTTGGCATTTAAAGGTTCTACAAGGAAAAAATGCATCTATCAACCAAGGACCAACCAACAATGGAGAAGGAAGCTCTACGGGACCAGTTAAGACTTCTTCTAAGCCTACACATTAGATTTTCAAAGCTAAGTTTCTCCAAAGAGAGGAACCAATTGAGGAAGCACAAAATGATGTTGATGATGTGGAAGCATGGGGTGATGAGTATGTACAACTTAGTTTCAAAGTAAGAGAGATGCTATCCTTCAGAGACTTCTGTCAGGTGAAGAATAACAAAGGTACAGGGAGAAATAGAAGAGTTCACCAAGAGTCACCAAGGAGAGACATTCAACAAAGGTTGGGTAAGGTAACTCTTCCTTCATTTGATGGTACAGATAAGTGTTTTGCTAGGGCTTGGTTACAAAAATTAGATACATATCTTTCTTTGAATCCTATGTATGAAGAAGAAGCACTTAAGTTTGCAACCTTGCATTTGGAGGGAGTTGCACATGAGTGGTGGTACCATGGCATCATCACCCAAGGGCATGGCTCTATCACCACCCTTGAAGAATTTAGCACATGTTTGACGAAAGATTTGACAGATGGATCCGGATTTGCATTTCAGGAGCTAGCCCAACTCAAGCAAGAAGGAACACTAGATAAGTATATTTCTGATTTTCAAAGAATTGTAGTGATGGTACCTGATATTAGTGAAAGAAGACTTGTTTTATTGTTTGTTGAAGGGTTAGGGGAACCATTAAAAGGCCTTGTTAAAGCTTTTAATCCTCCATCTCTTCAAGGTGCCATTAAGAAGTCATTGGACTTAGAAAGTTCAATCCCAAAGGGGAGAAATCTGCAGTTTGGGCAGCAGTGAACAACACCTTTAGGGCAACAAAAGAGCACATTTGAGCAGCCAATAACACTTCAAAATGATAAGCAAGGGGCAACAGTTAGTGGGCAGCAAGGAAAGGCACAAGAATGGGAAAAAAACAGTTTGAAATTGAAGCAAGGAATGAGTTAAGGAGGAAGAAATTATGCTTTGATTGTAAGGACCCATGGACACCCAACCATCATTGCAAAGGTAAGGGATCTATCCATTATATTGAAGTTGTTTCAGATGATGATGAGGATGAAGATAATGTTGATCCAAAAGATCAAGCAAAGGAAAGTGAGGTGGTTGTCACAGTGCTACACTAGCTACATTGACGATATTGCCTAGTTTTTATGCTTTCCATGTGAAAGGTGATCTTCATGGGCAAAGGATCACCATATTGATTGATGGTGGAGCAACACACAACTTCATTGATGAAGATTTGGTTGTTAAATTGGGTTTGCAAGAAGAAGAATTCCAAGGATTCAATGTGATTGTGGCAGATGGACATTCAATCACATGCACCAAGAAGATTCCTCAACTTCAATTCACCATGGGAGGTCATGAGGTAAGTGATGAGTTTTATGTTGTTGGCGTTGGTGGGTTGGATTTAGTACTTGTGCAATGGCTTCAAGGGTGATTTCAATCAAAACTATCAAACCATGGAGCTGAAATTCAAAGTGCAAGACAAGGAAATTGTTTTGCAAGGTATGAGGAAGGGAGTTCCCCAAAGAATGGCAGCCAAGAGCATGATTGGAGTTGTCAAAGAAGGGTAGATTTCACAAGAGGTAATTAGAAAAGAAAGGAGCATAACATTACAACAACTGATTTGTGAAGAAATTCAGCCTTTTGTGGACCATGGTGACTTCATAAGGTATGATACTAGCAAAATAATGTCATATATGTTGCATATTCAGATTTTTTTAGAAGAGTGATGATTTAGATGATAAAATCTGCAATTTGCATTATGTAATGCCTTGGGTACAACCATGTGTATATGAGCATCTTGTAAATGACAAGTGGTGGCAAGTTTTAGCTCATCTAACAGTATAGGTGTTAGGATCCTGAAACACTTCAGCATGTTTTTTCTATTGTGCATGGCACTTAGACAAGTGAAATCAGAATTGCTTGAGGGAAAGCAATCTTGGGAAGGGAGGACTGAAATGTCCCGCTTCCTAGGATAATCATGACAAAGACCCTTAGCCTATTTTGTCTACCCGACGCTAAGGAATGAAAATAAGGGTGACTTAAGTTATAATAGTTTATTATAAAGTGAAAAATAAAAATAAAATAAAATAAAATAAAAACATTATATGCACTTATAATAAATTATTAGCAACTTAAAAATAGAAAAAACAAACAAAAGGGAAAAACACTTAGAAAAAATAAATTATCCATAGAAAAGTGCGACTTGCTTATGGAGCAAAAGTAAATGGGAAAAAGGCAAAATAAAGTAAAGAGCATATGGACCAAAGTTATTTATTCTAGAAAAATGCGACTTGCATTAGGAAGGTAATTTGGAGGAAAAAGACATTTAATGGTGAAAGAGCTGATTGGTCATGGAAGGTGGCTATTTGGGTCACAAGGCTATATATGCAAGTGGACTTGCCTTAGTCTCACACACTTGAATATTTCTCTTATATATGATTTTGTATGAAGCTTTCAACTTTGTCCATATTATTTCTAAAGATGAAACCCTTTAGAAATACACTCTCGAGGACGAAAACCCTCCAAGAGTTCAAGGGGATTCTCCACCTTAGGGTTTCCATTGTGCTTCAACAAATTAACAAGTATTTTCAGTTTATTTCCAGCAGTTGCTTGAAGGAGTTTTGCAGATTTTGGACCAAGGGTTTGAAGTAAAATTGCAGTTTCACTTTTCAGCCTTCTATCTTGATGAGCGACCCACTTCTAGGGCACATTTGTGGTATTTAAAGGTGTTTTTGATCTGATCTAAGCTGCTGCTAAAATATCAGGTTTTTATGAATCATTTCAGTCCATTTTCAGAATTTTTGAATGCTTAAAAGTGCCATTTTCAGTCATATTCAAGGGCAGCTTGTCTGCAGATTTTGAGAATTATTTCAGCTTATTATATCTCTAAAAATCTGAATTTTAATTCATGTATGGGCTATCAAAAATCAGAAAATCAGTTTTGAGTGGAAAGATATAAATTTAATTGCTGATTTGTTTGGGTTTTCCAATTAACCCTAGTCACATTTTTCAAGTGTAAGTCAAATCTGCAGAGTTTTGTTGATCTATATCTCATAAATTTGCAATTTTGGGTTTGGGTTTGCTAAAAATCCACTTGGGGTCAAATAGTGTCCTCTTGGGGACATTACACTAACTCCCTTATTTGTTATCAAATGCCTTACAATATATAGGATCAAAAGAAGTTAGTTACAAAGAGGAACAATTACAATTTACTTCATCTTCCAAGTTGAATGATGGTTCACTTCCTCGAGATGTGTGTGGCAGTTAAGCTTCTAGTGCCGACGGTTACATAATGAGATTATCGACGTGCCACAAAATTGAGGTGTCACTTGGCAAGCCATGCAGAAATTGAGTCTCTACGTGGATGTTGAGTGTTGCACATTGCCACAATGGTGCATCTTGGTGTTGTAGAATCCCAAGGGTGAATGTGGCAAGAAGTCGGAGATGCTGCAAGGCTCTTGAGATATATGTGACAAAACATGTGCATGGTTTTGTGAGCGAGCATGAGAAAAGTTATAAAAAAATTTGTACGCGCAATTCTTACACGAGGCTACGAACAGGCACAATTCTGTTAAGAGATGTGTTTTCTTGTGCAGAACTGCAAAAACATGGAGTGTTGTGAAGAAAGTGCACAACATTGCAAAAGTTGCATATGTAATGTAACGAGACACATGGTGTTATATAACTTATGAGCTTTGTGGTTTGGTTTGCACAGGATTGCAGAAACAACAAAGGTTGCACGACGCTAGCATAACACTGGAGTGGTTTCTCGAGTTTACTTGTACAGAACTGCAAAAACATGGAGTGTTGTGAAGCAAGTGCACAACATTGCATATGCAATGTAACGAGGCACGCAGTGTTATCGAATTTATGAGCATTGCGGTTTGGTTTGCACAGGATTGAGGAAACAACAAAGGTTCCATGGTGCTAGCATAATACTATAGGGGCTGCTCGAGTTGTGAAGAAATTGCTTGGGATGCAAAGGATTCTGTGGGGTAAGGTGTCAAGGCACCACGGGACTAAGTAGAAGATTCTAAACGTTAGGCAAGTTGTGGAAGAGTAGAAAGTTGTGCAGAATGATGCAAATTGTAAAAGATTCCACTCAATGCCGCGATGTTGTATACTTGTTACAAGATGCCACAGAGGCTTGAAAGGCATTAAAAATGTTGCAAGTGGAACACATAATGGCTTGCATAAGATTGTGAAAACCATAAAGGTTATGATGTGCCAGTACAAGAATGCAGAAGTTATGCTGGTTGTGAAGCAAGTGCACGGGATGTAAAGGATTGCAAGGGGCAAGTTGCCAAGGTGTTGTGGAACTCAACAGAAGATGCTAAGTGTTGCGAAATTTGCAGAAGGAAGTAACCTGTGTGGATTGCTAGGAGGAGCTGAGCCATTGGCATGTACTATCGCGAGATGTCGCAAGTCACATAAATTACGAGTAGTGGAAGATTAGTTGGTGCAAGATTGTAGGAGTTGTGAGTGTTTCCAAGAATGTGTGCGGCATTGCAAAAGATGCAAATACTACAAGATGTGTGCGATGGTGCATGGTACTGCAAGAAGCCACGAGTATGCGATATATGACAACGTGGTGATGCATGTGCTGCGTGGAAGTGCACAACCATGCATAGCATTGGCCATTCCTGATTTTGATGATGATTGCAGTGAAGATGATGTAGCTTCAGGAAGGGAGCCAGAAGAAGTAACTAGTACTCTTGCAACCATTACGGGAGCACCTAGCTACAACTCTCTCATTATTGAGGGAATTCTGAACGCGCACAAGGTGACCATACTGATTGATGGAGGGGCCACTCATAACTTCATCAAAGCAAGCTTGGTCACTAACCTGGAGTTACTTGTTGAAGAATTCAAGGGCTTCACAGTAAGGATTGCAGATGGGTACTCCATGAGATGCACCAAGAGGTGTGTTGGACTTCACATCAATTTGGGAACATATGAGGTGTGTGCTGATTTCTTTGTAGTTGATGTGGCTGAATTTGATATCATATTAGGGGTCCAATGGCTATGCTTGTTGGGAGAATTAACTCTCAACTACCAGAATATGCAAATGAGTTTCATGGACCAGGGTAGAAGAATTACCTTACAAGGAATATCTTCCAGCATGCCCCAAATAAATTATATGGTAGAAGAAGACATTTCATATGAATCATATTTCTGTTCTTTGTCAAAATTAGCAGCAGATTGGAAGATTTTGATTTCAGCTGAATATGCAAAGAACAAATTTACTAGTGATGTCTTCGAAGGAGCAATTGAAGATGGGAGGTATAAGGTTAAGGATGGACTGATTTTATACAAGGACAAAATCTATCTTGTGCCGGAATCAAAGGTCAAAAGCAAAATCCTGAGAGCTACTCATGATGATCCTTCAGCTGGTCACCCAGGCTATTTCAAGACTTACAAAAGCATAAGGGAGAGATTCTACTGGAAGGGACTCAAAGGAGAAGTGCTTAACTACATCCGTGAATGCCTCGTTTGTCAGCAGAACAAAGCAGAGCATACATTTCCAGCTGGTTTGCTTCAGCCACTCCCCATTCCCACTCAAAAATGGGAAAGTATCTCCATGGACTTCATTACGGGGCTACCTATGGTACAAGGTAAAAATTGTTTATATGTGGTTGTAGACAGACTCACAAAATATGCACATTTTTGTCCTCTTCCAGCCAAATACAATGCTTCCATAGTTGCTGATGTATTCTTCAAGGAAGTATTTAGATTACATGGGCTGCCTAAGGAGATAATTAGTGATCGGGACAGCCGGTTCTTGAGCTTATTCTGGAAGGAGTTATTTCATTTGGTGGGTACTCAGCTTGCCCATAGTACCAATTATCATCCCCAGACTGATGGGCAAACCGAGATCGTGAATAAGTGGGTGGAAGGATACTTGAGGAATTACATTGATGGACAACAGTCAGCATGGATCAAATGGTTGTACATGGTGGAATTCTGCTACAACACCACCTTCCAGATGTCCATCGGTATGTCTCCATTCAAAGCTCTATATGGGTATGATGCATCTTCTTTTGACGACTTAGTTTTGGCTGATAGTAGAGTACCAAAAGCACAAGATTTAGTCCAACAAAGCCAAGATATTCTTAAGGAGCTGAAGGAGAATCTTCTTCGGGCACAAAATCAGCAGAAATTATATGCAGATCAGCATAGGAAGGAGAGGACTTTCAAAATAGGTGACATGGTATTCCTGAGACTGCAGCCTTACAGGCAGACTTCCATCAAGCAAAAGGGAGCAAAAAAGTTGAAACCACGGTTTTATGGCCCATACAAAGTCATCAACAAGGTTGGTAAGGTTGCATATGAATTGGAGCTTCTTGAGAATAGCAAGATTCATAATGTTTTTCATGTTTCATGCCTTAAGAAGGCACTTGGGCAGCGTATTACCCCTTCACTAGAGTTGCCTCCACTAGATGAGGAAGGCAAACTGATTTTGATTCCAGAAGAAGTCTTAGATGTTCGTGAAAGAAGTGGTGTCCCCAGATTTCACCCTAAAATCTGAGACTACCCCATGTAAAAATTTCGTACTTTTAAAATAACGGGTCATTTTGTGTTTTTATTGTCAAAAGATGCCTGTATTGCGTTTAGATATTCCCAGTGAATCATAGGAGCCAATTTTGACAAATACCCAGATGTCGAAAATTGTTTTATCCCTTCGTCAAGTTTTGTCTACAAGAAAATTTTATTTAATTATTTTGAACTGTTTGAAGTAAATTGTGCTCCGGTTTAGCCCTGTTGAAATTTTGCATGTCAATATTCACATATACCAGTAGGGTTTTCATCAGGAATGGATCCTGGACTTTATCTGTGACTTCTGGCAATGTTTTGCGTTTTTGTTATTTTTCTCTGTGAAATTCCCCTAGGTCAATTCCTTCGCAATCTGTTTTCTTGCTTGGAGTATTTGGAGATCGTCTACGGCCGCCATGCCAGAAGGAATCAGCCTCTGGAAGTCATATTCTCTTTAAAAAGATGAAGTCGTGCACAAAAAGCTTCTTCTGGATAGGTCGCATTTTTGTGAATGGATGGATTTAAGTGCAATGGGATTTTTGGTAACAGAAGGCAGGTGGGATTTTTTTATTTGCCTTGCGGTTGCAGGGTACTTTTTCCCATGAAGGCAAAGTCACTTAAGTCATGATGGGAAAATTAGAGGCAACAGGCAGGCGGGAATTTCTTACCTGCCTTGCAGGGTGAAAATTCCCATTGTGAAATAAAGAAAAATCACTTAAGGCATTGATGGGAATTTCTTACTTGCCTTGTAGGGTAAAAAATCTCATTGTGGAAATCAAACAGCTTAAGTGGATAATGGGATTTTTGGAGCTGCCATGCATGGTGAATAATCCCATCAAATTTGACTTTTAAAAATAGAAACCGGCCTTTACCAAAAAGTGCGACCCCTTTGGAGAATTGATTAATTTATTTAATAACATTTATTAATAGTTTCTCTTCCAATTTTGGTGCCCAGGGATGAGGAAAAGTCAATGCATAAAGAGAAGTCAAAGTAGATTGGAAGTAGAATGCTAAAAATAAATTAAATTAATTTATTTAATGGTAGTCATGAGCATGCACAAGATAAAGGCGCTCAATTTGGAGAGAAAAGCATGTTTATTAATTAATTGTCAGGAATAGGAGAGACAATTATTAATTATAGAATGATGAAGGTTATATAAGCATGGGCTACCATAATGATGAATTAATTAATTCTTCTAGCAAAGGAGTGCAGCCTGATAGGTTTGGCGCCCAAAGGAGGAGGATTTTTTTTTCATTGTCGGAAAGCTTGAGGTTTGGCGCCTTAGGATTGGAGGAGCTTGTTTTAGGCTTGGTTAATTATCTCGCATAGTGGTACAAGTACCCAAGTGAAGTTGAAAATATTTATGCTTGCTTTGCATGCAAGCAAAGCCTCAAACTTTGGGGCAGCGGGCTTTATATATGCAGATTTTACGATAAAAATCAAGTGTTCATGTTTCGGTTGTTGTCATTGTCTAAATTAATTGCGGGTATTCATTACAGTGCTTATATAATTAAAAAGGAGCTTAAATCAATGTCGATACATTGATCGTATCCTTCGAACTGAAAAATTCCCGATCTGCACCACTGTTGTAAAAGAATTCCAGCCGAATAAAGAGAAAAAGAGTTTCTCAGACAAAGATAGATCCGGCCATGGCAAAGCGAGATGAAAGAGAAAACTCAAAAGAATCATGCATTACTTCCGTGTTTGTTGACATTGGAGACACGATCTAGGTCCGAACCTCTTTACGAATTGATTGACAGATATAGAGCTAGAAATACTTCTTTCATGCATATAATCAAAAGCAGTGGAATCGTTCGAGGTTCAAATTCCCATTCACAGCCTAGTTGCCAGAATTCGTCATGGAGTGTGCAAGGTCATACCATCCACTATCCAGATCAATCCGGGATGTTTGCCGGAAAGACAATAATCCGATTTGACGTCATTCATCAATTATTGTCTGAAGATTCCAACACGACAGGTGGTGATTACTATCAGCATGTTGGATCTTTGGCAACAGATGGGAGAAGCATAAAGTCGACTGTGTGGGCATAATGAACAACAGGTATATGAAGAAGCCCAGATCTCCATCCAAGTTCCCAAGGACTCTTCCACGATCCAATCTGGTGCAGGAGGTGGATGACATTACCAAATTGCTATGCATGATGCTCACAACTTCCGCTCATGGATGTATGCCTTTGTCAGGACCATTGAGATCAACAAAGTAGATTCTATAATCAATTGGTCGGAAATCATTAGTGACAACATCGGTGAGCAGCTCCGAATGTGAGGTGGACTTACAACTTCAAGATGACTTCATATTTGGTATATGCAGCAACCTCGCAGGGTATCTTCTCCAAGTTGGATAGACTTGGTGTGCTCTCCAAGGATCTTATTTTTGAGTGTTATCCGCAGCTTACTGTGTCTGCATGCAATCAAGATTTTAAGGTGGTCAACGATGGATTCTTCTACGGATTCATTTGCAGGTGTGATCGAAGACCAACAAAGTGTAAGCAAGAAGCTTGGGAAGTTGTCCCAGTTGGTAGTATCTTCATCCAGTTTGCGGACTTTACCCCAGAGTTCACCGGTTTTTCAAGAGAACTAGTCAAGTTGCCTAGATATCCAAGCAACAAATTGGTCATCATGGAGTTGAGCAGACAACACATGGAGATGCATGACCTATAGTCGAAACGACACAAGTCTATAGGCTTCTTCCCAATCATAGTGGGCTATTACAGCTGCCAGAGCATTCATAAAGCCAGAGGAATTGAAGCGGAGATGTTCTCTGAGTATGAGCATGAGTTCTTCCCAACACGGCTGAACTTCGATCCATATGGGGTAGCAAGAAAGACAATCTCCCAGAATACGTGCATGTGCCTTCGTTAGAAGATTTCTGGATGAAGTGCAAAAGTGAGTACAAAGTTAGGAAGAAAGACTTCAGCAGGTTATCAGCGTGACAAGTGTTTGATTATGGATTAGCACGGATACCTGCGGATCTTAAAGATGATGGGCCTATGTTACTTGATGCATATCATCAGATGGGAGGAGATAGAGTTGTACTTCAAGAGAACATTGGTGGTTGCCATACGATTGAGGAAAGGTCTGCACGCTGCTCGTCAATACTTCAAACTGGTTGTTGACAAAGAGATATTGCCTTAATGAAGCTTTGAGCAATCAGATCACAGGCAACCTCAACACAGGAGATTCCCTCAAAAGGAAGCACGAGAGAGAAAGCAACAGAAGGCCTGAAAAGATTAAAGTGCACAAGAAGTCTCATTTAAGGGACTTCTCCAGCGTCAAATTCTTCACGAACTATTGCACCTCAACAGGATACTGCCATTCCTCCGTCGAATCTGGCGACATTTTTATTTTCCCTCACCACTCCGATCAAGTACCTCTTCCCGAAGAAACGCTGAAGTCAGTAAATGGCAGAATTTGAAAGAGCTTTGTCTTTGGACAATACAGAGGACGATATACCACACATCAGAAAGGGCTTCGATGGAGAGGAACCAGAGCACGAGATGGTGGTACACTCGGCAACTTCTCATTCTCTGAGAAGCAATTTCTCAGAGTGGTTGGCTTCACAGTCGGTCCCAGAGGCTAGAGAAGAGATCAACTTGGAGGAACATGACTTGCAGCTGCTCCTGAGTTTGGGTGGAAAAGACAGAAAACCTAAAGTTGCTAAGGTGACTTCGAGGTTGATTATTGAGGAGTTAGGGTAGAAGTTTGCTGAGGTATCAGTTCCAGTAGAAGGAAAGAAGAAGGATGAGCTCATAAGAACGGATGTAACAAAGAACTAAAGTACCCATAGGTCAAGCCACTACTCGAAGGATTGAAGCAAGACATGCAGACATTGTTAAACGCTTTATTCCTTAGGCTTGACAAGGAAAAGGCGGAAAAAGTTGAGCTTAAAAAGCGAGTGTGTCTTAGTTGTGCGAAATTATTGCCAAAGTTGCCAAATCTTCCACTCAACCAATCTCAAAGACATAAGCGGTGAGTGATCATCTGATGCAGGAAGTGGAAGATGCAGGTAACTAGGTTAAAGCTATCGACGAATGGAAGAGTCTAATCATTCGCCAAGCTTCTGTACAACTCAGGGAGGTGTCGGCCCGTCTAAAGGTTATGAAGGATGCATCGGTTCAGCTGAAGCAACTAGTGACAAGCACGATGGACATGAACACAGTAGCTGAAAGTAACCTGAGTACTTTGGTCGAGATAAATAAGCTACCGAGAGAGGTGTTGATTGCGAACAAATTGTGCCCGATGGATTGGTTGAAAAGGGGAAGCAGCTTGAGTTTGCAGTATCTTTCCGCTTGGAGATCTTCAGAATCATGCTGAAAAGAATGCGGGCGCTTGAAAGTATGGCATCATCACTACTCAGACAATGTCATTGCTTTCACCAATGAGGAAGTGGTCGGGAACGTTTCTTCATACAAAAGGACCATTCCTAGCAAAGTGCCTGATTCCTTGGAAGGATCTCTTCTGATGGTGCAAGAGAGGATTGATGGAGTTGTTAGGCCTTTCACAATGGATTCCATCAGTAAGTTGGTAACGCTGCAGTCAGATATTAAGAGGTTCGGGCCTAGCTTGAAGGATGTGGAAGCGTGCATCGGGGTTTTGAACGAAGGCTTGTTGCAATTCAGGACAGAAAAAGAAGCTGTGGCTAAAACAGATGGGAAGTTGTTGAATTACATGTTCGACAAGTATATTCAGTATCAAAACAAAAAGATGTAGATGTTACAACTGACGGATCTTTCTTCTTCTACTTTTTCTTCTTCTATTTCCACGTTCCTAGATGTAATTGTAAAACTTTAAAGTTGTTGGTTTTAAAACCATTACTTTAAGTTATGTGGAACAATTCTATAAGTTAAGTGACAGATGTGTATAATTTTGACTATAGATCCAGATGCATGTCACTTGAGAGTAATGAAAGGAAGATGATTGCCAGATGTTATCTTTACTTCTTGTTTATATTCTAGTTCAGTTAAGTTTCCCATTTGTAATTTCCCTTCTTCATTCTATAAGTAGAGGAATAACCTTCGGGTTAAGCATCAAAATTTGTAAGCAACATTCTTGTGTTCCAGACTTTGTGCTTTGAAACCCCGATAGCTATTTTGAAACAAATGAATAGAAATGAGCAGATTTCTGGAGAACTTTGTGTCACGGTGCATTTTGTTTATAACTTTGTCTTAGATCTACTTATAAACTCTGTGTTATTCTAGATCTAGATTTGAAGGTTTCATTTCCTTATAGTTTTGTGTGTTAATATCTATTGGTTTTGTCTATGTTCATGCAATCAATTCTGTAATCTATTGTTTGGGTTGCACATCTTCCCTCTTTCTTTCCCCGTGTTTTATTATTTCCTTCTTCATTAGATATTTCCTTTCTTCAACAGTTGTTTGCTTGCTGCAAAACTATACAATTATGGTTCATGAGCTACATGGTTAAAGTAATACCCCAAATAGATACTAACATATTTAATTGACAAATCTTACACGAGAGCCTCACCGGTAAATGACGGAGATTTATTTCATGACTCGCCTAGGTTTTCAACTATGCAAAAATCTAGCCAACAATTTTTGGCGACTCCGTTGGGAACAACTATCTTTGTAGATCAAAGCTTATCACTTGCAGATCGAGTGTTTCCCATTCAACTTTCAACCTATCTCAACGTCCATTCACTCGATCTCGTGAAGGCACAAGCAATGACCGATCATTTCTTCGATTGCAAGAGCAATTCAATTTCAATCATTGTCCTCAAGTTAGAAGCCGCAGATCTAGTCTCTCACTAGGAAGGAGAGTACACACTCATCCAAATCCGGATCGTCTTCAACATAATCCAGCAGTTGGAATTATTCACCAAGTCTACACAAGGAGAAGACGTACCCCATTCATCATGCAGAATCAGAATCAAAACCAGATAGTACTTGTCCCACGGGAGCAAATTTTGAGCCACCGAACTTGACTTCGCCTACTATACACAATTTGCCTAAAGGATCCAAAAAGAATTTCTCGAAATTCTTTGGAGATGGTAAGCAAAATCCGGATGATCATTTGGCAGCATTCTTCATATCTTGTGGTGTGCTTGCAGTGGAGCATGAAGATGTCTCGGTCAGACTTTTCATTGAGACTCTACACGACTTGGCTGGCGAATGGTTCTATCGGTTAGCCCCTGGAACTATAACAAATTGGGCGTCCATGTGAGAGCAATTTCTGAAAAGATTCAAGCTTGCAGAAGACGCTAGCATGCTGATCACTCAACTGACGCAGTTAAAGAAGGAGCCAAATGAGAACATGCGGGACTTTATTGCAAGGTTCCAAAGACGTTTTTTGATAAACGCTATGTTGCCCGAAGTTGGATATCAGCATGAAGGGCAAGACTTGTGAATCTACTCGAAGCACAAAATGTTGCCGTGGAGGTTGAAGATGACTTGATCATGGCTAGGAAAATCAGACAATCACCCCACAAAGGCGATGGAGCTTCTTCAAGTACTTCAGATCCTTTGCTGCAAAGGTTGGCTAATGATATGCTACAAATGAAGAAGCAGATATCTCAAGCAGGAAATGCAACTCCTTCAAGAATAGCTCCTACTCGGACCTTTAACGGTCAAAATCAAAATCGAAATAGACTTACTACTGCACCACAGCGGTTGGCAATTGAAGCTGCTCCAAGGAATAACTTGGAAACTAATGAAGAAGATCTTGGCATTGATGAATCATTTGATGATGAGGACTTTGTAGATCCCGTTGGTGACTCCAACATTGGTTACCTGGACTACGAATCTGACGAGGGCTATTATGAATCTTTTGAAGATTCTGATGGTCACACATTTGCGGTGTTCACAAGGTCCCAAGCACGCCAAAATGCCGAAGCATCCACAAGCAGCCAAAGAAGAGAGAGAAGATCTTGGGCCGGATGTTACTATCCTAAAAAGAGGTAGTACGCTACCTTCTTCATTAGCTCCCAAAGATAAGCATGCAAATTCTTTCAATTCGCAATGAGAGGGCCAATGCGCATCCGATTGAAGTAAGTCAAGCTTTCGACATTATTGATCACATTAAAAAGACCAAGGTCCAGATGTCAGAAGCTAAGTATTTGAGGGCATTTCCTGATCAACTAAATAGGTTGGTCAAGTATGTGCAAAGTAATGGTCCCAATACTCCAACAAATAATGTTTCACGGGGTATCTTGTCTAGTCCGAAGATTACTCCTTCAAACAATGCGGTTGCAAGTTCTTCTCCTTCTACTTCTCCCCGCTGCATTACATGAAAGGATCGAGCCATTCTATGTGTCATTGCTTATTAATGGATACAAATTGAGCAATTGCATTTTGGACTCTGGAGCTTCTGACAACGTCATGCCTGCCAAAGTTGTTGATGCCTTGGGTCTCACATTGACAAAAACCATCGGAAGATGTTATTCAATGGAAAGGCAAGTGCCTCTGGTTGGGCAAATCAAAGATGCACAGGCAGTACTTGCTTCTTTCCCAGACAAGAGATTAAAGATGACTATCCTCGTAGCAGACATCCCAATATCTTATGGCATGCTTTTGAGTAGAAATTTCTGTAAAGAGTTGGGCGAGAAGTCAAGATGGATTGGTCTTGTGCGCACATACCAATCAAAGGAGTTAATCAGAAGTTAGAACCTGAGAAGAAATCCAAGTACACAAAGATCGAAATCAAGACCCTAGATCTCATATCTTGTTTCAAGAATCTGATCACGGAGTCTATTATCTAGAAATGGATAAAGAAGAAATTCAACCTGTGATCCAAGAACCACATCAACTGGATAATAAGGTTTGGTCTCTAGAATTTGATGGCAGCTGTTGTTCATTTGGATCCGGTGTAGGCGTTGTTCTTATTTCTCTTGAGGGAAATGTGCATGCACATTCCTTCAAGTTAATGTTCGAAAATACTAACAACACGGCAGAGTATGAAGCACTGTTGTTAGGTATGGAGCAGGCAAGAACAATGGGAATCAAGCTCTTACATGCAAAGGGAGATGCTGAGCTGATTGTTAAGCAGATAAGAGGTCTCTACCAAGTAAAAAGGACAAACTTCGGCATTATAGAGATCAAGTCTACTCTGCTATCTTGGATTTTTCAGCTTTCTCGGTATCCTATATTCCAAGAGAACAAAATTCTAGAACTGATTCGATTGCAGTGACTGCAGCTTTATTAAATCCAGATCAGCCTCCCACATTTTTTAGACAGGGGGATTACAAAGTTGAGATGGTCTTTCGCGCAAAGGTTCCCGATAACGTATAACAATGATAGGTTTTTATTGATGACAAGCAGATTGCTGCATTTTTCCAACAAAAGGACAACTTCAAAGAGATATACTATGAGGGAAGAAACTTGCCTCAAGACAAACTCTTGGGAGAAACGGATGCAAAGGTCTCGGGAAGTCAAGATATTATTCAACTGAAGGAAATAAAATTCCTAAAAGCTTAGTATCTCTTGAGGAAATGTTCGACAAGCATGATCAAATGCTTAAAAGAATGAAGAAAGTGGGGAAAGTTCTTCCTCCGATACACGATTACTAAATTTAGGAGCAAACAATGATCCTAAATTAGTAAATGTGGGTAAGTGTTGTTCGAGAGCGTAAAGAGAAGCTCTTACAAAGCCTCTTAAGAAATATATGGATGTTTTTGCTTGGTCTTACCAGGATCTAAAGACATATCAGCCTGCAGAAGTTCAACATTGCGGGCGACACAATCCTACTATTTCGGGGACTATCTTTGCAGAAATCCGAAGATGTTAGATGCAAAGATAATTTATCCCATACATCACTCTGAATGGTTAGCCAACATAGTTCTGTGAGGAAGAAGAGTGGCGAGATTAGATTGTGTGTTGACTTTCGCAATCTTAATCAAGCCTCATTAAAAGATAACTACCCCATCCCCATTATGGATCACACTCTGCAGTTATTACTGGATCTGAAATGCTTCCATGCTTGATGGTTTCTCAAGCTACAATCAGGTCAAGGTAGCTGAGGAAGATCAATATAAAACAACATTCATTACACCTTGGGGAACTTTTGCTTATCAGAAAATGCCTTTCGGTTTGATCAATGCTGGAGCTACGTTTCAAAGAGCTATGGATTTAGCATTTGCTCATCTCAAGGATGTAAGCATAGTAGTATACCTTGATGATCTGATTGTCTTTTCCAAGAACAAAAGTGCGCACATTTCAAATCTGGAAGAGGTTTTCATCCAATGCCGCAAACATGGTATTTCTCTGAACCCTAAGAAATCTATCTTTCTTTAATAGAAGGAAAGCTACTAGGGCATATTGTCTCAAAAGAAGGAACTAAGATAGATCCGAACGTGTCAAATCTATTCAGACTTTGCCATTGCCAACATCCAAAAAAGGGGTTCACTCTTTCTTTGGAAAAGTTAATTTTCTTAGGAGATTCATCCCTGACTTTGCTGAACTAACTCGTCATATCTCAAATATGATGAAGAATACACAGATTTCAAATGGAGCAGCGAAAGGAAGTATTCGAGAAAATTAAAGAAGCCCCTGTCAAAAGCCCTGTCTTGGTTTCACTAGATTTTAGTAAAGAATTTATTCTTTACTGTTATTCCTCTGAACACACAATATCAAAGAATCTTGATGCAGAAGAATCAGGAGGATGTAGAAGCTCCGATTGCTTTCATGAGCATGCCTTTAAAAGCTTATGAGTTGAAATATACTCCAATGGAAAAACATGCATACTTAGTGGTAAAGGCATGTAAGGCATTCAGGTACTATATTCTTTCCTCACATACTGTGGTTCTAGTTCCAGATACCGCAGTGAAATTTATTCTCACCCAACAAGAGTTAGGGTTGTTAAGAGGCACATGGGTGACGAAAGTTCAAGAATATGACCTGGATACCACAAAGCTGGTTCGAGGAAGAGGCTTGTGCGAATTGATGACTGAGATGAAAGCAACAACGCCAGAGGTAGATCAAGATTTGCCTATGGTCCTTTTTATAGATCTGGTGGAAGAATTGTACAGTAATATTGCCTATTTTCTGACTTATGGAGAATTTCCGGATCAACTTTCTCGAAAAGGGAAATGTACTATTAAACTAAAGTCCAAAGATTTTGTTCTTTTAAAGACAATGGTTTATACAAAAGAGGAATTGATGGTGTGGTTCTCCGATGCATAGATAAAGCTCAACAGGATTAGCTCTTAAAACAATTTCATAACATGGCTTGTGGTGGTCATTTCTCATCTCGAGTCACTGCTCACAAGATCCTCCGAGCAAGGTATTACTAGCCCACACTTTTTCAAGATACTTTGTAGAGTGGGTGTCTAAGTGCCAAGCGTGCCAACACTTTGTTGGGTGTGTAAAATTGCCCTCATAACCTTTAAAACTAGTTGTTTTTGAAGAGCCCTTCCAGCAATGGGGCATGGATTTTATTGGTATGCTCAACCCGGCCTCAAAGGTGCGGTGTCATCACTATATTCGACAGCTACTGATTATTTTAGTAAGTGGGTAGAAGCCATTCATGTTAAGGATGCCACTTCATGGAGGTGTGTAATTTTATAAAGGAAAAAATTGTTATCGGGTTTGGCATGCCCAATAAAATAGTAGCAAACAACGCTCCAAATCTGTCTTCTGAGGAGTTGTTTGATTTTTGCTACACTCATGGGATGCAACTGATACATTCCTCTAACTACTATCCCCAAGGGAATGGCTAGGCTGAATCAAGTAATAAAAATTTGGTGACTATCGTGCGAAAGCTAGTAACTGAAAATCAAAGAACTTGGCACAAGAAGTTATTTGATGCACTATGGGCAGATATGATTACACCGAAGAAGGCTATAGGCATGTCCCCTTTTCAGCTATTATATGGAAGAGACACAGAGTTGCCTCTTACCTTGGAATTGCTTGCCTTACAACTTTCTAGAGCTGGAGAATTCTACATTCAATGATGCTATTGAAAAATTATAATGTATCCGATCAATCATGCGAGAGGTACAGGCTCAAGTCGCAAATAGATTGTCAGAGCATCAAAAGAAGGTGAAGGTTATCTTCGACAAAAAGGCCAGGGAAAGAAAGTTTGAGATCAATGACTGGGTCCTTTTATGGGACAAAAGAAGAGAAACAAAAGGCATGCACGGGAAATTCGATTCACTATGGAAAGGGCCTTTTGTGATTAAAAAGATTGCGGAGTTGATAGCTTCATTCTTGCTCATCAGGATGGAGTTGAATTGTCGTTGTCTTTCAATGGGCAACACTTGAAGCTGTTCCGGACATAAAAGAGCAGGGTAAAACCTGTATGTATATAAATAAAACTTTGTTTGTTTTTTCCTTATTTTTCTGTGTTGTGTTGTTTTTGTTTGCCTGACCCGAGCCCAAAGGACAAGATACGAAACCAGAGATGTTGGGATCTCATCTTTACCCTTGTCATTTTGACAGAGGTAAAGATGTCCACAGACGGAGCCGACTGGTGTCCCAGATTTCACCCTCAAGATATTCTTAAGGGGATGAAGGAGAATATTCTAATTGCACAAAATCAGCAGTAAATTATATGCGAGATCAACATAGAAGGAGAGGACTTTCAAAATAGATGGCATGGTATTCTTGAGACTGCATGACCTTACCGACAAACTTCCATCAAGCAAAGGAGCAAAAATTTGAAACAACGGTTTTATGGCCCATATAAAGTCATTGATAGGCAAGGTTGGTAAGGTTGCATATGAATTGTAGCTCCCGAGAATAGCAAGATTCATAATGTTTTTCATGTTTCATGCCTTAAGAAGGCACTTGGGCAGCGTATTACCCCTTCACTAGAGTTGCCTCCACTTTGGATGAGGAAGTCAAACTGATTTTGATTCCAAAAGAAGTCTTAGATGTTTGTGAAAGAAGTGGTGTCCCAGATTTCACCCTGAAATCTGAGACTACCCCATGTAAAAAAATTCGTACTTTTAAAATAACGGGTCGTTTTGTGTTTTTATTGCCAGAAGATGCCTGTATTGCGTTTAGATATTCCCAGTGAATCATAGGAGCCAATTTCGACAAATACCCAGATGCCGAAAATTGTTTTATCCCTTCGTCAAGTTTTGTCTGCGGGAAAATTTTATTTAATTATTTTGAGCCCCGTTTGAAGTAAATTGTGCTCCGGTTTAGCCCTGTTGAAATTTTGCATGTCAATATTCACATATACCAGTAGGGTTTTCATCAGGAATGGATCCTGGGCTTTATCTGTGACTTCTGGCAACGTTTTGCGTTTTTGTTATTTTTTTCTCTGTAAAATTCCCCTAGGTCAATTCCTTCATAAGATCTGCTTTATTTTATTTCTTGGAGTATCGGCCGCCATGCCAGAAGGAATCAACCTCTGAAGTCAAATTCTCTTTAAAAAGACGAAGTCGTGCACAAAAAAGCTTCTTCTGGACAGGTCGCATTTTTGGGAATGGATGGATTTAAGCTGCAATGGGATTTTTGGTCGCAACAGGTAGGTGGGATTTTTGTACTTACCTTGCAGGGTACTTTTTCCCATGAAGGCAAAGTCACTTAAGTCACGATGGGAAAATTAGAGGCAACAGGCAGGCGAGAATTTCTTACCTGCCATGCAGGGTGAAAATTCCCATTGTGAAATAAAGAAAAATCACTTAAGGCATTGATGAGAATTTCTTACCTGCCTTGTAGGGTAAAAAATCTCATTGTGGAAGTCAAACAACTTAAGTGGATAATGGGATTTTTGGAGCTGCCATGCAGGGTGAATAATCCCATCAAATTTGACTTTTAAAAATAGAAACCAGCGTTTACCAAAAAGTGCGACCCCTTTGGAGAATTGATTAATTTATTTAATGGCATTTATTAATAGTTTCTCTTCCAATTTTGGCGCCCAGGGATGAGGAAAAGTCAATGCATAAAGGGAAGTCAAAGTAGACTGGAAGTAGAATGCCAAAAATAAATTAAATTAATTTATTTAATGCAGCCCTAGAGCATGCTAAAAAGTGCGACCCATTTGGAGGAGAAATAATACTTTTTGAAGTATTAATTAATGGTTTTTATTCCTATTTTTGGCGCATGGAGAAATAGAAGGTCAAAGCATGATGTTAAGTGAAAGTAGAGGGCTAAAAATAAATTAAATTAATTTATTTAATGGCAGCCATGAGCATGCACAAAATAGGCGCCCAATTTGGAGAGAAAAGCATGTTTATTAATTAATTAATTGCCAGGAATAGGAGAGGCAATTATTAATTATAGAATGATGAAGGTTATATAAGCATGGGCTGCCATAATGATGAATTAATTAATTCTTCTAGCAAAGGAGTGCAGCCCGGACAGTTTTGGCGCCCAAAGGAGGAGGATTTTTTTCACCGCGTAAAGTTTCAAGGTTTAGCGCCTAGGATTGTAGGAGTTTGTTTTAGGCTTGGTTAATTATCTGCATAGTGGTACAGGTGCCCAAGTGAAGTTGAAAATATTTATGCTTGCTTTGCATGCAAGCAAAGCCTCAAATTTTAGGGCAGCAGGCTTTATATATGCAGATTTTTATGATAAAAATCAAGTGTTCATGTTCCGGTTGCCGTCTTTGTCTGAATTAATTGTAGGTATTCATTACAGGTGCTTATATAATTGAAAGGGAGCTTAAATCAATGTCAGATACATTGAATATATCCTCCGAATTTGAAGAAATTCCCAGATTTGCACCAGTTGTAAAGAATTCCGGCCGAATAAAGAGAAAAAAGTTGCTCAGACAAAAAGAGATCCGGCCATGGAAAAGCGGGATGAGAGAGAAAGCTCAAAAATCTGCATAGTGGTACAGCTGCCCAAGTGAAGTTGAAAATATTTATGCTTGCTTTGCATGCAAGCAAAGCCTCAAATTTTAGGGCAGCGGGCTTTATATATGCAAATTTTTATGAGAAAAATCAAGTGTTTATGTTCCGGTTGCCGTCTTTGTCTTAATTAATTGCAGGTATTCATTACAGGTGCTTATATAATTAAAAGGGAGCTTAAATCAATGTCAGATACATTGAATATATCCTCCGAATTTGAAGAAATTCCCAGATCTGCACCAGTTGTAAAGAATTCCGGCCGAATAAAGAGAAAAAGAGTTGCTCAGACAAAGATAGATCCGGCCATGGCAAAGCGGGATGAAAGAGAAAGCTCAGCAGAATCATGCATTACTTCCAGGTTTGCTGACATCGGAGACACAGATCTAGGTCCAGAACCTCTTTCCGAATTGATTGATAGATCCAGAGTTGGAAAGACTTCTCTCATGCGTGTAGTCAAAAGCAGTGGAATCATTCGAGCTTCAACATTCCCATTCACAGCTCAGTTGCCAGAATTTGTCATGGAGTGTGCAAGGTCATACCATCCACTATCCAGATCAATCCGGATGCTGCGGGGAAGACAATAATCCGGTTGGACGCACAGTTCATCAATTATTGTCCGAAGTATCCAACACGACAGGTGGTGACTACTATCAGCATGCTTGATGTTGGCAACAGATGGGAGAAACATAAAGTTGACTGTGTGGGCATAATGAACAACAAGTATATGAAGAAGCCCAGATCTCCATCCAAGCTCCCGAGGACTCTTCCACGATCCAATCTAGGGCAGGATAAATAAATGAAGCTAATGCTCACAACTTCCGGTCATGGATGTATGCCTTCATGAGGACCATTTAGATCAACAAAGTAGATTCTATAATCAATTGGTCGAAATCATCAATGACAACATCGGTGAGCAGCTCCGGAATGTGAGGCGGACTTACAGCTTCAAGATGACTTCATATTTGGTATATGCAGCAGCCTCGCAGGGTATCTTCTCCAAGCTGGATAGACGTGGTGTGCTCTCCAAGGATCCTATTTTTGAGTGTTATCCACAACTTCATCACTGTGTCTGTATGCAATAAAGATTATAAGGTGGTCAACGATGGATTCTTCTACGGATTCATTTGCAGGTTGAACGGTGATCTGAAGACCAACAGGGTAAGCAAGGAAGCTTGGGAAGCTGTGTCCCAGATTGGCAGTATCTTCATCTAGTTTGCGGACTTTACATACCCTGTGGTCACCGGCTTTTCGAGACAACCACCAAGTTGCCCAGATATCCAAGCGACAGATTGGTCATCATGGAGTTTAGTAGACAACACGTGGAGATGCATGACATACAAATCGAAAACGACACAAGTCTACAGCTTCTTCTTCCGATCACGGTGGGCTATTACAGTGCCAGAGCATTCATAAAGCCGAGAGGAATCAAGCGGAGATGTTCTCTAGATCTCAAGGTTTGCTGACAATATGAATTAAACTGAACTCACATTATTCAAGTAAACTTTGTGCACTTAGATGCAGCTTTCACATTTGGCACATGGATGTTAAGAGAATTGTGTCAATTGCATTTAGTGGTTGCAAAAGGGAAAGTAAATTTGAAAGAAATATATGCTCAGCTCATAAATCAACAAGAAGCCGACATAAATCACTTTCTAATGGTTGAGAGAAAACACACTAAAATAAAATCTTGGCATACAAGAATATAATATAAGTAACGAAACTTGTGTTATTCATATCCACACTTTAGTGGATTGATTTTGTATAAGAAAAATTAAATGGAATATGAAAATAAATCCAAAATTCACTTTGTTGTTGGTTCTGCACCCATATAAATGTGTTAATGGGTACAGATATCAATGTTGTGACGTAAGTTTCTTCAAGCCTTCTCACTAAAACCATTAAAAGAAGAGCCACAACTGTAGGAATAAGGGAGATGACAAGTATAAAAGAGCTCCTCATCTTCCATCATTTACATTGTATATCGAATCCTAGTAAGAATAGTATCCCTTGTGTTTATACTACTTTTAATTAGTCCAATAATGATACTTTTGTTTGATTGGAATTTTTAAAAAAGTTTTGAAGTAGAATTTAGATATATCTAACGATTAAAGTGTTGGAAAATATAACTCATTTGCTAAAGAATAGTCTTGGGAACATTCCTTGTTTACAGGAAACATATCAAAAAGAAGTCAAATATTATCTAATAATGCAATGATACTTTTGTTTGATTGGAACATTTTCACAAGAATCATCTTCCATCATTTGACAATTAATGTCTGGAAAAATATTAGAACTCATTTGCTAAAGAATTGTCTTGAACATTCCTAGTTTAAAACCGATCATAGTATCCTCACATGTTTCCGTTACCTATCAATAAATCTCCGTCTTTTTAAAGCCATTAGTCCACACTAACCACTGATGACTTTTTTGTTTGAAAATTGGAATTTTAAAAAAGTTTTTGAAGTAGAATTTAGATATATCTAACGATTAAACTATTGGAAACTATAACTCATTTGCTAAAGAATAGTCTTGAACATCCATGGGCATGATTGCCACTATTTTTTCCTTGGCATTAATTTGTCACAAAACACATATGGAATCCCTTTATTTGCAACATTCCTTGTGGATGGAATCTATAACTATAGATTCTTTTGCCATTACCTCTACAAACATATCTAGTTCATTAAAAAATGAAAGGACCTGCTCTTTTGGCTATGTAGTCAAATAAATTATCTAATAATTAGCAAAACCCAAAGATATCTTTTGTTTCTAAATCAGATTAAAACCCAGATTTGAACATTTTTTAGGACACAAAAAATATCACTCCTGAAACTCTCCAAACAACTTTGAAATAAATATAAGTTTTTGGGCAGGTACATTTATGATCAAAACAATTAATTAAAAACCAACAAAGTGTAACTGAAAAAAGATTATTTTTAGAACTCATTTTCCAGCCTTAAAATAATAAGAATTGTCTGCCCTAGGAACATTCCTTGTTTCCACAAGAAACCATATCATCATAGAAAAATATGATTGTCCTCCTCTCAAATTTGCATGTCTTCAGCCAAACAAGGAAGGAGGTTTTCGTTACCCTATCAAAAAGGGTCTCCTTCTTGGAATGCTCCTTGTTTTCACCCAAGAGTAAAATTTAAAGCCATGTCCAAATAGAGATGCTCCTACACTACTTTTACCATCTTTTATACTCATTGGGAAAAAGAGTTCACGTGATATTATCTCCAAACTTTTACCAACCAACTTGATCTTCTTTTGATTAATGTAAAATGTTGAGAGAGTATTAACTAACCCCCGGATAACAAGGAATCTATGTTGATTGCTTCCTTCCCCGTAAAACATTGCTTCAAGCCATCTAGAATTGGCCATTAAGAAAGGTTAATTATGTATTAACGAAAACCATCCATGGGCTCCCATGACCACTATTTTTATCCTTGGCATTAATTTGTGCAACACACACATGGAATCCCTTCATTACATCATGAATCTAGGTAGCACTTTATTCCACATTTTTAGATGGATGGAATCTATAACTATAGATTTTTCTCTAAAAGACAAAGCCATTACCTCTACAACATAAATTTCTAGTTCATTAAGCATGAAATGAAGGGACCTGCTCTTTTGGCTATGTATATTCCCTTTCGAAAGGGCTGAAATTGAAAAGTAAGAAATTAGCACAAACCCAAAGATTATCAAATCTGATTTCTAAACCAGCAAACTGAAAATAAAACCCAGATTTGAACAACTAATCAGATTTTTAGGACAGCGGTACAAAAATGCATGCAAAATCCTTGAAACTCTCCAAACAACTTTGCCAAAATAAATATAAGTATTTTGGGCATCCACAAAACTAATATTCAATATGAAATATGATCCAAAACACTATTGGAAATTAATTAAAAACCAACAAAGTGCGACTGAAATAAAAATTATGAAAGGAGGTTTTAGAAACCCCAAACTCCACAAAAAAATATTGATTCAAGTCTTATAAATAATAAGGAAGCCAAATATGAATTTTTGGAGCAAATTTATATATGCAGATTTTATGAATAAAATCAAGTGTTCATGTGCCCTAGATGGCACCAAACCATACATTAATATATCAAGTCGCTCCACAAGGTAGAGGCTCAATCATGCATATAAAAATATGATTATGCCTTCTTTCCTCTCAAATTTGCAATGTCTCCAAGCCAAACAAGGAAGGAGGTTTTCATCTCCCAACCAACCACAAGAAGGGTTTTTGTCCTTCTTGGAAGATGCCATACACTTGGATTTTCACCCAAGAGTGGAAGAACAATGAGCAAACAACCCACAAGTCCAAATAGAGAAAATGCGCCAATAATAAATCCCTCCAAATGAGGTCTCCATCTCCTAAGTTTATAGCCATTACTTGAAGAAGTCAACTATTTGGAAATATATTTTTGGCGCCAAAGCCCAAAAGGACAAGGCCGACCCATAAAGAGTTCTTTTTAATCTTTAATTGGCTTCATTAATGCTCCAAACCCAACCAACTTGATAAAAGCAAAAACATACTAAAAAGAAACATTAAAAATTAGATATAAAACAAATGCAAAGGAAGCTCAATTCCTTTCCAACCTTTCAAGATATTGTCTTTCTTTAACAACGTTGCCATGGAAAAGGGGATGGCAAAATAGATCCAAAATCAGGTCCTTAAGTGGGAAAAAATTGGGACAAAATTAGCAGCTTAAGTGGAAAAAAGGGACATTACTCCTCCTTCCCAAAATTGCTTGTTCCCAAGCAATTGCAAGCTCAATGGATCTGTTGTCCTGTGCTCTTCATTCTCCTCACTATGAAGTTCCACATCCTCTAATGGAGTAGGATGTGACATCCTTGATAAAGCATACTCAACCACATTATGATTTCCCTTAACATACTTAATATCAAAATCAAATGCTCGGAGCTTACTCACCCATTTTTGTTGCCGGTCATTCAAATTCCTTTGATGGAGAAAGAACCTCAAGCTATTGTGGTCGGTTTTGACCACAAACCTTTCACAAATTAAGTATTGCCGAAACTTGATCAATGCATGCATGATGACTAACATTTCTTTATCATAAATGGAGAACCTTTTCTCATGATCCTTCAATTTCCGATTCTCATTTGCATCAAAACAACTCCTATACCTTCAGAGAAAGCATCACATTTAAGCAAAAATGAAATAGAAAAATCTAGATTAGTGAAAACTAGACAAGAACACATCACCTTTTTTAATTCTTCAAAAGCTATATGGGCTGTTTTTGACCAGCTTAAAGCTCCTTTCTTCGTTAGAGAAGTTAATGGGGCTGCAAGTTGGGAGAATCCCTTCACAAATTTTCAATAATATGAACACAAACCCAAGAATCCTTTCAAATAGTAATGTTGGTTGGAGTTGGCCAATCCATGATGGCTTGGATCTTGTTTTGATCCACATGAACTCCACGTGCATTGATAACATGCCCCAAGTACAAAATTTCATCCATACCAAACTCACATTTAGATTTCTTTGCATATAATGACTGTTGTTCTAAAATTTCCAGCACCTTATCCAAGTGTTGGAGGTGCTCCTCCCATGATCTACTATAAATCAAAATGTCATCAAAGAAAACCAACACAAATTTCCTCAAATACTTACCAAAAATATGATTCATGCATGATTGGAAGGTGGTTGGGGCATTGGTTAACCCGAATGGCATGACAAGGAACTCGAAATGCCCAAAGTGACATCTAAATGTGCTTTTGTGAACATCTTCCTCTCTCACTCTTATTTGATGGTACCCGGATCTCAAATCAATTTTGGAGAAGTAGACCGCTCCATGTAGTTCATCTATTAGCTCATCAATCTTGGGTATCGGATATTTGTTCTTAATTGTCTTCTTATTGAGTATTCGGTAGTCCACACACATTCTTAGAGTGTCATCCTTCTTCTTAACCAGCACTGCGGAAGAAACATAGGGGCTAGAACTAGGCCTAATTAGCCCCATATCTAACAATTCCTTGATGGTTCTTTCAATCTCTTCCTTGTAAATCTGTGGGTGACGATAGGGAGTGGTTATTACCGGTTTGGCACCCGGTTCTAACTCAATAACATGTTGGAATCCCCTATCCGGTGGCAGCCCATGAAGTAATTCACTGAAAATTTCGGCATGCCTGTCAAGTATGGGCTGAATATCATCATGAAAAGTAGATTGAATGGAAAAGGATGAGTCAGTTCTTACCAAACAATGAGCAGCCCAAGCAACATGCCTCTTTTTGAAGGTTCTTTCCATGCTCTTAGCAGTCACAACTTGAGAATTCCACCTTTCATTCCGAGAAACACCACTTCCTTGCCTTCCACTTAAAATTTCAGCTCCATATTTTGGTAGTTTTGAGAAAAATCACCTAAAGAATGCAACCATTGCACTCTAAACACCAAATCAGATTCACCAATACTAATTACATAGAATTCGTCTCTTACCATATGTCCTAAGGTGAGTGTGAGTTGAGGTATTCTTCTAGTGTAAGGAAGTATGAAACCATCTACCACTGTGACAGTGAAACCCTTGAAATTTTGAGCCTTCAACTTCAATTTCTTTATCAAGCTCTCATCCACAAAATTATGCGTGGCTCCATTGTCAATCGCTCTTTACTCAGAATGGGTGATATCTAGGTGCTCCAGACAATGCGGCATGAGTGCCATCTAATTTATTTGAATCTTCTTCCTCCATAACACTATCATGCTTAGCTTCATCAACATTGTTTCCATCATTATCACAATCAAAAAATACTTCAATATAATGTACTTTACCTTTTCCCAAACAAAAATGCCCTGGAGTCCATGGATCCTTGCATGAGAAGAACAAATTCTTTTTTGAAGCTCGTTTCTAAATTCTTTTACATTGCTGGTTTTGGGCAGCTCCATGTGAGTGTTTGATAACTTTTGGGGTGGTCTCCTTGGCTGGTCCAAGGAAGGTTTCTAGGTTGCCTAGTGGGCTGTCCTCCACTCGAATTTCCCTTGGGAAGACTGTTGTTCGCTGCTGTTTTCGGAGCAGCACCTTCAAGATCTAAAGCCTTCTTGATTGCCTCTTGAAGAGACAAGGGCTCAAAGGCTCAAACCAAAGCCTTCCTTTTGAAACATCCATGATCATAACGGAAAGCCTCTAAAATTCTATCACATATTCCTCCACCATGCCTTGTCTCAAATGAGCAAGCTCACGAAAGTGAACTTCCGGATCAATTCTATCAAACCGATCAATGAGTCTTTGACAAAAATCATCATAGGAATGAATCTCATTATACCCCTATGTCACTAACCCATGAAACCACCATTCATGAGCAATTCCTTCAAGATGCAAGGTAACAAACTTAATAACATCCTCCTCTTATCACGGGTTTCAAAGACAAATATGTATCCAACTTTTGAATCCAAGCCCTAGTTGTCCCTTTGGTTGATCCATCAAATGTGGAGAAGGTCATCTTCCCCAAAACATTATGTACCTCCTTCTGTGGCATATGATGTCTAGGCTCGGGCCTAGGTCATCCTCTATTCACTCCATGAATTCGGCGAGTGAAATAACTTCATGAATCTCTCTGGAAGAGCCATATACTCTTCATAACTTGAGGCAATGTTTTGCCTTGTAGAGGGCCTTGCTCCAATGTCCGGAATCACGTCTTCCCTTGGAAGAAAAGTGGGCCTTGTGGCTGATCCGTGGGCTGATCCCATAGGTCACCGTGCATTATTAGCTCCAGAATGAGCTACTATCACCGTTATGAACCCTAGGTTCAACCCATCCTTTAAAGAGATAGGGCAAGGAAGTCCATTGTGCTCGTTAATCTCTCTTAACCTGCAATCAACTTATCAAATTTGGCTTCTTGAGGATCTTGATTAGCCACATTGTTCTCTCCCCTTGGTTGATCCGCTTTTCTCTTCTTTGGTAGTGTAGAAAACCCTTGTTACCTTCTTCCATTGAAACCCTAGGCCTTTGAAGATTCGAGCTCTAATACCACTATAATATCCCTTTCAAGGGCTGAAACTGAAAAGTAGGAAATTAGCACAAACCCAAAGATTATCAAATCTGATTTCTAAACCAGCAAACTGAAAATAAAACCAAACGATCATATTTTTAGGACAGCGGTACAAAAATGCATGCAAAACCCTTGAAACTCTCCAAACAACTTTGCCAAAATAAATATAAGTATTTTGGGCTTGACCAAACCAATATTCAATATGAAATATGATCCAAAACATTGTTGGAAATTAATTAAAAACCAACAAAGTACAAGTGCAATAAAAATTATGAAATGAGGGTTTAGAAACCCCAAACTCCACAAGTAAATATTGATTCCAACCTTATAAATAATAAGCAAGCCAAATATGAATTCAAATCTGATTGCCCTGCCCTAGATGGCACCAAACCATACTCTAATGTAAGTCGCTCCACAAGGGAGAGGCTCAACAATGCATATAAAAATCTGATTATGCCTTCTTTCATATCAAATTTGCAATATGTCTTCAAGCCAAACAAGGAAGGAGGATTTCCGTCGTTCTTGGAAGATGCCACACACTTGGATTTCCGCCAAGAGTGGAAGAACAATGAGCAAACAACCCACAAGTCCAAATAGAGAAAATGTGCAATAGTAGATCCCTCCAAATGAGGTCTCCATCTCCTTTAATGACTTCATCTTTGGTGCCAAAGCCCAAAAGGACAAGGCCGACCCATAAAGAGTTCTTTTATAATCTTTAATTGGCTTCATTAATGCTCCAAACCCAGCCGACCTGCTAAAAGCAAAAACATACTAAAAGGAAACATTAAAATTTAGAAAACAAATGGAAAGGAAGCTCAATTTGTTTTCCCAACCCTTCAACTTCGTTGCCATGGAAAAGGGGATGGCAAGAAGTCCAGAATCAGGTCCTTAAGTGAGAAAAATGGACATTACAAGCTACTCTTTCTAGTACTTTTCTAATTGAAAAAAATCACTACTCAGGTCATCATAAACCATGCAAAAACATGATAGCTTGTGGAAAAGGAAAAATATCAGGGCCATCATTGACAGCATTGAAGAAACCCAATCACTATGAATTCGGAACCAACCCAAAACTACAAACATAAAAATTCAAAAAACAAAAAGATCTTTACCATTTGGGTGGTAAGGTTATTTAACCTTAGTGTCTAAATTTGATGAAGAGTAAGAAGATAAACTTGGAGAGGCCACCATCATGGCATCCATAAGATTGGGCTCTGCAACTCTTTCATACTCTATCATTTCCACCTTCTGACTAGACTGCTCAAGTGGATCTAGTTGTTTGAATCCAATGGATATCGATATGTCAGATGAATATATTGCTTTTTTCCTTTTTTGGTCTGAATCAAATAAATTTGTTAGGAAGCATCAGGCCTCAGGTTTTCACTCCATGTTACATGTATTTCATATTGGACTAGAGTACCCATGTCCTAATTGCATAGGCATAGGGCTAATGCTAATCCTGTCTTTTGGCTAATGTTTCTAGTACTTTTCTAATATTTAATTTGTGAAGGTTTTCCCAGGTTAGGATAATACTCCTCTTCGATCAGAATGTTTCTCTGGCATGAACATACTGGAATGCTAGACATTTCATTCCTTAATCCCCAAAGTGTAGAATCTGTCTGCAAAATGAACAAAATAGGGGACCAATACTGGGATTTATATATTAATAAAACCCTAGAACGTGATCTTCCAGGGCATTTGTTGATCTACCTTATGGGTGTCACAAATGATGGTGATGTTACAGAGCTCCTTGGCTTTGAAAACTTTCCATACATAAAAGCTCGCGTGTTGGGAATTGAATCAGATTACATGCCTTCCAATCTGACCACATAAGGAATACCTTAACAAGGAGCTGTTAGATATTGCATAATTTAAGCCAAGTGCAAAATTGATTCTCTTTCTTCCCCTAGAAACATAGATAGTCTCTTCATCAGAACTTACAACAGCTTATGAATATGTTAGAATCTAGCGATATTTTTGGTTTTTTATACTTTTTATTCTCTGTATCCAAGCATATTAATAAACAAACCAGAGAACTGATATCAATTTGTGGGTGAGATCAATACATAAAACTAGAATGTGGACATACCCTCTGTCTAGGTATTAACTGCTTGTTTGAAAGCATTTACACTCAGCAATAAAAAATCTGAGGCATTTCACATGCAAGCAGTTGTATGTGATAATAGCATAGGGCTCAATTGTCAGCATTCAAGCTTATATGATTAGTTAATGCTATGGTTTTTAAGATGACATATTCAATTATCACGAGCATCTTTGTACATTTTTTAAAGTATTCTATGCTTCAAAACGTGTGCAGAAATTTTGATGTTGTTTATTATGTATTCTGTCCAATCATTTTTGAAAAGGGGGAACATAGAGAATCTGCAAATTAATGTTCAATCTCTTTATTCTTAACTTCTATTGATTCTTATTGTTTGGTGATACTTTGTTTAATGAAATCCCATACTGGTAATGCTTCATCTAATTGAAGAGAGGCATTATTGCAATGTAATAATTATTCTTATTATGTATTTTATGACATGGATGATTTCCTATAGATGTAAAGACAACATTTAATTGATTAAGAAAACATAAAAATGTAATTATGATCTATATTCTAGTACATGTGCAATTCAGGTGACAGTTTGAGGTGATAGTTTGAGGCACAGGAGAAGCAACAATTAGTTATTATGACTCTAGGTGTTTTACAATGACACCTGGGGTGATTTTTTGGGCTGTAATGTCCATGGATAAGCATTTAATTATGACTTTAAATTTGACGTACATTTGACTATCACTTACAATAGGTATTAACTGCTTGTTTAAAAAATCTGAGGCATTCCCATGCTAGCAGTGTTATGTGATCATAGCACAAGGCTCAACTGTCAGCATTTTATCTTCTATGATTAGTTAATGTTCAATTTTTAAGGTGACCATTGTTATTTTCCACCCTTCTAAGTATGTGGGCATTTTTTATGTGTTTTTAAAGCATTTTGTGCTTAAAATGTGTGTAAAACTTTTGATGTTGTTTATTATGTAGAGTCTCTCTAATTATCATTAAAAATGGGAAACATAGAGAATCTTTATATGCAGTGAATAAGGAGTAATTGAAAAAGTAGCCTGCAATTCTATAGTAACATGGAGATGTATTTTGTTAATGAGGAATGGCAATTCTATAGTAGCACGGAGACATATTTTGTTAACTATAAATAGTACAAACCATGAAAAGATGCTAAACTTTGTTTACAGAAAACTGCAAGCCACTGGTGTGGGACTGGATTTTCTTTCCTTCTATAAGGCCTTTATTTGAAGTGTCACTTTCACTTCGCTGATCAACATAGTTAGTATAACTAAATATGTCCTCGCCTTGGCCTTTAGGGCCAGGAAACAGCGGCAATAAAGCAACCAGCGTCGTTCATAAATTGTAATTAGTGTATTATTTCTGCCTGCTAATTTATTTGACCATGTTTATGAAAACTCCTTTCTTATTGATGGGATCGTTAGAGTAGAACCATGTGTAACTATTTCTTAGCATATCGAAGAAGGTTGTGAAATGACTTAGTCCCTTTTGGGGTCCCACAGGCCTTGAAAATCCTATGTATATAATATAGTCATCGTTGCTGGATATCATGTATTTCAACTGTTTACTTCTTAGCCAGTATGGAGTAGGTTGATGTTGTTACTACCAGTGTTTTTTAGGAATTTGTTCGCCCTTGCAGCTGCCTTGCATTCCGATTATTGCACATATGGTGTTTTTTTGCAAATAATACAACCAACATTGTTGGTTGACATGTATTCCATCTATTTATTTTTTATGGCTTTATGCAATGTGTCATATCCCTTTTTGGAGACTAGTGGAATTGAAGACCTTAACCCATTCAATCTCCCCGTGAGTTCAAGGAAAGAAGCAAGGGGAAAACTTGGATGACATTTTCTAAATAGATATTTTCATTATCATCATGCATTCTTATTGGAAAGCCAAACGCTCCAGTAGAATAACTCATTTAATTAGAATATAAAGTGTTTTGCGCATGTAGGCTCCAAATAAAAAATTAGATAATTAAAAGGTACTTCTTATAAGGTTGGCCATAAGTTAGAATGTAGCACCCCATATGTTATAAAACGAGGATGCTTGGCCATTATGGATATGTTGAATCTTATTATTTCTTTTGGGTAAAGGTTGTACCTTCCCTCTCTCTCATCAAGGACAAAAAACTTTGTTTGAGACCACTTCAATGATGAAAACCCTTGATAGTGGAACTTGTCTTGGGGACAAAAAACCCTCAAACAAGGATATTTGGAATTATTGAATATCTCAAGGAATTTGGAGCTGATATCTTTCTATCTAGCCCTAGGTGACTTGTATCATAAGCATGTTAGATATGTTTTGATGGATGAACGGTATGATTTCTTGCATGGATGGACTTATACTAATTATTAAAGGTGAAAGGAATCATTTCCTTGCATGTTTGAGTCATTAATTCATTATTTCCAAGAGGGTGAATTGCTTATAGGTCATATTTCACATGTTTGAGTGGATGTCTGGGCAAGTTGAGTTGATATTTGCATTCTTCATATTTTTAAACCCCAGATCCCAAGTTTCATGAATTTTGGAGCTTCCTAGGTAAAATTGTGAATTTTTAAAGTAACTCTGCAGACAAGGGTTTATAGAAATTCATATCTTCCATTCTAGGTCATTGAAAATAAGTTTTCCTTCATATTTTAATTGCTGGTAATTAATTAGAATTTTTGAGCTTGATTTGGCATATTTTTAGCGAGTTTAGGGCATCCAAAAGTGAGTTGGAGTTTCCAAAATAGGTCGCTGCCCTAGGAAGAGAAAAATTGCAGGTTGCCATGCGCATTGTCAGTCACATCCAGCGCTTGGAAGACTAATTACAGCCATCTAAAAATTAATTTCAGTCATCTCTCATTCAGCCCTAGATATTTTTCAGATGTCCCCCCTAAAAGGAACATTACACAATGGTTGGATGTCATTACTACCATTGTTTTCTTGTGGACCGTTTTGTGCTTTGCAATTTCCTTGCATGAATTGATATGCAAATATCATTAGATGTTGGAAACCAAAAGAAATTCCAGTTTAATTTACCATTTACAATTGAATTTTTCTAATCTTGGACAGCAATATTAATATCATATGTGTGGGCTTTTTGAGGTACGGTTAGCAGATGAATTGCAAAACTTTATGACAACATTAAGCATGTAGTTTGCATATTGTAATTGCAACACTTGACGCAGGAACATGCATGCAAAATAAATACCAACTAGCAAAGAAAAAAGTAGAGAAAGCAAACAAACAAAATTGCTTGGATGTTCATCTATTGCCAGCCCACTAATATTGTTTTGGATATGTTGATGATAGTGGGTGTATGCATACAACTAACAATATAAATGTATGGAAATGTAGGATAATATTGTTTTGACTATGTTGATGACAACATGTGTGTGCATAAAACCATAGGTACCTAAGACTCCGAGATGGCGGGATGTAGGGATGAGGTTCATGTGTTGCCTCCCTCACTAATAATGTTTTGGATATGTTGATGATAGTGGGTGTCTGCATACAACTGACAGTATAAATGTATGGAAATATGGGATAATAATGTTTTGACTATGTTGATGACAACAAGTGTGTGCATAAGACTCCGAGATGGCGGGATGTATGGATGGGGTTTCTATTTTTTTTTTCAAATTTTGGGGACATGAAGGGATGACTAATAAAATTATATATATATATATATATAAATATATACATGAATAAACTAATAATAAAGCTAAATTCCTGAAGATTGAAACAAGTGATCCAATTATTCATCACATAAGCCAAAATGCTATATTTCATATTCATATTTCAATGTTTCATATCGAGTCCTTGACATTAATATAGAAATTTGAATCAAGATACATTGATATTAGATAACAATACAATGATACATCAACAATATGAAAATGAAAAACAAGTCTTCATTAATCAACATGAGAAGAGTGCATATATTATTATGTCATAAGTACATAACAAAAATGGCATCTCAATCAATAGAGGAGTTATGTGAGGGAATACTCACTTAATCAGAGTAATTTCTAATGCTCTTTAGACAATTGTATCCTATCATGTTTGATTCCTATGTTTTTAGAGGGTCAAAATATAATGGTTGTTCCCTCTATTCATATAGGAAGAGCGTGAAGATGGAAATGAGTTGGGCAGGCTAAATTGTGATCATAGTTTTCATTCTTCCTATATCAAGAAATGGCTGCTTCAAAAGAATCAATGTCCAATTTGTAAAGCTCTAGCCGCTTCATAAACAGAGCAGCTTGTTGACTACCATTGGCTTGTTATTATCAAGGGTAAAATGTTGGTATTAGTATGTGATGTGTCCAATAAAAAATGCAAATTCAGTCAATTTCACCCATTAATTGGGTAGACAATTTAGAAAATCATTGTCTTTGTAGTTACACATGAGTTTGTAAATTTTTGTTTATTTTTATGTTGATAGTGGTTGGGCCATAGGGGACGTCGGGACTCCATCAACCATCTCAGGGATATCTGCACCCGGGATGTCCCGAGTGCATCCCTTGAATTCAAGGGACATACATCCCCTTGATTTTTCGCTTGAGCCAGAATGCGGGGGTGTGTGGGGGGGGAGGTTTCATCCTTGTCCCCAAGACCCCGAGATGTTTGGGACGACCTAAGGATAGGGGTGTGCATCCCCACATAACATTGCATAAAACTAACAATATAATTGTAGGTTTAGTGTTCATATGTCTAAATATTTAGACCTTGAGATGTTTGGGACGACCTAAGGATGGGGGTGTGCATCCCCACGTAACACTTCATAAATCTAACAATATAAATGTAGGTTTAGTGTTCATGTGTCTAAATATATACCATAAATATGTCTTCTTATGTTTTGCATGAGTGACGGTTGAAGATTTGACTTGAGCATATACATAGAGATACTAATAAAATCTTTTTTTTGAGAAACATATTCTTAGTGAAAAAGTATATTGAGTGTAGTGTCTATATAGAAAATTTTGATATAGGTGTATTATTGGACAAAGCCTCAATATTATTCACAAACTTCCTTTGAAGAGGTAATAATAATAATAATCTATATTGTCACTAATTATAGTCAAAGTTTGAAATTTTTTGTAACATCAAGAATTCAATCATCTGAAAGACCTTAACATCTTAGATTTAAAATTTAGTGTAATCTCAAATGTTCAATTATAGTCAAAATTTGAAATTTTTTGTAACATCGAGAATTCAATCACTGAAAGGCCTTAACATCTTAGATTTAAAAGTTAGTGTAATCTCAAATGTTCAATCATTGAAAGACCTTGACATTTTGCATGATTTTCTTACCAACAATATGCAAAAATGCAAGATAACAAAAGAGTTGAAATTACGAAAAACAACTATATTATATTTGTCTATGATTCTCTATCATGTTTTTATGCTATGATTTGATGTTGATAGTTCTTATTTTTGCCTAGGCATGTGTTGCATCTATTTATTTTTCATGTCTTTGTGCAATGATTAGTTTTTGATACTATCAATGCTTTCTTTCAAATTGTTACGATTTTTGCAATTGCCTTGTGCACATCAAAATGCAAATACCAAAAGAAAATTCAGTTTAGTTTAACTATTACAATTGACTATTTCTTTTCCCATAATGTTGTATTATATCATATGGGTCGACTTTTTTAATGGTTGTTTAGAGGTTGCGGTCCAGTACTAGAATTGCAAAACTCTATTGCATCCGATGTAGAGCAATACTAAATTCAAGCATGCAATCAACCAACAACAAGGCTTCAAACCAACAATCTCACTTGCTTTGCCATGAGGATCCTTAAATAAGCCTACAAGGTTAAAACTTGCAAAAAATGAAGTTTATTAATCATGAGTTTCATCCTCATCATCATATTATGTCTCATCATGACCATACCATGTCCTTTCATGTTCCAAGGTCATCTAACTTCATGAAGTTTCCACAAGCCACTTGTCCTTTGTTACATTGCTCTTGGTTTCTCTTCACTAGCTCTCAACCTTTATGGGCTCACATTAGTCATTTTGGTCTAATTGTCTTCCAACCCTCTTTCAACCTCTTCATCTCTGACAAACATCTTCCACTTTGATTTAGTCTAATCATATGTTTAGTTCAAGAATCCAACCTACTCACCTTCCCTTGTTAACTCATAACTGTCATTTGGCATTCACAACTATACTCTAGCTCTCATAAGCAAGAATTGGCTCCTTTAGTCTCTGATGACCCCTCCAATGGCATACCCTTGTTTCATGACAAATAAGGTTAGGCTACTCATAAAATGCATTCAAGACAATCCACTACACCAATCTTTCTCTACTTTACAAGATTGCCCTCATATCCCTCTATCCGAAAAATTTTCTTACTTTTAAAATAATGGGTCGCTTTTGTGTTTTTATTGCTCGAAAGTTTTTGTATTACATCAAGATATTTCTAAAGAGCCATATTAGCCTTTTTCGCCAAATACCCGTGATGCCCAAAATTGTTATATTCTCATTGTCGGAATTTGTCTCATGGGAAATTTGTATTTAATTATTTTGAGCCTCGTATGAGGCTATTTGCGTTACGTTTTAACTTTGTTATGATCGAACATGTCATTATTCCTATGTACCAGAAGGGTTTTAACTTGGAATAAGTTTTGGGTTTTATTTGTGCCTTTTGGCAATTTTTCGTGTTTTTGTGTTGTCCCATTTCATTTTCTTTGAAATTTCTCTAGAACAATTCATTTGTCGAGTAAGCTTGATTTTTGGCCTAGAGCAGCTAGAAAACATATACGCACGTTATGCCCGGCGGAAATCATCATCGGAGGTTTGGATCACTGGAAAAAGTGAAGTCGTACCTGTAAAAGCCCTTGGGGTTGGGCACATTTTTGGAAAATAAAGGATTTAAGTTGTAATGGAAAAAATAGAAGTAGCAGGCAAGGTGAGAATTTTGTACCTGCTTAGTAGGGTACTCTTTCACGTGATATAAAATTCACTTAAACTGCAATGAGAAAGTTAGAGGTCAGCAGCAGCGAAAATTTATTGCACGCTTGCAGGATAAAAATTCCCATGGTGAAATAAAAGAAAAATGACTTAAGTGAAATCATGGGATTTTATTGCTTGCCTTGCAGGGTAAAAATCCCATTATCAAAGTCAAATCACTTAAGTGGATCATGGGATTTCCGGGGCTGCCTTGTAGGGTAAAGAATCTCATTGTTATAAATTCTTAATAATAGTATTATATTGTGCAAAAAGTGCGCCCCCTTTGGTGAAATGATGACAACCTTTAAGTGGATTTAATTAATTATTTCTCCTTCTAAAATAGGCGCCCAAGCATGGAAGAAAGTCAAGAAGTCAAAAGGGGAATAAAAGAAATAGATTTAAATGGGTTAAATAGATTAAATTTAATTCATTTAAAGGTTGCCCCCTTTCATATCAAAAAGAGCGTCCCATTTGGGACATATTTAATGATTTTTAAGGCATTAAATCATTAAATTAAATTCTATTTTCAATGGCTATGGTCAAGGCACACCTTTGTGAAACTTAAGTGAAGTGAAGTGTAAATGATTAAATTAGATTAATTTAATTTATTGGATGGTTGTCCTTAAACATGATATTTTTAAAGAGAAAAGTATGATTTTAATTAATTAATTGCCAGGAATAGGAAGGGCAATTATTAATTATAGAATTGTGAGGGTTATATAAGCATGGGCAGCCATATGGGTGAATCAAGAGGAAAAGTGTGCCCCCATTTGAAGAAGGATTTTGCTCGAGCAAGGTGGAAACAAGGCTAAAAGCTTCCAGATTTGATGCATGCTTTGAAGGAGGTTGATCTTTGTCTACATAATTGTTTGCATAGGTGTTACAGGTGCTCAAGTGTTGTTGAAAGGATTCGTGCTCTCTTTATGTGTAAATTAAACATCAATTTTTGGGGCGGCATGCTTGAAAAGTGCAGATTTTTACAATTAAAATTCACTATTCAAACTCCAGTGGCCATTTTTGTCTGAATTCATTGTAGGAATTCATTACAAGTGTTTTACAAAAAAAATTGAGTTTTTAATCAATGTCCAATACATTGCATATATCCTCCGAATCAAGAATTGTCTAGATCTGCACTTTGCTTTGAAGAAATCGCCAAGTAAGAAGAAAAAGAATTATTCAAACAAATATGGATAAAGCCATGGCGAAGAGAGATGAAAAGAAAGCACGATGGAGTCATGCATCGCTTCCAAACTCGCAGAGACATAGGAGACACAGATCTAGGTCCGAACCTCTTTCCGAATTGATTGATTGATCCAGAGCGGGAAAGATTTTACTCATGCGTGCGGTTAAAAGCAAGTGGAATTATCCGAGTTGCGGCCTTTCCATCCACAAAACCAATTGCCAAAAGTTTGTTATGGAGTGCACTAGATCTTACCATCCTTCATCCAGATAAGTGTGTGATGCTTCGGGAAAGACAATAATTCGTTTGGACATAGAGTTCATCAATTATTGTTTGAAGATTCCAAAGGGAAAGGTGGCGACTTCCATTATTCTTCGTGATGCCGGCAGCAGTGGGAGAAGCATAGAGTGGATTGCATGAGCATAATGAATAGATGATACATGAAAAGCCTAGATCTCCTTCAAAGTTCCCGAGAACTTTTCGTGGTCCAATATGGTGCAGGAGGTAGATGATGTTGTCAAATTGCATATGCAGGATGAATGGCGAGGCGAATGCTTACACTTTCCGTACATGGATGTATGCTTTCATTAGGACCATTGAAGTTAACAAGGTTGATTCCATAATCAATTGGTCGAAAATTATTAAGAACATCGGTGAGCAACTTAACGTGAAGCATACTTTCACTTCAAAATGACTTCCTACTTGGTGTATGTCAGCAGCTTCACAAGGCGTCTTTTTCTAAGCTAAATAGATGTGGTGTTCTTTTTAAGGACCCCATTTTCGAGTGCTACCCACAAGCACTTATCATTGTACTGCGTAGTGCGAGAAAGATTTCAAAGTGGTCAACGATGAATTCTTATATGATTTCATTTGCGGTGCTAGACAAAGACTTAAAAGCCAATAGGGTAAGCAAGGAAGCGTGGGAAGTCCGTGTCCAAGATTGATAGTCTATTCATTCAATTTGTAGATTTCACATACCTCGGGGTTACAGGTTTTTCTGGAGAACCAATAAAGATGCCCAGGTATCCGAATGATAGATTGATCACCATGGAGTTGAGCAGCCACCTTTGGTGGAGTTATCCGAGTATTACATCTCGTGGACATTACATCTGCATTAGCATTCATAGAGCTCGGGGATGGAGACGCAAATGTTATCCGAGTATGAGCAAGAGTTCTTCCTCTGCACGGTGAACTTTGATCCATTTGGGTAGTAGGCAAGAAGACGATCTCTCCCAGAGTACACACATGTGCCTTCATTAGAAGATTTCGGATGAAGTGCAAAAGTGAGTACGAGGTCGAAAGATTTCAATGAGATCGTCAAGAAATCAAGTGTTCAACTTTGGACTAGCGCGGATACTTGCGGATGTTAAAGATGATGGGAATGTGGTACTTGACACTTGCCATCAAATGGGAGTAGATAAAGCCGCATCTTGCAGATAACGTAGAGACCGCCATACATTTGAAGAAAGATCTGGCGTTGTTTTGGTGAATACTTCAAACTGGCTGCTGACGAAGGGATATTGCCTTGATGAAGCATTGATGAATCAAGTCACGGGTAACTTCGGCGTAGGAGATTCCCTCAAGCGGAAGCATGGAGGGGAAAGCAGAGAAAGTCCGAGAAATCAGAAAGTACACAGAAGATCTCAATCTAAGGAGAAGATCACTTCCACAGACATGACTTTGGTTCCAGCTTTTCCAAAGACTCCAAGACTTCACCAACTATTGCACAAAGCCAGGGGGACGCTTCCATGCCTCCACTGAATCTAGTGACATTCATGTTCTCTCCTCAACCACTCCGTTCATCACCTGTTCCAGAGGAGATGTTGAAGTTGCAGATGGCGGAGTTCGAAAGAGCTTTGTCCTTGGATGATTCAGAGGATGGCAGCCATAACACTATGGCACTTTCTGACGGAGAGGATGCAGAGCGGGAGATGGTGGTGCACTCAACGACTTCTCATTCTCCGAGAAGTAACTTCTCGGAATGGTTGGCTTTGCAGTTGGTTCTAGAAGCGAGAGTGGAGATGAACTTAGAGGAGCACAATTTGCAGCTACTCCAGAATCTGAGCGGAAGAGACAAAAGGCCTAAAGTTGCCAAATCAACTTCTAGGTTGATCATTGAAGATTCGGGCGAGAAGTTTGCTGAGATATCAATTCCGGCAGAAGAAAAGATAGAGGAGAAGCTCACGGCAAAAGATGTAACAATAACCAAAGTACCCCTCGATCAAGCCACCACCGAAGGATCAAGCAGGGACACGCAAACATGGATAGATGCTCTATTCCTTAGGCTTGATAGTGAAAAGGTGGAGAAAGAAGAACTTCAGGAACAGGTATCTCAGTTGTGCAAGATCATAGCCAAGGTTGCTAAGCCTTCCATTTAGCCCATTTTAGAGCAGGTGAGTGATCATCTTATGCAGGAAATGGAGGATGCAAGCAATCAAGTAAAAGCTATTGACAAATGGAAGGATTTTATTATTCGTCAAGCTTCTGTACAACTTGGAGAAGTGCTAGCCCACCTAAAGGTTATAATGATGCAACAAATCAGTCCGGCAAAGAATCGGTGACAAGCATAGTGGATATGAACACACGGTTGTTGAGAGTAACCTGAGTACTTTGGAAGAAATCAACAAGTCAGTCGGAGATGTATTAGTTCCAGAGCAAATTGTACCAGATGGATCAGTTGAGAAGGTGAAGCAACTAGAATTTGCAATATATTTCCATTTGGAAATCTGTAGAGTTTTGCTTAAGAGGATGCATGCACTTGAGAGTAGGACAACATCCTTACTAGACAGTATCATTTCTTTCATTGAGGAGAGAGTGGACGAGAATGTTACTTCATAGTACGGATCGTTCATAACAAGGTACCTAACTCCTGGAAGGGTCTCTTCCGATGGTACAAAAGAGAATAGATAAAGCTCTAAGTCTTTCACGATGAATTCTATCAGAGACTAGTGGCGCTATAGGTGGATATTGCGAGGTTTGGGCCGAGTTTGGAAGATGTAGAAGTATGCATCAAAGTGTTGAATAAAAAGTTGCTTTATTTTTAGGACAGAGAAAGAAGCGAGTGGCTAAAACAGATGGAAGGATGTTTGAATTACATGTTCGACAAGTATATATGATTTCATAACAAGAAAAAAACATAAACATCACAAATTAGGCATGACTTCTTCTATTCTTTCTTTTTCTATTTTCTATGTTTCCGATGATGAATTGTAAAACTTTAAAAAGTTATTGGTTTCGCAACCATTACTTAAAGTCATGTGGAACCATTCTATTAGTTAAGTGATATATGTGTCACTTAAGGAGAAGTCATGGATGATGATTGTCAAATGTCATTTTCACTTGTTGTTTGTGTTTTAGTTCGAGTTAGACTTCCCATTTGTCTTGTCCCTCCTACATTCTATAAGTAGAAGAAAAACCTCCATGTTAATGATCGGAATTTGTAAGCAATCTTGTGTTCTAGACTTTGTGCTTGAACCCCGAGAGCCACTTGGAGCAAATGAATACAAAGGAGCAGGTTTTCCTGAGAACTTTGTGTCACCGTACCGTGTTTCTTACTTTTAATCTTAGATCTCTTAATAAACTGTGTTATTTTAGATCCGGATCGAGCTACCTTTGTTTTAGATTTCGTGTTTATATCTATTGGATTCTTTTATGTGCATGCAATTAGCTCACTGCCATCTACCGATCGGGATGCACATTTTCCCCATTTCTTCTATGTGTTTACGTAATTACTTTCTTCTATATCTTTTCCTTTCTTTAAACAAATTGCTTACTTGCTGCAAAATTGTTCGATTATGGTTCATAAATTGAGTAGTTAAAGTAAAACCCCATTTAGATAATAGCATACTTAAATTGACAAATTTGACATGGGAGCCTCACCGGTTAAATGAGGGAGATTTATATCATGATCGCCTAGGTTTTGTGTTATGCGAAAATATAGCCAACAGCTTTTAGCGACTTGACTGGGAACAACTATCTTTGCGAGATCGAGCTTATCTATTGAAGATTGGAGTGTTTTCCACACAAATCTCAACCTGGTTGAACGTCCATTCACCTGATCCGTGAAGGCGCAAAGACTAATCATTTCTTCCGACTGCAGGAGCAATTCAATTTCAATTATCCTCCTCAAGTTAGAAGCCGCAGATCTAGTCTCTCACCAGGAAGGAGAGTGCACACCCATCCAGATCTGGATCCTCTTCAGCATAATCCGGCGGCTGGGATTATCCATCAAGTCTACACAAGGAGGAGACGTGCTCAAGTCAACATGGGGCATCAGCTAGTACTTGTTCCATGGGGAGCAACTTCTGGACCTTTGAACTTGGCTCCACCTATGCATGAGCTGCCAAAGGGTTCCAAAAAGAATTTTCTAAAATTCTTTGGAGATGGAAAGCAAAACCTGGATGATCATTTGGCGGCCTTCTTTATATCCTCGTGGTGTTCTTGCAGGTAGAGCATGAAGATGTCTCGGTCGGGCTCTTCATTGAGACTCTACACGACTTGGGCCGGAGAATGGTTCTATCGCGGCTCCCTCACACCATAACCAACCGGGTGACTATGCGTGAGCAATTTCGAAAAGATTCAAGCCTACAGAGGACGCCAAAGACATTGATCACTTAACCGATGCACCAAGAAAGAGCCAAGCGAGAACATGTGGGACTTTATTGCAAGTTCCAAAGGATTTTATATAAAATTCCCACTTTTGCCACATTGCGTGAAAATCAAAAGATGTTTTTATAAATGCCCCTATTGCTCAAAGTTGGATATCGGCTGAGAAGGGCAAGACCTGTAAATCTACTTGAAGCACAAAATGTTGCTGTGGAAGTTGAGGATGGCTTGATCATGGTTGAGAAACTCAAACAACCATCTCACAAAGGTGATGGCGCTTCTTCTAGTACTTCAGATCCTTTGTTGCAGAGATTGGCTAATGACATGCTGCAAATCAAGAAGCAGATCTCTCAAGTAGGGAATGTACCCCCTTCAAGAATAGCTCCTACCGGACCTTTAATGGTCAAAATCAAAATCAAAACCGAAATAGACTTGATCTTTTGCACCACAATTTGTGATAGAAGCCGCTCTAAGGAATAACTTGGAAACTAATGAAGAGGATCTCGGCATTGATGAATCATTCGATGATGAAGACTTTATAGATCCCGCTGGCGACTCCAATATTGGTTACCTGGACTACGAATCTGACGATGGCTATTATGAATCTTTTGAAGATTCTGATGGTCACACTTTTGCGGTGTTTACAAGGTCTCGATGATGCGCCAAAATGCCGAAGCATCCACAAGCGGCCGAGAGAAAGAGAAGATCCTGGCCCTGGATGCTACTATCTTGAAAAGAGGGAGCACTCTTCCTTATTCATTAGCGCTAAGGATAAATATTCAAATTCTTTCAATTCGCAAAGAAAGAGCCAACGCACATCCCATCAAGCAAGTCAAGCTTTCGACATAATTGATCACATCAAAAGGAACAAGGTCCAAATGTCGGTTTTGAGTATTTTAGGGCATTTCCGATCACCAATAGATTGGTCAAATATGTGCAAAGTAATGGTCCCAGCCCAACAAATAATACTTCACGGGGTATCTTGGCAAATCCAAAGAATATTCCTTCAAATAATGCGGTCGTAAGTTCTTCTCCTTCTACCTCTTCCCCTCGCCACATCGAAAGGATCGAGCCATTCTATGTATCTTTTCTCATCAATGGACATAAATTGAGCAATTGCATTTTGGATTCTGGAGCTTATGACAACGTCATGCCTGCCAAAGTTGTTGATGCCTTGGGTCTCACATTGACAAAAACCATCGGAAGATGTTATTCCATGGAAAAGCAAGTTCCTCTTATTGGAGAAATCAAAGATGTGCAGTAAAGGTGCTTGCTTCTTTTGCAGACAAAGACCAAAATGACTATCATGGTAGCAGATATCCTAGTCTCTTATGGCATGCTATTAAGTAGAAATTTCTGCAAGGAGTTGGGTGGAGAAGTCAATATGGATTGGTCTTGTGTGCACATACAAATCAAAGGAGTAAATCAGAAGCTAGAACCTGAGAAGAAATCTAAGTACACAATATCAAAGTCTGAGGATCCTAGATCTCATATCTTGTTTCAAAAATCGGATCACCGAGTCTATTATCTAGAAATGGATAAAGAAGTTGTTCAACCGGTGATTCAAGAACCGTATCAACTTAAAAAGATTTGGACTCGGAATTTGATGGCACTTTGTTCATTTGGATCAAGCGCATGCATTGTTCTTATCTCTCCTGAAGGGAAGGTGCATGCACACTCCTTCAAATTGATGTTCGAAAATACTAACAATACAACTGAGTATGAAGCATTGTTGTTAGGCATGGAGCAGGCAAGAACAATGGGAATCAAATTATTATACACAAAGGAGATGTTGAGCGATCATTAAGCGAGATAAGAGGTCTCTACCAAGTCATAAAAGACAAACCGTGGCACTATAGAGATTGGGTCAACTCTGTTATCCCGGATTTTTCAGCTTTCTCGTATCTTACATTCCGAGAGAACAAAATTCAAGAGTTGATTCGCTGGTGACTACTGACCTTGTTAAATCTTAATCACCCCCTACATTCTTTAGACAGAGAGACTCTGCAAGGTGGAGATGGTCTTTCGCCCAAAGGTTCCCGACAACATCCAACAATGGTAGGTTTTCAACGATGACAAGCAGATTGTTGCGTTTCTCCAACAGAAGGACAACTTTGAAGAAATCTACTATGAGGGAAGCAATTCTCCTCCTAGGCAAACTACTATGGGAGAAATGGATGCAGATGTCTCGGGAAGTCAGGAGATTATCCAACTAAAGGGAAATAAAATTCTCAAAGGCTTGGTATCTCTTGAGGAAATGTTTGATAAGCATGATCAGATGCTTAAGAAAAATGAAGAAAGTGGGGAAGGTTCTTCCTCCGACACAATTACTAAATTTGGGAGTCGGCAATGATCCCAAATTAGTAAATCTGGGTAAGTGTTGTTCAAAGGTCGAAAGAGAAGTTTTTACTAAGATTCTTAAGAAATACATAGATGTTTTTGTCTGGTCTTACCAGGATCTAAAAACATATTAGCCTACGGAAGTTCAACACTACATCCCACTTAAACCAAAACAAAAGCCTTTCAAGCAGAAGTTGCAGCTGGTACAACCCTACCATTTCGGGAACCATCTTTGCAGAAATCCAAAAGTTGTTAGACGTAAAGATTATCTATCCCATACATCATTCCGAATGGTTGGCCAACATAGTCCCTATAAGAAAGAAGAGCGGCGAGATTAGGTTGTGCGTGGATTTCCGCAACCTTAATCAAGCTTCTTTAAAAGATAACTACCCCATCCCCATCATGGATCACACTCTGCAGGTGGTCACTGGATCTAAGATGCTTTCCATGCTTGATGGCTTTTCAGGCTACAATCAAGTCAAGGTGGCCGAGGAAGATCAATACAAAACAGCGTTCATCACACCTTGGGGAACCTTCATGTACCAGAAAATTTCGTTTGCTCTGATTAATGCTGGTGCTACATTTCAAAGAGCTATGGATCTAGCCATTGCTCATCTCAAAGATATAAGCATAGTTGTGTACCTGGATGATCTGACAGTCTTTTCCAAAGATAGAAGCACACACATTTCAAATTTGGAAGAAGTCTTCATACAGTGCCGCAAAGCATGGTATTTCTTTGAATCCCAAGAAATCTATCTTTGCCGTAACCGAAGGAAAGCTGCTAGGGCACATTGTTTCCAAAGAAGGAACAAAGATAGATCTAGAATGCATTAGATCCATTCAAACATTGCCTTTGCCCACATCCAAAAAAGGAGTTCACTCTTTCTTTGGAAAAGTTAATTTTCTCGAAGATTCATTCCTGACTTTCTTTGAGCTAACCCGTCATATTTCGAATATGATGAAGAAGACACAAGATTTTAAATGGAATAATGAAGGGAAGGAAGCTTTCGAGAAAATTAAAAAGGCCTCATCAAAGCTCTAGTTTTGGTTTCACCGATTTCAAAAAGAATTTATTCTTTATTGTTATTCCTCCAAACACACCATGTCAACAATACTGATGCAGAAAAATCAAGAGGACGCAGAAGCTCCTATTGCTTTCATGAGCACACCCCTTAAAGCCTATGAGTTGAAATATACTCCCATGGAAAAGCACGCATATGCAGTGGTGAAGGTGTGCAAAGCATTCGTGTATTATATTTTTCCTCGCACACCGTGGTTTTGGTTCCAGATCATCGTGATTAAATCCATCTTTACTCAGCAAGAGTTAGGATTATTGAGAGGTACATGGGTGACAAAGGTTTAAGAATATGACTGGATATTAAACCAACAAAGCTGGTTCGAGGAACAGTGTCTATGTGAATTAATGATGCGGATGAAAACATCGAAAGTGCTGTAAGTGAATCAAGATGAGATAGATGGAGATTTACCTGTAGTACTTTTTTTAAATCTAGTAGAGGAGTGGTACAGTAACATTGCTTACTTTCTGACGTATGGAGAATGCCCAGGTCAACTTTTTAGAAAAGAGAAACGAACCATCAAACTGAAATTCAAAGATTTTGTTCTTTGAGATAATGGTTTGTACAAAAGGGGAGTTGATGGCATATTTCTCAGATGCGTCAATAAAGCTCAACAAGATTAGCTACTACAATAGTTCCATGACATGGCTTGCGATGGTCATTTCTCAACCCGAGTTACTAAACAAAAGATCCTCATAAAGCAAGGTATTATTGGCCCACCCTTTTTCAATATACTGCAGATTTGGTAGTTAAGTGCCAAGCATGCCAACATTTTGTTGGGCGTGTGAAATTTCCTGCATTACCTCTAAAACCCATTGTGATTGAAGAACCTTTCCAACAGTGGGGAATGAATTTTATTGGAATGCTTAACCCGGCTTCCAGTGCCGGTCACCATTGCATTCTAACAGTTACTGATTATTTCAGTAAGTGGGTAGAAGCTATTCCTGTGAAGAACACCACTTCCTCCGAGGTGTGCAATTTTATAAAAGAAAATATTATTGTCAAGTTTGGCGTGCCCAACAAAATTGTAGCAGACAACGCTCCAAATCTTTCTTTTGAGGAGCTGGTTGACTTCTGCTACACTTATGGGATCCAACTAGTTCATTCCTCAAACTACTATCCACAAGGGAATGGCCAAGCTAAATCTAGTAATAAGAACTTGGTAACTATCATGCGCAAGCTGGTAATGTAAAATCAAAGAACTTGGCATAAAAAGTTGTTTGATATTATGAGCCGATAGAATCACACCAAAGAGGGCACAGGCATGTCCCCATTTCGGTTGTTATATGGTAGAGACACGAGCCGCCTCTTACCTTGGGCTAATGCGCCTATGCAACTTTCTAAGGCCCCGGAGGATTCCACTTTCACGGATGCTATTGATAAAAGAATTATGTACCTGACTGAATTAAGAGAAGTACAAACTCAAGTTGCAAATAGGTTGACAAAGCATCAAAGGAAGGTGAAAGTCATCTTCGACAAAAAAGCCAGGGAAAGAAAGTTTGAAGTCAATGACTGGGTCCTTTTATGGGACAAAAGAAGAGAAGCAAAAGGCATGCATGGAAAGTTCGATTCACTATGGAAAGGGCCTTTTGTGATCAAGAGGATCGCCGAAGCAGATAGCTTCATTCTTGCTCATCAGGATGGAGTTGAATTGTCGTTGCCTTTCAATGGGCAACACTTGAAGTTGTTCGAACATGAGAAGCAGGGTAAAACTTGTATGTACATAAATAAAACTTTGTTTGTTTTTCCTTGTTTTGTTTTTGTTTTCGTGTTGTGTTGTGTTTGTTTTCCTGACCCCGTGCCCAAAAGACAAGATACGAAACCAGAGATGTTGGGATCTCATCTTTTCCTTTGTCATTCTGACAGAGAAAAAGATGTCCACAGACGGAGCCGATTGGTGTCACCCAAATTTCATCCTGAAAGCTACGACTACCCTATGCGAATTTTTTTGTACTTTTAAAATAATGGGTCGTTTTGTGTTTTTATTGCTTGAAAGTTCTTGTATTGTGTCAAGATATTTCCAAAGAGACATATTAGTCTTTTCGCCAAATACCCGATGCCCAAAATTGTTATATTCTCGTCAGTCGGATTTGTCTGGGGAAATTTGTATTTAATTATTTTAAGCCCCGTATGAAGCTATTTGCACTCCGCTTTAACTCTGTTATGATCAACGTGTCATTATTCCTATGTACTGTAAAGGTTTTAACTTGGAATAAGTTTTGGGCTTTATTTGTGCCTTTTGACAATTTTTCATGTTTTTGTGTTGTCCTGCTTTCGCTTTTCTACGTGAAATTTCTTTAGAACAATTCCTTTGTTAGGTAAGCCCGATTTTTAGCCTAAAGAAGTGGAAAACATATACGCACGTTATGCCCCGAGAAAGTCACCATTGGAGGTTTGGATCACTGGGAAAAAGTGAAGTCGGGTACATGAAAAAACCCCCTGCGAGGTTGGGCGCATTTTTGGAAAACAAAGGATTTAAGTTGTAATAGAAAAAATAGAAGCGCAGACAAGGTGAGAATTTTGTACTTGCTTAGCAGGGTACTTTTTCACGTGATATAAAATTCACTTAAGCTGCAATGGGAAAGTTAGAGGTCGCAGCAACCGAAAATTTATCGCCTACCTTGCAGGTAAAAATTCCCATGGTGAAATTAAAAAAGTGACTTAAGTGAAATCATGGGATTTTATTGCTTGCCTTGCAGCAGGTAAATAATCCCATCGTCAAAGTCAAATCACTTAAGTGGATCATGGGATTTCCAGGGCTGCCTTGTAGGGTAAAGAATCTCATTGTTATAAATTCTTAAAAATAGTATTATATTGTGCAAAAAAGTGCACCCCCTTTGGTGAGATGATGACAACCTTTAAGTGGATTTAATTAATTATTTCTCCTTCTAAAATAGGTGCCCAAGCATGAAAGAAAGTCAAGAAGTCAAAAGGGGAATAAAAGAAATAGATTTAAATGGATTAAATTTAATTCATTTAAAGGTCAGCCTTCTTTCATGTCAAAAAGTGTGCCCCATTTGGGACATATTTAATGATTTTTAAGATATTAAATCATTAAATTAAAGTCTATTTTCAAAGGGCTATGGTCAAGGCACACTATGAAACTTAAGTGAAGTGAAGTGTAAATGATTAAATTTGATTAATTTAATTTATTGGATGGTTGTCCTTAAACATGATATTTTTAAAGAGAAAAATATGATTTTTAATTAATTAATTGCCAGGAATAGGAAGGGCAATTATTAATTATAGAATTGTGAGGGTTATATAAGCATGGCAGCTATATGAGTGAATTATTTAATTCACAGGTAAAGAATTGCAGCCAAGAGGAAAAGTGCGCCCCCATTTGAAGAAGGATTTTGCTCAGGCAAGGTGGAAACAAGGCTAAAAGCTTCCAGATTTGGCGCATGCTTTGAAGGAGGTTGATCTTTGTCTGCATAATTGTTTGCATAGGTGTTATAGGTGCACGAGTGTTGTTGAAAGAATTCGTGTTCTTTTTATATGCAAATTAAACATCAATTTTTGGGGCAAAGAGGCTTGACAAGTGTAGATTTTTACAATTAAAATTCACTATTCATGCTTCAATAGCCATTTTTGTCTCAATTAATTACAGGAATTCATTACAGGGGTTTTACAAAAGAAAATGAGATTTTAATCAATGTCCAATACATTGCATATATCCTCCGAATCAAGAATTGTCTAGATCTACACGCACTTTTGAAAAAATCCGGCCAAGTAAGAAGAAAAAGAATTATTCGCACAAATATAGACAAAGCCATGGTGAAGAGAGATGAAAAAGAAAGCACGATGGAGTCATGCGCATCGCTTCCAAACTTTGCAGACATAGGAGACACAATCTAGGTCCGGAACCTCTTTTCGAATTGATTGATAGATCCAGAGCGGGAAAGACTCCACTCATGCGTGCGGTTAAAAGCGTTGGAAGTATCCGAGATTGCAGCCTTTCCATCCACAAACCCGATTCTAGAGCCGAGTTTGTTATGGAGTGCACTAGATCTTACCATCCTTCATCCAAATAAGTGTGTGAGGCTTCGGGAAAGACAATAATTCGCTTTGGACGCATAGTTCATCAATTATTGTTTGAAGATTCCAATGCGAAAGGTGGTGACTTTCATTAGTCTTCGTGATTCCGGCATCAAGTGGGAGAAGCATAGAGCGAATTGCGTGACCATAATGAATAGCCGATACATGAAGAAGCCTAGATCTCCTTCAAAGTTCTCGAGAACTTTTCCGCGGTCCAATTTGGTGCAGGAGGAGATGATGTTGTCAAATTGCTATGCGCAGGATGAATGGCGAGATGAATGCTTACACTTTCCGTACATGGATGTATGCTTTCATCAGGACCATTGAAGTCAACAAGGTTGATTATATAATCAATTAGTCAAAAATTATTAGCATTAACATTGGTGAGTAACTCCAGAACGTGAAGTGTACTTTCAGCTTCAAAATGACTTCCTACTTAGTGTATGCTGCAGCTTCACAAGGCATCTTTTCCAAGTTGGATAGATGTGGTGTTCTTTCTAAGGACCCCATTTTCGAGTGCTACCCACAGAGTATTGTACCTGCATGCGAGAAAGATTTCAATGTGGTCAACGATGAATTCTTCTACGATTTCATTTGCAGGCTAGACAAAGACTTAAAGGCCAACAGGGTAAGCAAGGAAGCATGGGAAGTTGTGTCCAAGATTGGCAGTCTATTCATTTAATTTACAGATTTCACATACCTCAGGGTTACGGGCTTTTCTGGAGAACCAATAAAGATGCCTAGGTATCCGAATGATAGATTGATCGCCATGGAGCTGAGCAGGCAACTTGTGGAGTTACACGACCTTCAGTCAAAGTGGCACAAGTCTATGGGCTTCTTCCCAATCAATGTGGGACATTACAACTGCATTAGCATTCATAGAGCTTGGGGGATGGAGATGTAGATGTTATCTGAGTATGATCAAGAGTTCTTCCCTGCACGGCTGAACTTCGATCCATTTGGAGTAGCCAGGAAGATGATCTCCCAGGAGTACGCACATTTGCCTTCATTAGAAGATTTCTGGATGAAGTGCAAAAGTGAGTACGAGGTTAGAAAGAGAGATTTCAGCAGATCGTCAAAGAAACCAAGTGTTCAACTTTGGACTAGCATAGATACTTTTGCATGGATCTTAAAGATGATGGGAATGTGGTACTTGACACTTCATCGGTTATGAATGATGCAACAAATCGATCAGTGCGAATCGGTGACAAGCATAGTGGACATGAACACATTCTAAGCAAGAGAAAGCATGAGAGTAACTTGAGTACTTTGGAAGAAATCAACAAGTTGTCGAGAGATGTATTGGTTGCAGAGCAAATTGTAGACGGATGGATCAGTTGAGAAGGGGAAGCAACTAGAATTTGCAGTATCTTTCCGTTTAGAAATCTGCAGAGTTTTTCTTAAGAGGATGCAGGCACTTGAGCTTAGGACAACATCCTTACCGCATAAAGATTATCATTTCTTTTATCAAGAGAGAGTGGACATGAATGTTACTTCATACGTACGGATCGCTCATAAGAAAGTACCTAACTCCCGGAAGGGTCTCTTCGATGGTACAAAAAGAATTGATAAAGCTACTAAGTCTTTCACGATGAATTCTATCAGAGAGACCGGTGGCGCTACATGCGGATATCGCGAAGGTTTAGGTTGAGTTTGGAAGATGTGGAAGCGCGCATCAAAGTGTTGAATGAAAGGTTGCTTTGCAGTTCAGATGAGAAAAAAGCAAAGGCTAAAATAGATGGAAGGATGTTGAATTACATGTTCGACAAGTATATATGATATCATAACAAGAAAAAGACATAAACATTACAAAATAAGCCATGACTTCTTCTATTCTTTCTTTTTCTATTTTCTATGTTTCCTGATGAAATTGTAAAACTTTAAAGTTATTGGTTTTGCAACCATTACTTAAAGTAATGTGGAACCATTCTATTAGTTTAAGTGATATATGTGTCACTTAAGGAGAAGTTAGTGGAGGATGATTGCAAATGTCATCTTCACTTGTTGTTTGTGTTTTAGTTCGGCTTAGACTTATCATTTGTACTTGTCCCTCCTACATTCTATAAGTAGAAGAAGAACCTCCTGGTTAATGATCGAATTTGTAAGCGAAAGAATCTTGTGTTCTAGACTTTGTCTTCGAACCCCTAAGAGCCACTTGGAGCAAATGAATACAAAGGAGCAGTGTTTCCTGAGAACTTTGTGTCACCGTGTAATGTGTTTCTTACTTTTAATCTTAGATCTCTTAATAAACTTTGTGTTATTTTAGATATGGATCTAGAGCTACCTTTGTTTTAGAATTTTGTGTTTATATATATTGGATTCTTCTATGTGTATGCAATTAGCTCTGCTATCTACTGATTGGGATGCACATCTTCCCCATTTCTTCTATGTGTTTACGTAATTACTTTCTTCTATAACTTTTCCTTTCTTTAAACCGTTGTTTACTTTAACAAAATGCTCAGCTTATGGTTCATGAACTGAGTAGTTAAAGTAAAACCCCATTTAGATATTAGCATACTTAAATTGACAAATCTGACACGAGAGCCTCACCGGTTAAATGAGGGAGATTTATCTCATGATTGCCTAGGTTTTGTGCTATGCAGAAAATCTAGCCAACAAGACCATAACAATGCTTCATCCATGGTTGGAATGAGTTAGAGGGACCCACAACAAGTTCTAAACTTCCTTAGCATCTCTTCAATAACCCAAAGGTGCATACGAAATTTGGGAACATAACTCCTTGATTTGCTCTCTCAACCTCACTTTTACTCTTTTAGCCTCCAAAGGCCTAACTAGCCCTGTCCCACTATATTTCCTAGCATATTTTCACTTTCCATAGGATTCACTATGTACAAAGAATGCATTTTTAAACACCCATTAAGGATTTCTTAGAGCATGTGAAATTACAAATTTGAACTCAAAAGCTAGAGTATCCTTCCTTTGTTATTGCACCTCTTAAATTAGGCTTCTGACTGTATTCATCCACCTCCTCCTAGACTGTCAAGAAAATAGGGAGTTTCAACCCTAGTTTTGCCAAAATTCCTTCACCATCCTTTGTCATAATTTGTGAGCGTGACTTCTTGTGAATTTCAAGGCAAAATGAGTTGATTAAGTCCTCCAAAATGTAAACCCTAGCACTATTACAGTGGAAACACTCCTTAAAGCTCGGGTGAGTACAAATGGTCATAAAACCTTGCAAATTTTGATTCAAGACTTGAAATTAGTATAGATGTTTGTTTCAACGTGTTCTACAAGAACAAATTACCACTGGGGGCCCATGATTCCATTACACCCTTCAATAAATCTAACCTTGTTCATTTGTATGTAGGAACAAAGTACAGTTATGACTCTCATAACCTCCCAACTTGATGATAATGAAGGATCATCTAAATTAGCTTCCTTATCCACCTGAGATGGCACTAACACACGTTCTTAAGAAGGTGTATACAACATACAACTCTCTCTCCATGATTCAAGAACCATGTAGTGCCATAAAAAAAAATTTTGAACTAAAAAGCACACTAAACTTTCAGATTTTATATATAATGCATATCTATATTTCATATTTCTAAACAACAAATCTTTCCAAATGAAGGCATTGAAATTAAAAAGTTCTTGGTTTCAATATAAATTCAAATGACAATTTTACAAGATGCTTGCAACTACAAAATGGAAACTTTCTTTGTGGTGACCAATGTTTTCAAGAAACAATAAGTACAAAATGGTTGTTTACAAGAGTGTATAGACTTAACAAGTCACATTCATTTACAAGTGATGGCAATGTCCTCTAACTTGAGCTCCAACTCCAATGCTCCTACAAGAATCAAGGCTTGTTTACCACCCAACCAATAGGCATCATCACATGCCTTTCCATGGTTGGAAGTCATGCTAGCCTCCCCCAAGCCCATGGGAGAGAGGAACTAGCTTCCACAATGTGCACAAGTAATAATGGGGTTTAAACACACAACAAGAGAAAACATAAGACCATTCAACTTCTTAGACCTACTATACAATGAAAACCACACATGAGGAGAACAAGGTCAACCTCACAAGGGGGAAGAGAGGAAGAAGGATGCCCAAATCAAGGTGTCCAACCATAGGAGCACCAATAATACACATATATAAAAACTCCTTATACCTCCTAGTCATACATCCTCCTTATTCCTCCTTATACAATAGAGATCCTTCTTGGGAGGATTTTCAAACCCACATGGGTTTCCTCACCAAGAATGGGGAAAGGATCAAGCCATATGAACCTTTCTCCCACCTCAAACCATATGAGGGGATGAGAAGGGACCTTCATGGCTTGACCAACAACCATGAGGTTTGAGAGGGAAATCCCTCTCTCTTCCCCTACATTCTCCAAAAACCATCAATCCAAATGATGGTGGAGAGACAACAAGAAAACCACAAGAACAAACAACAACTACATAACACATATTTCACACACATTATTTCATTGATCAAACATACATACAAGATAAGCACAACTAAGAAGAAGAAGATTAAGAACCCTACCTCTATAATGCTTTCCAAGACTCTAAGCTTTTCCCCTTGGTCCAAGCTCCTTTCCAAGCTCCCAAAATTTCTCCAAGTGCTCCAAAAAAATGAACCAAGAAGACCCATTCTTCCCACATGAGGAAGAATAAAAAGAGGAGCCCAAAAGTTTCCTCACCAATGGGAAAGTGACAAGTGTCACCCCCTCTCCTCACAAGAGTCAAAGATTCCAAAAACAAAATAAGAAAGAGTAAACTCACCTTTTATTCCTTTTCACCCAAAATACTAAAAACTAAAATAAAACAAAGTGGAGCAACTTTTAACAATTTCACACAATCCAACCATCTTACATGGATGGTGACTAAAGAGGGCTAAATGGGAGGGAAACTCCCTCCAAACCTTGGAAATAGGTCCCCCTACCTATTAGGTAGGGTCCAAGGGCCCATTTTCATGCTAAGGGAACCCCCAAACTCAAAAGGGGTCCCTAAAATTACCCAAAATAACCCAATTTCGGGTTTGGCATGCTTGGGCACAAGGGTAGAGGGTGTGGGGTTCACCCAAGGTTCACATGTGGTCCCCAATCCCTTCTACCAACACACACACACTTCCCAAAACTAACACTTAACTTAAGATAAGATTATTAACCCCTAAGCTAGTTTACTTAATACAAACACATCCTAAACCTAATTAATTTTACAAGACATAATTACATTACAATTGAGGGGTTCACCCATGGTGCCCAATTAAATACATCTAATCTAAGGCCTCAAACATTTAGCATGGTTAGGACTCAGCCCTTGGGCCGCTTGTGCACAATTGCGTAGCTGCCCTGAAACCCATGCTCTCCTATACCTGTCACCTGCACACTCATTGCACACATTAACCGCATCTGTCCAATATAATAAACATCATCTATACATCACAATATCAGTCAAACTTATAATGTCCGAACAAAATTTACAATTAATAGTGCAATGCATACAATTATCCACATAGATTGCCATGCGTCATCCACAATTAAAATTGCAACAACATATACTTAGGTTAGCATAAAAATTACCTTCATTAAATCCAAAACAATATATCATTAATCAATCATCCACAAGAGACTAACATCTAATCAATAAATATACCATATAACCCTGCTAGTGTCATCCATATCATAAGAAATATAACAATATACGAATCTAATCCAATTGGCGCTACGCGCCCAAAATGCCATAATGTCCAAGAGAATAAAATATCATAGCAAAATGTCCAACGTCTATCAGAGTCTCAATCAAAACATGTCTAGAAATAAAGGAACCAACAGATAACTGGAGCTATAAAAATGTGGGCACTACACATTCAAAATGCAAGGCTAGTTACAATCCTCAATCCCCTTATGCATGCACTTTGAATGTTAAGCCAAACCACCACTAAGACTTACAATATAAAATCTATAGCTTCACAAAATTCCCCACGATAGGGAATAAATTGAGGCACAAATTTCTAACATCGAGGATCCTTCACAGTTAATGCACCTAAAACTCCACCATGCACACACAGATCAAATTTTTGACAACCTTTGCATGCATTTTTTGGATTAAATATTAGAGGTCGATATTTCACTCCTAGTTTTTATCAACCACACCTACATACAACTTCTAAGACGAAGATTACAAGTTCGTTAATCCCAATATTTCCTCATACACACTTGTTAGTCTAAATGCGAGTTTACTTATCAATATAGGGGTATTAAAACTCCCATATCAATTTAGAATACAAACCAACAAGAGCTTACTAACAATCCCACAATTGATCCCTTCATGCCTTGAAAAGAGAAAGCATTTCTTATCAAGTAACTCGAGATACACTCAACAAATATAAGAAATGCATACCAATTGAGTCATAGATATATCACCGTGATTACATACAAAGCTCCTTCCTATCCTCCACTCCCTCCCTTCTTCTCATCCTCCTTCCGAGGACTCGACTCCCCAAAATTGACTTCCACCTACTATACTCGAACTCCCATTTATGCATGTAACTCCTTTCAGATGTAACTTTCTCATGATGAGTCATTATCATTGCATTTTGGTCAGTTACATTAGCTTAACACACTTCATAACTCATATTTCCACCTAAGACTTATTACATAGCTCACCACCTAACAAGACACTTTCAAAACCTTAATAAACCCCTAATACTCCTTATCACATATAGTAACACCTATTATAGACTCAACTATTCACTTGACAAGCTTAGAGTCCACCTTTACAAGTATGAGAATTTTGAATTCATTTTTGGAGGGAAACTAGATTTTGAAATTTCAAACTCTTTCTCACACTCCACATACCCTATAATTCTCCCATTGACCATATAGCTAGAAAAATTCTATCGAATCCTCACAACATCACTTTATTGAAAGCAACAATAGAAAAAAATACAAAAAGAACAAACAACATAGCTTGGATGTTCATGTGTGGCATCACTCAACGTTTATAATAGCTAGAATTGCATTGCATCATCACAACGTCGTATCATATAAAAAAGCGTAGTGAAACGACATAAGCCCCTATTTGATGCTACGACCCTTACACAATCTCAAAAATGATAAAACCATTGTTCATTGCTAGGATGCATGTACTGTATCGTTATTTTTGTGCTTTTCATGCCTTTCGGCAGTTGTTTAATGTTGTTGCTACAAATGTTTTCATGGCAATGTTTTTGTGCTTTGCAATTGCCTTGTGTTCTGAATAGCTTGTTGCATTTTGCCCTCTTTCTTGCCAACGTTATTCTTACCGCTTATTCACACATTTAAACTTTTTGTCACCTACTAGTTGTACAAAAATTAACAAAACAAAGTTGTCCAAAAAAAAGTTTTCTTCTTGCTTTTTGGACTAGCTCTAACTCTCTGCTTACTTTTCTTATCTGTTTTCAATATTGTATCTATGCATGAGTACAATCGCTGCCATCCACTTCATGTAGAGACTCTACTCACTCAAACTATTCCTCTAATAGAAAATGAATGAACGTGTTGTGAAGGCCTCAATACTAGTTGCAAAAAGAAGTCGTGACTAAATGCATGCGAGAAAGAAGTTAGAGCATGGCAGTTGTATGTTCTTCTTCTACACATCTCTGGGATAACAGCTTTCGCCATTCATGTTATAGGTTGTCCTGTCCCCATCATACCATAGTTCATTGTAATGGCCCCTTTTCCCAAGCCAGTTGCTATGGAAGACCTTATCCCATCCTTCCTCGTGGTACTAAGGATTTGGAGCTAGAGGAAAGTTGTCTTAAGATATATGGATTAGTTTAAGGAAATAGTGCAATATTTTATGTTGGATGCCTAGCACTCCAATAGATGAAATAAATTACTTACTTAATTAGTTGTTTGGTAAGCATATACGCTCAAATTAAAAATAGACTTTAATATTATAAGGTCGGTCATAAGTTATGATGTAGCACCCCTTATGTTATAAAAGCAGGGTGCTAAGCCATTATGATGTTATGTTGAATCTTATTATTTCTTCGTGGTAAAGGTTGTACTTTTCCTTTATCTCTCATCAAGGAGGAAACCCTTGTTCGAGATCCCTTAGAGGATGAAAACCCTTGATGGTGGCACTTGCCTTGGCGACGAAAACCCTCAAGCAAGGATATTTGGAAACATTATCGTAAGGTATTTGGAGTTGATATCTTTCTATCTAGCCCTAGGCGATTTGCATCATGAGCATTTTGGAGGTGCTTTGATGGATGTATGGTATGATTCTTGCATGGATTGACTTGTACTAATTTCTAAAGGTGAAAGCAATCATTTCTTTGCATGTTAAGCCAATAATTCAGCCTTTCCAAGTGGGGTGACTTGCATAGGAGTGGGTTTGCATTGATTTGAAGGGTTTTTCCATGTTTGGTTTGCATCATTCAATTCCTCATAATTTATAAGGGTGAAATCTACAATTTGGTGATTTTAGGAGTTGTCTAAGAGCTATTTCCAACCCTTGGTTGTGGTCGCACTGTGTTGTCATAAAATTAATTGCAGTTGGGTGTAATCACTTGTTTTCTTCCATTTTTTTGATGTAAATTGGATTGACAAATGTTGTTGTGATTGGATTAATTATTTAGAAATATTTTAAACAGTGGTTATTACATGGTTGTATGATAAGTTGAAGTCCTTATACAATTTGTTGTTAGGGTTTCTGATATTTGTAGGTCTGTTGTTGTAAAAATCATATTACTCTCAAGTGGGATTGGTGTTGTTTCCTATTTTTCGCCATTCCTAGAAAGGGACATTGCATTCATAGTCCCAAGTTCTTGGGGGTACAAGAACAATTACATGTAAGAATAGGCACTCTCTTGCATGAGTACATGTTCCATATACATGGAAAGGTATCATGACATCGAAACTAAGGATTTGCGAGGAGACCATGTGTTATAGATGTGATTCTAACACACCATCCATTGCTTCTTTGTGCAATTACACACCAACATGCACCTTGGTGTGCATCCGCTCATCATGTTAATTCTCACATAAGTGGAGGAAATATTGGTGGCAAGAGTAAACCCAATATTGCAAGTCGCACATCCTCGTGGTTGTCAATATAAATATAGTGGCTACACTATCGGCTATCAACTCCTCGCGATACATCAACAACATTGTCAGTCGTGCGTTCTACACCGAATAGTTGACCTTGACATTTGATCATCATAATATTTATGAGGAAAAACATATGATTTTTGAGGAAAAGAAATGATTTCTAAGTCTGCAAGTCTTATGCGATCCATGCCTTGGAATACAAGTGGGCTCGTAATTCTTATTACAAGGATGCCCATGTTGATGTGAATGTTGCTTTGCTTTAAGACAAATGTTTCCTCTATTCTTCATCATGCCACTGTTGATGTCTCGGCTTCCCAATCGACTAGGAAATGCCTAATGACATTGACACAAAGTCATTTAAAGAAATTAGAGCAATAGCCCTCATTATTTGTTAACATAATGCCTAATTCCCTCACAGAGATGGAGAACATTTGTAGTTATTTCAAGTCACACAATCAAAACATGCATCCATCTATGTCATGGCCTCAACTTGTGCTTTCACATGTAAATGAATGTTATGTCCCTCTCTGGGCTGAAATTGAAAAACAAGGACATAACACAAACCTCAATTGATAGTGAACTAAATTTTATGCCAAAATTTTAGCATTTCCCACACACAAATCTTCAAAAATACATTAATAACATGGAATAATTGATGAATTCATGCAAAATAAATGCTTTAGCAATAAATTACATACTCATGGAATTAATTATTTCTCAAAAACAATCCTAAACTTCAAAATTCCGTATCTTCATAAATACTTTAAGATAAAATGCAAATGATAGCTCAAATTGATCACAAAAATATCAATTATCCAATAAAATTAGAATCATATTTTTCAACCATGAGAACCCACTGAAAAGTGATCCCAAAATCTCCAAATGAGTAGATCAAGCTGGAAATGAATGTGGCAACCCAAAAAAAGCATGCCCTAGTTGGAATGTGTGCCCTAGCATTGATAGAAACCCTTGTCGTTATGAAATTCTAAATTTTGAAGCTCCAATGTGACTCTCGGATGAAGTCACCAATGCAACAAATGAGGTTTCCGTCCCAAGTGTTGTGACTATTGAGGGTTTTTGTTCCCAATAGGATCCAATGAGGGTTTTCGTCCTCAAAGGGTGAAAATGAGAGCTCAATGCTCCAATTTCCAAAAGAGAAGTATATAATTCACAAGATGATGATTACAATGAGCCCCAACATTTGCTTTTATAGCCTTTTCTTTTCTTTCTTTGTGGAGCGCTCCATGTAGGCCTCTTTATTTCTCTTTTTTGAACATTTAATTTTTCCTCCTAAGAGGGACGACCTCTCCTTTTAGCCGATCAAAATAATTAAAATAGGTTAAGGGTCTTTTTCCTATTTTCGTACTTAAAATACCTTTTATTTTAATAATAATATCATTATGTTGTCCCAAAATGAAGAATTGGACGTGCCCAACTTAAAATATTATTAATTATTTTTAATTTAGAAAAGGGAAGATTATAGTCATCCCTTCGCAATTTTTTTCCCTCAAGCAAATGCAAGCTCTCATACGCAAGTGTCAATGTGCCAAACCGATGTACTACTCCCATAATCTAGCTCATGTCCCCTGTCAAGTGAGAGAACTTCGCAAAAACAAACTAATGCAATGGTTGCCCCTATCTTCATTGATGTCCCTTGACAGCCCATGAAGTTTTATGGCTGCCTTGAAGAAAAAACCAGTTGTCCCAATTTTGTCCTCAAAAACAACAGTAGCAATTTCTTCCCTTGTACACTCAGCTATACAAAACACTTTCCAGCCATTTGCAAGCTCAAACAAAGTGCAAAAATATGAAAAATGCTTAGCAACTTGACCAACAAAAGCATTTCCCAAAGGGGCATCTTCACCTTCCATCTCACCATTGTCAACTATGGTGGAAGAACACCCTATAATCACATGCATGACTGCAATTGTAAAAGAATGAGAGCTGCCAAAAATGATGTCCACAATGCTAGTGAGTACAAATGGGCTCATAGATGTCATAAGGATGCTTCTTATAACACTTGAGAGTAATCAAACATCACCCTTTATTTCTCCTATGCTTGGTTGGAGCCTTTTTACAAAAATAACCAAATTATGAGTCAACATACCTTTCATTTGATGTGTTGCTCTGATTTTCAAGTGGGTTGCCCTTTGAAACTCACCATTCACCAATCTCCAATGGTGCTCTACTCTCCAAGATGAACTAGGAAGCATTGTGCAAAGTTGTCCCAATGTGTACCACACAAGAAAGTCACCTTGCTGTAGAGAACTCTTTTGCTATTCAAAAATGATGATTTGTGGTTGCCAATAAGGAATTTCAAGCTGCATACTCGCTGCTACCCTTTGTCTCTTCAATGTCTCCAATCTTTTCCGCTTCAACCCAAGTATGGAAGAGGCTTCATCTCCTTGCAAAGGGTTATCACATGTGACCATAAATTTGACATTCTTCATGATGTCATCTTCTGCTACATTGCTTGAATTTTATTTTCTCCTTCATTTGTATAGGAGGAGAAAACTTAGTGCTTCTTCCTCATCACACTTGTACCTGCACATGGAACAAACTTATTAGAGAAAACAAGAGTTCTCTTCTTCTTCATTTCATGCCTTGTAGATATGATGGCCAACTCCTTTTTGCTTGCAAACTTCTCACAAACTTCATACAAGTGATGGTTGTCCAAAACTCACCATCTTGCCGCTCTCTAAACATAGCCGTAATCATACATTTTCCCTCAAAAATTAGAATGAAAGTAGATGGAAAACCTCCTATGATATTTGTAAGCATGTTGCTATTGTTAGCACCCTTCACCCAAATGGTTGGAAATTCTTCTACAATTGTTAACAATGGAAAGGGGTTGGAAATTGCATGGACAATAAGTGAAAAACAAGTACAATTGTTGTTATATTGAATATCCCTCATGAAATCTTGCAAAAACAACATATTGGAAACACTTTGTTGATGACTGGAAAGTACCTCAAAAGTGTGAAAACTATCCCCTCGCATGGTTGTCCTCTTTTGTATGACAACAAATAAAATTATAAACAAGCTGGAAATGTCTATGATGGCAAAGACAAAATCTTATGAAAACATACTCGGAAATTTGAAAATCAACATGTTTACAACTTAGAACCATACCTTCCATGTTCGATCCGGGTGATGATGTTTTGGGCAACAAGGTAGCATCCATCTTACTCATCTTCATACACAACAATTACTAATTCAACATTTACTTGGGCATGCTTATCACTTGCAACTCAAAACCCTTATGTCTTAATTCTTGCTTTGAAAATAAAATTGTAGATTTTACCTCATCATGTGTTGCCCAAATACCTTACCTACATAAACAATATATTATATAGGATCGAGTAGCCGAACACTCTGTAAACAAGAATAATCTCCATTGATTCATTATGAAAAACAAGTACATATATATATATATATAGGAGAGAGAACTATTTTCATGGAGGTTTGTCCAATAACTCCCCCTCTATTCTCTCCACAAACTCGTATATACATGAGTTGTTAAAACAACTCATAACAATAATATTCTCTTAATATTAGTTTCTTCCCATAATTATTTCCCAATAATATGAGAACTATATAATTTTCCTAACATTGTCCCCTTAGTGCGAACATGACATTCACACACTCATTTGCAATATGCTCACCCATGTGGCATGTTCAACTATGTGACTCGTGACTTTGATACAAAAGAAAGGCTCTTTCCTTCCATGGTTTTAAACAAGCTTACCAAAAACCTTGACGTGAACAAGCCCCATCAACTGTCCACCTCGTGTGGTTTTCTAGATCTCCCACAAACCTTTTCAAGATCCATGAATTGTCTTACACTAGTGCTTTTGTTTCTCTACAATATTTTTACATCAGGGAAGTACATAGGAAACACTTCTCACTTATTACCAAACTGAACAAGAATACTCACACTAGAAAATATTTCACATTACATCCATAAGAACAAAACGTTCTTAATTGTAGCCACTGTTGTTGATTGTTGCCACTTAATCTCGAACAACATAGACAACTGCCATTGCCACTAGAAGCTGCCTTTGACTTTAGCCGGTTTGGCGCATAATGGAAATGGAACATTGGTGTTATGTTCCCCCCTACAATGTGAAATTTCCACTTAGGAACACTGAAAATAAAATCGTATCGAACTACATACTATCGTGCAGATTTTGCTTGCACATGATCACCATTGTCGTGAATACATTCATCGGCTGATCATCTTCCAACAAAGTACAACTATTAGAGGATCACCGCATGCATAGGATGTTTGTAGTTAGTTGCCTTCCTATATAACTATTTTCCAGCATGCACAATACACACCACTCAAAGCGGTAAATAGTAATGAAGCACACTGCATAACTAATAAAACATATTCTCACACCACAATTTTTTTTCGCCACCATAATTAATCTATGCGGCCCCATCATTGGTGACTAACGAGACACATTAATTGACCTCCAACCTCCCGTGCCTCTTCGTCCTCCAGTGACATACTGCTAACTCAGCTAGATTTGATCATGGAGCCCAATTTTACGTACCTTAATTGCATGTCGGATTCCACTGAAAATGTGTTCGTAAGGCATTTTTTTAGTTTTTGGACTTTAACAACACCGAAAACGACTCAACTTGACTCTTAATTTACGAATGACACAACAATATTTGACAAGTCAACTATAATTTTGAAGACGAGATGGCATTTGATAACAACTTTTGATAACTTTAAAAGAAATCTAACTTGCATGACTCTTGACACTTACACTATTTTAGACAATTACAAACAATACTTACACGATAATAACACTTGTCTCTTATAAATGACACTAATTGAATCAAACTACTAATTACTTCAAAGGGACAAAATCATACAACACACTTCTTAACAACCCTTTTATAATAGACAACACATTTAAACACTTCGAAATATAATGGGCCCTTTGACACTTGTGATGACAAAAAGACACTTTAATTTTGACAATCCTTTACAACTAATAAAAAGCCCGAGATGGTTGGTAACATTCACTAGCTAGTGCTTTTACAAATTGTCAACACGACCACTTGCAAAAAATGGATGTGGACTTGGTCTTTGATATGCATATACCAAATGCTAATTGACGAGACCGACAATAGCATGTGAGACTATTAGAAAAAATAAAAAAACACTCACTACTCAAATATCTTTCAATTGATGTGGCATGCATTCACAAGTCAAAATGACATGCAAATTTTTACTGCACTCATCCACTAAATGGAACTTATCATATACTTGTCAAGATACTAAATATCTAATCGTTACCGAGGATGTCGAAGATATAGACCGTGCATTGTGCCAAATGCATCTTTACAAGACCGGAGAAAAACTTCAATGATTCTATTGCTGGAGATGACAATTGTTCTCTATTTCCAATTGCTAAGATTCAATGATGGTAACTAATTTCTTCGGAGGACAACATAGAACACTAACCAAGCAAATGCACTTTTCATACAAAATTACCCGATCATGTATTAACGCATGGCATAAATGAGTTGAGTCATATTTAACATCCTCCACAATTTCGCTGCACTCAAACATCTTGCATTTTCTATTTGCACTTCCCACCACGTTGGAAATAATCGTAACATTCTACCGCACACACAAAACTATGTAAGACAAGTCAATATGATATAAACAAGCCACGGATCTGCGCAAAAGACAATATGATGATATACAGGAGCATAATATAGTATGATTGCCCCTTACATAATCAATTAGAATTCCATGATGTTGGATCAAATCACGCGTTGCTCGATAGCAAATGCAAAGGATAGAGTAGTCGAACACTGTAAACAACAATAATCTTCATTGATTCATTATGAAAAACAAGTATATATAACTCTTATTTTCATGGAGGTTTGTTTAACAACTCACCCCACTATTCTCTACACAAATTCCTATATACGTGAGTTGGTAAAACAAGTCATAACAATAATATTTACCCATAAGTATTTCCCAATAATGTGAGCACTTTATAATTTTCCTAACATAGATATTGATAGCATTCAACACCAAGGTTTAACATTCACAACAATCTCTAGAGTTTGTTCATTGGATTAGCTTCACATTTTCTACTTGTTTTCTTTCCAAAGATATGCAAAATTGCTAAACAACACTCAAGCTCAAATAAGGAAGCATGAAGAGAATCAACTTTAGTCACTTTTGATGGTGTTGCTTGAAATTCCTCCCTTCTCTTTCATTCTAGCTTCTCTGTGACTCTTACAAGTAAATCAACGACAAATGCCTCCCTTCTCATTGATTTATGAATATCTTGATGTGATGTTGTTTGTGCACTTCAAAGTCCTGTCACTTTTCACCAAGGTGTTTCATCCATGTACTCTACTTTCAGTAATGGTGACTTTCTATGTTGTTTAAACATATGTCCATCAACTAATGGTGCTTTAAAAAGTTCATTTTTTTGCTGAAAACTACTACTTATTTCAATTCATCTACTAAAATTATTATTGTCCCACCCTTTGTCTTCTACCTATCCTACCCTACGTTGGGAACATATTGCAATATGTATTTGCTTTTGATTTCTAATACTTGTACATGCTTCATTCATGGTTGATGGATTATTTCCTTTTGTTTGCTTCTTAGAAGTACTTGTGATTGATTTCATTTATTTGTCTACCTTTGACACTAACACATTAATTTTCTTGTTGCGGATGCCAAGGAAATCATGAAAAAGGTTATCACCGGTTCAAGATGCTTTGACACCACCCTTAAAGAAAGAAAACAAGAAATGTGCAGCTCGAAGGATGCAGAGATACATAGTGTGGCATCCACCCTACTCGGCATTGGTTGCCTCTTCCTCAACTAATCCTATGATTCCTCTTGGTCCCGCCTCAATGGACATAGTTCTTGATCGCATTTGACTAGAGCTGCCAAAAAAATGGCCTTCGTTGTTAGGGACTTCCCTAATAGTTGTGGGTGGCTAGATGACAATCTCAACGTCCCTCAGTCTACATTAAAGATTTGGTTGTAAAACAAACGATCTTGTAATAATTTGTGGATGAAAAGCCTCCATTTGTTAGCTCTCTGCAAGGAACTTCCAACCAGCGCCCTTCGTCTTCTTCACTTCTTTGACATGGAGAAGGAATGACAAGAAGACCAATTAGTAGCTCTCAAATGGGAAAAAGGGACATTATAGTCCTCCTTTCCCAAAATTGTTTATCCTCAAGCAATTGTAAGATCCAAGATCCCAAATGATTCTTAATTGCTTCTTCTTTGACATTCCTGCACATGAAGCAAACATATTAGAAAAAATATGTGTTTCCCTCTTCATCCACTTATGCCTTGTGGAAATGATGGCCAATCCCCCTTCTTTGCTTGCACAACTCTCAACCATGCATTGGCTGTCCCAAAATACCAACATGTTGCCCCAAACTCTGCTGAAGTCACACATTTTCCACTCAAAAATTAGAATTCTCAATTTTGAAAATAACTCACCCCAACCTGATTTCATTCCTTCTTCCAACAAAATCCTCCTTCCTCATTTTTCCATGATAGAATGCTCTAAAAAAATGAAAACATGTTGTTCATGATTGGAAATGGCAGCCCCAAATCCAATTTTTGCAAAACTCAACCCAATAGCCATTACATAGCTACTACCAAACGGAAATTTCATAGGAAAAACCAAATTTGTGAATACTAAAATTGTCTTACATGGGTTGGAAAACAAAGATCAACAATCTCATGATTGAAATCCTTCCTTCCTTGCCCCATTCTTGAACTCCTTCCTTGCCCCAAAAATAAATACTTGGAATACCAAAATAAGTATTTCGGGTTACATGCTTACCGTTGTCCATAATTCCCAAAATTTGCCTAGCACATGACCTGAAATTTGCATCCTATCATCCAATGAAGTGACAACAAATGGACTTTCATCAAGGGTGATTAGAAGAGTTTTGAAAATCTAAAAATTACCATCTCTAATTGCTTCCCTAAACATGCTTATTCCTCCTTCAATGCAAAACGGGACATTTTCCCAAACTTCTCCAATGATTTGTTAGGTCTTTAGAACCCAAATCATGACCCTAAGAAACCAAACAATATGTATTTGAGACACTCCTATATCATGCAAACGGGTTGTCCTATGATACTCTGAAATGCACACCACACTATTTTCCATTCTTCTACTATAATCACACAAATGAGGAAGTAACAAACAAGTGTATCTCAAAATTAATGAACCAAAAAGATTACCTTGGTGTAGAAGATATTTTGGTTGCCTCAAGTGTGGTGTTTGGAACACCCAAACTTGATTCCCAGTATGCACATCAACTGTTACACCTGACCTCCTTGAATTGTTCAATCTATACCTAAAAATCTGCATATCACTCCCAATTGAAGTGACCAAAGCTGAAAGTGCTTCAATGGTGACCCATAATGCTCTGAAAATATGAAAATTATCTTTCATTATGGTTGCTTCCTTGTGCCAATCAGCAAGTATGATGAAAGGAGATCTAAAAATAATGTTTTTCATACTTATGTTACAAACATTACCCATCTTGCATGTCACCTTGTACTTTTCATCACTTATTTCTCCCTCAAAGACATCAATAACAAGCTTATGCTTTGCATACTCAACTGAAATTAAGGCTTTCCAATCCGTTGTAACTTTTGATAAAGGATAGATAAATGGCTCACATGAAATGGTATCTTCCACCATATAACAAATTTCAAGTGTTTCCGAAACATACCTTGAATAGAGACCTTCTTACCTTTGTCTATGTGTCTTATCTTCAAGCTATGCTAGTTGAGAGTGTGTTCTCCCAACGAATGTCACCCTTGAACTCCAAACACCACACTTAAATTAGCCTTCACACATAAATCAACACATGCTTTGCATCTTTGGCTACACCTTTTACTTTCTATCTTCTTTCCTCTTGGCATAGGATGATTATTAGAATAAATGCCTAACAAGAACATAGAGTAGAGCCATGAAATATAGTGAACATACCTACCGTAAAATGTGAATTTTTTGGAACATTGGGGAGCAATGAATTTGAAACCCCCTTGAGCAATGAGCTACCCTTAACCTTCCTTAAAATCAGAATTTTTGAGTTAGAACCACCACTTAGAAAATATTTGAAAAATACTTTACCTCCATGAATTTTTGCTTTTTGGTTATCACTTTTGAGGCTCCTTTGCAAAAAAAATTGGTCTTGTAGATGGTGGAGATGAGAACATTGCAGCCATATAAGAAAAATCACATAGTCCTCCTTTCTTCCTCTTTGTTCATGATGTCCATCCTTTTTTTAATTCCAACAAGATTCTTTAGTAATTTTCCACATGCAATCATAAAAAAACAAAGGAATATCAAGAACAACCCAAAGTCTTTTACCTCCTTTTCTTGATGCTTGCTTGACAACACTCGCATGTCCCAAAGCTTTCAATTGACTGAAATTTCCCTCAAATGGCCTTCTTGTCACTATTGTTATGTACATACCAACAATTCCATCTATTGTGATCCTCGGACCTTCATGGACAAATTATCTCTCTCTCCTTGCCCTTATCAATTTGGGTGAGTTGTATTTGATGCATTCATCATCATGATCCCAAAATTCCTTTCTAGGCACATGTGAATCAAATGAAAAAGGAATTAATTATCTTTTCAAACATACCATAGCCTTTGGGAGGGGGAAAGCTCTTCACCAATTCTCCTTTAGGATCACTCGGATCCCATTCCTTCATGTGCATGCTATTAAGATCTTGCAAGATTATCGTTTCCTTTAGTATCCTATTATCATTATTCAAGACATGTCCCAATAAATGCAAAGATAGAAACAATAATTTGGAAGTGTACATACCAAAATGTGGGCTATCCATCCATGTTACACTATCCAATGTGTTGATCCCTTTGATGTTATACGCCTCTTGAACCCACTTATCTTCAACAATTGGAGCTACCTTTTTCCATGCAATCATCCATACTTTGTACAAACATGCATGTACCATCCTTATGGCTTATTCTTGAGATCCCAACATCATCCTTTTTATCCTTATGTAAATGTGAATTTTCTTCAACATATTTCCCCATAAAATCATTAGAAACCAAAGGAGTGTCATTAAATATCAATGAACTATTACCTTGAGACTCGTCCTTCAAAGTTTGCATATCAAACCTTTCTATGATCTTTTCACTAAAAGATCCCCAATAATTTCTTTTTCCCAAATCAGAATTTTTATGAATTGCAAATGACAAACTAGGGTTTTGAAACCCTTGGAGATCGATCTAGGGAAAACTGGATTTTATTCCAGCCAAAGCGACTAGGGTTTTTGATAAAACTCAATGCAAATGTTTCCAAAAAATTATACTTTCTATTCCACTTGATTTCTAATATTTTTAAAAGCCAAAATTCATTAAAAATTAGATTTATATGCAGATGAATAATTCAGAAAAACAGATATGAAATCTGATTTCAAACTGGCTGGAAACCCTTCAAATATTGCTCAGAAAAATATAAATTTGCAGCCTTCTGATTTATAAAAATATAGGAATGCTTGACAATAATTTTTCAAAGGAAAATACCTCTGGAATATGCCCCAAACAACTCCTAAACTGGGTCGATCCACTGCTGCAATTTGATCACCAAAATAACACCAAATACTGTTGGAAACTTGACTGAAAAAATCTGAATTAGCTTGCTGGAAATTTTTGAGTGAAATCCCTCTCAATCCCTTGGGGTTTTCGTCCGCAAGAGATAAATCCACAAGGGTTTTCGTCCTTGGAATTTCTTACAAAAGCTGGAAGCTCTTTGCAATGAAAATTTGATAATAAAATTCTAGATATCCCTCAAGCAAGTCGACTTGCTCATATAAAAGAAAAATATCCCAAAAACACCTCCAAAATCAGCCAATGATATTAGTTTATCATCCCTAGGTTGGTCGCATTTTTCCTTATGGGCCAATTGTCACACTTCCCTATTTTTTATCCCCACAAGCAAGTCACATTTTTTCTCCCTAATACAATTAAAATTAATTGTATTTTAACATTGACATTTTATTTTAATAATAAGCTTTATTATTTCTAAAAATATTTGCACAATATAATAAAATAATAAAACTTAGTCACTCTTGATACTTCCTTTGGCTATCAGGAAGACAAAAAGGGCCAAAGGTCTTCGTCCTAGCTCATTCGAAAAGAGGGGGCATTACAGTCCTCCCTCCCCGAGTTGCTTGCCCACAAACAACTCAGTAGCGGTTGGGTCTTTGAAGTATAGACTCACCCTCCCAAGTGGCATCCTCCAATGGTAAGTCTCTCCAACGAACCAGGTACTCTCAAATTACCTTGTTCCACAACCTCCTCTCTCTCCAATCCAGAAGCTCCTCAGGGACCAAATCCAATCTCCTCTCATCATCCAATGGTGGTAACTCTGCCGAAGAAGTCACATGCTGCCCCAATGCCTTCTTTAAGCAAGACACATGAAAAACATTGTGTATCTTACTTTCAGAAGGTAACTCCAACTCATATGCTACCTCTCCAACTCTCCTCACCACCCTGTATGGACCATAAAATCGAGGCTTAAGCTTCTCTGCTCCACTCTTCTTAAGAGTGCTCTGTCTGTAGGGCTGAAGTCATAGAAATACCATATCCCCTACCTCAAATGACCGCTCAATCTTGTGCCTGTCTACATACATCTTCTATTGATTTTGGGCATGTTGCATATTATCCTTAAGTGTCTTAAGGATATCCTGGTTGTCCTGTAAGCACTCCCGAGCCTTAGGGGCTCTACTATCTCCAAACGCCAAATCCACAAAGGATCTCGCGTCATATCCATACAAAGCTCGAAAGGGGTCATGCCAATGAACATATGGTACGTATTATTGTAATGATACTTGCACAAATAAAGTTGCTTCACCCATGCTCTTTGTTGTCCTAAAACATAATTATGTAGGTACCCCTCGATCCATTTATTCACAATCTCTGTCTGCGGGTGATAGCTTGTGCTCAGAGTCAACTCGGTACCAGCCAATATAAAGAGCTCCTGCCAAAATGTGATCATAAACCTCGCTATCCCGATCATTGACAATATTCCTTGAATCCCATGCAACCTGAATATCTCCCGAAAAAATAAATCAACCACCTATGGTGCCTTAAAGTCGGTGGGAATAACAAAGAAATGCCCATATTTGGTCTACCTATCAACTACTGCATAAATGCGATCATGTCCCTGCACAACTGGTAGTCTTGTAATGAAATCCATCGATATGCTCTCCCATCTCTACTTTGTAATGGGTAAGGGTTGTAATAAACCTGTATGGAAAGTATGCTCGGACATGTTCTGCTGACAAGTCACACACTCATGAATATACCGTAGAACATCCTCCTTAAGACTCTTCCAAAATAATCTCTCTGACCTACCTGTATGTCTTAAAATAACCTAGATGTCCTGCTAAGGGTGCATCATGGAGTGCATGTAGAATCTTGCCCTTGAGCTTAGATTCAGGTACCAAATAAATTCTATGTTTATATAAATCAAATTAGATATTACCTGGTAACCCTCATCATGAATCTTTCCATCCATGATCTAGCATGCCAATAAGTTCTTGGAATACTCAACCAACAATTGAGATTTCCAATCTATAGAAATATCACTCACGGAATATTGGATAGCAATATGTGGCTTCCTCAAAAGTGCATCAACCACTACATTCTTCTTCCCCTTGACATACTTGATGTCAAAATCATAAACCTGGATCTTGTTGACCCACTTCTGTTGTCTCTCGTTGAGCTCCTTTTATTCCAAGAAATATCTCAAGTTGTTGTGGTGGGTCCTCACCACGAACTTCCCACCTACCAAATATTTTCTGAACTTCACCAATGCATGCATGATGGTGAGCATCTCCTTATCATAGGTGGAATACAGCCTCTCATTCTCCCTCAACTTCCTACTCTCGTAGGCAATGGGATGGCGATCCTACATCAAAACTACACCAATACCTGTGCCCGAAGCATCACACTCCAAAATGAATGGCCTAGAGAAATCCGGAAGAGCTAGAACTGGACAAGTGCTCATCACCACCTTGAGCCTCTCAAATATCACATGTGCCTCATTTGTCCATCTGAATGCTCCCTTCCGTGTGAGATCTGTCAATGGTGCTGCAATATCTAAATAGCCTCTCACAAATCTCCTGTAATATCCACATAGTCCTAGGAATCCCCGCAACTCTAATATATTCCTAGGTGGAGGCCAATCCTACATAGCCTGTATCTTCTCCTGGTGAACCTTGACCCCATTGGCCCCAATGACATGCCCAAGATACAGTATCTCTGTAAGTCCAAACTCGCATTTGGACATCTTAGCAAATAGAGACTGGGTCTCCATAATGCCAAGTACCTCATCTAAATGCCTCAAGTGGTCCTCCCATGTCTTGTTGTAGATCAAGATATCATCAAAGAAAACTAGCATGAACTTCCTCAACTTCCTGTTGAAGAGATGGTTCATGCATGACTGAAAAGTGGTAGGTGCATTAGTGAGACCAAATGGCATCACTAAGAACTCATAGTGCCCGTAGTGACATTTGAATGTTGTCTTGTGGATGTCCTCCTCCCGAACACGGATCTGATGGTATCCCGATCGAAGATCAATCTTCAAAAAGTAAATGGCCCCATGCAACTCATCCAAAAGCTCATCAATACGAGGGATGGGATACTTGTTCTTAATTGTCTTCTTGTTGAGGGTACGGTAGTCAATACACATCCTCATCGTCTCATCCTTCTTCTTCACCAACACCACCGAAGAAGCAAATGGGCTAGAACTAGGATGGATATGTCCCATATCAAGAAGCTCTTTGATGGTCCTCTCTATCTCATCCTTAAATTTCTTAGGATGACGATAAGGTGTAGTGATCACTGGCTTGGCACCCTCCTCCAACTCTATAACATGCTCAAAACCCTTGTCTGGCGGTCTACCTGGAGGAATGTCACCAAAAACCTGCCCATGCCTATCCACAATGGTCTGAATATCTATATGCAAATGTTGCCCATTATCTGAAGAAGATTTGGATGAAATAAAACATTGGGCTGCCCATGCAACCTCTCCATGTCTGATGATAGACTCCATCCTATGTGCTTTGAAACAACTCTAGGCCCACCATTTGAAAGAGCCCGTAGCACAATCTTCTTCCCATCTGCCATAAACTCCAACTCCATCTATCTGAAATCCTACACATATCTCCCAAGGGACCAAGTCCTGAATACCCAAAGCTGCATCAATCTCTCCAAGGCCAACTATGTAGAAGTCATCTGTCAATCGTGTAGTCCCCTAGCTGGATACTAAGCTACGGAATCCGCCTAGTCCAAATTTCGAACAAAGCCATCTCGCCATTCGTACACCGAATCCCTCAAACTTCTCAACACGTAATCCACGCTTCATCACAAATCCCTCATCAAGGTAATTATGTGTAGCACAACTATCAATCAAGCAAATAACTCGTTGACCCTTAAGTACTCCTTTCAATCAAAATGCATGGTACTTAGGGACTCAGTAAAGTGAGGCAATAGTACCCAGCCCAGTGTCTCCTTCTCGCCAAGCTCTATCTAGGGATGCTCTTCATATGCACCTTGATCATCATCATTGTCCTCTGTATCTGCATTTGTTGAAGAATCCTCTACATTTTATATCACCTCAATAAGGTGCACCTTGCCTTTCCAAGGAAGTTGTGTCCAGGATCCCGATGGTCCTTTAAATGAAAACAAAGTTTATTTCTCCTCAACTCATTCTGAGTCTCCTAATCCATCCTAGGAGGTGGAGCACTCTTCCACTGGCTAGTGGAGCATTGAAAAGGTCTAGAGCTCGTGGAAACAGGGTTTCGAGACTTGCACATGTGTTGACGGAGGGGTTTTTGTTTGATATGGCGGTGCATGTGTGTTGCTAGATAGTGTGCTAGATAGGTGAGAAAATTTGGAAGCCTACGTAGGGAATATAGGCTATTATTTTATAAAAAAATGGAACGATGCAGAGAAGATAACATGGCCCTGCGCTTTGCATGTGAATTGTTTGAAAAATGTCTGGGAGAAGTGCAACCTTTAGACAACAATGATTTCAAGATATGGACACAACAAAGTTTTTTAAATGACCCTTTAAGGCTTTTCAAAGAAATGCATCAGCCAGATGTCATCTCATGGAGTGTCATGGTTGTGGGATACACACAAAATGGGTTCTTTGAGAAGGTCATGGAGGCATTTAAGAAAATGCAATTGGGAGATGTAAAGTCGAGTGCAATTACAACAGGCCACAATTGCATGGTGTGGTGGGGTTGGCTATGGCGTGAATGTCATTGGCATAGTACTATCGCTTGCAATTATCTCAAATTTGAACACTTTCTGCAAGAACTTGAATAGTTTGACAAAGTACCGAGGAGAAGGGTGGGTCTTTGGGTCCGCCTTTGATGTTTTGATTTGAATTGGCCATTGGTTGGCCACTCCTTACGCTTGTCATGTGTGCTTCGCCAATTCAATTTTTACAAGCATGGTCATCTTGTCCTTCTTGTATGATTTTAATGATTCTAGTTTTCTTATTTTAATGTAGTATAAAATCAAACTAAAGTAGAATAAATTATCAATGAACTAAATGAGACGTAGTGGATTATAGCAAATTTACCTCTATTTTGAATGCAACTAGAAAAGTAATCTGGAATGTAAACTCTATTCCCAATCTACCTCGTGAGATATTTGGAAAACTCTTATTCTAGTTTTGGTTTTGGAAACCATGCGGTTGGCGTGCTAAATGGGAAACTTAGTGAAAATTGCTTCTAGACAACTTGTGCAATGTTAATAAGTCATGTTTTTGAAGGAGGCATAAAATACCCTTACAAATGCCGAAATGGGAAAAGCAAACTTTAGTTGTGTACCTTGTCATGTGGAGTGTTCAACTAAACCATATGTTCTTCCTGGGATTTCCTTTTGACCTTGTTTTGTAATGTGTTTAGGAGCCCATCGGGCTAGTTCATAGTGTTATATAGCTGCTGAAAGTTAAATATGCAGTCTGGTTTTGACCCGTCGTTTTGGCCCTGGATGTAGAAACTGATTTTGGCTTCCACATACCTCTAATATTTCTAAGAGACTATTACTACAAACCCTCATTTTAGATTAAAACATCCCTCGGGCTAGTTTTCCTTCAATAGGTTTTGGAGGTCTCCCGTTGTTCGGTGACAAGGCCACTTGGGTGCATTTACAACCGGTAGCTCCGAAAAGATGAGCGACATTATAGTGCCCACATTTGACACACCCAATTACAACAGTAAAATACTAGGATAATTTATTTATTTTACTTACATTGCTCACGACACGCAACACAGCAAGGGCTCCAAGTACAGAAACTCGACTCACATACGGAAATCACATAAGTCATCGACTCACATAGACACAAGAAAGAAACATAGGCATGTTGATGCCACACCTTTCCCAATGAATGGTTACTAGTAATGACCTAACCACAAGAAAAATGATTTCAGGAATGGCGAACCCACAACACATTATTTCTTTAATTGTATTTTAGTTACGATTAACATTCCAAGAACATTATTGTGCAAGGATAAATTCCTCATTTGTCCACCTACATATTCTTAAGTTTATTCCGTGGTTAAATTACCGTCACCCTTTTTAAGTTGGTTTCTTATTCTTTACAAAAGTTTCCATAACTTGCATACTTATTTAGCATAGTTCAAATGCGTACAAAATACTTAATTATCTTGTTCTTATGTGAAGAATATTCTTCTCGAACATATATTCAATGTCTACCTTTTACCCTCGCCACTCAAGTGAATCGACTTGATGTCTAGAAAGCGATATTAGGATTTAAGGAAGATGTATATACAAGATAGTTTTTTTATTTTTTCCAAAAACATTCTTCGATCATGGTATAGTTATTTCCCTACCATAGTTATTCTAATTCAATGACTTGTGGAATTCCATTTTGATATATATATCTTTTGTTTTCTCAAAGTTTGATCACACCAAGGAAATTCATATTCTTTGTAACTCATGAAAATGTTGAATTAAGTTATAAGGACTCCAAGAGTGACATTATTCCTAACCTCAAATCTCATTTTTTTACTCTTCTATGCTTTACGTTTTCATCGCATTAAGGTCTCATTATTACCATCGCTTTAAAACAAAAGAGTTACAAAAGTACTTGTCTAACATCTTAAAGAAGTACATGGTTAGAAGCATTATAAACTACACATGAACCACAAGTGATTTGTGTTCAAGGTAAGGTCTCATGTTTCTGCATTTCATGATTTCACGATTCCTTAATGTCATAAAATGACATAACAAGGTTTTACGGGACAAGATTTTGGTTTTCTTGGGTTCTCTTAGGTCATCATCTTTCAAATCAATTTTGATTTGCAAAGAGTTACTTATAATATTCTACCCACATGTTAACCTCCAAATAAACTAAGGTTTAGTTTAAATTCTAATTTTCACTCAGGACTTTAATCCCTATTATAGATTAGATTAAGGTTAAAACATATTTACCCTATAAACCCTTCATGAGAGATCAAGGAACTATATTGTCACAAGCCAAAGATAAGACATTTAGCTACGAGGGACTAAAGAGTTCACTAAAAAGAATGCAAGACATAGAACAACTATATCTCGATCTCCATTTATGTCGTTTGAATCCAACATGAATTTCATTTGATGAAAAATTTACTTTTAAATCTATCTTCGAAAACCAGGTAATCCACTAAGATATGGAGGAGTTAGCTTTACTTACACTAAATGAAGTTTGATTGTGTCGCCCCTAACTTCCGTGTTTATGATAATGTCACTAACCACACCGACTAAGACGATAAACTCATTCTCGGGTTCTTGTTTACTCAAATTAGGAGGTTCCATCGAGCGCAAAAATTAAATTCATTCTACGGTTTTCAATGTCGTCTATGGTAAGGAGTATCACACATGAAAACAAGTTATGCTCCAATATTGAACAAGGGTAGAGTGTTTCGATATAATTCTCTTTATTACATTTACAAAGTATGAATGCACAAGATGACTCATTAATCATTTATTGAACACTAAATATGCACTTCAAGATACTACTTCAAATTCATTTACCTTATATAAATATCGGACCTTTTTTTTACCAAGTGTACTATGAATCAAAAATTGAACCTACGATTAAATGCACATTTCCTAGAGGCCCTCAAACCGACATCTCATACATATTAACAAATCATCAAAAATAACCTTCTATAACATGAGACTACATTATACATTTATTCATTTAACAATGAACTATATAAATTACAATGATAATTAATGAATTACACATCGCCTTTTCGTTGCCATTCTTTCATCCCGTAAAACCACATGAGTATGATATCAGTGATAATTCGTTGGTATGGCATCCACCCTAATCTAACATAATTATCATTTTTAATTTCCTGTTTACATATGATAATAATTACAATTTGTAATCGAAATTAAAGGTTTAGAGACATGTATTCATTATATTTCATTTTACTTCTTTTTGCAACATAGGAGAGAGAAAGAGGAGGGAAGAGAGAGAAAATGTCATTTTGTCAAAAGTTCTATTTCACACAAGTTACACTATAGAGTTTTAAATAGTTATTTGCATGTGTTAAAAGTTTCCAGGGTGGTTTGGCAACCCTACGAGGGTCTCGCAGCTTTTTATTTTTACATTTTCTCACTAGCTACAAAATGTTCAAAACGGGCTCGGAGGCTAAGAAACCACTTCCAAAAGTTATCTTCCGATGAGAATGCACACCATGATTAACTTTCTACGTGTCCCCAGATATACCAAGATTTCATAAAGAATCGACGTATTAGGAAAAAGCAAACGGTTTGCGTTTGGCTAGTTTTCCGGGGCCACTGGTCGTAGTTGGCCCAGTGCAAAAAAACAAAAGTTAGCTCGAGGGCTCAGAAAACCACGTCCAAAACTGACGTTCGATGGATGAGCACGCAATGAGACACTTCCTACAAGTTCCCCTATATAAGGAGAATTCATTAGAGTCGACAGGACTGAGAACTAGAAAACCATTTTCAAACGGTGACAAGTTTTATTGAGCGACAAGTCAAAATTTACGACTAGAGGCCTACAAAATGGCTTTGCCAAACTATCCAGAAAAGTATTTTTCCCTAAACTGAATGTTCTATGTAATTTTCTAGTATAAACACTAGAGGTTTGTGAAGACAGAAATAATTTCTCTATCCAGGTTTCAAATGGCGGTTCAAAACGAAAGCCAACTTACTAGATTTAACAGCTTTCTACTGCTATAAACCAGTGTAACAGGGCTCCTATAAGAGCGTCAAAAAGGTCACATATGTTCGTTCGGGGTCAATCCAAGGGTCAAGGTGACTCCTTGCATACTAAGGTACACGAATAACGCTTAACATCTCATTTTCAGAGTTACGAAGGGTACTTAATGAGTCCCTGAAAAATGCAAAACTTAACTTTTTTAAAATAGGGAGATGATCAACGTTATCACTAGGAAGTCAATTTCGTCTGGTCGATAGAACAATGTTGTAGCGATCCAGTTGGGTAGGAAGTTTTCTACATCACCTCAGAATGAGGGTGGAAGTTCATGTTTTAATGCAAACGAGTTATTTTGACTTCGTGAGTTACGACACGACATTTCATTGTTTTTCAACGAGTTGAAATAAACATTTAATTGTATTAAAATCCTAATATTTTAAAATTCTATTAAGTTGCAAAAGAGAACTAAAACATGAGAATTATGAGAGGTAAGGGAAGATGAACCATGCCTGGAAATGAACTGGTGAGGCAGAAGTCGAGGAGTTGACATCACACTCGATTGATTTCACTTGCTTGCAGCCATGGAAGGAAAACCCAAAAATAACATCCACAATAATGTCAAAATCAGTGGCCAGTTCTATTGGAAAATCCTCTGGTGGCAAGAAAGGAACAACAAGTGCCTCCAACTGAGTAACAAGCCCACGGTAAAGAGGCTTATCAGTGTGTTTGGGATAGCAAACAAATGCCATGTGTACTATGAATCCATTATGTGCATATCCTGGGTGTTAGAAATCAAAGCACTGTAATAGCAAGAAAGATCCTTCCAATGGTTTGAATAAACATGAGATTGGGGGCAAGGTCCAACCTGTAAGCTATTTAAGGCCACCTGTTGCTACCACCGTAAGCACCCACCGCCATTTTCCTCTGAGTTTCCCCCTTTCATCTTCTTCTGCATTAGACTGGGCACACTCTTCAGTTTTTTAGGGTGAGATTGATGATAAGGATGAGGCTTTATTCTCTTCGCACCTCTTGCTTTAGCTATAACATATTTTGGTTTCCATTGGTAACGCCTTCTAGTTCTTCTCCGAGAAGGTATTCGGTAACAAGTTTTGTGCAGTGCCCATGTATTTGAAATATCCCAAAACCTCCACACATTTTGAAGAATAAATAGTGGAACGCATTACCATAAGTAAGATCCACACACTCAGCCAAATGCATTGCCCATGCAAAAGTGAAGGGAATGTAGCTTTCCCACGCAAGTGAGAGGATAAATAAACAATCCCACATAGTCAAAGTAATATCCCACGCACCCAGGGAATACCAGCTCATGCATTCCAAGGATCTATCAACTGTCCATGCCACATCCATACAAGCCCACATAGCAAGGAAAAGAAAACAATGTCTACTCATCCCACACTAAAGGACTATTCACCATACAGAGGGTCAAGATAGTCCACGCAAGGGACATGAAAGAACTAGTCTATAGAAAAAATCCACACCTGTTCAAGAGTTTCCCCCATTTTTAATACAGTTGGGAGAATGTTGGCACAGGTCGAGAAAGGTGGGCAAGGGAAATTCAGATTTTCCATTATGGTTTGATGGATGTCCTCCTGTACTAAGCTGCATTTTACACAGGCATGGAGGTTACTTGCAGGTTTCTAAACCTTTTCAACAAACCCATTCTGTGTATATCCTACAGTCATTGCATTTCACGAGCACTTGATTATTTCTGAAATTCTGGTGAATAGTTTACTTGTCTTACGCATGTTTCCACATTCTGCAGGTATATGAAGGGATGTGACAATTTACAATGGAGGTTGAGCTGTCAACGTGCCCCACCTGCTCCATTATGTGTACTTTCCTGAGCAATTCACTCCTGTCATGCTCGATATCTGCTCCCCTCACGTCTACTTTCCACCAAATGCACTTCTGGTTTTGATTCGGATCCAAGAAAAAAATGTTTGTATTTAATGTATGACAGTGTCCGGGAGACTGCTAAAAGGTGTCGCTCTCTAAGTTGCACATGTAGCCCTCCTGCGAATGTGGATGCCAGATATGGGCACTACATTTCCCTCCCCTTATAAGAGCATCATCCTCGATGCGATATAACGCCAAGGGTAGAAAAAAATGATAAGAAGAGAAGGAAGCTAATGACGACAAGTTTCATCTAAAGATAAGATCTCTTTCATTAGAACACATCTAAAGGGAAGTCAGAAAGTTTAACAATTTCATAAACTCTTAATGTTATGTGAAGATTGGTAGTTCTAGTTTACTTTATTTCTTAGTTAATATTTTCATTTATAGTACTTTTAATCTCAAATCTTAGTACTCATTGATATTTATTTTTGTCTTCAATTGTCTTATGTTCATGGTTACCCAACATCAATTGGCCTCAAGGTGTCACACAAAACTCAACACAACACAAATGACCCATGAAACATCTTGCTACATACTTTCACGACTATATCACATCACAAGGCCTCTAATTCCACCATGGAAAGACGAACCAATAGTCCACATAACAAAGTATTTCCAACAATTATGTCATAGACATAGATCCAGTACACACATGTGACTGACAAACAAAATCATCGTGCCTTTGATACATATACAACGAGTATCACAAGACCCAAAAATCCATGACTGTACCAACATAGTGCCAAGACAATATCCAATAGTCCATACCAACCAAGGGAAGAGTCAAGCCTCAAACATAACAAGGTGTCAAAAAGACTCACAAGGGTACACATAACTCACTATACCAACTCCACACATCACAAAATATCAAGAAATAACTCCATATATCTCCTGAAGTATCATAAAACAACTCCATATACCTCCCAAACCATCACCAAATAACTCCATATACCTCCCAAGGAGAAATAATCATAGTGCCAAAACCAAGTCGGGTCACTCAACCATAGAGCCCCATCAAGAATATCAGGTCACTCCACCATAGAGTGCCATAAAGAATATCGATCACTCAACCATAGAGCCCTGTCTCCTTTCTCCTTTTAATGAGGTCGGGTCACCTTATGGCCCTAGGCACATAGAGTCCCGTCACCCCCAACCCAAGTGACATAATAACTCGTGGTTCAACAACCTACTAGTTATCTGTAACTCCTTGGGGCGTACCCCCATACAACGAAACGAGTCCATAGGTTCAACCACTCCATGGTTAATCATATGACCCTATTCCAACACATTACGACATTAGAACCAACATAACAATCCATTCAAATGTCAAGTGGAAAAATCAAAAGCCTTGGGCTAGGCTACAAAACTTTTAAATATGAAAAGCAAGTTTTTAAAATTAATAAAAACAAATGGCTAATTAGCCATGGTTAGTGCAAAATCTAAATGTTAATGCAACAATTAAATAAATGCCCAAAATATAAGAAGATGTCAATCAAGAAAATGACTGGTTCTAGCTAAAAGAGGTAATGATCATTTACGAATAAAAATACGTATAGAGAAATAGCACATTACAATCACTATGTGGCCTCATACTGCCACCAAAGGGGTACTCATCGAGTTCTAGCACTCGGACATCAAGCCTCGGCTCATAAAATATACATGTAACCAGAAATGAGTAAATCAAATAATGTATCTGTCATCATCTCTGGCTGAATCATTCCTCCATACTCCCACAAGGATCAACATAGCCAAAATCACATAGGCTTATTCAAGGAACAATCCAATAGGAAAGAGAAGGGAACTCTAGTTGCATAAGTTGAGCCTAAAGTGGTGCGCATTGTCATCGCCAATCCGGTACTATAATAATTCTTCACCAGAACTCCTCGTACTATGATTATTTACTAATGCACACCTTTAGTTTGGTGGATGTAATCTGGAAACAAAACAACAAACATAACACAAGAATACCATCGACTATGATAAGACAGTAATGATAACAAATCTGAAATATCAAAGTAAATTATAATATTAACATGAAATTGTTACAATCTCACACATGAGGTACTTCAAGTGTTATTGACTTCACTTGCCTTCCATCAATACTATGGGAGAAACTTTACAATTACACCTCTTAGTGGCTTCTTCAACACACCTTTAAACCGATGGCTTCCTTTACACACTTCATACAATATTTCTCACTACTTCCTTCTATGCTAAATGAGGGGGTGGCCTCTTTATTTATAGAACTTTCAAGCTTATCCATCTTATCTTTGAGATAGGATAAGAAATCCACTCGATGAATCATATTCCATACCTTAACTCTTATCTCGTACATGTAAGCTTATCTTTTAAGATAAGATAAACCTTATCATTTCACATGGGTTCCACATTTTTAGACTTTTTACAAATAAAATACACAAAATATTTATGACCTCACTCCTTGTCCTTATTACCAATATAATATTTCTAATTCCTAATCATGTAGACCCTACTTCTCTACTTATCCCAACTTTGACATTTTAACATTACCGAGCACGTACGACAAATATTTACTTTTACAACATTCATATTGTACTTTTGATCATTACCGTACTCTATTATTATTGGCAAGACCGATCTTGGCGGCCATTATCTTCTATCGACGTTACTACTAATTACACTTAACAACATCCTATTCCTAATACATACATTAATAAAATAGAAATTATGGAAGAAAATTTTAGTGTCGACATCTTCTCCCTTCCTAGCTTCTACTCCGTCCCTGAGTAGACTATTCCGTGCTTGGAAAATCTTCAACTTGTCGTGGTTGACTCATTTCGTAATGGGAGTGCCATCCAATTCCTCCTCCAAATGCACGTACCATTTTCATGCACAAATGCTTTATTTTGTAGGGCCCCATCCATTTTGGAAGAAATTTTTTCTGTCTTCTTTTTTGTATCCTGGAATCATATACTAGAACCAAGTCATTCACATGAAATGGAGACCAACGAGATCTTTTGATCAAAGTATTCCTTCGCTTTATTTTCTTCTTATGGCTTGTATCCTTTGCTATTTCCCTCATTTCCTCTAGCAAAATGAAGATGTACCAACCTTTCTTTTCTCGAATCACTTTCATCCATTGTTTCATTTTTCATAACTCTCACAATGGGAATATCAAACTCAATAGAAAGAACTAGATCAATGCCATAGGCCAACTAAAATGGGGAGTATCCTGTCATTTGCTGACTTTGATATTGCCCTATATGCCCACAATGTTGCATGAATCCTTTTATCCCACTTATGTACCGCAAGGCATCTTTTGCTAGAATTTTTCACAACACAAAATTTGTTCGCTCCACCTATCCATTTGTGCTTGGCTTGTATGTTGTTTCCTTCCCGTGCTTAATAGAAAATTTATTGACTAGAGCTTTTACTACCTCATTAATGAAGTGGCTTCCTTGATCTGTTACAATTTCTAATGGACAACCAAATCAGGTGACAATGCGTTCAGATATGAACCTTGCCACCTCATCCATGGAAGTTGTTTTCAATGGCCTAGCTTTAACCCACTTGGTTAAATAATCTGTGGCAACTACAATATACTTATTTTGGCATGAGGTAGTTGGAAGTGGACCTACAATGTCTATTCCCCACTTTTCAAAGGGACCAAGTGGAAGAATAGGACATAATGGAGTGATGAAGTCTTACAGCTTACCATGTGTTTGACAAATATCACATGTCTTACAATAATTATAATAATCTTTAAAAAGAGTGGACCAAAGATAACTTTGCATCCAAGATCCTTCTTCATTGTAAGTTGTCCAGATAAGTGCCCTCCACATGTACCATTGTGGAATTCTTCTAGCAGCTTCCTTCCCTTGATCACATTCAACTGCCTCTTGTCGTCCATCGTGTCCTATTCAAAATAATACTCCATGCAGAATAGAATATGGATGACTGGCTTGAGTAATCTTTCTCTTAGTCTTTGCATTGATCGCACTATCAGGAAACTTGAATTCATTCGATAATTCCAAATATCTATATATTCACTAGGGATTGTGTCAGGGATAACAATGCTTTGCATCGGAAAAATCATCATCATCACAAGATGATCCTAAACCATCATAGGCTTGAGAGAGTGCATCTGCATTGACATGCTTCTTTTCCGCCTATCTATAATATCAAATTCAAATTCTTGTAGCAAAATTATCCATCTTGCTATCCTCCCTGATGGGTTAGGCTTATTGACAATATATTTTAGAGTCTCGATGATCTGAACTATAAATTTCTGCCCTAGCAAGTAATTTCTAAACTTCTTTACAACAAAAATGATAGCTAGAGCCTTTTTTTTCAAGCTATGTATAATTTACCTCAAAGACTACTCATTTGTCTGCTTCCCAAAGTAAATTGGATGTTCATTCTCATTTTCATCCTTTTGGCTCAAAGTACTTCCTAGTGCTGCATCCGAGGCATCGGTGTACACATGAATGGCTTGCTCTAATCTGGATTCTTTAAAACAGTGAAGACACCAGACTTCCTTCATTGTCCAAAACTTCATGTGCCTTATTTCCGGTTCATAAGTAACATCTTTCTTCAAGAATCGGTTAGTGGTGTGTAATCTTTGAGAAATTCTTGATGAACCTTCTATAGTAACCCACATGGCCTAAAAATGATCTCAACTTACTTCTATTCATAGGAAATAGTAAATCTTTGATTTTTGAAAATTTATCGTGATCAATACCAATACCATCTCTGGATACAACATGCCCATTGATGCAAAATCACAGCACCCCAGGTTGCATATCAAGTTTCTAGGTTGATCTCTTAGGCATCCAGTGTGATTGCATAACATCGAATCCTTCTCCAAGTGTGGGACTTGAAAATGAGAAGGATTCTCCAGAGAAAGGCTGGTTCCTATTCCTCTGTTCAGATGCACCAATGAAACGCAGAGGTTTACCCCAAAAACTAATCTAACTACCAAGGAGACAGGGAGAGAGAAATGCATAAAAATAAACCTAAGCTAGGGAGGTGATGCACCGAGGAATGAAGAACATAAGTTTTGCAAAAATAAACACAGACCATATAGACGCAATACCACACCACGCACAGGTAACCGAAATGCAATGAGAGATCAAAATGACAACAATGAATACATGAGAGGATTTAAATTTAATCACAGACATATATATTGCTCAGAGAATCGATTCAATACATTACGCGTGGCTAAGAGGCGCGCAGTGGCATTACAGTCCATGTGGGAGGCTTGAAAACTCCACGAATTCTCTTGCAAGCAGGAGAGAAGGGAGGAATTGCAAAACAAGAATGTCCAACCGTTAGAAAGAAGCCCCTCCTTACAATTTATAGGAAGAATGAGAGAGAAAAGAGAGAGGAATTCGAAATCTACCCCAACCACCTCCTGAATGCATTTAACTCATCTCATCATGGCAGAAGCGGCGGATCTCAGCGAAACAATGGCTCGCCTAATAGGAGCGGCGAATCTGCTCATTATTAAAATTGTTTGTTGACGCATCACTTCTGTTTGGTTATTCGCGCTGGAGGTGTTTCTTGATTTTCATCCTCCAAACTGAACCAAAATGCAAGATTGACCTTGGAAACGTGTAGAGAATTTTACCAGCTTTCCGTTGATATAAAGAGCGCGCAAATCCGAGCTCTGGATCAAAAGTTATGGCGATCTGAAGATTTAGGGCACGGAACAGACGAAAACGGATTTTTGAAATTCTTCCCGCGCTCTGCCACTTGGATGACACGTGGCAAGCTCTGATTCGCTGAATAATTCTCTCTCCTCTGCCTTTTGGTGGGCTTTCCTTTGAAACTTCCTCGTGGGCCCTTAAATGGGACACGTGGCACGATCCTATTTGTTCGGCTCGGTGCTCGAAAATTCACCCTTTGACTTTTCTGACCTTTACTCCTATGAGGACACGTGGCAGCTTTTGATTAGTCCGCGGTCCTGCCAGCTCTTTCGCGCCCTTCGCCTCCATTTGTCCCAGATGTCCCATTTGATTTTGGGCCCTTTGTGCTCATTTCGGCCGGTTCGGGCATTTCGCGTCCATTTGTCCCAGATGTCCCATTTGATTTTGGGCCCTCTCGACTTATTTCGGCCGATTGAACATTTCGGGCATTTTTGGCCCGCTTGTCCCACTTGATTTTGGACTGTATGGCCCTTTTTCACCCGGTTCGGCCGGTTCGCGCCTTTTCGGCCGGCTTGGCACGAAGGCGACCCTCTTCAGCAGTTTGCCAATTTTTTCTTCTCGGCTGGATCGGCTTTTCGCGCCCGCCGCGTACTTCTGTCCCACTTGTCCCATTTTCTTTTGGACTGCCTGTGCTCATTTCGGCCGAACCGGCCGGTTCGGGCATTTTTGTCCCAAACGTCCCGAGCAACACTTAGGACTAGGACTTAGCCGATTTTCGCGATTTTTCCTGGATTGACTTATTTGCCTTTCTGCAACTTTTGATGCATGTTATCGAAATTTACCCTGGGGGAAATTTTGACAAAGAATGCCCTAACAAAACGCATTTAGAACATTTAAAGACACTTTGTAGAGTTTACCGAGGCTTGTGCTTCATCTAACCTTTGAAACGTTGTCTCCATCTCGGTGCAGGGTGGTCCAACTTGCTCCCATAGATGCAAAAATCATCCGAAATACTCGATGAAGGTCCCAATGTAGGGTTCGAACACCCTATTCATCAAATGCTTGAATGTTGCTTTGGAGCATTACACAACCCAAAAGACATAACTCTATAAGCAAACGTTCCCCAAGGAGTGGTGAACGTGGTCTTCACCGATCTTTCTCCGCTATACGAACTTGGTTGTATCCGCTATATCCATCAAAGAAACTATAACACTCTGCCGCCTATTTCGTCCCAAGATCTAATCCGAGAATGGAAGAGGGTAATGATCCTTCTTTGTCGTCTTCTTGAGCTTCCTGTAATCAACACAAATGCGTAGCTTCCCATTCTTTTTTATTGAGATCACAATGGGAGAAACCCATTATGAATTCTCCACAAAGAAATATGAATCCCGCATCAAGCAACTTATCTATTTCTTCTTTTATAGTCTTAGAAAAATTAGGATTCATTCTATATGGCATTTGCTTTATAGGCTTAGCACCATCTACCACTCAATAGAATGTTCTACCCAACTTACTTGACGGAGGTCCTTGTAATCAAAAGTGAATATGTGTATGTACCTTCTAAAGAGCTAGAGGTAGGATTCATTCTCACTCTCCATCACAAAGATCACCAATCTTTATTTGTTGGAGACGATCTTCAACTTCTTCTTCGATAATTTTATGGGGTCATGAGTCGGTGTGACTAGAAGGATATCTATGATCAAACATCAACCTCACTTTCTTCATCTTCGTGTCCATTTCACCGGTACTAGAGTAATCGAGGATGTCTAATCATCGCTTCATCACTTGAATCTACAGTTTCTTCTTTATGATGTCGAGGGATCACGTTTATCTTCATTCTCTCTCTACCACATCCAAGTGTCATGAAGCCTTCACTCCAGTAGTTTCTTGCATGAACTCTCCTTAACCATGGTCTTCCTAGCAACATTAGGTACGCAATAAGCACCATTTTTCATCACCCGAAAGTCTCCGCCACACATACAACACCCATACAGATATTGCCACATTTGAAACTACACCTTCGGTTTATTTTTTCCCTTATTTAATGACCTTAACATAAGTGTTGAAGGGCGATCAATTTTAAACCCAACATATTCATTACAGACTCGGTCATTACATTAATCTGCCAGCACCTTCATCAACTAAGACATCATGAATTGAAATACCATTACATAATACCTCACTTGTGGAGCATAGGGATCTCGCCTATGCCTCCAAAATAGGGACCTCAACCTCCTTCCTTTGTCGAGCATTGAGTCCACTTCGCAGCCTCCCGCCTCTTCTCGGAAGACATAGTCAAGAGTTGACCATATGTAATATTTGCAGGCCTTTTGGACAGATCTTCCAAGATGGAGTATGGTCCTTGCCCCTGTGAAATCAGAAAATCCTGCACACCCAATTTTCTTCTCTTATGTTTCTTACTAGTTTCTCCTTTCATCTTCTTAGGATCATTTCCATTTTGATTATCTTTTTCTTTCTTTCTTTAAGTTACAAACACATCTACTTCATTATTTCTGCTCTTATCTACTACATCAAAAGAATTCACAGTGCTTTTCCTTTATCGTTATCTCATTTACCGAGATGTAGAAGCTCTATCTGGACAATTATACTTATAATGACCCTTTTATAACAACCATAACATACAACTTCAAAATATTTCTTTTGGACCTCTATCTCCTCCCCGAGAACTAAATTATTTTCCTTGAAGAAGATTAATAGTTAATCGACCCATCTTTTTGAGTAGATCTTCATACTCAGATGTACTAGGATAAAGATTTGTGCTCACCGAGAGTAGTTGTGGATTCTAGAGCAAAGGTGCTTTGGTGTAGGTTCTACTTTAGCAACAATTTCTTTGGGCTCCTCTTCTATGCTTTCTTCTTGCCTTCTTGCAATCTCATTTGTTTGTTCAATGGTAGTGGCGATCATACTTCACTCGTTGTCGATCTCTGGCTTCATCCCAAGAATGAAGTGCTTACATAGGAGATTATCCACACCATTCATCAACTCATCCGCTAATCATTCCTTCCGATCTCGGGCGTCTTTCTCCTTAGCTCTAGAACACGAGCATGATAATCCCTTATCTTCTCCTTCTCTCCTTGGGTTAGCTTTGTGATATCGATCATGAGATCTGCATATCTCTGCTTCACCAAATTCTTCAAGAAAACTTTCGGTTAATAAATCCCATGAGTTTTTCACATTATCACCTAGTGTTTCAAACCACCTAAGAGCCGAACCATCCAAAAAGGTAGGAAAAATTCAGTCCACTGCTCCTTCTTATAAGGCCATTACAAATACAAGATCGTTTAAACTCTTGAATGAAAGAGGAAACATCTTCATTAGATTGAAATTTGAAAAACAGAATCTTCCTATTTTCAAAAGTAACCACGGTGAAATACCAACCCAAAAGTACAATCAACAAGACTTATGTGCACCAATAATTAAAATCACTATAATAGAAAATAGAAATGACCACAATAAACTATGGTAAAACTTGACTTATCATGTAAAAACTCGAATTTCTTGTGGTAAACACTATTCACAAGAAAAAGTGAAGTTCTATCGGTAAATACTATTCACGGTAAAAAGTGACTTTACTTGTGGTAAATACTATTCACATCAAAAATGACGTTCATCGTGGTAAATTCTATTCACGGCAAAAATGACTTTACCATAGTAACTACTATGCACATAAAAAACAAGGTTACCCTCCAATTGATTTTTGACTAAGTGGAAATATCTCTCCAAAAATCCACCAACGAGGAATGGTCCCGGCAACGGAACTAAAATGTCATCACCAATCTGACACTATGATAATTCTTCACCGGGAACTCCTCGTGCTATGATTATTCACTAATGCACAGCCTTTAGTTTGGTGGATGTAATCTGGAAACAAAACAACAAACATAACACAAGAATACCATCGACTATGATAAGAGGAAATGATGACAAATCTGAAATATCAAAGTAAATTATAATATTAACATGAAATTGTTACAATCTCACCCATGAGATACTTCAAGTGTTATTGGCTTCACTTGCCTTCCACCAATACTATGGGAGAAACTTTACAATTACACCTAACACACCTTTAAACTAATGGCTTCATTTACACACTTCATACAATATTTCTCACTACTTCATTCTATGCTAAATGAGGGGGGTGGCCTCTTTATTTATAGAACTTCCAGGCTTATCCATCTTATCTCTAAGATAGGATAAGAAATCCACTTTGACGAATCATATTTCATACCTTAACTCTTATATGTACATGTAAGCTTATCTTTTAAGATAAGATAAACCTTATCATTTCACATGGGTTCCACATTTTTAGACTTTTACAAATAAAATACACAAAATATTTATGACCTCACTCCTTGTCCTTATTACCAATATAATATTTCTAATTCCTAATCATGTAGACCCTACTTCTCTACTTATCCCAACTTTGACATTTTAACATTACTGACCACTTACGACAAATATTTACTTTTTACAATATTCTTATTGTACTTTGACTGTACCGTACTTCTACATTATTGGCAGACCGCATCTTGATGGCGCCGTTATCTTCTATCAAATGCTACTACTAATTACACTTAACAACATCCTATTCCTAATACATACATTAATGAAATAGAATTTACGGAAGAAAATTTTAGTGTCGATAACACCCATAATATACTTGAGCAAGCTCAAAGTATACTAAACAGATAGAAGTGGGTTTTCAGTCTATATAAGACTCCACTTCCTCACTCATACTCGACTCAAGATTATGAAAACCTAGTCCACGCCTCCTCTCTCCACACATACACTCTTGACAGTTTATCCCTTAGGTTCAACTAGTGTAAGGTCCACAACATACACATAACTACATCACTAACACAATGGTGATTCACGCACATTAACCATAACGTCTTATGTATGGTATATATATAGAGGGTATAACACAACCATTACTTTCACGGGTTACGATACATCACATTACCACATCCTGCACCCAAAGTGCAATCACTGTACACTAGGGATCATACTCACCATATCCCCTAAATCACGACATGAACCATCACATATTACATGAATTATACATATGAGGAACACAATGTCTAACATTACGACATATAGTCAATTGCAATACAACACAATGATGCACACAACTAATCACAATACGGTGATGACATCACGATAAACTGTGATTCATTTTACATCAATTTTGTCATGCAATACATCAATACACCTTCACATCACATAAAGTCAAAATGTTTCAACACTCTGCAATTCACAATATCATTCCTTTCACACACAACAAGGCGGTACATCACACACGGATTCCTCATTAAATCCATGAAAAAGAGAGTCAATACTCTCATCAAAATTACATCAATATGATAACAAATATGCACTAAGTGACATGCACAACATGTGCATTCACAATTTCACAATTACGACATAGTTCACATCACGCATTTATCACATTACTCTTCCAATAGCCACCACCATCATGCAGAATCATCACAACTCCAATCCATCCTAGAGGTTCGAGAGCATGAATCTCCACTCTGATACCATATGCGGTGCCCACATTTGACACACCTAATTACAACAAGAAAATACCAAGATAATTTTTTTGACTTATTCATTGCTCACAACACGCAACACAAAGAGGGCTCCAAGTACAGAAATTTGACTCTCATATAACAATCACATAAGTCATCGACTCACATAGACACAAGAAAGTAACATATGCATGTCGATGCCACACATTTCCCAATGAATGGTTACTAGTAATGACCAAACCACAAGAAAAATGACATAGGGAATGGTGAACCCACAACATCATTTCTTTAATTGTATTTTAGTTACAATTAACATTCCAAGAATATTATTATTGTGCGAGGATAAATTCTTCGTTTGTCCGCCTACATATTCTTAAGTTTATTCCGTGGTTAAAATTACTGTTCAACCCTTTTTAAGTTGGTTTCTTATTATTTACGTGAGTTTCCATAACTTGCATACTTATTTGGCATAGTTCAAATACGTACAAAATACTTAATTATCTTGTTCTTATGTGAAGAATATTCTTCTCGAACATATATTCAATGTATACCTTTTACCCTTGCCACTCAAGTGAATCTGACTTGATGTCCAAAAAGTAATATTAGGATTTAAGGAAGATTTATATACAAGATAGTTTGTTTGTTTTTTTCTAAAAACATTCTTCGATCATGGTATAATTATTTCCCTACAATAGTTATTCTAATTCAATGACTTGTGGAATTCCATTTTGATATATATCTTTTGTTGTCTCGAAGTTTTCACACCAAAGAAACTCATATTCTTTGTAACTCATGAAAATGTTGAATTAAGTTATAAGGACTCCAAGAGTGACATTATTCCTAACCTCAAATCTCATTTTTTTACTCTTCTATGCTTTACATTTTCATCGCATTAAGGTCTCATTATTACCATCACTTTAAAAACAAAAGAGTTACGAAAGTACTTGTCTGACATCTTAAAGAAGTACATGGTTAGAAGCATTATAAACTACACATGAACCACAAGTGATTTGTGTTCAAGGTAAGGTCCCATGTTTCTGCATTTCACGATTCCACATGTGAAATATTATTTATTCCTTAATGTCATAAAAGGACATAACAAGGTTTTACGGGACAAGATTTTGGTTTCTTGGGTTCTCTTAGGTCAACATCTTTCAAATCAATTTTGTTTTGCAAAGAGTTACTTATAATTTTCTACCCACATGTTAACCTCCAAAACAACTAAGGTTTAGTTTAATTCCAATTTTCACTCAGGGATTTAATCCCTATTATAGATTAGATTAAGGTTAAAACATATTTACCCTATAAACCCTTCATGAGAGATCAAGGAACTATATTGTCACAAGCCAAAGATAAGACATTTAGTTGCGAGGGACTAAAGAGTTCACTAATAAGAATGCAAGACATAGAACAACTATATCCCGATCTCCATTTATGTCGTTTGAATCCAACAAGGATTTCATTCGATGAAGAAATTTACTTTTAAATCTATCTTTGGAGAACTAGGTAATCCACTAGGATACGAAGGAGGAGTTAGCTCTACTTACTCCAAATGAAGTTTGACTGTGTTACCCCTATCTTCCAGTTTATGACAATGTCACTAACCACACTGACTAAGATGATAAACCCATTCTCGGGTTCTTGTTTACTCAAACTAGGAGGTTCCATCGAGTGCAAAGATTAAGTTCATTCTATGGTTTTCAATGTCTTCTACGGTAAGGAGTATCACACATGAAAACAAGTTATGCTCCAATATTGAACAAGGGTAGAGTGTTTCGATTTAATTTTCTTTATTACATTTACAAAGTATGAATGCACAAGATGACTCATTAATCATTTATTGAACACTAAATATGCACTACAAGATACTACTTCAAATTCATTTACCTTATATAAATATCAGACCTTTTTACCAAGTGTACTATGAATCAAAAATTGAACCTAAGATTAAATGCACATTTCCTAGAGGCCCTTGAAACTGACATCTCATACATATCAACAAATCATCAAAAATAACCTTCTATAACATGAGACTACATTATACATTTATTCATTTAACAATGAACTATATAAATTACAATGATAATTAATGAATTACACATCACCTTTTCGTCGTCATTCTTTCATCCTACAAAACCACATGAGTATGATATCAACGATAATTTTCTGGCATGACATCCACCATAATCTAACATAATTATTATTTTTCGTTTCTCATTTACATATGATAATAATTACAATTTGCAATCGAAATTAAAGGTTTAGAGACATGTATTCATTACATTTCATTTTACTTCTTTTTGCAACACAAGAGAGAGAAAGAGGAGGGAAGAGAGAGAAAACACCATTTTGTCAAAAGTTCTATTTCACACAAGTTACACTATAGAGTTTTAAATAGTTATTTGCATGTGTTAAAAGTTTCCAGGGTGGTTTGGCAACCCTACGAGGGTCCCGCAACTTTCTATTTTTACATTTTCTCACTAGCTACAAAACGTTCAAAACAGGCTCGGAGGCTAAGAAACCGCTTCCAGAAGTTATCTTCCGATGAGAACGCACACCACGATTAACTTTCTACGTGTCCCCAGATATACCAAGAGTTCATAAGCAACTGACGGAATTGGGAAAAAGCAAACGGTTTGCGTTTGGGGCTAGTTTTCCAAGGCCACCGGGTCGTAGTTGGCCTAGTGCAAAAAGAATAAAAGTTAGCTCAATGACTCAAAAATCACATCCAAAACTCGACGTTCGATGGGTGAGCACGTAACGAGACACTTCCTACAAGTTCCCCTATATAAGGAGAGTTAATTAGAGTCAACGGGACTGAGAACTAGAAAACCATTTTCAAACGGTGACAAGATTTCTGGAGCGACAAGTCGAAACTAGTCTAGTTTGACCTCATCAAACTGCGACCGGAGACCTACAAAATGGCTTTGCCAAACTATCCAGAAAAGTTCTTTTCCCTAAACTGAATGTTCCATGTAATTGCCTAGTATAAACACTAGAGGTTTGCGAAGACAGAAATAATTTCTCTATCTAGGTTTCAAATGGCGGTTCAAAACAAAAGCCAACTTACTAGATTTAACAACTTTCTACTATTGTAAACCAGTGTAACAGGGCTCCTATAAGAGCGTCAAAAAGGTCACATATGTTCGTTCGAGGTCAATCCAAGGGTCAAGGTGACTCCTTGCATACCAAGGTACACGAATAAAGCTTAACATCTCGTTTTCAAAGTTACGAAGGGTACTTAATGAGTCCCTAAAAATACAAAAATTAACTTTTTTAAAACAAGGAGATGATCAACGTTATCACTGGGAAGTTAATTTCGTCTGGTCAATAGAACAATGTTGTAGCGATCTAGTTGGGTAGGAAGTTTTCTACATCACCTCAGAATGAGGGTGGAAGTTCATGTTTTAATGCAAACGGGTTATTTTGACTTTGTGAGTTACGACACGACATTTCATTGTTTTTGCAACGAGTTGAAATAAACATTTAATTGTATTAAAATCCTAATATTTTAAAATTTTATTAAGTTGCAAAAGAGAACTAAAACATGAGAATTATGAGAGGTAAGGGAGGATGAACCATGCCTGAAATGAACTGGTGAGGCAGAAGTCAAGGAGTTGACATCACACCGATTGATTTCACTTGCTTGCAGCCACGGAAGGAAAACCCAAAAATAGCATCCACAATAATGTCAAAATCAGTGGCCAGTTCTATTGGAAAATCCTCTGGTGGCAAGAAAGGAACAAGTGCCTCCAACCGAGTAACAAGTCCATGGTAAAGAGGCTTATCAGTGTGTTTGGGATAGCAAACAAATGCCATGTGTAATATGAATCCATTATGTGCATATCCTGGGTGTTAGAAATCAAAGCACCGTAATAGCAAGAAAGATCCTTCCAATGGTCTCGAATAAGCATGAAATTGGGGGCAAGGTCTAGCATGTAAGCTATTTAAGGCCACCTGTTATTGCCACCATAAGCACCCACCGCTATTTTCCTCTGAGTTTCCCCCTTTCATCTTCTTCTGCATTGGACTGTGCACACTCTTCAGTTTTTGAGGGTGAGATTGATGATAAGGATGAGGCTTTATTCTCTTCTGCACCTCTTGCTTTGGCTGTAACGTATTTTGGTTTCCATTGGCAACGCCTTCTGGTTCTTCTCCGAGATGGCATTCGGTAACAAGTTTGTGCAGCCCATGTATTTGAAATATCCCAAAACCTCCACACATTTTGAAGAATAAATAGTGGAACGCATTACCATAAGTAAGATCCACACACTCAGCCAAATGCATTGCCCATGCAAAAAGTGAAGGGAATGTAGCTTTCCCACGCAAGTGAGAGGTAACACGTTGTTGTTCACGCAAGTAAAGGATAAATAAACAATCCCACATAGTCAAAGTAATATCCCATGCACCCAAGGAATACCAACCCATGCATTCCAAGGATTTATCAACTGTCCACACCAAATCCATACAAGCCCACATAGCAAGGAAAAGAAAACAGTCTACTCATCCCACACTAAAGGACTATTCAGATACAGAGGGTCAAGATAGTCCACGCAAGGGACATGAAAGAACTAGTCTGTATAAAAATCCACACCTATTCAAGAGTTTCCCCCATTTTTAATATAGGTTGGGAGAACGCTGGCACAAGTCGAGAAAGGCGGGCAAGGGAAATTCATATTTTCCATTATGGTTTGATGTATGTCCTCCTGTACTAAGGCCGCATTTTACACAGGCATGGAGGTTACTTGCACGTTTCTAAACCTTTTCAACAAACCCATTTTGTGTATATCCTGAAGTCATTGCATTTCACAAGCACTTGATTATTTCTGGAAATTATGGCAAATAGTTTACTTGTCTTACACATGTTTCCTCATTTCGCCGGTATATAAAGGGATGTGACAATTTACAATAAAGGTTGAGCTGTCAACGTGCCCCACCTACTCCATTATGTGTACTTTCCGAGCAATTCACTCCTGTCATGCTCGATATCTGCTCCCCCTCACGTCTACTTTCCACCAAATGCGCTTCTGGTTTTGATTCGGATCCAAGAAAAAAATTGTTTGTATTTAATGTATGTACGATGTGACAGGTCTGGGAGACTGTCTAAAAGGTGTCACTCTCTAAGTTCTTCCACATGTAGCCCCCTGCGAAGGTGGATGCCAGATATGGGCACTACATGATTTTAATCTTGTTTTCTAGTTTGGGGTTACGTCACTCTAGTGTTTCCTTGTATTTAGGGGAATAGGTAAGATTTTTTTCCATTGTGTGTTTGACTCTCGAAGATGATTTTCAAACACTGTTTTTTGAGCAACTTGGCTAAATTTGACATTTTTGAAACTTGCTACTACTTGGCAAAAATTGTCATATGAACTTATTCAAGAAAATGATGATAGAAAAACCTTGTAAATATGAATATATGATTGTAGGAAACTTTCTATTGACACTTGCTTGAAAAGAAATTGAATTTGGAAAATGGTGTTTTCTCTCTCCTCTCTCTATGTCTTTCCCTGGCTCTGGAAACAAATTGAAATGACATTACAATTCTTACTCTTCTTGGAAGTGTGTTAAATATAATTTCATTAATGTTAAATAACTATGAAATCACATATTGTGTTTGGTTGTAGTTTGATGCCATGTCAGTAATTGTGCTAACCATGCGGTGGTTGCAGGTACACGAGACAAGAAGGAAACGGTAGTGTGGCTAGTGTTTTTTATAATATGAAATATCATTGAAATATACATGTAATATTAAGTATATGTATTAATAATATTATCATGAACATGAATGTTGTTTATTAATTATTTTGTGATGAGTGAGAAATTCAATTATATTGGTGTATTAGGAATAACGTGCACTCCATTTGGGTATGAACTTGATTATGAGTATGTGCGTTGTTTTATGGCTTAGATGTTTTGATACAAGCTTCTATAATGTAAATTATTGTTTCCTCCCTTAATAATTATGTTGATGGCAAAAAATTTCTATTCCTAAGCTATCAAAAGGAATTATGATCTTAACCTTTAGTGTGTATCTCTCTCTTAAAAGAGTCTTGTATAGTTTTATAATACCCTTATCACTTTAGAACAAACTTAATTTTATCACATGTCATTTCTTGCCCTTCACCTTTGAATTATCTCATTGTGAGATCTATGTGTCGTGAGTGAAGTTCGACACTTGTTAACTTCATATCAAATCCTTATGTTTAACTTCTTTAACCCCTCTCACATCTAAGTTATCTATTGGAGGTTTAATTTCCAAAGTAATCTTGCATCAAGTTGTAGAATCCTTTAGCATTGTGCTTACTCGTGTGTTGGTCACCATTAAGGGCCTTTTTGTACATATGGAAATGAGTTTGTTGTCATAGTTATGTGTGCAATGTCACTTTGTGACATGATTGATGTAATGTTTAGCAACATTTTAGATGGTTGTCTTTTATGCTAAGTCTCCCAGGAAGGGTTAATAATTATACATTTATTGTATCATAAGAACAACAAGAAGGTAATGTTTAGTATTTGAAAGGTGATCAAGTATACTTTGGAAGACCATAAAGTGAGATGGTACCTCACTTAGTACCTCTAATAAAATCTTGAATCTGTGAAACAAGAGTAATACAAAATGGACACACAAGTGAAACTTGGAATTACCTTACATTTAGTTATGCCTTCTTTTATTCATTTTATTGCTCTAAGTTCATTTAATTTCTCTATGTGAGTTTGACTCATTCGAGAATCATAAACTAATTATTGAATCTAAGAATGTCAAGTAAATGTGTTTTTAGGTGAGACAAAAACTATAGTTATGACCGAGAGCTAGGAAACTCTCATAGGTGCAATTAAATGTTTCAATCTATTATTGAGTTATGGAAATGATAGTAAAGAACCCAAACAAGTGTATTTGTTATAACTTAATTTTAAATGAAATGAATAATTTCTAGCCTTGTGAATGAGATTATATGTTTGCATGTTGAGTTCTCTTCAAACCTTTAAGGCTAAAAATGGAATATGAATACGATAAAGATTTAACCATGAAAATGTAATATTGTGAAAAGTGCCAATTCGTGAAGCTCAAGTTGTGGTTGGGTCATGGTTTCATTCTTGCTCGTGTATATAAGTGTGGCATTGGTTTGCATCCTATGTCATCTTGCTAATTGCATGTCCTTCATGTTGGTGTAAATGTTGCAAGTGGTGTCGTACAATCTCTTGTGAGTCTTCTTGGTGTCACATAGTTGTATCAAGAAAAATGAATGTAAAAAAATATCATGGTATTTTGGTCATGTGTTTGGGTCCCTCATGGGTTGGCATTACAGTTGGTATTAGAGCAAAGGTTCATACTCTCGAACCTTTGGGACATTTTTGTGTTGTGATGGATTATGCATGATGGTGGAGGAGTAATGTGTTACTATGTTGTGATGTGACAAGCATGGTACTTGTGATTATGTGAATGTATTTGTTGTGATTACTACTTGGTGTGGTCTTGTTATGACATTGATGTGTTTCTTGATGTGAGTAATTTCTATTTTTATTGTGAATTCAAGGTGAAATTCATGTGTATTACCACCTTTTTGTGTGAAGGGAATGTTTTGTGAACCACGAAAGTGTTGTGATGCTCCATTTCTTTAGTGATATTGTATGTGGAACATGTTGCATGACAAAGTGCTTCATAGTGAAATATGTTGTATCATGTTAATCGCCACCGTGTTGCATTGTATTTTGGGTGTTATGTCACCATGTTGTGTGGTATTTGAATGTATGTCATGATGTGAAATATCTATGTTCGTTGTATATATGTATTCTTGCGTTATTGATTAATTTTGATAATGAATTATGCTCATATGGTGATTACATGAACCCTAGTGTAGTGTACTCGTACACCTTTAGTGCATTATGTGGAAACATACGTGTTGTAAGCCATGGAATATTATTTTGTTATACCTCATAATTTTTCCATGTGTAAGATGTTATGGTTGTTGTGTGTAAGTCATCAATGTGATTGTAACATTGTTATGTGATATGTTGTGTACCCTATACTATTGAGCCCTACGGGTAGCATCCATAAGTGTATGGGTGGAGAAAGAATTTGTAGACCAGATGACCATAACCTTAAGCCAAGTACAAGTTTGAAAGTGGAGTTCTATGTAGGGTGAAAACCCACTTCTATCTATTTGGTATGCATATGGTTTTCTTAGTATATTTTGGATGTACACCACCTTAGGCTCATGTTTATGTGAACTAGTGTATCTATTATCTCCTATTTTGGTTGTCCATCAAACAATCCTATGTGTTATTGACTATGTGGATCCTCGTATGTGTGATTTGGAGATTTATGGAGTTATGCTTATTCTAGGTTATATGTATTTTGCGAGATAAGACTCGATATCCGAGTGTCGGAAAATCGATGGGACCCCTTTGGTGGCCATGGAAATGCCACGTAGGATCGTAATGTGATATTTCTAGGTTCGTATTTTATTTGTGAATTGCCCATTTTCTCTATTCTCTTAAGAACCAATAAATTTTTTTCTTGATGTATTCCTAAATTTTGGGAATTTGAATTGGTTTTGTGCTAACAAGAGTCTTTTCTTTACTGTGACTATTTATCCATTTATTTTTCTTAGTTTGAAACTTTCTTTTGGAGTTCAAAAAATTTCTAGCCTCACCCAATGCTTGATATTTTGTTGCCACTTGACATTTGAATCTAGTTGATATTGTCATTATGTGTTGGAATATGGTCATGGGATTCACCATGGAGTGGTTGGACCTATGGATCCGCTTCATTGTATGGGGGTATGCATCAAGGGGCCCATGGGGTGTGTAGTATTAAGCCACATGTTACTATGCCACTCGGGTGGAGGTGACAGGCTCTATGCGCCTAAGGCCATAGGGTGATCCAACCTCATTAAATGGATAAATAAGGTGATGATAATCTTTGGTGAGTGACCTAATATAGAGAGATAAGGAGATGGGGCTCTATGGTGAGTGACCCAACATGGATAAATAAGGTGACAAAGCTCTATGGTGAGTGACCCAAATTTGTTATGGCACTATGATTCTTTTTTATTGGGAGGCATATGGAGTTGGTATGTATGATTCATGAGTTACTTATATGAGTCTTGTTATTCATTGTTATGTTTTGAGGCTCAACGCTCCTCTTTGTTGGCATGTGCTATTAGATCTTAGCTTGACATAGTGTGTAGGTACAATCATGGTTTTGAGTCATGTGATACCATTTTGCATATGTATTAGTGTGATGCTTCATTGTTTGTTAGGCACATGTGTGTGTTGGATCTATTCCTGGGGCATAATTGTTGGAAATTCTATGTTATGTGGACTAACTGGTATATTTCCATGGTGGATTTAGAGGTCTTGTGATATGATTCAATCATGAAAATGTGCTAAAAATGTGTTCTGTGAGTTGTTCGTAATATGTTTTGTACCTTGTGTGATATTGTGAGGTCAACTATTGGGCAACTTATTGAAATTTTGAAAGTTAAAATCCTTAACAAGTGATAACATTACGAAAACTAAACAAGTAAATTGGAAAATCGACATAACTAATAAATGGTGAATACCATTATGAGAAAACACATGTGAGTGTGTTTTGAAACAAATATCAAAATTTGGATCTGAATCCACTATGGATTTAAACTGTTGGATTAAGAAGTTTTATAAGCTTTGAAACTAAGAAAAATTTTTAGGAAAAGATAAATTGAGTAATAAAATAATGAGTAATGTCAATCTTCACAGAACATAAAGAAAATGATAAATTTTAAAATATGCTTAAACATGTTGGTGGTTGCATTTTAAGAAACATAGATTTTCTTTTGCTAATAGGAAATTGTTGTTGTTGACTTTACGTGTTTACTCTATCCTCTTAGTTCATGGAGTGTGTTGCATCATGGACGATATTTTATAAGGGGGGATGTAATGTCCCTCCCGTTACCACCTCTCAATTGTAGTTGTGTGGGCATGAATCGGTCCTTGGTAGGGGCGAGTTCATTTTTTTAGCGTCGTTCTCATGATATGAATAATTTGTAAAATGAAACAATTAAATGGAGTGTAAGAAAAATAGTTCTACCTTCCTAAAATTAGAATATTAGATGTTGATGAAGGATAAAAGGAATTGTATGGAGACCTATCATCATATCACTCCTTTAGGGTCAAGAGTACAATCATCTATATTTAAGAAGGCACTTAAATGCCAAGCCTCCATGACACTTTATTGTGGTAGGAGTCAAACCTACGTGCAACATGGGTTAATACCACCTCCGTGGATGAAGAGCCTCCCATTCGCGTTATCATTTCCATCCTGGTGGAGGGATTGATAGACATTCGTAATTTTTTATGCAACCGTAAAATAATGGTAGCAATTAAATTAAGCAATTGCAATAATAATATAACAAGGGAATTTGGGAGTTGTACTTTCATGGATGAACCTTTGGAACCCTTGAAGTTCCTTCATGCCTTCAGCTCGTGTGGTGACATCATTATTCTTACAATCCTTTCAAATTGAGAACAATTTTCAATCTTGATGTTAGAAACATTATATGTATATTTGGTTTTAACATTAAAGTCAATCTAAGTAAATTGTAATACGGGAATCGATCAAGGTGATCCATATGTTTCTCAAATAAAGATATTTTTTTCGTGATAAGGTAAATTTAGTAATGGGAGTTGTTGTGGCTATGATTAAAGTAGTTTTTAAAGTAATAAATAATATAAATCATATGAAATATACATAAATAAATAATAATAAATTTCAAAAATAAAATGGGAAATAATCAAATAAGTAAATAGTTTTAATTCTCCTAAATTATTTCAATCCTTGGGGTGTGGAAAACCTTTTACCAAGAAAAAAATTATTGAAATTCCGGATATTGAGAGATTTCATTTGGGAGAATTGTGTGGTCAAATGCATATTTGAATGTTTTAGGGAGAGGAATTTTTGTTTTTCCTTATCATTTTCTCAACTGTTGGTGCCCTGCTAGCTTAAGGAAGCTCTGAATTTACCTTTGTCTTGCATGTAAACTTGTGGGGGTTGTGTGGACAGTCTGCTTGGTTTGTTCAAAAGCATGGACAAGAAATTGGTAGTTTTGGGACAGGTTTTGGACGTTACCTAAGCTCTTGGAAGGAAGGATTCTTTCGTTTTATTTATTTGTTTGATTGTAATGTAGAAGTTTTAAATTTTTTTGCAAATGCCTAGTAGGAATGTGGCCTCATAGGCCTTCTTATTTGCTGCATGGGTTCAAAAGAAAATTTGGATGGTTAATACGGCCTTGAAAACTTCAAGCATACACATAATTGACAGGTGTAAAGCCAAACTCTATGATCTCTCGTGTTGGCTAGATTTTCTGCATAGCCGAAAACCTAGGCGATCATGAGATAAATCTCCTCATTTACCAATGAGGCTCTCGTGTAAGATTTGTCAATTAAATATGCTAGTATTTATTTGGGGGTATTACTTTAACCATGTAGCTCATGAACCATAGCTGTATAGTTTTGCAACAAGTAAGCATTGTTAAAGAAAGGGAATATCTAATGAAGAAGGAAATAATAAAACACAGAAAAGAAAAAGGGAAGATGTGCAACCCAATCAATAGATTACAGAGTTGATTGCATGCACATAGACATAACCAATAGATATTAACACACATAATTATAAGTAAAGGCAACTTTCAAATTTAGATCTAGAATAACACAAAGTTTATAAGTAGATCTAAGACAAAAAGTTAGAAAAAAATGCACCGTGACACAAAGTTCTCCGGAAATCTGTTCATTTCTATTCCCTGTTCTTCAAATAGCTATCGGGGTTTCAAAGACAAAGTCTAAAACACAAGGATGCTGCTTACAAATTCTCGATCATTTACCCGTAGGTTCTTCCTCTACTATATAGCATGTAGAGGGGAAATTACAAATAGGAAACTTTTAGTGCACTAACACATGTGGAAGTTGTAAATGAAACAACTGACAATATCCCTCCTGGAATTCCTCTTTGCATGACATGCATGATTTGCAACTGAAGATAGAACCTTCTATTTTGCATGTCTACCACCTATTTCCAAGTAGTTGACTTCTTCAAGTAATGGATTTTAAACCAATCACTTAAGTTTTATAATTTAATTGATCACTCAATTACTTTGTCGAAGAAAATAAGAGAAAGAAGAAGAAAGAGGAAAGCTACAGTCTTGCTCTTTTTCATATTCTGCATGCAGTTTCTTTTGCCTTTGATTCTCACCAAACTGGATCTAGAAGTAGTGACTGTGTGATTTTGCTTATGGGTGTTGCCACTGACATGTCTTCCCTCTTATCCTTGAAGCTTTTGTAGTTCTTCTCTAGTACATGCATCAGTGCAATGTTTGCCGTAAATAACTCATCATTTTTATTTTTAATTGCATATGAGCAATTAAAAATTCTGGAAAGCACTCCAGGTGAATGCAAATTCAATGAAGGCTTCAAAACTGGAAGATTGGGAGCACATGCACAAGATCCTAGAAGGAATTCTCCATGCACTGACTTCTACATGAGCTGTGTTAGAAACAAGAGGATGAATTTTTGCTGGAAGCCTTTGCAATTGGATCAACTTGTGCAGATCTGACAATTAAATCAGTGATAGGTTCAAGGCCTATGTTTGTATCATTGATTTTAGCAAATCTGGAAGCTATGCATGATTCCTCGTTCATCCCGCTTTGCCATGGCTGGAGCAATCTTTGTCTGAGCAACTCTTTTTCTTTTAATTATGTCGGAATTCTTTGCAATTGGTGCAAATCGATGAGCTTTCTTCAGATTCGAGAGGACATATTCAATGTACTTGACATTGATTTGCACTCTCTTTCACTTATATGAGCACCTGTAAAGAATACCTGTAATTAATTCGAGACATAAAGATGGATTCCGAGCATGAACATTGATTTTATCACAAAAATCTGCATATTAAGCTGCTGCCCTAAAATTTGAGGCTTTGCTTGCTTGCATAAATATTTTTAACTTCATCTAGGCACTCATACCAACATGCGAGATAATTAGCAAGGCTTAAATTAAGCTCCTCCAACCCTAGGCGCCAAACTTTGAAACTTCCTGCGATGCCAAAATTGTTCGGGCTGCAATACTTTGCAAAAATAATTAATTACACCTTCACTTATGGCAGCCCATGCTTATATAACCTTCAACATTCTATAATTAATAATTGTCTCTTCTATTCCTGTAAATTAATTAATAAACAAACATGTTTATTCCTCCAACTTGGGCACCCAAATTTGCATGCTCATGGCTATCATTAAATAAATTAATTTAATTTATTTTTAGCATGCTACCTTCTATTTCTCTTTAGCGTGTCTTCATGCATTTACTTTCCTTCTATTTATGGCGCCAAAATTGGGTGAATAAATATTAATAAATATTATTAAATGCATTGTTATTCACCCAAGGTGGGTCGCACTTTTTGGCAAGGGTGAATTCTAAAAATAAGAAATCAACTTTTGATGGGAATTTTCACTCTTGACCGCAGCTCTAAAAATCTCTTCTTCCACTTAAGTGATTTGACTTTCATAATGAAAATTTTTACCTTGCCAGGTAGGTAGGAAATTTCCGCCTACTGTTACTACCAAAATTCCCACTGGCAGCTTAAAGTCTTTCTTCAAAAAAGTGTGACTTGCATGAAAGATAGCTCTTTTCCAAAAGTGTGACTTGCATTGTGACTTCTACTTTTAAAATTGCGTGAGAATTCGTCACTTAAGGTAGCGTGGAAATTGGACACGGAAGGCAGCCTTGAAAATTGCGACTGGCATAAAAACAACAAAATTATGGATGGAATAAAAATTTTCATTTTTGGAAAGGGTCCAGGAAGATGTAGCAGCAAAAACTTGCATGTGATGTAACTTTCATTCCGTAGCTCCATTTTAGGTTTCGTTTTCTCTAAAAGTGCATATCTTCTCGAGCTCTACGCATTGATGGAAATATTTTTCTTATTTTCATAAAATCCATTTATTCCAAAAAAATGCGACTTGCCTAGGAGAGGCTTTTTGTGCATGACTTCGTCTTTTTAAAGAGAAGTTGACTTCCTGAAGCTGATTCCTTCTAGCATGGCGGTCGTAGATGATCTCCAGATACTCCAGGCAAGAAAATAGATTGTACTGGTGAAGGAATTGACCTAGGGGAATTTCACAGAGAAAAACATGCAAAAAATAATAAAAACGAAAAACATTGCCAGAAGTCACAGACAAAGCCCAAGATCCATTCCTGGTGAAAACCCTACTGGTATATGTGAATATTGACATGCAAAACTTCAACAGGGCTAAATCGGAGCACAATTTACTCCAAACGGGGCTTTAAATAATTAAATAAAATTTTCCCTAAACAAAACTTGACGAAGGGATAAAATGATTTTCGGCATCTAGGTATTTGTTGAAATTGGCTCCTATGATTCACTGGGAATATCTTGACGCAATACAAGCATCTTCTGGCAATAAAAACACAAAACAACCCGTTATTTTAAAAGAACGAAAAATTTTCAATATGGGGTAGTCTCAAATTTCAGGGTGAAATCTGGGGACACCACTCTACCAACATCCTCCTTTTCATTGTCAAATTAGAAGCTTAGAGAAAGACATGGAGATTCAACAAAGTCTTTTGGGAAAGCAAATACTATTAGCAGATGTGGTTGTTGCGGGTGCCTGGGGAGGAAATTTTTTCAATGTGGAGACATTATTATTGGCATAAGCAGGGCCTAGAATGGACACATGAACTGTTGATAGATGCCTTAGTAATATGTGGCTACTCTATCCTGCCATGATGTTAGGAGTGCACAAAATGAATTTTTTTATATAAAATAATAATAATATTGTCTTTGGAAGCTTAAAAACTAACACAATTGACAAGTGATAAGTCATACATCGTAACCTTTCTTTTCCCATGCATCCCCCTCGTCTACGCCATAAAAAATTCTTAGAAACATGTTTCATACTTGCACATGTATTGTGAGAGGGTTTTTGTCTTATATGGTGGTGCATGTGCGATGTTAGGTATGTGAGAAATGTGTGAAGCCTACGTAGGGCATATAGGAGATTGTTTTCATATAAAAAAATGGAACGATGCAGAGAAGATAACATGGACATGTGCTTTGCATGTGAATTGTTTGATAAAATGTCTAGGAGAAGTGCATCCTTTGGACAACAATGATTTTATGATATGCACAAAACGATGTTTTGAATGATGCTTTAAGGCTTTTCAAATAAATGCCTCAACCAGGTGTCATCTCATGGAGTGCCATGGTTGTGGGATATGCACAAAATGGGTTCTTTGAGAAGGCCTTGGAGGCATTTAAGCAAATGGAGTTGGCACTAAGTACAATTACAGCAAGCCACGTTACAGCATAATGTGGTAGGTTTGGTTATGGCAGCTAATGTCATTGGCATGGTATGATCTTTTGTAATTATCTCAAATGTGGACACACTCTGTGGGAACTTGAACCGAGAGACAAGATACATGGGAGAAGAGTGGGTCTTTGGGTCCAACATTGATGTTTTGAATTGAATTAGTCATTGGTTGGCCGCTCCTTATGCTTGCCATGTGTCCTTCGCCAATTCAATTTCTTCAGGAATGGTCATCTTGTCCTTTTTGCATGATTTTAATGAATATAGTTTTATTATTTTAATGTAGTAGAAAATCAAAATAAAGTAGAATAAAATATCGATGAGATAAATAAGATGTAGTGGCTTATAACAAATTTACCTTGTTTTGAATGTAACTAGAAAAGTAATAAGGAATGTAAACTCTACTCCCAATCTACCTCATGAGATATTTGGAAAACTTTTATACTAGTTTTGGTTTTGGAAACCATGCGGTTGGTGTGCTAAACAGGAAACTTGGTGAAAACTACTTGTAGACAACTTGTGCAATGTTAATAAAACCAGTTTTTTATGGAGGCATAAAATACCCTTATAGACCCCAAAATAGGAAAATTAAACTTTATGCATGTACCTTGTTGTGTGGAGTGTCCAACCTAACCCTGGGTTGTTCTTGGGATGTATGTTTGACATTGTTTCATAATGTGTTTAGGAGGGCTAGTTTGTAGTGTTAAACAGATGTTGAAAGTTAAAAATGTTTTTTGGTTTTGACCCGCCATTTTGGCCCTAGATGTAGAAACAGATTTTGGCTTCCATATACCTCTAATATTTCTACGAGAAAATTTTCGCTTGCCATGTGTGCTTCACTAATTCGATTTTTATAGGCATGGTCATCTTGTCCTTAGACGATTTTAATTATTCTAGTTTTTTTATTTTAATGTAGTATAAATCAAACTAAAGTAGAATAAATTATCAATGAGCTAAATGAGACGTAGTTGATTATAGCAAATTTAACTCTGTTTTGAATGCAACTAGAAAAGTAATCAGGAATGTAAACTCTACTCATAATCTACCTCATGAGATATTTGGAAAAATCTTATACTACTTTTGGTTTTGGAAACCATGCGGTTGGTGTGCTAAACATGAAACTTAGTGAAAACTACTCCTAGATGACTTGTGCAATGTTAATAAAACTAGTTTTTCATGGAGGCGTAAAATACCCTTATAGACACCAAAATAAGATAATTAAACTTTATTCATGTACCTTGTCATGTGGAGTGTCCAACCAAACCCTAGGTTGTTCTTGGGATGTCTATTTGACCTTGTTATGTAGTGTGTTTAGGAGCCCAACAGGATGGTTCGTAGTGTTAAACACTTGTTGAAAGTTAAAAATGTAGTTTGGTTTTGACCCGCCATTTTGGCCCTGGATGTAGAAACATATTTTAGCTTCCATATACCTCTAATATTTCTACGAGACAATTACTAAGAACCCTCAATTTGGAGAAAACATCCCACAAGTTAGTTTTCCTGATAGGTTTTGTAGGCCTCTGGTCATTGGGCGATAAGGACGCTTTGGTGCATTTACAACCGATAGCTCAGGAAAGATGAGCATCATTTTAATCATGTTTTCCTATTTGGGGTTCCATCAAACTGAATGTTTCCATGTATGTAGGGGAATAGGTAGGAATTTGTTCCTTTGTGTGTTTGAGTCTTGAAGATGGTTTTCAAATGTTTTTTTTTGAGCAACTTGTCTAAATTTGATGTTTTTAGAAACTTGCTACTACTTGGCAAAAACGGTCATATGAACTTATCCAAGAAAAAACTATTAGAGCTCAAAATAACACCCATCCCAGATCAAGATGAAATGAGGCTTTAAGACAACATGAGATTGTCTCTAAGTTGTGGGACTTGCGCTTGATAGAGACCTCCGGAGAAGGCCAACCTCATCTTCCTATTTCTACTACTAAAACCACTCCTACAAAGGAAATGCAGCTACCTAGCACTAATCTATGATTCCAAGGGGCTAGGGTGAGAAGGAGATGCATGAAAGGGAAAACCTAAGCTAAGGGTAGTGATAGCACCAAAAGAGGGGGATGAATGCACTTAGCTGAGCAAAATGAAGAAAAATGCGCGTAGGGGGGCAGACAAGCATGTCATGGCCTGAAACAACACTCACACACCCATTTTCGTGGAGCACAAAAACAAAAACCCTGTAAGAGATATAAGATATGCACAAAAGATCAACAATGAAAAAGAAGGAAAGAAGATGCAATAAAATTTGAACTAAGGCAAAGAATAGCCACAAGATAATACTTTTATTGCTTCCAAGTGATGCACAATTAATTACAGAGATGAAAGAGGAAAGGATCTACATGCAATGGCTTAGATCTAAGGTTTGTTGTAGATGAAAAATCAAGTTAACATGCACAAATAAAATGAATATGAAACCAATTCAAATGCAACATGCAAACTCAACAAATCAACTACCTCAAATCAAGAAAAGATGAAAGGAAGAGGAATTATACCTGCACTTACCATCTAGCATGCAATTCTCCTTCCTTGATGGGTGGATGTGCTTGGAAGATGATTGATTGCTTCATATTTGGATGTGGATGCACTTGGACAACACCTCCCCTTGATTACTTGATTAATGCTTGATTATTGATGAAGGATGATAGATTGTAGATAGATTGGATGGATGAACTAGTGGATAAAATAACAACAATTTGATATGAATTTAGAAGATGTCTCTCATGGAGGATGAGAGCTTGATTTATAGCTTGTGAGTGGAAAATTGAATGGTTGATATCTTGCCATGGTGGATTGAATCCAAGGGTTGGAATTGGATGAAAGGATTAGAGGATTCTAGAATGGAAAATTCTAGATTTTGTGAGGGATTTCCATTGAATTAAAAATTCAATGGAATAGTGTAGATGCATTTGAATATTTGAAAATGGGAGGGAAGAATGGAGAAGCTTCTAGATTTAGAGGTGAGGATGTGCACATGATTAGGATTAGATTAGGTTAAATGATGTGATTAGGATAATTAATGATGAGATTTGATGGAAAGGCTAGGTTTAGGGATGTGTAGGGTAGGTGGTAGGTGAGATGTAGGAATATTAAATTCCTATAAATGTTAATGAAGAATTAAATAGGATAATATGATGAATTAATGAGATTAATGAGATTAATGAATTAAAATGGTGAAATGGAGATATAATAATGATTTAAAAGGATTAATAATGGAATGTTAGGATAAAATGATAAAGGGGAAATATGATAAAATGGATTAAATAATAATAATTAATCTTGCGATTAATTATTATATGGATGATGATGGGCTATTTATAGGACATGTTAATTGTATTTAACCATGTCAACATTTTAGATGTCTACATTTTCCCCCTCTTTGAAGTGTTATTGTGAAGCAATGACAGTTCAAAGAAAAAAAAAAAAGATGTTAGGATGGTGATATGATGCCCCCTCGAGTGGGTAGGTGGGGAGGAACGAGGTGGGTAGCCACTCGAAAAGAGAGGAGATGCCCCAGAGAAGATGAAGGGGTTTGGGTGAGAGGATAAGAAGATGAGAGGATGTTTACTATAGGATGCCCCAGTCATCGATATATGACAAGGCTAATGTTTTGATTTTGATGTTTTTATTTTGGATGCCCTAGTAAAGGGATTGATGTTTTGGATGTTTAGATATTGGATATTTGGATGTTGTTGGATCACAAGATTTTGGATTGATGATGTTGGATGTTGGATTTTTTATTATTTGGATTTGGGATTCCCCAGTAAAGGGGTTGATGTTTTGGATGTTTGGATATTGGATGTTTGGATGTTGTTGGATCACAAGATTTTGGATTGTTGGATGCCCCAGTACATGGGGTAGGATGTTTGATGGTTGGATTTTGGATGTTTTGTTTCCCTGTAGAATTAGATAGGATCTTGGATTGATGATGTTGGATATTGATTTTGATTATTTGGATCTTGGATTTATGATGTTGTTTCCCCTAGATGTTCTTGGATGTTGTTGATTGGATGTTGGATTTTGGATTTTGGATTCCCTAGTCAAGGGGTAAGGATTTTGATTTTGGATGTTGGATGTTGGATGTGAAGATGTTTGGATGATAGGACTTGATAGGATTGATTGAAAATATTGGATAGATTGATTGGATGAATAATATTTGATGATTGGATGTTAGATGATTGATGAAGGGTTGGTTGGATAAGGTGATGATGATTAGGCTAAGTGATGATGTAAAGGGGTGGTGTTATCGTAAAGTTCCCACAATTATCATCATTAGCAAGTTTATTAAGATGTGGCATAGAGCAAGATGCACCAATGGTATAAATACCATGATGTTTTAATTGCTAGATGCCCCTATCCTCATATCATTGGACAAAGTAATATTAAAAAGGGGGTCCTCATATCATTGGACCTCTAGAAAGATAAAATAAAAGGTGGCCTCATATCATCGACCCATGCAAAAGAAAAAGAGAGAAAAGAGGTCTCATATCATCAGCCAAAATATGATGTGAATGGAAGAAAAAGATAAACAAGCGAAACAAACACACACACAAAATGCATGCAAAAAGTGTTTAAGATTTTATGTGCGTTGTTGATTTTATGGATTTTAAAGATTTTTTATTTTTTGGATTTTTGATTTTTTGATTTTTTTGGATTTTTAAGATTTTTTAGATGTGGTGGGATGAAGATGTGATAGGGATGGGTGGGGGTTGAAAGGAGGTGAATTTATCCTATAAGTCCCAAGGGATATGTGGATAGGGATTAGGGATAAAGGGATGGTTTTGGATAGGATAAGGGATGTGGGATAAAGGGATTGGTTTTGGATAGGATAAGGTATGTGGGATAAAGGGATTGGTTTTTGATAGGATAAGGTATGTGGGATAAAGGGATGGTTTGATAGGATAAGGGATGTGGGATAAAGGGATGGTTTGGATAAGATAAAGGAGGTTTGATAAGATGAGGGATGTGATAAGGTAGGATGCAAGATGATTGGATAAGATAGGCCCCCAAGTAAAGGGTGGGATGATGGATGATAGTCTAGTTTGTGGCCCCAAGTGTAAGGAAGAATAAAAAGTAAGGGATGGTGCCCCATGATTATAAAGTTTCCCCCAGTCATAATGATGATGGGTTAAAGGAAGCAAAAAAAAGGGGGATAAGATAAAGCAATAGGATCATCAATTTCCCACAGATGATGGATGCAAAAGGATGTGGATGCAAAGGATGGATGGTTTGTAATGGATGATGAACAAAAGATGAGCTTAAAAGCACATGTTGTAAAATAAAAGTAGGACTAAAACAAGAGTGTGACCAAGGTTTAAGCCATACCTTGGCACATACAAGCGTGATGTCTCTTCGAGATCAATGTGTGTGCAAAAGTGATAGTTAATTACCACTTGAAGTGAAGACTCAATGGGTAGGATGTAAAAACAAACTAGCCAATGTATAGGGAGTGATTAAGTCAAGTAAGTTGATGGAAGATGAGTGGAAGGTTCAGTCATGCATTACTTTGTTGTCAATTAGGTGTCCATAGCCCCGATGGAGATACATCTGATTCTTGTCACAACATTTATGTACTACTGCCAGCCAAGCATCCATAGCCCTGGTAGAGTTTCTAGAAACACCCCTAGAGAGAGTCTTGAGGTGGAGTTGATTTGATATTTTGAATTTTATATGATTTTTTTTTTTCTTTTGCTTTGTGATATTTGATATTTTTGATCCACTCTCTTAAGACCTCTAGGGGTTAAGAATCACAAGTGGCTTGATGGGGGGATGAAGATGAGTGTAGTGACAACATTGGCTAGAGTTTCATAAGATGCACCCAAGGGTCTTCACCACAAGTTAATTAAGATATGTGATAGTGATTAGATCTCTAAGATATGATCGGTCTTGGATGTTGATAGTAAGGATAGACCAATGTCACACAAGTGTAATAGTACTAATGAATTACATTATGTGTGATTAAGTCAATGAAGTATGTGTGAAGATGGATTCAATTGGAATGAGGATGAAAGGATGAGGAAAGAACATCCGTGTGCAAAGGACAACCTAAATGCTCAATCCGTTTTTATGTGTTTGGGATGTGTAGGGGATTATTAGGATTAGGGATTGGTAGATGGATTGATGGGTGAATCAAGGGAGTTGGTAGATCAGATTGTGATGGAGTAATAGGAGGGTCGGTGTTAGTGTTAGGTTTAAACCTTAAGCCTAAACAACCATGATGTTTCATGTTAGTGATAGTATATGAAGTGGATGGGGAAGATGATGCCATGTGTCATCATGAGACTGGGGTAGTAATTTTCTCATCCGCTAAGGGCCCGGATTTAACAAAGGATGGGAGGGATGTTTTCTTCGGTTTATTGTTGAGGAAATATGTTTGGATTGATGATTAGGGTTTTGATTTTTGGTCGATGAGGGATGTTTGGATGTATGATGAGATTTGGATTGTTGATGATGTTTGGATGTTGAGTGGGATTTGGATGATGGACGATGGTTAGGGATAGGATTAGGATGAAAAGTGGTGGATAGAGGGGTACAATGATAAGAATTCCTTGGTTAATGAGATTTTGGACATAAGACCTAAATTACATGCAATGATTGGTCGAATGTCCATGTGTGCGATGGAATTCACAATAATAATTGTCCCTATACCAAGATGGTTTGGGAATGTTTGTATCACGTGATTTGATTGGGGGATGGATAATCATGTTGAAATTTTTAGATGATGGAAGATGGTAGTCAATGATTCACCTAAGGAGGCGAAGGTGATTGGGGTTGGTAAGAAATATGGTGTGGGTATTAAGGGTGGGTTAGGTAGGATATGTGTAGGAGTGGGTAAGATAGGAGGGATTTATGTGATTTGTATGTAGATTTAGGATGTGGATTGGGTGGTTGGGATTTGGATGGAAGATTAGCCTTGGGGGCTTTAGGAGGTTGGTTTGGTTTTGGATTGGTGATGGATTTTGGCCTAGGATTGGATTTCGTTGATTTTGGAGATGTGGATGGTGTAGGGTTGGTTTGTGTAGGATTAGATGGTTTGATTGGGATGGAGTGGATAAGGTAGGGGTGGATGAAGAGGATGTGTTAGATTTGGATGAAGAGGATATGTTAGATTGGTTGGATTTGGGGGAGGTAGATTGTGTGGATTTAAAGGATGGAATAGATGTTGATGAGGGAGGTGAGTTGAATTTAGGTGATGTTGAGGTAGAGGGGGGTGGTGTGGAAACCACATTGGATTTGGGAGATTGAGGTGACTTAGGAGTCACATTGGATGGTTTGGGATTGGATTGGTGATTGGTAGATTTATTAGATGTGGATGGAGAGGATAAAGGTGGCATGGGGGCCACGTTGGATGAAGTAGGATTTGATTGGATAGGGTTGGATATAAGTGATGGAGGCTTAGTAGATAAAGTAGATGTTAGAGGAGGGGACTTGGGACTATCTAGGAGAAATTCCATGGGATGAGGTTGGGATGATGAGGATGATGAGGATTTAGAACTAAGGTGTGATGTAGGGGATAAGGATTGTGGTTTGGTTTGATCTTGATTGGATGTGATTGGGTATGTATAAGGTACGTTATGATATGTTTTGATGGGAGGGAGTTGGGGATTAGATTGGTTGATGGGGGATCTAGAGGTGGATAATGGTGATGAAGGATTAGGTTCGGATAATATATTAGTAAAATTGTAAAAGAAGGTCGTTAGGTGGTGGTTTAGGTTTTGATTTTGATTTGGCTTTGGATTTGGATTTTTTAGAAGTGGATGTGGTGGACAAATCATAGTTGGTTAGTGTTTGGTAAAGTTTGAAAAGGATATCTTTATTGTTGGATGGGGATGATTGGAGTTGATCAAAATCGATGTAATGTGAGGAAGTGGGATGGTTGGGGATGTTGGATGATGTGGATGTAGTATTGGGTATGATTGGTTGTGTAGATGGAGTATCATCTTGGTCGATGTCAATAATATCCTCACTATCATAAGTGGGTGTGAGGGAAGATAGTTGAGAAGATGTTTGGCTAAGGTGTGATTGGAGGTCAATAATTTTTGGTTAAGATTTTGGATGGTTGTGAGGATGGTGGGATCAACATGGGATGGGTTAGGAGATTGTTGGATGGATGTGAGTGTCATAATTTGGTTTTGTAAGGATTGGATAGTAAGAGGAATGTTTTGATCAAATTAGGAAGGTAAAGGTTGATGGGTGGCGGATTTGACTTTGATGGGATCCATGATGAGGATGGGAGTTTAGATAAGATTTAGGAATAGGATTGGGTATGGATAGGGTGTAGGTAGGATAGGACTAAGATGTAAGGATTAGATCGGGTGGGATGGATTAGGAAAGGGGATAAGATTAGGGGTAATTAGATGGATGGATTGGGTTTGATTATGTTTTGATGGGGGTTGATTGATTATTTGATTAATTTTTTTATTGGTTGATTAATGTGTGGTCAAAATGATATGTAAGGAAGCAACACACATGCAAACACACAACCTATCTAGTCAATTGGGTGTGCAACACAAGCTATAGCCCACTTTTAATACCACACACGATAGTGGCGCTCACTGAGTTGGCCCACCTTTACATCAATGTGTGATCGAGCTAGCAAGTAATCTTCGGTGGTTCCTTCCCCTGCACTATAGCTTGATTGTGGCCGAAGGCTACCTATGCTAGGATAAACAAGGCTTGCTAAGGGAGTCCTTTATATACCTTTCGAGTACGTGAGGCCCAAATCTGTGTGGCAAGGATGTTGTCTAAGGCTTGGGTATTGGGACGTGAAAGCCCCTCACTTCACGTCACACTTAAAAACATGTAGACGCTTAGCCAATAACGACAACTCTCTAAGAATTTGTATACCCCGCCGGAACACGGGGTGTGTCTACTGTGTGGAGGTGAAGCCCACGGTCACAAGACCCCTAGGACTATGACAAGTGCGTGTGGTGATGAAATCCAAGTCAAGTTTCCCCTAAAAATGAAAAAGTGAAGAAGGTGGACCACTTTTGATCCTCAAGATCATCCAAGGATGTGAGAGGAGAGCATACACAAATCCAACCTTCGGTTTAACAAGAAAACATGTAAAAAAAGATGAAAGATGCAAGATAATATGAAGATTTTTAATTTTTAAATGATAAAAAAATGATTAAACAAAATGCAAAAGGGGTCTTCAAGAGGAGGCCCTACAAAACAAATATTAGTAGTTTGATTATAACCCCAAATCTCTTGGACCAAATGAGCTACAAGACAAAAATGGTTAGTAGTTTTAGATTGATTTTTAATCATTAGTAAGCGTAGGAAGCTACACATAAAGTGTTAGTAGTTTGTAACAAGAAAAGATAACTTAATGTGTAGTTAAAAAGACAATATTTAGTAAAATGAAAACCATGAAAAATTATACAATTAAATTGTAAATTAACACTTTTATTGGATAGATCTTTTCAATACCTTTCGAAAAAAAAAATGGAGTCGTTTCAAGTTTGGGGTCAAAATTATGGCTCTCGGAAGGTAGGAAAAGTAAAAGAAAAACAAATGTGCTGAAATAGGTCACATATGTGCCAATTCAAGACATATGCACCAAAATAGAAAAAATGCGCCAATTCAGGGACAAATGCGCAAAAACAGAGGTCATATGTGTTGTTTCATGCTAAACATGCACGGATAGGATAAATGCGTTAAAATTCTTCCTTCACGCACATAGCCTAGAAAACAAGAAGACAAATGTGTTGTTTTATAATATATGCACTAAAACAGGTCACATATGCGCTAATACGGAAGAAAATCCCAAAAATTCAAAATTTAAAGGGGTAAATCACCATGAAAATTTCTAAATTTTTGATAGCTTGTTATTAATACTTAATGCTACTAGTTTCAATCAAAATTTAGGGGGGTAAGCCCCACAGTGTGGGCAAAAAATGTAGATGAAAAATTGAGTTAGCATGCACAAATAAAATGAGTATGAAACCAATTCAAATGCAACATGCAAACTCAACAAATCAACTACCTCAAATCAAGCAAAGATGAAAGGAAGAGGAATTATACATGCACTTACCATCAAGCATGCAATTCTCCTTCCTTGATGGGTGGATGTGCTTAGAAGATGATTGATTGCTTCAGATTTGATGTGGATGCACTTGGACATCACCTCACCTTGATTACTTGATGAATGCTTGATTATTGATGAAGGATGATAGATTGTAGATAGATTGGATAAATGAATGAGTGGATAAAATAGTAGCAATTTGATATGAATTTAGAAGATGTCTCTCATGGAGGATGAGAGCTTGATTTATAGCTTGTGAGTGGAAAATTGAATGGTTGAGATCTTGCCATGGTGGATTGAATCCAAGGGTTGGAATTGGATGAGAGGATTGGAGGATTCTAGAATGGAAAATTCTAGATTTTGTGAGGGATTTCCATTGAATTAAAAATTCAATGGAATAGTGTAGATGCATTTGAATATTTGAAAATGGGAGGGAAGAATGGAGAAGCTTCTAGATTTAGAGGTGAGGATGTGCACATGATTAGGATTAGATTAGGTTAAATGATGTGATTAGGATAATTAATGATGAGATTTGATGGAAAGGCTAGGTGTAGGGATGTGTAGGGTAGGTGGTAGGTGAGATGTAGGAATATTAAATTCCTATAAATGTTAATGAAGAATTAAATAGGATAATATGATGAATTAATGAGATTAATGAATTAAAATGGTGAAATGGGATATAATAATGATTTAAAAGGATTAATAATGGAATGTTAGGATAAAATGATAAAGGGGGAAATATGATAAAATGGATTAAATAATAATAATTAATCTTGTGATTAATTATTATATAGATGATGATGGGCTATTTACGAGACATGTTAATTGTATTTAACCATGTCGAAATTTTAGATGTCTACATTTATAACTCAAAATGCAAAAGATAAATGCTCTTAACAATACTCTCAACAAAGTAAGGGAGTCCAACCTTTTACAATTAGCAATGCTCAAAATTTAAAGGAGGAGAGAGGAGGAGGAGAAAGAAGAGTAAAACTTATTCAAGCATTCAACCACCAATAACAAGCAATGAATGCCTGCAAATCTACTTATAGGGTTGTCATATGCACCTCCCCATGTTTGTTTATCTTGTGGAAGAAGGAAGGAGAGAAAATTGGATCAAATTTGAGTGGTTGGGTTGACTGGATATGTGTATTAATGGCATGAATGACATTTCCCTATTTTCCACCTACCAAATCCTAATAAAATCTTATTTTGAATAGCCTAGAGTGTAGCCCATGAAATTTTCAATCAAGCCCAGGCATGAAGGAATTCAATCTCTACAACAGATGTTATGAAGATCATAAGATCTGCAGACAATAAGATCGAGCATGCAATGACACGTGGTGCATTTTGATCAGTTGAAGGATTCAAATGATTCATTCATTTGTTTTGTCTTCTCTATCACGTGTCATGCATTCATTTGATGTGAAGATTTGGTGTGTAGCTAACATGTTTTTATAGGTTGTGTGTTTTCTCACTCCAATTGACAAGGTGACACGTGGCACTTAATGAATGGCTCAAAATATTGCACTTAGCGTGTGTGCAAGAGAAAGAGGCATGCGAGGAAAGAAAGTAAAGGTCTACGAGTGTGCACGTGGGATGTGCGAGAAGTGGGAAGAAAGGTGCATATCTGTAAAAGTATACAAGTATGTAAGCGTGTGGGCATATGAAAAAGGAGTGCGCGAAGACAAGAAGGAAGAATCACATGAAAAGGTGAGTGCAAGGTAGTTGAAATGAAATCGGGTGATCAAGGGATGCGCAGAGGGAAAAGGGGATATGAGAATAAGGAAAGGGATGGAAGTGGGAGTGTGCAAAGAATGCACGGAGGAAGCAAAGGGAATAGGAAATTCCAAGGAAGAAGCAGGAATGGTGCATGAGGGCACACACTAAGAATTGCAATCATTTAAAAGTTCCAAGGTATAAGAACCAAGGGCGTGCGTAACTTGAAAACTTTAACTCAGCCAAAATATAACTACAAGTTAAAATAATTAGGATGGTTATTTTGGACAACAATAACGATATAAAAACCATGTAAAAATGAATACATGATTGTAGGAACCTTTTTGTTGACACTTTCTTGAAAATAAATTGAATGTGGAAAAATGGTGTTTTCTCTCTCCTCTCTCTATCTCTCTATCTCTCTCTTGGCTCTAGAAACGAATTGAAATGAAATTACAATTCTTACTCTTCTTGGAAGTGTGTTAAATATAGTTTCATTATTGTTAGAGAACTGTGAAATCACATATTATGTTTGGTTGTGGTTTGATGTTATGTTTGCAGTTGTGTTGATCATCCAGTGGTTGTAGGTAAGCAAGACAAGAAGGAAATGGTAGTGTGGCTAGTGTTTTTATAATATGAAATATCATTGAAATACGCAGGTAATATTAGATAGATGTATCAATAATATTGTTATGAACATGAATGTTGTTTATTGAATATTTTGTGATGAGTAAGAAATTGGGTTATTTTGGTGTATTGGGAATAACAGACATTCTATTTGGGTATGAACTTGATTATGATTCTATACGTTGTTTTATGGCTTATATGTTTTGATACAAGCTTCTATAATGTCAATTATTGTTTCCTCCCTTAATACTTATGTTGATGGTAAAAACTTTCTATTCCTAAGCTATCGAAAGGAATTGTGCTCTTAACCCTTATTGTGTATCTCTCTCTTAAAAGAGTCTTGTATAGTTTTATAATACCCTTATCACTTTAGAAAAGACTTAAACTTATTGCATGTCATTTCTTTCCCTTCACCTTTGAATGATCTCATTGTGAGATCTATGTGTCGTGAGTGAAGTAAGTACTTGTTACCTTTGTATAAAATCCTCATGTTTAACTCCTTTAACCCCTATCACATATAATTTATCTATGGGATGTTTAATTTCTCCAAATTAATCTTACATCAAGTTGTAGACTCCTTTAGCATTATGTTTACTCATGTGTTGGTCATTGTTAAGGGACTTTTGTACATATGGAAATGAGATTGTTGTCATAGTTATATGTGTAATGTCACTTTGTGACATTATTGATATAATGTTTAACAACATTTTAGATGGTTGTCTTTCATGCTAAGTCTCTCGTGAAGGGTTAATAATTGTATGTGTATTGGATCATAAGAGCAACAAGGAAGGTAATGTTTATTCTTTGAAATGTGATCAAGTATACTTTGGCAAACCATAAAGTGAGGTGGTACCTCACTTAGTACCTCTAATAAAATCTTGACTCTTTGAATCATGAGCGATACAAACTATACACACGAGTGAAACTTAGAATTACCTTACATTTACTTAGGCCTTCTTTTATTGTTGAAAGTTATTTTAATTGCTCCACGTGAATTCAATCATTCGAGAAACATAATCCCTTGCCTAGAAGATGAAACTCGTGTCTCACAAAGGTTATAGTGTTTCTAACTAATTAGTGAATCATAACAACTATGAATGTCAAGTAAATGTGTTTTTAGTTGAGATAAAAACTATAGTTGTGACCGAGAGCTAGGAAACTCTCACATGTGTGATTAAATGTTTCAATCTATTATTGAGTTATGGAAATGATAGTAAAGAACCCAAATATGTGTATTTGTTACATGTTAATTATAAATGAAATGAATAATTTGTAGCCTTGTGAATGACATTATATGTTTGCATGTTAAGTGCTCTTCAAACCTTTACTTGGCTAAAAATGGAATATGAATAAGACAAATATTTAACCATGAAAATGTAATATTGCGATAAGTTCCTATTCGTGAAGATCAAGTTGTGATTGGGGGTTGGTTTCATTCTTTCTCATGCATATAAGTGTGGCATTGGTTTGCGTCTCATGTCATCTTGCTAATTACATTCCCTTCATGTTGGTGTAAACGTTGCAGTGGTTTTGTGAATTCTCTTGTGAGTTTTATTAGTGTCGCATAGTTGTATCAAGGAAAATGAATGTCAAAAAAATTATCTTGGTATTTTGGTCATGTGTTTGGGTCCCTCAGGGGTGGGTGTTACATGTTGTAATTTTGAGGACCCCATTCCAAACATTAGGTGAGTAGATTCTATATGAATCTCTCATATCGATTGTCTTAAGAACACTACCCCGCTCCTATAGAATTTTTTTGAGTACATTGAATGTTATTAAACAAAAACCAACATTTGAAGAGATGATCAACATGTTGCAAAAAGAAAAATACATGCACACAACCAAGGAAGAAGATGAGCATGTTCTTTCTTCACATTAAATGAAGGGTAAAAGGCCCAAGAAGCCTTCAAAACAATCCCACCCCTCCTCCCCCAACAAGTAGAGTATTTAGCAACATCAACAGGGAACAAACAACATAATGTCTACCTAATTTGAGGAAAGAAATGCCAAGAATTGAAATATTATTGGCACAATGCATTCATACAAGCTAATTTAACAACAAGAACGCTGATACACATCATTGATCACAAGGATACAAAATTAAAAGGACAAGGTCAGAAGAAAGGAAACTGGAAAAAGAAAAAACAAGAAGGAAACAATGATGAAGAAGAAGAAAAATCCTTAGATGTGGACTTTTTATATGTTTCAAAAACTCAAGAGGAATCAACATCACAAAGTTCTATCTAGTATATTGAATCTAGTGAAACACAACTTACAATGGTTGGTTCTACAGTTTAAATCATACACCTAATAGAAATTGTGTCTCTTTGGGTGATGATACATCCTATGGTGTCTAAGACATTGGTTACATCTCCTTATAACTTGGGAAAAATCACCACAAAATCAATGAAATCTTATATTTTCTAGGACTCACAAAAAAATATTCTCTTTCCGTCAAATATTAAAACACGACCTCAAATTTGCTTTTGACTACAAAGGAGGTAATAGGATGTGTCTCATGAGGGATAAATCAAAGAGCTTAAATATTGTTGCATGATCATCTTAAGTAGGGAAGATGTTCCAACCTAATTTTTTAATAAGAACAATCAAACACTTGTTTCCAAGGATTCAAAATCAACTTTGTGGCACCAAATATATAAGCACGTGAGTTTTGAATATAGGGTTTCACTAAGTTGTCATAACATGATGAGAGGGCTTCATTCGCCAAATAAGAATATAGATATATGACTCAGTTTTCTAGAAAGCAAAAATCATAAATCATCATTTGGCATAAGTATCTTAAGAGTATTAGGAAAATGAGATATGGTGCATATCGATCTATGTGGAGCCATGAGACCTAGTCACATGGGTTTTAATATTTTCAACTCTCTATTGATGATTACTCACGCAAAATGTGGGTATATTGTCTAAAGAAAAAGGAACAATCCTTTCAAACTCTTAGAGAATTCAAATCCTTTGTAAAAATCAAAATTAGATGTAAAATTAAAATTTTCTTCTCAAATTGAGGAGGGATACACCGGTAACGTATTCTTGGTTTTAAAATAATGTGGTTTTATTCTATAGTTGATTACACCCACTACTCCATACCAAAATGGTGTTACAAACATTTGTATTTGCACTATCTTAGAAATGATGCATTTATGATTAAATATTCAGGTTTAGAACAAACATATTGGTAAAATCACCGCGCACAACATTTGACTTGTTGAATAGGTCACCCATTGCAAATCTTAATGGAGTGATTCTAGAAGAAGCTTGGATAGGCCATAAACTCTCAATAGATCATCTTGGTGTTTTTGGATTTAAGGCACACAAGTATGTCCCTAAAAAGAAGAGAAAGAAATTTGTTAAAAAATACATGACATACATCTTTTTAGGGTATAGTGAAAATTCAATGGGTTACCAACTAATGGATCCAAAAACTAGGAAAATATATGTAAGTAGGGATGTTGAATTCGATGAGAAGGGTAAGTCCAATCCACCCTCCACACACTCACCCGATTCAAAAATTAATCCTATTGATAAAACAAATGATGTTAAAAATATAATAGAAATAATAAATTAGTGTTATTATTCTATAATTATTTCATCATTATGCTCAATAAAGAACATTTAATTAGTATGTTGATTAGGAGTCATAGTAGTAGTTTTTCACTTGCACAAGGATATTGTGTTATTCTATTTTAGGTTTTATTAAGTCGTTGTATTTGTGAATCTTTTCATTCTATTTTGGGTAAGTTTTGATACTTGTTAAGTTGTTATAATGTTGTAATCCTCTTGAATCGTTCTGTCCAATATCTCTAAATATTGCAACATATTTCTGGTTATTATAATATTCAAATTTGTGTTGTGCAACTTATGTATGATCTTCCATTTTTCTCATTTGGTATCAAAGTTGGATTATACTACCCAAATCTTGTGTGTTTAGGGAGTTTAGGGAGATTCTGGAGAAATTTACAGCAAGAGAGAACCAATAGGAAGATCCCCAAGGCACCCTCACTCTTAGTCCGATCCAACCCCATCCCTTGCACCAATTTACATCAAAATTTATTTCAAAAGCAAAAATAATCTTCTCCAAGTAGGAGCATATTAGTTTATTAACAAAAAAAATCTAGTGTTTTACAAAAATATAGATGTTTTGAGACCCACGGGGTACCCAAGCTCTTACAGATCTCCCTGTGTAGAGGTCTTGAGTTACATTGCAAAGATATTTGTGCAAAGTTGCAAAGGCCTCTGCATGCATTGGGGGCAAGTTGTAGACTTGCAATACAAAGCTCCACAAAGACGAGTTGAAGTAGAGTGACACCCAAGTTGTGGAGTTGAACTAAGTTACAAGTAACTTGGAGAGCTCATGTGAATTGCTTGGCGATATATTTTTTGCAACTTGTGTCTCAAGATGCTCAAGAAGCTCATGTCTCTTGTTTAAAATCTCCTCTTCTAAATCCAGCCCCACCTAGACCAACACTGAACTACATCCAAGTTTTCCTCTGTCTACATAGCATAATTAACCTCTACTCCATTCCAAAGGTGGTTTGTGGCTCTACAAATGCATCCATCCATGCTCTCAATCGAGTTCCTTTTGGCCCAAGCTACACCCCAATCACGTGCAAATATGATCTCTACTCCTTTTACATCCAAGTTGCAGTGGAAGCACTCTTTGGCATTAGTGTTGAAATCCCTCCCCCTTGGATTGAGCTCCACACAAACTGCCTTGACCCTGCACCATCTTATATGAGTTGTAATTCGACATTCTCAGCAATAGAAATCAAATTCATTACAAACTTCAAAAACAAAGATTCAAAAGAATTACTTGGCGGAATCTAATTCCATATTGGAGGCAAATAAAAGAGGAATTTGCTAATACAAATAGCTTCATCAAAGCCAAATGCAAAAGACGGCCTCAAAAACCCTAACTTGCCTCTTAGAACTCGCACCATATGGGTATTTCTTTATTTATTGTTTAAAACCTTTTGTAGGCTTTTACGATTTTAATAAAAAATTATTTATTTTGCACTCATGGTCGACCATTTGATTGTCTTGGCCAGCCTAAGCCACCTAAGGTTCTTTCCCACACGTGGTTGTGGGGTGAAGCCTTACTCACCCGTATGTATTGGATGTTTTTTCTAGATGATTAAATTTGACGGCTGTTTTGAGGTTTTCGTTTTTTTAAACTGTTTTGAGTTGTTTTTAGCAGTTTTGTTGTTTTCAGTTTTTCTATATTAACAGGTGCATGTTGAATGTGGCATCGTCTGTAGGATTGGCAGTTGCATGTTCGGGTGGCTCAACTTACTTCGAATTGCAAGAACCCGATGCAATTTTATGTGCCCCACACAATATCTTCAATTTCAATCATACCCAGACCCAAAACCTAGATGCAATCCAAAGGCCGAGAAGATTCAAATTCTGAAGAGCATATTCAATTCTGGAATAGGGAATCCACTGAGAGAGGAAATACAGAAGGTCAGGCTGCAGCTTCAAGATTACGGACATGTGGGAGAGGCTAATGTCTTCTATTGGTTCTAGAATAGAAAATACAGTACCAAACAAAAACAACGTCATCTTCAGGCTTGTGTGGAGAAGGCTAAAAGGGAAGTCCGGCTCTAAACGGTGGATAAGCCTCAACGATTTTCCATACAAGAGCAAGGGCAAGGGCAACGGCCACACCTGCGAGAAGCTCTGGATGCCACTTTCCTCTCACATTTATAATGGCCACATTTTTTAGGTACTACTCCAAACTATTTTAGAAATGAATTATGGGTAAGAAATTCAATTTTAATGGAGCTCATTTATAAATCTGATGATATTAGATACAAACCTATAATTTTCAAGACAATTGCACATAATTCAACTGACATCACTTTTCATTTTTAGGTAACATAGTAACTTAAACCAGGAAACATGGGCTTCAAGTTGGATATGTTATGAGTGTAACTAACTATCGTTTCAATAACTGAACATATATATAGAGTGTGTAGTTGTAATTTGGTCAATAGAACAGCCAGTCCAAACTGAATGATTCTTCAACAACTTCAACAGTAAGCTTGCTTGTAGAGTTGGATTTACAAATAGACATAAAATGTTGTTCATTTTTTTATCACAAATCACATGTTCTAGAAATGTGAGTTTGGATACTGATTGAGAAATGTGTCTCAGTTGTTGAAGACTGCGGATGGAAGGTGGCAGAGATGTCAAGCCTGCACATGCACACAATCTTAGCACCTTAAGTGCACCAAGCTTCCCCAACTCATCACGTAACTTTGCAAGCCAATGGCAGTTTGTCACTGACAACATTTTCAGGGAATTTAATGAACAGATTTCTATTGGCAACTCCTCCAGATCACTGCAATGGTCCACATTAATTTCTGAAATCCTGGGAATGTTGAACATTTCATCCCCACCTAATCGACTCATTTTACCAAGGCCCTCACATAGAATCAGGGATAGTTTCACCAAACTCCCCACAAATTTGAGGTAGACAGTCAAAGGAGGAACTATCAACCTTTCAAGTTGTAGATTTTTAAGCTGAGAAAGTCCAATAAAACCATCCAGTCTATCGAGCTTAGCTCTTCGTGCACTATAATTATGAACAATCAGAACCTTCAGTTTTTTCACTATATGTAAAAATGTTGGAATGCAATATCCACTTGCAGTGCAAAACAAAACCAAAGCTTCTACCTCAGTGAACTCCATTTGCGACCACTGTATGTCATCCATTGCACCTATATATTCCCAACAAATATTGAAGTCAATGCATGATTAAATATTCAAAATTCTCTATATGCAATCTTTTCATATGAAATGAAGTAATAAATATTCAATGTTTTGGAGATGCGGGTATAATCGAAGGCATGCATATTACAATCTAGAAGAGTAGTTGTAGTAGTCACTTGTGTGAATGGAATCAATTTGAGCTTTACATGAATTAAATTGTATGCCACTTTGAGGGATTACAATAATGTCTTTCAGGCATATACAGTCTCCTATAATGGATCTTATTGTCCTAATTCGCCAAATACAGGGCCAAGTTTCTCATTGCATTATGTTGGGAAAATGATAATCCATGCACACTGCCATAAGTGACCCCTGGTTCCCTGGCACAAGACATTACAAAAATACGTTGGTAAGAAATATTAAAAACTAGGTGATTTAAGGACTACTTATCTTTTCCAATGAAGACCAATTCTACAACTCAGGGTGAACTTTACTCACTCCTAAAAATATACCAACATTATATAAGTTGTTTCAATCCTCTATATGGTTAGAACTTAGGCTGAACTTTTCTTTACAAATTTGTTCTCAATTTGACTTCCTTGAAGGGAACTCAATATCAAGCACAAGAAATATAATGAAGATAGAAAATAGTTCGTTGTAAGTAACAATGCTCCTTATCGTGATCCCTCTTTAACTCCAACAGACTGCGAGCTTTAAATTCCCATAAAACCATAAAAGCATCATCCCAATCCATTCCATGAACATACACTCAAATGTCTAACAATGCATTTGTAGAAATGATTTGTCCTTGTGGAAATGTAGCGAGATCCAAGAAGCACTGCTTTGCATAGTCATCCAGCACATCTATACTTGTTGTTTTCAAGTGTTCACAAAGCTCACCTTCACGATAACCAGATATAGGCTCTCCTCTTGAAATCTTATTCTTAGCAATTTTCCAAACAGGGGGAGGTTCATCGCGCAAAGAGATGCCAATCACTCGAAGAGAAAGTGGAAAACCT